>OZ005607.1:3572500-6196586 GCA_963930655.1 Myrica gale
AACTAAACAAATATACAGCAAATACAATATTTGTCAATGAATGTCTTGATATTTTGTCAATGAATGTCAGGAATGGCAGGATATTTTGTCATTGAATGTCCGGATATTTTGTCAATGAATGGCAGAATATCATTGATTTCTCAACAGTTTCACAGAGCAGCGAAGACCTCCCGCTCTCAACAGTGGAAGGATAACGGGCCGGTGTGCTGCTGACCCCGCATTGCCTCATGAACCGAGCTCCCTTGAACCAACACTTTTTCTTATTATTTTTGACTCAACGATTTCCCAGTAATTTGATGTTTTCACCCCTTGATTTTCTTAATATTTTCCCTTCAGCTCCAGCAAAAATTAGTTACGGGAGATCGTGAAAAAATAAAGATATTTTCTGAAATTTGATAAAAAAGTGAAGAGAGAAAAGATTTAATTGAATATTATAATATTATTTTATAGTTTAAAGAAGCACCAGGATGTAATACCCCTCTTGTGTTTTATTATGTCTAAGATATAGTTTTTATGATATAAGTATGAATATATTTTATGTGTTATTAACAAGAATAGTTGATTTCATGCACATGACGTACTACTTTCTTATGTCACTATTCCACGTGTCTTAACCATATTTCATGTATTTATTGTCTTCTTATCTTAAAGTTTAAGTGGAGTCTTGTGATTGGCTCGTCCATTACCTCACTCTTTAACAAAGATACGTGAGATATGAGGTACTTTAGTGGCTTTATATGATTGGTTGACATGTGATTGTCCAAAAATTTGCCTAGCCTAGAGTAGGGAACGTAGGCTGGCCAGGGGGAATCAATCATAAACCTATTTATTTGCATGGCAAAGAGAGCAAGACTCACCCTTCTACCGACTTGCTACTAACATTACCATTAACATAAAGAGAAAATCCAGTTGACCAAAACAAGAAAGAAAATGGAAAAACCGTAGGAAAGGGCCCGAGGTAAATTTTGGTCTGCACTTTTTTCTTTAGCAACTTTTTTATTTTCCTGCCCTAACAAAGTGTTTTTTTGTTCAGGTGAGAAACTCAGACAAACACGTCTAACATAAGGGGTAGTTGCATGATCTATGAGAATATTGTAGACAACCAACCAAGTCGTATAAGTTGTTGGACCTGTCTATTTCAGCATGTTGCACATATGGTGTTCTATCTAAAACATGTTAAGATTATAAATGATTTATGAGTATAGAGAGACAGATCATAACACTCGAAAGAGCATATGAAATAGGCCGGCCTAGTTAGGGAAAATAGTGCACTGCCCAAATCGTCCCCAAGAAATCCTTGGTTTTTTTCCCTTAAAATTTGTGTACCTGTATTATATGGTCACAGTAGGTCCTAATAAAAATTTCAGGGCTATCCGAGGTGAAGGTCTAAAATGCCCTTGGATGTCTCTAAGAGTAGTTTCAACATTTCTCAAAACAACTCCATGAAATCCTTGGTTTTTTGCCCTGAACATTTGTGTACTTGTATTATATGGTCACAGTAGGTCCCAGTAAAAATTTCAGGGCTATCCAAGGTCGGTAAAGGTCTAAAATGCCATTGGATGTCTCTAAGAGTAGTTTCAACATTTCTCAAACAACCTCATGAAATACTTGGATTTTTGGCCTGAATTTTTTTTACTTCTATTATAGGAGAAAATTAGGCTCCATTAAAAATTGCAGGGAAATTAGAGGTCTGGAAAGGTAGAAAATGCCCCTGGAGGTTTCAGGGGCAGTTTCGACATTTCACATTAAGCGTTAATGTAAAAAGGTTTGAACTGGAAAAACGAATTTATGGCTGTGTAGAGCATAAAAAAATAGATGGACAAACCCAAGTTTGAGCCCAAACCGACCTGTTTAGAGGGCCCAAATCACACGCCTCGTTAAGGTCCACAAATGAACCTTTGAGCCCGTTACTTTTAAATGGCCTTATGGAGTCTTTTGAGTTGGAAAGCTGATCCATCATGAGGCCCAAATAGTACACAATTACACTTTAAAATGGAAAGAAGAAATCGTATGCTTAAAGTTCATAGTCTTGATCTCCTATATTCGATACGTTTTATGCAAAATGTTATGATTTGCTTGCGCATGTTTGATCTATGAACTGAAAGATGTAAAGATGAAATTGATTGATGAAAAAAGGGTCACGTCAGTGCCCTAATAAAGCTCAAGTGAGCAAAAAGGTCATGGAATGACAAAAGAAAATAAAAGGCACAAAAGGGTACACATGCAAAAACCATTATGAATCTATGAATAAATGATGAAAGATGAATCGGGATTTTGTGTGGTATTATATTATTTATACTGATTGTATACATATTATGAATCATTGATTGGACCACGATCGGGGGATGGACCGAATTTACCGAGGTGTTTTCCGTAAATGATGGGTGACGGTACCGTTCACTAAAGTGGAGAGTGCAACTCACCGCTTTGAGAAAAAAGGTGGGCTCCTAACCTAAAGAGGCAAAGTGCCTAATTATGAAAGGATCCTGGTGCAGTTGGCACAGGACAAGTATCGGAAGAGAAGTTGGTGAATTAGTTCGAATGAATTCATATTTGAAGACCCCTGTCGTGTTGCGTGCTTCAATTTACAAAACCTAAGGTACCCAACGCGCATGAGTACAGATTTTGTACTAATAATTGTTGAACAAACTCCACACAATAAAACAGAACCCACATTCCCCAAAACATATTATCAGGAAATCGAATAAAATAAATCAACGATAAAAATAAAGAAAATAAGAGAATTAAGAACTCACGGTGAGAGAGATAAGAGAGATCGTATCTTCCTCCGAGACAAGCCAGCCGCATCCGCATTCCAAAGCGATAACTCGCCTATCGAGCTCGAAAACACCGAGATTGCAAAAATTAAAAACACGCATACGCCAAGAATAAAATGGTACTTCATCTCCGAAACGAGCTAAACTGGAATCGCACATAGGAGTCATATGTCTGCAGCAGTCGGAGTAATGAAGAAGTAAGGAATATGTAGCGAAATCGACTACCAAAAACAAAAACAAGAAAGTAAAGGAATTTGTAAAACTAAGATCTAGTACTGAAGCTGGAGCGGGGCTGAAGGGCGAAGTGGAAATCGAAGGCTCGTGGAGTTATCGGAAATTGGCATAGGGGTCGGCTCTGGGTTCACGCAACGCAGCTGATTTGGGGAGGAAGCACAGTGCGTTCAATTTGGGGAGGGGGATCGTGGAGTTCGGATCGGGTCGCCGGTGTATACCTCATTTATTCGGTGGCGCGATCTGAGCCGTCCAAACAAACTCACACAATCCTCACCGTGAAATCGAAGCACTCACACGGTTACAAAGTCGCACAATAACCGGAGCCATCTATATAGTAGAATTATTCTTGTTTCTAACTTCTAAAGTTTAAATTTGGGCTAGGGTACCAGACGGCCAAGTCCATCATTATGATTTTACTCTGCTTTCTTGCAAATATTTGAGCACTGTAGAATCAATTCCTAGCGTAAAATTAGAAATTTTTTTGTGATTGTCCCTTTTTCAACGTTTTATTTCATTGACCATCTTGTGATCTAATTAATGACTTAAACTAAAACGTCTTTCAGGGTGAAGTGCAATTATCCCGGTGTGTCAATAGCCTTTCACGTAGATTCAGGCTCTAATCCCGACTACTTCGCTTGCTTGATTGAATACGAAGATGGAGATGGGGACCTTGGTGCAGTTGACCTCAAACAGGCCCCTGACTCGGACACATGGCTCCCCATGCAGGAGTCCTGGGGCGCAGTTTGGAAACTTGATGCAGGCTCAACGTTGCAGGCTCCTTTCTCCATCCGCCTTACGTCGCTCAAATCCGGCAATACTGTTGTTGCTAACAACGTGATTCCGGCTGGCTGGGGACCCGGCCAAACTTATCGATCCGTCGTCAACTTCGAAACATAACTATGTTTGCAATTTGCTTTTGTCCTATCCAAAATGAAAAAAAGCAAATTAATTATCAAATATCATAATTAGAGAGTAATTGCTGATGACGATTATTTAACGTCAGCCTAGCATTAATGGAGTATACTTTAATAGTTTGTCTTCATAGTAACGTACATTAACTACAAGTAATTTGGAGTTATATATCTATTGAGGGGGGAAAAATGGTGCGACTCTTTTTCCTTCTTTATCCAATTTATCTCTTTCTTTTCTTCTTTAAAATATATTATAAGCATCAATTTATGTACGTGCACATTCAATGAGCAGAACTAAATAATCAAAGAGACTCTGATATTTTATCTGTACAATCTAAGAAATAAGAAGAAAGATGTACAGGGAAGGGAATTACACAAAATACAAATACAAACATATATATAATAAGCCGCCATATACTTTCGCAGAACAAATTAAAGAAGTTTGGGGGTTTGGCCAGACTACCACATTGGTACTTATGAGAGTGTAGAGTTTTGTTTCTGAGTGGCATGTATCCTCAACTAATAATTGCGAGGATCGAACTTCTATAGAGTATTATACCTATACAGTATGGTATTTGAGTAGTTTGACGGCTAAGTTTGTGTATTCAATTCCTCGTAAATACCGAAATATGCCGCTTCTTAGGTTGGTCCACAATGGATGAGTAAGGGTCCAAAATTAACAGCCTAGGTGGCCCATCCAAGTGGGTGCATGCACCAACCAGATATCCGTCTAAGTGGGGCATGAACTGAATGCTTTTCCAGTTCATGCAATGGTCATGCATGCAGAAGATCAGACAAACTGAGGTACTGTACTCTTAGATTAGATTAGCCGTATATATAGGTGTTACACGCCAATGGATATTATTCACATTAAAGTTTTTGAAAAGAGGTAAATAATTACAAAGGGATATTTTTATGTGTCTTAAGTATACGTAGCACATTAAACCTTTCTTACCATACTTTTTGGGATCGTATACCTCGTTTCACTGGTATTTTGGAGCTCGTACCAACATCTATAATTTGATATTATCTTCTATCTTCTATAATTTTAGAGGGAATAAAATTCTTAGAAATTAATGAAATTGAAATGATAATCTCAATCTAAAAGGATAACTATATGTTCACCTAATTGACTAGGCACGTAACACATACAAAAGGTTTATTTTGTAAAGATATATATATATATATATATATATATATATATATATATATATATATATATATAGAGAGAGAGAGAGAGAGAGAGAGAGAGAGAGAGAGAGAGAGTGTGTGCAATATGGGTATATGGAGGTAAATGAAACTGGATAAATTTTGTGTGGCAATATTGGAAACAACAAGTATTTTTACCCTTCCTGCCATTATCTTACCGATGGATGACCCTTCAATGTCACATCAAAGCAAACGTGGAAACCATCAGAGAGTACGTTGAGAAGAAAATTTTGATATTGATCTATACCATCATCATGAGTATATACGTACCTAGATTCCCCGTATATACGACAAACTAGTTACACCAACCGCCAAGTCTACATGAAAGCCCCAATCCCAGCCAAAATTTCCGCGGACCGCACCTCCATATTCTTTTTTGTTTTTATTTTTTCAATAATGATGGCGACTCTCATGTGCGAGATAGATGTTCCAGTTCAACGGCTCATGATAACCGTCATTAACGGCAACAATGACCAACACCGTTCGCATTCAATCAAAATGGCAAAATTTTGAAAGGTTTTAACTTGGCGTCAGTACGTACCTCCTTGAAAAGTGGGTCATCGAAACATATATAGATATGTCAACGACTGTACAAGGACCCAAGTACGAATCTCATTTGGTCGGTCCGAACTCTGAGCCGAATATGGGACGCACGAGCATAGAATTCTGAAGAAAAAATACACAAACAAAAAGACAAAGAAGAATATGTGGGACGCACGAAGGACGTCGGGTCCCTGCAAGTAGTCTTAAGTGTCCAAGTGGAGTGGGCAACCGTTTTCTAGTTGGTGCAACTTTCTGTTGACTCTGTGGTTCCATACCCATGCCAAAGTCAGCATTTGTTGGCTGCAACTCAGCGCAACAAACATGGTCATTTAATGGTGAGGCAGGCGTGTAGTTTAATAAATGCAGCAGCCCAAATCAAGCAAGCGTGATCTCCATTTAATGAACTGCAAGCCAAAGATTTGCACGGTGCTGCAAATCTTGACAAAAGTGTGATTTTGTTCACACTGTCTCATCTCCCCTATATATATATCATACGTGATTGAGAGTGAAGTGTGAGATGTGCGAATTGCAGTGAGGGAGTTGATAGAGTGGAGAAAATTGCTGTCGTGAAAGTTGAGAGTTGAGAGTTGTAAATTTTGGTTTGTTAAAATCAAAGTTTCTCTCCTCTGTGGACGTAGGCATATTGCCGAACCACGTTAAATTTTGTCTCCTTGTGTTTGTTATTTTTGTTCTGTGCTCAACAAGTGGTATCAGAGCTAGTACATTCGGTCGAGGTCTTATCTGAGTTCAAATCCAATTTTGGACCTGTCTCAAGATTCCTCTCGAAGAGACGAGCACAACCGAACAAACAGGAGGTCAAACGGACACCGCACGCGCCTACACGCGCCCATAGAAGTTTCTGCGCGTGTGTCCACTCTCCTCACGCGCTTCCACGCGCCGCCTGCCGCCGGAAAGACGCTGCACGCGCTCACAATCCGTTGCCACGCGCCTGCTGGTCTTCGGGTCGTCGCGGGTCACCGAACCGGGTTCGGATTTTGACAGGGTCAACGGGTCAACTCGGCGAGTCGTTCCGAGTTGGACCGAGTCAGACCGAGTTACTGTGTCAACTCGTCCGAGTTAACGGTGACGGTAACCGTTAACGTCGGCAGCATCTACGGCGAATATTCCGTTAAGTTGGACGGAATATTCCGTTTCTGGAAGGAATATTCCAGATTCGAATTTTGTACTTTTTGGGCCCAATTTTTGTCCTTTTTGGGCCGGACCGGACCTGTTCCTAGCTATTTCGACTGTTCCGGACGCAACGGTGGGCTCCGTTTTGCGAGATTCAACTCCGAACGTAGAGCAACAAGCCATTTGAGCTAGTGTTGAAGGCGGAATCCATGGAGGATTCAAGTTCTAGTGCAATGATCAAGCTTACGGCGACCAACTACACCATCTGGAGACCCAGGATGGAAGATCTTCTAAATTGCAAGGATTTGTTTGATCCAATAGAAGAGAAAGGAATAAAAGCAAACGAGACGCCGGAAAAAGATTGGAAAAAGTCGAATAAGAAAACTATTGGTCAAATCAGACAATGGATTGACCATAGTGTATTCCATCATGTTGCACAGGAGACAGAAGCTTATACTCTATGGCAAAAGCTGGAGAACATGTACCAGGCCAAGACCGCTCGGAATAAGGCTCTCTTAATGAGACGCCTTGTAAACTTGAAGTTGAAGAGCGGCACCTCTGTTGCTGAGCACACCAGTGAGTTTCAAAACCTGGTGAACCAACTTTCAACCGTAGCGTTGAATCTTGGCGATGAAGAACAAGCTCTACTGCTTCTCAATTCGCTACCAGACAGTTGGGAGACGTTGGTGGTCTCCCTCAGCAATTCGGCTCCAGACGGCAAACTTACCATGGTGATGGTGAAGGATGCCCTGTTTAATGAGGAAGCCAGAAGAAAAGAGGCTGGTATGGACCAGTCACATGCCTTCGTAACTGAAGGAAGGCACCAGCAAGGTGGTAGAGGGAGAAGTAGAGGCAGGAGCAAGAGCAGAGGCAGATCCCAGAATCCCGGCAGTTATCATCAAAAGGGCAAGATAAAATGTTTCCACTGTGGCATCGAAGGCCACATTAAAAGGAACTGCCGGAAGTTACAACGTGAGCAAGGCCAATCCAGCAACCTGGCAAAGAAGGCAGACGGTGAAGCACTAGTCACCATCTCAGGAGATTGTGCATTACTCTCCACCGGTGAAGAAGAATGTCTCCATGTTGCGAGTCAAGATGCAGAATGGGTGGTAGACACAGCAGCGTCCTACCACGCCACTCCTCGCAGTGATTTCTTTACCACGTATAAAGCCGGAGATTATGGTACAGTGAGGATGGGTAACACCAGTTTCTCAAAGATCGCAGGTATTGGCGATGTTCGTATAAAGACAAATATTGGCTGTACCATGGTGTTGAAAGACGTTCGACATGTGCCCGACCTCCGGTTAAATTTGATATCTGGGACAGCCCTTGATCGACTGGGCTACGACAACCACTTCGGCAACGGTGCTTGGAAGCTGAAGAAAGGCACCATGGTTGTCGCCCGTGGACATATCTGCGGCACTTTATACAAGACCCATGTGAAGATATGCACTGATAGCCTCAATGCAGTTCAAGATGAGGCATCTCCAAATCTGTGGCACGAGAGACTCGGTCACATGGGTGAAAAAGGGTTGTTTACACTGGCAAAGAAGGCGCTTATCACAATCAATAAAGGTACAGCGCTAAACCCTTGTGAGCATTGCTTGTTTGGTAAGCAACATCGAGTCTCGTTCAGTACATCTGCCAGTAAAAGATCAGAGTTGTTGAGCTTGGTACACTCTGATGTATGTGGTCCCTTAGAGGTAGAGTCTTTGGGCGGTAACAGGTATTTTGTTACATTTATTGATGATGCCTCACATAAAGTGTGGGTGTATTTCTTGAGAACGAAGGACCAAGTTTTTGAGCAGTTCAAAAACTTTCACGCTATGGTGGAAAGAGAAACTGGAAAGAAGTTGAAGTGCCTCCGGACAGACAATGGAGGCGAGTACACTTCCAGGGAGTTCAGAGCATACTGCTCTGGCCATGGCATCAGACATGAGAAGACGGTCCCACGCACCCCACAGCACAATGGTGTAGCCGAGAGGATGAATCGGACCATTGTAGAGCGAACCAGATGTATGCTCAGTATGGCTAAGTTACCTAAGCCATTCTGGGGTGAAGCAGTTCGTGCAGCCTGTTATCTGATCAACAGAACACCATCTATACCGTTGAAGTTTGAAGTTCCGGAGATGGTGTGGTCTGGTCATAAGATCTCATACTCTCATCTGAGAGTATTTGGGTGCAAAGCATTTGCACACGTATCCAAGGAACAGAGGCAGAAACTTGATGTCAAGTCCACTCCGTGTATTTTTATTGGATACGGAGATGAAGAATTTGGATACAGACTTTGGGATCCAGAAGCTAAGAAGGTCATCAGAAGTAGGGACGTTGTGTTCCATGAAGCTGAGTTATATGGTAGCTTCAAAAGCTCAGCAAACCCAGCTGAAAACAGTGCAAGTGCTCAAGAAACTGTTATCAGTCCTGCGCCATTCCAGTCTACCACAGATACTGAAGAAATGCAGGAAGGATCCCTAGAAGAAGAAGAGGAAGTTGATGATGAGGAGGGTGTTGAGCAGGGGGAGCAGATTCCTACTCCACCAGAAGCTGCTTCATCACAACAATCAGATGATGAAGAACTTCCTCCAGTTGACGAGCCTCAACATAATAGATCGACGAGAGGCCGGTTGCTGATTCCATCACGGAGATATCCGGAATCAGATTATATTCTTCTTACTGATGAGGGGGAGCCAGAAAGTTTTCATGAAGCAAGAGCCCATACAGATAAATTCAGATGGATTCAAGCTATGCAAGAAGAAATGACTTCCTTGCAGAAGAATCAAACGTATGAGCTGGTGAAGCTTCCGAAGGGCAAGAGAGCACTGAAGAATAAATGGGTGTTCAAGCTGAAGAACGATGGCAATCAGGTGAAGTACAAAGCTCGCTTGGTCGTCAAAGGTTTCCAACAGAAGAAAGGAGTTGACTTTGACGAGATATTCTCACCGGTAGTGAAGATGACCTCAATTCGAGTTGTACTCGGATTGGTTGCCAGTCTAGACTTGGAGCTTGAACAAATGGATGTGAAGACAGCATTTCTTCACGGAGATCTCAAAGAAGAGATATACATGGAGCAACCAGAAGGTTTTGAAGTTCATGGGAAGGAACACTTGGTCTGCAAGTTGAAGAAGAGTCTCTATGGTCTTAAGCAGGCTCCCCGACAGTGGTACAAGAAGTTTGACTCGTTTATGGTGAGTCATGACTACAGAAGGACTGCAGCGGATCAATGTGTGTATATTCGCAGATTCTCAGATGGTAATTTCGTTACTCTACTGCTCTATGTTGATGATATGCTGATAGTTGGACAAGATGCATCCATAATCAGCAAGTTGAAGACAGATCTCTCTAAGTTCTTTGACATGAAGGAGTTAGGACCAGCCCAGCAGATATTGGGCATGAAGATTGTTCGGGACAGGAAAGCGAAGAAGCTATGGTTGTCACAGGAGAGATATGTTGAACAAGTGATCAAACGGTTCAACATGGACAATGCTAAGCCAGTCAGTAATCCACTGGCTAGTCATTTTAAATTGAGCAAGAGCTCATGTCCCTCATCGAGGGAAAATGTTGAAGAGATGGATGCAGTCCCCTACTCTTCAGCTGTTGGCAGTCTTATGTACGCAATGGTGTGTACGAGACCTGACATCGCTCACGCTGTGGGAGTCGTGAGCCGATTTCTTTCCAACCCAGGAAAGGAACACTGGGAAGCGGTCAAGTGGATTCTCAGGTACCTTAAAGGTACGTCGAAGCTATGTTTGTGTTTCGGGGGAGCTGATCCAATCTTGGAAGGATACACAGACTCGGATATGGCTGGTGATCTTGATGGAAGAAAATCTACATCAGGATTCATTTACACATTTTCTGGGGGAGCTGTCTCATGGCAGTCCAGATTACAGAAATGTGTAGCTTTATCCACAACAGAAGCAGAGTACATTGCTGCAGCGGAAGCCGGGAAGGAAATGTTGTGGTTAAAGCGGTTTCTCCAAGAGTTGGGAATCAGTCAAAAGGAATACAAGGTGCATTGTGATAGTCAGAGTGCTCTGGACTTGAGCAAGAATTCAATGTACCATTCTCGCACAAAACATATTGACATTCGCTATCACTGGATACGCGAAGTGATGGAGCAACAACTATTAAAGCTTGTGAAAATCCACACAAAAGAGAATCCAGCAGACATGTTGACGAAGGTGGTCACTCGTGAGAAGCTCGAGCTATGTAGAGACATAGCCGGGATGGATACCTCCAACTGATTGATGTCAGGACACATTCTCCTCTTGTGGGTATGGAGGGGGAGAATTGTTGACTCTGTGGTTCCATACCCATGCCAAAGTCAGCATTTGTTGGCTGCAACTCAGCGCAACAAACATGGCCATTTAATGGTGAGGCAGGCGTGTAGTTTAATAAATGCAGCAGCCCAAATCAAGCAAGCGTGATCTCCATTTAATGAACTGCAAGCCAAAGATTTGCACGGTGCTGCAAATCTTGACAAAAGTGTGATTTTGTTCACACTGTCTCATCTCCCCTATATATATATCATACGTGATTGAGAGTGAAGTGTGAGATGTGCGAATTGCAGTGAGGGAGTTGATAGAGTGGAGAAAATTGCTGTCGTGAAAGTTGAGAGTTGAGAGTTGTAAATTTTGGTTTGTTAAAATCAAAGTTTCTCTCCTCTGTGGACGTAGGCATATTGCCGAACCACGTTAAATTTTGTCTCCTTGTGTTTGTTATTTTTGTTCTGTGCTCAACACTTTCACGTAACATATCAGAAAGTAATCATTCGATCGTTTGGTGGTATAGCTCGAGGGTTTCTTGCATAAACTGTAGACAATAGAAAGCTTATAAGTTGTCTGGACTTCAGCGACGTCCTGGGTTTTATAGTTAGCTAGTTATGGGGAAAAAAGAGCGAAGACATTTGTTGATGATCGTGGGAATCAAAACTGAAGAAAGGATAGGTGATGGGCGGCTTCAAGCCTATTTGTTGTAGCAAGAGCACTTGAGTTTACCATGGTGTTCTAAGCACTGAAACTGGGCAGCATTTTGTTCTTAAAGAAATGAAACATAATGCATATAAGCATGATCAGCAATAACAATAGGTGCAGAAACTTAATTATCATCAAAACTGCAGTCCATGTCTTTTGGGGAATCGAAGAAGTACCATAATAATAAGAGGAATTGGTTACTTACCACGTTTTTCCTGCACAAGATTAATACGTGAGATTTGGTTTCATAATTAATTGTGATTCGGATTAAGCCAAGTGATCCATGATTTGTTGTGTTGCTGACGTCATGGCATCCTGTAATAAGATATATATAGCCCATATATATATATATATGTCACCAGTATAAACAAAGTCAATAGGATCGTATATTGCTGTTTGTAGCGTGGTGAGGAATACGTGAAGGAAATGTTTACATATTTCACATATCATAACGTGGGCTTGTACTACTACTCATGCCTTAAGAATATGAAAATCACATTCTTCACGTGGTGACACGTGGCATGTTATAATGGGAAGTGCAAGAAACCAGTTAGGCTATGTCCTTCCTCTATAAATACCAGTGGATAATTGATCAAGGCCATTACCAATCGCCGAAACTAAAATTGCCACTGGCTCAACTAGGTCTTCTACTTTGAGCACTGTCATAATGCCTCAGCTTGTTCCTGAACATCCAGTCTTTCTGTTTACCCTCGTAGGTTTCTTTTCCCTTTTACTAATAACCCCAAGCTCTTGCTTCAACCCCAGGCTATATAACGTCTCAAAGTGTCAACTTCATTCCGATAAGAATTGGTTAGGCGCGGGCGCAACATGGTATGGAAGCCCCAACGGTGCCAGGAGTGATGGTAATGATGATCATGCTGCTATGGTCATATACATATAATTATATATATCATATACGTAATACGTTCCGTTCCACATGCTGGGAAAATTGCTAATTTTTTCAGGTTTTCCTTTTGTAGGGGGTGCTTGTGGATATGGGGGTGACGTAGAGCAAGCCTCGTTCTCTTCAATGATATCGGCTGGAGGCCCTTCTTTATTCCAGTCAGGAAAAGGATGTGGAACTTGTTATCAGGTGCAACACAATATTCTCAAACCCCTTTCTTAAGAAAAACGAAAGAGAGAGGGTCGAAGGCTAATATATATGAGATGTATATATATTAATGGCTGGTCTGATTGCACAGGTTAAGTGCAAAGATAATGCAGCATGTTCAGGGAATCCAGTCGCTGTAGTTATCACTGATTCTTGCCCGGGGTGCGTCTCAGAGTCCGTTCATTTCGATTTAAGTGGCACTGCTTTTGGCGCCATGGCAATTTCTGGCCAGGCTGATCAACTGCGCAATGCTAGAATCTTGCAGATTCAGTACCAAAGGTAACTCCTTATATATGAGGCGTG
Source organism: Myrica gale (assembly GCA_963930655.1). Classification (NCBI taxonomy): domain Eukaryota; kingdom Viridiplantae; phylum Streptophyta; class Magnoliopsida; order Fagales; family Myricaceae; genus Myrica; species Myrica gale. The sequence continues at coordinate 3,585,690 of OZ005607.1, forward strand.
GGGGCAGGGTGGGTGCAACTTACAAGCCTTCTAGCATTCTTGGTTTTAAAATTCTAAACTTGGGCACGTGTTATCAGACCAAGTCCCCACGATTATTGCTTTATGGCAACTAGTTCACTACACGATCAACTCCGTACCTTATTATAAATATAAATTTCTTGCCATTGTCAGTTATTCGACGTTTTTTCAGTTTTCAGTATTTCTTTTAAGTCCATTTGCCCACTGACTAAAAAACTATGACTTTCAGGGTCAACTGCAACTATCCCGGCGTGTCAATAGCCTTTCACGTCGATTCAGGCTCTAACCCTTACTATTTCGCTTGCGTAATTGAATACGAAAACGGAAATGGCGACCTTGCTGCAGTGGAGCTGAAACAGGCCGCCCTCGACTGGGAAACATGGCTTCCCATGCAGCAGTCCTGGGGTGCAGTTTGGATGCTTAATTATGGCTCAGGATTGCTGCAGGCTCCTTTCTCTATCCGCGTCACCACGCTCAAGTCCGGCAATACTATCGTGGCCAACGATGTGATTCCGGATGGCTGGCAACCCGGCCAAACTTATCGATCTGTCGTCAACTTCTAAAACCTATTTGTATGTCTAGTTACAATTTGCGTCCTAGCAAAAAAAGTGTACTTGTCTGGTGACGATGAGTTGAAGTCAGCTCGGTTAATGTGCTTCCTTTTTTCAAAGAAAATTAGACATGCGTGTTCGTAGTATAATTGTCTCTCGGCCTACTCATCACGTGGACGAGACTAGTCAAGATTGTTCCCGAAACTTTTTAGATTATTATAATAAAGCTCAATTCAATTTAATAAAGTTTTAATGTAAGACCTAGCCATCTTTTAATCTTCTCTTTTCTCACTCGAAGTGAAATTTGGTGTATCACAATTAAAACACAATATTAATACCAAATATTGTCGTTTATGGTCACATAGAGATGTCCTTCGGAATAAGATCTTACCGACTCCCAGTCTTCATAGAGCTGATGTATGAAAAAAACTTACTAATCTAAACCAGGCCCAGCTCGACTTGAAGTAATCCAAAGATCTCTCATTCTATCGAGCCCATTAAACCACCAAAATATGATTAATTGGTAAAGCCCATTCTTCTAAGCCCACTCTTGGAACACGATCCAAGATTTCAGTTTCGGCATCGAATGTATTTCTATGCTGCTTTAGCGGCACGGAACGCCTCTGAAAATGAGTAGACTTGCGGGCTAAGAAGCGCGTTATGGATCTTCTATTGAATTCCCGTCCCCATCGTCCATTTCACACGGAATTGGAAGTCTACAGCAGGTTCTGCTTGCTCTGCTCTGAATGGCAAAAGATCCTAACTTGAATTGCCTATTTTCTACACCAACGTTTCGATGAAGCATAGGAAGGGAAGGTCTAAAGCGTGGAACAAAAGGTGATCGACAGGTGATTTTGCATCTTTCCAAATGAAATTATGCAGATACGATCACAATGCATCTCGTCAAGTGCTACCTGTACAAACTGACTGCAACATTGCACCTAAAACTGCTTCGTCCCACCTTAAATTGCATTGTTATTGGCCGATTACTTATTATATTACGTTGTTCTCCTGGCAAAGCATCCAAGAAAGAAGTCGGCCATCTTGTCACTCAATGCACCACATAGTTCACCCACAAAAAAGTTTCGATCTATAGTCATTCCCCCCTCGCCTTCCGATTTACCCCCTCGATGAAATTGGAAAAATAGTGATTCCCATGATCGTGAAATCTGGCTAATAGACAGCCCCCATTATCTAATAAATTTCTGGAAGGTCTCAAATGGTTGTTTATGCAGAGAAAATAACTACTAATCTAGATGATCAGATGCAGTAAAGCAGACTGCAGGCTTCACTGTTGCTGAACTAACAGGTAGTCTCTTCTTCTCTAGTTGATCACTATCTTTAACTACTTGGTTTTTGGGAATGCTTTGAATCAAAGCAAGATAATGATTAATGATGGATTACAGATTAAACCCACTGCTCTGATAGAAGCAATGTCTTTGCTTATTGCTTGACAAAGAGTTTTCTGACGACTGGAATAGTGGGGTGGAACCCTCATAACTCACTATCATTGAAGTCTCAACTATTAATTAATAAGCTAGCTACTCAAGAATAATTGATAGACGAAAAAGAAAAAGGGGATAGAATTAAAGAAGAATATCCTGCTACTTCAATTTCAGCTTCTAAAACCCTGTAGATAATGGCTGTACAAGCTACAATTAACAATAACATTACCAAATCTATGGGTTCCGGAAAACTATTATTTAATTAGCAAAAGATAAGGTATCACAGATGCTTAATTCCTGAGTTCTATACTCTCTAGTACTGAATTAAGCCTGCTTCTGATAAGGAGACGTCCTGGGACTAAAACTGTGTTGAATACCTTGGACTGCTTGAGTTCAAGCTCTAGTACACCAGAAAGGTACTACCCTCTTCTTCACTTAGTGCAGAGTTCATATTGGACTTGGTACCAGAAGAGGTCAAGTAGGTTGGACAGATGAAACTTACAACCAATATAGGCTCTCTTGGCCAACTGAAAAGATACACATCTATATTTATCAAGGGATTGGCAAAGTGATCAACCGAGTTTTTTATAACAATATGGAGAGAAAATGACTTTTTACGGTAATTGAAAATGATTAAGATGATCAGATTCTGAAAGATACCCAAATAAACATTTAAAAAAAAAAGATGAGCCGTAATCTGGAATCTTACTAATTAAACTAAACTATATATGTTCACCAGTTAATTAGTCAACAAAAACTAGTTATTCTTACATCAACTGTTATATGGTTATTATTCCTCCAATATGATAGCTAATAAACTACACTAGTTAATTCAGACTTAGATGCCCGGTTCCATCTCTAATTGATTAAATTACCAAGCAAGAAGGCCTTCCTCTTTGATTAAAATAATACCAACACTTCTACTAATATATATATAAAATAAGATTTAAAGGAGTTAGTGGAGAACATGACTTACACACATGCATGCCATCCAAATAGAAACCAAACCATAAAGGTTCAGAACTTCTTAGAGTACTGGCCTTATCCGAAAAGCACAACTTTTGAGGGATAATTAAAGGTTTATGAGAGTTTTACTTGTATATATATATAACAACGGACAATTAGCCCCTTGGACATGCCTCTATTTTTTTTATAGGCAATGTAGCATATGTATATATTGAAAGGATGAAGGAGGTTTAAAAATCTCGGAAAGCTCAAAAGGGCGTATCAGACACTTCGAAGAGCCGGCGAGCCAACGAGCAGACGGACTCGAAGGTCCTACAAATTCCCCGAAGGGACGGAAAAGCCATAGAGGCCAGACAAGCCACAGAGGCCAGCAAACACAAGCTAATATGTCTAAACAAATAAAAGAAACAACATAAAAACCAACACAAGCCGTAAACACATCGGCAAACATAAAACACAGAATTAATACAAAACAAGCCTTAAACAAAGAGGCAGGTTCAAACGGGCTTATTTCTAGAAAGCGTAACATAAGCCCCCCGGGATGACTGGGAAGACTCAGGACAGATCTGCAGCGGCGGCGGCGGCGCGTGTGGGTGGTCAGGGCAAATCCACAACATGAAAGGAGGCCAGAAGCCACACAATCCATACCACGGAAGCGAAATGGGTGGCGAGGGGCGAGAGGCGTCGTACGCGCCCCTAAAGGGGACGGCTCGTCGCGTGACGCGCGTGAATGAACACGCGTCATCGCTTGAGCAGTTGCGGGGTATGGAGGTGGAGATCACCACATGCCGATTCTAGCCATATGGCGTGTGTGGGGGGTAACAGAGCGGAAGCCGCTGAATGGCGACCAAGCACCACCTGCAAAGAAAACCAACCCAGCCTAAACTACCAAACATCAGATCCATCAAGACTAACTAGAGAGGGGGAGACAGCAAACGGAAGAGGAAGAAGGGGGAAAAGAAAGGGGGAAGGAGGAGGGGGACGAGGGAGCCAAAGCTCCCTCCTCCTCCGGACCAGCGGTGAGAGTGAAGAAACAGAGAAAAAAAAAACGAGAGAGAAAGCCTTATTTTTCTTTTTCGACATGCCTCCTCTAATTATTATAATAATAAGTTGGATTGTTTCGGGTTCATCAGTGTGCTTCATGATATATATGTCATGCATGAGCTAGGCAAGATTGAACCAAATTAAGCCATCTATGCAATAATTAATTAATGTACAATAGTTCTATTAATTGCTAAACTTGGTGCTTATAATTTCTTGTATCAGATCTCCGTAGTTCTCAATTAATTGTAGTTATGTTCTATACCTAGCTTGTCTTATAATGATATCTCCCTACTAGAAGATCAATTTGTTCATCAAAATTAGGTCACGACTATATATAAAGACATGGGTCGACTCAATAGGAAGCGAATGATCTTTATATATAAGGCCAATGTTGCTTCAGATATTCCAACTTTTCGCGCGGCTTGTTGCTCCACTTCATCATGTATAGAAGAGAAATATATATGTTTTTTTTTCCCTTTTGATCGAGTACTCAACATGGTAGTTATAATCATAAGAGTCCAATTGACATGTAAAACAAAATATATAGGCTGAAATTAATTAAGAAGCTCATGATCCTCTTTTAGAACATGTACGAAATATAATAATTGGTAGGACAATTAATGTATAATAAAATATCTTTTTCAAAAGCTATGCATAATAGAAAATGCAATAAAAATTAATATGCTAACTCCAGAATTATGAAGATTTAATGAAAGTTGTAGTTTGCGATTAATATTTATTTTATATTTTGTGTGGAAAAGCAGCTTGAACCAACCGACAGACAAGGAGAAGCATGGGTTAGTTTTCTTGGCTTGGAATTGAAGGGATATGAATAGGTATGGCAGTTAGAACCACTTCCTTAGCTAATTCCCCATTCACTCACTCCCTCACACTCTCTATCAAGAGCTCTCTCTCTCTCTCTCTCTCTCTCAGAGACACACACATGCACACACTGGACGAATGGACCTCCTTTAGTTCCTTTGACCGGCGGCGCCACCACCACAAAGTCTTAGAAAAAGTCTCTCCCCCTCTCACCCTCCCACCACTTGTCACCACACTCTCAATAGCTCTTGCAAGAACTCCACACCGCGCTCTCTCTCATTCACGAATTAACCACAACCAATACTCCAACTAAAAACTAGGACTAGTACTGTCCCTTAATTTTCACCATACAACTCCCACTACAAGAATAAACTCCAACCCCTCCGTGGCTCCCTCTTCTATTCTTGTCCCACTTCATCTCCTCTCTGTGTTTTCTTCATGATCTCCTCGATCGTCTTTTTATATTTCTTTTCTTTTTCGGTTTTTGTGTCTATATGGCTTTGATTGCGGATCAACAATCACACTTGAAGCACTTCTGTAAAATTTGCAAGAAAGGTTTTGGATGTGGAAGGGCACTTGGAGGGCACATGAGGGCACATGGAATAGGCGACGAGAGCGGACACATCGACGACGAAGACCCTGCAAGTGACTGGGAGGAAAAGCTCGGAGGCAACGTTCCCCCTAGCAACAAGCGCATGTACGCTTTGAGAACAAACCCAAATCGGCTAAAGACCTGCCGGGTCTGCGAGAATTGTGGTAAACAATTTTTGTCATGGAAATCTTTTCTCGAGCATGGCAAATGTAGCTCCGAGGACGCCGAGTCCTTAGTTTCTTCGCCTCGTTCAGAAGGTGATGATGGCACAGGAAGAAAGGGGTGTGGCTGGTTTAAAAGAAAAAGGTCATTGAGAGCTAAAGTGGGTAATTTCAATTCCAATTGCCCTTCTAGCGAGGAGGAAGATCTCGCAAATTGCTTAATGATGTTATCGAACGCCACCACTGTCGACCCTATGGTGGCTGAGGCGGAAGTCGAGGCCGAGGCCGAGGCCGAGGAGTCTTGCGCTTCAGCTAGTAAAGAAGAGGAGAGAAGAAATCCAATGAATTTCATTGCTCCAATTTCTTTTAGGGTTCCCATAGACAACAACAAGAACAAGGGCGTGGCCAAAGGCTTGTTCGAGTGCAAGGCATGCAAGAAAGTGTTCAATTCCCACCAAGCATTGGGTGGTCACAGAGCCAGTCACAAAAAAGTTAAAGGCTGTTTTGCGGCCCGCCTCGACCACCTCGATGACAGTCAAGCCAATGACGACGTGATCACACACGAAGAATTCTTCCCATCAAAGTCAAACTCAACCCCGCAATTCGATCATGGTTCTAATCCACCATTGGCACCTGCGTCCAAAAGGAAATCAAAGGTGCATGAGTGCTCGATATGCCACCGTGTTTTCTCTTCCGGGCAAGCCCTCGGGGGCCACAAGAGGTGCCATTGGATCACATCAAACGCACCCGACTCATCTACTCTAGCTAAGTTCCAACAGTTTCAAGATCAAATGGAGCAAATTATTCCGAGACCCAAGTTCGATAACTCAGACTTGCTCGACCTCAAGCTCGACCTTAACCTTCCTGCACCAGTTGAAGATCTCAGTGGGGCACTGAGGGACAAAATAAAGCCCGCGAGCCTTGAAGTCTCTACAGAAATTTATTTACAGTCCTGGATAGGTGCAAAAGAAAACAACGATAATCAGCACCAACACTACAACAACCACCTCCACCAGCAAAATGTTGACAATGACAACAATAATAATATCAATTACAGCAACGGTTCAGTGCAGAATGTAGATGATGTGGCAGACAGTAACGTGAAGTTAGCAAAGCTAAGTGAGTTGAAGGACATGATCAACACGAGTGGGGGTTCCTCACCATGGTTGCAGGTGGGGATTGGTTCAACTACTGATGTGGCAGCTGACCCATAAAATTTTTTGAAGCAAAGTGACGATCTTCGAAGTAATTATTTCATCTTCGATTTTTATTTTGCTTTTCTAATCTTTGTAATTTTTTTGTATTAAGAAACTGTAAGTATGAAGTCATAAGATCCACATGCAAGAAATTTTCTGTTCTAAATTTATTATTTTCTGATTGTAAATTTTGGTGGACCCACAGGCATACTCACTTCTATAACGCATACTTTTTTTTCTCTCAATAAATGCAGAATTTATGATTCATTTCTCTTCCCCCCCCCCCCCCCCTTGTAGAATATTATGAATAAAAAAATAATGCGAACAGTACTTGAGTTGTGATCAGAGTGATGATCTACATTGGTTTATGCAGCTCTCGTCCTCCCCACTCCAAAATCATATATATGGTCCTGATGGTTTAATTTTTTTTCCCTTGCTCATAATAGAAGGAAAAATAGTAGTTCAGAAGAGGTAAACTGGTGTAGGAACAGCTCATAGATTGCTCTACTGCAAGTGATATTAATTAAAATCTTGAGAACCTAACAAGAATTAATGATGGAGTGTCCACCGAAGTTCTAGCAATAAACGCAAACTCTGACATTCACAATTTAGAGAAAATGTCGTCCTAGCTAATTAAGTAGCAAACTGAGAAACTAAGAACCATTAAATCTTGCTTAAAAAAAAAGAACCATTAAATCTTGTAGGCGTTATCTGCATTATACCCATTTGGATCAAATAGTAGTATGTTAAGTGTAAAGCTAAGGTGGGTACCTTAATTTGTATAGGACATCCACACTACATAAATGCCCGCTACCCAAAACGTTGACTGATTTAGTTGAGCTGAGCTGTGGTGCTGCTTGAGCAAATGAGCACAAATGGAGCAGGTCGCGACACTTGTTAGGTGAAGCTGAGCTGTGTTTGCATGTTTCTCGCGCCACCATGATTTCTTATTACCTTTAGTTTTTCCATTTGTCTCATGAGACTTGTTACCACCTCAAAAAGTTGGCTAATCGTTGACCTTTGGGGATAAGGGCGGTTTTACAGCACTTTCTACGCTGGCCTCAGTGGTGGTGAGAAAGAAAGGAGCAGCTCAACTTTTTTTTTTAATCTTAATTTTTTGCTGGTTAATCTTAGCCGATATTTATATGTGTCTTGTGACAAATGGAGAGGGACACAATTAGCATATTCTATATCTGGATCTCAGTTATACGGAGCTTGTTTTGGACTACGTACGGCACTTGTTTGATTATTTGTCGACATACTTGTCTTATATGCAAAATATAAATGCAAGACGTTATTGATAATCCATAAAACTCAAAGCTTCAAGGGGGGAAATACAGCACAGGATTGGTAATTTATAGGCCAACCCAAGCGTAGAAAGAGTAAAAAGTGAAGAAGACAGGGAAGAAATTAAAGCAAAAGCATAACCCAAAAATGAATAACATGAACCAGAAGCCCTTTGACCCTTAAGAAAACACCAAGTTCGTACTGGACCACAACAATTGGCAAGTCTACGAATGAACAAGCTGAATCTAAGCAGAGCACAGCAGCACAGAGCTTTCATGACAATGAGCTAGCTTTACCCCATTGCAGTGTCGTAAGCACTTTTTGCACCCAACATGCCGTGCTGTGTGAATGGAACCCACTAGCTAGTATAATTAATGGCCGGGTCTTTAATTTATATATTTATTTATGTTTTAAACGTCCAGTCGTTGTCTACAGTAGTTATAGAAATTCATTAATTTCCTTATGAGCTAGCTTCTGAGCAATATCTCCATGAATTGAAAGCCAATTACTACTGTTGCATAAAGCTGGGCTCTAAGTTTTAAAATGGTAATTTTGCAAACGAAACATGCATGTCTGCTAGCTTAAATATGAATCAAGGAATGAGATTGCGAAGATATGCATAGGATATCATGTCATGTAATCCAGAATAATCACCGACATGCATGTGTCTTTTGACAAGTCCTAATAAGCTTTTCAGAAGACCACTAATGAAGATCTGTTACTACTTTGTACCCAATTGGTTAGTACAACCTTTTTACCAAATACTTAACAGCCAACCTTCCACCACCGACTGAACAAATGATTTGTAACAGACCCATCCTGATATTCTACATCAACGGCCATGCCACTCATTCATCTATAACTGGCTTCTGTGAAATTAAGTTCAATAAAATCTTTATTTTTTTCTTCAGCTTAATCATTTGGGGGGTTATTATGGGGGTGAGAGAGAGAGGGGGTCAAAGAAGGCCCGGTGGATTCCATTTTTAAGGACATGCAAAGAAAGAGGTTCATAAAACCTTCTTATATATCTTCAAGTAGCTGGATCTCCCCACAGATAATTGCCTGCCATTAAGAGTATAAGATTCGGATCTCCCCATAGATAATTGACTGCCATTAAGAGCATAGGGTTCGGATTCAGTCCAGATCGTACGGGTCCAGACGCGTCCAGATCCACGGTCTAGATTGAATCCGAACGAAATAGACGACGGGGAGGGAGTCCTCATTAAAGGAGTCCTCATTAAATGACACATGACGGTCTCCCTATCGTCCATTTCGTTCGAATTCAATCTAGACCATAGGTCTGGACGCGTCAAGACCAGTACGGTCTGGACTGAATCCGAGTCCTAAGAGTATATTCACTTAAAAGAATACAAGTTGCCCACTTCTCGCAGAAAGTAGACAATATTAGGAAATGGGATTAGTCTACCCTTTAGTAAATCCATGGAGTGAACAAAGTGCCATGCGCCTAAAGCCCTGTGGTTGCACTAGCTAGACACTGAACATAATGCTCATGAAGATCAATTCTACTTTTTCTTGCATAACGAGAGGATCATTTTTCTATGTAGATTTAGCAACAATTTTGTCATATTCCTATGATCTGCACACTTGATCAATTAGTATTTGATTAAGTACTCGTTGACTCTAATCTGCTCGACCCATGACTCTTCGCATGGATTGAAACTGAACATATATACATATGTCGCCAGATCCAACCGGGTTTACTTGGTATTATATATGATGTCTAAGTTAAGGTTCGGTGAAAGTGAAGGTGAAGGAAGTACTTAACATATACTTAAGCTAATTGCACAACCAGCTGCTAGCTAGCTCTCATGGAGGTCTTCTTAAGCCTATTTTATCAATTGCAGCCTAAATCACCTTTAACCACGTGTAATAATTAAGGCATACAACTTATTTCGTTAAATCCTTCTTGGGTAGGTGTGGTGCTAATTGATGTAGTTCCACGCGTAATGACTGAAACAAGGAAATATCTAATGAAATGAAGCAATTCGTATTCTCTATAACCGGTACTATTCGAATCAGAGGAGATTGCTCCATTTGACTGGCAAAAAAAAATTGTAGAATATTTTTTATTGGAAGCAGTGTTGATTTTATGGGATTTGTAAAAAGTGTGTCAAGTTTGTAAAAAAGTGTTAAAGGGTTTGAAAAATTGTTGAACTTTGTAAAACAAATGTTGAGTTATAAGTGAAAAAGTGGTTGTGGAAAAAATTTCAAAACCATTCCATCCAAACAAAGGCTGAATCATCGAGATAAAATCTTAAGATCCAATTAATGAAGATTAGTAGGATTGTGTTCCTAACATGTTCTACTAAACTGTTCACATTCTGTGCGCTAATAATTAACTCTATCTGGGTCTTCGAAATCATTCATTAATGCGATATAATGCACCTTTCGTTTGAATCTCTCAGGCAACGCAAAGTGGCAAACTTACGTCACGGCTTTTGGCTTCTCAATATCCTTCGTAATTGAACAACTAATGATGGTTAGGTTTGCTATCTCAATCTGTCTTACGATCTTGGTATTTATGTAGATCCACGACTAAATCTGTTGTTTTGGGCAAAAAGTGGCCTCAGATTGCACAAAAACGAGGCATCCCACTACCTCCATCAATGGAAGAAGTGAAGATTAAAAGGGGCGTCAGTAGAATCATCCCCAGACACACTGGCTAGTGGCTATGCCATTGTTAGGAGTTTGGTTTCTACGGAAAACTACTGAGATGCTGGGATACATAACTCAGGCCCTCATCCAATTTGTCCGTTATTTGGGCCTTCCCTTTTTTTTTAATTTTTTGTCCCGAAGGTTGTGTCACACAGATTAAAAGGGTTTTTCCTTACTGTTCTTTCCAGTAAGTCTGTAGTATGCGTCACACAGACACGGGTGAAAGGATATCCCCCAAAGTCATGTCCGTTAACCTTATCCTGATTCCTGAGACCCCCTAACAAGAACAAAACAGGAATATGAACTTTTTATTGGTTGCGGAAAATTAACGTTTAATGTCGGAGATGTGATTGGGACAAATTGACTTAACAAAGGAAGGTATCTGAGATAAACGAAGCAGATCTAAGCATATATTCTTCTGTGAAAAGAAATAAACAAAAAAGAATGCGTTCCATCAAAACTTCCATACCAGTTATCACATTTCTGCGTATCAGCAGCAGAGAATTGTTTAGGAGGAAGATTACAACTGATTGTCATGCTCTGTTTTCCGTAAGGAAATCTATGGTTTTAAGCCACAGGAATAAAGGGATACTTTTCCCAAACTTTCCCTTAAAGCAAACACTTGAAGTTCTTTGGTTCTATTTGCGTAACAAAATTTTAGCCACCTAAAATTTTATCATCATTACAAAACACTCTCTCTCCTAATTTTTTTATCAATTTTCATACATATTTTTTTTTTACTTTTTTACCAATTTTTTCACTCTCTCGCCTTACTTTTTCATCAATCATAATACCAAAAATTTTAACAATCCTAAAATTTTTTACTTCTCGAACACTGTCTTAGAATTATACCGTCTTCGACTTGCTGATATCATGCTTAGGAATTCCATACTGGACTAGTTTTGTTTGATACGTCTCGAGTCTACTAGTTTCCCCCCGACAAAATAGAGCATGTGCTCTTGGCAGTACTTTCCATTGTCATTCTATTGTGAGGTCTCTTCTTGGATTTGGCATTTTCTTTTTGGGGATAATTATATAAGTTTAAACTTCGTCTAAAAGTATAATCCTAAATTTCAATGTTCATAAATTTCTAGTCTGATGCAGGAGCATGCATTGACAGAGCTTGAACAACACAGTACACGAAGTTCTTTGAAGACCAACTTTACTTCTGTCGTTTATCTTCATGTGCTTTTTTCTGTGGACTCTGTATCAAAAGATGAGATGCAACGGATTCTAGTCAGGTCCAGCATACAGAGATTTGGTCGGTTTCATCAATGGCATCAGAAGGTAGTCTTATGGCATCCATCCGGCTTAGCTGTTCTTTCCAGTTGTCTTTTCCCATCACCCAACTCGTTCATGCCACCATCCAATTACCAATAGGCTAACAAAAACTTACGAGAAGATTGGCATTACTTTTTCCCCTACAGTAAAATGCCCACCGCTGGACTTGGATTAAAGGCTTTGGAGCGCACACGTAGGTTCCCAATCCAATTTACATGGATTTTCTGTCGCCCTTGGGTAGCAGACATTCATTGAGGGTTCAGATTCCAAGGATTTTAAAAAGTGATGGTTTTGAGCATCGATGCGATCGAAGTTATAGGAGTAATGGGAACATATATATAATCTTCCTTGCCTGCCAAATATTATTTCAGAGATTCTTGGTACCCAAGCATAATGAATGGATTGAACTTCTACGTATTGTAGGGGAACCTTCTTCTTGGCAAAAGTCCAGTCGGGACGGTTCACATTTTCTACTTTTTCCACTTGTAATTGTAAGTGTGTAGTCAAGATTAAACTGCTCTCCGATACAGTATGTTCGTTTTGAGAAAATTATAAGGATTTTATGTATGGTATAAATATTTAGGTGATATTTGAGTTTTATTAACATGTGTGTAGAAGTTGTTGAATTATATTAATGTTTGGAAAAAAATAATGTTTAATTATATTGATATCTGTGTATGAATAATGTTAGAATTGTAAGTTTAGAAAGTTAGATTCAAATTCTAAACTTCTTAGCCAAAAGAAAAAAAAAATTGGCAAATGATCTGATACTATATTATTACATATTTTACTTTATTGTAGAGGTGATTTCAAAGAATTGTTTGCAACTGGAGAATTCTAATCTTAGATCTTAAGGGGGCACACCATTAGACCCCAGGCCTTGACCACTCAGTCAACCCCTGATCTTATTTTTATTTTGTTTATATTTAGGTAAAAACATAACCGTGTCAAAAATCAAATGAGCAGTAGATGTCTTTTTTTTTTCTATGTGAGCAGTAGATGTCCAATCTTGTACTTATATGGAATCAATTTAACACCATAAACTCCAAGAAGCCCCAGTGATAAGTTGTAAATGTACCAGATTTCAAAGTCGACAGGAAAGAACAGAACAGTACAAAAAAAGACCTTCAAATCAAAGACAGACAAGGAAAAAAATTGATCAACCAAGAAAACGGATCCCTAAAGACCTAACGAAAGAAAACAGAGCAAAAAATGATGTGCACTTCCCGTGCTCTTTCCCCAAAAGATTTGACTAATCAATCAGTCTTTGCTGTGATCTTCGTTTCTTCAGTATTCGATCAACGCAAATGGCGTCTCTCGCACGCTCATTGTGCCCGATGGGCCTGCCATTCTCCGCAAATACCTAAAATCCCAACAGTTTAATATTGTGGAAGCTAAACTGGGTCCTGGCACGATGCAATGTGCAGCCAATTACATGAGCCAAGATCCGGTCTTCATGTCAAATATTCATAAAAGGAGTTCAACGAGCTAGCTCAAAAAAAGGTAATGGGGCCTATGGAAGTCCGTCGAAAACGCGGACAGCCGACGGCTTTTCTCCATGGAGTATTTGCCTGGAAGGCCGGCGCTAATTGTATTTGCAAAGGAAACTTACCTAACAAAATAATGATGATGACAATGGGGTCACTGCCAAATTAGACTGTAAGTAGCGTAACAAAGCTGGGAACCTAATATGATAGACCTGTATTCTGTCAAAATATACACGTATGAGTAAGAACTCTGAAGTCTCTGGTTAAATGATAACAATGTCATGTTGTCACTTATATATTTCATGGAAGGTGTAAATCGACCCGAATCAAAATTTTAAGGATTTAATGTCATGAGAAAATGTGCAAAGTGTCCGCACCCATATTTTGTAGGTGCAAAGTATATATATTTTTATTTTTTTATTATTAGGTAAAAGATAAATCATGTACGACAAGTCCATCTGGTTGTGTTTGTGTTGTAATATTTTTGGTATGGGAATATGTGTTGGTATTGGGTTTAGTGAAAAGGTGAAGAGAGATGTAATTTTTTATATTTTTTATATTTTTTTATATTTTTTGTAATTTTTTATATTTTTTATGGTAGAGAGAGAGATTATATTGAAGTATTTTATTAGGAGAGATAAAATTTTGGGGAAAATTATGGTTGCAAACGCAGCCCTAGTAACACACCTAATGTACAAGTAAACTTTAAAGAGACTAGCGAAAAGGCGGTCTTCCACGTAAGTTATTGATCTAATTAATCTTAACAAAAATCGAACCTAAGACTTTGTGTCTTATACACAAGAGTCCAAATTGAATCCAATCCTAACAGAGATGGATTGATTTGTTTATACACATTTAGAGATATTTATGTGGTCCGTGGCAAAGGAAAACAAAAATTTAAAGATTGGAAATTCGCTTCGTATCTTTCTCTCAAGTAAGACGAACTCTTCAATACAATATTGCTTATCTGTGGACTTTAACCACCAGGACCAATTTGCAGATGTTATAGAACCCATGCTGGGCCAATAAGAAAGTAAGCCTTCCCGCAGACGAAAATCTAGTTATATGAATACTAAAATTGAAGCAAAAATTGTCCTCATGTAGTGACAACCTTCAATGGAGACTGATTAAAAACCTTTTTAATTAGCTGTCCCAATTAATTTGCATCCAATTGACATAACCCAGCTCTGTGTTTGTAAGTCCAACTCTTCACCAATTGCTAGGGGGGAGAGTAGGATAAAAAATATTAGTATAGTAAATGGTGCTCGTGAAATTTCTCACTTCATTTTGTATATTGGATTCGGACGGACCTAATCCAATTAGAAACTCACTAATCGGGTTAAGAACACAATAACAAACTACGACCACTTAAATCAGTCCTCAAATTCAAGTATCAGTTAAGTCAAAGACTCGTTTGCAGATAGTAGGATTTGAACTCAAACTCACTCATTGCATTTGGTGAAATTTGGTAGTTCTTAGACTCAATATATCAAATATGGTATTAGACCTCTGTTTGAGATTGCTTCATAGTTCGAGGACTCAAAATGATTTTTTTTCAAATATTTATGATGCATTTAATACATGTTGTGTCTTGTCTCTGATTCCACCATACATTCTCTCGGTGAGGAATTATAAAAGTTCTTAGTTTTTTATTATCATATACGTAATCTCACTCGTGAGAAAACTAGCTCACTTGAGTAAGCCCAAAATTTTGGAATTAGGTGAAATTTTGTTGAAAATTATGATTTGCTAACGTCATAAGATCATGAGACAATTTATGTATGGAGAAGAAATCAATGGAAGATTAAGAGGAGACTTTGAAGTAACTTTCTTGGTTTCGTCGGGATCGTTGTCACATTTTTTTTAGTGTTGAGATGAGTTCCAGCTGGGTAGATTTCATTCTATATATAATGTTCTATTCTATAGAAGATATCGCCTAGGCTTTTCGTAACGCCTCGTCGGCATTGCCTCTTGATATCTTCAAAGCTTTTTTTTTTTTTAAAAAGCCAAGTTCGGATATTATTATTTGTATCTAATTGGCCTACCAAGTGACGGCAATAACTGTTACCGTGACAATATTATAGAAAATATGTCATTTTATATTTGCTTTTGTTTTTAGCACTGTAAGTAGGGCTGTATAATGCCACCGGGAAATTTCGGTGGCACCGGCACCGGCACCGGGTTTCTGGTT
The DNA here is from genome assembly GCA_963930655.1 of Myrica gale. Classification (NCBI taxonomy): domain Eukaryota; kingdom Viridiplantae; phylum Streptophyta; class Magnoliopsida; order Fagales; family Myricaceae; genus Myrica; species Myrica gale. Next base: position 3,601,407 of record OZ005607.1, read on the forward strand.
TTTGGTCTAACCGGTGCCGGTGTAGGTTTGGTTTTTTGAAAAAACCGGCGGTTCCCGGTTTAAACCGGCACCGGGTTTCCCGGTGTAGGATAAACCGGGATTTTTTTTTAGTTTTTTTATTTTAATTTCTACTCAATAATTTAAACTTTAGTTTTACCTCAAGACATAATATTCTAGAAGCATGACAAGGTTTACTCAATAGTTTAGTTTAACTTGAATATTTGAGATTTGTTGTTGGTTTCGTCTAATCAAATGCTTACATTCAAGTTACCAAGAAGCTTGCTAGGTGAATGAACTAGTTATTTAGAATTTTGGTAGAAAAATTACAAATTTATTGTATTTAAAAGGGTATATATGAAGGCATTGAAATCATAATTAAAGAGTTTAATGTCAAACTTTGGTAAGTACATCGCATAACATAAATCAAGAGGTCGAGATTCTACCACAAAAAATTTTAAATCAATGTATTAGTTTAAGAGTTTTTATGAAATATTAACAAATTGTGTAAATTTTAAAATTGACAAATCACTATTAAATTTATATCATGCTTGCAAAATCAGTCATTCAATTACATTTTAGTTCAAATTTCTAATACATTTTAGTTCAAAAATTCATATAGAGTCATCAAGTTTGACCAGCGTTTGACAAACGCTCCAGCGTCCTTTGAAAAAATTCAGACAGAGTCATCACGTTTGACTAACGTTAGACAAGCGCTCGAGTGCTCAGTGCAAATTTCAGACAGAAACATAAGCGCTCGACGAGCGTTTGACCAGCGCTCGAGCGCCTTAAAAATTGCCGAATTTTTTTATTTTCCTTGTGAAACCAAGGGAAACCCTATTAGGTTTTGAACATGTTTTAAAATTGTTATTGATTTGTTAATTAGAGGGAAAACACATATTCTCTCATCTAAGTGTTGTTAAGGTCTAAACTGGATTTTTCAAAAGATAATAGTTTATATTTACAGTGACGTCTCTATTACTTTGGACTTTAAATTATCGTCTTATCTTTTAAGATGATCTTTAATTTTATTGATTTTGGAATTTGGATTTCATTAGTTTAGATTTTATTGATATGTGATTAATGGACCAAAAGAAAAAAGAAAAAATACATTGGGCCAAGTACGTAAAATGCTAAAAAAATGGCTCAATATTAATGTAGGATAACCGGAAACCGCCACCGTTAAGGGTCGGTTTTTACCTTTAACGGTGTAGGTGTAGGTGGTAATTTTTCAAAACCGGCCTATCCGGTGTAGGTGCCGGTTTTGGCCAAAACCGGTACCTACACCGGGGTTGTACAACCCTAACTGTAAGTGAGTCGTGACCAAATGTTTCTCATTTTTGCTTCAATTAAAGGAAATTGTCCAGTCCCAACCGTCAGACCTTTGATCCATCTCAATCATCCTTTAGTAACCTTAGGAGCATGTGCATGTTAGTTTTGTAAAACGACCGTAGGATTCTAATAGAATTGTGAATATTTATGTAAAATAGTATTTTATAGGTGTTTGTGTAAAAGATAAAGAGAGATTATTTGATGTAATTGTTTAATAAAAAATATTAGAATTAAGTGAAAAAATATATAGAGATAAAATTTATTATAATTTTTTTTGAAAATATATTGAAGTTTGTGTAAAAAGTTATTGGAGATTGTGTTAAATGTATTGATGTTTGTGTTTGAATTTTTAAGATGTTCGGTGATAGTTTTGTGAATGAATCCTAGAAAAAACTTGAAAACGAACATCACCCTAGTCGTTTTTTTGTTTTATTTAAAAAAACCTTATTTACAAAGTAGAAAAATAGATTATTTTTTTTAAAAAGAAAAAGTTGTTTATTGATTTTCCTAATCCTATCAATTAAGCTTTAATAAGTGTCTAAGGTACTTACATTTACCTTAGTATAAGGGAACCTTGCTGTTTAATTTTAAGGACTTTGACAACATTGGTTTCTTTTGTGGCTATAAAGTAATAGCTAATTATAAAACTACGTATATAATTTATATAAGTGGATACATACATACATACATACATGTATTACCAATCCCACTGGGTGCGGACGGATTGACCCTCGACTTTAGGTCCAAGTTTAATTCCTCACAATTATCCATCGACTTAAACGGTGTGTGTGGGGAGAGATCCCTATACATACTTAAAGGTTCGAAGTACCCTCCCAAGTCCGTCGCAGTGCAGTACGCTCTTCATCTACTCTTAAGTACATTCTATGTGGGTCACGAGATTGTGCATAAATTAAAAATTTTCAAGGAAAAAAAAAACCAGATGTTGTGGTTGAAATGGTACGCTCGTAACATGATGTAGTGGTTAGTGGTTACTCTATTATGTGTAATTTATTAGCCCACATGGACCAAGCTTGCAAAAAGGATCAAAATTGGAGGGGTGCAGTAGGACTAGGACTGGGTCTACCAGCCCCTAACTAAAGGGCATTTACTCCCCCAACCATAGAAAACTCCTTTCTCAAAGGGGAGGTTAGTTTCTCACTCATTTCCCACCCTTCGTTCCCATCAGAACTTTCAACAAAGATCCAAAATTGAAGGAAAACAAATGAACCCCCAAAAAATATTAGTCTAATTAAGCAATTTTTATTAACTATAAATCAACAGAAATAACAAAAAATACATTTTTGGCAAAAAAAAAAATTGGATAAAGGACCAGCCGGCATGCTAAAGCTACCAACACTGACAGATGGCCGTAATATCACCGGCATAAAAGGCAACAGAATCTGTAAATAAACAAAAAACCGATTTAGCTTTTATCAATGTGAGTTCTTTAGGGAACCGTACCAAGAGTACTGTTTCTTACCGATTGGCTGCCGCGATGCCACATGGTTAGTGGTCGTTTGTTCATCTCCTCTCATGTCACAGACCGGTGAAGTTAACCGAGTGGGGTCGCTAATCCTTTTGGGGTTTTCGTTCATCTCCGTCGTTACAACAAACCCAGCAGTTTCCTTGACTTGTCCAAGCCAATCCCACCGGTTTATTCTGGCATTTTCCTCTTAGTTCCCGAAATGCCCTTTCATTAAATTTCGCGAACTTTAATAAATACCATATTTAACAATTCGCAAATGGAGAAAAGTGTAGAAGGAAATTGAAAATCTACTTGTTACCGCAAAGAAAAACATTCATTTTTTCCTATTTATTCTAATTAATTTCAATGGATTTGGAGAAAGGACAATTTGGGAAATGTGAAATATGTGGACATAAAAGGGAGATCAGACGGGGAATAAATATATACTGGAAACGGGCAACGCTCGCATGTTACATGTCGCTCTTTCTGCCTTCATGCATACGCGTTAATTAATTGAATTTGTAATTAAATGTTTTTTAGCCGTTTTTATGAGAAAGATTGGTCGCTAATCTTAAAGAAAATCCCAATTTAATTTTTTGTTTTTATGGAATTAATTTTTTTTTTTTGGGGGGGGGGGGGGTGTCTTTGTATATATCACTTGGTGGAGGAATGCTTGTCACCTACTCCTTTTTTTTTGGTTTCACACACACACTCTCTCTTACATTAGAAAGAGAGAGAATGCCAGAGAGCTCACAAGCTTTTCAGAGAGACAAATAGGCATATAGCTCTCTGTTGTTGCTCTGTTCTTCGTTCTGCTTTTTGGGCTTTGGGTTTCGGTTTAATTGTTTCCTTTGCGGGATGGAGAAGCATAGGTGTAAGTTATGCTCGAGGAGTTTCTCCAATGGCAGAGCTTTGGGGGGTCACATGAGGTCTCACATGTTGAATCTTCCAATTCCTGCAAAACCAGAAGAACCATTACCACCACCACCGCCAACCCGATCACCAGTCAACCAACTCAGTGAGACCGAGTCTGCTTCATCACCGTCATCTTCCTCGGAAGAAGAAGGAGAAGATGAGAAGGGTCTCTACTATGGGCTTAGGGAGAACCCAAAGAGAAGCATTCGGTTGGTAGATCCTGAATTCTCTTTTGCTGTGGATGCTGGTTCTGTGATCCTTCAAGACAGAGAGAGCGAGACTGAGTCGTCCAAGAACCCGACTCGGCGGCGATCCAAGCGGACTAGGAATTTAGAGCAAAAGTATCAGCTTCATCAACAGCAGTCAGTTGAACAACAACAGGAGGCTATGAAAAAGCTCAAGTTCAACAAGGTCGAGTCATGGGCTGAGCCTGAACCAGTGAGTTCGATCTCCGACACCACGACTGAGGAAGATGTTGCTTTTTGCCTCATGATGCTCTCAAGGGACCAATGGAAGAAACAGGAGCAAGACGACGAGGAAGAAGACCGAGAAGATGAAGCAGAGAAATCCTTGGAGGACACCGACGAGTCCGAGGAGCAGGTCAAGTTGTCCAAGACTCGATTACGAGGCAAGTACAAGTGCGACACATGCAAGAAAAGTTTTCGATCCTATCAAGCTCTTGGTGGGCACAGAGCTAGCCACAAGAAGATGAAGGTAAATTCAGGTACGGTTTACGAGCCCGGATTGGAGCAAGTAAATGCGGGTACTTCGTCGATGGCGGAGAAAAAGATTCACGAATGCCCGGTTTGTTTTAGAGTATTTGCGTCTGGACAAGCTCTGGGTGGGCATAAGAGAACCCATGTAACTGGCTCAGCACAGCCACCGGCTTCTGTCAAAAGTACAACCAAGCTTGGTGAAGTTTTCATAGATCTTAATCTTCCAGCTCCAGTGGATGACGACGATATTAGCCAAATCGAGCTCTCTGCAGTATCTGATGCAGAATTTGTGAACCCCATTAGGCAATGATTTCAGCATTGGATTATGCTGCACTAATAGGCCGATCCCAAGGTAAAAATTTTTGGTACTTTGATGTCCTTGGATCTAGTGTTATGTCAAAGTTATTGTTATGCAATTTGAGTTATATGATGTCTCTATCTTTATAGAACATCATTCTTCTACTTCCTAACAGTAATTCTTTCCTCGGAATTATGTTCGGTTTCTGTAAAACTTGTCTAGAACATCCATTAATGGAGAAACCACATATATATTCACAATTTGCTTCACTTAACGAAAGTTTACTGTCACAATTCTTTCTTTTCCTTTGGAGTTACTGAAGAATCTTGTAGAAGAAGAAATAAGCGTTCTGGTTACTAGGTTCTGTTTCAGTTTCCAAGCGGTTCCAGTGAACTGTTCCACCGTTCGTTTTCCTGGATATATTACAATGTCTTTTTCAAAAGAGGTTGATCAACCTGTACTTTTCCTAATAGAAAAGTAACTTCCACCTCTCACCCACTGTTCCAAATCTTTTTTTTTTCTTTCTTCTTTTTGTTCTCTCTTAATGTTTCAATAGATTGTAACCTATTACAAAAATGGCATTTTCTGCACATTTAATTTTGCTCAATTTTCCTTTGGTGAATATTTGAGCGATTTTTTCATTTAATTGTATTTTTAAAAGTTGCTGATTGACTGCAAAATACAAGGAAAAGGAAAGGACAGTTTTGGGTGCTCAAATAGTCTGTTGGTATCGAGGTAGAGCTACTCACCAAAAACGAAAGAAAAAAGAAAAACGAAAAAAGAGGAAGTATCCAGGTAGAGCAAGCTAGCAGCATATGAAGGTGGTTGTCATTCTGACAATATGCTTTGGACTTCTTTAAGAAACCACAAGCAAAGAAAAATACCAAGAAAAAGGAAAAAAACAAATTTTGTGAAAAAAGGTCGTGAGTTTCACTTACCCAGAAAAAAAACTCCAAAAAAGCTATAACTTTTGGTTCTTTCCCATTTCTGGATGCAAGCATTGGTATATATACCAATCTGAATTATCTGATGTTACTGCATGATACACCCCTGTTTTCATCTTATTTGTAAAAAGCAACCCCAGAAACACACATCACAGTGTTTTGGGTCTCATATCCCGGGTCCATCCTTCCAAGTTATATATTTTATGGAAGAAAAAGAAGAAGGCATATTGTCTTAAAGAAAGGCTTTTGTGTTGACACTCGACTGCCAAAGTGACAACCACCTGTCATGCGAGCTCGACCTGAATGCAGGGGACTTGCTTATTCTTTTGCCACTTGGGGTGTCCATGACTTCATCTGCAGAACAAAAAAAAAAAACAGAAAAAGATCTCCCAACTCTCCGATCCCCACCTTCTCAGAAAACAAATGAACATTATTTTTCCAACTAGAAGAGGAAAGGAAGAAAGTTCCATGGCTGCAACTGCAAGCAACTAAACTCTGCACTTTGTTACTTGTTAGTTCCAAAACCCACCTAAGTAAAAGGAACAGAATTCTACTAATAATAGTCTACACCCAATTCAGCATTTTATGATGCTTATCTTTGATGCTGACCATGTCAGCTAAACTGTAGGATAATGGCAATGGGCCAGGGGCAGGACAGCTTGGGTTGGCTGGCCTAAGTAACTAGTGGTTGAGTATTTGAGAGGGGCTTATCAGTCGGTGGGTCGGTTTAGCTTGTTCCATTCAAAAGGTTAAAAAAAGGTAGGAACAAAAAGAAAAGGGGTGCTGTAGAAGGTAAAGGCCTAAAGGGTAAGGATTTGTGAGAGTGAGTGCCACTTCATATTCTCATACGCGGACGCACCAAGTGGGTGGGGGTTGTATAGGTTTGAATGAAAAAGCGAGAAACCAACAAAAACCACGACCCTTACATATATATATGAGTCTATGACTTTCAAAAGCTCCCAAAAAGAACGAGTCAACAAGGCGATCCTTTTCCACTCCTTTTTATTAGCAAAGTTCTATCTCTTCAAAGACTGCATCATCATCATTATCATCATCTAAGACTATGTTTTTTCTTCTTCTTTTTTGGGTTAATTTAACTTAAAGTCTGAGATCAATAGTGAACTGACGTCACCTACATTGTTGAAGCACAAGTATTCCCCCTTAGATTGATTCTTTTGGGTATATGAAGGGGAATAATATTTGAATAATAACCAAGTGATTATATTTTGTAATTTAAAATCTATTTAAGTTTAATTGAACTTTCTTTTTGATTTTTGTAACGTCTTCCAATTATTTTTTAAAAAGCAAATATTCCGGTAGCAGTTTCTCATTCAATATTTGGAGTAGATCAAAAGATATTAGTGTTTAAACTTGTTAATGGACATCCTTTGCTCTGAACTACAATGTAGTTGGGAGGCCTAATTCACATAAATTCTTAATGCTGAAGTCCAAAGTCATAAATCCAGATCCCTTGTCTATTGATTCTTGACTTTCATATGGAGCCTAATTGTTGTTTCCTGACCAAATTAGGTCTAGAAAAAAAAAGAGAGGAAAAATTAATGGCCTAGACGTAGTCTGAGGCCAGTTAATTATCATCCCCTGCATGCAGTGTTAAGCAGTACTTAATTGCTTGATGTATAGGGTATTCCTATACAAGGGTATCTACTTGGTTAGAAATCAAGATAGCTCAATGATATGTTCACAAAAGAAATAGTCACGTCTTCTAAACTAGACCAAAGCTTGATTTCTACTCTATTTTTCGAACTTTACACAAAGGAATGTTTTTTATCACATTATGTATAACGATGGTGAATCTTCACTGTTATCCTCCGAACTACTACCTAAATGTTATTTATTGGTATATACTATACATTTCATCACATTTAGTCCTAAAATTACAAAAATGCATCAATGTTTGCCCTTTAGTAAGATCCTATGATTGAAATATAAAGAAAAAATAGACTATGTGACACAATATTGACGGTTGAATTCCATGAAAAGACGAACAGTGATAGATTTAGGTAGTTTGAAGGCTCAATGAGACGAAATTTATAGTTTGAGTGTTCAAAATGACATTTAATTCAAAGTTCAGGATAAAAGGGTAAAATTACTTGATGGTTTTAGGTAGATTAAGAGCTCAATGTGACGAAATTGATAGTTTGAAGGTTCAAAATAACATTTAATCTATAGTTCTAGATAAAAAAAAAAGAGAGAGGATGTTTTATACCTAGCTATAAAGAGTTATGTATTAGTTCATAACTCCATTAATGTTAACCAGTCTTGAAGCCATGTCATTTTCCTAGAAAGTGATTTAGAGAGAAAGTTGATGTTCAGTTTGTAAAAATTGTAAGATTTTGATATAATTGGGAACATTTTTGTAGATTTAAATTTAAATTTTATAAGTCTTTGTGTAAAAGTTGATGAAAAGTTTTAAAAATATTTTTTATGGAGTTTGTAAAAAAGGTGCCTAGAGAGATGATTTGATGTAATTGTTTAATAAAAAATTATTGGAGTTAAGTAAAAAAGTATGGAGAGAGAATATTTGTTATAATTTTTTTAAAAAAAGTATTGGAGTTTGTGTGAAAAGTTGTTGGAGATTTTATAAAAGGTGTTGGTGTTTGTGTAGGATTTTTAAGATATTAAATGTTGTTTTTATAAAATTTTGTCAATCTTAATGTATTCTAGAATATTTTTGTAAACGAACGTACCCTTAATGCACGTCAAACAAATTTGGCTGGTAGTTAATATTGCAAAGTGTAGGAAGGAATTTTTCTGCTGTCCACTCTTTGGCCGTCAACAATTCATGAGCACCGCGCAAAAGTCAAACAGGTTCAGACCGTTCAGTGCAATTAAAATGGTTATTAGAACCCTAGCTAGATCCTACCGCAAATACAATTATAAATTAATTCTAATTAATTATTGAAGACTTATTCTTTAATTAGTCACATAATTACCACCTAATTATATTGATGCCTATTTCCATTACAGCCTTACAAGCCAGCAGATAGCATGTCTATCACCTAACATGTGACCCTACTCCATGACGATCGACCTTAAGTGCAACGAGATAAAAAAAAAAATCAATAGCCTAATTAGAGCCCCCAAACTTGGATTACTGGGAGGAATACAAAACGCTCAAGATGCTCCATCGGCCTCCAAAAAGGCCCCGGCCGGCGGCCCCCAAAATTTTATTTTCCTTGATTTGCTCTATTTTCTTACCAACCAAACAGTACTACAGCCCTTCGAGTTTCAATGCTTAACTTGTGACTAAACCATAAAATGGCCCCCCGGCCCCCACCAAAGTTTGGCATTGAAGACAGCTTCCTCCAACCTTTTTCCCGTGGTTTATGCATTCTCGGGTCACAGTTTTCGTTTCGTTTCCTTCTTTTTGAACGCTTCTTTGGTAAACTATTTTAAATGCTGTATAGTAGTGTAGTATTCTTTCTATGCGATACGTAGGCATTTCCCACTAGTTCACGCTATACAAAACACCATGATTCCATGCCCCTTCCCCAAAGTCATACTCACTCAAAAGCATCACACTACTTGTAGTGTTTGGCTCTCACATACATGTGATCTCCAACCCATTAGAAAAGATGCTTTTGATCGACTTCCCTCTACTCTCGATTGTCTTTTAGCCTCTTCTAAAGTCACCTAATTCGGTCCCATGAAATATCCATGAATCTTTCTTAAGCAGCTAGCTGCAGCTGTAGCTGCGTATGGGGCGTGTAGCACCAAACAGAAAACAAACGAGTAAGTTTTCATGAGTTTCTTATCAGCTTTCAAGTGAGTCGGAGCTCGATCCTGATTCCACCCTCTGAATGGTTAAGGAATATATATACTTGGCTTGTCTGCTTTGTGAATGTTACAAATGGTGATCTTTGAAGCCAAAAGAAAAGAAAAAAATATACAAAAAATGCTTATCTTTGAAAGCTGAATCCCACTGGTCAAGCGTGATCAATGCTGATCTGGTGCCCTTAAATATTTTATGCCCACAATTTGCCCTTAAGTGTACTAAAAATATGTCTTTTAGAATTGATGCTTAACTAGCTAGCTAGCCAGGCCATGGGTATCTGCAAAGTCAGGGATATATATTCTCTAGCCGGTAAAGATGGAAGATATTTTAAAGGACTGAATGTTCGACTTTTTCCTTTTTCTTTGGCACTTTCAAAGAATTTCCTCATCAAATGGTTCTAGTGTACGTTCGATCGTTTACCGAATAGCGACAACAATGCAAACAGTACTACAGATTGAATCAAACGGAAGCCAAGAAGAAGTAATTTCTGTAAATTTACTTCCACCGTAATAGCCTTGGGTATTTATTTTTCCACGGGGCTGATCACTTGTATTTCTTGGTTGTTTCTTGGACATATATAGGTCGACCAGAATCTCGTCCAGTTTTCGTGCCCCGTGAAATTTGGTTGGAAATTTGACTTCCCTTTACTAATGATATTCCAAGCAGAAAGTTCCTTGAGTACTCATGAATCCTTCGCGGCAAATCTTGTCATTTTCCTTTAGGTTTTAGGATCTAGTTTACACTTTCGTTATCTTAAGTTTGGCCCATGAGTTTGAGTGCTGCAAAATTCAAGGCTCATCGCCTATTCAAATGGAATCCTGAAACTTTGGTCCATGACGAATTTTCTGTCCACCAAATTGGAAGTTAGAAAAAAAGAAAAAGAAGAACTGGAAAGCTCTTTGACAAGCAACACCCTGCATGTCATCAGCGATGTTTTTCTTTTCAAATTTCTGTGTTTCTTCAACAGGAAAAAGTGTCTCAGCTCCTTCAAGATTTGCGAAAAACTTTGTGAACTATGGTATTGATCAGCTAAACAATCTTCAAATCTCTTGGATAATTGCATCTAATAAATATTTGGTACATGAAAGTATCCAATTCATTTGTAGGGAATGGGTGCGCTAGAAGATACAAAACCTTCATTACTTAATCGGGCATTCTCAAAATCTTTGATTTACCAAAAAAAGAAGAAGAAAGAGAGGCAATAGGGTTCTCTGGTGCTAATCTTCGAGATAGGCTATCAACTTCCCCCTTTTTCTGAAAAGCTCCACCCTTTGGGTTAGTGGCTTGGCACTACCCAACTTGCCCCTTTTAGAATAGCTTACACTGGGTAGAGTTGCCCTTACTGGGGGCGGCTATTTGGCTAACCAATTAGATTATGTCCTAGTGCTTACTGCCAACAAATTAAGATGCTAAAAGCTGCAGCCTAGAAAAAAAAAAGATGCTAAAAGCTTCAGTCCATGGATTGCACAACTTATTCATGATAAGATAATTAATTATCAGTGTCAGTGTTCAAACTTTGCTGAGCCCCAAACAAAACAGAGGAGTGCTGCACACAGAGATTAAACACTTGTTGCAAAAACTATCAGCTAGAGGTGTTTGGTTTGAACTGCAACTCCATCAGCACTGGAATGTTACAACACGGATGCGATATTTCAATGTAAATCACAATTTTTCTTTTTTTGACAGATCAATATATTAATGAGATACTGCTAGTCAAACTCTGTTTGGTTCGACCACAAATACTTAGTGCCAGTCCAATTGTCTCATTATACCCTTGACTGACTCAGCTACCAGTAATACCACTGCAGTATTTTATCAAATGTAGGCACACTATTCCTCAACTTGGCTTCCATGGATGCCCTGTTGGATGAAGCTCATATAGGAACATACCAAAACCACCACATGTAAAATCAAGTGCTTAGAATAGGAGTGACCAGAATTCCTTCCTTCAGGAGCACAAACCAAAGGAGTTTCGGCTTTTGAAAGCAAGCAATATCTCTTATATTGCTGCCCATGATTACACTCTGATATTCTTAACCGGCGTGTAGCACATGTATCCAGTACTGTATGCAAGAAAATACACAACTTTTCTGTACGTGTATCACAAAGCGTATGATTATGACTTCTTTCTTGGAAGCATTACTGAAAGGAAATTTCACGGGATCTTGCGCGGAGTCCTTTCCTTGTCTCCGGGTGAGTTTGAGTTTATTGACTTGCAAGTGCCAAACAGGGTCGCTTTCTTTTGGTCCAGATTCCAGACTCCGAGTCATGTGTGGTTGTGTGGCATTTCGTACTATACATGGCGCCCAAAAGGAAACGTAAGGACACTAAAAAAGATATGCACAAGATTGACCGCTTTGGGCCTCAAAGTTCTTTTGAGAGGCCTCCCAAAGCCTATTCTGGTACTCCGCACCCCTGCTGCATGTCTATGGGCCGTGACTTCCGCCGGGGTGTCGGGGTTACTAGGCCTGAGATATGAGCAAGTCCGGAAACAGATGCTCACAGCGCATGAGACAAATCCGCGACTCCCAATCCTGAATCCGGCAAGAGAGCTATCTGCATTCCATGTCCAAGCATACAAAAAGTTAGCGTCAACTTCTTCGGCTCTTTGGATAACGAGTAGCAAGAAAGAAAAAAAAAGTTACAGTGAGGAGGGGAAATAAATAATAATAAAAGATAAAAAATTTTAAGTGGTTCAATCTAAAAGACCGAACATCTATAATATCATATCAAATATTTAAGATTTGAATTATAATATTATTTCTAACATATAGCTGTCTCCAAGGATAGGAAGCCTAGTCACGTTGACCAGTTACTCAAAATAGGAAGTTCCTAACTTTCTACTTTATTTAATATTTAATAAGCTCATAATTTATGTTTCATATTTAAACTTAAGAAGATAAAAATAACTCTCAAAATCTCCTAAATTTTTTTGAAATTTCCATGAAGAAAGCATATTTCAAAATTTCAAAGAAGATTACTTACAACTTTTTAATTTTTTTTTAAAAATCTAATATATTCCAATCACTTCTTTCTTTAGTCTTACTTTCACTCTTCTCTCACTAACTCAAGTTATATTATTCTAACAGTTCAACTTTTAAACTTTACACTTTAGTTTTATATTTTTATTTTACATTTGTTGTAGTTATCATTATTTTATCGAAAAAAAAAATTGAGAATTTGAGATTACAGTTGAATACTAGTTATAATTTTTTTTGTTTATGATGATTTTGAGGTATCTAATATGCCTAAAATAGGAATCATCATAAAAAAAAGATTGATTTAATCTTAAAAAATATTAAATTATAACTGAAAAATTAATTTAATCTTAAAAAAGATTGAATACAAACGTTGATGAATAACTTTGTATCCAAAAATAATTGTTAACTAAAAATTCATTGCTATTTTATATTTTAATATAATAATTTATAATTTAGTATAAAAACATATTTTTATGATTTAAAGCCTTGGTTATCTTATAAACGTGTTCTTGAAGTAATTTATGAAATCCCAGTCCCAAAGAGTAGTGATGATTCAGATTAGGGTTGGCAGTTTCCCCAAATATTTTCTTCCATGTCAAGCAGTTTCTTAATTCCTCGAACAAATGAGTGGTGATGTACTAAAACGTTGCCAGTTTTACTAGCAGATCTTGCTTCAAGCACTGTAACATGGCCGTCATCACCAAGTAACCTTAGCTAAAACAAAACTGATCATGTTTGAAACAAATCTAAGTTTGTTCAACTAATGAAATGTTAGGTGGTATTAGGTCTTCTCAATCCCAAAAGCTAGCTCAAATGTGAGGTTTTCCCTCACACTTTTTATAAACTGACCCATCAACCTTTTTCACAACTGATGTGAGACTAACCCCTAACAATCTCTCACTCATAGATATGACTCTGGGTTGGGTGAAGACAACTTGTTTCTCGTATGAACTATTAAATCCATGCAAGAAACCCTACCTCTTTTGACCGAAAGAACAGGTAGCAAAACAGAACTGCCCGGTAGGCTGGTACTATCGCCACAACTACTATACTTTATATACAGGTGTTTTGTCAGCAATATGAATATCTACCTTTCATGTATTTTTACTACGAAATAAAATTACAATTTTAAAATGTATTTTTTCCAGGAATTTTTTTCCTTGAAGAGGAATTTTTTTTAGGTACATGCACATGTTCGTGTTGTAAAAAATTGTAGGATTCTAATAGAATTGTGAATATTTATGTAAAATAGTGTTTTATAGATGTTTGTATAAATGATAGAGAGAGATGATTTGATGTAATTGTTTAATAAAAAAATATTGAAATTAAGTGAAAAAGTATAGAGAGAAAATTTATGTTAAATAAAAAAGTAAAAAGTTGTTGAAGATTGTGTTAAATGTATTGATGTTTGTGTTTGAATTCTTAATATGCTCAAATTTATGAATAAATTAGAATCTTAAAAAAAACTTGAAAACCAACGTATGGTTTGATTTCGTTATTAGGATTGTGAATGAATAAAAAAAAAGTCAACTAAAAATTTTATAATCTACTACCTACCCAATTAGATAAGATAGCCTACCTTTTTTCCACAAGAACACCCCGGGTGGGTTTGTGTGGTAAAATTTTTGGTATTGGGTTTAGTGTTGGTATTGGGTTTAGTGAAAAAGTAAAGAGAGAGGTAATATTTTATAGTTTTTGTAATTTTTTATATTTTTTGATGGAAGAGAGAGATTATATTGGAGTATTTTATTAGGAGAGAGATAAAATTTTGGGTAAAATTTTAGTGACAAACGCAGCCTCCGTCACTTGGCCTACCACAAATATATATAAGGAATAAATACAAATTTGATCTATCTGTTTTGACTGAAAATCAAATAAATTTTTATATTTTAAAACTCATTAAATTAGTTTTTAAAATTAAAATCTATTAACAATTTAATCTACCATTCAAATATAAATAATTTTAAATTTTATAGGCTAATTTTATATATTTTGACCAAATTTGTATTTATCCTGTATATAAATATGCAACTTTGGGTGGGTAAGTGCGGTGCTCTGAGTTCTCTCAATCTCTTCTCCGAGTTCTCTCCCACTGATGCCAAATCCATGTTTTGTCTCAAAAGCCAATTCTCTCTGTCTCTCTCAGACCCTTAATCTGACAGGTAAGACAGTCTACTTTCATCATTTGCGTTTAACGACTCAGTCAAAATCTATAATCTGAAGCCATCGCTTCTCTCTCTCTCTCTCTCTCTCTCTCTCTCTCTTGTTTTCTTAATATTTTCAAAGCAAAAAAAAGTCAAAACACAGTTTCAGAGATATGGAAAAACCCTAGATCTTATGTGATATTCTGAGAGAACCTAAATTCTTGTTGTTTTTGTTTGTGACATGTTTTGTTTAGATGGTCATTGGTGAGATTTTTAGCGAATTTTGGAGTACCCTGTAATTCTCAGCTCTAGTTGGTAAAGGCGCAAGTGATTAATCTCATTTTTGTGGAGGGATAGTTGGAGTGGGTTTAGTTTGATTTTGTTGCAAGTTTATCGCAGTATTGGGATCTGCTTTGGATGGCGTCTCCTCCATTCGAGGTTGACGATCAGATGGACGAGGATTTTTTTGATAAATTGGTTAATGAGGAGATTTTCTGTGCTGGATCGGGGCGTAGTGGAGTAGAGGATGATGGTTTAAATCAGTCCCAAGGGTCTTCAAATCTAAGCAATGACGAAGTGGCCCCTTCGGGAGAGGATTCTGATGGCATTGATTTTGGAGTGAATGAAATGTGCCAGGAAGATTTGGGCGTGTCCGCATCATTGGATGCCAATCAGGATACCGTGGTTAGTGAAGAGGGTAATCCATTGCCACTGGGAAATACGAATGAGCCTAGGAGTGTGGTTGGTAAAGAGGGTCTTTGGTCAGTGCCCACCGACAAAAATGAGAGTGGTGAAGTGGGGTTAGGGGAGGAAGCTGCATTGCATAAAACACTGCATGAGCATTGCGTGGCTACAGGCACGGGTGTTAAAGAGGTTCAGTGGAGCTCATTTGGTTCAGAGAATGTTGGTGGTGGTGGTGGATTTGGGTCATACTCGGATTTCTTTAGTGAATTGGGAGATAGATCAGAGGACAGTGCCCCAAACACGGGTGAGTCAGGAATGAGATCTAATGTTGTCAATAGTGTCTCACCAGTTGCTGATTCTGGGGCCTCGAATTATGGGAGACATGAAGAAAGCGAATATGGTGGGGTGGTTATGAGGCAGAATTTAGGTGGTCAGGATTTGAGTGGCAGCCATTATTGTGAAAATCTTTATCCAGGATGGAAGTATGACATGAGAACTGGGCAATGGTATCAGTTGGAGGGTAATGACACTAATGCAAGCACTAACAGTGATATTAACATTAATGCAACTCCTTGTGCAATGGGTGATAAGGTTCCTTTGGACCATGGTGCTTATTATCAGCAGCAAACAGCTCAGGCTCAGTCTGTTGTTGGAGCTGTGGCCGAGGGATGTACAACTGACAGTGTATCTCAATGGAGTCAGAGTTCCCAAGGACATATGCAATACCCTGAACATATGGTCTTTGATCCCCAGTATCCTGGGTGGTTCTATGATACAATAGCTAAAGAATGGAAGCTATTGGAATCTTACATTCCTTCTTCAAATCAGTTGACAAGCATTGGTGACAATCAGATATATCAAAATCAGAATTTTGAGAATCGTGGGTCACAAAGTCTGGCTGGTCAAGAACATGCTGAAAACTGGGATGGTTCTGTGAGCCATTACAACCAGCAAACTGTGAATATGTGTCAGACTCAGCATGCTGTTAAGAGTGATGCAAGTGGCTTTGCTGAAAACCAAGATCTGGGGAACCATTACAGTTACAGTGGTCATTTAACTGCTTCCGTGGATCAGCAATCAGGGTTTGGTCAAGATGGATCACGTGCTCAATATGAACAGCCTAATTGGAGCACTGATGGCAGCAATAAAGTTGTCGGGTTCCAAAGCTTTATTCCTGATATGCATTTCTCACCTTCATGCTTGGACAGTGAGAAGCCGGTAATTTTTACACAACAGCCACTCCAGAGTGGAAACCAGCTTTCTTATGCACCAAATGAGGGGAGGTCCTCTGCAGGACGACCTCCTCATGCTCTAGTTACTTTTGGATTTGGTGGAAAACTTGTAGTCATGAAAGATAATAGTTCCTTTCATGCAAACTCATACGGAGGCCAGGTTCGGCCATCTCTTCTTCTGGTTTCAGTTTCCAAAGTTAGCTTTTTCTTGCTTGCTACGTAAATATATGATTTATTGTTTTGACATTGCTATATTGGATGTAAATTTGTTTTTTTTTCTCCCGGTGAAGGACTCGGTAGGAGGTGTGATTAATGTTCTCAACATGATGGAAGTCGTTGGGGGTCAAAATGATGCTTCAAGCTTTGGATGGGGTTCTTGTAATTATTTCCATGCGTTGTGCCAGCAATCATTTCCTGGTCCTTTGGTCGGTGGAAATGTTGGAATCAGGGAGGTAAACAAATGGATTGAAGAAAAGATTGCTAACATGGAAACTCCTCACATGGATTACAGGAAAAGCGAAGTTTTAAAGTTGCTCTTTTCTTTGCTGAAAATAGCATGTCAGTATTATGGAAAACTTAGATCACCTTTTGCCACTGACCAAGCATTGAAGGTAAGATTTACACTCTTGTGTCATATTTCAGTCTATCTACATGCAGCCTCTGTATCTCAAATGGGAAATCTAACTTTGCATAAGTTGTGAAACAAGTCTATTGTTGGGATTGAGGAAGTTCGAGAGTGAGAGCCATCCATAGGAATTCTGATAACAGGGTATTTGTGAATTCTTAAACTGATAATGGCTTCATTCAAGATGTTGATTTTTTGTGGTACATTAGAAAGGAGCCATTCAATTTTAATGGGACCCTAAAATGGGATATTGTAATTGTTTATTTCCGATCACCTTTCTGCTTTCTGTTTATAATTAAGTTAGCTTCCGCAAGCACATTTTTCATTTGTTGTTTTTCTGAATGCCTTGAATTACAGCCTAGTTGGTGTTTCACTTAATTTAAAGTTGACAATACTCTTAAGAATAAAGTGGATTTCTTGCCATTTGTTTTCGTAGTAGTTAGAAGATGTGTGTCCCCAAATGTAGCATGGAGCCTATTCTTTTTTCCACAGAGAATCAACTTCAGCTGTTTTCTTATGGATATGATTATTCGTTTCTTCTCTTTTTGATTTTTCTGCGTCCTTAAAATTAAATTAGGAAAGTGATTGTTCTGAGTCAGCTATTGCTAAGCTCTTTGCTTCTGCAAAAAGAAAGAGCGAGTATGGTACACTAGCATGCTGCTTGCAGAACTTGCCTTCTGAAGCACAGATTCAGGTATGAATGTTTTTGGCTTTGCTTTTGTCCCCAAGTTTTAGATAGGCAATGCCTTTTTTGGATGTAATCACATTCATATGTTTTCAATAATCTGCTCTAGGCTACCGCCCTTGAGGTACAGAGTCTTCTTGTTTCTGGTAGGAAGAGAGAGGCTTTGCAATGTGCACAGGAGGGTCAATTCTGGGGAATAGCACTTCTTCTTGCTTCTCAGCTTGGTGAACAGGTTCTTGCCATCGGAATTTAGATTTCTCCCCATTATCCCCCCCACACGCTGAGAACTTTTGATGGTTGATGCAGTTTTGTCAAAGTTGTACAGTTTAGTTTATGCTGACTGTCACATTATTTTTTGAACTGTGAACAGGTTTATGGTGATACTGTGAAGCAAATGGCACTTGACCATTTCATAGCAGGGACGCCTTTGCGGACTTTGTGCCTGCTAGCTGCTGGGCAGCCTGCAGATGTGTTTTCAAGTGCCAGGACTAGTAGCAGCTTACATGGTTCCGCACATATATCTAAACAGCCTACCAAGGTGATAAAGTAATCTTATCTGAAAAGGATAAGCTTTTTTATTCTTGTTGAAGAAACTAATTTGTCCTTTCTTCTGTAATTGTTTGGCGTAAAAGTAGTGTTGCATGCTATGCTGCCTAGTGAGCTCCCCGACAAAATCCAATGTCAGCTCTGGAGGAATACAAAACTGTAGGTAGTTTACTTGGTGGATAGTGCTCCTGAATTAGGAATAAAGGTTACCAGATTTCCAGGTGTTAGGCTATTGAAACAAAAATTTGAAAAAAGAATAATAAAATGGCTAGGCAATTGCAACTGGGGAGGGAAAGCAGTCATACACTCAAAACTGTGAGAAAACTGCTGGAATTTTGTTGAACGGAATGGTACATCACATGAAGGCCATTATATGAGCTATTGCTAGTCCTGTCATAAAAAAAACCTAGGAATACAAAATAACTGAGAAGAGTGGTAAAAAAGAACTGCTAAACTAAGTAAGAAACTGCTAAAGCAAAATACCAAAGAACTACTAAGCTGAGTAGGAACTGTTAAAGCAAAATAAAACACACCTGAGACTATAAATTTTAGACTTATAAGCCTCCCACAATAAATCTAGAAAGTATTAGACTGTCCCTAATTGAAAAAAATATGACTAGAACTGAACCAGCAGCAATCTAACCCAAATAAGTACCAAAATAAGACTTGACAACTTAGGCTAGTGAAGCAAGGTTCCAAGAGAGCTTTATGTCATCTGAAACATCTTTTATTATAGCTTGAGCATTAGAACTAGTTTTTCCTTGCCAGTTATAGGTGTTCAAAGGGGTTGGTGTTCCCCATCACTCCCGCTTTAGATATTGATCTGTGTGAGGACTGTCCCATGAATTGTTCCCCCCCCTTCCCCAACGCAGCCCATTCTCTCTTCTTCTCTCTTGTCTAATACATTCAGTAAATATAAGAAAAGGAGCTCTTGGATATCTCGATTTTTCATTTCAAAAAAATATGTGAAGAATTCATTGGAAAAGACACATTTTCTTTTTGTGTATGTTGCTATGTTTATCTCATTGTGCTGCCAAATGAAAGAGATAATAAAGAAGTACATGAGGCCTACAAACTAAGTCCATCATAGGAGTTGAGAATAGTTTTGTAACTAACATTGGGTTTTATCCTTTGAATAAATGAAATGTATGGGATCCACGGTTATAGATTGCTACATGCTCAACGTTATCTGGTAATCTGCAAACCCTGCACGTAATTAAGGACTAGCAGTAGAAGTTTTCTGGTGCACAGTGACAAGAGGTGAAGAATAGCTGTATTTCATAGAGGATGAAGAAGCAAGCTACAGCAACAAATGGACCCTATGGCTAATTGATTCTCATTGATCTGGAATAGTAGGCCACGAAGCATCCGGACTAATACAGAATATTGACTTGAAGTACAATAATATCTATTTCAGGAGCAGAGAGGTTGAATTTTTGGGTAGTGGAACAAAACAGGGCATGGAGTGCTGAAGGATGCAAGACCCTTAGATCTATTATTTAGCCTTTTCCATCTTTTCGTATTAGTAGGCAGTACTAGTTTTTAAAGCTATGGTTTTCTTCGGGAGGATTCTGAATGAAAAGACAGGACCTAGCTTTCTCTATGTAAATTTTGTGTTCTTGGAAATAGGGCAAGTAATCTCGTTCTTGATCCTACTTGGAAGTGGATTTCTCTGAACATATTGCTGAGCTTGAGGTTTGCATCAAATGTAGGTTAATCATCTGATATCCTACTCTTTAGCCACAAGTAGTTCTGATAATGTCTCATATTCCAATTGATTTCTTTATCTAAAATTTTTCCCTAGCTCTAGAAGTAATAGGAACAAGAACTCTCATTTATTCTCACTAGTTTTAGTTTGTACAAGTTTTAGATTCCTTTGAATATGTTTTATCTCTGCGAGTTTAAGTGTCAGATGTCATGTACCACAGATGGTGGCTAACTGCTTACTAGATGAATGGGAAGAGAATTTAGCCATCATAACTGCAAACAGAACAAAAAATGATGAGCTGGTCATCATTCATCTTGGAGACAGCCTATGGAAGGAGCACGGGGAGGTAGGTTGTATTTTTTCCTTTATGTCAAGTCTTTTTCTGTTTGTCTGTCGAGAATAATATTTGTTTTCTCTGGTCTCATCCTGACTGTTAAGCAATTTTACAGATTACGGCTGCACATATTTGTTATTTAGTTGCAGAAGCCAGCTTTGAACCATATTCAGACAGTGCAAGACTTTGTCTTATTGGAGCTGATCATTGGAAATTTCCGCGTACATATGCTAGTCCTGAGGCTATTCAGGTGTTCTGCTTCGCCTTTTGTCTCATATCTCATGGTGATGCAGGATTGGTATATAATGCATGGTTTTGGTTCTTTGTGGCCACTTGAATTCAGCTGGTGTATAAATTATGTAAAATTTGAATTTTGTTCTCTTTACGAAGCAGCATATTTGGTCGTTTGTAGACTATGTTGTAGGTCGTTTGCCTAGCTGTGTCAAGATGATTTCTGCACTCATCACTTTTTCTGTCACCTACTTTCTGGTTCACTTAAATGAACGACCTTTTCAATATTTGGACAGAGGACAGAATTATACGAGTACTCGAAGGTGCTCGGTAATTCTCAGTTTCTTCTCCTACCTTTCCAGCCATATAAACTTATGTATGCCCACATGCTGGCTGAAGTTGGAAAAGTTGCTGATGCTTTGAAGTAAGTATGATGAATTTTTAATTTGGAGAACAGTATTTGTGTTTCCCAAAACAACAAATACCTAAACTAAGGTTTCTGTGAATATACCTTTTGAGCTTTTCCCCTAATCTATTGGCTTAGGTACTGCCAAGCAATTTTGAAGTCTCTAAAGACCAGTAGAGCACCGGAAGTGGACATGTGGAGACAATTGATATCATCCCTTGAGGAGCGGATTAGAATGCACCAGCAGGTACCTTAACATTTGTTCTCTTTATCAATTAAGCCTGATATTTGACTTACTCTTGAAATATTATATCCAGGGTGGCTATGGTACAAATCTAGCTCCCACCAAACTGGTTGGGAAATTGCTTACGTTCATTGATAGTACTGCTCATCGGGTTGTTGGGGGCCTACCTCCGCCTGTACCTTCAACTTCTTATAGCGGTTTTCAAAGAAATGAACATACTCATCAAGCGGGAGGCCTGAGAGTATCCAGCAGTCAATCCACAATGGCAATGTCAGCATTAATGCCTTCAGTTTCGATGGAACCCATAAGTGAATTGACTGGTGAGAACAAATTGCCTAATAGAAGCATCTCAGAGCCGGACTTTGGTAGAGCTCCAAAAAAGGTAGAAATTCACATTTTATGCTAGCTGCTGTGGTGTTTTCTGTCTATTAAATTCTTGGAGGCGACAATTGTAAAATATGTCTTGAACAATATATTTAATTATAGTCCTATCTCCCATTATCTTTTATTCTAGAATTACTTTCTTGCTTTATTGGTATCAAAGGTGAGTCGTTTCTTGTTGTTGTTGGTGCCTCTCATGATAACACCAAAAAAAGGTGATAAAACTGGTATCAAATTCCAGGTTAGTTAAACTTACAGTAGATTTGGATGGTTTCATTTTCCGTTGTCGAACTCATTTTGTTGGAAGAATGTGTTCATCATATTCTTTGGCCATGCAAATTAGAAATAAATAAATAAATATACAATAAACGGAATGGAGAAATTGAATAAACACATTAAAAGTTTCGTGTGTGGATGCCATTGTTAGGTGTTAAAAAGACCAATTAACTAAACGAATACCTTTTCACCGTGACGCTGTTAAGTGAAAATTGCCTACTATCGGGTTAATAGGGAGCTCTCTTGAAGATAATGTGCACATAGATCTCAACCGTTGCCCCAGAAAGAAGGGTTTTCCTTTTTCTTTCTTTTCCTTTATTTTTATTTTTTTGGGGGAGGGTGGGGGGGGGTGGAAACGCAAGTCACACAACTATATGAGACACTTCAGCTTCCATTAGTTGATTTCTTATTTCCTTGAGACCTGATACTATATCTCTCTTTTTCTGTGTTCAATTAGGTTGATTCATCCCCCGAAACAATCTCTTCTGACACACAACAAAAGCCATTGGCATTGCAACAAAAGCCATTGGCATCTGGTGGGTCATCTCGTTTCAGTCGTTTTGGCTCACAGCTATTCCAAAAGACTGTGGGATTGGTCCTAAGATCCCGACCAGACCGGCAGGTACATGAAGCAACTTCGTCCTTGAGATTTGTTTTTCTTACTGGACCCTGACCTTATATTTACGATATTGTTCTGAAGGCTAAATTGGGTGAAAAGAATAGATTCTATTATGATGAAAAGCTTAAGCGATGGGTTGAGGAAGGCGCTGAACCGCCAGCTGAGGAGGCACCATTACCACCTCCCCCAACGACTTCAGCTTTTCAGAATGCAATGCTAGATCACAAAGTGAAAGATGCACCAAGAACTGTAGTTTTCCCCTCAGATGGTGGGCAACAAACTGAAAGTCCAATCTCTTCCGAAAGGAGTCCTGGGATCCCACCTATTCCACCCAGTTCAAACCAGTTCTCTGCACGTGGGCGAATTGGTGTCCACTCAAGGTATAAGCCTACTTGTGCATGTGTTTGTGCAGCGAGTGTACCTGTGTTTTAGTGTTTCGTGACATGATGTTTGAGTCTATGTAATACTCACTGTAATTTCTTCAGGTATGTTGACACGTTCAACAAGGGTGGTGGGACCTCATCAAACTTGTTCCAGTCACCTTCTATTGCAGCTGCCAAACCTGGGGCTGGTTTCAACCCCAAGTTTTTCATCCCCACTCCAGTAGCTTCTGTTGAAGAGACAGTTCAAACACCTGAAGAAAGCATGAGAGCAACTTCTGTGAGCAATGAAAATCACCCTCCTTCATCTGAGGAGGATTCTTTCTCCTCTTTACGTTCATCAACATCATCATCAACTAGTCTACAGCGTTTTCCTAGCATGGATAATATTGTACAAAGGAAGACAGGAACAATGGAAAATGGCAACAGCTCAGTTCCCCCTCCTTCCCGTCGTGTGGCATCATGGAGTGGAAGCCTCAGTGATGCAAGCAATCCTTCAATGCTGAATGAAATAAAGCCTCTGGGAGAAAAACTAGCTAGGTTGCCATTTTTGTATAGGCCTGGTGATCCTCCATCAACAAAAGTTTCCGTTAAATCGTAATAGTTCTACGGATTGTCTTCAGGAAGTTGAACTTTGAGGTTTAGTGAATGTTTGTAAGCCTCTCGTTTTGCTTCTCCTGACAAAGCATGTCAAAGAGCTCACTTATCACCTCATCTTGCTGTAAGGATTGAAGTTGGAGGATGAAGATTATGGGGAATTCAGATTTTTGGTGAAATCCCTTAACTGCATTGGAAAATCTTATCCATCTTAGACCAACAAATGGTGTCCAATATTCCTGGAGCTGCCTTCATCACCATTGTTTGAGAAGCCTGTTGCGCTTAAGCGAACAATTGCTTCAGGGAGACAGAGGAGGGGTCTGGAAGTAAGCATCCCTTCTTTCTGTTCTCAAGGCTTAAAATACATACTATAATGTTTGGGGGGAAGAGACATACCTAAGATACCTTCTGTTCATTCATGGCTATTGTGAAGCTTGTAAAAAATACAATGGACCATTGGAGATGCTAGAAACATGGGTAATTAGGCTAGCAGTTCATGGTTTAAGGTCTTATCGAAGTTGGAGGCCTGAGGCCGGCTGGCTGAGTGCTGGATATGGGGAGCATGATTGTGTATTTCCACTCTGTTCTCGCGCTTTTCCTGAGTCATTCTTGCTTCACAGACCACACGTAGTAAATGAATACAAAACTGTAATAGAGGAACTTCAAGAATTTCTACTTTATTTCTCTTTCTTTCTTTCGCTAAGTTGTTCTTGCTCGTCGAGTTTTTATTCTACGTGTCCAAGTGGAGAAAACAAATGCCCGATTCTACAGATTTCTACATGCGTCTCTGAGAAAGTACTGAGCTAGCAAGCAAACTCATCTTTAGCCAAGCATTGCTTCATTGGACAGTGATTCTTGAAAAGTTCATTTTCCTTCCTACTCTTGTTGGGGGAATGGGTTTCATACACGTGGCACAACTAGCTCAAAATCGAGAAATACGTAAAGAACACTCCCATCTAGATTGTCGACCAGCTGGGTCACTGAAGTTCCTATGCTGATTCTTTGGAAACCAAGATCACCGTATTTAGCACAACAAAGTTTGAAGGCTCTCTTTTCTACCCCTAAGACCGAAATCCTTGCCTCAAAAGCATCTCTAATCAATAAAAATTGTTTAATAATATTTTAACAATACTTCCATAGTTGGAAGGATGAACTTCCAGTCTTAGATGAGCAGTATATAATAAGTGGGCCTTGAGTTCAATCATATCGCTTACAGTAAGTTCTTGATTTTATTAATTCTCGAGTTGTAGAGAAAATCATGTTACGTAGAAAAAAAAAAGGAGTTGTAGAGAAAATAATATAAGAAAATTACTGTGCGCATGTAATACGTAGAGATTGAGGGACATCCACCAATTCCGAAAGCCTAAGGGCCCCGTACGCACTTTCTGCAAAATCGCAATCACGATTCTCTTCTTCCCATTCCGGCTTCCCCTTTCCTCACCAGCGTTAATAGCCATACCAAAGATGGCGTTCTAATCCCTTCAAAATCCGGGCTAAACGTTTTAGTCCCCAAAACCTTCTACAACGATCAACACCACCACCACCCATTACGAAAAATCTATGGATTACTCCTCATATGATTTCTACCAACACCGACAACCACAACCTCAACAGCAGAAGCAGCAACAAGCAGCTTATGATCCATCTCAAATTCAAGCAGCCTATGATAATTCATCCCACCCCTACTACTCATACTCTAATCAATATGGCCAGAGCTACAATTATTACCCTGCTCCCCATGACTACACCCCTACCCATTCTTATGCCCACCAATCCCAAGCCCAATTCCTGCCAGCTGAGGAACCCACTACCTCCATTCACCCTCCAGGTGTCCCAGTCGCGCCCCAGCAGCGAACACATTTGCAGAGCCACCAGAACGCCTATTACCCACCAAAAGGGGCTGCGGAGACCCCGCAACAAGTGAATCCCGCAGCGTCACCGATGTTGCAGCTCATGCAGCTTGGGAGCAATATGGATGCAGCCAAGCGGGCTGTGCCCCCTCCGGTAAGGGGTTGTCCTTATTCATTATGCTACTATATCTTTTTGGCGGAGTTAATAGATATGCATGTGATGTGCATATAGCGACATGTACATACTTCAATTGGCCTTTCCATTTCTTCTTTGTTTTTTTTTTGGTGGAGGGGAATCAGGTGGAATTAGTTTGCTACCTCGTTTATAGTGTTTGTGTTAGTAGGTGTTCTTAGTGCGTTGGTTTGATTTGGTTGGGCTTATTTTTTGGGGTGCATTTTATTGGATAGTATATGGTCCTATTTCGGTTTTGCAGAAATTGCAAGGTACATAATCAAGAAAGTATAAGGAATGATACCGAAGTATGAATTGCAATCTCTTTTGGAAGGTGCGTTGGGTTTGCACAGATAACTCGAATATAGTAAAACAAATTATGGAACTTTATATTGGCTTCGTGTATTTGCAATCCATAGATTAGAGTTGCTAGACTCGTTGAAGCTTTCTCACCAGAGAAAAAATAAGCATCTGTCTAATGAAGAAAGTGCTTCTATCTCTTTAACCTGCAGGATCTTATATGAAGCATAATAGTGAAAACCTTGGGTCGATAAGTGATTATGTGATAGGACTTCCAAAGAATAAAAAAGTGGAAAGGATTACTGATGATGTAATAGGTTTATAGTGTTTTTTTTTGGGACTAAATTTCTGTTGCTTTTGATTCTCTGGTTATGGTGCAAGACGGTAACAGCACCTTCTAGCATTGTGGTTTGATGTCTGCTACTTTCTAGAAATGATCGGTTTGAGATTTGCATTCAGTATAGCAGTCTGCACCTGATACTTTATCATACTCCTTTATTTTAGCTGAATTCCCCTGAAATTAGGTTGTGGATGTTCTATATTTTATGCGTGGCTTTGACATATTTGCGTGCTTATGTTTGTGTGCCCGGAGAGGTAGTTCTTGGTCTTTATTTCCTGGAAATTAGATGCTTTTAGGTGATATCTGCATCTCAATGTCTCTTTACTTAGCAATGCATTAGTAAATACTAATAGAAATGACGTCAAAGATACTTCCTTAAAAATCTTCATGGCCATTTTTGCATGACTGTATGCATGTTTCTCGTAATTTTGGAGAACTGTTTGGTATGGAATTCTACAAAACCTGTGCCCTTTGACAGTACCTGGTTGAACAAAATCCTGGTTAAAAATTTTCATCGTTGCTCACTGTAAGAAATTTCACTCCTTTAAAATTTTTGAGGTGCCGTAATGTCATTTATATTTTTTGTTGATATCATTTGTTCTTGGTGTGTCTATTGTTATAGTTCACGTTGGTTTAAGCTTTTAGTCTGGTTGGTTGTTCATTAATGTAACTTAACATATACTTTTTTTTCCTTGGTTATTTAGGACGAAGGGGAAGGGGAAGGGGAAAGTAACCTAGTTATACACTAGTTGTGAAATGTTGTTGTCCTTGACATTTGTACAAGGTATAGTAGTGTGTGTTCTCTTGATGCCTAATTTGGTATTTTGGTGGATTTATTTTTAAAATAGCTTTATTAATATGTTCCATCTGGATTTTGTATCTGATCATGAAATCATTGAGCAAATACATAGTCCACTTTATCCTTGAATGCTATTCTGCAGATTGGGCATTCTCCCTATAGAGGTGGAGGTAGAAGGGGGGGTAGGCACTTCAGAGGGGGTGGTCGGGGCCATTTTGGTGCAAGACCAGATGGCTCAGCACCCCCTTTCCGTGGCAGGGGACGTGGCCCGGGTGGTAGTAAGCACTTCTCACCACATGGTGCTGCAATGACCACAACAGTGTCTGCACCAGCTGAAGGTGAAGCTGCTTCAATGCAGCCACCTTCAGCATCTCTTTCTGGGCAGGCACCATTACCTGTACCAGCACAAGTGCCTGCTGCTCCATTCTGGCCACCTCCCCGTATGGCATGGTGTGAACTTTGTAGGGTTGACTGCAACACTCTGGAAATCCTAGAGCAGCATAAGAACGGAAAGCGACATAAAAAGAATTTGCAAAAACATGAGGAGTTGCAGAGACTCAACAAAGTCAAAACAGGAGAACAGAATGTGCATATGCCCAATTCTGAATTGAAACCTGAAGTTGTTCGGTCTGAAAAAGTAGAGGAATTTGAGGAAAAACATTCTCCTTCAGAAAATCTAACTTCTGAAGCTGTTACTGATGGCAATAGAAATGAAATGGAGCAGCAGAAAGATATGACAGAGAGTTGTGAAATTTTAGGAGAAGAATCTGAGAGGAAGCACCAGGATCACATTGCAGTTCGGGGGCGTGGTTTCAAGCGAAACATGAGAGGTGGCCGAGGAGGTAAGTATCTCAAAACTTATGAAGGAGCAAGAAGGCCAGTTAAGCCCTCCAAACCAAAACAGGTGATTCCTTTAATGTGTGAGCTGTGCAATGTCAAGTGTGACTCGCAAGTTGTTTTCGACAGTCATTTGACTGGTAAAAAGCATCTAGCAAACCTTAAGCGGTTTCATGGCCACCGTGCTTTGTATGGAGAACGAGGGTTTCAAGCACTTTACCCGCCTAATGTGAATGCTCCACCAGCCCTCGGACAAGTAGGGCTTCAAGCAGTCTACCCACCCAACTTTAATCATCCATCGACTTCTGGAATGCCTCCAGTCCATCAACAAGGCATCAATGACCCCCAGGTCATCTTGGCTCAGTTACTGATGAGTTACGTTCTCTCTCAAGCCCAAGCCCAAGCCCAAGCGCCAGTGCTGGTACCAGCGGCAGCCACATTGGAGCCACCTCCTGGATCAGGATCTGCTCTTGGAAACCAGTATCAACCAGGCTCGGAGACTCAAGGATCACTTCATGTATCTGTAGCTGGGAATACTGCTCCCGCCGAAGCAAATGTTCAGCAGCAACCCATCAGCACAGAGTCTGAAGCCCCATCCTCTGCAAGTTCTGACACCAAAACTGAGAATGTAGATTCAGAGTCTATAAACCGGGTGGTAAGTCTTCTCTCAGATAACTCAGTCATGGCACCACCGGATAATCCAGGCATGATGGTGGTTGAGCAAGTTGTATCTGCCCCAACACCCAATGAAGTTGCATCTATTCTAGATCGTGCAGTGTCATCCTCAGATTAAGCTTTTCTGCTGAAGACAAAATGAGAATGTGAAAGGCAGAGTCCAAAAACAGAAAAAAGCCAACTGCTAAGATGTTCTTATTTTTTGCCAGAGCAGTGTCATGTTATTACTATTTTTTTTTGGGTAGTAATTACATCTGCTTGAATGTAACGCTCCTGATTACTTTTGAAAACCCAACCCAAAGCACCCCAAACTTATCGCTGCAACTTTTTATTCCAAACTTGTGTCGAATTTAGACTCTTATCATCAGTTCAGTATGGCATTTTTTCATCCTCTGTCCATGACCGGCTAATCAAATCGACTCCGACTTGGCTCAACAACTCAGCTTTTACCCTCTTCTTGGCTTGCTCTGCAACCTCGGATCTGCCCGCAAAAAGTTGTACAAGGCCAGCTACATTATTTTAATTTTAATTTTGTCGAAATGTTAGTTTCTCGTTCGTATAAAGTTTCATGACCTTATTAAAGTTTCGTAAGGAATAAAGTGAACCCTATTACGCTGTTCTTAGACCTTTTCAGATGATGTTTCTGTTAAATTTGGAGTTTTTAAAGATAATTCCGTCGCAAGATATGTTTCCGTGTGACATTGCGACGTCTTTGTATCTTTGCTGCCCGTCGCTCCTAAATTTCTGGAGAAAACAAACAATCTGTCTATTGCACCTAGGGAAAAAAGAAGTTGCATATTTTGGGTTTCGTTCTCTTCCAACATGTACATATATAGAGTGTCTTGATTTGTGCTCTGTTTTCCTAGGTTGATCAATTTAGGACTCAATTGATGTTCGCAGATTGATTCCTATAAACAGCAGTCTTATGGGAAATCTGATATATTTTCACTTTGTAATATCAACATATATATAAATGATAAGGAAATAATGTGTGAGGAAATCCAACCCATGCAGGTCGTCATAGAAATACTTCCATGTCAAGTTCCAAAAGAGAAAAGTAAACTTCATTTTAACACCAATTTTGAAAACACTATAACTGTTGTTCACGCGTTCTAGAGAGAGATTCCTCTCTCTCTCTAAAACCCTCTCCCCCTTTTGCTTGAACTCCAACCCATCGTCTCTGCTCTACAGAGCTCTCTCCTCTCCTCCGGCTACACTTCTGGTGGCCGGAGGTTCAATTTTCCTTAGTTTTTCAACCTTTTTGTGCTCTTTCTTTGCTTGTTTTGGAGGTTAGATCTCGGCCTCTCCAGTGGTCTTTGGTGTACATGGCCCCGTGATGGGCTTCCTCTCCTCCTGGCATCCAGCTCTGGCCAAGAGTGGTGGCAATCGGCCGACGAGTGAGCCCTCACTCGCATCCACGCGCCCTAGGGCTGCACAACTGGAATGCGGTCCGGTTTTTTGGACCGCATTCCGGTCCTTAAATATTATAGGACCGGACCGGACCACTTATAAGTGGTCCGGTCCGGTCTCACTAAATGCGGTCCGGACCGGTTTTGATTTTTTTGATTTTTTTTTTATTTTTTTGATTTTTTTAAATTTTTTTCAAAATTTCTTTTAGGTTAATTTCAAATGGGAAGTGTATATAAAATTGTTAAGTTTTAGTTTAGATTAAAATTAAACGTTTTATGTTTATAATTTGTATTAAAAATAATAAAATATATATATATTTTTAATAAATGCGGTCCGGACCGCATTTATTAAAAAGGAAGACCGGACTGGACCGGATAATCGGATTTATCCGGTCCGGTCCGGACCGGACCGCATTTTAAGAAAAAGGAACGGACCGGACCGGAAATTCGGTCCGGTTTTCCGGTCCGGTCCGGTCTGCGGTCCGGTTCTGTTCACCCCTAACGCGCCCAACCTCCTTTGCCTCCCCTCCTGTTGTTTTGCACGTTTTTTGGAGGTTTGGCCCCACCCCGCCATGCTCAGCCCCCCTGGCGGTCCCTGCTATCTCTTTCCAACCTCCCTTTGTCGACGCCTAGATGTCACGTGCGGCCTTGCTTCCGCCTAGGAGCTTGGTGTTTTTGCTTTCTGCAGCTTTTGATAGGTTCGTGAGGCCCTTTTGTCGCCACTGCCGCCTCCCTTCGTTTGGTGGACTGTTCCGACTGTTTCTCTCTTATGGATCTCTTTGCTACCTCTATTTTGTGCCGCTTACAGTTACGCCTTCTCCTCCTCGTATGCAGCTAGTCATTGCTTGAAGATTGCCCTAAAGGAGTCGGGTTGTTGCTTGGTTTACCCCTCCTCCAGTGGAAGCCGTCATCACCTTGAGTTATGGTTTTGTTGTATTCCGGTCTTTGTGACCGGTTTGTGCTTGTATTGTGTTCCAATCCTTATGACCGGTTTGTGTTTGTATTGTGTTCTGGCTCTTGTGGCCAGTTTATAGTCCTAGTTGTTTCGCGGCCCTTGTGGTTGTTGGTGGTCCTGAGTCTTGTGTCCGGTTATTGTAAGGCATTTTGGTCGATTTTTTGTGTTGTAATAATAATAATTTGAAACCACTTCAAACTACGATATTCTATTTTTGGATTCCACGAAATTACGTTTTTTCGGCAGCGGAACAAGACTTTCCTTCCAACTAGTTGTACATACAGGACTACAGGAGTACCGATACAAAGACTCTTGTCGCGTGAAGTAGGATGGACAACGACGTGCTTCTTGCTTGAAGTTTTGGGACGTACATAAAAAGTTATTCTCCACGGGGGTTACGAATCACAAGTGCACCATCCACGGTGCAGCCATAGAAATCGAAGTATTGCTGAAATTGCACGACAACAGATATAGTCCAAGATTCAGCCCTTCCATAATCCCTCATCACCCAAATGGATACGAAGCTCGAGCACCGGTGAGTTCCAGCTTGTTCAGCATACACATAAGTACAAATAAACAGGGCGAGTTTTCCCTTGTAGTCGTCAAGGACGTGTGACTTACATCCAACAATCTCATCTGAAAGGCGAGGAGGCAGTTCACTCTCGCGAAATTTTTCATTGCTGACATCAAATAACATAATCATGTGGCTAATCTTTTGCTCGTAATTTGCTTCTTCCGTTTGCAGGATCCAATGCAAATATCCACCAAACAAAGGGGAGGGCAATTCACACGGTCGATAGCGAACTTGAGCATCAGGACTCACGAATGGTAGGCCATCAATCCTTCTCCACGAATCCGAATGCAATGAATAAGCCTCAGCCTCACCGGATCCCAGCAGAGAGTCAAGTGTAGTCCTAACAATCTTGTAGTCATCATTCTCAGAATCATACGCAAATCCGTATGAAAACCAGTTGAAATTGGATGCGCTTAAGCAAGTACTGGGCAACGTTCTTCAATTTTCTAGTACTGTAGTTCCCTAGATATACCAGCTCGGGCTTCTCGTGTCCCAGATTTTCCACGAGACAGATTAGGCCATTGCGGGAACCGGCTAATCGGATTTTCACGGAAAGAGAAGGGAAGGAAATTCCGAACTCTAGAATTTTATAGTAGTCCTCGTCGCATGGGTCGCAAAGGCCAATGAAGTGTTGTGTTCTGATGTTGGCCGTGTACAGGAGACGATCTTTACTCTGCTTTAGGTGGGACTTGGGTGGCGATGAAGTAGGGGTCGGTGATGTATTTGGAGTTCCAGGATTTGCATATGCACCTGAATCTTAGCAATGATTTGACCGATAACCTTGCCAGTATTTCCAGCATAACATCGTCTGGAAGATGACTTCTGGGGATCGGTGATTTCTTCCTAGCCATCACAGTGAAGAGTGTAGGGAAAGAGACTGAGAGACAAAAAAAGAGAGCGCGAGGCGGAGAGAGAAGAGAAGGAAAGATTTGTAGAGAGTGGAGAGGCAATGCATGTAAGGTAAACTAGTATTTAGGAGATTAAATAGTTCGTTGAAGACTCCACTAGGTACGTGAGGTAAACTCGGAGCGACCTAAATGCCATAGGTACGTGATAGTTTTCTCGAAGATTTTATATAATCTAAAGGTTAAATGCATGTCATGCACCTGTGTTATGCGGTAATAACAAATATGCCCCTGAGGTAAACAAAGTCATTTTCATACCCTTGAGGTAAACATTCAGAGCAAATATGCTCTTTCATACCCCTGAGGTAAACATAACGGAATGACATATTTGCTCCTGAATGTTTACCTCAGGAAAGTCCTTTTCATACCCCTGAAGTAAACATTCAGAGCAAATATGTTCTTTCATAACCCTGAGGTAAACATAACGGAAGGGCATATTTGCTCCTGAATGTTTACCTCAGGGGTATGAAAAGGACTTTGTTTACCTCAGAGACATATTTGCTATTACCGTATATCACATGAGCATGACATGCATTTAACCCTAATCTAAACCAGGCATGCGTGCCGTTTCTGTTGAATTAATTTAAAAATTATGTGCTTACTCCACTTTTCTCCTGTACGTTATGATCTTTCCGTAATCACCACGACAAATTAAGGGGCGAGGTTAATTAGAGTATGAAATATTGAAATATCAGTAATTATGGGTATATATGGTTGTATTTAGAATAAATTGTGAGCGTAGAGATATACAAGGAGATTAATCGAAAAGGAAAACAAGGTAATAAATAAAAAAATATTGCTAAAGGTGAGGAAACAATCAGCACTGTCATTACTTGAGCGCTTGAGCGCTGGCTGTCCTAATTAGACTAAAGTCTCGGAGTTATCTAGCTCTTCATCACACGGCTCTAACAACTTATTTGAATTTTGAATTAATATTATTTTTTAATTTAAAAATGATAGGATGGAGATATAATATCATGTTCGAATTTAAAAGTGATGAGATAGAGATGATCTAATCCTATGTTTGAATTTAAAAGTGATAAAATAGGGATTTAATGCAATATTTGCATTTAAAAGTTGATAATAAATAGATGTTGTATCTTATAGTCTAAAATTTGGGTTGAGGTTATTAATTGGGCAATTATTTGAGAAGCTTTAGTTTTGGATTTAAGCATTTGATTAGGTAAATGACTTTTCAATGGGACTTTTTCTAAAATTATTGTATTGTGAAATTAAGTACATCCAATTATTTTGTAAATAACAAATATTTCAAAAATGTGTTAGTGTGTGAAATTTAATTCTATGATATTGGAAAGATGAGATTTTAAACTGCACTGTTTTTTCGAAATATGAGAGTACGTTTTGGAGATTAATTTTTGGGAGACATGTTGGAAAATGATATGCTAATATTAATTTCAAGGCTCTAAATAAGGTTTTAAGGATTTATGTTTTAGGCATTTTATTGTTTATGAATATTTTGATTATATTAGATATTTTTGAAATATTGGGGCTTAAGGAGGTGAAAAGGTCTTATTTATACTAGTTATTATCAATTTGATAAATTACTAATTGGGTTTAAACTATGTTTGCAATATCACTCTTGGTCACATTTCCTCCAAATTCCTAAGAGAATTGATTATCAATACATAGTCATTTGACATGCCAAGAGTCTTAAACCTTAAAATAACTTCCTCCTGAAATTTTTCTTGAATGTGAATCTTTTGGCTCAACTTTATCCCTAGTTTTGCTAAGGGAGCAACCCTATTTTTTATCTTGAATTGGTCAAAATTTGCGGAATTTCTTAGTTTTCGTAGAGGGTTAGACCCAATAACTCGGGGTCTATCTTTAACCACAATTTTCAAACCGGGCATGACCGACTTGAATCCAGCTTATACAGCTTCCGAATGATGAAGCATATAATAAGTCATGCATAGAAGTTTCTAGCTTCTCGTATGAGGTTTCGGGGTCAAAGAGAAGAGTCTCCCAAATGATCATCCCGGGGTATTCATCTTTGGTAACGAATTATCTCTAATTACAATCTTAATTATGGATCACAATTAGCGCACCCTCGCTAGCTGGTGCAGCCAAAGATATCAACTCCTCCTCTGTATCCATCTTAATTTTCAAGTTCCATACCCTGAATCCTAATTGCTTCTGTGATCCGAATCACACCATCCACAAGCTAGTTATCTCCAAATTATTTACTACATGGAGATCAGTAATAGGAGGTAGGACGTAGCTAATTTGCTTGCTTATGGGCCATTGTGAATGTCAGTTTAGGCTCAAATCTTTATTAATTTCCATTAATGGTCATATTATTTCTGAATTAAAGCATGCAACTACGACCTTCGCCAGCGCAGAGCTCTTTCGTCGGTTCTGCCCGCAAAAAGTCGTACAAGGCCCAACTACCTTAATTCTAATTTCAAATTTGTGGAAATGCTAGTTTAATTCTTGTTCATATAAAGTTTCATCCCACCTTATTAAGAAAGAAAGTTTCATACGGAATAATAAAGTGAAATCCTATTAATTCAAAAAGAAATAGACACACTAATTTGTGTTTCGAATTAGATTGTTTAATTGAGAAATAAATAGACACAATATTTTATGTCTATTAATGTACTGAAAGAACGAAAAAAAAAGCAGCATAATTTTGGATTTCCTTTCTTCCAACATATACATAGAGTTCTGCCTTGATTTGAGCTCTATTTTCTTAAGTTAATCAATTTTAGGACTGAATTGATCCTTGGAAATCAGATATATTTCACTTCTTCGTATGCCACAAAGATATCGACATATATAAATGAAAAGGAAATAATATGTGAGAGGCAATTCAACCCACTTCAAAGCAATACTTCCATGTCTGTTGGTTACTCACATCGGGGATCTCGTGTCTTTATAGCGGAGTTATCCTGCGAGAAAGGGCACTCATGCCTGATTAATGGCCTTACTGGGAAGAGGAAGGATACGGCGAGCCATACCATGCGTCGATTGAGCATGGAACCTCTTCTGAAGTTTCACCAACTTAAACCGAAATCCTCCCCGACTTCAATATTCTATCTCCGGATGCCACGAAATTACATTTGTTCCATAGAGTGGAACAAGACTTTCCTTCCAACTGGTTGTACATACAGGAGTGCCGACACAAAGACTCTTGTCAAGTGGAGGAAAATGGACAAGCTTCTTGCTTGAAATTTCGGGGCGTACAAAAATAGTCTTTCTTCGGAGCCTGTCGCCCCAGATAAAGGTAGGGCTACCAATCGCAAGTGCACCATCCTCGGTGCAGCCATAGAAATCTATGTATTGCTGAAATTGCACTACAACAGATTTAGTCCAAGATTCAGCCACTCCATAATCCCTCATCACCCAAATGGATATGAAGCTCGAGCGCCAGGGAACAGCACGTTCATCGTACACATTAGCACAAACAAACAGGGCGAGTTTTCCCTTGTAGTCGCCAAGGTTTGACGTGCATACACCAATCTCATCTGAAAGACGAGGAGGCAGTTCACTCTCGCGAAATTTTTCTTTACTGACATCAAATAACATAATCATGTGACTAATCTTTTGATTGTAATTTGTTTCCTTCGTTTGCAGGATCCAATGCAAAGATCCACCAAACAAAGGGGAGGGAAATTCACTCTGTCGATAACAAACTTGAACATCAGGTCTCATGAATGGCAGGTCATCAATCCTTCTCCACGAATCCGAATGTAATGAATAAACCTCGGCCTCCCCGGATCCCAGCCGAGAGTCAAGTGTAGTCCTAACAATCTTGTAGTCATCGTTCTCTGAATCATACGCAAATCCGTATGAAAACCAGTTGAAATTGGATGAGCTTAAGCAAGTACTGGGCAACGTCTTCAATTTTCTAGTACTGCAGTTCCATAGATATACCAGATCCTGCTTCTCGTGTACCAAAGAGTCCAGGAGACAGATTAGGCCATTGCTGGAACCGACTAATCGAATTGCCACGCAACAAAAAGGGAAGGAAATTCCGAACTCTAGAATCTTACAGTAGTCTTCATTGCAAAGGCCAATGCAGGGTTGTGTTCTGATGTGGGCCATGTACAGGAGACGATCTTTACTCTGCTTTAGGTGGGTGGTAATGAAGTAGGGGTCGGTGATGTAGGATTTCCAGGATTTGCATATGCACCTGAATCTTAGCAGTGATTTGACCGAACACCTTGCCAGTATTTTCAGAACGACGTCGTCTGGAAGAGGTGATCTTCTGGAGATAGTTGGTTTCTGTTCTGCCATTACGGTGATGAGTGTAGGGAAAGAGAAAAGGGAGAAAAAACTAGAGAGCTGAGGAGGCGAGAAGGATATATGGCGAGAGAATGAAAGATCTGTAAGTCATGTGGAGGCAACGTAAGGTAAACTATATTTAATTTAATAAAAAGAGATATATAATTTATTAGAGAGAAATTATTTTAAAATTATTTTATTAGGCCAAAATTATGAAAGAACCAATTTTAAGAGCCAATTTTTTTAATTTGATGACCTAATTGTTTCCAGGAAGACTTCTAGGTAGATCCAAACCAGGCAGGCATGCCGTTTCTATTTAGTTCAAAGTCTCAGAGCCAGCTAGCTCTTCATCTAACAAGTGATTTTAAATTTGAATTGGTTTTGATTTTTTTAATATACGTAGAAGTTTAAGTTTTTATGGAATTTTTAAAATTTTTAAATTAATTGAAATACTATCATTAACTATTCAAAGATCTCTATTAAATCTCCTTGATAAAAGAGTTATTAACTATTCAAAGATGCCTATTAAGTCTCCTTGATAAAAGGAACTATTAACTCTTAAAAAATGCCTATTAAATCTCTAACCATGAACTCTTAAATCTCCTTGATAAAAGGAACTATTAACTCTTAACATGCCTATTAAATCTCCTTGATTAAAGTAACCATTAACTCTTCAGTCGCTTACAAACAAAAATAATTCCTAACCATTTATACCATCTAATTTATTTAATATTTTTACAGTTGTATGCATTAATTGACAACTAAAAATCTATGTTTTTAAAATGCAAGTATTGCTAATAGAATATTATTGGCAATACCTTGTTGTTGCTTCTGCAAAAAGAAATTTTTCAAAACTAAAACTAATAAAATTCTACCTAAGATCAAATTTGATGCAAGAAAGATTAAATGGATTGGTCATATTATCAATTGAAAATGATATACTGACAAATTTAGAATATAAAACTTTGATAAGTAATTTTGCATCTCAAAAAGCTAGAAGAATATGTTTTAACTAATTTTTTATTAATAATTTATTTTTTAAATCTATTATATTATAAGGCCTCATTTTGGGATTTTGCCCAAGGCCTCAATTACTTAGAGTCGTCTCTGTCGGTATGTTAGAGATATAATTCAAATAATAAAATTATCTTATTCCTATAAGTTTAAGCTTTTAAGATAAGTAGTAGATTCTCATTATATCCATCTTAATTTTCAGGTTCCATACCTTGACTTCTAATTATACTTCTGTTATTCGAATCACAACATTCACAAGTTATCTTCAAATTATTTGAGTGTTAAAAATTTTGACCTAATTAGAAAAATTATAAAATAATCTTATGGTTTATTGTGAATTTCAGTTTAGGCTCAAATCTTTATTAATTTCTCATATTATTTATGAATTTCCACTTTCATGCGCAACTGTAAAATCTGGGAACTTCTCTAGGCACTAGAAATATTAAAAAGTTTTAGGATTAATTACAAAAAATCCCCTCGAACTATAGCACTAATCCCAAAATCCCTTCTAAACTTCAACTCGTGTCAACCCACCCCTCAAACTTACGTCATCGTCTCGGTTCCGTTTTTTACTCGAATTTAACGAAACCGTACAACTCATTCCATCGCAGGTGAGTTCTTCATATTGAAAAGACCAAAATACCCCACTTATGCGTTCAACCTTCGTCAACACTAGAGCTCTCGTCACCTGCACTCTCTCTCTCTACGGTATAACACTCGCATCTACCCCTCCCCCAGTTCCCAACAGAGTTCAGTTCGACTCCCATGATAGTCCTCTCATGCACGAGTGCTGCCACGACCTTCCTCTGAGTTCTTCAAACACGCATGTCCTGCCACGTTTACGTACGCCCATGATAGTCCCTCTCTCATGCACGAGTGCTCGTCCCCACGTGAGCTGAAGATCATCTTCTGCCACGAGTGCTCGGTTCTCTCCTTAACGTCTCCATTGAACCATTCCGCTGCAGACGCGAAAATAAAGAATTAGTCTTATGAAGTCAGTACTTTTCCCAGTGAGAGGATGAGAAATAATCTCCAAATGAAAGTTTCGTATAGTCGCTTGCTATTAATTAATTACTTACCAAGTACGATAACTTCTTCCGCGTAGGGCTTGGGAAACGGATAATGGATCCAATGGGAGGTAAGACGACAATGGCACCGTGGAGTGTAGCCCGTGACCAGTCACTGTGGGCATGCCACCAAAGAGTTCCTTTTTCGGTGGAGAATATAACCTCATAGGTGAAGTTTTTTCCTGCTGGAATAGGACATTGTGTGATGTTCTCTGGACCATCAGACCATGGATTTCTCGGTTGCTTCACGCCATGCCTATATGTAGAACAACTGAAGAAGAGGAAGAAGACAGGTTGCTCGTAACAGCAGCGTCTCGGACGCCAGGAACATCACTGACCAAATGCTCGTAAGCAGCTTCAAAAGCCTCCTGCCAAAACTTAGATAGCCTACTACCCTTCCTCTTCGTGTACACATCCCACATGTGCCTCACCACTTTCTCTCTCCTCCACTTCCTATCCCCAAAAAAGCATAATCGAAAGCAACAAAAGTGATATATGCAAATATCTATACTACCGGAAAACAGAGAGAAAGACGGACAGGAGAACTTCTTCCAAGTTTGAGAATACATCAGAAGCTTTGAAAGCAGCAACTTTGTTGATTGAAAGCAAACCCAGCAAAGGATTGCGCAAGTTCTTGCGTGTTCACTGCAGCGGTGAAACATTTGCTGTAACTGATAAAAAGCTTGGAAACATCATTAAGGACAAACTAGTATGTAGCATTTTTTAATGACAGCCTAATATTTTTGCTGAAAATTTGTGTTGTTTTGTTGTTTAAGTTTGAGAGATTATTCTTTCAGAAAATAGACTGCGTACACAACCAGGCCGTTATGGAGTTGATGAGAGGGGTCAGGTAGCAGATGACTAGTCATGGTTATTGTGTGAGTGAGGTTATGGTGTGAGTGTCTGAGTGGACGGGTGAGATTAGAAGTTGAGAAATCTAATGGCTGAAAAAATGTCACATCATTTAATGAAACCGGGTCGGTTTCGCGGGTCGGGTTCATTAAATGATGTGACGTTTTTTCAGCCATTAGATTTCTCAACTTCTAATATCACCCGTCCACTCATACACTCACACAATAACCTCAATCACACAATAACTTTTGCCGCAGATAACTGAGCTCATAAACGGCCTAGGAGTCCAAGACTTAGCACCAATCCTTGAGAAAATGTGGTATCGGCGGATGAATTAATGGCAACGAAAATGCAACGCCAGGTTGTATAAGCTTTTTTTGATCAAAATTACTAATAGAAACTTTCGAACTTTTTAGTTTGGTGGCTGGTGCGAATCAGGATGTTCTTGCAGTAGTAAATGAATTGTTGCAGGTGCGCTGTACTT
The DNA here is from genome assembly GCA_963930655.1 of Myrica gale. Lineage (NCBI taxonomy): Eukaryota > Viridiplantae > Streptophyta > Magnoliopsida > Fagales > Myricaceae > Myrica > Myrica gale. Next base: position 3,641,421 of record OZ005607.1, read on the forward strand.
CTAACTTCGATCTTATTTTGTAGGTGGATACCGGAAAACAGAGAGAAAGTCACGTTCGCCTCGGAGAATTTTTTCAACTAATAAATTGGTTTTTGGGAGGCAGTTTTGTCTTTTTAATACGAGTGAGCTCATGTGATACATAAATGAGACGGAAAACGTAGTACGGCTACATTAAAAATGAGTCAAGAACGAAAATTTTACATTTAGGTAAGTCTAAGGGGCTGGATGTACACGAGTTAAAGATAGGGGATTGTAGGAATAAGTGTCAAAGTTTGAGGGGATTTTTTTTTTAATTAAACCAAAGTTTTAAGTGGAGCAGGAACTAGGAATATGCGTCCTAAAATTTTACCCACTCTAAAATTTTAACACAATAAAAAATTACAATATAATCTCTCTCTTCCCCATCAAATCACTACTATTCACTTCAAAAAATATAAAAAATTACCTCTTTCTTCACTTTTTCACTAAACCCAATACCTAAAATTTTAACAACACTAAAATTTTACAACACAAACACACTCAGAATTCAAACACAAACACCAATACATTTTACATAATCTCCAACAATTTTTTAATTTTTTATTCAACATAAATTTTCTCTTTATACTTTTTCACATAACTCCAATATTTTTTTTATTAAACAATTACATCAAATCATTTTTCTCTCCATTTTATACAAACACTCATAAAACACTATTTAACATAAATATTCACAACTTCTCTAAAATCTTACATTTTTACTCAAAACGAACATAACTTAGGAAGGGGGAATATATCGGGTTTGGAAGAAACGGTGCGTTTTGTCTCGTAACAAGCAATATCCTCCTCCTTCCCTTTGTCTGGAAACACGTGGAGATGCGTTTTCAGCACCAGCAACTACGACCTTTGCCAGCGCAGAGCTCATTCGTCGGTTCTCCACAGTTTTTCCCTCCGACGAATCGTACCTTTCCGAAACTCACTAATGCCCCTGTTTCTCTGCCTCTATCCTCGGTCAAAACCCGGGCGAGGGCGATTTCCTTGGACGAACTTCTCCCTGATGCCCTTCGCCGGAAGAAAGACCCGAAATGGAAAGGCGGGTTTAGCCTAGGGGTGGACTTGGGAATGTCCCGCACCGGTGTCGCCCTCAGCAAAGGCTTCTCCATCCCTCCTCTAACAGTAACTATTCCCAACCGCGTGCCTTAATTTTAAGCTCGCCTTTCGAAATTCTGTACTTCACATTGTCATATTAAGGTAGGAAATAAACCGAAAGGAACAAGTTTGAATCTTTGTAGGTCTTGGAGGAAAAAAGCTTGAGGTTCAGCTTCTTGAAATAGCACAGCAGGAGGTACCTGCTATTATTTCATTTCCGTTAGATATCTTTGTATCCATGCATATATAGTCCTATGTATGCGTTCCTACATGTATAAATACTTATGGGAAGTAATGTTCTTGGGAAACTGCAGGAGGCTGATGAATTTATAGTCGGACTTCCCAAATCATGTGATGGGAAGGAGACAACTCAGTCAAACAAAGTTAGTAGTGTTGCCGGCAGACTTGCTGTACGAGCTGCTGAGAGGTTTGTGTGTGTGTGTTCAAATATTGTAGACATATATGTAGATTACAGGGAGTATAATTTCTTCTAATTACACACGATGAAAATCCATGTGAAAATAGAATGATCAATACCCATATCAACATCTGCGTCCTTCACGTGGTCTTTATTCTCAATTATCCTGACTGAATCTGAATGTCGCATGGACTTCTTTTTCTTTCGGGAAAAATAAAATAATTGCTTGTTTATATTGTTTTTGGGATCATGCTAATAAGCTGCTGGTTTTTTAATTGGTCTGCTTTATGACAGAAAAGTTTTTCATGTATCACCCGGAGTATGACAGTTCTTGATATCTATTAGGCCTTGATTAAGTAATTGAGTTCTCTCATATCTGAAAGTAGAGTTCTGAATGATATTTAACCCATCTCTCGTTTATTCCTTTCCGTATGAACTACTTCCTTTCTCTTTTCTCCTCCTTTTTATTTATTTATTATTATTATTTAATCCACTTCTTTGCATTTTTGAGCTGCTCTCTTCTTGCATTTAGTTGTCAATTTGCTGACAGATCTAATACTCAGGGGTTGGAGAGTATACTTGCAAGATGAACATGGCACAACAGCAGAGGCAGCAGATCGAATGATTTGCATGTAATGTTTTCTCAAAAGAAGCTCTTCTCTCTCTCTCTCTCTCTCTCTCTCTCTCTCTCTATCGGTTCTTTTGTTCACTGCTGTAGAAAAAGGGTAATTGATAATTGTGATTACTTTTCTGCGGCTTTGGCTATATAAGCTTTCTTTTCCAAGCAGCTATAGGTACTAAATAGCCTAATAATCAGAGAGCTTGATACAAAAGTTGTTCATAGAGGTACACTTGAACACTTAATTTGTGAGTTTTGTAGAGGAGCATAACAATGATCACCAAAATGAAAGTGATTTGCAGTCATACTTTGTGAAAGGAGTCTAGAATTATCTGTAAAGTTTGTATACCACGTTGTGTTCTTTTTGCATTAACTGTGAAAGACAATGGATCAATTCATTTTTCTGGACCCCAGATGCCATATTATTCTTTGTTGAAACGGGCTTCAATTGAGGTGGTGCTTATTATGGATTTGTTATGTTTCATTTGGTGTTAAGCAAAACATGTACTAGAAAGAGGAGTTTGATTCTTATATGAATGCATTGGCAGTGTTGCAGCTGTTGTCACATTCGATATGCTTCTTTTCTTGGTTTGTGCTTTCTGGTTGATGAAAGATACTTTGTCTGCACTTTATGATTGTATCTAGAAGCTTACTGGACAGTGGACGGAGACTGTAACCCACCAGCATTGCACATTTGATGGTGAAAATGCCTTTGCTAAATATACTGAATTTGTTCAACTCTTTCAGGGGAATTAACATATCTACTCGGGAAAGGAGAATAGATGCCTATGCTGCTATGGTATGGAAAAGATAACTGTTTTTTTGGTGCGCGTTTGATTTTTTCTGCCTCTCTTTTGCCCCTTTCCATGCAAAGTGATACCACTAAATCAAATGCACTAGCTTAGTGTTGCGCACTCATTATGAAGCCATTTATTTCTGCTCCCTTTACCCATCTTACCTTTTCTGGCTGCAGATGCTGCTGGAGAGATATTTTTCCACGGCAGGCGACAGAACTGAACTTGTACTGCCCAAGGATTTGGATTTACAAGAAAAACTCCAAAAGGTTCCACCCAAAGACATTGATTTCTTTCCAGAAGAGGATGAGAGATGACAACTTGCTTCCTGTATCGAAGCGAATACAGATACATTGAGATATGGTCTCTCTAGATTCATGCTCAAGAAGCACGCAGCGACAAGTCGGACTTTTTTTTTATAGTAAACACTTGGTATCAGAGTAAATTGACAGCCTCTTTTAAAATTTATAATAGTGCACAAGCCAAAAAGTATCATATATTATTCTTGCTGTAATCGGTACTCTGTTAAGGTTGGATGAGAAATGTAGATACCCTCAAATGTGCTAAGCAAATAACTGTGATACAATATCAGAGGACAATAACAATAACTGCCTTTCAAACGATTGGGACGCTGGTTGCAGGATTCTCAGCAGTGATGACCAATTTTCAGTGTGTTTTTTTTTCGTTTCTATCGCCAGCCTGCATCGAGACCAATCCAACCTCGTCATCATTCTTAATCTTCACTCCTACATCTGCCAGTCCATCATCAGCACATTCCACGGTCGGAATTAATTTAGGAAACGCGGATTTCCAATTTCAAGCTCTCTCAAGTGCCCAATCCTACTGTTCCTGCAGGCTTCATGCATATAGACGCGGTCCGGCCCTCTGTTTGATCTACGATGTACTCGTCTTTAACATCAGCAGCTCAGCTATAGGCAAAACCAAAATGCGCAAAAGGGTAGCGAACAACAGAAATTACAGTCTGGTGAAAAGCATAATAAAAATATAATTAACACGAGTATCAACTGAAAAAAACTTAATCACGGGTGCACCTGGCTGAACCCCATCATCTGTGGTAGCTGTGGCAGCAGTGACCAGTCAAGGAGGAATAAACATCAGCAGAAAAGACGAGGAATTCACTTACGAGAATAAAAGTGCAACCGGATTAACATAGGAGCCGGGGAAAGGTTTCTTCAGTGCATGTCGGATGCTTTTAACATGTTAGTAAGCTGCTTGGATAAGTTTCCGAACCATATACAATGCACCACCTGCAGCCTGACTCCACCATCATCATTTCCGCCGCCACACCCATGGTCTCACAGTGATTTTCAGAACAAGAGCAAACCATTTTTGGTTTATTCTCGATCTGCCAACAACCAGAGAAGGGGAAATAAACCATCTATTACAAAATATTCCTTCTGAATTGAGACAGTATTTTGCAAAGAGGAAAAAAGATATTTCTCCATACATAAGGAACTCAGCATATCTTTCCTTCGCATTTTCTAGAGAGACGCTCCTGCCTCTGTCTAGAATTTTCTTCTTTTTGCGCCTGACCTCTCTTCCCTTTCAGCCTGGCCGACGGGAGGATCTCTCCCTCCCGCCGCCCCCTTTCTCTCTCCGGTCGGACCTTTTCCAGCCGGTTGTTAGTCCTCACAGCTCCTCCTTGGTGGGGGTCTTTTGTTACGGAGATAACCATAGGTGCCATACCTCTTTGGACTGCTCTGTTGGTCTTGATGCTTCAGATCGTTTTCTCTGGTCTCCGATTTCCCTTTCTTTGGTGGCTCAGTCCTCTTTTTGCTGGCATGATGTGGCCATTTTCCGTCTTTTGTTGGGAGTCCTTGTGTGCTCCTCTTCCTTCGGTTCTTTCAGATGCGATCTATGCGGGTAACGGGACTAAGGTGTCGTAGTCACCTTCTCCTTTGGCGGGCTTCGCCGCCTCTGGTGGCTTTGTGTTAGCTGGGTCTTTTGGCCCTTTTAGGTTAGCTGGACTTTTTGTCCACTTTCTCTTTGTAGGCCTTGTGCCATTTGCCCTCATGCCAGCCCCTGTAGTTCTGTTTGTAAAGGGCCTGTTTTATGTATTCCCTTTCCTGTCAATGTTATCTTATTGCTTGCTTAGAAAAAAAAAAAAAAACCATCTCAACCAAACTGTGCATAATCATAAATACAATAAACTGAGTAAAATCTCTCAAGTAACGATTAGTCCGGACAAGTTACAATGGGGTCCTTTCTCTAAACAGTATGCAGACTGACAAATCAGGAAACTAACACAGTAAATGATGTTCCACATCAATGTATACAGCCTTGGTAAACTCAGAGGCTTAGATAGGCAGTAGGGGAAGAACATTAAAAATTGCAGTGCCACAAATTGGTACCGCAACTATAAAATAGATAGATAACATAAGAGAATCTCTCAGGTTGTATAAAAGCTTCAGATGTGCTTAGTATGCCAAACTACATCCAAGCAAATAAAACAAAACATCAAGAAAGAGGGAAAAAGAAAACAGTGAACTGCTTGAGTTTTCCATGGCTAAATTCTCTAATAATAACTAAATGCAGGACAAAGCAATAACACCGGAGAAGTTTGTTCTAAGTAAGAATTGATTAGGAAAGTAACAGACAACACCCGAAGGTACAGGGGTTGTGCACTAGGTGAGACTGAAAGAATACAAAAATGACATACTACCTATGTCTCATAAGTGAAACATTCCTAGAATATTGAAACAGTCCTGTCTGCTATCACCATGTCTCAGCTGAAAAATAAATGCCAAAAACTTTAAAGCAAAGGATCAACAATTGTATGTGAACCACAAAGCCTATTTAATTATGTGCTCCTGATACAAGGTTCCAATTGCAAAACAAGATGATCCTAAGAAATAAAAAAAATCTTGATATCAGAACTCACATGTTTAGGATGAAATGCTGACAGTTGCGGTCAGATTTTCAGGAGTACTCCTTACTTTCAATGATCAACCACAAGATCAGCCACAAAATGGATCTTCATCACTGACACGTACACGTGTTATACTAGTAAATGCAACCAAAAACTTATGTGGTGAATTGCTCGCAGAGCTGTTTTATTTCAACAATCAGGAAAAAGAAATAAGTATCAACTCCTCATCAAAAATTTACATTATGTATGATTTCAATAAGAATAACATAAATTGAAGAATTCGGAAACCAATATCTCAGGTGTAAGGTGTTACATGTCAAAATTAGGGTGTCTTAAAATCATTCTGATTGATGTTTTTTTTCTTATTGTTCATTGCACATGTTATCGATGATGGAGAAACAATTGAACTGCTTCAGGAAACCAACAAGCTAAGCTCTCATTTCCCTCCACATGTATGCATGGATTTCTAGATTGAACACAGTTTCTAATAATCTTCTCTGAATTTTTTATAATGTTCCATTGTAAAGTAAGAAGAGCAAAAAGGAGGCTTGGCAATAAAATCTTATGACTAATAACAGAAAAGCAGCTGTGCTTAATGACGATCATACTATATCTCCACAAACACAAAGGTCAACAAGAACGGTGGTAACATACTGTTGTACAAAGAGAACTTTCAAGCTCTTAAGCCAATTGCAGACTTGATCAATAAAACTATGTAGCATCTCAAGATAAAACATGTGAACATATAAAAATTCAACCCAAGCATGTAGCTGATCTGACAAATCTTCTGTTATTTACATCACTTAGTTGTTGTTTTTTATAAGTATATTGACATCACTTAGTTGCAATACTTAAAATGAGAGGCCAAAATAAAAACGAAAAGGAAAGATGAAATGGAAAATCCACACTTCAGAATTAGTATTACTCTAACTAGTGATGCGAAGTATACCTTCGAAATATATATGAACTCTTGAGCAAGTAAGAATCCCTACACAAGATCAATACTTGGAATGATTTTTGGGAGCAGTCTACACTGTGGCCTCAAACATGTATCACCATAATCGGAAATGCATGTAAGCTCATTCTCCAAGACAGAATAAGCTTCGGAAAACGCCTACAGAACACAGTAATGTTGAGTATGAGAGGGAAGAAAAACAAAAGAAACACGAGGTCAAGATCTCCCAATGACAACAGAAAATTCATAAGACTTTTTTTATATAAGTAAACGACACTTTCTAGAAAATTCATAGAACTTTAAATATCATAACTACTAAGTATCTCCATAAAGTCTGGAATGTCACTTTTCTGTTGCTATAATAATCACCATGATGACGTTTCACAATTTCTCTAGAAATATGTAAGTTCATCAAGCAGAAAAGGAAATGCATGAGGGCACCCTTGTTTCGTACATGGCATATGCCATGCACAACACATTGGGTCCAATTGAGTGTATACCAAATCACAACTTAATGATAATAAAAGTACACCTAAGGTTTCCAGAAAGTATAATCAACAATCCTGAAAGTTACAATAATACACAAGCAGCTATCTACAAAGTACCATCTTCTCACACTGGTCAATTTAGGGTCTCATCATCCAAGCACGCCTTCAAATAATATTACAAGGAACATAGGCTTACCTTGATACATTGATGTATCCTAAAGCAATTTCTCCCCACATTGTTTGTTGGAAATAAAGGATCATCAATATGTATAGGATCAATACTACAAGATTAAACAGATCGTCAATACATTACACAAAAGAATATATTTCACAGGAATCCAATGTCATCACCCATAGTTTCCAACCCAGGGAGCAAGAGGTGCTGCTATTTACCTGCAACCTCTTTCCCTCTTCATATAGACTCCACTTCCCTGTACGGAAATACGCATGTGGCGAGGATCAAACACGTTCCTGGAGAATCAGAGGTTAAATGATGAACAACAATTAAGACATTCAAATTGCTTCGTAAATATCAGATACCTCTAATCAAAGTGCATACTAACCACAGTCCACAATGAAAGAGAAAAGCTTAGTTATCAGTGCATGACTTACCCAAAGAAATATAAGAAATCCATCAGAAGGCTTCCAAATTTCTGCAAAAGAATTGAAGTGGCAATAGGTCAAAAAACCATTCACTTAGCAAATATCAGCACATATTGGAAACAGCAGAAATCAGTCGAGTGTAAAAATATGGATGTGCACCTTGCAAGTAACCAACATACATGAAATTCCAATTTTCAATTATAAAATTGAAAACCCTATAGTGGTTTTTGACTGACTGATCTCGAAAGGAAGGGAACACATTTAAGACTTTCTTTATTAACATAAGCCTGAACCTAATGCAACTGTTTTGCTTCATTGGGCTGAGCCTCATTCATTTGGAAAGAAAAAAACGGAGAAATATAAATTTTATTCCTCCTCATCAACTTTATGAAGAAGAATCCAACAAAAATATAATAATGTGACAGCTCATGAAACATGCTAAATGTCAAATAGACAGTACTCAATGTCAATCTATGAAAGGAATAGAAATTGTTGTAATAGCACATGTAACTCCCATCAATGCCTCCATCACATTCTCCTGAGTGGTGGAGATGAACGTTTAGGTAGCTTCTAAGTCCACAAAGAATACTGATGTCATATATTCTAAGACAAACTAGAATTTCAAAATTGGTTTCTCGAGTTAAATGGAAGATTGTTTCACAGGAATAAGGCCCAACAGGCCGATAGAGGTTGTAAATATGTCCTTCCCCACATGGTCTTGGACTCTAGCACTAGGCAAGCCTTCCTCAAGGTGAACGTCATAATTATGATTAGAATTCATGACCACAGGAACTCAAGGACAATACCAAAGCAACAATTTCCAATAAATCCCATGCCTCGGCAGTTTAATGCCTCTGAGATCTTTACCTATATATGGACATATAAAGTCAGGCCAGAGATGGATGCCTTTCAGGACAAATTTATTGGCTGTTAACATGAGTCTCAAGTGGTATTAGTTGCCTGATTTTCTATAGGCGTTATGAACACTTTGGCTCTTCTATTATCCACCGAAGAAACTTCAAAAGCCACTTAAGGATGATGATATTAGATGTGGATTGCAGTATCTAATTCATACCAGCATCCAATAGGGGTTCTCAATAACAAATAATAAAATATTGGACAAGTCAAATTTTCAAGGAGGGTGAAATATCCATTAAACAACTTATTCCTTGTGTTACCACAAACAACTTTAATGTCTGATGTGAAGTTAGTTATATCCATGGAGACAGCGTAGAAGACTTTTTTTTTCCCACCTGATAAACATGAAAACCCAATAGAGGATTTATAAAGATGAAAACACAAAATGCATGAACTATAATATGAAACGGGGAAAAAATACATGCAATATAAAATAAGAACAAAGTAGAAATATTGATATTCACTTGGTTAATAGGCCGGCCAAGATGATGCTTATGCTGAAGAAAACGTATAATCAGTAACACCTGCAAAAAGTGTCACACTGAAAAGGTAAAAATTATGCAGAATCACTACAAACTTCTTTCATTCCAACCATACCAAGAAAATGTCGAACCCAAAAGACCAACCAAAGGAAGACTATACATCTTGCATCTTGTTTGTACAGGCTGTTTGGTCATGGAAAAAGCTAGTTCAAAGAAAATGACTAATGCAGTAACACTCACCAAGCAATACGAACTTAAACCACCAGAATAAGACTGGTCCAGGCTACGATCTGCCAAGAACTGTTTCAGTACTAAGGCAAGCGGTGTAGCAGCTGGAAATTGACCAGTCAGGCCCTTAACCTGTCACAAAAACAAACAATGAACATGAAATACAACCTGGAATAAAAACGTTTCAGAAACACCATCCTGGAAAATGCATCCAAGATCAATGCAGAAACACACAGAAAGATAAAGATCACCAAACGTGATGTGCTGATGAAATTAGGAAGAGCATGGTCCCATGCTGATTTTGTATTCAATTGCACCTAGCTGGTTTTCCGTAAGTTTGAAGAACTGCCTTGCAAAATGATTTTCATATTGCAATAGCAAACGAGCCCATCCATTCGCAACTAAGGGTGGGTTTGTTTTGTAAAATTTTAGGTATTGGGTTTAGTGAAAAAGTGAAGAGAGGTATTTTTATATTTTTTGTAGTGAAAAGTTATGATTTGATGGGGGAGAGAGAGATTATATTGTAATAGTTTATTGTGTTAAAATTTTAGGTGTAAAATTTTATGTTGCAAACACACCCTAAGTAATGTCAATAACAAGCATATCTGGAAGACTTTTGGTGTGTTTGAGTGTAAAAATTTTAGGGTATTGAATTTGGTAAAAAAGTGAAGAAATAGATGATTTTTAATATTTATTATAGTGAAAAGTAATGATGTGATGGGGAGAGATAGATTATACTGTAATTTTTTATTGTGTTAAAATTTTAGTAGGTGTAAAATTTTGGGTTGCAAACGCAACCAAAGTAACATACCCTACTTTCAAAACCTCGTGAACCATATTAGAAGCCACAACTGAAGTTTGCGCAAAAACTTGTGCATATAACAATTCTGGCAGAGGAATTTGCTTCTTAGAGAAGTCTACATATCCACTAATGGCATATAGATTTACATCACGAGTACTTCCAGGTGTTGTGAATAAAATACAAGCAAGCTACCAATTGGTTTGCATACATTATCACTGTAATGCTACATGTATCATCAGTATATGATGTCACCATAAATACCGCAGATACATCATATTACTCAAAAAAGATGCCACAATAAAACAGTAAATGTGGACCACGGTTTTGGAGGTTGATTTCGATAATAAAAATAAGAATTTGTTCAGACCTAAAGCTTCAAACTGAAGCATGAATCAAATTTTCAGACCGAAAGCTTTCAACTTAAACATGAATCAATCCATCCATAGTCCAAAAAACATATTAATATCAGTCAATACTCCTATACTTGATGAAACGTGTGTAAATAAGGTCAATAGCAGAAGATAAAGTGCATACTCTAATAACCATAAATAGTGCCCAAAAGATTACCAGTTCTGTAGTTTGGAGTCCTGTATGTGATGGAGACTTAAAACTGATATCAATACGAACTGATTTTGAATCAATATTAGTATTATAATCCATCTGTGTGCATTTTGCAGGAGCAGAATCCTCAAAAACAACCGTATCAGAATGACCATTATTGCCTTGTTCCACAGTCACAAGAGTTGTCTCCTCCTTAGGTGATTGTACATTAGATGCAGAAGAGGTAATGAGATCATGAGGAACTTCCACCACAAGCATAATGATAGGTATCTAAGAGGAGAAGGGCACCAATATGAGAGATACAGGAAAAGAAAACGTGGCTAAGATTACAGTGATGGAAAGATGACAGAGTTCAAAGAAGAGCCATTACAGCTGTATTTTCCACAGTCTTAAGAGAGTCATTTTTTACCCACTCCTGGTTGGCAAGATACCTTGCTGCATGCTGAAAGACCAATAAAAGAAAATCTCAATCTTCCAACAGGCAACAACAATCTCTAAAGGCACCAACAAACACAATTTAACAGTGCTTGGAGAAAATAGGGAAAAAATTTCCAGCTCAATTGCCAACATAACGGTTAAAGACCAATTTTTTTGTTTCTATTTTCTTGGGGATGGCAGGGCAGACTCATGTGAGAAGCACCAGATGATAAACACCAAATTTGGAGAGAGAGATTAGAAATGTCGGTGCAAAATTATGGATAACAGAAATAGATACTGCACGTTGGTATCAATATATTGACGTATGATAAAAACCAAAATTTTCCAGTATCACTGAGTTTATACACCCTCTTATCATGAATCTAATGTAGTTTCTTTACACAAATTATGAAAACTCTAGCATACATATGCCAAGCCAAAAACTTTGAAGAAGTAAAAAGCTTTGTAAAACATTATGAACATTATTGGGTTCATCAAAACCCGCAGAGTTTCTGATAATATACTGAAGAATATCAAGCAAAAGACAAAACTCATAAAACCAGTTGTTTTGCCACTACTTCCTCACTACTGCAACAAAAGTATACAAAATTGCAAACATACCTGAAGGCATGTTTCTTTAATACCGTTACGACCCTCCAATATCCCAGCTTCTTTGATAGGTTCCTAAACCACAAGTCTTTCAGATAAAGTTTTCACTATAGAAATAACAGCACAGAAAAAAGTAGTAATTGAATCATGACATTATTACCAGATTCCTCACTGGAGGGAGACAAACCACGAGGTCCACATCACTTGTAGGTAAGGACAAACCAGTCGCATTTGAACCAAATATATTTGTCCGGGACCTGGGCCATAGGACTTGGAGAGATCGTGTAACTCGCTTGACTGCCCAATTGATGTAGGGCTTCCTGGCCATATTTGCTGCAGCAACCTTGGATACCATAATTTTTAACAAACGTACCATCACATTACTCAATAATCATGACTTACTGTCGCATTAAAAGGAGCAAGGCTACAAGTTTTAAATGTTAATTGTAGATTCTGAAGTGGATGATGATGACATTCCATTCTAGCAACTGCAATACTTGAAAAACGACATACCTGCTTGCAGAATGAGTCAATCTCATTATGAAGGAGGCTGTGCATCAAAGAAAGAGAGGCCTTCCATGTAGGACAGCTCTTTGACTCTGGTGGTTGCACAGGAAATGCTACGTCTGGCTGTGTAATGATATTTCCATCAAATACATCCATTTGCAGTACAGCAGAGTAACTTCAGAACAACATAACAGAAATGCTATACTTACATGTTCTTGATCACGAGCTAGCTGGGACATTGCAATCAGACGATCCGGCAGCAAAGCTGCAGGTAGAGGCTGAATAATTGGAGGAGCAGGGAGACTATTATTTCTCCAAGAAGGCCAAACAACTTCAGCACCATCCATGCGCAAACAAGCTTCATCCAAGTTATTTCCATCGTGGTACCAACCTCTCACACCCCAGTGCCTAGGGCTGGAACTACCAGATCTAACAGTAGGTAAACCCCTTTGTTTTCGGGAGTCACACGCAGGAGAAGGTGGTGGTGGACGTGGAGCCCTTGGAACACAAAGCACTACAGGTGATGGTGGCCGCTTTATCCGAGGCTTCTCCCGTCTTGTAGGAGGAACACAAGGACTCTTGTGGTCATGGCTACCCTTAAACTCAGATCTTGATCTTTCTCTGGACATATTGGGGATGATGATTGGACGCAAAATGGGGTAAGGAAGGGAATCTCCTGTATTTCCTTCAACATCACCAGGTAAGTTGGACAATGAACTAGAAGTTTCCTCCTCCGCCGTTGTGTCTGCCAATGTAGATTGGGAATGTAACATCTTGCCAGTTACTTCGTTTCCCGGCACGACATAACCAAGAGCCTGGTGTCCAGACCCCAAAGGATCAAAAGGAGAACTGAATGAAGCAGCAGTTGGAGAAGTCAAACCATTTGTGCTATATGAAGAAGAGTATGCAACCATGTCATCAACAGCCCTAATCATATCAGCCTCGCGCCAAGCCCACAAGCTATCATCAGAACTAAGGGAAGGAGGTCGAGAGAAACCTGTCCCTGGATGATCAGAAGAATTCCAGTACATTACACCTCCACCAAAGTATTGATTATAATCTATCCCAGAAACAGCATGCACCTCAATATCTTCCTCTGATATGCATTCATCCGCTAGTTCCTGTGTATTTGTTACCAAGTCCGTGAAATCGCCAGAATACTTCCTTTCATCATCCATTGCCTTTGCATTAATCTGCAAGCTGTGAGGGGTGAAACTTTGTGGAAATGTAGACTGCAGCCTTGAGATAAATCCAGCATCATAATTGCAGGCTGCCGAAGGAGCCAGTCCACAAGCACTTCGAACCACTGGGGGCCAATCTAAACTCATCGGTAATGGTCGAGACAGAACTAGGTTACACCCACCATCAATTGGAGAGTTTCCCGTGTGATTCATTGTGGGTAGGAAGGATTGCTGGAATTGACTATGCCAATTCCGACCAACATCCAGATGCAATCGATCAGTGGCAGCTGGGAGATGTGAGTTAGCAGAGGGAAAACACACAGAAGAAACGTTGGGCCTCTCATTAGGAGGGCGGTCTGGAGAAGTTGAGGGTCCACCATTATATGTATTCACCCTCTTGTGGTCCCTAACCAGAACAGATTCCTCCTTTACAGCAAAAGCTTGGATTGGTTTGTCAGGAAAAGTTAATTTCACATCACATTCACTACCATTTGCAGAACTCTGAATATTGGTGTCTCCATTGCTGAGAACATCATCAGACACCAATGCAGGCATAGCAGGAAGTATTACATTCCAATTTAATGTTTCTAATAAGGAAGACATAGAGTGATTTTTAGCCACATTGTTAGATAAGCTACAACATTCTTGACCAATATGACAGCAACTGTCGCTAGAACCATTAACATAATCCCTTTGAATGCTTTGGGTGGCATTATCCTCCCTACTAGGCCCATTATGATAACTATCACAAGGACTTGAATGTGATGAAAGGATATTATCAGCAACTGTGTCCGCTTCTGTGGCATATTGGGTGGTTGAGTTATCAGATGCCTGACCAAACATCCCAATCTCACCTTGAGAAACAACGGAGAGAGAGGAATCTTCCACAACTGATCTCTCAAAAGTTCTCGTTTCCCCAAGATTGCCGAACCCAGATTTTTTCTTTTTGTTTTTTTCTTTCCTACACTTCCTTCCACCAGTTTTACCTTTTCCAACCATCATTCCTCGGGCATTGTCCTGATGACAGGCTACCAGTTATAAACCATGAAAACAATTAACATAATACACATGGAAAAAAAAACGAATTAATTAAAAAAAAAACTTGTAACCATTTGAACAGTTGAAGTCTCTCTGCAAGTCTCTTTCCCCTGAGGTATATCAGGAATATTTGTGGGCTCCACCAAATCTGACTTCTCTTTATGAGCTATTGCACAATCAAGATCCTGGAACATTATGCCAAACAATTGTAACTACATAACCTCATCTGCCCTTACATAAAAAGCACTCTGGAACTCTTGAAAAGTGATGATATTGAGAGATTTATCACATGGAAAACAATCTAGATATGACCTGGGAAAAGGACTTACCTTTTTCATATTGCGGATCCTCCCCTTTTTCCTACGGCTACAAGCACTGAGCTTTTCCTTGGGTTTATTAGGTAATGACTTCTCACCTCCCTCTCCCAGAAGTTCAAGTTTTGTGCAATCAAGTGAAACAACCATAAGAAATCCTCGCAGTTTCCTTAATATACAATCGGAAATGGTACAAAGGGATCCCAATGTACTAAAGAATACTCTCCTTTCATCATACGCACTATTTTGAGATGATAATATCATCTCAACCATATCCTGAAGCACAAGCAAACTATTAAAGGCATTGGCTAAAGAAGTAGGTTGGCCAAAAGCAGAAGCGGTAATTCTCGAGCCAAACTCTGCCTCTTCAATGACACCAGGGATAGTCCTTTGCTGTGCAACAGTATAATTGTATCTCTCTGGACGTCCCAGTGCTGCACTAAAAAGCCAACTCTCACCCTCCAAAGCACCAGTTGAACTCTTCAAAATCTCACGAGTCTGAAAACTTATAGTGAGAAAAGTTAGGCTAAAGTCAGATAAAGAATCTAAAACCAGCAACATGATAGACATAACGATTCCAACAGTGAACAGTAAAGCAGCCACCAATGACAAGCCGCAAAACACAGAAGCCATACTTCAAGCTAACTCTTGATTGAAACTACAATCAAGTGACCATCAATTGGGGGTTACCAGGTGGGCTAATGAAAGAAAAGTTCTTTCTACTCCAGAAATTCTAACACACACACTTGGAATGCCGGTAACATTTCACAGAAAAAAAAAAGGAAAGAAAAAGGAAAGAAAAAGGAAAGAAAACAGAATTAAAAAAAATAAAGGTTTGCGCCTAAGATCATTACATCATTATATTCACAGAATCAGGCCTAAGATTCTGTATGTTATGCAGATACTCATATTCACCCTACAAATCATACATTGAGATTAACAGCTTTGTATAATTTCTACAGAATCGCACGAGAGTAAGATCTAATCAAGCTATCAAACATTCACAGCTATGCCGGATCCACAAATTACACAAGTTACTCGATAAGGCCCAAAATCTAAAAGCCGTCAAACATCTAAAACCTATGGATAGCCAGACAAATATGTTCCGCCTATTTAAAACAAGCATGTTATACAACACTCCGTTTCCATAGCAACTTTATATAAGTGATTTACTCTTAAGACGTCCATCAAAATACAATCTATTTCGACTTTCAATTAATGCATGTCACCCCATTATTCGAAGTCTCCATGCTTTGCTAGTACAATCTTACTCCTAAACAGGAAACACATTATTAACTACAGATCAAATGCCACATTGCATTATCTATGACCAGTATCGAATTAAAAAATACGAACAAATAAAAAAAGTTCTCCACAAAAATACCAAAGATTTTGCCGATTTTCCAAAGGCCGCTGTCAAAATCTTTCTCCTCATCACGGCATCCAAACTCTTCCACCAATCCACACAGCCCTTCTTCCTCCAAAACACATTTGCCGCGATACCTGCTGCACTTGCTTTCTCCTTCAACTTCACTCCTCTTTTCCTCCCACTATTACAATTCAGAAACGCCAGCCACAGCGCCACTTCCAACCTATTCGCCACAAAGGCCTCCATACTATAATAACCTTTCGCCTTCAACCACTCCAATTCCACCCAATCCGACCCCAACTCACTCTCCTCCCCTCTCAAGAAGCCCCCATTTGATATTTCATCCATGGCCATCACAAACCCCTCCAAATTCTCGACTAAATCCTCGCTCACCGTCAACGTATCGACATTCTTGACCGAACACGAGCACTCTGCGATGTTTTCCCCTTCCGTGGATGCGAAGAGCCGAGTCGACTCGAATATTAGTCGTTCCAACTCGTTAGACTCAGCGACGCGCGAAAGGAGGCCTCGCGACTTCTTGAAGCAGAGGCCTGGTAGGCCACTTGTGGGGAGGTCAGGGAGGATGATGAAGGAGCCGTGGCCGTGCTCGCGGACTTTACGAAGCATTTGGAAGAGTACTCGGACGAACTTGGAATCTACAACTGTCAGATGAGCTTGGCGTTGGTGGACGGTTAGAGATGAGAACCATTTCAGAATGGAGGACCTAACGGGGTTGTGTTTACGATTGGGGGAGAAGGAGTGGGAGCGAGAGTGATAGAGGGAGATGTGGGAGGTGAGCGAATCGATGAGTCGGTTCTGAGTCATGAGCGAGCCTCTGACGGACGCCTCGGGAGGGAGAATGTGGTTCGGTTCGGACATTTTCTATCTCAGGTCGCAGGAACCATGACACTACGAGAGCCACGAACGTCGAGGTTGGAGAAGAGACGAAGTGCATTACAGGTTGTTGAAACCGGGTCTTAATGGGTAGTCCGGATTAGTTTTATCCGGTCGGTTCTGGCAGTAATTTTGCCTAATCTTTTGCGTCGAGATTAACGAGGTCATCGAAGAGTCAATTTTTCGTTCCTGTCATTTTATTTGGATAGAATATTTTTTTAGGAATTTGTCAAAAAGGCCTTGCGTTTTCGATATTTGATAAAATAATCTTTCCGTCAGTCTGTCGTCCATATATTTAACGGAGCTCTCTGACACGTTAGCAAATTTGTACCAAACGACCGCTATATGAAGCGGTCGACCGCTCACTTTTTACACATATATCTGGTCGACCGTTATAAATTCGTTAAATATATGGACGGCAGACTGACGAAAGGACCATTTCGTCAAACATCAAAAATACAAGGATTAAAATTTTAAAATTTGAAACTCAACGACTCATTTGTCAAAAGGGTATAAACCCAAAGATCATTTTGTCAAATTTCCTATTTTTTTATTGTTGATAGCTAGATTCTATTGGAATCCGTTTTAAAAAGTGCTAAAATTTTGTAACATGAACTATTCGGCAACCGTTCTAAACCCCACATCCGAATTAAACTCAATCAGATCACTGTAACATAAATTCAAGACACTATAAAAAAACCGAACGCAATCATGTAGGAAATTAGATATGCACAGCAGAATTTAAATGACATATCTCTAATCATAATTGTTCTAAGTGTTTGTTTTTATACAATTATATTAACCGTAATGATAGAGTATACATACTTTTATTTTTTATAGGCTAGATTAATTATTTTTCTTACCAGAAATAAGATTTTATTTAAAATTTAAATATTTACAAATAGTAATCGATACTAATAGAATTTAAACCCCATGATTTTTATTCAAAATTTTATACAAAACTTTATACGCTAGATACATGAACAATCAGCCTATGCCATCAATTCAATACGCCCTGAAACCCCCAGGGAACCGACAGTGCACCCCCTGTCACATCATGCTACCATTATTTATAGACAGGAGTGAGTTCATTGAAGCACAGCAAAAAAAAATACCGAGTGAGTTCATTTAAGGGAAAATGACAAATAGCCCACTAGGTTTTAGTGACTTTTTAAATAACTCACTGGGTTTTCAAAAGTTTCAAAAAGCTCACTTAACTTGTCTAAAGTTTACAAAACCTCACCGCACTCGACGACGTTAAGAGAGTTAACGGAGCCCTTTCACCTCATTTAAATCACCCAATCAGACGTGCACACGTTCAAAATGATACGTCAGCATTATTTGATTTTTCCCCTGCCATGTCGTCGTCCTTATAAAGAGTTGAATGAACATTCAGTTCTGCAATTTTCTCAGCTGGAATAACTGCATTATAGTCAACCCTACCCCAATGGCTTTCAAGCTCCAATCCACGCTGGTTAGCCAAAATCTCCCTGTTTGAACCCCAGTTATCCAAGAAAGAGCCCCAGTTCATCAGTGGAGCTTCAGACAGAAGCTTACTCCTTAAAGAGTTTGAATCTGCTTTGGCGTCTTCAGGAATGAGCATTTCACTGTCATTACAATCCTTGTGTCCACTCGTAGGAGTTTTAATCTTTAGCTCAGTAGATGTAAATGCCATGGAAAAATCTTCATTTCGCTTCACGGGCACAGCAGACCTCCCATTCTCAAGTGATCCAATCTTACCCTCCTCCCAGAAGCCTTCCTGTTCTTCATCGTGATTTGCAGTGGTCGGCAGAGCACAACCAGATTCTTCACATTTCTTCTTTACTGACTGGAGATGATTTCGTATATCAATTAACTCCTTCAAAATGGAATCTCTGAACCTGTTGTCTGCCACTTCAACCCTTACGAGGACCGAAATTGATTCTTGAACTAAACCCAAATGCTTTGTCGCTAGAAGCTTGTATAACTCCCTCAGTGCGTCAAAAACCACTTTATTGAACGAAACTCTTCAAAATCTTCATCATCAACAGGACCCAGTGGCATTGCTTCCTCTTTTGTACAGACGATGTCTAAACACTCCCCAATCTCGTCAACTGTTTGCTTTATCTCTTCCTTCATTGATGAGAAATTCTCCTTCAAAAATTCAAATTTGTTAACTAAAATCTCTTTTGACCTCCTTTCCCTCTCCCTTCTCTCCTGCTGAAGTCGTGCTGCATGCGCCTGTAGGTTTGGGAATTGGAGCTTGAGGATGTTTTTAAGGTAGTCAAACCCCAATATGAGCTGCCTGTAATGAATCCCAAAGGAAGTGTTCCACTTCTCCACGACGACATGGCAGGGGAAAAATCAAATAATGCTGACATATCATTTTGAACACGTGTGCACGTCTGATTGAGTGATTTAAACGAGGTGAAAGGAGCTCCGTTAACTCTCTTAACGTCGTCGAGTGCGGTGAGATTTTGTAAACTTTAGACAAGTTAAGTGAGCTTTTTGAAACTTTTGAAAACCCAGTGAGTTATTTAAAAAGTCACTAAAACCTAGTGGGTTATTTGTCATTTTCCCTTCATTTAAGCACTGCAAAAAAACACAACGAGAATATAGGCAAAAATGTCCGGCAGCAACTCCGGCAATCTCCCTTCCTCAAGGTTGGCCCCTAAATATCTGTTTTGCTTTAAGTTTTGGTTTTCACATTTTCCAATTCATGTGCTAAACGTCATGATAATTAACAGCTAAAGCGTTGATCTCTACCTGCTTAATCCTCTTATTTTCTAGTTTTTAGTTTTTGGAATTAACATTGCTTATGTTCCTTCCATGATTGATCTTTTAGCATTTAATGTTGTTGATATGGATCTGGAACTGAGACTAGCATTTGACGAGCGTATGTACTTTTTTTCTGTCTTAATTTACACTTTCCATTTTTATTAAACGAATTTTCATCTCCGACTCTTCACTATTCAAGGTATTCATACCATCCTTCTTTCAAACATCCGTTCGGACCTATAAAGCTAACCTCGTAACTTCTTAGAAAAAATCTGACAGATAGATTTTTATGTGCTTTTCATTGAAATTTAACCTTCCAGAGATTGGTTCCATTCTGAGTTAGATTTTCCAAACATTTAAACTCTTCATGTGCAATCATGCGTATAGGGGCTATAGTCCTTCCGAATATTGAGTTGGGTTGGATCAGTCCGACCATACCTGGAATTCAACAAATACCACATAACGAACATGGACATCGACTCATTTTATGCGTTGTCACTGTCCCTCCTAGCGAACCCAGCTCTGTTTTTTACAATAAACCTCTGTCATCAGTTTTGCTTAGCCGAAAATTACTATCAGTTTTGATTGGACGATTGGGAGATTCTTCTATTCTTTATCCGAAAACCATCTTTGATGTTCGTTGACTTCAACACCTAAAGGTCAACTACAATATGTCCGTTAATGACGGCCTTTTTGGCTCATAAAGACCTAGTAATTACAAAAATAGAATGAAATGCACAACAGAAGTTTCAATGCGACATACACTACTGTATTTAATGCGACAAGTTAGTACCTTATAGACATACTAGTATAATTTATCTCCTCTCAAGTAAAGAATATGAGAGTTCGTGAAAAGTTAATTTGTTGAAAAATTTAAACATTATTTGGTAGGAGATTGAGTTTTATTGGGGTAGTAAAAAAAGTGTAAATATGTTAAGTAGATGGAATTTTTTTCATAGTTGAGATTTATTGGAATTTGTGTGAAAAAAGGTAGATAGAAGATTGAGTTTAATTTATTAGAATGAATTGATGGAGGATTTTATATTTGATAGAAGATTGAGTTTCCTTCGAAATTGTGAAAAAATATATATATAGATAGAATGAGTATTTTAAAATTTAAAAAAGCAAAATATTTTGTTGACCAAAATTTTCAGATTTTTTGCTTGAGTAAGGAAGTTTCGAAGAATCAAAAACTACTTCTAAAAAGTTAGATTTTTTGTTTGTGCCAAACATCACGTATTGATTTTGAAAAAAAAAATTATGATGGGACCTACTAAAATCATGTCTTCTTCTTTTCCTCTCTTTCATTACAGGGCAAGTGAGCAAGATCAGATTAGTTTCCGAGCCATATTCATAGACATTATCAATGGTCTCCTTGAACTGATGCTTAAGCTTCTCCCGCTAATGTATCCAAACTTAGGCAACGTGGATGCAGATGCTATAATCATACTAGCTTCTACCATAGCATCATTTGTTTACATTATTGCATCGAAGGTGATAATCCGCATTCCAAATACGAGTTACCTCCAAATCATTGAGGCTATATGCTACATTTCGGGTGTTCTAGCTTGTGGTCTGTTTCTATGGATCCTCTTTCCTCCTTTTGGATGGTTCCTCTTATGTTCAAGTTGTGCATTCTTGCTTATAAAGGTATTAATTCACTACCTACGAAGGATTTTCAATCAACCTAATCAAGAAACTATCTCAGAAGCATCAAGCGGCAACTCTATGGCACAAGAGGATAATGACGATGCTCCATCTCCATCTGCAGTATGAAACCTTTGATCATTCTGAAGTATCTCAAAGAAGTGTTTCTAAACATTCGAATAAACAGCCCAGTGTGGTACAAGGGGCAACTCGTAATAAAAAGATGAATTTAGGGATTGAGTCCTCAAGATTTTGTAATTTGAGATTGCATTTGATACTATAGTGTATTTGGTACAAGGGGCAACTCCAAACCTCCTTGATTTCCTTATCTTATTTTTTCCTGTTGCTTTTGTTTCTGTCTTGTTTGTTTCTTTTCTCCTGTATTCTGTTTCTTTCAATATATAATAATTAATGTGATCGTTTCATCAAAAAATAAAAATAAAAATGAACAAACAGTTAAACAAGACGGAATGACCAGGTGGAGGTGGCAAGCCACCCTCGTCTAAACACTCGTCTAACATAGCCAAAAATGAGAAAAGTGAATTGATATCTTTTTCAGCAACCAAATGATCATCTTTGAATTTCAAGTAACTAGAAAGAGGAGAAAAAAAGGGACTAATTTCTTCACCTCTTCCTCCTGCTATGCAAATATCCAAAATATAATTGATCATTTGTTGCTTCTAATTCCTAGAAATTAATCCGAATAGATCTACAAACCAATAAAACGAAAGAGTATTTCCATTCCATTAGGTCTACAAACAAAGCTACAAAATATACAGAAAAAAGATTTCGCGGGGTCTTCCAATTAACAGGATGTACTCATTCTTTCCTAGTTTATCTTCGGAAGGAGTACTCCAACTCCAATCATGGTCGAGATTTGAGGGACTATGAGTGAAAAAACTAGGATGTACACAGAAACCCAACAGCAGTTGCAATTAGAATGTTGATTCATGAAGGAAAAAAATATGAGATTCATTATCAGGAACATACAGCCTCGGAGAGAAAGGGGTAGATACCAAGCTTTGAGCAGCCTCCTTTTTGTTGTTAAGCGCAGAGATGGAAGCCGGCGAAACTATGAACTGGTTAGAAATAGAGTGATTCCTCAATCCTCATTCCTCACCTCTGATAATGCAGAGTGTGGCCGGCGAAAGTCCACTTTACCCAGGAATCAGGATCTTTAGATTCGAAGTTTTGTTCCCTTTTTTAACAGGGAGAGGCATTGGACTTCGAAAAGACGAAAACTCTGAAATATTCTCTGGGCCTAAAACGCTATCCTATTGGGCCAGGTCTAAGGAGTCGGGCCTTCGGCCCTTTTATGTCCTTTAGGCACCCCAAAGTTTTTTGTGTTTAGGATCGGCCTGTGCTCCTTTTCTTTGTATTCTACTGGTAGGAATTTTTCTTTCTTTTCTTCGTAGAAAATGATATACTAGCTTACAGTGGAAAACCCAGAAGTAAGTTGGCCTATGAAATCCCTTTATCCAGCAAAACGACATTTGCTCATTATTCCTTCAAAAGTTCTGTCGTTCATTACAGCATGGCCAAATATTATTAAATATAAACAGGGATATACGTAATTCCAGGAAGTTTAGTCTCTATGTGACATTAAACAAATTTGCAACATAGGCACTCAAAATTATTTCTCTTCATATAAATTTCCTTTTCCGATTTTATAATGAGAAAACCTATAGTCAATTGGCGGGTGGGTTCGGATTCAGTCCTAATAATATGATCGATTCTGATAAACTGTTAGTTCACATTCAGTCTTCACATTAATAATTTCTATGAACGGTCTAAATCAAACTATTCCAGACAAATAGAGTGAGTAAACCTTTAATAGACTAACTAACTCGATTTGGATCATTAATATTGTCTCTGGTTGAGAGCCGTTTTATTAGGATTTTATTATTAGAATTCCTCTATTTTGTTTGCGTGATTATTAAACGCTTCGTTTTTAAAAAGACAACATGGGTTTTGCAGCTACTGCTTTTAATTTTTTACCAAAGCTAGGCGCTTAGTCTCAATTTTTTTTAAAAAAAATTGACAAATACAGTTTGTACCCTCCTACTATAACGATCTTGACACATTGCATTATAATCTATTATTTTTATCACATTGCACCCTTCATTAAAATTTTCCGTTAATTTCAACAGAAAATAATCTTTTACAGTGCAAAATGACAATTCTATTCCCACAATATTTTTATCTTTTTACATACCATTTTATGATTGTAAAATCGTAATTTTAGAGGTTAAAAAAGTTAATTTCCTAAAAAAAATTAAGAAATGAAGTAATATGTCTGAAATTAGTTAGTGGGTGCAAAATGACAACAATAATAAATTGAGTGCAAATGTCAAAACTTCAAGGTGTAAAGTGAATAAGAGCTCATCTTTTCGGTTGTCCAGCTCATAAAATGTAGCCGTTCTTCTTCTGCAACTAAATATCTTGAAATATTGAGTAAATGGTCAATCTCTGGATTCTCCTCGACTCCGTGTCTGCATATATCATTTCTTCGTGAATGGTACGTACAAGGTTGGAGTTTCAACAAACTTCCTGTAAGCACGAGTACTCTGTGTTGTTAGTATAGGGCTTTGAGGCAGCAGACACTTTATCAAGAAGACTCATGTATTGAGCTGATCGAAGTATGGGTGCGTGAATTTTCTTAGTTTTCTATCACAAAAGAAAGGGATGCAATTGGTGAGGATTCCAAATAGATGTATATCATATAGGTATTTCCTAAGAAGTTATTTTCATCTGTCAATTTTTCCTGTAAATAGATTGGTTTTGACATAAACATATCTCTGACTTAAAAACATTTTGAGTTAAAAAATGTTCAAACAAAATGTGAAATGTTCTCCCGAGTGGTGTAAACACTTTATATATCTCATTGGTTTTGAAACATGAAAACATTTTTTCGCAAGAATCATAAATATGTTTCATTCAACGTAAAATATTTTCTACAGTATGTCAAAGTTTTACTAATAAACGTAAAAATGTTCGTGGTGTAAGTGATTTTCTACCGAAAACATTTTTCCAGGAGTTGTAAATATGTTTCATTTTGACGCTAAATATTTTCTGCAGCAAGTTAAAGTTTTACAAAAAAAAACGTTAAGGGTTGCATTTTTAAAATAAATGCCTACTTGAAATACGAAGCAACAATGGAAACATACGAGTACAATAGGTTGGATGAAGCTGCATGAAGCTCTTGAGCAATATCATTTATCTCAGCAAAAAAGATATCCTATGTACGTAGCATCACAAAGAAGGGATCTTCTTCACGATTTCTATTGAGCTCATATTTTCCAGTAACCCATACCCTATCTGCGAGACTCATCTAAACAACTCGATAGATTCTTCCTTATTAGTGTTATTGGGCTCCAAAATCTATCACTATGAATTGCATATTCCACAAATGGCGCAGCTACGTGAAGTCCCTCGCCTCTTGCCCAACTTTGTCAAATATTTGTATGCTTGGTAATTTATCTTTCACAAGTGTGAAGTGTAAGTGACTTGATCATGAATAATTAAT
This sequence comes from Myrica gale, assembly GCA_963930655.1. Lineage (NCBI taxonomy): Eukaryota > Viridiplantae > Streptophyta > Magnoliopsida > Fagales > Myricaceae > Myrica > Myrica gale. The sequence continues at coordinate 3,666,566 of OZ005607.1, forward strand.
TTTGAGATCGTAATTGTAGAAGCTACGGGTGAAAATAATATATAGATGGAAGTGGTCAGTTTTTGGATAATAGGCAATGTACTCAAATATTGTATCAACTTTTGAACATAGTCTTAATTCGACCGTTTTTTATTATCAGGGTAAAATGGGCAAGTGAATCACATGCAGAATATGTGATTGTTTAAACAGATAAATAAAAGGCGGAGTGCAAATTGAAGGAATTCAGAACTACGTGGGTGAAATGTGTCAAAATTGAAAGAACGGGGTACAAAGTGTCAAATCCTCAAACCACAAGGGTGCAAAGTGTAATTAACCCAAATTCTTAATTCTCTCTCTTACACATTTTTTAATTGGCTTGTCTTCTACATTTTTTGTGATATTTAGCTAGGAAAAATTTTCAATTTTCTAATTTTTTTTTTCAAAAACTCAAAATTTTAACAACTAAACACTAAAATCTAACAATTTTAACACAAATTCCAACACCGCATTTTCTACCCTAACTTCAATACTTTTTCTTAAAAGAAAAACTATATCAAATTTTCCATCTTCCTACTTTTTAACAAATTTGGTTACTTTTTCATTAAAATATTACATCAAATCTTCTATTATTTCTTTACTTTTTAACATGAAAATCATTTTAATCGAATATTTTTAAAAACTTAATTTCTTAAGTTTTTATACATGTTTTTGCAAACTTCAACTATTTTTTATTAAAAGAAAAAAAATTCTATCAAATTATCTTTTTTCTATTTTTTTACAAACCTGAATAAAATTTAAATTACTTAGCTATATCAAATTTACCAAGCATAGGCCGAGTGATAAAAAAAACACTGAAATAATACGTAGCTAGCCGAATAATATACGAGCTCTTCTAGTTCTAATCTAGAGTTAGGCATTAGAGAAACATCTCAGCGAAGTCAAGCTTGAATATGAGAGTGCCAGTCAGTAAGTCATCAACTCCAAGTTTGGGACATATAAGTTTCTTTGAAAAAGCATCTGCAGCAGGCAAGTGCGAAGCAACTCTTCGGTCCACCATGGCAAATTCACAGTAAATACATTGCGGTCTTCTGTGCAAGTACCTCGCGCAGGTAGGAAATTTCCAGGCCGCTTCTGCGAAAGGACAGTTAGGTGAGAATCTGACAAACTGAAAAGTAACCTTGATTTGTATTATATATTGTGGTTTTCAGATTCGGGGTTGGAGAGGAAAGGGAAGGTGGGGGGAGAAAGAGGATCCGCATTCCTTGTGAGACTCAGTGAGAGAGAATAACGGTCTTAGCTTAGCTCGCCTCTCTGGCTCTGCGTCCTGGTTATAGGGAGGGAACGGTACGGAATGAGCGGGGTCAAATGCTTACGGCGATTAATTGCAATTATTTAGGTTCAGTTTGGAGCTGTTGGCTTGTGCTATTTAATAAATTTAAGTTGTAATTACGAAAACTTAGGCAGTTAAACATAAGAAAAATGAAAGGACCAAATACGCGTCTAATTCCGCGTTCCTCACGCCAAGGACGACGACGAAGACCCACACGAATAAAGTACTTTAAGGAATAAGATACTCATACTATTATGATTCACATTATTCTCAATGCACATTGGGACTCAGTCGACGTCGTTTGGTCATGGTCCACCTTCCTTATGTCACGAACGTGTCGTACGTGGGGGTGCATGCATCTTTTGTTTTAACAAATGCAATTTTTTTTTAAAATCCAATCATGCTATACCAACTCGCATGTTTTTCTACATGGTATATATTTCCATACAACTAACTACTTTACACAATAAAGATGCCAATTTAGGAATTTTAAATAAATAAATATCACAAAATAAATAAATAAATATAAGCGTGGATTATTTAATTCGTTTGAAGTATAAGATGCTCGATAGTTCTAATGATTGTTGTGGGAAAATTACTTTAATTTATGGATAGCCTACTTTAAATTGACGGGGAACAAAACAAAAGCATACATGTAAAGCGAATAATGTTTACATGGGACTGCTGAATATAAAAAAAAAAAAAAAAAAAAAAAAAAAAAAAAAAAGCATGGGACTGCGAACAAAACAAACATTCGGGGAAGCCGAATAATACGGGCCGTCTCAATGGGTGTTATTATTATGTATTTTAAACTTCACAGAAAGTTTCTAAAAGTAGGACGCCCCTGATCAATGTCCGACTATATATATATATAGAGAGAGAGAGACAACAATTAAGACACAGAGATTCAAGTCTTCAAGACATCGGTTCAATTAAAGCACTCAGCCACGAGACAGCGAGAATATATATTACAAATAAAAAATTTTAAACTTTGATAAGTGAGACATCCATTAGGAAAATAATCAATAGGATTAATTGTGTTAATTCGCTTATGATTTAAAACATTACAAGGGAGCTTATATTTATAAGCCTAAAAAATCACACACCCCACATTGCTAAGCAAAACACCACTTTCAACACTCCCCCGCAAACTCAAGGTGGACAAACCGACAAACCTTAAGTTTGGAGTTACAAAAATAATTACAGGAAAAAAAATAATTACAAAGATTGTCGGTACTGAGCCGGAAAGATGCCCCGATACTGAGCCGAGAGATTGCCGGTATTAAGCCCAGAAAAAGACGATATTAAGCCAGAAAGTTGCCCCGATACTGAGCAGGGAGTTTGCCAGTACTGAGCCGGGAGAAAGCTAGTACTGAGCCGGAAAAGTTGTTGGTACTGAGCCGGATGGTCGCCGATACTAAGTCGGGAGAAAGGCGGTACTAAGCCAAATGGTCACCAGGAGGTAACCATACTAAAGCCGAAAACCTTCCTCTGATACCAAGTTAGAAATAAAAAAATTTAAACTTTGATAAGTGAGATATCCATTAGAGGAATACCCAATTGGATTAATTGTGTTAACTCACTTATGATTTAAAACATTACAAGGGGCTTATATTTATAAGCCTAAAAACTCACACACCCCATATTGCTAAGCAATGTGGGACTACACCATTTTCAACAATATAGGCAGAAATGTCTGGCAGCAACTCCGGCAATCTCCCAGCTTCCACAAGGTTGGCCCCTATTTGTATATATCTCTTTTGCTTTAGTTTTCGTTTTTAACATTTTGCTCTTCTGTCATGAGCTATATATACCACTTTTCAAGTCCAACAGTTAAGTGTTGGTGTCTTTTTTTTCTGAATTATGTCGTTAGGCTTGCATTTCAATAATTAAACCATACAAGGAAAAAACCTAAATAGGGCTTAACTAAAGTCAGGTTGTAAATAAAAACTAGCAGGATCCTAAAAAGGATCAAGAAAACCACTATATGTTCCATGCTAGGCAGAAGATGCGGATGACCGATAACAGCAGGCTTAGCCACAGAAATCTAAAGGGCTAGTAATGGTCGCGTAAACAACCTGGAAAATATCCAATGGACCCGTAAAGATCCAAGGGACCGGATAAGCCCACCGAGGGGCGGATAAGCCCACAAAGGGGCTGAAAGGCCCACCGAGGAGTCAGAACAGCCCAACAAAAGAGTTGGAAACAACCAAACAAGAACAAAAGAAAGGCCTAAACAATGGCAAAAAAAAAACAAGCCAAAAGGCGACAACGCGTTGGGAGGCGCAAACCAACAACAATAGCAAATGGAATCAGAAGACCACCAGGCGAGCGGAGAGGCAAAAGGGTGTCAGCGCGTCGGGAGCCGCAAAGCAACCGCTGGCACGTGGGAACCATAGTAAATTTTTATTTTCTATTACAGAGCAACTCGATGACTCTTTAAAGATTACTATAGATAACCAAATAATTTGCAAGAAATTCATCTTCCATCTTGTTGCGAAGTCTTGTTTTAATGATTTTCATGACTGAAAAAGCTCGATCTGTCGTAGCTGTTGAAATTAGAAGAGTTATCACGTTGGCCGTATGCTGTGTTAAATGTTCAGTCGTACACCTATCACGTTACCTAGAAAAAAATGGCACATATCACGTAACTCACGTCGCTATAGGCTTGTAGCAATTTTTTTTCAATGCTCTTTTTTTTTTTTTACTGCTGTGAACTTTAAATGGTGATCAAATAAAAATTTAAAATGAGAGGGGCCATAATAATTGTTTCAGTCAACCTCTCAAATTTAATAGGCAAAAGTGTCGGTGTCTACTGCTTCTTTATTGTGTTCCTTCAATGATTGTTCTTTTAGCATCTAATGTTTGTCAATCCTGTCGATCTGGAATTGGGATTGGCATTTAATGATCTATTATTCTTTTCATTTTATTTCCCAATCTTTACACTTCCCATTTTTTATCGAAAGAACTTTCATTTCCGATTTGTCATATTTAAGGTATTCAAACTGATTTCTTTAAAACTGTTGCTCAGTTCCAAATCATCAGAAAAATGGACCAGAATTAATATTTTGCAGATCATATAACATAGTTATTATGGTTATTGAACTTCCAAAGATTCAGTTCGGTCTGGGTTGGATTTCCCCAACTTGTCACTATTGATGTGCGATCAGATGGATATGGGTAAGTTTGTCCAGGTCAAAAGAAAAAAAAATGATCATATGGATTGGGCCGTGGGTGGTTTAGTATATGGGCCAACCCAAACTTGGCCCACTACGAATTCAACCCTTAAACCAAGTAACAATGTCATATATTTTTTTTCCACCCCACATATCCATGTTTATTATGGCGCGGAAAACATGGGTATTGACTGTTGACCCAGTTTATCCATTTCTATAGTTGCCCTTCTTCTATGGTTATATAGGAAAAGGGACTTATCTTTGATGCCCGTTGACTTGAGCACCGTAAATATAATTACATTGGGTACCGTTAATTACATTCTTTTTGGCTCGTAAAGACCTAACTAATAAACAGATTGAGCTGTACAATTTATAATTTCTTGTTCTCTTCGAGTAAATAATATTTTTTGTTATGTTGATTCTGGTAAAATTCATGATATGACTTACTTAAATCCTTTTCTCACTTTTTTTTTCTTTCCAGGGGTGCAAGCGAGGAAGGACAAACTGCTTAATTTTCTTAGTCATATTCATAGACATCATTAACAATTTCTTTGAACTATTGCTTAAGCTTCTCCCGCTTATGTATCCAAATTTGGTAAATGTCGATGCAAATATCATAATCATGCTGGCTCTGACTGTAATATTATTTGTTTACATTATTGCATCGAAGGTGATAGCTGACATTTCAAACACGAGCAATCTCCAAATCATTGAGTTTATATGTTACATTTTGGGTGTCCTAGCTTGTGCTCTATTGCTATTGATCATCTTTCGTTCCTTTGGATAGTTATCTTATGTACAAGCGATACATTTCTACTCATAAAAATGTATTATACAACTCATGCTAGTAGACTTTTGAGTTCGTAAGTAGCAGATTGATTGAAGTTTTCAGTCTATTAATGAATTTATTCCACATGATTTTCAATCAACCTAATCAAAGAAACGATCTCTCAAGCATTTAGCACCAGCTTGATGGCCAAGAGGACAATAATGATGCTACAAAGATGGTAGCAAGATACCAACACCTCTTTGGCAAGTACCGCTAAAATCGAAATTTTTATTTTAAAAAAATATTTTAGATGATTGATTTTAGAGTTTATGAAATTAGATTTATCATATCTTTTAAAAGATGTTTTTTTTGTCTTGTAGTTTATTGTATAGATTTTAATTTGGCTCAAAATGTTTATTAATTTGGTAATAATGAGTTCAAAACAAAAAAACATCAGAATAAGTTTAATTAAATTTGAACAGCCCTATATCTTCGTAAGCTTATAACCGAATATTTTCCTCCACGTCTACAAGTATGGCAGTGCCAGAGTGGACCTACATATACCCCATCTGGTGCCTGCTTTTATACGCATACTTCTTTGCGAGCCATTGGTTTTTTTCTTCGTGCGGAGATTACTTTACAAATTTCACAGGCTGGTGTAACCCAACGCCGCCTTTCAGACAGTTGTAAGTTTTACTCCTACGAAAAGGCACCGAATCCTTTGTTATCTAAAAGTTGACTTTATATATATATATATATATATATATACACTACTGTTAATGCAGTTTAGCTCACGTAACTCACTCAACCAGCACAGTTTCTCACATGAAATGTGATCCTTCTTCTTCTTCTCCTCCTCGTGCATATGCATTTACGTATCGCTGCAGAGATTGTTTTCTTCTACTCATACCAAACCGACGAAAATGACGAGTCAGAACACGAGATCATGAATAGCTAGCTCCTTGGGTGTGTGGGTAGAAGGGAAAGCGTGCCAATTTAGATGAGGTAGGGGTCCCCAATGAGCTATGGCTCAAATGACATCTCCTCCCAAATGGAGGGCCCTGAACTGGGGTTCAAATCCCCTCAAACCCGACAGGCTTGGCCTGCATTGTCTAGAAAAAAAAAGATGAGGTAAGGGTCCACTTTGATATTTTACTTTAGACATTTTCATTGGTTTAGAACGGGTAAAAAGTACACCCATCTTTCTGGCCTTATAAGAGCAAATCAAAACGTGTAACCCAAGCAAAATGATTACTGGGGTTTGAAGTTTGAGATCACCCTTTGAATCAAATGCTTAGTTGACATACTAGTATCATTTTTTTCTCTCATGAAAAGTTAGTTGAAATTTAGAGATTGTTTGGTAGGAGATTTAGTTTTATTAGAGTTTGTGAAAGAGTGTAAAATTGATAAGTGATGTAATTTTTTATAATTGCGTTTTGATTAAGGTTTGTGTGAAAAAAAAGGTAAATACAAGATTGAGTTTTTATTAGAATGAGTTGATTGAGAATTTTATATTTGATAGAAGATTGAGTTTTATTAGATTTTTTAAAAAATATATAGATAGAATGAGTTGATGATGATTTTTCAAATTTGAAAAAGCAAAGAAATTTTGTTGACCAAACTTTTCAGATTTTGTTGTTTGGCTGAGGAAGTTTTGAAGATTCAAAAATTATTTCTAAAATATTATAATTTTTGGTCTTGCCAAACATGACGTAGTGATTCTGGAAAATTTTGTGGTACGACCTATTAAAATCATGTCTTCCTCTTTTTCTCTCTGACAACAGGGCAACTGAAAAAGATGAAATTGCTTTCCTAGCAATATTCATAGACATTATCAACGGTCTCCTTGAAATCATGCTTAAGCTTCTCCCGCTTATGTATCCAAACTTGATCAATGTTGATGCAGATGCTATAATCATACTGGCTTTTACAGTAATATCGTTTGTTTAGTGTTAGAAATAAAAAAATTTTACTTTAGATAAATGAGACACCCAATGGAAAAACCCAATTGGATTTATTTACATCTCATTTATGAAATTAAAGGTTACAAGGGGTGGCTTATTTATAAGCCAAAATTCTCCAATACCCCACATTGCTAAGCAATGTGGGACTACCACATTTCAACACTCCCCCGCAAACTCAAGGTGGACAAACTGACAAACCTTGAGTTTGGAGTTACAAAAATAATTACTGGGAAAAAAATAATAATTACAAAGATTGCCGGTACTAAGCCGGAAAGTCACCGGTACTGCGTCGGGAGGATGTCGGTACTGAGCCGGGAGGTTGCCGGTACTGAGCCGGGAGGTTGCCGGTACTGAGCCGGTACTGAGCCGGGAGAAAGCCGGTACTGAGCCTAGAGAAAGCCGGTACTGAGCCGGATGGTCGCCGGTACTAAGCCGGGAGAAAGCCAGTACTGAGCCGGGAAAGTTGCCGGTACTAAGCCGGGAGATAGCCGGTACTAAGCCGGATGGTCGCTAGGAGGTAACCAGACTAAAGCCGAAAACCTTGCTCTGATACCATGTTAGAAATAAAAAAATTTTACTTTAGATAAATGAGACACCCAATGGAAAAACCCAATTGGATTTATTTACATCTCATTTATGAAATTAAAGGTTACAAGGGGTGGCTTATTTATAAGCCAAAATTCTCCAATACCCCACATTGCTAAGCAATGTGGGACTACCACATTTCAACATTTACATTAGTGCATCGAAGGTGATAATCCGCATTCCAAATACGAGCTACCTCCAAATCATTGAGCCTATATGCTACCTTTCGGGTGTTCTTGTTTGTGGTCTACTCCTATTGATCATCTCTCCTCATTTGGATGGTTCCTCTTATGTTCAAGTTGTCCATTCCTGCTTATAAAGGTATTCGAGAACTCATGTCCGAATGCATTTGAGTTATTACGTGGTAGATTGATTGGAGTAGTGAATGTATTTATAGACTCCCTACGAAGGATTTTCAATCGACCTAGTCAAGAAACGGTCTCTCAATCATTTAACGACAACTCAATGGCACAGACACAAGAGGATAGTGACGATGCTCCAACTACTGTATGAAAGTTGAAACCTTTGATCATTACGAAGTATTTCAAGGAAGTGTTTGTAAATTTAAGGATGGTTTACTATGGCTGTAGCTTGTAATGATTATAGTAATTTACCACGAATTTTCTCTTTATATAAAAAACGCTTCTCCGTTTTTTAATAATTAAAGAGGTGTCTAAGGAAGTGTTTATCTTATGTTTACTTTTACCCAAACTAGACGCATTCTCTGTGCATGACCAGCGAGAAAAATGATCAAATTGTTACTCGTTAAGTGAACATGAAATTGTTAGACAATAAGGAATGATCAAGTTATGAGGTGAAGGTGGCCGGCCACCCTTCCCTAAGAATTCTAAACACTCGTCTAACATAGGAATTACCCCTCTTACTTCTTGGAAAATGAGATAGTATTTTTTTATATATAAAGAGGATACATTAAACTTAGAGTAAATTATAATAATCCGGACGAACTACCAACACTATATCAAATACACTTAAAAGTACAAATCTTGAGGATTTCGTCCCTTGTGAGTTGCCCCTTGGACCACACTGAGCCATTAAGTTAAATGGGTTTGTCACACGTTGACTTGCACGTGTTGCAAGTATTGGGGTGTCCTTGACAATGGGATGGTGGTTATAGAATTTTATTTCAATATACCCTAACTCAATGGGATAATTTTTCATAAAACACTTTAATACTTCCTAATGATCAAAGGTTTCATACTGCAGTTAGAGCATCGTCATTATCCTCTTGTGCCATTGAGTTGCCGCTAGATGCTTGAGATTGAGTCTGTTTCTTAATTAGGTAGGTTGAAAATTCTTCGTAGTGAGTCAATTAATACACTGAATACTCCAATCAATCTACTAAGTAATAACTCAAAAGCCTTTGTGCATGAGCACTGAAATACCTTTAAAAGTAGGAATGCACAACTTGAACATAAGAGGAACCATCCAAAAGGAGGAAAGAGGATTGATAGGAACAAGCCATAAACTAGGACGCTCCAAATGTAGCATATAAGCTCAATGATTTGGAGTTACCTCGTATTTGGAATACAGATTACCACCTTCGATGCAATAATGTAAACAAGTAATACAATGGTAGAAGCTAGTATGATTATAGCATATGCATCAACATTGGCCAAATTTAGATATATCAGTGGAAAAAGCTTAAGCATCAGTTCAAGGAGGTCGTTGATAATGTCGATAAATATGGCTCGGAGAGCAATTTGATCTTGCTCACTTGCCTTTTTGTGAGAGAAAGAAAGAGAAAAAGAGGAAGACATGATTTTAGTAGATCCTATTAAAAAGTTTTTCCATAAATCAATAGTTGATTTTTCATAAGAGCAAAGATTACTTTTTTGAAATAGTTTTTGATTCTTCAATAATATAAAAATTTTGGTCAACAAAATATTTTACTTTTTCAAATTTTAAAATCCTTGTGGACTCATTCTATGAATATTTTCTTTTCCACAATTTCTAATAAAACTCAATCCTCTATCAAAATATAAAATCCACTCATTCTAATACCACAATCTTCTATCTACAGTTCTTTTACACAAAACCCAATAAATCGTAATTAAAAAAAAATTGCATCCACTTATTATATTTACATTTTTTCACAAGTTCTAACAAAACTGAATCTCCTACAAACCAATGTTTAAATTTTCAACCAACTTTTTACAAATTCTCAGTTTCAAAATTGATAATAGAGGTTTCTTTTGAAAAACAGATATGGGTTCTCTTGGCAGCGACAGTGTTGAATTCCGGGTATGGTCGGACTGGCCAACCGAACCCAATACTTATAATTGCACATCAAAAGTTTATATGTTTGAATAATCTAACCCAGAATGAAACCAATCTTTGGAAGGTCCAAATATAATCATAGGAATTAAGGTCGTGGATAAGATCTGTAAAATATAAATTATCAATATTGTTCTGATGATATTGATATGCTTCCAACTGAGCAACATTTGAAAGAAGGGTAATTTGAATAACTTGAATAGCGACAAGTCCGATGTGAAAATTCTTTTCATAAAAATGGAAAAGTGTAAAGATTGGGAAGTGGTATAGGCTCATGTCAGAAGAGTAAAATGTAAAAAACCAAAATTAAAGCAAAGAGATATGTACCAACCTTGTTGAAGAGAGACGGCCGGAGTTGCTGCCCGCCGGCATTTTTGCCTATATTCTTGCTGTTTTGTTTGCCGGAGTGCCTGCTTCAGCTGAACTGGTGTGTTGAATCTCTGTGGCTAAATTTGTTGTCTATATATAGAGAGCAGCTAGTATATATCGATTTGGACACTGATCAGGCCTGCTTTTATACAGTTTCTGTGATGGTTTAAAATGAGAATAATAACACCCATTGAGACGCCCGTATTATTCGGCTTCCCCCGTATTAAGGAAAATCAATATCAAAGATACCGTGAATCACTCCAAGACAATCTGTTCAAATTCAAATTTGAAATTGTGCACTGATAAGGAAATTATTCCTTGCCTTTAGTTGGTGTTTTATATTTTTTTATTGTAAATGTCTTTCCTTTTATTGAACACACGTTCTTATATATTAATATACAAAGGCACTAGTAGTACAGTTTTGAAGAGCCACAATTATCAGAAATTATAATTTGTTTTACCCCGTATGTATGTTTTGTTCGCAGCACCCTTGTTGATACAATTTCTGGATTTTACAAAGCTCTAAGCTGGGGACTCTACGTTGACACTACTGCAGCTGAAGCCAAAAATGTCTCATGGTCCAACATTTACAGTGTGTTAGGACCTCAAAATCAACACTATATCTTTTTTTCCCCTGAGCAAATGTTAAGCTCGTACTGTCGTACATACTATTAATCAAAATCACAGCACCGAATGTCAAAAGGAGGCTTCTCTAGTAAAATTTGGACGTACTGTCGTCCTTCCAAAAAAAAAATGTCAAAAGGAATATAAAGTGTTACCAATTAGAGGCACTCATGTGGGCATTTTCATGCATGTGTTACACATGACCTTTTGCATGACACTTAAGTCATGCAAGTGACATACTTGGCAACACTTGATCCAATACATGACACTCTAGTCATGCATGGTGACACCTAGCAGACCATGTGTCATAAGAAAGTTGATAATAAGTCATTCTATCTGCACTTTTCCACAAACTTTATTAAAACTGAATCTTCTTCCAAATATAAAGAACTCCAATAAAATGGAATCTCGTACCAAACAATTGTGTGTCACATTGAAAATTCATTTGTACATTTCATTCAATTTTTTAACTATGTCTTAATCAGGCAAAAAGACCGTCATTAACGGAACCTAATGCAATTGACATTTATGGGTTCAAGACGACGATAATCAAAGATAGTGGTTTTCGGATAAAGAGAAGAAGAATATCCGATTTTCCAATAACCATAAAAGAAGGGCAGCTAGAAACGCATATTTACTTGGATTGTTCATCAAAGGGCGAAACCACCCCTTCCTCCCCCCATAATTGATGGCGAGGACAAGTTCGGGTTGGCCCATAAGCAAACCCACCCACGGCCCTGTATCACCAATTCTTTGGAAGGTCCATAAATAACCAAATGAATTAAGGGCACGGATAAGGTCTGAAAAGTATTAATTATCATTCATCTGATGATATTGGTTTGCTGCCAACTGAGCAGCGTTTGAATACCTATAATAGTGACAAGCTGGATATGAAAATTCTTTTGATAAAAAATGGAAGGTGTAAAGAAAGGATATATATAGATTAGAATCTTATGCACTTTATCATCCTAATTGCATCAATTCGGATAGAAATAAACATAATATATAAATCATATACCATTTAATGTGCAAATAAGTATATTATGTACAGATATTGTCATAATGTGTGTTTAAATGGCAAGATTTGCATTCAAGCAACTGCCGGCGGAATCCCAATTTACAGAAAGGGTCCCATAAGGAAAGGAATCTGATAATTTATTCGAATGCAAAGTTTGTTGTCGTTTAGAAGATACTATAGGAAGGCAATTAAAGGTGGTTGAAAGTCAAGGCTTATTCTTAATGGACCATAGCAATTATTTCTATTTTCATTCAATCATGATTTTAATAGGATGCTTAGTCTTCTATATATATACTCGGTTTCCTACTCATTATCGTTTTCAGGATAGGAAGCCTGTTTCAGCAGTAAGAAAAATGAGCTCTTCCCATGTGCTTCTATTGTGTCTCCTTTCTGCCGCATTGTACCTTGCCCACACCAGCAGCAGCACCTCCTCCTCCTCCGCCTCGGCCTCCTCTTCCCTCGTTTCGAATGAGCTTCTCTATGATATTGATTACAAAGGACCGAGAACGCGTCCGAGTCCGAGGCCACCTCCCCATTACGTTAGACCAGGCTCCATGAAAGTCGAAAGTACTAGACGAGAGGACAATTCAGATGACCTTGTCTACCATGTTGATTACGCAGGACCGAAAACCCACCCAAATCCACCTCCGCATCCCCTTAAACCAGCCTCAATGGAAGCCAAAAGTACAAGCAGTGGGGACGTGGACAGTTCAGGTGAATTTGTCTACCATGCTGATTATGCAGGGCCCAAAACGCATCCAAATCCTCCACCCCCATCTCTTTTAACCAGGATCGATGGGATTCACAAGTAGAAGCAGCAGATGATCACCTGAATCCTTAAGAGCGGTTGTTGTCTTTTACCATGAAAAGATGCAGTCATGTACTAATTTTCAATAAATTAAAGAAGGCAAAGATCGAATTTCGTGATATGTTGATCAAAAGATATGCAGCGATTAATTACTCATTTGCACAAAATATATATATATGTTCGTTTCTGTAATTTGATAGTTTTTTCTGTTGGAAATATTATTCAATAATATTTTCTAATTAAAATATGACTTAAGACTTATAATATGCAATATGTCCTCAGGGTTCAAGATAGTGGTCCTTCCATTCATATTAAGGTGAGCGTTAGCTCAGTGGTTACTCCTCCCCCTTAGGGAGGGTCCTTCCGAGGTTCGTAGCCCTTATCCGCAGGCTATGCCAGCTGCCACTGTTGCCTTAAAAAAAAAGGCTTAGATTTTAAGATGAAGGACCTTTTAACCAGAATCTCATGGGAGGGTGCATGGTGGGCCACCTTCTCCGCTTAACTCGCTCGTTCGTCGTTCCATTTGTCTAACTGTTTGTTTACCCTTTTTTTCTAAGCAATTGTTTGTTTACTTAATGGGGAATAATTTGATCATTTTCATAGCCTGTTATCAGGGCAGGCTCAAGGGTAAGGCAAGTTAGGCGGTGACCTACAGCCTCACCCTGAGCAAGGCCCCATAAAGACTAAATTTTTTTTTTGTAGATGACCCAAAAATAAAAAGAAAACTGAGTTAATAAAAAAAAAAGACAAAATGCAATCTTTTCATATATTTTTTTTATCATGAGTAGACATATATATTTCTTCCAGACTTCCTAATTCTTTTTTAGATATTTCTCAATTTTGCTCAAAGAGAAAAAATGCCTTATAAATTTCTTAATTGTTCTAGTCATGGGGCCTTGATGTCATGTATGAGGGCCTCATAAAAAATAATTAATGGGGCCTTTAATATTTTATATTAAATTTAATAATTTTCAGATAATTTCAAATATTTTATATTAAATTTTATATAAAAGCCTACTAATTTATTTTGCCTTAGGCCTCCATTTTGTTTGAGCCGGCCCTACCCGTTATGGACAGAGGATGTGTCTGGATTTGGTAGAATGGAAAAGGCCAAAATAAGATAAACATTTCTTATAAGAAGCCTACTCCTTGAAAAAATTAGATCAAAATTTTTAATATAACCAGGTACTCCGTACATTAAACTTAGGATAAATTACAATAAATTCCACAAATTACCACTCCATATGGAATATACTCCCAAATTCATGGTAGTTCATAAAATTTTATTGCATTATAGACTCAACATGATAATTTTACATAGAAAAAATTCCTTGAAATACTTCGATCAAAGGTTTCATAATGCATTTAGAGCATCGTCATCATCCTCTTGTGCCATTGAATTGTCGTTAAATGCTTGAGAGACTATTCCTTGAGTAGGTTGATTGAAAATCCTTCGTAGGAGTCAATTAATGGATTGAATACTCCAATCAATCTACCAAGTAATAACTCAAAAGTCTTGGGGCATGAGCTTTTAAATTCCTTTATACCTGAATTTGACAGGACCAAAAATTTCATAGTTAGGGGGCAAGTTTGAAATTGGCCCATAGTTAGGGGCGAACAATGACATTTCCCCAATATTTTATATGTTGAAAATATTATCCACGTTATCATTAATATTTTCTTATTAAATCCTTATGACTTGGACTTATATGAATCGGGTGCACTGACTGGTGGGGTTTTTTTATCCAACATTAGCAAAAAAAATTCCAAGTGTGAATCTACCACTTATCCCAAAAGATTCAGTTAACGAGAAGAGAAATATTTTATTATTTGAATTATATATATTCTCTAACACTAATTAAACGAGATAATTTTACATAGAAACAGTTCTTTGAAATACTTTCTAATGATCAAAGGTTTCACACTGCAGCTGCAGCATTGTCATTATCCTCTTGTGCCATTGAGTTGCCGCTTGATGCTTGAAAGACAGTTTCTTGATTATGTTGATTGAAGATTCTTCGTAGGGAGTTAATTAATACAATGAATACTCCAATCAATCTACCATGTCGTAATAACTCGAAAGCCTCCAGGCATGGGCACTCAAATATCTTTGTAAGGAGGAATGCAGAACTCGAATATAAAAGGAACCAAACAAAAGGAGGAAAGATGATCGATAGGAATAGACCACAAACTATGACTCCCGAAATGTAGCATATAGACTCAATTATTTGGAGGTACCTCGTATTTGGAATGCGGATTACCACCTTCGATGCAATAATGTAAACAAATTATACAACGGTAAAAGCTAGTATGATTATAGCATCTTCATCAACATTGGCCAAATTTGGATATATCAGTGGAAGAAGCTTAAGCATCAGTTCAAGGAGGCCGTTGATAATGTCGATGAATATGGCTCGGAGAGCAATTTGATCTTGCTCACTTGCTCTTTTGTGAGAGAGAGAAAAAGAGGAAGACGTGATTTTAGTAGGTCATATTAGATTTTTTTTTTTTTACAAAATCAATACGTGATTTCTGACAATGACCAAAAATTCTAACTTTTTAGAAATAGCTTTTGATGAGAGAGCGAGAGAGGAGCCAAATCAGATGGCACAATAAGCCAATCACCTAGATTTAGAATTTCATAAACTGCAAAGTAAATTTCATAAAAAGAAAAGAAAAGAGCACTTGACAAATTTCAAATGCCAGTCCAAGTTCCAGTTACAGAGAAAAATCAAACATTAAATGCTAAAAGAACAATCATAGAAGGCACATGAGCAATCTTTGGCTCCAAGACACAGAGAAAACAAAGGAAGAGGATTAAGCAGGTACACATCAACCCTTTAGCTCTGTTAATCATCATGAAATTTAGCTCATTAATTGTAGGGGCCAAAAAATTGTATCCATTTTTATCATATTTACACTTTTTTCACGTACTCTAATAAAACGCAATCTCCTGCCAAATAATCTCTAAATTTTCAACCAACTTTTCATGAGAGGAAAAAATGAGAGATTCCTGTTTTTTTTGTAACTGACGTCTATAAGGCCGTCATTGACGGCCATATTGTAGTTGACATTTAAGTCAACGAACGTCAAAGACGGTGATTTTAGAAGGAAGAGTAGAAGCATCTACCGTCCTCTAATCAAAACTGATGATAATTTTTTTCGGCTAATCAAAATCAATAAATAACATAGGTTTCTTTTGAAAAACAGAGCTGGGTTCGCTTGGGAGCCACAATGAGAAAGGCATAAACATTACATGGTCAATGTCCATCATGGACCGTAGTGATGAATTCAGGGAATGTTCGAACTGGACCAAATTTGGGTTGGGCCAAAAACAGACACGCTATTTGTAAGGACCACGGCCTTATACGTTCGCAAATCAAAACCAATATTTGGAAGGTCGATATATAACCAAATGATAGGGAAAAGTACTGAAACAGTTCCTGTGGTTTCACGTTTTGACAAAATAGTCTCTGTGGTTTCAAGTTGAACGCGTTAGTCCCTGTGGTCAGCAAGTTGTTGCAATGCAGTCCCTCAGTCAACCCACTTAACGGTCAGAGCTTCCGGAGGACCTTTTTGTTACATGATGCATACCTCAGGGACCAATTTGTCAAAAGGTGATACCACATGGACTAATTTGTAGTCCATGTGGTATCACCTTTTGACAAATTGGTCCCTGAGGTATGCATCATGTAACAAAAAGGTCCTCCCGGTAGCTTTGACAGTTAAGTGGGTTGACAGAAATCTAACGGGAGGACATTTTTGTTACATGATGCTTACCCCAGGGACTAATGTGTTCAAGTTGAAACCACATGGACCAATTTGTCAAAACGTGAAACCACATGGACTGTTTATGTACTTTACCCAATGAATTAAGGCCATGGATAAGATCTGTAAAATATAAATTATCATTGTTCAGACGAAATAATTTTGCATGATCATTGCATATAGGAAGGAAATAAACCCACGGCGAAGAAGAAAGATTTACTGTGGATGTATGTGGTGGATTTAATGAATGGAGACAAACATATAAAAGAAAAGTATTCCATCACGATGGATTAAATTCAGATGAGTCCATATGAATGTTTAGTATGAAATCACAGTATATCCAATTGCATATGAGTGCCACCTGAATTAAAGCGGAGAATCTGACCCAATCCGACTCAACCCGCATCATTAATTTAGGTGGCATTTCAACTGAAAAATGCCATGATAGTATTAATTACACCTTTTAATTAAGATGCTATTTGGAAAATTATAGATCGCGATGGAAAATGTATTATTCATCCAATTATACAAGCAGCTGCTGCCTTTTTCAATAGGACTTATATGTGTTCTAAGAATTTTAAGGAGAATGGTGAAATGGTCAATGCATGCCATAAAATATGTTCTTTCAGTTTTTAGTCATGGAAGAAGAGCGGATAGGTTTTATATGTGGAGGAATTACAACAGTACCGGCACCCCGCGAAAATGCCAAACTTGTTCCCAACTCAAGGCCGCCAGCATGATATGCTCGAAACATCACATCCTCGTGAGTTTTCAACAACTTCCTGTTATTTTCTTTTGAACAGTGACAAGCCGGATATGAAATTTCTTTTGACAAAAATTGGAAGGTGTAAAGACAGGATATGTATATGATGCTCTGGATATATACTCATAATGTGTGTTTAGATGGCAAGATTTGCATTCAAACAAAGGGCGGAATCACAATTTACAGAAGGGTCCTATAAGAGAAGGAATCCGATAATTTGTCCAGTCCAGGCAAAGTTTGTTGTCGTTTAGAAGATATATACTATAGGAAATTAAGCAATCAAAGGTTATTAAAAGTCGAGGTTTTTTCTGATCCAGGAAATGAAGTTTTGTCGTCGATAACTCAAAGTGGACCATAGCAATTATTTCTTATTTCATTCCATCAAGATTTTTGTAGGACTCTTTAGTCTTCTATATATACTCGATTTCCTACTCATTCTTGTTTCAGCAATAGGAAAAATGAGTTATTCCCATCTCCCCATTACGTTAGACCAGGCTCCATGAAAGTCGAAAGTACTAGACGAGAGGACAATTCAGATGACCTTGTCTACCATGTTGATTACGCAGGACCGAAAACCCACCCAAATCCACCTCCCCATCCCCTTAAACCAGCCTCAATGGAAGCCAAAAGTACAAGCAGTGGGGACGTGGACAATTCAGGTGAATTTGTCTACCATGCTGATTATGCAGGGCCCAAAACGCATCCAAATCCTTCACCCCCATCTCTTTTAACCAGGATCGATGGGATTCACAAGTAGAAGCAGCAGATGATCATCTGAATCCTTAAGAGCGGTTGTTGTCTTTTACCATGAAAAGATGCAGTCATGTACTAATTTTAAATAAATTAAAGAAGGCAACTTGGTGATATGTTGAAAAGATATGCAGCGATTAATTTAATTACTCATTTGCACAAATAAATATGTTCGTTTCTGTAATTTGATAGTTTATCTGTTGAAATATGATTAATATTTAATCTGTTGGAAATATTATTCAATATTTTCTTATTAAAACATGACTTAGACTTATAATATGCAATATGTCCTCGGGTTCAAGATAGTGGTCCTTCCAATCATATTAAGGCGTAGATTTTGAGATGAAGGGACCTTTTAACCCGAATCTCATGGGAGGGCGCCCTAAATGGTGTTTGTCAAGGATAAATTAATAAAAGCACATTTATCCAAATGCGTCCTACACAACTTAAACCTATCAAGATATGTAATTAGCCGTCACTGAAGAAAATATATTACTTTTTGTACCGGCAACATATATAAAGTAAACAGTGGACCATATTTATCTGACGTGTTGCCTTAAGACATGGACATCCATCTGCTCCTCTTTACCCTTAATTTTTTTTTGCTTAAATAAACCCTTTACCCTTATATGATCGAAACCCTATGTAGCAATTAATCTACTATCTACAAACTTAAAAGTCTGCTAGCATGAGTTGTATAATACCTTTTAAGGGTAGAAATGTACTGCTTGTATATAAGATAAACTATCTAATCGAACGAAAAATTAACAATAGCAATAGAGCACAAGCTAGGACACCCGAAATGTAGCATATAAACTCAATGATTAGGAGATTGCTCGTGTTTGAAGCGCCAATGATCACCTTCGATGCAATAATGTAAACAAACAATGTCACGGTTAGAGCCAGCGCGATTATAGCATTTGCATCGACATTAGCCAAGTTTGGATGCATAAGCGAGAGAAGCTTAAGCAGTAGCTCAAGGAAGTTGTTGATGATGTCTATGAATATGGCTACGAAAGCGATTTTTCCTTCCTCGCTTGCACCACTAAAAAAAAAAAAAAGAGAGGAGCTTTAACTAGGTCTCATCATTAACTTTTACCATAATCAATATAACAATAAATATTATTTACTCGAAGAGAATGACAAATTATAAATTGTACAGCTCAATTGTTTATTAGTTAGGTCTTTACGAGCCAAAAAGAATGTAATTAATGGGGTACCTAATGTACTTGTCTAAATGACATTTATGGTGTTCAAGTCAACGGACATCAAAGATAAGAGGGACCTCTCTTTTCCAATAAACATAGAAGAAAGGCAGCTATAGAAATGGATAAACTGGGTCAATAGTCAGTACCCATGTTTTCCGCGCCATAATAAACATGGATATGTGGGGTGGAAAAAAATATATATGACATTGTTACTTGGTTTAAGAGTTTAATTAGGTTTATGTTTGTAGTGGGCCAAGTTTGGGTTGGCCCATAAACTAAACCACCCACGGCCCAATCCATATGATCATTTTTTTTTTCTTTTGACCTGGACAAACTTACCCATATCCATCTGATCGCACATCAATAGTAACAAGTTGGGAAAATCCAACCCAGACCGAACTGAATCTTTGGAAGTTCCATAACCATAATAACTATGTTATATGATCTGCATAATATTAATTCTGGTCCATTTTTCTGATGATTTGGAACTGAGAAACATTTTTAAAGAAATCAGTTTGAATACCTTAAATATGACAAATCGGAAATGAAAGTTCTTTTGATAAAATTGGAAAGTGGTGAGAGCGAATGATATTATGGCGCAACATTCTGGTCTATGCATGAACTGCATGATGCAATGATATTATCTCCCATTCTCCATGTATGTCACCCGGGGCGAAGGCAGCATTTGACTTTTGGGACACCAAAGTACAATATGAAAATTTGTAGGTGTATGTTTAGCAAAAAAAAAAAACAAAAAATTAAAGTAGGTGTAGGCCCCTCGGCCCTCGATTTTGACTACCAAACCAGAATTGAAGCAAGAAAAGAACTGCTATTAGAATTTACACAATATGTGAAAGGTGAGTCTAACTCAACTCCAAAAAACGTCTTGAGGAGTGAGGGATGTCACAACCTTATAAGGAGCATATTGACTAGTTTCTCTAGCAATGTGGGACTTCCAACGACTGAAGATCTCTCCAACAGACCGCGTCGACAAGCTCCTCTAGCTACCTGAAAAAAAAGGTTCATTCTCAGTTAAATCCACTTATAATCATCTGGCAGATAGTTGAGACAGCTCTAGCCGAATTCTATCAGCAGCTGTGAATGGAAAAAAAATAAATTGGAATCTAAAAATTCACGATCAACTAAACCTTCTTATTTGGAAATTAGTTTGTGATGTCATACCTACTTCTGAGAGAATCCAGAAAAACCTTCATTGTGACCCTGATGACATGTTAAAAATTCACTGTCGCCTAAAGCTTCTTCATTTTGCAAATTAAAAGATTATTTTCTGTTGAAATTAACCTAAAAATTTCACAGAATGTGTAAAGTATGTAAAAATCGGAAAAGAAAATTTATATGCCGAGAAATATTTGTGAGTGCCTTTGTTGCAAATTTGATTCATGTCTCTCGCATAGAAAACAGCTTCATGGAATTACGTATTTCCTTGTTTTTACTTCTAGGAAGGGAGTATATAATTTTCTGAGAAAGAAAGGAAAAAGAGTATGTCTTTTTCTACCAGAAGAATACAAAGAAAAGGAGCACCGGCCGACCCTAAGACAAAAAGCTTGGGGTGCCTAAAGGACAGAAAAGGCCCAAGGCTCGACTCCTTAGACCTGGCCCAATAGACAGCGTTTCAGGTCCAGAGATATGGGTTTAAGAAATTGTTTTGATTGACTTTTTGAATATTTAGGAGTTTTCGAAGTCACCGCGAAACTATTTGTAGACCTGATAATTGGAAGACACCGCGAAATTATTTTCTGTATATTTTGTAACTTTACTTGTAGACCTAATGGAATGGAAATACTCTTCGTTTTATTGGTTTGTATATGTACTCGGATTAATTTCTACGAATTAGAAGCAACAAATGATCATTTTATTTTGGATATATATTTGCCACCCCCACCTGCTCATTCCGTCTTGTTTAACTGTTATGTTCTTTTTTTTTTGATGAAACGATCATATTATATATTGAAAGCAACAGAATACAGGAGAAAATAAACAAAAGCAACAGGAAAAAAGAAGATATAGAAATCAAGGAGGTTTGGCGCCATTAAATTTCCAGAGGCCCCTTTGATAATAATTTGATCATTTTTTTTATCGCCGGTTGTGCACAGAGTATGCGTCTAGTTTGGGTTGAATGTAAAAGCTCACCTAAGATAAAAACTTCCTTAGACCCTCTTGCTTCTTGAAAAAAATGAGATAATGTTTTTTTTATATAAAGAGTAAATTCTTATTTAGGGTAAATTACAATAATCAAATAGACAAATACACTCTCGGATTACAAAATCTAGAGGACTCAGTCCCTAAATTCATCTTTTTATTGCGAGTTGCCCCTTGTACTACACTGGGCTGTTTAGTCGAATGAGTTCCGTCACACTTTTCACGGGTTGCAAGGTTTGCGATGTACTTGATGCTAAGATGGTAATTTAACTCAACATAATTATACATAGAAACACGATACTTCAGAATGATCAAGGTTTCATACTGCAGATGGAGATGGAGCATCTTCGTTATCCTCTTGTGCCATAGGGTTGCCGCTTGATGCTTCTGAGACAGTTTCTTGATTAGGTTGATTGAAAATCCTTCGTAGGTAGTGAATTAATACATTTATAAGCAAGAATGCACAACTTGAACATAAGACGAACCATCCAAAAGGAGGAAAGATGATCGATAGAAATAGACCACAAGCTAAGACACCCGAAATGTAGCATATAAGTTCAATGATTTGGAGGTAACTCGTATTTGGAATGCGGATTATCACCTTCGATGCAATAATGTAAACAAATGATGCTATGGTAAAAGCTATTATGATTATAGCATCTGCATCCACATTGCCTAACTTTGGATACATTAGCGGGATAAGCTTAAGCATCAGTTCAAGGAGACCATTGATAATATCAATGAAGGTGACTCGGAAACTAATCTGATCTTGCTCACTTGCCATGTAATGAAAGAGAGAAAAAGAGGAAAACATGATTTTAGTAGGTCCCATCATATATTTTTTTTTTTCAAAATCAATACGTGATGTTTGGCACAAACAAAAATTCTAACAGTTTTTGATTCTTCAAAACTTCCTCAACTAATTCTATCTATATATATATATTCACAATTTCGAAGGAAACTCGATCTTCTATCAAATATAAAATCCTCCATCAACTCATTCTAATAAATTAAACTCAATCTTCTATGTACCTTTTTCACACAAATTTCAATAAATCTCAACTATGAAAAAAATTCCATCTACTTAACATATTTACACTTTTTTACTGCCCCAATAAAACTCAATCTCCTACCAAATAATGTTTAAATTAATATTCTTTACTTGAGAGGAGATAAATTATACTAATATGTCTATAAGGTACTAACTTGTCGCATTAAATAATGTAGTGTATGTCGCATTGAAACTTCTGTTGTGCATTTCATTCTATTTTTGTAATTATTAGGTCTTTATGAGCCAAAAAAAGCCGTCATTAACGGACATATTGTAGTTGACCTTTAGGTGTCGAAGTCAACGAACATCAAAGATGGTTTTCGGATAAAGAATAGAAGAATCTCCCAATCGTCCAATCAAAACTGATAGTAATTTTCGGCTAACCAAACTGATGACAGAGGTTTATTGTTAAAAACAGAGCTGGGTTCGCTTGGAGGGACAGTGACAACGCATAAAATGAGTCGATGTCCATGTTCGTTATGTGGTATGTGTTGAATTCCAGGTATGGTCAGACTGATCCAACCCAACTCAATATTGGGAAGGACTATAGCCCCTATACGCATGATTGCACATGAAAAGTTTAAATGTTTGGAAAATCTAACTCAGAATGAAACAAATCTCTGGAAGGTCCAATTTCAATGAAAAGCACATGAAAAATCTATATATCATATCTTTTCTAAGAAGTTACATGGTTAGTTTTATAGTTCCAGACGGATGTTTGAAAGAATGATAGTATGAATACCTTGAATAGTGAAGAGTCGGAGATGAAAATTTGTTTAATAAAAATGGAAAGTGTAAATTAAGATAGGAAAAAAAAATATACGCTTGTCAAATGCCGGTCCCAATTTCAGATTCGGAGAAACAACAAACATTAAATGCTAAAAGAACAATCATGGAAGGGACATAAGCAATGTTATTCCAAAAACTAAAGACAAGAAAATAAGAGGATTAAGCAGGTAGAGATCAACACTTTAGCTGTTAATTATCATGAAGTTTAGCACATGAATTGGAAAATGTGAAAACCAAAACTTAAAGCAAAAGAGATATCGAGGGGCCAACCGTGAGGAAGGGAGATTATGGGTGGTTAACGGTAGTGTAGGTGACGGTTT
This sequence comes from Myrica gale, assembly GCA_963930655.1. NCBI lineage: Eukaryota > Viridiplantae > Streptophyta > Magnoliopsida > Fagales > Myricaceae > Myrica > Myrica gale. Next base: position 3,690,292 of record OZ005607.1, read on the forward strand.
GATAAAACCGTCACCGTCACCGCAATTGACGGAATCACATAATTGACACCGTCACCGCACCGCCAAGGCACAATAACCGTCATTGCCGGTGACGGTATTAACGGTAACGGTTATACGATAACCGCTTAAACCGTATAACCGTTGTGCATAAAAAATAAGTTTTTTCCTTGAACTTTTTCATTTTTTTCACTGTTTTAGGCTGTTTAAATTTCCGACATAATATCATAATCAATAATCATATCAAATGGACAAATATCATAACATATTCAAATATAATATCATAATCATTAACAATCATAACAAATATAAAGTTGTCCAAAAGTATAACATAATATCATATTCAAACTTAAAGATTAAAGTCTAATAAAATTGTCCAACAATGTGACATAAACCAACTAACATATTCCAACAAAAGCCCAACAAAAGTATGTCACATAATCAATAATTATCTCAAGTCTCAACTATGAGTGGTTAATGGTAGTGTAGGTGACGGTTTGGCGAAAACCGTCACCGTCACCTCAATTGACGGAATCACATATTTGACACCGTCACCGCACCGCTAAGGCACAATAACCGCTCTTACCGGTAACGGTAGCGGTAGCGATTTTAGCGGTTAAAACGGTAACCGTCTGTGCAAATGAACACCCCTAAGGGAGATTACCGGAGTTGCTGCTGGACATTTTTGCCTATATTCTCGTTTTTTTTTTTTGCAGTGCTTAAATGAACTCACTGTCTATAAATAATAAGAGCTTTGGTTTCTATATAGATTTGTTTACTTTGGTAGCGTGATGTATATGGAAGTATCGGCGGTCTATAAATAATAAGAGCTTTGGTTTCTATATAGATTTGTTTACTTTGGTAGCGTGATGTATATGGAAGTATCGGCGGTCTATAAATAATAAGAGCTTTGGTTTCTATATAGATTTGTTTACTTTGGTAGCGTGATGTATATGGAAGTATCGGCGGTTTCCATATATATATATAGTAAACAAATCTATATGGAATGCCGCCCCTGTCATATCAGGCTACCAAAGTAAACAAATCTATATGGAAACCAAAGCTTATTATTTGGGTATTGTCACCAAGGATCCCAAGGACTCTTGGTGACAATAACCTCTCAGGGCCTGTCACATCATGCTACCAAAGTAAACAAATCTATAAGGAAAGATGTTCGGTTGTGTCCTTTTTTGAGAATTTTTTTTTGTATTTTAAGAATTTAAATTTTTACGTGATATTATTTTATTAATATAAGTGTAGTTATTTTTATTAATATTATAAATGATACTTAATTGTAGAATTTTTCACCGAATAGCCTCCCAAGCTTATTATTTGAGTATTGTCACCAAGGATCCCAAGAGTCCTTGGGTAATCACCGAGGACTCTCGGTGACCATACCCTGTCACCGAGAGTCTATAGGAACTCATTTTTGGCCCAAGTAAAACGAGCTCCTTCGGCGAGCCTGAAGTGACATGGTCGAGCCTCTTCCATAGCCCAAGTAAATGGAACAGGCCAAGCAAAATTTTGACTCCCAGCAAAAGAGACTCACTTTGCTTAAATGAATACTTTTATTTCTTATTCAGCAAAAAAAAGAATACTTTTATTTCTTTCCTTCAGAAATGATAGCAGAGGTTTCTCTTGAAAAACAGAGCTGGGTCGCAAGGGAGCCACACTGCCACAGTGACAATTGCATAAACTTTGGGCCATAAACGAACACACTGTTTGTAAGGACCAGGGCCCTGTACATATGATAGCACATCACAAAAGTTTGAACTTAGAATGGAACCAATTCTTTGGAAGGTCCATTTATGACCAAATGACTTAAAGGCCACGGATGTGAAAATTCTTTTCATAAAAATGGAAAGTGTAAAGACCGGAAAAAAAACATCAAATTAGATGTTAATCGTTTGCACGTGTCTCTTACGTGACCTCAGTCTCTGTCAGATTACCGTATTGTTTTTAAATATTAAATAAATCATAATTAAATGAGCTTCAAACAAGTGACGATTTTCTCCTATTGGATTTTGAAACTCATTTAATCGTGACTTGTTTGAGATTCAAGGGTAGTACGATAATCTTACAAGGAATGAAGTCACATGAGAGGCACGTGTTAAACGATTATAGGCTAATTTGACGTCAAATTTCATTCTGGGATGCAAATTGTTGGAAGAGATATATAATGGGTTCAATGTCTCACAAATAAAACATTGAGATGCAATGTGTCAACACCTCCAATTTGTAAAACGATTTTTCCCCAGAAAGCACTAATTTCTATATCTATTACTGGTAGCTCTACTTTGGTTTGCAATAACCTTCCTAGGTCGATCATCAAATTTGTAAGCGCCGAATACGTAGTTTTTTCGTAAAACGTTTTCTGTTGTGCTGTTCCACTTCAAAACCAGAGAATACTTGAGTTTCAATTTTCAATTGCTAATCTGCTGAACATGCAGTTCACATGACCTATTTCCCCCCACTCAATTTGTTTTAGGATTATTGCCTGAGATAATTTATAAACTTTGTAATTACAAAGTTCAAAAATCTATGACCACCATCTAACTAAGTCATCTTAACATTATGATACTGGCGTACTAACTTCTTATAGCCTTACACTTGACTAGAATTCTCTTCTATCCCTGATCAGCATTTGGTGGTTGCAGCTAATGCTATGGTTGGACCAAGATCATGGGTGGGGGGACTCTTTCACCGCTCGAGCAACAAGCAGAATGTGAAGTTTTTTGACTACTCATTGAGTCCTCTTCAGGTAAATGGGAACCTTACTTTTGCATTCTGTGCTAGGCACCTCTTGCTTCTGACCTTCTGTTTGTTAGAAAAGACTCGAATTTTCTTTTCTTTAGATGAAATCCCATACGGAGTCATGGGCATTCTTGCATTATATCTGCATCTCTACTTTTGAATTTTTTAGATCTTTTTGCTGTCCTTTTATGAGTGTTTTTAGTATGAAGTCATAATTCACTGAAGAAGTGATGGAATTGACTCTTAGATTGATTAAAATGGCAACGATAGTTGCCTACGATGCTCATTGCCTTCATTGAGCTGATAGCAATTCAATAGGTCTTCTCTTCTTCACTGAACTAACAGTATGTTTTTAACCTTTTAACCTGTGACCAGGAACATAGACTTCACTGGCTCCAAGAACGCTTGCAAGTACCATTTGATGAGACTTGCCTTGATCATCAAGTATTTCTCTTCATTCTGGGGCTAATTTTCATTTCATTTTAATAATCTCTTCTAATTATCTTGTAATGAGGTCATGAATGGGAGATACAAGCCTCTCTAATGTTACTTTACACACTCAGTCTCTATCTCTCTCTCTCTCCCCCCCCCTGTTTACTCTTTCTAGAACTAGTTTATATATCCATGTTGAGCATTGGTTTTCATCACTAAGGACATAGAATCAGGAAATCACTTTCTTATTGGATTGTCTTTTGGTGCAGTTACTCTCACAAATCCACATGTTTTGCTTCTGCCATAGTTTCTTCAATGGATGCACATGTTTATAAGTTTTACCTTTTTCATCTTGTTCAGTGTTCAATACTACATCAGCGATTGCACCTATCTCTTTTGGTTAACAGGAAGCGCTTAGAGCATTGTGGCGTGCTGCATTTCCAAATATTGCTCTCGAAGGTTTTATTTCTGAGCAATGGAAAGAGATGGGTTGGCAAGGTCCTAATCCCTCAACCGACTTTCGGTATGGTTATAGCACTTATGAAAGTAGCTTGTGTTACATTTTAGCCAGTCCTTTCTCTCTCTTGTTGATAAAGTGCTGTTGAGCACATAATGGCCTTAAGAGTCATGTAAAAGTAAATGAAGTTTTGCTATTCAGATTCAAAGTAATTGATATCTATTAGCTTCATAGTGAAAGGAAGAGATATTTTCCATATCATGAGCGACTACACGTGAATATGGATTAACTGCAATTCATTTCTAAGTTGCATTTAAAAGAGTCGAGTTGATTACACAGAGCAGTTGAGATGTTCAGATGAAGTTGATCTTTCTTTTCTTGGATATCATCATACAATGCAGTTTTTCTCTTCTATATATTGGTTGGTTGTTGCTTTTAAATCTATGCAGTTTTGCTGGAGAATTCAAAGGAGATCTTGATATGTTGATTTGGCTGTATAGATGTCAAAGAAGTACCTTGAAAAAGAGAGAAGACATGAACCAATTGAAAATGTTGCTGATGCCCCATTGGTTTCTTTTAAAGGCATCTGTGCGATAGATGTTTAAATAGATAGAGGAATAGTAAAATCATTTAAGCTAGTAGCTCCATGCTTTGTCATTGATCTTACCTACCTTTTCTGGTGATTCAAGAGGTATTTCAGCTTATTGTAATGTACTCTCCGCAGGGGTTGCGGTTTCATTGCCCTTGAGAATCTGCTGTTTTTTGCGAGGACTTACCCAGTAGGCCTCCTGTTCTATTTGTTGGCTCATCAAATTCACACTCTAAAAATTCTCCTGTTGTTGTTTTCTCCCTTGTGCTTTCTGCACGTGTTATTTCAGTTTCTAAGACGAGCTATCACTAATAATTTCCAACATAAAATTGAAGGCATCTTTCAATAGGTTATTGTTCAAGCAAGATGGCAAACGAGCAGCTTGGGAATACCCATTTGCGGTTGCTGGCATTAATGTATCGTTTATGTTGATTCAGATGTTGGATCTATGCTCAGTATGGTTTCAATTTAGTCGGGGGTACATAATTGTGATGGGTATATAAAATTGAGATGGGCCCGCGGGTAAGATGTATTGACAAAGATGCCCCCAACGCATCTCTGTCAATACTTTGGAGGTTGGGTCCACCAGAATTTGTGCATTTTTATTATTTTCTGAGTCATGCCATGGGAACGTGTCGTAGAAGAGTAGGGGTAAACAACACAATCAAATCGACTTTCAAGTACTCAATATATATGTGATATATTTTATTTTTAAATTATTTTTAAAAAAATATAGATATATAGATGGATGACACGTATATATAATTATATTAAAAATTTAATTTGAGTGTGTTGTATATCATTACTCGGTGTAAAATTCTAAATTTATATTTTTTTAAAAAAAATCTCTATTTATATTTAAGGAAATTTAATTTGTAATCCTTCGGTTTTACCTGCTTATATTTAGTGCTGACCTGCACTGAATTTTAATTTTGAATCTTTTAGTCACTCGATTTTATACCTCTTGACAGTAAATTATCTGGACATTGAACAGCGCCATAGTTATGAAGGAAAAACTGACTCGGTTTTATCAGCTTATATTTAGGTTATGTTTGTGTTGAAAAAATTTTGATATTGGGTTTAGTGTTGGTATTGGGTTTAGTGAAAAAGTGAAGAGATGTAATTTTTTATATTTTTTGTAACGTTTTGTATTTTTATGAAAGAGATTATATTGTAGTATTTTATTGTGAGTTGGTAAAATATTTTATAAATTTTTTAGTGCAAACGCTACCGAGGTTACGAAGGAAAAAGTGGCCGAGTTCATGGAGGAAAAAATTGGCCAGACGTATTTGAGATTCGGGAAAGAAAGAACAATTATTAGATGCCAAAAGTCCTTGGGTGATCCTGTCACATCAGGCAGACAAAGGAAAATCAAAGGAAACATATAGCTAGCTGCGCAGCTTTTGGTCACCCAAGGAGTTTTGGCGAGGATCCCAAAATGAGCTTCATAAAAAATGAAGCTCATGTAGCTATGTTTCCCTTGATTTTCCTTTGTCAGCCTGATGTGCTGCGCAGCTTTTGGTCACCCAAGGATTTTGGCAACATTTTTTAATGGCTGCGCTATTTTGGTCACCCATGGACGACTTTTGGCAACATTTTTTAATGGCTGCGCTATTTGGGTCACCCAAGGACTTTTGGCAAGGATCCCAAAATGAGATTGATTGGGGTGATCCTGTCACATCAGGCTGACGAAGGATTTTCGTTTGGCTACGTTCCTTTGGCAGCCTGATGTGACGGCCATAGGAACTCATTTTTGGCACAAGTAAAACAAGTTCCTTCGGCGAACCTGAAGTGCAATGTTCGAGCCTGTTCCATAGCCCAAGTACATGGAACAGGCCAAGCAAAATTTTGACATCCAGCAGAAGAGACTCACTTTGCTTAAATGAACTCTCTTTACTTTTATTTCTTTCCTTCAGAAATGATAGCAGAGGTTTCTTTTGAAAATCAGAGCCGGGTCGCAAGGGAGCCACACTGCCACAGTGACAATTGCATAAACTTTGGGCCATAAACGAACACACTGTTTGTAAGGACCAGAGCCCTGTACATATGATCGCACATCACAAAAGTTTGAACTTAGAATGAAAACAATTCTTTGGAAGGTCCATTTATGACCAAATGACTTAAGGCCACGGATGTGAAAATTCTTTTCATAAAAATGGAAAGTGTAAAGACCGGAAAAAAATATCAAATTAGATGTTAATCGTTTGCACGTGTCTTTTACGTGACCTCAGTCTTTGTCAGATTACCGTATTGCTTTTAAAAATTAAACAAATCATGATTAAATGAGCTTCAAACAAGTGACGACTTTCTCCTATTGGATTTTGAAACTCATTTAATCGTGACTTGTTTGAGATTCAAGGGTAGTACGATAATCTGACAGGGAATGAAGTCACATGAGAGGCACGTCTTAAACGATTATAGGCTAATTTGACGTCAAATTTCATTCTGGGGTGCAAATTGTTGGAAGAGATATATAATGGGCTCAATGTCTCACAAATAAAACATTGAGATGCAATGTGTCAACACCTCCAAACATAAAGGGTGCAAAATATATTTAACCAAAACTATAATTATGCAAGCGATTAAGACGGGATGGGCTTTGAGCGATGATTCAGGTTTCTCATTGAGTTGGCCTAACGTGTAACAAATTAGAATATTTTGTAGTTTTTATGGGAAATTTAATCATAAAAGCAAAGTGTCAGAACTAATAAATTGAAACACATCAACTTAGTTTGAAATTGGAAAATATTCCAAAAATTAGTAGACAAATTAAGTCTTTATTTTAAGGTTTACTGCAGGATTTGATGGTCTCTGTTTAGTTGATTGTGATTGTATTTTATGGTCTCTGGGAAGAAAATAAAAATCAAGATAGTTCCCCACGGCCCCCAGTTAGGAAAGGTCAGAAGGCCCGACACATGAGATCTGCCCAAAACCTCTTGGTGTAAAGTGGGCTTTTTGTTTTATGAGCAGTGAGCAGGGAGTAAAATGGGCTTGCGAGGCCCGCTGGTCTTTTCCAAAACATATTACGTATCCTCATTGTGCTATTCTTGGCCTTTCCGGGGTTTTATTTTGTTTTAATTTTTCAATTAACATATTTCCGTTCCAGAATCTAAACCAATCCTCTTGGAATCATTCGATTTTTGCAAATATTTATATAATCTCTCTCGAAACGTAACAGTGTTGATTCTGAAAAAAATCAATAAAGCTACTAATTAAGTTTAATACGAAACAATCGACCTAACAAATAAACAAACGTTGTTTATTGATAATTTTCTTCCGTGATAGAATTATTCAAACATCGCCTTACATAAGCATAAAAGAAAAAGAGTGGTGAGAATAAATTACTCTACCACACAAAACGCTCATAACTTATGTAGAAAACTTAAGTTATCAAGAGGCTTGATAACTTAATTATCATCTTTAATCAAAATTTATCACAAACTAGACATGATAACACAGTATGTCATCAAATGGGTATATATATCGCTGATCAGAATCGATTTGAAACCACGTAATAATTAATTAATTAGTTGCATTAGAGAGACAAAAACGAGATAATTATACACTCCTTATAGGGATCAATACTTATTTAACAGGAGATTAGGAGAGGACTGAGGTAATGAGCTGGTGATCAGGAGATCTTGTTTTTCACATAATCCTTTCTTTTTCCTGTCTCTTTCTCCTAATCAATCTAATTTTAACCAGAAGTTTAAATGAAGAAGCATGAAGTGCTCAAAAACCTACTCGCCAAAAACAAACAAGACCAAGATGATGTTCGTTTTGAAGGTTTTTGTAGGATTTGGAGAGTTTTGTGAATTTTTATGTGTTGTTAAATTTGTATTGGTGTTTGTGTAGAGATTGATGATGTGTAAAAAAGTGATGATGATGTTTAAAGTTATTTTTTATTTATTATATTTTATTAAAACTTGATTTTTTAAAGGTTAAAAAGAAGGAAAAAAAAAAAAAGCAAAAAACTGTACTGCATCGTCGAAGACAAGCTGCAGCGCATGGCAGCAGCTTATCGGAAGGGATAAAAAAATAGAAAAATGCGTCAGACTGTGGGCCAGCCTATGCCGGCGTGGATTCTATTTATGCCGAACAAAATGCTTACTTCAACGCGAATCCTGCAAAACCAATGAAAACGAACATGCTCCAACTAATTGTTCAAAGGTCGTGATGTGATCCAAAATCCCATTTGCAGATTCTAATGTGTCTTACAAAAGAACAAGTTATCCCAACATTTAGAGCCCGTAGTTTTTTAAGTTAAGCCCCTTGTTTTTGTATATCTCACTTCCTTGACACTAAACAAAACTTACAACCTTTCTTTCCTAGCTTAATCCAACGGTCTGCATGGAAGAACAGCAGGGCCCACTACCACGAGTATAGGCCATTTCGTGGGAGTTCCAGAAACCACGAGTATAGCCACATAAGTAATATACCAATTAGAACACCAAAGTATCTTCATTATACAAAACACAAAGATTAAAACTTTTGAATATTGTTTTTGGTAACGGAAAGACAAGTTGGATCGGTAGCGAAAAAACAAAGATCTGAATCCAACGGTCTGCAGAGAAGACTACCCAGGAGGGACCCATGCTACAACCTAGAGCATTTCCTGTGTTCAGGAAACACACGACATATTCCCTGATTTGGTTTGTTCCCCGACTTTGTCAAAGTCACCCTTAGTGCACATTAATGTCACCCAGTTTCCATTTCCATGGGCGATTCTCAGTAGATTCCTAAGAATCATCCTTTTCTCGATCCCCTTAGCTCCCACATCTATATTTTTCCGCACTACGATTCTCCAATCGCGGGCCCTTCTCTCACCGACGCTTTAAAGTGAGGATTCACAATTTCACAGTAGGCTCCCACAGCTTACGGCAACAATCGAAATCTCACCCCCATGTGAGATTATCCCATCCCCCACCACGTCCCATTTTCTTGCCTCCCCTTCTTAAATCAGCCATGAGGAAGGCATAGTTCCCACACACACACACACACACAAATAATTATAAAAGTCCTCCCTTTCAAAGGTTTGGTCTTTATGTACGACCATACAGCAACCGAATATGCTTGAGAATTCTCTTGCTTCAACGACTCGCTTATACCTTTTTCTAACCGCCACTTCATCACGCCAAGCATATGCCTCCTAATATTCTACAAATCCTCTGCTAATATAACCCTCTCCCAACTCTCTTCCCTCCCACCACCTCATTAGTCATTACCCACTCTTCGCGTCCCCAACATCGATTTTGGGATTTCTCCTCTTTTTTATTTTTATTTTGTTTTCTTTCATTTGTATATTTATTTGTTTATTTTTGATAAATAAAAAAAAGTTCTGAGAGGTCTCATGAAGTTCGGGAAGCGGTTGAAGCAACAAATGCTTGAAACGTTGCCGGGGTGGCGGGACAAGTTCCTGTCGTACAAGGAGTTGAAGAAGCTTGTCCGGTTGATATCTTCGGCTCCTACGTTGTCCAACGGGTCCTTGGAGTTTGGGAAAGCCGAGGAGGAGTTCGTGTACTTGTTGAACAATGAGATCGAGAAGTTCAACGCGTTCTTCATGGAGCAGGAGGAGGATTTCGTTATCCGGCATAAGGTAAATGTATTTTCTTTTCCGCCGAACAGGGTGGGTGGGGTGGGGAACTTTAAAAGCGACCTTATTAGTTTGTTTTAATACGGTTAACGGCCAACGGGTGGAAGCAAAGATGAACTGAGTTTAGAAGGGGGGCATTACTCGTTGTCCAAACTCCAAACTTTCTGTCTGATGTTGTTTTTCTTCGTTTACGTTATTGGAAGTGGTTGGGCGAGTCAACTCGGTTCAACTGGGGGATGACTCGGTTCCAGTCCGGGATAGGAAATGTAAGAGTCACGGGTGAGTCAGTGGGAAGTTTGGTGCACCGTAAATGTGGGTCCCATTGCCGAGGAGCAAATTTGGGAGTTAGAGAATTATATGTAGAATTCGGGAATTGTTCGAAAATACGATTTAAAAAAATTAAGCCTAACAGATTTCGTGACATTTCTGCTTAGCAGTCGTGTCTTTCTTATAAATCGTGGAATATATTCGTAACGAGAGAATTATTACGTAAAGATAATTTAGGATTTGAGAATTATGCGAAAATATGATGTAGAGAGGAAGAGATTTTATGATATTTTCTTGGATTATGATCATTTGTAGTTTTTTGTCCGAATTACATGGTGTAATTTAGAGAGAAATAAATACAAAAAAGTGAACTTTATATTATTTAATTATGTTCATGTAAAGTTTGAGATAGCATGAGCAAAGATGTACTTGTTGTGTTAACTTTTTTCCAGATAAAAAATTATAGAAAATTCTCCATATTTTTCTAACTATTTGTAATGTCTTTATTATAAGCAACTTTCTTTATAGTAACTAGTATTGATTCATATATATATACACACGCGCGTTGATCTTAACTTGGTGATTAAGAATTAGTCCCACATAAAATATGATGGATCCGGGCGTGATGGATAAAAATGTTTGCACGTATGAAAATTGAAAGCATTTGAGAAGCAATGTTTCTGATCCTTCTGATTTTGTCATTATTTTTTAATACTTCTTCCATAGACAGAGAGTATGAAGGGCAAAAAGATTATTTATTTTTTTATTGAACAAATTCATAATTATGAGGAGGTTATAATAAGAAGTCACCTAGCGTATGTAGGAGGTATAAGGCATTTAGAATTATTCATCATGACTATGTGGAGGCTTCAGTCTTCACGGAGCTTCTGAAAATGACTATCTATTGCCAACAAAAAAAAAATCTAGAAAAAAGGGAAACAAAAGTAATGACTGATTGGAGTGCGACAAACAATAAAAAGAAAAGAAAATGCTTCCTTTCGAGAAGAATATCAGAATATGTTGTTTACTAGACTAGTACAAGCATATTCAAAAGAGATGTGACTGAGCATATTTAAGTAATAAAAAAAAATGTGACGTTCGTGCCATCTTAGGTTTTAAGCAATGGGTCCAAAATCACTGGATCCAGTACTTTTCTATTTTGTTTTTTTAATTTATCGTTTAGCTGGTTGGTCACTTTGCGTGTGAAAATCAAAAACCTAGGGCATATTATTGGGATTCACCATAAATTCTTGCTTCAGAAGGCATGCATGTAGACTGGGTAATTAGTCGAACACGTCACCTTTATTCTTTAAAACTTTGATGGTCTCGGTGAAAAAGATAAAAAATTATGAGAAATATATAATTAATTTTCTCATTAATGTTAAATTTATGAGAAATAGATAATCCTGCATGTATGAATAGAAATGAGAGCAAAACATCTACATTATTCTATTTGATATATAAGGAGTTCATGCCAATCGTCTAGTGGGATATTCCTCCTGGAGTGGGTTTAGGATAGCATTTAAGAGATCCCATTCTTTTCTTTCCTTCTTCGAAATGATTTAATTACAGATTTGACTATGGACCTTACTGATTTATTGCCTGTCCCATATCTTCCAGCTATTTCGGCTTTTGACAAATTTTCAGAGACTGTCCTATAAACAAGTCATTTTCCTGCATCTCTTCATTAAACACATCATATGACAAATATATAAACGAATGACATGTCCGCACGCATAGATCATGGAAAGAAGCAAAGATAATCAATTTACCACTTTTTTGCACGGTAGGGATGACTCTGCTTACTCTGTAGGTCAATGGGGGGAGAGGTAGTCTAATGGATTTGATACATGTTTCTGTAAAAGCAGGAGTTGAAACAGAGGGTCCAGCGGGTGATTGATATGTGGGGGCCAAATGGGAGTCAACCTTCAGAGACGGATTATAAAGAGGAGATGACAAAAATCAGGAAAGACATTGTTGATTTCCACGGGGAAATGGTGCTCTTAGTGAACTACAGCAATGTAAATTACACAGGTACTCAATCCATCTAAGCTCTTTTCAGATTATTTTCGATTGATTCATTCTCCTTGGATATAAGAATTACTGAAAAGTTTGAGTTTGCAGGGCTGGCGAAGATCTTGAAGAAGTATGATAAGCGAACAGGTGGGCTTTTGCGCTTGCCGTTCATTCAGAAGGTATTGCAGCAGCCCTTTTTCACAACCGATCTTATTTCAAAGCTAGTGAAGGAATGCGAAAGCACCATAGATGCAGTATTCCCAGTTGAGGATAGAGAGAAAACCAGAGAAGAAAGAGAAGCAATAACAGTTGCTGAAGAAGGAATATTTCGGAATACTGTTGCAGCCCTGCAGACCATGGAAGAGCTTAGAAGAGGAAGCTCAACTTATGATCACTTTTCTCTGCCTCCTCTGAACGTGCCAGATTCCGACCTCATTCAGTCATTCCAAGTCAATTCTCCTATACCCATTCTCTATTAGAGTTGCAATGCAGCAAACACCAACAGTTACATCACATGTAGTTGGTCAACAACTACCATACGATCACGATGTTTTCGGGATACATGCAGCAGTAATTGTTAGGTATATTTTCCTTTTGAATAGGTAACAGATTATTAACTTCTATACCCAAGTGTTTGAGATATCCAGTTTAGAAAATTGTTTGATTGGTGTTAAGGTCCAATCCACTCTATGTTCTGATCCAGAGCAAGTTATGAAACTTTAGGGGTCTTAGTGTTGAGAGGAAAAGAGAAAAGAACAGTTCCGAATTGGTTTAGGCAATTCCATCGTTATTGAAGTGCTGCAAGTTCGAAAACATTAATAGTTGTGGCCCCGAGAAAATCATCAGACCACGCATGGCCATAAACGCTTGCTCTTTAATTCGTCCACATACAATGCAGGTCATTGATTGCAACCTCCCTGTTTAATGAGGCTATCTGATTACAATGTATGCTAATTAAATAGTCATACAATGCTGGTTTGTTTTGTACAAGTTGTTTAATTTTGTATTACCATGCACCTGTGATCTTTGGCGTTCTTTTAGGCCAGAGAGCAGCCATTTTTGTATGTTCTCTCTCTCTCTCGCATACACTCTGAGACACACACACGTGATGTCTTAATCCTTGTCCAATAGGTAAGGCTTCTGTATAAACCCAATTTTAATATCTATCAGAGAGCCTGCCTAAACAGCGAAAACGCTGAGGATGAAATAATACATTGGTCAACTATAAGGCTATTTATATAGGAGAGGCGTACTCAAGGGTGGCAACCAACTTCAGAATTATAAAATATTTCAAGGGACATCTTATCGACATATATATGAGTGATCTGTAATTGAATTGTTTATTTATTTATTATGTGACATATATATGGTTTTTTATTCTCAGCTATACCAAAATGATTTCCAAGGCTGAAACATTGAAGATTGCATGGTAGCTATCTAACTCGCATCTTACTTACTCCTTTTTTTCGGTTTTTGTTCTTCCTCACATGGTCATTGCCCCGTCCATCGCATCCCAAGCCGCGATCGAAGAGGCTCTTTGTTTTACTATTGGAGTTTGACTTTGCCGGTGATGTGCACTCATAATAAACTATACTAGCCGTGTGATTACGACTTTGAAAATTTCTACTGTCCCTGATATGACCGTAGGCTAGGGGGGAAGCAATGATGCTACAGTAATCGCAATCAAATATCTCAGTCGTCATACATATCTTTTTCCTCGTTTAGCTGTTTCGTGATTGTTTATGGGGAAGAGCTGCATGGCAATAAGATGGATTCTGCAAACCTGCAAGTGTTCACATTGGAGGACTTGAAAGCTTGCACCAATAATTTCGACAAGAAGAACCAGGTTGGTGCTATCCAATTTGCCAAATTATATAGAGCAAAGATTAAAGGAGGCAAGAATGGTACAGAAGCTAGAGATGTAGTGGTAAAGATATGGAATAAGAAGTCAAAATCCATGGCCCTCAGATACGATGAGGTTCTAATGGTTGAGTAAGTTCTCGAATTGGTTCTCTCTTCACTTCCCCCCTTTTGACTTCTGCTGGTTCCTCTTATTTATGGGTTTGGGTTTTGTTGTAGGAAGAGGTTGAACTTTTGACGAATCCAACGCTGAATGGTCATCCTACTTTGGCAAAGTTGATTGGTTACTGCTGTGAAGAAGTAGAGGGTGTTGTCTATGACCTCAGTCCACGAGATACTTTGCACAACCTAATAGTGAAAGGTACATTATATCAATGTTTCCCATTATTATGTCCTTATAGAGTTAGTTCCCCCAACTGTTTAGTCTTCTGAAGAAAGTAGATTGATTTTTGTGTTCTACTGGGTTTGTTGCGGAGGATATTCAATCACATATAAGGAAGACATTCATCAGTATTCTGCAGAAGCAATTTCGGCAGTGTGTTTCGGAGGCAATGACCATTTTCATGGTGATTATATTTCCAAAAATTTCAATATCTGAATTAAAACACTCAATAATTTATATATGAAATCAGAATCCAACAAATAGTTTAAGGACTCAGAATCGAATTAGACTAATTATAGTCTGTCGAAGTACATGTTTTAAGTGATTCGTTTTCCTTTTCCTTTTTTCTTTTCAGACTGTGTTTTGTAAGTGTCATTATTTCTTGAGTATATTAAATACAGGTTGACATTCTGGTTAAGTTTGCTTTGCTTTATATGACATATATAACACGCTTTATACAGATGATCTCAACTGGCCGCAGAGGATCAATGTTCTATTTCCTTTTGGTTGATCAGAGACAATTTCTTTTATTGTAATGTAATAGTTCTTGGATTCATGAAAAATTGATGAAACAGAGCACTCTGTTCAGTCCTCCAAGGTGAATGAAAAATTGCATCTGATAGGTGAAAACTAAACAGCTCATCTACAATAGGATAAATAATCTTAAGAATGAGGAAAGAGGCACATTAGAAGGACATTGCATATGAACACCATAAATGTTTGAAATTTTCTTAAGTAAACCAGAGACAATTTTGCATACCTTACACTGAAGACTTGGCATGACAGGGGGTGAATGGGAAACAAGCAGTGAAGTCTTGTCATTTGGTGTCATTCTCCTAGGGCTAATTGCCAAAAGAACTTCTGATCTGGAGAAACAAGGAAAGCCCGACCTACTGCTAAACAATCTGCTACATGTTTGGGCCAAGATGGAATACAAACCCCAGTGCTCTCTTGTTCACAAAAGCCTGCAAGAAGACTGGGGCTATCATCCTGAAGATGGTGTTGCAATTACAGAGTTGGGGATGCATTGCATCGAGTTTTTCCCAAGGAACCGTCCTACAATGAAGGATGCTGTCGAGCGTCTTGAAAGTTTGCATATTTTTCAACATTGGAGATTCATGGCCTCACAAAAGGGACAAGAAATTTCATGATGATGCAATGTGCATGTGAAACTGATGGGATTTCATAGACTTTAGTCTTTAGACATGCAACTGCATTAGTGTTATCATATTTTTCTCCCAACTTTATTAATCTTTTTTTTCTGAGAGCAACTTTATTAGTTTTTGTAAATATAGGACATATGATTAGTACATCTTCTACTGTTGTGTATATATATCTCTTTCCTTACAAGGGAAATAAACAATCTGACTGCAAATTTTTTTCCCACCATCTCCACTCTGGATGCTCTCTAACACCTAAAATTGACCTCATCCCTACCAAGGTAGAACTTTATTTTTACTTATCATCTCTAATTAAACCAATATATCAGAAATTTTTAAAAAAATCGGTTATTTTGTAGACAAGGATTGGTCAAAACAATTGGATTGCTCCATCCTAATCATGATTCAATTTGCTGTACGGATTGAATGATCAAATTTTAAGAGAAAAAAATACAACATGCATTACATGTTATTGAGCTCACAATATAAGCAACACTAAAAGTTGTATGTTACACATGTTGTGTATATCTATCTTCAAAATATCAAACCCGTGTGTTCTAGAGAGAGGTTTTGTCTTCTCTCTAGAACTTTCCTTTTCCCTAACCCTAGTCACCTTCTTCACCATTTTTTTCAGCGATGGGAGGAGCTCCTCCCACTACCCCCTCTTTCTCTCTCTTCTCCCTCCCTTTCCTTTGTTTCCCTTTTGTTCGAAAATCTTGGCAGTTAGATCCTGATGATCTCGTGCGTCATCGGTGGACACAGTCATGCTAGACGTCGTCTGCTCCTCCTGATGAGCCCAACTAGGGTTGCACACAACCGGACCGAAAAATCGGACCGGATTTGCAGTCCGGTCCGGTACTAGTTCTTAAAATGCTGTCCGATTATCCAGTCCGGTCCGGTCTTCTTTTTTAATAAATGCGGTCCTGACCGGACCGGACCGCATTTATTAAAAAATAAAAAAATAGCTTTTTTATAATTTTTAATACAAATTATAAACTTAAAATGTTTAATTTTAATCTAAACTAAAACGCAACATTTTTATATGCACTTCCCCATTTGAAATTAACCTAACAAAATTTTAAATAAAAAATTGAAAAAAATTAAAACCGGTCCGGACCAGACCACTTTAAGAGGACCGGATATCCAGTCCAAAAACTGGACCAAAAATCCGATTTTCAGCCCTAAGCCCAACCACACCAATCCGACCTCATTTGGTCGGCACGTGGCGTCTCACGCGCCCAACCCTGGGCTTCCTTTCCGGCGTTGTTCCGTCTCTATTGTGTTATTTTTTTTGTTATGTTATGATGTGTTTGTGTTTTGTTGTTGTTTGTTGTTGGCCTTATTTAACCGTTGTTGTCCGGCTCCTCGGTGAACTTTTCCAATCTCTTGTGGATCTTTTTCGGCCCTTCGTAGAGGCTTGTTGTGCCCAGGTTGTGATGCTTATCTACTGACTTGTCTATGTCTTGGTAGCTTTGTCTAATGTGTCCGACTATCGCTCTCACTGCTTTGTATTGAGCATATAGTGGTTTGTTTGATCATGTTTTGGGATCCCACTAGTTATTTTCTACTTAGTGTAGCTTGCTGTCTCTGTTAATGGAAACTTGATTTAGAAAAAAAAAAGTATATCTATCTTCGAATTCAACAATTTCCTTTGTGTAGCAAATTGAAGAAAATCTTAAGATTCAAGAAAGATGTGCCTCTAGAGCGGTTGTCCTTGGTTGATATTGTTTTATTGATGAAAGAATGAAGATCTAAAAGTGAGCCAAAAAAAAAAAAACAGGTTCAATCATCGTCGGAATCACTTACCATTTACTTGTTAATTATAAAAATACCTAAAATATAATCCATGGTTATCGGAATTACGATGTTATCAAAAAAATTAAGTTTTAGTATCCCTATCCAGGCTATGCTATCTTAAAATATCCATAAATATCTATTTTATTTCCTAATCACATAAAGGTGTATTGTTTTTCCCTAAGCCCATAACATGTATTTTATTACATCGTAAACCGTGCATTACCCTATCGAAAACCTTGCAAATTGTCAAGCGTGGATCCGATACAGTCACGTAGCCCAAAACGTAATGTGTGCTACACAGGCAACAAACGAAGAAAACCGGGGCCCAAGCTCTTCTCCACGATTCAAGTTTTATTTCGGACAAACGGGGACCTCCGTTACGAGCTGATTGATTTCCCTGATTAAGTGGCCGAGGGGGATCTTTTGAAGAGGTAATTATTGATTTTATGCCCTAATTTTTTTTTCTAAGCATTTTATGCCCTAATTTCATTTCCCCTACCAGTTCTGGTCCTATTAATAGGCCGCCAAATGTTCCTTCACACTTCATTTCAGTTTCTTCGTGCTCTGTTTGTTGTTGCTCAGAAATCAATGGGAAAAGAAAAGGAAAACTAGCAAAGAGTCATTTTTACATTTAATTCAGTCTCTCTTATGATAAAAACAGGTTTCATTTTTGTTAGTTGGTCCTTGGGTGTCATCGGGTAGCTCCAAGAAGCAGTTAAAGTTCGCCCTTTTATGTATTTAGCTTGATTTTAGATGTTTTTTTTTGGTAAAATGGACCAAAAAACAAAACGAAGTAACCTCGATTACTTTGAGAACCCGGTTAACTGCTATGGTCATGAGAGAAGCATGATGATTAACCACTAGTATTATTTTATTTGTTATATATAATTGTGTTAACTATGTTTGTTTTTAGTTAATGACATTAGAGAATAAGAAGCTTAATGTTTGTGGTCTCTTTGGAGAAAGTAGATAAAATTTTGGGCTACATGAAGTTGGGTAATGTAGATTACTGTTTGTGGTCTCTTGAGAGAGTATACGGAGTTAAGCTTCTTCCCAGTCGACCTTTTTAACCTAGATTGTTATGGGAGAACTACTAATCCTGCCAGTTTCTGTAGAATCATTCTGACGATATGAGTGTATAGTTCTATTGATGATATCTGTGAGAAAAAGCAATGCAAGAACACAGAGTTTGGTGTAATATCTAGAAGACAAAAATGTTGAGGGGCTATAGTCTCTAGTTACTACTTTTTTCTGATAAGTAAGCAAATTTTAGTAACAGAAAGATATATTTCTACCTTTATAATCAGTAAGTGGACCGCCTAATGTCAACTGGTGGTGTTGTGTAGGTAGCACAGCTGCTTACACGAGGATTGTACTCTTTAAGTTTTCTTATCCTTAGTGAACTCATAAGAATTTTTTTTTTCCAGTATTGAGGTGTTAGGACCTTAAGCCAGCTTGACTTTTATAATTCAGAGTATCTTGTTAGTAACCGCAGGATTATCAAACAGTGGAATGACACTGCGCTTGTAGTCATAGCTTTGGTGCCTTCTTGCCTTTCATGATAGGGTACTTTTTTTTTTCTAAGCACATGATAGGGTACTTGGATGTCTATAAACTGCTGAAATCAGTCTTTTGCATTATATGTTGCCTTTGAGATGATGAATTGCTTTCTTCTGTCAGATTTTGTAATGTTTTGGTTCAGTCATTTGGGGTGTGTCTATATCCTAAAACACAAAGCAATACACTTGGCTTCATGCTCATGCACTTATAAAGAACTTGAATTATAATGGGTAAGAAGAAGATAATTATGCTCAAACCAAAACCAAACTGCATTGATAGCCTAGGGTCCTTGCTTCCTTCATTATTTTCTCCAATCGGTGTTTGCTTTAGAAGTTT
Organism: Myrica gale; assembly: GCA_963930655.1. Classification (NCBI taxonomy): domain Eukaryota; kingdom Viridiplantae; phylum Streptophyta; class Magnoliopsida; order Fagales; family Myricaceae; genus Myrica; species Myrica gale. The sequence continues at coordinate 3,709,492 of OZ005607.1, forward strand.
GACAAGTTTATTGACGAGTTATACTGCTGTCTGTCAGTTAAAAGAAACTGTATGGTGTAAGAATATATTAGAGAACATTTAGGCATTTGGCTTGCACAAATCTACAAGGATTGGCAATGAACTCTAGCTCCCATTGTGTACTTCACCAGTAAGAATAGTGAGGAGGGTGAGGTCATTAGTTCAATGTTGTATCAGTCACTGTACTGATAAATCTATGTAAGAAGGCCTGTAAAAAAGAGATCTTATAATTGAACTACTTCCTTTCGAGGCAAAATTTCTATGTCAATCTCTTTTTTTCTTTTCTGCGTAATTTTATAGGTTTCTTCCATATCCGGTTTTTATCCTGATACAAGGAATTCATTTCTTGTCTTTATTACTTTCTAACCTGGGTTTTCCTTGTACCTCTCTTATGTCTGCTTATGGTTCTGCTATTTTCTCATTTACCCACTTTTTTTAACCCCTAATGTCTCAGAGAATGAAAAGCACCTGCTGAAAATTCCAACAGTTGAATCATAAACCAAGGAATTTCATCATTAGCCAGACCTCAATCCAAATGTCAACCGTCACTATTCCCCACATCCACCCTGGAAGCCTGAAATTGTTTAAATCCTCAAATGTGCTCCGTGTACTCAGCATCCCTCAGATTCGAATTAAACATCCCGCTGTTTGCTGCACAAAATTGACTCCATGGGAATCTTCACCTGTTACTTATGCTCCCACTGAGACTGCTGCTGACAACTTCTTGGACAAAACTACCAACATATTTGAAACCCTTAATTCTGAGAGCACAGCTGAGATACCGGTAACCAGTGCCGAAGAGCTTACCGACACAAGTAATCGGCCAGCAGTGCAGCTTCAGTTCCTCAAATGGCCAGTGTGGCTTCTGGGCCCTGCTGTTCTACTTGGAACTGGCATGGTTCCAACCTTGTGGCTCCCAATATCTTCCATCTTCCTTGGCCCCAACATAGCCAGCCTGCTTTCCTTGATTGGACTGGATTGTATCTTCAATCTAGGTGCAACCCTTTTTCTCCTCATGGCTGATTCCTGTGCCCGTCCAAAGCACCTAACAGAGGCAAGCAAAAGTAAAGCTCCCTTTACTTACCAATTTTGGAACATGATTGCAACTGTAACTGGATTTATTATCCCTTCGATGATGCTATATGGATCCCAAAAGAGTTTCCTCCAACCACAATTATCTGGCATCTCATTTGCTATTCTTCTGGGTCCCTACCTTCTGCTTCTGTCAGTACAAATCCTGACTGAGATTCTCACATGGCATTGGGAGTCACCAGTTTGGCTGGTGACTCCTGTTGTGTACGAGCCTTACCGCGTGTTGCAGCTGCTAAGGGGATTGAAGCTTGGGGCTGAGCTCAGTGCTCCAGCATGGGTTATGCATATGATTCGGGGGTTGGTGTGCTGGTGGGTGCTGATTCTAGGTATGCAGCTCATGAGGGTGGCTTGGTTTGCTGGTTCAACTGCTCGAGCTCGTCAGCAACAGTCTTCTCTGCTTGTTCGGGTCAGTGAGAACTAAATTACACTGGCTTCCGAAACAGAATTTTTAGTATACATGGGAATAAATTGTTAATCCCAAAAGTGTGGTTCAGTTACCATGTTTTCCACTCAATTAAAACTTATATGTTCTCAGACATCCAGCCATGTATATATGAAGATTAGCAAATAATTACACTTGATTGTACTAGTCTGACAATTAGGCTTAGTGCGTTCTTTATTCCCCAGGATGCATGAAGTCTAGACATGTTTCCTTCCAAAGGGAATTTGAGTAAAGAGTAGTGTGCTTGCTACAATTTGTTAGTGAATATGGGTGGAAAATTGCAGGGAGGCTGAGAAAAAGTTTCTTTCTTCGGGAGTGTTTGTGTTTTTCCTTTGCACAATTTCCTTAACACTCAAACTTTCTGCTATCATCATCATCTCTATTTGTTGGTGAACATTGGGGAACAGTGCGCTGAGTAGTATTGGAGAAAGTTCTGAAAATTGGTTTCATATGCAAATTTGGAAATAACGTGTGATATTAGAATCTCAAATGCATTTTCTTCTGGCCCTATTATTTTCGTTCTTCTTATCACTCGGGAAAGACAAGAAAACATGTCGAAGCAGCGAACATTCTCAAGAATTTCTCAAGGATGCCGATCTAATTATGGTGAGACGTCGCATACCCAATTAATATAATTATGAGCTTCTTTAAATATCCAGTAGATTGTACTTCTTTTCGCCTCCACATTTTCCTTCTCGGGGTCCAAGCGTAGTAACCTTGTCCCCGCAACCTACCACTACTTTGTACCTTTTTCCTTTTGTTTTTTGTTTCTAGTTTTCTCGTCACCTACATACAAAGTCAAATAGGTAACTTGCGGTGCCCTTGTTGTATCCCGGTCCTAGTGGCCGGTTTGTGCATCCTGACTCTTGCGGTCGGTTTGTCTTGTGTCCCAATCCCTGTGGTTGTTTGTAATCCTCGCATGGCATGTATAGTTATGTAGGGTTTTTGGTTCGTTTAGACTTTACGCGTCTTTAATAAACCTATTTTCTATTTTGTACTGGCTGTATTATTTTTTATTATTAATATAATCTTTCGGTTGCGTAGGAAAAAATAAAATAGGTAACTTGCATTCTGCATAATCACTTGCTTATCCCAATGCTTCTTAACTTCCTTGGTACTTGCATATTCAAATACCTTTCGTAAGTGGTTCGACAACTTTAAGGTTCCCAGTTTACCGCCAAATGAAAAACCAGTCAAACTATGTTGTCGTGCACTGATTGCCATAAAAACTCAAGTTTGAACGCAACCTCGGACTTGGTTATGTTTGTGTTGTAAAATTTTTGGTATTGAGTTTAGTGATGGTATTGGATTTAGTGAAAAAGTGAAGAGAGATAATTTTTTATATTTTTGTAGTGAAAAGTTATGATTTGATGGAAGAGAGAGATTATATTGTAGTATTTTATTATTTTCATGCAAACACAACCCTCTTGGGAAACATATCTCAGTTTCTTTCCGGTAATGTCACTGAGGGCTAACTGGGAAAGACCAAGGCAGATGGGGGATGAGTGGGAGACTTCAATTGAATTTCAGGGATTTACGACAAATATTTTCAGCAAAAGATGTATTTTAGACCAAGAGGGGCGGATTATATTGGTTAACCAAATGAACAAACAGAAACTGAATTAGCAGTTTCCTTTTGTTTAAGTGAAAACATTTAGTTTAATACATCATAATTCACTTCGAAATTATTATTTTTTTCTTCCTCAGTCATATTAGGACATGTTTGTTTGCCCAAAATTTTTAACAAAACAAACATGTTTCAAAATTTTTAACTTTTACACATACATTTCAAACTTTTTATAAATTCTATTAAACTTCAACGTTCAAAAGATTTTCAATATTTTAAAAATATTTCCCAAAATTTCAGTAAACATACATGCCCTGTATGTATATATAATTACAAGAAGGGTGATTTTGCTGCGGTACCACATTACATAGTGGTGCATGCGTTTTCTCTTCTGTTGACGGGAAGAAAAAGACAGAAGGGAACAACAATATAGGCCAAGGCCAAAAAGACAAAAGTGCCCATAATTGGAACTGGATGAACTGCACAAATGGACACCGGAGGCAACAACGACACCGTAGTAAAGACAGACAAAAACAAGAGTGTCCCACGTTGTTTGCTTTGAAGCTCTTTCTCTCGAATTCGAAAACCACTCTCTCTATCTCTCTTTCTCTATTGTCATCGGAAAACCTCTTTTGTTCTCCCCAGCGGTCTCTCTCCGATCGCCTCGGGATGAGTACCGGCGAGCTTCTCAACATTGAGCCTCAAGAGCTCCAATTCCCTTGTAAGCTTTCCCAGAAACAAAAGTTGTACTTTATAATATTTTTTTTCCTTAAAACGGTAAATACACCAAAAAATTATTGTTTTTTCTGCTCCAGATCCGTGTTCTTATATTCAGTGCTTCTTTCTCATGAATTCTATTTCGTTTTGTGTATGGTATTAAAAAAGTTGAATTGAGGAAGCAGATCTCGTGCTCTCTGCAGTTGTTCAATAAGACCGATAACTGTGTGGCTTTCAAGGTAGTATTTGGATTATTCACTCTCAAATTCCAATTTTTTGTTTTCTGGGAATGTGTAATTTTGATTTGTGTGAAAGCGGACATGGGTTTGCTATAGGTGAAGACGACGAATCCAAAGAAGTACTGTGTGAGACCCAATACTGGAGTTGTGATGCCTAGGTCTACCTGCGATGTTATAGGTCTCTCTCTCTCTCTCTCTCATGTTTACAAAATGAATTTTGTGCTTAATTAATGTCACTGCCATTACTTTTTGCTTAATAAATTTTGAAACCGCTAATTTTCCTGCTTCACAGCTATTCTTATTGCTATCTCTCAGCAATTTTGTGCTCAATTAGTTGAATCATTAACTTCCTACATGTAGTTTCTACATGCATTATTAACAGTTTATGTATATCCTTTTTTCGGATATAATATGATTCAGTCACAATGCAAGCACAAAAGGAGGCCCCGCTCGATATGCAGTGCAAGGACAAGTTCCTGCTCCAAAGTGTGGTGACAAATCCCGGAGCTAGTGTGAAGGATATAACTCCAGAAATGGTATTAACATGAACATATCCCATACGTGGCTATCTTTTTATTCTTAGAATAGTGAAGTTTATATTGAGCAAATGGTGTTTATGCTTTCTTTCTTTTAGTTCAATAAGGAGTCGGGGCATAACGTTGAGGAGTGCAAATTGAAGGTTCTTTATGTTGCACCACCTCGACCGCCATCGCCAGTTCGAGAAGGTTCAGAGGAAGGTTCTTCACCTAGGGCTTCAGAAGATAATGGGAACCCAACTTCTGAATTTACATCTGTGAGTATTTGAAGAGTCAAATGTATGAATTCAAATTGGTCTAAAGGTTCTTTTTTCTTTGGTTGTTTGTCTTACTCCTCCGAGTATTTGAATACTTGTATGCATTTCAGATTGATATTTTGCTGTATGTATGTGATTATGCTTGTAGGGCTCAAGTTCTTATGTGGAGCGGCATGAGCCTCAAGATAACTCATCTGAGGTAATTTTTTTCGTTCTAGTTGAGTTAGAAATAATAATGTCTTATGTCAATTTTCTATCATTGGAGACCTGCAGACTTTTGGTCATAGGTTGTAGCATACAAATAAGTAATTCATAATACGGTGTGAGGGTCTTTGTGACTCATGCTTTTATTTGTTTATTTGGTACAGTTTAGCTTTTGGGATGTTTGACTTCTGAAAGCTTAGAAGTCAAAGTTTTCAGCAGATTTCAGTTTTTAAAAGCAGTCTACAGATTTTTTTTTGTCTGAATTTTTGCCTTGAGAAATTCGCTTTACTATGGAGTGAATGGGTGGAAAATTCCATCTTGAATTGGGACTTTCTGAGCCTCGAGTATGATCCAGTTAAATATTCAATGATGGGGTTCACTAAAGTCAAAATCCATTTAATTGATAAAGAAATTAGGGAAGAAACGAAGGGAACTCAAGATGTAATGTAGATTGATAACGATGTGGGACCTGAGAAAATAACAAACTCTAATTGAACTAAGCTGAACAAAAACATTTAGATATTTGAAATAGATTTTTTCATCTAGTGAATCAACTAAATCTGTAATATTAGCAACCTTTTTCCAAAGTATTATCTCCACAAAATAGGCTGTTTTTAAGTTTAGTCAATTTTGCTTTCTGTTTTAAAAGATTCTATTCATCTATGTATTCTTGGATAGTGAGCATGGCCCTTTTTGTACCAACTATATCAAACTCTTTCTTCGTCGTGCTTTTCTGGCCTTTTACCTGATAATTTCTAGTGTATAGACTTTCTCTTTGGATAAGTATTATTCATATGTTATTTTTTTTAACACCATGCATACATGTCAATACACAAAGACATGCAGACATTTCTTCAATCTCTTAGTTTGGACTTTCTTATAGTGGCTTTCATTTTAAATGGAAAGGAAAAACAAATAAGAATAAAATTCTTCTACTATTGTTGGATGTCAAACTTGGCAGTAATTAATGCAGTGCATACATGTGGCACTGTAGATAAACTTTGTTACAGTACAAGCGCAAAGTCATAGAGTTTTCTTCTTTGGATCTTCTGCCTACCTCTTCCCCAACCCGCAACCAAATCAAAACTAAGAAGGGGCATTTGCTATCTCTTTCCAAACAAGTTTTGTCTTCTTCTTTTTATAATAAACCAAAGGTGTGATATTTTCAATAAATCAGCTTCTAAGCCCTTCTCTTAATCTATTTTGAGTATAATGTACAATGTCCATGATATGGCAATTACATGTGATGTTCCTACTTTGCGCAATCAATGTAATACAGATGTAGATTATGCCTTCAGGGAAATGATTAGGGTTGTTGTAGACTTTTGTCTTATACATCACTTCCTTTGTAAATGCTACGTTTTGCTTTTGGGGTCTACATAGTCTTGGCAGATTTGAAGCTTTATGGCACAGAAAGCAGTTTTCAGCTTTGGATGGTTTGAAACAATCACAGATAGATATATTCAAGCCAATCTTGGCAATGTGTGTATACATAAGCGCATAAAATACCTTCATGCACACATAGGTAATTAGTCTTATAACATACATATACTTAAGGATGTGTATATCTCTAAACTGTCGAGAGAATTGGGCTCAGGGTTGCTGGCTGTATTAATCCTGAACATATTTTTCTCTTTTAACACATTAAGTATACGCCTTATTGCTCAAAAACCATTATATCCCATGGTTTGGTCTAGTTATTTAGGGAAACATATTTTCTTCCACCAAAAAAAAAAGAACTGGAACTTGACCATTGCGCAATTTCCTCCCTTATGGAGGATACTGCTGAAGATAAATTCAGTATGTGAAGTGAGGAAACTACTTCGTGTTTCAAAAAAGAAAGACAGGGAGAGAGATTTAGTTTGACTGGAAGAAGAGAACCGTGAATAATATGAGCAATCTTTATCTCATGGATCATTTTCAAGCATGCTGCAATTACCTTTAGAAGGAATATTGGATAATATTAATAGACCTATAACATTACTTGTGTGTCGTATTGAGACCTGTTTCCTTTTTAACTCTGCTATCTGCCTGCTTCAATCAGTTGGGCGTCTCCTCAAATTTTTTCCTTTTTTCCTTACTTCTTGACCCCTCAGATTCATCTTATCAACGTCATTTTAAGCCATTTTCCCCATCCTGGCAGGTTATATAAGAAAGCCAACTGTTAGGTTCATTTCAAAATTTATTCATTGAACAATGACTGCAAGTAATGGGAATCATCCACATACATAATCATTTAGGAGAAAACCTGCCATCTAACAGAGGATCTTTTAAGCCTGTAAATGACCAGTCCCAGACCATCTGATTGATTGACATTACACCAGTCATCAGTCTATTTTCAGATTTGTTAATTCCCCTATTTGGACCATCTGATCATTTTAAGCTTGTTGCCCTTAGCAGAGGTATGTAATTTTGTCCTATGCTGCATTTGGATTCTAAAGAAAAAATTATGGCATGCATGTTGCTTCAAATAAAAAAACCTAGTACATTGACCTTGAAATGCTTAAAGCCTGTGTCAATATTTCTGTCATAAGAAAGTGTGGCCATCAACAACAGGACTTTCTTTTCAATGATGTCCGATGAACCCGAGTGTTATTTCAACTTGTATGTGCAGTTGCCGTGCGAATAAGGAATTAGCAACTAAATCAGTTTTATTATTGAATAATGTTTCTATTCACGTCCATTCTTTTGCCCATTCATCACTACTTTTGGAAAACATAGTTATTGGTATCATGCACTTGTGGCTGTTTCTTAATGATGGAAAGAATTTGAGTCAATTCCTGGGATATTAATAGTAACATTGGTACCTATATTGAATCTCATAATCTATGTGGTTTCAGGCACGGGCTCTTATCGCAAAACTGACCGAGGAGAAAAATTCTGCTGTTCGGCAAAATAACAAGCTTCAGCAAGAACTGGTAAGGGGATTTTTATCTCGAAACAATTTTTTGTTGCTGAAGTAGTTCTGAAGCAACTCTTGTTTTGTTCTAGATGTATGCTTAGTGCAGGACACTTTGACGCTAGCAAAGCTAAATAAAGAAATCCGCTAGGATTAATATTTGAAATAAGAAAGCCTAAAAAATAATATATTTTGAGTGAATTCTGATTGGTTCCGTTTGAAGTGAGCTTGACTGAAGCTTAAAATATCTAAAAGAGTTGGACTTGGAATGTGTTATTGAAAGAAGATTGTTTTTGACATTTCTGCATCAAAGGTATATAGGCAATGTTCTCTTTGGAAAAAAAAAAAGGGGGCTGGGACATTTCGCACTCTCCAACATGAGGGTCTTGACACTTTGCACCTCAATAATAATTTTGCATCCAAAATTATTATTGAGTGCAAAGTGTCAAGATGTCAAGACCCTCATAGTTGGAGGGCATAAAGTGAATGGCCAAAAATACAAGTTGGAAGAGACAAGAGGAGGAGGGGGGCAGTGATTTTTGTCGATTGTGTCTGTTGCCTGTGTTTAGGCAATTGTAGTATAAATGTGATAGATACCATTGTACATGACTTTTCAATACTCAGCTTCCTCCGGGATCAAACACGCAGTTAATGGAACTACAAAAAGCTTTAAATCCAAAATTATTATTGAGGTGCAAAAGTGTCAAGATGTCAAGACCCTCATAGTTGGAGGGCATAAAGTGAATGGCCAAAAATACAAGTTGGAAGAGACAAGAGGAGGAGGGGGGCAGTGATTTTTGTCGATTGTGTCTGTTGCCTGTGTTTAGGCAATTGTAGTATAAATGTGATAGATACCATTGTACATGACTTTTCAATACTCAGCTTCCTCCGGGATCAAACACGCAGTTAATGGAACTACAAAAAGCTTTAACAAATGTTACAATGGTACTATATGAAAATGGTCTACTGGAAGGGGAAGGGTGTATTATTATTTAATTATAGGGACAGTCTACTATGGTAGCAAAAAGAAAACGAGCGCAAGGGAAGGAAATAAATAGAAATAAATAAAGAAGAAAAAGAACAAGAAAAAAAAATTAACGGTAGTTGAATTGTGAGAAATATCACCCTTTCTGATACATGTTTTTTAGTTTCGTTATCTAAAGACAAAAACCAGAGAGTAGTCATCTGATAAGCAATAACACGTATATTGCTAAAAGTTAATAATTAGATCGGTGGTCAAAGTAACAGTAACAACTAATTCCAGATCTTGTGAATTGTAGTTTACTTTCTCGTTCTGTCCAAAGTTAGTGTGACAGCACAATGTGGTTACCACTAAGAAGATTATTGCAACCTTGTTGGTAGATGAACTGATATCTTATGCAGGATCTCTTGAGGCGTGGAGCCAGTAGAAGCCATGGTGGTATCCCCCTTATATATGTGCTTCTCGTCGGCTTGATTGGGTGCATTTTGGGGTACCTTATGAAGAAGACATGACCAATGACATTTATCCTCTATTTCTTTGGGTTACCCGCTTCGGTGGGAAACGAAAATGTAGAAAGCCAGAAGAAAACAGGTGTCTGACAAGTCATGTTCTATTGCCGACCTACATTGACACTAGGAACAATTGGAGTGTGATCAGTAGTTTTGTTCATTGTATTAGCAGGTATTGACTGTAGACAACATGTTTTATGGGTTTTACCGGTTCTGTAATTGGCCCTGCAAAGAACTCCCAATTATTCGTTGTGTGAGCCTCTTCTTCGTGGACATTTTTTTCCTGTTAAACGTTGTCTCTTCCCTTTTTGATTTTGTTTTGAGTACCGCATGGCAAGCGATTGAAGCATTTAAAAATTAGTTGAGATTTCTTGTGATCGAGGGAATATAAAGAGTCGCATTTTCTCCGTGCTCTTTTCAACCCAACATATGGAAATATTGGCAGCAAACTGCTAATGGTAGAGACAAATTCCTGTCTCATTTGCGAAGCGTTGTAAGACAATAAACGTTCTGAATGATATTTTATTTTTGTCCAATTCAATGCTCTTCAAACACTTGTGAGACTCCCTTGGAGCCACTCGGATCTAATTACTCGTGGTCATCTCTTTGATTGAATCATTTTATACACCAGAGGATCAAACCCGAACAAAGGATATGCTAATCAGATTAGAAACTCACTAGCATTAACAATTGGTGATGATTTTCTCAATGGGCTGCGTTTTACTTCATATCCAGAAAGTTCCATAGCTCCTTAAAAGCAATGTGATAGACAAGCAGCCATTTCCAACTCACAAGGTGATGATATTATATGTCCCAGAATACTTGCCAAGCTCGGCTCCAAAGTTCACTTTAAAGCAAGAAACTTCATTCTAGTATGATGCGATGACTGAGCTTGATAACCTACTCGTCTGCAGGGAAAGAAGTTGATATAAACAGTTTATCTAGCACCTTTGGCAAGAAATAACAAAACACCAAGGAAGAAAGAAAGAAACAGAGGGATATATCTTGTGCATCTCGAGTACATTTGTCATATCAGACAATCACCACACCTGGAAAATCAATCTGTTTGACCAGTTAATACTTCGAACGCATCAAGAACTTTCAGGTCCTTTTATCATGTTGCATCGACCAACAATCTTTTGGAAGTCCTCGAGACTAAGCTGCAATGAAACCAGTTAGCAAAATGGAGATTGGATTCACAGAAAAGATTGAAACAGAATACGTATCAGCCTGATTGTATCCAATGAATTGGAATGGCTTAATTTGAAGGAAAACTTGTGAGAGTAAATTGCCTAATAGCATTTCCAAGAGAGTTTCATCCCTCTCTCTGTTTGTTGCTGTTTTTCTTAATGTGGATACTTCAATTACATTATAGCTAATGTTCCGAAAAATACCGAACAAAAGAAAGGCCAAGCTCAGACAGTTGAAGTATTTAGACAAATGAACTGTGTGGTTTTCAACACCTAGCATGATGCAGGAAATATATCGGACTGTCAAGTGTAACTTTCATTACTCATATCCTTCTTCGAGACTGGACTAGGTAGAATCTAAACAATAATTGAAACGTCATACATGTTTCCTATCAATATAAATATCTCAATACATTCTTTCCATAGGCAAAAGCAAAAGAGCAGAAAATTTCTAACTTGTGTCCAGAGTACTTCAGTTAAAATTTCAACTGCTTCTCCACCCTTTTTAACTTTATCGTTTATTCCTATTTTCTAACAATTTAGGAATTGAAAACTACTTAACATTTATGTTCTTCTATAATAATTAAACAAACAAAGCACACATAGCAGCAGGAACTGACCTTTCCATCTCTGTCACTATCAAAGCAATGAACCATATCAGCCAACTCCTTCTCAGTCCATGTAAAATCATGAGCAATTGCAAATCTTTGTATATCCCTCGTGGTTATGCCCCCCTTCCATTCATCTGCATGCCAATACTACTCTCATCAATGACCAAAATGTACTCAAGAAAAAGGCCCACTTATTCCAATTAAAACAAAACAAGTCTCAATTCAATTGACGTTAATGAAGTCACAGCATAAGTTGAAGAACTCATATATTTTCCACGTATAACAACACATACTTGAACCCAAACCTTAATCTCATAACTGCATTTTTTCATAGCTTAAGAGATTATTCTTCTTCCCCTATAGATCTGGAGAGGATTCCGAGTATATATATACACATCAATATATATATACAGAGGGAAGACAGTGGTGACAGAAATTACCATCAAACTGAAAGAAGTACATGACCAATTCATCTTCAGTCATTTGCAACCGACTAGAAAATTGCTGAGCAGAAATGAAAAGCAAACCCCCATAAGCCAAGGTAAGAGGAGGAAGAAGGAAAAAGATCAATGTGGAGTATTCTAATTTTGATCCCAAAACAAACCGATTTTTTCCTCTTCCTCTTTCCTGTATCTTCCTGAAAGCAACTAGCTCCCTTCTCTTCAATAAGAGTATCATTCATTGCATCAATTTCAGAGCATTTTGAAGCCTCACTGTGTACCACACCTGAAACTCCGGAAGAACCCAGAGAAAGGGCAATTGCCTACATTTGATAGGAAAAGAATTAGTGGTCTTCTCTGTGTACAATCATGCAAGGCCATTAGTTCAGCAGTTGGTTAACGGGCTACACTTAAACAGCCACTCAACCTACACTTGGCAGTGGGAAAGAATATTTATAAAAGCACTCATTGAAACTTACCTGCTTCAATGCGTCGTCATCATCTACATCGGACTCGCTCAAATACTTTTGAGCAGGAACTTTCTTCTTAGGTTTTGAACCCTTAGTCTTCACCTGGTGTAAAAGTAAAGGAAAAGGAGAATATTCAGAGACTAGGTCAAGGAGCAGTATGTGATACTAAAGAGACAGGCTGCAAATTAAATTAGTAATACTGACCAGTTGAATAGATGTTGCAAAGTAGCTGAAGTGCACCCAAATAAATTGCGACTGATAGATACCTACTCCTATACTAAATTAGGCAAAGAGAGCTTCCGAGGTTTTAGACCCAATTACTTCCCTTGTTAAGGGCAGCTCTGTGAGGGCTCCTTCTCTCCCTCTAAAGTGGAACTGAAGCATGAATCAATCTGAAGCTTGATTGAAGTCTTCAGAAAATGAGAGGAGGAACTCTTAGAAGAGAACATTTTTTACTTCCTTCCCACAAATTTTATAATCTATGGCTATAGTTATGTCAGGAAACTATACGCATAGGGATTCCTTGAGTATGGTTTTGAAACATTTTTAGGACATCCTTAATCTCAAATGCTAAAGCCCGTGAGTTTGAAGAGAACAGATCATATAAACTATTCAATTCACGTAGGACTTTGGGAGTCACATTCACGCATGTGCACTCCAACATCGTTTCAGTGTTTTTTTGTGAGTTCTACACAAATGGCTAAGAGAACATCAGTTTTGAAATCTTTTATGGAACTTATCCAAAGCAGTCTCTATGTGTGACTGCAAGAACTCTTTATTTCTTCTTCTTGGCCCGGGATAATCAATATTAGCAGAATGCAAAACAGTATCCTTTACTCACGATATCCCCAACTATGGAATGTTTGAAGCTGGTTTTCAGAAAAAACTTAGGGATAAATGCAAAATTGGTCCTTGTGCTATACGCAAAAATCGATTTAGTCCCTGTGATTTTAGAAAGTGATAAAATCAGTCCTGATGGAGGACCAATAACAAACGAAAATAGAATTACACGGACTAAATCGATGTTTTTCATATCATAGGGACTAAATCGATTTTTGAGTATAGCACAATCTGATCTTGCATTTATCCCAAAAACTTATAACAAACTGCTTGGGGAATAAATATGGAAGCAAATTAAAACCCAAGAAGGAAAAAATAAAAAATAAAAATCAGAGCACATCGTATAGATAGACACCTACAAAAAAGCATGCGCGCCAGAGCACACACAAAAACCCACTGAGATGAAAGAACCGACCTTTTTCCTACGTGACCCAGAAGATGTTCCATCTAAATAATCATCATCATCCTTATTGGCTTCCTCCTCGCTCGAAGAACTCGGTTCCTCCTCTACCTCATCGGGTCTATAATCCTTATCTTCACCACCATCACCAACAACATCATCATCGTCCTCAACCTTCTCTTTTCCCTTCTTCGTATTCTTCCTCTTGTTGCTCACTTGTTGAGCCGAACCCCACAACGTGGAAGCAATCTTGGGCAGGCCCAGAGCCTCCATTCTCGCCCTGTTCTCCGCAATTCTCGACAGCCTCTGTTTCTCGTACTCTGCCACGCCATGGTTAATGGGGGTTCCTAGTTGCGGCTCCTCTTCTGAGCCCGAGTTTTCTGGGACTTCTTCACTGACTTTGGGGTCCCGTTTCGGCATTTTGGGTTAATTGGAATTATGTGGGGATTCAGAAAAACTTTTATATCCTCCACAAAGGTTTTTTTATATTTTGTTCTCTTTATATGAATTTAGCTTTATCAATTTTTATATTCTGTTCTCTAGTAATTTTCTTTTCTTTGCTATGGTTCTCCTGCATTTTTTGTTTTTTGTTTTTTGTTTTTTGTTTCCTTCCTTTTGTGGGTTGGCAAGTTACATCAGAAGACAAAGGGTGAAAGGGAAAATATATAACAAGAGCAGATTAAGGAAATGTTTTTAGGCATTTCCATCATAATAACCAGTTCAATCGGTTAGACAGCGTAGAAAAAAAAAATCGCTTAGACACAGATCATGGGCAAAATTCCACATAGCAATCATACTCGATATACCTAGCTAGAAGCATTGTCTCTAGACCCCTCTATCTTTGCCTGTGTTAATCCCCAACGTATGTCCTTGACCAAAAACTCACCTCGAATAGGGCACAACACCAAGTAAACAGCTTTAGGCACGGAAATCTTGAAGAAAAAAAAGCTCTGTCCAGTAAACAAGCAATCTACTGCCCCAAAACAGTGCATGGAAGGCCCCAACCCAGTTGTTATACAAAATTTTAAGCTTTTTAAAATTTTAATACAATAAAAAATTATAATATAATTTTTCTATCTTAATCACATTATTACTTTTCATTATAATAAATATTAAAAATTATCTATTTCTTTACTTTTCCATCAAATTTAATACAATAAAATTTTATCCTCACGAAATTTTATCAATAAAACGCTCTTGTCCATCCACGGACGAAACTTCGTAGTTTAGACAGACAGCCGCTGAGCTAACCAATAAGAAGTCCACGTTTGGACAGCAGACAACCAAGTGTAAACATTTTAAAACTGACAAGAAAAGCATGACTGTCTACCTTACTAGCACAGACAGAGAACTCTAACCTCATTCTGACATCAGTGCTTAAAAATGGAGAACTAGTTGGAAGCATAGGAAACACCCAAAAGGGGTATAATCCCTGCATAGCTGGGAGTCCCCAAATGACCCCTCGTCCCATCCCTCATGATCACACCATTTGGTTCCCTTCCCAATCTTTTCAACTTCACTCCTGCTTAACTTGTGAAGTGTTTATAGAATTAAAGCCTGAACTGTTACCTGCATAACTGTGAGATTTATGCATGATAATCCTTATCTTAATTATTCAACAAAGAAAACATCTACTGGAGTTAACTGTTAGATTTATACTTGAGCCAAATTAGTATCAATTTTTAGAGAATTGAAGACAATTGTCGGCCATAATTGTCATACTTGTGAATAGCTTAGGATTAATTGTTTGAGAAATAGAAACAATTGATGCACGGAGTACTTGTGTGAGATGCTCCAAGACTTGTACGGAAGCTGTCTTTAGTAGTTTATAAAAGTTTTGCATTCACTAGTGATTCGAGTGAATTTCAAAACTGGTGATGTTTGGTAAGGTAAAAATTAATAACTTTTTTAATAGATGAACAAAAGTTTTTGAACCAAACAAACAAATTCCAAAATTTTCATACAAATGTAATTATTTTTTCACAAAATTTCAACAATTTTTATTAAAAAAAATTCTATCGAATCATCCCAGCCTACATGTTTACATACTCTAATATTTTTCATAAAGTAAAAGAATTTATCAAATCATCTCTCTACATTTTTTCATAAACATTTTTTTTAGATAACGAGAGAAATTTGTGCATCCATTCACGTGCACCGAGCTCGGACAGACCTGGCCCAGTATACGCACGAGTTGCGTTCAACGTCATGGCAAATCTTGGGCCGTACAACCCTCTCAAGCCACAAATACCAGGTAAGTCCAGCTTTTACTATGGGAGTGACCCCAAAAAATTATTTGCATTTGAAGAAATTTTAAACCTGAAATTTTCATAAACTTCAATAAAACTTCAATCAACAATCAAACATTCTTTTAAAAAAACTTTACCAACTTTTCATAGACCTCCATACAAGTCAATCTTTTAAATTTTCGCATTAAAAAAAAGTTCTCATGTTTGGATACTTCTCAGATTTGTGAAATTTGTGAAAGTTTTCATGTTTGTATACTTCCCATTACCAAATTTCCTCATTCAAAAAAGTTCTCAGATTTGTGAAAAGTTAGTAAAAAAATTGAAGGATATTTTGGTTGGAGATTGATTTTTATTGGATTCTTGTAGAACGAACGTAGAGATATGGTTTGATAGAAGTCTTTTTCTTTTATGAAAAAAGTATTGGAATTTGTGAAAAAATAATGTGAAATATGCCTGATGAATTATTTTTTACGAAAACTTGTTAAAATTTGTGAAAAAATGTAGAAAGAGAAACATTTGATTTGAAAAAGTTAAAACTTTCATTTACCAAAACTTCGAGCTTTTATTGTTTGGCAACCAAAATTTTCAAAATATAAACAAAAAAATTCTAAAAAATAAGAAAATTTTATGTTTCCAAACATGAATCGAGAAATATGAAAAAAATTGGCTAGTAAAAGATGATCTAAGAGAGAACTAGTTGGTATATTCATTCAAATCAAGGAGTCATTTATAAAGTTTGTGAGAGTTACAGCAATGTAGTTAAGAGGCCTAAGCTTAAGTAACCACAGTATTAAATCCTAAATTGAATATTACATTAAGCTAAATTTTAGTCAAACATAAATGATCTAGCTTGTCACTAATTCTTCAAGAAATGAAAATAGTTGTACACGGATTAACTATGAAAATAATCTGTTATACTTATATATGAGTTAAGTCACTGTTAATTACACAAAAAATCACAATAATTATAGGACATGTCAGGGGTTAAGTGTCAAATTGTGGATGAACTAGCTAATTATTATTTTATATGAACAATCATACATGTATTATCTATGAGTTAAGTTACTTTTAATTAAATTGAGATCTTTTCTAATTTGTTGTTTCAATGCTGTATGAGAAAGACAAGTGAGATAAAAAAAGAAGACGGTCTCGGAGAAAGAGCCTCATTGATCAACATGAAAAGAGATAAAGAAAGCTGCCAGAGACGTAGAGTATGAAAATTCTGTAGCTGCGATCAATGAATACGTGTATATCTAGTTTATCGCATATATCGAATTTATACGCATCAAGGAGAAGAGTTTGGATCTTACAATATTCAATGCCTACTATTTTTTTTCCGAAATTGGATCATTCAATTAGAGAGAGTACATCACTAAGATTCTGTTTATTTTTTTAGATTGTTTTATCGGTTAAATTGATTAATTGTTCAAGTAATTAAAACAATTAGTCATCCAATACTTAAATGTGGAAATACATCGAATGGCTAGGATTTGTTTTTCTTGGACTCTTCTACATTGCACAATATGTTTCTTTGACCCATATTTCTTTATTGATTCGATCCAAAATAATAGAAACAATTTTTATTACTATCGAGTTAAAAGAAAAAAAACCACGCATATTGAAAGGCTCTTTTAGAAATTTTTTGGGTTAAATACAATTTTCTCCATCAAACTATCACTTCATTCTCGAATACCCCCATAAACGTTAACTCGTTGCAACTCACTCTCGCAAACTATACTTCTCGTTGCGATTTCATTCCCAACATGTTGAAGTTATTACATCGAACGATTTTCGTCCCACGTAAACTACACGTGATCTTCTCCTTACTTGAAAAGATAAATTTGACCAGGTCGATTCTAAATGAGTCATTTTTTTAATAAAAAAATAAGCTACTACATAATATTTTTTGGCTTTACAAACTGCTATAAGCACTGTAGAAAGTTAGAGAGGACTCAAACGAGGGTAAAATTATCTTTTCACGTAAGCAGAATTTCACATGTCTATTACGTGGGATATTAATCGCTCGACACGATGACTCCAGTCGGTTTTCACCCAAATTTTGTCTTTCTCCCTTCAGGTGAATTCTCTCCCCCTTTACTGTGACATGTTGTGTGAGGAGCCCAACTTCTTTTGCCGCCCTCCCCTCCTCATCCTTATATTCTCTTCTTTGGACCCCTTTTGTGGCATTTGCCAAAAGCAGATATCCTTTTCAGGTGGATGCATGTGGCCACACATAGCAGGGTTGCTATGCTCCAGGTGTTTGACTCCACCTTATTTTGGTCACCATCGGCCGGTGCATGCACTCTCACTCGCGGCCACGTGCACGCGAATGTCATGCGACCGACCCTTTTTGGATCTTTTTAGTGGTTTCTCGGGGCGAAGTTCTTTGGCTAAATTCTGACTGTCCAACGTCTTCCATTTTGTGTGTTTTGTTATTGTATTTTTTTTAATTTTATTTCAATGAGATTCGGTAGGAGACAAAAAGTGACGACCACCCAGTTTGGTGTCTTTCGGCAGACACGCACCAGATGGTTGATCTAAGAGGCTTCATATCTTCATTGTGAATGATGTCCTGGTGGTCCTCTGCCCACTCCTTAGCCACTCGTTGTCTTTAACCTGATTTTCTATTTGTGTTGGTGTGAACGATTTTTAAGGAAAGTGGGAGCGAGGTGCTTAATTACCCACTCTTTCCTCGACCGCCATTTTCGACAGAGATATTTCTACGTCTTTAGACCCGCTTAGAATTTACGAACCTTTGAGCCCGTTTAGACGAGGCATTTTATCAGCAATTTGAACCATGTCTTTAAAGCCAATAAATGTAGTCCTTTGAACTTTAAATGATGTTGTAATGAGATATATGCTCATGTTACTTGTATTCGGTCTCATAAAGTTGTTTATATTCACCGGAATTGTAAGTTTTTCAGTGAAAAGAAGTTCATGATTGTTAAGAAAAAAAATAGTTATACTACATTCCTATTTGCAGTTGTCAATTATTTCAAATCAATTTTCCTAGGAGTCCAATATGCAATATTCTTGTAAGGTCCCATCATTATAAAACTAAATTTCTTTAACAAGTATACTTAAAAAAACAAATCCTATGAACTATATTTCTTTTCCTAAGCTATCATATGGCATAAGTGACCTGATAATAATTCCCTTTTTATTCTAATACTATAGTCAACAAATTTGTAAAACAAATCAACTAGTAAATTTTTAGTAGACCCGGATTTGAATTACATTTAATTACTCGGTTAGCAGGAAAAGAATTTAGGATTAATTACAAAAACTCCCTACGAACTTACACTCCAATCTCAAATACTCCCCTACACTCGAACTAGTTGCAACCAGACACCTTAAAATACATGTCGCGTTTCAATTGGGTTTTTTTATCCAATTTTGGCGTTAAATGGGATGTTTTCTGTTACAAGCGACATCCTGCCCACGCGAAAAGACCTATTTGCCCCCAACTGCAACTTTCCCCTTTTACATTGAAAGATTGTATTTGGTTTAACACCACATGCCTGCATTGCACGAACCAGTTCCAAGACACTTTCATGTCGATTGCTCTGAACCAAACTTCAAATAACAACATTCCATGTACTTAATCCTGGGTTTTTCATTTCTTGAAAAATGTCCTTTGCAATAAAAGAGCAATACACGCCCTCCTGCAACTTCGAAAAAGCTTCCCGAGCTTTCCCAATGCCAAGGAACCAAATTGAAGAGTAAGCTTCGAAGAAAAACCAAGATAAACAAAAAATCCTTACCCTTTGCAGCGGGTCAGAGAGGTGAGTGGTGGAGATTCGAAGGCACTGAACGTCGGGGTTCTGGCCGTAAATGGCTCAGAAGACTTGGATAGAGAGCTCGATTTCAGAAGTGGGCATAGCGTAGCCTATGTCAGTGAGCATCTCTCAAGCACGGTTCTCCGAGCCAGGTAGTATCTGTAGCTCTCCACTTCCATCATCCACATAGCTGCTTAGGCAGGGTCCCAGAATCTCCCCATTCCCCTCCGCTTCAAACTCATCCCCCTCCATCTCTCTCTTTCTCTGAATCAAAGCAAACCTCGGCTTTTAGTGAGTCAAACCCATCCCCATCAATCGTCCACGAAGGAATGCCACAACACTCTCAGTAAACGCGAATTTAAGATCCCATTGATCTGCGCACTCACCATTACTTTTTGCAGAGATCCATTCGAATGGGTTTGGAGATTAGTGGGTGAAAATGCACCGAATTTGGCATTGCAAGTTAATTAGAATGAAATATGGGTAGATTGGTCTTTTTCACGTGGGTTGGATTTCGCTTATGACGGAAAACATCTCATTTAACGCCAAAACTGGGTCAAAATCCAATTGAAACGCGACAAATATTTTAAGGTGCCTGATTGCAACGAGTTCGAGTATATAAGGTATTTGAGATTGAGGTGTAAGCTCGTGTGGAGTTTTTATAATTAACCCAAAAATTTAAAAGATTGTACGAATTTATGGGAAATTAATATTGTAGCTATGAGTTTTGGACACTTTTTTAATTTTGTCCCCCACTTTCAGAACTCAAAAATTTAGTCCTTGACTACTTGAGTATTCTTTTTTTTTTTTACAAAAACACTCATCCGTCACTCTGTCAGCTATCTCCTTAACGGCAGAGCCATGCCAGCAACCTGGTAAGCATTTGTTCAAACGACCACGTTTCCTTGCTAGGCCAAAACGCATACGTTTTGCTTACGAAGGCTGAAGCAAACCGTTTTGTTTATTTAAAAGATGAAGAATTGATTTTTTTTGGGTAAACAAAAATCAAAGATATATTCGGTTCGAGTAAAAATGTAGGATTTTAGAGAAGTTGTGAATATTTATGTTGAATAGTGTTTTATTGGTGTTTGTGTAAAGTGGAGAGAAAAATGATTTGATGTAATTGTTTAATAAAAAAAATATTGAAATTATGTGAAAAAGTATAGAGAGAAAATTTATGTTGAATAAAAAAATAAAAATTTGTTGGAGATTGTGTAAAATGTATTGGTGTTTGTGTTTGAATTCTGAATATATTCGGTGGTAGTTTTGTGAATGTATTTGAATACTAAAAAAATTGTAGGAAAGGAACTTAACCCAAGCTTATCTTTCCCAAACATCCACGCTAATCTTCCCTCTTCGTTTCTATCAGAGACGATAGGAGGGTGATGATGGCTAGGGTGACAAGTTCTTGCAAATTTAACAAAAGAAATGATTGAAAAGGGAAGAAGTATCAAGGAAGGAACGAGATGGAAGCGATGAAGAATTGATCTTGTTCTCAAAGGGAACATCTTTTTTCTCTGATCTTGCTGCATTTTCCAACCAAATCCAGAAAGTAGTTTCCAATAACTCTGCTTAAAACTCCAGCTGAGATCAGGAAGGAATGAAGAAAACCCAGATGTCAAATTCGCCTCAATAGCTCAAACTGAGCCACATTTGCCCCACCTACGCCTACGCCGGATCACAAGAACACAGTCCCACCTTATTCTTCTTCCCCCAATTCCGGTCACGGAACATAAAAGAATCCAACCCAGCAACAACAAATCCTTCATGCACGCACACCTTGCTCTCCAATCCCCAATATTCACCCACTAAGCACCAAACCAAACAACGACAACAACAGATATCATATAACACTCAACCTCATAATTGGAAAACGAGAGAACGAAAGAGAGAGAGAGGGCCTCCCTAGCTGAGGGATCTAGAACATCGACAAAATGAGAAAGAGAGAGAGAGGAAGAGGGGTAGGTGGAGAAGTCCAACGACCCACTTCGTGGAGAAGTCTTCCTCAGCTTCCAGACGACTAGGGGAGGGTACCGGTAGTTGCCGGATACCATTTTTGGCATCCGGTTCCGGTCCGGTAACTGCCGGAATTCCGGCAATCCCGGAATCGGTGGCCGGAATTCCGGCAATCTAAATGGGCTGAAATTTGGGCCCAAAATCTTAAATTTTTGGGCTTTTAATTTCGGCTTCAGTTATAATTGCATATTTTTATCTTACATATTATTTGAGCTTATGTTATTATTACAAATTAAAGATAGATTTGGATGTTGGATCCAAATTAATAATCTATTACTATGTGGTATATAATTATATAGTTGGATCATGGATGTTGGATCCAATATTTGGTTTATCTATATTCTAATTTACATGTTACAAATTACATAATAGTTATTTCAATTTAATTAACTTAATAAATCATATACTTAATGAAAGAACTCAAGAAGAATGATTCAATCATACAAATAAATTTATAAATTACAAATTTACACATAAAACCAAATACTAAATACAATAAAACCAAACAAATAAATTTACAAATTACAAATAAACATATAGATAAAGTAAAGTCTACAAATAATACAAATTTACATCCTCTAAAATAAACTACAAATATTACAAATTAAATAGTTGAATTGATGGAATAAAATGTTGGTCATTTAATCAAAACATCACTATCATATTGTTATGATAGTGTTAGTTTTGTATGACCTGTTTATTTATGCACATAATATTTAATGACCAACTACAAATGATTGGTCACTAACTCACTAACACGTGATTGATTACTTCCCATTTTCCAAAACAATGAAACATCACAATATCAAATTGATACCTTCACAAAATAAAGAAAATTATGAATATATGCACATCACCATGTCTAATGTCCATTGTTCAATGTTCATCATGAAAAAAAAATTCCAAATCTAAAACAAAATTATTTATGTTTATTGCATATTCATAATTAAAAAAGAACAAAATATAACACAACACAACCCAAAATCCAAGTTTCTAATTACCAGTCAGTCAATCCTATTATCTAATTATCTGAAATTATAAGTAACATTTATTAATCTAATATTATGGGTATTTTCCTTAAAAAAAATAAAACTTTCTAACACTTAAATCTAAACTTATATTGCTATACAAATATACCGTAATACTTAAATTGTATAATTGTATTTTGTAACAATAAAAATGAAATAAAAGTAAAGGGATCCATCTGAGAAAACAAAAAGTTTTGAAAAAAAATCATACGATACAATCTTTTAATTATTAAATACCCATACTCTAACAAACGATGCTAAAAAAACAAAAAGAAAAGAAAATTGTTTGGCATTTACGAACCGTATACTGTATTCAGTATACGAGTTGATAGAGCAAGACAAGATGAATTATTGTTTTTGATTCAATATCTCTTTCAATTGACCATCCTACTTGGATTTTTTTTTTTTAAGATTGGACGGCTAATAGAAACTTGGATCAGTGACTCAATTGTTTCTCTTCTATGGACTCCTCTCGTAGCAGAACAGTGAGAGATGGAGAAAATCTTTAAATCTAATGACGATTTTGTTTCTCCCCCATGATTACAAATATTTTCTTTGACAGAATCCGCAGTCCTAAGCTTTGTGATTTTTTTATACTATTTTGTCATCTACCAGCAGTATTTGGTCCATGGGATCCTAAATTTTCGTCAGTGTTCTTTAATGTGATCCCCCTATCCATACCAGTCAGCTCATATATGCATCCTCCATCAAACTAGGCTTCTCTTAGTCATTCAAGTTCAGAAGTATAGTCACCCGTCTAAACTATGACAAAACTCCCAAAGGGAAATCCATCATTTGTTTGTTCTAGGCCTGCAAAAGGAAATGTACCATTTACCAGCCTTCAGAAGGTAACGCACGCCTTAACACCTAAAGTCCTAAACGGTATTGACAGGAAAAGGCAAAGGAAAACATCAACCCACAACCAGGTAATTTTAAGCACTCATTTGTATCTTCAAGACTCTAATACCGCTTTTTATCAAGGCGAGAGTTGATAGCTAAACTACTACAATATTCTGCATTGACCCGTATGACTGTCTTTGGGTATCTAAGTAGTGCTTAGATTAAAGCAGAATGCAGCTAATAGAATTCACACCGCATATGATCACAGTGAAAAGAACCTTCCACTTTGCCAAACAAACAACAAAGTAACAACCAAATCCTCCAATCATTCAAGTCCATCCTCCTCAGTTTCACAACCTAGGTCCTAATATACATTCTAAAATTTTAAATTAACTAATGAACTACTAAATAAGTGAAAAATTAGTGAATTTATTTTACCTCAATGCCTCAATGGCAGTGTGCACTAACCAGTAACCACACGGCACAACCTTTGTAATAACCTACAAAGAAATTTTTTTTTTTGTATTAACAGATAACAAAATGAAAAAATGGTTATTGAACAACTGATAAATTAGAATGAATAAATTATAATGATACGAAAATGAAATTGAACAAAAAAAAAGAAGCAATATGAAAAAAAATGACTCTGTGACTGACTGAGTCCTGACTGTGATCCGTGAGAGAAAGAGAGAGAGAGAGAGAGAGATTCGGCTGAGAATGAGAGGAGGCCGGCGGCCTTCAAACTCGAAGGCGAGAGACGGCGGCGACGGGCGACCGTGAGAGAGAGCTCGAAAATCAGAGAGACAAAGAGAGAGCGCTTGAGAAACGAGAGAGTCAGAGCCGAAGATCGGAGGTACGGGAGCGGTGTTGCGGCAGTCGGCAGATCTGAGAGGACTGAGGAGAGGGGCAAGGGCGAGAAATGGGGGGCAAATGGCAAAGGGTATCTATCGACCATCGGGGCGGATCGTGCTTTAAAAGGGTTTTGAAAACCCTTTTCCAAAACGCACAGTTTTGGCCAAGTCCAAAGCTGTGCGTTTTGTAATTTTTTAAAGAATAAAAAATAAAAAAACCGGTACTGGCATTTCGCCCAGTACCGGCGGAATTACCGATACCGGTTCCGGTACCGGTATTTCCTAAAAACCTATACCGGTTCCGGATCCGGTTCCGGCCGGTATACGGTGGCCGGATCTCGGAACCGGTGCCGGTACCGGAATTTCGGATACCGGCGGACAAAAATCCCACCCCTACAGACGACCCAACTCACTCCCAAAGTCAATCACGTTGGTTCTTTTCTTCCTCAGTTGACTCAAATCCGAACGGGAACCAATTCGTCAGTGTTAAATGGAAAATTTTTCAACCTCACAACAGATCAGGGCACACTAGGGCTCACTCTGCTCACACCAATTCGTCAGATTTAGATTGCTGTTTTGATTGCTTAGTCACCGTTTCAACAGATCGTTAAACTTTGCGTTTTGATAGTTGCGTAATAAAACATCAGAAGACGCCGTGTAGGAAGAAAATTGAAGGCATTAATTAGACGACACAGTTTAGCTATGCTTACGTCAAGTGACGACCTGGCAATCAATAATGTCACTTGGCATGTACGCTGACTTGGATGTGCCGTTAAAGTCACGGGCGACAGGCAGATGAATATTTTTATATATATAAAAAAAAGTATATTTAAAAACTAAAATTAGGGGACGAAATTAAAAACAGTGCTCAACTGGGTTTGTTCGATATTTCTAAATAATTATAAAATATTTTTTTTATTAAATTATAAATTAATATTATATTATTCAATTAAATTTTCTCTTTTTTCACTTTTATAAAGTACTATATTTTTTCACAAACTCCGATATCTAATATTTTCACAGATAAACACCAACTAAAATATTAATTTTCCTTTGAATTTATTATACTCTTAATGTTTATGAGGAGGACACGTCATCTTTGTTTTTAGTCCTCTATTTTCGTTTTTTATTTTTATTTGTCGTTTCTGAAATCTCCTTCGCACATGATCCTCAGCTCAGCACATATAAACCTTTCAACAACATCGAATGCTTCTCCGCCTTCTCCATTCAATCTCTCACAGGCTCCAAACAAACGAAAAAGGAAAGAAAAGGAAGAAATAAATTATATCTTTTTCCTCTCTCTCTCTCTCTGCCAATGCGAAAGCCGTAGGCCCAGTGCTTGGTTTCCATGGCGACTACGACATATTTGGGAGCCGGACGGAACAAGCTCCTTCAGCTGTCTCTGTCGTCTTCTTCACGCCGTTGCCGGTGCCGTTTCTCACCGTCGAAAGTCGTAATTCCGGCTCGGCCAGGCTCGGGATTCGGTAATCTTGGTTTTGTATCTAACGGACACAAAAGCGTTCTGTGGCTCATTCAGAACGGCGTATCGCTCAACCGGCGTGTTAAAACCTCCGTGGCCCGAACCGAGCCGGACCAGCTTGGCGAGGGCGGTGCCAAACAGGTGCTCTAAACTTAGTCTAACGAACTCAGAGAAGTGCACACTCCTCACACTCGTGTTTATGCTGGAAAGGAAAAATAATTAACTTGAATTTGAAGCTTCAAACTTTTTTTATGAAAAGCGGAAATTGACCGGATAATGCGATATTGGTGAATTCATGTACGCTAAGAAAACTACTGATCATTTTTTTTTGTAAAAGTGAATGAATGATAAGAAAATTAGGGAGATTTTTAGCTGTTTATAGTCACTCTTAACAAAGAAAGAACAGAGATTTTTGTAACATTTTCATCCTTCACAGGATAATTGTGATTGGTTGGGAAATTTTGGAATATATGTTTTTTGTTCAATTTCGGTGTCATGCATGAAAAGATTGTGATCTATGTGGAGATTTGGTGAATATTTTGAAAATGATATGGAAATGTATGGCGAATTGGGGGTTGGAGATTCTGATATTTGGTTAAATCGACTCCACTTCATTTTTAGTTCGCTGTTTAAATTAAGAATAACGTATTTTGTGTGCATTGTGATTGAGTGGAATCACTGGAATGGTTATGTTTTAGGAAGTCGAAGAAGGCCATAAATTATCAGCGGAAGAGGATTGGGTCTCAGAATCTCAACAGAAAGCTAGTCAGTTAAAGAAAAGAGTTATTTTTGGACTTGGCATTGGAATAACTGTTGGCGGTATCGTATTGGCTGGTGGATGGGTTTTCACCCTGTGCCTGGCTGCTGCTGTTTTTTTGGGTGGACGGGAGTATTTTGAGTTGGTTAGGAGTCGTGGTATCACGGAGGGAATGACACCACCTCCTCGATATGTTTCACGAGTTTGTTTTGTTATCTGTTCGATCATGCCAATTCTTACCCTGTAAGTTAGAAGAAACCAGTCTACATTTTTGCTTGATCTTCAACATATTTTGTCAATTCTCTGGTAACAATCAGAAAGTAGAGACAATAATGTCCCCAATCGAGTATATTGATTGTTTCAATTGCATCACTGAACTAATTTTTATCTATTTCCACCTACTTCATGATAGGTATTGCCTCCTGAACCGCATAGCTCCCAATCGTTTTTGAAATTGTTTTCGTTCATAGTGTATGGTGCTCAACCTGTACTTCCTACTTGAGATAGTTTTTCTTTTTCCAAGCTGCTAAATTTTTTGCCGGGTGTTGATGTACACTACACTACAAATGCAAGATTTCGATGTAGGAACAACGAGACTTGGTTTGGGAACATGTAAAAGTAAAGCGAATGACTTCATTCAATAGGGAAGCTGCTTGCCATCCATATACTCACCCTGTCCTTTCCATTGAGTGTCTTACACTTTCCTCTTTTGGAGGTCCAAAATTAGTATCCATTTTAAAAGATCAAAGCATCGTTATCTTCAATTTCCCATACAACCTCCGTGTATTTGAAAACGCGTGAATACAAGACAACACTAGAAATCATGCCTGAAAGAGTTAATGACTTGTTCTTCAAACCTAACACTTCTTGCATTTGGAATTTGACATATTTTACCGGGAAATGTTGCAGAATTGCAGATAACCGGTTCTCAACATGGAATGCATTTTTCACCGGACTGCATAATGCTTTATGTTTTGCCTTGACTTCCTAATTATTATTTAAAGTCTGAACTTCTATTGTAAAAAAATTTTCTGCTATAATTTTTTTGTCTTGGGTTGGACCACATGGTTGTAAGTGAAACTTTATAGATCATGTCTTAGAAGTCCATCCTTCGGGTTTGGGAGGGCAGTGGGTATATGTTTCTGATTAGAGTTATCATCTGTGGCCAGGTATTTCGGTCAAATTGATGTTTCCGTGACATTTGCTGCTTTTGTTGTCGCTATGGCATTGCTTTTACAGAGGGAAATTCCTCGTTTCGCACAGCTCAGTACTGCCATGTTTGGGCTATTTTACTGTGGCTATCTTCCTTGTTTCTGGGTAAAACTTCGATGCGGCTTACAAGCTCCAGCCTTAAATACTAGTAAGAGATTGAAAGTCTATTCTTCTCTAGCAGCAAACTTAGATTTGAGGAATTTTTTTTAATTGATACTTTACCTATTTTTGCAAGTCAGCAAATACGCACATTTGTGAAAGAGAGGACCTGTGACTTGTTTCCTGTAAACAAACCTTAGACTGATGAGGATGATCTGTTTTTCATTTTCCCTTGGGATGGTGTTTTTTGGGTGAGGTGGGGGAAATACTTTACAATCAAGTCCTTTCAAGGTTCTAAACGATTAAAAGAAATTTAAAAAGTTATGAGAGTTCCATTACTCATTTGCTTTTATTTAGGGTCCTCACTTGACGTTACATCTCCAGAAATTGAGAAAATAAACAAGAAAGTTGAAATTTGTGCTGAAGAATTCCTAGCCTCTTATGAGTGACAATTTTCCTTCTCTCTTTTGCTCTCTTCTTGTCTCTCATTTATGCTCGTCTGCAACCTACTGCACCCCTCCTCTCTACGGGCTGGGGCATCTGTGTACAAAATATTATGACACTAAGCACTGATTCAGGTGGAGTCGGGGAGAATTAGAAAAGAAAAATAGAGGATAGGGGCAAAAAGTCCATCCATTAGCATTGGAATATTTGATGGTTCTCATGGTGATAGAATTAAGTAGTTGTCCTTGTTTTCCTCTAAAGTGAAGACCCATTTAGTAACTTTCTTCCTTTGTTACTCAAGTAAGTGAGTGGCCTTGCTGGTGTTTTTATCAAGGTGTCACTTATATCGTCTTTGACAGGAATAGGAGCAGTGTGGCCCATTCTTCTTGGTGGCCGAGTTCATTGGACAGTTGGTCTTGTGGCAACTTTAATCTCCATGAGCAGCATAATTGCAGCTGATACTTTTGCTTTTCTGGGTGGCAAGGTATTTTTAGCAGAAACATGATCATTATACATGTTCTTTTGGTTGGCTACGATTCTTCCATCTGTTGATTCTTACAACTCTTGTCCTCAAGTTTATCTATTGTACATCTGAAGATCGTTGTCTGATACCCATGAAAAATTGCTCTGTCAGAGTCCTTATAGGAAATTTAGTGAGCTCTCCCACAGAAGGTCATGGAAAGGCCGCTGAACACTTACCAGTGCTATTATATGCTCCTTAGTGAAAGGAAAAATTAACAATGAACCATTTAAGACAATGTTATTGATGTGTTTTTTTGAAGGAACATGATGATTAGAAGTTCGAGCGAAATTATGTTGGAGGTGCTATTTTTGAACTATTTTTAGCTTCTTCCGCGCTCTAGTTTTATTTTTCATCCTCTATGGATAACATTACCCCACATCTCTATTGGAGAGCAAGGAACCTAAGTGGGTGGCCTTTGGTTTCTTCTCTCAGCTTGACGCCATTAATAAGGAAAAGAAATATACAAGTTCGAGTATATCCTCGAAAGACAATATCTGTTTCTATAGACCTGAATCCGGAACTCAAAATACGCCCTTTTTCCATTTCAATTCGAGAAAGGAAGTGTAAGGAAGTGATACTGAAAAGGTGAAGTAGATGCGAAATGGGAGAATGGGAAATGAGATCTAATGGTGAAAACAAATGATTTTATTCCTGGTGTTGAAGGATTACTGGATGTCAAGGCATCAAGGCTTGATGGTTACTTCTGGTCGGCAATAATGTGATTGAGAGGCTTCTGAAGGAAATAAACAATTTGCATAAATTTAAAAGCAAGCTTAAAATTGATACTACCCCAATTATTCCAATGTGAGACCAAAAATATAGGCAAGATGGATTTGTTTCTTAGATGACTTTGGGACCTTTCATTGGTTGGCTAAGAACCATACTAATTGTAGGATCTCCAATTCATTGCTAATGCAGATGAGTGGGTGCCTTCAAAGGTGTTCTTTATGAAGAGAGATGGTTGTGACAGTTATAGGAGAGGGGTATGAGACAGAGAGGGAGTGAGAGATGGAGAGGAGTGATGGATTTTTGTCAGTGTTCGCTTATAGTAGGTCTGCTTTTGTTGAATGGCGCCCTGGCTGAAGGGGTAGCATGTTCTTTGAAGCTATTTTCAGGTAACAAACAAATTTTTCATTCACTCCATATTCCAGCAAAGCAATTACTGGCTTTGAAATTTTTTTGGAAAAAAGTGAGATTTCCTTGACAATACATCCATGATGACAATTTTCCAGTCAGCTAATTTGTTCTCTATAGATGTTGAAAACTGGGGCAGTGTAAGAGTATATAATATATCCTTCTTATGTATCTTGGAGCATCCTACATATTTTCCTTGTATGCCTTGAGAATTTTTTTCTTCCTTTTCATTTGCTGGGTTCCAGGACACACAGACTTTATAACTTTGTACTGGGAACTGCTCAAATTGAAGTTTGTTTTAACTTTTGGTCGTTTCACAGTTGCGCAGATGTTTTTAATTGCGCAGTATTTGTTAGGTCCATAACTGTGGGATAATTTTTTTATATTTTTGTTCTCCAATGCAGACATTTGGTAGAACACCACTTACTAGTATCAGTCCAAAGAAGACCTGGGAGGGAACTATTGCTGGCTTGAGCGGGTGTGTAGCCACTTCCGTTGTATTATCAAAGATCTTTGGCTGGCCAACATCTTTGCTAAGGTACTCATTTTCATCTCTTGCAGTCCATAAGTTGATGGGGGAAAAAATATATTGCCACTAATTAAGAAGTAGTAATGGCTTATCCCTCTCCTCCTGAAGTCAAAAGTCAATTTAATTGATGGTATCTTCAAGCTTTGAATCAGATATATTTTTGAAGCTGGGTACATCCTCTGTCTGGATTAAGATAAAAGGATAGAGAATATGTTCTCTTGGTATTTTTTTCAATTTTTTTGGCCACAGGATCTAGCGATGGGTACTCTTTAGAGATGCCCTAGGCCAGAAGTTTTATTCGTTAGATCATCCTTCCTTTTTGTTTTATTCTTTTGGAAGCATTCTCTGAATGTTCGTTTGTAGTTTATATATCTGAGGCGCAGAGCATCTATAGATGGGTGAGCATTTCTCTTCTGGGCCTCTGACGATTTGGTTGCCTGTTTAGTAATCATGACTAGTCTTTTATGTTAGTCTAATAGGAAATTTTACTCCTTTACCCTTTTTGCTGTATCTTCACAAAGAGTCAAAGATGAACATCGATACTTTATCTGTGCCAATCAGGATAGTATTTTGTGTGTCCCCTTGAAACTTCCTATGTGCTTTTGATGGACCTTTCTGGTGGTTTTCAGCGCAATGGCTTTTGGTTTTCTGAATTTCTTTGGCTCCATTTTTGGTGATCTTACTGAATCAATGATCAAACGTGATGCCGGCGTAAAGGACTCTGGGTCCCTAATACCTGGACATGGTAATTATCATTTGCTCATGTCTGTATGCTGTGTTAAGACTTTGAATTTATCTTTCGACACCGTGTTGACGTAAAAAGCATGAGGCTACTTTTCTTTGAAAAACTTTGGTTACATCGTGTGGTATTTCAACTGAAGTTGGCTAGCTGGTTTTTGTCTTATTAATGTGCTCTATGCTACTAATTCTACTGTCTACATAGTCATCATGATTATGTGTTCGTAGTACTTGAGTTGAACTTCCTTTTTCTACACGTTAATATTATAAATGTTTGCCTGCAACTCTTATAGAGCTGTGATTCTAGGGGAGTCGTAATCTTAGTCTTTTCATGTGCAAATTATTGCTTGAGGTCATGCCCAAGTCAAAAGACTTCCATACTAAAAAGCGACCAATTCCTAGTGCATGAATTCCCTAAAATATATTCTTTGCTTGTCACTCAAGAATGCCCAATCCTTATTATGCAAATAGGATTTTTCAGAACAGATGTACATATCTGGCCTGTTCTAGATTTTACTGGAGTCCTAAAGTACCTCTATTGAATTGATTCGAAAACCTTCAAGATATAATATAAAAAACTTTTTTAAGTACTAATAAAGCTTCTTCATGCCTCTATCACTTCTGTACGGAAATAAAGTATTACACTTAAAAGGATCACAAATGGCATGGAAGTATGAAGGCTTCTTATTTGTAGTTTATCATAACTTAAAAGGAAGAATGTGGAACAGGCATTGACAAACAGTTATAGGGCTGACCAAATCTGGGCCAACCCCTCGCCCCCTCTCTCTTCTCGCTCTTGAAACCCTAATCTTTATCGCTTAGTGAAATTGCACCAATTAATAGCTATAAATTTCTGTTTTTTTTGTCTTAATTCTGAAATCCAGTGCCTTGTTCTTTTGTTCATTGTTTGATTCTCGTGCAGGTGGAATGCTAGATAGAGCGGACAGCTACATTTTCACAGGTGCACTTGCATACTCATTTGTCAAGATCATTCTGCCACTTTATGGAGTCTGATACAAAATCTTGATGATCAATGCTAAGTGAAATCACGTGGGGAGTAGTTTCTGCTCTTTTCTTCTGGACATCTAGGACACCTAAATCATTTACTCAAAACTGGACATAGCATGTTTGGGATCATCAAGTAACTAGAGGAAACAATCTTGAGATGAAGATTCGCAACTGCACCAGAATTTCACAATCTCAACACCTATGGGCAGAATGTGGTAAACCCTCTCCTATGCAAGTTAGGGAGCACAATTTTATACACTTCTTTTCCAAGTGCATGAGGTCACTTCAGGCTAACCAGAAGATTATCTCAACCATAAGGCCACTCTCGGCTGTGAATGCAATAGTTTTTCCTCTATTTTGTTTCCTCCTTTGATGAAGGCTCTGTAATAGAAAAATTAGTGCTTAAGACTCTTTTTAAGTTTCTTTTTTTCTTCTGTCAAAAGTAAAATTGCATCGTTTAATCATCTATCTTTTGAGCATTCAGTATTGTTATGCTGTAATCCTTAAGCTTTTGTGAGGATGTATCCAAATCTCAGATTTCCATATGCTCTCCTGAAACCACTAATGGGCTTGGAGATATTATATGGGTCCAAATCAAAGTGGGATTGGATACCCGGAAGCCTGGAATGGACTTAGATATTAGATGGGCCTAGATGGGCCTAAGGCCCTTATAGCTATTTCAGCAACCAACTGTCCTTGATGGGAGTTTACAATATTGATCGATTTCAGTGTATTTGATTTGCGGGGATCATAAATGCCAATATACTGAGATGACTTGACAGCCCACCACCAGACAAGTTTGTAAAGCAATCTCTGCATAAACTCTACTTGTTCATGAACACGTACCTATTTCGAGTTGACTCGGTATTAAACCACTATAATATTGAGTTGACTTGGATATTGTCGAGTAGGGTATAAACATTGAAGATCTTCTCGTATCATCGAGCAACTTTGTTCATTTAGTTTTTTCCTCCTTTCAGGAATATCTGAACCACTAAGGTGTACAGGCATAGGTTGCATTTCAGCAACGTGCCTTGGCATGGAGCACACTTCAACTGTTCGTATATGTCTTCAACACTAGTTTTTATTCCCAAAATACTTTAATTTGTAAAACCTAATTGGTATTCTGTCTTGTCTTAATAATTGTGGTGGTTGTGATATACGACACCGTGTTACACGACTATGTGGTCTACTCCAACGTTAAATCCAATGAATTACGACAAACTTTTGTTGGGTTTTGACTCACAGTTTTTCTTTTCTTTTTTAAATTTTGGGTTTTCTTTTTTTCTAATTTCCACTAATTTCCATGTATCCTTAGGGTTCACTAAGGGTTGACCCACAAAACCTTCAATAATTATTCCAATTGAAAGCCATATGATCGTTTCAAATGTCAACCTTAATCCAGAGAGACAGAGAGAGGCGTCCACGCTCTCAAATCCCAACTACCATCACGTTTTCATGGCTAGACGTATTAAGATTACTAGTCAACTTGGTTGAGCTGTGTGACCATAATTGAAGAAGAAAGTCAAATCTCTTATCTCATTATAACCGAAAGATACTAAAATAATTGCATAAAAGCTGTCCAATTTATATCTCTACACAACGACTGCACTCAACCCCATGGCCCAAAGTGGAAGTTTGCGTAGTCTTTTTTGAATTTGCAAGGATTTAGTTTGCTTAAACTTGTTCTTGATCTTGACCTTGTAGATGTGTCTAATGACTCGTGGTAGCTTGTTCAATCGATTGCTTTGCACGCAACACTTATACATTGTTTTTCTCTTTTTTTTGGCTTGCCATGGACTCCCCCCCCCCCCCCCCCCCCTCTATATTTGTATTTACTTTGAGAAGAGGCCGTTAATGTGTTGCTAGGGGTTTATGATATCTAACCCTTACAAAATGAAGGACCCAGAGTAATCGTGGAAGGAAGCGCGCATATATCTACATGTAGCGTTAATTAGGAGGTCATTGACCAAAGAAGATACAATTTGAGCAAAACAAATCAAACCCAAGCTCGGTATTTGAAAAGAAACGAAAGTATAACGTAGAAAAGAAAAGAAACAAAGAAGTTATGAAGGAGACGTGAGAAGTGAATGTTGGCCGGTTGACCTTTATTATATATTTGCATATCACAGAAAACATAAAGATAATAGAAGAAGAAGGGATAAAAAAGAAACAGGCCGACCATGGATTGGAGGCTAGCCAACAGCCAACTCATCCATGCTAAGCCTTGTGGAGCCGAAACTCCACCTGCTAGCTAATATATGAGAGAGAGAGTCGTGAGGATGAAGAGGAAGAGGAGGACCAATGGGAGTGTTGTGTGTGTTATCGGAGGGCCTACCACAAGAGGCTTTTGACAATCATATGAGTGCTTACTTTTTGGTTTCTGATACAAAAGAAAATGTGTGGGGATGCAAGGATTGCGTTGTTGCCAAGCTGACTACGAAAAATGAGAAAGAGAAAGAAAGACATAAAGAGATCAGTAATAATAAAAAAAACCATTGAAGGAAACTTAAAGAAAGAGTTGGGAAGATATGGTGGGCAAGCATCTACAAAAGTTAAGAAAGAAGGAAAGAAAGAGGGAGAGCGACAGAGAGAGAGAGTGGTAAAAGATTGTCTGATCAGAAAACCACATCTTTTCTTGCACACGCACACTACTCATGTATCTATCTCATCCCCCCCCCCCCCCCCCACCGTTTTCCACCTCACACCCTTTCTGCCTTTCTTTCTAATACTTTGCTTTGCCATTTGCCTTGGATGCTCGCCTGGTTTTTGGCTTTAGCAGTACTACTGCGTGGTTTGCCTTTATTAATTTTTGTTTACCTCTATCTCTTTATTTCTTATTTTGGACCCTTTTTATTTCGTTATTTGTATTTTCCTGAAAAGTTAAGACAAGACGATGGTTTGCGGCTTTGCGCCACGTGAATTAGACAACCCCTAGCCCTCGCTCCCTGCTACTTATTAATAGGGGCAAGCATGATATTGAAGATTCGATATAAAAAGCCTTTACATTTAGCTACAAAGATTGGAATGCTTTAAAACCCATATAATAAACCCTCCTAGACGAAGGAGATCATTTGTAAAGGTAGAGATTCGTTTAGTTTTTGTGACGTATCTATAGCTTGTACAGGTTAAATACCTAACAGGAGTTATGGGCAATGGGAGATGCATGAAACTACAGATTATCAAAGAGAAAATATTTGAACGATGGATGACTTATGGCTTAAGAAAACTCAGATGTTCTATTTCCAAAAGGGTAGAATATATGATCGATTCTTGTTACAGACTGCTACTGTGTTGAAGAAGAGAAAGTGAGCCATTGGGGTAACTAATTTCTAAGCACTTGCAATATTCTCTACCATGCAATGGGGTCCCATTTGCTTTCTATGCTCACTGTTCCCTTTAGAAGATATTAGAAGTTGGTAAGCGATTGTGGCTTTTAATGTGGCTGAAAGTAGTTGTTTATCAATTAGGCTTTATTTTCAGTGACCCACCCAACATTTTCGAACTTTGGAGAAGACAAAAGCTGCGAAATGGCTTTGAGTCGTTAGCATATCTTTGTTCTTCGTAATAACTGAATCCCTCACTTCTAGGAGGCTTCTGCAAGACAAAAGTTCTAACCTCAATTCCTTAATGAAAAGTTTTTTTTATCATTATGTATACTTTCCAATGAAGGGTGATTTTATGGGGCTTGAAAAAAGCGTTCAACTTTTATGGGCTTCCATATGTATAAGATGCTTGGATGGTGCTCCCTCTCTGTCTCTCTCTCGAATCTGCTTTCACCTATTGAGGTGACTAAAGGAAACAATGGCAGGTCCATAGTACTAGAGGGGATCAACTTGGTTTCGAAGAGAATGATAAAAGGAAGGTCTCTTTTCTTCAGTTGCTTATATATATGTTCTTTCCATTTCTTCTGCCAAATGGGCCACGTTGAGACCAAAAGAAAAACCTAAAGACATTACTATTTTGAGGAGACTTGAGCGTTTTCATTAAGGGACACATCATATATTCTATAAGCCTAATATACACGCGTCCTGGAGTTTAATGTATACCTTCCCGTTATACCCCTTCGGCAATATTCCGTCTATTTTTTGACGGAAATTGATGATGTGAACCAAGTGACTATGTCACATCTAATTAAAATGCAACACGTGTGAGAAATTGCTGACGGTATAAAATTCTTTTTCCAACTCCATCCACGTCACTCCTCTCCATAGCAGTTTACCGAAATGCCCTTAAAACCACATACCCCAAAGATCGAACAACCTCATTCGCGACCTGATAGAAACCCACTAACATCTGTATTCAACTTTTTTCCCCCAAATCAGTTTTAGAACCCTACAACGTTAAAGATCCAACGGCCTCACGACGGAGTGCTGCCCATTTCGGCGGATCAGACCAACGCAACCCAGATATGCTGAGCATCATCTAAAGTCTGCGTTTTGTTATGGGCATCATGTTTCCATGGAGGCAGTCCAATAAGAATCCCATTTTGTTGGAGGAATCTTTAACATAAGATGCACGGAGTACACGAATTTTGCAATCTTCATCAAGTTGCTCAAGCCAATAATGAGAATTTCAGGTGGAAAACACTAAAAGAATTGAGCTCTTAGTAACTTCGAAAGAAGAAGCTCTACTCAACCATGACCAGTGGAAAATACGAGAGATAGTTTCGCAATCTTCGTGTATCTTTCAAAGGACTTTTTGCTTTTGGTAAGGTTTTTAAAATTGATTGCTCTAATTTTGAAGTGTCTCATGCGCTTGCTTGGAAAGCTCTGCTTTCTTATTCATGAACGCTACTACTCATCGAGCTGCACGGTACAGATGTAATGACTCCCTATTTTGTTGGGGGCGGGGGAAGAAAACTATTTCCACGACTCCACGGGTGAAAGTAAGAGGATTTGCACCACAGATTTGTTTAGAGTAAAACAAAAATCAAACAAAATCTGAAAACGACTCACGTGTATATTAAGCTTATTCTATACAAAGAAGGATCCAAAATCCTTCTAGCGTATTTCCATTGGATAAAGACAACCAAATCTTGGTTAGTATTTCCCGTAGTTTTGATCCGTAAGGAAGTTCTCTATATATGCACATTGAAAGCTACTCATGCAAAACATCGATGTGGATGGTGCACCAAGTTTGTGGAAGGCAAGGGTTCCACCCCTTCAACGTACTTAACACATGCCTTAACTGAAAACGACTCCACATTGCCTTTTTAAAAGCCAATTAATTGCGAATAGAAAAAGTTTCCTTTGTTCCTAAGTCATAATCCAGGCGTCTTCTATCATGGTTTCCGAAACTTATCCCTCGTTGCATAAAAAATGAAGCAATGGGTTTGTTCCAGCATTTGGCCTTGCTTCTGACAAGATTAAGTGGACCATATCTCTAACAGTTGACTGACTTAAAACTTGGCTTTTGCCTCTCAAATTATGAGGACAATCAGAAAGCTGTTGACTAAATTAAGGTAGCATTTGGTGTAACTTTCTCGTTGTACTGAACCTGCTTTTGGGATCGTCCACAAACCCATTGGTGAGACAGACAAAATGCTCATGGGTTCAACAAATACACCAAAAAGGTTGAGCTAATGTAGCACAGTAGCTTGCTCCTTTTTCTTCCCCACTACGCGCTAAAGCCAGCTTACCGGATAGGTTTAAAAAATGAGTCAAAACTTCCATTTATATGCAAAGAATTATCCTTTTTTGAACTGCAAACTTTCAAGGTACTACCTGTCCATATATTAGGGACAGTTGATTCTAGTTCTCCCTCGATGATTGTGGGTAAATGCAGCCCAATCTAGGTTATGTTAGTTTTGAGAAAAAATATAGGATTTTAGAAAAGTTGTGAATTTTTATGTTGGATAGTGTTTTATTGGTGGTTGTGTAAAGTTAAGAGAGAAATGATTTGATGTAATTATTTATTAAAAAAATATTGGAGTTATGTGAAAAAGTATAGAGAGAAAAAATTTATGTTGAATAAAAAATTAAAAAATTGTTGGAGATTGTGTAAAATGTATTGATTTTTGTGTTTGAATTCTGAATATGTTCGGTGGTAAATTTGTGAATATACTTAGAATTCTGAAAAAAGTGTAAAAACGAACATATCCCATTTTCTTGCTTTAGTTAAAGCACAAAATTGGCACTAAAACCGATCTCATTGTTTGGGAAATCCCCAAAGAAAACCAATCTCTTAAAAACTCAAAGGACACCCAAAGTCCCGCAGAACTTTCCCAAGGTTTTTTTTTTGCTGGCAAAATTTCCCAAGTTTAGAAATTGGAATCTCCTATGGAGATAAAGTCACAAGGAGGAAAAAAAGCTAACTTTGTTGGACATAGTCATTGAGTATTTCCACGACCAAGTTAAATTATGCACCCCATCGATTCGGATTGGGCATGGGATAGTGTTCCATTCAGGGAAACAAACAAAGCCAGTACTCTTGAAGTTGTCATGAAGAAGAACAAGAAACAAAATCTAATGGCCAGATTTGCAATGTACGTATTGTGTGAAGCAGGTGCAAGTCGTCCAATTTTAGTTAAAAGATCTGCTGTACATTAAACCGATGAATTTAGAACAAGGACAAGCGCACTTTCTGACATTATATACTTTCGAGGCATTTATGAACCATATTGGGGCGTTTGTCTCCGAAAATTTTTATCCTTCGAAATTTCCAAATAATCATAAAATAATCTCTCCTCATTAAATTATAAAATAATATTATACTATTCAATTAAATCTTCTCTAGTCTCCTCACTTTTCCATAAAATATTTATATTTTTCACAAACCCCAATACCCAAAATTTCCAAAACTCTAAAATTTCCACAAACACCCCATAGTGCACTGCATGGTTATTTCTTATTTTGACATAATTATTATAAATACAAGAGAAATTTTCAGTTTTCGTATTTAAATTATTGGATCAATATCATTTAAGGGTCCTAATTATCAACTTCCTCACATTGCCTCCTTGAACTTTATTGGTCATAATTTCCTGCTAGAGAATCGACAGTCCTGTGGAAACCAGATACCACTCATCATGGAGATCTGACGGTTCAGAGTCTTTCTTTTATGGGCTTAAGGAGTATGACTCATCTCGTATGCTCCCTCTAATAAGATTCAACCATCAAAATTATGCGATGTAGTTCAATTTTTTACTCATTTCAACAATAAGATATGGTTAATGGGAGTAATGTAATGAAATTAATATTTTACCCCTTAAATGATATTAGTTACTTAATTTGGAGGGAAAACTTCTAAACAATAATCTCAGACGAATGAATGGTGTTGGAAGTTTTAATTAGGAGAAAATACACTTTACACCCATAAACTACCAGGGTTGTGAAACATTGCACTTCAAACTACTATCTTTAAGACATTGCATCCTCAAATTACCAATGTTAGACACTTTACACCCTAAACTACCTACTTTGACACATTACACCCTCCAACTACTAATATTAAACACTTTGTACCCTCTATTTGACAATAATACCCTTAATAAATTAATGAATTGACAACAATATCTTTAATATATGCAAAATGAGTCAAGGACATTATCGTCATTTTAGTCTACAAATTTGACATAGGGTGCAAAGTGTCAAAAATTGATAGTTAGAAGATACAATGTATCAAAATTAATAATTTAGAATTTAAAGTGTAAAACCTAT
Organism: Myrica gale; assembly: GCA_963930655.1. Classification (NCBI taxonomy): domain Eukaryota; kingdom Viridiplantae; phylum Streptophyta; class Magnoliopsida; order Fagales; family Myricaceae; genus Myrica; species Myrica gale. The sequence continues at coordinate 3,749,253 of OZ005607.1, forward strand.
GATATTTTGTGGTCTTTTAATTAATATGGCACCTGAGAGTTTGTTCGGTTTGAGTGTATTTTGAGAATTTTTAGGTGATGTTAACTTTATTGATATGCGTGTTTTAGTTATTTTTATGTAGTATTAAAAATGATGTTTGGTTGTATCAATTTATATTCTGATAATTTAAAAAAAAATCTTGAAGATTTTTGTATACCGAACCGCCTCTAAAATTCCAATTAGAGTTGCCCTGACCGATTGAGTTGTGGGGTAACCAATTATCACCTTTGACCTAACTGGCAGTCTTCTTTGACTGCTTTTTTTTCCTTAAAAGTGTTTAAGAAAATAATACATTGGAAAAGAGGTTTTTCCTTTAAGAGTAAAATAAACAGATGAAATTAAATTCTGAAGAAAGGAAATGCAAAAAAAAAAAATCTCAATCATTTAACGATAACCCTTTCGGCTGTAGCCTACTTTTAGATGATCAGAAGGTGAAATGCTATAAAAAGGTATGAATCGGACGGTGACGATTACTGGACCAAGTTTGATTGAGACATTTCATGTTGGGGGTGCGGAAGCTGATTGGGAGGGACAGGTTTCTTTCTGGGTTTCTCCCCCACGCAAGTTCCGGCATACTGTTGCCGTTCGGGGCCGTAGATTTTTTGGATCTTTTATCATGTGTGTACACGCGTTGTCAAATCGGTAGCGCAATCGGCCGTAAACGTGGCGTGACGAAAGACTGTGACCCTTCGTTCAACTGGGTCCCACCGAAGTTGCTGAAAGGTGGATAAATCATGTGTCACTTTCCATCTTACTGTCCTCCAACAAAATGCGACAGAAGAGACAATAATAAGTTCACAATCCTCCCATTGGGATTTTCTATCGATCCACTTAACTATTTGAGTGTTGCCTTCTTTGATTTTTTTAAAAGAATATTTAGGTGTCTCATAGCTCCATGGACGTTGGGTAGATTTTGGGTGGGTTTGTTTTGTAAAATTTTAGTGTTGTTAAAATTTTAGGTATTGGGTTTAGTAAAAAAGTGAAGAGAGAGATAATTTTTTATATTTTTGTAGTGAAAAGTAATGATTTGATGGGGGAGAGAGAGATTATATTGTAATATTTTATTGTGTTAAAATTTTAGAAGGTGTAAAATTTTACACCGCAAACGCAGCCTTTATTGTCTATCTTCTTCATGTTCATGTCATGTGTCGCTCTACTTTCCTGGTATAGATCGTGAAATATTTCATTGAAATTGAAATGAAATATGAAATTCTATTTTGAATCTATGATATTAACTCTGACATAATGTGAATCTAACAATTATCTCAAAAGTTTAAGTCGATAGATATAATTAAGTTTTTATTACCTAATTATATTTTTCTATCATGATATTTAGAGGGTAGACGTGAATTTGAATCCTATTATTTGTGAGCAGTCTTTGACTTAACTGATATTCAAGCTGAGAGAGTTAGATCAAGTATCCAAGATTTGACGTTGCGCTCCTATATCGATCAGTGTATTTTTCAATTAAACTAGGTTCATCTAAGATTTGTGCATAGAACCTCTAGTGTAACGAATTCCCCTTGTTACCTCAAAGTTTTTGAGTTCATTAAATTTTCTAACTAAATTGTTGCTTGGAATGTGTGAAAGAAAAGATAAATTCAGTGCATAATTGAAGGATAATATGAAGAGATGAGAGAAATAGTAAGAAGAGACAGAGATTTAAGTGGTTCTATCTAAAAGATCTACATACACTTTAAAAGTATCTCTGACTTTATTTTGTATTGAGCGTCCATATATATTATAAGTTAAAGGTATGAGAGAATATACAAAACATGGTCGGAAAAATATTCTTACATTTAAACTTGAATCTTTGATATTTTAACAATATATCGTATTAAAACTGAATATATGATAATATCATATAAATCTTATAAATTGATTATCATATTATTATTTCCGATGCATTCTATAAATGATTGACCATATGTATAACACTTTTCTTATTAACAACGACGAAACCTTTCATTCAGACTAAACTAAGGGCAGCAAGAGTGTAGATTGGACATCTATTCTCGAGATAAACTTTAGTTTAGATTGCCAAGAACTTGTGATTTTGTAAGACAAAGTCCAAACTATCTCCACTACACCACACAGAAACAAGTATGGATGATTGGATTGGTTCTTAAATAATTTAAAAAAAAAAGCACAAACTTTATTAAAAAAAAAGCTTAAATATATATGTTTTCGCTTCTCTCTTTCCATCATACAAATAGATTATTGGGAAAAAAATAAAAAAATAAAAGAAGAGAAGGAATTTCTTGATGGGTAAAATTTGAAAATGACAAATATATTTCGATAAGATGGATAAACGCTAATTGTAAATTTATTCAAATAAGATCTACTTAAGCATATTGTAACATTACATACTTTATTTAACAGCTTTCATCCCATCTATTGGATACAATAGATTGTATACCTCTTTCCCCTTTTTAAACTCTTCTTAGTAGGATGAGTAAACTTAATCCTATTATCTCTAATAAAGTAATAAACAATTGGTTAATTTGAGGGATAAGTAGAATTTGTATAATTTAATTATGGAGTCCGTACGCTTTGCTCTTTAAATTATTATATTTGTCTCATTGTACCCCCTATTGATTTAAGAAACTTTACAATTTTCATTAAAATTTTCTCTAAATTTTTCACTATCTAATTATGAAATTTTGATACTTTACATCCTGAAATATTATTTTTGTTTCATTTTACCCATATATTATTGATGTCAGACACTTTACATTTTTCGTTAAAATTTCATAATTAGATGATGAAAAGGTATATATATTTAATTTAATTAATTTTATATATCAAAAGCTCTTAAAATATTTTGTATTTAATTAGCTTAAATAGCTAAAACTTAAAAATATTGAAGTTGAAGGTAACACTCTAAAAATTCTAAAAAAAAAAATATCTTGATGCATTTAGTAATTTACAGCCATACAACCTTTTGGCCACGTAGAATCCATCCAAATTGGTAAAAAAAAAAAAAAGAGAGCAAAAATTCACTGACTCGTTCTAACCAAATTTCTTCGGCTATTATAGTCAACTTGCACAAAAGAAATGAGGAGGAAATAGGGAGTTTACGAGCTGGTCGTTAATTTTAATAATGCTCTAATCACGTAATTAATATTCACAAATCCTTCCAAGACTTCCGGTTTTGAAAACTTAAAAGTAAACATTTGACGTGTCTGATGTGACGTGAATTATATGGAATTTTTGAAGTTTATTAGAATACTCTCTCTATTGAGAGTTCAAGACTTCAAGTAGATAGGCAAGGAGACTTTTTCATCACGCGGATAATAAAATAATGTCCAGATAATACCTTCGTTCCTTTCCCCATTTTTTTTTTGTTTTGTCGAGAGACTCCTACATGGTCCACTTGATGATGACGTGGTGCCTAAGAGGAAAAAAGAAATTTTTTTTATATATTTTTAAAAAATAGGGAAAATTTTCCATGAACTCTCAATCAAAAGACTGCTAGTGATGATATTTTAGCACGGGTAGTGCTGCCCTAGATGGCCCCTAACATGCTCTATTAACAAGGGCATGTTGCTTTTTGCAGCCCTTAACTCAAAGGAGGAGGCCGAGAGAGAGAGAGAGAAGGGGAGGTAATTGTGGCCTTTGGGGATATGCAATTATCTTGAGTTAGATTACGTTTTTTTAATACAGTGTTTATTTCATTGAAATCGACAAATAATAATAATAATAATTAAACAAACTTTTACCTACTTTGATATTATATATATTTTTGAATTAATAAAATGAAAAAACAATCTCATATACCCGCTTGTAGTTTTATATTATCATCGAAAAAATAAACACCCTGTTTCTATTTTTTTGTTTGGAAATAGGTAAATTTTTTGGGAAAAGTACTGAAACAGTCCCTGTGGTTCACGTTTTGACAAAATAGTCTCTGTGGTTTCAAGTTGAACGCGTTAGTCCCTGCGGTCAGCAAGTTGTTGCAATGCAGTCCCTCCGTCAACCCACTTAACGGTCAAAGCTTTCAGGAGCACCTTTTTGTAGGTCCCTGTGGTATTACCTTTTGATAAATTGGTCCCTGAGATATATATCATGTAACAAAAAGGTCCTCTCGGTAGCTTTGACTGTTAAGTGGGTTGACAGAAATCTAACGGGAGGACCTTTTTATTACACGATGCTTACCCCAGGAACTAATGCGTTCAAATTGAAACCACAGAAATCAATTTGTCACAACGTGAAAACACAAAGACTTTATGTACTTTATCCAACTTTTTTAACAGAGCAGCAGAATGTGTGGACTATTAATTAAGATGTATCCCGTAAGCAATCAGGGTATATCTTGTCCATCGAGCTGACATGTTCACCTTTATTTACACAATTATAATAAGAGCTCCAAATCTCTCTCTCTCATGCAACATGGCGTGAATAATTTAAGATTATTATGGCTGTGTTTAACAAAGGAATATTTAAATGCAGAGCTTCCAAGTTGCTATCAGAGAGGCAGGGTTTAAAGTAATCATTTGGGGCGCCCAATAGTGCAAGACCCATGTGATTTCATCACTGGAGGCATTAGAAAAATACCCACCAAACCAACCTCAAATTCAATGTATAAAAAAGCCAAGGATTAGCAGCATGCATACCATAAATATAGCATTCATAGTCTACCAGATAAAAATAGTAATATAAGAAATCACATAATTATTTTAATAAAGATTGGGTACACTCCATTATTGAAATTTGGCAGACAATGTTGCAGGAACTGTTGAGTTTGATGCATGTATGAGAGGGAATTTAGGCCAGTTCCTGCTTCTGAGTCATTTTCTTTCAACAAAATGTACCAAATAGGTAGGGTACTCATGTCTTATTGAGAAGGGATTTCCCAATCTGCACTGCTGTGAAGGATTTCAACCCAGTGGGAATTTCTTGAGACAGAACACAATGGAAAGGGATATGCGTCGCCCCTTAAAGGGTTCAAATCTAGTTGAAGATCTGTATCTGATTAAAGAGATGTTCCATCAAAAGGGTGAAGCAAAGAAGAGGGATTGAAACCAGTACTCAATAAGTACAACAATAAGGGAATACTAGGTCATATAGAGAAGGATTCTACATTGATAATCTCTGTTTGAATCTAATATAAACCCGTAGTTATTTTCCCTTCAACTATGAAGCTAGGACAGTGGCAAAAGTTTTTCCCCCTTTTCCCAGTGCAGGCAGGGAAGAAAAACAACAATAAAAGATAATGATTGCAAGAGATAAGAAATGTTCTATGTTGGATAACTTTGCCTTCGCTTTAGGAAGACAAATTCAACATCAAGGAACAATTTTGCTCTCTGCATCTTTGACGTTGAGGAATTGTGCAGAAACTGGCCTACGAACATGTTCAAGACAACGTCACAGAATCATTTAAATTCATCACGAGTTCCCTCGAATTTTGGCCAATTATGTCTTTGAAATAGAATAACACGTGGAACATTGTTCAAGCTAGAGGAATGGAGGTCACAAAACCAAATTGAGCATTTAATCCCAGTAAATAGTCATTAAACAGAAAATGGCACAAACGTATGCACCAGAAAGAACAAGCACCAAAGGGGTTAAATTTGTTTTCCTTGATAACTCATGTTGAATTGCTGTAGAGTGTTACAACAAACAATCACCACCACCTTAGACATGAAAAACACCATTACAGTAATACCCATAGTCAAAGTAAGAGACTAAACATAAGCAACTGTACAGGGCCATTCAGTTACTAAAATATTTGGCTTCTTGATCTGGAACAATAGGCCTACAGAGCATAAACAATTAGCATAGAACCACAGACGAGGTAAATAACAAAAAAAAAAAAAGAGAAACTAAAACAGTAAGTTATGAAGCACCTTAGCAATGAAAATTAATTTTGTAGAACCAATTTCCAAAATGCTACTCTTCTCAGCACCTCCAAGCTGATGCTGAGATAAGCTCCTTTCGCTGCCAGCAGAGAACAAGCGAAGACTGTTTCTTCTCCACATGGAATCCCCGCACGGGAATCCTCTGCACCAGAGACTCCGCTTGGGACTCTGTGAAGTTACTGAATGTCAAGGGAGAGAAACCAGAAGACAGAAATACATTCTTCCAAGCATGTGTTCTATCAGGAGAACGGTGGCGACCCAGCACTGTTTTCTCGATGCCCGGTTGTAGCAAATACCTCTCTATCTTTTGCAAGGCTTCTAGGGTCACATTAACAGCATCCAGCGACTCGAGCAGGCCAGAATGAGACTGAATGGCATGAACAATGTGGTGGGGGAATGGAACATCTGTCCGATCACAGCCTCTATCCAAAGAGACCACAATTTTGGGCGAGAGCTGCTTTACAAAGCGGAGGACCAGAGGAAGGGACAGCGGGTAGTTCGAAAAGGAACCAATTGGCAGATTCACCGCAATTGCCTCGTTCTCCGACACTCGAGGGGGCAATGGCCAAGAACCGGAGTTCAAAGACTCAAGGCTTGCGAATTCAAAATCGAGAGCAATGTTAATATCAGTAGCAAAATGTTTCAAATTTTCTTGGGTAAAACTGAGCTCCAGTTCATCGTTGCTGGATGGGGATGCAAATGCAGTGATTTTGAGAGACGGAGCACCACCATTCCTCAAGGCAAGCTCTTGCATAAAAGAAGCCCATTGCCCACCGAACCCAATATCAAAATCTATAACGTGAATTCTGTCACAGCCTTCCAAGGCCTCAAGAAGAGCTTGGTTACAAGAAAAATTAGCAAACTGAAGCACCGGGGAAACCTCGGAGAACGATTTGTAAGCACCAATCTTGAAGATGAGACTGATAGGCGGTGGTGGTGTCAAAGGCAACGAATTACCAGTGGTATTCACGTGGAGGAGCAATTGCAATGCCTCCTTAAAATAGAAAGCAGCCCTTCGGAAAGGCTTACCAATTGGAGAGAGCTGGTGATTGAGCCGCGCCAATATCCCTTGCGCGAGTACCGGGTTACCGGTTTCGATCAGCTCTGCTGCCTTGAATAGCTGGTCAACTATCGCCTGCTGAAGCAGCTGCTGCTGCTGCTGGCTCGCTAAATCATCGTTGACCATCTTCTGCTTCGCCGCTGCCACCATCTGACTTTGCTGCTGCTGTTGCCGCCGAAGAAATAGCTCTTGCCCAGAATCCGAAAAATGCATCTTTTGAACCGGATAATTTGGCCCAAGAGACCCAGAATTGAGCCTTTTCGCCGGCGGCGGAGAGAGTAGGTGATGCTCTTGCAACTGTGCATACGACCAAGGCATAAACAAAGCAGGGTTTTGAGCGTACTGAGCCTGATTCTGGTTTATTATCACCTGGGGACCGAAAGCCGGTAGCTTCTCATCCACGGTTTCAAGTGCTTGCACATGTTGATGATGGAAAGCCCCCGGAGACAGCGAAAACGGTAAAAGATTACCAGTTGGAACAGAGAACAAAGGGTTCGGATTCGGATTGGAAGTTGAAATCGAACCAAACCTAGCATTGCCAAAGGGAAAATCCGAAGAAGCTAAAGGCAAAGAAGGGTCAATGTTGGCGATTGAATTGGCGCTAGAAATGGTTTCAACACCAAAGCTAGTTGCTTGATCTACGAAGCCAAAGCCAGCGTTGAATTCGACGTCCTGATGAGCGCCAATACTCCCGCTCTGCAAGAGCTTGTTGAGCCCCACAGACGGGTCCTCAATATCCCCCATAATCAATCTGAGAATGGACTGCTCTTGGCCTGGTGAGGACTCAGACAACACACCCTCCCAGTCCTCCATTCCCAGCCCACATTTTTCACCGATGTCTAAGCCGGTGTGGGACGGGTCCTCGGAGGTTGCTACTGCTGCCGCTGCCGCCACGCCGGTCGTTGTGTTGGTGGTGTCAGTGGAGCCGCTGCCGCAGTTGCCGATGGATGAAGACAAGGTGGAGGTTGAAGTAGGAGGGCTGGGGCTTCTTCTGGTGTCAAGCACTGAGGTGGGCTCAGTGCCCACATAGCAATTTCCTTTGACGGTGTGCCACTTTTGTGCTTCTTGCTGTTGGTGATGATGCTGGGGCAATAAATCTGAAGATGCAGTAGTAGAGAAATCTAACACCCCCTTCCCTTGAAACTCCTCAAAGGATAGGGGCATGGCCTTCATCTAAGAAAGTGAACAAGAACAGGATGAAGAAAAATATCCACAACCTCAAGACCCCAAAGCCCTCCAGTTTTTTTCGAGACGAGACACCCCCCCACCAAATACTTTTTCAAAGCACAAATAGAGCAATGGACTTTGGTCTGAAATTTATGAACCAGGGCTCAAAGATGGAGAGGCAGACAGTAAAGACAGAACCAAAATCAGAATTTTGGAGGTTGAAACTCTGACACAAATTAAAGATACGTGTTACAAGCACGCAGAGCTCAAGAAACCCATCTCAGCACGCACCTCAACTGCTGCTGCTTTCTTTGCTGTGTTTGGGCTCTCAATTTTTATACTACGACACGAACCCATTTTTGGCATCATGTTCTTCTTCTTCTCGAGCTTTGTTTTCAAAAAAAAAAACAACAATGAACCAACATTGGTGGGGTTTTCTTTCTCTTCTCTTTGGAGTACTCTGTCTTCCTTGTGTTTTCTGCTATGGATGCGTGCAACATATAAAAGTGGTAAAGTGCTCCTCCCCCTCTCCCTCTCCCTCTCCCTCTCCCTATTTTTATTTTGTTTTCACATTTATGAATATTTTTATGTGGTTTTTGTCTGTAGACGTAGTTATCTCCCTAGTAGGGTCTCTGTCACCCTCTCTGTCTCCACGCTCATGCATAAGCCTAAAGGTATTAGGTAAGTATAAATGTTCACTCTAAAACATAAATCTAAAAAAAAGGTCTTGCGGTGGATTATCCGTGAAAAAGCTTTGCACCCATATAAATTCTTGACTCAGATCAATATTTATGAGCTCAAAGCTATTTTCTTATGGGGTTGAAGATCTGCCTTTAAAAAACTCATTTAAAATCATTACACAAGGAGATCTTGATGTATTGGCCACACCGATAGGTGTAAAGAACATACCGAATGAGTACTTTGCAATTAGAAGTTCACTGAAAAGTTGTTAATTAGCCATAACATGATGATTTATTCGGTGAAAATTAGAAGTGCACGCTTTCTCAGAGGCGCGTGGCACTCTGATTCGGAGGGTTATTTTCTTTTACAGGGACCAACGAGACAGAGAAAAGGTAAAATGGCTCAGTGGGCTTTCATAGTTTCACCTGTATTCCCATATTACCCTTAACCTCCTCAATCGATCGGAGTGAAGGGGCACTACGGTGATTCTATTAGACAACCTCTGCTGGCCTGGTTTTCGAAGCTGAATCTGACGACGCGCGATAATGAAAGGCTTTTTGACTTAGAAAAAAAGAAAGGCTTTTTGGGGTTTTGAAAATATCGAGACAGATTTGACGGATGAGATATTTTGTTTCACATAAACATGTGTGGCTGTGATTGAAAGCTTGCAAATTAAAAGCTGCGTATCGTTGGGTCCCGGAGATAGGCCCAGCTTTAGACGGAACGACGAGGAGTTACCAGAGTGAAACTGTTAAGTCTTTGAGACGACAATTTTTAATGGTAAGTTCAGGCTTCAGCAATAGTTCAACTGGTCTGTTATAATAATAATAATAATAATAATAATAATAATAATAAATCGGTAAAAAAAATGAAGAATGATAATTTTAATGAAATTTTTATATTTATTATAATTAAAAAAATATAATTTGATAATTATTTTATTAGGTCAATAATTAAAATTTTGACACTTAAACACTACCAACTTATACAATGAGAATGGTAGTCCAATTAGTCTAGGGTTTGAAAAAAGGGTTCGCGGTGAGTATGTGGTGATTGCCTTTAAATAGATATGACTCAATCTGAATATTTCTTAACAAAAAAAAATAATGTCATCAGGCGCATAAGAAGTAAATTGCTCTGGTAGACCTTTCACCATTTTACTATGGGAAAAATAAAAGTAAGCTTATAAAAGTGAATGAAGTTGTTTAGAAGGCTCATGACACATCAAAGTACACCTTTATTGGTTTATTATCAGTTGCTTCACATGGACATGAATCATTGTGAGACTTCTATTAAAGGGTGGACTTGGGTGGTTGAATGGTTCATATGGAAAGCAATAGACCTGTTCAATGTTTTTGTTCTTGAAAATATTTAACCCTAAAAAAAAACTAAAAACAAGAGAAATTAAGCGGTCCAATAAGAAAGGGACATCCGGCTTAGTAATCTTGGAATCTTACTAGAACAAGTCTAATATGTTAACCCAATGATAAAGTGTTTTGCCCATGTGATAAATTTGTAATTAGAGAAGATGGAATTGAATTCTATGATAATATAAGTTGTTCTTATAATTAACTTTCTGATCGATCCATCTAGAGGAGAGTTTAAGTCCCTTGCCTCTGCTATGGAAATGGAAATAAAATAATTATAGATTGATTAATTGTAAGTCCACCAAAACATTATTTAGAAACATGTGCTCGGCATTCGACATAGCTATTTAGGACTGATAATACTAGGTGCATGATACCTTGTGTTCCAGATGCGAGTAGTGGCCAACCATAAAAAGAACACGATCCAAAACAAAACCCTCATGTATGTTCATACAAAACAAAGTCTTCTCTCATTTGTAGCAATAAATAATCCATACCCTTGACAATTTGCCTTAAAGAAGAACATATCCCTCTCATGATCAATCTGTCCTTTCAAATCATATTATAAAAGAATACAATAAATGAGCATGCTGCTACGAGTAGCTTCACTATATATTATTAATATTGGTAGGATATTTATTTCTAGTATTGTAAATTTGTGCATTATTACTCCTAGTCTTGGTGGTAGTAGTAAAAAGGGTTGCTAGATTGTCAAAATTATATTGTAGCCATCTTTATGATTGGAAACTAAAATTATGGTAAAAAAAAATATATAACTAACTCAAGATTTTGAAAAAATTAATAATAAAATAACTTAAAAATAATTTATCTTTTCTCGTCAAATCATTTATATCACTTACAATAAATATAAAAATCTCTCAAATCAGCTCTCTTTCACTTTTTTTACCGACTCTTATATCATTTTTATTTGTATTATTTTGTTTTAAAATTCAATAAAACTTTAATCCACAGTAATTTTTACAACATTTTAAAAATATGCATAAAATTTTAGCTAGTTTGCAAACATGACCTTAATTTTAATGCTTAATATAGTACATATGCTGCTAGAATTATAATTTAATTTTTCATGCATTGCCCAGAACAATGTAGCAAAAGGCTATGAGAGCTCAAGAACAAACGACTGCTGTGAACATAACAGGAGGTAGAAGAAGAAGAAAAAAAGCAAAAAATTTGGGCTGAACAGCTCGAGGGGATCGATATGACATAACTTTTTTCCCAGAGTTCATCAGCATGTGATTCTCGTCGTAATTAAAATGTTTAAAAATCACTTCTCTTTGAATTTTAGGTTACTAATTTAACTATTCGTGTGCCATTCTCTATTGGTTCATATTATTCGTTATTAATTTCAGTTGAAAGAAGAAAGCAAAAAAAAGGGTCCCCTTATAAACCAATTGCAGAAGAGAGTGGCTGATTTGAGTCAATAAGTGTGCAATAATCTCTGTCATATCATATGTATCATCAGACAGCAAAGCCATAAAAGGTGGGACATGGTGTAACTAAGTAACTTGGAACTGTTTCATCGTTTCTACGTATTGCATGCCTTCGAATACCATTTTGACATTCAAAGTTGCTTTCAATTTTCTGATGTCTTTCTTTGCATCCTTAAGACTACTAGGGGCTTTGTTTAAATCTGCAAATGGCCGATCTTAGGCAAAGTCAGTAATGGTGCTTATACCCATTTCCATCCTGTATCCCCCCCCCCCCCCCCCCATGGACAAAATGTTCACTCGAGACAACGGTAGAAACCGAAAAGGGCCATGCAGAGAATTTAAAGAAGCGGGGTCGTTTGGTTGGCTGAGAAAACTCAAAATTTTGGGTGTGTATGAGGGAGGGAAGGTGGGGGGACATGCTTAGGTCTGCCATGAATTCTTTAGGAAGACCTTGATTTGGACATGTCAGACCGAAAGCTTAGTTTATCTTCTCTCCCATGTGAAGGCTAACAACGACTCCCTCTCCCTCTCCCTCCTCATTATGAAGTGTAAAGTGTCCCAACTTAAATCACATATGTTTGCCTCTCACTCCTCCTTGAGTTCTATTCAAAGTTCTCCATTTTAATCTCTGATCTCTCTCTCTCTCCTTTTATTTTTATCGATCTTTCTTTCTCTGTAGGCTAAAGTCTAAAAGGAGTGGTAATATGTTCTTTTCTCTCTTCTCAAGACATCCCACACCTCAAGCAATACAAACCCACAAAAATTGCCTATACTGGACCACCCTAGCTAACAAAGCTAAAAGAAAGCATTTACAAGCCAAAAATCACTCTTCCCCTGAATAAAATATATATTAACGTGTTGTTTTATTGAAGCCTCCCCATGATTAGAGAACGCATGCAAGTCATCGATCGATAACAAATCTAATCCCACTTACAACCCACCCCATAAAAGGCTTGTAAAAGTCTTTATCATATAATGATAAACTCTCTGCAGGGCATAAATCTATAGCTTCTTACTTCAGAAAATGATTTATTTTCGACTGGTGCACATGGGACTTGGAAGAAAAAAAAGGATATATAGATAAGGTCAGTCGGCGGCTCCGTGACATGGTGACCGCAACTTAAGATTCACGAGATCATTTTGGTTGAAACCACTCAAGAGTTAAATATGTGCAGCAACATTAAAAAATTCATGAAAAATCCATGCATGCATTCACTGATACAAGCTATTTCCAATGTCTGACTTTTATTGCCGAGTCTATATGTTTTTTTATTGGTTTTTCAATGGGCAATTGGAAATATAAAATCTTGATTGGTTGTCACTGTCTGAGAATAATTCCTAGATGTGAAGCATAAACGAAGCGAAAGATCTAAGAAGGATTTGATTGAGGCGTTTCAAGCAAAGTTCTCTGATGGAGGGGATATAATTTATGTGCAGATAGACTAAAAAAGAGCATGCAACACCAAAATGATGAGTAAACACGAAAGAGACTCAGAATCGAAAGAGATATCAAGGTCGCCCATCTTTCTACAGTTTGATAGCACGGACCTCAACAAATAATTGCTGTTTATAGGACTTAGGAGTCGATTTAATGGGGTGGGATAGCTTTGGGAATTGATTGGATAATAAGAAAATTACAAGTCGGTGGGGTTAATTTTCTTATGTGCCGTCATGGATGATCTACTTAACTCTGTATTAATGAGCTGTTTATGATGGGGACTCGCAAAACACCTTGAATCCTGAGAATTATATTCTACATATATAGTATATGATTTCAGGGGTTAATTTAGTTATTCAAATGATCCGTACGTACCTACCACTGGCATAAAAAAGAGTTCCTATACACGTCAAAGTTGGTACATTTGGGGCGTTCATTTCATGTCAAAAGACTACTTTGCATCGAATAATCTGTCTACAAATATAGCAATTTGAAGTTAAATTCTTGACCCATCTACGTCAAGAAACCAAATTAATAGCTCGGTTTATCTTTTTTATAAGAGCACATTCAATCAACAAACCCGTTTAACTTATGTGGCAACAAAGATCCTAAGAGTATGAGTTAAACACACACTTTAGGGTTCAAATCATCACTTCGTAAAAAACTCGCGACTTTGGTCAGTGGGCAGGTCAAGTCTTTATGAAGTTTGTCATAGCGTTGAACTTAATTTGTGCGAATATTAGGTCAAGTCCGCTTGAAATATACTGCACGTGAATAAGTCGCCAAATTTCTCTCATTATAAAAAAAAAAACAAAGGGCAAAGGGCATATTCAATCCAAATAAAAAACGACAGGAACATATTTCATTGTCATTGCAAAAGAAAAATGATGCCATGATGAATACGTGTAGGAGGATAATCGTAATCTAAAACAAAGGGCAAAGGGCATATTCAATCAAAATCAAAAACGACAGGAACATATTTCATTGTCATTGCAAAAGAAAAATGATGCCATGATGAATACGTGTAGGAGGATAATCGTAATCTAATACAATTGGAGATTCAACAAACGGTCAGTCGTTTTAGAGTTAATAAAAGATCTATATATATATATATATTTCTGAAGTAAGAGCAAAAAAAAAAAGGAGCTGCCTTTTTCAAAGACCGTTATTCTTCCTACACTCACCGGCTCAGATGGCCTTTAGTTGCTGGATTATGCAGAACGTGCTCCTAGAGTACATAGGACCAAATTTACGTCTTCAAAATAAATAGGAATTATTATGAAATGTGAGGAACACCTCCTCCTATTTGCACATTAAATATAAAAGCACCTACGCAGAAAATAATAACAATAAAATTATGATAAATTATGATGGTCGTCGATTTAAAAAAAATGATGCATCTCACTTGGTTTTATTAGCAAATAAATCTGTGTCTTAGAGAGATTGAAACCATTCAACTAAATTATAAACAATAAGTAGAGATTTCGTTGAAATTTGGTTTGATAGCCTAATTAACCATTTATTTATTTTTTGAGATAAATATCTTTCAACCATCAAATTTCACATATTGTACCTTAAATTACTACTTTAACATGTTGCACTCTTCAACTATCAATTTTATACACTTTTCATCATATGTCAAATTAGACTAAATTAACGATAACACTCTGATTCAGTTTGCATAAGTTTCAGAATATTTTCGTCATTTTATCAAGTTATCGGAATCATTAACGTCATTTTATATGTAAAAGAAATTCAATTTCTATTTAGTTGATGAAATTTTTGACCTAGAATGTTGGTAATTTGAGGGTACAATATATCAAAATTGATAGTTTACTGTCTAATGTGTCAAACCCTTAAATGAGTGAAAAATGTAGTTATTCTTTTGTTTTTCCTCAAATTTAAATGAGTAATTAATGCATTTATAGGAAAATCAATTTTTTCACACGAAAAAAAACTAATCTATTTGTTTTCTCTACAATCCCTTGTACGATTAATCCTTAATTCTCTTTACGATCATCCAGATTTCGTGGTTTTGTGGACTTGTCCACGATCTTGACAGTGGAATGCATTGAGATGAAGTTTTTTGGGGCACTGATTTTGTGTAGAAAGATCATGATGCGGGTGGTGGATAAAAATTAGCATTAGAGATCCACAATGACCTGCTAATTAATATTATAAACTGGGGACGTGTTGTCGGTGTTAGGGCGACTTTGGGTCACCAAGGAAAAGCTAATAACTTGCTTAATTTAGAAGTAGGGAATTGCTTGCTTGGGTAACACGAAAACATTTAGAAAAAGAGTTTGCCAGAGAGGGGCTGCACCGCCCTTTGAAATCCATTGCATTCCATGATATTTTATTGCTGTTTGAATCAAGAATTTATATATTCTTTTATTTGTTGTCAGAATTGAACTATTTCATTGCAAGATATCGATATTCATAGCAAGCATGAAATGTTGTAGAACACACATTCTGCGATAAATATTGTTAAATATTATAGAATTTACAAACAGTGAAGAATCAATAATTTTTATTGTCTTTCATTTGTTGTCAGAATTGAACAATTTTATTGGAAGAGATCATATATTCATAGCCAGCATTAAATATTGTAGAACACATACATTGCGTGACAAATATTGTTAAATATTATAGGGTTCACAGACAGTGTCTATCTCTCTTCGAGTTGGATTGTCTAATACGAATAGCATATCGGAGAGAATGATAATGTAAGCAAATGAGAATAGAAATGACTTTGCAAATTTTTCAAATTTTTCCAGCTTGTTTATAACATGAGAACATGAATGGTTTTAGATACCAAAGAGATTTTTTTAAAAATATATATATATTTTTAACATGAGTACTTTTCTTGATTTTTGTATTTTAAGGAACTTGAAAGATGGGTTTGGGCACAAGAGTTTGAACTTAAAAGCCCACCAAAATGACTGGTTTGGGCTTAGCTTCGAGTTCACCTATCAACAGTGGGCTCCTCCTCTAGTTTACCAATCAAAATTCAAAACCCCCAGTACTGTTTTGTTTTATAAACATTGAACACCTTAAAGCCTGAAAACAAATGGTGGGTTTATTTGGGTTTTCTATGCAAATTACAATCGAAATGTTTCCCCACACAGGCTTCTGGGCAATCTAGGCCCGAAACTAACAGAACAATACCCAATTGACCTGTAGCCCATGACTTGTCTTGAAGATCATGGGTGGCCCAAACGCAAAAAATCTAGATCCCTGCAGTCTTATTTCTCGTACTGCTCAATATTTTGGCAAAATAGTACGTTTGAGCACCAATAAGTTGGTTCAAAATTTTAAATTTAATAATAAAAAATTCATCACATAATTTTTTATTATTATAATATTTATTTAAAAAATTCTTTCTCTTCATTTTTTCATCAATTCTCATAACATATCTTTACTTTATAATATTTCTCAAACCCTAATACCCAAAATTTTCACCCTCAAACATCCCGATACCATTAGAACTTTTTTTTTTCTTCTTCAAGGATAAACACGAGGGTATCACACTATGCTAAACATCAGCACATGATATGGGAATGTTTAAGAGATATAATTGGAGCCAGTGGCGGAACCAGAACTCAAGTGAAGGGGGGGCAAATTCTTAAGGCAAAATGACATGTCAAAAAAATTTCATACGTAATGTAGAAAATGTCTTACAGATAGAATATCGAAAATTAAGCAAAACAGAGGGTTTTTAAGGTCAATCATACACCAATTCCACATCTGCTGAGTTAACATCATAGCCCAGGTTCCAATTTGTTTCAGCGAACCATTATGTCCAAGCAATACATGTAATGCAAAATTAAAACATGTTGGAAAATATTGAATTTCTCCCCTCAATTGGGAATTGCATCAGAAGCATATTTCTTTTATTAAGCTAATTTCATGGGAAGATCTTCCTATTCTGCTTCCTGAACAAGCAAATGGCATAATATAGACAGACACCTGAACATATCAAATTTAATAGGAAATTTGCAAAAGAGGACAACGAATTGACGAAATAACCCAACTGCGGCATCCATTACCAAAAAAAATCCCAAGCAATTAAAGAGAATGCAACTAAAATCGATATAACATAGAAACCTCAATTCTCGAAACTCCAAAGCCAAAGTCACGTCGCGTTCAGTTCAAAACAACACCGAACCCTCTCTCGAACTGAGCTGACCTGGGGCCAGAGGCGAGTTGACCTTTCTGGTTTTAGTATCAAGAAACTTTTTCAAAAGAGGCGAGTTCTTTACTGAGCAGACAATGTAATATAGTAGACTGGGGCAAGCGGAGCAGATTCACTTGGCGCCTGGCGGTGCCAAGGAGAAGGAGGCTTCTTGGACACGAGAGGGGAGAAGGGGCGGCTGACAAGTGATAGGTCTGAGTTCGTGGGGAGGAGCCTAGGAGGGAGACTGGGCTATAGCAATCGACGGCAGTTCAAAAAAAAAGAGGCCGGGCTGGGCCTGGGTCACTTGAGGGGCTGGATCCAAAGGGTGGCGGAATGGGTTGGGCCTAATAGGAGGGCCTGACCCATGAAGAAAAATGCAAATATAAAAAAAAAAAAAAAATTTACAAAACCAAGGGGTGGCAGCCGCCCACGCTTGCCACCCCTCGCTCCGCCTCTGATTGGAGCACTTGAAAAATGTAGCAGTCCAAAAGAAGAGAAGTTGAAAAATGTGGTAGACGGCTATCTTGTAGTGTGCCTAACTTCCAACGACAATAAGACCCTACAAAAACAAAAGCTAGATATTGCAAATCGTGTCACATCCTGCACAAACCTTACCACCCTAGAACTGTAGAAGTCTCTTTTGTGTTTTTCAGCTAATAAAGACCTATATATATAATATGATATGATACATTAACACCTTAAACTATCATCTCATTTATAATTTATCCTCGAACTAAGACTTCTTTCCAATTTACCCACAAATTAAAGATATAACCATTGAAATTGTGTCGCATGGCATAATTTTTAACGGATAGAAATTCACTTAAGAGGTAAATTATAAAGAAGTGATAGTTAGAGAAAATCAATAGTCAAGAGTGATAATTTTTAGAGGAGGACAAAATTGCAAATGGGGTTGTAGTTTAAGGTGATAAAGTATAATTTTCCTTTAAATTAAAAAAATTAAGCAGTTTTACACATAAATATCAGCTCTTTTAAATAGAAGAAAAAAAAACAGAACTTGAACTTCGACCAATAGCTTAACATAGTTCATCCACCTGTCAGTCTAGGTTACCATGGCTGAGAATGTCCTACACGTTTTAGATGGCTTTCGTTTTGGTTTAATGTAAATTAGATGCTTAATTTCTGTTCCTGTATAAAACATTAATCAATTTTTTTTTGGCTTGTAGTTACTTTAAGGAGAACATTCTGGGGATAAAGTCGTTGAACTAATAGATTAGAAAGACACGTAGGGGTTGCGACGAGACGGCTAAAGCGGACTCCAGAAGAAGCTGGCACTCTTTAATAATGGATTAAGCTCCTCTCCGGTGAGCGCTTGTCAAGTTTGTACAAATTGCCCATAAAAATTTGCAACAATATGTCTCCCAACCCTCGCCAACATGACATGATTTATATGGTCCATAAGCAGCTAGAACTGATTATGGCCCCAATTAGTAAATTATTTTTTAAACTAATTTCTTTTGGGTAAGTTTTCTAAAACAAAATTCATTCCACCTAATTTAGTAAATATATATCTTGGACAATAATTGGGATTATTACCACTTAAAATATAAGAAAATAGTAAAATATAAATCTGACAAGTTGGGCCCTAATTAGTTAAGTTTTTTTAGGAAAATTCACTTTTTAGTCTCCAGGTTATGGACACTTTTTTATTTTAGTCCTTCAATTTCAACTTTCAAATTTTTAGTCCTTGAGTTTTCATTGTTTGACGAAATGGTCCTTCCGTCAGTCTGCCGTCCATATACTTAACGGAACTCTCTGACACTTCAGCAATTTTGACACGGTCGACCGCTCACTTTTAACACATGGACGACAGACTGACGGAAGGACCATTTCATCAAAAAAAAATCTCAAGGACTAAAATGAAAAATACCTAAAACCTAAAGACTAAAATGTCAATTTTTTTTAGCTAGACATCTTTCCTATAGTTCTTTAATATAAATCTCAATAATATTTTTTCCTATTCTACTATAAAAAATGACAAAAAGGAAAAGGGCTCAATGAGCAGTGGGACGCCTTGTACGCGGCAAGATCTCATTGGATATACTACCTTTACTTGAGCAACCTCACCGAAGAGGAAACCTACCTTCATTAATAAATAATGACGGACACGACATAGATAGCCAAAAGTGCAATCTTCCAATCATAATTAATCGTCATCGTCGTCAACTCTTATCTGCAAAGGGAGGAGCTCTGGAAAACTGTTTGTTGGTTTTTTCCATTTTCCCTCTCTTGCTTCAATCTCTGCGTAAGTTGTTCTTCAACTTCGTGATCATATTTGTTTTTTTGATCTTATGGAAAGGGCAGAAATAAGAATAGTTTTTGGGCTTTAGCGTGCCCCAAACCAAATCATCTTTGCTCGGCAACCGAAC
This sequence comes from Myrica gale, assembly GCA_963930655.1. Taxonomy (NCBI): domain Eukaryota; kingdom Viridiplantae; phylum Streptophyta; class Magnoliopsida; order Fagales; family Myricaceae; genus Myrica; species Myrica gale. The sequence continues at coordinate 3,768,884 of OZ005607.1, forward strand.
ATGGATTTTTTATATGAGTCCTGAATTTTCTGGGTTTCTTGTTTCCATTTTGAATTTCTATCCGGGTTTCTTGGAATTCAATTGCTCTTGCATTTGTGAATCGACTTATTTCTTTATTTAATGTATATATATTCTTCTTATTCAGTAAATTCGAGAAGAATGTCTAAGAGCTTATTCAAGCAAGAGCATGACTTTGGTATGAATTATAATTTTTGTGTTTGGGTTGATGGTTGTTCTATAATATGTCGTTTATCAAAGCAATTTATCGACTATGGCTGATTTTCATACTTGTGGGATCAATCTCATTGATTTATGACCTCTTTATCTCAGAAAAGAGGCGTGCGGAGGCTGGGAGGATTAAGGAGAAATATCCGGATAGAATTCCGGTGAGAGTCAGATATTCTTTGGCGATCTTTCAAATTCTTGTAGCGCATTCTCATTTCTGAGTTGACTTTTGGCGATAACTTTATATTTTAAAATCTCTGCGTATTCTTTCTTTTTTTATCGGCCCAACTTGTGTATTGCCTTATGTATCTTGAGTCCGAATTTTTCTGTCTATCTCTATTCTTTTTTTAATTGTTTTGAAATGTTATTACAATTGTATTATCATCTTCTTCGCTCACCACGGTTGGATTGTTAATTGCTAATTTTGGCGAGCACATGAACCTGTTTGTATTTCAAGAAAATTAAAAGAAAATAAAATGGCCAAATTCGAGGTGGCTAGTCTCCAAAGAAAGCAAGAGAGAAAAACTATAGAAAAGCTTCAACTGAGTTGTTTGATGCCCTCCTCAGGGGTAAGTGTCCCTTTTAATACAAACAATGCAAGGAAGAAATAAATTCTAACAGATTTCCTAAATGCAGAGAAGCCCATTACAAGTGTAAAATAATCCAATGCTTTCTAAGCTCATAATCCAGTTCACATGTCTTCATGCGCCCCAGCCCATAACCACCCGTAGGCCCACACACCAAGCTCATTCTAACTACCATCACTAGTAGGTCAGCCCATTAACTAAACTTAGATTGGCACGTTACAGTTTCTTCCTTTATTAGGCATAGTGCTATAGGTCTAATGGGAAAAGATTCATGTTTTTATGAGTAGGAATTTTTTTTTTCGTTCTACCAGGGGGTGGTGTTGGGGTTGAGTTGATTGACATGCTTAACTTCCTGCTCCTGTTGTTTCCTTTCCTTTCCTTTCTTCTCCCTCAATCCCAACATACCAGTTGGTCATGCAGTGAGCTTTTGCACCATATTGTAGGTGTCAAAATCAGTTCTTATAGGAGCAGCATAAGCTTCATTTGTGTGCTTTATGGGTTGTTAAAATGTATGTATCTTTTTAAAGAAGTTTAACAGCATTTAATGGTTAGGGTATAAGGTCTTTGACCCACTGAATCTTTTATCAGCTTATTAATATGCCATTACATAAAGTTCCAGAATTAAAAGCCCATTTACAATCTTGTGTTATGAGGTTATCTGAGCACTTGCTTGCACAAAATGCTTGAAACCCTATATATTTCTGCACACTGGTTGCGTCATGATAGAGGAAATTTTGCTCTGTTAGATTGATATTTTCTTGCCTGTTGTATGGACTAATGGTATAGAAGCAGATGGTGATGGTATCTTATGGTGGTTTAAGTCACTCATTTAATTATGTGTTTATTCTAAAAGATGAAATCCATTACTAGGAGTCAAACTCCTGTAGTCTAGTATGGAACATGTAGTTCCATACGCAGTAGTTTGATAATTAAAAATAAATGCAGCTGTTTACAACTTCCTTTGAAGTATGGACGTATTATGCAAAAGAGTGGCCAGATAGAACCTTCTGGAACTTTATACAGGATTGTGTAGTAGTGTTTGATTTATACAGGATTAAGTGATAAATCTAATTGTATGAGCATCATTTTCATATTTTATGGTATCCCAAATTGTGCTTCTATTTACATTTTCTTCTGGGCTCGTGAAGGTGATTGTAGAGAAGGCTGAGAGAAGTGATATTCCTAACATTGACAAGAAAAAGTAAGTGCCAGTTTCATGTCCCAAAGGCTTTGATTTATTTTCTTTAGTTGGTGGGATTTGTATGGCTTATTGTTTAAGATAATTAGCAAGTGAATGATATGCGAGTTCGGATATATGAAGCATCTCTCTCTCTTTCTCTCTGTGCTCCTATTTCCTCCCCCAGAACAGCGAGAAGAAACAATCCTTTTATAGGTCTTGGCTTCTCAAATGACGTGGTCTTAGCTACATTTGTGATGTGTGCTCATTTTCGTGTCCTAAACTTGTTTTTATAAGATGTGGAAGGATGAATACAACAAATAAGGGGTTTTCCCTTGGCTATATGGTTTGTCTAGGGGAGAGATTTATCTTCAAAATATAATGAAAGTTCTTATTCAAATACAAATGCATGAGATCCCTGGAATTTCAGTTAATCTCGTGTTTATCACTAATGGAATTGGGTTCAAGCTTTGCTCCAACCCCCTCTTACCAATGGAGCCCTAAGATATGAAGGAGTGTGATTAGTTAGATAAACTCCTACCTCTGTCTATCTCTGAGATGTTTGGGTATTTTGAATCTCCATGGATATTGAAAAGAGAGATGTTATTATACCCATTGGGATTTAGGCGTAACTTGTCCTTTTTCAAGTAACAACTAAGGTAAAAGCGGTTGGCAACAACACATCTCTTTATGGTTGGTGGATTTGTTTTGCAAGTTTGTTATTACTTTTTTGTTTTTTTTATAAGTAGCAAGTTTGTTATTACTAGCGGTCCTTGCAAATGATCGGACCGATAATGTATTAGTGACAATCTCAAAATTACAGATACCTTGTCCCAGCTGACTTGACTGTGGGTCAATTCGTCTATGTAATTCGGAAGAGAATTAAGCTCAGTGCAGAAAAAGCGATCTTTATATTTGTGGACAACGTCCTCCCACCAACAGGTAACTGCAGTGCAATTTCCTGAGCTCTGTGTGCATGTGTATGTATTAATTTCCTTCCTTTGGCCTATTTATTAAGGACAAACAATGGCATTCCTATTCAGATTATAACTGAATCGAATAGTCTTGTGGATATCTGTTCTAACATGTTAAAAACATCTGCAGGAGCTATAATGTCTGCCATTTATGATGATAAGAAGGATGAAGATGGATTTCTCTATGTTGCTTACAGTGGAGAAAACACATTTGGGTAACTGCTTACCAAGCCCAACTCCTCTGTCATCGATTTCGTTCTCACATTGTCTGGTTGAACAAGACTGGAATACTGCCCAACGTATGGACCTATTCTGTATCTACCTGTACAGTTCTGTATCTACATGTACATAACATAACAATCAATCTAAACGATGTGTTTCCATTGATGTATAAGCTCACTCTTCCAATTGCATCCGCTATTCAGTAATTTACCTGGGAAGCAATACATCAAAAGGCTTCTTTAGCAGTACACTTCTGAATGCACTCATCTTTATCCCTTTCTTCCTATTTAGGTAGGACTTATCATGGTAGTACTAGGGGTGTTCATCTTGTCCGACATCTGTCGGAGTTCTGGCACCGACAGCGATTTGGGTTCCGATCTGTCTTAGTCTGGCGCTGTCAAGAATTGGTTGTCATTTTTACCATTTTCCAAAATCAGAACCGGAAGCAGAATTTTCTGCCGGTTCAGCAGATAATTCTGGTTTTTTTTTTTAAAATTATATAAACTTTCATTAATCAGTCTTAACTTTTTCTTTTGTACATGTGAATTATTCTCACTGCAATTGGTTAGTTTTGTGATTTTTTGTTGTGGCTTGTGACTTTTGGGGGCTTCTTTAGAGCAGTTATGAAATTCCGGCAACTGCTTCCAAGAAGTTCAGTTCCGGTAATGGCAAAGTCAGCCAGATACTGGATGCCATTTTGTCTGTCCACCCATTAGCAAACCGGATAGCTCGCGGAACACAAATTTCGGTTGAACCATTTCGTATGAATATGTAATTCGATTCTTGTTCTAAAAACCTACCATTCGTAAAACACTTTTTCCTTTTCCCTGTAGAACTCTGCAAAATTTGGACAATTCTTTCTAAAACTCAGGTAACATGTCCTGGTGGTAGCTTGTACAGGAGGATACTAAGACAACGACTTTATTGGAAGCAATTTTTTTTTAAAAAAAATTGCCTCTTTGCTTATTGCTTTCCTTTTCTTCTGTTTTTGGGGCTTTCTTGTTCTCTTGGAACTTCCAAAACGTGTTAATGCCAATTTCCCGACAGACAAACAGTGCCTTAACCGCTACTAACTTTAACAATCGTGAAAAGTCAGAACCATAAAACTGCTCGTACATAAGCTCGAGGATGCGCTGATTAAGCAAATGTGCGGACTCCGGGGCTAAGCCGTTCGAGAATGCTCAACTTTTACAAGACACACGAGACGAGCTGATCTTCAACGTACGATGAGCCCGAATCCCCAGCCACCTTGGCAACAAAGCCTGTCGCGCCGTCTCTCTAATCCAACAGGAGCATACCTCCTAATTGAGACGAATAAATATAAATAAACATCTCCTGCAAACGTAACATGCCAAATAAACTAGAGAGAAAAATTACAGCTGGTAAAACAAGAAAATACTTGGAAGTAGGAGGTCATGTAACGAAAAATATAAACGGACTCAGAAGCCTACAATCTTTAAAGAGAACACGAGGCTTAGACAGACTCTGAAACATGTTAGATGGTGATCAAACTGGTCACAGTTGCCGAAACCATAGATAGCTAGGGCACAAGTACTTAAAAGTTTACAACATATTTATCTATTGAAATATCTCTAAAGAATTGGTCGAGGTTTAGAATCTTATAGTTACTGCATTTGTAACTTTAATTCATTGAAAATGACTTAATTAGTTCTTAGAATGAAATAATGAATGCCTGATCAACTCTTTTGAGTAGCCGCTATCAACTTAATTTGATCACAAAAGATAAAAGTGTTTTGATCAACCATCTCTAATTCTTCTTTTAATAGGATGTGTAAATATGCTTCTCAGTACAACTTAAAAAAGAAAAGAAAAGAACGTGTTGCATGGGGGCAACTGAGTGAATTAAGGGTAGTCTTTTTGTTTTTTTATTGTATTTGGAACTCCTACATGTGGCTTTTCTTTTGCTTCAAAGTTGAAAAATTATCATTTAAACATAAATTACTAAATTTCGTGTTCAAACTTGAAACTAATTAAAGGTGAGATGGTCGTTGTCGGGAGCGTTTCGTATCCTAATTCACATGACTTGGAGTGTCATTTCGCGAAATCGAAAGAAAGCAAACCTCAATGCATGTCATTATCCTATGAATGGTTAATTAAGCAAAAACTTGTACCAAACATTAATGAAAATATATTTAATGAAGCAGGCAGGTAGGCTGGTAATGTCTGTGGGTTTTGGCGGCTACAATTGGGCAACAACGTGGCATTGATTGTCTCACATGGGTGATTGCCACGTGTCATGCAAGGCCGGTATTGACGGTTAGGACAGTCTCTAGTGTTCCTTGCCTCTGGAGCCAAGAAGAGGATGGTCCATGCACGCTTGTCCCCTCCCCTGTCCCTACCTTATACTTTCCATAGGCCCTAACCCTATGCATGTGTCGCAAATCACGTGGGCCCATCGCTTTCTCTGGTCCTACGTACAGTTCATCCGATCTCAAGTTTTGTCCCATTTTTAAGTACATTGCACATGCATTCGATCTTTGGTTTGTTCCATCCGATTTCATTTGATAATTAAGTTTTGAGGAGTTGGCGAGTTGCAATGGTATATATATGATATATATCTTTTCTTTCTGGCGAGGTCTTCAAGCTAGACACGAGCGGCATCGATAGTGGTCTCGTGTCTTGTTGCATGCTTGTCACCCCACCCTTAATGCAACAGATTCACCCCCAACGTCTCTTAATCAGTGGCGGAAATAGAATCCAGTTTGAAGGAGAGCAAATTCTTAAAGTGAAATGACAATTTTTTTTCCTACGTAACGCAAAAAAGTGTTTTGGAGTTAAAATATCGAAAATTAAGGATTAAAAATATTAAAAATATTGAAATACACGTATCATACAAAACAAAATTAATCAACAAAAAAATGGTATATGCCAATGATGTAATTGATAATATATGTCAAGTAACATCAACAATATGTCAATCTGTGATTCAAGCTGATGCGAAATAACTTGAGGAATAAAAAATAGTTAGCTAACCTATATAATCCATTTTTCTGTTATAAATATAAACGAATATTCTAAGATACGGTAGATATTTTTTTCATTCATGCATATAAAACGAAAGAGAGATAGGGAAGCAAAAACTCAGCCTCACTTTTCAAAAAAAAAAAACAGAGAAAAATTTAAAACAAGTAAAAACATATCACACAAGGGAGACTGCACTAGACATAGATCAAACCACAGGTCTCCCCAAGTTGGCCTGAGCCTATGGGTATCGGGCCCAGGCTATCTTCTATTAAAAAAAATTACATATAAATTATTTTTTGAGAGAACAATGGGTGTCGGTCGACACCTTGGCACCCCTACTTCCACCCCTGTTCTTAATGCAACAAATTGTCACGTTCGTTCGTCCGCAGCTTCGATGGCAGGATAATTAGGACACAAAAATTGCATTTTCCCAATTATATATTCGGGCTTGACAGGATATGATTTTCAGAGAAAATTGGGTGCTCCTAAAAAGGATGAGAGTTGAGTGCTAGGGTTTGGTGGAGACAGTGAGCACCCACATGGAAGTCAATGAGCACGTAACGTAGGTGATGAAAGTAGATTCAATGGAACTAGCTAAGATGCATGTCAAATTTTTAGAGGGTTTTATCAGGTAGTTTCTTTTTTTAAGGATATCGACTTATACTGCTGTCCGTCTCTATTGGCTAATTCTCATCTTCACGTTTCAATTTGATGTACTGCTAAATAGATGAGGGAATACTGATATGATTATTGTGCTAAGCAATACTAAGATTAAAATATTCAAAATACAATGGTCTAAATCGCGCTACATCAATTAAAATGTTTTTAATATTTTAAATAATGTGTTTAATTATAACCGTCGGATTTACAACTTCTAATTTTAATCTTCGCTCAACATGCTCAACACAATAATACTTAACATGATAACCGAACTCAATATATGCTACACCAGGATCCACTGTTCAACTTGATGTGCTGATCGCCCGGCCAGCAACTTCCTGAAATTAAAGCTGCATCGACGAATCACACGTACAATCCGCCCTGTACCTGAATTATCTAATAGCCATGTTTTTAATGAACTTTCCTCTCTCTCTCTCTCTCTACCCCCACCTTCTGTTTTTCTAAGCCTCTATCGCCCTTCTGAAAAGCACTAAACATATTCAATCTGATCTATTATCGATATATTGCCCCCGCTTCCCCTGGTTTTTAAAGGCAAGGGAAGCACTATAGCCATGGTCACCTTCTTGAGGGTGTTTGCTGTGTCTGTATGCATCTAAAAAGGCTTCCTACTTTTCGAAATAAAATAATCTTGCAAAGTCTTTCAAGGTAAAAAGCAAGGCAAGGGTAAGAAACATGGAGGCAAGAGCTAAGCAAATACTGGATCTCTCGCACAAACAGGGCCGGCTCAGTAAAAATAGAGGTGTAAAGCAGGGATTAAAAGCGAGGTCTTTTTACTTTTGAATATAATAAAAAATATATTTTAAACAGATATTTACTTTAAAATGCTCTTGTATTGTATTATATGTAATAAAAATTAAATAAAATTTTCATAAAATAGAGCTACTCATAATTTTGAGCACGAACAATTTTTGAAGCCTTAATACAACAAACTATTTTACAAAGACAAAACTTTATATATATGAAATATATTTTTGTTTGGGCCTTAGCCAGCCGTCCAAGCTGCCTACCCCTTCAGCCGGCCCTGCGCACAAAGACAAGGGTCGAACTTCCTCGGTAGAAACTCTTATTTTTTCCTCGGTAGAAACAATTAGACAGTCTCTAGTTTTTTCTGATTTTGTTTTTGTTGTATGGTCCTACCATTTTTTTTTTCGCTTTCTGCTTTTTTAAAGGAAAATCTCCCTTTTCTACTGTCTCTCTCTCTCTTCCTCCCTCTGATCTCTCCATATATTGACAACAAGTCTCCGAGTTGTTTCTCTTTCTGTGGTGGGGGTCTGTATTTCTGGGACCAATGGATTGAAACGTGAGAGGGAAGGGACAAAAGGGAGGAGGCCGCCCATACCTTCATTTTCTTTCCTACTTCTCTAACCCAACACCTTCATGTTCTGCAATAGATCAACCTCTTAAATCTCCCGAAGTACGTGCATTTATTGCTCTTTTCCTTCCTCTCCTTTCTGACTACAAGTAGTCCGCTCCCATTTCTACTAATCGCCAACATAAAACATAGTTTTCCTTGCTATCTATATATCGACCTTTCAAACATTTTGGACTTACCATTTATAAAATGTCAGTCAGTTCTTCTCTTCTTCTTTTCCTTCTATGCCTTTCTTTGCATGCATGTAATGCCCGGCATCTTCGTGCAGTTGATAAAAAGCTAGGAACGAAAATCCACTTGTCTATCAAGGTTGGTACAATTTTGTTTTCCCATCTTTTATCCTCGTATTTTCTTTTTACTTTTGTCTTTCTTAGCCTGCTATGATCGTATTCACATGATCTTCTTTTTCTTCTAGCCTGCTCTTCAACTTGTTTACAATATCCATTTGGATTTCTGCAGAATGATGATAAGATAGGTTCGGACCAGATTTCAGCTCTATCAAATGTGAAGTCTTCCTCGTCAAAGCAACATGGAGTGGCAAAAAGAGAGAGCATTGCTGGAACCCCCTCAAATGAAAATACTCAAAAGCTGAACGAGACAAGGACAAACCAGAAAATTCCTAAAGGCGAAAGCAAAACTTCAGGTGCTGTTCCAACTGAGTCACTTGTCTCGGTTTCTTGGCCTGTGCCTCACAGGAAACGCAGTGAAAAAACTCCTGGGTTCTACTCGGACTACATGCAACCAAGTACACACCCTCCTTCTCACAACTGAGCAACACGTACGGGAAAATATACTTGGTCCCTAATTTCTTCTTATTATCTCGCTTATCCTATGCTCAATTGTTTTCTTAGTCTTGGCGGCATAACTATAGATCCTTTCACATGGATGTTTAACATTTGCTCTTGGATTTCAAGCGTTTCCTAGCCTATAATCTCTTACTAATGTATATCAGACAATGATCGTAAGAAATATCTCCTGCCACCTTATTAATCGTTTTGTCATTTTTTTTCCTCATAACTTGCAATATCTGATCTACTGCTTCACTATCACAATTTCTTGTACTCCTCACGGCATAATGTTCTCAAAGCTGATCGCTGCTTTCTTGATCTTCTTCAACCTGATCACCGCCGTGCCATCATCATCATCATCCTTACATAGTTACATACATGCAAACGAAAATACACACATGACATGACATCCACATCCACAGCCACACAGATTCAGTAAACAAAAGAATGGTACTATAAGTACGCAATTATGAGGTTCTCCAATATCTTAATGTGCTTGATACGATCCCTCGATGATCGGCTTGAATATTCAGTCATAGATATTAGATGGGACTATCATGGGTATGAAATCATCTTAACACATCTAGCTAGTTGATTTCAAAGCTGGTTAGGTGTGTAGTACTTTGGCACTTAATGCATATATACAGGGCCGACTCTAGCTATAGGCAGCATAGGCGGTTGCCTAAGGCCCCCAAATTTAGGAGGCCCCTAATTTAAAATTTTTTATAATGGTATATTTTTAAAAAATTAATATTAAGGCCATATCAAAGACTATTAATTGAAGAGGCCTATTAAATCTCTTTGATTGAATGAGCATTAATTTTTCCCTAAATTTAGGAGGCCCCAAATTTAAATTTTTTTGTAATGGTATTTTTTTAAAAAAAAAAACTTAATATTAAGGCCTAAAAAACTTAAGGCTAAAGAGTATATTAATTGAAGATGCCTATTAAATCTCTTTGATTGAATGAACATTAATTTTTTCCTAAATTTAGGAGGCCCTAGTTCAAAATTTTCTTTAATGTTATATTTAAAGAAAATTTAATATTAAGGCCTCAAAAACTTAACTTAAAGAGAATGAGTGTTAACATTTCACTTTTTGTGATATTTATAAAATCTGCGTTCAATCTTATAATATCTTCTTGTTTAAAGATAATAATTATAATTAATTCAAATAAATCTTATAAGTCTAATTCAATCTCTTAATTTATTTAATTTTTTACCGTTAGATATTGTTAGCTGCTTAAATTTATTTGAGACAATATCTGTCAAGTATAAAAAATATAGACAAATTATCTCTCAACTCTTATCTTTCCTCACTAAAGTCTTAGGTACTCTTATTCTAAACTTTTTACTTTAATTTTTTTAATTTGTATTTATTTATCATTAAAATTAATAAAATCTTACTTAAGATGGAGTATGACTCAAGAAAGATTAAATGATTAGTAATATAATTAATTAAAAATGATATATTAACAAATTTAGAATATTACAATTTGATAAGTAATTTTACATCCAAAAAACTATAAGAATACTTTTAACTAATTTTTGTTAATATTTTATTTTTAAATATATTATTTTATAAATTATTATAAAAAATCTCGCTTTATAATTTTGCCTAAGAGCTCAATTACCATAGAACCGCTATATGTTTAGAGATCCTTGTATTCAAGTTTCACAATGACAATTGACAACTATTCTACAGTGTGCCCATTAATTAATGAGGGTGTCGAGCATATCATATGGATGATGCATGCACCTACATGGACATACGAAGTGCTTTGTATACTTGCATAAAAATATATGCAGTGGATGCACGCATGACGTACATACCGATGTGGTGCAATATTGGACGTGCATGCATGCAATATAGACATGAGATCTCCGTTGGGCCAAACGCCCACAACAATCTCTGCCTTCTGGTATATTTTGACATTGGCCAGACGAAGCAATGTTCATTAAAATTTTCCTCTAGCTTCTATTTTAATCCCCTTCTTTTCTTTTCATAACGACATGCAATTGGATGCTCAAATATAAAGTACTGCAAGGCATAAATCCCTGCTCATGTAGATACGGATCAGGTTATCATGAGTTCTCCTGGTATATATATATTAAACTTGACCAAAAACCATCAGTAGGTTATGTGGCTTCTTTTTATGTTTCCTTCTTGTTCGAAAGCTAAATCTTGAAAGCTTAGAAGCTTACTGGTTGAATTATTTCCATTACTTGTTTCTGTTAAACTACCAGTACCATATATATTAGGTGAAATTGTTGATAAATAAACAGTAGTGTATCTGGGTATCTCCAAGGGGTGCTATAAATATATACACGATTGAGTCAAATAGCTAGGTTTAAGCTTTTGGGTTAAGGTGGTGTATGATCAATATGTTTATATCAAAATCCCATGTTCGTCTCTAATTTGTAGAAATCTTCAACCCTTGATTATTCAAGAGTTTGAGAAGCCTTACCAATTTTCTCAAGCGGATCAATAAATGAATGTGAAGCATTGAAGTTGACTGAAAGAAACATGATAAGGTACTCAGGATTGGTACTTGGTAGGCCTATTTGGGGTCTCACATATATGGGGATGGTTGGTTAGTCTTAAAAATCGAGGGTGACAATTAACATATTACCTACTCTTTCAGTTGAGGTTTAAATATCCCACAGAGTCTCTATCGCTATTTGACTGCAGCTGCGAGCAATATTGACTTTGTAATTGTGTCCTAAATCTCATGTGCTTTTCTCAGTACTTAATTACAGGGTAATTTTGCCCTCTAGCTAGTTGAAAACGGCAGTCTTACTTAAAAGTGGGTTAAATTATTGAACATTAAAAGGCTAGCTAATTGGCACCTTGGTGAAATGTTAAAGGGGGTATTTTTGTGTTTCCTTTTCGATGTGGTCGTCGATGAAATATATAATGTTAAAGGGGGTACCTTCACGTGTACAATATATTCAACTCAAAGTTGCATGAAAATCAAGTCAATTAAGTTACCTGGCTTGTTTAATGTTTACCGCCTATAGCAAAGGAATTATAATGATAAATGTAACATTTGTTCTATCATTGTCCTAATTAAGTGATTAAGCAAGATGCCTAATTGCATACTTCAGCTGCTTGTACCTTAATTTCTACACGTCCATGTGACCAGAGGGATCAAATTCCAAGTCAAGTACTAGTCCTACCAGAATGCCTCTGTAATCCGTTTTACCCAATTTGTGCCTCGAGCTTGTACTGATTTGACTAGCTAGGACATAGTGATTGGACATAAGCTGCAATGACAAACCCTAAAGAATATTGACTAATGAATGAACTGTTCGACATCCAATGGAATAAAAACGTACCCTATTTGCATGAGAAGTAGAATTGTTTGATATATATAACTGTGACTAAATTGAGCATTACTTGTTAGGGTTAAGGAAAAGAGAATATGTTTAGATAAATTAATACAAATTATATCCCATTTTAAGATTCACACGGAGTTGAAATTAATTAATCAAGCCCTTAATGGTGCTGACCTGTAAAGGTACGTAATTAGCATTGCTTAGCCAAAGAAAAAGGGGGATGGTAATTAATTAGGATCATGTGCCGGCCGACATGAGAAGGGGACATAGGATGCAACAATTCCGAGGGTGTCCCCGAGACAAACAAACTTATAGTAATTCAAGTCCATGTTAAAATCCCCGTAAAGAATTGAAGAAAAAGACAGACCTTTGTGCGACAACCGAAACAAACATCCCATATCTCAATCCTCAAACGCCTCAACTCCGTGAATATGTCACTTTCCAATGTGATAAAAAGGGTTGAATTTGAACTCCAAACACCCACCAGACACTTTTCTTAATTTTTGTTCCACTAAATTCATTAATAATCAAGCTTAGTACAACGATATCTATTTAATACGATTTTTAAATGTTTTATTTTTTAAATATCAATAAAGATATTAATGCTATATTTTTAAATTACTGCTCTGCTGCTCTGCACTATGTTATTGTTACAACTTACAGCAACCAGCCATCATTTTGAGCCCTGGAAGTTATAAAAACAAAAGACCAGAAGAGAAAAAACAAGAGAAACGCAAAAGCCCCGTTTCACGGCAGTCATGGGAGAAAGAGTCAAACCTTCTGCTCTGAAGATGTTTATGAGAAAAGACATCCATAACTTTCTGATCACCGCATATTGACTCTTATAACTTTGGCATCGTGATTGGTCTCTTAATTTATAAGTTTCCAAGGCTTTTGTTTTGGTTTAATTTTTCCCCCAGCTTTTGTTATGGGGATTTGTTTCGCTTTCTTCTCCCAATTCCCTGTTTTGAGAAGATAAAGTTACTGTGAGAATAATATTATTAAAAGATAAATACAATTTTTAATAATCAATTACTACTCGGACTTTGATATATTACATAATAAATTATCAATTTTAACCCAATGCACTTTTCAACTATCAATATTACATACTTTACACCTTAAACTACTCACTTTGACACATTATACCATTTCACTATTAATGTTAGACACCTTGCATCCTTCGTCCTCTCACAATAATATCCTGAGAACCTAATAAACTGATAATAATATTTACAATATATAAAAAATGGGTCAATAATATCATCGTCATTTTATTCTAAAATTTTAACAGAGCTATAAAGTATCTAAAATTGGTAGTTAAATGATGCAATGTGTTGAGCCTAGATATTTGATAGGTGGAAAATTATATTTATCCTCATGCAAAATTTTGAGCTCTTCAGACAAACTGACGGACTAATGGCAGACGATATATATCTACTTATATGTTGAAGTCGTTCAACGGCGATTGTGAGCTTGGTTTTCTGGTTGCTCATAACTTTAAGGAAATTGCTTAGAAAAATAAATAAATATACAAGAGTCAAGACAAGTATTCATCTGCCACCCCAAACTCCATTTGGCACTGTTTATTTTTTGTTCTCAACATTTTACACAAAGAAAATTCAAATAACCAGCTTTTAAATCTGATAGAAAGTTTATCATCCACTATATTGGTATGAAAATTTTGCAGATTCAACATATCTGAATCTCAGATCGTGAGCTAAGATAAGAGAATATTTCGTCTTGATTTCTAACAAGTTCTCGAAATCATCATCATTTGTGAGACTCCTTCAATGCTCACATTTGAATTTGACGGAGCAAAAGCAATCAGTTTCCTTGCTGGATACACATCTGGGTAAAAGAGGCTGAATAGAATTAGCGGCCAGCGAAATCATCTGGGGGTTTATCCGCGGATGGTGGAGCCTTTGCTACTGATGTGGCAGAGTTTGTGGCTTCTTCAGCTTCAACGAGCTTGCGTAGTCTCTCTTGAAGGACCCGTACCCTGTCCTCAGTCTTACGAAGCTTCCTCCATCTGTAGGTAAGCCATACGCCAAAACCACCATATACAACAATATATGAAGCCCACACGTAAGGGTAAGTTTCTGCATGCTCCTTGATTTTCTTGTACTGTTCTACCACCTTTGCTCCCCAGCCAAGAACTGGAGCACCAGTGGCCTGTTGATCTTCTCCTTTTTGTTCAGTTGACATTCTTTTTATTCTGCAACACTGTTAGGCAAACGGGTTAAGCTGAGAAGGAAACAGAAGGAGAACCTATTATGTCATTTGATACACAGTGAAAATCCATTGTGACAACCTGCTATAATGATGCTCTTTGAAGTACATAATTATACAAACAGAAGTTCAGAACCACCAGCTATAATCTCCACAAAATTCATCAAGAAAGCCAACTTGACCAAATCACATCTACACACAAGTACTTCTCATAATCCCAGACGAGATGGAATCAAGCTTTTATGCACGACCACAACCACAAGTTGCTTGTACGTGGCATTTTTTGGGTCCATGGTAAGGACATTTGGACATGTTATACTCCTATACCTGCCACAAGGTACATAATGGGTACCCTTAGTTGGTTCAGTTTTAGTTTTCCCATTTATTTTTCATATTGTTTTTTAGTTGTACTTGATGTGAATTGAACCTGAAACCTCATCCATCACCCAGTACTTATAGGGTGGAAAGCGTCATTAAGCCCAAAGGTCCTTGGCTGTTCACAATATGGGGCCAAAGTTTACATCTAAAAACATACTTGAATTTCTCTGTTACATATGTGTACAATCTAATATGTATGTATTATACATGACCATATGATACACAAACATTTACTACTCCTAGATGACAGGTACTTATTTTCCCCTCCACTCGTTTTCCTCTCCATATATTGTAATTTGGAAAGTAGTATACTTCCTATCATAAACGACCAGATATCAATTCTCCATATATTATATTTGGACAGTAATTTCATTCATTTACAACTGTCACAATATCCAGTTGACGGTCCCATAGGGTGGTTAAGGGAATCTGACAACTTCGGATCTACAAACATAACCGACATATCGTGTCTCTATAACAGGGGAAAAAAACGTCTATGATAGGAGATCAAATCTAAAATGATAAGCAATCATACAACAAGATATGCAATCATACAACGATTTGCATAATAGGCAATACTTTAAAAAGTATACGACATCAACAAATCCCCACTTCTTGAAAAATTTTCATTCTATAAAACAAAAGTAGGCAATACTTTAAAAAGTCAGAGGCCATTATCCCCCAATTGGCACCCTCTAACTACTTCATAGTGCTCCAAACATACTGAAGAATGAAGGAAGAAGAGCAGTAACCCAGAGTGGGCTTGAGTCTACAAATCATGCAAAGCTATTACAACTTCAGTGCAAGTGGCATAAATCAAGTAAAATAACTATGTTGAAATGCTCAAGCATCCAAGGGATAACAAAGATTACATATAGAAATAGGTCATAAATGCATTGGCCATGACTATAAAAGTAAAAAAAATAGAGAGTTGAAATATGGGACGAAGTTAGATGAACACAGTGCCTACCTCTAGTCACCCACACAGGCCAATCAGAAAAAGATCACAGACAACTAGTTATGAAACCACTGCAGTATATTTAGGCCTACCGAGCAACACTTCACCAATTTACAATCCATTTTTCCTTTTAACATCCTTCTACTGCGAATCAAATGAGAATCTAAGAGTACAAGAGTAGGTGGAGAACCCACATTTACTTGGACCACAGCTGGAAATGAGCTAGTCTAATTTCAGATGAGGTTTTTGTGATTTCGGGCTGGGCTAAAATTTTATGACCAAGGGGCTCAAAGAAGAAAGCTCCTTGCATTTTGTGGTATCTTAGACTACAATGTAAAGGAACCTTTTACCCTTTTTCATTAAGAGGTTAACTATAGTAATTTCAGATTACCCTTGTAACCCACCTTCCATAATTAAAACAAAATATGCAAGAGCAGACTCGATAGATTTATGGTTCTTAGAGTATTCAAGTAAGCTAACTAACCAAACGAGACTCCTTTAAATTTTAAGGGAGTTCATTTCCTACAAATGGACTTTAGCCAAATAAGAACTGCAGGAGACTAATTTACATGAGTTTATTTTGCTCTTCTTATCTGTTTCTTCGAAGCAATAAATTAGGAAATTCAATTCCACATCCTCACTTGCCTGTCCTAATTTTACCAACATTTTAGGGCAAACTAGAGAAAAACTTAGTATTGTAAGAAAAAACAGGACAGACATTTTCAGCTTTGCAGAAAATAGGGGCATTTAATCTACAGGAAAGTGCCTAACTTGATATTAGTTTTATTCAAAGAGCAATGAAGCCGAACAAACAGAGCAAAGAGCAGAAAAAACCCAAATGCACTATCGCAGTATTCAGCACCCCAGGTGAGAGTCATACATGCATACAGACTAAATATAGAAATACCTGGTCGAAGAGCTCAACAGAAAGTTGCCGAATTTAGGGGGAAAAAAGTTTGCAGACAAATGGCATCGTCGTGTGATTGAATTTGAAGATGGGCAAACTCCTAAGGCGAAATGACAAATTTTTTTTCCCTACCGTAATGCAAAAAAATGTCATACAAGGTTACAAGCACCGGATAATACTTTCAGCAATTAAAGGAAGGTTCTCACAATAAAGGCGTAGCAAAGCGGAATTTAAACATTTACCCAAAAAGTTTTTACTTGCACAAAAAAGGTGGAAATTAATCCCTTATCCTACAGTACAGTTATAACAGTTATATTTTTAAAGGAAATGCTTGGAATTGTCCCCTTGAAGGCCAGAAATTAATCCCTTATCCTACAGTACATTCAACAGATATTACAAAATTAGATACGTCAACTCCATCAACTACATTGTCAAGGCCAGAAACAAATCCACATCATTGTAGACTGATCACAATTTGTTTTAAAAAACTCAATTTGTAGACAGTATAAAATAGAAATGGTACCCCTTGTTAGAAAACATACGAGCAGCAATTTGCAAAACCAGAAAGCGAAGCGCGCCACAGCCCTTTGAGGAATAGAATCGAGCACTTGGAAGGCATTTGAGTGTGCACTAGGCGTGGAATATTTTCTCAACCAATAAAAAAAATTATCTAAGAACAAAGCAATAACTAAAATTATTCCGAAATTTTCCTGACAGTTCTGGGCGCAACATATTTTATTTCATAGAAATCCCATAATATAGCATTTAGAATCAGAACTTAGTATTGATTCAAATCTAATCACAATCTAAGTATTCTGAGAGTTGAGAGAGAGAGGCTGAAGACTAAAGTGTACCTGGACAGCGGGCGGCGGCTGAGAGAGAGAAGGAGAGGCTGATACTTGAGAGAGAGAGCCGTGGAGGAGAGAGGGACGGAGACGTCGGAGAGGCAGAGAGGGAGAGAGAGAACTGGGAGAGAGGGTGGCGTGGAGCGGTGGAGGTTTCGGGAGAGTGTTAAACCAGGGTGAAACGCATGGGCTTGGAGCTGGGCGGTCCGGGGCCCCAGTTGGCACAGGCCTGGTTACACCTCAGAGTGAGAGAGAGAGAGAGAGAGAGGAAATGGGCGTTACGGTTTTGGACAAAACATTGATGGACTGGGCTTTGGTAGGGGCGGGTGGCATTTGTGGATGAGCGAGCCCATCCGTATTGCGGGCCTCGACGTAGACCATTCAGCCCAGTGTACGTGGCAACAGAAATGGATCAGCGATGTTTTATTGTATTAACTGTAAAAGAAAGGAGTGAAACTAAAATCAGTTTCCCGCCAGAAAGCATCTTCCAGGATTTGGAATCCCTTCAGTTTAGGAAAAACGATAGTGAGTGAAGTTCAATCAATTCAATTGAGAGTAGAGAGCGACAATGGAGGCGAAGAAAGCTGGCTCATCGTTGGACGATCTGATGTCCTCGTTCAACACTCGCATAGCTGAGCTTCAAGAGCTCGTTATTGCGCGTAACAGTGAGTCGATTTCTAAATAATTATTTCTTCCTTATTCTTTACGTAAGAGAAACTCTTCGCTATTTGCTTTTCAGTGTACCCGGCTACTAGCATCACCGATTTGTCGGCTGTGGACGCCACATTGAAGGCCATGGAGCTTCAGCTGCAGGCTATCAAGGACCGGTTGCGCGACGAAACCCTAGCTATTCCCAAAGCTAAAGTACTCCTATACCTCTTTCTCCTCCGTTGTTTTAAACTTTTGAAAATGGTTCAACGGCGATTGTGACTTTGGTTTTTTGGTTGCTCCTAAGTCATAACGTTAAGAAAATTTAAATGGTTTTAAATTTATAAATTTGGCTGTTTTCACTGATGAGGAATTTCATTTATGGGGGGGGGGGGGAAGAGAAAAGGACAGAACTTCTGTGCAACTGAGGTACTCTTGAATTAAAGTTTGTTTGATAGCTGACAAAATAGAGGAAAACGGTTTTCAAGTTTGAGTTGTGATATCCGTTACTGTCATGTTTGGGAAAATACTATAAAATATCGGAGTGCTAATGTTTCGGATTTTGCCTCTAAAACGGGAATTTATAGCTGTGCACTGAGCTGACTGTACGTCAACTATTCGGGCGAGTTTTTAATTGCGCCCGCTCTTTAATTGTTTCTTCGATTATATGCTTCGCACCTGATAAAGGATAACATATTTAGGATTAGAAGATGATAGTCATTTTGTTCAAAAGTTTTTGCATTCCTGTATATTTGATCAGATGAAAATTGGATGATTCACTCAACTGGGCTTAATACAGAGGCATGGACGAACTGATTACCCACAGTGCCTATTCGTTTCTGAGGAAGTTTTGGAAAGGAAAAGGATCCAAGATTATAAACAAATCAATTATATTTATGGTTCCTTTGGAATGGAAGTAACTAATTCCTTCATAAGCTGAGTCTATTGCAACTGCTTATTCGCTCTTTTATTTTTCCTGGGAAAAAGAAAGAGACACATAACTTTCATTTGGTTTTTCACTAGTTATCGAACTGGCTGGTAAGAATTTGATCGAGGTTGATTAACTGTCTCTTCCTTGCTGTGGTTGCAGAACCTCATTGAAGCATCACTACGACAGCAGAAGAAATTGCAGAGTATGTCCATTTACGTTCCAGCACTTGTTCCTGAAAGATTGCCAGTAACAAACTTGGAAACCAGTAGAAGGTAATAATATATTTTTTTTCCTTCTTACTTTGTTATAAGTTGTGATTTATGCTTGCATAAATGGCCAACTCTTGTTAATGTTTGGGTTGCAGCTTGCTTCCTGAATTCTCTAGACAAGATCCCGGAGTTGGGTCTTTACAACTTGAGGAAGAGCCTGCAGCAGTACCTAAGGTAAGTGGAACGACTGTCACAGGATTTGCAATTCAAGCAGACTATTTCAACATATTTTCATCTCCTACCTTTAGGTAATCATCTTGAAAGTCTAGAGTCAAACTTGACCATTTGGACGCATGAGTTGGTTTCCTGCAATGAACTCTAACTCAAAAGCCATCTTCTCTCTTATAAGAATGGGATGAGGTTATGATCGTGGCATTGGTTGTATGTGTTAAGTATCAATGTAGAAAAGATGTAGAATAGTCGGTTTCTAATCATCTGCTACTTCACAGCATTATAGATACTAGAACAAGCACTAGATGTAAGAATTTAGCTGTATGATATCCTCCAATAGCACAAGTGTTAACAATTTCTTAGTATTTTGGGTATCAAATAAAGAATTCCACGCCATGTGGTTCTATTATCTCCCTGGAAATGGATCTTAAAAATATGCTTTCTAATGTGAAATTATAGATCCCGACATAAATAAAAAGTCGCTTTTCTTTTTTTCCTTTCGATATTAGATTTGGAGTTGTCTATGACTGGTGGTTTTTCGAATATACTATATGTACTTTATGGTAATTCCCTTTTCTTTGTTCCAGTTTTCGATGGCTCTATACATGGTGATAATATATTTTCTCTTGAACCTCAAAAATGGGCTAAACTGTCACACCCCAGACCCAGCAGGGTCCAACAGTGGACTTTTTCGTTAAACAAAATTTCAAGTAACTCAAAATATATAATTCATTTATTCCAAATAAACTTAATATATAGTCCTCACTTTCAAAATCATAAACTTAAATAAAAGTCTCAATAAAACAAAATGCAATGTAAAATAAAATAAAACTTCATTCTCATCTATCCCAGCCCGCATGCCATCTAAGCTCGATCCTCAGCATGCTCCTCTAAATTATCTGAAAATAGGAATATATTAACGGAGTGAGTTCGACAACTCAGTAAGCGGAGAATAAAAATATTAATAATAATCTTTTAAAATAAATCTCCAATTGATTTTTCAGTAGTTCAGAAATTTCCCTTAGGCAATATCAGTAAGCCATATTTACCCTATGGCAGGGTTGTGTCATCACTCCGAAGAATAGATGCACCAGTAATCAGTAATCAGTAATCAATGAGTTGGTACCAACAGAGACAATAATAACAGTAATCAGTAATACATATTGCCACAGGGATTTCAAACATAAAACAGTAATTAACAACATAAAATCATATTTCAGTATAAACCAGTAATTGAATAACAGTGAATCCAAAAAATTCAAAACAGACTTCAGTATAATTTTCAAACCCGTCATTTCATATAATCGAGGAAAAATCTATCGTTACCCCGCTTACCTGACTCGCTTAAAAATTAGATATTCCCGCTATTAGCACAACCTAACAGTAATCCGGAAAAATAATTAGGGATCAAAATGATGTTTGAAACCTGAATTTCACAATGTATAATTCGTTCAACTATTTGAAACGAATTACACACGTGATCGGAGTAGAAAAAGAACAGAGCATACCGTCGCCGAAAAACTTCAAAAATTCGCAGCAAAGAGGGAGAGAGAGACAGAGAAAAATTTCTCAAAAATGATGTATGAGGTCAGATTTGAGAGGTGTGCTCAACCTCTGAACGAGCTCCCCCTTTTATAGGTGAGGAGAACCAAGATTTGGCCGAAAATTGCATTGAATCTCGGTTGAAACTTATGGCTTTTCGAAATCCATCATTAAACACAATAAATCATTTTATTTATGAAGAATCTTCGAGATATTGTCAAAGGAGTTGAATAGGCTTCGAAATCTAGACAAAAAGAGGTGTAACGGGTGAGAAAATGAAGAGAGAGAGAGTGATTTATGAGAGAGAAACAACTGGTCGGCGAAAAGCCATGTAACAGCTGTGGAATTCGAAAAATTAGGGTTGAGGAAGAAGATGAATCAAAACGCAACGTTTTACTAAAAAATCAAACCGGGCGAAAAGAAGTTTAAGTAGTTTAAAAGTTCATTAAAACTTAACAACACAGCAGGCGCCTCAGTGGTCCGCGCGCCTCTCTCCTCTCCCAAGCGCCCCAGTTCGAATCCTCGCGCTGCCTCTTTTCTCATTTAAACGTCTAAACATAATAAATATAATGTGCGTCCTATTAAAACATGAAAACGTTTGCAGCTCAGTGGTTTCCCTTTGTTTACCACGAGCCCAGGAGTTCGAATCCTGCCATGCCCCTTTTTATTTAAAACGGGTTTTCACATAAACTATCAAAGACAAAGAAAAAGGATGTCAAATATTACATCTTTAGAGATCTTGTGCAAGTCATATGCAGCTGGAGTGTGAGGAAACAGCTCCAAGCACATGTTCTCATTTTTTTCTGTTTCCAATTTCAGGAGAAAAAGGGTCGTGGCTCTCCACCTTTGTGGTATATAACTGCCAATGAACTGGATTCTCTGTCATCGTAAGTGTATGCTTCCTGCTATAGTCGTTCAACATGTGATGTTAGAGTGAGTTTCAGCTACTGTATCTTCTTATGCCTTGCAACAGGTTACTTAAAGCTGGTCACTTGGAGTATATCATTTATAACAGCTGTCTAATAACACACTTCTAAACTTGAACAATGTAAAATGACATTACGGAAATGTGTATATATGTTGTATGTCTTAAATGTTTGCTTACATATGTTTGGGTTTATGCGTACATTTGTCTGCCAATGATTAAGGAAATAGAGATGAACACTTTGAAAGTGTGCCACAAGTATCAGGTGGTGTTGTTGAGTTGGATATCTGACATGCCAGTTGTCAATGGTAGAATGAGTCCATTTCACTGCTTCAGTCTACAGATATGGAAATCAAATTCCTTTCTCTACTCTCCTTTTAATCTTTCCCTTCTCTTTTTCTTTTTCTGAGTGGCCTCCTCGAGAGCAGGAAATTCTGGTCTATCAAAATATTATTATGAGTATTTCATTAGATTTTTTGCTGTTAAGTGTTGTCACAGATACATGAGAGGAAGGCTTACACTGGAGAAGGTCAATGCAGCTATTAATGACATAGCAACTTATGCTGAAGCAAATGCTCAGCTTATTGCTGCTCCAAAGAAGAAGGTTCTCTTTCCAATTTCATTGTTTCTGATACAGGCATCTGTTCAATCTTAAATGCCTCCTAATTAAGGTTATCTTTCTTCATGAAGCTGGCAGAAAATGTCTGGGAAAAAGCACTGGTAAGTGACCTCAATTAGGCGACTGTTTGATCTTTGGATTAGTGCATCACAATGCCCCCTTTACCCGGCTATTGATTACCGTCCTTAAAATAGCATTGGCTGGTTGTCGCTTGGTGGTTGAAGAGAGACCTGGGATCAAATCCTGCCAAATAAGAAATAGAATGAGCAATGCCCTCCCGTCCCACCATCCAACTCCTTGAACCTTTCCTACAATGTGGTAGAGGTGCTGATATAACAGTATGCCAAAACTACAATCCAAGAAAGGAACCCGTATTCCCCAATTTCCATAAAATTGGCTTGTACTTATTAGTGCTGAATTTCCTTGTCTTGTTTTATAGCTTGGTACTTATTCATTACTGCTGAGACATGCAGGAACTAAGAGATATTGCAATGACAGAAGCCATAAAGGGAAAACACTTTTTCCTTGAAACTGACATAAAAGGACCATCACTGAAGCTTGACAATAGTGGAAAAGCTATTCTGACTGTGAGTGTTCCTCTGTTACAGGCTATTAGAATAGCTAATACATGCCTTTTTTTTTCTTTTTTCATAAGCTAATACATGCCTTACAACGGAGATAAAATGACCTGTGGCATAAACTCAATAGTCACCTTCATATAGCTAATCCATGCTTCCCGCTCTATGCTGGGGCTGGGTAAATGTAATAAACCCACATAAGCTTGGAGATTCACACTTAGAAAACTGGCTTACCAAGTGGAGGTGCCTCCAAGGTTATATTAAGGCATTACTTTTATTCCCCAACCAATGTAGGATTGTTACAGACCACCACCCTTTAAGACCAACGCCCACGTTGGTCGAGCACCATGGGGCTTCTATTCACCGGACTGGGGTCATGCCCGTTCCACTGGATCCATGGCCGTGCCTTCTATTCCTTGGACTAGGTCGTGCCCGTACCACCGGATCCATGGTCGGCCACTCCGTAGGCGTTGTGGCGGGGTAGAACAAGAGCCCACAACCGGCTCTGATACCATTTGTAATAAACCCACATAAGCTTGGAGATTCACACTTAGAAAACCGGCTTACCAAGTGGAGGTGCCTCCAAGGTTATATTAAGGCATTACTTTTATTCCCCAACCAATGTGGGATTGTTACAGTAAAGGTCTTTAATATAGACTTTTAGTTTAGTTTTGGTCAGAAACTTATGTATATTCCCAACCAATCCAAGGAGAAAAGTAAGGATTTTTTTTAACCTTGTACTGAAAATCGAAGT
Source organism: Myrica gale (assembly GCA_963930655.1). Classification (NCBI taxonomy): domain Eukaryota; kingdom Viridiplantae; phylum Streptophyta; class Magnoliopsida; order Fagales; family Myricaceae; genus Myrica; species Myrica gale. The sequence continues at coordinate 3,792,988 of OZ005607.1, forward strand.
TCAAGCAATAGAAAATGAAGATCTGACGAACACAATATGTGATTTCAGTGAGATGCTTTCCTACATTTCTTTTCTCAGTAGATAGATGGGATATTGTGGAGTTTACGCAGTAAGAGTTTGATGTCTTCATGACTGTTTATGAAGTTTCGTTATTTCTGCAAGGAGAATATTATATAATTGAGAATCATGGTGCTTTGTAGGTCCTTCGCCATCTTGGTCGCATAACTGAGACTCGGATTGGGCATCAGCGTGTGATTATCCTATTGAAGCCCCAATGAAGTGTTGCTTTCCAAGAACCCCACATTATATGCTTGTAATCTTATTGCATTTCTCTGAAGGAAGATTACAAGCAGTCACCTGGCATGAGTAAATGTGATGTACTTGCAAGCCTTGGGGATAAAGGAAAGAGGATAACAACGGCTTTTGAAAGCTGCACTCAGTAAGGATTGTAAATACTCTTTCAAGGTTTTCCAGGAAATTGGTTTCCTGTAAAAAAAAAAGAATATGAATCTATCTTACTCTTGTTTGTATTCGAATCTTTTCTTCATTTATTTCCATCGTCATCCTGTAAAAAAGGTTCAGCACATGAAGAGACTGATTAGCTTTTTTTTTTTGATAAATTCTTTGATCTCGAGTTGTCTTGAGTTTGTGTGATTACTAGAGATCGCATTGAGAGAAATAAGGGAGTTCTTGATCACCTGTAGGTGGTTTGCTTAATTCTTCCTGGCTAGGAACAATTGATTTCAGAATCTCAATAATTGAAGACGGACAAGGATAATCCCCACGAGATCTGATCGAATTCCAAAGTACAAATTCATGAATAATAGAAAACTCCAATGTCCTTTTCCACAGCCAAGAAAAAAGTGTGCTCTTGCTCAATATTCTGTTCGAACTATTCTGTCTGGCACTCGTTCGTTTACAACCAAGCAATTTGATTATGACGGCCAAATTATTTAACCAGCATAATTAAAGAGCAGTTGATCCTGAGAGAGACACCTAACCCTCCTAATAATACCGAGAATTATATTTGTTTGGGAGACAAGAAATTCTTATGCTATAAACAAAGCAGTCTTGATCGAAAACTAGCTAGATACTTAATTAATCGGTGTTAACTGCTGATGGGTAGAGAATCCGCGTGCTTAGGCAAAAAAGAACAGAAAGAGAACTTTTTTTTTTCAACGAAGAAAGTAGGATTTGGAGTACAATTATTTGCCTGGAGAAGGTTGAGAACATGCAGATTTGGAGTGCCTAGTCTCAACTTTTGTCTATATTTTCTGCAGATTATCCAACCAGAGGCATCAGGGTTCTGTCAGAGTACGTAGTTGTTCTTATCCCGTGGGTTATCTTCTAAAACTCCGACCAATCTTGGTTGGAGTGTGTTATGTAAAACATAGACGCTTCACTTTTCTTCAATGTCCTAGAACTCATGATCTAAACAACGTAGTTCCATACTTCCATTTAACTGAAAACACAAGAAGGGGAAAGAAAGGGACTAATCATGTACGTGAACCAACTGGTCTTAAATTCATGACAGCAGGAAAAAGGACAAAAAGGAAAAACTTCTCAAGTTGGCCTAGCTCAGGAAACACAGCCTGGATCAGCTTATTCTACTCAATCAGTACCCTTTTAAAATTACTTATCTAACAGATTGGCAATTTGTTTTTCAGAAAAGAAGAAATTGAAAAGGACTATTCTACGGACGTCCAAGTTGCCAGTTGGACCGAGCAATATCGCCAATACAGTGAACCAAAACATTTGGATCTTTTCGAGCCACTGAACATCAAAAATATTTATATATAGTAGGAATTTTCGCCATCGAGACTGATAGCACAGTGACATGCATTAGTTTGCCAATGAAGTTAGTGAAGAAGATCCGTGGAAATGGGTTAACAGAAGAAACTTGCTGTCATGTCCCACATACAGAAAATTAAAGTAAAAAGATATGGGTTGTCACTTGTCTATTTTGTTTTTGGTTCTAGTCTCTAGATATAGACGAGTTCATGCAAAATAATCAATATTATGCAGAAGCATCAAATCTGAGAAACATGGCCTACTCGATCTCGGCCAAGTTGCATCGCGGCATCGCCAGCAGCTTGTTGCAGGGTTTCGTCCATTCCAGTGGGCAGTGGGCTGACAAGTCACAAGGGTCTGCATGTTAATTATTTTATTCCCTTGAGTACAATGTCCTTCTATATAAATCCTAGCCCATTCCCCTATATACTTCCACACCGCAAAACGCACACTAGAGTACAGTTACTCTAGATACATATACCACAGATTTAATAGCCTTAGAAAGCACTGCGCAGAAAAATGGCTTCTAAGGCTACTGCGACCATGGCTTTTCTAGTTTCTCTCAACCTTCTCTTTTCCACTATGGTCAGTTCAGCCTATGTCCCGGCCTGCCCACCGCCACCTAAGGCTCCAAAATATCCTCCTGTACACCCATACTTACCCCCCAGCCCTCCTGCTAACTCGGCCACTTGTCCCAAGGACACCCTTAAGCTAGGGGTGTGTGCCGACTTGTTGTATGACTTGGTGCACCTTGTTGTTGGAACCCCACCAAAGACCCCTTGCTGCAGCCTCATCGAGGGTCTCGTTGATCTCGAAGCCGCTGTTTGCCTTTGCACTGCCATCAAGGCCAATGTGTTAGGGATAAATCTTAATGTCCCTGTCACATTGAGCTTGCTGTTGAATTACTGCGGAAAGAATGTTCCAAAAGGCTTCCAATGTGCCTAAATATGGTGCTGAATCTCTTTAATATTTGTATACCTAGCTTGCTTCTATCTGATTTTTTTTCCCATGGTTATGAGTCTGTTTGAGCTGATATCAATCGATTGGTCGATATCATTTGTCTATTGGTTCCTAGGAAGGCCTTCCTCAACCTTTTCATCAACTACTGTACGATCACCTTCCACATTCTACCTGCAATAAAGAAGGTCATTTCTAATGAATAAAATGTTCATGTTTTCTAGATATTGTGAATGAACTACAGACTTTCAATGAATTTGGGCCTGGCTTTCGGAAATGATTTGATCTATTCTTCTAATTAGTGATCAACTCAAGTCCTTAATTATTGTATGCTATATTCTGGGATTGTCTCTTAAGTTCGAAGGACTTGGACTATACGACATGTAGTATGAGGAATAAACTGGAACCGCCAAGTACTGGCTTCGAAGAGTGATCGCGCGTTTCCTAATGATACAAATTCTTACGATAGTTTCTCTTGAAAATATATATCCTCAATACATATCACACTTTTCTCATTTCGGGTGAGTATCATAATAGCAGGGGATGGGGAGTTTGGAAGCAAAGAAGATATATTTGTCAAGAAAAACCTTAAAAGTAATGAAAATCATAAACTATGGATCGGGTAGTTCTTTTTCTTTTTTTCTTTTTTCATTCAAACCAGCAAGTTATGAAGAAGGTGAGTCTTGTGAATATTTATGACAGTAGATCAGAAAAGAACTAATATATATGTTCAGAAGGCATTGCAGATAAGACAACATAGCTAACAGAAACTTCGATGTCAGCACCTTCGCTAAAGAATCCTACAATACTTGCACCACCCAAATAAATCCGACATAGTTTCATACAACACATACCTCATAATTAGCGAAGCGTGTCTGAAAATGGCGTCTAAGGCTATTGCAACTATATATTGTCCGGCTTTTCTGGTAACTCTCAAACTTCTTTTTGTTGCGCTGATCAGTTCACCTTATGAGTAGTACTCCCGGGTGACCGAACTGCAGCAAAGTTTGCTGCAGTTGTGAGGGGCGGGCGTGGGTCCCGCCCCTGTACTGTTCATGCCCGAACAGTGTTGTACTGTTCGGGCATGAACAGTACGGGCCCTCGAGTTTGCCGTCCACTTGCCCAGTGGACAGCGTTGAGTTGGGAGTGTGTGCCAACTAGTAGAATGACATGACTTGTTGCAGGAGGCAACCAAACGAGGATTGAGATGTTCTCAACTTCAAAGCCCAATATAATTCACGGACAGCGTTGAGTTGGGAGTGTGTGCCAACTAGTAGAATGACATGACTTGTTGCAGCAGGCAACCAAACGAGGATTGAGATGTTCTCAACTTTCAAATCCCAAAATAATTCATGGACAGCGTTGAGTTGGGAGTGTGTGCCAACTAGTAGAATGACATGACTTGTTGCAGTAGGCAACCAAACGATGATTGAGATGTTCTCAACTTCACAGCCCAATATAATGAGTTTGGATTAAGTCCAGTACGGGTTAATACACATCCAACCCAATTGAATCCAAATTCATCTAGCGCCTCACAAGTCTCCACCTCATTCAACGAGGCCTGTGAGATGTTTGTTCGGCTGGGCTCCTCGTGGAACCGATCAGGCTCACATCAGTACTATTTTTTTCTCTCTTTAGCCGCACCGGTCGAACAACCTCTAAACAAATTGTGTGACCAGTCCGACAGGCGAGGTAGTCAAAGCAATTCCTTATAGCTATGGGGACCATGTTTGGGGTCCTTATTGCTCGTGGGATACAGCGTATCCATCATCCCGAACTTCGCCGTCACTGGCCTTGTCCTCGCGAAGCATGGGGGAAGCAAACCACAGCTACTAGTCCAAGCTCAGGCGTGGAAGAGGCAGTCAAAGCAATTCCGAATAATTAGAGATACATATATGCATGCAGTGATCAGGACCTGGTCACGTGTTTCTTCTATCTGTTTAGCATCTTTTTGTGGGTTTGGAAATCTACTAGAGAATCACGGTCGATCTTATGGGCTCTTTTAGTTGTATCGATATTAATACAAAGCGTACGCCGCTGTAATAAGTTTGATATTTTGAAGGACTTTTGAATGTATGTGTATCTTGTTGTTTGAGAGCTGTGTACTTTGAAAATCTATCTCAATTGGGCGTTTTATTTTTCCTTTTAACTGAATAAAATTAGGGCTTGATGCTACCATTAGACGATAAGATCATTGACCCCTCGAGAATATTCTGAGCAGAATATCTATCTATCTGAAACATGGCTCTCTCTCTTTTTTTCTTTTTTTTTCCTCCTCAACGCTTAAGGGTTGACAATGAATTACTATTTGGTTTCATCCGTGAAATTACTTAGCTAGAGACGACAGATTACTTCTCAATACAATTTCTTTTAAATTCATTAATATAGATGTAATATCTACGCATATGCACAAATAAATATATAAGATTGAAACGACACAAGTTTTACATCTACTAAACACTAGTTTGCAACACCTCCAATATTCCACCTGGCCGCCTCGACCCAACACACCCAAATAAGGCTTAGTGGGGAAAACTAAAAAAGTGAGTGTCTCATCGGTCAACAAGCTCTCGGTATGCATTCTCTTAGACATAACAACTACTTAAGCATTTTTCTCCTCTTCCCTAGAAGAACCCCAGGAAATCTCTAAGGCTTGATGGGAAGACAGAGATCTAGCGTGGAACAAATACATTAATTTTTTTATATAATTGGGTGTCCGAACCATTTATGCGCACCTCAACTAATCTCGAGACATTTACAATCCTCCGTCCCACACAGATAGAATAATTATCTAGCTACTCAGGTGGCTCCAAAGAATTAGTAACACCTATGAGGTTTTGAACTTAAAAATTTAGAGAGAGCAAGCTATTAAAACCCAAGCCTTAACCACGCCAATTCGTTGGGATTTGTTTTTTTTTCTTTATTCATCCTTTGAGAAAAAGGTCCAAATTCTTATATATTACTTGACCAGGATGAGTTGATCCTTGGAGAAGGGTTACTGAGTCGAGTGAACCTCAGTAAAGACTTGGGCATTACAATAACCCAACAAGAGCCCAACTTCTAAAACCCTATACTCCTGCACAAGTCAAAATCCCATCTCTCTCTTTACTGTTTCTTTCCCGAACAGAACAGTAAAATGGGTTTCGTTGGGATCACTGGTGGGGACTCTCCGTGGGGTATATATCGATCAGAATTACAGCGTTCCAACATCAGAAAGCTAACCGATTCGGGCTTTGTGATGGCAAAGCAGATCGAGGAAACCTATCGCAAGCCCAACGTTTTGGATTGAGATTGACATGGTTTTCCAAGGCCAAGACCACGCACATCCCATTCACAAATCTACTATCTTTATAGTCTTCTACTTCGATTTTTGTTTGGTAGTTATGTAGGTTCGTCACTGCAGTTAGAATTGGTCGGTTTATTCTGCATATGGCCTTTGATTTGTTGGTCAAGTTCAGTGTTTTGGGGTATATAATGAGAATCATATGGTGTTGATCTCCACGATTCTCGAGTTTGTGTCATAAAGTTCCTGTATCGAAGCATGTGTGATGTGGAGTTTTGGTCCTTTTGCATGCCACATTGACGTGAGCTTAGACTTTTTTTTCTTCTTCTTCTAATTGGATGTGCTTAGGTAAATTTTCTTCTTCTTCTAATCAAATCCCTCGATTAATTTAAGCGCATAGTTTCTTAGTTCTACACAAATCAATTTTTTTTAATAAGATGGTCGGACCAATTTACGAGCACAATCTCTCAGTCTCACACGTGTGAGCTTGACAATTGTTTATTGAAAAATTAAATTAAATTAGAGCCCTAACTCCAATTATTACTAATTTACTCCTGGAATTCAAACCACTACCACGTTTTCTTTAATATTGACTAATGTGCCTAAGTGTGCTTGGCTAGAGCTTCAGGATCCATAAAGGCGTCGGTGTGAAAGAAAAAGTGCATACAAAATGTGACGTTCGTTGTTTGCATTGCAAATTACAAAAACCTTTGAGGCGTCCAATGAAATTCCAATCCTTAAACGTAGCAGTGATCGGAGCCGGCATGGCCGGTCTTGTCGCCGCACGTGAGCTGAAGCGAGAGGGCTGCCAAGTAATCGTCTTCGAGAGAAGCGATCGGCTCGGTGGCACGTGGGTCTATGATCCGCGCGTTGAAACAGACCCATTGGGTCTTGACCCGTCCCGTGAGATTGTCCACAGCAGCATGTACCGCTCGCTCCGGACCAACCTTCCCAGGCGGCTCATGGGCTTTTTGGATTACCCGTTCTCAAAAAAAGAGGGCGGGGATCCAAGAGAGTTTCCGGGTCACGAGGAGGTGCTTCGGTACCTCGAAGATTTTGCTCGGGATTTCGAATTGGTTGAGCTGATACGCTTCGGTCACGAAGTGGTCCGGGTTGAACGACTTGATGAAGGGAGTCACGAGTGGGTCGTCGAGTGGCGGACTCTGGGAGGTGAGTCGGCGGAGGAGGAGGTGTTTGAGGCCGTCGTTATATGTAATGGTCACTACAGCGAGCCAAGCATTGCCCAGTTTCCAGGTGCGTTTTTATTCCTTTTTTTCTTGCTATATTTTAAAGATAAGCATTTCACTGTTATTCAGTTATGTACAGAAAATAAAAAAGTTTGCACTTTGTTGTTTATATTTATGTTGGAGAATAAATTGCTTGTATATTTGAATAGTAATTGGACACTTGATCCCCTCTGGGTCTCATATGGGAAAATCTTGATAGATAATGAAGATCAAGTTTGACCTTGTATTCATTTTGATTTTGAAATGAACAGAAAGAATTTCATCCTTTTCAAACTACTTGGGGCATATTCGGTTTGAGAAAATTTGTTGAGTTCTAAGAATAGTGTGAATATTTAGGGATGCTTGAGTTTTATTGACATGCGTGTAAAAGTTGTATTGATGTGGGTAAAAAAAATAATATTGAGATATATTGGTATGCGTGTAGAAGTAATGTTATGAATATTTAAAAGTTAGATTCAAATTCTAGAATTTTTAGCCAAATGAACATGCCCTTAGCCTTTATGGGTGAACCTTGGAGAAGGAATTCCCCTTCTAAACAAAGTTGTGGAAAAAGCTTGGTATTGTGACATAAGGATGAAACTCAAGTTCCTCCTTATGAAGACCCATCCATTTGCACTTGTTTTTATAGAAAAGATTCGAAATAATATCAGACGTCAGTACAACTAAAGCAAAAATATGACCCACGTTGGAAATACATCAGTACTATCCATTCCCAACTACATGCTTTTTTAGAGTTTTGTGGTAAAAGTACTCTGCTATGGACGGATTTAGGGGGACCATGAGTGCTCCCAAAATACCTGAACAAAGTAAAATTTGTGGTAGGCTTAGATATTCGGCCTGCATTGAATTTCTGGTTTCGTCCCTGTAGCTTAATGCTGTTTTTTTTTCATTCTAATGCCTGGTTTATTACTTATACGTGTTGATAGGCATGGAAACTTGGCGAGGTGTGCAACTACACAGCCACAACTACCGAACACCTGAACCTTTTCAAAATCAAGTATGTTAATCTTGTTATTGCTTTCTCCATGATCACCAGCTCTGGTTTCATGTATTGTGAACATTCACTGCTATGTTATTCCTTGTCAACTTGTTTGTCTTGTTTCGCAGACTCAGAGTCATAATTCCTTTTGAACGTGTGTACTAGTAATTATGTGCATGCGAAAATAGACTGTTCATGGAAGACCAATCTACAGATTATCTAATTGTATAGCATGCATCACTCTGCGCAAGCCCATGTAAATGACATTAGACAGGTTTGAAGATATGTAAATGGTTTTATTACTCTTTGGCCCTTACCTGTAGAAATAGCATCTGAACATGCTGAAAGACGTGTATCCACAGGTTGTTGAGATGCTCCACAGACACAAAATGGAGAGAATGAGAGAGAGGGAGAGGCTGGTTTGAAACTAGTTGCACATTCTATTGAAACATTTGGTGCATTATTAAGAAATGCACGTGTGCATTCTAGGTTTCAAGTATGTATGTCTAGGTTTCAAATTTCTGTAAGTTTTTAGACCTCAGAGATGCAATTAATTTGTCTGATGTCCAGTTTCCTTTACCCTAGGATGGTTATATGGAAAATTGATTGAAGGACTTGCTGTTGCACTATTTTGGAACATAAATCAGGTTTCCTTACAGCTCGAAATTGCTTTAAACCTGCAGTTGATTTGCTTCAATAGCACTTAGGTTGTCGTAGATCTCTCACATCTACCTGGTTATTGATAATTTGCCAAAGAGTTGTTTAGAAATCATGAGATTTATTGCTTAGGTATGTGGATAAAGATAAGCATTAATGGAATGAAAGGAATTGAGGGTGGCAGAATCCTTGAAGATCTTGTTGTAACTGTGAAATTCGTGCAGTATGCTTTCAAATATGTTGGCATGGATGCTACGGGACCACACGTTCTGGGCTTCATTCTTCTTGACTTAGTTTGATTCCCGCAGTTGATAGATTTTAGGGGCTTGTTCTACAAATTGTAATCTCTTGGTGACAGGTTGTGGTGCTAATTGGGAATGGAATTAGCGCACATGACATCTTGAAAGAAATTTCCCCTGTTGCAAAAGAAGTTCATCTAGCCCTTCGAGCCCCAGATCTCCAATTCAAAATAGGAAAAACTCACAAAAATACCTGGCTGCATTCAATGGTTCCATGCTTCTCTCTCTCTCTCTCTTAACTGGAAATTCTTTCTAAGAGCTTTGCTGTTAGAAGCTTAAAACTAGAGAAAACATCACTTTTCGCTCCGAACTATGGGTCAAATGTCATTTTGAGTTCTCAAACTACCAAATTTATCACATTGAGCCCGCAAACTACCAAAATTTATCAATATTTGTCATGTAATAGAATTCAATCGTAGATATTGTGTCACATAGCCTTTTTCTGTATATTTTAACTGTAGGATCTTACTAGAGGGCAAACATTGATGCATTTTGATAGTTTGGAGGCTAAATGTGATGAAATTCATAGTTCATACCGGTAAATGACAGGAGATGATAGTTTGAGGGTTAGAAGTGAAGATTCCTCTTAAAACTATGTAATGAATGATATGTTTGTGCAGATAGAATGTGCTCATGAGGATCATAAAGTAGTATTCCAAGATGGATCGTTCGTCTATGCGGATATCCTCCTCCATTGTACTGGGTATTTACCATGATAGTGTCTCAGCAATTTTCTCATAGTTTTCAAATTTTATTCCACACATGAATTATTTCAACAATAATTGACGCTTATTCACCTTTTTGATATTGTTGAATCCTGTTATCTACCCTTGCAGGTACAAGTACCATTTCCCATTTTTGAGAACAAACGGGATAGTGAGCGTGGATGAGAACCGTGTTGGACCCCTCTATAAACATGTCTTCCCGCCACGCTTAGCTCCTTGGCTTTCTTTTGTTGGACTACTTAACAGGGTACAACGTTCTGTTCTTTGAAGCCCGTAAATTTAAAACCAAATGTTTTCTACAAAGACAGATGGTAGTTCACTGTTAGCGCAATTTAAACATTAAAACAAAATGTAAGTAAAGCATACGAACTGCGTTCCTGTTATCAACTTGTTACCCATCTCATTTCACACCCTTTGCCAAGAAAATAGTTCAATAAAACAAAGTATCCCTATAGGTTTGAGCACCATGAAAATGTAAGGAGAAAGAACAGAGTTCCATCTCTTTTTTGGGTGAGTGCTAATTCTAACCTCCCTTCTTTAGAACACTCAAGCCACAGTGGTTACGGAGTCATATTTTACTTCCCAATTGCTCTTTTAAGATGGCCAATACTTCTCGCCCCTTCATTTATTTCTGTTGAATAAACATGGTACCTCACCCTGCAATCAGGTTGTTCCTGCTCAAGTTACTGAGCTACAGGCCAGGTGGGTGGCAAAAGTTTTATCCGCCAAGGTGCCACTTCCAACTGAAGAAGAGATGGAATCATCTGTTGAGGAACTCTACCATCATATGGAGTCTTCTGGACAGCCTAAGCACCATACACACAAGCTTCAGCAGGACAAGGTTTCTAACTTATACATTTAATGTCCATTTCCCATCCACCACACACATACACGCACCAAGCGTATTGACTTTCTTCTAATTCTGTGACAGTTCGAATATGAAAACTGGCTGTTAGCTCAAATGGCATTGCCTCCCCTAGAAGAGTGGAGAGAAGAGATGCTTCGTCATTTAATCAAGAATGTTACTGTACTTCATTGCAATGAATTTCTGGATGCCTGGGATGCAGATAAGTGGTTGCAAGAATTCAAGTTGCATGGAGGCGAATCATTCATATAAACATTGTGAAGAAGATTCATATGAAGAAGTTCCTGACTTATTCAAGACCTTACCAAAATATTCGTGCCATATTACCAGTGTATGTTATTGTAAGTGATGAATAGGGCACGCCAGGACTGGAAATGTCTATGAGCAAAATATTACTGCGTGGAGTGCAGGAAATGTTGTTGGCAGTGATAATGGCCGCATATGTTATAGCCGCTTCTAGTTTGTGACATCTGAGCCATGGATATCGTGATGGCATGCCGAAGAAATTCTAGCTCAGGCTGGGGATGGTGGGGGGGTGGGGGGGCGGTTTCAGCAATTTAAGGTGCTCAAATCGAATATAGGTTGAAGATCAGATAAAAGTAATTCATACATACGACATACACAGTGCTATAAAATCCAAAGAGCGACCCATTTCACAGACCTGAAATAATCCGAAGAGCCAAATCAGCTCACAGTGGAATTTGAAGACTTGAAGAATCCAAAAACCTTTTCTTTAGTCTTGAAGCCTATATGGAGAGCCTAGTTTTTTTTATTATTTTTTCCTAGGTAACTCGGGGAAAAGAGGCTGGAGGTCGGACTACCGGCGGAACTCCTGATCCGATTCACCAATTTAATAATGGAGCTACAGTCCCTGGGATGTCATGGTGCTGAATATTGGGACACCTGGGATGTCAACAAGTGGGTGCAGGATCATACAGTATGCTAAATTCGATTATTTTGTATAATAATGAGACAGACTGATAGATTATTTGTTAGGAAGAGATATATTATATCATGTGTTAATGGTGTGACTTAGACTCTTCCTTAATTGGTAGGTCCAAACACGTGTACTATTTGATTGAAATGAAGTGCGGTGTGGAGTCAGAGCTCAAATTCAGATATTGACTTTTAATACTATGTGAATCTATCATTTATTTCAAAAGTTTAAACTGTTAGGTTATGATATCACGTGAATCTACCACTTATCTCAAAAGTTTAAATTCTTAGAAAAGATAAATTTTATCACTTTAATAATATTTTCTAATACTGAATATTATCTCAAGTTCGAAAGAGGGTTAAGTTGCTAACATTGTATTACAAAATTTTCACTTTCTATCTAGAAAAGAAAACTTCATACTTCCTCGTCATAATCCATTAGTTGTCCTCCACCCCTTTTTTGTAGGGTGGGCAAAGTCGGGTTCCAGGTCGAGTTCCCATACTCCGACCCCGTTGAGGGTTGTCAAACCCGACCCTGACCCCGATTTCAGTTGAAAGTCGTCGGGTGCGGGTTACAAGAGAACAAAACATTAATTAAAAAAAAAATAGAACAGTATTGTTTCACTAAAGGTAAAAAAAAAGGGTGTGTTAAGTTCCCGAACCCAATTTTTTCTCGGGTTTATTTTATGGCAGATCCAATTGGACACATTGGTGGTCTTAGTTTGGTGGATGTGTAAGTTTCCGGCGACAAGTAGAGGTGCAGAAGTTACGCTTGTCGGCATCCCTCGAACTACAGCTCCGCCTCTATCGGTTGCTATGCGGTTCCTATTGCTGCTTTTTGGAAGGTTGTTTGGTTGTGGGTTTTTCTGGCCACATGTGTATATTGTAATGGGCGTTTGACCCGTCCCTTTCATTGCTATTTGGTTGTATCTGGGCAGGACGTTCTGAGATTTCATTTTGTATTGGCTTTGTGCATTTTGTATTTTTATTATTATCAGTGACGGAAAGAAATTTGCATTTGCATTTACCATTAATACCACAAAATAGAACGATTTTAATCTTCCAAAAGAGGATACTTGCTGAAATTATGCGATCCTACCAAAACCTTTTAAATCTGCTGCGCGAAAAATCCCCAATGTGGCTAGACAATTGTAAGTACATAACACAAGTATCCAAGTGTGTTCCACACGTATAGATAATTGATATTGTTCTGTTCTCTTATTAGAAAATTCTTCAATATCTCTTGGCCAAAATTTTAGTGGAGGGTTCAAAATGTCTGAAAACAATAATTTGTGTGTACAATGTGATAAAAATAATAGTTATGGGTGCTAAGTGTCGAGATTCAAAATTAGAAAGTGTAAAGTGTAATTATCCCTAATAATAAATCTCTTACTTTAGTTCTTCCTAAGCTAAACTCATTGGTCAAATAAGTATAGAGTTGTATAAAGTACAGCTTAATATTGCTAAATTTCATGGTCAATAAATGGAGCTCATGACGTAATGCTATAGGAGACTTTTTTTTCAGGTCATTGTATTAATTGTATGCAAAAATAATTGTTATTTTCATGGATGAGAAGAAAAACAGACATAAAATAGTTAACTTCGTTTTCAAAAGAGCATTTTCAATCTAAATATTAACTTACACCTCAAGGGATTTTATGCCTCTTATTATAGTAATTACTAGTTTCCAAGGTCAATAATTCCAGATAATTATGCCCTTAAACAACTTTTTTGGAACCATTGATCTCTATAACCAATTTGAATATTAAATAGTAGTTTTCTTTTTAGGGTAAAGTGGTAAACTCATTTTTCTTCTTTTATAAATGACCTAAAAACAACTGCAGGCTTGGGCCAGCTTGTAATAAGCTTACTTGGAATGTACTTGGCACAACCAACAGATTGAAATCTTGTATACGTATGTAGGAACACAACTGACGCCGGACAGAATAGATATTATTCTGTAGGCTAAACAAAAGGCAATTTACGAGAAGGGAAATAGAGAATTTCGACCCAAAGAATTCAGAAACACTCTGGATTCAATAAAATTCGTATTATTCAGGAAATGACTCGAAATAACCCACAAGCCGGGTTAAAATAGCTGAAATTCGACCATTAATAGAAATTTGCCAAAAATGGCAAAACCCTAAAAACCTTACCAAAACGAAATAAGGAAGGAAATCAAACGATTGCCAAAAATCTGGCCCAAATCGGGTTCAGAATTATTTCCTAATCGACAAAAAGAAAATTACCATAAATAGCAAAAATTAACTAAAATTAGGGTTTTGAAAAGGAAATCAGCGGATTTGGGACTCGAAACGAGGTGCACCGAGCGTAGCTTGGTGGCTATGACGTGCGCGCCGAAAAGAGCTTTCCGAATTGGGGTCACGGGCGCGAATCGGACTCCTGTAGCCAAAGTTATGGCCAAAATACCGACACGTGCACGGAAACTGCCCAAATTAGGCTAAATCACGATTTCTTGCCAATTTTGCGCTGATCCTCCCGCTCCAGGTAATTCAGTGTCATCAATGAGCAATCTGACAGCTCTGCATCATCTGGGTCGGATCCCCCTGCATCAACAACTCCCAAAGTATATAGTAAAGAAATTCACTATGCATGATTTTCAACTCCTCCAACCGACCGCGAATTCTGAATCTCACTCTCTCCCTTGATAGGTTGATTTATCAGAATAGAAGAGGACTTATCATGCACCTAGAAATAAATCATTCAGCTAACCCATTGCTTAGGAAGAGAAATCCTGCTAGTGTGTAGAGGAGAGTGTTTCTTGTTATGTGCCATTGACAGCAAGGCCCAAATGAATTGACACCGTGAATGAGAATCAAATTTTCTTGATCTTCTTCCCCATTACGGTGGGGTAAGAATGCGTCCTTGAGTGCAATGAAAAAAATCCATTATTGGAACTAACTCTTAAGAAACTAGAAAAGAATACTTTAATCATTGAAATTAAGTAATCCCAACCATCAATGTGTACTAGGTTTACAGTCAGTGGAGCCGATCCAACCATCTTTGCACTAAAAGAGTTCCTCTAAAAGACTCCCATAAATCAAGCATTCATAAATATCAAAATACAATAATGAGAGGCTACCATTTACACACTTAAAAGGAGGAAAGTCTAAAGAACAATGCTTAAGAAGATCTGGAGCATCAATGATATTTATACATGCATTTCCTTTGTCTACTTGACAAAGTAGCCGACCAGAATGCCAAGGAGACCAACCAGCACCAAAACTACTAAAGAGAGGCCTCCAGCACCACCACTTCTACTAATTTGTTTTCTCAGCAGATCCTGTGCAATGTGGTTATGACATTATGACAAGGAATAGGAAGCATGAACAGCAAAACTTTATTGAGATGGCAGGATGGCGGAAGTGATAAAATGCACCACAGATTCATCACAAGACAAGTTACATGGTAAAAGAATGTTATCGGTGGAAGACCAAATTTCCTTTCCACTTTACTAGTACATAAATGTTAAATCAAGGATGCAAGTTCCATTGGAAGTCCCAAGCCAGAAGATGCAGAGGCTATATATTCAAGAGATCAAAAAAGATCAAACACTGATCTAAGTGGAAGGGTCACCCGTGTTAGTATTAGCCCTAGAACACCTATACCCTTCTCAAGGAGCTAAAGTTTCTTTAGACTGTCCAACCAATGTTGGTAAAATTATATAAGATACATTAAAAAAAAAATCTTGGTTAATTTGGGAGAAGGGGAAAGGGATCCACACATCATAGAGGACCGATACCATATCAAGTACAATACAATATAAGAGTGAAGCTTTTTGTAACTATCAAAAGGCACCACATTAGAGAACTCTTTTTCGATTCGACGATAACTCTATAGATACCCTTGCTTCATTTTACATTAATAATAGAGCTCATATCCAGTCAACAATTTAACAAATCCATTACCAGTTCCTGATGTAATTTCTGATTTTGTTGTAAAGCAGAAGTCTTCTCCTCAGTCAACTTGGAAATCATAGACCATGCCTGCAGAAATAGATACATTAAATTGCTAGGATAAATGGAACATAATCAACAGTGTATTAAATGGAAGCAACATATTTGAGCAAACAAGCTCTGAAATCATTAGGCATGTAATAAACTTAAATTGAAATGAAAGGCAAGCATTTTCAATATTTAAAAGATAATAACAAAACCCTGACAGTTTTCCTATACAGTACATACTCCCCGAAAGGGTAAGCTGCCCATTTAATACTTTAACTAATTTCTCAAGATGGATAGTACTTATTGCATAATCAATGAAACCCAATTACTCCATCCATTAAACCACGGCCTCAATTGTATTGCTATCCATTGTATCACAATTACCAAGGATCCTTGAATAGAGACAAAATTTTTACAGAAGTAGTGAATCCTAAAACTATTGATTTCGTCTTTTTACCCCATTTTACCGGCGAATCCTGAATCTGGAACAAATTTCACACCAATTTCATCAGCATCATACCAACAGCTTTGGTATCTAATTCATGTTGGCAGAGATAATAACATGCCAGAAGCTAAGAGAAAGGGTCTAATAACGTGGCATATCGAATCCCTCCAAATCAATTATACCATAATGGTATCTACAGACTAAAGTGCAAGTTTCACAAGGTTGTAAAAACTGGAACTCAGAGACATGGGAAACAATTACTATGAAGCTATGACCCAGCTTATATTGTATGACACAATTCCCAATTCAAACTACACCTTCAATAGTAGCGTATTGCCACTTAAGGTCCTTATTTATTATTTTCACACAATGAACTTAAGAAAACATGGAGTGGACTACACAACTGCCCTAAAAAAAGATATCTGACAACCAATGGTTGTTGCCAACAGCAATTAAATGGCAGCCAACCATGAAGAAATGGAGCATAAACGTAAGCGTCAACAACTTTTTGTTTACTCTTTCCAGCAGAATATTGCCATGAACTTAAAGATGTGTTATACCACTTCTTTCTTTTCCCACTGGGCAGTAAAGCAACATACTCATTACCGTCTATGTGGCCCTCAGAGAGACAAAGATTCTCCCAAGGCAGTACCTAAGCTTGATAATCATCGTCCAGATCTTCCTACTCTTTATAGATACACAACAGAATCTTGAAGGTAAAACCTACCATATCAAAACCAATAGAATGGCAATATATTCAAACATCATTGATCATACAATTAGAAACTCAAGGACTCCACACACTCCAAAAGGTTAACAAACAAACAGATGAAACAAGAAAAATTCGTCAACAATTAAAATTAAATGCACAAGTAATCATAAGGAATAATAAAGATTTATCAGAAAAAGGAAGGACATAACATCTTTACCTCAGAAGATTTCTCATTAGGCTCCTGTAATGATCTTGATACCTAAGTTTACAATATTTAAAGCAAAATACCAGATCAAAAGCAACTTGCTGTGAGTATCTCCATAAAAGATTTTTGAAATATTTTCAAACATAATGTAAAGGGAAAAAAACAAGAATACATTTCAAGTAAGTAAAAACAGAGCCCCTTACAGCATCAAACAACGACCCATTTTGATGCCCATTCTCTAGCACCGACGCCCTCGGAGAAGAACCTTCTTCAGCTTCTTCAGGGACAGGTGATGGGGGATTTGCAGGAATGTAAATGACTCTCAGCTTGAACTCTTCCAGAACCTTACCATCCTCTTTGTTAAACTAAAAGACCAACACACCACATCTGAGTCCAGAGAGGGAAAACACAAAATATACAACCGCCAAGAAAAAAGGAGCACTAAAATCATCGAACCATTTCCGGGGTAATATCTCTGGTAGTAACACCATCCGGTACAACAACACTTTGAAGAAGAAATTTGTCCTTGCACTGCAAATCAACGGGTGCCACTTTTGGAGCTTGCATCATAACTGCCAAGATACATTCCCACAAAAATTCAAGGATATAGCCAAATTACACGGTGAAATCATACAATTGATAGGACCTAGAAACAAGCATTTGAAAGTAAAGTTCCACCGATGTTTGATTTTATATCAATCTGTATATCTGTGACTGGAAGATAACATGTAAATGCAGGAAAAACATTTGATGAAAAACAATATCTCCAGCTAAATGGAGATTGACTAAAACGCATCCCTATGCAAGTCAAATGCTAGAGTTGAAATGCAAAAATATGATATCTCCTATGAACCAAAGAACTAGAAAATCATCAAGAACCACTTACTATCAAAGTTCCTTGTAGTTATTTACCTGTAACATTGCATGTGGTTCGTGGCAAGACAATACCAGCATTGGGACGGACACAATATTTTTCGGGGTTTGTTGTTTTAACCTAATAATTACAACACGCCGCAAATTATAAAGAACATAAGCATAACGACTGGATGACATATCATAAGAAAACCAAAGACATAAACAAGGTGATGAAAATTCAAAAGGTAACTACCTTGAACGCAACGTATTTATCTGTTTTGTTGGAAAGTTGCAAAGAACACGAGCTCTGCTTCTTCAATTCAACTTTGTCATCACGTGACGAGAAAGAACAAAAGAAAAGACCCAGCGTCAAAAACAAACGCATTGCAAAAGTGCGAAAGAAGTCGCGAACAATTGAACCAGACCGTAAAGCGAAATATCCGTAAGCTTAGATACTGAAAGCAACTGAAAGCAACTGTTTGGCTCCATTCAAGTGTTTGCAAGTGTTCAAAAACATTTCTTTTTTGAAATTAATTTCCTCAATTTTGTCGCCAAAGAATCACAGGAAAAAAGAAACCTACCAAAAACACCTGGCTCGCTTGAGCAGATAACCTAACCATGAAGTAAGGTGAAAAGAACGAAATCCTACATCCGTAATGTTCTCTTCATCCTCCAAATTTCTCAGCGACAAAACAGAGAACATAATAAATTCATGATTGCTGAGAAACTCCGCCTTATAGTACAATTGCTAAATAATCAATGTGAGTTTTTGGTACTCTTACTAATTTTTTTTTTTGCTGAATCAAAGGAGCATAAACCATGACATAATCTCTTCTATTTGCCCAAATTTTCAAGGGAACCAAACAAAACACGGACTCACAAATAAATTTTAAAAAATATTTGTGAACATAAAAACTTACATTGGAACTTGAGTTCTGAAGGTTGAATGTTTAGAAGATCTCCAGTACCCATGACTATAACTGCGACAGAAACTAACTTTCTATATCCTAAAAGAAAATTCAACCAGAAGATCTTATACGAAATTGTAATTAGGGCTTCTGAGAACGAAAACGAGGTATCTGATCTGAAGACAATTTCAAAGCATAAAAGAGCTCGTTATTTCAAACACGTACGGTTACAGAGCGACAGGTGATTTAACCAGTGTGCCACACCGTGTGTAGGAAAAATAGGCGCTTGTAGGATTCTATTCCAACGTCAGTATCTGATCGAACGGTGTTGAGTGAGGCTGTCACCTTTGTTATGTGAAATGCTGTTGCGGTAGGAGTATTTAGTCTGTTGTTGGGTTCGCTTTTTCAGGTCTAGATTTTGACAGGTTGGTGTAGCAAGATACCCAACATTTTAGATTTTGTTGGAAGATATCAGCGCAAGAGGATAAGGTGGCGTTCCATTATCACTTTTTTTTTTTTTTTACTTTTTTCTATAATTCAAACATTGGACGTGTTTTAATATACTATTTTATTATTTTTTTATAACAACAATTATTTTTAACAAATTCTTCATACAACTTTAACGTCACCTAAATATTCACAATTTTATCATAATTTTATAAATTTCTTCGAAACGAATATTCTCTTAATATTTTTCTTTAAATTTATACTCTCCCTACAAAGAAGAGAGATGTACAAAATAAATTTTATATTTAATATTATCTATATAAAATTTTAGACAATATAACATTTTGATCCAACTATTATAAATATTAATTGAATTAAAAATATAACAATAATTTCCTAACACTCGAACTAATAATCTCAAGTCGAGCATCGTTAAGCTTGAGTATCAGATAATCAGGTAATTAATATCAGTTTTATATTTGGTAAGGCATATGTTGTTCATTGGTTTCATGTGTTGGCAAAGGGCCAAGTCGAAGCTTTAAATCAGGGCCTTTTTTGCAGCCAACCCAGCCTCATCTCGGCAGCACATAGCTCGCGACGCAAAAGGGGCATGCACCCACGATTCTCCTCGAGAATTATTGTATTTGTACTACTCGTCCCGTCGTCCTCATTATCAATGCCTTTGAGCGACTCATGATAGAATGATACGGCCTGTAATGTACGTACGTAGTGGCTTGTGATGTAGCTCCTCGTGATGTCCCCTTCGATGTTTTCTTTGAGTTAATGCAGGACCAAGCTGGTCACACTCACAATACGTTCGTTGCAATAAAACCTAACCATTCGTGTATATGAACTCGAGTTGATTGATCAAGGCCTTGCTAAGTGAAGCCTTTAAGACTTCTCCGGCTACCATTTGTAATTGTGCCAGTATAAGTAATGATGATCATCATAAAATTTTATCAAACACTATGAAGTTAACTGAGAGATACAATGAGCTGCTGCTTCTCTCTCTCTCTCCTACTTTTTTTAGAGAGAGGTGGGGAAATGGTCATTAAATTAAATGTGTTCCAATATGCACTAAGGTGGTCCCGTTGGCCGTGGGTGCGACCTGAATGTACCTATGATACATGTTGTAACAATGTTAGAACTGCATTTTTCAGAGACAAAGTTGATATGGTCGAATACTGGCTATAAAACCACACTGGATACAACGTGAGTCCAGTAAAAGACAGGAACAAAAGCCATTATGGTACCTGAAACCTGGCAGAGAGCCAGGGAAGACAGAGAAATGACAAAACACCTGTCCTTTGTGATATCGGGTGCTTAAGGGAGCCGAGCAATACGCAATCGCAACGAGAAAAGACAAATGACAGACCGACCATTCTTGTGGCTTTGCTCGCTGCTCCTACCACCTCAGTACTTCGTGGCCATACGAAGTTTTCTCCCACAATTTTTCGACTTCACGGCTTTTTCCAATTGATTTCTGCTACCATTAATTGTTGGAAACTTTGAGCAAGGACGCTGTATGAGTATTGTCATATCATTGGAGGCCAACCCCTCATGTTTGTAAAAGATCAAACGCATATAAGCCTGAACTATGGAAGTTATACGCTGCAGGTAGAGTCGTGGTTAGATTGTGGACTGTGCACTAACTGTTCTAGGTTGGTTAAGACGAGGGTTAGCTGGAATACTTATGAGGTTCCTATTTACGAACTTGAATTACTCATGAACCAGGCACCCACAACACCCACCTATAGGGCTGCACAATGCCACCGGGAAATTCCGGTGGCACCGGCATCAGGTTCCCGGTTTTTGTCCTTAACGGTGCCGGTGTAGGTTTAGATTTTTGAAAAAACCGGCGGTTCCCGGTTTAACCGGCATCGGGTTTCCCGGTATAGGTTAAATCGGGATTTTTTTATTATTATTTAAGTTTTTTAGTTTAGTTTCTACTTAATACTTTAAATTTTAGTTTCACCTTAAGACGTAGTATTCTAGAAGCATGACAAGGTATACCCAATAGTTTAGTTTCACCTAAATATTTGAGATTTGATGTTGGTTTTGTCTAATCAAATACTTACATTCAAGTTACCAAAAAGCTTGCTAGGTGAATGAACTAATTATTTAGAATTTTGGTAGAAAAAATTACAAATTTATTGTATTTAGAAAGATATATATGAAGGCATTAGAATCATAATTAAAGAGTTTAATGCCAACTTTGGTAAGTACATCGCATAATATAAGTCAAGAGGTCGAGTTTTTATGAAATTTTAACTAATTGTCTAAATTTATAATTTATTAAATTGACAAATCCCTATTAAATTTATACCATGCTTGCAAAATCAGTCACTCAATTACATTTTAGTTCAAAATTTTAGACAGAGTCATCACGTTTGACCAGCGTTTGACAAGCGCTCGAGCGCCTTTTGAAAAAATTCAGACAGAGTCATAAGCGCTCGACGAGCGTTTGAACCGCGCTCGAGCGCCTTAAAAAATTACTGAATTTTTGGATTTTCCTTGTGAAACCAAGGGAACCCCTATTAGGTTTTGAACATGTTTTAAAATTGTTATTGATTTTTTAATTAGAGGAAAAATACATATTTTCCCCTCTAAGTGTTGTTAGGGTCTAAACTGGATTTTTTCAAAAGATAATAGTTTCTACTTACAGTGACGTCTCTATTATTTTGGACTTTAAATTCTCATCTTATCTTTTAAGATGATCTTTAATTTTATTGATTTTGGAATTTGGATTTCGTAAGTTTAGATTTTATTGATATGTGATTAATGGACAAAAAAAATACATTGGGCCAAGTGCGTAAAATGCTAAAAAAATGGCTCAATATTAATGTAGGATAACCGGAAATCGCCACCGCTAAACCGTCACCGCTAAGGGCCGGTTTTTGCCCTTAACGGTGTAAGTGTAAGTGACAATTTTTTCAAATCCGACCTACCCGATGTAGGTGCCGATTTTGGCCAGTTGTGCAACCCTACCCACCTAAATTCTAATGGGAGGAAAACGACATGCATCTTTTTTTTTTTTCTTTTTTCTGGGAAAACATAAGAACAAACAAACAAGATGTCTGATTAAGTTAAAAGCAACTATGATTCTTATATTGCAAGAAAGAGAAAAGAATAGCATCCTCGAAATCACTATCTCAAGTTTCGAGGAGGAAAGTTTTAAGACTAGTAATATAAATTTTATTAATTAATAAAATCTATAATTTATCAGCAATCTAATAATTCATCATGTAAAAAAGTAATGTTGAGCAAAAGACAAATTTTGCTTATATTAAAGTCGTCGAATTTTGCCAATGAATTTGTAGAGCTCAGTTCGCGTCTCCTCCCATAAAGAAGGGTCTGATCTCTTTGTCGAATCCCCTCAATCCCTTTCCCTAAGTTACCTAGAAAAAAAAAATTCATCGAATTTAAAGGTTTAAACTTGTCACAAACAAAACATACCTAAATTTAGGAGGAAGAGATGTGGACCTCAAAACATTTATTAGGAAAGAATAGGATCATACACCCAAAACCTTGACAACAGATAGCATAAAAAAATGAGGTGAACTTTGAAAAACTAAAAGATATGTAATTACAACCAATGAGAACGTTGATAAAGAGGGAGCTCTCAACACAAAGAAAAGAGCTATCTTTAAAATAAAAGACGACATGGGTCTTATAGGTTCCCCAGAGTAATAGTCAAAGTTTTCATTTCTAAAACAAAGAGACATTGGGAGGAAAAGCAGTATACAATTGGACAACTGTTGCCTTCCAAGATTTGGCACTTTCTGGTCCTAGTAGGGTAGAAGAGGGAAGGGAAAAAGGAAAGAGGAGAAAACGACAGACAAGAGCAGTAGTTTTGTCATTCTGGGATCTCCATCAAACTGTGGTGGTCACCATCTATTATTCTTTTCAATTGCATTGGTTTCTGCCTTGAACCCTCTTCTCACCCAATTTCTATATGAAAAGGTCCTCCTGCACCCCAGTAATCACTCTTTGCCCTTGAAGATTGCCTTGGGAATGTATATTATATAAGGTGCAAATACAAGTAAGACCAATATCACAGTAGAATAGTACTCTAGAAGGAAAATTATATAACCCCACATACAGGGGAGTAGCAATATAACAAGAAACTTTTGTCAGTATTGTGGATCTGTAAAGGGCCAAAAAGAAATAAAATTTAGGAGCTAGCACCCACTATTAGAGAGAGAAAGTCCTCAACAAAATTGGGGGAGATTTTACCTTATCTTGAAATTAGCCTAAGGAGAAGAAAAGAAATTACAATACCCAATTCATGCAAAACCCCACTACAGCTTTCTCTTCCTTGCCAATAAGTACAGAAATTCAATAAAGCGGAGCTCTTTGTGGAGTCCCTTTTCTTCGGTTCATCAAACTCGCCGCCGATATCTCGGAGACGGGTGAACAGACAGGCCGACATTCCGGGCGATTTGAAGACAAGTTGCTCCTTTTCTTCCTCACAATCTCGGTCGTGGCAGTGCAAGCAAGGGTCCTGCAGTCCACACTACCATTCCCACCCGACCCAGACGATGTCCGACTCGAACCGGCTGGCTCAAGAACCGTGTCAGGAGTCATTAACCCGTCGTCTAATCCCGCTTCGGGTAAGGACAAGAACTTGCAGTCAAAGAGATACTTTGAAACCCCACCTTTCGTCCTAAGGAGATAATCAATCTGTGAAAAAGTAAGGTGAGAAACACTGAAAATTTGAAAAACTGAGATGGGGTGTTCAATAAGAGTGGGACTTGCGTGACCCAGATAACAAAAAGTGGTAAATTCAACTAGCTGTGTGTAAAAATGGAAATGTGTGAGAAGAGAGACTCCAGATTAAAGTGGAAAATTGGCTAGGATGCATGGCAACCTTAAGAGAGATGATACCAACATTTAAAAAAGGTAAACCAAAGTGTAGAATTCATACGGAAATAAGAAAGATTAGAGAATGACAGATGAGAACGTGATAAAAGATGAAGAATAGAACTATGTGAGAGAGAGTTTGGGTGTAGGGCAAAAGGACCTTGCAGGAGAGCGAACAGAAGAGGTATGGGTCTTGCAAGCTTCTGTCACAGGTACTGCAAAAGTTGCCGGAGCCCCTGAAGTTCCTTGTCTGCGGCCTTTGATGTAAGAAAACCACTTTCGCACTGTTGGTTGTGTATGACTGTGCACAGAAAAAGTGAGACTTGCAAAGAATAATCAGGAAAAAATGGGTATGCAAAATAAACTCAAGCAAGAATGTTCCTCAATTCCCAAGTTTGTTAATTTCTTCTACTACTTCAAAACTTTCTTCCCAGAGGCATAATTTACAAGTGTCTCGTTAGGAAAAGAACGAGGCTAGTGAAAAAAGCAGGTAAGGCCAAAACTTGAAAATTGAAACAAATATATAGAACTCAAACAAGAATTCATCCAGTCTTCGATTTTCCGACTTGAACTCCCAGAAAGTCAAGAGTCTGAGAAACCGAATAGGGATAGGAAGAAAAACTGGTTCTTTTCCTTGGGTAAACAGAAGAAAAAGTTTGATCAAAACGAACTCAAACATATCAACTTCTTTTAATTACTTTAACTAGTCGCACTTTTTTTTGTGCTCCTTTTTCCGTGTATAAGTTTTCATGGTTATATTCACTTCTGAAAGCATGGCCTTGTATTTTCAAGAATTTACTTACTTGAACAAAGGCACAGTCTATCAACTTCGCAGCATCATCCAGCCTTATAACATCGTTATAAACATACCTTCTTATCTGAAAGCCAGCATAAAGGATTAAAATTCAACATCAACCAAAGGTGGTGAGCCAACAGGAGTGTTTAGACGAAGAGAGTAGAGAATTTTCAATGATGTTGTTTCGAATTTTGAAAGGAGAAACCTGCAGGAGTCGGTGAGAGCGGTGGGGGGACAAACAGTGAGGGCAGAGGCTGATGCAACAGTCCAAGCAATAGACGTTCTTTTCATTCTTCTTGGCCTCTTCATGAATTATGCATGCGTTGTAGAACTTCTCTGTGAGAAGCACCTCAAGCCACCGAGGTAGAAGATGTGAATCAAGAAACTGAGAAATCCAGAAGAAGAATAAAGAAATTAAATTAGTTTTCACAAGAAAAAGAAAGAGACATAAAGGGAATGAGAGAGAAAATCTAATCACCATGGTTTTTCTTCGATTTTCTTTATTGGTCTCGACTTTAATTGGGAGAGAGACGAAGTTCAATGGTCAGGGTTCCATTTCATGAGGATATTGGTGGAATACACCCCATTCTCTGAGAGGAGAGAGAGAGGGGGGGGAGTTGCAGGAAAAGGGCAACGGCGCCTGGCAATTGACACAAGTATTACTGTTACCAATGAAAGAGCAGCAGTCAGTGAGAGAGAGAAGAGGGGTTGGCCTCATTTAAAGAAGAGGTGCTGTGAGACACTTAATAAATTTGTACACTTATTTATTGAGCAAGGATCAGAAGACAAACGCTTAGAAAAAAAAGGATCAGAAGACAAACAATAGATGACTAGAGAACAATTTTTTTTTTTGGTGAAAGGTGAAGATGATAACAAATTTAATGGAAACTCAAATCAACGTACAAAAAAAAAACTCTCTTTCCATTGCTGTTTACTAAGAGCCCACGTCCCAAGAACCCTAGAACTCTACCGTATGGTTCTTTATGAATGGTTGGGTAATTGGGTTGCTCCCTTCCTCTCTCTTACTGTGCTAAGTGCTAAGTGACAAGACAAGAAACAGCGACTTTTTTTCAGTTCTCGGTGAAAAACGGTAAAAGGGTAGCGAGGGGTAATAGTGCTTCGAAAATTACCATTTTTCCGAGTGCCAGTTTTACCCATAAGCTTACTTTTCTTATCTGTAATTGGGTTGCTTCCTTCCTCTCTCTTACTGTGGCCTATCGCTTGCAAAAAAAAAAATGTTGAAAAGAGTATTTTTTAGGATAAATATAATTTTGATTACGCGAAAATTAAAAAAATTTTAAAATTTTAAAATACACAAAATTAATCTTTGAGGTTTAAAATTATTTATATTTAAATTATCTTAAAAGGAATAAATTATTAATAGATTTGAAACTTTAAAGATCAATTTAAAGAATTTTAAAGTATAATTATTTGATTTTCTGTCAGAAGCACGATAACCAAATTTATATTTATCCTTTTTTTTTCATACTAGGTACAAAAGACTGGAATGTGAAGGAGGAATTGTATGTTGGCAAGAAGTAATAAACTTTACAACCAATTCGAAGTACCTTTTCTTCAAAACAAGGGTATACTCTATGCAAAGTCAAAAGAACTTGGTTATTGAATTTTCAATTAGATGCTTTTGTAAAAGTGGAAAGATTTTGATCCTCTTTCACTCTTGTTTTTGCTTCGATCAAAAGAGAAACCCATCCTCAATTGTGTTTAGGAATATGATATATCTGGTCATTACTACAATAAACTACTGCGCCTTGCAGGGAAGAATATGCTTAAGCATAGTTCAAATCAGTATAGCACATTTAACCCAACATGTCTGAGGAAAAATCCCACTAAACTTAAACAATGAGCTAATATTGCAAATAATATTGTAGGATGGCTGCAGTGATAGTGCGTATCTCTCGTTCCACTGGTTTTCTTTCTTTCTGGGCTCTTATTCCGCGGGTTGTGTTTGATGGTTGAAAACCAAAAGGACAGTGGGGGTGCTGAGGCCCTGAGGGAGAGTGTCTTTTTCCGAAGGTGCTCTTAAATGTGCTTTTTTTGGTGCTCAGAAAAAACAAAAATTGTGCTTATTTTGGTGAACGTGCTTGTCCCAGATGGCCATCGACGTCGCTTTTGCTTCTTCGATCGAAGACTATGAGGTCCACTTGTGACCTTTTACAGGTCCAACCATGTTGAATGCTTGCCTAGGTGACTGCGACAGACAGATGCAATGCCCATACTGATTTTGTGTTTCTTGTGATGCCTCTTCATTTCATTCCTACTTAAACTGCATCTCTCTTGGGTTGCTCGTGTACTACCTAATTTGTATCTAACCATCCAACTAGTAGAGGGGCGAGGTCCCTATATCCATTGAACATGATGGATATAATGCAATAGTCTCCATCTTAAAGAAGCGGTGTAAATCCTAATGAAAGTGATAAAGAGGAGGGATGTGATTCATGTGAAGGTAAATTCATGGAACTCCAGGAGTTATCTGTTTTCGTATAAACAATATAAGTTTATTATTTTTTGAGTTGCGTCCAATAAAGTTTATTTAAGGAATCATGGCAGGGGCTAAATACGGTATGTTGTAGGATATTCAGACTTTACATGACAGTAAAAAGAAGTTTTCTCCTTTCCTTTTCCCAGTATTTACAGATTCAAATGTGTTTCCCCGTGAGGTTTTATGTAAAAATCTGAAGTTTCTGCCCGTTCTTTTAGCATTTTGAACAATGAAGGTGTCCTGTAAACAGGGTGATGATCATTACAAATTTCCATGGGCGCTTATAAATGGTAGCTCAGCTTCAGGCCTGGCTTCTTTGGAGAACAAAGGTACCTATTTTAAGCAAAGGCGGATATCACCTCTATTATGTATTCTGCCACTAAACAATGCACGCAGATAGTCAAAACTCAATCGATGGTTGGCTGCATATGCCAGCTCCTAAGACGACACGGAGTTGCAGACTCCCAGCTTGCGAAAAAAAAAAGAAAAAAAAGACTCCCAGCTTGCGAGTCGCACAGTCAAATGAGGCAAGTTTTCACTAATTATTTTTCTTGACAGGTTTAGCTCGACTGGGTTTTAATATTATAATGCTACAGTAAAGCTATCGCCTATACCACATTGTCCGGCACACGTTTGTCTATCTATCTAATTGGTTACTTGTCCTGCTATGACCCCTATTAGAATTCTTCCAAACACAATGTATTAGAAACACAGATGATCATGATCAGCCAAGTGCAGGAATGTCAGCCTCAGAGCAAAATTTTTATGCAGATTCCCTTTTAAATCTGATATTGCAGAAGATTTCCTACTTCTTTTTGTGGGATTCTATTTGCTTGAAGATCAGCTTTGGCAGACATGAGTAAAAGTATTGAAACATTGCTTTCAATAACAAGCAGGAAAAACATAAAATAAAAAATTCAGTTAATTTATTTTGGAATTAGACACTTTTAGAATCCAAAATTGCCAGTAGAAACCACCCGAATGTCTTAAAAAGCTACTGAAATTGTTAGTAGTTCCTGAAAAGGAAAACTGATCCAATGCTTAAAATTGGTAACTCACAACCTGGCTTGCAAATTTAGTCCATGCAGTAAACATTTCATATATAAATGCAACCTATATAATTGTCTTTTGGTAGGTTAAAGTAAAGTAACGCTCATCAATAAGCTGAGGGAGAAGAGGGGTAACTTCGGTATTCAGGCAACAGAACAGAACTAGCAAAAGAGATACGCTGCTGGCTTGGTGACAAGATTTTGAGGTGCAGACAAAGAGGGGTTTAGACACTTGGCGTGTGACCGTACGCATTTATCATCAGCAGCTGCAGGCGGCCTAATGCCACCCCACTTACCCACCAGCTCTGAACACAGCAGCCCGACCTCATCAGCTACAGACAACTATACCGTATCACCATCCCACACTCCACAGTGCCACAAGTCTCACATTGTTTTCTAAAAAAAATTAACATTTTAGTCCTTTAAATTTTACACATTTTTACGTTTTAGTCCTTAAATTTTATTTTCTTAAATATTAGTTCTTGAGTTTATATTTTTTTACAAAATGATTATTTCGTCAGTCTATCGTCTATATGTTTAACGGAACTCTCTGACACATCAGTAATTTGAAGCGGTCGGCCGCTCACGTTCAAAACATATATCAGGTCAGCCGTTATATGGTTCGTTAAGCATATGAATGACAGACTGACCGAATAAACATTTTGTAAAAAAATGTAAACTCAATGACTAATATTGAAAAAAATAAAACTCAAAGACTAAAACGTAAAAGCCTATAAAATCTAAGAATTAAACTGATAAATTAAAAAAAAAAAAAGAAAAAAAAAAGAAGAAGAAGTAGATCTCCACACCTTTATTACGTGAATTGGCTACAGCGAAACTGATTTTGCCGAGTTTAGCTTAAGGTCTTAGGGGTTGGTTTCAACTTTCAAGGGTGTCATTACTTGGATCTGTGACCGCACAGGGCAGTGATGTCTCCTATTTAGAGCAAAGAAAATCAACGGACATATCTTTTGAGTGTCAAAGATAGCATCAAAAGGTCAAAGATATGCTCCTTCGGCAGTATTAGGGTGTGCCGATAATTATGGTATACAGTACAAGTGTACCCTATTGCTCTCCTTACAATGAACCCTAAACGCATAGTACATTGGCTAACGAAACTTCCTCCACATGTAATTATGGGACTTGGGTCTGGGCACAACCCTGGACCATGTGTGAAGTTTGAGCATGGTGAGAAATGAGTAGCATAGTCTTATTATGTGTGCATAATCCTAACATCAAAGTGATAAATTAGAAGAAGCCATCCAAACAAGTAAGGGATCCGCCGAAGTTGCTCGATTGGCCTTTGAGATTTTTGGATTGAACCTTTTACAATTAAGATTCGTTACACTTTTATGGGACTAAGATGACGTTTTAAATCTCTGAATTAAGCAGTTATGACTTAATCCAAATATTTCACTGCGAGTAGAGAGTCCCTATAATCACGTAAAGAGGAGTTGATCATCCTCCGTAGCCACTTTACACTCTTTATATGTAGGAAAAAAAAAACCAAATTGATCGGATCATAACGTCTAAATTTATCAAAAACCAGAAAGCTAAACCTTAAAAGTACTAATTAAATTATATTTAAAATATGTTTTAAACTCCAAACTAAGAAATTAAATATCTACACCGAATGCAATCCAATTATTCGTTGTGTACGTGCTTGAAATGGAATTCCAAGGTTGACACATGTCGATGGCCTCCAGTTTAGTTGTACAATTCGCCATCTAGTCCTAGGAAACACACTCATAATAACATCTCACATAATAACATATATGTACAGTCCTAGTCAATCTTTCCTATTTTGTGTTGTATTTTTCGTGTACTATCAGTTGTACAACCTCGTCCATACCTTCAGCTGTGAAGGTATTCTCCAATCTTGGATCAATAATGTTGGAAACCTTGCTGTCATCTTGATTATCATCATTATCTTGCACA
Source organism: Myrica gale (assembly GCA_963930655.1). Lineage (NCBI taxonomy): Eukaryota > Viridiplantae > Streptophyta > Magnoliopsida > Fagales > Myricaceae > Myrica > Myrica gale. Next base: position 3,823,410 of record OZ005607.1, read on the forward strand.
TTTTACAGGAGAAATACAATAAAGGGATCTTAGTTCTAGAAAAATCCCATTCAAACAAGCACCTCAAAAGCTACTGCATTTATACCCCTACTGCAAATTTGCTGCTAGTAAATCATTCATGAGCATGAGTAGGACACTTTGGATTCTTGAGGGCTCCAGCAAATGATGTGTGGTTGCAAATATTTTACTTTTTTTCTCTCTCCATCTCCCTCTTTTTGTCTATATGTGAGAAAATGATGACCTCCACAGGAGCAACCGAGCAACGATAAACACACTATATCACTTGGTCATTAACAAATGATTTAGAGAGCCTTTACACTGCAAGAATAGAGTCACATGCCTCAGTGTAGGATCAGAACATCAGTAGTTTATAGAGAGGATCACATACCCATTCAACCAGGTTCTGATTTGGTCCCTATAATAATTATGGACTGATCCAAATAGCATTTTGGTTTCATTACAATGTTGAATGTTGATTTGTTAGATTATTAGTTTGAATAGTTCAATATGAATATAAGTTAACCGAAAATTGCCACCGCTAAAACTATCACCGCTAAGGGCTGATTTTTACCCTTAACGGTGTAGGCGTAAAGGGTTACTATTTAAAAATCGACACCTACACTGAGGTTGAACAACTCTACCTCATAGTTCGTACTTAATACTGTTTTCCTATATTGATTATTGTTGATCTCTGAAATCTCCATAAAGTTTCAATCAAGTCTTTGAATATTTTGAATCATACGTAATTAAATTATTCCATCTACCACGGTGATCCCGGTACGTAGATAATAATCGATATTAAATGGGTGGAAATAATGGTTTAATGAAGTAGGTAACAGCTAAAAAGTCCCGACCTTATATATATAGGTTCACACACGTGTCGCGCACACGATGGCCAGACCTTTTGCCCCATTTGTGCACAGGAGTTCTGACTGCTTCATAATTTTGAATGCAATTTTAGATATTTCACGTGACATAACATCTATTGGCCCTAGCTAGCTAGGAATTACAGAGAGTTCATTTCAACGCCTTGAATATCCTACGGATTTGACGCTGGCTTGTTGAAAACTTTAGGGGCAAAATAGAGCGTCAAACCCCAACTCCATTTACTTGTTGAGGTTGTCCGTTTGCTTGGTCGTTCTCTAACTTGCCATTTAGGGAGATATTTGGCCTTTTTTCTTGCTGCTAACTGAGGCAGAAACGACGAGGACAAAGAAAGATATAGCGAAGTTCTTCCTCAATAAGATAATATTTACTGCTACATGGTCTCTCAATTGGATCCCTCATTGGACAACATACATATACAATGTTGGAATATCATGCCTTCCTTGGGGCAGTTCACCACTAAGGCCAGTTCACTGCATCTGGGTAACATGATGAAGCATTTAGGCATAAGGGCCTAAGGCCAGTTGACTATGGAATGCAAGGGAATCACAGAAGATATGGTTCTGCTACGGCTACGATCTTGTTAATTGCTTATTATTAATGCTGCTAGAGGTCAAGGGCCAAGAGGGTTGGCACTTGGCAGATGGCGCTCGTTACTAGCCCAGGATGTGGATGCGGAACGGAGGACACTGTCCATCTGGCTGCAGAAATCTGGGGTTTGCTGATCGTTGCAGCCAGCAGGGACTATCTCTGCAGAACCCCGGACCGTGTTATTCTCTGCAGCAGCTTCGGTGTCTATTTTGGTGTCAAGACCGTTCCGTTAGCCCTTTTCAATGGGGCGAAGCTTTTGAAGATCCACCTGCGGAAGTTGCCCAACAACGTTTTTGGTTGGGCCTTCCGAATGGTCTGAAGCCCATATCTTCCGTACTATCATCGGGCGTCTACCCCTGGCCTGTGGTTCTAGTTGGGCTTAGCCCACCCAATGTACCAAAACAAACAAAGATGTAAGACATTAGCCAGTACTAGTAGTGTCTAATCCACGTTTTAAATTTGGATTCAAGATAAAAGAAACTCTACCACACCAACTATTCAGCTGCCTTTTCCTATCAAGCAATTTACTCGTTTGGTTTCATCACCTTCTTGTTTTCTTCTCTTTTCGCTTGTTGCATTATTTCTTATGTTTCGCGACGCACGCGAAGAAGGTTTGACATTCCAAGACGGATGCATCAACAAGTGATTTGCTATAAATTGATTTTTTTTTATACATATAATTTTAAATATTGAAAAAACACAAACAAAAATTACAAGCTAGGAAAACAAAGAAAAGAACCCAAAATAAGCGTTACAAGTGACAGCGGAGGGGCCAACAGTGAAATGGCTATTAAAGAGGACACAAGGTCCTCAGAGGTGGTGGGCACAAAGCCCGAAGCGAGAGGACCCGAAGGTCCTAGGAAACACGAAAAATCCGTGAAAGAACTGTCATTGAAGGACCGCCAACATAGTTGGCGAGCCGGCTCCAGACGAGCGCTAAACTTGCAATCCCAGCTGTAATTGCAAACATAAGAAAAACACATAAATAAAACCTAAACAAGCCTTAAACATAGAAGCTAGCTCAAATGGGCGAAAACATAACATAAAATAAGCCCTAAACATAGAGGCAGACCCAAACGGGTTTATTTATGGTCGGACTGGGACCGACGGCGGCGAAGGTGGCGGCCCATGTTGGCGGGAAGACGAAGTCCACGGTCCAGGGGAGAGGGAATGAGCCACAGAGGCCAGGTCTGGGAAGTGGAGCAGGTGCTGAGCGGCGGAGGGGGCCTCACGCGCGGCCCCAAGCGCCGGCGAGTCAGATCCACGCGCCGCGCATGGGGCGCGTGTATGGACATGCGCCATCGTCTCGGAGCTGGAGTAACAGCGCTGCATCGATCTCGACGTGCTAAGAGCACCCAACAGGTGCGTATGTGTCGAAAGTCGGTGGAAATCGCCATGCGCCGCTTGGAAGTCACCTGCCAAAAAAAGTAAAAAAACTAAACCACACAACTAACATCACCGCCCAATCAAACTAGAGAGGGGAGAGGGAAGAAGGAAGGGGATGAGGGATGAGGGAGCCGGAGCTCCCTCTCCTCCGTAGGGACACTGTTGGAGAGGGGAAAACAAAGAGAATTTATAGAGAGGAGTTTTGGATGGGAAATTGAACGGTTGCAATAATTTGATTTCTATTAGTCCACAACGCACCATAAATCTTGATGAGGCTACCACAATAACCTACAGTCCACAGTCCTCCACTTAAGTCAGCGATTTTATCCGTAAAGATAACTGAATCTGGGACAGTGTATCTCATCCACATGACTTCCAGATCTCACAAACCATTGAGGCAACTTAGGGTCAATTGCTCTATTTTACTTTCCTCGAGTATTTTATTTAAAACATTGCTTGGTTAGTCAGATTTGACATGCATGAAGTCAGACACAGTCTTTTAAAATTGAAATTGAGTAGATGTAATCTGCATGTACAAAATTAAAGGATGCTATTTATTTATCAACATAATTACTGCTATATAAAAGAACGACACGCAAAAATTAGAAGATTGGAATACTTCCTTAATTAGCAAATATATTTTTATTTGTTAAATTAGCTAGACTATATATATCCCGCCCACTAAATAGAAATGTAAACTTTGCTTCTGGCTAGGCACGCCGGTCTGCGTGGAAAAGACTACATGGGCAACATGATTAATGCCGAGATAACTCTTCAACAAAATCACTGTCGTATGCAACAATATATAATGGATAATTATCCAATAGTCAAACCCTTTTTCTACGTTCTAACAATATGATTAAGACGTATGAGAACAAATGTGCTTCATAATCTCCATATATATTAAATTACTTCAATTATTGTACCAGCCACGAGTTAGTTAAAATAATTATGCAGAGAAGTCTTTGAAAATTGGGGGTTGTTGGGGATCTTAGACAAGGTACGGAATCTTCTTATAACCTTTCATGTTGACATGTTCTATGTCCCTCGTAGGGACAAAGAAACTCTGACAAGAAAAAGTAAAACAAGGTGTTCTGAGAAAAAAACAAACAGATAAAACAGGAAAGCAAACCGATTGGTGGAGAACTTAGGTCGTCATCTTCTTATCAACACCCTCTGTAATTTCTTACCCGCATAGTATAATTTGGAAAAATAGACAACATGTAAGTCTCACACTATGCCTATATAAAGTTTAGCTAGTATGTGCCATATAATGAAATATATCTGTTGTTGTGTCTATTTATCTCTAAATTACAATATATAATTCGAGCAGAAAATTGTAGAGGATCCGTTTAGGGCTGTTAAGTGACACCGACACCAGGTTGCTGGTACTCGACTTAACCGGTGTCAGTGTCAGTTTTATGTTTTTGAAAAATCCGAGAGTATTCCCGGTTTATCAGTACTGGGAAACCGGCATTTATTTTATTTTATTTTTTATACAAATTCCTAGTCATTTTTTTCCTCATTTGTTCTGTGCAGAACTGTATTGAAATGTATAGGTTTTGATGGACAAGATAATCCCTTAACATCTAACTGTTCGAAGTTGTCTTATCATTGCCAACAATTTGGGTGCTACGCTAGGTAATATGTTATGTTACTTTTTATCTTATGAGATAATATGGCACTGTTCTATACATTACCTGGAAAATAGTTGCAGGCGCTGCATTCTGCATATTTTTCTTTTTGCATCTACTTGTTCTGACTTTATTAAGATGTTTACTTCTGATTTCACTCCGCATGCACATTGCATAATCAACATTTTTCTGCAAATGTGCCTAATGAAGTCATGATGATGGCATTATGTTTGTTCGAGCTTATTCTTTGTTCCTTAGAGCCTTATGTGTTTGTACGTTTGTTGAATTGATTTGTATATTGCTGGGATTTTTGAATGCATTTGTACATTTGGAATTTTATTAGTTTGGGCTTTAGATTTTCATCTTATCTTTTAAGATGATCTTTAATTTTATTGATTTTGAAATATTTCATTAGTTTAGATTTTATTGATATGTGATTTATGGACCAAAAGAAAATAAATAAATAAATAAATACATCGGACCAAGTGCGTAATATGCTAAAAAAATAGCTCAATATGAATATAGGTAAACCGGAAACCACCATTACTAAGGGCCGATTTTTGCCCTTAACGATGTAGGTGTAGATGACAATTATTTGAAAATCAACCTATTTGGTGTAGGTGATAGTTTTGGCCAAAACTGACACCTATACCGGAATTGAACAACCCTAGATCCATCATCTTCTATACCACATGACTTCCAATGTGAACAGTAAGAGGTGATTGTCACCGTAAAATATATTGTCAGAACTGTCACCTACACCGAAATTGAACAACTCTAGATCCGTCATCTTCTATACCACATGAGTTCAAGTGTAAACAGTAAGAGGTGATTGTCACCGTAAAAGATATTCTCCTCACACTCTTTGCCTTTCTATTATAGTCAAACATACAACTCAGGGAGGCAACCTACCACCAAAGGTTCACTTGGCATGTGCTTTTCAGGATGTATCCATTTGACCAAACTCAACTCCCAATCTACAATATGGTCCCAAATTTTTGTTTTCTGCAATTGTGACCCTTGTTTTAAAACAAATAATTATAACTCTTCTATATCAGACAAATTTGTTGTCCCAATATACCACGTTGCTTTCAAAGTCTTATAAAACGGGAAAAGTAGGGATCATATATCCTTAAACTTGCTGTCTTAAGCTTCGCATAGAGTGACGAGCTGTTTTTTTTTTTAGATTTTACTTGGAGAGGTACAATTTCCTTAAGTTGTGAAGAGTTCCACCACTGAGTGTCTACCTAAAGCATTGCACATACTTTAAAAGGTCGACAAATCAAGACAAGATTGCTTTCTGAAGGATTATCTCTTTAGTGTAAGAAGTTTGGCAGACATGGAAAGCCACTTTAAGGCACGATGAAAAAAGTATATAAAACAGAAGAGAAATTGGACCTGCACAAGAAACCATCATAGTGGTCAGTGCAGAGATCGTGCCAAGAAGCCAGAGAGGGGCCTGAAAGCATTAGGGTTGATGTGCTCGTCTTATTTCTCTTCCATGCCTAGTTTATCTTTGTTCATGGTGTGGTGATGTTAACTCTGGCTGAATCAGATAAAAGAGATAGACACAGTAAATTGATTTTATATTATTTAATAATATATATATAAAGTTTAAGACATATATACTCTCTAATGAAATCTATTTATTATGTTTACCTCGTTTAAATTACATCCAGTAATACAAACACAAAATTACACGTGACCGTAATCATGAAGGAGCTACTTTTGGTGCTTTTTTAGAGGCAGAGAAGGTGGCTGATAGAGCAGACAATCTCTCGGTCAACTAACAAAAACTGAAACAGTCAAAAGCCAAAAAGATCATTCAACTTTTATTAGGTAACTTAGGGAGAAGAGAATGGAGATTCGACCCAGATCAGACCCTCGCAACAGAAGAGGCACCAACTGATCTACAATCTCACTAGCTATCAATAACTTTCTTAGGTTCCGTTTACAACAAAAAAAAAATCTTTTAAATTTTTAACACAATAAAAAATTTAAATATAATCTCATTTCCGTCAAATTATTACTTTTCACTATAATAAATATAAAAAATATATTTCTCTTCACTTTATCACTAAATTCAATATCTTAAAATTTTACATCTCAAACACACCTTTAATACCAATATTTTGTGCTATTTCCAGTTTCTTCGTTACCGGTCACATGTAGTATTAGGGGTGTTCACTGGTACCGACGGTGGGCCGATTAACCGGCACCGGCACCGCTAACCGTTCATTAGCGGGGGCGGTGGCGGTAGCCTTTAGTAGGAACAAACAATGATATTAGCGGTGGCGGTTCTACCGCCAAAACCGCTTATTATTTTATTTTTCGTTTACCTTAAACAGTGTCGTTTTAACCCTATCTCTTTAGGGTTTTGTTTCGCAGTCGCTTCCCCCCGATCCCTTCGTTTTATCGTTTGCCTAACCTAATTGCCTCAGCCTCCTCACTTTGCGACTTTGCCTCCCCGAGAGCCCGAGACCACAGCGGCACAGCCCTCCCGACGCCCCTACACTCACGACGCCCCTCCGGCCCAGTGCACCTCGCCATTCTGCCACTACCCTCCTTGCCGTCAGCCGTCTACCTATTGGTGTCTCACGGTAACTCGCTCTATCTCTCTCGCGTTCATCTCTCTTTCCTTAGCTGATTGCCTTTTAAACTCCTGAGATATGTTTCTGCCAAAATTTTTCCCAAACTTTATGTTCACTTCTTTGTTATAATGTACAAGCCAGATCTGAATTGTGTTTTCAGACTTAGAGAAATTTAGCAAAACATCTGACTGTTATTCTTGAGTGACCTTCAAAAAGAAAAAAATAATACAAAAACTAATTACCTTAACGGATTCTCCCTTCAGCTTTCTGGTTGCTAATTTGCTGTCACACTGTTGGTGGAACTTGATAGTTTTAATTTATGTTGAATGTGGCTGAGAAATACCGTTGGAACTCGACGTATTTTATGTTGAATGTGACTGAGAAATACCAGAAAGCATTTGATCAAATGATGATTTTGGATGAACATTTTGTTCTTTATTTGCAAGAGGATGGGCATGGGAGACAAGGTTTGGGTCCACCTACATTTGAGGATTGAGAGGTCATTCGTGGTGTTATAAATTTTTTGAAGTTATTCTATGAAGTCACTTTGCGGGTATCAGGAGTTCGTTGGCTCCAAAGACTGCTGAAGGACTAATATGTGTTCAGAATTGGTTGAGAGGTGACCCTATTATGGGAGTGGTTGAGTCTGAACTTGATGTATCTGATAACATAACTGAAGATGAAGAGACTTACCGACTCGATTCAGGTACAATTATTCTTTGGTTAAATTTTGAAATTTGATACTCAATATTATGTAATCATTATAATTTGATGCTTTTATTTTTGAATTATGTAGAGATATCGACTTTGACGACGGAGATCGAGATGGAGTAGGACGCATGTTGCTTTTGCCCCACCTTTTAGTTCTTATGCTATTTTATTTGAACAATGTTTATTTGATGTATCATGTATGTATAATGTTGTATTTTAGTAATTTTATAGTGTTGTATTGTATTATGTATTGTTGTAGTTTGGTTAACTTGTAAGTTTTCTAACGTGTATTTGACAATTTGTTAATTTTGTTGTAGTTTTGTAACTTGTAAGTGAAAATTAAAATCACGTTTTAGTGTTTTAATTGAGAATGATCAAATATTAGATTTGGTCATTCTCAAAAAAATGGGGCATATAAAAAAAAGGTCATATGATCAGAATCTCCATGATTAAACTTAATTATTGTCATGGGGATCAATAATATGGCCTACATGTTTAGTCTTAGATACAATTTTCACTATGTTGTTTTTTTTATTTCATTAATTGTTTTAGATCCTTGTTTAGATTATGGATCTTGTTCTATTTTTGCTTTTTAGATCAATGTGCAATTTGTTTTATATTATAGCCTATAGGTGGTTCAATTGGGAACTCTGAAAAACATTCCAAAAAGGGTACAAATGGGTCCAAAATGCCAAAAAAATGGGTCCAAAACGCCCAAAAAACAACCTCCAAAACGCCCAACAAATGGGCTATAATGCCCAAAAACCGTTCAAAAAATAAGTCCAAATGGTCCAAAAATCGCTTAAAAAACGAGTCCAAATGGCCTAAAATGCCCAACAAATGGGCCTAAATGCCCCAAGTTAGCCTAAAAGGCCCAATAATCGGGGCCTAGCGGTGGTAGCAGTTCACCGCCACCGCCACCGGTGTTACCGTCACCGCTGGGCCGGTTATATGTTACCACCGGTGCCGGTGGCAACATATCCATCACCGCTTGTGGCGGTGGGTTGCATAACCGCCACCGCCCACGCACAGCCCTAGGTAGTATGATCCTTCTGGTCACCCTACCCTTTCCACTTATTACCGTTAAAATACCTCGACAAGTCAAGCACCTCCAATGAAAAAAGAAAAAAAGCTCAATAAACAAAAACAAAAGAAAACTCCGGCAAGCCAAACTCACATGCCTTCCTTACAAGACAGCCAAAGCACCAGCACACCAAGCACAAGCAGTAGTGTGACCCAAGAATTCTCACTGTCTCTTTCTGTCTGTCCCTGAGACACCTTTCTCTGTTTCTTTCCTTCATTCTTAGTACAGAGACGGAGTCTAAATCTAATCCAACAAAAAACTGAGAAAAACGAAAAATGGCAGACACGGATAGCTCCTCAAAACCCCCACAAATCTCTGAAATGTTTCAGAAATTCGCCCAGGCTTTCAAGTCTAAGACCTTCGAGTTCTTCGCCGACATCGAAGCCGTCGAAGACTCGGACGGCTTTTCCCTCCTTGACTCCGCCGAAGAAGTCATCACCGACCAGAAAGTCGTGGTAATCAAACCGGACCCAATTCACGGACAGCCTCTGTCCGCACAACCATCACCATCACCACCACAGTCTGTGATAACAAGGTCATTGAGCCGAACCCAGAAGAAATCCATCAATGTCCAGATGACCCAGACCCTGATTTCTTCCATTTTCGCCACAGTTTCCTCGTTTGAAGCTTCGTACTTCCAGTTACAGGCTGCCCACGTTCCGTTTGTTGAGGAAAGTGTAAAGGATGCGGATAGAGCTCTGGTATCGCACCTTCAAAGGCTGTCTGAGTTCAAGCAATTCTATAAAGATTGTTGTAGGAACCCGGATTTTGGTGCTGATTTGCCAATTGGGTCTTGCTTGGAAGCTCAGGTGCAAGAGAATCAGAGCAAGCTGCGCATACTCGGGAGTGTCTCGGACCGGTTACAGTCGGAGATTGATCAGAAAGACACCCAGGTCTCGGCTTTGAAAAAGAAGTTGGCTGAGATTCAGAAGTCCAATTTGGAGTTGTCAAAAAGGTTGTCTGGTAATTTGAATTCGACTTGTGAGGTTTTGTTGTCTTTTAGAGTATTTGATTGTGTGTTACATGATGCTTGTAGAGCAACTCATAGGTTTACAAAGATTTTGATTGAGTTGATGAGAAAAGCCGTGTGGGATTTGGATTTGGCAGCCAATTCTGTCTATCCGGATATTGAGTATGCAAAAAAAGGACACAATCGGTATGCCTTTCTGTCGTATGCTTGTTTATTGATGTTTAAAGGTTTTGATTTAGAAGGGTTTGGAATGGGTGAGAATGGAATTGTGTGTAACGGGCACGGTCTGGATTCAGAAAAGAATAGTACTCCTTTGAAGCAATTACTCGAGCATGTATCTAGCAATCCTATGGAGTTGCTAAGTATGAATCGAAATTGTGACTTCTCTAAATTTTGTGAGACCAAGTATCAGGCGCTTATCCACCCTACCATGGAATCATCCATCTTCAGTAATTTGGATCAAAATGAAACGATATTGAATTCGTGGAAATCACTGAGTGTGTTCTATGAGTCATTTATCAGAATGGCAAGCTCAATATGGACACTCCATAAGTTGGCCTTTTCCTTTGACCCTGTTGTTGAGATTTTTAAAGTGGAGAGAGGTGTGGATTTCTCGATAGTGCACATGGAAGATGTCACAAAGAGATGTATATCTCCAGCTAAAACTAGACCAAAGGTTGGGTTCACAGTGGTTCCAGGTTTTAAAATTGGGAGGACAGTACTTCAGTCGCAGGTTTATTTAAATGGTTTGAATTGTACGGAGTAGCACTCCATGGTTCTGTTTTTAGAAATTGTGGGAACGGTAATGGGTGTTGCGGTTCCATTTCATGATCCGAAACGGGTTGTTTTGGTTTCATAGGCTTGTTTTGATGGTAGAGTTTTAGGAAAGAATTCCGTTAACAAAAGGTTGGAGTTTACAAATCAAAGAATTTGTGCCTTGCTGACTCTGCTCAAGAAGAAACTGCTTGAAAGACACGGCTATCAGCAACTTGCTATGCTACTGAAGTGGGAGTTATTGGTGGTATATCAGCTTCTTTTTTGGCACTTTTTTGATATTTAGGTGTTTCTTCTATCTGGTTTGCGAATTTGGTGTTCCTTATTTATGTTGTTAACCAACTTGTAGAGTAAACTGTATAGAACCTTTTTCTTCTTATCCCCCTCTTTGTTAGGTTCATCTGACACGCATACATTGTGAAATTTGTATCTTAATCGATCACTGTAACAAATAATCAGTGTGTTTTGACTTCCAATTGTAAATTGCTACTGCACAAGTGAATGGTTTACTGACCGTCTATGTCTTGAGAAATAATTGTTACATACTCTGAAGAGAAATATTTGTTGCTTGGTCTGAATGACTGAAGAAAATGCTGCATGTCAACCATCTTCTTGTCCCAGCTTTGTCTCTGTGGTACTTGTACTGGATGTTGGAACCCTTGGCTTTTCTTTTCCAGCTGGCTTGGATTACCGATTATATTTTGATAAAGCACTTTGCCTTGGAGAATATAAACATGATACCCCTTGTTTTATACTGACTTCCAGCATTCTTTCTTTGCAAATGATTTAGACACTTAAACAAACTCATACGAACGTCTACACCACCTATATCGCCTCAATATCCTGCTAGGTTGTCCTTGCCTTGATTGTGGCTCCTCTCTCAATTCCTCCCTTCTTTTTCCCCTTCTCCACTTCGTCATTTAGCTCCCTCACACCCTCCAACTGTCAGGAGGTTATATTGTAGGATGATTTGTTTATGCATATCTCTGCGCGATCACTTCTAGTCTGTGGGAGTTCATAGAAAACAATGAAATGTAGTGAAAGTTTAAGATGAAGATTATTGGAAAGGGGTTTTAAGTTCCCTTCTCTGTCTGTCTCTGTTGTTTGGAGGCTTGTAAAGAAAGGAAATCGATACTTCTCATTTGGAAGGCTTTACGAAGGAATGGAAGGGACCTTATTACAAAAATATTGTACTTATTAGAACAATTCCTTGAAATTTGAGAGGTTTTGTCTTGTTTTTGAAATTCCCTGCTTACTTTTGAACAGAATCGTAGGTACCTAGGGTGTTTGAGAGGAATGTAGTTGAAGGAGGGGTCCGTTCCATTCATTCCTTTCCATCCAAGGCACATCCAATTCCCTCTCCCATTAGATTGTCTGCTCCAAAATTTCATTTTCATTTTCTTTCTGGTTCTTTGCGAGAAAAGCATAATGTCAGTGTTTAGGTTAACCAAACAAACATTCCTCAGCTTTGATTCCTCTTGAAGCAGGGATTGCTGTTCTTGTCTTGTCTGGGTCAGCTCTGCAGGTTGCACTGTTCATCAAGATAATTAGACAAGGGCAAAGCCCATTTTTGAAGATTTAATCGTCTTTTTCTGTACTTACCTTGGGCTTAAGGGTCTTATCAAGTGAAGGTCCAACCCAAATAGACGTCACAGTTTTCTGCGTGGGCTCTTTTCCCATTCAAACAGGCTGCATACTTGAAGTTTTGAACACTTGACACTCATCTATATTCAAGCCCGATAAAACCTTGGCTGATGACCTGTGATTTTCAACATTGATGTTCTCATACTCTCGTCTGGACTTATTTGTGTGTGCTTAATTGTTCATCATTCCTACATGCTCCCCCTCCCTAGCTAGTAAGATTGAGTTTTAAACCAGTGAGTTTTGACTCACATAATTTGACGCGGGGTGAAAGAATAAAGAACAGGGCCGTCTTTCGAAGCCAGACATCCATATTGATTCTTTACCACTTTAGAACCACATAGGTACTAGCTCTACTACCTGTTCTTTTTGCTCAGCATGGAGCATTTGTGGTTTATCGATCATTTTGGATACCGCTAGTCTTTTTGCAACCTAGTCGCGTTTAGATTTTTTGTTTTTTTATCGTTATTGTATCTTGTACTCTGTATTCAATGCAATAATAGCTTCACGGTATTATTCAGCAAAAAAAAGAAAAGATTCTTTACCACTTTGGTACAACCAAATTCATCACTGAGATTTGCGACCTTCGACTTAATGCTCTAAAAAACTTGATCCACTTACTTTTGGAGAGCTTTCAGGAGGCAATAAGAGGGAGGAACAACAATAATTGACCCTTTGCTGTACTTAGGATATGTCGCACAATTTTGTCGAGTCTCCTGGACATTAGGAGAGCTTCCAAGTACCAAACAGCGAGGGTTTCATTTGCATTATCTCTTCAGGAATAGTGGTGCTTAGGCATCCGATCTCCGCTTAGTGGACGAGGAGGTCATTCACGAACAATTCTGAGTTGGGAATTAATGCAAAAGTGAAGCATTTCTTTTTGTATGGCTAGGACACATGGGTGGCTGGAGAAAGAAAGGACTAATAATTAAAACAGAAGTCTCCAGCAAAGTTGGTAGGGTTTCTAAAACTAATATGTCTAACTAGCTAGAGAGAGAGTGTGTCCACAGCATTTAGAGATAGTCTTATTCCTCACACTTAGTTCTTATCCTCCCATATCTGAAATGTTTTAAAAGAATCCGTAAATGTTTTATCCATTCAGCTGCATTGCACTATAAGAAATATAGGTTGTAGAGACCGCTGCATATGGTCCTTAAAAGTGCAAAAATGGTCGTTCCACTCCATCGTGCTTGCTAGAGAGATAGAGTAAATGTACCGTGCGATAATCAAACCAAAATTTGAGTCACAGCTTTAGGTTTCGAGGCCGAGGATTGATGGGATAGAGGTGGTGAAGATGGTGCAAAAGTTTAGGCCTTTAGGGCCAGAGAGAGAGAGAGGGCAAAAGAAGGGAGGCCGGAGGAGATCGAGGCGATAGGGTTTCGTTAAAATGTAAGGTCGAAACATGGGTTGGGCAAAAAAGGCTAAAAGACCATTAATGTACTCTTCCCGCTGATTTTTTTTAAATAATTTTTGACTTAATTAAGCCCCTATTTGACTTAATACATTTTTACAAATTCTAATAACTTTTTCATCAATTCCAAGAGTTAGAATTTACACTATCTCCAACAACAACATGCATACAAAAACAATAATAGCTTAATAAGTTTGTCGCTAAAACGTTGTTTAGTCACCACATTGATTTCGTCGCAAAAGATTTATACTTATCAAAATTTTCAGCTGATTGCATCCATCTCATCTACATCAATGATGCCCTAGAATTTAGCAACCACAGTCTAGTTGCAAAATATTTTTTTTTGACCATTTTTTAATGTCGATAATGCTAGCTAGCACACATAGGACTTTTAATGTCCATAATATTCGTTGCTATATTTTTTTTTTCCTATTATTTGCAACTCATTTTACCAGCCCCTATATAATAGAGTACGTGGTACTACTATAAAGAGTATTATTAGCGACCAGTTTTTTAATTTGTCACTACAAGAAGGGTTTTAGGCTTTTAGCGACCAAATAAAACTCGTGCCGGCCATATTTCTTGTAGTGAATTGGTATTCTGCAATCACAGTTAGTTGTCAATACCAACAAGTTCTGTTTTCCAGGTCCTCTTACGAGGCAATGGATGCAGAAAATTGGTGGAATAACGAAACTCAATTCATTTAATTGGTTGTTAATTATAAAACTTCATCTATTTAATTGGGTTTTTTTTAAAAAAAAATTGTTTGGTAGGACATAATTACACTTCTATTTTTGCCGTGATGGATGTGTACAACATCTACTGAGTGCTTTTAGTGCACAAATCATGCATGTTCTCCGTAATTTAAACAAACACATGTAATATTTGGGCTTTCTTATAAAGAACATACTTTAGAAAAAAAAGTATTACTTCACACCTAGCTAATTGATTACAATAAAATGCCTAGAACTGATTGAAAATTATATAGTATAAGAAAACTATGAAACTAAATCAAGAAGCTTTTAATGGAAATTGAGACACATATATGAATAGAGTGGAGACTGCATGCAGTACTCATGATTCAAATTCTGGTATAATTTGCAAATTAACAGAGAAAAAAAAATGAAAGTATGAACTGCAGTATTAATTAAGTCCATATGTTTTATGAGGACTGGTTGTACTTAGTTTCCATGGTTATATGAGCACAGTACTGTTGGGTAAGATGTGTATAATTAGCTCTTTAACTGAGCACTGTCATTTAACTTATTCCATCTCAGGCACTACCTGATTATTTTGAAGAGATTGATCATGACCCTTTTGACGATTGATATAACTGACCATTCACCCAAAAGAAATTTTACATCGTAATGAGATTACAGACATATATATATACAGTATACTTGCACGATCGAAGAATCTGTTCGTTCACACATACTATATATTGATCTATAAGGTTATCTCGTAAACTTAAGGAACAATGCATGCAACTTTCGAAATTTCTGTTCTTTTCTATTTGGGAGTAGTTTTATTTCTTTGGCCCCTCTCCTCCTCCCCCGGAGTGCATGGGGTGGTAGCTAGCTAGAAGCAACTATCAACCAAATTAAGGAAAGGGATTGTAAGGACGATGTCTACGAATTGATCGAGAGCTTATATTTATGGAATAGAGAATGCTTTGAAATACAGCATTTATCATTGACCAGATTGGACTTTATAGGAAACTCATCAGGGTTCACCAACATTTAGTAGACTCCAAAACGCTCTCCCCCGACATATATATAACATAAACCAGGCGACCCAGGGTTTAGATAAACAGTCCCACAAGAAGAAAACTTAAACCAGACTCCTAAGCTGAAAGAAGACGAGAAGAGAGAAACACAAAGGAACACTCCCACTTCCTAGTAGGGGGAGACACCCACATTCGCAGGAGCCAAAAACCCTTCTTTCATGAGCACGTCCTCTCCTTCCTACACACATGTACACACAAACACGGTCTCAAAGATCAAAGGCCCTCCATCCATTTTGGCTTTTGTGATTATATATGATCAATTAGGATTTTCTATAGTAGAGACAAGGAAAGATGAATTACATGGATTAGGGTTTGGAGTACCTGTTGACGAGCGGTAGCACTCTTCACGTGTTGGTCAGGCATGAGTCCGAATTGAATGTGTGGGAAGTGGGCCCACTGAAAGGAATCCAAACAATGAGAAAAAATTAATACAAACCTCACAAAAGAATTCTAAAAGATATGGCCTTTTTTCTACTCTAATAGATATACCCTAATTATATTAATTTGGTAATTAAACAAAACGCAAACCCTTATCAAAGAAAAGTAGGACTAGGAGAGAGAGAGAGAGTTAGGATTTTCTTGGATCTAACATTCTTTGCAGCAGCACTAAAGGCCTCTCTGTGGCTTATATCAGGATTCCCAGCTTTAATTCGTTGAATCTCGTCCCTGCAGAGTGAGAAATTGATGTCAAAGTCACGCTTATTCTTTTATTCGCAGAAGCATTCACATTCCATACCATGCCCCCCAAAAAAGAAGCAAAATAACTTGTAGACATTTTAATAAAAATGCTGAAGTTAATAAAGAACTTTGGGTTATAGAAATATCGAGCTGAAGAATTTCTTACTTGATAAAGCGGTTATAGGCAGATGGGACTCTCTGTCTTTTCTCCGGAGCTGGACATGGAGCACACCGACATTGCAGAGAAAGAAATTAGAGACAGACACTAAAATCATCTCGAAGACATTTTTTATATGTTTGTGCTAAATTTTGGTTCTCTCTCTCACACACCCGCACACAATATGTCATATCATCATTATTCCTAACAATCTATTTTCTTGACCTAGATTCGACACTATATTTCCGAGGGAGATTCTGTCTCTCTGTGAGAAAAACAGTCAAACATATGTGTAAAGGTAAAAAGGACGAAAAAACAAATTGGAGGACCAATTATATCACGAATGGAAGATTGTTTTTTGTTTGTTCATTGTTCCTAGAAAATTTCTGCGAAATTGTTTGGAGTATAGCTCTCAGAGTCCCTAACATAGACATGAAAGTTCAATTTCAAAACTGATGAAGAAGAAAACAGCTAGACATGCAGATCTAACATGGGCTTCTGCTGCTACTTCGAAACTAGAAAAGCTTGAAGAAGATGGCTACTTGGTAGGCCTTAAATAATCGTACGAAAGATTTTAGGGGCTTGCACCAAAACAAGAAATCCTTGGGCACTTTTGGGCAGTAAACTTCAAAAGCTTACAGCGTTAACTTACCTCAACTTTTTTCTTGATCTATAGATCCCAATGTTTTGGAAAAGAATAATAGTGAGTCTTATGGTTCGTAGGTTGCGGAAAATTTTCACTCCTCCGAAAAGATGTTACTAAAAGCAAAGACGAGAATGTCATGGATCCAAAAATCCCTTTCCGCTTATATATGCTTGCAGTATATATAAGAATGTGCGAGACATCAAAGAAATAAGAAACTCGAATAATCTCACTTCTAAGTACCATTAGGAATGCACTGGAAGGCTAAAAGATCATTTGAGACATGAACGAAACAACTTAAAGTTCAGGAAATCTCACGTCTGGTAACAACGGGAGGCTTAGGGGTCTCCTCAGCTCCTCGAACAGGCAGAACTGAATCGTGTGGGTTGGGCTGAGTGATCATAATATTTGGTGGAGCGCTTCGGATACCCTCCTGATATATCCCCAATAAACAAGACCAACAATGTAATAAACATTGGAATTTTTGTTCGGAAAATGGATGCAATAACAATACAAATTAAATGTGCAACAAAACATCGGCTTGTACTACTTGAAAAACCCTAGAAGAATTTTATGTACCAGAAGATTTTGAGGATTGAAGAAAGTATGTCCCAGATGAAGCTGGTTAGCTGCAGGAAGAAGCAGGGCGCGCATATTGACGGAAAGGAGGTTGGTGCAGTGGCCACATCGAACCGTGACAGTCTTGAACAGACTAGTGCAAGGAACACTTACCTAAACCCAAACCCCAAACATATAAAAAGCCATCAAAGAAGAAGAACAAGAAGAAGGTGGGATTGACAAAACATAGATCATCAAGACAAAGATTAGAGAAAGAGAGGATACCGCGAGGACAGTATCACAAAAGTTGCAATGGACATAACAAAGCTGGTCGGAGGGGGAGAGGTGGTCCGGAGAAAAGGCAGTGGATGAGGCAGACATTTTTGCTGATGCTCTCTTTCTCTCTTTGGCCTTTTTCTATTGATTTGATTGATGGGATTGAGTACTGATCAGTGGGATTTTGAGGATAGACAGATAAACCTCCTTCGGATCTAATCTTGTTGATGATTTACTATATATTAAGGAAGAAGATAAAAAGAGAAAGAGAAAGAGATAAGTACCACTAATATAGTAGGCGATCGAAGAAACTTGGAAAAAAGTGTTCTCCTTGGTATTTTATTGTCGATGTAATTAGCTTGCACAAGTTGTTGATGTATCATAACCCGGCCACCATAGATAGGAGAAAATTAAAGAGAGTACGTTATAATAGACTGCTTAGGTTAGAGGGAAAGGAAACGTATGGTTGGCATTCGCAATGGATGACTGTGGTTGTGTGTGTGGGAGAGAGAGAGAGAGAGAATTGAGAGAGGCGGCAGAGGTGGGGGAGAGGCAGAGAGACAGGGACGTTTGCATGGGAGTGATTAGCTTTGGCTCATTCACCTGTTGTTTTCACAGTTAAGAGGTTGTGAAGGCTTTTCTCGATTTTCTACAATTCCATTCTATGATGACCCCAACACTATCAAATCACATGTGGATTCTCAAGCCTCTGGCTTATTACCCTTCTTCTGTTTAATTTGGCCGATGTCGTTTACTTCAGCTAATTGCTCTAGTTTTGTTTAATTATGAGGGTGTCGTTAACTTCAAATACATAATAATTAAGGGGCATCTATCCTCTGGCCAACCTGTACCTCACCCTATTTTGGAATTGACTTGGTTTTTCATTGACAGACACAGATTGGTTAGAAGACAAAAAAAAAAGACAAAAAGAAAAAGAAAAAATTAATAGGAAGAAATAGGAATAAAAAAAGATGAGAAAAGCTATCACCCTGATCCCAGGGGAGGGAAGCTGATTCCCTTCGCGCGTATGTTGGGACTTGCCCCATCTCGCGATCCAAACACATTACCAGGTGGGTATTGAGATTTTATTCAGGGAGCAATTCCTTCCTCTATCTCTTTCAGGTGGAGGGGAGAAGGGATGAACTCTGTTGGGTTAGATCGTGAGGTCCTGAGGAGAGGAGGACAGGAGGTTGTCCACTTCCACAAACGTACAGAAGGAAGGGGGAATTCATTTCCACCTTGTAATCCAAACGCAAGATTCAATACATTATTATCTATGATGCATGTGATGATGTGAACCAGCATAAACATGTGAGTGCTTTTCGATTCATTTGTATTTTAGTTATTAGGGTGCAAAATTCCTCATATTCAGGTTTAAGTTTCAACTTCTTTAAACAACATGGACACTGTCAATATTTAAGTTGGGGCATAATATAATATAATATAATATATATACACCATCATTTCATAATATTCCAGCCGTACTCTTTTAGGTAAACCATATTGGACACCGTCAGTTGTCTGCCAAAGAATAAGCATCTGCCTTAGTTCAAGAGTCATTTCGCCTGTCCTATCAGGTTACAAGGTGAAGCACATGCAATCAAGAGCAAAGTCATATATATACAAGCCTAGGAAAAAAAAGAAAAGAAGTCATACAGTTCTGTAAACTGGCTAATTGACCTTCTTCTGTTTAAAATATCTCTTTGACCTAGCTAACGTATTGTTTAAAAGGACTGCTTCTGCTTGGGAGATGCAACCTCCGCATTGATGGATGTGTAGAACTTTGTATTTATCTCTTTATCTCAAGCGTAGCAGAAAGCGTCTCCTGGCGACAAACTAGGACTCACTTTTGTCTCTATGATGTCCATCTACCACCAAATTATTAACACAATGATATCATAATCAACGGAAGTGCATGCTTTCATCAAAAGATAAAACGCTACGATTTGACCGCTCAGGCATCTGTGTCTCTTTCTTCTATCTACAGAGATACGGTAGTGTCAGTGACAACAGAAGACAGAGATCCTTTAAATAAATTTTCCTCACTACTGTCCTTTGAAATATTTCTTTTACGCTTCTGTTTGCCTATTTAGTTACCACCTGTGCATACCTGTATTCTAGCCGGCCTCTATGGCGAGAGATCTAACTTCTTTTTACAAATGTGTGCGAAGTAAACCTACCTTTACAGTTTACTGTACTGGTTTGTCTGATATTTTGAGACCATTACCATCCACCTCATATATATACGAGGGCTTTCTCCTCCCCCGAATTGCCCGTGAAGGTAGTCGTCTTGTCATTGCATAACAAACAACTCGCATACCCTGTGAAACTCTTGTGCAACTCGATCGGATTCCTCTCTCAAGGCCGTGTTTTGCTGGAGTACTATTTGGACCTAATTTTGTTTAGGCTATACATTTTTTAGATGAAAGGTTGTGTTAAAAGGGGATTAATTTCCCTTAGAATTCTTTTTCTTTTTAGTTCACTTATAGGTGAAGTCGCAATGACCACCTGGGTATTCACGAAATCCTAACTAAAGTCGTTTTTGTTCAAGACTTAAGAAAAATGTGGCCATACACTGTTGTTGATGGATGATTTAGGTAGGTTTCTAATGCTTCCGTTGTCAATTCAGGTGGTATTAATTAGATCAGGTAAAACTATTTAATTTGAACTGAAAGACATATAACATCAACCCTGTGCCCACTATGAAAGTAAATCTCACCTCACTTTCTAGGTGGATTTAATTGGCTTCCGCCCTCCTGATGTTACACATTTGTATCGACTGCAAATGCAAATATTGCCAAAAAGAAAGAAATAATGGAGGCGAAGATCCGATCCTCGTCAAAGTTGAAATCGAAGAAGAAGGTATATGTAATTATTATGTCTTAATGTCACAATACAATGGGGGCCGGGCCAGTTCACGCTTATTGCTTCGCTAGATTTCAAGTTTTGGCATCACGCGGCAAAAGCAGTGTTCATCACGACAACAATACTATGGTGTGATATATGGCCTTTGGGAAGATGACACGACCGACTGTTCCAACATTAAGACAAGGGGGATGTTACGTTGATAATAATTCAAGGAATCGCTTTAGATTGAATTCTACTTGTACTTGGAACAAACAGTAATATTTGTACTTGGGAAAGATATTGTATGAAACATACCTTTAGCAGGACCTCAGGCCCAAAGGAAAAAAGAAACATCTTCCGATTGCGATTTAACACCTTAAGCCCTAGCAAGGTAGGGCCAGAGAATTAATAGACGATGAATATTTGGGCATCCCTGGCTGTTTTGGCGCTTTTTGACTGAACCTAAGGTGTGTTTGGTTGCAAAATTTTCGAACTCCAAAATTTTTATTTTAATAAAATAATTATTTAAAATTTATCTCTTCAAATAAATATAAAAAATCATTCCAATCATCTATATTTAACTGAGTAGATATTTGAAATGGCTGGACATCCTAAGAGCACCTTAAACTTGAAAGGCAGCTCTGGTATTTATTGTCTCAAATCTTTATGCATGCATTACCAATCTGGCAGTAAAAATGTAGTTTTTTTACAGAATTTAAATCGAGTCGATCCATTTTTGTCCCTATGGTTGTGGAGTACTGCACCTAGATTCACACAGCATGCATATAGATTTAGAAGTGCATGTACTGGAGAGCGATGACAGTGACCAGAGACAGATACTCATTTCTTTACTGCTCACCCCACTGACTAGCGTCTAAGCAATTTCAATTTTTTTGTCTCTGCTGGCTGACTTCTGAAGTAGTCTCAGTATCTTCCATTGTGGAAATCAAGAAACTCAAGCCATTGAATTACTAGCAGATATCCCAAAGGTCCAAATCAGCACAAGTTTTGAAAAATTTTCTAATATATAATAAACGGGTGATATGGAGGGATAAATAACAGCATGTTATGACCTTAATTACTTGGGAATCCTTGAATTTAGTCATTTCCTCCGCGTAATTAAGTTTATTAGCTAAAATTGATGGTCCTCTATTTCGAGTTTAATTACCAAATAAGTATTGAATTCCTCCACCGATTCATATTGCTAATCCTTTCTCAAAATTCAAAATTCTTTTTCAAGTAACGAGAAAAATTCAAGCATATTTTCACGCGTACCAAATTCGGACAAATCTGACTCAGTATCTACATGAATTATATTTAAATTCACAATAAATCCTAAAAAAACTGATTGAGCTATTAATTAGCTAACCTCCTATTTAAGTCGCGAGTTTTTTTCACAAATAATAGTTTGAAGCCTTGAATGCGTGCTTAAAACAGGAAGGGCTACCAGCATGAGTGCGTTAAAATTCTAAATTTTCATATGAGAGGATTTGACTATTCTCCATTGTCCATATTGCCGTCGTCACATAGATGCTATCATGCTGATACTTGAGACATTGGATTGAAGTTATAGCTTTTCCGTACCCTCTACCCAAAAGATTCACACATATACATACACGTATATCTATGTATAAATACACAAATTGTATATATCGTTTCCTCTCTTTAATACAGTCAACAAAGGTAAAAGGAAAA
Source organism: Myrica gale (assembly GCA_963930655.1). Lineage (NCBI taxonomy): Eukaryota > Viridiplantae > Streptophyta > Magnoliopsida > Fagales > Myricaceae > Myrica > Myrica gale. The sequence goes on from OZ005607.1 coordinate 3,845,728, forward strand.
CGAGGGACAAAAGGGGCCGGCCTAGAACTACTGCCTGTATTATTTTATCTCGGCAAATATTTAAAATTGAGTGGTTATTGTAAATTAATGAAAACTTGTCAAATTCTCAGGTCGGAAAGCAGCTGCATGCATTCATGTAAGCAAGCGCAAAGTACATGCATGTACAGTACTAGATAGCTCTGTCTGAAAAGCCTATGCGGGGGCTAGAAAACCAATAAAGATGATATTTTTTTCCAGCTGCCGTCTGGGCATCCCAAGCTGGGTTGTATGGCGTGCCTAAATGGTGGGTACAGGTTTGCTGTGACACAAAAGGTTGGTACTGGCCGGTTAAGCTCTATAACCAATAGATGCTCCTCTTGCTCAAGCTTTGGCCTCTAGGCATTTTGCATATATATGACCTGGAAGTAAGCTAGCTGCATCCTTGGTTGCTTCTATACAACAGAGCCACGTGTTATGACTGCCCATAAATGGTATAGCTGCGACTTCTGGTGAGGTTCACTTGCAGCCTCCGAACTCCGAAGTCCCTCACTTTGCGATTGCCCTCTGCAATAACAAATGAAACCATGAAGTGCAAACGGCCGTAGTCTGTGGGACGCCAGGTCTTAAAGGGTAATGGTTTCTGCAGAACTGTCAATTGTGAAAAGCTTTCGGGTTCTGAAAAAAAAAGGGAACAAAAAACAACAAACACCAGCTACCCAACTTGTTTCCAAACTCGTATCAGAGGAGTTTGAGTTTCCTGGAAAAAGTCTCCACTTTTTATATAACAAAAACATCCAATTGTTCGAAGGAGAGATAACCAAGCAGGAAGCAAAATGCTCATAGAGGCACTTCTGCAAATAATGATCTTACAACTACTACCAGAAACGATAAGCAGAAGCTTTTGCATGTCCACCTTTGCTTTTCATTGCTTGATGCTTTCAGGGTGATCTGTATATATGTTCCATCACTTAGGATAATCATTATCTCCTTTCCTGATATTTGCTGATGTGTCCTCTAATAATTTTGACATACACTTGATTTGTCGGTCAGTCGTTGTCACTAATCTGAAAATGTAAACCCTAACGAGACAACCTTGTGGAACATGCATGGTGGGTCACTGTGTAAGTTATGACAAGAGCTTTTTGTGTTCAACATGTGGGTTAACCCTTCGTCCCTTTCACTTGACCAAAGAAAACATATTCACGTGTACACATCCATACAAAATTCTACACATGTGTAACTCTAGAGTGGATTAGGTGGATTCGTGACATCTCCTGTTTAGCTGTTTTTGACAGCTTTTTGTCCCCATTGTAACTCGAAATGTTTCAAGTAAAGAGATAAATTTCTTCTTTCGTTAGGGTCGTTAGCTTCTAGCTAGACTTTACCAAGCTAGCCAGCTTGCATATCCAAATACAGAGCATAGAAGGAAAACAAAAAACAAAAATTTAAAGCTTATGTCCTCTCTTTTATCAAAATATCTAATCATAAGATTGAATCATGGAATATGCGTGCTTTCGGATTCTTCGAGTGTAAAGTTAATTATAGACACCTAAAACTCCAAATGTCATAGTTTAAAGGCAGGATACACTTCTTAAAAATTTATTTTTCTTTTTTTTTGGGTATTTTACAGCATAAATTTTTTAATCAAGTGGTTAGATTGCACCTGGGGCCATGTGGAACAGACGCAAAGTCTTAGGTTTGATTTCTCCTAAGAATTATACTAATCACTTAATTGAGAGGCTGAGTTGCGGGTCGTCTGATTTTTTCGGAGATTTATTGTGGCACAAAACCCACTAGCTGCGACTAAGTTGAATCAAGTCGGTCCAAGTTCGATGCACAGGAAATGTCGTGGATTTCCCTTGTTATCCAGAAAAAATTCTTATTTCTCGATTCTTAATTTTAAATTACATAATTGAACTTTCATATAATTAATATTATTAATTTTTCTATCATTTATCACTTTAATTATGAATTTACTTTCTAAGTAATAGATCGATATTGACAGACTAGAATTTCAGCTATTTGATTTGAAAACAATAGTTGCGATTCAAGAATTCTGATGGAGGGAATCCCATGAAATTTTTTAGAGTATCTTTGTTCTGCTCAATTAGTGTAATCCAAGGACATAATCAACTGTTCTCAATGCCAGCAAATTGTTATATTAACTTTAAAAGCTTGTGAATTCCAGTTTAAATTCAAACTCTCGGTAAAAAAAGTGAAGGCAAGAAATTTTTCTTGTTGTTTGTTTCACTTGGCTAGCAACCCAAAAAAAAACTTGTATGTGTAGATATGTACATCAGTACATGTAATTATGGCACACCATTTTGGACCACACGTACGCAAGCATATAAAAGTAAAAAGCTACTGCTCACAATGCACTACGAAGCTCAACTTTCAAGGATTTCAGCCCATCTTATATTGTTATATTGGCCCATAGAAAAGGTTATCTTATATTGCATGTGTAATTATTAACATTTTTTTATTTTTCTAAGCAAATGTGTAATTATGAAGTTTCTTCCATTAGCAACCATGCAAAGGAACTCGTTGCATTGATATTAACTATGAACTAGCAAATTTCTCTCGTGGGTGGTTTGCATGCAGGGAAGGAAATTTAAAGTGGGTAGAATATTTCCCTCTAATGTTTTGTGCAAGTTCCCAAGATTTTGTATAATCAGCAGATTTTTCCTCTTTCATTCACCGAGGATGTTAAGCTAGATTTTCGAGTGTCAAGTTAACACCAAAAGTGGGAGCAGGCGAAACCAGTGAACCAATTGAGATGGGGGCAGTGATGGTGATAGTAATGGTCTTTGTTTATGATTTCGACATCCACACAACACTCGGTTTGTATGGGGGAATGGAAGCGGAGGCCTCAGAAACTCCTTGACAAGGTTGGCTTGGCGCAGATAGTTGTAAATGGCTCTAAAAGTTTCATGACACCTTGTACAATGCCTTGGAGATTGACTTCCTGTTAGTTTAAGGTTTCAATATTCTCAGTGGCATGAAGCTCATTAATAACCAATCCCTGATAGCCAATTCTTTTTTCAACCATATTGAGGTCTAAACAGGATTCTCGTAGGCACTATCAAAAGGCATCCATATCGATGAAGATTTACTCATTCAAAAATTGGAGCAAATCCACAATTAGGTAGTAATATTCATAGCTCCAAAAAGAAAGACAGTCATTGCATAACCTGTTCGATCCTTTGTATATGTACATCATTTTTGGAAATATAATAATAATTGTAATCTCATATACACGCAAAGGTTGCAGAAGGCTTTTGAATTTTCTGATACTACAGTACATACATTTTCCAATCCGACTGATATGTAGAACCCCATCAAAAGAAAAAAGGCAATGGAAGAAAGAATGGCAAAAGATTACAAGCGTTTGGAAGAATAACTGCCTATTGACAGAGACTTTTGAAACACAACTTGATTTATAGTTCCAAATTACAGAAGCAAAATTCCTAGAAAAAACAAAACATTATCTTTCCGTAAAGAAAATTCGCATCATTATTTATTTTTTCTTGGCGCATCATTAATTATTTTGAAAGCCAATAGATGATAAGAAACAACGTACAAGCTGCAATGACTGCAGACAAAATAATCGTGTCTCTTGATCGCCGCCGTTTGATTGAACCTGCAAAAGCAGATACAAGATTGATCTCAATTCAGTTACAAGCTTAGTGATCGGTAAAATCAAGAACGCATATGGGTTTTTTTCACATGGTACCAAGTAGACCACGGATTATGGGAAACTTGTCACTTAATTGTTTCGCTTTCCCTTGAACATCTCCAAACAAAGTCCTTTGAGTGCCCAGGACTTGCCTTGTTGTTTGAGCCTGACTAATCACATCATCTATCTGCACAGAATTGAACCAAACATTGCAAGGTGGATGATTACTAACAAAGTGTACATTCACAGAGGGAATAATTTTTCCAGAGGACTCAAAGGTATTTGAGGGATTGTCCCAGAGCTCAATGCATATCATGTAAACAAATGATACGCACAATTAAAAAAAAATGCAAAAATTAGAGGACTATAGCCTTCACACATACAGCATTAAGGTCAACAAGAGACATAAGTGGAGAACCAAGCTTGGAGCACAGATTTTATAACTTCCATGCAATAAATAAGAACGGATTATCAAAATAACGCATCAACCTTCATACATGAAGTAAAGTGGAGCCGGATAATAACAATAAAACTACATAGGACACATGTTGAGTAAGAGGCACGCAGAGTTTCAGCCCAGCCAACATTCATGGGTGCATGTTGGGTAAGAGGCCACATCAAATGCCAAGTTTCCTAGTCAAACTTTGTTGAAATAACAATGGTAACAATCCTATTCTCCCTCTCTCTCCAACCAAGCAGCTACCTCCGTCTCCCCCTCTCTCAATGCAGCAGCCCTACCTACCACTTCCTTTCAGAGTTTCTTCAAGGAGGGATACCCCCCTCTCTCTCTTTCTAGTCCCGTCTCTTCTTCTTTTCTTCTTCTACTCTTCCAGGAGTACTTAGATAAATTAAATTGTACTAAATGCATTAGGTGAAATTTCTTAAGTAATACAATATGTGCCACGACTAGAGAATTTAATTTAAGCTTACATGAGCTATACTTCCATGGATGGCTCCTCTCTCCCGTAGTAACTGCACCCTTGGAGACATACTCCCAGCGGCCTGCATGAAAGAGAGTAAACAATCTTACTTTGAAAACAGGACAACACAGAACAAGAAAAAAAAACAATAAAAAACAAAAAGGATACTATACTTAGGAGATACGCAAGAGCTTTCAGCCAGGCTCACCTTATACTCACTAATATCATCCCTGACTGAACTCAGAAGTTCTGCATGTTCCCTCATTGAGCTTATGTTTCCCTTAATTCTTCTAAATTCCTGAAGAGAAATACACCATTTCTTCATGGAATGCCAATAATTTCTCAGTAACATGATAAGATGATTTCTACAATAGTCAGACATACTCATCCAAGTCAACACTTACAAAATCAAATACGTGATTAACCAAACCAGATCTCCTATGAAAAATAGATCATGAACCCTTGTCAAGACTGTCAAATATTGCACCTCAAGTGCAAAGATGGGAATAAAAGTGAAAATGACTTGTGCTTGAATTGGGAGATAGTTCACGCATCTAATCTTGCATTATAGAAGATAAACAAGCATATTTCAGAATATGGAGATTCAAGGCACTATGCCATTGGTGTCATTTCTAATTTTCCACGATTAAGGAGCTTAACAGACCATGGTTGAATCAAATGTGACCATCGATAAAAAATGATCTTGTGCAGCCTCAACTCGGTTTTTCTCAGCCAGCTTAATTTTGATAGGATGTTTAGCTATAATATATTCAATCCAGCAGCATGCTACTGTCTCCCAAACAGATATCTCCACAGGATTGAATTTAGAGACAACTATGAATTCACGACCACAAGAGGTGGTCTATGCTTGGTAAGAAAAGCAGCAAAGAAAAGGATGGAAATCAGCAGATTTTCAGTTGTTTCTGTTTCCTACTGCGAATAACAAATAGTAGCAACTGCACCAGGAAAGTACTTAAACCTGTGTCTCATGGTAGCATTTTTATGAAGATGCTGGGTTGACTGCAAAAAAACTACTGTTGAAAGGTCAATAACTGGGACGCAATAAATAGTCCTTAAGGACATAATAGGCTTCTCTACACATAGTATGCCTATTTACTGTCTTACAACCTATTCCATAAAAACATGCACACATGTATGATTCACCAATCTGGATCAGTGATGATGTCCAGAGCTTAAATTTATTATGTGAAATATTTCATCGGGAGTTAAAGTTCTTGCCAAGAAATGCAGTGGAAGAGAACCTTTTGAGCTGAGAGAAATGTGCAAGGGCGTAAAAGAAAGTGTGCAATAGGAAATAAACCTGGCTAAACTCATGAAGTATATCCCTATGCCTTGCAAGTTTCTGAGTTACAGAAGTAGCTGGTGCAGCAGATGCAGCACATCGACTCATTGCATCATTTATATCCAGTAACTTCTCAAGTAAGGATTGGATTTCCATCTCCATGGACTTCCATGATCTGCTGGACCCAACAGATGGGGACCCAGTATCCACATATCCTGATTTAAGAGTATAGATCTTTAAATAGGAAGACACACTCCAGCCCATTATACATCTAACTTTCAAAACAATAAAGCAATAGATGAGCGTCTTCAAAACAAACACAAGACATTAACGACGAATAGCGTCCTGAACCCCTGGTTAATAGACACTAAAGATGGGAATGAAAATGCATGTCTTTTCTATTTTTTCCATAACATTATGCTTCTAGAATATGCATGAGCAGATCATGTGCTTCAGAAGTGGGGTTTACACTCCTGTGGTATAGAAAGCGGCACTTCACTGCCTATTTTGCACTATAATATTTAATTGCAGACTGTGATAGACCTCAATAAAGTGCCACTTTCCAAATTCCAAGTTGGCAAACCGATCTCATTCATGCCATATGTTGGCAAAGTATCATCTGCTCTAAGTGGTTTTCAGATGTAATCAAACCAAGCTCCACCCACCCTACAAATGCCCGGGTGTGCCATCATATTGCAAGGATCCCTGTTCATTCCCGTAGATCCATTCTCTACCCAACTACATGGTAGTGGTCTTGGGTGTGCAATTCCTAGAACACAGGTGAATCAAGAGTAATGGTTTCAGAAAAAACCTCTATGCAGACAGCAATGGCGAGCTCAGGGACTTATAGAGTAGAATTGAGTCCAAAAGACTGGCATAGCATCCTTTTTGAGTAAGCCTCTAGCCGAAATAAAAGGGTAATTTTCCCAAAACATTATCTCGAGATCACCAAACCCTTTATGTATTCAACACCGAACCACTTATTCAACACAATGCTAGCAAACTTATGTAGCCCCTACTAACTTTAGGAATATCATTACAAGAAATCGACTTCGAATCAAAACTCTTAAGGATGTAGCCTACCTTAAGGGCCTCCCCATCTCCTAGAGTCGCACTTCAAACTCCCTATATAGGCAATGCCATAAATGCCATTTACAAAACTTATCCCCCCCCCCTTCCCAGCGATCAAAAATTCCTTCTCGTTTTTGCGGATCTTCACCATAAATCCCCAAGACATCTCAAAACTCAACACCAACGACACCCAAAAGAACATAGTCGAGTATGATTACTAAAATTTGAAACCTGAGCACTACAATTTTGCAAATCTAAGCATAAATTTCACTGCCACAGATATTACAAATGAGTAGTTTACGACGATCAAAATGCAATCCCATGTATCTCACTGCCACAGATATTCCAAATGAGTAGTTTACGACGATCAAAATGCAATGCGGCAAACAAAGAAGCAGAGAAATCGGAGAGAGAGAGAGAGAGTGGCGTAGCATGGACAAAAGGGTACCTCCTTGGGTGAACCTAGCGCCGAGCTTAGCATAGGAAGAGAGCTTGACGTCGAGATCGCCCTCGATCTTCCTGGCCTCCCTCCTCAGTTCCTCCCAACCGGACTCCTGCAACTCCAGACTCGGAGCCGTCATTTGGATCTCTCCCGAATTCACAAATTGCGGATCCTGCTCTGTTGGCCCTCGTCTGGATCTTTGCTTACTTGTTTTTCTGATCCAACGGTGGCTATTGGTTCAGTTATTACAGTTGAATTCAATCAGTGGTTTTACAGTGCTTTGGTTCCCCTTTTTCTTCCGAGAGGGAGCGAGCGAGAAAGGATCGGCGACTGCACCACTAGAGTAGAACGTAGAGCTACCGCATCTTCCACAACACCGTTGGACCCAGATTGCGCCTTATTAGCTAAATTTTCTTTTCTTTTTTCCGATTTAAGACGTAAGTAAGAAAATTTTCTACTTCTTAACTTACATTTATCTTGGGATAATTACAAAAAAATCTCCAACTAACTATATCATTTATCTCAAAATTTCTCATAATCTTTAACTCATATTAATCCGACTTCTTAAACTTACGTAAACGTTTCATTTTCATTTTTAACTTATTTTTAACATTGAACGAGGTATTCAGTCACACGTGTTTATCACGTGAGCTCCATCGTATTGAAAAAACTAAATTACCTCGTTTTATTCGTTGAAATTAAAAGACACGTTGGAACCAAGACGGTGCGTTTTGTTTAGTGTTTTTTCTTCTCTTTGGCCCTGCGTGTATTAGACAGTTTTAGGGATTTTGGACAAAATGTATTGTGAAGATGGTGTATCGAGCCACCAGAAAAATTGAACTCATGAAGATCATCTACATTACAAGCAGCAGGGGGGCCAAACCCAGGAGGAATATCATCATCCTCAACATGGCCGGGGAGGGTTTGAAATTGGTGGTCTTCAAAGCTGTTAGAACTCCACGCAAGATTCGAGGCTATTAGGAGTATTGTTTCTGGACTTTTGGGGAAGAAGTGAAGCTGATTAGTTGAAACTTGTGGTTGATTCGATTGTGGGTTTTAAACTCTGGTTGTTTTCCTGGAATTGGGTTTGATTTGGTGGCTTTGTGCTGTCAACGACTTTGAAATTTGGATCTTTTGGGAATTTCGGGTTTGATTCATAGAGACTAGTAGGTAATGACCTCCTTCCTCAGTTCCTCCCACCACCTACATCAGAATCCAATATCCAGGAGAGTCCACTACCTTGCAATAGTTCATCTTTGACAAAAAAATTATCGCCAAAAGAAATATCTTTACCAGGCATTTTTGCCCATCAGATTTATGGGTCCGAGTAGAATCACCAATCTTCCCCATCAGCCGAACATCTTCACCAGCAAGTCGAATCTCAGTTCGAATAGGTCTTCATTTATTATGCCCGAGTTAGTTCAATGCATAAAATGAGGTCATTTTGATCTTTTCAATACAAATGAGCTCACGTGATAAACATTGTGACGGAATAAGTCGTACCGTGCTGTTAAAAATGAGCCAAAAGCGAAAATGAAAAATTTAGGTAAGTTTAAGGAGTCGGATTAATACAAGTTAAAGATTAAGGGGAGGTTTTGGGATAAGTGAGATAATTTGAGGGAGTATTTGTAATTAATTCATTTATCTTTTACATTTGTTAAGAAATTTATAATTATAAATACAAAAACAATAGAATTATAGAAAGCTGAAGTCGTTCACCCCTCTCTTTCACTTTATTAAAAACATTTCAAGTTTGGTTTTTTTTATATACCTTTTTTTTAGTTAGAATGGAAAATCAAAAAAGAAAAATTAAGGAACCAAATCAGAGTCAGAAAATAATGGGCTGGACGTTGAGGTCCTTTCGATTGACTCGGGCCTATCTTCAGATTAGTGTTCATTCCGCTTGGGTTTAAAGTTGTTTCTTTTTGTAATACATTTCTCAGCCCGAACCACCGATTGAGAAGCCCAAGAGAAACTCGACTTTTTCTACCTTTCCAAGGAATATATATCTCCACTGATCTCCAAGCGTTTTTAGCCCAAGGTGGCCCACAAAAGGATAATCCCAGACTCCACTAGCGTGAGGCCTTTTTTTTCCTTCCCCTTTTTCCTTTTTTTTTTCTTTGAGAAAAAAATTGGTGGTTAGGAATAGGACCTAAGAGTGTGCTCCCCTAAAGTCTCATATTGGAATACTCTCAGGTGCAAATCATTCCTTATAATTAGGGTCACCCTCGCAATAAAGTTGGATTTATGTTGTTTATGTGACTTAAAAGGATTGTACCAGCTAAGAGTTTACTAACCCGTTAGGTAGTTTCATTCAGATGGGCATATCAGACTTTATTTCTTCTCATCACTAAACAAACTAAGTGGGTGGATGACGTAATATCTTTGATTATCATGGAAAAATTGTCTAAAAAGCATTTTAAAAAAAGAAACTCTATATCAGTCCAAAGTTGGAGGGCAATTTTGTACAATTCAAACATCTAGTAGGGTGGCAGTGAATTGATATACATATATATATATAATGTTTCGCGTGAAATTAGTTTAGTCCTTAATTGGGTCATTTTCACATCTTAAACAAGATGATTCAGCCTAAAAATTATATAAAGATTGGTTAACCAAACCATATATCTAATTACAAGTTGTTTCGGTTCGAGTGTCGTGCACATGATCTGTTCTGTTGATGACTCAGAGAACACGTCCAGATGGGAAGCCAGCCGAAGCAAGAATCTTCCACCAAATCTTGCCAAACCAACGTTAGAATTTGACTACGTTCATATCTAATAAGATCATCTAGCTATTACATCCGTGATTAATGTAAGAGAAGTGGATTGAGAAGTAGTGAAAACGTCCATCTTGATCAGTTTGATTAATCGCCACTCGATGGGCTATTGAATTAAATGTTCTTATTATAATTAAGTTCTAGATCAGTTGACATAATCAAAACTTTTAGTTCAAACTATGTCGTTTTAATTTGATTAATAAAAGAGCGAGGAAGGAAAAAAAAAAGAAAAAATAATAATTTTATACTAGAAGCGATGATACTCATGTGAGTTAATATACAAGACCGTACTGTTTATTATTACTCACTAAATCGCGGTTTATTATTACTCACTAATCTATACATAGTAAGTAAAGCATGTTGTAATTACTATCGATGAGATCCTCTTCAATTTGCTACTTAAATGAGACTATTACATTCGGGGAGAGAAATACACGACATGCTTTGTGAATGTTGTAGGACGGCCAACACTGTACTACAGTCATACTGGTAGCATTGAATATGTACGGCTCATAGCTCTCATCGAATTAAATATCTAATTCACATAATAAATTGGAGAGAATCATAATCGAAGAAATTTGTATACACTTAATTATAATTTTTTTAACTAGGCTAATTCTAGAATTCAATCATTTGAACCATATTATTTCTAGACTCCAATTTCCAAATGCAACGACCCTTCTTCCAATCTTGAAACTTCCAACCGATCCCCAATGGACCCATTTGTTCTGACTTTCTTCCGTTGTTTCTTTTAAAGTTTTATTTCCTATATATGTTCACGTCGAGATCAGGTGATTTTGGCACTTCATTTTCCTCTCGGAAACGCTCACGAATCATCGTCTAGATCCTTGGCGCGTTTTTCCATACACGCGCATTTTAATTTGCCTCACGCATGTGGATGAGCGGACCATATGCATGCATTGGTAGTTAATTTGTCTAACTTCTCGAAGATTTTCGCAGCCAGTACTGTCATCAACCTAATTGTCAAAAATTGTGGATCGGATCTGTTAGAAGCATCCATATGGGTATTTAGATTCATCAAATTTTAAGCTGAAGTTTGAATCATAGTTGAACTTAGCTGATTTCTTTAATTAGTTTTCTCTGTGTGATATGTACCTTTATTTAAGAAAATAAGTATAGAGAGAAAATATATTTATTCAACATATTTTAAACAGTCTCATCACAAGGCATTAAGTCTTCCATTTTTTATCTGAACGATGAAATTCACAAGGAGACTCTGGTAGCCTCAAGGACGACTTGAGATCTGTGTTCGTGATCATTTGTTGTGTTCGTGGATCGTTAATTGTGGGTCGTAAGACGAGCATCAATTCTTGCAAATCGGAACTTCTGTACCAGGTATTTCAGATACTCGCTCCGTTTGGTAATCTAACATGATCCAACGTGTATAAAAATTTAAAAGAAAAAAAAACTTCCTCAAACGTCGAAGCCCTGCAGGCATGATCCAACTTCGCCAAATTCAAGCAGTAGTAAATTAAATTACTCGAATTTGATGCTTAGGACTACCTGATCATATATACGAGGTCTCGATTATATATTTTGTACTCCTTTTTCTTTTCAATATTCCAATAACTTGAACCGACAATTTCAACTATAGTTTTTCTTTAAGGCCGCCTTTGCCTTTTAATATATATATATATGAGGCTTGCTTCATGTCCGAATACGACGTAGAATATTTTATCATTATGATAGAATTTAATATAGTATAAGGACGCTGTCAAAGTTTAGAAATACAATCAATCATAATAAATTAGAGATACAGTCACAATCGATAATATACATTATACATAATAACGTCGGTAGAATATTCTAACATATTCTAACACCCAACTTGAAAGAAGTGTTCAAATTAATTGTCACGATTTGTATTGCTAGCTAGCTTCCAAGGGGGTAATCAAATACTAATTGGGAACTTGTAAGAGTTGGTTTTGAAAGTCTAAGAACTGATATGAACTTGGAAAAACTTGAACAGCGTTGACGTCGATCAGAACAGAACAAAATACAAATAAATTATTCTAAGCATGACCTGATCGTCGAGAAATAAAGAAAATATATATAATTAGAATTCGTCGGGCCGGTGCTGAAAATTCAACGAGCCTTTTCCGCTTCTTCTACGATTTCTCTCTTTAATAAAGAAAATGTTGTCGCTAGCTTTAAAGTATCAATAAACTAGCAAAAAGGCTCTCGAAATGTTTCCCCCTTGACCACTACTACAGTCTACCGCATCAAGTGGTGGGGAAAAAGTCACGGACAAGAAGAAAAGATGGAATATTTAAGGGACTTTTTATAGCATTTCAGATGAAAGTTTCGATCCTAGTTCCATCTTAACGGGTCCAAAATTCCATTAAATACTTCTCCCGTTTTTGTACTTCCGGTCCATGCAGGTGTACCGACCGAAAGTAAAACTATTTAAAAGAACAATAGCCAAACGGACCAAATTGTGTCTTCGATAATAATAGACAAACGACTAAATATAGTCAATAAAGACAACGAAGAATGATGGATAAAAATAACTTCTTTTTTTTACTCATTTTTGTTTGCTCTCGTTTTCTCTCTTCCTCTTTTGTCTTTCTTTTTCACTCATCTCTTGTTTTTTCTCCTAACACTCACCTTGAACAATAGAAATTTATGGGACAAATGAAGGATCTGAAATTAATTTGTCATATCTGAGACATAGAGATTCTTTGAAATGTTCATTGAAAGTGCAAGATGCGGAAGCTTGAAGCAACTAAACCCAATTTATGGATGTAGGATCATTGGCTCCGATACCATGAATATTCACGCGTAGGTAGAGAATATTGCCGGCAACCTTTCTATTTGCTCTCACTTTTGGATACTTTTGATCAATGCATTAATCAAGTGTGATGCATCACTTGAGGATTAATATTAATTGATTCAATGGACCAGATGCTGCGAAAGATTGAATGCACATCAGAAGATAGGACAAATTCTCGAACCTACCATATACTTATGCAACTACTATATTAATGCATGTTGTGGACTATGTATATTTGACTCAAATGATTTCCATTAACAAAAGTTATTATGAAAATAGCATATTTTAGTGGTGTGTATATTCGAAAAGATTTTCAATCCAAAAGGTAAAATATGTAATTTGTACTTTTAATAATATAAGTATCGGTTCAAATTTTAGGAATTTATTAAAATTATTCTGATATAATATTAAATCACTAACTATTTCAAAAAATTATATTATTAATGCATCCATTTGTAATTTGTAACTACTTGGAACAGGGAAAATGAACCTAAATTTTTCGAATAATTTGTTTTTTGTTCCATAAACTAATTTGTTCAAGTCCCCTTGATCTGTTCGATGGAAAACAGCCAAAAGGACATCCTTAATTTTATTGTGTCCCACCTAAACATGCAACATTAATGGATGGCATCAGATAAGCTTCGTTTTCAAAGGGTACACATGTTTTTCTTTTGTCCACGAGAACGGAGACTGGAGTAATAATATTCCTGTTAACCACGAGATTTCAAAGGGTACACATGTTTTTCTTTTGTCCACAAGAACGAAGACTGGAGTAATAATATTCCTGTTAACCATGAGATTTCAAAGGGTATACACATGTTTTTCTTTTGTCCACGAGAACGGAGTAATAATATTCCTGTTAACCATGAGATTTCAAAGGGTACACACATGTTTTTCTTTTGTCCACGAAGACGGAGTAATAATATTCCTGTTAACCATGAGATTTCAAAGGGTACACACATGTTTTTCTTTTGTCCACGAGGACGGAGTAATAATATTCCTGTTAACCATGAGATTTCAAAGGGTACACACATGTTTTTCTTTTTTCCACGAGAACGGGAGTAATAATATTCCTGTTAACCACGAGATTTCAGAGGGTACACACATGTTTTTCTTTTTTCCACGAGAACGGAGTAATAATATTCCTGTTAACCACGAGATTTCAAAGGGTACACACATGTTTTTCTTTTGTCCACGAGAACGAAGTTTAATATTCCTGTTAACCACGTGAAAAAGAAAACCATGGAGGAACAAAACACCCAATTTGGGTGTTTGTGTTTATAGGACTACTCCTGCAAATGTTGTGACGTTGTTTTGTGGTTAAAATAAGGAACTAATTAAACAAGGAAGTTAAGCAGAAGAGGTAGACTAAAAGTCTAAATCCCATGCGGTCATGTTTCAATATGCAACAGTGCATGGGCTCAGTTTGTGTCGTATTCCTGCACGCAATGGAACCTAGAAATGTGTCTTTAAGCCACACAACAATCCAGTCCATGTCTACACGGCTGCTAGTTTAGGCGATTGGCTCGCGAGCGCTGCAATCTGTCGAAGGCTTGTAAATATCTATTTGGAAAGAGACACCCAAATTGAGATAGGATGCATGCCAGCAAGATTGCGTGACCATTTAGAACATCACATATTTAATTTCCATCATCTCAAGCATACATACAGTATATACCAATACTTCTCAAGTGCTCAAGTACTCAAATCGTGGCATCCAACAGAAATATTCATGCAAATGCAAACTCTACTGCCCAAAAGTTAATCAATAGGTCCTGTATCATGGTCTATTAGACAGGCGTGGATTGATCTACTCTGTTAAAGAACTAGTCAAAGAACAAGCAGTTGAAGAGGAGAATGTTAGATTCTGTGAAACTGGTCAAGATCTTAGCTAGCAAATAATAGGATGACTTGATCTATGTACATTCAAAATTTGTATTCAAATTCTTAAGAGATACTTGCTACAGTTTCAGCTAGTTGGATTTCTTCTTGTTAATTTTATAAAACTAACAAAGAAAATTAAAATACACTATCACCCTCATCAACTTGTAAGATAGTTGCAGTAAATTCTGTATATTATAAATCATATTTTCCATCAATATTTGAGATACACGTACTTTTACGAGTACTAAACTCACAGTTGGCCTATACTATTGACGGGACAAAAAAAAAAGAGAAAAGGACAACTTCTAGGGTTATGTTCGTTTTGAGTAAAAATGTAGGATTTTAGAGAAGTTGTGAATATTTATGTTGAATAGTATTTTATTGGTGTTTGTGTAAAGTGGAGAGAGAAATGATTTGATATAATTGTTTAATAAAAAAATATTAGAGTTATGTGAAAAAGTATAAAGAGAGAAAATTTATGTTGAATAAAAAATTGTTGGAGATTGTGTAAAGTGTATTGGTGTTTGTGTTTGAATTCTGAATATGTTCGGTGATAGTTTTGTGAATACACTTAAAATCCTGAAAAAGGTGTGAAAACGAACATTTTCCTAGTTTGGTCAGACGTTCACATAAGGTTGTTAAAGAAAACAAAAAAAACAATGTGTTAATGTTTTCAAAGTTGAGAAAATAAAATGCCCCGTGTGGGTTTAATTTTAAACATGAATGGACCAACTACTCCATAGTTAGCACCTCCCCATATTGTTTTTATATATTTTTTTCCAGGGAAAAATTGATCGGATTGAAAAGAGAGTTCATTCACATCAGGAAAACTAGTCCAAAATCTTTGCCGTGATTTTCTTTTTGTTTTTTCCCAGTATTTTGAAAAGTAAACATTTCGGGCCGACAATTCTCATGGCCCGGCCCCCCACAACCGAGAAACTCCCCGCCCGCGTTTCGTTGACTGATTGTACCACGCAGCTCCTCGTGTGGGAGAACGTGCCGTACAGTACGGACTAACCGAGAGTTGGTGACGCTGTAGCGGTCAATACCTCAAATTTTTTTTGGCAAGAGGGAAAGCCTTGTGTGTTGCGTATGTAGACCGAAGACGTGCCTGTATTATACTTTAGTACTGGTAGTCACGTGGCAGACAAGGCACAGAATTGACCAGTCTAATGGTGGCCATTTATTCCGGTTTCCATCGGAATTTTCGATACCGGAATCTAAAACCAAACTCGGAAATTTGGATGAAAATATCGGAATTTCCAATTTCGGGATAATTTTTTAAAATTTTCAAAAATATTATAATTTTAATTTAGAATTTTCCATTTCAATTTGTATTTTTGATAAATGTTTAGTTTTTTACTTATTTGTATGGTTAATTGTTTGTTTAATAATTTTTTTAAAATTTAATTTAGAGTTTATTTTGACAGTGTTTATTTTGTTTTGGAATTTAGTCGTTTAGTTGTAATTTTAATTTAAAGTTTATTTTGACATCATAAAATAATGAAATATTTTTTAAAATTTAGTTGTTTAATTATAATTATAATTTAGAGTTATTTGACAAAAAAAAATAAATTAAAAAATTCATTTTTGGGCTAATGGGCCCAAACTAAATTTGTTTTTTTAGGCCCAAATAAGGAACCGGAATTTTCGGTTCCAATTCCAGTTTATTCCGGAACGAAACCAGAATAAATTTTTTATTCCAATGAGTACCGAAATTGGAACCGTTCCGTCAATTCCGATGCCCACCTTTAGGCCAGTCCATTACCTTTAAATAGTCCTCTCCAATAGTGCTTAGCCATATATAAGACGCTAAGCAGACGACCCACGCGTGAGAAAATGGTCTAATTCCACAATTTTTTTTAAAAAAATAAAAATTTAAAGTTTTAAATCAGAGGCTAGGTTAGGTTATCTTGTAGATAAAGAATCAACTAAAAGATATTATAGAGTTTCAAAATGGAATCCATATCATTTTTTATAGGATCTCACTTTATTATTATTCTTGGTATTTTAATTTTTTTTTTCAGACCAAAGTTTATCCCTTCGTCTCTTTTACAGAAAGAATCAAACAAGATAACATATTTCCAACGTGTGATTTCTTGAGACAGACTAGCTTTGAGAGTGCATATATATGTATGTATGTATGTATATACATGTATCGCTCGTATACATTTTTTGAGTGATCTCAATTTAATATTAATACTTGATTAAGAAGGTTTAATTATTAACATAATTAAGATTGAGAATAATCATTGCCAACTCTTTATAATGTTTGGTAGATCATTTATGTGAACCTTTTGCTAGGTTGTAAGGAAAAGGGAGGGGAATGGCTATAGAATCTTGGCTTAAGAATTGTTTTTGATAATTTTTTAGCTAAAAAAAGGGTAAACTACTTAAGAGTGTGTTTGTGTTGTAAAATTTTAGTGTTGTGAAAAAGTGAAGAGAGCGGTAATTTTTTATATTTTTGTAGTGAATAGTAGTGATTTGATGAGGGAGAGAGAAATTATATTGTAATTTTTTATTGTGTTAAAATTTTAGAGTGTGTAAAATTTTAGGACGCAAACGCAGCCTTAGTATATAGGCAATATACTAACAGACTTTATTTCCTTTTTTCAATGGAAAAAAAAATCAACTTTGGGTCTCTCATATAACATTCAATCCAAACACATTTAAAAAACAAATTGTAAAGTCCTGCTGAGGAAGCCTTTTTTTTTAGGAGCCGAAGAAGAAGATGTATAAACAAAATTTAAAATTTAAAAGAAATCAGGCGGTTGCCACGAAGCAGCAACCTTACGCTTACCACGTGTCCTGCCCTGCATGGTTTGGTAGCAGGATAAGCAATTCAATTGTGCCGTACTTCAATATAACTAAAAGACAGGGTCGTCATCTTTACTCTTTCAAAGTACCACTCGTATTCTACGGCACCTCCGCGTTGGATCTTGCAGTTTCTAGGAAACAACTTGGGTGAAGTCAGATTGCTGATTTTGTTCCGATTTTATTGGTCTAGGTAGTACTAACTCGACCACCTTCGACAACTTAGACACCTGACCCTCCAATCAAAACCTTCCATCAAAACTCATAAACGCAACCAAGTCAAAACTGCCAAATCTGAAGCAGTAGTACAGAACCTTCCAAAATCTAACCTGACCTACATCAGCAATATTTTACGCATAAAAACCAAATTTTTAATCCCACGCACCAGGCAAATCTCGCGGCTACTTCTTATCATCTGACCGTTCCTTCAGCTGACCTTGACTTTCCCTCTCGCCATGTGTGGCTGGCTATTTAGCTCCCCGTTTTCTTCCTTCCAAAGCTTGCCCACTACCTCATCGCCTACCAATTTGTCTTCCCACTTTCCATCTTTGCGTCTCTTTTACGTTTTTTGTTCTCTTTTGGGGGCTTAATCTTGGTAGCTCTTTGAAAGAGAAGCCTCGAATCCCGCCACCGAAAGAAAAGTAATTTGCCGGAATTCCGGATGAGATGCAATTCCGGAAGTAGGGATATTCAGGATGTCAAACATACCCACGTCTCTCTCTGAAGTATGTCTCGCTCTCTTCCGCCTTACCATGTCCGTCGCTGACCCATGGCCCTTCTCATGAAACCCACCGGAATCGAATAGTACCTTCTCTCCCTTTGTAAGAGAATTTACATTTTCAGTTTATTTACTGTCAACCTTAGCCCACGATGAGAAAGATCAGGGGATTCAAGCTAGGAAAACGGCTAGCCGGAGTTTCCAAATGGGTTGCCCGCAAAACCCGGAAACGAACCGGGTACCAGCGGCTGGACGCACCGCCTCCACCGCCGAGAGCACCCAAGCCCGAGCCCATCTCGAAGCTCATCACTTGGGGCCGCCGATTGACGAACAGAGCAAGAACTCTCTGTCTTTGCAGGCCGGCCGACTCGGGCTATATCCCCATGGGACAGGACACGGTCACGGAGAAGGAGAAGGAGACGGCAGTGCCGAAGGGTCACCTGGCCGTATACGTGGGTAAAAAAGACGGCGACTTTCACAGGGTTCTGGTACCGGTCATATACTTTAACCATCCCCTGTTTGGCGAGCTTCTGAGGGAGGCCGAGCAGGAGTACGGGTTTCAGCACCAGGGTGGGATCACAATCCCGTGCCGGATCTCTGAATTCGAGAGCGTCCAGACACGGATCGCCGCCGGATGCGGTGGTTCCCGGAAGCTGACGTGGAAGCGGCATTATTGAGAGAGTGGCGGTAGTTGAACACAGCGATTCGATGATGATGACGATAAAAGATTCGAAAATGATTATGATAACGATGTTTTAGAATTTATTCTCTCTTTTTCTTTTTAGACTTATTTCCTTTTTTGTTATTTTCATATACAGTGCAATGAACTAGAATTTAGTTGTAGATACATGAATGCTTCATTCATCTTACTGCTATTTTTCAATGAGAAAAAGGAGCATAGCAATAAGGGTAAAGTGTTTTTGTTTGATCTGATCAATTAAAGATGAATTATTTTATTTTATAATGAAGAAAATCATGTAATCTTGAAGTTAATAACGGATTTAAGATTTTCTGCAAGTAATTTAGACAAAAAAAATTTTTTGGAGGCTTATGATCCATATTAAAAACATACCATTATAACTTTGTTACTATAGAATCTTAAGAATTGTAAGTTTAAAATCACAATCAATCAATTCGATTGTGAACGCAACAAAATAAAATATAGAAGGATCTTTGCAGAATAATTTTATGAATATGAATGCAGAATAACTTTATGAATATGAAGTATTTTAGTGAGGCTCTTCCAATCTATGCATATGTTTATGTCGTATTGCAATCTTTATCTAATTAGTTGTAGATTTTGATTTGTTCCTTCCATCAAGAAAATTCAAATTCAAAATCAAATAGCGATCTTTATCTAATCGGTTACAATTTGAATTCCAATTTAAATCAGAAATCAAATTGCAATCTTTATCCAATTAGTTCTAAATTTGAATATTTCATAATCTTATTTTACTGACATCATAATCTTTAAAACTTTAAAAGATTATTTAGACAATTAGATCACCTTAAGGAAATATTCTAACAAAGAAAGCACGTTTATATGATTTTGCTTCAATAATATTATTGTTAATTCTCTTGATTAACTTATTATTTCTCATTTAATACTCTCATACATTAAAAACTGAGGATTGAATCTCCATCTATATATGTAGTTTAAGAACGATAATTAGAAATTATAAAATTTGTATGCTTTGAATTTTTTTTTTTTTAAAAAGAGAATAATCGATCGGGATTAATTCTTTGAAGTTTTCTTTTGTTCTGTATTTTTCTTCTATTGCAGAAATGATTTGCCGTCGCTTGGTTTGGCACCACAGGAGTCCTTATCATCCACGACAGTGGTGGCAGCAAAAAAATCTGCATGGAAATCCAGGGGTCGATATTGCATGTACGGGGAATTTCGCCAATGCCGGGTGGAAAAAGAATTGGTCACGGAGAAAAGGACGCGTAGCAATGGACTGAAGTCGTCCACTCTTATGGCGTGTAGTAGTTTAATCGACGAAGATTCATGAATGACTTGGGAGAATTTTGGCACCTCGCTACCTATTTAATCAACTCTTATCTTTAAAGTGCAACGAATTTTCCCGTCCTATAAGCCGGAGAATCCAATGAAGAGACGGGAGGAACTCTTCATGATAAGGATACGAATTGGCCACCACTTAAAAGATTGCAAATTCTTCTTCTTCTTTTTTTTTTTTTTATGAATTCTACATTCAACTAAAACCTGATCATGATCTCATCTCAAGTTCTATTAAATTACTAATTATCCTCAAAACGTAAGCTGTCTTAAATATGAAATTTTAATTAATTTTTTTATATTAGTCAACGATATAGTTTGGCTTGTCTCAAGTATATATTGATGACTAAGTTTTTTTTTTTTAATTTGGTTATTAATTATTTTAAAAACATAAACCGGTAAAAGATGTAAGTTTAATTACTTAATTTATATTTTTCAACCATATATATACTTGGCATTGCTCACAAATATTATCATCGCTTTATAATTTATGATTTGGTTGACGGGATGAATGACATCAGGCTTGACCACTCATGGTTAATTATCGTGGGAGGGAAGTTAATTAGGCAGCAAGGAGACTCACAAAATTTTAGAAATAAAAAAGGGGTAAAGTCATAGTTAACCTCTTATATTTAGGTAAAAAATCAAATAGCTACATCTAACTTTCAATTTCACAATTTGAGATCCATAACTTTCTAAACTTATTAATCTTTTAAATCAGACGAAAAATCATGCAAAATGATTGAAACGACACTCAAGGCTAAATTTCTAGGCATGAGTTGTTGGAGGATTTATTGGTGCATGATAAATTAATAAATGAAAATGACAGTGCCAAAAGATACACGGCTTTAAGAATTGGCTTTTGTGGGCTTGGGGAAATGAGTCATTAATGAAGAATTGCTACCAAATTGTGCAAGTAATAAGTGTGATAATGAATCGAGACTTTAGTAAAAAAATGGAGACCTTAGAAATGGTCCAACGCTGATAATTAATTGCATAACATATCATTTTTGGCATTTTTTTGTGGGCCTTCACGTGTTGTCTCGCAACCACGGTCGTTTCCGTTATGCTGCCAATTTAAGGTCATCTTTGAGTCATATATGAATAAACTACCTTGAGATAGGATATTTGTGAGGGTTGGCGGCTGCTGAGAATTTGCAGTTTAAATTGATGAGCAAGCTGGGAAGCGGCCATATATAGCTAGCTAGGTGTGATTCAATGCCCCTTTGTCCATATTTATATATGCAGAGCTTCTCCCATAGGAGGCATCTGATTTTCAACCTGTGGCCTCATAAAATTCTAAATCAAGCCCATTTTATACATTAATCCTTCCCGTCACCTGCCCAACAAGAGCAGTAACTCGTGACCAAACGCCTTGGTGTTGATCTATTATATACCTAATGGTAATTCACAAGTAGGAGACAGACTTGCTGCATAACGCATGTCCTCTAGAGAGTTCCCAACATGGAGGTAAGGTCTTAAGGCTAGTAAACTTTTTTGCACATAATTGGTTAAGAAGGCACTATACCACCGCACCAGTAACCTTTTGAGATATCCATCTGTTCAGTTTTACGAAGCCAGGGGCAGTACTTCCGACTGATAGGATGAACTACTGACACCATCTTCTCCATGCCCCATTTGATTCAATCATTCATGTAGGCTTTAGCACTAATATATGAATCAAACTTCCTCAAGTTGGTGGAATTGTAGAAAGAATCTTATACGTTCTAGTTTGACTCTGTCTGGAAAAGATGCATTTAGTCTTCCCAAAGCCTTTGTAAAAGAAAAGGGCATAAGCAAATCAAATCAGAATAGAAAAGAAATCTTAATCTAGCTCAACAGATAAACGTTAATGTGTAGTTTATTTACAAACTCGTTCTTTGACTCTCAAATGTGCAAATCATGCTCGAGTCTTGACTGAAACAAGAAAGTACCAAATGCGTTTTGTTTGTTTAGTACTTCTTACTTACATGATCTATATAGTCAAGCATTCGCGAATTCAGCGATCTGTTTTTCTGTCTGTTGGATCTGTGAGACCTAATTAAGATGTTCTTATTTTTCCCAATTCGTTATATAGACTCTTGGTGTTTAATTAATTCGCAATAAGAGCAATTTGCTCAAGCAAAATTCCCAGTTAGCATATACTCGCCTTTTACTTTAGGCATAAAGGAAGGTGGCATCTGTCTCCTAGTTGAGCGTGCATTCCAAATCATCCAAAGGCCATGTTGCGTTTCTGGCCAAAATTAAAAGTAGTTTTGATCGATGATCTTTATGATATTGCTGAGGACAAAGCACAATGTTTTTAGAAAAAGATGCTGTAACTGTGCACAAGTGGGTCCATGAAGAACAAATAGGCCTTTTCTTAATGGGATAGGCTCCGCTAGAGAATTCAAGAAAGGCCAAAAACCAATCACTCGCTTGCTCTCTCACCATCACCACAAAAGCAGAACAAATCGAAAGGAAGGAAGGCCAAATTCGAAAATTACGAAGAAAAATGTCGAGAAGTTTTGGATTACACTCCGCTCGCCAAACCATCTTGGCTCTGAGACTCTCTTTTGTTTTCTTTCTCTCATCTTCTCTTGGTAGCAATGGATACCCCGTCAACGTATTCATATATGCAGGCTGCTCTCAAGAGAAATACCAACCCAATTCACCCTTTGAAGTAAATCTCAACTCTTTTCTAACATCGGTTGTCAGCGCTTCTTCTCAAGTGTCTTACAATAGCTTCGCTGTAGGAAATGGGAGCTCTACACCACCCGAAGCTACCATGTATGGCCTATACCAGTGCAGGGGTGATTTGAAGATTTTCGAGTGCTCCAAATGCATTCAAAGTGCGGTTAATCAAATAGGATTGATTTGCCCATACTCTTATGGTGCTTCTCTGCAACTAGAAGGCTGCTATATAAGATATGAGCATATCGATTTCCTGGGAAAGCTTGACACAAGTCTTAGGCACACTAAGTGCAGTAAAAGTGCAAGTACTGATGTTGAGTTCTTCAGGCGAAGAGATGACGTTCTTGCTGATTTGGAAGGGGCTATTGGCTTTAGAGTCAGTAGTTCAGGTTTAGTAGAAGGTTTTGCGCAGTGTTTGGGGGATTTGAACCCAACTGATTGCTCCTCTTGCCTTGCGGATGCTGTTGGAAAGTTGAAGACTGTATGCGGATCAGCTGCCGCAGCGAACGTGTTTTTGGCGCAGTGTTATGCTCGGTACTGGGCATCTGGCTACTATGATTCCTCTTCAGGTATAACTAATCTCTCCGGCATCTCATAAACAGTAAATTGCAGTTTCTTCTCCACCCCACCCCAATAAAAAACAAGAATGACTAACAATAATTTGTTCTCATGATCTCATGTGTTCTCCTCGTTAATTCAAACCACAAGTTTTTAGGTCATTGCAAGCCTTATGCCACATTGTGAGAAGTCAAAAACTACATACTTTACTGAAAACATATTGACCACTTTAGTTCTTTGTTTCTTTTCTGGAGAGACGCAGAGAGAGGGGCCGGGGTCCTGAAATTTGTTTCCAAAGGCAATTGTCAACATGGAAGCTTTTACATAAAGTAAAGCATTATGGGGCATTAATACTTCATGATCTTCTGCTTTTGGGGAGCTCCATTCTAAGTGCCATTACTTTGCATAACGTAAACTATTATTTCTGGATGCCAGACGTGGTATTCTTTTAGTAACCCTTTAGCATAAACGTAAACTATTATTTCTGGATGCCAGACGTGGTATTCTTTTAGTAACCCTAATCTCTCATTCAAATAATTGCCATGATTTTTGATGAAGCATTGTTAGCAGTGAAAGTAAAAGATAATTAAGCTGCAATCTCAGGGCAATCATTCCAACCCAAGTACTGAAACATACTATGCTCTTCCTCAACTCTCTCAGTCTCCAAATGGATCGAATAAAATAATTCTCTAAAGTTCTCGAAATTGAAAAAAGATTTCTGAGGTCTGAATTATATAAATAGCACTAACTGGTAAAGAATCCTTAGAAATAACCCTTTATGAAACAGTCATGTGATAGTGGCTATCTTGCCTAATCTCCTATCTTCTCTTTATGTACCGTACTAATTCCCACTAACTTCTGCTTTGCGTTCGTGTGTACGTACGCAGATTCCTCCAACGAGGACCAAGTGGGAAAAACAGTAGCAATTATTGTTGGTGTGCTTGCAGGCGTAGCGATTCTGATCGTTCTTCTCTCAGTTTGCCGAAGAACAATGGGTAAATTTCCATCGCACATGCGTTAATACTGCTGTTAAAATTAACTAACATAATCATGATCATGGTCATGACCATCAACGAATATATCTCACATACAGGTTAAGAAGATTGAAGCCGATGTGCGCTTAGTTTCTTCCCGTGAATGGAAGCTGGTTATGATATATATTGGTGCAAGGCTTATTGTGATATTCTTGTGAGAGGTTCTCTTCTACTTTAATTCGAAATAGTTTTGCACAAAGTTGGTGGAGGTTATCTTCTGGTATAAAGTGACATTCTAGTCTCCATCAACTTCATTTCTGAGGGCTGTGCTGATTCCATTCCCTTAGTGCATGCTTTGCAACAAAATCCTGTGTCCTCTGCAATTTGTAATATTGATTAATCCTCTTCTATTTTCAATAGAGCAAGGCTGCTGGTTAGAAATGGAGGTTGATCAACTTTTCTCTTAATCACCAATTCGAAACCATCTAATTGGGCGCAATTTCATCTACTTGCTCAAGATGCGAGTTCAGAAAACCAATTAAAATGGGAGCTGTAGGAATCAAAACGAAAATTGGCAGCTGGAACCATCTGTGTTCCTAAGCCTACGCTTAAACCAAATTATTGACTGACGGTATCATAAAACAATGTTACTAAGTTGATCTAGGTAAGCTTGTACTTCCATATTGATAAATGTGCATGCTAAGGTAGAAATCTTTAATTTGACAGTGAATCATACTTTAGGAGACAATTCTTCTTGGAGCTAGCTTTCCACATGCAGAAACCAAGAAGATAAAAAGTGATAAATACTGTCAAACCTGCATAAGGTTGTGTTTGTGTTGTAATATTTTTAGTATGAGAATATGTGTTGTTATTGGGTTTAGTGAAAAAGTGAAGAGGGAGATAATTTTTTATATTTTTTTATGGGAGAGAGAGATTATATTGGATTATTTTATTAGGAGTGAGATAATATTTTAGGTAAAATTTTTGAAGTGAACGCAGCCTAACTTATTCATCGGGGATATACGACCTATGTAATTATCATGTCAAAATCTTTGGTCAAATCCCCGATCACACTCATGTCCTCTGTGTAACGCCCCCACATAATCTTGTCTTCTTCTTTAAGAACAGCTGCTTCAGGCAGAACATTTCAATTGAAATACTCTCGTGGTTTAAAAATGGCTTAATTTTAGGCCCGATGGGGGCAACCCGTCAACACTGTACAGTGCACGGTATGGGGAGGGGTTATCTATTGGTCTCAAGTGGTGACAGAGCCTCTTTACGTGACTTTTTAGGGCGTCCACAAACCTTTTCTTTTTCCTCTCTTTTTGTAGCCTACCCCTAGCCGAGCCTTTTTATTTCATCTCTCTCTCTTTCTCTCCACAATCTTCGAATACTAGTATTTAGCCAGATGACGAATATTGGGCTACCCACTGCAAGGCCAACTACAATTAGGATGGAGGATGGGCATCGGCTAGTTTAAACTCTCTCTCTCTCTCTATGTAGACAATTGACAGCAGGTTATAGTTTAAGTACAGTACAGTTCTTTTGAGTTTTATTTTATATGTACCCATTGTTTTCCAAGATTTTGATTGAACGCGATGTGTTGGAATGAGCGAATATGTTATAACTCATTGAGAGAGAAGAAGAAAAAAAGTACAAGTGTACGTTATTCGGTAAGCCCATTATGTTGACGTCTTAACTAAACTATGGGTACGTAGAATTCCCCCAGCGGCTAGATTTGAACAGATTAATAGATGTCATGATCAGTTCAAGGGTGAGGATTACGTAAGTCACTCAATAGTCTTGCTTTCCGACTACTATTTGATTTATTAATTTCGATAAACTCACTCTTGATCATCGGTTAGAAACTTGCTTAATTTAATTTATAGGTTTCACGAAAGTCAAATATTTATTAATATTTACTACTGGATCCAGAAGAACAACGCAATATATTTAATATTATCCATTAATAATTTATTCTTATTACAATTCCAATAAAGAATGACAGCTAGGTCTATACAAAAGAAGCAGCATTATTACACAATAATACAAGAATATTTGAAATGCCTTATTTTCGTTCTCTGGCAACAACTTATTACCTTTTTAACCAGGAGGAACAACTTTTAATTAGTACCTCCCTATTTACTACGAGTATATAACTGGAAATAATTGAAACAAAAATTATATAATTGAAGGCATCAGCTGGGCAGCGTGCTCTTGAGGAAACAAATTAAAGGCCAGCCGTGTAAGGAACGCTTGTAGCCGGCAACCAGGAACTTCCGGCAATGAAGTTTGCGACGGTGAATTGGGAAGCTGTAGTTGCACTGGTAATGACATGGTAGCCAGCCCACGTGACCCTTTTGGCGGTCGACGAGCCAGGCCCTGTGTTGGCATACTCCCCATAGTACAACGTCTTGAGAGCGAAATTACCGCTCCACTCCATCCATCCAGCAGGGTCAATCAAGCTATCGAGGTAAGTTTTCATGAACACCGTGCGCGAGTACTCCTTCCATGGCCTCCCTAGATACGTCTTCACTGAGCTCTGGGAAGACTTTAGATCAGAAGCAGCTGTGACTGTGCAGTCGTGGATGGAAATCCCAGTGTTTTGGTTTGGGTCGGTCCTGCCTTGGGCAGTGACGGTGTTGGTCTTGTTAGGAGGGTAGCGTGCATAAATGTTACATTTCTGGAAAACAACGGCGGCGTTGCCAAAGATAAAGTCCACTGTGCCATAGATGTTACATTCCCTGTAGAACTGCCTTTGGGAATGGACGTAAAGTGTGTCTTGGTACCCTTCAAAGCTGCACCTGTAAAACACTGAGAGATCGGACCCAGAACGGAGGGCCACGGCCTGGTGCTTTGCAGCTCCAGCGGTGTTCTGGAACGTGATGTCACGGGCGATGAATCCATCTCCCACAGCAGCTGCAAAATCCCAAACAAAAATTTCAGTTCATTTAGTGAAAATTAATCACATCTTAACTATTCTATAAAACTTAGATTGAAATTTTCATCTATACAACTTCGAAACAGTTCAAAGAGAAAAGGACATCAACTAGTATTAATCTTTTTTCTAAGCAACAATCTTAATATTTAATTTCACAGGCGATCTCTGTTTTGGGCCAGCTTCTAATTAAACATTAAGCAAAGAAATCAAACTGTGAGACTTTCTCCAAGTACTGGACCAATCCCATGGGAAGACTTTTCCCAGTGGATAATCAATGTGTTTTCCTGTCTTCCAAACAAATTAAGAGAGTCCATTGGCTACCAACTAATTAATTAAGGACCATCCAATACTACTGGTAGATGCAGTACGGTTGGTCCCATAAGCTACTGGCAGGTTCAAACCGCGCGATTAGTCTTTGTCACTTCTAGATGACATGCAAATCTCAACAAAAGTCTCGATTGAGTACTTTTCCGACCATTTTAAAGTCAACAGTAATATCTCTTTCGCTTTGAAAATACTATAAACTATACATATATAAGAGGACAGTCTATCATGATCCTTTTTCCTTAGGCATGGTTAAGAATGCATGCCCGGTCATCTTACTTAATGACTTTCCAGTTTGAATCCAGTTTCTAGTCTTTAACTCAATTAAGACAATTATCACAACATATATATAAAGTACTCGTCGCCAGTTTGACTCCAAGAGGTTTCTTCTTCTACGAACGTTTTCTAGATGTTTCGAGTTAATTAGAATTTGGCCTTAATTTGAGAAGAGTGTTAGAAAGCAACAACTGCGATTCGGTTCCAAGAGAAGCTTGAAAAGGCGACTATAGCTATAGGTGTCTACTCGAAAATATTTAGCTGAAGTCACGATAAGAAACCAAGTTATGTTCGATCGTTTTGAGTAAAAATGTAGGATTTTAGAGAAGTTGTGAATTTTTATGTTGAATAGTGTTTTATTGGTGTTTGTGAAAAGTGGAGAGAGAAATGATTTGATGTAATTGTTTAATAAAAAAATATTAGAGTTATGTGAAAAAGTATAGAGAGAGAAAATTTATGTTGAATTAAAAATTTAAAAATTGTTGGAGATTGTGTAAAATGTATTGGTGTTTGTGTTTGAATTCTGAATATGTTCGGTGGTAGATTTGTGAATATACTTAGAATCCTGAGAAAAGAGTGAAAACGAACATGACCCAAGCCTATATAGATACAGCTAACCAATTACACCAAACTTAATTATATAGAGGATGCGTTATCACTAATTCTAAAATTCATAATTGTTTAATTAATAATTAAAGACACCAAATTTGTGAAGTATCCGCTAAAAAACTCGGTGAGTTGTGTATATATAGGTCAGAGAGAAAAAGCAGCACAGTATAAGAGTTTTCGGTTTTAGTAGTAGTACTCCCCCACCCCGCAACAGGGGAAAAAAGCAGTACTACTCGTAGTTGGAGGTTTCTCTTTTCTCCTATGCGGATAGAGGTTTCTTGCATTACTTTGGTCTTTAATTTTCTTGAACGTCTTCAGGTCCCACATCTATTTTCCCTCGCGCGCGCGCGCGCGCACACATATATATATATATATATATAGATACTCCTAACTATTTTCTAATCATACCAGACCTTTCAACTAAGTTTGCTAAACCAGGCCGTGAGTTCTTAAGAAGTTATAAACGTAATAAAATTAATGAATTGAATTTTCTTACCAACGGTGGCTGAATTGAAGGTAGTAGAGCCTCCTCCAACACTTTTGCTCCCCGTGATTATGGTCTTTCCTATACCATCTCCGACCAGCATAATATTCTTCAGCTTTATCTGAACGTTTTCTTTGTATGTCCCTTGCTTCACGTATATCACATACCTCCCACTTCCTGATCGCTTCGATGCTGCGGTTATTGCCTCGTTTATCGTCTTATAATTCCCTGAACCGTCTAGGGCCACCACGATATTGGCCTGAGAAGCGGGCGAAGAAGATTGCAGGAGTTTCCGGTCTCCGCCTTTGACCCAAGTTGGGAACCCATCTTTATAAGATGGTTCAGAATATGGGATATTGTTAGTAGCCAAAGTATTGCTGATTAACTTAGAAACATTGTTTGACATCAAGGGCAAGAGATAGTCGGATACCCCCAGCTCAATAAACCCGGCTCGGCACGTCTCAAGGTTGGTCAGAGCCGTGCTGAGCCATGTTTGAGCATCAGTTTGGGTGCACTTGGTGCCAGGGTCGACAGTTTTGTTGAGCCGGAGGATGGTGTGCTCGTAGAGCTCGAGGCAATCCTCCCATGCAGCCTTTTCAAGATTATTCCGGCACTTAGGGCCTAGTGAAAACATATTACTTTGGGCTTTCATGGCACGTTCTAGGGCAAGTTGCTTTGTAATTTTGAGAAAATCAGTCTTTTGCTTGATGGAGCTTTGGTTAGGGTTGCTGCTCAAGAAGTACTCACATGGCCGAGGGTTTGGGGTTTGGCTGCACCATTTTATGATATCTTCTGAATGGTAGCCATAAACGGTGGGAGAGAGAAAAAGCGACGCAAATAAAAGTGTCACCAATGCTCGAAGTGCCATGTTGTTGGCCTTTCGTTGGGCTGTAATTGGCAGCGTTGGAGGATAATGGGAATAGATTTGCTTAACTTGGGAGATTTGGAGGAAGGGCTTTAGGGACTTGGATGGCTTTCCCGTCTCCAAAGGGCTAGTTTATATAGAGATGGAAGAAGGGGAGTAGTCAGATAAGGGGGGCCGGCCTATGGTGAGACACAACATATTCGTCCCTAGCTAGTTATGACGACCTGCTACTTATTCTTCTTATAAATTATTACATTAATCTAGCTATACATTACGTAAACTTTTGGGGTACTGTTTCAGATCCCAAAACTTTCTCTCGGATGCACCTACGTCCCTGATCACATCGTGGGACTTACCATGCATGCAGCATGCATATGAGAAACGGTAGGAAATTAAGAACAAATTTTGTTTGGCGAAATAAAATATTCTAATTAACGCCCGCCTTTCACATGGTAAAATTACACAGCTAATTAATAAATGATCGACTTGATCTTGTGCTTGAAATATAAGGAATATTGAGAATTTACTTATATATAAGTAATTTTGACTGACTTTTTTATTTTGACCTAAGAACACGGACATGTTTGGATCAGGCGGCCAGCAACAAAACGTGTTGATATTGACGCGGCGACGCCTATCTTCTGTCCCATGGATAAGAAAATCGGGTAATTAATTAGCATCTTAATTACCTTGGCGGCGTGCTAAATGCTAATTAATGACATGCGCAACGGTAAGAATATTCTGCCTGTGTTGCGAAGTACTTCTATGGGCTTTTTTTCCAGGCGAAATGCTTTTGTGGTTTATTGGTCAATTACGTGGAGTAACAGAGATCTTTGATTGGATGGCCCAAACAACGTTCGGGTGTCTAGCTATCGATCTGTGTACGTCTCTGTTCAGAGGATTAATATTTATTTGTTCAATATTAATATAGATCAAGATAATTTTTGCATGGTCTTAATTAAATTCACCCCTCAAGTAATTAATCAAGTTGTTTGCATTACATTGAATGTATGATAAAAAGTTTGTGCACGAAGGTACGTGTAACAATGATAAACAACTACCTGCAGAAAGCAGGACGCGCAACCTTTATGAACTTAGACCATCCACCTGCAGCAAGCGGAAAAGGTATTTGTCTGCGTCCAGAAGGACGACCTCTTTGACCATTTGCAATTTCTGAAACCATGTACGAGCAAATCTGTCCTGAAAAAACCAGTGATCACTCTTCATGACACCCATGAAAAATGGCAAGTCTTTCTTATATTTTTTTTTCTAAATGCAAGTCTTTCTTATATATATGATTTTATATATTCAACTAGATCGTTAATTATAGTACCGTTCATATCGGCATAGCGTTGATAATTAACGATCTAGTTGAATATATATATGTGATTTTATATATTCAACTAGATCGTTAATTATTGTACCGTTCATATAGGCATAGCGTTGAAGATTCATAAACGAAAAGTACACCGGTGGACGCGCATGAATTATTATTGACATCCTAATTCCGACCTTATGTCAGTCTTCCGTTAATTGGCGAACAGAATGACTCATATATATTTAAAAAATGGACCACAATAATTGGTATGTTCAAAGTTATATCCGAATGATTGACTTATTTAAAGTTAATACCACAAGAACTGTAATAATAATTAAACTTACATTTTATTTGAACTTCAATTTACACACAAAAAAAAGGCATGTATTCATTTTCAGAATCCAATTCAATATCATTTGAGAGGATGGAAGCAATGAGAATATCTTAGTAATAACCTAGGAGGTAATTAAATGCAATTTAAACTTGAGACTCATTTGTCAAACCTTATCAAATTGCACCAAATTTGAATTTTTGCTCTATCACATCTGATTCGAAGAACATGTTGAAGAGTTGGAACTTAAGTATGAACAGCTTTAATTATCTCTTTTACTTTTTTCAAGAAAACTAATTAGTCCAATAAATTAGGCTACAACGTACAGCAATCATGTGGCGCATCATGATGTCTCTAATCTAGCTAGCTAGTAATTTAATTCTTTATTACTTGCTTTTTTTACCTAACTCAACCACTAAACAAAAATTACCTTGACCATATGTTACTACATTAATCTCTCGAAAAGGTTTTTTCATTCTTTGACTACGTCAGCCCATAAGTTATAACTTCACGCTTTGGTCATAATTAATGCCCTATTATACTTATAACCCTAAGCACCTCAGCTTAGAGCTCTAATTACAATAACTTCTTTTTTTATCCATCCCAATAGTCATCCAAACGGCAAATACTACCTTTGAGCTGCCTTTGCCCAAACCCAAAAGATTAAAAGCAGGTTAGCTTTGACCCAAAAGGCTTTATAACTTTAGTCATGCAGATAAGCATCGAATATCGCCGTCATCCTCGTATCATCAGCACTCTTATGATCATCCCCACCTTATAAGTTTCTTCTTTTTGACTTCCATTAGAGATGGCTTTAACACTTTGGATCATTCAAACACGGTACGTGCTATAGCTAAAAACCGTGGGTGGTAGATCGCCAACTCCTATTAATTTGTTGACTTTTGACTCTCAAGATTCATGAAGTACTTCCCCTCCTCCTCCACGTTTCCGATCGTTTTTTCAAGAGTTTTATCGTTTCATATATGACCAGCTTCCTTAATGGTCCTTAATTATTCGGCCCGGTAGATCTTGAATTCAACTGCAACATACGTATATTTCTCTCTGCCACTAGTTAATAATATTGTCTGCGTGAGGTTGAGTATTTTCGCCCTCCCTGATCCCACTCAATTTTAATAGCACGAGAAATTACCTTCTTTATGTCAATTATTATGAATCTGACCGTTGAAATTTTCACACTCAAAAAGTTGCAGGTTCTAGTACGTTCCAAAAGTCGCCGGACAAAACTTTCAAAAAATGGAGCATTGGATGACCCAAGATTTTCAAAAGTTAAACCCTGCTTTGGAAATTGCATCATATTCAATAAATTATATTTCATGTTCTTAATCGCACATATATATATATATATATATATATATATATATTTTTTTTTATTTTATTTTTAAGTAACGAGGTGAAACCAATTCTTCAGGTCCACTGAAATATATATAATTTATTGAATAATATTCTATCCCGCAGTTTGGCGTGGACAAGTTTTGTTCTTACGTCTGATTATAAGTTAAGGTGACAAACCGTGCGCTTCTGATATGGTGGGCTGACCGACATGGACAAATAGTTGAGGTGTACATCTTGCTGGATCATTAGTTCTGTTAACGAAGATGGATGGAAAGATTTAAAATAAAAGTAGACTAACTTAAAACACTTATGTTATGCTCGAAATTTATTAATTTTAAAAATTCAGACATACTTTTAAAATTTCTTAAAAATAAAGTAGTGATTTTTAAATTTCTGTAAATTAAATAAAAAATATTATTTTGTAAAAAAGATATATTATAATAATTATTTATTTTTAAGATACGTGACCTGCTACATTATCAATTTCGTTAGAAATTTGGATGGAGGAAGTGATTTTACAGGTTGGCTGACAATAATTTGTCAATTCTAGAAACATAATCAATTTTTTAAAATCTCATAAACGATGTTCAAGATGTTGGAAATTAAGGAATATAAGCAAAGATGCAAATTAAACTATATATAATATATATAACCCATGTCACCGACATACTATTTCGTCATTTTCTTAGCAGTAAAACAAGGTTTAATTTGCAAGTGCTTCTGTTCTCCCTCTTCCTCTAAAATTATATCGATGTTTCGTTCACGATCGATAAGTTAAATAAGCAAAATTGTATTGATGATTAGATCAGTAGTCGTTCCACCGTTTTAGAGATAATATCAAATTGTTTATGATATTACTGTTATCAGTAAGTGCAAAGATAAAGCAGCTTTTATATTAGGCTTAAATGCCCAGCTCCCTTCGCCGCTCTGGGGTTCTCCCCCTGCACTGTTATGTTTTTTTTTTTAATTTTGAAAATTTCAGGTGTCGAGTTGTGATTGTGCTGACGTGTCTAATTTTAACACGTCAACATTTACCGTTAGGGTTTCGAACGGCACATAACGGAGGGGCATATTTGCTGCTGAAAGTATACCTCAGGGGTATGAAAATGACTTTGTTTACCTCAGGGACATATTTGCTCTTTCCGTATACCCCAGGGGCATGGGGTGCATTTGAGAAGGGTTTTGTTGAGGCTCATGTAGTGGCAAAAAACTTGACGACGACACTAATTAGTGAAGCTCTTGCTTTATATGGGATGGGTGTGACTAAGAGAAGGGGAAGTGGTCACTTCAATTTCGGACGTATATTTCAATGTTCTGGGAAGTTCATCTAAAATCGCTTCACTGGTGACTCTTTCTCAGTTCACTGAAAAAAGCCCGTCAGATGTAGCTACCTGAGACCACAAGCTGCTATATATCGGGCCTAGGGCTGTTCACCGGTACCGGCGGTGTGCCGGTTAACTGGCACCGTCCGGCGGGGGCAGTTGCTATTTTCACCGCCCACCGCTGGGCGGTTCACCGCCACCACCGTTAAAAAAAAAAAGGTAGGTGAAAGAGAGCTGCGGGGGAGAGAGGGGGAGAGAGAGGAGGGAGTGAGAGAGGGAGAGGGAGAGTTGAGAGAGAAGTGGGAGATGGAGAGAGAGAGGGAGAGTTGAGAGAGAAGTGGGAGATGGAGAGAGGAGGGAGTGAGAAGATCCGAGAGAGGGAGAGGGAGAGTTGAGATGGAGAGGGAGAGGTGAGAGGAAAATAGTGGAAAATAATTAAAAATTATCTAAAATTAAGTATGATTCCTAAAATTCTTTTTTATTTCTTTAACAAATTAATGGTTTCTTAATTTACATCTAATGTTATTCTAATAAATGAATAATTTCTTAATTTATATTAAAGTCAAATTCAAAGACAACTCAATAAAATTTGAAATGAAAAATTATCTCTTAATTTATATTTAAAATATTAATTGCATTTAAAGGAAGTGAAGAAGAGAGAGTAGAGGGAGAGAGAGAGAAGAGAAAGAATTAATTTTCAATTGAAATTTTTCTTCAAATTTTTCTCTATTAATTTGCATTTAAAATCTTAATTTGTATTTAAAGAGAGGTGTGAGAGAGAGGAGGAAAGGGAGAGCTCGGCAGAGGGATCATGGGAGAGAGAGAGAGAGGATTCCTCAAGAAAGGAAGGGATAATGGGAGAGACAGAGGAGAAATAAAGAATTAATTTTGAATTGAAAAAATTACCTAAAATTTCTCTCTCTTAATTTTCATTGAAAATCTTAAATTGTATTTAAAGAGAGGTGAGAGAGAGAGGAAGAGCTTGAGAGAGAGAGGGAGGAAAATAGAAATATAATCATGATTCTTAAAAAAAATTTCCCCATCCTTCCAATAAGTAAGCAATTTCCTAATGTGCATCTAAATTCAAATTCAAAAAAGACAACTCAACATAATTAATTTTGAGTTGGAAAATTATCTCTCTTAATTTGCATTTAAAGCCTTTTTATTTCGTAATTGATATATATGAAAAATTATTAATGAGAATTTTATTTTGGTGATGAGCTTTTTATTTCGCGCATTGAATTATGTAATTAATCATCATGAATTTGAAAATCTCCACTAACCATTAAGGTTTTATGCCTCTCTTTCCCTCTTAGTCTCTCTTTGCCCAAATGGCTAAACGGCCTAAAAAAAAGTGGTCCAACGGTAGGCGGTTAATCGCTACCGCCACTGCTAACACCGCCACCGCTATTATCAGGGGCGGTAGCGGTGGAAATTTTTTTTCACCGCCCAAGGCGGTGGCGGTGACGGTGGGAGGCATAACCGCCAATGCACAGCCCTACGGGCCGAAGTAAAAGGCCATATTTTCAGTATAATTGTTTTTGGTCCTATTCTTTCTGTTTATCAGTTTATTGCTTTGTTAGCCAGATAAAACATATACGAATCAAGATTTCGAGGCTCAGACCTACCCAATTAGCCGCCTTGAGGCACAACCTACTAGCCCAATTCAGATTGCATGACTTGTGCATTACATCTATCCGCATTAAGCCCAAAATGTCGAAAATCCGATCAGATTGCTCCGGCAAGATCGGACACCTCCGATTGAACATCAGGTTGGGGTGATCCAAAATAACTTGCTCTTGGGTTGTAGAGTTCCAGTCTACTTAAGTTGCGACCCGATATGCATACGAGATTCTACACTGTTGTGGGTAGCAGGTTTTCTTTTCTCTAAACTTGGTCTTTCTATAAGAATCTTTTGTTTGTGGGAATATTTCCAGTACTTTTGACAAGTTGGAGAGCATGCTTTGAACTGTTGGATTTGGTTATGGGTTCCTTCGACAAGACTCTGAATCTATTGTTTGTTCTGCAGTTGTCATAAAATGATACTACTTTTGGTCTATTCTTAAAAGTCTGAATTTATTCACTGATGCTGCGTGTCTAGGAAAACTAAACCGCCAAAAATCCTTCCAAAATAGGGGCATTTTAACATATGGAATCCGGCAACATCCAAGGCCAACTTCATAGTGGCAAAAGATGGGTCTGGCACTCATAGGACGATCAATGATGCAGTTGTTGCGCTTTCTAGAACCAGTCATCGGCAATCCAAAAGAATAGTAATCTATGTGAAATCAGGAGATTACAGTGAAAAAGTGGAAATTGGAAGGAACGTGAAGAATTTAATCCTGGTAGGGGATGGCATGGACAAAACAATTGTCACTAGAAACCAAAATGTCCCAGATGGCGCTTCCACTTTCAACTCAGCTACATTTGGTAAGAACGAACATTACAACTACCGATTAGCGAGCATGAAACTTGGTTGATTTCTAATAATTCTTTTATGCAAATATAAGCTTAAATTCCGTCTCCCCAAACAATATTTGCATTGAGCAGGTGTATCAAAGGATGGTTTTTGGGCGAGGGATATCACATTTGAGAACACAGTCGGTCCGATCGTAAGCACCAGACAGTGGCACTGAGGGTGAGCTCGAACCGCGCTGTTTTATCGATGCAGCTTCAGGGGTTACCAAAACACATTCTTCGTTCACTCCCTAAGACAATTCTATCGTGATTGTCACGTATATGTCACGATAGATTTCATATTCGGCGATGCCCCTGTGGTGTTCATAATGGAGACATGTTATGGAGAGGAGAAAGAGTAAGGAGAGATAGAGATTTAAGTGGTTTGGTCTAGAAGACCTACATCCACTGTAAAAACTCTCTATGGCTGGTTGTGTTTTTGTATTAAGAGTTCATACAGATTACAAAGATGAAGTCTATTTATAGAAGCAATACAAAACATATAAATCTTGATATAATATTATGTCTAATAGCCTCCCGTAAACACAGATGAAAAATTTTTAAATCTTGTATTTGAAAAACAAAATTGTGAGTGATATGGCCTTTAACGATAATAGGCATATGATTATTGAGAAGTAGACCGGACAAAACAATAATAGTCAACGGACCAAGTCGTGTCTTTAACAACAATAGACAAACGATCAAATATAGTCAATAAAGACAATGAATGATGATGGACAAAAATGACTTCTTTTTTTCTTATTCTTCTTCTCTCTTTTCTCTCTCTCTCACTCACCTCTTTCTTCTTCTTCTCCTTCTTCTTCTTCTCCTTCTTCTTCTTCTTCTCTCTTTTTTCTTACACTCACTTCAAACAATAGAAAT
Source organism: Myrica gale (assembly GCA_963930655.1). Lineage (NCBI taxonomy): Eukaryota > Viridiplantae > Streptophyta > Magnoliopsida > Fagales > Myricaceae > Myrica > Myrica gale. The sequence goes on from OZ005607.1 coordinate 3,883,492, forward strand.
TCGTGGGGTAAATGATGGATCTTAAATTAATGTATCAGATACCGTGATAGAAAAGATAAATCGTGCATAATTAAAACATAATGGAGAGAGGAGAAATAATAAGGAGAGATAATAAGTGGTTCGGTCTAGACCTACATCCTCCACTGTGAAAAGCCTTATGAGTCCATTACAAAGGCGAAGTCTCTATTTATAGAGACAATACAAAGCATGATAGAAGAATATTCTTATATTTAAAATTTGAATGTTGATAACGATATCAAGATTTAATATCGTTATAACCATAATGTCATATCTTGATATGATATTATCTCTAACAACATCTTTGTGAGGAGGTCAATGGACCACCAAGGCAGAGATGATCCAAATGAAAATACAGGGATCTCAATTCAAGGTTCACGAGTTATGCGAGCTCCTGAGTGCAATGCAGCCAAAAACTCATTCAGAACTTACTTGGGTCAGCCATGGAAGAAATATTCTAAGACTGTTTATGAAGACAGACCTAGATGGCCTAATTGATCCAAAGGGATTGAAAGAATGGAGAGGGAACTTTCCACTTTCTACTCTCTTCTACTGGGAGTATATGAACACAGGAATTGGTGCCTCTACTGAAAGAAGGGTAAAATGGCCTTAGAATTTGAGTGGATCTCTATTACTAATGTGGCCTCTAGATCAGTATATCAAAATAATTTGATGAAGTTTAAAGATAACTTGTGAAATATTTGGTGTAACAATTTTTTGAATCAAACTCATATGTTTTGACCCAAAAGCACTTTGTGCTGTTGTGCTGGTGATATTATTTCTAACCACTTATTACTAGTGCTGAAGAAACATTACAGTAATTCTGGTATTTATGGACTAAAACTAAAATAGCCCCTAAAGTTCAAATTGTCTAATTACATTACAAAAAAAAATCAATTATTACCTGCCATTTGATTTGGTTGTTACGGGAAGTGACCAAAATACCTACAAATTACTAAAAAAATATGTAGAAATTCAAAACAATAAATAATAATATAAATATAAATTAAGAAAACATAAGGACATGGCTCATTTAAGGCAAAGTTTTTTGCATAAACGCCTCTTAAATACTAACTCAACCATTCTAGTTGAGGGAAAATTCTTACTTCATTAGAACTCTCTAGATTAGGAGGAAAACAAAGAGAAATTACACTATTTTGACCCTTTAATTATCATATATTTTTTTATAAATTTAAACTCAAATTATAAATCGGACATATTGCAATATCCTAAACTATAGATTTATAAATTGTATCTCACTCTACAATTTGGTCGGTAGAATTATGTGACGTGATACATTTTCAATTGATTTTAATGTTAAGATCTTAACATAGACTGTAAAAGTGTATTGTAATCCTATTGATAAGTTAGAATGCAAGATATTATGCTGAATATTTTTGGTGCAAATTAAGAAGAAGCTTTATCTTAACAAAATAATTAATGAAAACTAGAACGAAAAAGAAAAAGAAGGAAATAAAATAAAGAAAAAAACTCGAAACAAATATGCCGAACGCGCCAGGTAGGGGTCGAACCTACGACTTTCTGCTTAGGAAACAGACGCTCTATCCACTGAGCTACAGGCGCTGCTTTGGTTTCTTGTGTTTTATTATTATATAATTTAATTAGAACTAACAAAATACTTAAAAAAGTATACAAGCGAAAATTAAATTCAAAAATAGTGTTGTAGAAACCCCTTCTTTCATCTTTCAGTCTCAGACCTTTTTCCACACAACCCTAGCATTCTCCCTCTTTCTTCTCTCTCCGTATTTGACCGTTTTCGGCGTTGTATCAGACGGCGCTCGGTGGACTGAGTTTGATACTTCAATCATATATCTGAAGAAATCCACCAAGATATTGTCCGAGTATTTTATCGAAGCACAGCTGAACTGAGCTCGATGGACGGTGGTTCCGATGTGGTCGAGACTACTGCTCTCTCCTGTGTTCGATGTGGCAACTCTGCGCACCTTCAGTATGTGATTTTCACTTTGGTTATTAATCCGAGTAAAGAAAAGATTAAAAATCCCCCATTTCTCTTTCTTGAAAAAGAACTCCATCGGATTAGAATGTTACTTGTTGTCGAAGAGGATTTTCGCAGCTGATTGTGACAAAACGGATAATGCTTATGTGAAAAGTGGTAAAATTTTAATCAACTTGGTGCAGAAAAAAATGAGAAGAACTCCTCGAACGTTATTTGCATGCATTACAGGGTACAAAGGTTGCGCATTGAGTCGTTACCATCAGATTTAAGCGACAAAATTATGTTCTTTTTGCTTCTCACATGATCATACGTGCACGCGGTAATCCAAAGAGAACTAGCTTTGCATCGTAGAGTCGTAGCAAAAACACAATTTTTTGCGCACTGTAGCTTTGATTATTCTAATAACTTTTTGGCTCATCTTCGCTGGCTTTGACGTTGAGATTTCAGTTTTTTGTCAACTTTTTTATCGTATGTTTTTAACGATAAATGGAGTTTCTTTAAAACCGTTGGTTTATCTGATGGTTAACCATGTTCCTTGAGAGTGGTTGTGAACTCTGACGCTCCGATTCTGTCCTGCCATTAAGAGTCTTGCATTTTGTTTGCAGGTGTCCCAAGTGCGTGGAATTAAGGCTACCCCGTGAGGGCGCTGCTTTCTGGTTGGTAGCCTTCTCCTGCTGCATCTTTTTACTATGAACAAAAATATGCAATGTGTAGTTGCATGATATACGGTGTCGAATTTAATGCTATTGGGTATTTGTAATACTTTAAGTGAAGATGGTTGAAGAAAGTAGCAGAAGGGTTCCTGCCCTCACCACTGGCACTTTGTTTGAAGAATAATGGGCATACTGCCACTAGGACTGATTTCAGTAACACTCGTTCTTTTTGAAAGCAAGAGTGAAGGCGGCTTCTGTTTGACTGCAGATTCTGATTTCTTGAACCTTAGTTTATGGCATTTTGCTGAAAATTTATAAGCAGTAGTTGCTCAAAGTAACACGGTACAAAAACAAGAAATGATGGGGTCTCTACGAAAAGTTGACATTTTTGTTTTCAACGATCTAACAACTCATTGAACAAAGTCCTTAAATGCAATGTCCTCTTGAAACTATCATAGGACATCTGGGTGTCTTATTAAAAAAAGCTCTTCCCATTGCATTCTGCACGGGACTTGTAAGGAGTCTTCCAAGTTCTATGGAACTACACTTAGTCTGCTTTTCTTAACACTTGCCTCCTTCAGAAGCCTTTTTTATTCTAATAAATGAATTTATTGATCTTTTTCCACTTTAGGTTAATATATTGCCTTCGTGGCAAAACTTTGAATAGTGCATTGGACTATATGTAAAAACAAGTGAGATCAGTGCGATTGTTATAGGTGTGGACTTGGTCCATGATACTGGGTTATGGAGGTTTTCTCTGTGAATTAAGCATTTTGAGTTTATAAGCAGAGACAAGAGGTGTCTTTTCTTGTTGGTAACTTCCAACCACTGTCGATTATATGTGTTGTGGCCTCAGCATGAGAGTTTATACGCAGGTTCTTTGATTTGTTACTTTAATGCAGATAGTTTGATGTATTAGGTTTCTATGTTCCTTCAATTTTGGACCGAAATTTTTTTCCCTTCTATTCTCATATGAGGTTTCTTAACAGCACTCAGGATTGTTTCAAGGCTTCTTGGGGCTCTCATAAATCAGTGCATTTGAATGCAAAGCTGTCCTCAATTGGGACAGGTACTCCACATGAACAAAAGTCAGACTTACTTAATGAAGGTTGGCTATATTGCTTGAAGAAAGGGCAAGCTCGAACTCCAAAACTTCCTCATTTTGATTGGACAGGGTATTTCTCAAGGATTTTGTCTGCCTTTGATTACAAATATCTTACCTTCTGTTAATTTTTGTCCGACATTTTTGTCTGATGGTTTTTAAGTTGGATAAAATATTTCAGTGCCGGGGCACTGTCTTTCAGACTTTTGTGTTATTTCCTCCTCCTGCTCCTCCTTCTAGCACTTTCTTGATGTCTGCTAGACTATTCTTTGCACTTCATCTCTTTTCATTGTCAATTCATGGTTATCGTCTGTTGTGCAGTCCACTAAGGCCATATCCGATATCTAGTAGGCGTGCTGTACCAGCTTGTATTGAGAAACCTGACTGGGCAGCTGATGTAAGTTGTTCTCCTCATTTCTTTCTACGTCCAGTATCAGTTTCTGTTTGTGCACATGTGCATTTGGGGCACTAGGATTCTCACTAATGGGTTTTCTGAACATAGGCACACATTAGTTTTTCTAGATGAACATTATCTTATCTGAAGCTCAGCAAAATGCTGAAGCTACATGTTGTTCTCTTGTGTCAAGAGTGCCAAGGGCCATCGTTCTCTCTCTGACACTAACATACTCTTGAATGCAGTTCTCATGCAACTTTCCTCACCTTTTAATTTGTAGGGTATCCCAAAAATTGAGCCCATTAGTGATCTGCAGCATTGCGTTGAGGTACAATTGTAGTAACACTCCAGGTGACATCTAATGATTCTTTATTTAAAATCTGCCCTTACTTTTCTTTTAAGTTACAATTTTTCTCTGCTTTTTTTTGAAGATCAAAACTGCGGATCAAATTGAGAGAATGAGAACTACTTGTCGAGTAAGTTTCAATTGTAATTTCAATTTTTCTTAAAACAGATGGTTCTACTATTTATCTAATTCATGCATGGTCCTAGAACTATGCATAATTGTTGTCAATACGGATGTATTGGAACGCGGTATGCTGCATGCTCTTAAACAGAGTGCAACATTGTCTTGGTTCCAGGGTAGGGAAGTGGATCTGGTAAGAGGTGCTGGTCTAGGACTACATGCTAGGAATATGGGTTTGGAAAAATATTTGACCCTTTAATTATTGTTAAGAAATTCTGTTTTTCCATGGATAATGGTTGTCATTGTGGTTTCTGACCGTCTGTCCCTTGTCGTCGTCTGATGAAAATTCCATCTGTGAGCATGCTAAATTAGTTGTGTAACGCTAGTTAAAGAGCTTTTTCGTTTTCTGGTAAGTTAAAAAGAGACTATATTGATGAAGCATGTCCCATCTTTTCTGAGCAAATAAGGGTTCCATTTTTCTTGTTGTAGGTGTCCCTATATTTTCTTCTATTTTTTTTTGGTACTTGACTGGGCAATGTTTGAACATAATGGACCCTAGGCAATTGCTTAAGATATGTTTATCGACCACAATACTGAAGTTCTTGTTTCACAATCCTTTCCTTAGATTGCGAGGGAAGTTTTGGATGCAGCTGCTCGTGTAATACAACCTGGTGTAACAACTGATGAGATTGATCGTGTTGTTCATGATGTAACTATTGCGGCTGGTATGAGTCTCTCATTCTCCAGAATCTGTTGTATTAATAGTATTTTTCTTGGCAATTTTTTTGGGATGCATGCAAAAGTCATCCAGCTGGGCAAGTTGAACCCCTGATTATACCTTTTCCCCCCAACCTAAAGGGAAAGGAGGTGCCATTGAGCAAAAGGCTCATTGGTTCAATTTTCAAGAGTTTAAAGCAAGCGATAAGACTAGGAATACGAGCAATAGTCTGGTTGCTTTCTCTGAACTCTTGGATCAGACTTTATCTTCAAGCATACCATGTATGACTTGATGGTTTGACTTGGAAATGATAAGTGTTCTTGGTAGATGGTGTGCTAAATGTTCTTGAAATTCTACTTCACTGCAGGAGGATATCCATCCCCTCTCAATTATCATTTCTTCCCCAAGTCTTGCTGCACGTAGGTACTTTTATGTGTACTTCTTTATGAACTTTCGTTGTATTGTATGGTATTGATCAACTCAATCTTATTCAATTTCTCTCTGTGTCAGGTCAGTTAATGAAGTCATTTGCCATGGAATTCCAGATGCTAGGTATATGTTATAACCAATACTGTAAATTGGAGGTTCTCTTCTTTACTCCTAATAAAATTCTCATCCGATGTCAATCTCTATCTGCCTCTCTGACACTCTGCAATCAAATTTTGAAACAATTTGACATTTAATAATATAGTAATTTTATCGAATATATGTTCTAGAGTTGCCGCATAATGTGTTAATTCTGAATTAGCACGATGGAAATTCAGGTGGACTGAAATCTAGAGGTTTGTTGCTTATAGTTGGCTGTATGATTCATAGGATTTCAGGTGAGATTTGTGTTGTAAGTCATTCGATCCTCTACTGTGTCCAGAGTGATTCTAGTTGGTTCAGAGATCTGGGCTTTTGTGTGCTTTTGTGGAAGAACTATCTTTTCCCTGATATTCTTAGTCCTGCGAGTTTACAACATTTTTTGTTCTAGTATTTTCAAATGTTTACGTTAAGCCTGAAGAAAACTTTCCTCAGCAGATACTATTTTATTTGCTGCAGGAAATTAGAGGATGGTGATATTGTCAATGTGGATGTGACTGTGTACTATAAAGGTGTTCATGGTATGAAGCTTTGCACCCAATTTGTTATACATGTATTGCCAACAAAGGTCCATACTTCACCAAGGGTTGACTAATTATACAGGTGATCTCAATGAAACGTACTTTGTGGGTAATGTTGATGAAGAGTCTAAGCGGCTGGTCCAATGTACTTATGAGTGCTTGGAAAAAGCAATATCTATTGGTAGGTGTTTGTTTTTCCCTTAACTTTTCTCCGTCTCTTTGTTCTACATAAGACTCGTGAAGGACTTCTTTGTTGGGCTTGCTTCTTCTCTCTCTCTAAAAAAGTTTCACAAACGCAAAAGTCATCCACACCCCTTCTTTTGCAAAAGAAGTTCCCGATTAGGGGAGAACAATTGAATTAGGAAAAGAAGGTATGGCTCGAAGTGTAATCAATTATACATAGAGGTCCTCCAATTATATTCTGAAGTTTATAGATTGAAGAAATCCCTGAATGGAATTATAATTAAGTACTTATATGGAACTTTCAAACTATGATTTGGCAAAAAAAATTCTGGTTCAATCTTTGGTGGGTTCAAGCCTGTGACCAAAAACAAGTATGGCATTATTGGCCAGCTTGTGCTTTGGGCCGGCAGGTAACTTCATTGCTCATCATTCTATTCCGGCAAATACTTATGTAGCGGATTCTAGTATCCTGTCTACCATGTTTTGGGTATGAATGAGTGATCAGGCCTTTGCGTGTGTATCAAAAAATTATATTCTGATCATTCTTGTACCTTTTTTAAAAAAAAATAAAAAGATAAATAGAAGACTTCATTGCTGTAAAATTTGGTTCGACCACTGTATTAGAGCATGAAGTAGCTTGGAAGGAAGCTCAAGAGGATTATGCGTTTATCGATGGGATAGTGAAAACCTTTCTTGTTATGGAGATCATTTAGCATGCAAAGTGTTTAAATGTCATTTGGAATTCCATGTTTGATAGAGATTGGCCTGTTTGATCTGCATTTGCAGAATTTATCAACTTTCCCTCTTGTAAATCATTTTTTAAGAACTTAAATTTTGAAATTTGAGTTCTGATTGTTATGGTGTCAACTACAGTGAAACCTGGAGTGCGATTCCGTGAGATTGGGGAAGTCATTAATCGTCACACTTCAATGTCGGGGTTTTCTGTGGTAATGTATAAAACTGGTTTGCAATTGTAAGCATCTGTCTTTCTCTTGAATGACTTCCAGTATTGGTTAATTGTTTCCTCGTTTCATTTGTTGGAGTAGGTAAAATCATATTGTGGTCATGGTATTGGAGAGCTCTTTCATTGCGCGCCAAATATTCCCCATTACTCAAGTATCCTCAATTAAGCAGGCTTTAAAGCCTACTGTTTTTTATATTATCAAGTTGCTTTAATGCTTAATGGGAAATTAGTAATGAACCGTATCAATTAATCTCTATAAAGCTTTGAAACAAATTCTCTTCCTTTTCACTACCCTCTTTGTGGCCTTAACCCAAGCAGGAAATAAAGCCGTTGGAGTAATGAAGGCTGGACAGACCTTTTCAATTGAACCAATGATAAATGCTGGTATTTGCGTCAGTTAGATGTGTACTTTTTGTAACTGTTGTATATTTGCTAGCAACATCTAAAGAAATGTTTGGAATAGGGGTTTGGCGTGATCGGATGTGGCCGGATGGATGGACCGCTGTCACTGCTGATGGCAAACGCAGTGCTCAGTTTGAACACACCCTTTTGGTAAATGTTCATTTCTGTTGCTTTGGTGATTTGGTCTCAGTAGCTGTAATTTCTTTGTGATGTCCATATAATGGTATAATTTGTGAGTACCACCATAATCTAAGCTTTCATTTAGGTAAACTGCTATCATGACTTTCCTTTCACGAGGTTCTATCGGAGGTCTTAGTTTAAGTTAGTACATAACTCAAGTCGTATCCACTGAAAATGCTGGGAAAACAGATGGAAATACAGTATGGTGTTTAGACTCGTATAAGCATAAAGCCGACATAAATCAGCACCTTAATTTTCAAAGGAGGTGTAATGCAAGGTGCTTTGTCTGCAGTAAGGCTAGGTGTTAGCCTTGAAGCCAAGAGTAACCATATTATCTTGGTTTACGAAATAAATAATGAAAGTACAGGGGCAAAAGCAGTAAACGACAGATCAACATAAAAATCATAAGTTGACTTACTTAAGCCAGAAAGAATGTCTGTTGACTATGAAGTATGATTTACTGCTATAGAATGTGGGATTTCATAGAGTTTTTTTGTTCTTCTTTGTGTAGTTCATTGAAGCTTGTGACATCTCGTGAGGATCAGATAAAGTATTCAAAACTCATCTAGAGTTCAAATGATTAAACAAAACAACTGAACATGGCATTAAAATCCTGTCAAACTAGAAGAACACGTTAAAAAAGTGAAAAACACTACAAGCGTGATATTGTGAGCAATAATAAGACAGAAAACTGATATTTTTCTCTGGTTCTTCTCCCTGTTGATTGCTACGGTTTTTAGTGGTTATTCTGGTTAGGCTTTTCAGATTGAGAGTTCTGAAGCTTTAGTAGTCAGGTGCTAGTGTTGAGTTTGTGGTTTTGTTTGTTGGTTCGGAAATTATGGGGGTAGGGTCCTGAGCTAGTGGTTTGCGATGGTTTTTTTTCGTAGTTTAGTGATTGAGGCGAAGACGTTTCATTTCTCGGTGAACAAGTTGGGTATCGTTACGTTATCGGAGTCGAGTCGGAAATCGCAGAGCTTCGTTCGTATTGGCAGATATGGGGTGGTTTGGCTTGCCAACTTCTTTGGTAAACTGGTGGAGGGGAACGATGTCCAGGATTTTCCGGTGAAGTTCAATGAATCTTCACGAGCGTTTCTTGCCCAGAAATGCTCGAATGAGCATGGTAGATTCGTTGTGTTGGTGGAGTTTGGGGATAGTAGGCGGAGGGGGCAGTTAGGATCCCGGAGGGGCGGTTTGGCGTTGGCTGGCAGGCATTTGCTCAGTCTGTTGAGGAGATGATTTCTGTGTTGGGGGAGATGCGTCGTTCAAGCGTGGGGCAAGCAGGGCCAGAGGTTAGGCAGGGTGTTTCTTTTGCCCAGCTGGTGAAGGGGGGCTCGGCAGCGAGGAAGGAGGAGGGAGGGGAGGAGTTTCGGGAGCCTTGCATTGGTAACGGAAACATGCCAAGTCACGTGATTGCAATTCGAAATATTGATGATGGGGTTTCTGCTAAGTCGGCAGGGACTGATGGGGTGCTCTGGGCGCATTTAATGCGCATGCGAGATGACCTGGAAAGCATCATCTCTCTGGTGGAAAAGCAACGGAAGACACCATGGAATGCATCTGCTTCTCTTGCGTTGGGCTGTGGGGCTGGGCTATGGGAGTCTGGTCCACCGACCAACTTGGGCCTCGCACAGGTTATCTCTGAGCCTGTTGTTGGTGGGGAGGGGGAAAGGGTGATGGGGGGGCTGGGTGGGTGGCCCGACCTGGGCTCTCTTGCGGTGGGCCGTGGGCCTGGGTCCTTAAAGTCTGGCCCATCGACCCAGTTGGGTGTCGGGAGCCGTGAGGTCCCCTTGCAGGCGGAGCTCTCGGATGCCGACCGGACATCCACGTCGGTGGAAGCCTTGACTCCGGCGACCCTGTCTGTGGTGACCGGGATGGGTTCCGGCGTTATTCCGGCGACGGAACAGTATCATGCAGCTGGAGCCGATTTAACCCATTCCTCTTTTGGCATGCCGGAGATGACGGGGGTCTCCTTTTCGGAGCCAGATCTCGCCGATCTTCAGGATCCGGGGTGTTGTGGTACCGAGAAGGGGTGGGCCAAGCTGGATCCTTCTGCGGGGGCCATGTCCGATGGTTTGGAGGGTGTCGGGTGCCATGAGGTCCCCTTGCAGGCGGAGCTCTCGGATGCTGACCGGATCTCCACGTCGGTGGAAGCCTTGCCTCCGGCGACCCTGTCTGTGGTGACCGGGATGGGTTCCGGCGTTATTCCGGCGACGGAACAGTATCATGCAGCTGGAGCAAAGCTGGATCCTTCTGCGGCGTGGGTCTTGGATCCGGGGTGTTGTGGTACCGAGGAGGGGTGGGTAAAGCTGGATCCTTCTGCGGGGGCTATGTCCGATGGTTTGGAGGAGGGTGAATGTTCTCGGGCTATTTCCGATGGTTTGGAGGTTGAAGTTCCCGAGGTAGGATTGCAAGAAACGGCGGGTAATGTTGGCGGGGAGTTGTCTTTGGTGGAGGTGGGTCCTCTCAAATCTCAACCCGGGACGGTCAGTTTCCCTGGTAAAGTTGTGGGGGGGGAATCTCCGGCGTGGGTCTTGGATATGGTTTCCTCGGTGGGTCAGATGGTTGGGGTGTCGTGTGGCGGGCAAGAGGAAAAATTGAGGGATCTCTTTGCAGCGTTGGAACGAAATCGGGTACCGCTTACTTCACAAAAGTCAAGAAAGTCAGGGGGGAGGATGATCAGGGAGTTGAAGGGGTTGAAGTCTTCGGTTAATTATGAAGGGTCCTCTGCGCTCGCTACGAAGACATAAATCCTACGGACTGTTTTATAGGGGACTCATTTGTGGCGTCTTGTTGGCTCTAAGGGAGGGAGGGAGTTCTAGGGAGCGTCTTGTTGGCTAGTGGGTTGAGGGTGTTTTTGTTTCTCGGGAGTCTTGTTGATCTCTCGAGTTTGCTTTTCGGGAGCGTCCTCAGTATTTTCTCTTGTACTGTTGTCTCCGTTGTAGCGTGTACTTTGTCTTTTCTTCTTTTTAATAAAATTGGCTTAATTATAAAAAAAAAAAAAAGACAGAAAACTGAGAATTTGAAAAAATAGATGAATAGTGATTGACTGATCATTTGAAGTTAATATTAGCCTGAGTTTAGCAACTTTTTTTACGTTTCTTTCTATGGTCTGAGTGCTGGATAAATTATGTTGGACCTGTGAACGTGTGAAGGAACGACACCTAATCCAGTGCCATTATATGCTGTTTATATTGATAAATCAACATCTCATATGCGATGCCTTTTTATGATTTCATGTTTGCTCTATCAATCATGTTAGCTGTGCATAACTGCTGGTATTGGATGTATCTCTACAATCTTTCTTCTCCTATGTAAATCATCTAGGTGACAGAGACTGGAGTTGAGGTTCTTACAGGGCGGATGCCTTCTTCCCCAAATGTGTTTCCTTGGCTAAATGCATAATCACCAGTCGGTTTCTGTGGCGAAGGTCAGAGAGTGGATGATGCTAGGAGGGGGTAATCTCCGAATACCTCACGAGTGAACTACACATCATTTGACATTGAGCGAGGACTTGCTATAATTTCCGCTTGTATGGAAATGCTGTTTGTTACTGTATACCTTAGGGTTTAGATTGATGCAAAAGGTGCAGAAGTGTGCGTTAGTTTCTCACACTTTGTTTACAATCTTATACTTTTTGGCTTTCATCATTTTTGTAGTCCTTCACCGGGGTTGGCATAGGTCCAACGGATGCGCAAGTGTACGTCTGTTTTTGTGTTGAAAAATATTTTTGGTGCGACTACATAAATATTCTGAACCCCAAGCTTCAACATTGTTATTTTAATTTCATGATGTTTAGAATCTTTACTCTTAAAAGCCTCTATTGAACAAAAGTAATAAGACATTTATGGAGGCTGATTAAGATCCATTTGGTCACAAACAATCTCTCCGATGGTATTTGCAGATCAGCACACTGCAATTGCAAAGTTACAGTGGCTATGAACTGACATTGTTCTTGCCACCAAGCATACATAGAGCAATGCTCTTGAGAGAAAACATGAATACAAGTTTTGTCAGATACCTCTTTTCTGGCTTCTCACGCATAGGATGAACTCTGCTTGTATCTCAGCTTGGGGTCTGCCGTTTCAACACGAGAGAAGGATTTGTACTTTTTTTGGATCAAGACAACTTACTAACTAATCCAAAAAAAAAATTAGCAAGCGCCTCCAAAAAAATAATGTTTGTATCAGCTGGGAAACAAGAAAAGGGTGAATTTACCCACGTAAATTGAAAAATCAGAACCCAGTCGACCCAACGAGTGAGGAATACGATGCATGTTCATCAGTGGTCGGAGGTTTCTTCCTGCTATCAATGTTTGATATTCCATCACTAGTCTTGTGAAGAAGTCCTGCGTCCAGACCCGCCGCATTGCACAATTCTAATCTTTGGTGCTTTGCCACTTCTATATCACCTTCCCAGCAAGTTTCAGAAATGATTTCTAGAGCTTTCTCCACACTGTCCTCTGCTACAAGATTCCCACTTTGCAGGAGTACAAGGTAAACTTGTTCAGCAGAAGCTTTCCGTATCTAGGTCATAATAAGAGTTATTTATTAGAACGAAAGGGTACAGAAACAATAAGCAATGGTCCAAAATGAAACTTCTGTCGACTACAAAAAAACAAAAGGGTGATTAATGAAACAAGAGTAAAAGAATATTTTAGCAAGGAACTTCCCCTAACAGAAGCATTAAAATTCTGTTCTATAAGCAGATATTTGAAGTTTGATGGTTCACTTCTGAAACCAGGGAACTTGTGGAAAAGGGAAGTGGCAATTTCTATTAATTGAGGAAAGCCCACTTAGTAAAGATGTTTAAGTAAATTTCTCTGGTAATTTATTCCAGTGATCCAGGGACACAAGGGTCTACTGAGGGAGACTAGAAGCTGCTTATAGACAGTCTTATTGCAATGTTAATACTCCCTACAAGATGCTTCTTTTGTTTTTTCTCCTAGAAAATTGCTAACCAACACAAGATTGACTTACTGTTTTTCACAATATTAATTGTGGTATTAATGTTAATATCGTGTGTTTACAAAAATGAAGCAGCAGATTTCATCGCTTTTGGGTCATATCTCTTTCTGATATCTCGTATTTGGATTTTGAACTTCCCTGCTAATCTTCATAAGAAAATATATTAAGTTATTTAATTAGAGAAGTTTTGCTCCATTTATTATCCTTCCAAAGAAAAGGGCACATTAGGAGTCTATAAGTGGAAAATACTAAAAGTTTGTGACCCCCACACACCTTAGGGTACCGATGGCCAAGAAAATTGAGAAGATGAGAGAAGGCCTGCAAGTTAATCAGTTCTGAAAGTGAAGCAATATATCCCAGTATTGCAATGCCAGCATATAACTTAGCGAAGTCCTTTGAACCTTTTAATTCGACTTCCAGGGAAGCCAAAACACCAGCACAGAAGACTGGAGTATGAACCTGTAAATTGAAATCAGGAACAGGTCGACTTGTAAATGTGTCCAGAACAAAGATGTATAATAGAGGAAGCATATACACACGGGGCACCCCAGTCAAACCTTCAATGGGTTACATAACACTAAAAGATAAATTACAAACATGCATGTCAACACCAACGAAAAAGAGAAAAAGATGCAAAATTTGCAGTCCCTGTTATTCAAGAATTCAGTGGATTTTAGAATTTCGACACTTGAGCAGAGTTATCTTCAGTTACCATGAAGACGATGGGATGATAAATACCATCCTGACCATCGAGCAGTTCACCTTTTTTGTAAGATTCCATGGAGAATTTGTTTTAAACAAGCCTAATTTGCACCCGTATTGAAGCAAAGAACAAACAAATGTATACATTCTAACCAGAATCACCCTTGGCTATAAGGGACCATTCAGCTGATGCCCCTTTGCATCACATGGATGTAGAGACTGCATAAATAACTCTCAAGGCTTGTGGCTAAGTTTGTGAATAGTTTTCAAGAATGGGGCTAGTAAAAGTGAGCTCTTTCACATTAATACATTGCTCATGATTGACATTACATGGAGCATGGACCAGCATATTGCAAAAGGAAATGGGCACCTGAGTATTGCTTACTCATATTTCTTTAGTAGAGGTAGGACTTGTAATATATCCCACAAAGATTGGTTGCACAAAACAAGAATGACATCAGTTGATTTTGGAGGTGAGACTGTTTTCTTCCAATTTGCTGGAAGATGACAAATAAAACCTATATCTAAATTGCAAAGTATTCAATTTCAACACTTCCAGTAAAATCATTGAAAAAATGGACATGTGAAATCAAACTCAATCTGTTCCATATTTGTATTGGCTGCTTACCGTTTGATGTTATTGCCACAACTTTATAATATCTTAGTTTGAGATAATTGCTTTAATATTTACGCTAAATAGAAGACTGTGAAGAGCAATACAAAAATGCAGCTGGGGTCTAAATTCTCTGTTCTGGATGTGCTACATATTTGGATCATGTAATACAGATTGCAGTTGTTAGGTAACATAGCAAATTGTGGTAATCCAGATCCTTATAAATATGCTCCGGAACAATTACAATGCTAATCAGTGAACAATGAGGTGAATTTCATCCTGATGCAATTAGATGGAAGAAAATGAGATACAAACAGCACCAACAGTTGACGCAACCAAAAATCATAAGTCAACTAACCTCCATATCCAAGAATATCTTTTTGCTGAAAAGAATCTCAATGGTCTGAAAACACAAAAGAGTTTCATTAACTGAAAGCTTCAAAAGAAAAAGATAAAAGGCATGGCATAACAAAAACATTGTTCTGAGAATGAAAATACATGAACAAACATATAATGGTACACACAGATGAACATAAGTAACAAGTACAGTGCAGAACCATGAAGAGAAATATTGAGAAAATAGAAACCCAGGAAGTTCATCTCTGCCTGTAAAACACCAGAGAGATTGTATCTGAAGCTGACTTCAATCAGTGTAAATGAACGGCCAAGATTGGCAACTAGGCAGTCATAGTCACATGGGGATGACCCAAATGTATTAAGGCAGAACGTGAGATGATAATGCACAAAAGGAACGAGAGACACAAAACTGCAGGCAACATACACAACAATGGCCAGCGAATGAGATCATATACAACTCATTTATCTATATTTCAGCTTGCGGTGAGAGCATGCCAAATCATAAATGTGAACGTTCAGGAACGTAATTGGTGGAGCAAAAGTCATAGAGAAGGAGATCCCTTCATTCATACCTCTGTGTTTAAAGTACAGAAGCAAAAAACCCATGTTTCCTACCAATTGCATTGCAGTGATGTTACCTTCAGAGTGGGAACGATGACTCTATCACAGCTCTTGTACTGTTGTAGAACCCAGAGGATGTCATTAGACAGCATACACTCTCTGGTTTTTTTCTCATTGAGGTCTTCAGTTTTAACTGCTTGAAGAAACTCTAACAATGCTGAGATTGATGCCTTGCTCAGAGAATCTTGCAATCCACCAGTAGAGGTAACTAACCCAGACAGGACAGATCTACTATAACAATCAAACTGAAGTAACTCCACAAACTGAGGATACGAGATGGTAGGAACCTACAAGCAAGTAGACAATGTCCCTTCCATCAAAGAACTCAAATTACTCTATAGGTAAACTGCAGAAGAAATGACCGATGCATACTTACACCCCATTTTAAACTTGCGTCGTTGGGAACAATTTCTTCTAGCTTTTCCCTGTAAGGTATACATGGAATATGAATTAGTTTGTTGTACAGAATCCTTTGAAGAACCTTTGCAGCTGCTTCTCTTAGTTTATCCATCTTCTCTACAGCTTGCTTACTAATTGCTCCAACTAAGATAGAAGCAAGGTTTGTGTCAAAAAGTGACGGTGTTGGGTTATTCTTTTTCACAACAGAATTCGGCAACTCTGACATAGATTCAGTTTCATCTGATCTTCGAGTACCACCAATGGAATCTTTCTTACATAGGATATGTGCACATTTTTCCAGGCCATCCATAGCAGCTTCACGAACCCAAGACCCCACATCACCTCTGTTGTCAACAGAGTAGTCACCTATGGCTTTAAACAAACTCATCATCACGTCGTTCTTAATCAGAAGAAACAGAGACATGTCGTCCTCCGTAGGCTGGATATTCAAATCTTCTCTAGCCTGAGTTAACTTCTCACAGACTGATACGAGTCCTTTGACAGCATTCGCTCTAGCTTCAGCATCTCTATCTTCCGGGTTGTCCTGTACATAGAAAATAAATAGTTATGTCAAGCACGCATTCATTACTTCTCCAACAGTGGAACACTTCAATGACAATTACTACTTTTAGTAGGTGCACCTCAATCGCACAAGCGCTACAAAGCTTCAAAACCACATCCCTCCACCTGTTGGCCAAAATTTCATATGGCAAAACACCAAGCACCAATGCAGATCCTCTTCTTATAGCAACATTCGGATCAGTCAGCATTTGCAGGTACTTTGATGTTACATCATCAGTACCTCCAACGTCTTTAGCAACCAGATATGCTCGAATAAAGTGCTCCAGAGCACTAACAGCAGCATTCTATACATCATAAAGTAAAGCAAAATTCAGGGTGTCGCAGAGTAGAATTAGTTGCTGAGCAAGACACTCACATTAAAAGACAACTACCTGTATCTGAGAATTAGGATGTCTAAGATTTTCATTCAGAGTATCAAGCAAACTTCGTCTTGTCTTTCCTGGTAATGACACGCAAGATAAAGAGATACATTCGATGAACCGAGAAACAGCTGAACGCATTATCTCTCCACCCTTTCCACGATAAAGTCGTGCTTTCTCAATAGAAGGAACAACACCAGCAAAGCCCTGTTGTTTATCTGTAAATGGAAATTGGACAAACTCATAACTTATTACTGCATAAATATGCTGAAAAACAAAGCATCTAGTCGCTTCCATTAGCAAGCCAATATACTAAAGACAACATATTTACCAACTATTGCAAACAGATTACAAGACAAACTTTATACTCTTCCTTGAAATAAAAGACACTTCTGCCATCACCAGGATTCCTGGATTAAGTTTTTTGTTTTCTACTCATGGATGAGGCAGCCTTAACTCGTGTCAACCCTCAAAGGCCCAACCTCAACCTCAAACTTTAATCCTCAATAATTTTCCGTTTGTGGTTGAAGGATTTGATGGTGGAGAGATAAAAATATAATCCTCAAAGATTCACCGAGTAAAGTCCACTTCAATGTGAATGTATATACGCAGTGTCATCAGAATATGATAGGCTAAAAAAAACTTTATATACCACTACATGAGATACTCTCAAAGACTTACTCTATATTCATTACAAATATCTTTGGATCTATTGATTAGTCTCAAATATACATGGCTCACCCTCCCAAACCAAGAGTTGCTTAAAAGAAATATGATAGTTATACATGCTTAAAGACCAAGATATACTGTCTAATGACTCCACATCTAAATGTAAGTCTAAACCATCACCCAAATTACCAATTACTTTCATAAGACTTTCAACGCATCACCCAGAAAACTTGACAGAATGGAAAATATTTTAGCGTCTTGCATTATAAACCCCATTCTTGAAAAAAAAAAAAAGCATAAAAATCTGGAGTATGTGATGAAGAAAAACTTAATATTGTAGATACCAATAACTCTGGAAGGTCTGTGTTGACTAGTTTTTTTGTTCCATCCATACGACAATAGATAAAAGTTCACAAATAGCACTTATCTTAATGAAAAACTGTTCAAAAGATGCCCACAAATGGCTAAAGCAAAAGGTGAGTTCAAAATTGAATTTAAAAGGACGAAGAAAAGTGTAATAGATAAACGTTTTATTTTTGGGAACTCTCATTTGTTACAGGATAGCCAAAAAACAAAAGCACGTAATCTATTGCAAGATGAAGTGAGTACCACCAGAAGGTTTTACTGGTTTATTGCATGCACTAACATACGTTTGGAGAAGGTAAGAATACCAACCAGAGGAAAGAACATAGTCACATCGATGTAGAGCCAAAATAAGTTCACCAGCTGCTAAGGTAGCACCATGGCGCATGCACAAATCAGTCGACAGTGTGCTAGGAATTAATTTCTCCACTACAGAGTTCGCAAAATATCCAGGATCATATTCGACAAGAGCAGAAAGGGCCTCTGCGGCAAGCTCTCTCAAGCCTTTATCCTAATCACATCAACCAGGAGTAACTTATATACCTTTTAAATGCAAAAAATTAGAATACTTATCACAGTAACAATACTATATGCCAACAAATCCTTCCATGCCATGCGTGACATGGAATATTTGGGTTAGGATTAGGAAATGTTCATTTATTATGGAACATGCTTCTGCAAAGTAAACTCAAAAGAAACATGTATACATGTGACTTTCACAGAACTCAAGGATTTTTGGGAGAGAACATCAACATAACTACCAGAGACCCATCAGAGGTCAAGTTAGGAAGTTAGAGATTTTTGCACGTGTAATGAAGACAACCTGATCAATCATGATCCCTCACCGGGAATCTGAACTCAGTAACATTGCTTCATGTTTGCAGTCTTTATGCAGCAAATTAGTCACAACAGTTAGGAAAAAGAATGGGGACATAAGATGAATCTATAGGATCTTACAGTTCAATTTTTTTCTGGAACTTTTGCTGCAGAAAATTCAGTTAAGTTAAAATAAACTTGAATGATCTGATAGTCAAAAAAGAAAAAACCAATTTGGAGAAAAAAAAAGACAGTGATATTGTCTAACATTATATGAGAATGCTTTCCGCAATATACAAAGTTGAAACATGAATTGACGTTTGAGTATACCCAGTGACAGATCTTGTTATACAGCAGTTCATCCACAAATGGATAAAGATACCCCTCGTATTGAGCAATACAGACAGCAACATGCAGGTAAGAGTTTACTCGCGAAGAAAGTGAAAAATAATCTGCAGCGTTCACAATATCAATGCCATGCGGATAGTTCCCTTGCCTTCCAACATTCTCCTGGAAAGCAGCCGCAGCTGCTCTTCTACAGTTGACCTAAGCAGCATTTAGGAAACACTTTGGCAATGTTGCTATGAGAAAACAAAATGATTTCAAGGACAATAAAAAATTTAAGAACAAAAAATCTAAGAGATAATGTCAGAACCTCGCGGTCATAGCAAGCCACAGTTAGGAGGTGTGGAGCAAGCTGTTCCAAAATGTTTCTCATATCTGCGTGATAATATGCACGACCAAAGGCCCAACAAACATAGGCAGCAGCATCACGAACATGTGATCCCACGCTATGTGGACCTCTCCGAATATCATAATGCAGTGCCTGTTCAAAAAAATTATTTAAAGTTTAGTTCTGCATCTAGGTAGCTTTGCACCAAGGATTTTAGCTCTCTAAGCCTCCAGTCTTTACAAAACCATCCAAAAAATACACAAATCAATGAAGAGTAGCATAGTTGAATGAGACAAAGACATGTAACAGCCAATTAAAAAAACACACACATTCTACAACTACATAAACTTCAGCCATTTAGATAAGAGTTCTGCTTTGTTTTGTTTTGTTGGGGGGGGGGGGAGGAAAAGAACAATCATTCTATAGGGACTAGAACTATCAACCATTAATGACAGATTGGCCAGAGGTTTGAAGAGAATTAGTAGAATAAATCGGTATTCCTTCATGAAATACCAAGGAGAACATCTGCACCACACAAGATCTTACTATCTAACCAACTATCCTAGTTCACGCCTGGACCAATAACTCGAAAAGTAGAAGTTAACATCAAGAGCAGACAGACAGAAAAATTAATTTCAATGAGGATGGCATGTCACCCACTAAGAAAAGAAGCTCAAATAGGCATCTTCCCCCAAAAAGTAAGTTTTTTCTGAAATCTTTCATTTTAGCGCTAATACATCAGACAGAGATGAGATAAAAGAACAGGAAGCCATACAATATACTAACTGGAACAAATATCCATTCAGGAAAATATTTTTCAATAAAATATCAAATAGGAAGTACTGCTACAAAATGACAACAAAAGCTTCAAGCTGACTAGTTCTAGTTTTAAGCGCTATAGGTACAACCTTTATGACAACAGGTATAACTTTGGGAAGACTGACAGGTAAGAGCAATCCCCTGCGTGCCAGTTCAGCCAATGCTAAGCAACCTCCATGCCATGATCCATCACCCTAAAATATATGACATGTCATCACAAGTATACACCTAAAAACTCAGGACTAGTAAATAATTCATATTCTCACAGGAAACAAGATACAAGAGAGCAATACCTCGCCCGGTGAAAACAGCTCCAAGACAGATGATAGGACCTCTTCTGAAAGGGCAGATGTTAGACGTGAAGTTAAGCGGCCTAGACCCTTTGCAGCAGACCATCGCACAACAGTGTCCTGCATTATCATAGCAACATTTTCAACATTAAATCAGCCGTATAAACTATGAAATCACTGAATCCTACAAAAACCATAGGCATATAGAAAGGAGGAAGAGGAAGAGGGAGAAGAGAACATAAATTAAAAATGGTGAGAGAAGGAAGGATCCCTTATTTTGGATGTTTCAGTGGGAAGGGTGGGGAGGGATGTACCCTACCATGTTTGTTTGCTGCTCGCCTTTGGGCAGAACATTAAAGAGAAGGAAAAGAAAAGAATAAAAAAATAAAACAGCAAAATCACTGCAAAAAGGTTTCTTGCTTTTCTCATTTACTTTATAGTCAAATAACGTAAATCCATAACTCCACACTTTAAACTTCAATATAGACAACATAACTAATTAATATCGTATTTATCTTTTTCCAGCAAAAACAACAAGAAGAATCACTGCCAAAAATATTTTCCAAACACAGCAAAGAATAGCTCCAATTAAAGATCTTTAAAAGTCTAAGGCTCCAGGATATGAAATATTCCTGAAAGACTCATATATCTGCATTTAACTAAATTAAGACAGCATCGAGAGATCACCAATGTGTCATATCTAACTAGTGTATCTGAGATAATAATCAAGTTCACCATGGATTTTCACCCTTCAAACATACCGTGTCTCTCAATCCTGAGAGCAACATTTCAATTATCTCTTCTACAATATCTGGAACATCCAAGTCTTCATCTTGTGTGCAATTTGAGATTTGTTCGGAGCTGGAGGAGTCTACATTTTGCACATGACTACCTTGATCAGTTTTTTTGGATGCAGGAAAAGAAGTACTCTCTCCTAGTGAACTAGTTCTGCCCTGCATTGATGAGTCAAACCAACAAAAACCATTAGAGTAGCATATATTGGAAGCTCACAACAATTCAACTGATAAATAACAGCCTTTGAGAGGGCATCACAGATAAGCATCAGGAAAACAAGATACAACTTGGTAAACAACTACCACACTGATGACCTTTTTCTTTTTGTGGTTGAAAACTTTGATAGAGGGCCCAAACAGGAGAGACCTTTAACTTTCCACCCAATTAACACCACCTTAACAATATTCAACAAACATTTAGCTGTCAACCATATATATCAAGCCTTGACTCTGTAGGATTCTTGGTAACTTGAAGGGAAAAAACCCCATAACCGAGACCTTTAACTTTATGCTAAATTAATGAAATCTGAATATTTTTAAGCAAACATTATGGGGTCAATCCCATGCAACCCAAAGGGTAAAAAAACGAAAAACAAAGGAAAGATGCTGAAAGATAGTACTGGCAACCAACAAAGAAACACTTTTTGCTTTAGCTTTTTCTATCGTTATGGACCAGACATATAGACACTCCGCTTGCACCTTCTGCAAAAAATTAGAAGATTAAAGCTCTATGAGACCTCCCACAAAAACCAAACAACAAAAAATGAATGAAAAGGGTGGAATAGCTGATCCATGGATAGCTACGTAACTGAAGCCAGCAAGCTCACCTTTGGCAAGCCACTAAAAGGCTGGAGTGGTTATGAAATATTGTATACTGTATTTTTTTTATAAGTATACTGTATTTGGAATGCCATTGGAATTGAATTTAAATTAGTAAGATAGTTACTGTAGTATTCAGTGGTAACCTTAAGTGGTGGGTGCTGAAAAAAGACATACATAACAGTTAGAACTTTTTCCCAAACAATAGTTATGATGACAGGACAAGTATCTGTGCTAGAAGGGGTCGATGAGGAAACTGTGGATATCCTGAGTTACGATCACAACATCGTTCTTCTTGGTGATGGAAGAGATGTCACTCTAATTACTGGTAACAGAAGTGTGGTCAATGGCTGGACTACTTCCAGAGCAGCAACTCTCAGTACAGGAAATTCAAATGCCTCTAAATTAATATCCTATGCTTCATTAATTTGCGGTGATTCTTCAAATGGTGCTTGATTTTTTTGAGACACAATATATAAATCAAAACACAAACTTTTTTATGGTAATGCAGGTATAGATACAAGTATCTAGAAGGAGTTGCTATAAAGCAAATGTCATGTCATGGAAAATAAAATTTCAAAAGAGCTCAATACGCTCTTCACAATGACTAACCACATAGCGCCAAGAAGGAGACCGATATGGGAGGCAAGTAAGCCCAATCCGCTGAGTTAGCTTCACCAAATACTTGCGTAGTAAAGGACTCCGAGCTGCAGCACTGGACTTCAACAATACTGAGGTGTCATTCCAAACCATTGGAATCACATGAACCAAGAGTTTTCGATCACCAGCCTGTTCTACGATAAATGGTATATTATGAGATGCAAGTTCTTAGGAAGGTGGTCGTTAATTGAGGGGCCATGTGAAAAGAAAGAAACAAAAAAACGTGCTTGATTAATCAGCTATATAGCATTCACTACAAAATACCTACATGACACTCTCCAAAAAAACACTATATATGTGGTGGAAAGGGTGTCCTATAATTCGAAGTGTGCGGAAACCTATAGGAAAAGGTTACAAAGAAAGATTACTTCAGCCAAAAGAACTTCATTGGAACTATATAAAGGATCAAACAAAAGCTCCAATAGTATCACACAGCTCTGCAACTTATGTGTCTCTATTCTTTGTCAAAGATTATAGAAGAAATGAATTTCTTTTATGCCCACTTAAAGAGAGAAATCATCACATTCAAAAAAAATTGTTAGAAAAGCACAACCAGCCATTTATCATTCCACACTCAGATCTGTACACATCAGTCGGTCAATTGATTGAGGACTGACCTCAGATAAAAACCATGAGTAAGGCAAAAAGGGAGGAAATAGACATGTGAACTTGAAACCCAAATATCAAACCAGTACGCAACCGCAAGCCAAAGTCAACCAAGAAAACTAGCCTAACTATTTACAGATCAGCTGGACTAGGTTCCCCACATAACAACTTTAAAAAAATGGCTTATTTGATGTTCCTATGATGTCATCAAAAGAGCATTCACCTGGCAAATGAATCAAAGAGTTCATTTTTTATAATCAAATTCAATTTTGCAATCCTTCAATACTTTTTACCATCACTTTCTAATTAAATTTGACATTTTCAGAGATAAAGTAAATGGTTCCTCAGCCATCATCTCTCTGAAATGTATAAACCAGAACCACTGTGACATAACTTGCAGTGGAATATTATGTGATGAAAATAATCAAAACCAAACCGTGAAAGTGGAAGCCAATGCTTGAACAGCACCAAGTAACTGGAAGTGATTCAAGACATCACCAGTGGGAGAAGATAAGACTCCATGTGTCCATTCAACAAAGCTGAAGGAATTACAAAAGAAATAGGTAAATACTGAAAAGATAAATGAATTCCAGAACGAAGAAAAGACAAATCACATTCACTCCAGCAGTGTAGCTGAAACCAAAAGAAACAACCATGCTATAAATTATAGTACATAAGGAACTGCAACTGATGATTACAGGGACTACAATCTATCCAAGGAGGACAGAAGTACGTTTTTTTTCCCTTTTGATAAGCTGAAGAACAGAAGTATGTTAAAAAGAATCAACCAGCACTGTTGAACTCGGTTTTTGTAAAAACACAAAATGATTCACTATATGTCTGTGATACACAAAGTGAGAACAAGTCAACCTTATGCTTCAAAATCAAGGGACATATATGCATTATGTTAGCTACCTGATAAAGGCCTTAGGCATATCTGGGCGTGTAAGAAGCTTAGAAAGCAGCAATCCAGCTATAGTACGCATAGGGCCCGCATTTGAAAGATAGTCCTTCGAAAAGCCTATTATCCTTAGCACCATAGGGGCTATCTCAAATTCACTCAGATTACTGTTGGCTGCAATACTCGTATCAACAGTGGACATACCAAATGGAACCAAAACAAGTATAGAAAGCCATAAAAGTATTACACATTTAGCCTCCATCTCTCCTGTACTTTCCTGCCGTAATGATGTCAACGAATTTGCATTGTGGCACTTCTCCATTAGAGATACAGCTAGCTCTAAATCAGACACTTGATGTGGAAAGAACTTTATAACGGCCTTGTATCCACAAACTGTGACCAGCGTATATATAATGATGCATATAGGCTTGATTACATCAAGAATTTCGCCCGAAGCTACACCTAGCTCAATTGTTTTAGTACGGACAATGGACATCAGAGGGCAAACTATGCTCTCCAGGTAAGGCTCTAGGAGTTGACCCTGTTGCTGATACTTGTCCATCTGCAAACAAGTAAGAAATATTTTAACATGCTGAATGCAGAGTTTCTTGCATGGTCAAACAATATATTGCACAGTGTACTTACAATCCAATTATGTACTTCACACATAAAGATAGAGACTTCAGGGTAAAAAACAAAAATTATTATCCATTACTTCATGTACACAAAATTTGCAACTGGTCAAGGTGTAAAAGGTATAGTCTTCTGTTTCCAAACACTACCTAGACATATATAATAGTGAACCACCATCAAGCTTCAACATAAGAATGGAGTGTTTCACGGGAACAATCTAGTAAAATACAATGCGTTTTAAGTACAATTCCTATGATTTTAGGATTTAAATGCGGAAACAACAACAAAAAATGCAAAAGGAAGTGCATCTCATAATGACAGAGTGGGAAGAGCCGCAGGATCAGCCCGTCTACTTTGCAAGTAGAAGACTTTTGGCTTCGATGTAAAATTACAGTCTTAAATTCACATAGAGATTAATTTGAAAAAAAAAAATCAACCTGATCCGAAATACGAGTTCACTCTTCTTCTCTTTTTTTTTCCTTTCTTTTGGTAAAAGATTACGAGGCTTAGTTCTGAAATTGTTTTCTGAATGTTCAAACTTTACATTTGAGACACAATCTTAAGGATGAATCTGCATTTACGGATCCAAAAGCAATCCAAACGGATCGAATCACAAAATTTCAATTCCAAAACCCAAGGCAGTTCATCCACAACAACTTCAACGAGTAGAAGTGTATAGTTACGTCCATACAGACATTTATAATGACAGACAGACAGACACATAGTTACATAGGTAGATGGAGTGGGAAAGAGAGGGGGCTACAATGGATCGTATCGTGTGAACAGTGGAGGGGTCGGAGACGCGGCCATTGGAAACGATGTCGTCCAGGAGGGACTTGATGAGCTTCCATTCCAGAAGGAAGTACTTTTGCAGGACCCTCTCCTTGGAGTCGTGCTCCTCGTCGTCTATGTCGTTCGCTGTCATTCCCAAATCCAACTTCTCTTCCGCTGTGCCCGCCATTAGGTACACAGAGAGTCAGAGAGACAAACGGCTCGTCGTCTGGAGACTAGAAATAAAGACAGTATGAGAGTGCGAGAGTGAAAGGGCTTTACTTTACTCAATTCCCGCCCGTATCACTCGAGTCTCGTGATCCGACCGAAGATGCATTCGTACGTCCCGCATCCTCCGGACCCTTTTCTAACAAGTATTTTTCAAAATTATTAATTGCCATTTTAGGCATTCTTTGTGTCGTGGCTTTCAGCTTCACAGTTGTGACCCGTGAGCCTAAAAAATAATATGGGAATTAGAGAGGAAGAAGTAAAATACAAATAATAATAATAATAATAATAATAATAATAATAATGTTTTAATACAGCTACCAATAAAAGGCATTCTAGTATATGACCAGATTTATGTGCTTAATACGGAGGAAGTACGAAGTGTTTTGAGACCTATATTTTAACTCCCTAAACTTTTATCATCATTACAAAAAAATTCTCCTCACTTTTGTCCTTAATTTTTTTTCACTTTTTTCACAAATATTTTCACTTTTACACCAACTTTTTCATCCTCTCTCCTTACCTTTTCACCGACTCCTAAACTTTTACTCTAAAATTTTAGCAAAATTTTATTTCCAAACCCCATGGAATTCCTGTGGTATTTTGAAATTCAAATTGATTTTTTAGAGTATTTTTCGTCTTAAATTAGTCTGGAATATTAATGTGTCAATACAATTATTTTCTGTCGACTGACATTTGCATTTAGCACAGCAAACTCCTATGTAGCTAGTGGGAACACGTCCTAAACAATATTAGACTTTCATGTATTCAATCATAATGGTTAAAAATTAATTGGTACCACTTATGCGTGACATATTTGATATAGGTGGGACCTCTAGTCTCACATGGCGGTGTACATGGGGTGACACTCATGAATTTTTTACCATTAAAAATTGATAATGGATGTCTAGTATTGTTTAGGAAGTGTCCTCATTAGCCATGTAGAAATTTGTTGTCCAAATGCAGAAGTCAGTCGAAAAAAACAGCTATATTGACATTAATAATTTCATCGAGATTACTTTAAGACGAAAAATGTCATAGGAGCCCGTTTGAGATTTCAAAATACCATAGGGACTAATGAAGTAATTAAGCCTGAATTTTATTAACAAAAAAAAACATTTCACTCATTTTTCAAGATAAATAATTACCATTAATGCATAGTAAAATACAAGACATCATTCCTAAAAATGTCATACAGCTTTTTGAGTTTGATCAAGACATGAGTCATGAGTATAGTCATTTTAAGTTCATCTCGATCATATAATTATAGTTCGTGTAGCTCACGAGTGACGTGTGTTTGAAGTTGTTTTACTAATTTTGGGACATTATTCTAAGAAACTGATTATATGAATAAGTATTTTTAGTTGTTGATTGTAGAACGCAGTTATTTCAGTTAAATTCCAAATCCAACCGTTTTCCCTAATAGATTCTCTCGTTCGGATAAACGTACGTGGATAAAGCTTTTTGTACCAACCAATGACGACCTGAATATGATTTGATTAGCGTTAATAGAATCTTCACAAATTATTATTTTTCTCGAAAAGTATTCAAAACTGAGTATTTTCCTCGAAGAATTTCAATTACTTGAGATGAACAGTACGTACTTTGAAGTAAGAATAAGTTAAGGCAAGCTCCTCCCACCATCCCCTCTCTTTCTTCCTCCTCCTCTCTTTCTCCTTTTTTCCCCTCTTTCTCTTTTGTTCGGAAGCTGGATGGTAGATCTCGGTCCTTCTCCTCGCCTGTGGTGGTCACAGCCCTGCTCAACGTCATCTACTCCTCCTGACGAGCTCAACCGCACCGGTCCGGTGTCATTTGGTGCGCGCGTGGATCTCACGCGCTTGGCTTTGTGCTCCACTTCTGGCGGTCTTTGTTGCTGGTTTGGCATTTCCGCTCGTCCGTGGTGGTGTTGCTTCCGTCTATGTTGTTGTGTTTTTGTTGTTTTTGTTTACTGTTTTTTTGTTGGATGTCCGGCCCTTGCGTGAGCTCTAGCTGATCCCTTGTGGATCTTTCCAGCCTTTGTGTGGGTTTGGGTACCGGGCTGTTGTGCTTTATTTACTGGTTTGTTAGGTCCTGGTAGCTGCGTCTACCGAGTCCGGCCGCCGCTTCCTTTGCATTGCATGAAGCATATAGCGGTTATAACCGATCCTTTATAGAATTTCGCCGGTGTATTATCGTCTGGTTGTTGTTATTCTGGTTCTCTTTGGAGCATGATCAAGAAAAAAAACATTCATGCATGCATGCCTGTCTTCGTTGATATTTTCGCCGTACGTCGTTCATCTAATATTAGGTCAACTTGGTAAGAAGAAGAAATAAGCAAAGGCTGATCAGCGAAGCAGCAGTCTCTGCGACAGACAATGGTCATATATTTAGGTTTATCGATCCGACACAGCTCCTTTATGAACTTGGAAAAAGAAAGATCCTTCCTGATTCCCTTCCTTGAGGAGATTAAGAACCCAGAAAAAAAGGGATGCAAGGGGGGAGATAAGGTGAACATGCTATAAACCGATACAAAAGGATCTGGACGCAAGAACCCTGCAATATATTTCGGAATCAGCACAAGAACGCGGTATGTTAAATACCCATGACGTACCTAGGCCTTTCCCACACAAAAAGACAATTCCTTGCTGCCATCTGCAATTAGCACGTCCCTCGAGATTTTTCCCAAAGCTAGCTATGGTACTCATTAATAGAGCTTCAATATTATTCCGAGCTCTGTGGCTTCCATGGCTGCTTCTTCTGGTCTTCACTACAATATTTACTTCTGCTTCGCCGACGATAAGGGGCCCACGGTTGGGTACCGTTCTGCGAGGATTCGACGGGATAAGAACTCCCGACAGCCTGCAGGACTCTAGCGCCACCAGCAAGGATTACGAAACGCACTTTTATGACCAAACGCTCGATCACTTCAACTATCAGCCACAAAGCTACGCCATCTTCAAGCAAAAATATGTCGTGAACTCCAAGCACTGGCGCCGTGGCCCTCATGGGGTGGCCGGGCCGATATTTGCTTATATGGGTGATGAGTCTGCCATTAACGGAAGTGTTGGTACCATTGGATTTCTCACTGATAACGTTCGCCGGTTTGGTGCTATGCAGTTGTACATAGAGGTAAGTGGCTGTTAGGTAAACTTGCGTATTACGTGCGCATGTGCTTTGATATAATCGTATATGGATTTTCTGTAAATGTTTATAATTTGTGTTCTTTTGCTTCTTAACGACTCCAAACCAAAGAATTCATATATATTTTTGAACCGTCTATATATTTCGTAGATCTTAGCTTTTTTTACTACAAAGAGATACATTTGACGTAATTAATTAAGTAGTACCTGTGCTTTAAACATTTTTTTCTGCAGCATCGCTTCTATGGAGAATCAATCCCGGCTGGATTATCATTTAAAGAAGCTCTAGGAAATGCCACCATTCGGGGGTATTTTAGCTCGGCTCAAGCATTGGCAGATTACGCAGAAATAATTCGGCATGTGAAGGAAACACTATCAGCTGAATCCGCCCCAGTTGTAGTTGTTGGAGGATCTTACGGTGGAAGTGAGTCATTCCGATACGATCGAATTGCAGATATTTGAATTATCTCACTTAATTAAAGCTTAATTCGTTCCTTTATTAATTTCATGATCTCTTTCACTTTCTATTTTCTCCTTTGTACTTGATCAGTGCTCGCAGCATGGTTCCGGCTTCATTATCCTCACATTACCATCGGAGCATTAGCCTCTTCAGCTCCCATTCTCTCTCTCGACTACGTTGTGCCAGAGAATTTTTATTATAGTACTGTCACCAAGGACTTCAAGGTGAAAATCGAAAGCCTTTATAACAATTTCTATTTACTTCAAATCCGAACTCATAATATATATTTGAGTGGACATTGCAGGAGTATAGTTGGAGCTGCTACAACACCATAAAACAGTCATGGTCTGTAATGGAAAGAGTTGCGGCTAAAGCCAATGGTCTCTCCATCCTCACCAAGAAATTCGAGACTTGCAAGTAATTGAGTCTACTGAGCTCTTTACGCGTTCATATATATCCAATATATTTCTTCAATAATATTAAGACTGTGTCCTCCTTTTGTTCTGCCATTAGACCATTGAAGAAAGTTTCCGAGTTAATGGAGTACTTAGACACACTGTATTCAGCGGTGGCTCAATATGATAATCCCCCAGATTATCCACTGAATGTCGTCTGCAATGGTATTGACAATGGAACCCAAGGAACCGACATTCTTGGCCGAATTTTCTCTGGGATTGTTGCTTACAGAGGGAAAAAGCCATGCTACGATTTCAACGAATTCTGGTCTTCAGAAACACTGGACGGTTGGGACTGGCAGGTTATAAAGCACATAAACTCCTCTATCATTTTCTTATCAGTGCACTTTTATTCATGCGAATTCTAGCTATAAGTACTGAAGCACACAGCTCCCAACAGTTGACAGTTTTGTTCCAACTTTATCTCCTTTGTCTTTGTAGACGTGTAGCGAAATTGTTCAACCCTTTGGTCGTGGCGCGAATGACACCATGTTTTATGCTTCCCCATTTGATTACAAAGGATACACCGAGTACTGCAAGAAAAAATTCGGAATAATACCTAGGCCGCATTGGATCACTACTTACTACGGTGGTTTTGTAAGGCTGCTATTATTTTCTCCCCTCTTTAATTTGTGCACGTCTTTGTGAGGTAGCTAGTGATCATCTAAAAGTGTTGCCAATGATTTTGTTTCTCAATCCGAAAATTGCAGCACATAAAACTGGTCCTCAAGAGGTTTGGTAGCAACATCATCTTCTCCAATGGCCTCCGTGACCCATATAGCGCGGCCGGGTAAGCAGACGTTCTAAATATTCACATATACTCGATCGGTATTCTGCTTAGCTTGTGCGTATGCTAATCTTATATATATCTGCCCACTTCAGGGTACTGGAAAACATATCGAAGAGCATAGTTGCAGTGACTGCAGCTAAAGGTAATTGAGAATTAACTTTGAACAATATCCAAAGATACCATAAGATTAATTTCCATCAAATTCATGCATGGAGCCAAAGATATATGAATTGATGAAGAGTTGATATATGCTGCAGGGGCTCATTGCTTAGACATACAGGCAGCAAGGAAGCATGACCCTGAGTGGCTGATCCAGCAGCGAAACAAAGAAATCAGGATCATCAAGCGGTGGATTCATCAGTACTATAAAGATTTGCAAAAAAGTTGGTGAGATATCATGGTTGGGTCACTTATGGATTATAAATGTGACACGGCAAATTCATATTCTTCTTTAATTTCTGTGCATTGCACAATTGCAACACTGCAAACTTTTGTTTGCATATATATATTGAGACCGAATTTGAAGTTAGTGCGGCCTTATGAGCTCTCTCTCTCTCTCTCTCTCCCTCCCTCGAGACACATACACAAACGAATTAATGACAATTACGACAGAATAACGTTTAATTAACTTACTTGGTGATGCTAAAGGAGCTCATTTCCTCGTTAAACAATCTCCAGGCTCTGAAGTCAGTGCAACGAACAGAACTTTTTATTTTTTCGTTAAAATTAATATATGATATGAATGAGGACACAATTAAAGTTTTTCTTTTCCTTCATAAAAAGGGTGAAAAAGGACGTCCAAGATCACCAGCCCCTCCTGGACGTAACTATTTAACGGCTAGCATCCACTGCAAAAAGCCCAAATTGAGTCGTAATTACCAACTTCGGTGTTAGATCATCACCGTAACCCTAAAAAAGTGCAACTGTGAGCAGTCGAGACCATGAACTTTATCATGAATTATAGACTTTAAAGCTTGCTAATTTCTTTACTACTTGATAATTTGACCCAAAGAATACTTTGCAACCCCCAATCTCAGTTGGCTAGAAAGATCTACCCTTTCAATGGTAAATTAGGCAGCGAAGCAAATGTTTTTATGGTCCACAAGCAATGTCAGAATATCTGCCGAGTATATCCTTATTCGTAAGTTAAAATTATTATTATAAAAAAACGTGAAAACCTTTTTCAAAAGTATGCCATAAGTTTCTCCGTCTTCTAATTATAACCAATAAGGACAAGAAAATATAAGACCAAGTTAGCATAGAAAGTCCCACTCAATGGAAGCCGCAAATCAATCATCATTTTTGTCAGGGTCGAATAAATCCGACGAAACAAATAAGTAGAAGATATACAAGCCAAAACCAAGTAATAACCTACATTAACTGGTCCATCTTTTAACTTCTTCTCGTTTTTTTCGCTTGTTCTTTGGTTCTATTTTGGTAAAAATAGCTAACTTGCATGTTACAAGAATTTCAAATGACTGGTTATTATCCAATATCCAGAGTCTTGCAGACAGAAAAGGGTTATCCGTATGCTGTTGCCGAATATTCTTCTTCACACGACTCCCGAAGACTGGAGGGTACAAATCCTCACAATTCCATCGCTCCCAATGGATCCCAATCATTTTGATCGTCAGATGATTGTGAATTCCCGAAAATCTGGGGTCCACCTGGTTGATATCTTTGAGGAAGCTTCCAAAAGGCATCATTCTTAAAGAACATGTAGAATACAACAGTCGATGACAAAATCAATCCCAGTAGCAGTAGATAGATCTGCCATTCTGCATGTTTTGACAGAAATGGGATTAGAAGTGCCAAACGCAAAACACAGAAATGGGATTAGAAGTGCCAAATGCAAAACACGAAGAGAGAGAGAGAGACCTTTCCATTCCGGAGGAACATCTAGCTTTGTCGCCAGTGCTCCCCATTCAACAGTAGTAGTAAGCACAACCCTGCAGAAATGCATCAAACCCAAAGAAGTTGAGGAGCCAAAGCCAAAGGGAAAAACCATAAAATATCCAGACTGATAAGAATATGACTTAGCCAAATATATATATATATGCTTGTATTAAGAGAGATGTTCAAATGTATATCCCATCGTGGATGTGTCATATGACAATAAAGTGTCTTTGTTTGCTTTCAAATAACGAAATTTGAAGAGAAATAATGAGAATACTACAATTATGCGAGTGACTTAAAACCTCTACGTTCAATAAATCTTTGTAATTAAGGAATAACAAGAAAGCATTAAAATGATTTCTAAGATACCAAAATTCTGGAGGGAGTACTCGTAGAGTTGCCAGAGAAACTGTAGGAAACCATCAATCATGTTTGCCAAACTTCTACCAGTTACATTGTGAATGTGGTAAAAAATGTCCTTCAGGGTTACAGTCAAATTAGCAACTCTAAAGAGCGGAAAACGGACTCCCAAACTTCAGTCCTTTTGGTCAGGAAGAGCAATGACACAGTCACTGCTTTTGTTTTGTTTTAGGTTATCTTCTTTAATTCACTCGATTAAGCTGCAAATATGTTGGTATGATTGCTTGAAAGCACTTCCAAGCAACTTCATGATTGTTGCTCTCTAAGCTGAGAGTGTCCTATGGGGGTATTAGTCCTTTTGGCATCAATTTGACTCATTTATTTCATATACCTTTTTGTCTTGAGCCTAAATTTCATATTGTTATACCTTATCATTTACAGATAAAAATATCACACAAGTTGAAGAGTGTTTAATTCCTTCGGTATGGGATGCTTAACTACAATTATCATACAAATTTGCCTAGAACTTTAAGAGACATGTATGGATTTTAGACAAAGTGAGAGTAGCCAAGTTTCTCAACAGACCAGCATTTCTAATAAATTTTGATCACCAAAAAGTATAAAGATGATTCTGGCATTAACTACCAGATTTAGACCTAAGAGATTAGAAGTGTGTGCAACTTTCTTGACCTGGTAACTCTTACGTCCGAATGGACCTCCAATAGGTCCCTAGAACACAATGAAATTGCAAAAAATAGCATCCAGGCACAAATAAATACAATAACTGACCAAAATGGGGAACAAGAAACAGTAAACAGACAAAAGAACTCTGCAACTTGAAAACATATCAAATGTTTTGTTCAAAAGAGTTCAACAATTTGGGTGGAATAAAATTTAAGTTGAGCTTGCGGGTCTCAATTTGAAGGATGCAATAATCAGACAATGACCTCCGAAGCCCCATGTCAGTCATTGGGCTGAGTTGTGCATAGGTTAAATCATAGAGACAATACATGCAAAAAGACAATGGAGACACCAACAAGAGATCCAAATCTCTACATGCCAAGCATCAAGTTACAATGCAGAGCCCATCCCATACAATCAGTATATAAATAATCTGATTATTATGGATATTTGGTTTCTACGAAGTGAAAAAGAAAAATAGAAAAAAGAGCAAGGAAATTCTGTAGATATACCAAACAAATAACAAACTTCCCACCACTACATAAAAAAAAAGGGTATTGGTGGACCTTACCTTTCGCTGGGACAAAACTCTAGCACTGGAATACTCGCACCAAGGTGTAGCCTCCTACTATAGTGGACAATCTCCATTTTCTTTACTTCAACTACAGATATATCTCCATCTTTGCTTCCCCTAAAGGTTAAAACAAATTCACGTATTAGTCAAAAAACATATACTAGTTGAAGTCCTAAAAAAAAACTCATATTCTTCATGTTACAGGGAAAGAACACATCACTTGAACTCATATTCTCACGGTTGTGTGAATTTATAGATAGAGAGGGTAAATCAATCATCCCCGGCAAAGAACTGATTGTCTGTTGATATTTAGCACTGAAGTTGATGACACGTTCCGGCATATTTTTAATGCACATGAAAAGTTAAGGAACCAAAAAACACAACAGCAACTTCTATGGATACATAAGCTCGTTTCTTTGAATGCACAAGTAACACAAAACGTTGATTTCGAGCACAAATGAGATATCTCACATGACACACTGCAATGGTTGGTAAATAAATCATAAGTCTCAAGAAAAGCAACTTATTAGACGATGTAACTACTTTCATTGCTCTATTTTTACATGCATGTAGGTGTGACACCCACAGTGACCTACAAATATGTAGACCCACACACCTCTGCTTCACTAGGAAATGAATGACCACTACTTCAACATGATAAGAAGGTTCAGCTTCTCTCTCTCTCTCTCTCTCTCTCTCTCTCTCTCTCTCTCTCTATTTTTTCCCTTCTTTTAGATATCTAAATAGTTGTTACACGAAGTTAAAGGGGCACCCTCTGGCAAGAGAGATTCAAAAGGGGTGACTTTTTGGTAAGAAGCAATGGACGAGATGATCAAATTTTAAAATGCATGACATTCCTAATTTTTTAAATCCAATTTTAAGTAGAATAGTAGGGGTGGTTTAGTAAACACTCCACAAGAAGGGTTTCCTCTAGGTGATAGTTCCCGACTCTGAAACACAGTAGCATAAGCCAAGTTACCAAACAACTAAAGTCAAATTACAAGGTTAAGTGCTTACATAGCAAGATATTTTCCATCCAGGCTTGTGGACATTACAGAGGCAGGTTTTTTAAGCAACTTCTTATACCCAATTCTTTTCCATGTGCTTATGTCCCAGACTGCAGCTAGAACCTTATCACCTGTTCATTTGATTAAGAGACGCTCTGAGTTACTGAACAGTAATAAAAAGATGGGTTAATTACACTTTGCACCCCGGTATATCAATGTTAAGACATTGGACCCATATGGTTTGGACGTTTTACGTTTTGCACCCCCACCGTCAAATTTTCTGTGATTTTGGACGAACTAAAAGAGGGCAAAATGGGAAAAAAACTTTGTTTTTACATTTTGCACCCCAAAAAACGGAGGGCAAAATGGGAAATTTTTTCCCAATTCCATGCAAAATCACAGAAAATTTGACGGTGGGGTGCAAAACGTAAAACATTCAAACCATATGGGTCCAATGTCTTAAAATTGATATATCGGGGTGCAAAGTGTGTGTCATAAACCACAGGGGTGTAAAGTGTAATTAACCTTAAAAAGATGGTTCAAACTTCAAACATAAGACCGATTACCTTTCTGAAGTGTGGTAAACAGAAAAGGTTTGGTCCCGTCCTTAGAAAATGTACATAATTCAATCTGTTCATCCTGCAAGAAAGGGACACCAAAGGAGACACCACGATATAAGAGATATCTGCATAATATCACCATAGACTCTTAAACTTGAATAAACCATACAGAGTTGCGAGTCAAAGTAGTCACGGGAGCACCATCTTCTGCCTTCCATATTCTTGCTGGACCATCTGTAGATGTTGAAGCTAAAAACTCCGAGTCTAGGCTAGAGCATGATAGAAAAAGAAGGCTGAAATTTCAGTGTCTACCCTCCAATATCTTCAACTCTCTTGATAATTCTTTTCGTGCCAACAGTTAGAAAGGGGGAAAGGAATTTTATTTCACCACTTCCTTTCTCCGATATGTGCGTGTGCGTGGATGGGTGTAAATAAATATGCATAGATATGTAATACTTCGATATGCTTATATATATATACAGGAAAATAACTAATCCATTATGACCCTTTAAGTCATGGAATTATATATGAGTTCCTTCTAAACTTCAAATCCCACAGACTCCTCCCTTTCAAAACTACATAAATAATAGACAAGGGGACAGCCTCTCCCATGTGGTTCATCGAAAATGAACACGTGCTTGATTTAAGCATGTTGCAAATGAACTATTTTCAGTTTCTTGACAAACATTGACTGACATACACAAATGTTTTAGGCTTTAAAGAGATTACACACAAACATATAAACTTGAGTTACCTAAAGTCCATATCGCGAACAGATTTATGTGCTTTCGGTTCATCTAAAACAATGTGCAGGCTTGGCCACTTCAAAATTCTGAGATGCCCATCCTATATTGGAAAATAAATATACCCGAATACATTAGTATGATGTAAAAGCGTTTCAAACAAGTTTTGCCAGAGCACATAATAATGATTAATGCGATTATGCATTGTTGCTTACCACCCCACCAGTGGCGACTTTAGATCCATCAAAACTGAAAGCTAAGCATTTTTGTGGACCAACACCTTCAAGAGGAGGTAATTCCTTAGCCGACAGACTTGCCTTCGAGTGTCCACCATAAAACTCAAACAATCTGCATAACAAAATACATAGAAAACTATTTTGAGATCATCATAAAAGATCCAGTAGCATTTAACCATGTTTTGAGCCAAAAACGATGTTCAGCAACTTGATGCAAACCAAGGTTACACATAAAAGGGAAGTTTCAGGAAGGGATCCTACAGAAGCATCAACAAGGATAAAAATATCTTTGGGCTTCCAAATAGCCATGTGAGCATTGCATGTAGGACTAGAATAGCTTGGTTCTGCCTTCAATAGGCACATGCTTTTGAGCTTAAATGACTAAGCATAGAATAGAAGAATACATGCTAAACATGACTAGTCCATTGAAGAACGGAACGGATACATGACCCATATCATTTAAACAAACTAGCATGCAAAGGAACACGTGTTCCATTAATTCCAAGCAGATCCTATTCGAAAAGGATAAGAGTCACAGTTTCTTGGCATCAACAACTTACTCTTTTTTTTTTAGAAAAAGTTTAGATCTTCACATAGCTTTTTGAACTAGAATCTGGATCCTGCATAATAGAAAGGGCAATTGCCCTGAGGTTGCTCACTTGGTATTCTACTTCCCCATGAAGGTGGTTGAGCTTGTTATATTTCATCATACAGAGCTTTTTCTGGCCACTACTCTATGGAACAAGTAAACAACATCCCAGCCTGAGCTATTGTAACTACCCAAGAGATCCAACTACAATGTAGGTGACCCAAGTAGTGGTCCTAGCAACAAAGACTGACTACAACAGAGCAAAACTAAGTTCATACGTATGGCCAGCCTCAACCAAAGAGCAGCCGGTATGACGATTTGTATAAAAGAAGATATTCATAAATTCATCTTGTAGCTATTCCTCTAGAATTTGAATCCAAAGTACCAAGGTCAGTGGCGGAACGAAGGGGTAGCGGTCCTGGGCGGCCGCTACCCCTCAAGCCATCAAAAGAGAAATTTTAAATGTAAATATATATATATATATTTTTAAAAAAAAAAAAATATATGCCGCTACCCCTCAAGCCAAAAAAAGAAATCTTATATAGTGGGCTAGAGGGTCGGATTGTGGATCATGCTGCAGTATGATAGTTTACAACACTACATAATGTACCTTCTAATATTTGGAGCACTAAGAAATCTAGACAACAATTTATATTTTTAGAAGATGATAGAGATCTTTATACATTATTCCAGTATGTTGGTATGTTGTTGGTCCACCCAATAAGAAAAGGCAGGCTCATTGAGTTAATTGGTACCGATATGTTGGCTATGTGCTTAATTAGATAACCACAACTTAAACCTGGTTTTTGTACAGATCTTTATTGAGAATATCACTAAGAGACCATGAGAACAGCAAGTCTTTTAAGCTTTTGCCAGAAATTTCTTCCTTCTTGGCATAATATTGAAAAGGAGGGAGGGAACTTACCTCTGTTTTTTTTTCTTTCCTTGACTACATCTGGTTTTGTTGTGCGAGTTTGTGAATTAAAATCTTGGAGTATCTATTCACCCGCTAGGGGCTAAATTCTATGTTAAAGATCATCAAAAGCAGGCGTAACTACAAACAAAGGTGTAAAGTGAGAAAAAGAGTTGATGAGTAGGATGCAATTGTCACCTATGTACACGTATTGTAATATTTTAATGTTTATAGTTCTTAATTTTTGATATTGTAATTGTAAGATAATTTTTAACATTATGAAGGAAAAAAAATTCTTGTTATTTCGCTTTTAAAATTCGACCCCCTTGAATTTTGGTCCTAGTTCCGCCACTGACCAAGGTGTTATACCCTTCCAACACCTCAACCAAACTACCACACCTAAAGTAGGGTAATTTGCCACTATGAATACATCAAAGTCTCTCTTTTCTTGTGGGAAGGGGGGAAGGGAATTAAAAGATAAGACTACTGACACTTACCAGTTACCAACCTCCATGACCCTACTAACATCTATTCAGAAAACCTCCGAGGAAAATGACAAATTTGCCACCAGCACATGCTTCCGTCCTTGCACTATACTTTTTCATACTTAACAAATTAATAACAAAACATTATTTTAAAAATATTAATTTCCATAATTTTAATAACATTAATTTCATACTTCACAAAGTGCGTTTCAGAACAATAAACAAGAAGGGCACAGAATAATTCTAACAGTGAAATCCCTGACCCCATGATCAAAACCAGAACATTTACT
The DNA here is from genome assembly GCA_963930655.1 of Myrica gale. Classification (NCBI taxonomy): domain Eukaryota; kingdom Viridiplantae; phylum Streptophyta; class Magnoliopsida; order Fagales; family Myricaceae; genus Myrica; species Myrica gale. Next base: position 3,922,453 of record OZ005607.1, read on the forward strand.
CAACATATCAAACAGATACTAGCTTACAAAAAAAAAACAGATATTTTCTGGAGCATGGTAAAGAGAACAAGTGGCGCTTACGCGACGGAGAATAAATCATAGTGAAAATAGTAACCCCAATCGTAATCAAGTTCACATGAACCCTAGAAATCTTTTACACGAAAAAAAAGACAGTAAATGAAATAAAATAATCGTGACTTGGAAACAAAGAGACTCACTTGCAGCCACTATTAGCGGTAGAGCAAATGATGTCGTCCCCGGTGGGGTGCACCGCAATTGAAATGAGATCGCCATCCCCTTGTTCAAGAGTATACGTAGTCTAAAGGAAGAACCAACGAGAAAAATAAACACCGAGTCAGATAAATTCCATGAGTATGTTCCTCTGTGTAGTTGCTTAACGGCACGGAAAATAACATTTTCCTGCTGCCTTTGACGTCGAAAATTTTGAAAACCACGCTAATAAAACCCAAATAGTTCAAAATCGGCTGAGTTTTGATTAAGAAACGATTAACAAAAACAATTGAGTTTCTTTTTCGGAAACCGGACACTGGACAAAGACTACGTTAAAAGCTCCTTAATTCAGGAAACATATTGAAGCTATGCATTCGATGCTTTCAGAAGCATAAATTGAATGGCATACTCAAAACGACGCGTTTGAGATAGGATTTAAATAAAGTTGAGAGAGAGAGAGAGAGACCAGGGGAGAGGGCGAGAGGGAAGTGGTCTTAGGATTGAAGGAGAAGATCTCGAGCACGGAGGGAGCAAGATCTCCAAGCCTCGACCTCCCGAGCACCACAAGATTCTTTTTGTCGGGCCTCCGAATCCACGCCCCGCACGTCACCGGACCCTGCCTCGACCCGCCACCTACCGCCATCAGTCAAATCTCTGAGAGAGAGAGAGAGGGACTGAATTTTTTTCTGTTATTTCCAAAAAGAGAGCGAAATGCTTTCTTTCCTGTTCAACGACTAAGAAGAAACGTTTATTGGAAGACACAGTTCAGATGCAGAAGAAAGAAAATCAGCAAGAAGTTTTTATAGCACAAGGCACAGGCACTCCCTGCACGATGTAAAACACGCCTGGATTTTCCATCTGTTTGCCGATTTAAATGCGATTTTCTTATTCTGAAGTGTTTAGGGTGGGTCCTACTTGGGGAACTCTCGTCGTAACAACAATAATGAAGAAGAGTAATGTCAACGGTCAACCCCCGTAACATATGAGTTTTGGGCTGCAGGATATTCCTTTTGGATCCCGCGGGAAGCATGCGGACGTTATTTCCCTCACATTTCCTTTATTTTTTTGTGAATAAATAGAAAATTGATATCATAAATTTAGTCCATGTGATTCTATTTTCGTTTGTTATTGACTATTGGTGACTCTATTAGAGACTGATTTTATCACTTTCTAAAATCACAGAGATTAAATTTATATTTTTCATATCATAGAAACTAAATCGATTTTTGCGTATAACACAGAGACTGATTTTGCTTTTATTACTATTTTTTTATCTCTATAGTTTTAAATTTGCTCCTCAATGAGTTGGTCACGCGTATTATGGGCAAGCTGTTCGATATTCAAAACTCTTTAAAATAACAAAATTTGCTACTTAAAAATGATTTTTATAGTAAAAAATCATTACACGTCTTCGAAATTAATTTAAAGCCTTTTTGGTGTAATAAAGCCAGTTTACGATTAATTGTTTGATTCAAAATCCACTTACAATTTTGATGTGGTTGTTGAGACAAATGTGGCCAAATGTGTTGCTCATTGAAGGAGAAGCGGCAACTGCAATGGTTGGCTGTTAAATCAGCTCCCTCTCTTCAAATTCTCAACATCGTAGTGGAAGGTGATTCTCTTTTGATCAAACACTTTTTAAGAGAGGCGAAATCTACTCCAATTCTTCCTTTTGTGGAAGGTTCAAAAGATTCATTGTTCTTCTATTCTGATTTCAGTCTCACGTCTGCAGTGCATAATGCCATAATCTATATGGTTTGGAATACCGCGTATTCAGCTCCCTCGTTGCTTCCTATCTGAAGTTTTGTTCTTTATATTTTGGGGATGGTGTTTGAGTTCTTCTTTTATAAAATAAAAGGTATATGATTATGGTCAGAACGCGCACTTCATTTTAAATTAGAGGCGAGTTCCCCTCTGCCTAACCATCTTAGCCAACAATGCCCCCATCCCTTGTCCGGGTGTTACATGGGGAAGACAAAAATGGTGGAACACGTTAGAATTGTGTTACCCCCTTTTTAGCAATCTTTGCACTTAACGTGGGTAGCATTTATTATTTCTTACCATTTAAGAAGTTACGTTAAGAATTTTTATAATACTAATGAAAGAGTTAATGAAAACATATCAATTAGTCTTATTGCTCTCTCTATAGCTAGATTGCTCCTCCCCTTGGTCGACTGACCCATTCCTCCATCCTCCTTCTCCAGCGGCGGGTGGGAGGAGCTCCTCCCGCCCCCCTCTTCTCCTCTACTCTTGTTTTTTGTGACCGGAACCTTCAATAAATTCTCTCATTCTGACCACTTTTTGGGGCTTTTTTCGACAAATTTGGTGATTATATCTATGCTTTTCTAGAGATTTTTGAAGACCACGACCGGCGGGGACGACATCTACATCGACTGAAGCATCTTTCTGCACTGGCCAGCCAACGACGGGACGACGCGTGTGTTCACGCCGCCATGCGCACGCGTGGATCTCACGCGCCCGCCCCTTTATCTTTCTTTAGTTTTCAGCGGTCAGTGCTCTTCTCTGGTATACACGCGCCAGGTGGCTGTCACCTAAACTTCCAGACGCTCCTCATGGTCATCTCTAATGACCAACCGGGCGGCGCTTGTGGACCCACGCGCGCGTGGATCTCACACGTTTCCACATTTTCTGCTCTGGCCGGTTTGTCACCTCCAGCTATTGGTCCTGCCACCATATTCTGTCATCGTCTTTCCTTTTCCACTAGTCGTCGCAGCTTGCTGCCCTTTGTGGGCTTTTCATCCTTTATGGGTCTCTACCCATCCTTTTGGGCTTGAGTTTGTAAGGTAGTTCGACCCCTTTGCTCATTGCTCGTCGCCTCTCCCGAGGGTCTGCCACGCCCTTTAGAGCATATACTTGAGGTCTTCCAACATTCTTAATTTTAATAAAAGCTTGATGTTTTGACTATATATATATATATATATATATCAATTAGTCTTATTTTCCTTCATTCATTATCTAAATTCAAGATCTTATACAATTCTTTATCAATTGCAATAAGATATACAAAACATATGAGTCATACATTATTTAAAATCATACACTATTTGAAGTTACCCGTAAATTCCAGGTAGCATGAGCCTTACCACATGTGTAAGATAATACTTGTTACCTCATGTGTAATTTATCCTCCAAATTACTATCCTTGGCAATTGAACTCTAACTACAGTTAAAAAAAAGGAACTCTAAATACAACTATTTTAAAGTTTCTCCCCTGATTAAGATTGAGGGCATGTTGGTTTTGCAAAAATATTAAAAACTACAATAAATGCAATAAATTAACAAAACGAACATTCAAAACGTAAAAAAAATATTCTACACAAATATCAATATTTTTAATACAAACTTCAACAACTTTTCACACAAAAATTCAATACATTTTTTTAAAAAAATATATAATAAATCTTCTATCTCCATATTTTCCACTAAACTCTAATACTTTTATATTAACAAATTATATAAAATCATATATTTATATACATTTTTATAAAATCCAATAAATATTAAATATATTTAAAATTTAACTGAATTTTATACTGGCAAACTCTAGACATTTGGAATTATCTTACACTTCATAAGTTACAAAATTTAAACCTCTACTTCAACCAGAGGGCCAAATCCACCTCAATCAAGATATGTTCTAATTTATTGTCCGAATGAAATGGTGGGAGAGAGATATAAACATAACATGAGGTAATACAATATTCAATATTGCATGATATTATTTATTAGATAATGTAAATCTTAGTATAGTACTCGCAGGTTGTCTCTGAATTATATGATCAAATTATGACAGCAAATTAGAAAATATCTTCATCCTCTCTACACACCTATGATCTAGAGCCTTAGGATATTAGAATAGTAATTAAAATGTAATTTTTTATTTTATGTAATTAAGTTTAGTGATACTTATTAGTTTATGATTAAAAATACACTTTACACTCTATTTATTATTTATCAACATTTCAGACTTTACACTTTCCGTCTTAATAAAATTCATTCAAACGGAGTAAAAATTGTAATAAATAGTATAAAATGTCTGAATTAAATAATTGATGAATTTAATATTATAAAAATGATAGATGGGTGCAAAAGTCGAGACACGAGACACATGTTAGGTGCTTTTAAAATGTATCGAGTAAAATGTATTTGTTTTTTTTGAGTTAGGTCGAGTGGTTCTTACTTCTTACGAGAGCGAGCTTCGAGTTGTCCACTACCGGTGACTCGCGCGCGCTGATACTCGCTCTAGCTGTCTCAAAACTCTTTTTGGAAGTCGAGAGTTCACTGTCTCCGACGCAAACGATGAGCCTCTTACTCCGTGGTCTGCCTTCTGTCCGCTTCAACTTCTATCTCGTACGCCCCCACGTGTGCACTATCTCCACCAGCTCCGACCTGCCTCTCTCCTCCTCCGCCTCGCTCTCTCCGAAGCCGTTTCGTCCCGTTCTGCGTGACCGTATTTTCTATCGTGCGCCATATGCTTCCCTGCGTCATCCTTTCTCTTCTCCCCCCACCCCACGCGCGGCCGCCGGAGATGTCCTGCAGGACGCCGGAGCCACCGCAGCTGTCCTCGCTGGTGCTTACGCCCTTGTCTTCTCCTTCGATTATCTCACCCGGCGAAAGCTCATCCAACAGGTTCTCCCTCCCTCTCTCTATCTCTGAGACTAACGCCGTGTTTGGAACTGAATCCAAGTAGGAAACGAGTTCAAAGTTCTTTTTTCTTTCACCGAATGAAGTGGATTCAAATCTCTTTGCTTTTTCTCCAACTTCTCATTAGCATTGACCAACCTCTACCTTGGACGTATTGTAGTGGCGAATTGCTCCCTTACTATGTTTCTTTATTTCTAACTGAGATGAGAGTTGGGCCACTGCTGAATGTAACCGGTGCGAATGTCAGCATTTTGAGCAACTGGACTGAACGTGACGAAGAGCATAATATGGACCATACACGTTTTCATAGCGTTGAGCAAGCAGCGAGCTTTCTTGGTAATGAGAAAAGCCAGCTCTAGGATAACGGATAGGAGAACCAACATATGACCTACCTACAAACTACCGCCCAAAAAATCACGAAATGCCACATCATTGGACATTTCCGCACCCTTCTTCATACTGTCATCTGGTTACTTCGTGAAAAGAAAACTGCAATGCATAGGCTACTAGGTAGGATAAATTAATGTCATAACCTCTTTATCATTGAAAGGAAGAAAATTATTTGGCTATACAAGATGATAGTGCGAATGGAGGTGTACAATTAGCTCATGATGTGGTGCAGTATGATTTATTAGCTAGACATTGACTGTACGCTTTGAATCTACAAGGAGGCTGTTTGTTATGAACTAACTGAACGTAGTTGGTCCCGTTTCCTACTAATGGGGGAATAATCTATTCTCTGCTAAAAGGAAGAAAAATGCATAAATGAATGGAAAGGGAAATGGGTTGCAGGGGCCATAACGAAGTGGGAGTGAGAACTTTCTCAGCTGAAATTTGGGGGAAGAAGCTTTGGTTAAGACTGTATTTACTTTGTTAAAAACAATGTCTCTTATTCAGCAGAAAAGATTTGCGTGTCTGTATCTGTCAACTAAATCTCAATCAACTTAAAACTAAGAACTCAATGGTGCTGTCAAGGAGAGTAAATATTTTGTCTCTTTTCGTATCTTTGACAACTGTTCTTTTCACAACTTCTTGTTGCAGAATTTAAGCAGGAAGCTGGTCCATGTATTCTCTGGGCTGCTTTTCATGGTTTCTTGGCCGATTTTCAGGTATCCTTTCACTCTGTATTTAATATCCTAACAGGTTTTTATTCTTATTAAAACAGTAGTTTCAACTGCCCGTTCACTTAACTACTTCAGCTGGTCATTTTAATCCTAGGATAGCACCTCAACAGAGGCTCGCTACTTTGCTTCTTTGGTTCCTCTTGTGAATTGTTTGAGGCTTGTCATCCACGGCCTCTCATTGGCTTCTGACGAAGGGCTCATAAAATCTGTTACTCGAGAAGGCAAACCAGAGTATGTTTACTGTCATCATTGTCAAGCTATTTGGATTCATCTCCTTGTGATACTAGTGATATTAGTAGTAATCTTCTTTCAATATATCAATGCCTCAGGGAGTTGCTTAGAGGTCCATTGTATTATGTTCTGGTATTGATTTTATGCGCTCTTGTCTTTTGGCGCGAGTCTCCAGTTGGAGTGATCTCACTGGCGATGATGTGTGGCGGTGATGGTAACACCTATTGCCTTTGCAGTATCCAAACTCAGCTGTGCCCTACTCCTTACAATTATTAACTTCTACTTGTTGGCGTGCAGGAGTTGCTGATATCATAGGTAGAAGATTTGGGTCCATTAAGCTTCCCTATAATCAACAGAAGAGTTGGGCGGGCAGTATATCCATGTTTGTTTTTGGATTCCTGATCTCCATTGGGTGCGCATCGAACCACCACTGTGGCTATACAAATAGGTAATTTGGTTCGATTTCTTCCAAGTTGGGTATTGACATGAACGTTATCCTTGCAATGTAGGATGCTGTACTACTATTCAGTTTTCGGGTACTTCCAATTGGATTGGGCCTGGACAGTGCAAAAAGTTGCTTTGGTTTCTTTGGTTGCAACTGTGGTGGAGTCCCTTTCAACTACAGATGTAGTCGATGACAACATATCTGTTCCTTTAGTGAGCATGGCAGCGGCTTTTATGAGTTTTGGTTATTAGCTTGTAGCAACCCTTTTGCTGCTTACATTAGGCCTATAAGTTAGATGTTTGTCTTCGTTTTTTCATTCTTGTATATTTTGGGTCTCCTCAACTGCCATGTAACTCATTTCCTCTTTCAACCAACCTTTCGAATAATCCAAGGGAAGCTTATATATATTTGTTTGAGCCCTATTTGAATTTGATGAGGTGGAGTTCTTCTGCAAAGGAAGACTGGGATGGTTGGTAGGGAGCCAAGCGTGAGAGATCCTATGTCTATTTGAAGCCTAAGGCAATCAGGGCAAGGAGAAACACCTGAAGAAAATCACTGGGGAGATCTCAATTAGTTAGCCCGAACCTGAGCTTGGTCCAAACTGGATGGAAGCGAGGCCTGAAGCCCACAGTTTAATAGAACAGCTGGTGCAGGCCTATCGTTTGTTTGATTTGTTCGGCACTTGTTTGATCACTGCAGCTGATACATCATTATTAAGTTCTTCCAGGAGGCCCGGTGAGCTTATAAATGCCTAAATGGACCCATTAGCATCAGTCCTTAACATATCAACACCTCGCATATGTTATTGTACTTCAGAGACTTCAGGCCCAAGAAAAATAAATGTTGAAGCACGTGCACTTTTATGTGCTCTACACGCCTGGTTCGCTCCTCTTGCTGGACTGACGTTATCTTCGAGAGCGACTGCCAGGAGCTGGTCCATGCCATCCAGGACTTTTGGGTTGAGCCGTGTCCCCCACTATCGTAGACGAAACCCGCGACTCGCGAGCTTCGTAGTTTTTTCTTGTCCTTTGTGAACTGTTCTCTTGCTTGGGTTCCTAGATTTCATAATAGTTTGGCGCACTATTGCGAAATGGGCGGCTAAAGTGGGCCAGTTTTGCACTTTAGACCCTGTTTCTATTCTCCTCCTATTTTGTTTTGTGACTCTTAAGCTTGTTTATGAATTAGTTCTTTTTTCTAACAAAGAAAAAAAATGTTGAAAAATTGCACGGGTTTGGGGTTGTTGTGCTGTTAAGCTTATAGTGCCATCAATTAGGTCAGGTTGGTCCGAATTCAGTAGATGAGAGTGATGTGGGTTGTCCTCGTTACCACAAAAAACAGAAGAAGCTTCTTAATTATTAATACAGTGTATGTAGTATTGATTATTAATAAATCAGTCCCTTAGTACAATTTTGAACAGAAGGTTAAAGGTCCAAAAATTAAATAATTTAATTTCCTTAATTGGTCATATTTCACTTTCCGTTTTTATGATTATTTCACCTTAAGCCACATATTAATAATTTAATCTCATAATATTAAAAATCAAGAAATTGTATATGTCCGTTTAATTATGATTATTAAGAACCTTTCTTGCTTGTTTTGTTCATTTAAAGGTCTGTCTCTTACTCCGTGCATTCTTAATGGTGTGAGGAGTTTTTTTTTTCTTTATTTTTCTTAACACATGAAACATTTGTTTCGACATGTTCTAATTTTATGAGAAATGGAGCCAGAAATGACATTTCTATATATGTCGTATACTAAACGGCAAATTAAGCAAAAATCGAAACTTAGTGGTAAAGGAAAGGATGACTATATTCTGAAAGCTACCGGCCAGAAGGTCAAGTAAAATTTCCTGTATGCATGGTATTGTGTTTCGGATTTGTTAAACTAATCCGGGACCTCATTAGATAAGCTAAAGATTAGACTCAAGGGACTAAATAGCAACACACTATTTCTTTGGGGACCATGATCAATAAAATCAAATAAAATAAGAAAACTAGGACAAAATAGTTTATTGTATTTTGAAAATAGTTAGGGATTGAACCCCCAACAGCTCCCCGGCCTACTCCCTCCATTGTATTTTGTAAAGTCAACTTTCTTGAAAAGTTACCTTTGGTTAACAGTTTAAGCTTGAGGAATAATTTAACATTCTACTTAACGTTATATACCTATTTGGTCTTGGGTTTTGATAAATTTTAATAAATAGTCTTGAGTTTTTAAATTGGTCATAAAAATATTTGAATTTGCAATTTTTGTCAAACTAGTTCTTTTGTTAAGCTTCTATCTATAAAGTTAACTACTCTCACGCTAATTTCAATACACATGTCAATCAAAACTAAAATCACGTGACTTATAATTTTTTAAAATTTTTTTCATAATTTTTTGTTTTTTCTAAATGTCGATACGACCAAACTTTTTTTTACATTGTGTCACCTTAAGCCATATATTAATCTCATAATATTAAAAATCAATTAAACGATATATGTCATTTTAATTATTATTATTATTATTATTAAGAACCTTTTCGTGTTGTTTTGTTCATTTAAAGGTCATCTCTTACTCCATGCATTCTTAATGGTGAGAGGATTTTTTTTTTCTTTATTTTTCTTAACATATGAAATATTTGTTTCCATATGTTCTAATTTTATGAGAAATGGGGCCAAAAAATGACATTTCTATATATGTCGTGTACTAAACGGCAAAGCAAAAATCAAAACTTAATGGTAAAGGAAAGGATATTCTGAAAGCTACCGGCCAGTAAGTCAAGTAAAATTTCTTTGTCTGGGGCTTCATTTCTTCTCATACAACCTTGTAAAGAGTTTTATTTAGAAAAACTTTGTGCATATCTCTTATATATCTATATAATAAATCAGAATCGAAGTATTTTACGCTCCGAAATTGTTTAGGTCCCGAAAGACGTTGATTGCACCGATTGTAGTGACCTCGTTTCAGGGATTAGGGTTTCTTATCATTCACTAAAAACGGAAAGTGATTAGCATTCACAAGTTGAATGGGTCAATTCAATTTCAAAGAAAAGTGATTAGCTCAATTGATCGAATTGACTCATTCAAAGTAATTCACACCTCATGATCTGCTCCTGAAATCAAGATCATCAGATAATATATTATATATATTTCTTGATAAGATCATCAGATCATGTTCTCTAAAGAAAGAAATCATGACCTGCAGTCGTACACAGTCTCTAATCACATTTCTGTTAAATAAATAAATAATAATAATAAATTATTAAATTTGGAAAAAGGGAAATAAAATATTAATTAACATAGTTGGGTGATACACATATCCCAGATGAATATTCCATATGATCTGATCTGATCATCAAACTAAATTATTTTCAAGTAACAAGGAGAATTAGTTATTAATTTATTGCATATAATATCATGATGAGTACTGCAGATCAGATAAACTTCCCAGCTAGCAGTAGCAGGATCGATGTATAATATAAACACAGTGCTCTCTCATCAGAAAGGAAATTTCCTTTCTTGTTTATGGAGGTGACAGTACTTGGCCGGTAGCAATAAGCTGTGGCCTGGAGTACTACTGTACTAGGTTAAATTTTCTTCTTCCTGCGTTCTCTTTCTTGGAACCTTCGGCTTTCCAACTAGTAGAGCCCAACCAAGAGACATTATTTGGTTCGTAGGTGTACGAAAAGCTAACACCGTACTAAAAAATATGACCAATTACTTGTAATTGTTCCTCTTCCATCTGGAATATATCTTCGTCTAGGGTTGCAATCGTGCATACGTCCCTGAATTTTCTTTGAATGAGTCAATTCAATTTCACTGACCAACGGTACATTGTGTATATATTGCATGTAATTGAGATTTTTCCTTCAAGATGATCAAACTCCCGAGATATAAGTCCCATACCGACGAGTTCTTATTCTACTCTTGAAGACTCGATCGGTCGGTCCTTGCGCAGGGACCATTAGAGCATAATGTGTGCAAGTTCAGAAACCACTAGAGCATAATGTGGTTACTATGATTCAAACTTTAGTTGTGAGCAAGCTCTAAGTTTTAGGCATAACCCGCACATTACTAAGCCACCACTCCTTATGGTAGTTGGATACATTTATTAGAGAGGCAAATATTTTTTTAAAATAATTAAAATGAGACATGATATACTAAGATTTATACGGAACCATATTTAAAAAAAATTACATGACATCACTAATCATTTTTGTAATTACCACATGGCCTAGGACATAGTACTACTCAATCTTTCTCATATTTACATTGATATATAAGTATATTATATATTAAATAGACTAATTTTATTGGCCAAAAGCGTCGTTAATTAGTTTAAACAGAAAAGGGTTTTTTCATAATTTGTAAGCTACGATCTTTTGTTTTTGTTTTCCTTTTCTTTTTAAGTTGCCAAACGATAGTCCACAAGAAATAAAATGAGTGGAAGAAAAACAAGTGGCCGACAGATCGAAGATTGCTTTATAAACAAACAAGCAATATAATACGTATGTTTAATTTCGTTTTATCGTGTAGCCTGCATCTATCAAGTTGTCAATAAATATAAGCAAGACAAGTTACTAACAATTCAAAACATTGAAAATGGTCTACTAGCTAGCGCAAGCTCGATGATGTATCACTCCGATATACCTCCACCAGTACCAGAAATTTCCAAACTGCGTCTTCCTCGTAGTTGCACCTAGACCTGATGACCACCCAATTCCAGATCCACTCTATCAACAGCGACCTTCATGGCTATGTGATTAAAGAAAGATTCAAAACATGATCTATCAATAAGCATAAAGCATCGATCATGCATCCCGGTCAAGACGTTGCAGAACAAACGCATAATATTCATACATCAATGCACTGTCCCATCGCTGTTCGTGAACGTAGAATAATCAACGTGGGTACAATAAAACAGATTTCTCGGGAAACAAAAAAAAAAATATAAAAGGGTGTTTAAGAAAACACAGTTTACAGGAAACAGTCATCGGTTTCGGTTTGTCTCACAAACTTTTGATGCATATTTCCAAGTCAACTGGGAGTCTTGGCTCTAGAAGTCTAGATTATCCCCAAAAGCCACGTTCTGATCATGCAAGGACAGAAGACCAAGACCAGCAGGCAGTACAGTACAGTACCTTTTTATTTGCCTTCTTTAAGCATCCAAGGGTGCCTATGAAGATTGGATTCAAGAAGTAGAAAATTGGTCGGAAAACATAAAAGAAGACAAGAGGAAATAATATGTTCAGAAAAAAGAAAAGAAAAGAAAGTAGGGAGTTTATCTTGAGGAACTTGTCGGTAATGCACCGTTTCGAGTGCATACGAACATATCTAACAAAGGAAAGAGAAATAGGCCATGCCCTTTTGATGCTTGAAGTATATATCACGAACAACAAATTGGTTTAATTATAATCTTCAGTAATTTTTAATCTGTAATTTAAAAATAAATAAACGTTAATTATACGATACAATTACGTTAGAAAATTTTCCATAATCTTTTACTTTTAGGTAATTTTGTCTTCTTTTTTTTCTACGTTTTAGGTAACTCTGTCAGTTCCTTTATAAAACCATTCCAAAATTGCCACGTTAGGATCACATCACTGATGGCATCAGGCACCTCTTCTGTTCTTCCGGATGTCATAGGTTTCAATGTGGAAGTCACCATCCGTACCTTATTCGGACGTGTCAATATTGTTTATAACATCAATTTTTCTTGGGTTATTAATGTTAATTGGCTGAGCGCTAATTCTTCATATATATAATTAATTACTTTTTAGAAAAAATAAAATTATTGAAAGGAGGTAAAAAACTTAAACAATTTTTTTGTTTTAATCTTTTTCCATTTATGTTTTGAATGCTTTGAACGTGTAAAAAGTTGTGCCTCGATGCTTAATTTAAGTGAAGTGATTATCAAAGTTTTGTTAAAAAAGGATTAAATCAGGATTATTATTTATTAAACTTAGTTTAAGTGGACGGGATATGATGAAACAAAGGAATTTTAATCCCATTGGCCCGCGTGTGTTGCACTAGCCAAGTCAAAGCTCTTGAATCTACAAATGTTGTACTCGGAAGTTTACCACTAAAAAGGATTATAATCCTCTTCGATCCAAATAATGTCGTCGTTGAATAGCTCCAACCATCCAAGTCTAATTTATAGGTGTCGTACTTACCATTAACTAATAAATATAAACCTTTTTTCTTAGTGTCTGTTTGCTCTTCGTTTCGTAACTTTCGTCCATCAAATTCCTCCTCGGTATCATCTCATTGAGTAATTAAGGCATTATTTGGCTGTGTAGGCCCCCAAGCCATCCAAATCACACTTTAATGAAGTTGAAAGGTGCAGATGAAGAGAATGCATTAATTGGTCAAGTATTGGTACAATGCAATGAATGCATACCTTTTAACCCGAACCCGCTAAGTAATTTCGTTCTCTCTTTTGCATGATGAACCTTTTACCTTCTTCATAGAAGAAAGATGCGGGTGTTGGCAATTATGGTAGTTGTTCCAACTTAGAAATATGCAGTAGCAGTACCACAAATTCTCTTTCTCAAAACATTTTGGAACATCCATCCTAGGAGACCACCTCCGAGTTGAGTCTGCTGATTTTGTTCTTCCATTTTCTCGAAGCTGGAAGAACATTAATTTTTCATAATGCCAGTCAAAAAGTTATGCTGATCAAACGCAAGCAATAGGAAAACTTCTCATATCCTTTTGAACGAAGAACATCGTAGAAGGACTTCAAAACAGATCAGCCCGCAAGTGATCTATTTTTTTTCTCTGGGCTGCACCAGCCTGCAATTAACAAAGAATTAGTACCAGGCTACCAGCCAAAGTATGTATACCAACAAAAGAATTAGTCCATACTGATCAGTCCATTGACTAGTTTATTGCTTTGCTAAGACATTTTCGGGAGCTTCGCCAGCAGCATCGACCCCACCACAGCCACAGAGATTCATGTTTCAAAATAAAGTGTCCACTGGGAATAACACTTTAGTTTAAAGTTGCAGTGCTCGAGTCCCATCAGCTTTTAAATTAATTTCTAGTCATCCCACTAAAAGATAAGAGTGGTTTGGTTTTTGGAAAATGTATGTTAAAGATCGAGGCGCATCCGATAAAAGTCAACAGCCTGCTGCTTTAATTTTCAATGTTCTGCTCTAGTATTTGCCTGAGGAAACTCAAAACCAGCGGACTTTGAAATGGCGAGGAACCTTCGCCAAGTAGAACAGTCCAGGTCGTCGCCACCCCCGGAAAGGATCTTCCCCACTTCAACCCATCCAAGGGGAGAGAGGTTCCTAGCTTCGCCCTTCGTGCATGCATGTCTAAGGTAAGGTAACCCTTGGTTAAGGAATATTTCATCTTCCTTACATTTCGTGTGAGAGGAAACTTAACACTAAAGTAGATTCAAGCATGTAAAATTTTATTTAAAATAAGTTTGAAGTTGATAGTCGCGTCTGGATCTAATACTATCCACTTAAGATCGATTCTTCAAATATTTTTTCCTTAAAAAGTACGAAAACATATTGGTAGAATATGGCTTAATTAACGTCAAATTCGACACAAAATCTATACACTTTTTTATGAAAATGTTTATATATATATATATATATATATATATATATATAAACTTACAGCCTACAGAAAACATTGTAGCTGCATATAAATTGGTCAATCAAAGCCAAGGGTATGTTCGGTTGATTGATTTTTTTACGATCTGCATCTTATTTTTATATTTATATGTCAAATATCACAAAACACACATATTTCAATATAACATTTTTTTTTATAAACATAAATTTCTTTTAACAACTTCTGCACGAATGTCAATACAATTTTAACATCACCTAAATATTCACAATTTTAACAGAATCCTACAAATTTCTTCCAAACGAACATCACTCAAATATTTACGGAAGTTGTTTCTTCGTTTAATTAGTGTATTTAGGAATGCCATTAGAGTTGGTGATAAAGAAGCTTTCTTATTTCAAGAATTTTAAAGCGAAGTGATTCACTTACCCAATTTAAAAAAAAAAATACTTAATTCGCAGACTATTGATTAATGCATCAAAGGGAAATTAAGCAAGTAATCTGCCACATTTAACAAACAAAATCCCGTGCTTAGGTAACGTAATCATCCAAGCTGTCTTTTTTTTATTGCATTCATTAATCCTCCAAAATACAATGAATTGGTCCGAATAATAGTATCATCTTTAGAGGTTTCTAGAGATCAGATAAGTGACTCAATCTGATTTATTTGAATGTAATTTGTCTATGAGTCTCTAGAAGATCCTAATGACAAACAACTACATATTGAATTAATTCCAAATTAATTTTATTATTATAATTTTTAAGTTATGAGAAAAAAAATGTCCAAAAGGTAGAAAAAAATTGGAGTACTTAAGTGACCCTTCATCTAAGTTATAAATCTATATAGTAAAAAATCATATAAACAGGAATGACCCTTCATTTAAAGGTTGGCATCAAAACGAATAGAACTGGAACGATTAATTTCGATTTTGTTCTTGTATTGATTGGTGTAACATTTTTTGTTTCTATTTTTCATTGAACTTTTGCACACTCCTATAAACAGTTACGAAAAAAATCTTAAAATCAATTTATTAAGCCTAAATTATCCCTAATTTTCCTTGTAGGCCTTAACCTAACCTTATACGGAAACCATCACCTATCACGCCTCTAAGCGTTAATATAAACCTAACCCCTAATAAAAAACATGGGTCCCACTACTACCCACACTCCAATCACTCGAGACATTCCAACGTAACGATTCCTACTCCCAATAGCATTAAATTCCTTTTACATTAATTTGTTTTTCTTCTTGGACAATTTCGTCATTTCAAAAGTCTAAGTCTTTCTTTCCCGTTACATTATCTGTTACGCGTCGTTCCCACCTGTCCAACCTCGCTTTGTGCACATCAAACTTGGCCTCCGTGGGCCGCGAGTACATCGTGGTTCTCCACCCTCGAAGCCAGCGAGATACCCCAAAATTCCAAATACTAAAATCCGCCACCCCGCGAAAATGCTTGAACAATCTCTTATTGCTCACCAAAAACAAACGATATACAAAATTGAACACAGATATCAAACGCATACAAAAAAAAAAAAAAAAGAACGCAGATATCACGCTCGCTATATTTACTACGCCTATCTATACTAAGGTATACTTACACCTCTCTCTATATATATCGGTATACCCTCTCTCTCACCGTCTCACGCATCAGCACAGTACCCCTTAGGCCTTAACGTTTCTCTCACTGGCCACTGCAAGACTCAACGTCGCCGTTCCGTCACCTTTTTACCGGAAAAAGAGAGAGGGGGAGAGAGAGAGAGAGAGCGCGTTTCGGCTGAAGCAGAGAAAAGAGTTTTTTTTTTTGTTTCATAAGCGGATAAAAGAGAGAGTTACAACTGGGAGTATCCTACAAATGCAGGTGACTTTGCGGTCACGGGATGCCACGTCGGCGTGAGGGGGAGTGGGGGCTTGGAAGACGACTTTAGACGTGTCTCCGGTTAGAGTGGCTCGAGCCTGATGACGACGACGACGGGCTGTGGTGGTGCTAACGGCGGCAGTGCCAATGGTATCGGCGGTAGTTGCTGCGATACGAGCTTGAGGTGCTGGTGCAGGTGGCGGTGTAAGGAGCACCAGCACGGAGGGCAGCAAAGCTTGCTCTCATCCGGGTTACTCTTCTTCTTAGGTTGCTTCGTGCTATACGGATCGTTTGCCATGCTCTACGCTTGGCTCGCCTTCAAGCCTGGCTGCCCCTCCTCATCGCTCGGGTGCCTGGAGGACAATGAGGGGTCCTGGTCGGTCGGTGTTTTCTACGGGGACTCTCCGCTGTCTCTCAAGCCCATTGAAAGGGTGGGTTTCGTTCATTCTCTGGTTCTTATCCTTCTATTTCATTGCTCCCAAAAAAAAAGCAAATAGATAAATAAATGATTTTTTTCTCTTTTTGGAGAAAAATGGATCATTTTTGTAGACAGGATTTTGCATTCATCTGTCATCATTATCTTTTTGTTGTTGCCGGTTTTGCGTTTGCTTTTTCTTTCCGATAAATGTAAGCACTTGTGAGTGTACTGGATTGTGGAATTTCGGTGGGTTTGATACGCTGCCTCGGGCAATTGGGTGCAGATGAATGTGGGGAAAGATGAGAGTGCAGCGTGGCCAGTGGCTAACCCAGTTCTGACATGTGCTTCGGTTTCTGATGCTGGTTTCCCTAGCAACTTTGTTGCTGATCCCTTTCTTTATGTTCAGGTAGTAATTATTTCTGTTAAATTGGATTCTCTCTCTCTCTCTCTCTCTGTTTTTTTAACTATGATTTTTATTTTATTTTCTTGGCTGAAGTTTGTTTATTTCTTGTTTCTTGTACATGACAGAGTGCTATTATTTCACAGCGTGCAGTGCAACTTAGTTGGCTAGCGTTT
Source organism: Myrica gale (assembly GCA_963930655.1). NCBI lineage: Eukaryota > Viridiplantae > Streptophyta > Magnoliopsida > Fagales > Myricaceae > Myrica > Myrica gale. Next base: position 3,939,567 of record OZ005607.1, read on the forward strand.
ATTTTTTGTTTGAACAATACAGATACAACTTACAAGAATTCATGAGATTCAAATGAGCGGGTGCGCTTGTGCGTGCACGTTCTTAACAAATATATAATTTATTTCCCTTTTAATCTGACACGGTTTTGGTCCAGTGGTAAGACAACGGCTTGGGTTTTCACATCTCCCAAGTTTGAGCCCAACACCGCCATTATCGCCCCTAACTTATCTGGGTGTGTTGGGTGGGGGCATATGTCATCGCGTCTACTGGGGTGGGATTCTGACACATGCCCGCAGGTTGGCTTGTAGAGGGCTGGGTACACTAAGTGGTGGCCTGACCTTGGGAGCTCATGGGTTATAAAAAAAAATCTGACACGGTTTTGGTGTTTGTATGGTTTGAAACTGGGGATTTGCATTCGTTTGTGATTTTATGGTCTCTGACTCTCTATTCCCAACTAGTTTGTTTGGTAAGTTGGGTCAGGGGATTTTATCCATGATAGATTCCGCTAACCCAGATTCTCAAGGGAAAGTAACGATGATCACTAGTTACTCCTTTAACATCTCAAATGCTTGCACAGTGTTGCACTCGTTTTTTGTTTTTGCCCGCTTTTAAAGTCTCTGAAGGACCAAAGAGTTGCAGTGCAATTAGTATCTTTGAGGTTCCCTTGGGATTGAAGGTTGACTGAGTTCAAGTGCAAAAATTGCAGGATTTGGGATTTCATTGTTCTTGTGGGTGCCTGAAACAAAGATAAGAAGATGACAAATAAAATTAAAAAAAAACACCTGAAAGGGACGAGGAGAACAACATAGTGCATAATTTAGCCAGGAAGACCTTTTTCATTTGAAACAAGTTATGGGTAAATGAGTGCTATATTCAATGGTAGTCATCTTATCTCTATTCTCTGGTTTTGACATTAAAATCATGCAATAAAGTTTAAAAGGGACCTAGATGTTTGTTGTTAGTTACATAAAATGGATTGCCAACTGAAACTTTTATTGAGACAGAGACTGATGTTTTTAGTTTAATCTGCCTTGTAACCTTTTATTCTGGTTAATAACAGCCCAAATGTTGGTATTTTGTTTTTGCTTTTCTGAAATTGAGGGGATCTACAAGAAATAATTTTGCTTCTTCTAGGTATGTAGCTTTTGAGATTTGTGGAGGTGATTAAGTGCTCCCTTGAGCGAGTGGTTTTGTCGTGGAGACTGATAAATCATGGATAAAAGGTGATAACAGTATTTTATATGATGGGCATCAGGATAGGTGTGTAGCATCTTAGGACTTCAACTCATAGGTGTAGCATATTGATAGAGAGGTATTAGCATATTTAGCTTATTTACTAGAATAAACTTTTTGCTATGGAAGGGTTTCAGTGGGTTTCTCGGAGCCATGATCATGTGCAAACGTTCTCTCTCTCTCCCCTTGAAATCTTTCGCTATTGTGTATAGCTTATTAGCAATCACTGGGTTATAAATTGCTTCAATAACGGTGTTGAAGCTTCTGGCAGAACAGGTAGAACACTGAAGGAAGAATGGCTGAGATTTTCTATACAAGTGGTATCCGCCTGGCTTTTAGGACTCCTATGTAGCTCTGACTTCTTTGAAATACACCTTTCCTCTGACTTCTTAAATAAATGCACAACCCCTGAGTTTCTGTATATCGTAGAGGGAGTGCCTTCACACACTAAGATGAACCAATTATATAAAATTGGTCAAAGTGAATTGGATCATAATAATAGTTCCTAACTGTATAAGTTCATGTGGCATTAAACTATTTTGCCCTAGGTTGTTGATGTGATAAGTAGAATTCTAAATATTGTAGATGCATTATAAATTTAAGTTCCCGTGGATACAAACTGCTCCGAAATTCCAATTGTATCTTTTCTGCATTAAACTTGACTCCGGGAGTGGGACCAAAATGGATGTTGGCTTTGCTATGAGTGTTGACATTTTGGGATTTGGTTAATTTCTAGACCATAATGAAGACGTGTTTGAGGAGCCATATGAAATTTGGTATATAACGATAGTGTAGGTTGCAATGGTTCTCAGTCACAGCCCACCTGGAACTAGCAGAAGTGTTTCCATTGTTTCAACAGGGAGTCCGTCTTCTCACTTCTGAACATCATAGTTTCTAGTACCTTGTTGGTCATAATAGTTGCTAGGAATGAAACAGATTGCAGTTATGAAGCCCTACTGTATCATATGAAACTGTTTTTGGAAAGCTGGTTTGTGATTTCTCTTGTTTCACTCTTAACTAGAATGAAGTGGATACATTGGGATTTATGAAGCGGTACTAGAGTTTTCTACAAGCTGATTTGGATATATCTAGCTGATATATTACCACACTCCTCTTCTGTCTCTGTGCATGTCTTTATAGTTATATCTGAGTTATAGTTGTTTATAGATTTATGGTTGTACGTAGGATTCATCTTGACCTTTGCTCTGAGTGGATATGCTATATTTCTTCATGGTTACTTTTTTTGGAAAAAAAAGAACTCTGACCATTCTTTTCAATTGTTCTGTCATCTTATTTCAGGGTGATACAATTTACCTCTTCTATGAAACCAAGAATTCTAACACTTTGCAAGGAGACATTGGGGTTGCCAAAAGCACAGATAAGGGAGCAACGTGGCAGCAAGTGGGCATCGCCTTGGATGAGGACTGGCATCTATCTTATCCTTACGTCTTCAACTACCTTGGCCAAGTAAGACTTGAATATATCTTGTGCACACACAGGCGCTGACCCTCTAAACAATTACATTAACCTTAAGCACCCTATATCATTGCTCCGCACCAATTGCAAGACAGCAAAAGGAGTAATGAGTAATCTTTTGCTTGTGACCTCCATCAACATATCACATCCTTAACAATTTGATTATACCCTTGGATAGTTAATGTTAAGTCCTGTAGATGGGTTATGTCCAAGGTCCAGTGATTTTAGTTTTTCGGGCCAGAAAATTATTCAGAGTGGACCCATCAAGTGCTGGGCCCTGCAAAATTGTCAATATCTCATGTCAATGAGAATTCTTATGAAAGATCTATGAATTGATTGCATTGCCTATTTTTTTTTGTTTCTCACAGATTTATATGATGCCTGAGAGTAGTCAGAAAGGAGAACTTCGTCTTTACCGTGCTGTCAACTTTCCTTTGGAATGGACATTGGATAAGGTCATCATGAAAAAGCCTCTTGTCGATGCCTTCATCATAAACTTTGATGGGAAGTATTGGCTTTTTGGTTCAGATCACAGTGGGTTTGGTGCCAGAAAGAATGGACAGCTAGAGATCTGGTATAGTAGTACACCTTTTGGTCCTTGGAAACCACACAAGAAGAACCCTATATATAATGCTGACAAGAGCTCCGGGGCTCGAAATGGAGGGAGACCATTTTTCTATGATGGAAACCTTTACCGCATTGGCCAAGACTGCGGTGAAACATATGGGAGACGAGTGCATATTTTCAAGGTTGAAGTTCTTACAGAGGGTGAATATAAAGAAGTTGAAGTCCCGTTAGGCTTACGAGAACCTAATAAAGGCCGTAATGCTTGGAATGGTGCTCGCCAGCATCACCTTGATGTGCAGCAGCTAAGTTCTGGTGAGTGGATTGGGGTTATGGATGGGGATCGTGTACCTTCAGGGGATCCATTCTGGCGATTTATTCTTGGTTGTGCTTCAGTTGCAGTGGTTGCTGTACTCGTTGTACTGCTTGGTGTGCTACTTGGAGCTGTGAAGTGCATAATTCCCCTGAAATGGTGCATTCACATCTCAGGGAAGAGAACTGATGCCTTCTTTGCCTGGGAAAGGTCCAATCTGTTTGTTTCCAAAATGAGACGGTTTTGCAGCCGCTTGAACAGAGTACCTTCATTTTTACGAGGGTGGGTTAGACCTAATACCTATTCTGGACGACTAGTAGTTGTGATAGTATTTACTGTTGGCATTGCACTAACGTGCATAGGGGTCCAATATATCTATGGGGGCAATGGTGCTCAAGAAGCTTACCTGTGGAAAGGTCAATACTCTCAGTTCACGTTATTAACAATGACATATGATGCAAGGCTCTGGAATTTGAAAATGTACGCAAGTCATTACTCTCGGTGTTCTTCAGTGCGAGAAATTGTTGTGGTGTGGAACAAAGGGATTCCTCCAAAATTGAGTGATCTAGATTCTGCAGTGCCCGTTAGAATCAGAGTAGAGAAAGAAAACTCACTGAATAATCGGTTCAGAATCGATCCCTTGATAAAGACCCGTGCTGTACTGGAGCTTGATGATGACATTATGATGACTTGTGATGATGTTGAGCGGGGTTTTCGGGTCTGGCGTCAGTACCCTGATCATATTGTTGGGTTCTACCCCCGACTCATCGATGGAACCCCATTGGAGTATAGGGCTGAGAAATATGCCCGTAGACATAAAGGGTATAATATGATTCTTACAGGGGCTGCTTTTGTTGATAGTAAATTAGCTTTTGAGAGGTATTGGGGGGAGGCAGCCAAGCAAGGGAGGGAATGGGTTGATGAGAATTTTAACTGTGAGGACGTGCTGTTAAATTACTTGTATGCAAATGCAAGCTCATCTAGGACTGTAGAATATGTAAAACCAGCATGGGCCATAGATACATCAAAGTTATCTGGTGCAGCAATTAGCCGAAACACAAAAAAGCATTACCAGGTAAGAAGCAGCTGTCTAGTGAAATTTTCAGAGATTTATGGAGGCTTGGCTGATCGGAAGTGGGAATTCAACGGGCGAAAGGACGGTTGGGACATATAGAGAGAAGAGAATTTCATAAGCAACATGCTGACCCGTGCATCTCCTTCCTTCCTTCCCTCTTCTTGGGTACATCTTCCGTTATTCCAGTCCACCTTTTCCCCTGTTTTGAATTTTGTTGGGGAACTTTTAGATACCAATAGCTTTTGCCTGCAAGATGTAAATTGATTTTGTAATAGTGTTTCTTTTCATCCAATACTCTCTTTATTCTGTTTTGGGAAACTGAGCTGAGCAAATATGGGATCGTTCCAATTGTGTTACTGTACATGAAATGAAGCATTCAACTGCATCTTACTTTAGCATGTGGGAGATACTCTGTCCTCTAACTTGGCTCTCTATACGGGAATCGATTTGGAAACTCCACCTCCTAGATATGGACGAAGGAAAAGGAGGAAACTTCATTGCTCTGGACCCATTTTCCTGCAGCAAACTGCCTAAATTATTTAGCATTATCCATGTTCTTGTTCCAGACCCATTTGACTGCCGAAATTGAGTGATAGTCCCATAGCGCCCGTGGTTGAATTGGACCACAAGAAGGATAGGATCGCAACGCGTCCACTTCTCCTTTTTGGTCCCACAACTTCCAAATGATTGCAACCACTAATTCCCTCTCTTGTTCCCTCAAGGCAGACGTAGATCAAGCAGTTTGCAGAGCTTTGAGGATTGAATTCTTTTTGTTTTTGGTGTTTTAGAGTTATCATTTTAAACGTTTTAAATTTATTATGCGTTAATTATAAGGAAATATAGCTAAGAATAAATCGTAGTTTTATCTGTCATTGGCCTAGAAAAAAGGTTGTTCTTTTCATTGTCAATAAAAAGACAAAAAAAAAAGAGAAAAAAGAAGACAGCAGCATTTTCTTTGTTTGTTGTTTTTGGCAGGACAGCAGCATCTTCAATCCAACTGTAATAAGCTCAGTGTTGTACCTCGTCAGAGCACTTGGACCGTTTGACCACGTCGATTCTACTTTTTTAGCAAACTCTCTGGTTACGTTGAACTGGCAAACTGCCCTTTCAAAAGCAAAAGTAACCACGTTGTCGTAGATTTTCTTGTTTTTCCTGCTCACCATGTTCTCCTAGATTGCTCAGGAGCAACAGCCTGTACTCCTAGATTCTGCTAAAACTATTTGTTGAGACTTACATTATCTGTCAAATTTTAGATAAGAAATAATGGTAATATCCTTGACGCGTTTTGTATATATTAATATTATCAATTTATCAAATTTTCAGGATATTATTATCCGATGGATGATGTAATGTGTCAAAGTGAATAATTTATGGTGTAAAATATGTAGTTAGAGAGTGTAATATATCAAAACTGATAATTTAAGGTGCAATGTGTCAAAGATCCGGTAGTTGATTGGTGAGAATATATTTCTCCAAAAGATAAATATACGTCTATATTAAGAAAATATAGAAATTAGGACCAACATCTTTTATAATTTTATTTAAATTTATTTAAAGACTTAACATTTGGACTTGTTCAAATCAAACTACCGAATATAACATTACATCATAAACTAATATCGCTTTAGGTCACAGATTTGAGCACCTTACAAATTTGTGCATTGAAATTGTACAAAAGTTTCTCACTTTAACATAACATAAGAGGACAAATTAGATAGTGATTAATAATTCATTCATGCATAAGGGGCGGTTTTAAGTACATACATGGATTTAAATAAGTTGAATTCATGCAATGAATAAACTTAAATTTTAATTTGATTTTTGAATCAATTGTGAAGTTTATAGAAGTTGAGTTAAAATAACTTGGATAAATTTATACAATTTGATGCCTTTGTGGTATTATTCTTCATTCGAGTCATTCCTCAGTTTTAGGCAGAGAGAGATGATTTGCATCGTCCAATCCCATGTGCTACTCTCCTCCCTTCAATCCCCAAACCATCCTCTCCTCCATCGAAAATAATTCTAATCCACGCAGATACGCACTCTTTCTCTCTCTCTCTCCTCCCCCATTACCTGGTGTACTTTCTAGGGTTCTCAAAACTGAAAAACCAAAGCCAAAGCTAAAGCTGATCATTTTCAGCTAAACACGCACATACCCACATATTTACCCTCAATAAGGGCACCCACAACTTTTTTTTTTCATAGAATAGCATCAGAGAGAGAGAGAGAGACTCTCTGTGCTTCAACTGGTTTCAGCTCTCCTCCCAAAGTGTTTATTTTTGAGGGAGAGAAAATGTGGAGAATTTTGAGGGAACTGTGAGAGGAGAGAGAGATGTTGGCAATGGAGAAGGATTTTGATCGCAAGTTGAAAATTCAGGGGAACTCTTCCAATGGAGGGAATGTGCAGAGATCCAGGAGCTTTGCTTTTAGGGCACCCCAGGAGAATTTTACAATTCAGGATTTTGAGTTGGGCAAGATCTATGGCGTTGGTTCCTACTCCAAGGTTTATATTTCTTGTTTTCTCTATTTTCATTTTGCAACTTATGGTGGTTTTTTGGGTCTAGATTCTGTTCATCTGCTTTTTCTTTTTTGCCATCCGGGATGTGTCAGTTTATTTTGTTTATTGTTATAGATTGTTGGGTTTTCTTGGCATGGAGGTATTGGGTGTATGAGGTAAATTTAGCAGCTTTATTGTGTCCATGTTTATTACTGGGCGGTAATTATCTCATGATGATCAGAGGGCGTTGTGCTATAAAACTATTTGGGATTTATTAGTTTTTGTTTAGCGGTTTATATCCATAGGTGAAACTTATATTGCTTTTAATTATGTTAATACCCGGTGGGTATTGGCTCTATGGCGCAGTTGGATTAACAAGGGCGATAATGTGATAAATTGGGCACTGAAATGGGGATGTGATGGAACGACGAATTTGATTTCTGTGCCTCTTGCATTGGTTATTGATAACTCTGAGGCAAAGATTGTGTTTTCCTCCCTTTTTTTCGTTCTTCTGTGGAACCTTGGGTTGGTGCGTTGTTTACTATTATCTGTGCAATTTACCTGAAGGTCTCTGTTGGTTGCTTAAGAGGATACTTGTTATTGTCACTGCTAGATTTGTTTTACTGAGGTTGTATTGGTTCTCATATAGTTTGACATACCAGGTGTGGTTCAAACATTAGGCTTTCTGTTACTGTGCTTAAAGTTGTATAAAAGCATATAATGTGTGACACAAGAAAAGGAACAGTTTTGTTCCTGATTTTGTTCTATTGATTCTCTGTGAACATCAAATAAATGATGCTAACAGGTCGTTAGGGCAAAGAAGAAGGACACAGGAACTGTGTATGCATTGAAGATCATGGACAAGAAATTCATCACCAAAGAAAATAAAACAGCTTATGTGAAGTTGGAACGTGTTGTGCTTGATCAATTGGATCATCCTGGCATAGTGCGGCTGTATTTCACATTTCAAGATACATTTTCACTGTGTATGTATTCTTAATGTTCTTTATCATAGTGTTTGACTCATGTTTTATTCCGGCTTCCACTTCTTTTGTTGGTATTCTTAAGACACCGTGTTCTTTGTTCTGTCTTTTTGGTTTTGCCTTAGTCAGAACATTACTTTATGTTGGTATACATTGTGTAGATATGGCACTTGAATCCTGTGAAGGAGGAGAGCTTTTTGATCAAATAACCAGGGTAAGTTTTCAAGAATTTTATATATATCACCGTTTGTGGAGCCATCTCCGATTGTTTCAAAGAAAAATTATGTGGCTACTTTTCCATCATGTATTTAATTTGATTTATTAGGCAATTTTCAGTTCCCAATCAGTTCTCAATGAATTTGACGAAATTATACCTAGTTCCTAACAGCTTGTAAAGTTTCTACAGAATATGATTATGTAATGTGTCTTTTCATTTAGTTATCTTGTACTATGAGAGTATGCATTTTTCTGTTCAGCATGGGGATCTTTGAGCGCACTGAAAACCACTTTTGGAAATTCAAGATTCAGTTTAGTTTTTTCTTACCTGCTGAGAAAACAATGCTGTCCCCGAAGTTACAGACAAGGGTGATGGTGCTTAAAGTAAATGTGAAGAATGTGACTAAAAAAAATGGGTGAAGAGATTAGGAGCAAGCAAAACGGTTATCTTCCATCACAAGCTATCAATGAGTATTAAACAATTCTCTGTAGTTATGCACATCCAAGAAATTTATGTCCTTGTAAAGCCAGTCTCGAAGTCCCTATGCTTTTTGTTTCCTTGCCTTGGAATGCTCATTATACCTTGGCTACCAAATATCCTGCACCAGAGACAAGGGAGCTACTGAGCTGCTTTCCATGCCATCCTCCTCCTTAGTCCCAGCTTGTCTTTGTAACAGGACATCAAAGCCATCACTGTACTCTGCATCACCCAGTGAAGCCCCAAATCTCTTTTTGCTTATTATGTACTCCTTTCAGATTCAATCCGTTATTATGATTCCAGTATTGTACTCTGCATCACCCATTTAAGTCAACATTTCCTTTTTATTATTTACGTTTGTCAAGTATCCTGGATTCTGTTCTGTTATTATGACCGCAGTATGTGGTGTTGCCTCTTAGGCTGTCATCTCAGAGTATCACTATCGGTTACTTTTATCTGCAGAAAAGTCGTTTGTCAGAGGATGAAGCTCGCTTCTATGCAGCAGAAGTTGTAGATGCACTTGAATACATACATAGTCTGGGCCTGATACATCGTGATATAAAGGTATTTCCCTTATCTTGCTTTTACTATTTGATTAGTAGATGAATAATTCTAGAAGTTCCATCAAATGGCAGCCCGAGAACTTGTTGCTCACTGCAGAGGGACATATTAAAATTGCTGATTTTGGGAGTGTAAAGCCTATGAAGGATAGCCAAATTACAGTACTTCCAAATGCGGCATCAGGTTAAGATTACATCTTGTTACTTGGAAACTGTTTAATTCTACCTTTGAGTGATAAATTAAAACTTTTCAGTTGATTGCTTGTTCAGATGATAAGGCCTGTACTTTTGTGGGGACAGCTGCATATGTCCCTCCAGAAGTTCTCAATTCTTCTCCTGCTACGTTTGGGTGAGTGACTCTCATCTTTGATTGTCATGCTTCATCTTGATTCGCTTGCTAAATCAATACCTGATTGTCATGCTTCACTTTTTCCCGTCTTTTTGTTGTTAAACTTGTACTGCCTTTGTAAGATAACTTCCTATGCTTTCTTTGGATGTATCGAAACAGAAATGACCTTTGGGCACTTGGCTGCACCTTGTACCAAATGCTTTCAGGAACTTCTCCGTTCAAAGATGCTAGTGAATGGCTTATTTTCCAGAGAATTATAGCCAGAGATATTATATTTCCAGATTATTTTTCAGGGGAGGCAAAAGATCTCATTGACCGCTTATTGGTAAGCTACAACCTTAGCCGTGGTTAACTTGAGTGCTCATGTAAGCGTGCTGTGATTTTCTGTTCTGAATTCCTACTGCTTCTCTTGAAGACTCATTATTGATCTTAATTATAAAAACTTCTTTTTTTCCTATTGCTTTTGCAAAGGTGATTAAAACGTTTAGAAGGTGGAAGCATAGAGTTACTTCCAAATTATCATGGTTGGTTTTTGGTAATAATATTTTGTGATATCACTTGGTTATAGGGCATCCTCAAGTTCACGCCCTAATTATTTAAGTTTGAACATTCAATATTTTTGTTATGTTGTCTTCCTGAGCTATTCCTTATTCCTTCTCTACTAAAAGTCTAGGTATAAAAAATACAATGGTTTGTTGACTAGTAAGACTGGTGGCATCATTGCTACCTTGGAGGGTCCCACTTGTGTATTTTTGCATTTCCAACGGTTATACCTTTAAAATAAAATATGAACTGACTGCTTTCTGTCTTTTGAGAATAACTACTTACAATGTTTTCCTCCACTATTGTTCCTTAGCATGTTCGAAAATGTGTTGAATATGCTTTGAGAATAATTCTTTTCTGGTAATTTTGCTGTCAATACCCTAAACTATAGGTTTATGTGCATTGTTCTTTCTAAATTTTTGAGCACTCAACAACCCACTAAAATAGGGGACCAGTTCCTAGGTCTTGTATTATGAAAATTTTATCCGTAATTGCCTTGTGATAATCATTTTTTTGCATGTGCTTATCATGTGATGATGAAGACATAAAGCAAAATATGTGTGATGAAGTCCTGATGTGATAAGCACGTAGATGTTGAGGATCACTATGATGAAAATTAGAGACTAATGGTAAAAGGAAATTGTATCTGAACCCATCGTATGAGAATTGAACTTCACAATTGGGGCCATTGTATGAAACCAACCTCATGGTTTAGCATTGTATCCTATGGAGCTTCCCCTCCCTTGGCAGGCAAAAAAGAGTAGCTAAAGTTACAATTGTTGCACTTTGGAATCACTTACAAAGGTGAGTTCAACCTATTAAACATCCTACTCGAGACTTAGCATCCATAGAATCCAACTTGTTCTGTCAATGTGATGCTCAACACAATTTGAGGTATAACAATTCCTGCACTCAAGTCCCAGATGTCTTCGTGAGGATTCATGTCGAGTTACAAATGCACTAGCATGCCGGGCATTATCGGGTTGGCTCTTATTTCAGTTTTCATGGTTAGAGAAATGCTAACACATCTGTTATAATTTTAAAAGACGAGTCGAACTTGTACTTGAAGGGAAGAACTTACAATATTCCTTGTATATCCTAGTTCAACTTTGTAAGGCTCACAGCTGGGCTGCCTTCAGGATGCGCCCACTCACCGTGGGACTGAATACCATGTATGGTATCACATCCTCACTAGGTTTCCTCTGGATGATGAAAGGTCCTTCCATTTGTGTGGCGATGTGGTGTACTGATTGAATTTCATTCTTGTTGTACTAGTGACTCATTGGTGGTTAATTAAGAAATCTCCAAGTAACACTATAATTTTTCAGATAATTGTCACTATTAGGTTCTTTTGATTGTTTTCCTAACTGTTCGGTTTTTATTAGGAGAAGAATAACTCTTATTTAAGGGGAAAAAGAAAAGAAAAGAAAAGAGAGAACCTTTCAACTTTTTAATTTAGATCCCATGAGGGAAGAACAAGAGAGATATGCTCACTCTGACCGGAGATCTATATTTTAAAGATATGATGATTGCTTTGTTGTAAATTGATCTCCAATATTTTTGATGGAATGGCTTATTTGATATAGCATCATGAAGTGTATAATTGCCTTAATACAGTGATGACCATGTTGCAGGATTTAGATCCCAGCAAAAGACCTGGTGCTGGACCTGATGGTTATGCGGTACTCAAGATGCACCCCTTTTTCAAGGGAGTTGACTGGAAGAATTTAAGAGGGAAAGCTCCTCCAAGACTTGCTCCAGAACCAGGGGTACGCCTTCCATCATACGTGAAACTGCATTCTACAAAGAAATCTCACTCTCCTAGGAATCCCTGCCTTTCTTTTTTAAAATTAATCTTGGAAAGTTTTACCCCTCAATCCTATATTTTCTTTCATTTTCAGGTTCCAGCAAGTGATGGTGAAGATGTTCAAGAGTCACCATGGAACCCTTCACACATTGGTGACAGTTCAACAAGACAAGCTGATGGAAATTGTGGCGCTGCATCATCATCTGATGGGTCTGGCCTTATTACTAGACTTGCTTCGATTGACTCGTTTGACTCAAAATGGTAGTGGCTCAACTCCTGCTTTGTGCTTAGCTTCAACCCATGTTTTACTTTTATCAAATAAGGTTTCATTCTGATTGAAAGGAATGCTCGCTGGCTCAAAGTTAAATGTTCTTATGCAGAAGATGGGGGTTGGACCTGATTTGAAGTACCCCATTTATTCCATTAGAGTTAGGATGCCTTGCAGTAGTTAGCAGTTGTATTTTCAAAATTCTCTTGAAAATAAATCCAAACCTTTTCTAGAACCAAAGTGCAAGCAAGATTCTCTTGAGATTTTGAAGTAGACTTGGATTGAAAACTTGACTCTCCAAAATTAGTGCTTTGACTGCTGAGCTCAGTCAAGAAACACACTTGGGAGAGGTATATATACAACAATTTGCTGTGCTGAAAGAAAGGTCTTCAATGGAGCTACCCAACAAATCTCATTTGATATCTTCATCCTAAAAAGCACATTCTCCTAAATTTTCTGGAACTTGGGATGAAAGAACTTTATTTGTTGATGCTGTTTTGGATTCTTGAGAAGTATGAGGGGAAGAAGTTGTACTTCTCAAGAATGAGTTCCATCATACTTTTCTGAAATTCTAACAGAGTTTCGTATACATTGTGGTTGCAAGTTTTTGCTTGACCACTCACATGGCTTCCTTTTTTGTTTTTTGGTGGTTTCTATGCATACCTGCTGGGTTACTCACAGTGGGCATATCTAATCTGTGTGCCCTGATCATGTTAACAGGCAACAGTTCCTGGATCCTGATGAATCCGTTCTGATGATCTCAATGGTGAAAAAATTACAGAAATTAACTAGCAAGAAGGTGCAGCTCATCCTCACTAACAAGCCGAAATTGATTTATGTGGACCCTTCGAAACTGATTGTAAAGGGAAACATAATTTGGTCAGACAATCCTAATGACCTCAGCATCCAAGTCACAAGTCCTTCACATTTCAAGATTTGCACAGTAAGCTCTCGCTGTTTCTTCCTCCATCATCCAGGGGATATTTTCTGTTTACTCTCAGTTCAAATATTTTTTTCCCCTCATAACGCTAGCACAATGAAGCATTGCAATGATTGGTTTTTGCTGCAGAATTTGAGTCAAAATGAGAATATCGATGACTTTGCTCTTACCTCTGTTGCATTTAATTTATCGGTCTGTTTCTGATTCAAACTTAATGCAATGGTTCAGCCAAAAAAGGTGATGTCATGTGAGGATCCAAAACAAAGAGCATGGCAGTGGAAAAGGGCAATTGAAGGGCTTCAAAACCGGTAATATATGTAGGTCGTTTTGACAACACATTCGTTGCATCTTATGACATTGTAGAGCAACATGGGTATTCTCAAACCTTTCATTCCCCCCCCTGAGATTTGTTTATTCAAGGAAAGAGATTGAGCTGCACATTCGGCTCCTTCAAGATGCAAAACTGTCCCCTCAAATTTTCCCCACCTCTCTCACTGCTTAAATCCAAGATTGTGGTGAGCGTTTTTCCTTCATTTTTCCTGCGTAGTATTATGTAATCTATGCCATGTGAAGTTTTAACTGTAGGGTTTGCAGGGGGGGAGGAGGGAGGGGCTGGTTCATCACTCTGATTACTGTATAATGGTTTAATCCATCAATGAAATTTCCTTTTTTGGAATCATTACTTTATAACGGCAATTTTGCGACAGTTTCATTTGGTTTCTTACCAATTCTTGAGTTGTGAATGGACAGGCTCATGCTCTTGTTTTGGTTTTTAAGCATTTCAAAGGCGTGGTCTGATCTGTAGTGTTTAAATCAGTTCCCTTGAGGCTTGCATGGACTGAACTTTGCTGTCAATTCTCCTAACGTGATCTGTCAGTCACCCTCCATTGCTTTCTATTAGACACCGACGAATTTAAAGGAGACGGCATGGGGAGTGCATTTGGGCGATGTAATATGTTTTCTCATTTCGAAATCCTTACTTTTCAGCTGCAAGCATGCATTTTTTTTCTTAGCAAACAAACAGAACGAATTACAACCTGCCACACTAAGGTGGTTCAAAATAACAGAAGGGGAAACTATCAAAAGTAAAAGGACCCCCTACACTCCGCAGCAGTTCATAGCCAAACGATAATTAGGATGGGCAGACAACATAGCACGGATCTTCACAATGATGTCAAAAATAAGATCCTTAATATCCAATTCCGGTTGATTGACAAGTTGACGGGCAATAAGGGAATCCCCTTCAATGATTATCTTGCCATCAGGATTAATTGACATGCCAAAAAAATTGCAGAAAGTTTTGCCAAGAGCGGATTGGAGGAACAAATAAAGTTCTTCAAAGCTTGGATCAATCTGCAGTTAGAATCCCTACAAACCAAGGCTAGGAATGGTTGAGTACCTCTACAAGCAGCATCACAATTTAGTTTCCAAAATGAGGGGGTGGTGGACTTCAATTATGATTGCCCGCAACTTCCTCATTCTGCCAGGCACATGCATGTTCCCTATACCATCTCTTAAGCATAGATATCAGGGCATGGACATCCGGATGAGCATCATCTTGAACTACTTGATTCCTAAGATACCATATTGTATTCGAGAGTATCGCAACAAAAAGAGTGAAAGCACGACCATGAACACCCTTTAATCCAACATGAGATTCTGGTTGAATAATGATGATAACCTAATCCACCATAGAAATATCACCAAAGGCTTCTAATTTCAGAGACCAATAGGATTCCAGCCAAAGAACTTTAGTAAAACAAGTTTCCATCGCAAAATGCATTGTTTTAATATAAACCAAAATGTGACTTTGATCCCGGCTACCAGAGATTGACACCAAAGAGCTTTGATTACCATTTAACACGCCCCGAGATGATGCGATGGTCTGTTTTTTATTTCTCAAAATTCTAAGAGATCTTGGTATGTGTACATTTATGCGCGTAGGGCTATGATCAAGTTGAGGATTATGATTTTCTATAATTTTTCTATTCATACAATTCGAAGAGAGATAGACACAATAAGTAGACTATATATTATTTAATGTTATCCATATAAAGTTTCGGACATAATGAGTTTTACAATGTGGTTCACATATTGTTTCTATCTCTTTCCGAATTGCATGATATAATTCGGACAGAAAATTATTGAAAATCCTGATTCATCAGTTGAGTTAGAGCCAAAATATTGGTTATTGTAGCTCGTACTTGCTCGATAGAAAGGTATTCTAAAATGGCCTGACTAGAATCAGCGGTATTTGAACTCAGCTCCAGTTCCACTCAAATAAATCAAGCGGGTTGAACTCGAGATGCAATGAGTTCGAGTTCGAGTTCGAGTTCATACAAGAGCCAACGTGTCTTCATTTGAAGCTACTCTTTTTTATTTCCTCCATTTGGTCTCCACTAGAAACTGGCTTTTCCCCCGTTTTAGCCAAACGTATGTATCTTATGCACAGCACATATAAGAGTGTAACTCAGATAAATTTCATAAATTATTAAATATAATATTATTTAGTGAACTTTAAAAAATGAGCTAAGTACTCAAGTTGAAAACGAATTGCTCCCGAGGCTAAAATGATTAAACTTAGCTTATACAAATCTTTATAATCTAATAATGGAACCAAAGTTATTGCTCAAGCTCATTTTATGTTTGTATGTTAATATAAGAGACGAACCTCATAACAAAGTCGGGTTCGCACCACAAAAGCTTAAGCTCAAGTGGAGAGTGGCCCTTTACACTATATGAACCCAATGCTGAACTGAACTCGTATCTATCTAATCTAAATCAAATATAGGATTGAGAATCACTCCCTCCCCCCCGTTTTTAACTCACAGTACACACAAGGCACAACTTGGCTTTGATACCAAAGTCGGGTTTGCACCACAAAATACTTAAGCTTAAGTGGAGAGTGACCGTTCCCAGAATATGAACCCAATGCTGAGCTCGTGTCTAGGCAATGTGCGATTGCGATTAGTGAGACAATCCATCCTTTTTCCTACCTTTTCCGTTGTATTTTGAACATTGGGTGGGCCCTATATCTTTGAAAAGTCGTGACAGGCCAGATATAAAATGATTACATTTGTTGAGATATATCACCGTATATATTTCCATATATGTCGATTACTCGCAAGTTGAGTAATCCTCAAGTTTCGCAATTAGACTATTCTAATTGATTCTTCCTATTTTGTAATTATTTTGTAAATATTATATTTATGTTTTTTTTTGGCTTCTTCACCTATAAATAGGTCAGTCTTTGTACAATTTTATACACATTGAAATACACAGAATTTTCTCAAATTCGTCCGCTTGCATTCTTTCTACATGGTATCGGAGCCACGTGCCCCTTTTAGCCTCCTTCCTTGTGAGGAATTCTAGTTGGTGTGTTTTTTTCTTGTCCCTCACTGTCACGCTGCTTCCCTTGTCTTTTTGGAGCTCTTCGAAGATCGCTCACGCCGAATTACCATCACAGAGGTGTTCGTCCATCAATGTTCTTCGGTTCGATAAAATTTCACGTCAATTCTCTGCCCCACGCGTCGCTGTAAGATTCTGTGAAGATTTTTTTTTGTGCCGCTCTTCGCGTATGTAGGTTTGGTCCTGTCTATTGTTAAGGTCATCATATTGGGTCTTCTCTTTGGGCCTTGTCTTTGGACTTTTCTATTTTGATTCCCTATTTGGGCGTTCTTACTCAAGCTCAGCCTGGTTCACCTCCACCTCAGTACCTTTGCCTTCAAGTTGACCTTTGATCGTTGCCTTTTAGTATACTTTTCGTATCTGCTTATTTTCTTTGACCCTCGACTATGTCTTCCTCAAATAATGTCACTCGACCTATTGAGATCATTTTGGATGAGACAAATTACAATATTTGGGCTTCAACTATGACGATTTTTCTTAAAGGGAGGAAAATTTGGCGCTATGTATATGAGAATTTTCCTCTTGACATCTGTGCCTATCCCGATGCGGATTGGGCAGGTGATCCTATAGATCGTCGTTCTACCACCGGCTACTACTTCTTACAAGGCTCTTCTCTCATTTCATGGTAGAGTAAGAAACAGACATTTGTTGCTTGTTCTACTACTGAGGTTGATCAGTATCACTCGCTTGCTTATGTTACTTTTGAGCTCTTATGGTTACGCCACCTACTGATTGACATAGATGCCCCTCAGCTCTCTAGTTCTCCCCTTCACTGTGACAATCAGAGTGCTATTCAGATTGACCATAATAATATTTTTCATGAGCGTACTAAGCATATCGAGATTGATTGTCATTTCATCCGGCAACATTTGAGCGATGACACTATTCACTTACGAGCTATTACTTTTGCCAATCAGCTTGCTGGCATCTTCATGAAGTCTTATCCCCCCCGGTCATCTCAGTGATCTTGTTAGCAAACTCCAGTTGACTTCTATTTCATCATCATGAGTTTGAGGGGGATGTTGAGATATTTTACCATATATGTTAGAGATATATTTCCATATATCTCATTATTTGGGCATCACTCTTGAATAATCCCTAAGTTTAGCAATTAGACGATTGTAACTGATTCTTTCCATTTTGTAATTATTACATTCATTTTCTTCTTTGACCTCTTCACCTATAAATAGGTCAGTCCATGTACAATTATATACACATTGAAATACACATAATCCTTTCAAATTCTTACGCTTGCATTCATTCTACAACGTCATAGGGAAATGTATGGTTTGATTCTAAAGTCGATCTTAACCAATCTGAACCGTGCACAGGCTGTGTACACGAGCATTTTCCAATATTTATATAAATAAGGTTAGGTGGCCGAATATCCTGTAATGTTCGGCTGGCCGTCAGTTCTGACCAAGCTTGCTTACAGATAAAACACACTTTTTCAGCAAAACCGAAACCATGGCTACAGAAGTAGTACGAAGATGTTTGGTTGTGCAGGTGTTAATCTGCTTGCTAGTTCTTCCTGCATTTGCTTTTCCACTGAGAAGGAAGGAATCTTTAAATGCAATCAAAGACGTAAACAGCAAAGGGCTTATATCGGTCTGGTTACAGTGTTTCCACCTGAAGAGACTGCTTTTTTTTTTTGCCATTGCGGCATTTGAGCCTCACAGGACTCACCCGTCTGTTGAATTGTCAGGTTCGGATTTCCTCCATTTATGTTTTTTTGAATCCGTAGCTACTCTAGTTAAAAGAGTTAGTTCAAAAAGACAACTTGGAATTTCAGGTCGACGATTCCGAGTGGGAAGGATCCTTGATAAGAAAGTCATCTATGTGAGGTGTGGGATTGGAATGGTAAAATAAGCCTTCTCATTTTCTCTCGATGGCTGATGCACCAGGCTTTAAGATCATCTCTTTGCCTGTTCCTTAATGTTTTTCTTGCTTCCGGATAAGTGTTACTTCAACAGTATCTAATGTGTGGTCTTGGATACTCAGATAAACGCAGCTGCAGCAACCCAACAAATGCTGGATCTATTCGACATGCAGGGCATAATCCATTTTGGGATTGCTGGGAATGTAAATGATTCTTTGTCCATTGGCGATGTTACCATTCCCAAACAATTTGCTCACACTGGCATTTGGGATTGGCTGGTATATATATATTCAACTTCATTCTTTTTGCATATGTATCTCCTTCTGGCGCTTCTGAAGAACAAAAAATTTCGTGGACAGAACCCCAATAGAATGGACCCTAATGATGTTGCTCACTTGGATATTGCGAGCTACAATGTACCAAGAAGTGAAGGAACTAATTTGTTGGGACATATTGGATATGATCCTGAGGAATTTTTCTCCGAGATTGGCAAACCGGATACAGCTCGGCCACTGGTTTGGGCGCAAACAAGTCAACATTTGCTTCATCTTACAGCCAACTTGGAGGTGTGGCTAACATTCAGGCTTCCTGTAGTTGTTGTGCTTGTTCTTCTATTAGATTATTTTGCTATCATATCTTTCACGTGAGCAAAAGGGTAGCTGTCAGAAGCACATGATGTCAACGCAAAAAGCATAGGAAGCATTAAAAAAATAGATAAGAAAGACTAACGAATCTTCTCGATTGTTGTCCATCAGCGGTGGCATGGTATTCTATGAAAGTTTATGAAATGACTAATGTCATTAAAGAGCTCTCCACTATTGTTATTGACCCAACAGAATAGGCTATTCTTTTGTATAATCGCTTCTGATTGATTGCATTTAATTTCACAACTTCAGGGCCTGGAGCTGGAACGGTGCCTGAATTCAAGCTTGTGCCTCCCAAATAATGAAGTCATTTTCAACCTTGAAAATGACTTGCAGTGTTTGGCCGACACGAGATGAATGTGTTGAATGTGTTGGGTTCAGTTGTTAGGCCAAACACTGCAAGTCATTTTCAAGGTTGTTTTCAATGTGTCGGCCAAATAATGAAGAGTAAATAATTTTCTTTGAGAATATTTAATTTCCACTCCAAATATTTTCTTCTTTTTCTGAAATTAAAACGGAAACAAACTCAAAAATGAATAATAAATAATTTTCGTTGAGAATATTTTCTACGACAAATATTTTCTGGAATTTACGTTATATTTCATTTGGGCGTAATTATCATTAGTAATGCCATATTGTAGAGGTATTTTGGAAACTTAAATATACAAGGCTTATATATATATATATATATATAGTGGAGAATTTTTTTTTAGAATTTACCTATATCTTACAATTTTCTCTGGTGACGTTTTATTTACGTTTGTAAGTTCTCAGAGGATAATTAAGCATATGTAAAATTAAGGTTAAATATAATAAAAAATAAATTAGCGAAAAATACCATGGTACGTAACTGATCGTATTATTTAAAATATCAATCAATTAAATCAAAATGCTGGAAATAGAGTTAATCACTTAAATCTGAAGTGCTGGAAATTAAGACGGTATAAATAACTTTTTAATATGGGAAAAATACTATCTAGAAAGTAGAAACACCAAATAACTCCTTTGGACGTGCAGATTGGGGGCCCTCTCGAACATAGATTGGCCCCAACTGCCCGTTTTCAGTTGGGCCTATCCACCCTTCCAAAAATAATTTTCTGTTTATTTCTTCTCTGATTTTCTCAGCAACCAAATGGAGGATTATAGGGTTTTCTCTTGTTTGGCTTTCCACCCATGTGGATGCTTTGAGTCATTTGTTTTCTCATTCACCCTATGGGAATTAATACTAAATAAGTCTAGAATGTCAATGCAGTTCTTACTGCGTTTTACCTTCTCTTCTTGCATACGGTACTTTATTGCAGTCAAAATATTTATCTTGAATGGCTAATGAAAAAGAATTATGGTGTTCAACTGCTCGCTTAACAAAGGTTTATAATCTGATGAAGCACATCATTACTATGATTCTTGTTGATTATTGTTTTGGCTTTTTATTCCGTATACTTATCCTTTGCTTAGAATGATTTCATAAATGTCAATGTAGACATAAAAGGCAGGGGCTAAATCAAAGATGGGCCGGAAGAATTGAATTATTATTGAAATGGTAGGGTAGAATTATGATTCTTAATGTGCTTCTTAAGAAGGGTCTTAAGAAAAAAGGTAAGGTGCAGTTACTGTGAAGTAATAGGAATTATAACAATATATCATTACGGTTTTGTCTGATAGTATTGCGACATTGGTAATTGGGCGTGAAATCATGGAGCCAGGAATGTGGTTAAATGCTGGGCAGAAAAAAGTATGAAATATCATTGTTTGGACAATAGGCTTCCACAATAGATTGAAGCCTTCAAAGCTCACTTGGACAGCTATGTACAGAAAGCAACATAAAAAGGTGGAGTACCCTCCAGTATCTAGTTTAAAATCCATCTTCATGTCACTACTATCTGGGATTTATTTACTCCCACTTGGTTCACAGGACATTGCTTCTGAGGCTGTGAAAAGAGGCGCCGTATCACCAATAAGCCATACTCTTGGTCCATAGTTGGAGCTACCTTGGAAATTATCCAGAAAAAGAGAACTGAAAAACCAGAAGTACGAGATGCGGCAAGGGAAGCTGCCCTCCGGCATGCTTCCTTTGCTTCCATGAATTCTGTCTCCTTCCAAAGAAAATGAGGGTAAAAGCAAGAGACCTGTACTGTACGTAAACTGGACCCGTCACAGAGAGATCCAATTTGATCTCGCTGCCAGAGGTGGAGCTAGAAAAGTATGCATAGGAGGCCATGGTGATCTATCTGTTAATTTTCCATAGAGATCCAGTTGATCTGTTGATTTCATTTGATTCTGGGGGTACAAGAAATTCTAAGAAAATTTGGAGTTGCCCTGGCTACACTTGGCTCTGCCACTGCTGTGTCTGCAACGTGGTTCATGACCATACGATTTGTGGATCCAGTACTTAGATTGACAGGTTCTGATCTAGACATCCTGACACTGAAGAGTGCACACAGGTTGTTAGACCCATGTCTGGGTGATTAAATCACTTTAATATGATTATTCGCTGAAGAGTTGCATATTTCTGCAGTGAAGTTAAGGAGCGAATCAAGAAAACCAAGGATGAGAAGAAGGCAAAGAAAGCAGAAACAATGGTCAAGAGTCGAAAATTCAGAGCAAGGCAAACCTGCCCAAGGGCCCCAAACTGGGTGGTGGTGGTGGGAAGCGCTGAGCAGCCAACTTAGACAAGTGAAACGAACACTCAAGGCTTTCTTTAATTTTTTACTAGTGAACTTGAGAAGATTCAATTTGTATCAAGGCTTTAGGCATTGGTCCGAACCATTGATATTGCTTGCTTTGTATTGAATTCCTGCTGAGTGGTGATCTTAAATTTCATAAAAAGTGTTGGAGCGTTTTGTAATGTTTCTCTTTTCGTAGTAGAGCCGTTTATCTTTCGAACTCTGTACTCTTTACGCGTATGCAAACTAGAATGAGGTGGAACCCAAAAGCAAAGAGATCTGGACACAAAAATTTGGAAGCCTGAAAGTCCATCGGGCACCCCAAACGTCATACATACCAGACAGAGAGAAAAAGGCCCAACACCGCCACAGAAACAAGAGGAATCCGAAAAATTGCTAATTTTTTAGAGCAAACATTTTTGTAAATGGAAGCCATCGACAACAAGAGTTCCGTGCAACCAAAAGTCTACCCAATCTAAAACACATCCAAAACTTATTCATTTTTAGAGGGTTCGTGCACTTCCTCTGAAACTTCCTCATTAGAGCAGAATTGAAAAGCAGTTTGCTGCATACACAGAAAGCAACGTGGGCATGAAAACAACATACCACGAAAGAGCATGTAGTAGAACAAGACAATTTCAGGAAAAAAATGCAGGAAAACAATGACTGACATTGACAAAAAGTTTAAAGAGGTCCTTTGCATTCAGATCGATGCAGGAGCTAAAAAATTCGCAGTGTATCTGAATGATTCAAAAATTGGCAGTGTATCTGATTCTTCAACAAACATAGGACACGACCAAATGAGAAATCATGGGGATTGCGACCAGAAAATTTCAGGAAGAGAAGGTTAAGATGCACATTACATACTCGATGATCCGAAGAACAAACAGAAAATGAATTATCTTTCGAAGCCGAGTAACAAAAACTCATGAACCCGTCCCCCTAAGACAACACCCCCCTCAAAAGGTCCCTCCAGAAACTCATTAGAATGACAAAAGAAAAAGAGAGATGAAAAACGAGAGAATTGGGTTACATTTTTACCCAAATGTGTTAATGCATGGAAACTCAGAATTTCTTGATTATGATAGGATACGTTTGCGTGTGTGAGTGTGTGTGTGTGTGAGAGAGAGAGAGAGAGAGAGAGGCTAACATGAAATCAATAGTAATTCCAATTACAGGTCGAGCATTTAGTAAAGTTCATGATAAATCAGGAAAATGTAGGATCATTGTAGAATAACCGCGGAGCACAGAAGAAATAAAAAAATGTTCAATAAACAAAATACATGGAAGGTAAGCAAGAGGGAAATTCCCATCCAAACACCTAAAGGTGACAGTGTCTTATGTCTCAAAAGACTGGCAGCTCACTTAACTCTTCAATGAAACCATCCAAGTCCGAGAATCCATCAGAGAAGCCACTTAAGATATCATTTCTCCATATTTCTTCTTCTCCCTCCTTTGTTCTAACGCCATTTTGTAAATCGGCGAATTCATGACGCATTTCCATGTTCATGCTGGGCTGCCGGTACCTTCTCAGTTCATTATTGGTGGCTGGACTTTTTGACATGTTCCTCTTACCTTTTTTCTCTGCAGGTTTTCCAGTGAGTCTTTGGACAAGCTCTCGAAAATTTGCAGCATCAGTCTTTATGACTTCCGGTGCGTATATGTGAACTATGCGAATCTTCCCCTTGAATTTTGATATTACTCTGGAACTCTTGTGCATGGAAAGTTCAGAAGAAGCTGAGCTTGGTTTCCATGAATGTGGTTCCACCATCTCTCCCATGTCAACTTAGAGCCTATGGCACAAGAAATGGGGGGGTACGTAGCAGAGAGAGGGAGAGCCCGGGGGGAGGGGGATGTCGTTTGATTGATAGTGTATATTCGTAAAATGGCTAATGGATAGAGGTTAATATAGATAGCAGAATGTCACAATAACTTATTTTAAAATACTAGTGAGAATTGGAGGCAATATTAAGCTGTCTTTTGGAAACGAGGATTGGATATATTCTACCATCTCAATAGTCAATGAAGTAAGAGAACGCCATTGGGCCCTGCTTACAGAGTTGCACATAGATATTCTTTCTGCACGTTAGAAGTCTAAATAATAAGCAATAACACTTGAGCATCTATTGTGAAGGGTAATTGTCCAAGTTCATTTGAACTAACTGTGCAAAATTAACTTCCCTAATGTACAGTCACCTGTCACTAAAAGTAATCTCTGTTCACCGGATGTTTCTCTTGGAAACTGAGTTCTGCGATATTTTTCCTAGTGAATGACGTGAGATTTTTAGGACTAAGATCCGCGGTAACGAATCTTATTTTGAAATTTTTTTAGATTAAATTTAGAGAAATGTTAGATTCACTTTAGCTTCTGTATCTACTAACTATAGTGGTAGTGCAGGAGTGTGAACTATTCTTTCCTCTTTTCATATATAGTGGTCATATCAACGTGCATAGAGGGATGAATAGCATGAAGAACAAGATTAGGAGCAGAAAAGCTTTGACGAAGATTAGAAGGAAGATCAGTATCATTTTCCATTTGATATCTTCCAATAAGGCCTTCACCCACCCTTTGCAATCAGAAATCACTTAGAATTTTCGGGCTCTTCACTTGGCCGGCTCTATTTAGCCACTGTGCCATACTGCATACTACTCTGTGCTGCCTCTGTCTTGAC
This sequence comes from Myrica gale, assembly GCA_963930655.1. NCBI lineage: Eukaryota > Viridiplantae > Streptophyta > Magnoliopsida > Fagales > Myricaceae > Myrica > Myrica gale. Next base: position 3,964,115 of record OZ005607.1, read on the forward strand.
ATCTATATCCATCCTACTAAATGGGATCTGCACGTGGGTGCCAATGCAAGATGTGTGCACAGGGCATGGAGACCTTGAAACCAGTTTTGCTTCTGTACTTGAAAATCAGCAGAACATAATAAGACTTGTGTTGTTGTTCTTTTAGAATACCATCCAGCCAAGCCTGCCATCAAGTGACGCGTTTCGTCATTAGAAAGAAGGTGGGGTGGGGGGCACTTGCTTAAGTTTGAATTCAAGAGTATCTTAACCCCATTTCATCTTTCTATAACATGAAAGGTTAACTGAAGGAGAAATTTCTGTTCTAGATGAATTATATATAGCTACAACTGGATAAAGAGTTACTATTAACCTCGCAAAGCCTCTTAAATAACATTAATCAACGGGGTTCTCGCTAATTTTTATAAGTACTATTTGCATACTATTGGTCGTTCTCATGTTTTTTGACACTTGGAAATATACTTACTAACTTGAAACTTCGTGGTAAGTGTTCTGTAATTTTAGTTTGCACAGGCACACAATAGTAGAGTTTTGGGAATCATTATCTCATCTCTATTGGTGCAAAAATGAAGCTGCTAATTGGTGACCTTGCAGGCTCTTTCTCAATTGAACGAACGTACTCTCCTAAAACAATTTTAATAAATTGACGTTGTTAGACATTGACATTAATTACATTTTCAAAGTATTGATACCAAAGGATATGCGCATATCTGAAGAAATATAATATTCATACCCTAAGCTTTGTAAGCATTGAACAATGCTTCCATTGGTGAGATCAGGCTAGCTAGTACTGATGTTACAATTGACATTATTATATTAGGAGGGAAGCTTGTATACTTCGTTATCTTGGGGAGGAAAAAGCTTGTGTAGAAAGATGATTATTGTATGATACATGGTTAAGTTGCCTTCTCAAGTTAGCAACCGACCAGAAGAGAAGAGTCTCACCCTGCTAACGCTTGTGGGTTTGTGAAGTCACTACCCAGATGAAAATTACAATAGAAACACTTCTAATGTATTGTAGAAATTTTGAGTTAAACCAAAGCTGAGGAACCTGTGAATCCAAGAGATAAATCAAGGGAGACAATCAAATAACATTGGAAAAGGAAAAAGGAAAAGAATATCAAGGAACAGAGGTTTGTGACTCTTTATATGGGAAGTTTCTTTGTAAAGCCTACGATCAATAGTGTTCTGTTCCTTTTACCCCTGCTTTATACAGGATGTTGCTGTTTTTTATTTGGTTCCAAACAATAAAAAAGCTGAATTACGTAAAAATAAGGTCAGCATGAGAATCTAAAAGACGGATGGACCTCACTGTCTAACCCTTTGTTAATTCTCTGGATCAAGCTCTTTTCTCTAGAGAGATGAAAGTAAACGTGTCATACCAATTAAAATAATTAGACCTGTAACAACCCACTTCTTTATTGCATGGCGGCTTGAGGGAATAGAGAAGGCCCCCCAATGAGCAATTCATGGCACCAATGAAAATAATTTCTGAACTGCGGATTCCGGAGAACTGTTACATGTCACTGCTGCACAAGTTTGCTTAGAATTTTCACAGTGATTTTATGACTTCCACATGATGTTAATCACATGGTGAGAGTTTGGATACTATGGGGGAGCTGGCTCCCTATTCCTGATATCATACTTTATTCCTGGCTATTAACGAGTAATCTTGAAGAATGTACTAAGTTGAATAGCGCCCAGATGCAATGCCAACCAAAACCAATCCTCTATTTCCTGCCCGCAATTGCTTACTTCATGTTGGCAGGCTAGCAGCCGTAGCTTTGGACAAGTTTACGCTGGGAAGGCAGGCTGAAAGAGGATTCATTTGAAGGACCACTGCCTACCCCTTAATAAAATGATTACGGGATAAAATAGATCAAATTTGATGCATTATTTGTGGGTAGGAATTTACTATGGTTATGTCAACAACCTTTTTTTTTTCTTTTTACCAGATCACATGGTCTGTTCACTTATAATTTTCTTCTTCTTTTTGGGTAATGGACGCTCACTTTTCACTAGATAAATTAGTTTTTTTTTGGATAAATACTCTTTGCACCCTCTAACTTTGGAGGTCATGACACTTTGTACCCCAATCTATTAGTTTTGTCATAATACAACCAACAACTATTGATTTCAGACACTTCGTACATTCCGTTAAAATTTTCCGTCAATTTGGATGAAAATTTATTCTTTGGTCTCAAAAATTACAATGTTACCCTCATAAAATGATCACCGCCAAAAAACATATGGGGATAAAAATGACACCCCGTTAAAATTTTCCGTCAATTTGAACGGAAATTTATTCTTTGGTCTCGAAAAATTACAATGTTACGGTGTTACCCTCATAAAACAGTCATTGCCAAAAAAAATATGGGGATAAAATTGTCATTTCGCACCTCAAAAAATCATTTTCCGTCTAAATTAATCGAAAATTTTAAGAGAGGGTGCAAAATGTCTAAATTCAATAATTGGTGGATGCAATTTGACAAAAATAATAGATTATGGTACAAAATGTCAAGACCCCATAATTGAGGGATGCAAAATGTATTTAACTTTTTTTTTTCTGAGACTGTGAGACACTAGAGAAATTAGTTCATATTTGATAGATAGCCTTTTGATGAACAGGCAATTGAGGAACAGTTTTTTTTTTTTTTGGATTTTAAAGGTGTTATATCTGTAATTTGAATGTAAACCGGAATTCTGTCCTGGGCGGCTGGGCCAAAATTGTTTTTCCATGTTGCAGGGTCCACTATGGTGAGGGACAGCAGTCGAGGGACAGCAGTCAGTCATAATGCTAACACAGGGGTTAGAAGATTATTGCCACGAGGGATAGCTCTATTTCTGAAAGCCTCAATTCCATGGATTTTTCTTACTCCTTTCGTGTGTTAATTTTTTGTTGTCTTCTTGTTAATTTTCTGTTCAGCAATGTCCTGTTTTGCTGTACGTTGGTGTGTATGTACTGTAAAGTTATTCAATTTGGACGACGTTGGTGATTGTATAGATTATTTTCCCCTTATCGCACTTACCTACCCAAAAATAAATAAGGACTTGCAAGGATTGAAACCCATCAGCATGTCCTCCAAGAAACGCAGCACAAATATTGAGAAGGGGTTTGGGGGCGTATTCAACAAGAAACTCTGTCCGCCCAAATTCAGAGGGTGGACATATGCTTCCTTTTGCCCCCACTCGATGCCACTATTGGACGCATAATACCCAGCGATCGAGCTTGTCCACAAAATATTGCCAGATTACTCAGAAACGTATAGCTTTGATGCAGAAAAAGAAACTGAAAGATATATTAGTTTATAGACTACATGTTCACAAACCCACAAGAACTGGTTTACCGAAAGACTACACAGAACAAAAGAATCCCCTCAACCCGTATATGTAAACACTAACGCAACAATACATGTACAATCGATCGTAAACTAGAAGCCAACAGAAATGTTGTGGCATCAATATATGAAACCAAAACCCACAACCAGCAAATTAAAAAGCTGAAGAAGTGAGATCATTCCCGTCTTCAATTTTCTTCGATGGAGAGTATTGCAGGCTCCTTGAATAAGCTGGAGACAACTCTCCACCCCCAGGCATGTCTCCAAGAGCAGAGAGTATCCGGTTGATAGTTAGGGAGCGAGGTGTTCTAAAACTAAGTGATCTCTTGGTTTTGGAGAAGACGCTCGATGATTTTGAAAGGATGATAAACACCAAAGCCTGGACGAGGACAAACATGTCAACCTTCATGAGAGTGTGTTCTAAGCTGCTTTCCATCTTGATTCTCTTAAACTGACTTCGAAGCTGCTTGTACTTACGCGATCGAAATTTGATCGAGAAGTGAAAGGATGAATTGGGTTAGCAAAGATCACAGCAGTCATCCTTTATATAGACAGAAGTTAGGATCACCAGATTACTAAGCCTGCCTCTTTGACTAGCCGCCTCAGAACAAGTTACACGTTTGGTTATTAGAAAGCAAGACAAGGTAATGAATCGAATGAATACTACGTATAAGTTTCCGCAGCGTTGAGGGTGGGAGCTGGTCAATTTTGACCGAAAACTTAAGGTTGTGACGACCACGATGACGACGGGGTTGGGCGGCAAGAGTCTAGTCGATAGCCATCATATGTGGCACCACATCAGCTTTCGTTGTCCGTTTGCTGAACTTTCTCCACATTCAAAAAGTTTTTATCCACTAAGATATCACCACACTGCTCATCTAAGACGTTTATCTAGCTAGCGTACGTACATACTTGGCCAATCTAGATAATTGAAGAACCATAGGAAAAGGTCGACACGACAGCAACTTTACACGAAACTCGTGACATACTTTGCATGAATGCGAATTTCTTGTTTTATATTTAGGATTTTAACGATCGAGTTCTTTCAAATGGATGCTCTTCTTAAGTTTTAGAAGAAAATGTACGCCAAGGCAAACTTAATTTGACTCTCTAACGGAATTGTATATAGCAATTTTGATCTGCTGAAATAGCCCCTGCTCTCTGCCTTCGCATGGTTAATTAATGCATCCATCGATCCGCTTAAACAGCAGTTAACTCTTACCTTTAAATTTTTCTGACTCCATTTATCAAAGCAACACTGATTAAAATAGTATTTTACCAAGAGCAGGGAGTACTCGGAAGATAGAGCTTTTATTGGTCTATTCCTGATTATTTTTGATGTAATAAGCAATGAATAAAGTTAGACGGGTTTAACTAATGTGTTTTGAGATCATGTTAAATATAAAGGGTACTTCTGACTACTTAAATATTTCGATCTTTACTTCCAAACATGAAACATGACGTCCAACTTTTTGGACCATATTTCGTGAAGTTCATGAGGAAAGAGAACTGGAAATCTGAAATATATATGAGAGATGTGGGTTTCCCCGCATGTGGATGCCATTGTTAGACTAAATATATTAACCTGCAGGTCCTCGTCAAATAGGTTAGGTGGACCTGTTAAAAGAGAACATGGCAGAACTGGTGTTCAGGAAACAAAATCAAAAAAGGATTTGCACACAGCACAAAGGGCGACGTACGGCGTGAATATATGAATATAGATGTATCATGGACGAGATGTGAACCAAGCAGAATGTTAGGTAGAGTACCCTCTCTCTCTCTCTCTCTGCCATTTGTGTTTTAACTTCCGTATACGATCTGTGTATCTTTTTCCATGAGACCACATATAGCCTAATAGCCTATAGATAAGGCATGCATGCGAAAATACGTCACCAGAATAAAACCATGATTCAAACTGCTTGAGACGTTTATAAGGTTGGGAAGCAAGAAGTTCCCTTGTGCCCTAAATCTCTTCAGTCTTAAAACTTCAAGAAGTTTCTTGTACGTTATTTGTTCGCCGCAGTGGATGTTTTGATCTGGTGATGCATACTAGTTTGCACGTCTTTGTCCGTAACAAAAATCTGGCGACGGTCTCATATTATGGTTTCCATGCCCAGACGGTAGATGACAAACTAGTGAAAGTGAGTTTTTAGTTTTTGCCTTTATATTTGTAAGAGACTTCTGTGTTTGTTTTGATTTCAAAACATTTTAAAAAAAAATTCACAATTCGTTTTTCATCGATTTCAATACATTTTTACAAACATTAAGAACTTTTTACACTCTCCAACAACTTTTAACAAACTTTTCACAGATCCTAAGAAAATCTACACGGCTTCCAAACAAACAAATACAAAGATTGTTTTCAAAAACAAAACATAGCCAAAGGCTGTAGAACAGGTGGAAGTGGATCAGTTCGACAAAGAGAGAAAAGGGAGGAACTTTCGCCCGGACAGATAAAGAAGAAAATAGGTAGGCCGTAGGTTCCTTCAGTTTTCCTCATGCTTTGGGCAAACAAATTGAATAAGTAGTTGTGGGTCACAAGGCATTCCCTCGTGAGTTGGACAAGTCTCGATTATTTTCCATTGTAGGCCTTCTCTTTACGCGGCTAGCTAGATCGGAGCCTTGGATCCATTTTAGACCTTTTCTGGAGTTCTTGCAAGTCCAACGTCTTTGAGGATCGCCAAGACGCCAACAATAGTGACCATTAAGATGTAGCAAATTACTGTCTGGACGCAAGTGTTAAATTTCTCTCTCAAAATTGCAAATATAAACAAGAAAATTGATATTATTGAGAGTACTCATGAATTCATAGGAATTTCGTAAACTAAAGATTGGAGTTTTGACTGATCATACGCAGTGTAGGGTGGGCAGTGCCAGTCTGTAACATAAACGACAACATATAATTATAAAACAATAGCAGAAACACAAAAGAATTAATCTCAGAACCCCCCCCCCCCAAAGGCCCATCATCAAATTACACAGTAAGGACTCCAAATCACTGCCAACATTCCCATGTTGGCTTTCAGATATTTCCAGCGGCTTTCCTTCTAGCCAAGTGCATCCATGATTTAGTTTTCAACCCTGCTTTGGGCCGTATATACCTCTTTAGTTCACAGTTCCATGGCACAAAGTACAAAGTACAAACGCCGTCTTCTCCTTCTTCCGGTCTTCTCTTGCAACCATGATCAGTGCATCTACAAGCGGGAGAGGTTCGAATTGACGGGGAAGTAGGACACGACAATCGGAGCTCCGGAGGATTTTGATTTGCTTTTGGGTTTTTCTAAAGAGCAATCTTTTACACGAACAGAGGCTCCCACATCATCAGAGACCGGAGTCGAAGAGCACATGAAACATCTGAAAAACGCAGAGAATAAAGACATCGTGTTCCCTTCTGTACGTATGTTATCGGCTTAGAGCTTATGGACCTAGTGAAGAACCTTGTGGTTTCTTTGGCAGAAAAAGTTGAAATGAATAAGCAAAAGAATGAAGTGCTAGTGAGTAGAACTGCGGTAAGATATATGCCCCATTTATAGTGTTGGGACTTGGGAGAGATGCAATTACAGTATGCTGAGCACGGAATAAAGATGATACTTGAGAGATTGGGAGTGACTAGTGAGTCAAAACACTTGGAGGGCAAGCAGAAGACCAAGCAAGAGTTGTTTGAGTCAATACCGGCCCCCTCGCATATTCCCAGATGGTTCTCACTAGTTTTGTAATACTCCAATTTTATTTGAAAAAAAAAGTATTTTGACTGGGCCAGTACCTGTTCCTTCAATCTCGTTTATAACGTGAGATCAACTATTTATTTATTTTTTCACAGCATGAGATCAACTATTGACTAGATTATTAAAAGGTCTTTGGATCAGTTTACATTTTTTGCTCGCCTTCTGATCATTTTTATATTTTGTACTGGCTTTATCATTCTTGGATGTTAATATAGTTGCCTAAAAAAAACCTACTTGAGAAGCTAGTCTGCCATCTGTGAAGAAAAAAAAGGACTAGCCTGCCATCTTGATTCCTGAATCTGCTTATATAACTTTGTTATGTAATTTAGAGAATCAGAAATTATCCATGTGAAGAGAAAAACCACTTAAGTTTCTCTTACTTTTTTTTTTCTTGGAAGTTTCTCGTACATTATTTGTTCGCGGCAGTGGATGTTTGGTGATCACAGGTGCTAGCTAGAGAATGAGCGGATTAGGGCTTAATTATTTGGGTTTGGATTCAAACTAGACAAATCCGGACCTACAGTCAGAATTGAATCTCATAAATCCAACGCCTCACAAGTCTCCATCTCATTTAATGAGGCTTGTGAGGCGTTGGCTCAGCTCGACTCCTATCAGAGTCGATCAGGCTCGCGTCATTCCCTTTTTCTCTCTTTTTAGTTGTACCAGTTGGATCACTAAATAAATTGTGCGTCCATTTGTCTGAAAATATGATTAGAACACGCGCTTTTTTTCAATTTTCTTCCCAAATCCCATCCATTTCAAATCCTAGCTTATAAAACCCTCAAATCCCCCGACTCTTCTCTCCCTTCTTTCTCATTGTTGAGTTGTTCTGTTTTTTGGTTTTGTTTAATGAGAGATCTTGGAAAAAGATGAAATTGTACGGAGGTCACGGCCCAAACGCGTACGTATTACATGTCGTGATTTCTTTAATGTTACATGCAATCCATGTGCCGATAAGGTTAAAGAAAATGTTACAGATTTGGGAAGCCAATGTCTTAAACTACGTCATGCCCCAAACACGTACTTGTGGCAGTTATGCTAATGGTTAAAATTTGGGAAGCCGATGTTCTAAAGACATGCTTTAAGCCTTAATGTTTTGAAGAAATTTGAGAAGCCAATGTTTTGAAGTTGTTTCATCGTTCCATTTACTCGGAGTGCAGGAGTGCACTTTGAAGATGTACTGAAATGGTAATGAATTTGACTTTCACTGTATGAAGAAGATGTTACAAGCATAAAGGAAGGGAATATGACAATGATGAAAACTGTAGGGGAATACTTTATGGCAAATACGGATGCTTATATATGAAATATCTAGAAAGACAAAAATGGCTTCTAATAGCCCCCGACGACTACGTTATTCGTATCTGATAGAACAAAGAAACATTGTAACGCCACGACCCAAGAGTTCAAACGGACAGAGTTCTGCTTGAAAAATGGGACTATCCACCCTACTTACAAGCAATATTCTCAACCAAGAAAACACAAAAGAAACTTATATTTCATCTCTTATATATAATAATCCAAACTCATAATCCAACCAAAACATAAGAAGAACTATAATACCCAAGAGTTGAATCAAAGCACTACTCCAAAACCTAAAATCCCACAATTAACAATGTATTCAAATAAATAGTTTTCCTAAATGAAATAAAATTACTAAAGTCTCAAAATTAACGCAATATTCATTACAAACGTCTCCAAAGGACTCCATATTCGATAGCCTTGCAACTTGCGACCTTCTCAAAACTACCACTCGAGGTCTCTTACTACTCGCTGCCACCAACCGTTAAATCTGTAAAATATGAAGTAAGTGGTGAGTTACAACTATCTCAGTAAGTAATAATCAATGGGAGTAGGAGAAATGATAGTTTTATAAACATAACCAAGATTTTAAAAAATGTAGTGAACAATACCAAATTTAAAACATAATTTATAACAAAATATCTCAAGCCAAGCAACATAATGAAATTATCAATGGTCACACACCTCAATGGTCACGAAGACCTCAATGGTCACATAGATCCCAATGGTCACAAAGACCTCAATGGTCACACAGACCCCAATGAGCACAAAGACTTCAACAGACAAGCACGAGGATAGCTTGATAGTACGCTCACAACATAAATTTCACAAAATAGGCCAATCATTTCAAATGAGTTCGTGAAATCCAATTTTTTACTAAAACTCGTTCAATTCCCATAAGGCATCAAAATCGTTTAAAATACAGTGCACGTTTAAAATCCAACATTTTCATAATCCAATAATTCACAATAACTCATCCAAAGCAGTTTCGATTTGCAAAAGAATATTAAAAAATTGTGCATTTATTTTCCACAACATAAAAGAATTTCATAAAAAATCTCATGGAAAGACCACTTACCTCGAATGTTTAACTCGAAGCCTACAGTTCCTCAAAAGATTGCTTAACAAACAATCTGAACTTGAATAAATTTAAATATCATTAATCAATACTCATCTCTATCAAACACGAAAACTCCCCAAATCTCACCTATTATCACCCTACTACAACCCAAAATAAGTCTGAAAATATCGAAATCCCGAATCTCAACTTCCTCAGAGATAGATGCTTGAAGGAGAGAAAATACTCAAGACAAGCGTCGACGAGATCGAAAGAGAACCGCTTACTATCAAGGGATTGGCCTCCCAATGCTATCTACAAAACGAAAGGACCCAAATAAAAAACCAAAGGAGTTCGACCCCAACCAAAAATCAAACCAACGTTACCTTCCTCCAAAATTACCCAGTCCCTGATTTCGAGTCTCCAAGTCTAGAGAGAGAGCTTCGAAAAAGAAGGGTAGAGAGAGAGCACGACCTAAGTGGCGTTTCTCCAAAATAAAAGCAAGAATACATCTTAAAGCTCGACTAGGGTTTGCTAGATTTGAAAAGAATGAGATTTTAGGCTAAGAATGGGCGAAGAGATTGAGATATGAAAGGTAAATGTCGAACTGTGGAGTCGGCGACCAAAAACTTGCTGAAAAAGGGTCCTCTGTAGGAAAAGGAAGATGGCCTACGCAACTTACTCAAAATGCACAGTTTTGCTTTTTTCAGGGATATTACAAGCATATTGCATGTTGTTTGAAATAGGTTCCCTTGGCAAGAATTTTTGAAGATATGATGCAATTTTTTATTGCTAGCGAGAAAAAATTATGCTTGTTTAATAAATTTTTAAGTTCTTCCTTAACAAAATGGACGAACTTCATTTTTCTTTAAACAAAAAACTTTCTATCTCAACCAATGATGCATCAGACCACTAGTTTTTACATCAATGACGAGGTACGTCCACGAATTTTTGGTGAACTGATTTTTTCTCTAATGATGTGGTCAGAGCATTATTTTTTTACCTCAATATTGATGCGGTCATACCTGTATTCCGGTCATACCGGTTGGAGGACTGGTCGAACAATCTGTTTAGTAGTCCGACTGGTACAACGAAAGAGAGAGAAAAGGGGGGCTCGACGCACACCTGGCTAACTCCGCTAGGAGCTAAGCCGAGCTGATGCCTCACAGGCCTCATTAAATGAGGTGGAGACCTGTGAGGCATTGGATTTGTGAGATTTAATCCAAACGGTAGGTCCATATGTGTTTGGATCTGTACCGTTTGATTTGAATGAATTTGTGATATTCAATCCCGTATGGATCTGTCTGTATATATGGTCTAGTTTGCACGGCTCTGTCCATAACGGAAATCTGGCGACGGTCTGATCATATGATGTAATATGGTTTCCATGCCCAGGCCCAATGGTAGATGACAAACAAGTGCAAGTGCGTTTTTTGTTTTTTTGCCTTCTTGGATAATTAGTTGGACAAAGAGAGAGGGAAACTTTTTCGCGTGTGGAGATTAGGAAGACAATAGGTGGGTTCCTTTCCGTTTTCCCTTGGGCTTATAAGACAAACAAATTGAATAAGTAGTTGTGTTACACAAGCACTCGATCATGCGTTGGAAAAGTCTTGCACATTTTCAACTTCGGTTTTCATCTCTTTTTGAGACACTTGCACAGCTAGAAGTTCTTGCAACTCCAACGTTGTTGAGGATAACCAACAGGGACCATGAAAAATGTAGCAAGTTCCTGTCTTGACGTTTTAAGTTTCTCTCAAAATTTGCAAATATAGACAAGAGAATTATATTTTTTAGGTATCTTCCTTCTGATCTTCTCCTAGGATACCTGCGCATGAAACTATGGTTGCCCACTGATATTGGAAACCGTAACTCAGGCTGCCTTCGCGAGCAGCAAGCTGCTTACCCTTCCTCTTTTCTAGGTTTTTTTTCCCCCGAGTGTTAAAAGGGTAGATTTTTTCATTTGCCAATGAATAGGATCAGCCCCGGACGATTGGCCGAGCAAATATGTCAACTTCAAAGTGGGTTTGTTGTTGGAAGAGTGCGTTTATGTGACTTTTCTGCACTTTTTCTTCTGTCTATGTTTCTCTTTTTTTTCAGAAGATTTTGAATATCAACCTCTCTTGCCAAATTGGGAAAAGCAGCGAAACCATAAAAGATTGAATGGTCTAATTAATATCTCTGTATTAGATATAATATTTACGAACTGAATTGGTCATAAGTCACGAACTGAATTCATAGGGGATTTTACTTGTAAACTGGTCATAGCCGACAACATATTAAAAACCAATAACAAAAACTAGTCAAAGAAAATCCTTTGACAAATTCAAATAAATTTATGTTGGAACATCTTCTTCACATCTCTTGCGTATTTTAACCCCCCAATGAAAAGACTCTAAATCACAATCACAGCCAACCTTCCCATGTATATCTTTCAGATATTTCCAGCGACTTTCCTTCTGGAAAAGTGCCCCCATGAATTAGTTTTCAACCCTGATTTGGGTACACTCCTCTAATAGTCCTCAGTAGCATGGCACAAAGCACAAATACCTTCTTCTTCCGGTTCAACATCTTGCAGCCATGATCAATATTGCATCTACAAGCGGGAGAGGTTCGAATTGACAGGGAAGTAGGACACTACAATCGGAGCTCCGGACGGTTTTGATTTGCTTTTGGGTTTTTCTGAAGAGCACTCTTTTCCGCGAACAGAGGCTCCCACATCATCGGAGACCCGAGGCGAAGAGCACATGAAACAACTGAAAAACGCCGAGAATAGAAACATCGTGTTTCCCTTCTGTATTGTATTGGCTTAGAGCTTATGGACCTAGTGAAGATCTTGTGGTTTCTCTGGCAGAAAAAGTTGAAATGAATGAGCAAAGAAAGAAGTGCGAGTGGGGTATAACTGCGGTAAGATATATGCCCCATTTATAGTGCTAGGAGAGATGCAATTTTAGCTTGCTGAGCACGGAATAATGATGATACATGAGAAAAAAAAAACTAGTGAGTCAAAAAGCTTGGAGGGCAAGCAGAAGACAAAGCAAGTGTTGTTGGAGTCAATACCCACTGGAATAATTTAGCAAATAAAAAAACATACCCCCTCGAATATTTCCAGATGGTTCTCACTGGTTTCGTGGTTTAATGGCTGCACTTTTTACCGCAGCCACGAAAATTGGCTATGTTTGTTTAAGGTCTCGAAAAGTTTTTAAAAATTTTTCACTCACTTTTTCATCAATTTCAATACATTTTCACCAATTCCAATAATTTTTTCATCAATTTCAATACTTTTTCACTCATCCCAATAACTTTTTACAAATTTCAACAACTTTTAACTAACTTTTCACCAATCCCAAGAGAATCTACACTATTTCAAAAAAAAAACACAAAAACAAAAATTGTTTTGAGAACTAAACCAAACATAACACTTTTTACTGATTCATTTATTTCTTCAATTTTTATCAATTTGAATATTTTAAAATTTTATCCTTTCAAAAATTGTAATACTCAAATCCGGATCCGGTGCAATAAAGGAGAGAGAGTGACACATAGGGACCCTCACTCCCCGAGTCCGAACAGTGTTTTTGGGCAGTGTGGATCCCACCGTGGGACCCAAACTTTTATGTGACTCTCTCTTCTATTGGACCCTGCAATATCCTAAGTATTGTAGAGGATCTTGGTCCCTCAAATCCAAGGGCGTCTGGCATCTTTCGAGAAAAGCAGACTAGTCTGCTGCAATTATGATTCATGAAAATTATCTCGAAGGAATCTGCCACATGTCTTGCGTCCCTTGTGTCTCGGCGCTTGTGACTAATTAAAGTGTTTGTTTAAGGTCGTTGGTGGTTCAACACTTAAGTGTTTGATTGTCAAAATATTAGTAATTAAAATTTTAAGTCTGGTTAAAAAAATTATAAAATAATCTGTGATGCATTTAAACCTTTTTAACGGAGATTGACAGAAGGGCATTAATCCAAGCATTAAGGGCAAGATTGAAAGCGGGGCTCAACTGACATCTCCTCCTTCATAGAGGGTCCTGAACCGGGGTTCAAATCCCCCCACCCCGCAGGCTTGGCCTGCTTTGCCTAGAAAAAAAAAAGGCCAAGATTGAAAGCGGTGGTCGTAGAGGAGGGAGGAGAAGAAGGATTTGAGGTACTTGTTTGAGCTCCAATTATTTGGGTTTAATAATAAAAAATTCATCACATAATTTTTTTTTATTATAATATTTATTAAAAATATTCTTTTCCTTCACTTTTTCATCAACTCTCGTAACACATCTTTACTTTATAATATTTCTCAAACCCCAATACCTAAAATTTCCACCCTCAAACATCTCAGAGATGTGACCAATGTACGTCCAGCTTTGCACATGGAGAACTTTTAGTTGTTATTTTTTTTTTGGCAAATCGATCGATCATCTAGGACGATCGAAGTAAAAAAAAATATCAGAGGTTGTTCAGTATACACAAATCCTCAGGATTTTTTTGAATTCTCAGAATACAAAATATTCTACAACCAAACATCATTCTTAACACTACATAAAAATAACTAAAACACGCATACCAATAAAGTTAACATCACCTAAAAATTCTCAAAACACAAAATTTTTTCAAAATACACCCAAACCGAACAGCCTCTCTGTTACGAAAAGACGCAGAACTGACATAGCTCTACACCAGGATAACTTTCTCCACCAATGGTTGAGAAACAAGAAGCACCTGGACTATCACCATGATGCAGAAAGTAGGGATTAGAAAATTCGTCATCTTGACGAGCATTAGAAACATGAGGATTAGGTAGAGGAGAGAGTTAGTCGCATCAGCAATTAGAATGCTCTAAAAGCTCTGATACCATGTAAAATATGTAGCTAGACGCAACAGAGGTAAAGACAGATTGAGCAGAGAAAGAAGAGAAAAACATAGTATGCGGAAATGAATGAATATTATTGAATTGAACTATTACAAGTGATACTCTTTTATATACAAATACATCGAATAGGATGAGTAACAGATTCGTACCAAAATCTGTTATAACTACTAACAACTACTCGTAACAGCTAACTTATCTCTTTTTATACAATTTCAACTAACTGCTGAATTTGATCAGCTAACAATTTGACCCTCAAAATTGCAAATATAGATGTAAGAAATAAAAATGATTTATACTGAAGAAAAAATATTTACACTCATAAGTGAGACATCCATACTATTGAAATGAATTTATTAATATTTCTCACTTATTTTTTTATAAGTATTAATATTTCTCACTTATGAAAAAAATGTTACAAGGGGCTTATATTTATAAGCCTAAAATCTCACCTGCCCATATTGCCTAAGCAATGTGAAACTACAAATATTTCAACACTCTCCCGTAAATTCAAGGTGGACAAACCGACAAACCTTGAGTTTGGAGTTACAAGAAAAATAATAACAAAGATTACCGATACTGAACCGGGAGATTGACGGTACTGAGCCGGGAAAGTTTCCGATACTAAGCAGGGAGAAAGTCGGATGATCGCCAGAAGGTAACAGGATTAAAGCCGAAAACCTTACTCTGATACTATATTAAAAATAAAAATTTAAACTTTAATAAGTGAGACATAAAAAATATCCATTTTGAGTTTATTATTTCTCACAAGAAAATCGATATTATTCATACATGTGTGAATTTTCTGCACTTTTTCTATTGTTACCGTTTGTTTTGACTCTTTCTTCAGAAGTTTTTGAATAGAAAAAGCGGATAAACCAATAATAGACTGAATTCATAGGAATTTCGTAAACTAAAGATTGGAGTTTTGACTGATCATACACAGTGAAGAGTGGGCAGCGCCAATCTGTAACATAGACGACAACATATTAGAAAACAGTAGCAGAAACACATAAAAGAAATCCTGACAAATTCAAATAAATATATGTTGCAAAGTCTTCTTCACGCCTTGCTTATTTTACAAACATCTCATTACATACGAAATACCACCATGAAAAGACTCCAAATCACTGCCAGCATTCCCATGTGTCCACGTGATTTTCGACCCTGCTTTTGGCCGTATATACCTCTTTAGTTCACACTTCCATGGCACAAAGTACAAACGCCGTCTTCTTCTTCTTCCGGTCTTCTCTTGCAACCATGATCAGTGCATCTACAAGCGGGAGAGGTTCGAATTGACGGGGAAGTAGAACACCACAATCGGAGCTCCGGACGGTTTTGATTTGCTTTTGGGTTTTTCTGAAGAGCAATCTTTTACGCGAACAGAGGCTCCCACATCATCAGAGACCGGAGTCGAAGAGCACATGAAACATCTGAAAAACGCAGAGAATAGAGACATCGTGTTTCCCTTCTGTATGTTATCAGCTTAGAGCTTATGGACCTAGTGAAGAACCTTGTGGTTTCTTTGGCAGAAAAAGTTGAAATGAATGAACAAATAATGAAGTGCGAGTGGGTATAACTGCGGTAAGATATATGCCCCATTTATACGCTGGGAGAGACGCAATTTTAGCTTGCTGAGCACGGAATAATGATGAGACATTTGAGAGATTGGGAGTGACTAGTGAGTCAAAAGTTAAGCTACTCAGCAAAAAGAAAGAGTAAAAGTTAAAGATGGCTGTTTGTTCTTCGTTGTGCGAATTCGCTTTCGCACTGTATCGCTCAACGGCGGCTCCCTCCGTCGGTTTACGAAGGCTGCGTTTGCATCCTAAAATTTTACACACTCTAAAATTTTAACAAAATAAAAAATTACAATATAATTTCTCTCTCCTCCATCAAATCACTACTATTCACTACAAAAAATATAAAAAATTATCTCTCTCTTTACTTTTTCACTAAACCCAATACCTAAAATTTTAACAACACTAAAATTTTACAACACAAACACACCCGAGGGATTTAACCCCTAGCATCTTTTGTTTTAGCTTTTGTTTTTTTAACTCTGGTTTGATTTATTATATAATTTTTTATTATTATAATATTTATTAAAAATCTTCTTTCTCTTCACTTTTTTACCAACTCTTATAACATGTCTTTACTTTATAATATTTCTCAAATTCCAATACCCAAAATTTTCACACTCAAACATTCCCATAATATGGTTTGTATTTGATTAAAAAAAAAAAGAGTTGTTCGAGTCAATACCCGGCCCATCGCATATTCCCAATGGTTATTATCCCTATGATTTTCGTTCTCAGGAAAATGTAAGATTTTGATATAACAGTGAATATTTACCTAAACGAGAGTTAGATAGGTTTTTACGTAAAGGTAGGTGATCTCGTCACATAGATTTTTGTGTAAAGGTGGGTGAAAATTTTTTAAGATATTTAATTTTTATTAGAGTTTATAAAAAGGTGTAGAGAGAGATGATTTGATATAATTGTTTAGTAAACAAAATAATAGAGTTAATTGAAAAATTATAGAGAGAAGATATGTTATAATATTTTTTAAAAAAATGTATTGGAGTTTATGTGAAAAGTTGTTGGAGACTGTATAAAATATATTGATGTTTGTGTATGAATTTTTGAAATTTTAAATATTCGTTTTGTAAATTTATTGAATACATTTGTATTCTAGAATACTTTTGCAAACTAACGGCTGCACTTTTTACCACAGCCAAATCGCCTTCTGATCAAGTAATTTGCACGCGAAAGTATAGCACAAGAATAAAGCTAGTACAATATGACCCAGGATTCAACTGCTTGAGAAGCAAAGAAGTTCCCCTCGTGGGATGTTTTGGTCACCAGGTGCTAACTGTTGGGAAAAGCGTCACGAAAATTAAAAGAAAAGAACACCAAATTTATGTGGTTCGGTCTCAATCCGGCCTACATCCACTCAGAGCAATTTTATTAATAATGCTTAAGAAAATCACTCTAGCCGTCCAATACAATAGTCACACCACCCTCTTTCTCTTCCTTTCTCTCTGCCCAAGACTCACTTCTCATGTCTCATTTTTCTCCTATAACATAAGTCTCTATTTATAGGGAAAAGGTACAAAGAGGAACCTAAGAGAAAATCCAGATAAACTAGAAGTAAGGAGGAATTAGACTTCCACTGTAAGTCTACTTCTATTCCAAGTCTATCTCATATGGGTGTGGACCTCAACAAATCTCCCCCTCCATACCTATAAGAGAAGAATTTGTTCCTGACATCTTTTCGGTTGAGTGCTTCCCGAGTTTCCATCAGTAGAACCTTCCTGCAACTTTGGTGTCTGTTGCTCTCCCTTGCTCACCACCCCTTACATCCTTATTTTACTGTCACTCCAACCTCGTCCTTGTCACCAGACAACCACACTCTCATCCGAGTGTTCTGCACCCCCGCCTAGGGTGCCCGCATCCCCTGCTTGTACAATCGAACCCATGTAGAACAGTATCTCCCCTTGCTCTTGCATCTCCACCGGCTGGTACCGAGCACCTTTGCGTGCTACACGAAGTCAGAGTCAACAATCAATCGGCTTATAGCCTTCCGGTTGATCTTTTTCCACTTTGCCTCGTCAATCCCCTCCAGTTTCTTACCCTTTTTCTCCAATGGATCGTACATATCCTTCATCCATGGCTTCTAGTTCATGTAATTCGCAGCAGTCAACATCATCATACTAGTAACCATACTCTCTGTCATCTTAATTCACACTGATTGAGACCGAATTTCACAATTCTGACTGCACCAATGGATCTGGGATGACCTAAAACCTTAAGAATTGGTCTGACCTGCTTGAAAATCGACCTAAAAGCACCTGAACCGGCCAAAAAACCACACGGAACAAACAAAAACCGGAATATTCCCACTGAAATATTATATACTGACGTGGCAACCTAAGTGACTGGTCCTCTGCTGACGTGGCAGATGTCGTGGCACTACTGGCGCATAACTCCTGGGACCCACTGCTGGCGTGTCGATGACGTGGATGCTGACGTCACAAGACACGTGGCAACGTGCTGGGGACGTGCGCGTGTGGAGAGTGAAGCCCAGTCGCCCTAGATCTCTTCGGCGCGTGTGACGACGCTTTTTCGAATTCCTGCGGTGCGTGGAGGCGCGTCCTAGATCTCCTGACGTCGTGGTTTTGACCAACGGCTTCATCTTGATCTCCTCTGCAGGCTGGTGCTCTCCAATCTCTGATCAGACCACTTTTAAGTTTCGGACCTTCACTGCTTCTCCCAAATTTACGTGGTGCGGCCCCAATCCGGCCTACGTCTTCCCTATAGCAATTTTATTAAGAATGCTTAAGAAAATCACTCTAGCCGCTCAATACAATAGTCACACCCAGATAAACTCTCTGCCCAAGACTCACGTCTCACGTCCCACTTTTCTCCTATAACATAAACTTCTATTTATAGGGAAAAATACAAAGATAAACCTAAGAGAAAACTCTGATAAACTAGAAGTAAAGAGGAATTAGACTTACTTTATAATTCTACTTCTATTCCAAGTCTTATCTCATATGGGTGTGAACCCCAAAACTAGCCACAGAATGAGCGCCCGGGCTCAATTTTTTTCCTTGCTGGTGGTTAAAGAAAATCTGACAACGGTCTAATCATATTATGTATTATGGTTTCCATGCCCATATGGTAGATGACAAAGCGAGAAAGGGAAAAATTTTCGCGCGTAGAGATTAGGAAGAAAATAGGTGGGTTCCTTTCCGTTTGTCTCGGGCTTATAAGACAAACAAATTGATTCATAAGAAGTCGTGGGACGCAAGCAGTCTAGCACATTTTCAACTTCACTTGCGTATACGCAGCTAGGAGTTCTTCTTGCGAGTCGAACGTTGTTAAGGATAACCGAGGACCATGAGACTATGGTTGTCCACTAAACTGAATCCTGATCATAGCTGAAATTAGATCCCACTTTTTACACTAGTATCTTTTTACAAATTCTTATCCCACCCTAATATTTTATTGGATTAATTACACTTTGGACGTATGTGATTTCATGACATTTATACCTTACACTCCGATATATCAATTTTAAGACATTGGATCCATATGTTTTGAATGTTTTACGTTTTACACCCTATCGTCAATTTTTTTGTGATTTTGGAAGGAGTAAAAGAGGAAAAAATGGAAAAAATTGGCATAAAACCGTCCAAAATCACAGAAAATTTGACAGTGGGGTGCAAAACGTAAAACGTCCAAACCATATAAGTCCAATGTCTTAAAATTGATATACCGAAGTGTCAAATATAAATGTCATGAAACCACAAGGGTACAAAGTGTAATTAATCCAATTTTAATTTTGAAACATTCAGTCTATTATGTTATCTTCAACAATTGCACTCTCTCACTTGACCTCAGTTCAAATTATCGTATCGCTCTTAACAAATTACGATTAAATAGGTCTAATCAATCACCCAATCCAACCCTTTGAAATTATATAGCAAAAAAATGTAAAAAAAAAAATCAAACCTGATTTTGAAAGTATCGAATACTCGACTGACTTGACCCATATCCAGTTGGATTCTTACTGATTTGCTGGTTGAACTGCCGCACTTTTTTCCAGACACAGACAACGATACGTAGCCTATGTTTGGTTTAGTTCTCAAAACAGTTTTTGTTTTTGTGTTTTTTTGGAAGTAGTGTAAATTCTCTTGGGATGGGTGAAAAGTTAGTTAAAAGTTGTTGAAATTTATAAAAAATTATTGTGATTGGTGAAAAGGTATTGAAATTGATGAAAAAATTATTGGGATTGATAAAAATATATTGAAATTGATGAAAAAGTTAATAAATTTTTTTTGAAATTTTCTTGATAACTCGTAACATGTGAGGTCCACAACATGACCCATCCAGCACTTGATCCTTCCAGTCTTAATAACGTGAGATCAAGTACTTGAGACTCGTCTGGCATCTTTCGAGAAAGACAAGACTAGTCTGCCACTTGATTCCTATTTGTAAAGTTCCAAAGATTCACAAAGTATCCATGTGAAGAGAAAAATCGCTTGATAATTAGGTCATTAATCAGCGCTACTCTGTATAATAATAATAGTGGTCTTACAGATTTCCTTCACCATTCCTAAATTTCCAATGCGTAGGCTCAATCTTTCTTTATATTCGATCTTCGGGGTCATATATAAATTGGACCAACATTTTGTTCAATTACTCATCAATAACATTTATTTGTTGGGATTACCACAAAAAAAAAACCTTTATTTCATCACATCACTGTTTTACCGATTTTGGGAGGGTTTGGTTGTCAAAATTTTGGTACTAAGGAATGATGAAAAAATGAAAAAAGAGATGACTTGAGTTAATTTTTTATATTATTTTAATAAAAAAGATGATTTAATAAATAAAGATAAATTATTTTATAATTATTTTATGAAGCTAAATATTTAGCAACCAAAAACCACTAAGTTAGGATATTTTTATTTATTTTTACTATATTAGTGTAGGTCTATCTCATTCTAAAAGTCCTAGATGTGAAAAATTATAATAATTAAAAAATTTTAAAAATTAAATGACTAGAATTTAAGGAGTTTTTTTTATGATCGAATCCCCCATCCTGTGCAACAGGGGAGGTTCCCCAGCCGCCCCAAGGCCCGGGTGGAGGAGGGAATCCCTCCTCCCTCCGCTGGCCGCCCAGTTTTGGTGGCCAGACTCCCCCAACGGTCGGTGGAGGGGGCCTCCACTTGGAAATGATCGGAGGTATCTAATCCTTCCTTTTTTTCTTTAAAAAATAAAAATAAAAAAATTATATTTTTATTCATTTTAGATTATTTTTTTAAAATATTTTTTATTTATTTACTGACACGTTTGCACATTCCGATTTGAAGATATTTTTTTTAATTGAGCTGTTAATTTTTACATATAAACCGTTAACTACATGTACATTTTCGTATAATAAGTTGACGGTAAAAATTATTTAAAAATGAGTGCAAACCCTAAATATAATTTTAAGAAAAATAGAAACTTGAGAACCAAATTAAAAAATAGGTCAAACTTAAAGGACGTAAGGAGTAATTTAAACTTCTAACTAATCGCAGCACGAGCAAAGTACCAAAACGGCCATATAGTACAATTTTCTTAATTAGTCGCAGAAAATAAAAGAAAACAAAATATTGAAGAGTTCGTCGGAGCGAGCACAGTGACCGTTCCGCAGTCGCAAAATCGGCACGAGTTCGCCATTTGCGACCTGACATGAAACTTACTACTCTCTGAGTCAAAACATCACATACAGAGAAAAGTTGGTAAATTAATCGGCGAATTTATACGTTGTATTGTCTGCTCAAAGAGTTGCTTCATCGTATTTGATTCACTCTGAGAAGAAGAGAAGAGGAGGAGGAAATGGCGCTTTCACGGCTTAGACATCCGGTGAGAGAGATCTCTCGTGCTCCGTCTCTGCTCCTTAGAACACGTCTTCTCTCTTCCTCTGCCTCTAGACCGCTTTCTCGGTACTCTCTCCCTCTCTTTCTCTCAAAGACTGCATCAGTTTCTTGCACTTTTCTTTTGGCTCTTTAGATGGGCTGAATATCGTTGAAGACTTTGCATTTGATCGAATTTGTTCTGGGATGATGGGAATTGCGAGAGCTGGGTTGTTGGTGGTTGGTGGGCATGCGTCAGAATTTGTTGCTGGTACTATTTGGCTGATTATAAGGAACAATTCCCCTTCTGGGAAAGAACAACGGGTTTTATGGATTGCACAGTTTGTAGCGCCGGGAAAGGGATTTCGTTGACTTAAACTTGATGTCGTGCTCATATTCCCGTTAGATGTGGAGGGCAACAATTGGCAGAACAGAAGGTTGAAGAGGGACCGACTGGTTTTCTCCCTCCACCTCCGTGTCGTCTAGTTACTCAAAGTTTCTGTTTCAGGTCCGGTAACCTGACGAGGGAAATGAGAAAACAAAGTCTATCTTAAGAATTAGTGAGCGGGTTTAAGAAACTTCTGTATAGAAGATTGATTCAAGGATAGGTATTGGTAGAATATAGGGATACAAAGCTGAATTAAGTAATACTGAAAAGAAGAACTAATTAACTAGAGCACTACATCGGCCTTATGCTGGCTATCTAACTACTACCACATTAGTTAGAGAATGGCTTTCAGAAAAATGCTCAGAAGTTCATCATGAAAGCTTTTTAAAAAACTTTGCTTGCTAGCATACAGAAAATTATGTACTGGCTCCGCTTCAAATGTTGCTCATTTTTTCCTAGCACGTACTTGGTTTCTTGTCTTTCAGTATGTTATTAATTGGTAATTACTATCCAAGAGCTGTACTGTCACGAACGGGGAAGTTGTGCACTTGAGAGAAATGGTGTGCATTTTATATTAGAAGTTTGCTGAAATAGGCCAGATCTCTCCATACAAACAGAACTAGGGTAGTGCTAGCCAATTTTATTAAGCTGCTCGTAAACCATATATGTTATACAAAATCTTTTGAAAAGAGTGTTGTTGAAGTTTTCAAGATTGAGAGGTGCATTATGGGTCAAACAGGAGGTGAAAAGGTTCATTTTTCATATTTGACTGTGTAATGTGATACAAACCATGTGGGATAAAGGCTCCTAGAGGTTTGAGACGAAAAGATGTGGCCTGGGGTTGAGATAACATATTAAAGCTACATTCCTTAGATTTTGAGGCTGTGAGCAATGATCAGTAACTTCAAAGAGCACCAAATTAAAGATTACAAGGTCTGTTTTCATTAATAGTTTCTCTTGATGCGGGTTGAATTTATTGCAAAAATGGAAAGAAGAAGAGGGCGAAGAACCCTAGGCATTACCAATTGATATTACAGTTGCATTGAAAATTTCTCCATAACGTGGTCATATTGAAGTGACAGAACTTTGTCCTAGAGGATAGTAGTTTTCCCATGGTTCCTAAATATGAAGGCTTTAACCAATCAGAACAAATTCCGGAACAGCTAAAGACCAAATATCAAAAGTAAAAGTCGAATAACAGAATCCATGGGGCTTACCCACAGCCAGGCACAGGAACTTGGAAATTACAAAGACTCCCAGATTCCGAAATTAATATCACTAAAGAACAGTAAACTAGCAGCTTGCTAGTGCAAAGTAATATAAATCTATGACTGAATGATAAATGGGATGATTTGTTCTTACTCAGACTGAAGCATGCTCCCTGCATAAAATTTGTGTTTTGACTGCATTTGAGATTTGCAGTCTTTTAACTTTTTATTGAGTTTTTTGCAGTCTCTGTCAAATTTCACCTCTAATGCTTATATCTCACCTTTTAGATATAATTTTTTAATTTTACTTCCTGCTTCTTGTTGCCTTCATATGACTAGATAGAATAAGAAAATTGTTTTTCCGAATGTCTGAGGGTCTTTGTCCGTACAGAATTTGTTTTTACTGTAAGATGATATTCATCTATGTTGATGGTTTGACTCTTGGTATGCATGAGTGTGTGGATGTCCTTGCATTCATATACATACATTGATGGTGAATCGTGTTCCTACGTTGATGGTGAATCGTGTTCCTACATTGATGGTGAATCGTGTTCCTTTGTGTGCATGTTGGTCTTAAATTTATATAAGTCATTTCTGAGCTAATCCTGGTATATAATTCCAGGTCATTTCCAAGTATTTGATATGTCATTCTCTTCAATGAATCTTGTCTTTTTTTCTTCTGCTTAGAGCTGCATGATTTTCGCGTGTAATATTTTTTTCTCCACTGGTACAGCCCTGTCTGTGTGCAGAATTCTCTTGTGGGTGGTCATGGATATCTATTAAGGTTTGCGTACATCAGCTTTCTATTTTCCGATTATGTGGCAATTCCTATGCATGGGTTCATGATTGATATCCTGATTCATGACACAATTTTTGTCCTGCAAATAGTAACTATCTTGAAATGCTTACTGATTAATCTGTGGACTACAGATTCCATTTTTCTATTAAGGCTGCTATGACTTTAGGGACATTTATTTATTTCTCAAAGTTGATATTTGCTTTGGAAGTGGGCATATTTTACATCAAAAGTTAGTTCTATACTTCAAACTAAACCAAGTTAGGGATCGTCAACTCTAGTAATAGTTTGATCCAAGCTTACGGATTAAATTTAGTGGGGACCTAAGATGCTAGAAGTACTCAACCATAAACTTGTCCCTGTCCTTGCCCAAGTGCATTACTACAGCTGAAGATGGTAAATTGCAGTATACAGGTTATGTTGAATTAATTGTCTCAAACTCTTATTCATCCTAGCAAATATTTCTATATAGATGTGTTTATGCTTGTGGCTTACTTGCATAAACTTGAACCAGCTCTTACCATTACAGCATGATTCAAGGTCAACAATTGGACAAGGTTATCATAATATCATGAGCGTAGAATATTATTTTATCTGTCTTATTATGGAAATTTATATACATAATCTTGAAGGCATTAAGCCTCGAACAAACAAAATGTTGTAGGCAGAGCCCCACTAGAATCAAGGTCTATTTGGGTTTTTATTCAGAGCTCTCACTTCTAGCTATTGCTTTCTTCTTTTATCATTTTTTTGTTTATTTAATCTTTTATGCACTAACAATGGAATTACTCAGGCCTGCTTGTTTGTTGATGTTGACCAGCGTTGACGATAGCTCTTTGAAGGAAAAGGTTAGGATTTGTAATGTTTTATTGCATAGCTCTTCATAGCAAGTGTGTTTTCTGATTCTGTTTCACTTTTTCCAGCTGTGGATTGGTGGTTTCAAGCACTTCTCCTCCTCAGGTATATATGTCTTCTCCAGTTATTATGAATCTCTGCTTATCTTTTTACTATTCGAGGATTCTTAGATTTTGGTATTAGAAGGAGCTTGCTTGTGTTTCTTCCTTGTCTAGAACCACATCCAAAATAGTTGAACTGAAATGTCTCCCACTAGCTATTCTATTCGTGTCATTTTTTGAACATGTTGTTGTTTTAATAGCTCACTATTTTCCACCATAAAGCATGATAAGCGTATGGTTCATTAGAGAAGTTTTCATTATCTTTATAATTATGAATACCGAGTCTTATAACAATGCTAATGCGCTTCTATACTATATTTATGAAGCTCTACTTTAAGTAGCAATCTCTCTCATCTCTCTTTCCAATTAGGTAATTGATTTGTTTTCCTTGAGCTTTTAGATAATTGCTTCAAGTGAAAACCATGCTATACTATTAGTATCTCTTTTACCATCAAATTTCATATATCCTCCCACACCTATACTCGAAAAATTACCAACTACCAGTTAGTAGATGTACTCTGTTGTGGTCCGGCAAAACCTTTAGCTGTTTAAATTCTGAAGTATATATCTGTATCTTTACTTGGAAGTAACCTTCCTCTCAGTGTGTCAGGTGTCTGAAGAAACATCTTCTTTTCCCTTGTGAGTTTTTCCATGATGTAAAAGACGATAAGTGGTTATTGCCAATTCTTGAGGAAAACCTGTTTCTTATTGAGAATTTTGCTTTTTGTTCCAATTCTCATGTCCCTCTATGTGTTTATTGATGCTCTTAATTTATTACATGGTATGCTATTATATTTCACTGAGGATGAAAATGATGTCCCTTTTCTTGTCTTTACACCTTTCCATAAACTGCCCAAGTATAGTAGTCTTTTGTGACAAGTCTCTTCGTATAAAAGTCAAATTAATTCCTTAGTGCTGTGTGTTCTGTATTATTTTGTATTTTGAGATGCATAAGATTTGTAACTTGATAATCCGTTCAACTTTGAGTATCACCTTTCTTATTTTTTTCTACAAAAAATTTCCTTTTCTTCATTAGGTGGAATCATCTTCTGAGTGTTATATCTGGATAAACGGATTTTTTGTACGGACATATACTGCATCAATCTTTATTTCTTTGGGTTTGGTTTGGCAACTGTTGTTAAAATGATAAAAGTGCATCTAGGGATTCATACTTAATCTTGTGTTTTATTGTTGATTTGTTTGTGTTTTGTGACTGGCATCATCGAGTGGACTTTTAATGCAGATCAATCGCATGAGGTACTCCAGATGCCAGCTCTGTCACCTACAATGGTAAGATATGCAATAAGGAATTGATTTTAAGAATGTATCCACACTTTTTATGTGTGCATGTTTTTTTTTTTACCTCGCAAGAAGTTATGCAATCCTAATTGTTGCTCTGCAGACTCAAGGTAACATTGCAAAATGGAAGAAGAAAGAAGGAGATAAGGTCAGTGGTATGAAAAGTTTCAAACCAGTTCTGAGAGTTCAAAGCTGAATTCTTACCAATTAATGTGCTTAAAAATAATTTTTGAAAAATATATCCTCCCTTTTTGAAGACTGAAAATAAATTTTGTCATTGCTTCAGTAAATTTATGTCAAATTGATAATTGAGTTCATCTAACAGATCGAAGTGGGTGATGTACTCTGCGAAATCGAGACTGACAAAGCTACTCTTGAGTTTGAAAGTCTTGAAGAGGGGTAAAAATTATTTCCGATACTGTTCAATTCTTAGTACTCAAATAATTGATGCACACTGGTACATTGTTTAAGTACCCCTCCTCAAGTCAGTTGTTTCATTGGGGTTGACAATAAGAAAGTTGTCTTTCTTGATTGGTCATTTTTCCCTTCCCCTTTTACGTTGCAAACACTTTTTTCATTTGTGTTTTCTCCTTTTCTCGCTATATTTTTTTTTTGCATTGATATATTGGTCGGAAATACTTAAAGATTGCAAATTCCGATCCATCCTGAAATGTTTTCCACATTGGTTCTGGAATGGGTAAACCTCTGCAGGTTTCTGGCTAAAATACTGGTACCAGACGGTTCAAAGGATATACCTGTTGGGCAACCTATTGCAATTACGGTAACCTGTGATAATCCTTAATCAGTGATTGCCTTTTCCTTTCATGGAAATCCATCTTTATCTAAGGTTTTTGAGGAACACATTTCGTTTCCTGATAATATTCTGAAATTTGTCAGGTGATGCATTATCATTTTGAGAATATTATTAGGTTGAAATTGTTTTGTCCCTCTCAAGTCGTCCTTCTTATTTTAGTTTTGGGCTACAGTTATACTTTTTTTCTTTGGTTTTTCTTGTGTTGCACAGATTTTTTAGTGTCATGCTTTCTGGGGATCTGATATCTTTAAAGGCTATATGTATTTTTTATATCTTTTAGAAACTAATTTCTGTTTGGTCACGTTGACCTTTAAATTAAGATGGTGACACTGCCGCTTTAATACTTCTTCTTCAGCGTTACCATTCGGGTACTTACATGTTGTGAAAACTAACTTGCGGCCGTTTACTAGGTTGAGGATCCAGATGATATCCAAAATGTCCTTGCCACTGTGGCAGGTGGATCTGAGGTTAAAGAGGAAAAAACAGCAAATCGGAATGTGAAAAATGAGGACCATGTACAAGAGGAATATGCAATTAAGACAAGTATGTCTGAGCTTCCTCCTCATGTTGTTGTTGGGATGCCAGCATTATCCCCAACTATGGTAAGGAAGAATGGATACTGGTTTCTGCTCAGATTTATCATGCTACATTTTCTTTCCCCAGGCAGAAGGTTGAGGTTGCTTTTTTGTATGTGTACAGAATCAGGGAAACATAGCAAAGTGGCGAAAGAAAGAAGGAGAGAAGGTTAGTTGTGGTCCTTAGAGCATTTTAAATAAGCTGCTGTGCTACTTGCTTCTGATTAAGTGGATTCAGAACGATGGCATTAAACATGGCTTTTGATCATTTGCTCATGGTGACAGATAGAAGTTGGTGATGTCATATGTGAGATAGAGACCGACAAAGCTACCCTTGAATTCGAATGTCTTGAAGAGGGGTAATATTCATTCCTTATATGCTAGGTTTGTCATCCTAGAACTGTTACAGTTTCATTGATGCTGAATATGTACCTGATAAATAGATCCTGTCTTTACAATGTATTTGTTTGCTTCTAGTCTAGATCACCATCATGTTTACCATTCTGTAAGTGTCCCATTGATGTGAGGACACTGACACTGTTCTTAGACAGACATTTCAATAAAGGTAAAATGTGATATAATCATGGCTTTGACTGTGGATTGACAACTTGTGGATCTACTGCTTAGTGCTAATTGTCTTAGAGGTCTTTCTTCTTGGTGATGCACAGGTGCTTGAATGGTTATTGATGAAGCCCTTTTGTAGTTTACTCTAGATACATTTTTGTACATTTTAAGTGGAGTGTTGGCTGTAGGTACTTGGCTAAGATACTAGCACCTGAAGGTTCAAAGGATGTGGTGGTGGGACAACCTATTGCAGTAACAGTAAGTGTGCTAATGCTTGTACAACTGAATAGCATGCTTCTCACCTAGGCAACTCATAGCTATTGCTAGTATAACTTGGCAACAGGGTGCCTGTAGGGGTGCAAATGATTGCGGTCTTCACCTGTAAGAGCTGACATTAATGTGGAAAGTTTTAATGTCTTGTTTCCCAAATGAAAATTACACCATATGATGCCTGTTGTTTTGATAGGTTGAGGATCCAGCTGATATTGAAACAGTAAAAAATGGTCTTGGTAGTTTGGGAGTCCAAAAGGAAAAGCCTAAACATCAGGATCATCAAAATGAAGCTACAGATCACAAAACAAGTGTTGCAAGGATCAGTCCGTCTGCAAAGTTGCTCATTACTGAATATGCGTTGGATTTGTCATCAATAAAGGCATCAGGTTCTCATGGTACGCTGCTGAAGGGGGATGTTTTAGCTGCAATTAAGTCAGGAAAAGGATATTCAAAAGTTTCATCTTCTAGAGAGAAGACACCTCCATCACCTCAAACCCATGTGAAATCTTCTCCCTCAGTTCCACTGGAGTCAAAGTCTCATGTAAAGCAATCAGATTCGTTTGAAGATCTGCCCAACAGTCAAATTCGCAAGGTAGGTCTTATGAGCTGGTAATTGCATTTAAGCCTTTTTTTCTGTTTAGAATGGAATTTTTCTACATGTCTCTGGGATTATTGGGATATAGAAGTTTGAGAGAAATACCACTTCATTCCAGGCTCATTACTGATCCCCTGTACTCTGATGGTTGAAAAATATTTTCTTGGAATCCATAACCTCTTATAATTTAACAGAATTTGTAAATGACTAATGCCAGCCATGCCGGTTTTCCCAGGGTAGTGGCATTCAAAAAGCTAGATGATAATATTGTAAACAAAGAGTTTGAGAATGGGATAAGACGAAAATTGATTTCATGAGAAGTCAGATGTTTAAACTAACGGAGGACCTGATGAGAATAAAGTGGACGAGATGGGGTCTAGAGAAGATTTTTATTACACCAGAAGTAAGACTAATTTTGGTTCAATGTAACTAGCTCGAGGACAAAGAGAGGAGTCTGAACAGACCATGGTCAAGGCAATGAGAAAAAGCTTCTCCTGTAAGTAGGACCCTACTAGGAGGACCAACCCCTGTAAGTGCCCTCAAAGTGTGAAGATCAATCCACAGGTCTAGTAGAACATGATATTGGATGATCTCAGTAGAATAGGAAAAACACGGAGATACAGACAGATATTTTGGGTCAATCGCCAGTATAACATATAGTCTGGTACTGTGACTTTTTTTTTTGGGGGTTTCTGCATCATAGAATGTTATGACCATGCATATTAGATCTTAGCTTGTTGGTTTGTATTATTTCATCTGCCATTGTACTGGTATTGCATCCGGTTACATATTTTTCCATCAGCAATACAGGAAGAACTATAGTACTACATTCAAACACAACAGGCAACTTTAGGCTTAATATATAAATTGAATTTCAGACTCAATTACAGGCTACCAGTAGCAATACAGCTGAGCTTTGCTGCCTCTGATCCTCAGCCTATACAGAATGTTCTTTTTCTGATCTTTCCTTTCTTATTTTGTTTCACGGGGTGGTGGGTTTGGGGGGGCGGGCGGGCATGTTGCTTGAGTTGTAGTGGATAGCGAGTAGTGCTCATGGTTCGTCTCATGGTTATTTTGCAGGTAATAGCTAGAAGGTTGTTGGAATCAAAACAGAATACACCACATTTATATTTATCATCAGGTTTTGATGCTCTATGGTCTACTCTTCTTTTGTTCATGTGAATGGTCTACGGTATCTTATTCATCTAAAACTAAAATACTTGATGATTTGTATCAGATGTTATACTGGGTCCTCTTCTTACCCTTAGGAAGGAACTCAAAGGTATGGAATATTAGTTTCTAATCAATTACTTTGGTTTCTTGCGCATTTATGACCTGTGGTAGTTCACCCATTTAACTTACTCTATAACAGAACGGCATGATGTTAAAGTTTCGGTGAATGACATTGTCATCAAAGCTGTTGCTG
The DNA here is from genome assembly GCA_963930655.1 of Myrica gale. Taxonomy (NCBI): domain Eukaryota; kingdom Viridiplantae; phylum Streptophyta; class Magnoliopsida; order Fagales; family Myricaceae; genus Myrica; species Myrica gale. The sequence goes on from OZ005607.1 coordinate 3,994,690, forward strand.
TCGCCCTGAGAAATGTACCTGAAGCAAATGGTAATGTTATCTCCCTCATGATAGTTAAAGTAAACTTCTCGATGCACGTTTTAATTGGCAGGCAGGTGATTGTGGTTGCTGAGCAGTGGAATCAATCCTTAAGATTAAAAAAAAAATAACGTTCAAATATCCGTCTTTATGGGAAATATACTGTGACCAAACCTGCAGACCTGTATTTTTCTGGATTATCTTTTTCCAAAAGACAGTAAATACCCAATTCCTTGACCATTTGGAAGAAACTCATTTTCTCCACTCTTTTCGTGCCCTGCTATAGGAAATTCCAGCTTTTATTTTCCCTTTTTACTAATTCTTGTAAACTTTGCTGTTTGCTTGTATAGTTTTCTACTCTTTATTGTTATTATGTAGGTTGGTTGATCTCTGAGGCAGCAACCACAAAGTGCATGGCAAAACAAATTCATATGCTAAAAATAACTAATATGCCACGGATTTCGAGTCTTCATTTCTTTTTCTTTTTTCAGTAACTTCCTGAAAGGAAAGAGAAAAAAGAAGAAGAAGAATATAATTATTGGATTGTGGATGTCAGCTTGATCTGAAAGTAGTTAATGAACTATGAAAAGATTACCTTGAGCTAGATCTGAAATGTTTTAATTAGGTTTTCTGTTGTGGAAGTCAGCTTGGTCTGAAAGTAGTAAATGAATTAACGAGGAAAGGTTACATTTCAGATGCGTCTGAATCTGAAAGTTCATACGGTCTTCATGTCTTCCTCGTCTGCTGATTGTCCTTACTCCTTGTCATTGAGTTGCTCAGTGTTTTTCTTTTCTTTCATTCCAAAAACCTGTAGCTTGTCATTGAGGGGGTTATGCTCGATCAATTGGTATTTTCTTTGCAAGAATGATGGGGAGTCTGTAGATCATGTGCTTATCCATTGTTTGGTTGCTAGAGAGTTGTGGGTGTATATGCTTAGTATTGTCAACTACCCTTGGGTGATGCCTAAGCGGGTGAGTGAGGTGCTGAAGCGTTGGAAGAGGAATTTCAACAATCCCTTGGCGTTGGCTGTGTGGAACATGATTCCATTGTGCATTTGGTGGAACTTATGGAGGGAACGAAACGGAAGATGCTTTGAAGATTTGGGGCTGTGTTTGGAGGAAAAAATGATACAAACTTTGTTTCTGTGGGCTAATGGGGTGTTGGGTTCCCCTTTTGTAGACTTCAGTGATTTTATTAGTTTCCTAGCTTGTTTGTTGTAGTCTGTTTAGTACAGCCTCTGTACAGCTCCGTTTTCTTTTTAGGGTAAAGTACATAAACAGTCCCTGTGGTTTCACGTTTTGACAAATTGGTCCCTGCGGTTTCAACTTGAACACATTAGTCCCTGGGGTAAGCATCATGTAACAAAAAGGTCCTCCCGTTAGATTTCTGTCAACCCACTTAACGGTCAAAGCTACCGGGAGCACCTTTTTGTTACATGATGCATACCTCAGGGACCAATTTGTCAAACGATGATACCACAGGGGCCTACAAATTAGTCCATGTGGTATCACCTTTTGACAAATTGGTCCCTGAGGTATGCATCATGTAACAAAAAGGTCCTCCCGAAAGCTTTGACCGTTAAGTGGGTTGACGGAGGGACTGCATTGCAACAACTTGCTGACCACAGGGACTAACGCGTTCAACTTGAAACCACAGAGACTATTTTTGTCAAAACGTGAAACCACAGGGACTGTTTCAGTACTTTTCCCTTCTTTTTATTTCAATAAAGTTCTTCTTATAAAAAAAATTAATATAGATATTCTTTCCGCTAATGGCTTGTAATAACAAGCTACCTTCTGGGTAACTGTGTTATAGATATATCTTTGACATCCTTTTACGTATGCCTGCTGCAAGTTTCAAAGTATTTAAATTTTCTTAATGTTTCCTGTATTGGAAATCTGTATGACTACCCTGGACGATGTTTCCTGTGTATTATTTATTGTTCTGATGAATTCACGAAAAAATGTAACTGTTTGTGTTAATAGCTGGGATTTCACTCCCTTTTTAATGCTTGCTGGGTTGTCTGTGGTCATATTCATTCAGGCATCCATGCCTGTTTGAGCTCCTTTTTGGTTTGGTTTGGTTTGATGCTATAATACAGAAAAAATTCTATTGTTTTCTCATGCTGAAAGCTGTTCTCAATTAATTTTAGCGTACTGGAGTGTTGAGAAAGGAGAAGTCGTTCTCTGCAATTCTGTTGACATTTCAATTGCAGTAGCAACCGAGAAGGTAAGATACCAACAATTGTGGCATATAAGTTTTATGCAGTGCCCAGCCTCATCATTTAATGTGCTTCAGGGATTGATGACTCCAATAGTAAGAAATGCGGATCAGAAGACCATATCTTCAATATCCTTAGAGGTACTTTGTTAGGAATTTTAGTAGCTTTTAGCTTTTTGACTTCATTTTGCGTTCCTTATTGGATTTGAGGCTGTTAAGTTTTTTTTGGTATTTTGTCCAAAAGAAGGAATCATCTGCTCGAAAGTGGTTGCACTTCAGAAGCATGCATCCATAATTATGTCCTATTTGTTATTATGGCAGCTAATCATCTTGTATTAGTAAGGAATCCCAGCAAGAAAATGGTAGCTAGTCAAACATGGGAGTTAGAGCTAAAATCTAATATTGCTCTAAAAATCCTAGTTATCAGAAGAACAGAAAATGTTCTAGATCCAGTTCCTCTTCTTGCTAATTATTCAATTATAATGTCGATCACTATCAATTTCACTGCTGATTTGAACTTCAGGTCAAGGAATTAGCCGAGAAGGCAAGGGCTGGGAGGCTTTCGCCCGATGAATTCCAAGGAGGAACTTTTAGGTGACTATATTGTTGATTTAATTGTCACGTATTGTCCACTCTTTTTGTTTTTTCATTAAATTGTTACTATTATACTAGGGACTAATACTTGTTTTTTTTTTACTAGAAATAATTTTCAGCTATTATTCTTTATCTTATTGCAGCATTTCTAACTTGGGAATGTTTCCCGTGGATCATTTCTGTGCAATTATAAATCCCCCACAGGTTGTCTATCTCTCTCTAAGTTGATTTCCAATAATTTCTTTGGTCGGTTGCTAAATTTGGGAGTGATGGAATTAGCTTTAGAATATAGAAATTCTCTGACAGAATTACATGGATTTTTGTGTTAAAATTTGATAGCATTCTTTTCAATTCAAAAAAGTAATGCTGGTTCTGTTTTGTCATAATTCATGAGCATTTAGAGAAATCAAATATTTAAATAACTTTTTGGTTGCTTTCAGCTCATAGTTCTCATTCTAATACATGGCAACCAATTCTTTGCTGTTTTTTGAATGCAGCCTGAGTAAATGAATATATTGATGGGAGTTTTTGCTGCCAAATCTGTTTTTTGCATCATCTTGTACTTTTCCATTTTCCGGTTTTGAGAAAGGAGATGCCCTGCAGTACTTCATTTTGGCAATGTTACTTGCTGTTAGTGATTGTTGTATAAATATGTTCATTTCTGCAGGCTGGTATCCTTGCTATAGGTAGAGGCAACAAAGTTGTTGAACCAGTAATTGGAAGTGATGGTGAATAAAATATTTCTTGCCTTTTTTTTTCTTTTTTTCTCGTCCTAATTCTCCAATTTTAATACTGCATCGGATGACGTGATTCATTTTCTACCCAGGAGTTGAGAGGCCTGCAGTTGTCACAAAAATGAACTTAACGTTATCTGCTGATCATCGTGTTTTTGATGGCAAAGTTGGAGGTACAATCTTCACTTTCCAATATAACATTTTCTGGTAGTGTTTGATATGAATATTTGGAGCTCCCAATGCTGTTCAAAGTCACTCACCATCTCTTTTAGCCGGGGATGTTGCCTTATGAGCGATTAATCTTGCAAACAAAGTTTTGCACTGTAGCCATAGTAAACTATTTCGCTTTGTCCTAAGCCTTCTGGTTTTGGAAGTCACGTTACTGTGAAAAATCATGACATAAGGCCACAGCTGACTTATCAGAGAGGTTGCTAGATTAGGTGACAGGCCTTTGCTTGAATGTGTCAATAGTGAAATTGGTGAATGACAAAGCGCACTGCTGAGAGTATTGGAAGTATGCACTAGTTTGATGAATATGCGAAGTATGTGAAGCCTTATTGAGATTCAAATGTGAATCTCAGACGTGAATTAGGCAGTGATTTTCAATAGCTGTAGACATACAAATACAGTACTTGTAAAGGGTTCTGATTGGTCTTTCTTTTTAGATTTTGCATTCTTCATTGTCTTGATCATTGGCTTATGAGACGGTTTGCTATATAAGCAGTTGAAGGGATACCTGGAGGGCTACGATGACTTAATCTCATCCTATTTATACTATATGAGTACTTGCTTATGAGGTTAACACACTTCTATCTTGCAGGTGCATTCCTCTCTGCTTTGGGTTCAAATTTCAGTGATATCCGAAGACTTCTTCTGTAAAGATGTGAAAAGTTCAGTAATTAACTAATGGGACTTTCCAGAGGTCAACCATGGTGGCGGATGTAATTCACAATTTAGTCACAATTTTTTCATATTAACTTCTTGTTTTCTTCCTGGAGTACCCTCCCTGCACCATTTGCCATAGACATACCGTCTTGGTTATAAGGGAGTTTTTCCTTGAGCCCAACTTCTCCATAGATAACTAAATTGTTCAGTGCATAAGCCATGAGGTTTTTTTGCATGATTTCACATTTCAAATGCTCCGAGGTTTACGGCAACTGCTCTTGAGGTTTCTGGACAAGAAAACAAAACAACGTTACGAGGTTTTGATGCTCTTTTGCGGAACAGAATGCTTTAGCCCTATTTCCATTTCTTGGAATAAGGAATGTATGGAAGAACTGTGGAAAATAAATTTCTTCTTTTTTTAATATTATCAACGAAAGAACTCTTGACTGTGCATCCTTCAATCAATCTTCTCTGTTTCATCTTATTGCCTGTTGGAATGAGACCAAAGCACAATCCTAAGCTTTGTTTCTGCTAATTTCTTTGTTGGCACAGTAGTACTAACAAAAGAACTCTTTGGCTACAAATTTTGAGATAGACCGTTCACAGGGACTGCTGCTGTCCCAGTTCGGGAGGTCATGCTAATGACTAGATGACAGGGGAGCTGATGGCAGAGCCTTGATGTATATGCTGGCGAGAGCTCGGTCCTAGATTGTCATTTCTCTCTTTCAGAGGCAATCTCCGTGGAATTTCTTTCTTTCTTGGTAAGGAGTCCAAGAAGTCGAAGATTTAAAGGAAGAGCAAAATCAGTATCGACTATAAAAGGCCAGTTTGAGGTCTAATTACAACTTAGAAGCGAAATATTGAACGCTTCTTATGCCCTTTTTTAACCAAAACCACCAAAACCTTGTGGATGGAAGGCTTACCACAATCGCAAGCAATATTATGGACAAAAAAAAGTACATAGAGAATGTGCGACGGCTATCCGAGACTCAAAGTTCCAACCTTTACATACCAAAATGAAGAAAAATCAGGTCAGATTTAAAAATTGGATCTCCCTAAATTGCTAGACTTTGGTACAAGTCACCTTCCAAGTTTTCTTGACAATAATGAAGTCTCAAGAAATCAATCACCTACTTTTCCTTTTTATTCTTAAAAAAAGACTTTTTGGATCATTTACTTAAGTAAATTGGTTCAAGAGTTCAATGGCAAAAACTCAGGGGAGCAACTTAACAAACAGAGACCCTCTTTTCCTATCTGCATAGCTAAAAATAAGAAGGAAAAAGAGAAAAGAAAAGTAAAGAAGAGGAGAAGAAAGGTTTCCAACAATCTCATTTTTAAAGAAAGAAGATTAAAACCCAAGTCCTTTAAATGGTAAATATGCCCCCAGAACTATCGCCGAAGATAATTGTTGTTGCTGGGCGAATAAGCCGTGTGGGTCCATCACTACAAGGTGGTCTGTTTCCTTTACGGGTGCTTGCTCTGTTTTGTAATTAATTTTGCCCGAGCATGTTCGGTAAGCTTGATGCTATGGCTGTTTAATTTGGCCTTGAGGCAAACTGTGTATTTTTTGATCACTGATCATACTCAATGATATAATTACTACCTTACTCAAAAAAAAAAACACCCGCGTAGTTATTTTCTTACAGAAGAAGAACATAGCTTGCATTCTGAGGCTCTGTTTCCTTTTATTTTGCCTGGTTTAGATACTACTCGCAATTAGTGAGTGTGATAAGTGCTACTTCTGGATGGTTACCCTTAAGCAAATGATCAAGGCAGGTTGTGAGATTCAAAATGCACAGATTCCTTCTATTATCTGATTGTTGGATTGGGAACTTTTCAGACGATTGCTTCTCATCACGAACGATGATCATTTCTTTAATTTAAAAGAATGACATGCTTAGATTTTAGACCGCAAAATTGTGTTCTTCATAATAGTTTCACTGGGTTCCAATTGAATCATATTCTTGGAAGCTATTAGCAATTTTGTTCTTCATAATAGTGTACTGTTACTCGAATCAGCAGAACAGAGGATCCGTCAGTAGTTTCCATCTCAACAACTTAGATCCCCAGTTTCTGCGTAAGCTATGATTTGTTTGGAAGTAAATAATATGGTGCTTGTGGACTTTTTGATGGATCACTGATATACTAGACCGTGAGAGTCAATGTGACTGAGAAAAATGAAAACTTGAATGTGAGTGGTTAAGCCCGATGTCGAAGAATAGGCAAAAGAATGAGCACTTGGCGTAGCATGTGCTACATTATCACTGAAATTAAACCAGAAGGCCGATGCTCTGTTTATGAGTTGCACTTACCAAGACTATGTTTTTTTTGCTAAATAATACCGTGAGGCTATCATTGCATTGAATCCAGAGTACAAGATACAATAAAGATCAAGAAACAAAAGATTCAAGCGCGACTAGGTTGCAAAAAAGGCTAGCGGGATCCAAACGGATCAATAAACCACAAATGCTTCATGCTGGGCAGAGAGAGCTGGTGGCGGGAAACAATAGTCGGTAGCTACCGGAACCACATAGGTACTAGCTCTAAAACTAAGAACAAAGGCAACCTAGAAAAACAGAAACAAGCCCACAAAGAGGCGGCAAAGCCACCAAGTGGCCGAGAAAGGCCCCTCGGGGCAGAAACAACAAAAACAACACAACAGGGAACTAAACAGTGAGCCGAAAACATTGCCGCTGAAAAACTTCGACGGAGGCTCAACGGCGCGTGAAGGCCACGCGCAGCTGGAGGGATGCTGGACTAGACCAAAACGGAGCGGATGAAGCTTCTGATGCTATCCTGGGGAGCGGTGCCATCAAAATCCGCCGTAAACAACCTAAGCAAGCCAAGAATTGCTCCGCGCGTAAAGGAGCGTGGGGGCGCGTGCAGCGAGCGACAGATGACAGACTGGTGCAAAAAGAACCGGCTGGAAAAGTCGAGTCTGATAAGCTAGGGCGTGGCCTCCAAGAGTCAACACAAAACGCCGAGATCTATCCTTCACTTTTTCGAGAAAAAACAAACCAAACAATGCAAGAGGGAGGAGAAAAAGGGACAGATCCCGGCCACAGGAACTGCGTCGGGATAGGAGAGGGGACGAGAGGAGCTTCGGCTCCTCCCACCGATGAAAAACTGATAGAAGAGAGAGGTTGGACGGAAACCCTAAGAGTGTTCTAGAGATAAAGTAGAGCCCCTCTTTCTCTCTCGAACATATTCTCTTACTGAGCCCACTTACCAAGACTATGTAAACGCCATTGACAACGACAGTTTTACTGGACGAAGTTTGCAACTGAGGTCAATCGGCTGACTTCTAGAGCTTTCGGTTCCATCCCAGCTGAAGTAGATGACCTACCTTTGTTGCGTTTGTCAGTTCCAAGTTTTTGTTCAAGCGGTTGTCTTCGCCTCATTTAGTTGTAGCCCTTTTCATCTCTTTGGGTTTGGAACGTACTGTTTGGAAAGGAAAAGTGCCGAAAAGCATCAGAAAGAATGACAGGAATTCTACAGGAGAATTTGTGGATGCATTTGAAATTCCAGAACTGCAGGCGGAGGTGTTCCAATGTTGCTGTTTATGGAAACAAGATCAAATAATTTCCCTTCCCTGTTCGGTCAGATCAGGGGAAGCCGAAGCACTTCTGACTCGTGTTAGAGTACCTCAACTTGACTGGAGTTTTGGATCAGACGGCCTTGAACCAACTAGACCAATTCCGCGTGCTTAGCTTAAAGGGAAATACTCTCTCCGGCGCAGGTCGGCTATGTGAAATACGGTGCAGACCTTATTGGGGTCTGCTGCTGCTTTAGTGGCAGCAGGAAGCGATTAAATATGAAAGCCGACCAGGCCTCCACGCGAGTGCTGTAGCAGATGATTCGAAGAAATGCTCTCTCCATCGTGTTAAGATGCTTTTACAGGTGTCTTGTTTTTATTGGCAGGTGTCGTGTAATTTAAGATGCTTTACAACCGTCGTAATTTATTGGCAGGGACATTTTAGTAATTTAAGATGCTTTACAGGTGTCGTGTTTTTATTGGATATGAGTTGGTATTTTTTGACACGTCAGTAACTTTCGTCAATTTTTTGACGGAAGTTAGACGGAGGGACATGCTTGGAAATCGTCTTAAACCTCAGGGACGGCGGGACAACAAACTTTACCCTAAACGCATTTCCAGAAAAAAGTTAAACCCCGAGGATATCCTTTCTTACAGGACATCAGTCCAAGCATATCCAGTAGGATATTCTCTTCCTAAGCCTCTCTATCCCTTTTTTCCAAAGACAAACGGACAAACCTCTCTCCCTAAGATATTCAGAAAAGAAAACAGACAAAAACTCTCCTCTCTGGTACCCTGGCCATTTACTTGAATCCGAACCTCTCTCCCTTGGAGATTTGAATTGTGAACGAGGTAAATGCAACCCTGTTTCCTTTATGGTCCAGTTCTTTGGTGTACAAAAACAAGATAAAGTTGCAATCTGATTTTCTTCTGCTGTTTCCAATCACCTTACTTAAGTTTCCCTTGGTTTTATACACAGCGGTGCGGTTAGCAAAGAGGAAAACATGGCTGTGGCGTTGGTCGGAGGAGCATTTCTCTCTGCTTTCCTCCAAGTGTTGTTTGACAGAATGGCGTCTCGCGAGGTGGTTGACTTCGTTGGGGGGCGAAAACTCACCGATGGACTCTTGAAGAAGTTGAAAGTAGCGTTGCTGTCCGTGAATTCAGTTATCGAAGACGCGGAGGAAAAGCAAGTCACAAAGCCAGCGGTGAAGAATTGGCTTGACGAGCTGAAGGATGCTGTCCATGATGCGGAGGACATCTTGGATGAGATTGCTAGTGAAGCTTTACTGCGCAAGTTGGATGTTGAATTTGGAACCACTGCAGATAAGGTACGAAACTTGGTCTCTACTTCTCATGTCAAGGAGATAGAATCAAAGATGCAAGAGGTACTTGACACGCTAGACTATCTGGTAAAACAAAAGGATGTTATTGGTCTAATAGAAGGTTTTGGAGGGAAGGCATCAGAAAGATTGCCCACGACTTCTTTGGTTGAAGAATCTGGTATATGTGGCAGGGATGATGATAAGAAGTCAATAATTAACTTGTTGCTCTCAGATGATGTAAGTGGCAACGAAATGTGTGTGATTGCCATAGTTGGCATGGGTGGAATCGGCAAGACCACCCTTGCTCAGCTGGTGTACAATGACAATAGGGTGAAGGAGCATTTTAACCTTGAAGCATGGGTGTGTGTTTCAGAAGAATTTGATGTGTTCAAGGTAACGAGAACAGTTCTAGAGGCAGTGACTTCGTCAACTTGTGATATTAAGGATCTTAATAGGCTACAAGTTACCCTAAAAGAGAATTTAATAGGGAAGAAATTTCTACTTGTTCTCGATGATGTTTGGAATGAGAATTTTATAGATTGGGAGGTCTTAAGTAACCCTTTCAAATCTGGGGCACAAGGAAGTAAGATCATTGTAACCACACGCAATGAAAATGTTGCATCAGTAATGCGCACTATTGCAACCTATCCTCTAAAGCAGCTAGCAGATGAAGTTTGCTGGTTACTATTTGCCAAGTATGCATTCCATGATGGGAATTTTGAGCCATATCCAGAGCTTGAAGTTATAGGTAGAAAAATTGTGAAAAAATTTCAAGGCCTACCTTTAGCTGTCAAGACAATTGCGGCTCTCTTGCGGACTAAACTAGGTGTTGATGAATGGGATAAGATTTTGAAAAGCGAACTATGGGATTTATCAAATGATGGGGGAAACATTCTTCCGGCTTTAAGATTAAGCTATAAATATCTTCCTTCTCATCTAAAGCGTTGCTTTGCTTATTGTGCAATATTCCCCAAAGATTATGCTTTTGGTAAAGATCAACTAGTCCTACTATGGATGGCAGAAGGGTCCTTGCAATCGTCCAAAAGCAAAACAATGGAAGAAATTGGCGATGATTACTTCCAAGATCTTGTCTCAAGATCATTATTCCAACCTTCAAGTCTTCATAAATCATATTTTGTAATGCATGATCTTGTCAATGACTTGGCAAAATTTGTATCTGGTCAATTCAGCTTTAGGCTGGAGGGTGATTCTTCTCATGATATTGTGAGCAAGACTCGCCATTTTTCATATTTCAGAACAAGACTTGATAAATTTAAGAAGTTTGAGGGCCTTTACGAGGCTAAGAGGTTGCGCACCTTCCTCCCATTAAAATTACCACCAGGGAATGAGACCTTCTACTTATCTAAATCAGTACCTTATGATTTGCTCCCAAGGCTAAGATGCTTAAGGGTGCTCTCACTATCTCACTACAGTAATATAGTTGAGTTGCCCAATTCAATAGGCAAAGTCAAGCGTCTACGCTATTTGAACCTTTCTTTCACTGCAATCAAAAGTTTGCCTGATGCCATATGTAAATTGTGCAATTTGCAAACACTGAAGTTATCCGGTTGTCAATATCTTACTGCATTGCCAAGACATATGCGAAAGCTCGTTAATTTGCGCCATCTTGATATTACTGGCACTAGCTTAAAAGAGATGCCAGTGGACCTCGGTAGACTGAAATGTCTTCAGACATTGACTATGTTTACCATCGGGAAACGTAGTGGATCTAGCATTGGGGAGCTAGGTAAACTCTCAAATCTTCGGGGAGCACTTTCTATTTTGGAGCTTCAAAATGTTGTATCTCCTACGGATGCTTCAGATGCAAACTTGAAGGAGAAGAATCATCTTGAGGATCTTATATTGCAATGGAATGCTGATACTAATATTTCAGAAAGTGAAAGAATTGTACTTGACAATCTCGAGCCCCATCCCAACTTGAAAGGTCTCACTATAAACTACTACGGTGGTGAAAGTTTTCCACAATGGGTGGGGCATCCTTCATTCTCTAGCATAACATCTCTTCATCTTAACAAGTGCAAATACTGCTGCAGCTTGCCATCACTTGGGCAGCTGCCCTCTCTGCAGGAGCTCTCTATTATTGGGCTTGATAGAATTGCTACAGTGGGTCCCAATTTTTATAGTAGTGGTTCTTCTCCAATAAAGCCATTTGGAAACCTGAAAGTCCTAAGATTTGAGCAGATGTTGGAATGGGAGGAATGGTGTTCTTTTAGCCCTGACAATGAAGATGGAGCTTTCCTTCATCTTGAAGAGCTTTCTATTCACCACTGCCCCAAGCTAAGAGGAGAGTTGCCCATCCATCTTCCTTCTTTAACCAAACTGGTGATTACTGGATGTCCGTCATTGGTGACTTCACTGCCAAGGGCTCCAGTTATTTGTGAAATGCAGCTAATACATTGTAATGAGGTTCTGTTGAAGGAAGTGCCAACTACAATGCAGAAGCTTAAAGTTGAAGGATTCGATGCACTAGAGTCCCTACCAGAGGGGATGATGAAGTCCAACGGTTGTCTTCGAGAGCTGGAAATATGTGACTGTCCATCGCTTATGTCCCTTCCTGAGGGTGGTCTACCCTCTACCTTAAAAACCCTTCAAATCACAAACTGCAGGAAGCTAGAGCTCCCAATGCAGCTGAACTATTCATCTCTTGAAAGATTGTTCTTGATAAATAGTTGTGATTCTCTCACGTTGTTTCCATTTAGCTTATTCCCAATGCTTCAAGATGTCATAATCAGAGGATGTAGGAATCTCAGAGTTATGAGACAGCATGAACATGATCTACTGGCCTTGCAGATACAAATTCATGATTGCCCTCATTTTGTATCTTTTCCAATAGGAGGATTGCCCGCCCCCAACCTCACATGGTTTTGGGTCACCAACTGCGTGAATCTGAGGTCACTACCTGACAAGATGCACACACTACCATCTCTCAGGTATTTGCGTATGGAAGATTGTCCACAGGTTGAGTTTTTTCCTGAAGGAGGCTTGCCTCCCAATCTGAATCTCATTTCCATCCTCGGTTGTAACAAACTCATTGCCAGCCGGATGGCATGGGGTTTACAGAAACTCCCCTATATCAGAAAATTATCGATCAATGGCAAATCTGAACATGTGGAGTCCTTTCCGGAGGTGGGCCTGTTGCCCACCAATCTGACATTTCTTTACATCTCTGAATTTCCTAATATGAAATATTTGGACAAGCAAGGGCTTCAAAAACTTACCTCTCTTGAGCAATTGTGGATCCATGGCTGTCCTAAGCTCAAGCACATGCCAGAAGAGGGGCTGCCTGGCTCCCTTTCTTTTCTACGGATCAATGAATGTCCTTTGTTGAAGAAACAATGCAAAAAGAAAAAAGGAAAAGAATGGCTCAAGATTGCTCACATTGACTGCATAATGATTGATGAAGAGTTGATTGTATGAGCTATAAAAATTGTTCTTATATCTGCACATCAGTTGGATGCCAGCAACAATATCTCCATCCTTTACAGTTTGGTATTTACTCTTTCAACCAGCTAATTGTCAACATGCTTTACTTTTTTCTTTTTTACTTGTCCTTATCAACTAAATCTGATAAAACAGAGTTCTTTGTCCACTTACAGGTTTGTTTCTGTGATTACGTTTCTATAGATCTCCATCTCACCAGGTTTCTTCAATTCCCTGGTTCTTTTACATAATCACTTTCTATTTTCAATAGCAAGTGTCATATGCTTGAATGGAAATGTCTTACTCATGTAGGTGGATTTTCTTCCAGGAACGGTTCTTTCCTGACTTGACTGGACATTGCGTTTTGAATTTCCCGTATGTTTCAGAGTTTGAAGTTTTTGTTAGAACAGAAACCAAATGACAAGTAAGTAAGTGATTGGCCTCAGACACACACTTCTGCCGCATGTGTATTCAATGATTAGCAAATCTCTTGAAAAATATTAGAATTGACATTTTTTTTGTTCCTTTTTTAGGTTTTCCTTGGATTTTTCTATGGTCTATCACACTAATCAGACCTTTCAAAATTTAGTCTCTCCTAAACTTATCTGCAGCATAAACTGTGTACTTCCTTTTCCCATCCCTTATGAGTTCAAAGCCAGGATCTTTCCCCTAGTTTTGCTAGCATTTAAACTAGAAATCATCCTGTGGTTCTTTCCTAGATTAATAACTTTTGGTGAACAACAGTCAAGCTATATGTTTATGAAAGGTTACAGAAGCTTCACACTTCTCTACTTGAAAAGAAAAATTATACGTGCAATATCCAATAGCTCATAGGTAGTTGAACTTAGTTGTAGGATTACTTGAAATAACTATAACTGGACACTAGGAGGCAGATGAACCTTAACCTGCTACTTTTTAGTATCATAAATTTGCCCTACCATAAAGTTATACTACTGTGATGCTGTGATAGGGAGGCTAAAAGGACAATGTTATCTTCATTTGCACAGGACTCGATCTTCTATATAGACTCTCAATAGTGTTTGACTCACACTTATGTGGATTTTCTGTTTCTATTTCCTGTGCACGTGATGTTAATTATTTGTTCATTTAGACTTTCAGTTATTCTTTCGTGAACAGGTAGGCAGACAGTGGTGAAGTGGCTGACCTTCCTTTCATGCCATTATGGTCTGCAACTCAGATATTACCTATGCAGTGAATAAGGTTTGACAATTTATGTACGCTCCTACCACGGCTCATGTGTTTGCCATATGAGATAAAACGTTCAATAGTTATATGTGGGCCTTGTAGTGTAGTGCCGAATTTCTTATTATTTATTGTAATAACATGGCAGGCTACCTAATATAGGGCTGTTCAGTGCCACCGGAATTTTCCGGTGGCACCGGCCCCGGCACCCCGGTGGAGGTGCCGGTTTAGCAATTTGAGGGAAAACTGGGGGTATTCCCGGTTCCCGGGTTTCCCACCTTTTTTTCCATAGTGCTCTTTCTTTTCTCTTCGGGACTAAGCATACGCATCTCTTTCCATTTATTATGGGGTTTTGAACCAAGGCTTTAAGATCAAGAAGAGCTGAGCTATATATAAAGCTTCGATTTTTGTACAATTCTTAACCAAGATGATGGATTTTATTGCAGACCCATCTGTCTTTGCTTCCGCTTCACCGTCTTTGTTTGTGAATTTCGTTCGAAGGTTAGAGAAACTTTCCGTTTCGCTGTGTCTACGGTTCTTGGGAACATCTTCTCTGCGATCTTCACCTTCTTCTTTGCATTAGGTTGGTTTGCCTGTCTCTTCCTTTTCGATATCTCTATTTTTTTCTCGAACATCGTGCTATACACGACCTACAACCCCTAAATTGGCATTAGATTCTTGATCTGGTTTTATTTTCTGATGTGGGTTTTACAAAAAAAAATGGATATTTGGTTTGGCTCAGTCTGTATATCTCTACTAGGCCATTGCCATGATAAAATTTGCTTGTTCTTAATTTCTCTTTTCACGTTATGGGTTTCAATCATTGAACTGCAAACACAACAAAAAAAACTTCTGAAACTATTGAAGACAAATCTGTGCTTTATTGGGAATGATAGAGGGATACCATATTACTTCCTGTATTCAGATTATGATTGAAAACAACTATAGACACATGGTGTGTGATTTTTCTTTATCTATGTCCAGAATACATCTAGAATTACGAGGGGTCTTGTATGTTTCCTTGGAAGAATTAAGAGATTAGAAAACCTCCATTTCACAAGCTAATTTCATTCCTAAGGTTGATGCTAAAGGAATTGGCGTTGTATATTGGCAGTGGGCTGCTGTTGGAGCAATATCTGGCGCTGTTTTTTCCATTGAAGTCTTTGTATAATCTCTTCTTCTTTGGCAATCAGATGAATCCGGTATTGGATGTCTCCTCTACTTGGTGAGCAATTTGGTTCCTGTCTCTGCTTAAATCTGATGTCTTCATATGCTTAAATCTTTGCTTAAATATGGTTTCTAATATTCTAATATGCTCAAAATATTTTTGGAGAAGTTACCCATCCGGTATTGGATTGGATTGGATTGTATTAGTTTGGAATTGAATTGTATTAGATTGGGTTGGATTATTGATTTTGGATTGGATTGTATTAGTTTGGAATTTGAATTGTATTAGATTGGGTTGGATTATTGATTTTGGATTGGATTGTATTAGTTTGGAATTTGGATTTTATTAGTTTGGAATTTGGATTGTATTACTTTTGGTTGGATTATCGATTTTGGATTGGATTAGATTATTGATTTTGGATTGGATTGTATTAATTTAGATTATATTATTTATTTTGGATTGGATTGGATTGTATTAGTGTAGAGTTTATATTTTCTATGTGCTTAATATGTTAAAAAAAATGGCTCAATATAAATGTAGGATTACCGAAAACCGTCACCGCTAAGGGCCATTTTTGCCCTTAACGGTGTAGGCGTAGGTGGCATTTTTTAAAAAACCGGCATATCCGGTGTAGGTGCCGGTTTTGGCCAAAACCGGCACCTACACTGGGATTGAACAGCCCTAACCTAATATCCAGTCGACACTGTACCAATCGGAATCTAATGCTGTTTCTGATACGTTCAATCCTCAAAAAAATTTGAGATGAGAAAGTGCAGTTGGGTATTATCTAAACAATGAGGTCCGTTTTCAACAGTTCATCCTTAGTGATTTCTCATGTTTTTTTCTGTTTCATTATTTTATATATATAGTTTTTTTTAGTGGAAACAAACCTTACAATGCATGGACAAAACTTGAGAAGAAAGAAGAAAGAGCATTTTTTGTTTGTTGCTTGTTGATTCATCAAGGGTCTGTTAGGATGTCCAACAGTGTCAGGTTTGTTCCACTTCATCTCCGTGCCGCCCATCCAGGGTGATAGACCAAAGGATCCATCCTTGAACAGGGAACTGCAGGAGTTAGCAAGAAAGATGTTTTAAGAAAAGTCTTAAAAGTGAAGAAAAGGTTGAGATCTGCTTTCCTCCCCTGCTGTTGTTGTGCTTTAGTCACTGCAAGCGCCCTATTAGCAGTTCTTGCTCAAAAGTTTTTGAATACAATATCTGGATATTTCTAAGGAAATTACCTATTTGGTTTGCCATAGAGTTCAAAATGCTGTCCTGCTTTTTTCTTACGAGTTATTGATGATTCATCTTTCTTAGTTTTTCACCAATAAATACACAAAACCATACTGGATTGATCCGATAACCTCATCCTTGCCCCTTGTTATTAAGGAAGCAGATGGAAATTGATTTAAATTCCATTGCAAAGATTATCAAGACTGATGGATAATGTGGGAAATTCCAATCCCCCTGTCTCCCTGAACCTTGTTTGTCTGACAAGGCAATGAACTTCTCTTTCAAAGAGTGGAAGAGGACCTGAGAGGCCCGAGAAGCCAGAAAAGCTTGGAGTTCAAAGAATGGTCGTGTTCATTTCACAGGAATTCCTTTTCTTTTTCATGCAAAGTAAAAACTTCTAAGAAATTTTAGAATTCAAAAGGATAATGTTTTTGTTATCTGTGGCCTTGAAGTCAAATTCACAGAGGAGTTTTGAAGTCTGAAGAATGGTTAAGTATGTTCAGGATCTAAGCAGGGGAAGGAAAATTCTCCCTGTTCTCGTGGGACTTATGATAGAAGTAAAAGAAGTTCATAGTTGATAAGATTAGCATCCTTGGATTTGTTGCATTGACATTGTATGAAGATGATCCCATGCATTATCCTGAGGCTTAAGGTGGGGGCACGGTTGTGAGGTTACACAAGTGACAAGGCACTCTTACAGGCAGAAGATATCATTCTCTTGCTTCTAACCCTTTGATTTTAACTGTTGGAATATTCAGAATGATTCCATTACATATGCTAAAACTTTAGCATAGTGTTAAAGAAGGTCCTTAACTGCAATCAAACATAATATTGAAAGGCCTCCTGGAGGTCTTCTATGTATGTAGGCATATCGCCGAAACACGTTAAATCTTTGTCTAAATTTTCGATTTTTGTTTATTCTTTATCATCGGTGTCCGCGGTAACACCAGAGAGCCATACCGATGTAACTGACTAATGTCTCATTAATGCTATTCTGCAGGTGCATTCTCTCAGCTCGACGTCCATATTTTAGTGATGTCTGAAGACTTCTTTCCTAAGAACATCAAAAGCTGAACAATCAATTAATGGGAACTACGAGAGACCAACCATGGTGACGATGTGAATCAAGACTCGGTCTGAATTTTTTTGGAGTAACATGTTATTTTATTCCTGGGATACCTATGCATGTTTTGCTATTCTTGTTCCACCTGGGTTATGGAATTTTTTTTTTTCTTGGTGGCTTATGGAATTCTTGTTGGTTCATTGAGCCCAACTTCTCCACAGATAACCAAATTTCGGGTGCATACGCCATAAGACGTATCATGATGTAGGTTTCAAATGTTCTTAGGTTTAAGAAAGTTGCTCCGAGATTTTTAGATGAAAACAAGATCAATATTATATGGTTTTGATGTATTCTAATGAAACAGTGTTTGATTTGTAAAATTTTAACATAATAAAATAATTACAATATAATCTATCTCCCCATCAAATCATTACTTTTCACTCTAAATAATATAAAAAATTTATTTAATTTATTTCTTTTCACTTTTCCACCAATTCTAATACCCTAAAATTTAACCCTCTCAAAATTTTAAGACTAACACAACCACATAATCCTTCAGCCGTATTTTCCATTTTCTTGGCATTTTCATATGTATAAAATGCAAAACAACCATCTTTATCGCTGAAATTAGTTATCCTACTTCATTTTCATCCCTGACAGCATTTATTGAACGTTATTGATGATGTTTTTGGTGGAATGTTTTCATCATATTGTTTCTGCCCGTAGTTCATAAATGATGGTGTTTGCATACCAAATATTTTGGTTAAAATAATTATAAAATAATCTCTCTTTCTTATCAAATCATCTCATTTTATCAAAAGAAACATAAAAAATTAACTCAAATCATTTGTCTCTCCACTTTTTCACCATCAACTATATCTGTTTGGTGCAACAAATACAGTATTAAAGGACACCTTTCATGGTAAGATATTTGATGCAAGGGAGTTTCCATGTCAATGCCCCGAGTGAAATTGGGAGAATATTTCTGACCGATTCAAATATCGTTGACTTCTACGGTAACCTCTTTGACAGCAAGTGGTTCATACCACTGTGGACCGAACCCGGCAGCTTTCCTTGCACCATCATTGAAAGGTGGTTTCAATGGTCCCCTGAAGCATTTCCGCACTACAGAGTGAAACTGTCGAATTACTTCTTTTTCCTCCATTGTTTCACCTTCTCTAGCCCCACCTGAAGACACCAAGTAGCCCTGATACTGAGCAGGATTGCTAGCCCTCAGGCAGAGGTACTTAAACCATTGAACCCCGGCAGCACAATGGGTAATCTCCTCTGGGTAAATCACCGTCTCTAGCAATTCTGCTGTCTTGCTATCACCTCCGCTGCGAAATCGAGAAATTGTTGTTGGCAGCACATCAAGGCCTCTGGCCTGTTTCAAACTCAAATGGTTATGATTTGTGAAAAAGAATCATTCACTCCAACTTGGAAACTGTATAGAATGGGAGTATTACGGTGTCGCATTAAAACTTAATGAGCTCTCACTAACTAAAAGCCCAATGAAAGTAAACATGTAATTTGGAACCATCTTCACACCTGGTAGAAATCAGTTCATCACAAGACTACAAAAAACCAAGTTGCTACAAGGAAACAAATCACGCTTGAGTCATTGCTTGACAGCTTGACACCAACTCAATGCAACGGTCAAGAATAACAGTCGTAATATACAGCTATTTCTAACCGTTGGGATTGATTGCTTTCCTTTCGCTTTTGATTTGTCTTGACTGCTGCATGGAGTTGGTGTCAAGCTGTCAAACAATGACTCTTTGTCTTGACTGTTGCGTGGAATTGGTGTCAAGCTTCACAAGCTAAGTGAAGCACGCTCTTGTTGTCACAAAAGAAAGTTGGTTTTGCTGAGTGTGGCACATTCAGATCACGTAACATATAATATGTGAGAAGGTGGTGATTTGGTAACACGGTATACATCCTCTCAACATCAAGACAGCAGATATACTTACCAAAGCCTTATCGTGCCCTCAGTTTGCATTTCTTTGCACCAAACTCAATCTGGTGGCCCAGATTTGTTGAGTGAGGATAAAAGGATACAAATCAAGTTTGAGTCATTGCTTGACAGCTTGACAGCAACTCCATGTAGCGGTCAAGACAAAATCAAACACGAAAGGAAAGCATTCAATCCCAACGTTCAGAAATAGCTGTCATATTACGACTTTTGTTCTTGCCTCTTTTACAGCATGTATCAAACTCTATTTAAACTTATCAATAACACACACTCCAGAACGGAGAGAATTTTATTCGATATCAGTTTTTTTCCTTCTGTAGTTGCTTCACTGCGTGATTTGTAAGGATGTTCCAGTCTCTTAAGTGTCTGCAATTTGGGTGATGGAATTTTACCCCCAGATGCCATGTACAAAAAAAAATGGAATCAATTCTCAAGTGTTTTTAATAGCAATTCCGGCCGACTTCATTAGAAACTAATACTTAACTTCATTAATCTAAGATCAGTTACCATCCCAACCCTTGACGTACCAGCCTGAGAAAACTAGATCCTAAGATCCTCCTGACAAAAGATATGGGAAGACCCACAACTGGAGAAGTAGACGAACTACATTTAAATGAACTTGTAGAAAATTGTACCTAGTTGGAATTTGTGACCAATTATTCTGAGGACCCCACGTTCCATATTGGTTCGGATGTTCTTATTTCAAATCAAGAAAGTTCTTTTAAGGAAAAATCACCTCGTGGACACAATGCTCAACTGCCAGACGTGCCAGGAGATCGTTGGAAGTAGCAGTAGCAGACTCCCAGAGGCCATCGTGAGCAGGTAATGCTCCATAGAAAGAACCCAGCTCCTCCAGTCGCGCTGCGAGGAGAGTGAAATGTCGGCCCTCATCCTGAGCTACCTTAACAAAATCCGTAAAGAACTCTCTCGGCATTGCCTCTCGCTTACCAAAGCGAGCAATTATATCCTACAGAATCACATGACATGGTTAGAATGAGATGGGATACATTGAACAATAATTTAATGCATCCGTAAGAGAGCAGATTAAGTTCCTTCCGTCGGAACGGTTTTCTGGGTTATCATAAAAACAGTTGGTGACACACCCAAACAAGAAGCTTTAGATGAAAGAACTCCAAAAACAAAAAGCAGGGAAAACGGTTCGACAATGCAACAAATAGTACCCAGGACAAGTCAATAGCCCAGCTCTCAGTGTGCACAAGACTATGCACAATGGCCTGCCTACTCTGCAAGCTACCGGCTTTTCCGAGCTTCGGCATGAGACTAGGTGACACCAACCTAACCTGCAGAGAAGTTTCAGCTCGGCATTTTATCGAACGGAAAGCATAAAGTGGGCATTGGATAATTGAGCCAAGCCTTTCAGTGAATTTTTGAAGGGTACGTACGTTAGAGAGCCTAGCGGGGCGTTCTGGCACGGGAAGGTCCAGGGACGAGTCGTACGGCTGAGTGATGGTTCCCTGGAGCCATTGAGAAGCGACCGAGTCTCCGAGCCGGGCTTTCTCGAATGGGTCCGCTGTTTTGAGGACTCGTAGCGCTGCTTCTACTAAGGTCTCGGCTCGACCTTCTCGTTCGCTCATTTTCGACCACTCCAGAGTTTCCAACTTTCCAAGATGTTTTTTCACATCACATTTAAAAGTATTTCTGGGTAATGGGCTAGCTCAGCCCATTTGGAGCATGACATCTGGGCCAGAGACTAAGGCCCAATTGTCCTTTTATCTTACTGCCGAATACTGATTCGACGGCCAGTGAGCTACCTAAACTCACAGAGGCTTTTCATTGGCTGATTTATCTTCCTCCAGAAAGCCTCCACCAACTCTATTATAGCGACCGAGTTCTGTCCTCTCGAAAACGAAAAAAGACAATGAGTCAACTCGGGTGCCCCAGGACCGAGTCAACTCACCATAGGCTCCACGAGTTCTCCAAAACGGCCCTCATCAAGATCTTTGCCCACCCCTATGCCACCGTGTGCGAGTTGTACTGTGGAGGAGGGTTGTACATGGACAAGTGGGACGAAGCCCAGATTGGCCACTACATGGGAGTTGGTATCCAATTTTTATACTTTTTGGTTCTTCCTCTCGTTTCTTTGTCTTCTCCGATACTGGGTGCTGGTCTGCTTTTCTTCAGCTACTTTGTGACTGAAAAAACAGTTGGGTTTGTTGTTGGTAATGGTGTAGATGTATCGTCATCTGGAATAAGCCAAATAAGAGAAGCGTGGGAGAGTCAGAGGAAGGCGTACTCTGCTGAGTTCTTTGAGCTTGACCCTTGCTTGGTGAGCTTCTCTTTTTATTAATCACTACTAGTCTACTTTACCCATCTTTCGTTCCGTCTTGTTTTTAAATGCAGTAGAGATTTTTCTTTTCCAGTGCACTGCTAGTAATTGTTCTGATACTTATATACCGATAAGTCATTGGTTGGATTCTGCACATTCAGAATCAGTACGCAATGTGAACTCAGTGTCTAGCATAATGGGAGCCTTGTTCGTTGAGTTGGAAACTACAGGATTGTTCCTGCGTTAATTTGGATTGATGAAACTGTGTATCGATTGGTCATAAATCACAATGCAGCTCTTGGATGCGGCTTGAGGATTGTGGAGGATAATAAGACTGGGATGGTCAGATATGTTATGTCAGGTTTTCATATGAAATGGAACATGGACTAACAACAGTCTCAAATTGCAAAGACTTTATAAATAGCTTTTGATGGGGTTCCATAACCATTTGTTTGATACCCACAATTTTCACTAGGAATTAAAAAAAGGGATCCGGATTAGTTATTTTCACTTTTGCCACTTTTTCCCATATACCAAATACGGTTTGTTCCCTTTGGAATTCATAGCTGAGCTTGCTAACAAAGTTCTTATCATCAGCGAACTAACCTCTTGACTTTCGGTTGATTGGAATCTTGGTGTTTTTGACAATATTTTTTTCAGTATCTGGTAACTGTTGGCCTTGTGCTAGCCTCGCATATAGGGATGAAAGACCCTTTGTTTCTTTTTCACCTTTCCATTTCAAAGCCTTATAATTTTCTTTGAGATGTCTTTAGTCTTTGCCACGATATATCCCCTCATAATTGTATGAAATGTCCTACATACATATATACTTTTACTTGGATCTTTGCTTGCTCTAGTTCGCTGCCAGACAGTCTTCCGTTGAATTTTTGGCCTCCTCCTTACTTGCAGTATATTGCTTTGGCAGGAAAACATAGAGTTGCATTTACTGGAGAAGACCAATCAAGCCGATTTAGTGTGCTGCTTACAGCATTTGCAGGTTTTATTTATGTTTGCTATCTCTCTATCTCATGGTCCTGTATTTCCCCTCAGAGTATCGGGTTCCAAAGTTTAAAAGGATTTCTACTTGCAGTTGTGCTTTGAAACTGAGGAGAGAGGAAGGAAGCTTCTAGAAAATGTATCATCGTTGCTGAAACCGGGGGGTTATTTTTTTGGTATTACTCCTGACTCATCTACAATATGGTATGAAATGGTGGTTGTTAAAGATCTGCTGTTTTAAAGTTACTTGGTTGATTTTGTTGGGATTTTCTTTATTTGCTTGTTTGTATGCAGTTTGATTAACCAGTTTGCACATTTGCTTCAATTGATAGCGAATGTGCTGATTTCCTTAGGTAATCATTTATAAAGGTGGTTTCTTGGTATTGAAACTTAGATAATGGGCCCCTCATCTATTCACTTTACTCTCTCTTCTCAGTTGATTTGGTAGCCTTGAAGGATTTTGAATTCTGACCATATTATAAATTGCTGATATTACTGTGGTTTATTTATTCACATCAAGTTTACATATTTTTCTGTAATTCTCATTTTTTTCCAAATTTTAACAGGATGATGTTGATGCTTTAACCAAAATTATGCTCATCTTTTTTAGTTGATTTCAGCTTCCATTGAACCAGAGTCAATTTTCTTGGTTAGCAATTTGAGGTAGAAAGATTTCACATTGGAATTATCTGATGGTTGTGATAATCGGAGTAGGCATAAGAACTCCCTTCTTTTGAAGTTTTGGAGCTCTTGCTTGTCTGTCTTTCATCTCATATTTTGAATTAGGCAACACAGGCATAGAGACAGTGCTGAGATGAGTTCTGAGATTGTCAACATAGTTATTTGAATGAGAAAAACTTGCTTGCAGTGATTGAGATTATCACTGGCTGCATGTTAATTCTGTCCTTTAACATTGCTTGTTAGAGCCAGGACTCTGAGCTCAGATTTCCTTGATTTTTTTCCTCTATTCATGACATTGCTACTCTCTGTATGAGATCTTTCTTCTAAGCAAAATGAATGTTGTATACAATTGTTAACCTAGTGGTCCTACAGGGCAAAGTACCAGAAGAATGTTGAAGCATACCACAACAAAAGCAGCAGCATGAAGCCTAACATTGTTCCCAATTGCATTCGATCAGAGAGCTACATGATCACCTTTGAAGTTGAGGAAGAAAAGTATATATGAACTTCAGATATTAAGCATATTTCCTTTCTCCTTGTTTTTATTTATTTGAATTGAATGTTCTATATATTTCCAGGTTCCCATTATTTGGAAAGAAATACCAGCTGAAATTTGCCAGTGATATATCTGCTGAAACCCATTGCTTGGTTCATTTTCCAAGTTTCATCAGGTTTGTTTCTGCCATGAAAATGCTACTTTCGGTCTGACTATGTGACATGTGTGACACATATTATATATTTGGAGGTTTTTATACCAACATTACTATTTTAATGCTACGTTTTATACAATCCTATGAATTGCCATAAAAATTTTGTTCTGCCTCCAAAGCGACTGCTGATTAGCCAGAATTGACGGCTGTGAACTTTGGTTGCACCAGGAGGGGTATGTCTGAAAACAGAAAGAGTGTGAATTACACTCTACTCTGGATCAGCAACCTCTGAACTTCTCCCCTTTGTGAACGTCTCCTTTTAATTGTTAGGTCCAAAGACTTAAAGTTTATTCCTTTCGTTTTGTATCCATGTATTTTTGTGGGTTGCTAGTAATGGAATGGTTTTATTATCTTAAATGTTCTGTAGCTTTGTGGTTGCCTTTGAAATGTTCTAGTGATCTTCACCAATATGTGACTCAGGTTGGCAAGGGAAGCTGGTCTTGAGTATGTCGACATCCAAAACTTAACCGAATTTTATGATGATAACAGGTTTGCAGATTTGTGTTTCCTTCTTAAGTTCCATACAAAGTTCTGAAATAAATTAGAATCTCAATGATCCAAACAGGCCCTGAGGCCCAACTTTCAATTTGCTTGGTGTAGCATATTTGCTCACAATAGTCCGATTGAGAAAGGTTTATTTTTCGTTCACCTTATTTGTTTGTTGCCAAAAGGGCTCAATTTGCAGGTATCTTAATGAATTCTGCTCCAAACCTTGTTGATCCAAGGGGTAGACTTCTTCCTCGATCTTATGATGTCTTAGGTGATGCATTCACCTTTATTGTCTACTTCACTGCCTTTTCTCTCTGCCATTTATTACTTGCAAGTGACCCACTTCAGCAGTTCACTTAATAGGTCTTTGGGTGTTTTCCTTTTACAGGCCTGTATACCACATTTATATTCCAAAAGCCAGACCCAGATGTTGCGCCCCCAATAATGACCCCCTTATTGCAGGAGACGAGCTACAATCATGATGAGGTAAAGTGTTAATGATATTCGCAAAAGGCTTTTATAAGAGGATGATGGCGGACAGCTGTCATTCTTTCACATAGTCGGTAGGTTTGAGAATTTCCTCTGATCCCCCCCCCCCAAAAAAAAAAGAAGGGACCAAAAATAACGTGTTTAAACTGAAGTTAAAATGCAAATCTTGAGTTCAATCTGATGGTAATCGAATCTCAGAGTTGCCTCTCTCAATGATCATTCCTCTTTATAGCTTTTGCTCGTCTGATGCAGAAATGACCCTTTTTCCCCCCAATCCCCTGAAAGTGTTTTCCGTAGCTTCAATTCTATTCGTTTTGCTTTACTTGGTGTCTATTGATGTTGTAGAGAGAATGGCAGGTGACTGGCTGGAGAGACGATGAAAAAAATGGACATACAGAGCCACCTCTTGGATTAGGCAAGATTAATGACCAGAAAGGGATTTTGGGTCCTGGACCTGCAGATTTACGTTTCTCAGAGGCACTTTGACCTGATTTGGAAACAAGCAAGAGGGATGTGGATGGCAAAGGGAAGACCAAGATTTGGCGTTGCGATCGCTGCCAACTAATTTTGTGCATGTTGCAACGATTGTTGGTATTATGGAGGTTCCATCTATTACTTAGTTCCAACTCTGTTTTTCATCACAATTCATCTGTCTTGTCTTCTCTCGTTCGGTGGCCTTGGCATGTTTTTCATGCATAGGTTGTATATATAAACTCAAAACTGAATGAACAAATGCTATTAACACATAATGTACATGAAGCTTTCCTAAATCCGATTCTGTTTCCATTGAAGCTTGTGCATGTCTAGTCAAATTTCGGGTGTGTGCTCTATCACCATCTGAAGGGATACCACTCTTTTGTTTTTTTTTTTTTTGTGAAATTCATTCCACAAAAGAGTTACAAATGCTGAATACAAACGGACCTTTAGGGTCGCTTACATCATCATTCGAAGCCCAAAGGGTCATGCACCAATTTGCCTTAAAGGTCTGCTAGCGTCATGTTGATGACGGAGTGCCATTCAGTATGGACCATTACCGTTTATGGACTCATGCACGAGCGTCATCTTGATAAGAAGCAAGCTTAAAAATAATTGATGGACCCCTCAAGGGGTTGCGTTGGTGATCAAGTGAACTGGCCATTGTACCACTAGCGGAAGTGAGATAAATTGGTATAGCCTAGAGGGATGAAAGGTCCATGGATGGATAGTAAGACAATTCATTCCAATTTTGGTCGAAGATTTTTAAGCTTGCTTCTTATCAAGATGACGCTCGTGCATGAGTCCATAAACGGTAATGGTCCATACTGAATGGCACTCCGTCATCAACATGACGCTAGCAGACCTTTAAGGCAAATTGGTGCATGACCCTTTGGGCTTCGAATGATGATGTAAGCGACCCTAAGAGCAGACAATTGACAAGGGAATGGAAGAATTTTGAGGTGAAAAATAAAAATTATATAAAGCACGCCCAGTGGGACTCGAACCCACAATCGCCTGATTAGAAGTCAGACGCCTTATCCATTAGGCCATGGGCGCTGGTTCTGATAGGAATATAATAACTATTATAATTAATATATATTCAGGTCCGCTTTTTCCTGCCTTCATATTTTCAATTTAAAAATGCTAAATGCAAGTTAATATGTGCCAGGTTAATTTTTATGGTTAGAGTAACTTCTGATATATTTGGAAACTGAACAGAAAATCTGCAATTTGATTTATGTAAAATGGCATAGTTTCTGTTCAGCGGCTCAATATACCTCTAACAAACGTGGAGTCTGCGAACCAAAATTTTAATTAATGAGAGTTGATGAAAAAGTAAAAAAAAAAATTTAATGTTTACTGTAATAAAAAAAAGATGATTTTATAAAAAAATATTTATTTGTATTTATTTTATGAGGCTAAAATTTTGGATTGGCCAAAACCAAACACCAAATTACTCTCTAATGTTGTCTCTAATTCTTCCAAAAAAGCAAAGCACTCACATGCATCAGAATTCCCATAATACTCAAGATGCATTCTCCAGTTTACACTTGTTTCGTTAATTTATTATAATCTCTCCACACAATCCATTCACAGGTAATAATTGACTCTTGGCTAATTTTTCTGCCATCCGAACCAAGACCTCACCACTGCCAAATTCCACAAATGTAGCTGGAAACAACCTCGAGCTTACTCAGCTTGTGGTCTATAGAACACCATAACGGAAAACTTTATTATGTGTACTCTCTTCATTTAGTAGTACTTAATCTTTGTTACACCATATCTCAGACAACTGTCTCTCAATTCTCAAAGATGAGATTTATGCAAGAAATGGCATAAAGCAATTCGACAATCCATGTCTTGATATACAAATCCAAATTAATCTTCAAAATTGAACATTAACTCTAATCTTCAAGCTCGATGATCTTAACCGCAGACGCATCACCGAGTTTCTGGCAGATAACTACACGATCGTGTGGCTTTATGAGACCGGAGGCCTTGCCATGATCCAAGGCAATCTTTAGAATTGATTCATCTGTGGCATTTGTAGAATCAGCCTGCAAAATGAGTATGCTTGTTTTATCTAATGGGGTACTTAAGCAAAAGGTTAGGCAAGGGGCATATCAACCCTTTCCATCAGAGATATGCAGCACAAAAAAGGTTACTGTGCATGTCATTTTAGTAAATGCACAGTTAAGATAAATGAAACTCGCTTGCATAAAATACTCGTTCATTCCCCATTCAAAGATCCAGCACTAAGCTACACAAAAATTTCTGTTCAGTTGTTCTACACCAAGTACACAAAACTTGGATTAGGTCAACAGGATTTCAGCATAACAAATCTGGTCGAAGAATTGTTAAAATAACTAATATGGATAGAAGGTAATGTTAAATCATGGATGGCTAGTAATATTTAAGAAATTTTTCTTATTTGAAACCCAATTGAAGTGCTCTATATTCCTGAATTCGCATCGAAGGGAGTTTGAAGATATTGCATCTTTATCTGATTCTCAAATAACCACAAACAATTTGCAGTGCACCAGTGAAGTCTACACCAAAACTACGTTCACTGTTCAGTGTTTTACTCACATGTCAAATAGCATATCTGCAATTGATGTCAAGGGGATAGCTTAGACTTACGGCCAAACAAAAAATTGTCAGTCTACTAAAGTTGGCAGAACAATAACAGAATCTAGGAGTCAACAAATTCTTTAGTAAACAGTCTAGTTGTAAAATGAGGACTACCATAGAGTGACTGCATCAGATCATTGATATTCCAAATGCAAAACTAATTTTGTTTCAGACTACTTTAAGGGTGGGAGAGAGAGAGAGAGAGAGAGCTTCCATTTATATTGACGTCATAGGCTTCCTATCCTATAAATCCAATGCGATACTTACTGGATGTCGAGGATCTGCAAGCATGGGAAAAATGCCTCTGACAATTAGTGACTGCCTTGCCTGCCACAAAGTTCATAAAAAAGAACAGTTGACACTGATTAGAATCAGTTTCAGTCAGCATTGCATATGGTAAGAACTACTGCAGATAAAATGAATACCATGATATCCAAATAAATGTTATAATTAACTCGAACATAAAAGATACCCAAAACTCATGCACAATAGAAATTCCTCTCAAATTGCTCTTCAGATATCATTATCAGTAGATAAGAAAGAAAACAAAAAAGAAATTAGTATCAACAATGACAATTTTTTTGTCCTAGGCAAACACAATACCAATTTTTCCATGACAAAATAGAAGGATACTGTGCAATAATTGATTTTGATTTATACATTTGCAAGTACAACTAAAAACGATCATTAGATCTGAAAAATTAGTTATAATTTCCAAATGCAAGTAATTGCCATAATCTGCAGTGCTACATCATCAAGTTCAACCCCATTCACAACAAGGAAGTACAGTGATTAAGAACAGCTAGAAGTCTACAGAAGAATAGTATAATGATTGAGAGAAAACTCAAGATCCTTTGTGCATTGCAGAAACACTTCCCAACAAGCTACAGAGATTAAAATGCCTCGTGAGAGAGCTGTGAAGGGTGAGCTCTTGGGATCAAAACCCACCATGTGCATGTATAACTCGCCAATTTTTTTCAAAAGAAAAAAAAAAGATTATGCTGTCCTGTTCTAATATCCATCAGAAATAAGTTGCTGTAACAGAAGCCCTAGATAAATGAAAGTCAATAGGATACCTCAAAAGCACCAGTGAAAGTCCAGCAGAGTTGGTTTGTTTTAATCTGGGGGATCACAACAGATAAGACAGGCATTGTTGGCCTATACTTCGCAAGTAACCTACGTCAAAAGAAAAGAGATGTGCATGCAAGAGTGAGTATGAAAGTTGAAGCAAATTATCGCTAACAAAGTTGATCATCAAAATCCGATAGGAACAAGAGCGAGCAAAACTAAGTATACACAAACCTAATGCACCAAGATATCGAAGACATTTGCATACACATTTTTCTGGTTTTCTTTATAAGTAACTTTAGAAGGTAAAGAAGAAAGCGCAAATACACCAGGGATACAGAATAGCTACTCCGAAAGAATTACAACCCAAAATTCGTAATATTTAAAGAAATTGAAGAAAGGGAATGGACCCTCCCTAAAGAAGCTATAGTCATGCCATGATTCTAATGATAAATACTTAACAACAATTAAGGATGCTCTTTAGCATTAAGGACTCGTTCCAAATATTTATACTCTCATGAGGACCAAATTTCCCATGTCAACACAGAAACAACCATGCTATTCAGCATGAACAATACAACACAACATAGGGAAAACATAAACAACCATACCCCCCTTGCCACCAAACAATGGAGTGAAAATGACCAAATTAACTCCCAACTACTTGTGCAAATAAGAAACCATCTTAGAATCCATAAATTGCTCCAACAAAACCGTCTGTTGCTTCCCAAGTATGATATAAGAGGGAGGGGAGGGGGGGGGGGGCGTAATACTCTTCCAATGAAACTTCAAACCAATAAACGCTCTTAAAACATCATAAAACATCAAACCTCAAATTTTCAGGCAGTGCTGATTTCAAAAACATATTAGATAGAATCGGCTTATAGAATAAAGGCAGATTGTAACTGTGAAATACTAACGTACTAACATCTGTAGCCTCATCAGCTTGTGGGGGCCAATTAGAGTTGACATGTACTTCTGTACTTCGTACTGCTCCTAGCAAATAAAATCTAACATCTTGTGTGGGAATTTACATAAAAACATATAACGGTGCAAAACTAGTTTTGTGCAGCTGTCACACAACCAATCCGCAGGGGAGAGTAGCTAGGATTTTTTTTTGGGGAAAAGTCACTTTGAGCTCTCAAACTACCAAAGCAATATCAGACAGGGGTCTCAAGTACCACCTTTGATACATTGAACCCAAAAACTACCAAATTTTATATTTGTGCCCCTAAAAAAGATCCAACCATCAAACTCGTGTCACCTGTATTATAAATTATAACAGTCCAATTCTAGTTTTGTCTGTCACACAAGCAATCCCTTCCAGAATATTGTGATATCCATATGCGATTAAAAGTAAACTTTTAGTTACAGAACACAAAAGTTTGAAAAGGAAAAGAGGAGGGAGAGAGGGAGGACCTTGCAGTGCTTCCAGATGAAGTGAAACAAATAATTACAGAGGCCCTCACCTTGATGGCTGCACGTACCTGTTTTTGCCAGAGATTCAACTTATCTCTAATTTCTCAAAAAAAAAAAAAACTTCTTCACTAGCAATCTACATGATGGTGACAAGAAATAAAAATAGACTTGATGCAAGGCAGGAACATCAAAGGGAAGTACCGCAGTTGAGGCGATAGATTCCAAGTGGCTCATTGGTTCCCCAACATATTTGACAGTCTTCTTGAAATATAGATATTGATTGAAAACCTTCTCTGCCTGCAGATAACATTGTAGTTAAATAACCTCAATCCAAAGTTGAGAGGGGGAGAGGTGGGGGTGGGGGTGGCAATGACAGAAGCAACAATTTCTCGGACATTATATCCTCATCTATCTAAATCCCTCGAGTCCGGAAAAAAATAATATCGTTTTGGGAAGAGCCCGAGGACATGTATGTCATCTCACCAACACATGTAGAATATACAAACACCAAATGGGCAGTCCATAATGAAATGTAGATTCCCACAAAACACGGAGTAGGTAAGCTGGATATCTAATTTCCCACCAGAAAAGTGGAAGTTAGTCATCGTTGTTAGATAAGCAGACTGAATTTAAGTCTTCCACATCAAGGTTTTGAACAGAGCTAACAGAAGTCACCACCAATACAACCCATGTAAGACAGTTCTCAAGGTGCACTTGTAAGTCTAATGACTGGACACCTTCATACAAAGCCCAACCTTTTTTGGGGGGATGGGGGAGAATACAAATGCGAAAATAATAATAATAAATAAAAATTATAACAGAAACAAATAACTCTTGTGACACTGCTGTGACTGGTAAGGCGCTATTGAAGGCAAACAAGATAACATAGAAGCTACCCCGTCCATTGGGTTCATAAAGATCTCTCACTACTTCAATTTTGACAGCAGTTTTTTGGATTAGGCTATAGAATGGAGACTTACGATTTGAATGAAGCCAGAGGACGGATTGGGATTAGGCATGCTTAAGGTTAATAGATTTTCTCCTTCAGCAATAATAAAGAGAAGCGAGAGCGAGAGAGATTAAAGCCTAACAATATTATCTCCAGACTACAAAAGTATTACCCAATTAAGAGAGAGTGCAAAGCAATCTATCTATCTAAGATGAGAGAAACAGTAGGAGGTAGAGAAATAGACTATAAAAAAACAACAAGACTTACCTCTCCACAAATCTTTCCAACGATGGAAATCGTCTCGACTGGATACAATCCCCGAAGGGTCTCTGCACCTAGAAGAATCGCATCGCTCCCTAACAAAGAAAGAGGCAACAATCTATAAAGGTCCATGATTGGTGCACATCCATGCTTGTAGTGTTAGCAATGGTCAATAAAATGCAATATCGCAAAAGATAATAATAAAGCAATATAATTTTGCCACTGTAAATCCAGATATTGGGATTGGACTTCACCTCATATCAACAGATAAAGAGTAGATATCAGGAACAACACCATACAATAGCTATCCACCAAAAGTAAGGAACAGAATAACTTCAGTCAGAGTCTGAAATATACCATCCAATACTGCATTGGCAACATCTGTTGCTTCAGCACGAGTAGGTCTCAGGTTGTCAGTCATGCTGTCCACAACACGGGTAACCACTGCCGGCTTTCCAGCCATGTTGCACTTGTAAACAGCAGCCTTTTGAAATAGAAACACCTATACAATTAACAAAGGACGATTAGCAGCACAGCATTCCAGGTCCAATTACAGTGCACAAACATAAGTCAGAGTGAAAAGGCCCATGATAATTCCAAACATTACAACTATAAATATCTTCCTTAATTGTACTGGTGTAAGATTTGAGCCAAACCAACCTTCAACTAGAGGGATTATTCTTATCCTAGTCCATGTCACACTAGACTATAGGGCGTGCAGGATAACTAGCAACCAGAGGCATGCAGCAATGTGTGACAAACAGGCCAAAATACACAAACACTTTTTCGAACAGTAGGTTCGTACATATTAATGAATCCTCCTACTTGTGTCGCTGTTGCGGTTCGCAAATAACAACTTGTAGGCAAGGATACAGCAAATAGAATACAAGCAAAACCCAGCATTAATGGACGGGGTCAGAAGTGGGGAACCAACATCCACATGGATTAGTTATAGAAACAAGTAACACACAAAAAATTGAAAGCTCACCAGCTCTAAGACATCCACATTCTCAAAATCATAAAATGCATTCCTTCTCTCCTACCATATAAATCAGAAATTCCAAAAAATACTCTATTCTGTGTACCTGACATCCCCCTAGATAAATAAAACAACGAAACTATTTATTCAGAAGAAAAGTTGGATCATCAGGCCCCTTCTTTTTCCTCAATGAGAAGTCCATTATTATAACATTAACCACCAACGCCCATCTGTTGTCAGTCGGGGAGAAGATGCCTCTCAGTCTAATAACATTAACCACCAACATCATATTTATATCCCATTCGGATTTGAAAAATACCTTCTCTGGTGGTAGATCTATCCCCAAGTTTCCACGAGCGATAATGATACCATCTGCTTCCCTTAGGATCTCATCAAAATGAGCTAACCCCTGCAAGAATACATGAAAAAGAGAAACGTATATTCAAAATCAAAATTTTCAAGTATCACTCCTACTCTCACTGCCATTCCTTACCACTATACAGGCTAGACATAGATTGTAGGTCCAATAACTTGGACCTACCATATTTGTCTGTTGTCCATATGGTGATAAGCAGATCGTTGCAGGAACATAATTATTGTTTTGCACCTCACCTCTACATTTTCAATCTTCGCAAATATTTGAGTTTGACGAAGGTCACCTAATTTAGAAAGAAATTCACGGGCCTACAAAATGGAAGAAAGGTCAAAATCCAATGTGAGAAGGAATTAAAAGGAGAATAACTACTGAAGCACACTCTAGAATATAAGGTTAACCCATCATGAAGTTAGGAACTAATAAGAAACAACAAGGATGAAGTTAGGAGCTAATAGAAACAAAACAAATATGACTGGATGGAGACGGGAGTGGTCAAAACAATAAAATTGAAACGACAAAAATAATGAGATAAAGCAACAGTTATTACATGGTGAATATCTTCTGCATGCCGTGTATATGACAACGAGAGGAAGTCTATCTTGTTTTGAGCGCCCCATGTTGTTATAACCTGATATTAATGTACAAAATGTCATGCAAGAACTTAAAATGAAAGCTAAAACTGCATAAATAATTATCTTAACTATCAATTGAATGCTCTCTCTCTCTCTCTCTGTAATAAAAACAAAGACAATAAGCCCATTCCCCTTTCTACAAAGGTAAAATCATTCATCCTTTCGGCATTTTTTTTTCCAAAAACTTGAAGAGCCCAGGCTATCAACTTGAACAAGAATGAAATACACCCCATTACTTGATCACGGGATCTAAGCCACTGATCTATTTCTACACCGCAGTAACATGTAGAAACCCTTTATGGGTGCCAGAGTAGAAGACAATCATGCAACATAACCCCAGAGTTAAGATATCTCCTAAAGTGTCCAAGCTAAAACTAAAATCCGTATGTGGAAAGACCAACTAAAACACCAAACTTGCAACTAAGCTAACCAGCTGATTTGGAATAATTTCTCAGTACTCTTCCTGATGTTAGCCAACAAAAGGAACCAAACTTCAACAGAGTCAAATCGGCTTATACCCACCCAATATTGGATCACTCCCTAAAATGCCCACAAATGCCATTTTAATTCTAGGTCCTCTGAAACATTTCTGATGAAAACACAATACATTTGCCAACATTAATGGGTGCCAAGAATTAGGTAAAAATCGCAATGTTCATGGTTCATTTTCTTATGCAAATAGAAAAGCTTACCTCTTTATCTTTGTCAGTGAGTGTAGGTAGATCGATACGAATATGAGAAACATGCAAAGTATACAATGACCCAGACAAAGTAGCAGAATTCTTAATCAAACAAACCACATCATCACCATTCACCTCAGTGACCTGCATCATGGAAGCAAAACTTCAAGGATTAATGAGCATAGAACACCACAGTTTGTGAAGTTTCTTGAATATCAGCAGCCCTTTAATTTTTATAGTAAAGTCCATTGGTGTTGCTCATATTAGAAAGAAGCACAATCGTAGACAGCAATGTAGCAACCTAATTACTTCAGTCTTATTTTCAAAACTAGGATCAAGATAGATAATACCTGACTAGGCAATTAGGTCATTGGTATGCCAGAAAAGTAACTCATTTTTCAGATTTGACTCACCTCCAACCACACAGATGTAGTTTCATTTCCAGAGAAGAGGTATTGACCAATAAATATAGTGTCTCCCTTCTTCACTGCCTACAAATACCAAACTACTATCAATATGAATTCTTTCCTCACCATTCAGCAATAAGCATCTGGACATTCTTTAGGGTGATACAAAATAACATACAAAAACCAATAAGCACCTAAACAAAAGCCTAATGGTAAATATGCTACTAATATCCAACTTGAACTCGAATTGCAGTAGTTAACTCCACAGACAGCTAAGGAAACCAAAAATCAAAGGCAACTGAGGATATGCCGGCCAGTTTTTGGTGTAGAGTTGTGTAGGTGCAAAACAGGTGTTTCATAATCGATCTAAATAAACATATATCCAGCAGAATAACAGCAATGCGAAGATGGTTTCCAGCAAGGAAAAATATCTAGTAGCTTGAAGACCTAAACATTACAAAACTGATATGTTTTATTGGAGCCAAAAATGAATAGATCATGAAAGAGTAAATACTGACCTTTGATAAGCCATTAAAGTTTATGGGTAATAGGTTTGAAGTAGCTTCTTTTCCTTGATCAGGTGTTAGGACAACCAACGTATCTGCTTGAAGGGATATTGGGTGGTCAGTTTTATTCACAATCTGCAACTCTGGACCGACAGTATCTAGCATTACCTGAAATAGAATAATAAGAAATTAAGTTCACATTCTCCCCTCTTTGCAATTCAGAGAAATTAAGAATTATAAGGGAGTAGCAAATCATTCTACAGAAACTCTCATAATTAGCCAAGTTTGACCATGATCAGTTAAATTTGCATGAGTGAAAAGAGTAACGAAGATACAGACAAGGAAAATATGGAATACACAAATGACAAACTTACTGCACATAGCTTGTTGGTGCTCTTAATTGCTGCCTTCAAGTTTTCCAATGTCTCTAGGTGGAATTCCATATCACCCCATGAAAAATCGAACCTTGCCACTAACATTTACAAGAAAAAATCAACAAAACAATATATTAAATTTAACTGGAAGATAAGTCCATATCTAACTGCAAAACACAGTGAGGGTAAACCCACGGATAACGTTTAATCCTCTGTCCTAACTAATAATAGTGGATAACGTTTAATAACAAAGCAAAATAGTCAATTTTCAGACAAGGCAATAAATGGGGCAATACCGGACATTCCCGCCTTTAGGCAACCAGAAATTATCTCGACAGATCGTGATTTCAGCCCAAGTGTTCCGACAATCTTCGTCATTGCTGGAAAGACAGTCTGCGGAAAACATATCCCCATGGAGAAACAGTGAATGAGAACACATCCAAGCACTCGCACCAAAACTCACAAAACAAATAAATCTGGGCAAAACTTCTAAAACAAAAGCATTTTTTAAACAAAGTCGCCGTTTTCTAATATCTTTAAGCAATAAAGGAAGATGAATTCTGAAGTAAACTGCTATCGGTTTTAGTATCATCTCTGGGAACAGAGTCGACATTTTAATCAAAGCACAGACGGAATACAAAAAACCACTAGTACTTCCACCAGTGTTATAGAGACTGTATCAGCGAGCACTTACAGGCTTCGAGGACTCCAAAATGGAGGACATCCTTATGGGTTCCTCCAGAAGCAAGTGATTCGAATGCATTTTTCCGGTGGTCAGAGAGTGGAACTGTGGAACCCAAGAGAGCAAACTTTCTCAGTTGAGAAAATCTTTAGATGGGTTCTTATGATTTTATAGTATTTATTGGGTGATAAGGTACTGTTACTGTAGAGCTTTATGCAAAGCGAGCACGGTGAATGTAGAGTAAAATCCACGCGCTTGTAGTAATAAAATTGCCGAGGGAAAAAATCAAAGAGAATATCCTTCAAGATTTACACCTGTCCGGTGCCTGTATTATTTATGTTTATGGCTGGAAGCAAGGCAGTGCGCAGATTTCAATTCAGAAGAATTCTTCTTGTCCTCGTGAAAGATAGAAAAACTACACAATGATATACAAGCAACGGCTCCCAAAGAAAAGGAAAGGAAAGGATATTGGTTTCTTACCAAGCAAGCAAACAGTGCAACACACCCGGCCAACCAGATCCTGTCATGCATTAATATCCCTGCTATTCCTCCAGACAGCGACACCCCCTCTGCACTGCAGGGTGGTAAGTAACAGGAGCAGTTGTTTCTTCTCTCTTTTTTTTACAGATTACGGTCCAAAAGACCAGACCCGAATACGAAGGGATTTTGAAAAGGATAGTAGAAAAGTCATTACATGATTCATGGAGGCAGAGGGTGATCGGACAAACTTTCCTCTACTTTAATGAAATCCTTGCTTTTGCTTACAAGTAACTTTCCTCTATTTAGGGCTTGTTGTTTGTCTTGTGCCGTGGTTGTCTATCCGCCCTTTTCGTGGGCTTATCCGAGTCCTTGTGGCTCTTTTCCGACCCTTTGTTGGGTCTCGCGACGCGTCGTTTGTAGCGTTTTTTCGGCTTGTCCAGGTCTTAATAGCTTTGTCTATTATGTCCGGTCATCACTCCCTCTGTCCTGCATGGAGTTCATAGTGGTTCCTCTGATCCGTTGGAAGGTCTTGTTGGTTGTGTCTGTGTGTGGTTTTTTTTTAGTCTTTTTGTTGTGTTCGTTTTTTAGTCGTTTTTAATCTATTTGTTGTTTTTCGAGAAAAAAAAAGTAAAAAAACAAAAGCACAAATGGTTTCGCAGAGCAAGAAAAATGGTTTTGGTCAATGATACATTAAAAACGTTACAAATTCATTCTCTCGGTAATATTATAAGTTTCAATTATTACAAATCTGTTTAATTCGTGCCAAAATTTTGAAAAAAATAAAATAAAAGATATTCCCCACGTTCTCTGCTCCTCCTTTGAAGAAGACTCCAAATTTTTTGTTAGTATTTGGATTGGACATTAGTGCTAGAAACCATCTAATCTGGACATTTGTATTTAGATTAAAAGGAGTAAAAAATAAAATAAAATAATATACCTCAATTATTCAAGTAAGCCACAATACGCAAATGTCTCAACTAATCACAAATTAAGGGCGTATATAGCATTTAAAATAAAATAAATAAAAATGCATTGGATTATCTTTTACTTAATAAATTCTTTTAACCTGAATTCTACTATAACCCAAACTGTAGTTGAGGGGTCCATGTCTTTTATGAATGCTGGTTATGTTTATATTTTCTAATTTAACTTTTACTCCTAGTTTGACTGGAAAATTTCAAAGCAGTTTTATTATGTGGAAACAAATATCTTAAAATTCAAATATATTATAAAAATATTCTTTATACCTTATATTAATAGAATTCTGATCAGGTTACATTTTGACCTCGATGTTAATAAAAAAATGTAATAATACCTATGGTGAATCATGCACGTGGCCAGGGACGAAGCCAAAAATTTTTTTTGGGGGGGCCGGAATACAATTGCAAGCAAAAACATTTTTTCGGGGGGGCGGAATACAATTATAAGTAAAATTCAAACAAATATTTCGATTATAACTTAAAAAATGTTAAAAAAAATTCAAAATCTTTGGGGGGACCACGGCCCCCGGGCCCCCGTATATTCGTCCCTGCACGTGGCAAATTTAAGATATTTAAGTATTAAATTCTATATAAGTTAATGGAATACTTCCGTAAAAATTTTCTATATAACCCTAATGAGCTAACCAGGCTGGGCATTGGGCAAGACCTGGAGCCCAACGAGTTTGCTCCCATAATGGCTCTGGTTTGAATTTTCGAGATACAAACAATTATTTGAGGTCTCCTAATAAAGCCAGTATGATATAATATGTGTGGCTCAGGGCTGCACCGGCTAGAGTTTATCAATCCATCGAGAATACCTACTCTGGTCCTACCAATTTAGATTTCTCCTTATTATCTAAAAAACAAATTCTATATTAAACTAGAAGAAGGAACGTGCTATGACTTAACGGTACTGTCAAAATATTTCGATTCTATGATATTAATACATACGTGAACTTCGGACATTTTAAATTACCATACTATATATCCAGGGGCGGAAGCAAGGCCGATACCCATCGCACCCCCAAAAAAAAAAATTTAATGTAATTTTTTTTTCTTTATAAATTAACCAAGTCCGATACCCATTAAGTTCATGCCAAATAGACTTAATGGGTATCGGATCTAAAATTTTTTATCTATACATTGATTTTGTTCTTAGTGTTACATAATAATTAAGGCAAATATACAGTTATTATAATTTTTTGTTTTGCATCGATTACAAGTTCTTCAATC
Source organism: Myrica gale (assembly GCA_963930655.1). Classification (NCBI taxonomy): domain Eukaryota; kingdom Viridiplantae; phylum Streptophyta; class Magnoliopsida; order Fagales; family Myricaceae; genus Myrica; species Myrica gale. Next base: position 4,033,860 of record OZ005607.1, read on the forward strand.
GAGGGGTAACTTCCTGTCATCTTACTAAATTTATGTTAGTAAAAAATTCTTTATACTTTGCTCCTATTTTTTTACAATCAAAGACCACTTCATTTTTTTCTCCCTATGTTGATTTGTTTCTTCATTTTTATTAAAGACCTAAAAAAATATTGTGTTTGTTTAGGATCCTTGTATAGGTCAAAACAAAGTTCTGACAACTTTTTGGATATGTTTATCTAATGAACTCTTTTACTAAATCTTGTTTATCTTGAAAATTTTGTTTTATTATTCAGAGTATGGTTTGTCATCAATTGTTGGTCTCTGTGTGAAAGTTGCTTTGGAGAATGTGAATATCTTTCAATTCCAAATCCATATAACCTAGAGAAAGTAAATTACAAATGCATCCCAGTAACCTTTTGTCAAAAAAAAAAAAAAGAGAAAAAATGGAGACTCTACTCTCTAGGTAGTAACCAAAAAATGTAAGAAAGACAACCCCTAGTGACATAAAGATCTCAACCATCATAATCATCGTAATTTGTTCTAAAATTTTAAAATTAGTAGGGAATTAACTTGGATTAAATCATAAAGAGTGATATGCGTAATAATATGAGAGATAAATGGATGAATGATTGCATGTTAGTGTACATCGAGCAATAAGTTTTTAAAACTATTGAGAACGAAGTCATTTTGCAACTTTTTCGGAAGATGTAAACTCGTATGATCCAATTATCACCTCTCAGTCGCAGTACATATTACGGTACATGTATTCCAATATTTTTAATGTTTTTTGTCCTTAATTTTCGACATTGTACCTCTAAGACAATATTTTGCATTACGAAATAATTTTTTTTTGTCATTTCGCCTTTAAAGTTCGACACCCATAAATTTTGATCCTGATTCCGCCAGTGTATATATCTATATATCTGAAATACTAGATGAGAAAAATATTTAAATACGTGGCACTCTACACCCCAAATGGAAAGTAATGAACAAAAAACTACTTCATAAGTTTCTTAGCAAAAAAAAACATTTAATATATCCACTTGTCATTTAACGCTCACTGCAATCATCATAAAAGTTTGACTAGACGACAGAAAGTGAGCACACACCGGCTGTGTTTGAGAGTTAAAATTTTGGGATATTAAAATTTTAGGGTATTAGATTTAATAAAAAAAGTGAAGAGATTGATAATTTTTTATATTTATTATAGTGAAAAGTAATGATTTGATGAAGAGAAAGATTATATTATAATTTTTTACTGTGTTAAAATTTTAAAAATCGTAAAATTTTAGGTTACAAATGCAACCTAGCATTTGCTAGGTGAAGATAATTAATAAGTAACTAGAGTTTAGCTGGCCAGCGAACCTTCAGCTCAATTGGCACATCCTTACATTTGGGCAAAGTTTGATCCCTTTAATTTTGGTGTAAGCAGCTTAACTGCTTTCCCCAACTCTCTTTACCTGAAAAAAAAAAAAACTATGAGTTTAGCCATGTGATGTGACAGCAGAACTTTTGTACTGGGGGCCAACGAAGATATTAAAAAAAGTATCACTAGTAATTAAACAATATATGAAAAAAATACTTACATAAATAAATAATATATATATATATATATATATATATATTAAGAAAGCACAATAATAATTTTGTTATTCGCAAATATATGATGTACGTACCATTCATCACATATGAAAGTCACAAATAGAAACTTATTTTTTGTTGTAAAGGTGTATATAATATAAAGAGTGATAAAAAAATGAAATAAAAACGAATTGTTATGTTAGTAATGACCACTTAGCGTAACACTCCTTTATTTTAGCACATAAATATATTAGATATAACTGAATATTATATTCGTGAGAAAAAAATACATTATTGAGTAGGAGCAACGTCTTAATTTCATTTTATTTGTAGCTCACTTTTTGTCAAAGTCTAAGACCAATAAAAATAGAAAATACATAACAATTTTGTTGAAAATAATAGAACAAAGATATAAAAAAAATAAGCCAGTTTGTTGTAAGAAAAAATAGGATTTGGCGATTGAGGAAAAAAATAATGAAATAAAAGGCTAAAAAGTACCTATGTGATAATATTATTTATGAAATTTTGTGTTTTATTATTAACTGTATTATTTTTACCTTTCAAAAGCTGGTGTTAGTTAGAAAATAATAATACAAAAGATGGTGTTTGTTAGAAAAAATAAAAATAATTATACTATCATTTACTTGAGATTTATATTAGTTGTAGATCCACAACACCCTATCCTTTAGCTTGGACTTTCAAAAAGAAAGATAAAAATCCTATTTATTCTCTCATTTTGGTGTAATTCATAAAATTATTAAGGGGTCAGACTGCAATTTGCATAGGAAGATTTTCAGATTTAGGGGAAGAAAGGTAGCTTGGAAAGGAAATTTTTTAGCAGGGCAGGAAAGTAATTTGGACGAAAAATCTTCAGATTTGAAGCTAGGAGTTTTACTAGTTTGGATGGCACAATTTTGAGTTAAATACACTTTGCACACTTTTATGTTTGGAGGTGTTGACACATTGCACCTCAATATTTTATTCTTTAGATATTGAGCTCATTATGTTATCTCCCCCTAACAACTTGCACCACTAAGTGAAATTATGTCTCAAATCAGACTGTAATCGTTTACACGTACCTCTCACTTGACCTTAGTCACTGTTAGATTATTGTATTGCCTTGAATTCAAACAATGTTTGCTTACAAATTACCTAAATATGTACAATATCAGCATATCTCTTTGAAGGTAGACGTTTATTGCCTTGGAATCATCATTCTTAAAGTCCTTACCGACAAATTCCTCTCTCGATATCTTAGTAATGACAAGAGCGATACGGTTATTTGACGTCCAATTTCACTCTGGGATGCAAATCGTTGGAGGAGATAATATAATAAGCTCAATGTCTCAAAAATAACATATTGAGATGTAATGTGTCAACACCTCCAAATAAGGGGTGCAAAGTGTATTTCTACAATTTTTTTACGGACTTCAATACCTTTTTACAAATAATTTTTTTATGAACTCCAATAACATTTTAAATAACTCTTTACAAATTTCAATAATTTTTTCACCAATACTAAAAGAATCTTTGTTATTTAGATAATTATTTTTTACCTTTTTGCCCATCAACTTAATTTAAACGGGAAAGTTTTCAGTTTTAGGGGTGTGCAGGATTAGATTTTCACATGGACATTTTTATATATAATTTGATTAAGATATTATGTGTATTTTTCTCTAAATTATAATAATAACAAAATTATAAAGATACTGATTGGAGTTCTATAACCAAAACACAGTGGTTGTTCCCTATTTTTTCTTGTGTACTTTTTTTAGGAAAATATTGTGATTTGATTATATATAAAAAAAAGAATGTTATGATTTGTGATTTTTCTTTTTATTTTATTCTGAGCAATTGGACAATACGGTAATAATTTGCAAGTTTGGGGTTGATCAGCCGCGGGCGTGTAACAGCAAGTACTAAAACCTTCCGGATAGGCGGATACAGCCCCGTACCCCCCCCCCCCCCCAACCGTTCGCATTTTTACTCCGTCGCTTCCAAAAGAGAATCCATATTCGAAGCAAAACCCATTTACGATCCCAATAAAATGGCTGATAACGCCGAAATTGCAAGTAGCAAAGAAGACCCAAAACCACCCAAAAACCTGTTCTCGCTGTTCCCCAAGTTCAACCTCGAGCTCCCATTTTTGAAGCAAGCACCGAAGGCAGCGGTTGTTGTTAAAGAGGAAGTGGAAACAGAAATTGTGGTTGGCGGTGATAAAGGCGAAGCCGATACGAATAAGAAGCCGGACGTGGTGAAGTTTTCACAGAGGAGAACATTGGTTCCATCGCCTGTGACCATTGAGGCCGAAGAGTCGTCTGCTAAGACTTCCAATCCTGTTATTCTCTGGCAGGTCTGATATCTGTTTATGTGTGCATTTGAAGTTTCTTTTTTCTTCGTGTTCTGGTAATTTGTCTTTGGTTGCTGGGAGACTCTGGATGCTATGACTCGTAGTCTGTTTTGTTCGGTCACTGGATGGTGTCATTTTCGTCGGTGAGTAAAAATTTACAATTGGGTTTGGAAAATTTGTGTCTTGGTTTTGAGTACCTTGATGACGTTTCTCAACATTGTAAAAAATTTGTGTGTTGGTTTTGAGTGAAAATAGTGTAAAGATTGTTTGTTGAGAGAGTACCTTGATGACGTTTTATCTCCATTTGCTTGGATGGAAATTTTTTCTTGTTTCAGGAAATTGTTCCATGTGGAAGTTAACTTTTAGATGAGAGAATATTCACATAAACACAAACAAAAAACACATAGATTTGTTTGTGTGTATGTAATCTATGAGCTTGTTTTCCTAGAAGGACTTTTAGGATGTGTAATCTGTCACACCTCAGGCATTTGAAGTCAAGAGGCCAAAATTGGAAAGGAGGAGGCCATTAGGAAGGCCAATTGATTACCCGTGAAACCTATCAATTTGATTCGCCAAAGATGGAACTGAATGGTGAAGATTTCCATGACTTGGTCCTTAAAACAGATACAGAAGATGGGAAAAAGCCAAGAGGGATATTAAAAGCGTGGGAAAAGAAGGTCTGCACAGTGATTTGAGACTATGGGTGGGAAAAGTTGCAAAAAGTAAAGATAATATGCCCTCAAAGTTGAGCCAAATGAAGTAACATCCAATTAACTTGAAGTATTGGAGAACTTTGATGATTGGGGAGAATCGATTAAGTAATGTTAGTAGATTGTTTTTTTGAAGATAGTGGGACATGAGAAGCATCTTATTGAGGGAGAGAAATAGTGGATGCTGTTAGTTGATCAGTCTAATAAGAAGCCATGATGACTTGGCACTTTAACTTGTGAATCATTTTGATAGCTGAGGATTGGATGAGTTTTCATCTTTTATGAGAAGGTTGGACGAGTATTTTTGCAGCAAGATTACTCTAAAGTACGATTGGCTGTACTGCTTGGTTTGTTAATGGGTACCCTGTCCAATTCATAGGCATGTTGAGAACAGAATGGGTGTGGTTTTCTTTCGCTGAAACAGAGTTATCCTGATCGGATCAATAGTCTGATTTGGTTTTTCAAATGGAAGACATTCAATAGGAGCTGAAATCTGAAAATGCAGTTATTGCCTCAGGGGAGAGCAGAACATGTAGCTGTGATTTGTTAGCTTCCTTGGGAGTTCTATGAACTAAGTCGTAGTTTGATGGTTCTGGTTACTCTGGTGACATCTTGAGAACAGATAACTCAAGGATATCATAAATGTGTCCATTTTTTGTTAAATGGTTGAGTAGCGATAGATATTCTATTTTTGCAGGGATATGTATGATGGTCGAAGGAAGTACGTGCAGAGCTTTTCTAGGCAGGAATATGAGAGAGATATAGGTGGAGTTTCTCCAGGCTTCACAGCTCAATGGCTGACGCTTTTGATGTTTAGAAACAGTCAGAGAAGTCTGGAGTTGTGATAAGTCAGACAGTTCTGCCTGTTCTCTCTCACCCCCCCCCCCCCCAAAAAAAAAAACTAAAAAAATAAAATAAAAGACTCGCACACACGGATTAATATGCATTCTTTTTATGTTGAGATGCTCTCTCTCTCTCTCTCTATATTTGTTTACAAGATTAACATCATAATTAATGTAAGATAGAAGGCTTGAACTTAATATATTACCAAACATTCATCTTGTAGTCTTTCCATGTAGCTGGTGGTGCTGGATAACAGCTTTATGGCTTTTTTAAGAGGGTACACACTATTCACTATTTTGAATTTGCTATAAACACTTTTGTTTTTGGTGTTTCTCTAGTGTTACTTCAACTAAGATATCTTAGATGACTATAGTAGGAGTAGGCAGACAACAAATTCTTGTGCAATATAGATCACATAGCGAAAAAGCTTTGTTGGTGTGGAACCATTTGATTGCTTGTGGTGCCTTTTGCTTTATGCAACATGTCACTGTCTGTGGCTCTTGTTGTTAAATAGGGTACAGTTATAATTGATGATGTCTGATTATCTGTCTAAAGAGGGAAAATAAATGTTTTAGCTATACTTGAATCTGCCTGATTTTGTTGTCTAAGAGGTCATCGATTGTCTGCAACAGAAAGATTAAAGGGGATATGTGAGATACTAATCTGGTCTTCTTGGAGACAGTCCTTTCATAGTTAATAGTTCTCTTAAGGCCCTCTAAATGATTTCGTTCTTTTACTTGTTTTGCATTTCCTTTCTCAACTGGTGGCCTTTCTTCTTAATGAGGAGCTTAAAGTCTTCCCTCTGCTTAGTTCGATCATCAGTTCCTTTAATAGATTCCCGTTGTTGCATTGGATTCGGCCAACTCACAGCCCTCCCGATGGACATAATGAGTAAAGCATTAAGCATTAATTTAAGTAAATGAAATGGATCAGTTTCTTCTTGCCTGATCATCTAAAACCTTGAAGATATATTGAATATGGAAATTCTTGTCCTGGTGGGTTCTAATTTTGAGATGGGTCCCACGTGAGTGTTGAAGATGTTTTGTAAAACTAAAGTAAAGTAAGAAGAGATATGAAAACAAAAAGCAGTTGGTTGGGGGAACTCAAAACAACTGTTTTGCTAAAGTTAGGTCTACAATTGGTCAAAGCTTTAATGTTGCTGAAAATCGTTTGAGTGCTGTATTCACCTTTCATTTTCTCTTTAATCAAAGCTAACCATTAGCTTGTTGGTGGTCTAAATATCTGTACGGTATCAGCTGCACAGTTGTACCCTAACTAGTTTTTGCTGATTTTGGCACTGCACAACATAAATGACGTTGTTTAGGTCGTGTTTCATTTTGTGCCCATTCACCATTGTACCAGTCTTTTTAGTGAGAACTCAGACCATAAACGCAAGGATGGTTGCAAACCTAATTTTTCAGTCAACCGAAGTTGTAATTCTCCTCTCCTCCGACTCCTGAAATACCTTCATATTACCGATAATACTTTGGCTGCTTTCAGGTTTATGCTCTTGGAGGGTTCCTTGTAGTGAGGTGGATATGGGCAAGATGGCAGGAAAGGCAGGCCCGGAAGGGGTCTTCTGACAATGACAACGATAATGATGACTCTTCAGAGGTTGAATAGGTTTGCTTATCTTTTGCTAATCCTCGGCTAGCAAGAGAAGTGCTTTTAATTCTTGTAGGTTTTCAAGTTCTCAATTTGCTTTCCAGGTTTACTTCTCAAGTCTTGTTCTATCCTTTTATTGCTTTTTCCAATCATGTTTGTAAACGACATCCTCAGCTTGCCCGTCCCGGGTAAAGTCGAGTTATCGCACTGGGTTTCAAGTTTTCTTTTTTTGCTTGTAATGTTGCATTTTCTGGTTCCTCGGATGAAGTCCATGTATATACAGGCATACAGCAGTGTTGACTTGTCACCCGGACTCAGATTACTAGATGGAACGAAGGGCTACAGGGTTACCCCATTTTGACTAATCTTTGGTCCTATGCAGTTATTTCCTCTCACACAAAGATAATAATAAAAATAAATTTTTATTAGAGTAGGTGAGAAAGTAGTTATGAGATGATTTGAGAGAAATTATTTTATAATTATTATTTTTATTAAAATTTTAATTTAAAAATAATACAATAATTCAACCACGCATAACTGAAAAAAGAAAAAAATAACCGAAGGCGGAGTTCAGTCAAGGACTCAAGTGACTGTAAAAATGGATCGGCCATACCTATCACGCCGGGTGACGGCACATGCGTCCACACATCCACGCCGTCACCGAGGTCCTAACTCTTCCTTCATCGCTCCGTCACCCAAACTCTAACGTCGTCTCTGTTCCAAGTCCGAACCCCCACCATCACATGGCCTCCTCCTCCTCCGACTTCCCTCTAATCCACTCCTCCTCGTCCTCCCACATTCACGCGCACACGCGCCAAAACCCAACCGACCAAACCTCTAACAACGACCACCGCCGCGATGGAGAATACCACATCCACCACCAGCCACAAGCCCCCTTCGAGGACGAAGACGAATCTGACCCAAACGGATCCGGACCCGGAGCACCGACCCCCATCAAACGAACCGGCCCTTACCAAAACAAGAAACTCAAATCCGTTCCCAGTGCCAACAACACCACTCATAGATCCGAGCCAGGAAACGAATCGTACCGGGTCGACTACCGGAAGGACCGGGAGGAATGGTCGGACACAGCGATCGCATGTCTTCTGGACACCTACATTGAGAAGTACAACCAGTTGAACCGAGGAAACCTCCGGGGAAGGGACTGGGAGGAGGTGGCGGAGGCGGTCAGCGATCGATGCGGCGGCAGAGAGAGGACGGTCAGAACGTACAAGAGCGTGGAGCAGTGCAAGAACAAGATTGACAATCTGAAGAAGAGGTACAAGGTGGAGGTGCAGAGGATCAGTGCAGTTGCCGGTGCCGGTGCTGCTGGGGGGACGCTTACGGGGACCAGCAACTGGCACTGGTTCAAGAAGATCGAGGTCTTCATTGGTAACTCCTCGCTTGCCAAAGCCGGTTCGGATGAGGACCGAGCCAATTCACACACGCCTCGTCCATCTAAGAGGTATTTTTATTCGTACTTCTTGTTGTTTCTCCGTTAGTTACTGTGTTCTGATCAAGTTCGTTCAGGATTTAGTTTCAACGGGTTTTGTGTTATTGGATTGTGATTTTTTGGTGTACGAGGAAGCAATGCGAGTGAAATTTTGTGGTGTTAGGAGTTGCGGGAGGGGAGTGAGAAATAGAATAGCGAGTGAAAGGGTAAAATGAAGCTTGTCTATGTTTAGGTGTGGCATTTGGGGAATCTTTGTTTGATGGGATTTGTTATATATTTAGTTTTGATGTATCACCAAAAGAGAGTTTGCGAGGTTGAAGCTATTGTCTTGCTTGAAGCAACTGTAATAGAGTTTTCAATTGTGAACAGATGTAATAGAGGTGTTTTTTCCAAGGGTCCTTTATGTAATGGCTGCTCTTCTTTAAGATGAATATAAGTCCTGGAATAGATGGGGGGGATTCTCATAAATGGGCAATTTGGTTTATTAGTCAACTCCCTGATGTTGATGAAGACAATATATGAAGCCCACTGCAATCACTGATAGCTATTTGTTCCTAAGTTTGTAAGTTTTTTCTATGCTCCGAAGTTAGTCAGTTAATCGCTCGACGTGGTGTATAAACCTTGACATATTCATGTGATCAAATATCTGTTATTTCATGGGCAGATATACGCCTAGCAATGCTGCCTTGGCCAATAATCTGAAATCCAAACCAATTTCAGACCTAAAATGGCATAGAGTGGTGCTTAAAATCAGTGGTACTGCATTAGCCGGGAACTGCCAGAGTATTGACCCCAAGGTGCAAGTTTGTCTTTCATGATATCAATTTCCGTGCATTGGATTCTTTGTGACATTTGGAGCAGTCGAATCAATTAATTATTTCATCCCACTTTCAAAAGATTTTGAGGGGAAATCGCAAGCTGAACTGCTTCCTTCTCTCATTAGGTGGCGATGCAGGTTGCTAAGGAAGTGGCATCAGCTTGCTGCCTTGGGGTGGAGGTATGGCAATTGTTTTCTCTGTTAGTTTACATTTACTCATTTCTCCAGTTCTGTAATTTGAAGTGTTGTTTTTGGTTCCTGGTATTATTCAAATTCCTGAATCTGTTCTTATTATATTAGTTTTTCTCATTTTATAGGTGGCAATTGTTGTCGGAGGTCGTAATTTTTTTTGCGGAGACACTTGGGTATCTGCTACTGGCTTAGATAGACCTACAGCATACCAAATTGGGTAATGACCTTCAACAAGCACAACGTCTTGAATGTTATGGTGTTATTTTTACACGAGGCTGTGGTTTGAATATCGTCACTTTGATGATATTAAATGGTCAATTAGCAATTGCTAGGAAGTTTCGTTTTTGAAGGTTAACCATAAGGGCAGTAAAATTTGGAATGCAATATTATTGTGTATAATGTGGATAATTTGGAGAAAGGAACATTATTAATCATTTCTTTTTTTGATTGTTGTAAAATTGGATGATAGCTTTAGGCATTGTCCTTCCCATTTGAGCATGCACCGTCCAATAATGGATTATTATTAAAAATAATTGAAGTTCTTACCTTGTGCTAATTATATGTTGCCCCTCGGTTATTCTTGTTTCATTGCCCAAGTATAAAGTACATTGCTGGAATTCATATGATATTGCTATTTACTCTTGGTTTACATTGACTTCGACCACTCTTATCTTCCTCATTTTGTTGATGATCTGTGCAGAACCAAGTCTTTCCAGTAATAGTTCTCATCATCCAAGGAATCTGCTGCATTTTGTTATTCTTGGAGAGTATTGATAATGTTACTAAATGCTCGGGGTCTCTAATTCTGTTTTTGGAGTTACTAGGTTTTCTATTACAAACTCGATATGTTTTGCCCTGTGTGCTGGTACTTGAACTGGTTGAAGGAAACCTCTTGTTTGTACTCCTGTATAGCAGGCGCCTTTTTTAAATCCATTTTTCAGGTTCGTAATGGCTTATTCCCGGTGTTGCTCCCTGTAGGCCTATAACATTCATGTTTGTTGGCAGATAACATTCTCGGACTTCAATGTGCATGAAATCGTAGTTCATGTTCTCATCCTGTACTTCAGTTTTTGATTGCATGCTACTGAGTTGGCTATTGTTGGTCTGTTATCAGTATGATGGCGACAGTTATGAACTCTATACTGCTCCAATCAGCTTTAGAGAAGCTGGGTATTCAGACACGTGTGCAAAGTGCACTTGCCATGCCAGAGGTTGCTGAACCATATAGCAGGCAGCGTGCCATCCGACATCTTGAGAAAGGAAGAGTTGTCATATTTGGTGGTGTTGGTGCTGGCACGGGGAACCCACTCTTTACTTCTGACACCGCTGCAGCCCTGAGAGCTTCTGAGCGTATGACCCCCACCCTCGACTCTGAATCATTTTGTCTTGCATTGGTTTTTCAACATAGTCGTTCCCCGTCCCTATATATATCTCTGAGGAGCATTGTCTGTGTGACAAGAGTTTTAATGGCGTCTCCTTTTTTTTCGTGTCCCAGTTAACGCAGATGCCTTTCTTAAAGGTACCAACGTAAATGGTGTTTATGACTGCCATTCTGACAACAACAGTGTGACCCTCGATCACGTTTCCTATAGGGAAGTTATTTCTAGTGGCATTACCTCTATGGACGTCATGGCACTAACGTACTGCGAAGAGAACGGAATTCCTGGTGGGTCTTATCATTCATTGTTCTTAACTGCCGATGCTGTATTTTATTTTCTGTTTCCTAAGAGGTAATATATACTTTCTTTGTAGTTGTGGTCTTTAATTTGCTCGAGCCTGGGAATATCTCAAGAGCATTATGCGGAAACCAAGTTGGCACGTTGATTGATCAGGCAAGAAGGATTAGTTAATGCGTTGGGAGGCATGTAAATCTGATTCTTTTAGACTGGTGTAATTGTAAATTAATCCTCAAGTGTAATTAGCCTATTGTCATGAGTATTCTATAAAAGCAAATTATGCCCGAGATTTGTACCTGTACATTTACCTCCTGGTCTGCAGATTCCCCTGTAATTTTACGTTGCTTGTACATTTTCCTTTACGTCTTCTGATAGTATAATGGAATTGAGAGAATTTCTCAGAATTTTGATAAGACTTTAATATCCCCATCAATTTAAATAATTGCAATACCCAGATCACTCTCAAAGAAAGCACAATTTAGTAGATGATTTGTAAAAGCATTACATGACTACTAAATCCCACTTAGTTTGTAGAACTAAATTCCACAAGTTATTATCATTTTTTAATAATATTTTTAAGAAAAAAGTCACTTTTGAATCTTGTAATTACCAATGCAATTTTAAATAGAGATCTAAATTATTAATCGACACATTCAACCCTCTAACTTTCATAATGAATCAAATTACGCCCAAATAAAATCTGAAGGTCAAAATAGTGCCACATGACTTATTCATAACACACAATACGGGTTTGATCGTTGGATCTTTTTTTTTTGTGCAAATTGATGAAATTTTTAATAGTTTATGAGCTCAATGTGTCAAAGATATTAGTTTAGACCTTTGAAATTGCATTGATAGTTAGAGGGCTCAAAGTGATGTTTTCCTTATTTTTAAAGTATATATCAAATATGACCACCACTGCTCCACTAGTCTGTATTTTACAAATCTAGAGGAAAAAAAAAAATGTCCATCCTGTCAAATACCCTTCCATAGTCCCACAAAAAGCTAGTCTATTGTTCTTGAAAACCGTAGTACAGGAATGCTACCAACAAGCACAGAGAAAGCTACAACGTATTCAAACTAATAGCAAAATTTCCATAGCTTTAGAAACAAAATTTCCATTAATATTTCCAGTTATACAAAATGCCTGTAACAGTATATCACAACAAATAGCTAGTCCAAACACTGTACAGAAGCTATCCTTATTTAGGAAATGATTTTGGTAATGTAATTGACTACATGAACAACACCTTGACAAAAACTATGAGGACAAGGACCACCATTAGCATTTCCTTTTTTACAGTTTCAAGCTTGCTTATTGTGTTCTTCGCTCTGTCTATCCCTAGACGGTTCTCAGCTAAACTCTTATGTTCTGTATAAACAGTCCTGTGACCCATCCCAAATGCCAGGGTCCACATCTCAATGACAGTGATGTCGAAAGGAATCGTAAATTTCTATAAGAAAGCTTTTAACTCTAAATCTACTTGAATCCTTGCCCAAAGGGTGAATATCAGCTAAGTACTGAGAAAGAATTGGGTACTTGAAACTCGTGTGTGGCTCCAAATCTACAGTTCTTACTCGGGTTGGAAATAACTGTCATAAATGGAAAGCTTATCAAATGCATCAAAATTTGCCTTTAGTCCAACAAATTGGCTACCCAACTGCGCACAACCAGCATCTGGCCACCTGCAGACTCCATCCCGACTACGTAATGGACATAAAGTTTCACACACTCGACCAATTGGATTGTTAGGACCAACATCCTCCCCCATTACCGTAATAGAAACAGAGAGATCTGATGAGTCATCCCGCTGAACAGTACCATCTGATTCATTTTTGGAAGGAGAACTAATGAATTTCTGCGTTGGATCGCTCTCAAAGCCAACAGTACAATCACCAATGGTGGAGAAGTGAACCTTACACCCCAGAGATTGTACTGCCCGCTTTATGGCCTCACTTTCCTTGCCGGCCCTCTTTGCTAGGTTAACAGCTGAGCTGCTGAGCATCTTCTCATTCCGTAACTCTGCACTCAATGACTCCATGGCAGTTGTAACTTCTTTAGCTTTCCTTTCTGCATCCTCTTTTGCCTGTTAACACATCTAACACAGCTTAAACATGAATCTCAATTTTCAAAGAAATTTTTTTTTTGGGGGGGGGGGGAGTAGACAGCTTTGTACACCAACTATATTTGCCTCTGTAGACATAACAGCTCTGTCCACAGACACAAAAACATCCATTGCAACCATGGTTAGACTCGCTGACATAACCTTGTTAATCTGGATGAACAAGAATTTAATCAGACAGCACTAGATCATGCACCAACAAGTTTATTAGTATAAAACACACTGTCCTAACATGACAAAGTCAAACTGGCTACTGTTTTTATCAGCAGTGAATGAAAAATTGAGGTTACTCTTGATTTACGAGTATAGGGCACCATGCAACTGCAGGGGAAAAAATGGGGTAGTAAAGAAGTATAAAACTGCAGGGAGAAAAAATTAAAAAGGCATCATAGTCGCACAAGACTCAGGCGAAGAGATGACAACCAGATGGTGACTGATGCGACTGACTTTTGGGGACTTTTGCCCGTGGAATGAGAAAACCATAGGACAGAAGTAACATCCCTCACCTTCTGCATCTCCGAAAATTTCATAGCCATCTTTCTACATTGAGCAGCTTCAAGATCCCCGGCCTGGGCTTCTGAAGGACAAGCCCAACGAAGATGAAATTGGGGCCAGAGAGTTGGGGCTAAGGCTGCTGCGGGAGGTAGTAGTGGACCATCATGTTTAAGTGGATCATAAAAGAGGTTGTAGTGAACATGAGAGCTTCCTTCTGAAGCACGCCAATCAGCCAGATATGCCCACAAGCATCCACAACATTCAGAAACACAACATTGTTGCCTCTCCTTTTCACTGGAATCAAAGTATGCAATGAGAAAGAAAGGTACCTACTACTTCCCACAGGAACTTGCACCACAAGTTCTCTTAAACTTGTGTACTTGACTATGTTTCTCCCTGCCACATAGAACCTTAAATGATTTGGGAGTACAACTTCATCCAGCCTATGCTTAAATTTTTCCCTGCCCACCAATTTCCGGGGTCTTCTATTTGGCATATTTATATCTTAAAGACTTCCACTCCATTTCAAGCTTCTAAAAAAATCTTCATGCATTTCGAACAAAATATTCCCATTTTTACATGAGTTAAACTACTTATCAATTGCCAGAGACCAGAGACTTTTAATTTACTGTATCAAGGCCAGAAGCAAATTACCTATTACAGAAGAAGTTCCCAAAACGGCAGGAAAGTACACAGTCCAAGAAATCCACCAGGAAAGCCTAAATCACCAAAGAGATTACTTGTAAGCAACCAGTTTTTTTCAGACCAAAATGACAACAAAAGCAGAATACATAGATGCTCATCAACAGAGTCAAATGATACATGAAAAGAATGAATTAATTGTCAAATATGAAAGAAGGCTGAGGCTGCATACTGAGGAGAACTCAAAAGCAAAAGGATACATCCGCACCAATTGTGATACACAATCAACCCACTGCAAAATAAATATAAATACAAGATTATTAACTACAACCAAATCATCACACCCAAAAGAAAAGAAAAAATTTGGGGGGGGGGGGCTTCATCCGTGCCATGTTACAAGACAGACACAATGATAATTACGGTTTAACAACCCATTCAAAACCATCTACTCCAAAAAGACTAAGTTGTCCAGCAATGCCATTTGATTCAGACCTCACCCTACACCCCATTTTTATCCCTTGGCTTCTTCATTCTTTTTTGAGAATCAAAAGCTAACTCCATCCCTTTCAAAATGAACAAGGTCCACTTGTCATTCCTCAATTGCTAGCGAATTTCTGGTCCATTTAAAACTTTTTATCTTGGGTCAGGGCTCACAGGGGTCTGTCCAGGGCCTCTGCAGTCCCTTTTGAGCCTTACGAATGGGCAGGATCTACCAGGGCCTGAACAAGGCTTCTGCTTGCCGGCCAACAAATTTATAGACCAAGTATGAAGGTAAGAAAAAAAAAGTGAACATCCAGGGCATTGCCCTCTTTAAACATCACCATGATCATTTAGGCAAAGGCAGGACCTGTTGGAGTTCAGCAGCCATTTCTGCACTTTACACTACCTTTTCAGGCTAAATGCAAAAAGTGCTAAATTACTTGATCCTGTGAAAGGATGAGCTTTTTGTCTCCCGAAAGTAAATATCAGGCACATACCTGCAAAAATATGGGAGAACAGTTGCTCATATTCTGTGCATGAGTTGAACTTGGAGCTTGAGATGTTAATGATCCTGATGACTGGCGCATAGGTGACGATGGGAAACTCCCTGCAGAAGACTGCCTTAATAACTCAAAAGAAGCATTGCCATTACCAGATACAGTTGGAATTCCCATTCTATCTGAAAATGGATGACCGAATGCCAGCCAGTCTTTCTCAACAAGTGCCTGTATGAAGATAGGAGATCCAAGATTTATAACACAAAGAATAGGAAAAAATCCCAAGTAATTAAGTCATTTATAATCTGACATAGATATTGTCAACCTAAACGTTAGACAAGCAACTCCAGAAGACACAAGCAACTCCAGAAGACAGGTAAAACTTGAAGTGCAAGACATGTTTCAGTTCCTAACTATGGCCAATAATTTAACTCAGGGCAAAACCCCACAAACAAGGAAAAACAAATGAAGAAATAAGACCTAGAATGAATAGAAGGTCGTTAATCAGAATGCCTCCCATCATAAAGAACATTGTCCAGAAGAGCTTCTTTCTTTACGATGTATCTTCATCTTTTTCAAGGCAGTCTCAGGTTGGAGTCTGAACTAGGAAAAAAGTGAGTTGTTCCCAGGTAGGGAGGTAAAAGATGTGAAAAGAGCAGCAGGAGAACTTGGGTGTAAGGTGGCAGCTTCAAATGGCCTTTCTCGTATTGGCAAACCACGCCGAAAGACAGTTAACCACCTTCTACACAGTGCTATGCTAGGAAGTCAGGGTCAATAGTTCACTATTTTCTTCTTTCTCTCTGCTATTCTAGGGTGCTTCTTGTGCTCTATAGCTACTCCCTTTTGTTTTTTTACTGCTAGAACCTTATGAAAGTCATGGTACTAATAGTGACGCTCTCTTCTAAGAAAAACTATAAATTTAATAAATATAGAAGAAAAATTATACGGACCACTTGGACCTCCGATCAATGAGGTGATGACACATGCATGCGTGCACATGAACTTCTAAAAAGTGGTTCCAAACCTGGGTGACACCTACAATCCATTAATTAGGGCTATTGGTGGATTTTCTTTCATTCTTTCTTCAGAATACACTCTGAGATAGAGGAGACTTCTAAGAATATTTTGTCAAGATAAGGACTTGCAAAGTGCGAAAAAAGTAATTGAGTAGTGTCTAGTAAATACCTGAAACCCTGCGAATGTCCGATAGTATGGATCAAGCAGCAGACTAGCAAGTGAAACCAACTGAGTTGTTCTATCCCATCCATCACTACATTGAATAATGCACATGTAGATGTCAAATCAGTATATATAGAGAAGGTTAAAATGCTGAACATTTAACACTTAAATCAACTAACAATTCCATATGCAATCAACACATTGAAAGATCTATGCTAAAGTGCTAGAGTTATTATCTAGATGAAGATATGTCACCAAAAGAATTTCATCACTCCATCTCAATTGTCTTTGCCTGAAAGACATGATTATTAAAACAGAGTTGAAAGCATAGAGACTTCTCAAAAATTCCCTTGCTTTTATTATGGCATGTCTTTAATAAGGATCACGTCATTTTCTCTTAGTTACTACATAGGAAATTGAATAAATGAGAGTTTTAACTGCTAGAAAGTGGGCATGTCAAATCTAAGAATTTAGAACTAGGATGGAGGCAGTTACCTGCAATGTATAAGCACTGATGCTGATTCCAAAGCAACACGTGCAGCAATCCAAGCTGAACCAGCCAAGACATTCTGAACATGTATTAACCAACCACTGTCACCAAGGGTTGATACTGAAGCAGACATACTGCTGAGATTGCCTCCACCCCAACTCCATCCACCATGTCTCTGTCATTAGAATTAGCTTCAGGTACTCTTAACCAACAGGTCATTTAGGGAACAAAATGATATCAATTTAAGACGTCCTAAAATGATCAATGAAATTATTCCTGCTTCAGAGGCCTTAAGAATGCTTTAGGGTTTTCTTGCTTGTTGGAGTAGTGATGACGGTATAGTCTTTTGTACTGTTTTTCCTATTTCTAATGAGATTGGCTTATTCATAAAAAAGAAGAAGAATGCTTTAGGGTTTTAGGGCTTTCAGGCATCATAAAGCCTTTCAAATTGGGCTTAAATGCACGACTTCATGACTAAGCTCGTGTACTGAAACATGACTAAGCTTGTGTACTGAAAATTAAGCTTTGACTTGGACGGAATATTAATGAAATATAGTCCAACATTTATATAAGCCAGTAGTACCGGTACTATCAGGAATCCTTAAGTCAACCTGAATTCAAGAAACAGCAACAACAGTGGACCATAAAATGTATGTCTAACGATTTTCACAATGCCTAGGTCCAAGGTGCAAGCTCCAAGGTCAACTTCCAAATTTGACCCCATCAAATTGCTTCAATATTTGCATTCATACAATGCTTTGATTCACAAATTCCATTAACACAGTCCCATATCTCTTCTTCCCCAACAAACAAATCAATTACTGTAAACTAGCATCAGTAAAGCAGCAAGAACTAAATAAGATTTTGATACCAACCAGGAATGATGACATTCCATCAGATGAAGTCGCGCCATAAGTGTCCAAGTAGTCCCTAAGTCGAGCAAGACTATCCCTCATTGCATGTATGTTGTCAATACCAAAGAATACTATCTGATAAAATAACCAAGCAAGAACATGACATTGTCAAATGATTTAATTCAAAGTTTCTGATAAAGAGTTTGATAGTCTGACAGCGCAAGCTGAAGGGAGACCTCAGATTGAAAATAATTTGATGATGACTCTGAGCCACCTCCCATTGCTCCATTTGCCAAAGCATTTTTCCTAGGTCTCGCATCAGCAATATATAGCTTCCTTTTGTTTGGGGGAGGGGGGGAAGAAATCAATCAATTTTTGCCCATAACAGAAGTAATAATCCCTTGAAAAGCAAAAGCATTACCTACTTCTATAGAACCCACAGTATAAAAGAAATTAACCACAATTTTTTTTTATAAATGAAATTAACCACAATTATTAATAATAACAACCAATACCATATACAATTTTTTTAATAGCAAGTAAACCAGATTATTAAGTAACATGCCTACCGCTTTGCCACTGTTGCTCCAGAAAGTTGAGTGCAGAGAGCAGCAACAAGCTTTTCATCAGTGTTACTACAGACAAATGCAGTGACATGAATCCAGGAAAAATCAATAAGAGGCATATGGATTTAACACTTCAATACTCTAGATATACTAAATCATTTATGTTTCTGCACTGTCCTTTTTAACGAAAAACCGGGGGGAGGGGGTTGATTTGACAGATAATACACATACCTCCTCATATTCATCATGAGACCAACTAATGGTTGGGATGAACGTGCAAGAACAGCTCCAGTTCCTGCAAATCATCGCATATTGTAAAACATTAGCCAGTCATTACAAATGGAAGCAACAAAGATAGGTTTGTTGCATACCAGGATGACACCATGAAACCACAGGCAAGCGGCATCTTGCGCGGAATGTTGAAGCCTGACTCACCTCTTCCTCACTAGCATTAATCGCCACGCAAAATTATTACACATACAGTTTCAATAACATGAATGAAGTACACCTCAATACCACTGCAAATATTTCAGCCAAAAATCAGAGAGTATAGATCTCACTGCCTTACCTAATCCCTTTTGGCACAATCAAGGCAAAGGGATAACTTTGGCACATTGCGTAGTTGGAATTGATGCTACTTATTCTCCACATGTCATTGAACAATGTGAATGACCCATTCTCAATCATACTCATTGATGCACGGTAGTAGCTTTTACCAAGAAGCCGGAAATACTCATTTAGTAACCGCACCTTTGGGTTAGTATTATCAAATTTGGAAGGTCCAGAAGTAAAAGCATAAAGATCCCATAGGCTTGCAGGCTTAGTACACCTCATTAATGCCTCAAATACTGCACGTCTCTGTAAAATTCAAAAATCATACAATATGCCAGAATCAATTATGGAATTGACAATGAAGATCCAAAACATCATCTCATGGCTTAACATGCTGACCAAAACTTTTTTTAAAAAAAAACTTAAAACTAAAAATTACAACTGAAATTTAAAAGAAAGATATACCGACTAACCGGACAAAGCTTTCGCCCATAGAGGAAAATTAATTGGTCAGAAAACTCTCAATACTTCTTTAAGAAACAGGATATTAGGTACAGGAATTTTAGGTCAGCACAGACCCACCTGCATCTAGCATCTTCTGTAACTCGCTTTCCCACTATCAACCCTTTGTTAGCTCTAATACAGGCTGATCTTTGGAAACAAATGACTTTAAAAATGAGACTCTAGAATCAAAGTTGGAATGGACCTAAGCTAGACATAATGTGGACTTTCACACTGAATGAGGTCAGATCTACAGTCAATCCTACGCTTAGTTCCTTTGTGATCAATAGTTGCAGATTTACTATACTCTAAAAAACTTTCTACTTTGGAAACTTAGACATAGAGAATTGAATATAGTAACAACTGACAGTGAAATTTACCTGTTTCGTCCGAGGGCGGAAACCAAAGACAAGAACTCTCATATCCTTGCCTGCAAAATATAAGAGGAACTGTTATTGCTCCTACAATCATGACAAAGGACCTAGGAAATCATTAAACGAACTGACTATGTTGCATGGGATATAGAAACAAATTACGTCAAAGTACAACATTTAATAGTCAACTAGCAATAAATTATGCCACCATACCAATATGAGATCGGCAGACTGGCCCATTAATTATTCTTGATGAAAAGAGGAATGCATGTAATAAAATAAAGACTTAAATGCATCACCAGTCCCTGTGGTTTGAGAGTGCAACATTTTAGTCTTTGAGGTTCAAAGTTAAACAATTTAGTCCCTGGAGTGACAGGTCAGGGACAATTTCGTCCCTCTGTTAGGGCCCAGTTACATTTTATACAGAATCAGGTGACGTGGACTTCGCCTCTCACATGTCATCAGGCACCACGTCAACCCACGCCGCCAGGTAAGTAATTGGACACGTGATATGGCCACGTCATTTAAAAAATTAATGTCAGCATGGTAAAAAAAAATCCTTCCCTTATGCAAAACCCCTCCCGACCCCTTCTCCCCCTTTGTTCAAAATTTCTAATCCTCCCAATCCACTCTCCCTCAAAACCTCCACAAATCCCTAATCCCACAAAATCGTCCCCCTATCTCCGATTGTCCTCCCAAATCTCCACCCAAAATCAGCCCCCCATCATCGAGAAAAGCGTTGACGAGCAATATGATTCTAAAGAATTGGAGGTCACGACTCACGAGCTATGGTGTTATTGTTAACAGCTTTTACAAGCCTGAACGGGACTATGCAGATCACTACAGAAAGGTTTTGGGAAGGAAAGGGCATATAGGCCCACTTTCACTATGCAACAAAGCCGCTGAAGAGAAGGCACAGAGGGGAAGGGAAACCTCTACAGACCAACATGAGTGTTTAAGAATGGCTTGATATTCATCAACCCTCTTGCTTTGAGGGTGTGGAAGATGATTCCTTTGTGTATTTGGTGGGTTATTTGGAGGGAGAGGAATGAGAGGTGTTTTGAGAACTCTTTCTTGTCTTTAGAAGGGTTGAGGGGTTTGTTGTTGAGTTCCCTTTTTCTTTGGGCCAATGCTGTTTTGAGCTTTCCTTTTTCTGATTTTGCTGATTTTCTTAGCTTTGTAGCTTGTTTGGAGTAGGTATTCAGTATAGCTTTTTGTATTGTTACCTCTTTTTTGTTTTCTCAATAAAGTTCTTCTTACTTATATATATATATATAAAAAGAATGGCTTGATACAAAGAGACATCATTCAGTGGTTTATGTTTGTTTTGGAAGTATGGCGAATTTCATTGATTCTCAGCTTCTGGAGATTGCAAAGGGACTTGAAGCTTCTGGTCAGCTATTCATTTGGGTGGTGAGAAAATAAAAGAATAATGGAGAAGAAGAAGGGTGGCTGCCTGAAGGATTTGAAAATAAAATGGAAAGTAAAGGACTAATTATAAGAGGAGAAAATCGTGGACGTGCAATATTGTAGGCGACATAAGATGGGGGCTGATTTTGGGTAGAGATTTGGGAGGACAATCGGCGATAGGGAGACGATTATGTGGGATTAGGGATTTGGTTGGGGAGGTTTTGAGGGAGAATGGATCAGGACGATTAGGGATTAGAGATTTTGAACAAAGGGGGAGAAGGGGTTAGGAGGGATTTTGCATAAGTGAAGGACTTTTTTTTTTACCATAGCTGATGTGGATTTTTTAAATGGCGCGGCCAATTTTACTTACCTGGCAGTGTGGGCTGATGTGGCGCTTGACGACATGCAAGATAAGTCCACGTCTGATTCCGTTTAAAATTTAATTGGGCCCGAATGGAGGGACGAAATTGTCCCTAACCTGTCACCCCAAAGACTAAATTGTTTAACTTTTAACCTCAAAGACTAAAATGTTGCACGAGACTGGTGATGCATTTAAGCCTAAAATCAAGAACCCACTTCTCCCAAGGGTAGGTGTTTCTGCCACCATTCATCATGCCAAAATATGTAACTCATTCTCATCACCTATCACAAACTTAAAAATAGTACAAAAACCCCTCCTAACCCATCTTATTACTTCTCAGAAGACTACATGCATGAGACCTCCAATTTAATATAGCGTAGATTCTTTTTCGATAACATAGTCTTTGAGGATAAAAATGCTTCTGTATATTGCTATTTGGAATCATTGAGAATCGGGGGATCCATTCTCAGAATCTTAGATTAATCATGCTTTTCATCATGTGAAGTTTAGTTGGCAGACTTTATTTTTATTTGCTACACAGTAATATTTGGGCTGAAACATTTAATATCATAAAAAGTGGTTGATGTGAACGTTTCTTGGGGAACAGCATAGGAGCAGTTCAATCTGGACATAGCCCCTCTTTGCTTTATGCAGACAGTTTGGAAAGAGAATTAACCACACCTTCAACATGTCATTTAGGTATCCATCACTGAGCTGAAATTCTTATTCCGAATTTCCTAAAAACTTCTATGAGTGTAATCATGTGCTGGACAATTTCTCAACTCTTTTTCTTTTCTCTTATTTTCCTTTCTTGAGTTCATTAACCATTTCTTTTTAGGAGTTCTTAAGATGGCTCCTTTTTGTGATGCAACCAACCTTAGGCATAATACTCCTTTACTTGTCATCCCAGTAATCTAGACAACAGTTTCCTGGAAACACCCCGTGAGTCCTTCCAATCACAGTAATAAAAAACCCGAAGCCAACAATGGGAGCTGGCTTCCAATACAGTTATCAACGTACTGTTTATAGCGTCTTGAACAGCCTGATATTCCCTTTTTTCTCACTTAATTTCCCAGCCTTTCCCAAATAAAATCCTAACCCAACTCTCCCTAACCCCTACAATGAGCTGCCATGATAAAAGTGTTGCCTTCAAGTGTAAAACACTGTCTGTTCGGTGGGCCAAAAGGATGGATAACGAGTAATGGGAGGGAACAGCAAAGAGAGGAAATCCCTTTGTTTGGTAGGACAGGAAAATGAATGCAAAAATCCCAGGGCCTACCAAAACCAAGCCATACTCTCCTTCATGTCTCTTTTCCTCCCCACTAAATAATCGGAGAGGGGGTAGACTTTCCTCACATCCCCCTCCTCTCCCTTCTCCCCTACCCTCTGCATCCCTTTTACACACGTTGCAAAACTATCTTTCAGACCTACAGATCTAATCCTTCACACTGCCCAACCTTTTCGGCCCTGAAAGCCTTTCAAGAATATAGTCTTTGATGCTGCTGCCCTGCATAAGAAAGGGTGAAGCCTTAACATCCACCTTCAACCCTAACAACCCCTGCCAACATACCCAACAATCCCTTTTGAGTACAATGAGGTCCAATCAGCAAAGGCAGTTGGTATTCAACTTAAATCCAACAAACTGACAAGTAAACAATAGTCTCTTCCACCACAGCGTCAGAACAATCAATAGAAGTCAGAATTTTATCTAACTAATTAGAAATAGAAACATTGATACCAACCATGACAAGGAAATCATCTGAAAGCATACCTATGACTTGAAGAAGGCGTTGAGACGGTGTTCTGTCATATTGACGAGGGGCTGATTGAATCCTTGCAGCCTACATTCACTTTAAGTAGTAAATTAAAGATGCAACTACCTCGTAAAGAACCCAAAAATTAGGGGTGGAAGCAACATCCAAGGGCCCAACAACATTGCTGAACAAAATCTAGATGCCTCAATCAATGAAAAAGAATAACAAAGGGAATTGACATCGCCAGATAGCTGACAGTCATCTCCAGAGAAGGAAATACCAAAGCAAGAGAAACAAAAGAACATTGAATTGTCCTAGTTCAATAACTAGAAAAAGGACAAAATACACCAATCTCCTAGTGGATCTGTTGAGGCAACCAACGGTACAAAAAGTAATGGTTCGACCGATCCAGATGACATAGAAGAAACAGACATTGGATAACGAATGCAAGGTGAAATGGCATATATAATGTTGAATATATGCAGAGGAGCAATCACGACGTAGGTCCTGAAAGAAGTTCACAGATGGCGGGGCAAAAGATTGAATGAGATCTGCTTGAGGTGGAAACCAGTATGGTGTGAGATTAACAAGGCAAACCATGGAAAGAATGCAACTAAGCATGCATTATATCACTTCATTCTCACCATTATTTTAACATAAGTAATACTACATACAGAATCAAATCCATAAGATGCATCAAAATTTAATTAAATCCTGTCTTAAAAACGTAACACCAATGAACGACCCAAAAATTTTACAAGTCAGTATCCCCGGACCACAAAACAGAGAACTCAAAACAAGAAGCTACAGAAATGAGAAGTTACCATTTTATTGAACTTCTCTATAGTGGCCAGCGGAATTGAGCCAAACGCAATGATATTCCTTGTTCCCTCACTCTTGTAAAGGAAAGGACGAACATTAGAAAAATAGTGAAGTTATGACCAATCTCACAAGCAAACATACGAAATAAATGAACCAAAAGACACAAGTATGAGGGTGTAAATATATGTATACGTCCATACACATGAACTTGCCCATGCATATACACATCCGACCCACACGCACATGCATAACACATGCAACTCATACCTATACGCACATGCATATATGGTCAGTCCTCACACACACATCCAACTCTTTTCCTTTCTTTTTTTTTAATCTTTTTCTCTTCACCTCTCTCTCTCTCTCTCTCATGCCTTTATCTCTCTAATCCTGGAGACTTTGCTACCCCAGATAAGTAGAAAAGTTGGAACTCGTTTCATCACCCATCATGTGGCTACCTCTACAATTATATGAACTCTGAGATGTTTCAGCAATCTTTTATGATCTTTTTAAGTTCTTTAAGTGTTCATGGTAGCTTCTTTGTGTCCCTTGTCTTCTCTTATCGTGGGTAGTACGCATCCTTCTGGTTTTGATACCACTTGTGCCAAGTTTTCTGTCACTCCTGATGATGGTAGCACTTGTAAAAGCATTGGTAATAGATTAACCAGCCTATTCCTTTGTTACCCTTAACCTCTATTTATAATATTCCGCCACTTCCATTTATTCCCATTTCCGTCAGTAGGTTAACTGAAGCCTTAAATAGCTGAAATTCTTCTTATTGTGTCTTTTTGAATCTAAGATGAGGATGATGACAGTCAAGGTCATGAGCAGGACATGGTATCCTATTTGGATGGAATATCTTATCGCCAATAGCATTGTTGTCCTGGTCACCCCTTGAAGTTATTGAAGCTATTGTTTATCTCTACAATCTTTTTCCAGTTTAAGATGTAAGGCTTGCCAGTTAGGCAGGCATCACACAAAAAACTGAAATGGCTAAAATAGAGAAATACGAATCCTTTGTGGAAGGTTTCCAACACTAATGATATGCATGTTGGTAAAAGCAGGGATCTTATTCTGACATGTTATCTTATTTATTGCATGTCATCCTCTGTTCTTGAGGTCAAAGTCCATGTTCTATTTTATATCCTCATCTTCCATCATATGAAGTATCACCTTATATATTTGGAAGCATAAATGCACATCGAGGCCAGCAACGATTCAATATGAAGAAACCATGTTAAAACAACAGAGAAATATTAAACTTATTACTTAAAAGAAAAATGACAAAAATTGGTAATATATATGATCCCAGAAGTTAAGTCTGTAATGCAAAATGCACATCAAGTCAGCAATGCTTCAATATGAAGGAAACTCATTACTTACAAGAAAAATAAGACGAAAATTGGTTACTATCAAGGTACCCGCCTCATCAGTATTAACAAGAACAACGCCATGTCCCTGAAACCAAAGTACATATACTGAATAAACCTCGTTCATACATCTTGATAGCAAACAATAATGGGTAGAAAAAATATTGAACCATTATTATTTTGACAAATACTACTGCAATACCGCACGTGATAAAGGTTAAAAAGATGTCTTCAATACCCATTATAATAAGCAATTAATTTAGTGATTAGTTCCAAAGCATATACATCACAACTTTTGAATTCTTGCTAAAATCTCATTACCACTAAGGATAGCACATAATTGACCAGTTTTACATATTACCACAAATAAACATAAAAGAAGCACATAAATCCAGTTTTGCTTAGTTTTCCCTATCTATCAACAAGACCAAGTTTTGCTCAGTTCTCCTTCTCTACTAAGAAAATCGACTCTTACACTTCCTTGGACCCGGGATGAACTTCATTGTCTAACATATCTTGCAATTTCTCAGATGATTTTGAGGTTAAAATTGCTCCTTTCACCCTCAAGGTAACTAAACATTTTCTACAACAATTTTCATAAGACTCGTACCATTAAAAAAATAACCCACCTAACCAGCAACTATTCATAGCTCAACTACCACCTCCTTGCCCGATAAGAACACTGTGGAGGTTGAAGTCATGGATTCAAGACCTATTGTTTTTTCTACGTAACTTACAAAAAAAAATCAAATAGAACATTAAAAAAGGCAACCTTGCCAAAAAAAATATGGGCAAAACTACCTAATCTACACAGCATATAGAAACAGAGACCACCCCAGCTATTTTCTCAAGAGGTTCCAGAAAAGTACTTATGTCCAAGGATCCTAAATGGCCTATCATAAGAGAAAAGAAAATTCGTTCCTACCTATAGAGATTGATCAAATCCAATAAAATGCACTTGCCCGATGCTATTCAGTGTTGCAATACCTTCGCCCCAATTATAAGACAAAGGGAAAAGTAAGCAATATACAAACACCAGCATTACCTGATCCCTTAAAGTTTCAAAGAAAGCACTCACTAGTCTCTTATTCAACAAAAAACAAACAGTAGTAGGTTTCCACCAAAACAATAGGTATCCTATCATTTGGTCTTACTCCATTGCCAGTATAATATGTGATGCATCGCCTAAAAGTTGAGTATGCAGTGAAAGCACAGAAACCGAATTACTAAAGTCATGTTTGGAAACCAAAATTTCTCTTCATTCCAAAATTTTGATTTGCAAACATAACTAACTCAAAACTTTGATAAAAATAAAAATAAATTTAAAATAATCTCTCTACCCCCCTCAAATAATCTTTTTTTCATTACAATAAACATAAAAAAGACAACCAAATCATCTCTCTCTTCATTTTTTCACCAACTCCCATTAAATTTTATTTTTTTCACTACTTTCTCTCAAAATCCAATAAAACTCTAATTCACCTAAATTTTTACAACATTCCCAAACTTTACACAAAATTTTGGTTTGCAAACATGACTGTGCTAATGCTTTAACGAAATCTAACTAGGTGTCTTACAAAATATAGAGTTACACTAAACATATAAGGCTTAAGCTTAAAGCCACTCTCTCATCTTGTGAAACCTTTACCAATCTTGATCCCTCCTCAATACACATACACGCCTTCAAGTCCAACCCTTAAGACTTTAAACCTGCAATAATTCTTTTCTGAAAATCAAAATTTCCTAGGGATTCAATTCTGTTCGGAACAATTTTTCATTGCAGGCTATAGTGCATTCTCCGATATTCATCGACTCTTCACTTATTGAATGTATATCCAGACTTTACGACCACAATTTTCTCGGGGTTAACCACTCTGGATACAGGTATGCCCTTAGAAAAAGTATCATATCCGCAACCTTAATCGGTGGAAATTAAAGGGCTGACCGAGTTGATTTAGAGTAACATTTCCTCAGAATTGCTATTTTCTGTTTTCTGCGTGCATATGAATCATTAAGAAGCCAGGTAAACCTATTTGCCTCATTTTTCACTTCAAGATGCAGGAAATATTTATAAACGGAGGTTCTAAAATTAATTAAGAAGGCGTAAGAAAAAAAGAAACAAGTTGTGTTTTTAACTACCATCACCTTAGAAATTCTTAATCTTTGCTTACGACTACGGACAAGAGAATGAAAAGATTGAAATTTTGGAAACAAATAGAGAATCCAGCAATTCAAGCAACCACTGGACGCACCTCGACCGCGACTTCTTCAGCTTCAAGCAGGAAGTCCAAATTCACATGCAAAGCGGACCTCGAAATGGGCTGCTGAAAGGAAAGCATAAATTTGACAAATTGAGAAAACAAGGCCAAAGATGGTTGTGCATGAGACAGCAAGATCACCAAGAAAGAGCCCTAGAACTCCACAGAAAGCAAAGCCAACCTCGATTTTGGTCCATTCGATGGCGTCCCAGCTAGAGGTGGCATCCAACTTCTCGGACTCGGAGCCGTCGCGGAGCGACGTTGTTCGACCACCGCTTCGTGGCTTTGGCGCGGCCATGCGGCGAACCGACTCTGGGAAACAGAGAAGGAAAGAAAGAGACGTGTACGAGGGTCGTTGGCTCTGCAACCTGCCGTTCAAAGAAGACTTTTAGCGGTAGGCAATCGATGTTTTGCTTTCTTTTCGCAGGCTTTAGGATCACTAAAACGTAAGCAGGTAGTCCGTCTGATAACTAGACCACACGGATTACCAGAAAGATCACGTATCTAACCCATTTCCACCTTGGTCCATGTAAAATTAATGACATATTTATTTATTAAAATATAAAATTTAGTTCCTGTTATCAATTAAAATGATTCGTTGAAATTTAAGATTATTTATTCACCCCAAAAAAATTAAGATTATCTATTCTTGTAATCTTTACCATCTTAAATCATTGAAGTTCAAATCTTAGGCTAAGTTGGTTTAAGTTTTTTTTAAAAAATTAAAAAATTTTCATTCACTTTTTCATCAATTTCAATACATTTTTATTAATTTTAATAATTTTTTCATCAATTTCAATACATTTTCACCGATTCCAATAACTTTTTACAAATTTCAACAATTTTTAACTCACTTTTCACCAATCCCAAGAGAATCAACACTACTTCTAAAAACACAAAAAAATAAAAACTATTTTGAGAACTAAACCAAACATAGCCTTACTAACTTCGAGCAATTTCTTGATTTATCGTTGCACGTGTTGCGAGGTCGATGCCTACACCACCTAAGAAAAGATCTCTCTCAATGAGTTAAGTATTAGTCTTTTTTTTCTCAATGAGTTAAGTATAAGTCATGAGGGAGCTTCTCCGTGATTAGTCTTTGATATTGTGCGGTAAACCAATGTAGGCAATCAAACACCCCCAAAATTTGACTGCATTGGTCCTCCTCTTACTTATAACATCATATGACTTTTTTCTTTTTCTTTTCCTTATTAATTATCCTTGGCTTGCGGTGGATTCATGTACAAGGTATCATCCATTGGAACGTCAAGAGTGACGACTGATCTCAGCTAATCAACTGGGGGGCATTGGCCGTCCAAACGAGACCTACGCCATTTAAGTTAAAACTATGGGTTTATAATCGATTGATGGACTGGCTAAGATTTGGCAGAACGACAGTGTTATGGGTTGTCCTCGTCCCCTTTCTTTCGAAGGGAGTTTTAGCCAAGGAAATTGCGTAAGCTGTTTTTCTTTTTTATAACTCAGGAGCTCTCAAAGTCGGGTCACTTCGTGTATCCGGTCTTACAAGTCAACCTGAAAGTATGTGTCCTACAAGGTCAGGATCTCACCCAACACACTCCAGATAAGTCAAGAGATTTAATGACAGTGTTGAGGCTCGACCTTAAGATATGTGAGAATTCAAGTCATTGTCTTACCACTAGCGTAAGCTTTTTTGTGTCCACAAGTTTTCTGGTGTTTTATGAGTCTTAAAAGCAGGGCCACATGATTGCTGGATTAACTAGAAAATGCATTTTAATTGGATATTGTAGAATAAAACAAACACCAGCCTCCAAAGCAGGGTGGTTGGGGGATATTATTTAGCTGGCCCATCCCAATGGCTAATGTATGATGGCGATTGGAAGACGTTTCACCTGGACTTGGCAATCCTGTTCCATACCTGACTAAACGTATCAATCATAGAGGATAAATTTGGTGGAACAAGTGTATGGTTCAAACACACGTACTGAAACAAATTCAATGTTCCGTTTCTCAGGAGACAGACATGAAAGCACCAACAGGCCATAGATGTAGTGCAGCATGTTGCGGATCCACCTGTGGCTGATAATCTCCATGTATATCAAAATGTGATTATCGCAATTGGTGTCTCCCATTTGCAAAACCAAAATTTTGATCAATAAAATAACTACAAAATAATCTCATGCTCCCATCAAATCATCTATTTCCATTACAATAAACATAAAATTCCCTCGAATCATCTCTCTACTTTTTCACGACTCCCAAAGTCCAAAATTTTGCAAACACCACCAGTAATGTTTGTTTTCCCATGAGTCAATCTATAAACTATTTTGGTTAGGCTGAGCAGACGTAAGGCCTAGATTTCTTATAACACTCAAGTTGCAGGAACACAAGCTTCCCTAGACTGGACAGAAATATAGGATACACAATAGCTTAGATAGTGGTCACTGAATCTTGTTGACCAGGAAACATACAAGCTAGCTCATAATGTTGAGACGTATTATCTGATATCTTGTAAAATAACCCTTCATCCAACATTGGGGGATGAGACTCACCACCACCACATAAATTCAAATTGCCACTCGAAAAAAGAAACAAACCCCTGAGAGGTTTTATCTAAGAACAACCTTTATATGTACTTCTTACAATTACTATGAAAGGGTTCTGATACATTCACCTTTCATGCTTATACAATAGCAGACTATACGAGGAAGAGATTAGAGGAGCCAATTCTAGGAATTCTCACCGAAGGAAATAATGTTTGGTTGCTCCAACAATACTTTCAACTCCAAAAGGATAGCTTTTCTGCATTGAAATACAAATAGAATAGTTACAGCTTTCTCTCTTCTGCACCGAGCATATCACTAATGTTTTGCTAAGTAGAATTGAGAACCCTAATGGACAGCTAGTGAATTCCAGGCGGAACTCCTGAAGCCAGTTGGTTGCAAGGGACTTCAGTTCCAGTTGGTATTTCCGGTGAACTGAAAATAATGCTACTTGTCCAGATCCAAATATTCATCATGCATCCTACTGCTGGAACACTCCATCAGAGCTTTTGCATTCGGTTCTCTGCCGAATCTCCACACATAATTCAGACCAACAAAAAGCTCAATGATTATTGCTTCCGTCTTCTCTTGATTTGCAAAGTAAAGAGTTTGCACCAAAAGAACGTTTGTCCTGGAAATCAACATCTGCTGCTCAAAACCTCTCTCAGACTGCCATCTTATCATGTTATGAGCTAGTGGCGCCAACCATTCTAATATCCCAGCCATTGCCTCATTCCACTCCCCTGCAAGATCTGAATCATAGACAGACGAAGTCAAGCTCTTGGTGTATGGTTTCAGCTTGGCCCTGAGGGCGGTTCTCACACTTGTGGGTAGCATATTGTATAAGTCATCTCTTGCATCAAGACCAATCAAATGAGGAGATGCAGCCAGTTTCTCGATTACAATGATAACATTTGCATAGTGCAGAGCTAAAGCAGCAGCACCAAGGGTTTCAGGTGGAGCATCCAATAACTTGCGCCGGGAATTGAAGATTGATAGACTAGAATGATCAGTTTTCCCAGGAGGAAGAAGGTCTGCATTAACATCTTTGGCTCCATCGATGTTTCCAGAATGAACAATGTTCGGACTAATATAACAATCAGTGACAGGAGTGTAATTTCCAGCCATCATACATCCTTTGAAAGGTCCGACTTGAGTAAGTCGGTTGGTCTTCGAATGTGGTTTCTTCCCCTGAGTTGCAGTTGACTGGCCACGACTTTGCCACTTCTTCTGCCTCATTTCTTCTGATCCAGAAATTGGGCCCGATTTTGTCATCCCACGTACAAGAGAGCCTGAAAAGAAGTTGAGAACTTTATTCTTTCCAGAAATAGGGCCTGATTTTGTTGTTGGTCTAACAATAGGACCTGAATAGAAATTGCTAGGTTTAGTTTTCCTTGAAATTGGTCCTGATTTAGCCACGAACCCCCCAAGGGGACCAGAAGCAAATTTAGCAAGGCCATTCTCAGATGGATGAACTGAAGGTTGCAATAATGCAGAAACTGACTCGCTACGTGGAATATAGTCAGAATTCATCTCTCTTGAATCTCCGAGATCAGCATCTACCATCTGTTGAATTCCAAAGACGTGTTTCAACCTACTGAATATCGACAAGAGAGATCCAGCCAAAAGACGAAGTGTATAATCATAACTCCTGTTCCACAGAGACATCTGTTGTAGATGCTTCACCTCCTGCCGTTTACATGCAAACTTTTTCTGATATTCAAGCAAATTTACACCATCAGGATCATCACTACCCTTCATTCTTCTTAGAGTCTGTTCTAGATCTGAAAGAATTTCCATCTCCTGATACAAGGACGCGTTCGCTGCGATGAATCTTTCCATCTTCCTGACTTTCTTTTCCATCTTCCTCCATGAAAATCCCCACCCATATGGGTCAAGACCGTTTTTGATTGATTCATCGAAGGCATGTTCAAAACTCTTCAAACCAGGATCACTGCACTTCTTCCCAAGCCTGGCCACAGATTTTGCCACGCGGACCATATTCTCAAACTTCTCTGCACATATCAAACTAGCAATAAATTCATCATCATCCGAGACAAGCTTCTTTATGCCCGCGGAATCCCTGATCTCTTCTTTCAACCTAGCAATTTGCTTGTCATTTAAGGACTGCCATAGATGGACCAGCTTAGACATCAGGCTTGCAACTTCAAATGCTAACACTCCAATTGCCGCCTTCCCAGGACCAGCCTCATGCTTTCGTGGAGTCTTCCACAGACTGCGAAACCACGACTCTGTGACCATCTCTCACCCCAGAGAACTGAGACAAAATATCTCTAAGCCAAACCCACCATCATATCTTTCGATTCTGCAGTAAATTCTAAAATTCAAATAATCAGAGACTATTGAAATGAACCTAATTCTTTCAACTAGCCCTCCTTGTTGGCTTTGAATGGGTTTAAAAAAGGCACCAGTCAAGGGTTCCACAGCGATAGAGATATATAACTTTCTAAACAAGGCTAAAAATAATGATCTAATTGACCAATTAATGACACAACAACTACTACACCAGCAAAAGTAATAATAACAACAATATTTAGGATATTGCATTTAAAATCCATGCATCAAACATAGATAAAAAATCTGAATTGGAGAAACAAAAATGAGACAAAAGCCTAAGCTCGACTGGGTAAGTTCCAATTTTGATCCCTTAAAGTTTAGTAGTACCTAAGATACAAAAATACATCCTTCCTTACTGAATAAAATTGATAATGTCTTACAAACAGGATTTTTCTTCAATTTTCATTCTCTTCAACTGATGACAAAACTGCAAAATGTAATAAGTTTTTATTACCATGGCCATGTTGATTGGCCGTATGATATATACCATGTCAATCTCATTACTTTATCAGCACATATGGACACATTTAACAGACGGATGGACCCGATTGTAAGTTTCTAAAATTGAGAACTTGCTTGAAAAGCCAAAAAAAAAGGACCAAAATCAAGCAACTACTGACTTGGCAATCTACTTTTCCTTTGAGATCCTAACCGAACAACCTAAATGAAACTTCTCTCGTTTTCTTTTGCCACTATTTTCTCAGCAAGATCATCCAAAAAGCAAAAACTCACAAGAATATACTACTTTCCAGTAACTAATTCTCAAGAATATATGCCGAAAAAAAGGAAGGAAAATGACATGAACCTAAAATTCACAACAAAACGCATCATATCAGTACCCATATTGTCGAAATTCCAAAACCATATTCATCCAAAACTAGAAAACAAGGAAATTCCAAAATCTTTTACTATGCACCAAAAGTCTTTTATTTTTCCTTAGCAATTACGCTGCATAATCGAACAAACCTACAAACTGTAAATCACACCATATTACCACGCAAATTTGCACAACATCATGAAGCAACTAAAGCAAAAAAAGTATATAAAAAATGAAATACAATAAGGAAACTGGAGAAAAGCTCACCGATCCACATGGAGAACTACCAACCCAATGATTTTTCAGGTCCAAACACCAAAGGAAAGCTGGGAAACTCAGAGAGAGAGAGAGAGAGAGCGCGAGCAGTGGCTAGGAAGGTGCACTGGAAACTAGAGCCACATGGAGGAAAGCAAGAATTGTAGAAAAAGAAGAGCGAAAACGAGTGAAATTAAAAGGGGCTCGGATTTGCTGCAGTTTTGCACTGCTCGGGCCCCTCTCTCACAAACCGCAGCAAGTCTGCTGCAGTTCGGGTGCCCAATTAAAAGATAAACAAGTGATTTTCTAGTGCTCCTTTTGCAGTATGAACCTTCCTAATTTTCCGAATATGTTTATAGTCCTTCTATTCTTGTGTTTCTTATCTTTTATGTCTTCGTGTCGTGTACTTAATTTTTTTTCTTTCCCCCGTTTTACACTGCCACGTTTCTATTTTTTTTTTTTCTCAAAATTATGCTGACCAGCCTGCCAAATGTATATGAGTTAGAAGAAATATTTATTTTTAAGTAACAAAGTTGTACTCATTTTTTGTATCGAGTTCGGACGAATTTGAGTTCATAAAAAATGCATTGATTGGGTAAACTGCAACGAAATTTTTCTATCCTAAATATTTCAATCTAAGCTAACTTAAATATTAGTGAAACGGTTGAGTATTGAGTGTAGTCATCCGATATAAGCTGAAACAAGTTACTCTAAGATTGTGTTTGAGTGTTAAAATTTTGGGATGTTAAAATTTTAAGGTATTAAATTTGGTGAAAAAGTGAAAAGATAGATGATTTTTAATATTTATTATAGTGAAAAGTAATAATACGACGGGGAGATAGAGATTATATTATAATTTTTTATTGTGTTACAATTTTAGGAAGTGTAAATTTTTTTTTGTCAAACCCACCCGAATATCTAACTCGTAACGGTTATAAACCTTAAAAAAAACAAAAGAAGAAGATATAGGAATGTGAGACATAGGTGCATCGGCGAATGTAAGGGGGGCCAACAGGGCCTCATGGTTCACGTTTAATTTTATATATATATATATATATAAAATATATATATACTCTAACCAAACGGGCCCCCCTTAAATCTCACTACAAGCCTTATTTGATTTTAAGATTGTTGTACTCTGAATTCTTTTTCATATTATTGTGGCTATTGATTATTGATTAAGTTTTAAAATTATATTAATGTGATTAGGACTAGATAGTGAAATTGTGATTAGGGTCTTAGGTTGTGAAATTGTGATTAGAACAATAGGTTGTGACTTGTGAAATTAAATTGATAAATTTTGTTTTGGTTTTATTTAAATAATGGAGAAGTTTTTGAGGAAAAAAACCAGCTGAGTCGTATAGTACTCCTAGCGTGGCTGCTACTTTTGAGTCGAATATTAGCTCGAAAAAATTTCATGTTTTGTTTAGTCCAGATGATATTATTGTTGACCCAGGGTTACGTAAACTCAATGAAGAATATGATGTTGGAATTAAGGACCAAGTTCGTAATAAGTATTTGATAAAATGTCTTTGTTAGCCCTTTGGGCATGATTTTCCTAAGAAGAAATATGGAAACCGAATGAGGATTTTTTTGGAGTCATGGTTCAAAGAATATGAGTGGTTGGAATACAGTGTATCAGAGGATGCTGAGTATTGCTTGTGGCGTTATCTATTTAGGCGAAGTAGTGGACCAATATCCGTGGGTGATGTGTTTACATCTATGGGTTTAGCAATTGGAAAAAGAGTGGAGGTATTTGGTGACCATGTTGGTGCAGTTAATAGTTCTCACAATGATGCTAGAAAATAATGTGAAACACTCAGAAATCAGCGACAAAATGTGTCACATATTTTATTTGCACAAGGGCACGATATAGAGAATATGCAAAACCGTAAGATCCAATTGTCATATATCAGTCTCAACAAATAATACGATACTTTTATTTCAATATAATATATTTTTAATGATTTTCATCTTTAATTTTGAATATTTTAACTATAAGACATTTTTGTGCATTAAGTAGTTAATTATTATTTTTATCATTTTCTCTTAGGAGTTGGCCCCCCTTCAAATTCGGTCATGGTTCCGCCACTGCATAGGTGTCTGGTCTCTAAGAAGACAAAAACCATGTTCTAGATTACAAATTGGAGGTTAAATTAGTGGGGGTTTAAGAAGTATATCTATGCATGTACAAAATTTTGCTTGCGAGTTATTAATCTTTTGTTCTTTTATTATCCTAATTACACTTCTTCAAAGGTTATCTTTGCTATTATTATGTTGCCCAAAATTGCGTGACAAGTAAAAATGGAAAAGAAAATTTTCAGTGACGCAGTATAAATACGTTTAATCTAAGGTCTCGAGTGAAAAAAAACTAAAGTGGGGAGATCCATTACAATCATTAATGACGATCACGCGGAATTGCATCTTTTTACATATTTGAGCTCTTTTCAGATCCAGATAACCGCCAATCAGGCGGGTCAATCGTACGAACGGTCCAACCAGGAATCGTCGGATACTCATACGACTGTTTTTTTAATCTCTTCGGGGTCCGACTACCAAACTAATAGTCGACAATTAAATACCTTTTCCTGATCAGTCTACGAAACAAGAACAACTCAACTAGCCATGTGTCTCAATGACATGGTCTGCGTTGACTAAAACCATTGGAACAATATTAACGTGGGTATTAAATGGCACACGAACGTTTATTGTCGATCGAAGACAATCTTAATTATATCACATGGTTAGTTAATGATTTTTTCTTAATAACTTAATTACTGGTGGATTTACTTTGACTAATTAGGTAGATGGTTTCGTGTGATCATGCACATGCTTAGAATTCAAGTCATGCATTATCCTTTGCAATGAGTTTATATATATATATATAGTTCTCGTAAAGCTCAATAGCCTATTAATTTATTGTTCTAGCTAGCTAGCCAAAGGAAATGTTATTATTTTTCTTCTCGATCGTTTCCCTTCATTGCCTGTAGGCGTCTTAATCTGTAGGAAACTACTCAGCTCCTTCTAGCTTAGAGAAGATTCATTGGATATATATAAAATCTCATCAATTCATAAATAAATGCAAATTAGTCACTCAAACAAGTCCATTTAATTCACCTAACTAATTAGTCTTGGACAGTCATTACCTTAGATTTTTGAGGTAAAATTTGTTTTTCATATTGCTGAAAGATCACTACTCCTTATAATAGCAGAGAAGATTATGTCCAGAAGACTAGAGGCGGATGTAGGGGGTGCGGTCCTGGGCGGCCGCCCCCCATTACATCCCCAAAAAAAAAATTCATTAAATTTTTATTTTTATTTTTTATTTTATTATTTGTATGTTGGCTGGGCCTATGGGGCCTGACCCCCTTCGTCCAGTCTAATCTAAGTATATTTGATTCGACAGTTTTTGAGCTTTACAAGGACAGTAAAGTAGATCTTCTGGCACCTAAGTTGGTCTTCATTGTCCTTGATTTAAGACAGGTGAATATTTTCCCCCCCCTGATGCAGCTCTCTATGATGTGGTGAGAGACAATTTGAAATACCCAACATAATTGTTTCACTTATCAATATACCCTGTAAGATACAAAAATTAGACTATTTGGAATTGCAGGTACTGGTTTGGGTATTAATTGTCATTTGATTTTGGTATTAAGAGATTTTTCTCTGTCACATACAGGTACTAGTTTCAAACTCCAGAGGAATGATTAATAAAAGAAATGGTGGAAGTTTTGGAGGAACCGTTCAGCATAGGAAAAATGGGAAAGACATTTTCGGGGAGTATGAAACCAAGGATCATATGAAGCACAAAGCTAGCGAGATTGAGAAAAACAATGTTGTAAGAACATGTTCAATAGATATTCTTTTAAAGCTTGTAATTACATCTTATTAGAGTACATTCCTAATTTGTAAAGATTCTTGTGTTTGTTGTAAAATATTATTAATCAATAATGAAGTATATTTTGTTTTATTATCCTTGGTCTTTAAATTTTTACATCCAATTAATTATGATTATTAAAATAAATTTGTATACGGATTAAAAAAGCATGTATAGAAAATATAGGAAAAAATTAGTGGTGATTTGGAAATGCAGGAAAAAAAAAGCCGCTATAGGTGGCAACTGACCGCCGCTATAGGTCTATAGCGGCGGTCATGTTAGGTCTTTAGCAGCGGTCACCGACCGCCGCTACAGACCTTTAATGCCAAAAAAACCGCAACCACGGTTGGGCCTATAGCGGCGGTCACCCGAACCGCCGCGTTAGATCTACGCCGACGGAGCTATAGAGGCGGTCGCGACTGCCGCTAAAAAACCACTGCTATAAGCCAAAATTACCTAGAGCAGCGTTTTTTGGCCTATAGCCGTTTTTTTTGTAGTGACAGTTTTTTGCATGGAAAAAAAATTTCTTATCATTTCATCTTTAAAATTCGACCCCCATGAATTTTGACCCTGGATCCGCCACTGCAGAAGACAATACCTGATCAGGAATTGGTAACAAGATTCAGTATGTCACTAAAATTTCGAAAATCAATGACTGATACTCAACATTAATGATGCATTAGAGGTCATAGTTTTTGGGTAAGTGATGTTATATTGATATATATAAACAAGGGTTAAAAAAAACCCTAAATACACAAGTCCTAAACAGTTCAGCCAGAGATACATCCAGAGGTTTACATCAATTTCCCAGGGTTCAAACCGGTTCTATCTGAGCTAAAAGGAAAAGTCGATCACAGCATTCAAACACGTTATACATGATCAATCAACAAAGCCAGTGTGTGTTTGAACATATATATATGCATGCGTTCATCCAGATTCCACTTTGCAGCCACCACTCTATTTATAACCATTTGATTCCGAAAGAGTATATTTTATATATGTTGTGACCCTTCTGGCTTGTTGGTAGAACTTCCAGTTATGAAAAACCATTCACATGATCCGATTAAGTTTTTGTTATTGCTTTTTATGTCGACCGTGGAAATAAAGATCATGTTACTGTTAGGATAGTCAACTTTTGTGTGTTGCACAAAAGACAAATGTCGACATGCGTGTCTTTTTCTTGCAGATAATCAATTTACAAATCATGTTCAGACGATATGAGAATTGGAATATTCTATCAGGCGGGTTCCCAAAGTTTTGTCCAGTTACAGTACTTTGTGGTTCCCAGGACTACATCCACTAATGACGACAAGAACAATAATTACTTTCAGTGTGGTGTGGATATATATGCTTCACGTACGTACGAATCCTAACAAAGGAACTCATGGATGTTCGTTTTGTTAAAAAACGCAGGAATCGAATCCTAAAACACCCTTATTCGGCAGAGTTGAGAAAAAAAATTAAGGATTCCACATTTTATTTTCCTTTTTTGCCCTTAAAAAGTTCATATTAAATTACTAAAACACCCTCCACCACAACCTAATAATTAAAAACACATAAGGGCAAACTTGGAATGTTTCAAAACCTGCAGCCGGCCTGCCAAACTCCTGACATGTCGCCTGCAGTCGCCCCCTTTTTCAACTTTTCGCCCTCCTTTTTCGTTCGCGTGACATCGGTTTGAAGAAAAAAGTCATACTTTTGCATGCTTTTGTGTTCGCCTGACATCGGTTTGAGTATTATTTCGTTTTTCCTTTAAATTTTTATTTAAATTATTATTATTTTAAAAAAAATAATAATAAATTCAGAAAAAAAACAAAAAAACTATAAACATCATCATTCATTTTTTTACACCTCACCAACTTCTACACAAATACCAATACAACTTTATCATCACCTAAAAATTTACAAAATTCTTCAAATCCTACAAAAACCTTCAAAACGAAAATCACCCATGTTTCGCGTGCATGCTGCATGTCCTTTCAAGCCGTCTTCTTTTGACTACTTTCTGCTCCGCAGTGTAAAACCATTGGTGTCGGCCGGTGTTATTCTGATACTCAGCACATGGTCAAAATCCTTTTTTCAGGTATACGAGTTGCAGTCGCTGTCGATCAGTTCTACTAGCCTGGGAATGAATCCGGAGCGAGCTGCCAAACCATGTGAGAGAACATGAAGAAC
Source organism: Myrica gale (assembly GCA_963930655.1). NCBI lineage: Eukaryota > Viridiplantae > Streptophyta > Magnoliopsida > Fagales > Myricaceae > Myrica > Myrica gale. The sequence continues at coordinate 4,073,798 of OZ005607.1, forward strand.
AAATACAATTTCTTTTGCGGTGATCTTCCGAAATCTCTCACGTAATCAAGCACCACGTGCGTATGTATGTTCTTCAACAAGAACAGCTTTCCTTGTATCTTTCGTTTTAGGGGTAATTAATACACTATTTTTTAATAAGAAGGAGAAATCATGTGCCTTAGGTCATCTGAGTGTACCCACCTAACTCAGGTAAACCTTCAAAGTTTTTGACACTTTGCATCCCTATTTATTATTTTTGTCACATTATACTCACAAACTATTAATTTTCAGATATTTTGCATATTTCTATAGAACTTTCCATAAATTTGGTCATAAATTTATTTATAGTCTATAAGTTACGATTTTACCCTTATAAAATGATCACTTGTCATTTTACAAGTTAAAAAATTAGTTTTCATCTAAATTAAAAGAAAATTTTAAAGGAGAGTGCAAATTGTCTGACAATCAATAATTATTGGGTGTGATGTGATAAAAATAATAGATTGAGATATGAAATATCTAGAACCTATAATTAAAGGGTTCAAAGTGAATTCTATGTTACAGTTACCACAAATGAATAGAAAAACAAAAGAAAAACAAAAACAATGAGTGTCATCTTTCTATAAGTCGAAGCAAAATGGGGACTTCGCGTTGCTTTGAAAAAGTAAGTGAAAACAAAGCTCTTCAGCATCTAACGGTAGGGATAAGTTTGGCTGTCCATGCGCATGACTGAAACTAGTATTATCAATATTGGCAAGTTAGTGGGGACTGCTGGATTACGAGTTCAAAAAATCTGCAATGGGTGTCTGGTGTACTAGGTGCTAGGTCGTGGGGTTAATATGATTTACCCATTTTGTTGAGTTTTCATTGAATCCCGCATGTAAAGCTTCAAGGGCATTTGTTGAATGAAATCTCTGCATCTTTTGTGTAGTGAATTTGGTTAATTTTCTGATAAATAGTTCTTATAATACGAACATGGCAATAGGAAACAATATGGTTAAGCCTGGGAATGAAACCGGCCCAAGGTGCCTAATCATATGCGAGAACATGAAGAACAAATACAATTTCTTTTGCAGCGATCTTCCAAACATCTTTCACTGCTTGATCAAGCACCACGTATATTGTTCTAGAATCTTTTACTCTATCTGGGTTCCCCTACTATGAATACTTCTACATGTTAGCAAACAAGCGATACGTTTTGGCATCGAGAACCATTTGTCGAACCGATGCTACTGCACCAACGGCAGACAACAGTGAGGATGCTACTGCTATCAATGTGTTCACCCAAAAGATTAGACTACGCTTTGAGGGCTTGAAAGTCACATTATAGACGACCATTGGGAATATAAAATCTAGAGGAATGCATCCAAATGCCCCAAAGAGTGCCAGAATATCTCCAAAGAAAGGCAGCATCGCAGCGAAAAGTGAAGCTATAATCACAGACAAGGACCTGAAAATCAGTCTTGGCACGACGTTGCGAATGGAAAATTGGTCCATTTTCGGGTCTGCAAACAACTTTTCAAACACTTCATTTGTTGGTTGCAAGTAAACCTGCAGTTTAACCAATGTCATGTATAAGCGAAATTCAATGCTGCCAAGAGATGGAGTGAGCTTGTGAAGGTCAAGCAAGGTTTTTCCATGCTGCGCGCCTCTCTTCATATATAGAGGACAAAACCCTTAGAATTTGAGTTATGGGTGGGACTTACCACTGAGACAGCCGATATTTGGAGAAGAGTGAAAGAATTTGTCATCAAGAGAAACCAAGTAGGCAGCAAAGGCTCATTTCCGTTGCCCATAAAATTTGAAAGAATTGTTCCCATGGCATGATTGCCGAATGCCCAATACCCAGAAATTGCAGCGCTGAAATAAGTCGTGACTATAACAGTGTAACAAATGCATAAACCTTTGAACATCTTGCCCTTGACTGGAGGAGCTATAGTCGCCTGCACATGGCAGAAATGCAAGGCAATTTTAGAATCCAATTTTGTTCAAAACTAAGCCATAAATACAAACCCCAGAACGGAACTGCCGTTGACATAGAGAATTGCATTTTAATTGTTGGACCGTCGAGCCGTCATTCCATCTAAAACTAATTGATATCAGGAGAAGTATATTCAAATCTTGGCATTCGACATCGATTGCACCTAACAAGTTTGTTTTAAGATCAGTCGCACGGAGCGATATTGTAAAACTAGATTAATAAATGTAGTAATGACTCGGCCCACCTGTATTTCAGGAATAATCCCACATCCATATGTGGTAGCAATGATTGAAACAGCATTAACAACACCAAAAACTCGATTTCCTGCCGAGCCATGTATGGAATAGTCCCTACTAGGAGCGTTCTTGGAATGTCCTGTCAAATCATTGTGTAAATATGTGTATAGACCAAGAATTGTTTTGCATGCAATTGTTGTGGTTTTGAAGTGTTCTTACCAATGTAGATTGAACCGGCTGTAGCACAAGCGGTGTAGGCAAGGCAAAGGATGAGAGAGACAAGATTGATATGCCTTAGGGAATGGAATGAAGGAATTTGGGCCAAGAACAGCATAAAGACTCCAAAGATCACAATAAACTGGTAAAGTTTCATTGTCCCATTTGGGTATGAGAGCAGGTAAATGAACTGCAAGAAAGGAAAATAATTAATTAAAGAAATAGGATACAAGATAAAATAGAGGGGTTTTTTTTTTTCAATTTGCTCTATGGATACAACCATTTCTCCTCTTTCTTTGCTCTTTTCCACCTAGCAAAGACATAATGGATTTTTTTTTCGAACAGGAACAACTCTCCTTATGTTTTTTTTTAAATGTCACACTTACCACAAATATTATAACAAAAAAAGAATGCTATCTTTCTTCGAGTCAAAGCAAAGTGGGGCCTTCACATGAATTGCTTTGAAAAAGTACGTAAAAAACAAAACAAGCGAAGAAATGGGAAAGCTCCAGCCTCCAGCCCCCAGGCCCCAACTCTGAAAGGTGAATAAAGCAGTTCGGCTGGCATGATCTGAAAGGTAAAGGATAAGTTTGAAACAATTGTACGCGTCAATTGTATTTACGTACTTGTAACTTTTAAAATTGTGATGTACGTTTTTAAATATAAAACATTTATAATATTGGTTTTCGGTCAAATTTTTCGTTAAATTTGACGATTTTCGATATTAAAATAATTGAAATGTCTTCAAAAATAATTTTTAAAAAATATATATAGATTTCGAAAATAGAATTTCAATAATCTTATTTAAAAAATATTATCTTATTTAATAAATTTTTTATATTTGTGTCTTAAAAGTTTATTTTAATTATTTTAATATAGAATTTCTTCAAGTTTAATAAAAAATTTGACAAATGAACATTACAAATATTTATATTTAAAAAACGTAAATTACAATTTATTAAATGACGCAAATATAATTGATGCATATTCTAGCGAGCAATCACATTTCCCGTGAGTTTAGCTGTCCAGCCTCCGGCCCTCCAATGAAAGTCAGTCCTTGGATACTTTTAAGACGAGATGTTGATTGCTAAATTTAATATTTATGGTCAATTAAGACGTCTGAAGGGGTGCAGTGACAGAACTGACCTTAAGACTCTGTCCTCCAATAAGACTGCTAGCAATAACTGCTCCATAGCATATTCCAAACTGAAGTGGGCCAATGCAATATTTGCCCCATCCAGGTCCTGCCAAACGCATAGAAAAAGTGCTATCAGGATTGTGCTGATTTTGGTGCAAAATATAATCTGTGGGACAGTAATTTTGGTCCATGAAATCTCCCAAAGAATGGATCCCAGGTATGTCAGTACTGTCTTGGACAAAAGGTTCAGACGTTCAGTACAGATCGAATTAGTTACAAGGGAGAACCAAGAGAAGGAATATCAATACAGATTACCCACCTAAAATATCTCTGGCCATGTCTCGGAACCGAAGGTGGCGCTGACCAAGCTGTGCGTGGTGGTCCAAAACCACCGATAGAAGATTATAGGAATAGAAAGTCACCAAACTTGCAAGTGTCAGGCAAAGAACTCCGCCAACCCAGCCTAGCAAGGCTAGCGCAAAGGGAAGACCCAGAATCACCGGACCCACGATAGATGTGGTTAAATGGTACCCACAGTGGACCCATGACCCTATTACAACAAATTTAAGTTATACATAGCCTTAGATAATTGGAAGATCTGAAACTTGTTTCGACCAATTCAACATGAAGCTAGTTGTTATTGCAAAAGGAACAGTTTAAGGACAAAGCCTCCATGGGAAGGGGATAAAGTACCATGAAAGCTTTGGGTTCTTGAATAAAAGGAAACAAGTACATATTTCTTCCTAACCTTTGGATTTGAGGACAAACAAAGCCCCAGCATCGAGCTCTTTTCCGGGCTCTGGAAGAACGCCATTTTCCTTGCCGACTGAGGATACACTAGTGAGGGACTTTGGAACCACAGCTGCCATCGCTCTCCTAGCTCCTTTCTCTCAAAAAGCTCGGGAATCAATATATACATGCATTTGGTCAAAGAAGTGCCGAAGGGTAATGACAGCGCGCGCGATTATATCAGTTTATTTTATATATATATATATTAGATTTTGGCATGATCCAGTCAGCTGGGTCACTATATAGACTACGAGGGATCTTAAGATATCATAATGGAATCATTTTTTGAAAAAAATACACCAAGATATTTTCTCCGTTTGACTCGCATGGAATTGGAACATGTACACGTAAGTCCCAGGAAGATATTTAGATACAATTTTTTTGTGTGGAGGGTCTGTTTGGACGACGTCTCACTCAAGATGGAAGGCATGCAAGTCCCATTTTGTTTTATACAGAAAAATTGCTTCTGCCCAATAGTCAAAGAAAGTTTGTTAACTTTGTACATGTTCGGCTAATTTGTATTTTTAGATTGAATTCTACAACCGAACATGTTTTTTAATATTATCTAAAAACATCTTCTACACACATACCAATAGAGTTTAACATCACCTAAAAATTCTCAAAACACTTCGAATTTTCAAAATTTTAAGAACAGCAAAGTACACACCCTAGTGGAGTTGCTCTATACAAAAAAAAAAAAGAAAAAAAAAACAATGTGAGACAAGCTCAAGTTTTGATCAAAATTCCCTAAAATCAAGCGCTAATCAAATCAGATTAGTCAAAATTGCTTTTGAAACTCAAATAATTAAAAGTCCTAATTTTGTCGAGTAAAGAACTAATGTGAGACTTGACTGCCTTTTTATATCCCATGTACTGAAACACGGGGTGTTACACAGTCTATTTCCAAACAACTTATATATATGGTACTTAGAATTCTTGTAACATGCATTTGTTTTACAACTTACCCACGGAATACATATGTTCCTGGAATCAATAACTATATATTCAGATCTTCTATAAATGGTTATATTAATAAATTTATATGTTAGCAAATAAACGATATGCTTTGGCATCAATAACTATTTGTCGAACAGATGCTATGCAACCTACTGCGGATAACACTGCAGCTGCAACTGCTATTAATGTGTTCCCCCAAAATACTAGGTTGCGCTTTGAAGGCTTGAAAGTCAGATTGTAGACAACCATTGGGAAAATAAGATCCAGAGGAATGAACCCGAATGCCCCCATTATCGCCATGACGTCTCCAAAGAAGGGCAGCATAGCCGCAAAAACTGTAGCCACAATCACTGATAAGGACCGGAGAATCAATCTTGGCACGACGTTTCGAATCGAAAACTGATCCATCTTGGGGTCCGCAAACCACTTCTCAAATACTTCATTTGTTGGTTGCAAGTAAACCTGCAGCATATATAATTAAAAGCCGCGGTATCATGTTAAGTCAATGGTGAAATGATGGAGTGAATGAACGTGGAGCAGTGTTCTTCCACTACTTATTTACGATACGACATCCCATCCCGTACATATAACATGAATGAAATCATATGCAATTTTCTACTCGAATTATAAGGTACAGTTTAAAAGAGATAGACTGAACAGGTAGACGCTATACTGTTTAATACTGTCCATGTAAAGATTAATTCAGAAAAATGAAATCCACTTACTCAGTCTATAAAATTGTAGAGAATCTTAATCCGTATAACATGACGTGTAAGAATTGGGTGGAGGAAATATACGAGTCATGGACTTACAACTGTGTTACCCGCTATTTGCAGAAGAGTGAAAGCATTGATCATCAAAAGCAGCCAAGTTGGTAGCAAAGGCTTTTCATTACCCATAAAATTTGAAAGAACTGTTCCCATAGCCTGATTTCCGAATGCCCAATACCCAGAGATTGCAACGCTGAAGTAAGTCGTGACTGTAACAGCATAACAGAAGCATAAACCTTTGAACATCTTGCCCTTGACTGGAGGAGCTATAGTTGCCTGCTCATAGAAGTAATCTATGACGGTTTAGTAATATTGTTTTAAATTTGGACTAACTATATATCTGCTCTGTATATGAACTATAACGTTGCTCCATTAAGTGACAAGGAAAAATTATTCTCCCAAATCCTATATTTTTTTGACGATTTTATTAGTAACAAATGAATGTAATCCGGCCTTGATTGTACCTGTATTTCAGGAATAATTCCAGAAGCATATGTGGTAGCGATGATTGAAACAGCATTAACAGCACCAAAAAAGCGATTTTCTCCGGAGCCAATCACAGAATAGTCCCTCTTAGGAGCATTCTTGGAATGTCCTGTAAAAAATGTTTGTTTCTATGCATGTATGTCATACATGTGCAATGAAACCCTTTGATCATGCATGTACCAGTGTTTCTGAAACCCTACCGATGTATATTGAACCGGATACGACGCAGAAGCTGTAAGCAAGACAAACGGTGAGGGAGAGAAGATTGATATGCCTCAGGGAGTGAAACGATGGAATTTGGGCCAAGAAGAGCAGTAGGACTCCAAAGATGATAATAAACTGGTAAAGCTTCATCGTCCCGTTTGGGACTGAGAGCAAGTAAATGAACTACACGAACATAAAGGTTAAGAATTAGTAAAACAAGAAAAAGGTGCATGCAGCTTTCCACTATGATCTTTTCCCTGTAAAGATTACAGTCCAAATGGAGTAATTCTAATCTTATCTCATTAGTTACCCCAATTATCATGGGAGCTATTTATTTTCCAAAACAAGTTCCAGAAAGTAATGTCAACGTGGTCATGTATGTATCATGAGCAACTGACCTTAAGGCTCTGCCCTCCCAGAAGGGCACCACCAATGACTGCAGCGAAGCATATCCCAAATTGGAGTGGGCCAATAACATATTTGCCCCATCCCGTTCCTGCCAATGCATATGGCTTGGACAAGTTAGCATATGTTCCAAAAGCTTTCACCTAAAAGACTGAAAAGGTGAAGACGCAGAAAGAGTGGGAGTGCTTTAATAGCAGGGCAATGGTCTGGGTACAGACCTTCTACAAGTGTCCACAATTTGAGAATTAGAGAAAACTCAACGTAGATATATTTAATCGAATCACACCGTAATAAATGTCCATTTAATGGATGTTACATCTGTTTTTTCTTTCAAATTGGATCAAAAAAATATAAAGAATTTTGGCTCTACTTCCTATTGTTATAAAGCCAACAGTAGCATCGGAAGAGTTGGTGACAGACACATAGGAGTCAGGTAAACAGCCAATGAAAAACCCAATACAATCGTGGGTTGTGTGTTGGATCCCAGAAACAAATGTCTCGGACTAAAACGACTTTGGAGATGAAATGGGCTGAGTCAAAACTGGACACATTGTCTCAAACGTGACGGACCCAAATACGTCGAGCCGAAACCAACCTTAAATGGAAATCGATCGGTCGACGGACCAGCAGCTATGAGTCGATGTGGCTCGGCAATCGGATCACGATCGCTCAGTGCTCTAGTTCGATTGTTTTCTTTTTCGATCGTGTAAGTCAAATATCTCTTCAGATCTTACGGGTTCACATTTAAATACGTAGCTTGAACATTAAGGATATATAATAGTTAGTAGCTAGAGGATTAATGAGATAATAGTTCCTAATTAATGTAACCCACCTAAAATATCCGTAGCCATATCCCGGAACCGTAGTTGGCGCTGACCAAGTTGTGCATGATGCTCCAAAACCAGAGATACAAGATTATAGGAATAGAAAGTTACCAAAGCTAAAAGCATCAGGCAAAGAACTCCCCCAATCCAGCCTAGCAAGGCCAGCGAAAAGGGAAGACTCAGAAGCGCCGGAGCCACGATAGAGGCGGTCAAATGGTACCCACAGTGCAGCCATGAGCCTGAGAAACAAAACCGTAGAGAGAGAGGAACAATTTTTAGTATTGTCAAGACAACTGAAAAACAAGTGACTAGCTAGCTAACCTATTTCCTCTTCTCAATTTACTTACCCCTTTTTCCTTTTTGGGTCAGTTGCTAACCTCAAGCACTTCCTTTTCCCATATATCTAGCATGGTGAAGAGCTAAAGCAATTGAGAAAACAATTTACTAACCTCTAGATTTGAGGACAAACAAAGCTCCAGCATCAAGCTCTTTCGCAGTGTCAAGAACTCCGTTTCCCTTGCCAACTGTGGTTACAGTACTGTCAGTGTTTGGAGCATCGGCTTCCATCTCTCTCCTCCACTCTGACTGTACGAGCTACTAGGTGAATGAAAATACAATCTTTGTACAGTAAACCCAGCATAGAGAGAATTATAGGAACAGTACGAGAAAGAAATGAAACTATATTGACATTAAATTATCACGACGGACTCACCATCAAAGAAAAGCAAAAAGCTATATATAATAATTGCATCTTCAATGTCAGTTGAAGACTATTTTGGACGACTTGGAAAAGTTTTCCGTATTAGACGGGGCGGAATACATTAATTATGAATGCCTACGTCTTTTTCATTCACGACAAGTTGCAGATATTCTAAATGCTAATCTCAAGATTTAAGGGGTTAACAAAATAGAACCAGACTGCATCCAATATCATTTGCTGCTTTTTGTAGAAAGCACTAAATAGTTAAAGAGTTGGAGTGTGGCTCTCTTCTCCCCTCGAGTCAAATCAATCCATTGCAATCCCACAGACGTGGAGGTAATTTTTGGCTGGGAAAGTTAGATATTGATGACTAATTTGGAACTATTGCACCCTTCTCGCCTCTATAGATTCTCCTCCCCAATAACCAACAAAAATCCCTATCCCCTCCCCCAGTGTGTGTTGACAGTGGATCGGGATCCTGCAATTTGCAATTAGGAGAAAGAGTGAGAGAGAGAGGTGTGGATCCCACGATCGGGATCCTCATCCATTGACAGTTCATGAGTTAGCTCCTCTCTTATTTTTGTATCCACAATAATAATATAATTTTTTTTCTTGTCAAATTGCATACATTTTCCCTTCTGCGCTCTTTCTTTTATACTCGTTTCTCCACTGTCCTTTTCTTTTAGATCGTTCTCCAAACCGTCCACACCACGATCTTCGTGGGCGATTTTTCTCCTATCATGCATAATCAATCGTGGGGAGCAGTTCTATTTTATTGGATACGATCATACGGGAATGTTATATGGGCTTCTCTATGTGCGATTTTTGGATTAGGGTCTCATGGGCTTTTCAGTGTGCACATTCTTAATGAGCCAGAGGAACTTTATAGGTTTTGTATCATCTAGATTTTTAATAGTACGGGGCCTATAAGCTGGGACTGCCGAGGCCCCAAATGAGGGAGCTTTACATTATACTTTAGGGCCTGCTTTTTCAGAGAAATATATTTACTCTTTGAATTTCTTATTAATTATTTTCTAGTAAAACCGAAAAGCTGATAACCATTTTTTTTTTGCGGTTGGCTTCTTTTTCGACAACCAGCTCTAATATGGCTATAGTTTTTGCCCCTTCGATGACATGGGAAGAAAATCTGAACGTGGAAGCCATATATGATACAACATATTTGACGTTTTTCAGGATTCTTGGTGATTCCGAAGGGCGAAGGGTCAAGTCGTCAAATAAATTTTGGGTCCAATTAATGCTAACTTATAGGTGGCTCCAACTAAGTACACTTTGAGAGGTCACAAATTAGAAGGTGTTAGCTGAGAATGGAATCCCTCCTAAGGGAATCCATCCGGATGATCGAATGGACAGCTTCCAGCCGTCCATTCGGTCATCCAAGGGTCAGAAACAAAAGAGGAGTGTGGGTCCCGGACCCACGGACCCACACCTGCCCGAACAGGGCTGCCTTTGTTTCTGACCCTTGGATGACCAAATGGACGGCTGGAAGCTGTCCATTCGGTCATCCGGATGGATTTCCCTTCGGAAGGAATCCATCCTCGGTGTTAGCTAGCCAAAACCTACAAGGAAGTTAGCTTATTTATAAACCAAAGCCCCCTCTCCCGCCGCTTGGTTTTGTCCGGCCTGAACATGGCTGGTAACTGGTAAGAACAAATAAATTGAGTGGAGCCTAGTTTTGCCATATATATAATACACGCCATTGACATCATTTTGAGCTTGGTTTGGTATAAGTTTGATATGCACTCGAGGGCACACTCAAGAATGTGTTAATTTTAGCAATATCTGCACGAGCCAAAATAGATATATATTCTAGGATTTAGATGCCTTCAATTGTGTATTTAGTTCGCATTTAATTTAATGTAGGAGTCCTCATATGACTATAGAACGCACTATCTGTGATCTATATCCTCACGATCGCTAGCTAAGCAAGAAAAAAAAGAGTCTAAATCTATAAAATCCCATTCCCAACGTGATAGGCCAACGAATTTTTTTAACTCACCAATTAGTTCAGAAACAAATGAAGTGTTCTAGTTATTTGGCTCTTAGCTCTAAGATGGTGTTTTTGACCATAGAGTTTTTTTTTTTCTAAATTTTGACCATAGAGTTAGCTCCTCGGGGTTCGATAAGTTATAATTTTCACAGCTTGTTTACTAATTTTAAGTAAAATGCATATAACTCAAAGATTGGCCTAGTGTTTAAAGCTTGAGTTTCAAGTTCAAAACTTCGTAGGTGTTACTAACCTTTCGAGATGTGTGTAAACTGACCCGCACACCCAATTAGAAAAAAAGAAAGAAATTTATAAAGTTCATATCTATTAATAAGTATATAGAAAGCGTGAGGGATTTATAATACTTTGACAGTTCCATCTTCAATCTTACATGCACAGGCGGATCTAGCGAGCCTGAAAAATCTCTTACAAATTTTTTTGTTGTTGTTTTGTTTTCTATATGGGCTGCCCCCCTTCAAAAACGAAATTGTTAGGGCATACGCTCAAGACCATTTATTCGACATGATCACCAACTCAATCGGTTCCAGCATTTCCGGTGGAGATTCGCCCAAGGCCAACGATCTCGACTCCATTGTACGGAACAAGTTGGACAGGTCGGTGGTTTTTCTATTTTGGCTTCCACTTATCCTTTTTCTTTCTTCAATTGGTGGATTGGTGTGATTTGTTTGGTTTTTGTTTCTTTAGGATTGAGGAAGACGAGGGAAGAAGAGAGCAATGGGTGGAAGTGATCTCCGATTCTCCTGGGAACCTAGAGCTTTTGTCTACCACAATTTTTTGGTGAGCGTTTTTTCCTTCCCTTTACTTAAATTACTTTCCTTTTCTGTTTCCTGTTGCGGAGCTTGCAAAGTTTGGTTTATTCGTCGTGTGTCAACAAAAATGCATTCCTTAATGTTGCTTAATTTGCTTCCATTAATGGTGCTTAGTTTACGGTAATTTTATCTGCCGAATATGCATTTTTGGGGCGAATCGTATATTGTAAAGTTTCCACTGGGGAATAAATTCTAGCATTGGTGATTTTTGCTGCGATATCCCCTTGACTTTCAGGCATCCGTGAATTTAAATAGCATGTTATCAAATAGTGCAAAGCATGTATTCATGAGGCCTGAGGGCCTGCCTTCACTGCTTTGTATATATGAATGATTTTAGACTTTTCAACGGGTTCCTGGACTTCTTGGAGATGTCACCTATAAAGATTTATGCGTGTGCCTTGGGTAAGTAACTTTATGTGGAATACATGCTCCATGATCTGTTCTTTTTCATGACTTCTGTACAAGAGAGCATTCAAGACCTATTTTTTGAATACAAAAGCTTATCAGCTAGGTCTCCAAAGTCTGAATTCCTTAGTTTAGTCTGTTGTGACTTATAAATTTCTGTGGTTAATGATCACCATAAAGTTGCATCTGCCATTGGCTGTACTTTTTGAGTAGTGAAGTATCATAATCTTCATTAAGTACCCAATTGATGGCTATCTCCCCATTCAAACACCTTCCTCTATAATTTCTTTTGCTACTCAGTTGCTTCGGTGCTTGTCAAGATTGTTAGATATGCAAAGTCTGTAAGTTACATGTACGTATACTTCTGGTCGGCAGGGGGTGGATCCCTGCCCTACACAGCCTCAATTTGAGACGTTAACAAGAAGGTGATACGTTTTGGAATCAAGGACTAGTTGTCTAACGGATGCCACTGCCCCTGCAACGGTCAACATTGAGGACACGATTGCTATGAATGTGTTTACTCCAAAAATCAAGGTATGCTTCGAGGGCTTGAAAGTCACGTTGTAGAAAACCATTGGCAGGATCAAATCTAAAGGAATGAATGCAAATGACCCCAGCACTGCCATGATATCCCCAAAGAAAGGTAACAATGATGCAATTAGCGTAGCTATGATCACTGCTATCGACCGGAAAATCACCCTTGGCACGACGTTACGAGCAGAAAACTGATCTCTTTTAGGGTCTGCAAATGATTTCTCGAGCTCTTCATTTATCAGTTGTAAGTAGACCTACAAAATATCCCACATGATCCATATTTACTAAAGCAGCTGCAGGTTGTGTTAAAGAGTAGAGGGTTTTTACTTATAAAGACGTGCATACTATTTCCGTTTGGATTATCTTACCAAAGCGGTAGCTGATACTTGCAAAAGAATGAAGACGTTGGTCATCAAAAGAAACCAAGTGGGCAACAAAGGCTTCTGATCAACACCCATAAAATTTGCAAGAACTCCTTTTGCCATAGCCTGATTGCCAAAAGCCCAATACCCCGAGATAGCAGTACTAAAATATGTTGCGACTGTAACTGCGTAACAAATGCATAGGCCTTTAAGCATCTTGCTTTTGACTGGGGACACTATTGTTGCCTGCACTTTAGGCGAAACATGTAACGAACTGCATTGACAAGCATGCATAGAATATATACGACTCTGTCTGGATTTTGCTGATTAGATCAATATATATGCAGAAAACTTGGAAATGGTAAATCTGTTAAGCAAATCTACAAGAACCATTTTGAATCAATATTTTTCATAGCCACAAAGTAATTCTAGATGAGAAGTGAATAAAAAAACCTGTATCTGAGGTAACACTGCGCAACCATATGTTGAAATGATTATTGAAATCGCAGTGAAGTACCAAAAGTGCGATGTTCTTCAGTTCCACTGACCGAGTAGTCTTTGGTAGGTGCACTCTTGGAATTTCCTACGATAAATGTAGCATATATATTATGTATCGTACGTATATACTGCAGTTTACAGAGATTAACCTACGGTGACATTTTACCAACGAGTATGGCGCCAGCAGTGGCGCAAGAGCTGTAAGCAAGACAAACGATCAGAGAAACAAGGTTGATGTGCCTTAGGGAGTGGAATGACGGAAACTGAGCCAAAAACAGCATTAAGGTTCCGAAGAGGAAAATGAAATGGATAAGCTTCATTGTCCCATTCTGGTTGGAGAGCATGTAGACGAACTGCCACAAAGAAAAATTAAGGATCCGTTGAACAAGTAAGATGTAGTCTGGTTGACTGTAGATGACAGTATAAGCAATAATTAAGGTGTCCCAATTTCTCTGTTTCCTAACTTCAGACCAAGCTCAGAGATCCAAAATCCAAACATTCCTCAAGAGCACTAAACTAGTTCGCAATTGTTGATGCGTTAAATGTTGGGCAGATCTTATATTTAGAACTTGGATTGAAGCCATAACAACTTAAAGGTGTTAGAAAAAAACTGATCATCTGGAAGCTTTCTGGCAAATCAAAAATTCAATTGTCTCTTGGAACATTTATAAATCAACAAAAATATTGAAGATCGAACAATATATATTAATGTCGTTCTGAAACTGACATGGAGGCTTTGCCCTCCGAGCAGAATCTGAGCAACTGCTCCAGCAGAGCATAACCCAACTTGAAGTGGGCCAGCCAGATATTTTCCCCATCTTGGTCCTGTCAATATTACACACCATTAATAAGTTAGCATGAATCCCCAAAATGCACTGTAACAATTATAATCTACTGAGGAATCTTAATGACAAATTTAATGTTATATATCAACCTAAAATATCTCTTGCCATATCGCGGTAACGAAGTTGGCGCTGGCCAAGCTGTGCGTGGTGCTCTAAAACCACAGATAAAAGAGTATAGGAATAGAAAGTAACCAGGCCCCCCAAGGTTAGGCAAATAAGTCCAGAAACCCAGCCTAGCAAGGCTAGCGCAAACGGCAGACTTAAAAGCGCCGCCGGTGATACCACTGAAGTTGTCAAGTGGTAGCCGCAGTGCAACCACGAACCTGTACTCACCAATATGTCAAATACCCTAATTTAGAGAGAGAATCTCTTTCTTTCAGAATAAAACGGTTAGAGATTTGATATGATATATATTATGGAATCAGTATAGGAGAGATTCAAATATTTATTATGGAATATTTGGCTACTTGAAATATTTATTATCAAATATTTACTAACCTTGGGATTTTAGGACAAATAAAGCTCCGGCATCGACCTCAATCGGAGTTACTTTGATGACGCCATTTCCCTTGTCAACTATGGTGGTGGATGCATTGGCAGATACTACTGGAACCTCGGTACTCCCCATATGCTCTGATCTCTTTCTTAATGTGTCTATCTTTCTGTTTGTCTAAGAGGCAGTAGATGGAAAAACTTCAAGTGGACATATATATATATATTGCTACTAAAATGCAAGCACATACAAGATTTTAAGATTGTGTATAACCTTTATAAGAACCCGAAAAGGTTAGTTAAAGCGATATGTTTATTCATTGTAGTGGAAATTAGCTGTTTAGAGTACCTTTTGATTTTTTTTAAAAAGAGATAAGGACTTAATCCTATAATTTAGATTGAGATGATGTTCTTAGAGATTGTTCGGTCATTATTTGAGAAGATCAAAGTTTGGGTTAAGCATTTTGAGTTAAGTTATTTTTTATAATGAGATTTTCATGAAATTCTTGTGTTATGAAAAATTAATGCACAAATGTTAAATTCTTTTACAAATCGAAATGTGTTATTGTGCGAAATTGCATTATTTGATTTTGGTGAGCATACTGTGAAAACTATCCTTGCTCTTATGATATGATGTCTTTGTGGCATAAATGATATCTCCGTGGAATTTGTACCCATGTGGTACATTGAGGTTTATGTGACATTTTGATACCCTTCATGGTATTTGGAGGTTTTTATAACCATGGAAGACTTTGTTACCATTGGGGTCTATATGACCATTGATGATTTTTTTTGGATTAAATATAAAAAATGAGGGTTCTGATACTTTGCTCCTCCAACTATTATTTTTGTTACATTGCACCCATTAAATATTGATTAAGACACTTTTCACTATTCATTAAATTTGAAATTGATTTTTTGGTGCCTAAAATTATGATATGACCCTCATAAAATCGTCAATGTCAAAAAATTATAGGGATGAAATTGTTATTTTCGCACACCAAAAAATTATTTTTCATTCAAATTGATGAAAATTTTAACAAATTAGACAGAGTATATGAAATCAACAGTTGGTAGGTACAATATGATAAAAATAATATATTGGTGTGTAGAATATCAAGACCAACTCCCATAATTGAAGGTGCATAGTTTTTTCCTACTTGTTTACCAAATTTCATATCCATTGATAAAATAAGGTTTTTATTGATATATATGACAATTATAGATATGGATCCTTCGGCGGTCTCAATTCATTATAATGTTGAAAGATATCAATAAACAAAAAAAAGTGTGATAATAATTCTTTATATTTCATTGAAATGCCCTTTGAGAAGAGTATAGCATAAAAAAATGCATGATAGGTAAATCTTGTAATTGAAATGAATATTGTATTATAAAAAGGCATCTATGAATCTCATTCATGAAAACATGGATCTTTTGTAAATTGTTTCTTCAGATTACTCAATTTTGTTAGAAGGCCTATGAACACGTAATTTTTTATTTAGCTACCTTTTTTATTCCCATTACTCTCTACACTTTCAAATTTTCAATGGGGCAATGAACTTTATTGGATTTTCACGGCAGCCCTTGAATTATGAATCGTGGGTGTGACCTTTGGATTACACTTTTGTCTTCTTTTCTTTTATGCTTAAATGCACCTCATACTTTTTTTATAGGCTGATAGATATGTTCCTCTGTTAAAGAAAGTTTTTTTAATAACTTTGAGTAATATTTTTGTCAACACGTCTGCAGGATGCGTCCACTTATCGTTTAAAAAACTAACAGGAAGCGGTGACGTGACATTCCTCAACACGTCTGTAGGAATAAAAACATGACGTGTCATCTTGGCTCACTTTCGTCACATCGTATGTCAAGTCAACTAAAATGTCACATCAACTTATCCCGAATGTGATTTTTTTAAAAAAAAAATAACGTGTTATTTGAGTTGACTAGGCATATGACGTGGCGAAAGTGAGCCCAAATGACATGTGACACATTTTTATTAATGCAGACGTGTTGAAGAATGTCACGTAACCACTTCCCATTACTTTTTTAAACGGGAAATGGATGGAGGCATATTTTGTTAACAGAAATATTATTCCATGAGTATCTACCCCTTAAACATTACACACGAGTATGAGATTCATTTAAACCTCTTTGAAGATTCATTTTCTCATTGTTTTGGGCTAGTGACCAGTTACAAAGCCTAACTTTGCCGCTCCAGGCCTGTTGATTTTGGTCCAATGAGCTAATTTTAAAATCACTTTGGGCTATAAAATATAGACGCACTTACTTATATATCACCACCATATTTTTTTAAGGATCTGTTGAACAAGTAAGGCATGGTTTGTAGATGACAGTCATGTAATCAAAATTAAGGTGTCCCGATTTCACTGTTTCGTAACTTCAGAACAAGCTCGGATATCCAAAACCCACACATTCCTCAAGAGCATTAAATAGTTCGCACTAGTTGATGCGTTAAATGTTAAGTGGGCAGATCTTATATTTAGAATTTGGATTGAAGCCAAAGCAAGTTAGAGGTGTTAGACAAAACTGATCATCAAGAAGCTTTCTGGTAAATCAAAGATTCAATTGTCTCTTGGAACATTTATAAATCAACAGAAAAGAAGATCGAACACATATATATTAATTAATGCCGTTGATCTGAAACTGACATGGAGGCTCTGCCCTCCGAGAAGAATCTGAGCAACTGCTCCACCAGAGCATAACCCAAGTTGAAGTGGGCTAGCCAGATGTTTTCCCCATCTTGGTGCTGTCAATATTACACACCCTTAAAGTTGGCATCAATCCCCAGAATTTTAATGACAAACTTTATGTACATACCTACCTAAAATATCTCTTGCCATATCGCGGTAACGAAGTTGGCGCTTGCCAAGCTGTGCATGGTGCTCTAAAACCACAGATAAAAGAGTACTATAGGAATAGAAAGTCACCAGGCCCCCCAAGGTCAGGCAAATAAGTCCAGAAACCCAGCCTAGCAAGACTAGCGCAAACGGCTGACTTAAAAGCACCGGTGGCACCACCGAAGTTGTCAAGTGGTAGCCGCAGTGCAACCACGATCCTGTCACCAATATGTCAAATACCCTAGTTTAGAGAGAGAAATTAATTTCTTTATTTTAGAACAAAATTGTTAGATATAATATCATAATCGATTTGATATGATATTATGTTAGGAAGATTATCAAGTTTAAATATAAAAATATCTTGCTGATTGAAATATTTATTATTAATTATTACTAACCTTTGGATTTTAGGACACAAAGCTCCGGCATCGAGCTTAATCGGAGCTAATTTGATCATGCCATTTTCCTTGTTAATTGAGGTTGTGGATGCATTTGCAGATACTACTGGAACCACACTCCCCATATCTCTCTCTTTGTCTGTCTTTGATCTGTTTGTCTAAGAGGTAGTAGATGGAAGAACGTCAAGTGGTCATCTATTTATATACGCTGCTAAAATGCATGCACATTCAAGATTTGAAGATTGTGTATCATCCTTTAAGAACCCTAAAAGGTTAATTAAAGCGATACGTTTAGTCATTTAAGTGGAAAAACTGGAAGGAAATTGTTTTGTTCAAACTCTGTAGGGGCCAAAATGAAGACAACATTACTTGCATCATGGGTTATAATGTTTATATATATTATAGGCAACAATAATATTACCCGTCTTGATCAGTAGATTAATATTCCTGGACAAATGGATTGCTTGCAGACTTTACTTTACTTTACTTTACGTCCAATTAAAATATATAAATTCTTCTTTTTGATGAATTTTACTTTAAGTGCCTCTTCGGTTTGAATTTTTTTTGTTGGGAAAAATATAATTATTATTTTTGTGACGTTGCATTCATCAATTACTGATTTCAACTCTTTATACTCTCGGTTGAAAATTTCAGTCATTTTTAACAAAAAAAAATTGATTTTTTGATGCCTTAATTATCGTTATCACCCTCATAAAATGGTTAGTGTAAAAAAATTATGGGATAAAATTGTCATTTTTGCGCACCATAAAATCATTTTCCGTTTAAATTGACGAATTTTTTTTACAAAGTATACATAATATCTAAAATCAATAGTAGTTAAGTACATGAAATGAAAATAATAGATTGAGGTGTAAAGTGTCAAGACCAGTTCCCATAATTAGAGAGTGCAAAGTATATGTATCCCTTTTGAATTGGGTAGACAAGAACAAAGCTGGCAAGTACAGAAGTTGAGTGGATCCAAGTTTGGTTATATATACAAGCACAACCTCATTTTGAGCTCTTATTCTTGAGCATGGCTTGACATGAGTTTACCATGCTCACGATTGATAAGCTTAATGTATACTCAAGTATATATATATATATGCAACGCATGACTGAATCCCCATGATTGCTACACAAAGAAAAATGTCTAAATCCACAAAATCTCATGAAATAAATTTCTGATCTCATCAAATAGTTTTGAAAGGAATGAAGAGTTATTTGGCCAAAAGAGTTTTTTTCTACTTGTTTACCAACTTTTAGCAAAGTTCATATCCATTGATAAAATAAGGTGTCAATTGATATTTATGCTTGTTATATATATATATATCCTTAGGGGTCTCAAGTCATTTTAATGGTTGACAGGTATCAGGAAACAAAAAAAAGTGTGATAATAATTATTTATATTTCATTGAAATGCCCTTTGGGAAAATAAAGTCCGGATCATGCAATATTGTATTATAAAAAGGCATCTATGAATAGATACCAAACCTCATTTATAAAAACATGAATTTTTAACTTCAAGGGTTGACTTGGGTAGTTAAGACTTGAGACTTAGCAGTGTGTTTCCCTGAGTTCTCATATTCTAATTTTTCTAAATGTAAACAATTCTTTGAAGTCATGTCCATCTAAGCTCAGTATATATGAATGGGTACTTGAATTTTTTTCGTTACCTTTTAAAAAAACATGAATTTTTGTAAATCTTTTCTTCATATTAATGACCAGTTTGAAAGCCCAACTTTGCCGCTCCAGACCCGTTGATTTTGGTCCAACTAGCTTTTATAATCACCATCATATTTTGTGCCGAAATATTTATCCTGCCACTGCTGACGTCGACAGTAGTCCAAGCGGACCACTAAACGAAAAGGAAAATAAAAATTTAGTAACTGAGTTTCACAAAATGATCACTGAAGTTATTATTTTTATTTTTTTATCTCTAAAAATATGTAATTGTGATTTTTTTAGTTCATCCGTCAAACTTTCATTATTTTTTTAACGGAATAGAAAATAGTCGTTTTTTCAAACTGGTCATTAATATGAAAGATGAAGTGAATTCTACTGTTTTTTGACTTATCTTTCACTTCATCTTTCAGAAGTGATAAAATGATCATTTTTTTTTTATTTTTTATCAATCAAATCTTTCACTTCATCTTTCATATTTTTATTAATTTTTAGTCGTTTTCTGTTATTAATAAAAAACAAATTGCCTTTGAAAAATGAAGTGAACTCTACGTTAAAAATTAACAAAAATATGAAAGATTAAGTAAAAAATCACCACTGTTTTTTATTGATAGAAAATAAAAAAAATTATCATTTTATCACCTGCACCAAAATCTGACCAAATTGCAAAAATCCCAAAATAAAACCTCAAACCCCTCTCTCTCTCTCTCTCTCTCTCTCTCTCTCGTTCTTTCTTTCTTTCGTTGTCGGCGGAAATGGCGAAAGGTGACGATGCAATGAGGAAGAAGAGGAACAAGGCGAGCCGGAAGAGGGTTCAGAAGAAGACGGATTCTACTTCGGTCTCTGCTCGGGTAGCCGCCATTATTGCCTCCAAGAAACGTCGCAAGTCTGGCAAACGCCGCATGTGCGAGGTATTTCTTCCGTTATATCATTTATGGTTGTCTAGAAAGTGAGGGGAAAGAGTGGAATCATTGGGGGAAAGCCGATGAAGTTCACTGCTCTGGTTTCCGGCGCGTTAAATGGAGTTGCTTGAATTGGGTTTTGATGTGTACGTGATTCTTTTATTATGATGTCCAGTTTGGTTGCTGGGAATACGTTTGGAAAAACAAGGAAGTGGAATGGAAAACATACGAAGCATTAGTGGGTTTTTCTTTTTAAAGGGTTGGTTGAATTTCTTTTTTGGACGATTCTCAGGACTCAGGAGTGGGTTTTGAGTTTGATAGCCTACCTCACTCGATATCCTCTCTTTGTTTTGTACCGAGGGAATGAGACGGGAATCAAGAAATTGCGAGAGAACACTGGTTTTCGGTCTTAATGTGATGGTGATGTCTGAAACTAAAACTTTTGGTTGTACTTGGTCTCTAACAAATTTTGTTGGTTTGGATTCCAAATGATTTAGAGGCATTATCTTGTCTTTGTCCAAATTCCCAATTTCATATTGTCTGTATAGTGCTTATTTGTAATTACTAAAAAAAAATGCTTATTAGCGAAAGAGATGGTTGCTGCAGAAAAATATTTTACCTTTTATTTTCTTGTGATCTGATGTGTTAATATCAGTTTACGGAAGAATTATGATATGACATGACATGCCTTTATCTTGATATCACAGGGTATGTGCTTTAGCCTTCCTACTCTTGACGATCCTTTCAACGACAGGCATGGGAAGAAAGATTTTGAAAGAAAGGAACTTAAGAAGGGAATGCCTCCCCGAGAGGATGGGAAGGTTGCTGCACCGAGAAAAGGAAACTATGCAATGAATGTTACGAAGCTTAATCAAACAGAACAGGAAAAAGAGAAGGTTGTAGATTTGAAGGATGCTAATAAAAGCTCAAAGATAACTATTACTGATCTGGGCCAGCAATGTCTTGCTGACCCAACAGAAAATGTTCAAATGATTCGGATGGTTGGTGTCCATGGTCAACACGGATTGGCCTGTGAAAACTCAAATTTTCCATCGAAGTTTCTTATCATGTGCTTGAATTCAGTAGAAACTGCACTGCGACATGATGGTACCTACATTAGTGAAGAGGACAAGCCTTTGTTTGTAAACTCATGGGGAGTTGAGTTCTGGAAATATTATTCAGCTGGGAAGGATATTTTGGAGACAAGTGGAGCTAGCTCTACGATAGAGCAAATTGCTTGGATAGTTTCCAGTGCTGCTGATACTATTGCAAGAAAGGAGAAAGAAGGTCTATCATTCGCGAGTCCCTTTCTGTTATTCCTTGTACCATCACAGGAGAAGGCAGCTAAGGTTGTTAATGTAGCTTTCTCATTGGTGTCGATCTTAATCGGTTTTCTTGTCTGAAGTAGCCTAGGAGGATTATTTTTTATTATTATTTTATTTACTTTAGTTACCTTAATTTTGGGATAGGTGAAAATTCTGGGATTCTGTACAGATTATAATGATAATGGCACCTTCATAGTTTGGGGATAGGTGAAAATTTTCTTTTCTTCATAGTATTTTTCCATCTGCCGGAAAATGGCAATGAGCTCCAGATGGAGAATATGTGTATAGATATGATAAAATAAATAAAGTCTAAACTGAATTACATGGATAATAAATACCCTTCTAACGAGTCCTTAAATGTTTCTGTCATTGGGGAGAATAGTTCTCGTGTATTTGTGGGTTTGAGGAAAAATAATTCTGCTGTACATGTCAAATATGTAGCCAGAGAGGTCCTTTTTGGTATCTTGTGATAAGTTTCTTCCTGGTTTATTGGGTGTAGGTTCGTGCAGTCTGCAAGCCTTTGAAGGCTCTTGGGATACATACTGTGAGTATACATCCTGGTGCATCATTGGATCACCAGGTTCAAGGGTAAGTAGAAAGCCTACACTTTTGTCTTTATAACAGAGTGGTGATGTATGTGATGATTAAGAGACAGCACAGGTTTGCACATAGACAAGGTTACATGTTTATAATGTTATTCAGAAATACTTGGGTTTCATGCCAGAAGTTCGGGTAGTGTGGGATCTGAGAACTATGTTCCATGGCAAGTGGTCTTCTATTACACATCCCTAAATTTTGTCTGTAGGTGGGCATGCGTATGTGCAGGCATGCACCTGTGCCTTTCTGCTTGGATATACTTGCTTATATACCTGTGCTTGCATCAAGTTCTTAATTGGACACTAGTGTAGATGTGCTTGCATCATGAACTGGGTGAAAGTTTGTGTCTTACTCCCTCATTCAAAGTTTGGTTGTATTTGCAGTTTAAAGAGCTGTGAACCTGAGTTCCTTGTTACTACACCTGAGAGGCTACTAGAACTTGTTTCCATCAAGGCCATTGATATATCTGGCGTTTCCATGCTGGTAATTTCTTTAAGTTGAATATTAGGTACAAATAGTACTTTTTTCTTGTCAATTCTTTCCTTTTTCCTCTGTTTTTCTGTTATGTTCTCATCTTTGGAACACAGTCCTAGATGTGGCAGAGTGGCATAAAATAATCCATGTCGCTATCTCTGATTACTTGGGATTAAGGATTATTTTAAGTTGAGTTGGCTCTTTTGTTATCATTGGCAATTTGTTAGAAGAGACAAACTGAAACCCGATATAGAAAGTGACGTTTTGTGATGATGATAAAATCCTGGAACATTCTCAATTCTTTACATCTGTCTTTAGTTTTCATCCTTGTTAAGTATATGATATTCTTGTTTGTCTTGCAACTTATTTTGCTTCTTTTAACCATTTCCCTTAAAAAAGGAAAGCATTTACTGAATAGAGTAGTTTCCACTTTTTTATCTGAGTGAATAATGTGTTGGTTGAGAAATGAAAATATATGCTACAAGTACTTGTGGTCTGGTTATTGTCTCTTCCTATGTCCATTCATTGATCTGTGTGGGTAATCGGGCTTTGGAAACATTAACGATGTTTGTGTCCGGGCCACCTAGGTAGCACAGGTACTTCTACAAGCCTGTTATCCTCTATGATTGCATTCATACTTTTTGTTGCTCCTGGACAAGCAGGAGACTGTAAATTGTAAATGTTCATTTCGAGTATTGAAATATGTAAAGTATAGTTACAAAGGCATTATAGAGAAGGTTCACGACAGATGTTTTGAGTCTTTTGACTCTTGGAGTGAAACATTCCTTCTTTGGTGCTTGTTTGACTGAAGTTTAATTGAGTTTGCCTATACAATATCCAGTACCAAAGTTCAAAACTAATACATTTAAACTTGTGCAAACTGTGGTTGTGTGCAATATCGTGATGTGGTTACTTATGCAAGGGAGTTTGTTTGTTTCTGTGCGTATTCTGATGAACTTGTCATACACACCTTATTTTCTGATGATTCTTTGCATCAGTGTTCCTGTTTTGGTGAGTGCATACCCTGGTCCATATTTTTGCTTTATTCTTCAGTAGTGATCAAACTCGTTCTGTTTTACTGCAAGTGTGTTCTGTATCTGACTGACTGCTGTATGTACTATTGAGTTGGTGATAGGTTATCCCTATAACAAATGCCCTTGATTGTCATGGGCTTGCTACTTCGAGCTTGATTATTTAATTCTTGAATGCTTTTACAGGTTGTTGATGGACATGAACCTCTTTCAGATGGTGGTTATCCTGATATGATAAAATCTGTAAGGCAATCTGTTTTGGGAACTCCCCTCACTGTGGTATTTGATGATTGCTTTAGGCATGCCTCTGTTCCATTGGTTCAAAATCTGCTGATGGGATCAATCTGTAGACTATCTCTTAATGATTCCATTGCCAGTCTAAGTTCGTGTATTATCCAGTCTGTGAATGTGTGCACCTCAGAAGAAGAAAAACTATCAAAGGTATGTATACCAAATTTGTCCAGTCTGAGTTCCAATGGGAAGCCGGAAGCTCGGAAGAAAACCCCACTTGTAAAACATATATTAGCAACCATTGCGAAGTTCTCTTGGAGACCTAGGTTTTCAAAGCTATATTATGTGGAACATTATTGCTAGGGTAGAATTCTATCATGAAAAATTATATTCTCCAGGCAATAGTTTTTTAAAATATCATTTTCTTACAATCAGTGATTTTGACAGGGCGTCCAAATTCTAGATCAAGCTTATGGAAAACAATTATTGTCTCAGCACTTGAAGGTGCTATACATATTGGGTAAAGATAGCAAGTTCGGTAGTAAATTGGTTACTGCCCTCAAAAGCAAGGGCGTTTCGATATCAACGGACTTATCATGTGCATCATCAAACTTTGAAAACAGGTGAAAAGGACATTCTGTTCTTTTGTGCCTATTGCATAAATCCGACAATGTTTTTGTCCATGTAACTGTTCCGTACATTTAACACGCTTCTTATTTGTCTTCTCTTAATTTTGACAGCAAGATGAAACCTGCAGTTTCCATCATCGATACGGAGCAGATAAGTAGTGCTGATGTAGAGCAGTATGAGTTTGTAGTGATCCCCAGTTTTGTGCTTCCAATCGAGAGTTATGTACTGATTCTCACGAGGATGGCCCGCCACACCGTCAATGGTGTGTTGCACAGCTTTTTAACTAAAGAAAATGCAGTGCTTGCTAGACCATTGGCTGGAATCCTTGAACAATGTGGGCAGGCAGTGCCTGAAGCTTTAAGGAACTTGTGTCTGACATCATCCACTCGGAAACAATGAAGTTGGACCTGCTTTCATCATTTATGTCTCATCATTCTTTCCTGGTCCTCCTTTTATTTGCCACATGCACAATTCTTTGGGAAGTGCATGATTTTTTCTTTTTGGAGCCTGCCTGCTGGCTTTTGCAGATGTTAACGAGAGGATTAGAAGGTTCATGTTTTCGCATTCGTTTGCAAAGCTCAGATGGAGCTCAATTTTGAGTCTTGATAGATAAGGACAGGAAAGTAGGACCTCTAATATACCCAGTTATTAAAGAACTATTTGGCGATGATTTCTCTCTTATCTTAGTAGGTTTTGATCATTTAGCTATTCCCATCATCTTCCTCCCCACTCTATTCTTTATTCTCGTCTATTGCCCTCTTTACACTCTTTTCCGAGGCATCTATGCCATACTTAGGCATCTATGCCATACTTAAAAGTGTGTTGTAGTTGTTGGGACGATGAGGCTTTGATTCCAATACCGATGGTTGCAGTTTTTGACACACTGCAAGAGGACATCATTATCCTATGTTATCGAGAGCATTCATCAGAAATTGAGAGAAAAGAAAGATCGAAAAACAAAATCTTTACCTAAAAAACATTGCGTAATCTTGAGAAGTAACATAATGTGTCCCAATAATGTTGTTCCAAATTAGTTAATCTTAATTGAATAAGAAAACAAAAAAAAAGTTGTTAAGATTCACAAAAGAAAGAAAATATACTTTTCATCCACGAATTTATATAGATTTTTCAATTTGCATTCTAAATTACCATTTATTGCACTCACAAAGTACTTATCTCTAGCACATCACATTGTAACATTGGTCTTATTTTTTGGTCAAATTAGACAAGAATTGACTTTTTTTAAACGAAAATGATGATTATCTCCGTAAGTGTAACTTGCTATTTGACTTTTTCTAAAGGTGTAGACAAAACGTCGTATTTAAAAAGTTAATTTCTATCTAATTTGACCAAAAAGTAGATGAGGATACAATGTATAAAACATGTGATAATTTATGGGTAAAATATGTATTTTTTCCTTCACAAAATCATAACCATTGTCGAAGTTTAAAACTGAAGGGTGATATAACAACTATCTTGGTCTCTGATTCTGGTTTGAATGGAATATGCCTTGTCAATCGAGTTGGGGGGGACTTCTCAACCAATTGGGCAACTTAATTAGACCTGCCCAAATCGTTGAGCTGTTAAATCAAAGATTTGTTTTCATGCTAAATCATGTCACTTAATTAGTTTAACCTCTTGTCACTTGGCAGTCGCACATTATTAGACCGATAGCGTACTGAAGATATGATTATAGAAAACTAATGGTTTTATTAATGAGTCCACTAATTAGGATGTGTGTAGCTCAGAGATTAGATATATATATATATATATATATATATATATGGGTCAGCTGTCAAATATTAGTTCATAAAAAATATTTGCCACTTCCTTGACTCAACCAATATTGTCGGTGGCTAGCACTTTCGATCTGCATATATCCCAATCAGCTTCGAATAGAAAAACATTAATAAAAAACAAGAAGAAATTGCGTTGCTTCTCTTTTTTAAATCCTACCAACTTTTATTCGAAGTTGGTACGTAGTGCTCAAAAAATCAAACTTAAACATGTTTCAATATGATATATATACAGTGGCGGAGCCAGAAACTCAATTAATGGGGGGTAAACTTTTAAGGAAAAATGACAAAAAAATTTTTTTACTACTTAATGCAAAAAAATGTCTTAAAGAGTATAAATAAAAAAATTAAGGACTAAAAACACTAAAAATATTGAAATACACGTACCGTACTATTTGCTGATACTGAGAAGTGACATTAAATGTTAAAATCTTGTTGTTCAAGGCACCAATAGAGCATCAACTAATCACACAAACAAAAGTATTTATATATATATATATTCTTTGTAAAACAAAACACATAATAAGTCCTGCTGAATTTGTTGGGATATGTAAAAAGAAAACATAACACATAAATGAGAAAAATAAACAATTACTGTATTTCTATTATTCTTGAAAGAAACAATAGCAAAACGAAGCATATTGGAAAAAGAAGCCAAATTATCCAAAGTTCAAAAAGAGTACAGGTTCCAATGGCATAAAAATACTTCTCACCCTTGTTATAGTTTTTTTAGTGTGACAGTACTATTGAACACAGGCTTCTCAAGAGTGGAATCTCTATCAACAATAAAATAACCCGAAATTGCAAGGAGAAAATACATACTTGGTAAATGATAATAGAAAAAAAATTTGGACAAAAAGTTCAATTTTAACATCCAAATAACTATTCTACTCCCCTTACAAAATGAGAAAACAGAAAAATCGTAATTCAAAGTGCCCATTACCTGGCTAAATTAATGGCTAAAATTTTGAAGAAATAAATTTATAACTTGATCCAAACGTCACAAATTACAATGGAAAAGAAGTTCCACCTTTAAAGAAAGACAATTAAAAACAAGTTAATCTCATGGACTATGAAAAATCAGACCTAAACAAACAAAAGATAGATGAAAATGAGTCTTACTTCAACTTTGGATTTTCATAAATTGTGGAGAAGTCAAACATGTAAAATTAGATGATGATAGTGACAATAAAATGATATAACCAATGATTCTCTAGTAAGTAAAGATGGACACGCAACACACTTGAATAATTGAATTATCACTTATCCAACAAGAGAACACCACCCCTTTCTCAGTATTTGCGATACCCAAATTCTCAACCAAGTCCAACATAAAAGGCAAAAGAACAAAAAAAAAGCAGTACTAGAATAGTTAAAATATCTATTTCAATGACAACACACAACGATTATCAGGACTCAGGAGAAGTATATGAAATATTCGTCGCAAAATTCACGACAACGTCGACAAGTTAATGTAGGATTTCAAGTTTTGACATAAATAAATATCTTTCTGCTTATTCTTTTAATTTGATTTTGAGGTATTGGGCTGCTTGAGTTTTAAGGGGGGCGGGCTGATTCATCTAGGCAGGCAAGGGGGGCAAGCATAATTTTTATTTGGCCAAGGGGGGCAAACCTAATAAAAATAAATAATAAATAAAAAAATACATGTAAAAAATTTTTTGGGGGGAGCCAACCGGGGCAATGGCCCGGTTCTCCCCCTCCCTCCGCCTGTGTGTATATATATGTACTCGCGCGAAATAAAATGGACATGCAGAATTTTGTGGTGATTTGGGATCGATCATTTCAATGAAATTTAAATATCCTACTGAATTCTAATAGAAGATATGCACGTGAATATTATTGCCCTTTGACATTTTGGTTGATAATTAAGATAATCATGAAAAGGAAACTTTACCTGCATGCATTATTAATTAGGTACGTAAGAAATTCTTTAGAAGGCACGGGGAGCCGAGTACTGATTCTTATTTCTAATCCTTTCATGAAACAAAACTAATGGGAAAGCGATATAAAAAAGAAGAAGAAGAAGAAGGTAATATGACGGTAGCTAGCTAGCTAGCTAGAGATCAAACCAAAACAGTTCTTATATATTTACATGACAAAACAAAGAATCACAAACAGATCTTTTAGATTTTATTTTTATTTTTTCTTCGTTGACGGTGCAAGTGATTTGCGGCATTTTTCAAGGCTCATCATCTTCTTCTGGTCTTTTCCATGCTGGTTGGTCGGTGAGGAAGGGTGGTGGCAAAGATCCGACTCACATATATAAAAAAGATGCACCATCAGCCATCACCTTAAACTGTAATAAAATAAGGATAAGTGAATTGAACGCGATGCTTGTGAAGCTTCTGTCTACTGTCAACTTGTGCGATGCCAACTTCCAGGTTTGAGCTAGACACTACACCAGACTCCCTTCAAAGTTCTAACACATCCCCCACCTCTAATTTAAGCTTAACCCTCGAGCTTTGACCAAAGAACGATTCCCTGTTCAAATTAACCATTTCCCAATGACCCTACATTTCACACATCTCTATCTCTGATCAATGTAACAGTTCCCTTCCAGCATCGATCCCTTAATTAGGCACAGTTTGCGTAAGGTTTTTCTCCAAGCAAAGTTCAAAAGGTTTCTAGCTAGTCCCAGATTATAACTTAATGCCTCGTGTTTAGAAACCTGATTAAATACTTCATATATATTTGTGTGTGTATATATATATATATTCCTGATCATTAGCTTCTCGTACGCGTGTGCATATATATTCTCTTGGTGTTGGCTAAAGTACGCAATCATGGCTTTGAAGTTTCTATTCTTGTCGATACAACTAGAACAAGCAATATCCACTACCCATTTCAATGCATATATTCTTAAACAATTATTAACCTCTCTCTTTCGACCTCGAATCAATCATTTGGTTATTGAATCTCCTAATATCCTAGCTAAAGCTTTTTTTTAATCAAGCTCTATGAACCCCTATTCCGGTGGTAATTATTCCTGGAGATCGAAAACTATCATATGAAGCTTAGAAAAAAAAAACATCATATGAAACTTGATTTTTGTGTCCCCTAGAAGGGTTACACTCGTAGCCGCAAGCATAAATTGGTCGTGGTGTAATAACATGTGAATCATATCATGAGCTATGAATGTGTCTTTATTTCTTTTCGTTTCCATGACGAGAACAATGCTGGGGTTCTTTCATTATTGAGGATGGCAGTTTAAAGTCCATGGATACTCTTCCTATATATATTGATGATGCCAAAAATCACCAATATTCGAGCCGATCAGATCTGAAAAGGAATAAAGATAGGGGCGGCGTCGGATGTGGAGACTCCGATGCCTAAGTTAGATCTCAAGAAGAGTAGAGTATTATAAGAGCAATTTACTTCCGAAAATATAAAGGAGAGTGTTTGCCTATTTATATGTGGTGGGGATTAGAGTCCTAAGATGAGTTTTAATATTGTGAGCTTTAATACTCCTCGAATAGTCGAGTAGGAAAACATAGAGGGACAAATTCTCATGTGCGACAGTCGGGGGCCTTGGGCGGGACTACAGTTGGTCCTGGTGTATTTCTGATGGGTTGGGACGGTCATATTATTGGTCATCACACACACACACACACACACATATATATATATATATATAACATGTACGTTCAAGGAGTACTAATAAGTTGACCAGATTAACAACACTACAGGAATTACCAATTATGAACTATATACCTGGAATGCAAATTAACAAAACCAGCATTGCAGCCTCTCACATATCCATGGCTTTTTTTTTCTGGAGAACAAGATTGTACCACTACAGCAATTATAAACTGCTTCATATAATTTTAGTTGAACAGCAAAGTATCTAAACGTACTCCTTTTTCAATATTTATGTATATATATTGGACTGAAACGTTGGTTTTATCTTGCTCCTATTGCAGCTGCCAAAATTCTCAACAACCTGATTGGTGGGCTTAAAATAGGCTATTGCCAGCCTTGCACCTCCGCATCTATCATGCATCATGACACTGAAAGTGATAGCTAAACTATTTTTGAGCATAATTATGTAGTTGTGTAAACTTCCCTACAGTAATTCAACCGTTGCCTGATTCTCAAAAATCACTGCTACTTTCGATCAACGGTCCCTATTTTTTGACCAAGCAATTGCTTGTATAGCTTCAATGCTGGGGCTCTCTCTACATAAACTAGCTAGCAGCCACAGAAGAGAGAGCCCAGATACCGGATGCCAAGAAAGCCCCAGGCCAACAGGTTTAATCAAAACCTACCTCTAGCTTCTTTTCCTTTCTCCTCCCTGCAGGAAGAGAAGTGGATGTATATATAGAAGAGAGTCTTCTTTCGCTTTACTTTCTTTTTCTTATACGAAGGCCTTAAGCTTTGAGCTTTCTGGGTGATTTTTGAGTATACTCTCTATTCTTTACAGCTTCTCTCTTTTGTGATCATGAAGCCGGTGCATGGGTCTGCTCCTGCAGTAGATCGAGCTGCGCTATGATCGAGTCCACTGACAGTCCAGCTCTCACACTTGTTGCCGTGGCGTAACTCAGAAGCAAAAATCACAGAAGTTCAACAAAAAGAGTACCAAAGCTAGCTCATACGAAATAAACCATCCGTGTTCTTTTCGCAACAGTAGCTAGCCCGCCCTTTATAAATCACATATACATATTTATTCCACATAAATCGAGCTTTCCTCGTCCTTCTGATCACTCGCAAGGAAAAAGAAGAGAAGTATATAGCAATGGACAGGCTCTCATCCACGACCACACTTTCCGAAACATTCCAAGGCGCCCCCGACGACTTCACATGGCAAATCGGATTCCTTTGGCAACAAGCCAAAGCGCCACTGATCGTGCCGCTGCTGAAATTTACAGTGGTTGTGTGCTTGGCCATGTCACTGATGCTCTTCATAGAGAGAGTGTACATGGGCGTCGTCATAGTTTTTGTGAAGCTATTCGGGCGAAAGCCGGATAAGAGTTACAAATGGGAGCCTTTGAGGGACGATGCGGAGCTTGGTCATTCTGCTTACCCCATGGTTCTAGTGCAAATACCTATGTACAACGAGAAAGAGGTTTGTTGTCTGTATCTTAATTGATTTATTTTTAATGTTGTGAGATTTGCTAATTGATCTTTCATGGGATCACTTTATATTTGTTTATGCAGGTGTATCAGCTATCCATTGGAGCTGCTTGTGGCCTTTCCTGGCCGTCTGATCGGATAATTATTCAAGTTCTTGATGATTCAACTGACCATGCCATTAAGGTTCTGATTAAAACTTGCTTCTATTAACATGGGAACAGTCAGTTCTCACAGTTTGCTATAGAATGTGACAGTACTCTATTTTCCCACGTCAATCTATACAAATTCTTCTCCTGCATAGAATACAACATGTTATTCTAAGGTCATCCTTTAAAAAGTTATCAACACTGAGTGGTCTATTTTAAAATTAATAATATAGGTATTGTAAAAATTATGGGGTCGAATTTGATTTTTGTCCTATTATGTTTTTCCATTATTTTTAAAAAATAATAGACATGTATTACATGCAAGAATCTGTCGCTTAACCATTAAAAATAGATCAGATGCTTAACTAATAGCTTAATTTTAAGAAACAGAAAAATAACTAACCACCGGAGATATTTATTATTTCTTACTGATATATAAATAATACTACTTAAACTCTCATTTTCTGTAAAAAAAACAATTGTAACCTTCAACTTATAAAAAAGAAGAAGAAGAGAATTTAGCATTTGGTACTTGGGTTTATACCCCCTTTGGCAAATGGGTCCTTCACTTTCAAATTTCAAAATTTTAGTCATTGGGTTTTCTTTGTTTGACGAAATGGTCCTTCCGTTAGTCTGTAGTCCATATGTTTAACGGATTTGAAGCGTTCGACCAGATATATGTGTAAAAAGTAAACGGTCGACTACTTCATGTAGCAGTCGACCGGTACAAATTTACTGACGTGTCAAAGAGTTCCGTTAAGCATATGGACGACAGACTGACGGAAGGACCATTTCGTCAAACATAAAAAAACTCAATGACTAAAAATTTGAAATTTAAAAGTGAATGACTCATTTACCAAAGAAGTATAAACACAAGATCAAATTATCAAATTCCAAAAAAAAAAAAAACCTACTCCAACACTTGTGTCCTCTGTTTCAGCCGTACTTGCATACTTTCAGCTGCCGTTTTAGGAAAACTGAGCAGTTGGGTCTCTGTCTGCTTTCTCATTATTTAATATGCTGAGCCAAAAACCATGAGCTCCCTCTCAAGACGTCGGACAATAAGCTACTTTTACTCACCTAGGTTGTTGGATGAGGACGTTTCTTCTTCAAAAGTTGTTATTTTTTCTTGACCTTTTCTATTCGTCAGAAGTTGTTCACTTTTGGGAAGTTTTCTTTATGGGTGAAAGTCTAAAGAGCAATTACCCCCACGAAAATCCATTAGAAATGATCGCCAATCCAAATAGCAATTACCCCATGGAAACCCATTACCAATCGATACAAAATATTTTGCACTTTTTGATGTGGTTCTGTGTTATTTTTCGCCTGAATCCAACAGGAGCTGGTTCAACAAGAATGCCAAAGATGGGCAAGCAAAGGCATAAACATAAAGTACGAGATCAGAGGAAACCGAAATGGGTACAAAGCAGGGGCTCTTAAAGAAGGCATGAAACACAGCTACGTCAAAATGTGCGACTACGTGGCTATCTTTGATGCAGATTTCCAACCTGAGCCTGACTTTCTATGGCGCGCCATGCCTTTTCTTGTTCACAACCCAGAAATAGCTCTTGTACAAGCTCGCTGGACATTCGGTAATCTTTGCTTAGGCTTTGTTGATTCTTGTTTCTTGGTTGAGTCAATAATGTTGATTGATTCCCATAATATACTTTACCACTCATGTTAATTCGTAGTTTTCGTTTTCGTCGTGGTCTTTTGGAGCCCCTTAAAAGGGAAGTGGTCTTGACGCTCTGTTTCTTATATATATATATATATATATATATATATATATATATATCTTTTTGCTTCTTAATTGAAAGAGTTCACCAGGCAGTCCTTGTTTTAATATCTTGATCTCTAAAAGTGCTAATCGATTTTGTCAATCGGGTAACTATTTCCTCGTCCGCTTTATGAAGGGCAATTGTGCGACATTGCGCAGGGTCCAGAGAATTACCTTTCACATCTGTATTTATTTTGTCCAATAATTTGTTTATTTGTGCTTCTTTACGTACCAATTAGGCTATAAAAGGGCCCCTTTCTTTTCATTTCCATGGATAGTCATTTTACTCTCTCAGTTTGCAACTTAGAATGAGCATATTACCCAACACAATACTTTCTGTCACCTGATAGAAGCCTGGATATGAGCTTCATATACCTAAGGTTGTGTTTGAGAAACAAACTTTTAGGGTGGTTAAAATTTTAGGTATTGAAGTTAATGAAAAAATGAAGAGAGAGAGTGAAAAGTTGGTGAAAAAGTGAAAAAGTTTATTGGAGGTGGTGAAAAAGTGTATGAAAATTGATGAAAAGTGAAGAGAGCGAGTGTTTTATAATGATGATAAAATTTTAGTGATCAGTAGAAGGTATTAGGGAAACCAAAAAAAAAATCCATCTTGAATACAGAGAAACTTTTAGGTGAGGTCTGATGATCAGATGGAATTGCAGTTAATGCTGATGAATGCTTAATGACGAGGATGCAAGAGATGTCATTGGATTACCATTTCACAGTGGAACAAGAAGTGGGGTCGTCAACTTATGCCTTCTTTGGTTTCAATGGTAACCTGCATTCACAAATGATTTGACACTCCTAGTTTTTCTAAATTGTGAACACCGCTATGAGATCCAAGCAAATGACATTCAGGAATTTGATGCAGGAACTGCAGGCGTGTGGAGAATTTCAGCTCTAAATGAGGCTGGAGGTTGGAAGGATCGCACCACAGTGGAGGATATGGATTTGGCTGTCCGATCTAGCCTTAAAGGCTGGAAATTTTTATATCTTGGTAACCTCAAGGTATTGACCACATAAGCACGTAAAATAAGTAACATTACATTTATATGTTAAAGAATACTTTTTACTTCTTTGTATCGGCTAGCAGTGGAATTTTCGGTACACATCTCAATGACTAGGTCTCTATCTAATTGGAATAACACAAGGCTCTTCTGTGTACCCTTTTACAATTTCCCTCTCCTAGACCATTTAATCTTGGTAGCAAACTGGCAACCAGCTTATTGCTGAAAAAGAGACGGGGACAAAACCTGAGGTTTGAATAGTCAAGATCGGCTTGTTCAGGATCATGATTGTCTCACATGATATAAATTTTGCAGTGGTAGCCTTTGCTCTGAGTATCTAGTTCTGCAATTGACACACAGCCCTTTCTTTGGGCTATACCCATTTGCTTCATTTAATACAAGGATTGATATCCACTTTTCTTGTTGCATAAGAGTATATAAAACTTCCGAATTGTTAACAGTACATTAGAAAACTATGAGAACTCTGGAAGAGAATATTCATTCTGAAGTGAGAGGGCAATGTCAGCTGGGGATAAGAAGAATTACCCCTAGTAAGTTCCGTCATCTCCCTCTGACTTGGATAATCAAAGTTACACCTTCCACCCAGGGCTTCGTTTGCTTCCCCTATGAAAAGAAGACGTATACGATGAAGGAACACCTTATCCCGGTTTCACTGGACATTCTGCAACATCCTAATTACCGTTCTCACTTTTCAGCAAAAACCTATTGGATCAGCTTCTTTTAAAAATTCTTGGACGAATTTTCACTAGGAGATGTGTTGTCAAGTCAGAAAAACACCTCTCAGAGCCTGTGTGATGTACCGCTGTAATTTCTAAGGGAAGGGATTTCATCCCACTCTCCCCCGAAAGTTGTCACGTGAGCAGAGAAGTCCAACCAAATAATTGGTCGTCTACGGACAAACAAATTGACCGCTTGATTTTGATCTATTAGAAACCATTCTTCCAAGCAAGCTCTGTTTCCTAAATTTGGTAGATCTGATGAGTTTTCTCCAGACTTCTCCTATACTAAGTTGTCACTATTTTTGCTTTCCGAGTTTGATCTGACATAAATTCCACTACGCATTTCAGGTGAAGAATGAATTGCCTAGTACTTTCAAAGCCTTCCGTTATCAGCAGCACCGATGGTCTTGTGGGCCTGCTAATCTCTTCCGAAAAATGGTCATGGAAATTCTAAGAAACAAGGTATTGTTTATTTTTCTTTTTCAAAAAGCTTCTGCTCCATTGGGAGTGAGAACTCGGAATGTCCAAACATGAGGCCAAGTTGGAAATTTTGGGAAATTCAATTTTCTAGGAATCCTGTTTATTGCTTTCTTGACTATTCTCTGCTCACTGTTTGTTCTTAAATGCATTGCAGAAAGTCTCACTGTGGAAGAAGTTTTATGTAATCTACAGCTTTTTCTTCGTTCGTAAGATTGTAGGCCATATCGTCACATTTGTCTTCTACTGTGTTGTTTTGCCGGCAACAGTATTGGTTCCTGAAGTTGAAGTTCCCAAGTGGGGTTCTGTGTACATCCCTTCTATCATTACTCTCCTCAATGCGGTTGGAACTCCAAGGTTTCTCTCTCTAGTACAATATGCTCTCTTTTAGCGTTCAAGTTTCATGATACCCTGTTCTAGATTGCACTAATCCTGGCCAGAACTTCTGACTTGCTCAAACACTACTAGATATGGTTCTTATGGGATATGGATTGGCTCTCATTACTTTGTGGAATTGTGCTATGTCTGATCCTTTTTTAAACAACACTAGCTTTGTATAAAGGCCAACATAATAGAGGTTGCTTCTCCGTTTTACTTGTTTATTGCTCTCAACTGTTGGGCATCTGTTGCAGATCATTCCACCTACTGATGTTCTGGATACTATTTGAGAATGTCATGTCTCTGCACCGGACTAAGGCAACATTTATAGGACTGTTCGAGGCAGGGAAAGTAAATGAGTGGGTTGTCACTGAGAAATTGGGAGATACTCTCAAGACAAAATCAGGTGCAAAGACTCCCAGGAAACCTCGCTTCAGGATTGGAGAAAGGTACTATTATTTGTGGTTTTGAATCTCTATCACGTGAGTTTTGATCCATGTCCAATGCTCTTCACTATAATCATTGAATTACAACAGATAATAAAATTGAAAGCATTTTTTTAAATCTCCAAACTAAATAGTTGCATTGGAAAACATGTGCAAAAAGTCTGAAAGTGATACTCAACTGATACCATGTGAATTTACAACTTATCTCAAAAGCTTAAGTTTATAAGTTTGGGCCTAACTATGCTATATTAACCACACACACTTGTAACTTTTTTCCAATGCGGGACAACATTTTTCAACACGTGTAATATTAATTGAAATTGGAGTGAAGTGCGGAGCCAGATCTCGAACTCAAAACCTTAGCTCTAATATCATGCGAATCTACTACGTATCCCAAAAACTTAATTTGATAGGAAAAGGTAGATTTTTATTATTTGAATTATATTCTCTAATAATTTAGCTTGTATGAAAGAGAAGAAAAAAATTAATCAAGTGGTATGTTTAATTGCCTGGAAAGGTTGTTGTTCAGAACTCGAAAAATTTGTTGATTGGAAAGGTTGTTATTCCAGAAACATACGTATACAATAATAAACAATCATTTGATGCTGTATACCACCTAGAAAATTTGATGATATTAAGTCCACAATTTTTTCGTGATTTTGTATAAACAGGCTCCATTTGCTAGAGCTTGGTGTCGGGATGTATCTCTTCTTCTGCGGGTGCTTTGATGTTGCATTCGGTGGGAAGAACCGCTACTTCATTTACCTGTTTCTCCAATCCATTGCCTTCTTCGTCGTAGGGTTTGGTTATGTTGGAACCTTGGTCCCCACGTCTTAGTGCAACTTGTTATGGCAGAGAATAATCTCAAGAACATCCTTCGCCATCTTCTCTGTTTTCTCCAACCAAAGATGGAACCATGGGACTTGTGGTGCTTCTTCCACACGGAGTTTCTGTTTCAGATTGTTCAAACAAAAGGCTGGTCATTCTTTTCTTGTAAACAGTGGTTCAAATTTACATTCTTCTTGATAAGGTATAGTCAACCAAAAACAATGTAATTGAGATTGAAGGAACAATATATTATAACTTCAATATAGTAAAAGAGGCAACAATCATTGTTGAGTTAAAGTTGATGATGCAGAGTTTCTCTATATAGGCATGCTTATTGTCTGTAATAGTATATTGCGCTTATATTTAGGGGTGGTAGCTGTATTGAAAGACAAAAAGGTGGAGATTTTACTTCCGAATAGTTAAGCTAGTAAGTGGGATTCTTAAGATAAGAAATTTTCAAAATACTAAAATAGGGAATCGGTGAATATTAAACGTTAGAAATGTCCTATATCCCACTGCTATAACAATAAGATAGAGTCATGGAACCAGGGCTCTGATCTCTTTTGCCAGACAGCAGGACCCCTAATTTCACAAATTTTACACCTACCTTATGTGATCTAAATACAGATATTGTGGACATTTTTCTTCTTTGTCAGATCTGTCTAACAAATACTGTCGAAGTACTGGGGGAGGAAAACGTACATCTTTTGGAGTTATCAAAAAACGAAAGAAGATAATGCTGGCTATGGGGTTCGAACCCATGCGGACTTACGAGCAGAAGATCTCAAGTCTTTCCCCTTAACCTCTCGGGCAAACCAGCTCAGATAGATATTAAGCTTATCAAGATTTAAACTTTTAGACGTGTTTTACGTAATTGGTTCTTTAAATCTTATTACACCCCTTTTTCTATGCAGAAACTGAACTTAAAGCAAATCTAAGCATATTCGTGTGGTAAAAAATTGTAGGATTCTTGTAAAATTATAAATATTTATGTGAAATAGTTTTTTTATAGGTATTTGTGTAAACGATAGAGAGATGATTTGATATAATTGTTTAATAAAAAAATATTGAAATTAGGTGAAAAAGTATAGAGACAAAAAAATTTGTATTAAATAAAAAAGTAAAAAATTGTTGGAGATTATGTTAAATGTATTGATGTTTGTGTTTGAATTCTTAAAATGTTCGGTGATAGTTTTGTGAATGGATTTGAATCCTAGAAAAAATTTGAAAACGAACAATACCTGGAGACGGTCTATTTTCACCTGCACAAGAACAATTGCTGATAAGCCCATTTACGAGCACAAGGAAAACTAGGGAGGGTTCGAGTGCTGTTTGCCTCCAATGGAATCTCAAATTGAAACAGTCATAGCTTCATGGTTTAGTTATAATAAAAGAAACTGAAAATTTTGTTTAGACCCTATTAATATTCGGAATTTTAGAATGTGTTACTCATCTATTTAAAAAATCAACAATAATTTTAGAACAAGTCTTAAAATCGTCTTGTCTAGATTTAAGTAAATATTAAATCAATCAATAAAATAAGAGCGGAATATTAAAGCAAATATCAATCACACAAGAGACAAGAATTTTGTTGACAAAGTGTAAAACCTTTGAATTACTTTTCAAATGAAAAATCATTCCGACCTAACATTCATAAAAAATTTACTAAGAAGTAAAACCTTACAATGTTGATTTGGACACAGGCAATCTCTCTTGTTTGACTCTAATTATCCTATACAATATTATTCTAAATAATTTAACTTAGACTCACTCCCTTGCTGTTAGCCCTCAATCCTCTTAGGTTCTTCTTAAGAATTCTTTAAGAGCGTCCTTATTCTTTAACACGGGAAACTTCGATAGCCAAAGTCCTTCAACACTTGAAGGCTTCACACACAGAAAGGTTGATTTCAATAGTAATTGAAGGTGATATGATCTAGAGAAAATATAGACAATTTAGATACAAGAATCTTTGAGGATTTTCTTTATAAGGTGAGGCTTCAATAAAATATATAATGGCTTGCCTAAATCTCTTGATCGAGTTCTATATGCAGAGTGGGTTGAGATCTAATTCAAAAAAGATTCTGAAAAGAGAATTTTTTAAAATCAGCAAAGTTCGCTCGAGCCAGGTTGAGCGAAATGACTGTAAGAATATGAAGCAACTTCGCTCGAGTCAAGTTATCCAATAATATTGGATAGAAAATTACAACTCAATTTAAACTTAAATTTAACATAAACTCTTGCCGACGTTCAAAACAGATAACAAATCATGGAAAAGGCCAGTGAGTTGTAGTTATCATGAGTCTGACAGAAATCGATAAATGCCATGATCAACTTGCTTTATACACCAAGGACAGTCCAAAAGAATGAGCCAGATAGTTGTAGTGCTATGCTAAAGTCCAGGAAATGATCTGGTGGAGTTTGAAACGTGTAATATGCCACAGTTACAAGTTACAGCAAGCAGCATCCCGAACAGTAATGGCAGAAGTAGCGGCAGTAATATTAAGAGAGAAGACTACTTCTCTTCCTCACTGCAATTATTGTCTTTTGTCTTAGAAGGTTTATCAATTTACGCCATCTCTTGCGCTGGAAACTTTCTTCAAATAAAAATTGTTCAAATTTGAGTAGTCTTAGGATTTCTTTTCCAGAGAGAAAATACAAATGGAACTGCTGCCCAATCTCCAGTCTTAAGATTTCTTTTCCAGAGAGAAGACAAATCGAATGACTTTAAAAGAAAATGGAAGCCCTCGAGTTTTGTGGATGCATGACATATGAATGAAGTTTTAGTGTTGGTTTTGTATGGGTGGTGTTTGCGCGATCTTGGCCACAAATGGGTTATATCTTCTACCATTGCAGGTGGGCTAATTGGACCTCCCTTTATCTCCCTCAATCAGTGACGCAGCGGTTTAGTGTTTTATGGGACCCTCGAAATCTATCTTGAATCAATGAAAAATATTTGATGTACTATACTCTTTTCTCAGGGATATCGCAAATGATTTATACAAGGAATCAGATAAGACAGATGGATACAAGTGCAAGTGCAGAGATTGTTGTCGCTATTCGTGATAGCTAAAAAAACGTCACCATTCACTCGCAGCCAAGAGGCCACATCCAACATGGAGTGTTCCCTGCCGTTACTGCTGCAAGAGTAGACATTTTCTCAACTTATCACGCCTGTTATTTTTCTTCTGACTTCTAGAAAACAACCAAGAAATCCACGTGCCTCCAACATACTTCTCTGCATAAACAAGG
Source organism: Myrica gale (assembly GCA_963930655.1). Taxonomy (NCBI): domain Eukaryota; kingdom Viridiplantae; phylum Streptophyta; class Magnoliopsida; order Fagales; family Myricaceae; genus Myrica; species Myrica gale. Next base: position 4,114,521 of record OZ005607.1, read on the forward strand.
GGCTTTAAGAGGAGAAGTCACTTGTGATACAGACAACAGAGCCATGGAGTTGCCATTGCTTCTTTTCAGGATCATGATTACTGTTGCGTTGCTTGTCATCATTAGCATGTTCATAAAGATGTGCGATGCTGTAATATTGAAGCCAGAAAGGCTTAGATCAAAACTGAGAAAGCAAGGGATCAGAGGCCCTCGGCCCTCCTTTTTGCTTGGAAATATCGGTGCCCTGAAGAAGACGCAATCCTTGGACTCAAAGGCACAACATGGAGATCAACCAACAACCCATAATTGCTCTTCTACAATCCTTCCATGCCTCGACCAATGGACAAAACAATACGGTGACAACATCAGGGTTTTACTTAACTCTCCTATATTCATGATGTATCTGATTGGCTTTTTCTTAAGCACTTTTGCTGTTCTCGTGTTGATGACAGGTCCAACATTTATGTTCGCACTTGGCAACATTCAAATATTGCACATGAACCATCCTGATGCTGTGAAAGAAATGAGCGTATGCACTTCCTTGGACTTGGGAAAGCCTTCCTATCAAGCCAGAGAGCGTGGTCCTCTGCTTGGCCAAGGAATTCTGACTTCGAACGGAGCAAAATGGGCTCACCAAAGGAAAATACTTGCTCCTGAACTGTACATGGAGAAGGTCAAGGTGTGCCACTAATCACATATACCGACAAATATTTCCATGTTAACAAGACAGAAGTATTCAGTCTTGTCATTTATTTGCATTATAATTCATTAAAAGGGGCCAAGAAGTTATTCTTTTATGAAAGGCATCTGATTCCAGTGTTGGTGCAACTGTAGACCATGATGAACTTAATGGTGGAGTCCTCAATTGCACTAGTAAAGTCATGGACTGATCAGATAAACCGTGAGGGTGGAGTTGTTGCAGATATTAACATCGATGAATATATGAGAAGCTTTTCTGGGGATGTAATCTCAAGAGCTTGTTTTGGGAGCAATTTTTCCAAAGGGGAACAGATATTTTTAAAGCTTAGAGCACTTCAAGAGCAAATGTCCAGAAAGTTACTATTCAATGGCGTTCCTGGAGTGAGGTTTGGAATTCCCTCCCTACACAAGAATTAACATCATTCCTAGTGAAAAACTGAAAATGATTTTACCATTAATCAGGTATCTTCCAACTAAGAGCAATAGAGAAACAAGGAGGCTGGAAAAGGAGGTCCGTGCTTTGATTCTAAGGGTAGTGAACGAGAGAAAGGCAACAGCATCAGAGAAGGATTTGTTACAGATGATCCTTGAAGCATCCACTGGCAGTGATTTCACCCAAGAGGAGACAGAACGCTTCATTGTTGACAATTGCAAGAACATCTACTTAGCTGGGTATGAGACTACTGCTGTCTCCGCGACATGGACCTTGATGTTGTTGGCCTCAAACCCAGAATGGCAAACCAGAGTTCGTGCAGAGGTGCTTGAAGTTTGCGGAGGCCAACTGCCTAATTCTGACTTGGTTCGCAAAATAAAATCAGTAAGTGAAACTCCTGCAGGGTTGTGTGCTATCATATTCGTCACCATTGTCATTTGATATCGTCTGCCCAAAATTTCTCCAAATTACTTACCTTTTGATCTATGGCAGTTGAATATGGTAATTCATGAATCGCTGAGACTTTACCCCCCAGTGCCAGTGGTGTCCAGAGAGGCATTACGAGACATGAAATTTGGAGACATTCGCGTGCCTAAAGGCGTCAATATCTGGACGTTGATAGTAACCCTACATCAAGACCCCGATATTTGGGGACCCGATGCCGAGAAGTTCAACCCCGAGAGGTTTGCCAATGGAATTAGCAGAGCATGCAAGCTCCCTCATTTATACATGCCATTTGGAGTTGGGCCACGTACGTGTTTGGGGCAGAACTTTGCGATGGCAGAGCTAAAAGTTCTGCTAGCTCTAATCGTGACCAATTTCTCATTTTCCTTGTCACCCAAATACAGACACTCCCCTGCTTTGAGGCTGGTTATAGAGCCTGAACGTGGTGTGGATCTAGTGATCAAGAGGCTGTAAGCTATGAACCTTCTAGCTGGTATGCTGCAGTTCATGTATTTCAACTGGCACTACTGTTATCTGCTGTGTTGGATTACTAAAATTTTAACATAATAAAATAATTACAATATAATCTCTTTCTCCGTCAAATCATTACTTTTCACTCTAAAAATATATAAAAAAAATCATCAAAATCATCTCTTTCTTCATTTTTTTTACCAATTTCAATACTCTAAAATTTTCACACTCAAACACAACTGAAAAACAAAATAAGTATCCCTATAATCCAAGTCATTATTTAATGCATTATATGTGCCATTGAAATTGAAATTTTATGACTTTACAATGTTACTTAGGGTTGCCTTTTTATGAATTTAATAATGTTCATTCTTTTGCTTAGTCTTTTTAATGTGTGATATGGATGTATTCAGTCTCCCGTCCCATGGGATATATATTATACCTTGTGGCATAATTAAACAAAATTATAGTATAAAGTAATTAATCAGAGGTGATTTATGTGTTTTCATTATAAAATGACTCAAGGAAAGTACTAAACATATATGTTCTTTGACTTCAAAAGGACTAGTCAAGTTGATTTTGAAGATCATTAAATCATTATAAAGTTCAATTCAACATAATAAGATCCTAATGTGAAATTTGGTCATCATTCATTCTCTTTTCTCACTCCAAGTTGAATTCGAGCTATTACAAGTGACCGCTTCATTGCATCTGAGACTGCACAAATTCTGGAATTAGTCGAGATGCGCGGAAAGTTGGTTCGAACACCGAGTTAAAAGAAATTAAAAAATAATAATAATAAGAAGTTATGGCCTAGTGCTTCAAACCTTGATACGTGGGTACAAAGCTAGAAGAATGTAGGGGCTGATAAATAGGAGAAGAGGATATTCTCTTTAACACGTATACGTACATATTCTCCATATAGCTTTTGTTTCTCTATCAAACTCCAAACTACCCTACCGGCAACCCAATCTAGAAATTCACGAGGACTTGTTACACATTGCCGACATACAAAAATGTTCACGTACGTACCCACCTACCCTCTTACGAAGCGCATGCAATATTGGAAGACAAAGGGAAATTCAAAGTCCAAACAAGATTTACGGTCCAAGGCAAGGCTAAAAATTAGTGGCTGAACAACTTTTCCAACTTTTGAAAAACGAGGAAGCTTCTCAAAGTCGGACGGAGAACCAAGAGATGTATACGTTATATATATAGACCGACTTTAAATTGTAGTCATTATTCATCAAATCAAACGGCTGAAATTCGACCACGTAGGATATTCACTCATGCATCTGGATTCTGGGTCACAACCCCACGACCGAAGTGTCTTTCTAGCTAACTTCAGTGGCAATTAAACTCCTACTTCGTCTATATGCACCTTCCCTGGTTAAATTTTCCATGTGGGAGCTACTCCTTATTTTAAAATAATAGCCTTTATTCACTTTCTTTCCTTTTAAAATAATTCGTTCGATCCTTGTTTCTCGACAACCAAACACATGCCAGCTCAGGAAAACAAACAATCAATAAACTTTACAATTTAAACACCATTATCATCTGGAAAAGGAGGTACACGGACACAATCTCTTTCTAAAAAGTGTTGCTCTTTACGCCATTCCATAGGCCTTAACTTTTTTCTTTACTTTTCTTCTTTCTAATTTATAAAGTAGTCATGGATGACGCAACACAACATTATCTGGGAAACTTCAACCTACGACCAACAGTCCAAAACTCTACCCAATATAAGTGCAAAGAAAAAGAGTACCACTTGAAACTTGCAACCAGAACAGAGGAAGATTTCTGGGTCCAGAGAACGTGAGGTAAGGTTTAAAGAAACGCATGACTTCAACTATATGATTCCAAAGAGTATATAGTATCACAGTTCCAAATATAGCCTCTTTCATCCATCACCTATACAACCAGCAAAATTTTCTCAGAGCCTGCTTGATCATTTTCCTCCTGTTACAAGCATTTCACAATGCAGCCGGTCCCGCATTCTGTTCATACAGAAACTCCAGACCAATTTCTATACTTCATAGGGTAATCCATGGATTTCCAATTAGAGTGCACGCTTAAGAAAGAAAGAAACTTAAACATGTGCTTTCAACAAGGATCATCAATACCACCTTTAAAGACGCCATGAACCAACCTGAATGCTGAGAAATTAATGTCACCAATGTGATCTGTATAACCAATTTTAAAATCTCAAGAAAAGAAGAGTAACTGTAGAACCTACAAAAGTGAACAAGTCTAAAGCATAAATCGTGATCATTGCAGCAAACTCTTCAACTTGAGGCAGTATATTGGCCGGCTTAAACACTTCCTTCATAAAAGGTATGCTCTTCCTAATAATACTGTTTTGACTTATTTGATTCAGGCAAGAAAAACTTCTATCAAGGATACCCAAACTTCTGCATGTTTATTTGTGGCAAAAACTTCTCTAATGCATACACAACTTCTACATGTTTATTTCTCGCAACTTTCTTCTGAGAAAGACTCTAACAGGTCATAGTGACCATATCCATGAAACAGCACATTGATGGGACTCTCTTCATCTTTTCGATACTCTTCACCATACTTTGCTATGTTTACCAAAGCACTCGAGCCTCTTTTTATCATGAAGACCGATATTGGTGTCCTGAAGTGTAAATAGAGTACATTAGATGTAGAGCTTCATATAAGTAAAATGAAAAGACTACATAAACTTGAAATATGTTCTGTTTCAATGATGGAGCACTTGTTGAGACAAAGAGACTCCATCATGTTCACACATATGGGTTGCACATCTTTTATTCTATTGACATCTCAATCCCATAATCGTTGAACTGACCCCTAAATAAAAATTAATGAATCGATAGCATTTCAAACGATGGCTATTCAACTGTCCCAAATCCCCAGGCTGGCTTATGTGATGTGCATTTCAGGGTGAGAAATGGGCAGAATTACAAACATTTGGAGTATGAGATGTACTGTGGAAACAGAAAGCAAAACAATCAGAATTGAGGAATCAGGCTGCTAAATTGGTTCGCAAACAACAATTTATCAGAAAACACAGATTGTGGATATCCATCACAAGACTGCCTGAAATATAATTAGGTTGGTCCAAATGGAACTAAAACTCTAGAGGGCAGAAAGGAGAGTACAAAACTCACTTTAAAACATGAGAAGCCATCAGCAGCTCAGGTTCTCCACCCCATACATAAGGTTGTTGAATTCGCTTGACATAAGCATCAAAATCTCCTTCAATGAACCTATGATATTACCAAAAAATTGGATCAAAATTAGACGCTCTGAGAATTAAAGTCACTGTCAGCATTCCATTATCATGAAGCTTACCATTCTGTTTCCTTCCGCCTCTTTAAAAGCTCATTTACAACCTACAAAACCATTGTTTGTTAGAAATAATTGATGAGATCATGCACCCAAAATAAAATTTATAAGGCAGAAAGAACTGGGTTTCTTATTAGTCATACTTGAGCTCTTAATTCATCAGCGAGTGCTCTCTGGCGATTCTCATCAGGAGCTTCTTCCCCACTTCTCAAACAAGCCCCATGCGCTATTGCTCTAAAGAGGCATCGACCATCAGCAAGCACCCCTGCAATGATATCCACAATATTGTCAACAATTTTCCCCAGGTTGAACAAGCACTCGACAAATTTTAGGCAGAAAAATCTTTAGAACATATTAACTCAATCAGATTTTACATGTCATGTCCTCCTTTATTTCTTCTTCCCAACATATGAGAAATTAATAATAGTAGAATATAAATCATTGATCGTTTTTAAAATAACGAATTTATCTATCAAAATAGGCCAAGCCAAATGCATCATTTCTATCAAATGTATTTCTTTTCCCAGCATTGCAGGAAATAATTCATCAGCAATCATTACTTTGCATTCAGAGGCCAACTTAGACCACTGAAACGGCCGCAAAATTACATTCTCACCAAGTCAATAAATCATCGAATAGAATGTATTTTTTGATATAACAACGAAAAGTAAGAGAATTTAAGCAAAAGGCCGAGAATTCAAGGTTTAGAAGGATATATAATGCAAAAGACCTGTGACCCTGTAATCAGCAGACTCCTCATTATTCTCGTTGGTGTTCGGATAGATTGCATCGCAGCCAATAATTTCATCGTTCTTCTTAGTGTTCGAGTCAACGAAATCGCAGCCGTCTACTTTCTCCTCTACAACGACTGCCTCGAAATTCTCGTAGGCCGCCGCCAAATCTAGCGGCGCCAGGCATGCACAGACGCCGAACAGCAGCCAGGCCGGGTCGGGCCGATGGAGCCAGCGGGCGGGACGTGCGTCCCACACGACGTTCCACGACCCTTCCCCTCTCATCTCACGCCTGAGCATCACCTTACTTCGGAGCAGGGGATCGCTGCGGAGCCCGGCGGCTCCGCACGGCATGATCGCGTGCCATATGGACGCCGCACCTCCACCGAAAGAGCCGTGAAGTCGACAGGCACTGGAGTGGTGGCGCCGCGGCCTCCGTTCGCCATCGAAATCGAAGAATTGAATCGGGCTCTGCTGGAGACGGCAGTTGTGGTGAGCCGCCGAGCCGTAGATGAAGGATGAGGACAGTGAGGTGAGGATCCAAGGCTTGGGGCGTGCACACAGTATTCCGAGCATCACAGAAAAAAGATTTTAGTTGAACCTATACTGCGGTAACAGGGTGTATCCCTGCTTAACCTACGCACCCCATTGCTCTCAGCAGACTACTGTATAGCTCTCTGAAAAGCCACACTTTTTTTGGTAGCTGAGGTTTTTCTGCGTCGGCGAAGCAATTTAGTGAAATGTGAGAGGGAGAGGGAGAGGGAGAGTGGTGCCCCTTGGGTCCACGAGAAAAATAAGAGTTTTCCTTTATTTATAATTTATTCAACATTTGTACTGATTTTAATGCTAATTTTTTCCCAGCTTAGTTGGGAAAAGGTATATTCTATTAGGGATAAATTATATTTTGGTCTATGTGGTTTGAGTGAAAATCAAATTAGTCCTTTAACAATTTTTTTCATCAATCTGGTCCCTGTAGTTTGTATGAAAATCAAATTAGTCTCTTACCAATTTTTTTCATCAATCAGGTCTCTGATCTTTACATACTTTTATATCAAGTCTTTCCGTCCAAATCCGTCCACTGACTTAACGGTAAGTGCCAACCTGATCTGCTCGGGATGGAGAGCCGAGAGGATCGAGAGGCCCTAGCAGGTCAGACTGCTTGTGCTCGGAATGCTCGGACTACTTTTATATAGTCTTTGCACGAGCGGCCTTGCTGCTCGGGCCTCTCGATCTGCTTATGCTCAGGATGCTCGGGCAGATTGTGCTCGGGATGCCGGACTACTTGTGTTCGAGATGCTCGGGCTGCTTTTATATAGCCTTTGCGCGAGCGACCTTACTGCTCGCGCCTCTCGATTTGCTTATGCTCGGGATGCTCAGACTGCTTTTATATAGCATTTGTGTGCGCGGTCGGCCTACTCGATCCTCTCAGCTCTTCATCCCGAGCAGATCAGGTTGGCACTTACCGTTAAGTCAGTGGATGGATTAGGACGGAAAGACTTAATATAAAAGCATGTACATATAAGAGACCCGATTGATGAAAAAAATTGATAAGAGCACTAATTTGATAGCAGCCCAACCTGCTCGATCCTCTCAGCTCTCCATCCCGAGCAGATCAGGTTGGCACTTACCGTTAAGTCAGTGGACGGATTTGGATGAAATGACTTAATATAAAATATGTACAGATCAGGGACCCGATTGATGAAAAAAATTGTTAAAAGACTAATTTGATTTTTACCCAAACCACGGGGACCAAAATATAATTTATCCCATTCTATTATAGATTCGCGATTCTTCTTTCTGTAGATTATTGTACGAATTACGGAAATGGGCTTCGGGTTGGTGTTTTGAATCTTTTGATTCGACGAACTAGGGTAAAATTGTCAGAGTGGAGGGAAGTAGTGTGGGGAACGTTGAGGTGGTTGCACGTGCTGATTGATTAAGTAAAATAGTACGGTCACGTGTTTGCCTGGAGAGTTTGTAAGATTTGGAATTTTCCATTTTCCCTGGGGCAAACAGCAAAGAATCAGGTAAGTAAAACTGTAAAACGTACTCCGAGAGTTTACCCGGAGCCGCGGACCTGTCGTGGAATGCATTTTGGGGAAAAACAAAACGGAAAAAAATATTATTAAACTAAATATGAGCCGGAGTACTAAGGTCGTGGGTGAGTGTTAACTAAAATTTTAAGTTATTAGAACTGTGAACAACTGAAAAAATAGATAATTTTTTATATTTATTATATTGAAAAGTAATAATTTGATAGAGAAAGATAGATTATATTATGTCAAAATTTTAGATGTGTATCAAATGCAGTCTAAGAACGGTTGGTGTACCGGTTGTTGAGTTAGATAATCAAAAGATTTAGAAATTTAATTAAATAAAAATTGCACTAGAGATTGCTTTAGTCTCTAATTATTACCAAAATGTCATTCATATATCTAAATTATAAATTTCATCACATTTAATTTTTAAATTATTAAAATATATTAATATTCTTCTTTCAATAGAATAAATTATACTTAAATGTATAGAAAATAGGTTAGATCTTATGAAGGAGAAATTTTGATACATTTTATTAATTTGAAGACAAAATGTGATGAAATTTGTAATTTAATTATATACGTAAATGATATTGTAAATGATAATTCAGTGATAATTGGAGATTAAAAGTAATGCAATCATCAACGCTCCACGTAGTTATTAAATCAAGTACTCAAAAATGGATCAATCACATGGTAAAAATACACATTAATTGATGAGTCATAATATGACCAGCCCAACTCTTCAAAAATATATTAGCTCATCTGTAGTCTCGCTCAAGACTATAGGCATGCTCAAGGCCCCCGGCCCGCACGAATATGAATTAATCCCTCCATGTCTTTCCGCTTGACTATTTAAAGAGTCCTAAAGTTCACAGTATCAAACTCCTATTAGGACTCTCCCCTCCTCTTATAAATAGTGAGATACCCCTTCATATTTTTCTTAAGTTTAATTATTTATCCAGACTAAAACTATTTTTGAGATATAACATAGGCATCGAAGTCTTCACTTTCGACACCGCCCCTCTTATAGTCTTATTTTTCCCTTTTAGGTCTGATCGGTTCCGGCTCATGGTGATTTTGGCATCATCACTAACCATTCACGACATAATATACAAATTCTATAACATTTAATATTATTTATGTGAAATTTTAAGTTTATGGACTCTATAATGTTTATCATACCTTTTAATTATTGTTGCATTATTCTCCTTCATTATTATACTATACAATTCAAATAAATTCTTATAAGAAATCTTGATCTTGAATAACTAATTATTTCTAAATATAAACAAAAGTGCCACTAAAGAAATAAATACAGTTTTAGTATATCTTTTAGAAGCTGCATATATAGTAGTTCCCCCTCACCAAAGTGTGCAATGGCTTATAACAATATGGGGGCCGGAAAGGAGTTCGTGTTTGCACTTCTACCAGCCATTGAAACAATGAATTATAAAAATATCTCGATCTTTAAGAATATATTATTAATTTATCTAAATAGAAATAAAATCACTACTAAATAAGATAAATAGAGTTTAATATATCTTTTTAAAAATATGCATTAGTCCTCCCAAGTCCCAACCATCCATAACTCCTCTTCGATCGCTTGTCGACACCACTTTGCTTATAACACATCTTTCAAGGCTTGGCTTGGATTAGCAAATGAAAATTTATTAGGCCTGAGGGATTCTTCTCCCCAAACAGTAAAACAATCAAAACAAAAGAGAAATTGGGGGCACGTTTTCACTTCTCATTTTGTTGGGTAGAGGAAGAATTGATGGTATCCATTCCAACACATAAGTAACAAGAGATAAACTTCCAACCCCTCTCGCACAGAAGTCTGATCCCAATGCGATTCCGATAGCCGAAAGTATGAATTTATGGCTCACCCATAACATTTATTGACTATATATTGGACTACCCGTAAGAGGGTGTCTAGCATAATTGGGTTATACATATTAGTAGTGAGCCTCAACGGGTTTAGGCATGGGAGTAAGCACTTAAGGAGGAAAAGAAAATGCCCCTCAAAATACAAGTGTGTATTTCCAATATAGGAGAAGATAAACTATAATTATTCTTTCACCCTTATTCTTTAAGGCTATTTTATTTCTTATTAGTGTCTTTATCTTCCTTTATAGATGTATAAGTGAACAACGGACTACGATCTTCTACAATTTTATGTCGAAAAAAAATAAACACAACATGTAGACCCTACACTATTTAATATAGTTCTTATAAAATTTCGGACATCATGTAGGATCCCTTTGTTGTGTCCTATTATGCCACGACTACATCACACGTAAAAAGGTTCACAATTCGTCCGTGGATTTATATGCACCACATATTCGACCTAATTCCAAAAGTATCTAACCTCACAATTAATAATATTGGTCCAAACTGACATTTTTACACCATAAACTAAGAAGGTCAAAGATATTTTAGAAATAGGCAAAGCATAAAATTAGGTTGCGTTTGTTTGCCCAAAATTTGGGGTCCAAAATTTTCAATAAAACAAACACACTTCAAAATTTTTAACTTTTACACATACATTTCAAACTTTGAAAATAAATTCCCTCTGATCATAATAATGGAATTAATTATATATAGCCGCCTTCTTTTTAATTATTATTGTTCTTTTTTTTCCGGAGCCCTTACTCCTTAGGGTGCATGGCGGCGGCCTTCAGTAGGCACGTTACGTTTGCTGCAATAAAATTGATGATAATAAAAGAAAATAAAGGCATATTAAAGCTTGATTTCCTATAATTTTCTGAAATATTTGTAGTAAGTAATCTCAAGACTTTTGACTTAGTAATTATTTGATTTGTATGGGACGAAAAAACTGCACAAATTTTAAGATTAGTCGAGATGCCCGTAAACTGACAAACTCAAGATTAGTCGAGGTGTCCATAAACTGACTTGAATACCTATTAGAGAAGAAAAAAAGTTCACATAAAAGCAAGAGAAATATATTTATGTGATATAATTAATGACTCACACATGTAAATAAATCGGTTATAATAAGTATGAGGCAAAGTTAAGCGAATTAATATTTTTCAAAATTAATTCCATGATAAATATCAACAAATATTGTTTGTTATTACTAATTATGCGCGCGATTCAAATTATTATTATTATATATATATATATATATTGTTTATTTGCAGTATTAATTAACTTGATTTCTTTTGTTTATATATTGATACCAACACATTGCTATCGCTTTTTCTTATTGGATTTCTCTTTATGAAGAAAGCGTTGCCTAATGCCTCTGTCCCTCACCCACCAACTTACTGGTCCTCGCCGGTCTTTGTAATGGAAAGCTGTCGACGTGGAAGAGCCAGCACAAATCATTATCTGTAGACTCGTGGAAGGTAGGACAAAACCAACGGCCAACGAGGACAAAACGATGACGTAACTACGTACGTACGAGATCCACCTAGAAAATTTGGGAACGATAATTGATCATGATTCTCCTCTTCGTGTTTGTCTCTTCCGTGACTTTAACTAGCTTTACGCAACATCAAATCACAATTTTATATTGTTCCTGAAACATATGTGATATGGCCCTTCTTTACACAGAAAAGACAAACGCAAAAAAAAACGAAAAAAAAAAAAAAAAGATTTTATATTGTTCCTGAAACATATGGCCCTTCTTTACACATAAAAGACAAACGCAAAAAAAAACGATAAAAAATAAATAAAAAGAAAGCAATGTGGCTGCTGGGATTCGAGCCCAGGTCTCCACGGCCACAACGTGGAATTCTTACCACTAAACTACAGCCACATATTGATAGGCAACTTGCAAAACCTTGTTTTATCTCTATAAGTTGTTTTTTACTCTTTTTTTTTTTTTTCCTTTAAAGCTCATTCGAAACGAATGAAATGTGAATGTTATTACTCTTTTAAGGCGAGGGGGAAACTTAAAATCAACGATAACGGGTATACAATTGGTCAAGATATTGTAAAACTTCACTCTTATTAATTGCCAAAAGTTTAGATTAGGAGAGTTGATGTAAAAAGAATATGCTTTATGAGAGTTAATAAAAAAAAATAAATAGAGATGATTTGAATAAATTTTTTTTAAATTATTATTTTGAAAATATACTATTTGATGGGAAGATAGATAATTTGAGTTATTTTATGAGAATTTAGCAGTTTAGTAATTGAGTTTTACCTCTTTTTTATTTTTTGATCATTGAGTTTTATTTTTTTCAATTTTTATTCCTTGAGTTTATATTTTTTGACGAAATGATCATTCCTTCATAGATCTATTTGTTTCCTTAACAATGACCACATCAACTGACTACTCAGCAACTGATGTGACAAGAGAAATTGAAATTTTAGTCCTTGAGTTTTTGGTGCTTTGAATAAATAACAGTAAATAACAAATACTAAATTTTGAACAGTAATTTCTGAGGAAAGGGCTATTTTGTCAAAAAATGTAAACCAAAAGATTAAATTTTAAAAAATTAAGCTCAAGGACAAAAAAAAATAAAATGGAGTAAAATCCAAGGACTAAAATATCAATTTTATTTATTACATCAGTTGTTGAGTTGTCAGCTGATGTGATTTTTTCGTTAGGGAAACAAACGGATTCATAATGGAATGATTATTTTGTAAAAAAAATATAAATACAAAGAATAAAATTTGGAAAAATGAAATCCAAACATTAAAATATAAAAGGAGGTAAAAAATCAAAAACTAAACTGATAAATATTTTATTTTATTATATCAAAATTTTGACACGCGCACCACTTAAATGCGGGAGCGGGACTCTAGAAAAAAAAAATGCGGGAGCTGGACACGAAAGTTCGTACACTTTTTGCTGGTGAGAATCGGCCCATGTAATTCAATATGGCTGGGCATAAACAAAATGGCATATAGAGGGGGGCGTTTGTTTGTGGAAATTTCGGAGAATATTTTTGAAATTTTGGGAATCTTTATTTTATTGAGATTTATTGGTGTTTGTGAAAAGTAGAGTGTATATGTGTGTAAAGTTAGAAATTTTGGAGTGTGTTTGTTTTGTTAGAAATTTCGAACCTCAAAATTTTGGGGAAACAAACACCCCCGAGTTTCACAAGAGAGGAGCCCGAGCCCGAGCTCGAGCCCTTTTCAAGGTAGTAAGGTAAGGTTTTGGATGATTGTAGGATAATTAAGTTTATCGTGTCAAGTTAATAGATTTCATCCACCAATGATGACTAATCTTTTAGATTACAAATTTGACCACCAGGGTTTAAGGAATTGTGCAGCTCTTAATAGTACGACATCGGCCTTAAACTTGAGGGCCGCGTTTGCATCAGTGATGCCCATCCTAGCTAGCTGCAGACAGAAAAGTATCATCCTCCGTATTCATTAATCCAATCTGTGACCGGAACCAGCGACCTGTTTCCATGGCCCTTGATCCAGCCACTTTCGAAACCTTAGCTCCATCTCGCTTCGTCACCTTCACTTTCCCCCACCCCTCACATCCCAACTCGCTTCTCCGAGTCGCAGTCCTCGACTCCCCGATCCAACCTGCAGACTCTCCTCGAGTCGCCGCGATGTTCGTCCCCGAGCACCGGGAATCCGACTGGATCTTCTCCACAGATTCTGGTCACTTCCAGCTCCTCCTCAACTCTCCCGGCATTTCCCGCCTAATCCTCATCGGAAACCAGCCTATCGCCGGTTATTGTTTACCAACAATTTACCGCCGTCCGATCAATAACGATCCCAATATCCTGGAAATGACCTTGAAACCTCTTTTGCTTGCATTGTCTCCTAGATCTTCGTTCGAGAATGGAATTCCCGAGATACCTGTATTGAGCTATGAGGATAATGTGATTTCTAGCGTTGTTTTAGAGCATTGTATTGGGTCTTTTGTAGGCGAAATGTTGGTGGAGGATGTGGAACTTGAGCGTGGCAGTGGGGTGGGTGGTGAGTGCATCAAGAGGGAGTTTCGGAGGCGATTGAGGTTCAAGAGGATGCCAAACTTGATTCAAACGGAAATTCCGATTGTTCCAGAGGAGGGTTTTGGGTCCGATCGTTTGAAGATCGGGGAGGTTGAGTTCAGGCCTGAGATTAAAGTACTGGTGCATCCTTACCTGGCGCCAATGGTGGCGAGTCTTGGTTTGATGGGTTCTCGTATCGAGGAACGTATTCAAAGTGGGATTAGACCGAAAGCTTTGTGTGTTGGTGTCGGGGGTGGGGCTTTGCTTGCTTTTCTGAAAACCCAACTGGGTTTTGATGTCGTGGGGGTGGAGGCTGATGAGGAGGTTTTGAGGGTTGCAAGGCAATATTTTGGTTTGGATGGTAATAACTCGATCCGGGTTCTGATCGGAGATGCCATAAATGTCATAGAAAGTCTTGCATATCAAGCAAAAGGGCACAATTTGGGTTATTCTGGTGTTCATGAGGCCGAGAATGGTAGTTACCTGTATGGTAGCGGCGATGTCAACAACAAATTCGATGTAGTTATGGTTGATCTAGATTGTAGTGATGCTAAGAATGGCACAAGTGCTCCGCCATTGGAATTTGTTAGGAAGCATGTTCTTTTGGCTGCTAAATTGGTTCTTTATGATTTTGGAATGCTGGCCATAAATGTCATTCCTCCAAACAGGTCGTTCTATGAGAAACTGACACAAGCTTTTCGGGAGGTTTTTCATGAGCTGTATGAAATAGAAGTAGGAAATGGAGAGAATTTTGTTCTAGTTGCCACAATGTCATCTACTATGTCTTCCGCTTCAGGCTGTGCGAATTCTTTTCTCAGCAGACTCAGATTGCATATTTCGGGAGCGTACATGGATTCCATAAGGAAGATCTAAGGCCAAATGGTCCATGGAAGTTTTGGAAATAATTCTGTGAGATCGCGTTCAAAGTCAAAGAATGCTCCAAAGACCAGTTTGGGGATAGAAACTGTTTCTGACAAGATTCTCCTGAAAGGTATTTTGACTAAAGGCAAAAACTTTAAGGGTGGGTGAGGAACTCAGCTCTAATGGAAACGGGCTAGGTTTGTGCAGGATGGGAAAACTGAAAACACCAGGCACGATACTCCTGAGTTGTTTCATGATTTGAATGTCGTTGGGGAATTTGAAACCAATCAGACCTTTGCCCCCTAACCTGGGAAGCCACGAACCAGTCCTGGTAGGCATAGTGGGATGATGATGAGTATCTAAATCAATAAAATACCAAGAAACAAGAAATGGCAATTGAAATTTAAGAACTCTGATTTACAGGAAGAAAATATGCTCACTCTAAACAGTCAGATTGCCTATTTGAAGGATTTTAAAGAATGGTGATCTTCTGAAGTTCTTTTCAGGTAACAAATTTCTCAGAATATACTAAGATACAGTTAACTGCATCATATGCTCCATACAAGGGATAATTGGAATCCCCATATATGTATTTCTATGTATCTGCGTCTGATGTTGTGGGGCGGAGGGTTCAAGCTTTCGCAATTAATATCTGTTTCCCATTTACCTTGTCGTTTCTAATTTGAACCCTTTCACACACTGCCGCTCCTAACCTTCACTCATGGAAGCCTGCACTCTATTTTGAATCCCCCACACCTGATATGAATTATTGTTGTCTGTCCGGGAGCAGTGTCTTACTCAACAGCTTGATTCCACAATTTGGGTAGAGACTTTGCAGCCCAGCAGTGGTGTGCCTTCACCTTTTTCATTCACTTCTGTTCGAAAGTTTTAATTTTAGCGAGTGCCGAAGGGACAATTCAGCATTACCCTAATTATAAAAGTTTTCGCCAGTGAGCTTTAGCTCAACTGGCACCTCCTCCCTTTGGGGAGGGTTAGTACTGGGGGTCGAATCCCTCCACACCCGCAGGCTAAGTCCTGCTCCACCAGTTATCTAAAAAAAAAAAATTATTAAAGTATTCACTCTAGGAAGAATCATCGTCTTTCTGTAAGTGGTTTTATTTACTGTTCCATATCATCATGATACTGAAGGAGGAATATTTCCTGCATATTTTTTTGAAAATAATGTTTTCATGAAGATTTACATGTCACTTTTTTTCGCCTTTGGTATGTTCAGATTTGAAACACCAAACAATTTTTGAGCCACAAAAATTGTCTCAGGTCTGGTGGAAATGATTGTACGGAGACACAGAGTTGATTGGCAATACTAGTGGGAAGTGGATTAGCAAGTTCCATTACTGGCATAAACATCAAAGTTTGCATATCCAACTTTTCATTCCAGATATCTGCATCAAAGTGTGATATGGGTTCATCTGAGAGTTGAAACCCTGTTCAGAAAAGTTGGCTAGTAATGGTTCAGCTTTATCTGCTTGTGTTCTTACAGGGGCTCGTTTATTGTAATATTCTTCTTCATGTATTTTTACTTCACAGGAGAAATGTCTTAGCCCTTGAGATTTGTCAAGCTCGGCTCACTGTAATCATCTCAATAAATGCTGTTTGTTTTTTTTTTTTGTTTAGACTTGAGGTACCAAAGTCAATTTTGTGGGAAATTTGCTTTGCAGCAAGGCTTGACAAGAGATTTTTGGCTCTTGGTAGAACCAGAATTTACGAAGTTCAGATGTAGATATGCTTTATATGACATTGGACTAATTTGGGTATTGAAAGGGTAACCTCCCCCACCATATACCTTAAAAAAGACTACCCCAAATTAAACTCGTCTTTTTCTATTTAATTTGATGGTAATTAGATTTTTTCCTTCATTTTTTATTAAAGAATATTTATAATTCTCACATAAAACACTCATACTTTCAGTCAGTAACTTGATTTCCAATTTTTGATCACTTCTATGGAAAATAAGGATATTTAAAAAAATTGATAAGCATCCAAACAGTTAAAACTTTTCCAACACTGTTTCGATGGTTACAACTAAATGACAAAAAGTGCTTAAAAAAACTAAATGATAAAAATTAATATTCTAAAAATATATTCGTCCATCTTTTTGTAGTCTTAAAACGACAAAAAGCAGACCCATTAACAATCAGTCCAATTTTTGCCCGAGTCAAGCCCAGATCGGAACAAATAAACACTCGGGTTCAGGCTGGGTTCAACCCGGTTGGGGCTCCTTCTCCATATCGCTCTAAACGTCCCTTCTCTGCAGTGCCTCGTAATCAACCAACCAGGTTAATGGAGGTCCAAAAAGAGAACCGCAACATTCACGACAACCAGCGCCGTCAGCTGGCGGCCAAGTTCGAGCTGAAGCGCAAGCTGTTCAAGGCTTTCATGAGAGATCCCGATCTCCCAGTCGAGGTGCGGGAGCACCAGCAGTACAAGCTGGCCAAGCTGCCCAGAAACAGCTCTTTCACGCGCCTCAGAAACCGATGCATCTTCACTGGTCGCTCTCGTGGAGTGTACCAGTTCTTCCGGATGTCCCGTATCGTCTTCCGTGAACTGGCGTCAAAAGGTGCTCTCACGGGCATCAAGAAAGCTTCTTGGTAGAGAAGTAAGGAAGGATTCCGCTCTGTTTTCTGCTAGATTTTGGACGGATGAAATTTGTTTTCTTGCTTAATGAAATGCTTATGTTTGTTTGTTGATGTTGGCAATAATTTCTCTGTTTTGAATGTTGGGAAATGGGTTTACGTAAACTGGGATGGATTTGGGCTGGCAATCTGGCATGAAATTTTCTGTACATGACAAAATGAAAGAAATGTGATGAAATTGAGTTCGTATTCGAATCGGATGTGGTTGCGTAAATGTGTTGCTCAATGATAAGAGTCGGAAATTGATGTTCAATATCGGCAAAAGTCGAAGCTTATATCTCCTAACGCAGCTTGGGGGATTTGGGATTTGGTCTTGGTCAAGGCTTTTACGGCAGAATGGTCCTCGTTTCAGTAATTTTTTCTCTTCATTTTATTAGAGATCTCTAGGAGTAATTATTTTTATCTGATGGGGAAGGTAGGATGGGTTTTCCTTTCCTTTGCTGCATTTCGCATAGGCTTTGATGTTAGTGCTCTGTACATCTGCCTGTAGCTAGGGCTTGGTTTTGCTTGTCTTCTTTGAGACTTCGGGTTGTGAGTACATCACTTTGGACTTGGTCCTACCCGTCTGGAAAGGAACTTTTTATTCCGTTTAGTTGTGCCTGGTTTGTTTTGAATAAGTGTAAGGAGTTGAAATTTAAATCTCTCCAAAATTGTATCCTCTGTCAAATTAGCTCTTTGGTTCATGGGTCCAATAACTCAGCGAATTGATGCAGCAAATCTATGTGGGGTTACCCTCTGAACCGGATTAGGATTCTCTGAACCGGCTCCCGTTGGAGAGGTCTTTTACTTTGTCCCATATACCTCAGCTCCTTATCAAAAAAAAAAAAAAAATACCTTAGCTCCTTGCTCTCGATACTGAAGTAAGTTCATGCCTGTGCTATCTAATGATACCATTGTCTGCCTTGGACTATACACTTCTCTTTCAAATAAAACAATTGTTTGATCAGGCTTTTGCTCTCTTCTGGTAGCATAGTGTAACATGGACTGATACTGCCTTTTGATAGCATTGTCTAAGTTGGACTGCACAATGTTGATGATGCTTCCTTGCTATATATGTTTTGAAAAGATCATTGGGCCATTTCGGTGAAATGATTGAACAGTTAAGATTCACCAAGTATCATTTCCTTAGTCTTCTTAGATTTGTTGGCAAGGCCTACTAAAAGGGCAACTATGTTTGGCGTTAAATACCCCTTGTGAGCCTATGAGGTGTGTATGTGGGAGGATCCTCTGCAATCAGTGGCGGATCCAGGATCCAATTTGAAGGGGTCGAACACATAAGACGAACAAAACCATATCACCCTTTTCCCTTCCAAGCTGAACTCCATTGACAAATCTGCAAAATTCCACAAAATCTGACCCAAAGCCCTCAGCCAATAAACCCCCAAAACCATATCACAACCAGCCAAAGTTAAGACATAAGTGTCAGTAATAAAGGTATGGCCTTGTATGGAGATCTTCACATTGCCACTCTTCCCTTCACTAGTGAGTAAATCACCATTAGCCACTCTCACCTTAATCTCTTCTCCCTTCTTAGTCATTAACTGTCCTCTTCTTACTATAGATGGATCCAGAAAATAGTGTGTGCTTCCGGAGTCAATAAGAACTACCACATGCTGTCCTCCCACTTTTCCTATCACCCTCATAGTTTTGGGAGTAACTGAGCCCATCAAAGCATGTAGAGAGATTTCTGGATTTCCCTCTGTCATCTCTATCCCCTCCTCTTCCTCTTCACAACTTATGGCATTCTCTTCATCTTCCTCTAAACCACCCGAATCCCAACCCTCCATTAAAAATAATTTTGAGTTTTTACACACATGTTTAGATGTCCATTTCTCATCACAATTGTAGCACAACCCTTTTTCCCTTCTTTCCTTCATCTGATAAGGTGTTAGTTTCTGGATTGGGAAGGTATTTTTTGGTGTTTGGTAGTTGGTGGTGGAGTGGAGTGTTGTGTTTGGCTGCTGGTTGTTTGAGTGTTTGCTGTTTGGGTAGTGGTTTGGGGTAGGTAGTAAACCCTTGGTGGTTCTTCGACTCACTAACACATGCTCCTCCTGGATTTTAGCTAAGTCATATGCTGTGGTCAAATTGGTAGGGTTAAACATCTTTACAGGAAGTCGGATTTCATCCTTGAGTCCACTTAAGAAGCAGCTCAACTTATAATTCTCAGACAATCCCCTTAATCTGTTTGACAAACCCTCAAACTGACTTTTATACAACTCTACACTGGTAGTTTGCTTCAACTTGGTGAGCATTTCCATGGGGTCATCATAAGAACTTGGCCCAAATCGGGTCAAGAGAGCATTCACAAATTCTGTCTAGTTCTGGAAACCTCCAGATGCTTCTAAATCCTGAAACCACACTAGTGCTTGACCATCCATATGATAAGAGGCTAATAGTAATTGTTGTGTCATGGGTGTTTGGTGATAATTGAAAAACTGAGTTGTCTTGTATAACCAATCACTTGGATCGGTACCTCCAAACCTGGGAAATTCGAGCTTAACAGATCTGAATGGTGCTCCACCATAATCTCCCCCACCAAATCCTCCTCCAGATCCACTTCCCACAACAAGCTGTTTGTTGACTCCTGAAGCCTCTCCAGGTTCCGCCTCTTTCCCTTTGACAATAGTCTGCAAAGAGGATGTAAGTGCTGCCAATTGTGCTGTTAATTCTCCCATCGTCTGACGCTGACTTTCTGCATCCTTTCTCAACAGGTTTATGTGCTCCATCACCTCTTGATAACGTGTTTCCACCATGACTGGATCGAAGGCCTCTGATACCAAATGTAACAGCTCTCTGGTATTGTAATAGATTTTTGATTGAATTTGTGGATTGTAATAAGAACAGAAGACTGAATCAAGGAAATTTCATTGATAACTAAGCCAAATTTGAGGTTTGGCTAACCTCCATAGAAGTAGAGAGAAAACAGGAAGAAGAGAGGGAGTTCAATCTAGATTCTTCGATGATAAGCTCTAGAAGGAACCCGTGCTCCTTACATACCCTTTCCCTCCATATGCATAACAAACTAACCGAATGGAAATACATGCATAAATGAAAATATCAAATGACATGAAAACATAATTGAAATGGGCCGAATGGATAAGTAGCCCACAAAGCCCAATCCGTCTTTCCTCAGCCCAGCCACCACATTAGTCATATAATGAAATGGGCCAAATGATAAGAAGCCCATTAAGCCCAACCACCGTTTTAAGTCATCCAGCACACACTTCTTGACCATTCGCACCTTATTTCTTCCGAAACCCTAACTCCCCTTGTCTCTTGTCTGGCCGTGTGACACCCATTGCCGTTCTCCGTGAATAATACTAGGAAGCTCGATGGTTTTCTCCTTTGGATTTGGGATTGGGGTTTGGGGAGCGAAGAAGGGAAGCTGTGTTATGGACCCAGATTGCACCAGGGCTATTGGGGAGTTTTTCGCTGGAGTTTGCGGAAGAGGAGAAAAGGTAAAATCTTGACGCTTTGACCAGGGGAATGCGTGAGGATGTGGAATCTTCGGGACTTAAAGACTTGTCTTAATGTCTAGACTGCTTGGGTGGATGTCGTGTGGGCTGGAGATTGATGGGCTTTGGGCTGGCGTCAGTTTAAACGTGGGCTCATTTGCTGTTATTAGTTTTAATTACTACTTTCCTTCAATAGCCCATCTGTTTGGGTTTTTACTGCTATTGGGTTGTGTAAGGGCTCAGCCCACCTTAGTTTATAGTCGGGGAGCACCTGTGAGAGGGTATGAAAAAATCATAACTGAAAACTTTATAAGGAGAGTTGCTCTCTCTCTCGAATAGAGCTAATACAATATTAAGTGATTATCTTATCTTCCAAACAGTCCGTTTCCTATTTTACCCCATTGCCCAACCAGTTACATTACAAGCTGACATTGTTGTGAGGTGAAACAGGTAAGGGTTTTGCCTTTGGAGTCCACCGAATTGGAAGCGCTGGGTGTGAAACAGAGGCGAGCCCTAACATGGTCTGCGCTCATCGAATTGTACAGAGAAAATGGTAGGTGTCAAAAGGGACAAGAACGGGATCTCCATCTCCTTGGAGGTAAAATGACATGTTTGCCTACCGTTTAATACTTTCGCTTTTTTGTTTCGAGACGATTCATACCTCTCGCAAAAATCGTCTGTAGGATCCGGGCTGGGCCCTGGGCCCCAACGATGATGATTCTTGGGGCCTATTGGCCAAGGCTCAGGCCTTCTCCTGATGGGCCGATCTCCTTAAATCTGCTTTTGCAGTCATTTTCCATTTTGGCGTATTTCCAGTGAGCTTTCCCTACCAAAAAAAAAAAAAGAAAAAGAAAGGGAAGAAGGCTTTTTGCCTGGTCCAGCTATATGGCTTCATTCCTTCCTCACAAAGTTGGTGGTGGCCCGCCAATCCTCTTCACATATCACTGGAAAAAAATTATTGTTTTATCCAAGAAACGAAAATAAATAAATAAATACATTTTGAATTCTTTAATTATGGGAGTATTGACATTTTACACTCTCAAATTATTACATTCACATTTATATCGTCAAACTATTAATTTCAGTCATTTTGCATCGTCCATTAAAATATTCCGAATTGAGTTTTAAGCCTATGAAATTAAAAAAAATTACTTAAAAAAATTATCATTTCATGTCTCAAAAAATCACTTTCCATTCAAATTTGTAGAAAATTGTTAACATAAGAATATGCAAAGTGTTTGAAATTAAATTATTGTCGGGTGCAAATTGTATTTTATCCTTTTTTTATTATTAAATATCACTTTATTTATAATTTTTTGGTCCCTAAATAGTAACTGTGACAGCTTTGGATATATTCATGCATCCGGAAAATGGAGAACGACAAGACAACGTTTGTAAACGAGAAAGAAAAACTCAGATCGTGAACTCTATCAGATCCTTAGTTTCACTTGGTTGGGACAGACTTTAGAGAGAAAAGGAAGGGACAGAGAAGATGGCCGTCACCATCTGTTTTTGGAGGGCGAGATTGTGGAATGATAGCTTCAAAAAGAGCCCCAAGAACTTTTTTTTTTTCCTCATTCGCTCTGTTTTCAATGAAAAATCATCATCCTATTCACCAATCTATCACTATGGGAGTCCATTTTCCCATCGGGTGCACCACCCCCATCATGAACCTGTCCGTACAAAAAGGTTGATGAGGTAGAAAGGCTGTGATATCCAGCTGGTGGTGGCAAGTGGGTCGTACCATTTTCTTCCCACACCACCACTGATCACTCTTTCCCTTTTAGGCAAAGAAAAACCTGCAGCCTTGAAGAAATTAGTGTTCGGTGATGAACACAAACTGCATTTGAGAGAAAGAGAGTCGAGATAAAAGAAAACAGAGTTTGTGAATTCTTTGAAACTAACTAATCTAACTAGACGTAGGATAGTAAATAGTTTGAATAGTCAACAAATAAAACGTCTTAGCGTTATTAAGCCTCCCTCCATAGCCCCCTCCCAAAACCCCTCAGTTTGCTTTTCGGTTTTCCACGGGGTAATCATTTCTTCAATATCCTCCTGCTCTTTTGGCTTGGGCTCGGCTGAGACGGACCGAGCTGAACCCGTGACTGGCTGACAAGGAGGAGGAGGAGGGGGGAAGAGCAACGTCTGCTGTAAGTAATCAGATCTGACAGTGTCTCAGGAGTCAGGGAGAGAGTCCTGGGAGTGAGATTCTTTCTTTTCAGTCGTACGTGAGTGTATTAATGGAGATTTCAGATCCCAGTAAACCCACTAGCTCATCTGAGCAGGAAAGAATGAAAGATGGACCACGCTCTAATTGTCTTCAAGAGGAGGGTAGGACGCCAGAGGGGTTTTAACCTTTTCATTTTCCCCCTGATTTCTGGAGTGAAAAAAGATGGGTGACTAGTGCAAGTTGGTAGTTCATAACTTTCATCTTCATGAACCATCGATGATCGAACTAAAAGTGTCTAGACAGTCATGCGCATAAATCGTTCAGAATTACAGATACTCAACTGGCCCCTCTGGGTTGTATCAATGGTTAGCTTGAATCAAAGGTTTGTGTAAACGAGACTCAGTTTCGGTTCGATCCGTCTTAAAGATAAATCTATCGATGACTTAAGTGTGAGGTGGTGAGTTGTGGGCCTTTGTGTTGTTAAGTGGACTCATTTCATTTCGGTAGGACTTATCTCGTATATAGTCCTCCTTGTTATCAAAAAGAAAAATAAGAAAAATAACTAGAGTCTAGAGATCAGGCTATATGCTCCAGATATCATGTAGGTAAGCCGATGATTTCGGATTAGCGTCAGCTCAAGATATGTAGGTAAGCCGATGATTTCGAATTTTCAATTATGTGTGACAATATCATTGGTGAATTTGAAAGGACAGGCGGGCCAGGGTCAGGATCACTAGACCCCCCAATTTTTTTAAAACTATCTCCTCCTTTACTACTCTTTATACGATCTTCGCAAAAAGTAATGATTTGGTCAGCCCCGCCAAAAATTCTAAAACCCTCCATTTAGTTCCTATATATATATATATATATAAAGTTTTTATACAAATGAATATTTAGCCCCTCAAATATTTGAAATTTCATGTTTGTTAATTTTCAAGATTTTTGTTGGAATCTTGAAAATTTATAATTTCTTTTTATATTTGAAGGTTTAAGACAATTTTTTTATTGTGACATCGTACATAACCCTAAGTCAGTAACTTACTGATAACATTATTATGTCTTAAATTAAAAATATAATTTATGATATATGTTTTTATACTATACATTTTTGTTAAATGAAATAAAAAATTAAAAAAATATTAAATCATCATTAAACGAAAGTCGGTCCTCCCAAATATCAATTTCTGGCTCCGTCACTGCACAAGGAGAAATCTCATTTTCATAACAAGAGGATGAAATAAGGAATTGATTGGTATTTCATGCGATGATATCATTTCCATAATTTAGAGTATCCTTCTTTTTCTAACTTGTAATAGGGAACTAGCAAGGATTAGCCTACATGTCAATGCTGATTGAAGGAGTGTCGACTTCTTAACATGTGATTCTTTCCCTTACCATTTCTTAGTACAAAACTAAAAGATATAACAATTTAATAAGTATTTAAGTGACTTGGCCATCAAATTAGCTTGGTGGTGGAGGATGGAAATATCACATCAACAGTAGAAAAATCCCAGAATCATACTAGCTAGCCATGCTCATATTTAAGAGGCAAAATTGGCAGCAAATATTCGAGAGAGAAACAAAGCATATATGCTTGTATGATCAATTCTTTGAGGAGAACAAAGCAATACTATTCTTGTATGCCCTCTGGAATTCTCCTCGACAAGTGGATAAAAAGAAGACAGCTAATAAATGATTTTGTCATTTGTGTGGCAGGCATAAAACCTTGGCACCCAAAATATACCCATTGTGCATGCATCTTCTCTCTTTCCAAACGAAGAAAAGTTCTTAAGTCGTAAGTAATCTATCTTATTTAGACAGCAATAACCAATTGGGTACGTGATTTTATCTCAATTTGTACACATATTTATGATGTTTATCAAAATATTCTTTGAAAACATATGGCACGCGATACGTTTTACCGCTCTTGATTTTGTCTTTCTGCAGTATGAAAAGGATGTAGAAAGCTAGAGACAAAATTCTCTTATGTTAAATGATGTTTATCAGAAAAGGTCAGTAGATTATTCAACGACATGACAGCATGCACGTAGCTGATTCATCTTCTGTCGTTAAACTGTGTTTATCTATAAGTGACGGATATATATATATATAAAACTTTATCCCACTCGGCCACTCGTCTATTTTTCAGATTCACCCTTGAGTTTTACAAAGAAGTTGAATTCAACGATATTACCGTCGAAGAATACATATATGGAGGGGAATTGATCAAGGTCAAAAGAAAAAAAAAAGGGTCATCATGAGGAGACGAACAACTCCAAGCAGCTGGTGAGCCATTTCGAAGCCGCTAATGGTCAGTCAAAAAGGGTCAATCAATACCACAGCACAGTCCACGCGTCTTTTAACGATAGCTGAGTGGGATTGTAGTCCTCGTATGATGTCTCGCCAGGGGTCACCTCCTATTAGATGTTTTTGTTTTAGTACTTATGATCAGAGTCCCTAATCTCCTCCACGGAAGACAGTGAGAGTGTACGTTTGTGGGCGTGTGGGTATGTGGGCCTGTATTTTCCTTTTTGCCACAACATAGCTAGGAAGATTAATGTGTATATGTACCTCACCTGTGTTTATGTGACGAAAGGGTGATGAATCAAGCGGTAGACTCGGATCCTGTCTCCCGAGAAAAAGCTCGTATTTCTGCAGAGAGCTACTCTACCCCTATCTCTCTCTCTGAAACTAAGAGAGATGGGTGAGCAGTACGGCCTGCCGGATTTCCGGCAGTTCATGGCTAGAACAACTCAATTCCCGGCCAGCGTACAACCTACTGAACCATTCTTTCGTCAAAGGAATGTGGCACCTCCTTTCCACTACGAGCCCATTGTGGTTGGTGAGGTTTTGCCTCGTGGGCTGGTTGGGTATGGTCATGCTTCTACTCCCACGGCTACGACGGCCACTACAACCAGTTCAGCTGCTGCACTCTGTGGTACAGTGCAGATGGAAAGTGGATGGATGGGATTTGATGGTGGTGGAAGTACTAGATGGCCAAGGCAAGAAACTCTCAGCCTACTTGAGATCAGATCTCGTCTTGATTCCAAGTTCAAAGAGACTAATCAGAAAGGGCCATTGTGGGATGAAGTCTCTAGGTATTTTACAATAAACTGAACCCTAAATTGTCCGTTAATCCCCCAGTTTTGGTTTATGTATCACTTTAAAACTAGGTGATGCTTGATTAGAAAACCCTATTTGCTTTTATAGTGAAGGACTGTTTTTCCTCTTTATCCTTCAGTTCTTTCGCTATTCTCTGCAAAAAGGTGACATGCTTTTGAACGAATTAATGGAATACGAGGCCATAGTTTAGTGCCTGAAAATGACACGCCATTGAAGTTAAGTGAGAGACTCAGGTGTTTTTCTCTGGTCTTTCCTGTTTTTGTCTAAGAAATTTAGCTGACTCTTTCGAATGCTTCAGTGCGATTATCCTGGTTTTGTGTTATGATATGACTAATCCAAAAATTTCTCTCACTCCCTCTCCCTTTCTCGGTGAAATCCATTTTCCTTTTGTGTATAGTTCAGGAACGTCTTTCGTCAATTAGGGCAATGGAATCTGGTTTACCTAGAAAAAGTAGTATTCCATTAAGATTTAGAGAAATGCCTTCAGTAATTTAATGCAGCTCAAAGGTCAAAGTGGAAACATTCGCAAACCTACTAAGCTTAATAAGATACCGGTTAGTATTCCAAGGAGTTTCATGCATGGAACCTTGATTCTTAAATAAGTGTTACATGGTCATCATGTTTGAAGTTCCTTAGAGGCTAGCTAAGGAACGTCTAAAAACTAAGCTTCCGGCTAGAATTAGTCTTTTCCTGCTAGAATTAATCATTACCATCATATGTTAAAATTTCCCCCCTATGCGTTGCATTTTTTTCTTGATTCAGGCTAATGGCGGAGGAACATGGATACCAGAGGAGTGGGAAGAAATGTAAAGAGAAATTTGAGAACTTGTACAAATACTATAAGAAAACTAAAGAAGGTAAAGCTGGAAGGCAAGGTGGGAAGCACTATAGGTTCTTTCGGCAACTAGAAGCAATATATGGAGAAGCAAGCAATCATGCCTCAGTTTCAGATACCCATGATCTTGTTAGAAACAGCCTTCCTTATCAGACTCCAAATGATGTAATTAAGCAAGAAAATCAAGAAGTTCTTCAGAACCCAAGGCTACGTGAGAGCCTTAGTTTCTCTAACTCATCTGAATTGGAGACTTCGTCCTCGGAAAACAATGATGATCTTTCCGCTATTGCCTTCATGATGAATCGATCGAAGGAGAAACAGAAGGGGATGGATGAGAGACAAAGTTACACAAAGGCTAAGAAGAGCTGGAAAGCAAAGATTGAGGAATTTTTGGACTCACAAATGAGGAAGATCATGGATACACAAGAGGCTTGGATGGATATGATGTTGAAGACTGTTGAACATAGGGCGCAGGAGAGTCTGTCTAAAGAGGAAGAATGGAGAAAGCAAGAGGCAGCCCGGTTTGATCAGGAAGTACATGAACTCTGGACAAAAGAGAGAGCCTGGGTTGAAGCTCGAGATACAGCATTAATGGATGCTTTAAAAAAAAATTTTGGGAGAGGCCAAGAAGTATGGCCATCTGCCCAGCCAATGTCTGTAGAAAGTCAAAGCCACCAGGAAAAGCAGTATGAAGATGGGAACGGAATACCCTATGAAACTCTTAACAATGACAGATGGACAGAACTGGAGGTTTCGAGTTTGATACAACTGAGAACCAGCTTGGAACCGCGATTCCAAGACGGTGGCTATTTGGAGGAAAGTCTTTGGGAGGAGATAGCTGCAAAAATGGGTTCTTTGGGTTATGACCGAAGTTCGGTCGACTATAAAGAAGAATGGGAAAATATAAGCATCTCTTACAACAAGAATATGGAGTACTATAACAAGAAGCAAAGAGCGGATTTGGATGTGAGAGCCAGCGGTTATTTTCAGCAACTTCTATCCCCTCTTGGCCACGAGATCCGTAACCAAAGATCTGGGAGCATGGGACTTCATCCGATAAATGATCAGGGTCTTCCACCTTCAAGTTCAAACTTAGGGGCCCAGGTTCATCGTCACCGCGGCTTGCGCAATGAGGGAGAAAACTTGTGGGACAAATATGGTGCGAGGCTCAATTAAGGGAAAAAAACAGCAAGTTTACCTCAAGCAAGCAAGAAGTACTTCAGGTATTCTCAAAAGTACACTTCGATGTAACTTGCTCAGAGAAGGTAAGATTTTGGCATTCTGTCGGTTGGAGGATAGGTTTGTTTTCCGTGTGTAGAAGTTTTCTGACTTGCGATGTGTCTATTCTGGTTATTCAATGCTCAAGTTGAAGTTTAGCGATTCTTTATCCCAAATATATATTGGAGATACGTTTCTCATGTCATTATATTAGTTGACGGGATCAGCTAATTTGCCTAATTATATGCTATAGAAGTTTTGAAAGGGTTTCCATGCTTACCTTAGACCAACTTGATGTTGGTGTTTCGACAGTCTTGCATGCTTAATTCCCCTTCATGTTTTGTCTGCATTTTTCTGAATTTTTGGGCAAGAATTTTGATTAACCTCTCCAATAAAGCTTCCTAGTTTAGATACGATGTCTGTAGGGATCTCCGAAGAAAAAGTTTTCTAGCACCTCAGAAACCTTAAAAGGAACATCAACACCACATGGTCTTCTAAATCCAATTAAGAGCTCCTTTTACATTCCAATGGATGAGGAGAAAACTTCTAGGAGATAGATGATGCATGCAAGCTCAGAAAGGGATCGAACCACCAGTTTTGCTCAAAGAGTAACCTATGGTGGGATCTCTTTTCTTTACGTAAAAACTCTGAGCAAGTCCTGATCCATGACGTCTTAGCTAGGGAGGGGGTAATTTGTTTGTCTGTGCAAGAAAGCATACTGACTGTGGAACTGTATGTCGAGCATAATGGTCCAAAGGAAGCTACAGTCCCCTGGCATCAAGATTAATGCTTCGATTAATTAGGATGATATATATCAAGGTTCAGCTACTTCTAAGGCTTTCTTGATGATCAATAGTCATGGGTGTTATCTAAAATCAAAATCAAGGCAAAAAAGCAGAACAAGAACCAAAAGGGTTGTAGGAGGCGTTCGGACTTGGGTCTGCTCTGGACGCCACCTTTGATCGAAGCCATTAAATTTGGAGTCATCTTTCACTGGCTTTCTCCTTGTTTCTTTATAGAAACAGCTTTTTACAGTGACATTTTCCTAGTTATAGAAATTACGAACTATATATGAGATCGTGAATCAATTAGGCATGGCTAATCATAGAAAAAAAATAAAAGAATCAATTAGTCCACTGGTCCTGAGAGTATAGCCAGATCTCAAACTGGTCCTTAGGATTTGTTTCTTTTTATATTACTCATTTTGAAAATCCTTTGTGTACTAATAGGTACCGTCACCACCAATTGCAAGCAGTCTGCTCCAAGTCACTCCAATTGTCAAGTTGGATCAATGACAACTAATTTAAAATCTACATCAAATTGTTTATGCCGTTTGGAACTAAAATGCTACTTTATAACATCATGTTGAATAGGTCTTTTGCAAAGACAACGCACCCTTAGCGACTTGGAGACATGTGCTTGCTTACGATTGTTGGTGATGTGTCTCTATGAGCCACGTAAGATTTATCTTGTATAATGGAGCCAACTGAATTGATAGAACACTTTATGACCTAAAGGATTTCACAAGAATTAGTATAAAACGAAATAAATCTTTAAGGACCAATTTGAGATCACGTAATATCCCATAGGCCAGTGAACTAACTAAGCTTAGGTTTTCGACGTTGCTGGTGGAATCAATGCTTTTCAATGGGTACTGTTAGGGTCTCGTACGTTGCTCCAAGTCTTTAAAATATAGTACTCCACGTCACGCAAACCTGAACGTGTCTGATACTATTGGTCGTGGATTAATGAGAAATTACTGATTCAAGCTGTCTTTGCGATAAAGAACTTGAAAGGGTTATGTATGGGTCTGATATATATGGATGACATAATGAACAGGTGGGTTCATCTGGTTTTGGTGATATTCGATGGATTAAAAACATAGGAGTTACCCTCTTTGTCTTGGTTGACTATCTTAATTAGTGCACCCACCAGAGGCCGTAGTCCAACCAGTTATAGTCTAATTACAAATAATTCCATAATTTCGGTTGTCTAAGTGAGCACGCAACTTCGAGTCAAGTGAACCTATTAATTGATGTGTTATGATGCAGACACCAGTACTGGTACACACATGTTTAATATGTGAATCATGTTAATCCAAGGGAAGGTTTGGCTTTTATATATATTTTACAAGAGGTATAATCTATATACCTAAGAGCCAGTATTAAGGGTTTTAGGGCTTTTATATATATCTAAAATCTTAGGTGCGAGGAAGAAAAGAAATATTGCGAGAAGAGGGACTTATTTTTGGGTCGGGTACCAATTAAGAGCCAGTATTAAGGGTTTTAGGGCTTGCAGGCTTGGCCTGAAATGAAAATCCTTTGCCCAAGCTTCACCAAGCTAAACCTTCTTCATATTGCCCATATTACGGGCCGGGTTCAAGGTTCACCATAATTCGAAAGCCCAGTTAAAGAATGTGAGGATTCTATAGATATGCCTTGAACAGCATTAGCCGAAACCGAAGGTCCGAAATGGACGCCACGGGTCAAACAATCAAAAGACCATTGACTGACTTCCTCTCTGTTTACAGTAGCTAACGTACAAAGAGCCAAAGAGGCAGAAGAGTACAAAAATGGAAAACGAGAAGCAGAAGCCAGATGGGATGGGGCTATTAAGATATGGGAAAAGGGCTCGGCTCGAGGGCAGTGACATGTGCTGACAGCGCTGGCTTGTAGTGATGAATTTTTCGAAGCGAGAAATAGCCAAGAGGGTGCACCAAATCGAAGCGGCCGGTTTTCTCCAGCAACTGGCAATCTAACAACACAGACCACCGGATAGTTCAAGAAAACACCATTTGGGTGATCTTTTTTCAAGCGTTCCATTTCAAGTTCTCATGAAGAAGGCGGCCTAAACCCAAATATTACCTATGGCAGCGGGTACTTTCAGTTAGGATATTTACAGAAAGTTCTCGTGTCGGTAATTAATAAATCAGCTGGTCATTCATCTCCTTCGCTGAACAAACTGATTTTAGATCCAAATATGCGGAAAATATTTAGAGGGGGTGATCAGGTATATTAAAAATTATCAAATAATTCATTTTTAATACAAACAACTTATTCTCAATTATATGAACTCAAACACAATGTTAACAATATTCAAATACCTAATTATCATTCAGATATGAATATATGACATATGAACAATAAAACTAAAATCTGAAAAATAGGGGAATTCGAAGAAACCAGAAGTGACTTCGAAGAAACTACAGAAACGAAAATTGCAGATTCAATACTTCAATAAATTAATAATCACTTCATCAGTTCACCAAATACCAAGTTCTTATCAACAACTTACCAAACAACAAGTCTTAGACGTCCTTTGTATAAAAGCCTCAGATCAAAATGATTCGAACTCTCAATCACAAAGAACAAGATTTGTTAGAAAGATAACAAGTTAAACTAATCAAAAACAGCAAATATAATCACACAATCGAAACACCGAGAATAGTTACGAAGAGAAAACTCCTTAAGAAACATCCTTAAGGAGAAAAACTCTCCGGGCCCGTAGGCCGTTCGAATCCACTAGTTTCCATTCGATTTACAAAGTGATCTATTGAAACGACTAACCTAGCCTATCAACCCATTCTAAATTTTACCGACTTAAAACCTCTACGTCCAAACGGAAACCCCGATCTCGAACGCGTCTTGAACTTCAAGCACAAACCTTGTGCAATCAATGATCATTGCTGAAACCTCCAGCAACCACTCTTTTAGAACCTCTGGAAGCCTCAATCAATCGTAATGAATGTGTATCGGTGATCAAAGAACCAAGCTCTCCTTTAGATCTGATATGCAAAACCTTATTCAACAAACCCAAGTCTTTCTACAAGAATAATGAAGCAAAGACGATCATCCCACTTCTTGGAGAAAGACTTTCTTGAAGGGAGAAAATGAACTTAAAACAACTAAACGAAGGGCCCTCTCGAAATGGCCAGATCTGGAAGTTATATCTTGCAAAAGTCATTCTGTTTTTCAGTTCTTCAATTTCACGCGTGAAGCCTCTAACAACCTCAAGCTCCTTCTCATTCTTCTAGAAACATGGGAAAAAGGCGAGAATACCCTTGAAGCAGCCCCACGTTAACCTCAAGAGACCCGGTCAGCAAGCACTTTCTAATTCCCTTCTAGAAACAACACAAATGACAGAAAGGCCCTTATTGTTTTTCACGAGACATGCCACACGGTTTTCACATTCGCCTTCCCCTCCTTATGTCCTGTATCAACTCCCAAGTACGAAAGGTACAATCCCCTCAACCGTGGAATGAATAGAGCTGTGGAAATTAGGTAGCGATGCTGCAGGAAATGTACTTGTCTAACAATGGTTTTGATTCTTCTAGAAATGGGGATATCTTCACTGTTTCTTACTAGTTATGACACGCACGAGAACCGACTTGTTAGCATCTGGCTATCTGTGGACAGAATTGGTACCACCTGACCTAGGTACATTTTTTGGAGCTTGGTGGCTGTACCAAATACCTACCTACAAAGATGAAAACAAAAGGGTGTGTAAATGAAAAAACACAGTTACTAAAAGACAGAGAAAAGCAGAAGCCTAATAACAGAGAGTCTAGCATTTGTTAGCTAAACCTTCCTCTTATTTGAACCTCATTAGAAAGGTATTGGTTTAGTTTTGATAGTGTTTCTTTGTCAAAACCCATTAATTCCTTTCGTCTCGAATTAGGAAAATTGACCAAGTTAGTCTGTTTCATTGAAAACATAATACTTGTAAACTCCTCCGATCCATTTGACATTGATGAAGTGTTCTGTAATGCCTGCCGAACTGCGGTATCAGTTAAATTCAGCTTTTCTTGGTGACCGATCCGTCTACGTTACTAGGTAATAACCATGCATGCGCTGGCACTCTGCGCCCCCTTCAACTACCTGAAAAATGCCACCAATTGGGTTCGAGTTGTGAGCTTGTTGGAGGCTTTAAATTCACATCTTTTTTCTTGAATCTCTCTAGACGTCCGGCCTCATTTAAGACTACGATTTTGAAAACTTTAAGGTTCTACCTTGTCAAGCTCCATTGCCTCAATTAATGGAATCATGTTACGTCCAACTACTACAAGTTACTTTTAGTCACTTTTAAGAGGAACCCAGTTAACGGTATCAGGCTATGTTCTGTAACTCTCCATTTGCTATGACCTAGCTAGTAATCCTAGCTAGGTAAATCTAAGGGGACTTCATACAGTACCTGGGGTCAATTGTTTTCCGTGTTTATGGATTTTCCGATGTAATTAGTTGACACAAAAATGAAAATCAGTAGAGCACTGGCTGATTTTGTTTTCCAACCATTTCAATGCTCTAGAAAGAGAAACGTCCAAGAAACGTCGAGAAGAAAGAAGTTTGAGAAGTAAAGCAAGAGCTCTTTTACGAGCACCGCTCTGTAAACAGCTGTGATCAAGCAACTACTTGGTGGGTCATTACTCAGACACAGTCGCCTACAAGCTATTTAAGTTTCTACCTTTCCTTCGCTCTTTCTCAGTTCCCTGGCAATCGTGCACGCGGAGCCCATTGTTGGACAAAATATCGCTCTCAAATCCTTCTCTGCTTGTCCCGTTCCTTCCCCGCTTTTTGTTTCATGTTCCGTACAGCAGGAGATTAATTTTCTTTTTGGATAACTGAGGCAACTTCTCTAATTCAATTAGTTGGGTAGTAGCTAACGTTAATTGAATCGAAGAATATTCCTGGTATAAGTTGACTTGAAATGTTGCAATTTTTTTTTGTTTTCTTCTTCTGCAATGAGAAACACTCTCTTACTTATGACGCGCGCGTAAGTCTACCCTTATAATCATTTGGTAATCTCACACCAGAGTTACAAATACTGTGTCCAAAAGTTTTTCATTTATTGAAGTATGTTTGCCAACGTAGAAAAAAACAAAAAAAAGTATGTTTGCCAGTCAACCAACTTTATACGTACTCCCGTATTCTACGCACGTAATTTGTTAAGACTAAAATAAAAGAGAATAAAAATTTAGACTAAGAGAGAGAGGAGTGAGACACAAGATTTAAGTGGTTCGGTCCATAGACCTACATCCACTGTGGGAAGGCCCAAATGGGCAGATGTGTGTACTCACTGGTGTAAAGATGAGATTACAGAGAGGCTTTATTTATAAGCCTTTGATTGCAATAGCCCACATTGCTTTAGCAATGTGGGGCTAACTCTAATACTCTCCCGCAAACGTAAGGTGGATACACGTTGAGTTTGGACTAGAAAAAGAAATTCCCCATAAGAAAAAATGGCGCCGGAGGATGGCCGGAGAATGGCAGACAGTCGCCGGAAGTTGGCCGGAATCTGACCGGAGAGGCCGGAGAGGGTCGTCGGAATGGGGAAGATGCCAGAAGGTCGTCGGAGGAATGCCGGACGGGGCGCCGGAAGGCCCGAAAGAAGACGCCGGAAGTTCACCGGAGGAATGCCGGAGGGGGCGCCGGAAGGCCCGAGAGAAGACGCCGGAAGATCGCCGGAGGAATGCCGGACGGGCACCGGAAGGCCCGAGAGAAGACGCCGGAAAGTCGCCGGAGGAATGCCGGACGGGGCGCCGGAAGGCCCGAGAGAAGACGCCGGAAGATCGCCGGAGTGATGCCAGATAGGGCGCCGGAAGGCCCAAGAGAAGAACTAAAATAGGCCGGACTGGACTAGGCCAAGCTAAGCCAACAAGAGTGCTGACTAGCCTGAGCCAAAATGGGCCACAGGATCGAAATGCCTCTGATACCATGTTAAGACTTAAATAAAAGAGAATAAAAATTTAGACTGAGAGAGAGAGAAGTGAGACACAAGATTTAAGTGGTTCGGTCCATAGACCTATATCCACTGTGGGAAGGCCCAAATGGGCAGATGTGTGTACTCACTGGTGTAAAGATGAGATTACAGAGAGACTTTATTTATAAGTCTTTGATTGCAATAGCCCACATTGCTTTAGTAATGTGGGACTAACTCTAATATAATTCCTCGTTAGAAAATTCATGAATACTTTTACTAATAAGTCGTTAAATGTTCCTTCGCGGTGTCTTGGATGCATGCAAGCAACTGATTTCAGCCCATCTTCAAGGGATAAAATAATTCTTTTGCTATATGTCTTGCCGTCTTGGCATACATTCTGTCTAGACGTTAATGTCCGAAACAAGTTCAAACGCTTGTTGAGGTCCTTGTCCTCTTTCGCCATGCTCAGAGTGTTAATGAAGTCTAACCTTTAACTGGTGGAAGTTGTGGTGAGTGGGGAGTCGGGTGGGTTTGTGTTGTTAAAATTTTTGGTATTGAGTTTAGTGAAAAAGTGAAGATAGAAGTAATTTTTTATATTTTTTGTAGTGAAAAGTTATGATTTGATTGGAGAGAGAGATTATATTATAATATTTTATTGTGAGAGGTGAAAATTTTTGTAAATTTTTTCATGCAAACGCACCCAGTTTGACTGAGTGTACTGTAGACGTGACTCAGGTCAGATGACTTTAACAGGGCATCATTCAGGGAGAGAGAGAGAGAGAGAGAGTTCTGTCGAGACAAGCAATGCTATATTCTCAGTAGTCTACTTCAAGTATATTTCCAGAAAAAAACTTCTAGTATATTGATTTTCAACGCCTAAAAGTAGGGTTGTTCACCGGTACCGGCGGTGTGCCGGTTAACCGACACCGGTCACCGTTCTCAAACCGTCAACCGCTGGACGGTTCACCGCCACCACCGTTTAAAAAAAATAAAAAATTAATGAAAGGCAGGTGAGAGAGAGCTGCGGGGGAGAGAGAGGGAGAAAAGAGAGAGCCAGAGGGGTGAGGGGGAGAGAGAGGGAGAAAATAAAGAGCTAGAGGGGAGAGAGGGGGAGAGAGAGGAGAGAACTGCGAGAGAGAGAGGGAGAA
Source organism: Myrica gale (assembly GCA_963930655.1). Taxonomy (NCBI): domain Eukaryota; kingdom Viridiplantae; phylum Streptophyta; class Magnoliopsida; order Fagales; family Myricaceae; genus Myrica; species Myrica gale. The sequence goes on from OZ005607.1 coordinate 4,150,731, forward strand.
AAGAGAGAGGCTGAGGGGTGAGGGGGAGAGAGGGGGAGAGAGAGGGAGAGAATTGCGGGAGAGAGAGAGTGAGAAAAGAAAGCCAGAGAGAGAGGATCCGAGAGAGGGAGAGAGGGAGGTGAGTGAGATGGATAAAGAGTTGAAAGAGAGAGAGAGGGAGAGGGAGAGTCGAGAGAGAGGTGGGAGATGGAGATGGAGATGGAGAGCGGAGAGAGGTGAGAGGAAGAGTTGAAAAATAATTAATAATTCTCTAAAATTAAGCATGATTCTTAAAATTCTCTCATTATTTCTCTAACAAATTAAGGGTTTTCTAATTTTATTCTAACAAATGAACAATTTCCTAATTTATATTAAAGTCAACTTCAAAGACAATTTAATAAAATTAATTTTGAATTGAAAAATCACCTAAAAATTATCTCTTAATTTATATTTTAAATATTAATTGCATTTAAAGAGAGGTGAAAAAGAGAGAGTGGTATCAAGTCCATAGAGGGAGATAGAGAGAGAGAGGATAAATAATTAATTTTCAATTGAAAAATTTTCTCTCTTAATTTGTATTTAAAGAGAGCTGTGTGTGAGAGAGAGAGGAGGAGAAGGAGAGCTAGGGATAATGGGAGAGAGAGGAGAAGAAAGAGAGGGATAGTGGGAGAGAGAGAGTGTGGAGAAAGAAAGAATTAATTTTGAATTGAAAAAATTACCTAAATTTTCTCTCTTAATTTTCATGGAAAATCTTAAATTGCATTTAAAGAGAGGTGAGAGAGAGAGGAGAGGAATAGCTCGAGAGAGAGGGGAGGAAAATAGAAACATAATCATGATTCTTAAAAATTTTCTCTCTATCCTTTCAACAAGTAAGCAATTTCCTAATTTGCATCTAAATGACTAAATTCAAATTCAACTAGTGGTATTATTGATTATGTTTTTATATTTAATGAATGTGGTCAGAATTTTTTTTATTTATTTACATATATTATAACTGTTAATGTATTGGACTAAAAACTTTCAATATTTTAGATGTTGTTCACAAGTCAAAATTAATGAATAAGGTTAAATGAATTCTTCTAGCTAGTAATAAAATAAAATAAGGAGAAAAAAATATAGATACATATTTATTATATGGGCCTCAGCTAACACCCTTGGTGGGCTTACCTATGGCCAAAAAATGTTCGAAAAAGGGCTCAAATGGCCCAAAATACCGCAAAAATGGGCTAAAATGGCCCAAAAAGGCCCAAATGGCCCAAAACTGGGCCCGGCGGTGGTAGCGGTTCACCACCACCGCCACCGGTGTTACCGCTACCGCTGGGCCCGGTTCTGTGTTACCACCGGTGCCGGTGGTAACACATTGATCACCGCCACCGCACACACCCCTACCTAAAAGTCCCCCTCCAAATGAATTACCTAAGAAGTTACCCATAAGCCGCATTTAACAAGCTTATAAGTTCTTATCTTCTAAGGGGTATGTTTGTGGGTGAAAATTTTGGGTATTGGGGTTTGAGAAATATTATAAAGTAAAGATATGTTATTGGAGTGAGTGAAAAAGTGAAGAGAGAAGATTTTTAATAAATATTATAATAATAATAAATTATGTGATGAATTTTTTATAATTAAACCTAAATTTTTTGAGGTTAAAACATACCCTTGAGGTGGTGTTGCTTAGAAAAAAAAAACAAGCTTATAAGTTCTCGCGTTCACATGCAGAAAAAGGCTAGTAATAATTTTACGAGCTTTTGATTCATTTCCGCTGTTAGGCCCAAGACAGAGAATTTCATGTCCATTCAACTTCCTCATTCAACTCTGTTTTGTGCTTTTAACGTTTTGAACTGTGAGCCACACTGACGTCATTGTCTTTCACTTTTCAACTATGAATTTACTTGCAGTCTCATTTTCAACGTGGTATCTAAAGTACTTTGAGGTGGTGTTGGTGGTAATTTTGGGTACTGAAAATTGAAGATAATTTGTAGGATTTAAAAAGTAAAATTAGAAGATATAAATAAATATTATAATAACAAATTATTTAATGGAAAGAGAAATCTCCGTATTTCGCAAAAAAAAAATACCACCTTATTATTTATCAGATAATCCCTCTTCCGCCCACGCCTTCTTTTGGGTTAATACAGTTTCCTAATCTCCAGCATTTAACAATTTGCACCCACCAAATTCAGAGAGCTTTTATTGAACCCAACTGCAATTTCATGCTCCTTCCATTTTTATACGATCATCCAACGCTACTTGTTTACTTCAATCCGTCCCTTCCTTTTCTCTCTGGTCTGCAATCTCTTATCACTCAAGCACTTCGCCCATCACAACAATGGCTTCCCTGTCTTTATCTTTTGCTTCACTTTCTTCGAACGTCCACCCGTTCTTCACAGTCATAGCTCTTCTTGTTTCAGGCTTAATTTTTTTCCTTACAAGAAAAACCAAATCGAAGGGACTCAACCTTCCGCCAGGGCCACCCGGATGGCCTATAGTTGGAAACCTCTTCCAAGTTGCACGATCGGGGAAACCTTTCTTTCAATACGTAGACGACCTTCGGCAAGAGTACGGCTCGATCTTTACCTTGAAGATGGGGACCAGAACAATGATCATCCTAAGTGACGCAAAACTCGTCCACGAAGCACTCATCGAGAAGGGTCCGCTCTTTGCCAGTCGGCCTCGTGAGAATCCTACCCGAAACATCTTTAGCAGTAACAAATTCACTGTCAATGCTGCCCTTTACGGGCCTGTTTGGAGGTCGCTGAGGCGGAACATGGTGCAAAACATGCTTAGCTCAAGCAGAATTAAGGAGTTCCGCCACGTACGGGACACCGCGATGAACAAACTTATCAACAGGCTTCGCACCGAGGCCCAGGCAAATGATGGGGTTGTATGGGTCTTAAGAAATGCTCGCTTCGCCGTGTTTTGCATCCTTTTGGCTATGTGTTTTGGCCTCGAAATGGACGAAGAGACGAACGAGAAAATGGATCAGGTAATGAAAACTGTTTTGATCACTCTGGACCCCAGAATCGATGATTACCTTCCGATTTTGAGCCCCTTTTTCTCAAAGCAAAGGAAGAGAGCTTTGGAGGTTCGAAAAGAGCAAGTTGAGTTCATCGTTCCTTTCATCGAGAAGCGTAGGAGGGCACTAAAAAACCCCGGATCCGATAAAACTGCAACTTCTTTTTCATACCTGGACACCCTTTTCGACCTCAAGATCGAAGGGCGCAAATCATCACCAACAGATGCTGAATTAGTCACGCTTTGCTCGGAGTTCCTCAACGGCGGAACCGACACAACAGGCACTGCCATAGAATGGGGTATTGCCCAAATCATTGCGAACCCAGAAGTTCAAGAAAAGATATACGAGGAGATTAAACGTACGGTGGGCGATCGAAAAGTGGACGAGAAGGACGTAGATCACATGCCTTATCTACAAGCAGTGGTGAAGGAATTGCTGCGGAAGCACCCACCAACATACTTTTCACTGACTCATGCAGTGACAGAGCCAACAAAGTTGGCAGGGTACGACGTACCAACAGATGTAAATGTTGAGATTTACTTGCCAGGCATTGGCGAAGACCCGAAACTGTGGACGAACCCCGAAAAGTTCGACCCGGACCGGTTCGTTTCGGGAAAAGAGGATGCGGATATAACTGGGGTAACTGGCGTGAAAATGATGCCGTTCGGGGTTGGGAGGAGGATTTGTCCTGGTTTGGGCATGGGCACTGTGCATATCCATCTCATGCTAGCGAGAATGGTGCAGGAATTTGAGTGGAGCGCTTACCCGCCCGGTCACAAGTTGGATTTCACAGGTAAGTTGGAGTTCACTGTGGTGATGAAGGATACCCTCAGAGCTCTGATCAATCCCAGGGCTTAAGGTCGGAATTCAATGGTGTATTAATTTACCCCTTTATATGTATGTATGATAATTGGCGGTACTGGTATGCATACTTTTCCCGGGGTCATTTTTGCTTTCTTTGTTCTTTGGGTTATTTCTTCTGCTATTGGGTTATGTAGATTGGAAGATCTGCGCTTGCATGTGTGTGCTGTTCATAATGTCGGTCATTGATCATCTTCTTCATGCTGCATAAGGGCAGGGGCTTCTGCTTGGAGAGTTTCAAATATATATGTTGTAAGAATTTCCATAGCTCATAAGATCTTATTCAATACCATTTTGTATTCATTTTCCTGATCTGTGGCCATCATTCTCAGGGAGCGGATTCCTTCCGAAGGAGGGAATTCCAAAGGCTACATAAGGCAGGGTGAAGATTAAAAGAAATCAAACGAACGATTATTATAATGTCGCCTCATTTAATGAATAGAAAAGCTAAATGGCTTAGTGGCTCGGCTTGGTGACTCCCAAATCCCCTAAATTTCCTTTTCCCCGTGAAAGACCCGAGTACCCTTCTTCGTGAAGTCTCTCTCTCACTCCCCAGTTTCATCAAGTCTCTCTCTCTTGCCTCTCTTCCCCGGATTATCGGAATCTCGCCGGAATTTTTCATAAACGGTAACGTTACTTTCTAATCCAGTCACCGTCACTTGGGCAAGGTGCATCAGTTGTCTTCTGTGGCATCTCATCGAAAACACAATGAGCATCTTCGATACTCCCACACTTACTGTACATGTTAATCAGAGCACAAGACACAGAAATATACTCACCAACACCCATCTTCAAAGCACACGAGAGGAACTGTCTCCCTGCAAAAATGTGACTCGAGCCAGCAGAGGCCAAAATCATCAAGGCAAATGTTCTTGACCCACCATCTGAAAGCTCCTCCCACATAAGAAAAAAAAGCCGGAATGCCTCGAGATAATCTCTAGAGTCCACTAGCCCACCAATTATCGTATTCCAGGAAACTAAGTTCCTCTCTGGCATTTCGTTAAACAACTTACCTGCATCCATCATCATCCCGCACTTCACATGTATAAGCAGCACCCAATTCCTCATATACAAATCCTATTCAAATAACATTACTAATCATAAAACTACATGCCCTCTTCACCCCTCTAATAGACCTCAAACTTATGCAGGCGCTTACCATTACATCATACATGCTCAAACTCAACTTAGAACGCCCATCAGAGTCCAAGAATTCGAACAATATTTCAAGAAGAAACCGCAGAAACAAACCATAGTGTTTCGGGCTTCTGTGAGAAAAAAAAATTAGGGAGTAAGGAATTCCGGCAAGGTTCGGCGAAGAGAGGAGCGAGAGAAAGCGAGGTCGGTCGAATTTAGGTGTGGGTCGTTGCTGAAAAAATTAGGAAGGAAGAAAGGAGAAGAAGAGGAAATTCGGCTCTCACACGGAAAAAGAATTTTGGAGAGATTGAGTGGCCAAGCCAAACCATCTTTCTCATTAAATGAGGTGGATGAATTAAGACCTTTATATTACAATTTTTAATTTTTGACCGTCCTTATGCAGCATTTGGAATTCCCTCTTTTGGAGGAAATCCGTTCCCATCATTCTCATGTGTACTGGAGACGTAATTTTCTGCAGTGAATTGAATCGAGACGTTGAGAAACAGAAGGATGATATAACATTATTGTTCCCACTGCTTTCCCGGTGCGGGTTATGGCTGATGGCCCCCACTGATATATGAAAGTAGTGCATTTTTTCGGTTCACAGGAAGTCCTTCTATGTTAAATTATATAGAACTTGCAGCCTTAATGCTACAAGTTTTCGGTGCGATGTGTGGTTGTCAAGTCAAGGGCTGGTCCTGGACGGCTGGGCCTGCTGGACCACCCACCGCCCACGTGAGCTCTCGGGACTTCATGAGCACCCAGACTTAGATGGCATTAATGCGTATGTTTTAGCTGATGGGTGCACCCAGGACGCTGCGTTTGGCTCTCTCGTCAGTTCAGTGGATCTCTTACGGCCCACTAAAGCGTACTAAAAAATAGTTGGGGGATAACTGTCAGGGAGGCTATTTATTGCGATTCTAAATCTAGTGAGGCATAGGTCACGTTGACCAGAAATAGCTTCAAAATAAGTTTACGAGAATGGCTAAGCCTACTAAACCTGGGCCTAAATCTAATATCCTAAAAGGGAAGCTAAAGTGGAACACGGCCGAAACAAACAATACGGTCAATACCGATGGGTAAAAGTTAAAAGAAAATGAACATTTTAATCTTCTCTAATTTTCTGTTGAAATATTACTATACAATAAGATAGACACAGTATGTGAATTTTATACTATGTGAAATTTCGAGCAGCATAAACCTTACAATGAGATTTATTTCTATTTGAATTGCATAGTAAAAATTCGGACAAGAAATCGTAATTCTAGGTCTCACTGCTTTATGCTTTACTTGTATTTGTGTTTTGTCATTGAAGTGTACTAACACAGATGACAATTCCGAGCTAGGAGGGGTGAGAAAAGCAGGTAAAGTTCAGAAATTGTGAGGAATGATAGAGAGGTAGCTTGTGATTGCAGTAGTAGGTGTTTATCTCGTATCTTTTGAGGGGAAGACCAAAAGCTCAATGAATGTAAGCACTTTCTTGTCAAGGAGTTAAAGGAAAAAGAGGTTCCAATTGTTTTGGGGAAAGTGCAACCCCATAAGACGCATTAGTGGAATCCAAACCTGCCAAGAAGACTAACAATATCATTTAGGGGTCCGAAAGCAAGGAATGGAAGCACAGCATTATATCACCATATCTGAGAGAAAAGGATTGAAGGCCGACCAAAAGGGAACAGATAAAAGGTAGAATATGTGCTTCTTGAGAGCACAGTTGACAGAGAGAGAGAGAGAGAGGTAAATTACAGCCACCTCCAGCAAACTTGAACTGATTCCTAGTTATACAACTGAACTTACATAACTGCCAATACTAGCCACAGCTATAAAGGGGGAAGTTCGAAAGGTAAAACAAATCATCTTTGGGATTATATACAATACGAAACCTCAAGAGAAAACAACCAACTTCCAGATGTTACAGTTCCAATGGTTCAATTCCTCTATTTTGGACATGTCAATTTCAAATCTTCGACTAAAAGTCCTGATGAATGCAGTTTCGATTCACAGAAATTGATGAATTTAGGGATTCGACGGGCTCTCTACATGCTTCGTTCCAGAGTCTTTTATCCTCTGATTACCCTCACTCAATGGAGCAACATTCTCCCCAGATTCTGCTCTCTCACCCTCGGCAGTAAAATGATCATCTTCAGGGGGGCCCCTCCCACGGTTGTCATGGGTCCTCGGCGGCAACCCATTACCATTCGCCATGCAGTGATAAGAATGGGTGTCAAAGGACTCCGCATGGTAATGAGATCGAAAAGCTGAACTGAACAAGGGTTGCATTACACGCTTTCTCTCGGGAGAATCACGCAATGATATTCGACAAACAGGGCAGGTTGAATGTTGCCGCAGCCAGATGTCTATGCAGTTCACATGGAACGAGTGAGCACAATAGGGGAGGATACGCAACACATCTTCGCTGCGGAATTCTGCAAGGCAAACTGTGCATCTGTCATATGTAGAATTTCATTAGTAGGCTATATTCACATGAAACACAAAGAAGTAATAAATATGAATGTCTATGATGAGGGCAAAATGAATCCCAAATTTAATCCACTGGCAAAATTAAGCAGCTTATGAGAACATCACAGCACACATTTTTTCTTTGCGTGAATATCAAAACTCAAAAGTTTAACCTTCCACTGATTCATTTTTCTTTCACAGAAAAATTAGAAAACAATAGAAGTTAAGGGAAAAAAACATAAACTGATTATGAATGCTCAACTGAGGGAGTCATTCTTATCTGAGGAAGTCCTACACAATAAAACAAAATCTATTTTCTCTCCCATAGTCTTTTTGTCCGTGTGAGTGAACTCAAAGTGCAAGCATCTAGTCACCCAAGTAAAAGATGTAAACTGCGGTTTTTGATCTTTTTGTTTCTCAAAGAATGGTTCCTGATTCATAAAAACATACATGCCAAAGAAATTTCACGGCTACCAACAAGAAAGACCGAAGGAAACCCTCACTATTGAAGGGCCCACAAAGCACTCTGGAAAGGTTCATCTGTGACTTCATCAAACTTTGAGGCATAAATGACGAGGATATGGTTACTTCTATCTCTGTTTTCCCTAACCCCGCCTGGGAAATGGATCTTTGAGGCATAAACGACGAGGATATGCTTACTTCTATCTCTGTTTTGCCTAGTTTTCCCTAACCCTGCCTGGGAAATGGACTGGAGGTAACCATATGCAACATGTGAAAACAGTTCAAACAACAATTGAACGTTGTCGTAACAATTATATGAATTGGTGATTGCTAGTGTCTCCAAAAATCGAAACAAGAATAAGTATCCAGAACTTTCCAAACTATATGCCAACATTGCCTAACCAGGTCACGGCTTCATTTTTTACCAAACAGAGAGTTTAATCCTGGATTGATCGGAAGGCATAAAAGATAAAGATGGTCTACATAGAGAACCAAGCTCCTAATCTCTAATCACCACTAGTAGTGCTCAGGCTTCCACATCTAGGGCAAACAGGCCATTTAGCCAGAATGCTTAAATTTAAAGCAGCCCAGGTCCAAAATATGGCATCTTTGCCACTTTTGTCGTGCCCTTTTGCATTATGTCCTCTGCAGGTTCAGCTTCATTGAATCAAAACTAGAAGCAAACCACTTATTCTTCCATTAGACTTTCAGACACTGCTTTATCAAGGGAAAAAAGTAAACCCAAATGTAAAAGAGAGCATTTGCCAATCAACACCTATCAAGTTATTACTTGCAAAGGTTCGCATTATGCAGTTACCATCTTCAGTCCACTGGTGGCATGTCCTGTAGACAATTTTCTACCATTGTTAAATTTTCTAGACTGTGGTACCACTAAAGCTTTTCTTTTCGAGCTAGAAGCAAATTAACAGTCACTGTATGACATGTTTTCCCACATTAAACTTCCATCAGAACTTAACCATCTAAACTGACTATCAGTCCAATATGACATCATCAGATATCCAGAAGATCACCCACTCGTGAGGAAACCATCCTCAATAAAGACAAATTCCAAAGTAAACTACTATAAAAGTACATCAACATGCAGAGAATCCACAAACCAAGAACAAATTGTTCTAATATAGAGCTACTAATATGATCATCAAGTCTTACAAAAGGAGTCTTGTTTGCAACCAAGGGGAAACTCGTTTGCAGCAGCAGTTATTACCGACAAAATTGATAAACAATAGTCAAATGTCCAAGATAATTCTCTCAAAAATCTCCAATCCGAAAAGCATTAGCGTGAGAGAGAGAGAAAGAGTGCATCAAGGGACGTCATTCAACGGGAAAGTCAATGCTAGCTTTATGCAGTTAAATCTAGCTCCATGCATTGTCTGGTCATATTTTCTCTGACTGTCCAGATAATTTGTACAAGACGGGAATGACTACACTCAATCGTACTCCTTCAAATTCTTATCAATTGCTCAATCTGTCCAAGAGCATTTTGCGATGTACACCCAATAGCTACAAAGTGTATTGATATAGTAAAAGACTGGCAAACATGATTCGGCTACTATTCCAATAGCAACTCACACAATCAGCGGCTATAAAACTGAATGGAGAACAAAATGATACAAGAATACTACTTCCACTATGTTGCATAGTTCATCCACAACTTGTCATACATACTTATACAATAGAAACAATAGCAAATACACCACAGACACTGCAAATTCTAGGCACATGACAATTATATCGGGTGAAGAATAATCACCTGTATAGAATAGGTTTCAAGAGAAACACATAAAATCCAGTACATCCAAGAATTCAACTACAAGAGAAAGAACATACTGAGCATCTCCTGCAGCTGAGAAAAACTCATCGCTATACTTCTTTGTAGGAAAATTTGCTACAACTACAGGTTCAAGACCATGTAAACCTCGCTCCAGCTGAACCATACGAACTTTTAGTTCATGTCCAAAGCAGAAAATTATATTGAAAATAATTGCGCTGCTATAAACGAAAAGAATCATAGAAGACACAAGCAGAGTTGTTATAGGCTTCTTTCACCAACAGAAACCAAGAATCCACAAACTTGTTATAACATAAAACTTGAACCTTCTTTTGCAGATATTTTAATTTTTTGGATAAATTTCTTTTGCAGATATTCTAAAGTGGGGCTATTGCGATTTGACCGCAGACGTAAGTTTAAAAGATGACTAGAACCAAAATCCTGGCAATTCTAGTGAAACTACATCCATGCTTTTTCGCAGTACAGAACCAAACGACCAACACAAACGAGAACTTCGTTTCGGGAGGAAAGGTGTAGCAAAGCTTCTATTTTCATCGCATCTATCGATTTTGAATCCTGAATTGTCGAATACCACCAACATAAACTCCTATCTTGCGCTACCAAAGACAGGCTAATTGTTCAATACAATAAATGGAACATAAGCAAATGTATCTAAACAGATACTACATCAAACAAAATAAAAGAAATGGCTTACGATACTGAGATCAGATCTGGAACCGATAGGAAAGGAACGCCTCGAAGCATTCAAGTGGATTCGAGCGCAAATGAGGCGGGTGCACACGAACACGATGAACATGGTGCTCACCGCGAAGCCTATAACTGTCATCACTAAATTTATCCCCGACGACATCATTTTTTTTCCTACACCTTAGAGTGAAACAAAGTCTTCGAAACCAATAATTTCCCGAATCACAGAGCCATCATTATCTCAATTCTTCTACCCATGCCAGAAACGGAATTAGCCTTACAAAGAGAAGAAGGGTATATAATTCAAACTCCGAGGATGGACCTGTTGTCGCGTACAAACCGAGATCAGAATTCCACTTCTCATCATCTCTGCTAACTCTTTCCAGCCAGAGCTACCATAAATCTGTTTCCATTTTGGTAATTTCTCCTCGGTAACTCTTAGAAGTGGGTGTCTGAGAAGAAAGTGCAAGGATGCGACTGTTTCATTGTGGCTGAGCCTAGTGAAACCGTGGAGAAGATGGAAGCCTCTGAGGAAGTGGGCAGAGAAAGTGAGCAAGAAAAGGCAATCTGGAAGAGACCGTCTCAGTAGGTGACGGAGAGCGACTCGAAGGATGACCAGATCCAACTCCAATATTATCGTATTAAGGAAATCCATTTGCGTTCAGAAAGAAAAACAGAAAAAAAAGAAGGAAATATATTTGCTATTATTATCAAATAAAGAAAGGACAAATCTTTTGAACATAAATAAGATTATCTGTTTAACAAAATTTTACTTTGATCAATCCATTCAAAATTTTATTTTTACTTTTATAATTCATTAATCAATTTCTATACATCTCATTTTTAACACCAACATAAAAGAGCAGTACATGTGACCGCTTGCAGTAGAAATATAGGGTGGACATATTATTATACACACCATTAAATTATTTTTTAATTTGCTATATGAATTGGATGGTTCAATTTAATAATCAGTGGCTCAAGTTGAGAGAGCAAACTCTTAAAGTGAAATGACAATTTTTTTTACGTAATGCAAAAAATAATATTGAAATACTCATACCGTAACTCCTAAAAAAAATATTTCATCCACTCGTAATTTTTGAACCATAACTCCTTCAAATCTCTCATTGTTTTCTCATATTGCTTTTTGGGAAAATCATGGCCAAGTAGTTGACAAAGACTTTTGATCAAGTACTCCCTGCGAATTTGATCCATAATCCCATCATATTCTTCAACGGGTTTACGTAACCATGAGTCAGCAACATTATCATCCGGACTAAATAAAAGACGATGTCTTATCGAACTAATATTCGCATAAAAAATATGAGTACTAGACGACTTCACGCTGACTGACTTTTTTTAATAAAAAATTTATCTATTATCTAAACAAAAACAAAATGAAAATTCATCAACCAATTCACTAATCTCTTCAAATATATAATATTTACATGTCTAGCTAGTAGGTTGTCATCATGTTCAGCATATTAAGTAATCAAAATATAAATGAACAAAGATTTATGGATTCAATATCTCCTCTCTCCCTCTCTCTCTTACGTGTGGGATGTAGAAATCTAAGAAGTAATCGACATATAATTCTTCTACCTACTCTACTGCTAAATAACTCTTCAAACTTATCTTAATAAATTTTTCCAAAAACATTAGGACTATATTGCCAGATTCTGGCACTTTATAAGTAGAAAAAATGTGTATTAGCTATATTTTTATGGTAAAATAGATATAATGAATAGAAACAATACAAAAAAAATTATTTTGACAGAACCAAGGGAGGCGGCCGCCCCGGCTAGACACCCATTCAGTCCGCCACTGTAACGACATGTTGATCTCATAACAATTAATGTTGTTGTATTAATTACAGAGAGAGATAGACTTTATAGTATTCAATATTGAATTTTTTTTCTTTATTAATCCAATTAATTATTAGTCTATCAAATTGAAGATGATTCTAATCTGATATCTTTTTTTTTTCTCCCTAAGAATGAAGTTAGGACAAATAATATGAATATAAACGTTTTATAGTTTGGAAGGTGTATTTGCAAATAGGTCCTTTTCTGACTGTTTTTATATTACTTATTTTATGGTTTTATTTTTAAGTGTCCGTATTTACCAGACCATCTTGAAAAACAAATGGATATACAATTTTTAAATAAGTCTTAAGTTTAAAACAAAAATCAAACAAATAAAAAAGCGTATGCTGAAAAATAAATCAAAATTTTGAAAAATAGTTAATTTAGATCCGTTCGGAGAGGTGATGGTTGGGAAAGAAAGACTAAAGAGTATGTTTTTTTTGGGAATAGCGAATTATCTATATTTTTTGGGCCCACGCGCGCGTGAATCTCACACGCCTCCACTTTCATGGTCGGTTTGTCTCCTCCAACTGCTGCTCACTCGACATCGCCTTTTCTTTTCTGCTAATCATATTAGTTTGCTGTCTGTTATGGTTTTTCTGCCCCTTGTGGGTCTTTGTATGACCTTTTGGTCATCCTGCTCGTTGGTCCGCCGACTCTTCGAAGTGTCTGGTTCGCCCTTTAGAGCGTGTTCCTGAGGTTTTTCAACCTCCTTGATTTTATTAATGAAAGGTGTTGCGGTTATGATTAAAAAAAAAAAGTAGTGAATTATATTTTACATAGGAGATTACAAGTGGGTTGTATATAGACGGGTCTCCAAGACCGGTTTTATATTATTTAGCAGAAGAAATAGTTTACCTATTAAAAGTTGAGGATGGAGTTACCATAAGATATTGCAGCGGCATGCACTTGACATATTTATCAGATTGTACTAGATTAAGGAATATGACAACATTAAACTTCATGTATCCTAATAGTAGCACATTAATGCTCCTTGTCTTGATTGGCAGGGTGGAAAATTTGGATACTTCAAGTTGTGTTTAAATCGAGGATTGTGGGTAGAAGAAAAGTAAATTTGGGCACTGTCCTAATCAATAATTCAAGAGCGAGATGACGGAACATTTGATACCACAATAAGATTAAAGTGCCCTGTTCCAGTGGCTCTTCCATCTGTCTAGATTTGGGGAGGGAGACGAACTTAATTATGAAGCTGATGACGTTGAAGGTGTCTAGTCAGACGAAAACACTTTGGAAGTAGGATTCGTTTTGCCTTGAAAAAAAAAAATAGGAATCCTTTTGTCCACAGGGTAGAGAAAAGAGTGGTTACAGGAGTAGCTCGAGGAGTAGCACAGCATCTTTCCAATGCAGCTATTTTTAGTGCTTTTGTTCTTTTGACGCTATCAATGGCTTGTCTTGTGGGCAACCTTTCATTCTCCAGCTGCTGATAAAAGACAATTGACGTACATTGTGAGTTTCTTTGTCGGAAACTTAGGTCAACTGGTCTCTTTTCTCGTCAGTTAGATATACAGCAGCTGGCTGACCTGTAGCCCAAAATCGTACGGCACTTTTATCACGAACGCCTGGATTGTTCCCGGGAACGACATAGAGATCTGTTTTTTTCCTTTAAAAACAACCAATCTTATTAAAAAAGTCTAGCTTAAAACAGAGACAGAATTACAGATCCGAATGAAAATAGGAACAACACAAGGATCTAAGAAACCAGAAAACTGAGAACTAGCCGCCCACTTTGCCAATAAGTGAGCCTCTAGTTGAGCCTACGAGGAACCCAATGTATCGCCCAAGCGTATTGACCTTTAAAAGCAGCACGGAGAGAGCAAACAAGTTCCTCAATCTTCCAGCAAGGCTTCCAGCAAGGCACCTTAAAAGGTTGAGCAATATCTTGACAAAGAAGCTGTGAGTCGGATTCAAACACCACCGAAAGCCAGCCTTTGGACAGAGTGATATGGTTTCAGAAATGCTTCCAAGTGTAGAAGTGTCAAGTTGTAACAAGATAAATCTAACCAAGTGTAGAAGTGTCAAGTTGTAACAAGATAAATCTAAGATCGTTATTATTTTTCTCACTTATATTTCAAAATGGTTACATTGGGCTTATTTATAACCCATTAATTTCAATTGCCCACATTGCTTTAGCAATGTGGGACTACATTTTCGACACTCCCCCGCAAACTTAAGGTGAACATTTTCACCTTGAGTTTGGACTTATAAAAACAGAGAAAATAAAATTGTCAGGAAGTCGCCGGAGGTTACTCCGGGCTCTGCCGGTTGGTTGCCGGGCTCTGTCGGTGGTTGCCGAGCTTTACCGGTCTGAAGCCGGGAGGTTCCAGAAGGTAACCGGACTAATGCCGAAAACCTTGCTCTGATACCATGTAAGAAATAAAAATTTATACTGAAGAAAATTATTTACACTGATAAGTGAGATATCCACTATAAAAATGGATTTATTATTTTTCTCACTTATATTTCAAAATGATTACATTAAGATTATTTATAATCCATTAATTTCAATTGTCTACGTTGTTTTAGCAATATGAGACTATATTTTCGACGCATCCAACCCAAAAGTAGCATGCAGAATAAAGACATAGAGATCCTAAATAGTAAAGACGTACACTTCTTTGTGCTTTGGCTGCTTTCTACGTGGAACATCAAAGTTTCCACACTATGTCCACAAAAACAACAAAGGTCCCCTTGTCTCCGACTCTGCTATGAAAGATATTTCTCATAATATGTGGATGTATTGTCGCCGGTGAAGATTTATTTACAGCAAAATATCTTCGGATAAGAATAGGTGGATGTCATCATCCAAACGCATTTATGGGATAATGGATTACATGTGGCAAATCGAAAAATCGTATAACTGATAAAGTTCTTCTAGTAACTAGACCACGACCTCGCCTCATGAGGTATGCTTTTTGCGTCTCTTGGCCGTGATGCAGATGCCATATTCTACTGTTTTCTTTGATTAATTTCTCCTGTTTGTCATAACTTCTCCACAGCTGGGAGAATTTCAAATATTGGCATGTATAGAGATATCAGTCAACCACGAACATATTGATTTGTAGCACCGACACAGCTGTCTCCTGATTCCCTCAACTTAATTTGCCACATAATCTATTTGAATGATGACTAAATTAAGCAGGCACTGGTTGCTAATAATAGCCAATGGATAAGTAAAAAAAGGAAACCTCCCTTAATTCTTCTTGTTTTTTTTTCTTCTTCTCAATTTTGACAATTATTAATTAATTCAACAAAAGCGGAAAATCGAATAGATGTGAATGAATGAGTGGATCAGCTGGATGATTTCTACAAGATATTAATTGAGGGCAGGTTCAGTGCCTAATGGCTAATTCCGGCGATTAATTAGATTGTCGGAGTCGCATAAGCATATCAAATAGAGAAGGATATCAAAGCTCTGGCAGGTAAGAGATCAGCAACATTAAAAGGAAAACTTAGGGATGAAGCCTCAAGGACTTTACATATTAAGGTTTCATTGAGTCATACGTTGCAGGAGCACCATGCATGCGCGAACTCTGTATATTATCAAACGTCACATGTAAAAATAGTATCGTATCCCAAGAAACTATGCAGTAATTGCAGATGAATATATGCATCCTTATAAAGGATTAGAACCAAATTAAAACATTCCGAAGAACTCATTGTACAAGCTCTGAAGCTCTACATGTAGAGGTAAGCAAAGGAACAAAACCTACTTCGGAGTACCACACAAATGTAGATCTCCAATTTTTACTGCAGAAAATGAAACAGTACTCCAAGCTCTCGTATGAGGGTTTGGATTCCCTCCGAAGGAGAGATTTTCAAAGGCTACCAAAAACATGGTCCAGATTAAAAAAGAAACAAATCAACAATTAATATATATCCAAATCATTTAATGAAACAAGACTAAAAATGACTTGTTCTATTCATTAAATGAGGTGTACTTATCATAACCGTTGATTTGTTTCTTTTTTAATCTGGACCATATCTTTGGTAGCTTTTAAAAATCCCTCATTCAGAGAAAATTTGTTCCCCTCGTATGATACACACCAATACTCTGTAGCCAGTATAACGGAATAAGTACAATTTAGTACCACAAAGAATATTTATAAACTTCAAGCTCTCGTCATGCGAAGATTAATCCTATACAACACAATGTGGTCATCTCACCTGTCATTCCAGCAACGGCACCGTCGTGAATATCGGAAACGCTTTTCTTGGGATCCTTTTTTGGTATCGAGGTATCGACATCATGAGTGCCAGGGAATAGAGAACTTCCGGTGTCGTCATGCAGCGCTGTATTTGATTGGATTCTCATTTGCTCCTCCAATGAACTCCCTGTTGGTGTTTCTCCGGTACAATTTCAGTACTCCAATTTTTGGGGTTCCGACGCTTTCACCACAAATTATTAATTTAATTATATTTTATCCCTTAACTATCAATCATTTAGATTCTGCACATCTACCGTTAATTTGAACGAAAATTATTAATTTTATTCAATAAAATGACGATTTTACTCTCATATTTTTTATAATTCTATTTTGTATAGGGATATATTTGTCTTTTCACTTAACAAAAATACAAATTTTCGTCCAAATTAACGGTAGTGAGTGTAAAGTGTAAACGATTGATAATTGAGGAGGAAAATGTAACGAAATTGATAGTTTGAGGTGCAAAGTGTCAGAACCCTAATAGTCGAGGGGCAAAATTTGTATTTTTTTTCCTATATGGTAGTATGGGCCATATAATATTCAATATTTTGATTTTCTATTTTCTAGTCCAATTAATTGCTAGGATAACATATTGAAGGTGACTTCTAATTTGATCTTTTCTTCTTTTCTCCCTAATATTAGAAATAATTTAGGACAAATAATAATATGTATAGAGCACGGTATGTCAATTATAAACTTTCATAGTTTGAAGGCGTATTTGCAAATGGGTATTTTCCTCGTAACGATGTTTTTGTACTACTTTTTTATGGTTTTATTTATCCGTGTTTACCACACCATCTACAAAAACAAAAGGATAAATTTTTTTAAAATAAGTCTTACGTTTTAAAAAAATCAAACAAATAAAAGTATATGCTGAAAAATAAATCGATATTTTAAAAATAGTTAATATATATAGATCTGTTAAATTTCGAATACTTTGGTAGAGAGATGGTCGAGAAAGAAAGAATATGTCTTTTCTTCTTCTTTCTTGGCAATAGTGGGAAGCCACACCCAACTCAGATTCTCTTAAAATATGGGCAATCAAAAAATAGGTGATTACAGTCCTCAATGTTAGCATTACATATGGAACATTGGACTTCAATAACCGTGTCAAAATTCTTCAAATGATTCTACTACGCATAGAGCTTCTCTCAGATAGCCAACCATAAAATGAATGAGAAACTCGGTATATTTTCTTTGAACCACGAGCGATGGTGCCACTCCACAGGTTGCGGATGAGTTCTAAAAATCGTCAAGACACTTCCGACAGTACAACAGCCACTAGATGAAGGAGATCACCATCTACCAAGATCATCTCTAGATGGGAATGACTGAAAATTTGGAGGAGTTCCGGTATAACCACTTTGTGGCAAAAAAAATGTTCGATCATCCAACTAAACCGTTCGATCGTCTAGGTGAGAGCACGTCCACGATCTCAAAATTTAACTGATCGATTTTCACAATTGCCTCGATCGATCATAATTGTTTATTGTTCAATCATCCACAAATTTTCGACCAATCGTTATTGTTTCTCGTTTGATCCTGATAAAAGTACCGCCCGATCGGTTGTGGATCCGACCATTCGATCGCCCAATAGTCTTCTGATCAGTCATAAACGCCAGTTCAACTGATCTCCAATTCGACCGTCCGATCATGACCAGGATCGATTAGCTTTGTTTCCAATTCGATCGATCGTACACGTTCTGATCCATCAGATACTGGGCGATCGAACGCGACTTTTCCTGAAGAAAAGTTTCGTCACAATATCTTATTACTGACGGAACCAGTTGGTCACTAAAAACTTTTTGTGATGAAAACCGAATTTCATCCCCAAAAAACTTTAGTGACGCTCTCTTGCTAACGGAGCTCGTGACGAAAAATTGAATTTTAGTGACAAAAAATTTCATCACCAAAAGTATATATATTTGTAATGTATGAGATCACAGAATGATGTATCAAATATTGAAAAGTGCTTTTCCGAAAACATGATTCGAGTTAGCAACACCAAACATTCAAAATTAAATTACTTTAATAAAACAAAATTTACTTGAAAACTATTTTATATTATAAATAACTTTATGTCAAAACAAACTACTGTACAATCTAAACTGAACATTTGTTACTCGGACGGAACTGAAGTGGTCCGAAGATGTAGTTCTAGTTGTATAACTTTGACTAATTTTTAACATTTACATGATTAGCACTTTCTTGGTCATGAGAAATAACACCCAAGCTATATCCTAATATATTGTAGCAGAATGCTCCTTGTCTTGATGGGCAGAGCGGAAAATTTGTGATACTTCAAGTTGTGCTTAAATCTTACATTGGGTAGTACTAGTCCTTTTAAGATGTTGAGCATTCTGGGAAGAAATAATTATAAAAGAAAAATAGTCAGCCACTGTCCTAATCAATATTCAAGAGCGAGATGATTGAACATTTGATACTGCAATAAGATTTAAGTGCCCGGTTACAGTGGCTCTTCCATGAGTCCAGATATGGGAGGGAGACGACCTTAATTATGAAGCTGATGATGTCAAATGTGTCTAGTCAGACGAAAACACTACGGTGTTCGAGGTGCTCGTCCCTCTTCTCCTCCGATGTCTGAAACTGCCTTTTACGGCGTGGAATAGATCTGATCCGGGTCTTTGGACCCGGATAGTTAGTTTGGGCCTATGGGTCAGGAAGTTTGTGGCCTTTGAGACCTGTTGCTTGGTGGCCTTTAAGGCCTGTAGGTTTGTAGCTCTTTAAGCTTGTTCGTTGATGCCCCTTCGGGCCTTTTTAGATGATGTTATGGGTTATATGCCCCATGAATATGTAACCGGCCCTTGTGGCTGCTCTGTACTCAACACCTCTTGTACTTGTTCTCGTTGGAATGAAATTCGCCTTTGCCTAGAAAAAAAGAAGAAGAGAAAAACACCAGTATGGAAGCCGGATTCCTTTTGTCCACACAGGGTAAAGAAAAGAGAGGTTACAGTAGTAGCTCGAGGACTAGCATGTACAACAGCATCTGGCAGCTTGGTATTTTCGGGCTTAACAAGATCTTAAGATTTGGATGGCTCCTGTGGAGGAATTTGTCAAAGTAAACTCTGACGCAGCTGTGAGGCCTTAATTTGTTGCTATTGACTGTATCTGCTATAACCATCTTGGCGAAGCTTTTATGGGCGCGTGCTGAAATTCCCCCCGGATGTCTCCCTTCATGGCTGAGCTCATGGCCATTCGAATGGCAGCAGGAGAAGCTCATTTAGAGGTTTGGATCGGGTGGTTTTTGAGAGTGATTCTCTCACCTCAATTGTTGGTATCGGCGAATCGTATCTTCTTTTCGATGCTGCTATTGAAGGGCACTTTGAAGCTATCCGCGAGATGACGTCTTCTTACCCATCGTGGAGCTTCTTGAAAGCTTCACGTCAAACTAATGTTAATGCTGATAGCTTGGCCAAGTGGGCTGCTAGTAGGAGGTTCTCTGTTTGTATTTCTCTTGACATTTTACCTCCACCTCTGCTTCGTCAGAGGGTGACTTTTGATCCCCTTGAGGGTGTTGGTTTACTTTTGAATAATATTTCGTTGTTTAGAAAAAAAAATGGCTTGTCTAGTGAGTAGGGGTGTCCAACAGCCGGTCCGGTCCGGTTCGGTCCGGTTTGGCCGGCCAAACCGGAACTTTTTCAAAGTATATAGACCGGACCGGACCGGACCGGTTATATGACCGGACCGGTCCGGTCCGGTTTCCGGTTTGACCGGTCCGGTCTGGGTCGGTTTGGGCCGGTTTGGGCCATGACATTTTGGGCCGGTTTTGAGTTGGGTCATGCCATTTTGGGCCGGTTTTTGGGTTGGGCCTTGCCTTTTTGGGCCAATTTCCGGTTTGGGCCGGTTTGGAGAGGTATACTCCGGTCCGGTCCCGGGTTTTCATGAGGGTAACCCGGAACCGGACCGGAATACACCGGTTTGCCGGTCCGGTCAACCCGGTTGACTAAAAGTCAACCGGTTTGGGTCAAAACCGGTCCGGGCCGGTCCGGCCGGTTTTTTGGACAGGCCTACTAGTGAGCAACCTTGCACTCTCCAGCTGCTAACAAAAGACAATTGACATAGGGAGTTTCTTTGTCGGAGCCTTAGGTCAACTATACTGCGCTCTTTTCTTGTCAGTTTGATATGCAGCTGCTGCCTGATTTGTAGCCAAAATCGTACTGCACTTTTATCATGAACGCACGCCTGGATGTTCCCGAGAAAAGAATGACATAGAAATCCTCATAGCAAAGACGTACACTTCTTCGTGCTTTGGGTGCTTTCTACCCGTTATGTTCGTTTTGAATAGCAGGATTTGAAGAGTTTTGTGAATTTTTAGGTATTGTTAAAGTTGTATTGGTGTTTGTGTAGAGATTGATGATGTATAAAAAAGTAATGATGATGTTTAAAGTTTTTTTTTTAATTTCGAATTTATTATTATTATATTAAAATTTTAATATTTTTAAAATATTAAAACAAAAAAAAAAAGACAAACAATGCAACGGAAAGTCACCAAAAGCAGGGGACAAGTATGAAACAATGCAACGAAAAGTCTTTAAAAGTCTTTGGAATCCTCAAATGCAAGGGACAAGCATTGACAATGCTCTGCTGCCATGCCCAACGAAAAGTCTTTGGAATCCTCAAATTAATCTCACGTTTGCCGAACGTTAATAACTTAGGAATCAAATTCTAACTTTTTCCAAAAAACGAACATAACCCTGGATCATCAAAGTTTCCTACCTTGGCCACAAAAACGACAAAGGCAGATCGAAAAATAGTATATAACTCATAACGGATTAGAACCAAATTAAAACATTCCGAAGAACTCATTGTCCAAGCTCTATTTGTAGAGGTAAGCAAAGGAACAAAACTATGGAGTACCACACAAATGTAGATCTCCAAGTTATACAGCAGGAAATGAAACACTCCGTTGTAACATTTATGATACAACCCAATACACTGTAGCCAGTATAACAAAAAGTATAAGTTCCACAAAGATGCAAAATTTATAAACTTCAAGCTCCCATCAATCATCATGCTGCCAAAATTGATCCGGCACAACACAATGTGGATGGTCGAATTGTTTTTTTTTTTGCTGAATAAACTCGTCATATTTAAAAACTAGGCAGAAAAAGCATATCACAAACCGGCCCGGATATGCTCGCCAACAAATGGGCCATTGTCGAATTGAAATCGTCTTTGAAGGGTCTAGAGCTGAAATTCCCCTTTTATCTGCAACTTCTTGTCCAGATGTCCTCTGAAGCAAAGAATGTTCTACCCAAATTGTAAAAGTTCTCCTTAGACACCATTATTTTCTATTTACATATTCCTATATCTAGAACAGCTAGCTCACGGGTTCTCAGTCAAACCTTTATTTCCAGAACCTTATTTGGATCCCCCTCCCTTGGTTTTATCGTCCTTACCACCTTTCCCATCGGTATCGCCACCCAGATCTATAGTCCTTACCTTGAACTTTTGGAGCTTCAAATCACCACCTTTCCCATCGGTATCGCCACCCAGATCTATAGTCCTTACCTTGAACTTTTGCAGCTTCAAACCACCCGCGGCTATCTCACGTGTCGATCCCCTTACCTTGAACTTTTGCAGCTTCAAATCAACCGCGGCTATCTCACGTGTCGATCCACTGCTCGAACTCCTTTTCAGGGGTTGGACTTTCATTCGACCAGATTGAGCTTGGGATAAACTCGAGCCTTGCTTCCTAAACAACTCATCAAAGTCGTCGTGAAGATCGGGAAAGCTCGTCTTGAACACTTCTCGTCGTCGAACATAGAGCTGCCTGAAGTATTCTAGCAAGGTCAGCACCCGCGGATCAACATCTTTTCCCGCTGCCTTCCGATGAATTCTATGACAATTATCACTCAAGTCCACAGCATTTTTCCGAAGCAGATCGCTTTTAATTGGTATCGAGGTATCGATATCAGTGCCAGAGAATAGAGAAGTACTTCTGTTGTTATGCAGCGCTGTCTTTGATGGGATTCTCATAATTTGCTCCTCCGATGAACTTACCTGTGGGTGTTTCTCCGGTGCAGGAGGCTCTGGCTGAGGCATGCTCTCCCAATCAACTTCGGACACGGTCTTCTTGTTCAGAAGGTTACCCATGATAGAGAAGAAGTTATTGTTTAGATAGTTTAGAAAATCGAAAAAAACGAGATTGGGATGGCTGTAGATGACAACTGCTTATATATAAATTGGTTTGGTCACTGGCAGATGAAAAAAAATTGGTTCGAGATCGAGTTGGATTGGTGTTATGGTTTAAACCTCATAATTTATAGATGTTTGAAGGAATAAAAAGCATGTTGAATAGCTAGCCAACTGAAATAATTAAGAACATACCATGTGATTTCCAAACCATGACCTGGTCAGTGGTCATTCCAGTTAAGCTAGCCAGGCTTTACCCACTTTCTTATAGTATTTGGATGATCTGACCTAGAATGACAGCTTAGTGTTTGGTTAAGAAATAATAGCCCAATCATAGTGCAGGGTTTGGGATTAGGTTGTGATCAAATTCAAAATCTTGTGATTGTAATGTGGTTGTCTTATGATGTGCAATTATATGAAGCTGTCGTGATAGAAGTTCCATAATTCCTTGTAGATTTGGATCGCTTGCGCTTTGGACTTTCTTCAGGCGGAACTACCTCAGTTGGCCTGCCAACAATAACATTAGCGTGAAAGTATAGCTCCCAGCAGGCAGCATCCCTCCCACGTCTTGGCGTGTATAAAAACGTATATGATAATTCAAAAAATAATCAAAAGTAGGTACTAGGTAGGAACAAAATTCTTAGAACATGATTGTTCTAGACTTCCTTGGGGAGTATCCACGTACGTGAGGCGAACCTGTCTACAAAAGAATTTTGAACTCGAGAAAGCAATCAAGTTTATTAGGATTTTCATTCAACTTTCTAACATTATAATCACTACATTACTCTTACACGAATACCAATACAACTCATTATTAACTTTTTTTACACAAATCAGTACAAGTCAACACCTTCTACATGTATGTCAATAAATCTCAAAAATCATCTAAATATTCACACCATACTTAGCACCTTATAAATTTTCTTAAAACAAACATGGATTTCTTGCCGATCGAGTGTAGTACTCTAGCTAGCATAGGTCTACATATACTTGTTCTTTTTGTTTATACGGGGTAAAGTGCACACATCCTTTAATAGCCTATACTTTATTAAGAAAAAGCGTTCCTTGGTAATCCTAAATTGATAGTTCGAGATTTTGTACTGATTAATATACTCTATTATTTGATCTTCAAAATTGAGATGATCTAATTCGAAGCAAAAAAAAAAACACACAATATTTGGACCCTTTCTATCACGTTTATGGACTGTAACTATTTCGTTCTTTGAATTGCTTCGGTCTAATTTTCTCATCCACCACAAACAAAAAATCTTTGCGTGATATCTAGCTAATATGACAAGAAACAAAAATATGGCTTGAGACGGGGACAAATCTAAGATAAAAAAATTGGAGGAGGTCAATCCCACAGAAATAAAATTCTGCGGTGTCCAAAAAAAAAGTACAAGAAAATCTTTCGACAAATTAAATACACGTTTTGCCTAATAAAAGTATATATTTTTCTACTATTTTTGGAGGCAGGGCTGGCTCTCCTAGTTACTTCCTAGCCTCAGAGAGTATAATGAATAATATTGTTGTCGGACCGATGAGCTACCAGTCCATTCAATATCATGAAAGTCTTGTTCAAGTCTTTTATGTATGGTATTCTACATCGAGCTTGCATTGGCAAGGTGGAATTCCAACAATTATTAAAGATAATATTTGAAGGATGTTAATTATAATTTACCCTTCTTCGATTGAGTTTTATAGAAAACTTCTTCACGTTAGAACTTTCGTCCAATTCACTTATAACTAGGGTTGAAACCGTCCGGACTCGGCTGGTTTTGGGGCAACTTGGTTCAGCTGTTAGTCTATTTTTTCTCCAGAACCGAGTGGGTCGGTTCGGCTCACGGTTCTGGGGGACCAAAGGGTCGAACCGCACCGAGTCGAGGCTATATATGTAATTTCACACCTTTTTATAAATAGTAAGTGGGGGTGAGACAATGTCGTCTTCCCCCTCCTCCCCTTTACATTGGTTTTTTCCCCTGACGCCCCCTCCTTTAGTCGTTCACTTCACTAACCCTTCCCCCTTTCCTCAAAAATGAAACCCTAGTCGCCCTTCACTCGTCGACGTCTCTCTCTCTCACGCACCATCTATTTCTCTCTCGTGCAACCACGCCCCCTCTCTCAGTCTCTCTCTCACGCGGCCGCAGGGTAAATTTATTTTCTCTCTCTAATAGATTTTGAGTTTAATTCATGATTTGGTCGTTATTTACAATTTTACATATTTGCTCCCACAATAAAAAATGTCGTTAGTGTTGAAACTATCATTTGGGCTGAATATACTGTTAGTTTGGACTTCAAAAAAGTAAATAAATTAATAGCTAAATTTGGGCCCAAACCGATCGAACCGGGTTGACCCTCGAACTTGGTCGACCCGGCCGGTTCTCCTAACCGACGACTGAAATTTTTTTATAACTGAACCAATTGGTCGATTTTTAGCCCTACTTATAAGAAACACGTGACAGCTGGTCCTACATGTTACACGCTTTAGCAATAAAATTGATAATTAAAACCATTTAAAAAACGTGATTGATTTTTTTTTAAAACACCCTTTAATCAATACGATTTCGAATTGATTCATATTATAAAAAAACTGTATTTAATGTTACCCAGTTAATATGAAGAATGGATTCATATTATCCCATTTTCTTTAATGAAATTGATAATTAAAAACACAAAACAAACCATATGATTGATTACGATATTCCTCTTGTGACGACGATACAAACAATTGAGATTGAGGATATGCCAAGTGAGTGACAGTTTATACAAAGCTTGAGTTTTTGTATTCAAAATATGCGGTAGGAACAAAGAATACGCTTTCAAATAATTAATTGCCGAAAAACATAAAACAATAAAAAAAAATATAGAGGAAAAAACAATTGAACCCTTGATTTTCTATTCACATTTGAAGCGGTGCCGACCATTTCAATGTTCTAGATGTCTCATGCCCAATGCTTTTATTTTGAATCGCCGGCGCTCGTATTGTTAACATCAGCCTGATCCCCCTGATCAGTTCCTTGGCCACCTTGATCACCACCTTGTGGGCCACCAACATCCAGAACCACTTGACGAACCTTGAAGAGTTCGAGACTCACTGGCGATTCCACTACGGCATTAGACGGTACTGCGCTCGGCGAGCCGATGCTCAAACTCCTTTGTAGAGTTGGACCCCTCGTACTGGCATCTGTGACTTGGTCTACAACCCCACCAATTTTCCTAGACAACTCCACAAGCTCGCCGGGAAGCCCGGGAAAGACCTTCTTGAACAATTCCCGTTTCCGAAAGTATAGCTCCCTGAAGAACTCCAACAATGCTAGCAACCTTGGATCGATTGATCTTCCAACAAGTACTTGAAATCTGTAGTGATCCTCACCCAAATCATTGTACGATCTTCTCCTGTATAGACCACTTTGCAGCAGCGACATATCATCAAACGTGCCCCAAAAACGATACCCAAGTTGCGGTCCATCCGCCGTGGGATACCCAAGTGGCGGTCCATTCGCTTCCCCAGCATTAGATCCCGGCACTGGTTCATCCTGCCGGTTGTCCATCTTTATGCAATGATTGAGAGATCGCCAAAAACGAGAGTTTCGGACAAGCTGTATAAGCTAGCTAGGCTTGATTGTGTGGTCAGAAATCCGAGAGTCGAGGAGCATAGGTCGGCTTGCTTTTGATGTGGTATTTATAAGGGATCAGATGTTCGAAAACTTGTCTGATAATTAAGAATCATGAGATATGCTTCAAAAGTTTCCGAACCTCCAAACGTGTTCATTACTCCAAGCTACGCGTTGCTGACTGACTTAAAACATATATATTTCTGGATAATTCTGCCTAGAATGACATGCCGCGCTTGGTCTTGAAATTTTGACAAACCAATCGTGACCTGCTAAATTGGGTTTCTTTGAACTGCCTCGTACGTGGCAGCTGGGATATTATTTTAACGAGCCGTCATGGTACGTGGCTTCCTTGGAGAAGTGGATATATATTATTAGGAGTTTGCTTAGAACTCGGAAGGTCTTTCGTGTGAGAGATTAGGTCCACGTGTTCGTATTTGTATCTTTTGGGAAGCTTTAGATAAGAATAGATTTGGACTTGTCCCGTTTCAAATGAAGACCATTTTCGTGTCAGGGAAAATTAGACCAAAGTCGATGTACTCCCTCCGTGAGTCTAAAGTACTAGCTATCTTTTATTCGTCTACCTTTTTGCTTTCTAGTTAGTAACTCTTTTATATGATTGCTAGCATACTTGTAATCACCATCGACAACGTCCCTATACTACTTGGGTCCATAAGCGGAGGCAGGAAGCTGATTAATGGGGGGTAAAAAAATGGTAAAAAAATAATTTAGTTAAAAAAAAAATAAAAAAAAATCTTGGTGTAAAAATTTGTTGTTTTAGGGAGCGAACCGGGGCAGTGGCCCCAGTTCGCCCCCTGCCTCCGCCGGTGCTTGGGTCCCAACCTCTTTTTGGTGATCCAGCAAGGAGTAGCTATATGCTTTTTGTGCATATCATGTGTGACACTGTACTAAACTATTTTTTCTATAAAGTTTTAATGATTGATTTGTACAAGAAACGTTTCCTGATCATATGAGATCCTCAAGATAATTTCGGATAAAGATCAACATTTCTTGGAGTTCTATGGCGGCTAAAGTTTCTTTATTTTTAGGACAATTCTTATATAGAACAAATACAACACCTTTTAATTACAGTCTTATTATTTTATATCTTAAACATGTCACATTATACTCATTTATTATTAAGTTTAGACATTTTACATCATGAACTATTAAAGTAATCTGTTAATAAAATTATTAAAATTAGACATTTTACGTAATCTGTTAAATTTTTCATAAATATTAACAGATATTATTTTTTAACATCTAAAATTTTGATTTTACCTTCGTAAAAATATCACCGTCAAAAGAAACGATAATAAAATTATAATTTCATTCACCAAACAGTCACTTGTTATTGATATTGACAGAACATCTCGTGAGATGTTTACCTTCTACAGAGTACCTGAAGAAATCCATAATAGTCATCGGGGTCCGGACATCAAACGTATTCGGATAGCACGTCAGAGTTGATGTTAATTACTCGAGGACTCACGAGAAAATCTTACATTTGTCGGATGACAGAATTAACCCTGAACTTAAAACAGCCAAGCTTAAGAGGGTGTTCGGTTGAGTTGTGTTTTGAGAATTTTTTTTGTGTTTTGAGAATTTTTAGGTGATGTTAACTTTATTGGTATGCATATTGTAGTTATTTTTATGTAGTGTTAAAAATGATGTTTGATTGTATAATTTTTTGTGTTGTGAGGATTCTAAAAAGGCCTGACAATACTGGTTAAACGAACAGACCCTTAATCCAACGCCTGAGCTCGATCGGTAGAAAACTGAAAGAAGTACGAGAAATGAAGTTTGGTGGCAAATTGAACATCAACAAGAACATGATTTTGGCTGTCTGCAAATCCTCCTAGCATTTATATTATTTAATAGACGTACGTGCGTGTATGCGTGCGTAATTTACTGCATAAAAGGGATAATTACAAAATTAGTCTTTGTGATATACTCGAAAATCGAATTAGTCCTCATAATAAGAAAAACATAAAATCAGTTACTATGATTCCATTTTCGTTTGTCGTTGGTCCTCTATCAGAGACTGATTTTATCCATTTCTGATTCCATATTCGATTTTCGCCATCAATATAAATATGTCCTCTTAGTAGGTCTACAAAAACAGTCCAAACTGTTGAGATCAAAGGCAGAATATAAAAGCATTCCCCTGCCCCCACCCACACACTGCATACACGTCCAAGAATAAAAAAGAAGTTAACAATTAATTAATTAATTGAGGGATTTGAAAAGCATCAAAATGAGATGATCACGAGCCTGGGGTTTTCACTCAAAGTCTACGTTTTTTCTTTAATCAAGATCCCTCGAGTTGTCATTTTTAAATTCTTTCCAAGAAGTCTATAAAGTTTATGAATGCAGCATTGTCTTGTGAATTCTAGGAAACATTCTTGAGGGAAAGGTAGAGAGAAGGATTAGTTGGAGTTCTTTTGTACGTGATCGCGATGAAGTTCTTCAAGAAACACCGGGAGGACGACGTGAAAGGGGAGGAAGAAAAACTCCCTGGACTTGGCTTCCAGAAGCTGAGGAAGATCTTGAATAAGTGCAGGAGAGAGACTTTCCATGTGAGAAAGACATTGACGGGCTAACTGGCTGCAGGCCAAACTGCCCGTAGCATTGCTCAGGTAAATTTAGAAAAGGATTAGTTATATTCTTTGAAATCTAGAATTAGTTATAGCTAGACTTGAAGATACAAATGATAGCACTTGATGTATTATAAGGGTTGGTTTTCAACATGTTTTACTATGCACTTTTATTATTTATTTTATTTTGAACTTGTATTTTATTTGGGTTGATATTTGTAGTGTGCGAAGGCACCTTCTTCCCTTCTTTGATCGAGGAAATGTCATCACTGGTAGCTAGGTTGCTTCAATGAGCGTGCAAAGAAGTTGTGTGAGCTACAGTGGCGGAACCAGGATTAAAATCCATGGGTGTCTAACTTTAAAGGCGAAATGACAAAAAAAAAGTTCTTCTTAATGCAAAACATTGTCTTAGAGTTTTTTTTCTACGTCATTGTCTTAGAGTTATAATGTCGAAAATTAAAGACTAAAAGTATTAAAAATATTAGAATACATGTACCGTAATATATACTACGACTGAGAGGTGACAATTGGATCCTACGAGTTTGCGATGGGTGCGAAGCTACAGCCTTTGCAAAAATAGGTGCAGAAATAGAGAATAAGAATTATGAGTAAAAGAAAGCTGATTATGAGTAAACAAACACTTATGTCATGGCTTCACCAAGACATAGAGTTAATTTGGAGAGTAGAGAAGTGTTGGGCGGCCAGATCTGGGTGATTATGGTTTCGGTATAAAAAAGGGAGCAACTTTGCTTGGAAGGTAAAGTGTCGAGAAGGAACTAAAGCTAAGGAGGAGTTTAGTGTAACTTCACGCAGTCTTGTGGGTTGTCGTTGAGTCTTTGGGTCAGGTTGACCTTGTGAGTTGTACCTCCTGTTATCCTTTATTGCTTTCTAGTGAAGTCTTTCAATTAAGCCTGTTGGTTTTGGGCCTTAGATCAGGGGCCTCTGTGAGCCCATCTGCCTCAGTATAATTCTCTGTTTCATTGTTGTAAGGGGATGAAAAATCAGTCAAATAAAAACACAGAGAGAGTGTGGCTCTGATCTCTCGAATAGAGCTAAGCATATTTTTCTTACAATGTTTTGTTAATCCAAACATCCTATTCCATATTTTACCCCCACCCCTACTGGGTACGTAACAACTTATGAATCCAGTTTCAAATTCAGCGAACAAATTCCAAGAAAGAAAAAAAGTTCATAACAAAATATGGATCCTTCTTGGCGATTTGAATCTCGGAAAAAGAGTTGCAGCTTTGATAGTGAAAAGCCGGAAGACAAGGCGGGAACATGCCGGGAAGGATTTCTTGAGCGGTGAACAGCACAGTTGCGCCTAAATAATGCCGAAAAAAAAAGTTTTTCTCACGGTTAGCTAACATTATTATATGGGTTAATTAAGGTGGTGTTTGCATCTCAAAATTTTGGGATAAAGTTTTAATAAAAAAAAAGTGGAGAAAAATGTTTTGATTGGATTTTTTATATTAATTGTAAGAAAATAATGATTTGATAAGGTAAGAAAAATCATTTTAAAATTATTTTCTTGACTAATATATACAAACATCACCTAAGTTAAGAATGACATGGCACATTGTCGACCATCCAATTCTTCTTTTAACACGTTTTTCCTATCATTTAGTTAATGTAGAAGGATATAGAAGGGGTATTACTTATTAGTGAGAGGCAAGCAGAACTAATATATATATATATATATATAGAGAGAGAGAGAGAGAGACGTTGAAACAGGAAGCAGCCTTATCTAAAACCATTTTCGTTATACACGTTTCTATTTTCATCACAAACATCATTAATTTACAATTTATTAATCCAAAACACAAAAATTGATAGTATTTGCAATTTTACATGTAGAACCGACCGGCGGCCAATTCAATGTTTCATGTTTCTTTTCCTTTAGATCGAGCCGCCGAACCTATTCATCTCATGATCCTTTACTACCTTGGCCGTCTTTTTGACCGCCGTCATCGGTGTACACAGTCCGTACCTTGAAATACTCGAGGGTCAATGGTTCCTGATCTCCCCCTTTAGACATCGGTCTTGGCGATCCAATGCTCAAACTCCTTTGCATAACCTTCATTCGATCCGATTTCACTTGGAGCTTCGCGGCATCAAATTTCTCGAACGACTTGGCAATTTCGTCTTGAAGCCCGGCGGGACAGATGTTCGTGAAAACTTCCCGTCTTCGAACGAAGAGTTCCCTGAAATACTCCAACAGGGATAGCAACCTCAGATCAACTGGTTTCCCAGGCGTTGCTTCAAACCCAGAACAATTGTCAGCCATGTCGTACAGATTTCTATTCAGGAGGCCACTTTCTAGTAATGATATATCATTCGATTGGCCCAAAAAGGCCCAATTTTGGGCGTTGCTTGATGCGGAAGTGCTTGTAGAGGCTTCAATTGCCACAGGCGACGGATACCCTTCTGGCCTCTCCATCTCGTGAGCTTCAGCCATCGACATGATAAGCTCCAAAAGACTGAAAGGAGTTTTCAGAGCGCGATTCAGCAAGCTTACGAGGCTTGGGAGATATGAGGACACGCAGATAATCTTTGAAAACTTTGGGAAGATTAAAGATGTTTAGCTTGCTGGTAGAATGAGATGAGATTGAATTAGGCTGCCGTTGAAGGATAGTGTTGATGTGTGCTCTAAGGCCCGTTGGGAGGGTTTTATATATAGAGGCTGGAAGTCCGGACCCAGGATAGCGTTGAAAAGATCAAGCTCAAACGATGAGACTTTTCAAGCAATGATTTAGAAAAAAAAAAAAAGACTTTTCAAGCAATGACTCTTTCTTTATGTAATTGCCAAGAAAAAAAGGACTCCTTTGTACTTAAGCTCCGCGTTACTACCCTCACGAACCCGTATTGTAGGGACTTTCCGCTCTCGCTCTCGAGAGACTTCTGAGCTTCCGCTCTGTTCCTTTCCTTCCCACTGTCCCCCACCTACCCTCTTTCTTGTGCTATCTTTATCTCCTAATACTTCCTATCTCCTCCCTCCACTATAACCTCCAGCTTCTGTTCTGTTTTTTTTTCCACCTTTTCCCTCTTTTTCTTTCGTCACCCTTCCACTTGTCCAGGTTTTCCTCTTTCCTTCCCCTGCTTTTTCTTGGCTTTTTCTGCATGGATTCTCTGGACGTGGAACTCGACCGTATTATCAGCAGGACGCAACAAATGTCCTGGGATGATCTAAGTGGCCATTTACTCGTGGATCCGGACAAAGCAGCCCATAAATCGCGCCACACGCTTATTGGTCGTCTCATCTCTCAGCGTATTCAATACAAGCCCGCGGTGACTGCAGCCATTCGAGCTGCTTGGTTCTTTGCTACTGACCTAAAGATTAATGAGGTGGGTCCGAATCAATTTTCGTTTACCTTCTCTGACGTTACCCATAAATCTCGTATCCTGCAACAAGCACCGTGGAATATTCACGGTTTCTTCTTCGCGAGTGGCCTCCCTCTGGTGTTATTGCCGCCCTTGAGTTTAATCGCGCGCGCTGCCTATTGGATTCACATCTATGGTTTTCCGCTGGAGCGCTTATCCTCTACTAATGCTAGGCTGATTGGCAGTAAGCTGGGCGATGTTCTAGACGTAGATACATCCGTAGATTCAGAGCAGGAGGTACTGGACTTCATGCGGGTGAAAGTGGCACTGGATGTCCGTGCTCCTTTGTTCCCTGGTTTTTTATTTTAGGCCTTCATTGAAAACCATGATCTGGGTGAAGTTCAAGTATGAGCGTTTATCGGGGTTATGTTCTCGGTGTGGGCGTATTGATCATCTTATCAATTCATGTGATGCAAAACTTCCCCATCCTTTTCATACAGATTTAGGGCCCGATGTGAAAGTTTCTCCTTTTTCACGCCCAGTTGGGGATCAAACAGTGGACTCCATTGCTGCGGAAGTTACTAGTCACTCGGTTCAACCGGTTATTCATTGCTCAGCTACTCCCTGCCATTGGTACAACATGTTGATCCGGCCATTCTTTTTGTCATGGAAACAAAGCGGAGGAGGCTTTTGCTCGTACAGCTCTCCGCCTTGGTTTTCAGTCTTTTGTCTCTATTCCCCCAGATTGGCTTACGAGGTGGTATAGCTTTGCTCTGGCGGTCCAATATTAATGTTCAAATTGTTCACACTTCTGCGCATATTATTTCTGTTTTGATTCTTGCTGGTGGGCAGCAAGATTCGTATGCTATGTTTTTTGTGTATGGGCCCACTTTGTGGCAAGAGAAGCTTGTTTTTTGGCCTCAATTAACTCGGCTAATTTCGCAAGGTCCCCTTCCTGGATATGCATAGGGGACCTTAATGATATTTTATCATCTACGGAGAAGCGCGGGGGTCGTCTGTTTCGTGCTTCCTCTAGTCGGGGTCTTCGTCACTTTCTGGATACTCAGGGTGCAGTTGACTTGGGTTTCTCTGGTCCGAAGTACACATGGGATGGGACAATGGGCGTCCAAGGGGTGCTCACATTAGAGAACGTCTGGATCGTGGTATTAGTAGCATGGACTAGCACTTGCAATTTTCATCTGTTGTTATCACTCATTATCCAATTTCTGTTTCGGATCATAAGCCCTTAATTCTTCATTTATGGGGTTCGGATCTCTCCATGCCACGCCAGTTCAAGTTTGAACATTCTGGCTCCGAGACCACTCATTTTACTCTGTCGTGGAGACAGCTTGGAGTATTAATGTAGCTGGATGCCCTGCTCTCCGAGTTTTTCACAAACTTCGGGCTGCTAAACGAGCTCTCCAATCTTGGAATAAATTTTTTTTGGTCACGTTCAGCTCACTATTAGTCGTCTTCGCCATGAAATTGAGGCTCGACAACACCTTTTTCCTTGTGCTGACAATCTTGCTCAACTGCACTTTTTACATCTTGCTCTAGATGAACAGCTTAAACGGAAGGAAATATTCTGGAAGGAGAAGTCCAGAGTTCAATTGCTTGTTTCTTCAGACCTCAATACAAGTTATTTTCATGCCTCTACAATTACCCGTCGTTGTAAGAACCGGATTGATCGTTTACAATCTACAGAGGGGTTGTCATATCTTGTGTCAGTACTTACCCCCTAGACTCTCCTATAGTAATGGAATACACACAAATGTGGATTATAACACGAACTAATTCTCTTAAGACTTGATAATAGGCTTCGAAAAGCTTAGCGAAAACGTTTAGGTTATATCAAGGAAGGAAAAGTAATAGTTTCAGAAATTTAAATAAGGCCTAGGCTTGAATCTTTTATAGTAGTTGTCATCGTAACTCGGGTGTTGTATCTTAGGGAAGATATGGCTGAGAATATAGGAGACGGAAGCTCGGATCGACCTCAGGGTCAACTGAACCCTGGGTTCAATGCAGAGGAAATGCTTCCAAATTTAACATAACAAGGTGCAAAGTGTAAGAAGAAACAAAAAGGTAAGTGTAAGGAAGAAATAAGTTAAATAAGAAAATTCCCAGAAACACTATAGAGTATAAGATAAACAGGAAAACCAAATAAGGGAGGGGTAATAACTCTTAATGTTAATAGGGATTTACTACATTAAGAGAAAACATAATATGAAAATAAAAAGAAATCACAAGGTGCAAATAAAGAATAAAAGGAAGACCTCTTTAAAACAAGAAATTCTAATCAGCAATTTATCTGAAAATATTGTAAGCTCAATAAGGAAATAAATACTTTATATATATATATGACAACTATGTGAAAATAAAGAGCGGGTGTTACAGGGGCATTGGATCACCGGCCCTCACTCCATTGGTGAGTCCTTGCTTGGTTTTTTTCAAGACTTGTCAAGGCTTGGTTTTTTAGCCAACTTGCCAGACGATTCTATAGGTCTGAACCTCGATCGCCATGTAGTGGGCTTAGGAAAATCAGTTCCATTGCTGTCAATCAAGGCCAGTCGTGGAAGGTCTTTACCGACCCAAAAAACAAAATGACCACTTTTCAGGGAAGGTCAACGTAGGTACAGCTAGAGCAGTACACAAGGGCCTTATGTTTTTTTATTTTATTTAAGTCGCGTAACAGCTAACAAATTCATTAAAATCGATAGAATTAAGGGGATGTTTGAGTTTGTAAATTTTGGGTATGGGAGTTTGAGAAATATTATAAAATAAAGATATATTATGAGATTTGGTGAAAAAGTGAAGAGAGAGAAGATTTTTAATAAATATTATAATAATAAAAAATTATGTGATGAATTATTATTAAATCTAAATATTTGGCCCCAAATAATTGGGGCTCAACCAACTCCTAAATGTTTTAAAGGGCTAATAACTCTTTATATAACGACAAGCTAACGAGTTACGAGGACTAGCGACCTTTCAAACTCAAATTCGAACCAATAGAAACATACCTAAAACTTGAGTCTTTATTTGCATGCACTTTCACTAAATTTGTGGAAGAAGGCCTACAGTTCCTTAGATTAGCGTCTCTGGGACATCACGCCTGATTTGGGGATGAAGGCCTATAGTTCCTTAGATTTGTGGTTGAAGAACTTTTGGGATTTATGAGCTACGGTTGATCGTGGAATTTGGGGGAAACATGAGAGCTAGGGTTCTCCGTGAGATTTGAGAGAAAATGGGTGAAATTATGTTGCACGGGTAAGGGAGAAAGAGCATGGTCGAATAACGTTGAGGCTATTTTAGTCTTTGTCCACACTTTAATTGACGTGGCAAAGGTAAATTCGTAAATTCAATCATCATTGCTAGTGTGGCAGCCCAGTTAGCGAGGTTGACAAGTGTCATGTTTTAATAGGCCGTGACGTGAGCTGGTTTAACACGTCAGCAATTTCCGTTAAGTTGTAGACGGAATTTAAATGAAAGGGTATATGTGGGAAACGTGTAAAACCCCAAGGACGGAAGGGAAAAAGACTATGAATATTTCTAGAAAAAGTTAAACAACATGAACAACCTTGTAATTTAACCTAAATAATTCGAGTAGAAGCTATAAAAGTAAATAAATAAATCAACTTGAACCCTCGCATCCTCCCATCTATATGATCAGCAGCCCCACGATCGAGTCGGATCGACTATTACTGTTTGACTCAACGAACGCATACAGTCATTATTTTCGCCGCCTGCAAGTAGTTCTTGCATTGAATATATATTGTTGACAAACTAATTTACAATTTATTAATCCAAAACACAAAAATTGATAGTATTTGCAATTTTACATGTAGAACCGGCCGGCGGCCAATTCAATGTTTCATGTTTCTTTTCCTTTAGATCGAGCCGCCGAACCTATTCATCTTATGATCCTTTACTACCTTGGCCGTCTTTTTGACCGCCGTCATCGGTGTACACAGTCCGTACCTTGAAATACTCGAGGGTCAATGGTTCCTGATCTCCCCCTTTAGACATCGGTCTTGGCGATCCAATGCTCAAACTCCTTTGCATAACCTTCATTCGATCCGATTTCACTTGGAGCTTCGCGGCATCAAATTTCTCGAACGAATTGGCAATTTCGTCTTGAAGCCCGGCGGGACAGATGTTCGTGAAAACTTCCCGTCTTCGAACGAAGAGTTCCCTGAAATACTCCAACAGGGATAGCAACCTCAGATCAACTGGTTTTCCAGGCGTTGCTTCAGACCCAGAACAATTGTCAGCCATGTCGTACAGATTTCTATTCAGGAGGGCACTTTCTAGTAGTGATATATCATTCGATTGGCCCAAAAAGGCCCAATTTTGGGCGTTGCTTGATGCCGAAGTGCTTGTAGAGGCTTCAATTGCCACAGGCGACGGATACCCCTCTGGCCTCTCCATCTCGTGAGCTTCAGCCATCGACATGATAAGCTCCAAAAGACTGAAAGGAGTTTGCAGAGCGCGATTCAGCAAGCTTACGAGGATTGGGAGATATGAGGACACGCAGATAATCTTTGAAAACTTTGGAAAGATTAAAGATGTTTAGCTTGCGGGTAGAATGAGATGAGATTGAATTAGGCTGCCGTTGAAGGATAGTGTTGATGTGTGCTCTAAGGCCCTTTGGGAGGGTTTTATATATAGAGGTTGGAAGTCAGGACCCAGGATAGCGTTTAAAAGATCAAGAATCAAACGATGAGACTTTTCAAGCAATGATTTAGAAAGAAAAAAAAAAAAGACTTTTCAAGCAATGACTTACTTTATGTAATTGCCAAGAAAAAAAGGACTCGTTCTTTGTACTTAAGCTCCGCGTTACTGATGAGTACTTTGACTGGAATATTATTTTTAGCCAACTTGCCAGACGATTCTATAGGTCTGAACCTCGATCGCCATGTAGTGGGCTTAGGAAAATCAGTTCCATTGCTGTCGATCAAGGCCAGTCTTGGATGGTCTTTACCGACCTAAAAAACAAAATGATGACTTTTCAGGGAAGGTCAACGTAGGACAGCTGAGCAGTGCTTGCACGAAAGCACAGTACACAAGGGCCTTCTGTTTTTTATTTTTATTTTTAAGTCGCCTAACATCTAACAAATTCATTAAAATAGATAGAATTAAATGTTTTAAAGGGCTAATAAGACTATTTATATAACGACAAGCTAACGAGTTAGAGGCCTAACGGCCTTACAAACTCAAACTCGAACCAATAGAAACATACCTAAAACTTGTGCCTTTGTTTGCATGCACTTTCACTAAGTGAATAAATTTGTGGAAGACGGCCTACAGTTCCTTAGATGA
Organism: Myrica gale; assembly: GCA_963930655.1. NCBI lineage: Eukaryota > Viridiplantae > Streptophyta > Magnoliopsida > Fagales > Myricaceae > Myrica > Myrica gale. Next base: position 4,188,235 of record OZ005607.1, read on the forward strand.
GCGGTCTCTGGGACATCACACCTGATTTGGGGAAGAAGGCCTACAGTTCCTTAGATTTGTGGTTAAAGAACTTTGGGAATTTATGAGCTACGGTTGGTCGTGGAATTTGGGGAAAATATGAGAGCTAGGGTTCTTCGTTAGATTTGAGGGGAAATGGGTGAAATTATGTTGCACGGGTAAGGGAGAAAGAACATGGTCGAATAACGATGAGGCTATTTTTAGTATTTGTCTACACTTTAATTGACCTGACAAGGGCAAATTCGTCAATTCAGTCATCATTGCTATTGTGGCAACCCAGTCAGCGAGGTTGACAGGTGTCATGTTTTAATAGGTTGTGATGTGAACTGGTTTAACATGTTAGCAATTTCCGTTAAGTAGGGGACGGAATTTGGATGAAAGGGTCTATGTGGGAAACGTGTAAAACCCCAAGTACAGAAGGAGAAAAAGAACCCTATGAATATTTTTAGGAAAATTTAATATCACATGGACACACGTTATAATTTTGACCTGAATAATTCGAGTAAAAGTTATAAAAGTAAATAAATAAATCAACTTGAACCCTCGCATCCTCCAATCATTATATATTATGAGCCGCCCCACAATCGACTATTATTGTTTGACTCAACGAACGCATGCAGTCATTATTTTCGCCGCCTGGAAGTAGTTCTTGCATTGTATATGATGATACAAATACTGAATCATACCCGGCCCAAACCAATTTGGGCCGACAAGAGTAATTACATCTCTCTGAAACCCAAAGGTTACAACCAAGCCCATCTTGCATGCAAATCGTCAGACTTGTCCTACACAGTTGTTCAAACAACCCGTCACAACTGTCCACTCCACGATTCCTCAATTCCAAAGGTGGGAAGGAACACACCTACGAAGACGTGCATAAAATTGTCAAACAGCACACGATCGAACGAGGAGGAATTCCCGCCAAAAAGGAAAAGAGAGAACGTGAGAGAAAGGCTATAAAAGTAAGAGATATCGATAGAAGAGGTACACAACAATTTCTCTGAGCAACATATACTGCATAAAATATACACAAAGTAAACTAACTTAAGCATCAGAGGTTAGTATCCTCGGTGTCCAAGGCTATTTTTTTGGTTTTGCAGAAAGGATAACACGAAGATCGAGACGTCTCTACTCAAACGTGTTGACCATAAACCAACTGATTCATCAATTGACGCTGTCTGTGGAATCGTTTAAAGTTCTTTTGATAAAAGGTTTATGGTGACCACCAAGAATAAAGGTAAAGGGAAAGCTGGAGGTAACTCGGAACTTCCTCCACAAGAGATAGAAGGGTTGATGGAGGCCATCCACGAATCCCATAACCCGGGAGGAGAGCCGAGCCAAAATCATGGACAACGAAGATGAAACTTCTAGAGTCTAGAGTCTATGAAGGATCACACTCCAACGGTAGACCATGGATCTGGACTCAAAACTCCACTTCTGATAAATCCACTTCGTCTAGAGTCTATGAATGTTCCCCCTCCTTCAAAATCATATAAGATTTCTTTGAAATTCCAGGGACCCTAGGATAGTATTCGATCCTTCTCTTCCAACGTTGCAAAAGTTAAAATAAACTGGTTCGGCCCAGAGTCCTCTATCTTCAGGTTTGGGAAGAACCTCCAACCCAACTTAATAATCCGTTGAATAATATGAAACGGATACACCTTCTTTGACGCTAACCTGCCCATCAGCGACGCCTGACGTATATGATTCGCGCTACTTCTGTTGGGCTTCAACAACCCCGAGATAACATCCCAAGACAACTGTTTGGTTTTTTCAATTATGTCCTCCATAATAATCGTCTGATAACAGAGAAGTGAGGTACACGTACCAGGAGAACGAATAATATGTGCATCATGATGATAAAAATAAAGCTTCTTAATCTGTGCATCATGATGAGGATTAGTGGCCACTATTATTCTCTATAGCCAAATCAAATAACAGAGCTAATAATTAGATTCTGGTTGCATTAAGAATTTAAGAGGACTTCTGGTTCGGAGTGCAATTTTGGGCCTTTTGAGTGGACGTTAAATTTCAATTTTCACAGCATTTTCATGCGGAGTCGACGACCCAGTTACAAGGGGTCCCGTAAAGAAGATCGATGGTCTGGGCTTAAACATTGGAAATGAGGGGCTAGTGTCAGTGAGATTAAAACAGGGCTCGAAACAGAGGCAGAGCTAGGGGGTGCCGGTGGGGGCGGCCGCCCCCACTGGCTCCAAAAATCTATTGAGCTTTTTTTTTTTTTTTTGAAACATGCCTGCCCCCACTGGCCCAGCTGCCCAGGCCTGTTTCCAGGGCCAGTGGGGGCGTGACTGGGCCAATGGGGGCGGGACTGGCCCAGCCGCCCAGGCCTACCCCCATTGGCCCATTTCGTTTGTTTTTTTTAAAAAAAAAATCAAACATTTTCAGTGCGTTTGGAATCTGGATGACGTATTTGAAAATTGTTTTCCGTTTTATGGGTGACGTGGTTGGCGCGTCTTTTACCATGAAGACTCGGGTTTTCGCTTTTTTTTTCTCAGTCTGAAGACTGAGCTTTTTGCAGCACCGCTGCTGCAATGCTGCGACTGCTGGGTGTGATGTGTGGCAGTGAGTGCTTACAGAGAAAGTAAGAGAGAGAGCGAGATGGGTAGGACTGTACTGCGTGATTAATTTATAATATCACGAACTGAAGGAAGTATAGGTATGTCCGCAGCCCTCACTTTATTTAAAACTGAAGGAAGTTGTAATTAATTGTTATTTGAACCTACATGTCATTATTAAAGCCTTATGCCATGGGCATCGACAATTTTTTGGAGGATCCAGGGGGCGGGAGGGGGCCACCGCCCCCAATTTTTTTTAAAAAAAATCCCTATATTAAGGGATTTTGGAAAAAATCCCCCCTCTTTGAAAAATTGTTCATATCTACCAATATTTTAAGGAATTTAGTGTCAATATTAAGAAAATTCCTTAATCAATTATACACAAGTATAATTTTTCAAAGCTAATATTGTCACCTTTTCTTAGATTACTTCGTCTCTCATCAAAATCAAAATGTTTGAAGGACGATTTTTTTTTAAAGGCAAAATGCTTTTATTCTATTCTCAATCTTTTATCTCTTTTAAGGCATATCGCAAATGTTATTGCTGCAACTTTTAGCATAGAACTGTTGATAGATGACTTGTTTTCTTTAAAACATCGTCGAGCTCAGTTATGATAGAAGATTTATAGAATCATAGGTTTCGTATGTTTGATTTTTTGATATATCAAAATTGAAGTTGTTATAAAATATTATGCGTACTTCTCTTTCGTAATAATGAGTTATAATTCATATATAAAATTATATATCTTTATTTTATTTAAATAATAATAATAATAAATTAATTCGTCCCTCCTAAAAAAATATGCTGGCTCCGCCACTGGCTCGAAAAATGTCCACCATAGTGCGTTCAAATCGGACTAAGGTGGCCAATAAAAGAAACAGTAATGTCGTAGTACGTCCTTTACTGTAGGCCAAACTCTATCTCTCTCCTCAGTTTCAAAATAGCTATTTACATCCCTTATGTCTCGAATACTATTAATCTTCCCCTTTCATTTGAGTTGGCTGGTCAATCATACAGAAAATATACAAAATGACCGAAATATCCTTCCAAGAAAAAATTATAATAAATAAATAATTCAAGAGAATAATTAAAAAAATAGATTATTGAAATAGAATTTCAATATTTTACTTACAAAATATTATTTTTTTTATTTTTCATGAATTTTATAATAATTTTATCTTGGAGGCTCATTTCGGTCTATTTGAATGTGGTTTAACGGTCTAATCTAACAGAATACAAGATTGGTCATATTTAAAACATAAGGGACGCAAATCACGATTTTAAAATTTAGGGACCGAGATTAATTTTGGCTTACAATTAAGGGGGCCTATTATTAATGATGATACAGAATCTAAAATTCACCTGGCCGCATAACAAATACACGTCCAAAAAGTTATATAGAACTGGTCAAACCCAGTAAGCGATCCACGAAGAAGAACTCCCCATGATTAATTATATACGATGGGAGAAAAACCGCCCACAAGGATCGTGGTATGGACGGTTTAGAGACGGGAAAAGGTATGTGGAATTTACACAGGAAAAGAATTATATTATTATTGTGAGTGCACAAATAAGAATGGAGCTAACTTAATCATAGGAGGGTTTAATCACAGGTGGAGGAGATTTTTTCTAATTTATCGTGCAGAAAAATCTTTGGAAGCAAGAAGGGTGCATGCAGTAGTTCCAAATAGGATCATCATAAATGAACTAGTTGATGAGTCGATTCATCAATTATGATATTACCCCAATGACTAAGGATAAAAGACAAAAGAGTACAAAGAGAACAACATACGTGTAGCTCTCCTCGAGTTGCTTTTAAGGCTAGATGCATGCTTGTCTCTTCAGACGAAGAACATGAAACTTCATTAGTCTTCTAATATCATCTAGAAAGGAATAAGATAACTAAAATTGGTAAATGTCTCGATCGAGTCGTTTGAGAAAATAACTATTATATATTGTTCAATAGCATGCTTATATTCCTTGCTTTTTCTTACTTTCTTAATTAACATGGATTCACCATGGAGAGATAATAATAATAATAATAATAATAATAATATTTATTATTATTAATCAGGAAAGCCGCCCTTCAAGGAAAACCCAGCTGGCAACTTGCAACTGATCATGAACTTGAATCTGGGTCACATAAGCCAAAAATAAAAATAAAAAAAGCAGAAAAAAATATGGTTAGGAACGTATGGTCGTCTAGATTCTAGTACACCAAGATGGCATAACCCTGAAAGAAACTGTAAATGTTATATTTCCACCCAACGTGTTGGGCAAGATCTCCCTTTAATTTTCTTCCATGTGAAAGAATCAGGTTCTCATATTTTCTTTATTGATTGTGGGAGCCATTTGTTACACTTAAATAACCAATTAATAAATGATGGAGCCGGGGAAAACAAAACACAAAATCTAGCTATGCAATTGGAATCGGTTCAAAGTTTTAAAAAAATAACAAAGATAAAATCGCTCTAAATTCTAAATATCCAACTGATGAACTACAATCAAAGTAGGAAAGAAATAATGTAGGAAACAAACTAGGAAATAAATAGTAAACAAATAACCAAATTTGAAAAAAAAAAGACCTTAAAAATCATTTGTCTATCATGGGAGGGGGTGCAAAGTGTCAATACCCCCGGCCATAGTTGGAGTGCGCGCAAAGTGTATTTTTTTCCAAATAGCAAAATATACATAATAAGCGTGAGTGAATCTTGTGGACGACATGTGGATATTTACCATCAAATTTAACGGCTAATTCAGTTATGGAGTACAAATAGATAAATTTTCAAAATTCATAGACTCAATGTCACGAAATTGATAGATGGGGTGCAAAGCAAAATGTATTTTTCCAATATATATATATATATACATATATATATATATATATATATATATATATTCGCATGGCCCATGGCCCATGGGGGTTGTCACTTGTCACGCAGCCTCGACCTCACAGGGAATGGGCATCTGGCAATGGGGGGTATGTGCATGATTCGAATGTTAGATATGCATATCTACCCGTCATATGCCATGTCCTCTCAAAAGAAAAGGATCGGGCCTCGGGCCGACCAACGAGTTGCAGAAGTTGTAATTTTATAGAATTCATTCTCTGTAAACATCATAGAAAGGTATAGATCATAGAGAACTTCAATTAGCTTATTCAAATTAGTCAAACCCTATTAGGTCTTAATCACGGCCTATATAATAAAGGATCAACCAAGTGGTCTTGGGCCAATAATTCAAGTAAATTGCTAAACTAATTTATACATGTCATACATGACTAGTTATATTGTATAAATTAATTAAATGTACAACCTGTAACTAATAAACCTACTTTCTACGCGTTAATTCTTTTTTTATGGGTACGTATAACCTATTGTTATAAAGTCAATGGAAACAAACAAAAAAGAAAAGTACGTGTATATATTCATTCCAATGGTGTGTTCCTTAATTATCTGAGCAGGCCTTGATATAGAGATCTGAAAAGAAACCTGCAGTTTTTTTCAAAACCATGGATGCTACAAAGGGGTAAGATCCTCACCATAATCTTCAATAATTGTCATTTCTATGATTTCAATCTAGTACTTCTTTCTCTCCTCTTCATGTTAATTTTTGTTTCCGGTGGCTAATTCCAATTAATGATCATGAAGCCCAAATATTAATCTTCGATCCAATGCTTCAAGATGTACAACTTCGTTTGTAAGCTTGTGATTTTAGTTGAACTTCTTCTGTTTTATGATTAATTGGTAGGCCGGGAGATGTTAACACGGTCGACGTGCATGCAGCTAAAGATCTTCTCGACTCAGCTGGTTATCGGTATTTGGATGTAAGGTGTGTATCGATCATATATATGAATGGGTTCAAAAAATTTGACTAATTATGGTTAACTTTTCATTTTTTATGGTACGATACCATTTGTCAGCTTGATGCACATTAGAAGCTAGGCAAAGATGATAACAACGTACGTGGTGTAAAGTATATATATGAACCAATTAATGTTTAATGTACAGGAGTGTGGAGGTGTTCAACAAGGGCCATGTCAAAAACGCATTAAATGTTCCTTTCATGTTCGTCACCCAAGAAGGTAATACTCAATAGCTTGCTTGTTTATGATGTTGTTTGGTATCCTCCAGTTATATAGTAGTTAAGATATTCCTCATTCGGAAAATACTTCTGACGATCTTATAATTACAACATGTAGAAATCAAGGTGAATTTGGAAATCCTGCAAACCAATTTCGCCAAAATGTTGCTCATAGTGTGGTTCAGATCACCATTTGATCTTGCCCCGTAGGTTAATCTTCTTTTAAGTTTCTTGGTTCTTTTGACAAACAGGTAGAGTCAACAACCCCGACTTTCTCACACAAGTAGCTGCCATTTGCCAGAAGGAGCATCACTTGGTTGTGGTAAAACATGATATTTTTTCAATAACCCATGCATCATTACAAGATTTAAAACTAAACGATACGTACGTAGACTTTTAGCAGTAACTATTCAAGAAAATGTTGCCCAACTATATCAACCTGATCAAGACCTAGCTAGTAACCCTAAAATCCTATATTGGAAGTGATCTGGGACCATGAAACCACATATTAACTTCCTTGGTCTTTGGGGTTAGTGGTGGATTAAGGCACAGTTTTAATACCACATGATCACCTGCATGTTGATGATAAACATAAATTACCAGTACTACTACTGAATCGGTTGTTATTATTTTGTCTTGAAAATGTTTTAAGGGTTGCAACACCGGAGGCAGATCACTTCGTGCTTCTGTTGCTCTTCTTAATGCTGTAAGTTAAAGCAAAGTCCTTAACTCTATGTATATACATGATGGTTCGATTTTTCTAACACTGATAATGAATTAAGTGGTACCTGGATACAATATTTGGTGGTGGCACAGGGCTATGAGCATGTGACTAATATGGGAGGGGGTTACAAAGCATGGGTGGAGAGTGGCCTTGCTGGTGATGACAAACCAGCAGAGTAGCTCAAAATTGCTCGTCAGTTCCGCCCTTGAAATTGCTTATTTCTGTACCTTAATTATTTGTACGCGTTTGAAGAGAGTACATTACTCGATTTGATGGATATTGCTCTTTGTTGGGTTTTAACGGAATAAAGATGGGATAAAGTTGTGACTTTATCCAACCCAATCAACCAAGCATCAAATATTGTCTTTATTTCCTACAGCTATATGTATATATATCGTATGTTAAAATTGTTCCTTTCATGACGTGATCTCATTTTCAATCTAAAACATTCTTCTCCACGTACACTCAACACCAATCCCAAAAAAATAACAAAAAAATAACCAACCGCCCCCTGTAATAACTAATAAACACACATATTTTCACATAGAAAAGTCTGCGAACGTGCTAGCTAGCTCTAACGTTCGCCCACCAACAAAGTGCGCGCATATAAGCCTCAAACTAAAATCTTATACTATCAATGTGTCATAAATATATGGATGATGTCAAAAATCATCAAGGAATAGAACGATCAGCGAGCCTGAATCTAATGCTCGAATATGTAAAAGAAAACTGAGGTGGTCTCAGAAGGGAACCTCTAATGCCTAAGTCAGAGAGATTATAAAAGAATGATATGAGAGCTAGTAATCTGAATGTCTCAATTAGTGGGGTGTACCTTATCTTTTATAGGCCAGGAGAGGTGCAATTTTACTATGAATGAATTATTCGGCCAGTTAAGACTCAATGTCCTATTAGAAATATGAGAGCTAGTTTCCTTATAGTTAAAACTCTTAATCCTATTAGGAATATGAGAGTTGTTCTCTCTTATCTGATAGAGGGATATCTTATCTTTATAATAAATGTTTCTACAAATTCGTGCATGTATTCATTGTATAATAATAAAATCGTCCCTCTATTTCAGCTGTCTTTTCCCTTAAACTCAGATATTGAGCTAGATTAAATCTCAATATGTGCATCAATCGGAGAATGACACATGTCCGACTAGGCCAACTCAACGCCACTCATGCTTTGTCTTCAATATCTACCTCCCGGCTATTATTAGCACCATAAACACAACCAACAGCCACCCTGTAATAAACACAGATTTTTCTCATAGAAAAGTCTGCGAACGTGCTAGCTAGCTCTAACGACGTTCGCCCATCAACAAAGTGCATATAAACCTCACACTAAAATAATCAATGTGCCACAAATATATCATAATATATATATTCCACCATGCACACTACGCAATCTTTGCCATGATTTGAATTTGATCTGGTCCCGAGGCCTAGGCGAACAAAAAGTTGGCTTAATCGAATATGCATGACTTCATCTCACATACATAAATGCTTGATTCCTTCGGCAATAACAAAAAATAAAGTCCAATTTAATAGGATGTTGAAACTATAAACAGAACACAAGAATAAATAATTAAAGAAGCTCAAAAATTTTAATCAATATATCGATCGATTGACCCTTTATGGTTGTTTTAGGTGAAACTTTTTTTTTGAGTTTCCGGTCATGAGTATATTAATTCTCCAAAGTGTTTGTACAAAGTTTTGGCATGCCCCATAAGTACTACATGAAAAGACGCAAGAGAGAAAACTATACTTTCTCTTTGCTGTATATATATACTTTCTCTTTGTTATGTATTACAAATAACATATACCCAGTGTTAATTGTTTGACCCAAAAAGGAAAAAAAAAACTATTTTGACTGATAATAAGGTTGTGTTTTAATTTGGACTCATAAATTTCTAGATCAAGGCCTAGACCCAAGTGCTTTCATCCACTTTGGAACCGGAAAGGATGAAAGATGGAAGGAGTTAGATCCCAAAAAATTAAGATCAACCATAACAAAAAGGCACCCGGGAAAGGCAATAACGAAAATTAGGATCTAAAAATTGCTCTGGCTTGCATCAAGTTCGGGACATTTTTAGGCCCATTTCGTGGAAAGTTAGCAACTTGAAGTTTGAAAAATCCAAAGTAAAGCGTTTGACGGAGGGGAATGCTGTTTTTTGTTCCGCTTTATACTAGCCGCATAGATTTTCTTACGAGGAGCTCAGCCAGGCAACCAATGGGTTCTCCAGTGAAGATCTTCTGGGCTCGGGTGGGTTTGGCAGAGACTACAAAGGAACGCTGTCAAACAGCACGGAAGTCACACTCAAATGCGTGAACCACGATTCGAAACAAGGGCTGAGAGAATTCATGGCAGAGATCTCAAGCATGGGCAGGCTCCAGCACAAGAACTTGGTTCAAATGAGAGGATGGTGCAGAAAAGGCAATCAGCTTATGCTTGTGTACGACTACATGCCCAACAGAAGCCTCAACACATGGATCTTCGACCAGCCACGGCTGGGAACAACGACACTAAGTGCTCGCTCACTATCCCGCTTGTGTAGATTAATGATTATGATAATTACTGATGATGTCGGGAATCACCAAGCTAGAGCTCGGAGCTGATCAATCCTGCAAGAATCACCGAGGGGGGAATGGTCTCTGATAAAGTCTCTGATACCAAAATTAGATCTCAGAAAGCATTTGAGATTAGAGAATATAATTCAGCATACGGAAAAATTGGAAGGGGTACCTTGATTTTATAAGGGTGTGAAAACCACAAATCTATTGGAAGTCTAATACCTCAAAGAGCTAAGTCTTGGAGTTCTATTATGAGAGTGAAAGGTTCCGATCAAATAGGTTCCTTTTGAATGCCGATCATATAGGTCCTCTTTAAATATCCAGTTAGAAGTCTAACCTCTCAAGGATTCCTAATGGGAGATTTAAATGGTCGGGTTGAAATGTCGGCAGCAGGTCAAGCCAAGAGTGGCCAGGTCTGATTGGGTCTTACAACTTATGGTCTATCAGTAGTCCCCCTCTCTTCGACCATCACAAAGCGAGCAAAAGATCTTTATTTGCTACCGGGCTAATGGGGTGAAAGTGCCCCATCGCACTTTCGGCCCAATTTGTTTTAAATTTCGAATAAGCTCGAGAAACGGCGTTTATACCTAGTGTGCGACACACGCTACCGCCATTACTTGCCTCGCAACCTTACCCTGTCACACTCACTCAGTCTTTTCACATTCTCACAAGAAATCGTGTGATTTCTCCACGATTGTCAGCAACGACGGTTTAGAGTTGGGAGGAATGCCAGAGCCAAAGGGGAATGCTACCACCGGCAAAGAAGGTGATGATCCAGTCAAAGGTGTGCCCAATTGCACCACCTAATCTAGCGGGACTTCGGGCCAGATTCGGCATTTCTTCCACCATTATCATGCTGGTGCCCGAAGCACACGAGCTGGGGGGGGTTTTACGACGCCTTGTACGTCGTTGCAAGATTTCCATTATCCCAAGAGTTAGGAGGCCTAACGACCTTACAAACTCAAATTCGAACCAATAGAAACATACCTAAAACTTGAGCCTTTGTTTGCATGCACTTTCACTAAGTGACTAAATTTGTGGAAGAAGGCCTATAGTTCCTTAGATGAACGTCTCTGGGACATCACACCTGATTTGGGGATGAAGGCCTACAGTTCCTTAGATTTGTGGTTGAAGAACTTTGGGGATTTATGAGCTACAGTTGGTCGTGGAATTTGGCGGAAACATGAGAGCTAGGGTTCTTTATGAGATTTGGAGGGAAAATGAGTGAAATTATGTTGCACGGGTAAGGGAGAAAGAACATGGTCGGATAACGTTGAGGCTATTTTAGTCTTTGTCCACACTTTAATTGATGTGGCAAGGGCAAATTCATCAATTCAGTCATCATTGCTAGTGTGCCAACCCAGTCAACGAGATTAACAGGTGTCATGTTTTAATAGGCCGTGACGTGGATTGGTTTAACACGTCAGCAATTTCCGTTAGATTGTAGAAGGAATTTGGATGAAAGGGTATATGTGGGAAACGTGTAAAATCCCAAGGACGGAAAGGGAAAAAAACCTATGAATATTTCTAGGAAAAGTTAATACCACATGGACAACGTTATAATTTAACCTAAATAATTCGAGTAGAAGCAATAAAAATAAATAAATAAATCAACTTGAACCCTCGCATCGTCCAATCAATATATATGATGAGCAGCCCCACGATCGACTATTATTGTTTCTCAACGAAAGCATGCAGTCATTATTTTCGCCGCCTGCAAGTAGTTCTTGCATTGTATATGTATTGTTGGATGTACTACGTGTATATATTATATACATGTGTAAGGTTAACCTAATTAAACTTACAATAATACTGGTCATCGCCTCATTAACATATCGCTTTGACTAATTCCTATATAATTTCCTATCATTAATTCAAAATCACAATGATTACCAACTCAATATGTTCATTCCTAAGTTCTTATCAAATTTACTCAAATAGCAATTATTACAATTAACTAAATTCATTACTAGTTAGTGATCTCAATAATATATATCAAAGAATATCATACTCTTATACTACATCGTTACTTAATTTTTTTTCTTCTTTTTACATCCTACATATATATAACTCTGGAAACGAAAATATACAAAAGAATCCAGAATAAAAAAAAATATTAAACCATTAGCAAAATTTGGTGAGGAAACAAACTAGAGCAACGAATTGTATTTGCTGATCTCCCTGCTTTTTTTTTTTTGGTTTGGGTTGAGGGGATATTTAATTCATAAGATGTTGCGCGTGCATAATTAATTAAATAAAAAAATAGACTTCAGTTTTTTTTCGTATTTATAAATATATATATATATATATAATTCGATTTTATATTTTTTAAATTTTGATCTCGTCAAAATTTATTTTATATAACTAGTCCCCATAAGGTTTTAATTCTAGTTTCGTGTCTCTGTATAGGTTCATATGCTTTACCAGATGGTCCTGTGAATCCTTATCAAACTTTTATAAAAAATCTAAAAAAAAAATCAACTTTCTAAATTCATTTCACAACATTTAACTTCGTCCAAATCTGTTGATGCATTATCCAACTGAAGAAGGGAGAAAACTGATGACCAAACAGAAGGGAGCAGAAACTCGGACAGGAGGGAGGAGGAGAAGGGGGGGGGGGGATATACAACAAGAACATGGTCCCACCTTTTTACAAAACGCCTCAACTTTACTCACAGACGCAGACAGTACAAATGTTGTCTTTCAAGTCACATCCTTACAACCTTATAAACTACAAAACCTGTATGCTGTAATCTTCATCGTGAAGCTATTATCTTATTAACATAGCAGAGCTTCCATGCTCTACTATCTATAAATATTCGGTCTCATATGGTCATCATAAAACAACTTTTCTGCAGGAGGTACGCCACCTCCCCTGCTGGGAGATGTTCGTGAAAATCCTTCATCAGAGTGCATCCAAGGCAACAATTCAGGATAGGAGGTATACGATCGATAGGATGGATAGGAGGGATGTCTAGGATATGCAGGATTGGGGTATCTACCAGAAGAGGACGGGGTATTATCCAAGTGAGAACCAAATTGTGGCTTCTCAGTGGAAACTCTTGAGAAGGTCTCTGCATAACGGCTGGTGAGATACCGATCAGAGGTAGAGAACCCTGATCTAGTCTCCAAGTAAGGACTGGTGACCATTTGATCACCTGCAGTTACTGCAACTCCCTTATTGGAGAAATAGTTTGCATTACTTGAGCCTGAACCAAGGAAGTTTCCTTGCTTACCAGCTGCAACTGAAAAATCTGTTGGCAGCCGAAAAAGCCCAGCACATCCAACTGGAATCTCCATCGAGTCCCCAGTAGTGTTCAAGGTAGGCACAAGAGGTTCAGCAGCTTGAGTAACAGATGTACTTTCACTTGAAGGCGCTTGTGTAATTTTCTGTTCCAATGATACCCTTGCCTTTTTAAGTGCCTCCAGCACACTACTTAAACCACCAAATGGTTCATGTGGCACCAATGCATAGACATCATTTTGGCTCACTGAGGAATCTCTTTGACTGAAACTACTGTCCGCATTAGATGAAGTCAAATGTGCTGAATAGTTTCCAGGAGATCCATTGGAACGTGGCTCATGAGGGGAGCCATGTGAAGGTTGATGATGATTGGTTGCTAGCCTCCCCTGATTTTGCTTACCCTGTGTTGTAGGGAATGCAAATTCTTTAGCCACAGATTCAGAAGCAACATTATTACTGTTAGCCTGATTCTGAGTGTCTCCCATTCCAACATGTGAAGGTGGCAAAATAGCACGGGGCGGAGTTTTGGGCTGTTCTTTAGAGAAGAAAACATCTGTAGCCTCTGACTTTGCAGCATGGGCATGGAAGGCAACTGTCTCAGGAGGGTATGAAGCTTGTGGCTTGACCTCATCTCTTTCCTCTGTGATATCCGAGTGATTCCCAGGATCACATGAATCCTAAACAATTGATCAGGAAGTTGGGATTTAGTGGGAGAACATTTTGATAGAAGGGAAAGAGCAATAAAGAAACTAGCCAAGCACAACTGAATTCAACCAGGGAGAAAGAGATCATGACTGAACGGTAAATAGTCTTCTATACTTTGTTTATACTAACATCCCTCAACTATGCATATCAAAATTGCTGTGTTACATTGAGCATTATATACTTTCAAGAGATTTTTGGTATGGGAAGAGAAGTCACCATCTGCTGCTACAAAATATAATTACTACTTATCATATTAGTTTTCGTTGATCAAACTTAGGGGCATGCTCAAGATCACTGCTTGTTTTCTTCATTCTAGAAATATAAAATAGGAAATCGTGTTGTTATTGTTAAAAATATTGATTAACTGATCAGGTTCACATTTTTCTATCAGCTCAAGTCTTTGGGATAATTAGTAATTTTATATCCCATCGAAGCAGTGGTCTTGAGTTCAACTTTTCACTCTATGCTTAGATTCCTAATCCAATTACCTATTCCACATGTTTAGCCCTCTTATTAAGGGAAGTCAGTTCAAAACATAGAGAATGTCGATGATATTAATTACACAATTAGATTTATTTCTTTTTATGAGATTAAAATTTTAAGATAAGCACTGATGTTGCAATTATTTTTCAGATTTTTTAACCAGTGACATGTTTGGGAATCACAGCTTTATTGTGCTTGGACCAAAAACAAACAACCAATGACGTGCATGTAAACTTGTATACGGTGGGTGCTAAAAGACTTCAATTGAAAGAGCATGGCTTCAGAACTTCTTGGGAGAGGTTGCGGTAGCAATCCAGATGGATGGCAATAATCACATCAGTGTAGCGGCCAAGCAAATTGTATTAATGGGTGGTAGGTGAGGGGGAAAGTGTGCCATAGCAGTTGTAGCAGTTGGGCAAGCGTTCTACCCATGCTCGTTTTGTTCACAACACGTGTCTCCTAAGTATTGTGCCTAATCATTTGTTTTTAAAATTCCATCGAAAGCCCTCCTACCAGACCAGCAGCTGATCTTTGCAGAGGCTCTCTTCGTAGAATAATAGTGACACACTACCAACTTGAAGCAGAAACATCCCATAAGCTCAAGCACAAATGCAATTTCCTCTAAAAAGATGAGATGGAGGATGAGGAAACCAATTCAAAAGCCATTTGATGCCTGTCTAACTTTTTAAAAATAAACTTAAAAAAGTAGAAGCAGAAGCGTTGATGATTAAAGTATTTACCGGTGTACCAGTATTGTTTTCTCTGAACTTCTCCTCCCATTCTCTTTGAGCTTTCTCCATTGCTTCATATTGGCCAATAAGTTGCGCCTGATCTTCTAGTGCTTTCTCCATGTCTTTGTCTTTTCCGTATTCATTCCGATCCAAGTCATCTCCTACATTTACATGTTTTTCGAAGCAACATGGATGTGGACCATCCACTAAAACTTTCTCTTGGATTTCAAAACCTTCTTTCAGCCCATTATCCGAGCAAATTGGAAAACCTTTGGAAGAGTTGGCCACTCCATTCTCTGCAGAACCTAGCTCGACAGGATTTGTCTTAAACTCCTCAACAATATATCTGGAAACCCAAGACAAACTACCATAAGTTTCTTCTACGCAGAGGTATAGAAGACTTGACAACCAAATAGGAATAAGCAACTATATTGAGTATATCAGTATAAAACAGGACCTAAGAGAATGAAGCAGAATCTGACCAGCAAATGAAAGAAACCAGGAAATTAAACAGCCATCCTCTACTGGGCCTGTAATACTTCAACTCTAAATAAAATCATTTTCACCAGAAAAAAAATGTTGTTGTATGGTTTAACCTCTCTTTCTTTCCCTTCCTTTTTCCTTACTAGTTTTCCTTATCATGTAATAAATATGGTCAGCACAAATCAAATAGAAACTTTGTGAACGACATGATCAAGACAAATATGTCGTAGATGGGTTGTCAGGGTTGCATCGAAGTTCTTCCACAAGAACTACATGCTCATTAATCTGTACCCTGTTTAGTACAGCAAAACCAGCATGACTCTAAACTTTCTTTTCATGGTTAATAAAATTTGGCAGAAAGAAAATAGGTATTCACACAAGCAATTAGGATTTAAAAGGGAAAAAAGAATGAACCGACCCTGCCTCTCTGTGTCTTATTTGGCGGTATGATTTACCAGCACATTGTTTTGGGGAAGAAGAACCCGAGGAAGCAAAACTGCTCTTTCTCCGAAGAGAGGAGTCCTTGTACTTCTGAAGAGAACGTACCGAATCATTGCGACCTTTCCAAGACAAGCTTCTACCACGAACTGGAGAAGCATCAAGGTCAGAACCTGAAAGTTCCTCCAATTTGTTTCCACTAAGGTTTGAATTGACAGAGCTTCCCTCTCCTTTTGTAGGCTTACATCCCACTTTGGATTCACTGTCTTGATCTGAGCTCAGATCAAATTCTTCAGATACATCGCTTATCCCTTGGTTTTCCAAAATGGCAACAATATCTGATGTTGCCTTCTCAGCCCTCTTTCTTTGTAGAGACTGAACCTTTAGCTGTTCCTCCAATTCTGCTACCTAATACATGTATATAGCACATACATTTCAGGACTACTAAAGGAATTTTGGTGGGTGGTTTTGGGGGTTGGGGGGGGGGGGGTTCTTCACTCAGTAGATCAAAACAAGGTTAACTCCACAGGAAAACATACCCTCTTCGCTAGTTCATCAGCTCTCTGTCTTGCACTTCTAGAGACGGATCTTTCTGACAGCAACCTTGCCCGAAGAAATTCCACAGTCTTTGCATTTGAGTCCTCCATGCCACAGTTTTCCCTGATAATTAAGGACCCCAATAATCAATAAGGAAGATCAAAACAAATCCTGAAACATATGTATGTCACACAGCACAAACATAATTACCTCATTACAATTTTACCTTCAACTTGAAATGGGTCAACGCGCATAGACTTGTGTGGCTATAGATCTATACACATATCAAGCACTGGAATCTAAGATTACTTAAGAAACGGAGTAACAAAATCCACTTTTTGTTTTATTGGACAATCTACCACGGCATTTGCAAACCTTCTCACTGAAATCTATTTAACCCCCCCACTCCGCCCCTTCCTTCGGGGGCCCAATAGAAAATACCAAATTTCGGATTTCGAAAGACTTCCGATCATTTGTCTCAAGCAGAAATACCTAAAGGATCTCCCTATATCAAGCATGTAAGAATATTATTTCGATCAAGAACTGACTGAGAAAACATAATAACCTAACGCTTCACAGGATGATGACATTCTCTAACGTGGAGATAAAAGCAGCCAAAAAGACTTACATGGAGAGCTCAATAATTTGAGCCAGGGGAAGGGAATGACAGTGATTCCACTCATAGATCCAGAACAAGGAACCACAGTTGTTGAAAAAAAAAATCAACACGTAATTCACTGCCTAGGAAGAAAGCCCGGAGAAATTCCTACCAAACAATAACTAACACATTTTACAAATCCTCATTTCCGAAACAGAAGCTGAGTTGCTTATATCCAAATACCCTAACTAACAGTAAAAAGCGACAGAAATAAGAAACGGAAATCGTATTGTAAAATATTATAGTTATAGTTGAAAAACTTTTTTTTTATAAATTAGAATTGCACTTCAATGAGAGTTAAACTATTGGCTCTAGCCAAAGAAAAACATAATCTCAAACTTCTATTCTTTTTTTCCCCCACATTTCCTCAGCAATTACTTTAAGGTATGAGCTAATAAACCATCAATCCAGACACTCCGACGGTCATATGATTTAAAAGCAAATTTAACCACAAAATGAAACAAGACCAGTTGATCCTTGCTTTCAAGCTTTCAATTCTCAACTTCTCTTTGTCTACTATCGGCAACCAAGCAAAAGAACCAACAGAAGCATAGTCCAAACACCAACAAGCAAAAACCACAAAAAGATGCATACAAAAACCAGAAAACCAATATTCTAAAACGACAAAAGATAATAGAAACCCTAACTGACAGCACCAAAACAAAAGAAACGGAGAATACCCAGATGATCACTACCTCTGAATCTGATCTTGGTTGTCGTGGCCAGGATTAGGCATTGTCAAAGAGACAAACCCCGAACCAAACAAGACCTCGACTTCAAAACCCACTTCCGCAACAAAGAGAGACACAAAACCCACTTTGACGAAAAGGAGCTCGTTTGTCTAGAATCCAGAAGAACAAATTGAACAGGACCCAAATGTGTGATTCACATAAAAGAAGAGAAATGAGAGAACTTGAGAAAGTTTGGTCCTACCTAAGAAGGAAAACTCCTCGAACCACAACCGAGGACTTTTACTTTCACTGAGAGAGAGAGAGAGAGAGTTTGTTCCATGGGAACGGAGAGAGAAGCTTCATTTTACTCGACCATTTCGAACAAAGATGGGCCAAAAGGCAATGACGGTTTTGGTCCAATTGGAATCTTTGCCTTATTTTGTCGCAAGTCTCGCTAAGAAGAGAAAAAAAAATTCTGTCTTCGTTCTCTTTCGCTTTGTGGTCGATCCCAATTTTTCTTCACCTTTCGCCCAAAAAAGAAGGGAAGGGAAAATCCCATTTCCACTTTCAGAACCTTTCTCAATAAAGAATTATTCCCTAGGGCGAGTTATGTGAAAACAAATAAATTAGACCTTCTGCCTAGAATTTTTTTTAATAAATTATAATACACTACCTCCATTTTTATAAATTGCAATAATTCCTCACCGAGACTTCAATAAAAATATACTAACAAAATATTATTATAAGTGAGTTAATAGCATCATCATAATTTGATTTTCCGAAACAATATGCTCTATATATGCAACAAAGGGTGGGTTTGTGTGGTAAAATTTTTGGTATTGGGTTTAGTGTTGGTATTGGGTTTAGTGAAAAAGTGAAGAGAGATGTAATATTTTATAGTTTTTGTAATTTTTTATATTTTTTGAAGGAAGAGAGAGAGATTATATTGGAATATTTTATTAGGAGAGAGATAAAATTTTGGGTAAAATTTTGTGACAAACGCAGCCAAAAGAAGCCCTTTTAATGATATTTATGGATATTAGTTTTGATGTGTGTTTAGATTAAAGTCAAGGTTTGACTTTTCCTTCAATCTGAACCGAAACAAATTATCCAGGAAAAATTAAAATAAGTTCGTATTATGTGTTTCCCAAAGGTTGTGGACTTTGCATTATATTTGCCCATGCAAAAACACTTCAAATTAAAGTCAACGTACGGGTCTCTTAGAAGTTAAGAAAGAAGATTAAATTTTATATAATAAAAAAAGAAGGAGAAGTATAGAATATGATTGTTACAAAAAATGGACTTATTTTAAAAGGATGAGATGTCATTTTCACATTTTTATCATAAATTATTTGTACAATTAATGTAACGATTTGTTTAATTTTAATTGAACTATCAGTCTAGAACATCCGACCTAATTTCGTTGACAACCAAACCGTTCCTTAATCCATCGTCAAACAATATTAGATTTTGTTTTGGGTTTTTTTTTTCTTTTAGAAGTTTAATGTTCTGATTTTTCCAAAATATCTTTGAATTACAAAATTGCTAGAGTTGTGTTATAATGTGTTAGGAAAACTTGCTAATAATATTAGGCTAGATATTTATTGAAATTATACAATTTACTAATAAGAAAATATCATTCAATTCAGGTAATAAAAAAAATGAGGTACAAGAATCTGTAAGATGATTAAGCTATATAAGTAGGAATTATGAACAGAGGCGGATCCAGGGGTGGGCGACCGCCACCCATTGGACCGGCAAAAAAAAATTGCATGTAAATTTTTTTTAATAAGTTTGTCTGGGCCTATGGGAGCCCGATTCCCATTGGCACATACCAATCCTAGTGTTCAGCCAGCAGCACCTGGACTTTTGAGAGCCCGACCCTATTGGCCCAGGCCATCCAAAATTTTACCTTCAGCCCAATATTGAAAGAAGAGGAAATCCCGAAAAGAATTACACCTTTTGGGCTAACCAAAGACAAAGGTGTCTCTGTCTTCCCCACGTTATGAGCAGCGAGCACTTCAGGTAACCCTGAGATAGCATGGGCCTTGATAGAAAGCCCAAAATGTGTTCGTCCTTTTGGGCTATCCAAAGGTAGATCTGATGTCGTTTCTTTACCCCCGTAACCCGTTCCTATTCTACAGTTCTGTCCGAATGCGAAAACAAAAAAGCTCCCGAGGGTTCACAAGCTAAAAGAGTTAAAAAGAGGGAAGTGACCAGTAAAAACCTCTCCTTCTGGTTTCTTGTCAATTGTTGACCATTTTATTATTCGCCTATTTTATTTGAAGGAATTAATCATCCAGCTCACTCCTTGCACTTCCCGTGAAGATTTTGGGATATAATGGCTAACTTGTTCATTGAATGATAGTGCCTTTCCAAACCGAATTCCATATCTGACCAAAATAGTGCCTTTTCAATTACTTTCACCCTCAAAAGCTTTCATAGATCCATTGGTCAATTACTAAGGACAGAAACCACGAGATGTTAGTGACCACAAAGTCAGAGGGTACAAATATTTTTTTCCACCACCATAATCCTATGCTTCCCCTTTATCCACTGTTACTACATATTCTAATAAGGTTCAAAAGTCCAACCACTCTACTTCATTAGTAGAAGCCGGCAGAGGCAAAAAAAGATTTTAGAGAGACCCACCATTTAATTTTCTTCTCATTCTTTTCATAGGCACTCTTTGCTTCTGGGCAGAACACTCGCGGCCCTCAAATAGATCAGTCCTTAAAGTTCTCATGGTCACACATTCCAAATTGGATGCTAAAACAATTTCCTTTTGTCAAAGGACAATTCATTCCTTTTGTCGCATTTTATTATTACGAAGATTAATATAGGATAATCAGAAACCGTCACCGCTAAGAACCGATTTTTAAAATTTGTAATGTTTTTAATCCTTAATTTTCGATATTTTAACTATAAGACATTTTTTACATTACGTTGGAATTTTTTTTTGTCATTTCACCTTATGTGTTCGACTCCCTTCAAATTGGATCCTGGATCCGCCACTGATTATGAACAGAAAAAGCACGAAAAAAAAAGAAAAAAAGAAAAGATAGAACCCTGAAAAAACATATATTTGAAGGATCAATCCTCTCTGATCAGTCTATCACCATTCGAAGTCTTGGTTATTATCATTCAAAGTACTCAACCTATTGGCTTCAATCCAACAACAGTTCCGTAGTGGGTTCGGTTACTATGTTGAGGCTTATGGTGCTGAGGGTACTGATGAACAATAAGGATTACATTTTCAAGATCTAAGGGCTCATAACACGTCACCTCAATTAATGAATCTGACCCGCGAATTTGATCTGTTTTACTGTTGACCCGCTATTTTGACCTGTTCAGGTGGCGGTCAACCTGTTCATAAAGCGGTCGGCCTGTTCATGTCGACCGGTTCATGTAGCGGTCGACTGTTTGTCCACACCAGAATGCGGGTCATTCACAGCTGAACAGGTTGAACCGGGTGGAGTTTTAATCTCAACCCTTATATCTTGAAAAATGGATCTGAGCCGTACATCAGTATGCTCGGCACCTTAGGCGCTCAGTATAGTAATCGATCTCATTCCGTAGTTCCTTTACGTGAAAATTAGCTCGACGCTTGCTTGAGTAATCACCACCAAATGACTGGAACAATTCAGTGTGCAGATCATAGTAGACTATGTCTCTCTTGTCCCAGATCATAGGCAAGTAAATCTTATTATCTGCTCCTCTAGCCTCAGCTGGTTCCAAGAAAGATCCCCCCATACTGATATGTAGCGTTTTTTTTCTCAATCTTCTCACCCTTCGCCAGGTTACTTTGTGAGTGTTCAATCCTCTTCTTTTGGGTAAATTTGAGAGATTCGTTTCACATACATAAACTGCTTTCTCATTGTAATACTTCATGAATGCCGCTAAAATTATCTTCCCTTCACCGCTTTCCACCATGAAACTTTGGCGAACTACGTTGACAAACGCATTATTTCTATTATCGTCAAAGACAAACCGATCCCGAGGAAGAGGAGTTCTGGAAGCTGCATAAACGGTCCACTCACTTGGGTCGCCATTTGGATCAAATACAGCAATATGTGCTTCCTAATCCAAACAGTAGCACAACCCTTAGTATAAAACGAGATTGCAATTTGATATCCCGCCTGCAATTTCTCGAGAAGCCCAACCTTTTTCTCCACGTTTTATCATGACGAATACACATGGCCGGATGTCCATTAATCCAAGAACAAAGCAGTCGGAAGAAGTTGGGGAAGAGGAAAAGCACAGTACTGTTTCTAAAGGTTTCCATTCGGCCGGCAATGGAGGAAGCTCTACTTTTGCTTTTGTGTAAGGACTGTAGAAGAAGACACTTCTATGGTCCCGAGTTAAGAGTAACCAACCATACTTGGAGAAGTGGATACGTGACCCTAATAATTCTGGAATCTCCATTAGACTGGTCCAGTTTGTAAGTAGGATGATAGAATCTGCATTCGTGGCGGTCTGTCGACATCAATCACGGAAAACGAGAGTACTGTGGGGCATGATCAAGTATGGGTGGGATGTTAGAAAATTTCCTTAAGGTGACCTAATTGACATATGTAAATAATCTTTTAAAGTTTTAAAGATTATGGTGTCAGTTAAAATAAGATTATGGAATCTGTAGCAGATTCAAATTTAGAACTAATTGGATAAAGATTGCAATTTGATTTCTGATTTAAATTGGAATTCAAATTGTAACCAATTAGATAAAGTTTGCTATTTGATTTTGAATTTGAATTTGAATTTGAATTTGCTATTTGATTTTGAATTTGAATTACCTTGATGGAAGGAACAAATTCAAATCTACAACAGATTGAGGGTCCCTGACCTAGCCTATAAATAAGAGGCCTGTGTATACCATCTAATGCATTCTCTGTAAGGCATAGGCATAGGTTGGAAGAGCCTCACTAAAATACTTCATATTCATAAAGTTACTCTGTAGAGATTCTGATCGAGTGCTGAGCAAGATGGCTGGAGGTAAAGATCCTGCTATATTTATTCCGCTGCATTCACAATCAAATTGATTGATTGTAATTTTACTCTAACATGTGGTATCAGAGCCATCCTTCAAGCTTCTTGTTCAGTGAAGCGATCTACTGATTAAATTCAGATTGTCGCTTGAATCAAGAGCTAAAGGTTCTCTGTATCAGTGTTTTAAAAGAAAATTTTTTTCTGACTAACCGGATCTTTATTATGGTTCGATATACGTTATTTGTATGTTGAAAGAAGGCTATCTATTACGTTTTTACGAAAACATAATTTTCTCATAAACCTTTGTTTACAAGCTATTATTGTTTGTTTAGAAGCTTGTTGAACTGCACAAGTTTGACCGACGGTCAAGTATTAAAACTTATGTTTTTGTACTGCAATCCTTCTTCGGTTGATTTTAAGTTTTTTCTTTGAAAAAATCTTCAGAAAAAACTTGTTTTTGAATCTTTGGAATGCTGGAGAAAAGGGACCCACAAGGAGGAGGTGAAACTCACCACCTCCGTGCGGTAGCAGGTGGCCGGAGAGGAGGAAAACCTCCTCTCCCAGCCACGGGTTAAAAAAACCCGTGGCCTTCAAGGGCTGCCGGCGACGAGAGGCTCACGGCCTTCTCGTCGCCGGTACATGCGGCGGCGTCCATTGGGACGCCTGGCCGTGCGGCGGCGTCCCAAGGGACGCTAGGCCAAGCTCAGGAGCTGCCGCGGCAATTGCTGCCGCAGCGCCTGAGAAGAGAACACAGACCTTCGGGTCTGTGTTTCAAAGCAACCGGGTCGATGACCCGGTAATCCGGGTAGGGTTTCCTACCCGGACAAGTCAATTGGGCTGGGATTGGCCCAGCCCAATTCATGACCATTGGGTCAGCCCAAGGCCCTTGAACGAAAGTCCTGACCCGAATGGATCGGGTCAGGCGACCCGCGTGGGCGGGCTACGGTATGGACCGCCGGTCCGGTCGGACCGGATCGGACCGGACCGGCAGATTATATAATTATTATTTTTAATTTAAAAAAAAAAAACTTTTATGCTTTTATGCTTGCATTAATTTCTAGAATTATTATGATGTTCAATGTTTAATTGATTAAATTCTATAAATATTAGTTTATTTTATGCTTGCATTAATTTCTAGAATTATTTGGATGTTCAATGTTTAATTGATTAAATTCTAGAAATATTAGTTTATTTTATGCTTGCATTAATTTCTAGAATTATTATGATGTTCAATGTTTAATTGATTAAATTCTAGAAATATCAATTTACTTTTATGCGAGCATTAATTTCTAGAATTATTATGATGTTCAATGTTTAATTGATTCCATTCTAGAAATATTAAATTTATGCTTGATTTATTATATGAAAAATCTAATTATATAGATAGGTTGATCATGCATAAAATGTTTGATGCCTAGACCAAGCATGATTAAATGAACCTACTAAGGTTAGTGGGAATATGGGGTATGATCGAAGAATACAGGTCAGGGACAGTTCTGGCTAAGGCAAGTCTTGGTATTTAAAGGTCCTCAGACCTACCTCACTTACCTGGGAGCTCCCTTGCTTGTGTTTTAGAAAATACTATTGTCTCACTTTAAAGATTGGTTCATTTTTTATTCTTGGATTAAGATTAGGCATCTATAAAGTTGACGGATATTGATGAAGTCGTAATTATCATAATGATTTTCGGAGAGCCACAACATCCCAATTTTATATTGATGATTACATCAAGATTAATATATGAACTTCATAAAGTGAAATTAATCTCCGTGTGGTAACTAAATTATAAAATTGATTACTTTCCCCGCAGGGAAATTTTTTAATTTTGTGACTTAGTTAGATTAAAATAATAAATTTTGTATTAACAATCAAATTTTTTTAGGCCCACAGGTACGGAGAATTTTATTCTTAATATTTAAAATTGTTAGATTTAATAATAAAGAGTAAATTCCATGCATATGCAACCTTTGCCCATAGGTAGGTTGAAATTTACTATTAAATTGACATTGGTTGATTTAAATATGGTTAATTCATAGCAATTCAGTAGTTTTATGTTTCTTTGGTTATATTGCAGTTATTCCTTCTTCCCTAATTGATAGTTCGTTGCGTGTTCCAATGCTAAGTGGTGATAATTTTGCTGACTGGAAGCAAAGTTTGCTTTTCACTCTAGGGTGTATGGAATTAGATGAAGCGCTCCGTGTAGTGGAACCCACTATCATGGAATCAAGTACGCCACAGGAGATTTATTCTTATGAACGATGGGAGCGATCAAATCGTCTCAGTTTGATGTTCATTAAATCTCACATCATCAAGAGCATTAGGGGTTCTATCCCTGAAAGCATTAAAGCTAAGGATTTTTTAAAGTCCGTTGAAGAACAATTTGTTACTTCTGAAAAGGCATTAGCCAGCACCCTGATGAGAAAGCTGTCAAACAAATCAATAAAGAGTTCAACTAGTGTGCGTGAGCCCATAATGGAGATGAGAGACATTGCATCTCAATTAAAAACTCTGGAAGTTGAAATTTCTGACTCATTCTTGGTTCATCTAATTTTGAACTCTCTACCGAATGAGTATGGTCCATTTAAAATATCATACAACACACATAAGGAAAAATGGTCAGTGAATGATTTACTGACTATGTGTGTTCAAGAGGAAGAGAGACTGAAACTCGAGAAACCTGAGAAACCTGAGAGTTCTCACTTTGTTTCTCGTGCTAAGGGGAAGACCAAGAAAGGCAAGGTTGTCCACAACTTCAAGAAGGAGAAGAAGGTGCCAATTAAGATTAATGGCACTAAGGATACTTGTTTCTTCTGTAAGAAGAAAAGACACATGAAGAAGGATTGCCAAAAGTACCTAAAGTGGCTCGAGAAGAAAGGTATATTCCTTTCTCTTGTTTGTCATGAATCTTTAGTTGTTGAAGCTCCTTGCAATACTTGGTGGATTGATTCTGGTTCTACAATCCACATTGTGAATACATTGCAGGGTTTTCTCACAACAAGGAAGCCGAAAAGAAGTGAACAACGAGTTTACTCTGGAAATAAATTGTTCTCAAGTGTGGAAGCGGTTGGGACTTACAGAATAATTTTGAAGACTGGATTTATTTTAGATCTTGAAGATGTATTTTTTATTCCAAACTTTTCAAGGAATTTAATTTCAATTTCAAAACTTGATGTATTAGGTTATAGTTTTTATTTTATAAATTCAACTTTCAGTTTATTTCGAAATAATCAAGTTGTTGGTGGTGGAATAAAAATTGATGGTCTTTACAAAATTGAATTAGATCCCAACTTTGAGAATAATTGTTTGTCAATACATACTATTGGCATAAAGAGAAGGCTTATAAATGAGAATTCCGGTTTGTTATGGCATAGGAGATTGAGACATATCTCCATTGAGCGAATCAAAAGGTTGGCAAATGACGGAGTCTTACAAACTCTTGATTTTTCTGACCTTGACACTTGTATAGACTTTATAAAGGGAAAGCAGACTAACAAGTCCACTAAAGGTGCCAGAAGGAGTTCAAAGATTCTAGAGATCATACACACTGATCTCTGTGGACCTTTTCCTACTCCATGTTTCAATGGTCAGAGATATTTTATCTCATTCATTGATGACCATTCACGTTTCATGTATCTCTACCTTATTGATGAAAAGTCTGAGGCGTTGAATGCCTTTAAGACTTATAAGGCAAAAGTAGAGAATCAAAAGGAAACGAAAATCAAGATCGTAAGATCTGATAGAGGAGGAGAATATTATGGAAGGTACACAGAAAAAGGACAAATGAGTGGTCCATTTGCGAAATTCCTTGAAGAGGAAGGCATTGTTGCTCAATACACAATGCCTGGTACACCACAACAAAATGGTGTAGCAGAAAGAAGGAATCACACACTTATGGACATGGTAAGGAGTATGCTTAGTAATTCTAGTCTCCCTCAGTATCTATGGAGTGAAGCTTTAAAAACTGCTGTGTATATCTTAAATAGGGTTCCATCCAAGGCTGTCCCAAAGACACCTTTTGAGTTATGGAATGAGTGGAAACCTAGTTTAAATCACTTACACATATGGGGTTGTCCTGCTGAAGTGAGGATTTACGATCCAAATATAAAGAAATTAGATCCAAAGACAACCAGCGGATTTTTTATCGGACATCCAGTAAACTCCAAAGGATTTAGATTTTATTGTCCTACGCATAATACTAGGATTGTTGAATCAGGAAATGCTAAGTTTTTAGAGGATATTGAACCTAGTGCAAATTCCCAAAAGGTTGAATTTAAAGAAGCACAAGAGTTGTCTGAATCTTCTCCTTCTGGAGAAAGAATGTTTGTGTTTAGGAAAGATCAAATTGATTATCCTGAACCACAACCAGTTCAAGAAGAGCCAACTCATACAGAACAGGTTCAGACTGAGTCTACCCAACCTCTGCAAGATGTTGAGGAAGTAGAATTAAGACGGTCCTCTAGAATAAGGAAATCAACAATCCCTAGTGATTATGTTGTATACCTTCAAGAGTCTGACTTTGATGTTGGACCTAAAAGGGATCCAAATACGTTTTCACAGGCCATGAATGGAGATAACTCCATGTTGTGGTTTAATGCCATGAAGGAAGAGATGAAATCTATGGCAAAGAATCAAGTCTGGGATCTTGTTGACTTACCAAAGGGAGCTGTAGTCATAGGCTGCAAATGGGTTTACAAAACCAAAAGGGAAGCTTCCGGTAAAGTTGAACGATATAAAGCCAGACTTGTAGCCAAGGGTTTCACTCAAAAAGAAGGCATAGATTATCATGAAACCTTCTCTCCAGTATCAAAGAAGGATTCGTTTAGGATAATCATGGCATTAGTAGCTCATTTTGACTTAGAGCTACAACAGATGGACGTGAAAACAACCTTTCTAAATGAGGATCTTGAGGAGGAGGTGTATATGCGACAACCTGAGGGGTTTGGTGATAACAGTCAGAAAGCATGTAAATTAAAGAAATCTATATATGGACTAAAACAAACCTCCCGTCAGTGGTATATTAAATTTCACAAAGTTATTACTTCATTCGGATTTTTGGAGAATCTTGTGGATCAATGTATATACCTTAAGGTCAGTGGGAGTAAAGTAATCTTTCTAGTCCTTTATGTAGACGATATTTTACTTGCAACAAATGATTTGGGTTTGCTATATGAAACTAAAAAGTTTCTGTCTAAACACTTTGAGATGAAGGATTTGGGTGAAGCCTCTTATGTCATTGACATAGAGATTCATAGAGACAGAAAACAGAAAATATTACAACTGTCTCAGAAGGCCTACATTGAAAAAGTTTTAGAGAGATATGATATGAGCAAATGTGCTCCTAGTGTAGCACCTATCATTAAAGGGGATAAATTCTGTTTGGATCAATGTCCCAAAAGTGAATTGGAACAAGAACAAATGAAAGGTTTACCATATGCATCTGCAATCGGCAGTTTGATGTATGCTCAGGTCTGTACTAGACCTGATATTGCATTAGCAGTTGGTATACTGGGAAGATACCAAAGTAATCCTGGATTGGAGCATTGGAGAGCTGCAAAGAAGGTCATGCGGTACTTACAAGGAACCAAGAATTACAGTTTCACCTACAGACATGTTGACCATTTAGAAGTGTCTGGGTATACAGATTCAGATTTTGCTGGATGTATAGATAGCAGAAAGTCTACGTCAGGGTACATTTTTCTCTTTGCTGGAGGAGCCGTATCCTAGAAAAGTTACAAACAGACTATAGTTGCTACCTCTACAATGGAAGCAGAGTTTATTGCGTGCTATGAAGCCACTACACAGGCATTGTGGTTAAGAAATTTTGTTAGTGGTCTCAAAATTATTGAGTTTGTTGAGAGACCAATTAAGATCTTATGTGACAATTCTGCGGCAGTATTCTTTTCAAAGAATCATAAAAGTGGAAGCAGGAGTAAGCACATAGATATCAAGTATCTTAGTGTGAGAGAAAACATCAAGAGACATGTTGTTTCTATAGAGCATATAAGTACTAAGTTGATGCTTGCTGATCCCATGACTAAAGGTTTACCGGTAAAACAGTTTAAAGGTCATGTGGACCATATGGGGCTTGCAAATTCATTTTGTACTTAGTTTCTCTCAAATTTTGAATTACAGACATGAAATTATTGTAATAAAGATTTATTGCGCAAATTTTTTATTATTAATTGTTATCTATGGAGATAAATAAAAGGACCTGAATGACTTATAAGAAGTTCATTCATAAAGTTTTGATTCCCATAAAGTACTCATATAGTGAGTATTGTGCTGGTAATACATGGAAGGGACGACCGATTATGTTACGGTTTTACCGCTATGATTCGTGTGTAGCATTCATTATGTGGGTGGGAGGATTCCATAAACAGTTGGCCATACTAAAGAACTCCAGACACCATTAAGACATATGTCGTCAAGGTCAAGTGGGAGAATGTTAGAAAATTTCCTTAAGGTGACCTAATTGACATATGTAAATAATCTTTTAAAGTTTTAAAGATTATGGTGTCAGTTAAAATAAGATTATGGAATCTGTAGCAGATTCAAATTTAGAACTAATTGGATAAAGATTGCAATTTGATTTCTGATTTAAATTGGAATTCAAATTGTAACCAATTAGATAAAGTTTGCTATTTGATTTTGAATTTGAATTTGCTATTTGATTTTGAATTTGAATTACCTTGATGGAAGGAACAAATTCAAATCTACAACAGATTGAGGGTCCTTGACCTAGCCTATAAATAAGAGGCCTGTGTATACCATCTAATGCATTCTCTGTAAGGCATAGGCATAGGTTGGAAGAGCCTCACTAAAATACTTCATATTCATAAAGTTACTCTGTAGAGATTCTGATCGAGTGCTGAGCAAGATGGCTGGAGGTAAAGATCCTGTTATATTTATTCCGCTGCATTCACAATCAAATTGATTGATTGTAATTTTACTCTAACATGAGACTGGTCCGGTAATGCAGGTGCTTGATCGCCACGAGTTGCACACAGAACGGAAGGTAATAAAGTCCCCGGCGAATAGGTAAGAAGATACCAGACATAGAGGGTTAGGTGCATGGAAAGACAGACCAAGATATGTTTGGCTCTTCTTTCTTTCCTTGATCCTCCCCCACCATTAAATATCCAACAATTTCTTCACCCATGGACTCTCAATACACAGATTTCTTGATTATTACTCTAGAAACAATCCATTATATATAATAGAAAAAACAAAAACATAAGCAAAACCAAAAATATTAGAAACAGATGACAATTATATATAAAATATACTAATTATATATAGATATTGGAAAGTTGCAGTAAAGTATGTGTCCTATACAAACTGGTCTTTCTAACTAGGAGTAGGAGCACTAAATAAATGGGATGCAACGAAGGATTTGCATTAAAAAACTAATTATCCCGTATAATTATTTTTTAAAAAATTTAAAAATTTGTAACTTGATAAATATAGCTCCTAATTTCATGAAAACCAGTTTTGAAAATTTTTGGCTTTCATAAAATTAAATTTAAAGATAAGACTATAAAAATTAAATATGATTTACTGTTTCAAAAATATTTCGTAACAGATGAAAAATCTGGAGTAGGTTCTGTTTCACAACTCTTTACCCACTTTTCCAAATCACTCCCAATCTGGTTTAAACGCTTTGTATTTCATAGACCCTATAATAGAAAAGTCCTTTTACAGATCAAAGATGAAAAATCGCACCAAAACTGACTCCTAATTCGATCTGAACAGTACATGTATTTCATTAATGCTTTGCATAATAGTAATCTCTTGTTAGAACTTTTAGATTAGGATTGAATCTGGACTGACAGTCGAACCGGACTGTCCTAGAATCAGTCGGACCCAATTAGTTTGGGTCAATCCGGTCGAATTTGCCCTAGATTTGTTCAGCCCTACTTTCCACGCATGTCATCTGAACTGAAGGAAGGGAAATGGAATTTCTCCGGCCCATCAAAAACAGCGACAAAAAAAATCTTGAAGTTTCTCCAAAACTTGATCCACAACATGTTTTTTTTTGGGTTAATGGCAAAAATAGTCCCTAGGTTTTATGCCCATTATCAATTTGGTCACTGAGTTTTAAATTTGGTCACCTAAGTTCTTAGGTTATCATCATTTATCGATTTGGTCCTTCCGTCCAATTTCGTCTCCTCAGTGCATAGTCAGCTAACGGCGGGCCACGTCACCAACAATCAAATCGCGACACCTGTTTTTTTTAAAAAAAAAAAAAAATTCCACCTAGCACATTCATACAAAAAAAACTCCTCGAACGGGGGAGGAGATCCCCCGTTCGCGCGACCAAGGGAGCCCAAATCTGGGCTCCCCGTCACCGAGGTGGACGGCTCCCCTGCTCAGGGGTGGCCGGGAGCCACCCACCCCGGCGACAGGGAGCCCAGATCTGGGCTCCCCCGTCGCCGAGGCGGCTCACGCCGCTAGTTGTCGGCGGGGTGGGAGTTGAGGGGGGGCTTGCGGCTAGCCCTGGCGGGACGAGCCGCCCCTGCGACGGGGGAGCCCAGATCTGGGCTCCCTGTCGCCGGGGTGGGTGGCTCCCGGCCACCCCTGAGCAGGGGAGCCGCCCACCTCGGCGACGGGGAGCCCAGATTTGGGCTCCCTTGGTCGCAGCGAACGGGGGGTCTCCTCCCCCGTTCGAGGAGTTTTTTTTATGAATGTGTCAGGTGGAATTTTTTTTTTAAAAAAAACATGTGTCGCGATTTGATTGGTGGTGACGTGGCCCGCCGTTAGCTGACTGTGCACTGAGGAGACGGAATTGGACGGAAGGACCAAATCGATAAATGATGATGACCTAAAGACTTAGGTGACCAAATTTAAAATCCAGAGACCAAATTGATAATGGGCATAAAACTCAGGGACTATTTTTGCCATTAACCTTTTTTTTTTTTTTACCAAAAAGCAAAAACGAGATGTTTCTCCAAACTCCCAATTAGTAGTTTCTTTTTCAAACTGGCGGCTGGCGCGATTGTCTACGTTATACATAACACGAGTCATCTGGTCCAGCTTCCACGTCCCCCACCTTTACCATTCCAGTTGGTTCTGCTGGCCAAGTTTCACTCGTCCTATGCTTCGGTCTCTTCTAGTGCTTATCCTATCCTCTTCATGACTATATTAATTTGCCCCCCAAATCGATCCCTGAAACAATAGCCCAGAGAGAGAGAGAGAGAGGAATTATTGAGAATTAATGGAAGCTAGACATACTAGCATGAGTGTCCTCATGCTAATTCCATGGTTAGCTCATGGTCACATATCACCGTTCCTAGAGCTAGCAAAGAAGCTCACCAAGAGAAACTTCCACATCTATTTTTGTTCTACGCCTATAAACCTCCGTCCCATCAAAGAAAAATTCCCTGAAAAGAATTCATTTTCCATATAACTTGTAGAACTCCATCTTCCGTCCTTGCCCGAGCTTTTAAGTCCTGATTTACTTATCTATGATTTTCTTCAGCACTGGGCACCATCACTAGCGCACTCGCAAAATATTCCAGCAGTTGAATTCTTACCTACTAATGCCACAATGACATCTTTTGTTATGCACCTTTTGAAACACCCTGCGGTTGAATTCCCCTTCCCAGAAATTCATCTTCGAGATTATGAGATTAGTAATTTCACCAATTTGGTTGAATCGTCTGCAAATGACGTTAAAGGCAAAGATCGAGCATTGGAATGCTTCGAAAAATCTTCTGAATTCCTTTTGATCAAAAGTTTCAGATAGATTGAGGGGAAATACATCGAGTATCTCTCAGCTTTGACGGGGAAGAAGATTGTGCCGGTCGGTCCACTTGTGGAAGAACCCGTCCAGGCATATGAGAAAACAGAAACGTTCGAATGGCTAAATGAAAAGGAGCCGTCATCGACTGTGTTTGTTTCATTTGGCAGCGAGTATTTTCTGTCCAAGGAAGAAATAGAAGAGGTAGCTTATGGGCTAGAACTCAGCATGGTGAGTTTCATACGGGTAGTGACTAGTGAGATTCCCTGTAGGTGCCAAAGTCGGTCTTGAAGTGGCACTTCCAAAAGGTTTCCTCGAAAGAGTTGGTGACAGAGGAATGGTTGTGGAGGGATGGGCACCGCAAACGAAAATTTTACAGCATCCGAACATTGGTGGGTTCGTGAGTCACTGCGGATGGAGCTCTGTGATGGAGAGCATGAAGTTCGGGGTCCCAATTATAGCCATGCCAATGCGCCTTGATCAGCCATTAAATGCTAGGCTGGTGGAGGGAGTAGGAGTGGGTGTTGAAGTCAAGAGAGACTTGGATGGGAGGCTGCAAAGAGAGGAGGTGGCAAAGGTGATCAGAGAGGTGGTTGTGGAGAAAAGTGGAGAGGGTGCAAGGCGGAGAGCAAAAGAACTGATGGAGAAAATAAGAAAAAAGGGAGAGGAAGAGATCGATGAAGTAGTGCAAGGTGCAACTTTGTAGGAAGAAGAACATGCACTAGCTAGCTTCAAATTGTACGTCCCCATAATGATCTGGAACTAGAAGCACAGCCTTATAATGAACGAGTGGCCAAATTAAGGTCTATTAATTATTCTAGTTTTGTCCATATGCTGTCATGAATGCAGTGACTTCATCTGAATAGAATAACAGAGTGGGCAAGTTAAGGTCTATTTACTCTGTTCTGCTGTATACAACTGATGAAATATAGGTAGCACTTTAAGGTAGGACGATGGATCAATGGAACTTACGGATATTTACGGCAAAGCCGTGTTGATCATTAGGGGCAGCCGCAGGCTTGTTTCCTTTCTTCCTCCTTTTTCTCACAGTGAGAGTCAACAGAGATTACCATAAGATTATTCTTGTTGTATGATTCTTTTTCTCTTCAATAGTGAATGTAGAATGTAGATATCCATATATATATATATATATATATATATTACAGGCATTATAGCTTGATCATAACTTATGAGAAGGTCTGATATAAACTCTTATTCCTCAAGATTTTAACACTGAGTCAACCCTTTTTCTTATGACATTCTGATTTTTTTAGACAAAGACTGGAAATTACCATTGCAAATAAAAACCAAAGTTACAAACACTAATGTCAAGAAGGATCAAAGTCTTCATAAACCTAAGGATAAAATGCAAACTCCCGAAAAAGGGGAATACTGCCTACGAAATCCAAGGAAGCGATGCATTGAACAATTTGGTGTAGAAGTGAATTCGCACTTTGAGGTAGTAGACTTTCTTAATATTTGGTAACGACTTGTTAAATAATAAAAAAAAGGTAAAAGAAAGGGTAGTAGAAGAAATATTTGACAGTATAGGCAAATGAATCATTATTATTTTATAAATAAGTAGATAATTATTTGTTTAGAAAAAAGTAGATAATTATTTAAAGTAATTGCCAAATCATTAAATACGTGCTTTGCAAGTTATTTTTTTTAATAAAAAGTGAGGCATTTTAGTTAATTATTTGTAGAAATAAAAATATTTTAGTAAATTCTTAATTTTTTTACATGACTTTCTTCATATATATTTTTTAGGCAATGCAGATCATAACCTACTAGAGAAGGGGGTGGGGTATTTGAACCAGAGATCAGAACGCCACTACACGGAGGAAGTGCCACTTTAGCCATAGCTCATTGGCTACTGGCTACTTTCTTCGTATTTACTACGCTGCATTGCTAATTTGCTTACCACCGACGCAGTGGACTTATCTGAGACGTTGACATTGTAGCAACCATGTTGGATTAACTGTTAAAGAAAGAAAGAGAAAGAAAAAAAAAACTTGAATGGCGCTCCGATCGCATTCGTAGATCCGAAGATGGGTTGCATTTTGAGTCATGGATGCTACAAAACTTCTTCTTTCTTTGCCAAGAATCAGTGAGACCGCAAAAACCAGCTCAGGAGTCGAAATGCATTACTGGGTTCGAGCTTCTTCCTCTGATTTCGGTGGCTCCCTTCCTCGACCTCGCAGGCACTAACTCTTTCTCTGTCTCTCTCTCTCTCTGCGGTTAAGTATCTTTAGATTCTTTCTTCATTGGTTGTTGTTCTTGGGATTCTCAGTGGCCACACCGCCGTCAATGTCGGCAAGTCGAAGGTGGTCGTCTTCGGTGGTCTTGTCGACAAGAAGTTCCTCAGCGATATCATGGTTTATGATATTGGTATTCTCCGTTTCTAAATACCTTTTTTTACTTCAAGCTTCATTTTGTTCTCTTGATTTTGGATCAAATTTCTGATACAAACTTTGTACTTAATTTGTTTCATTTTAAATTTGGCCTAGGTTGTTTCAATTTGCGTGTCTCTAGGATTTTCTCGTACTCCTGACATTACTGTTTCTAATTCGTTTTTGCGTTTTTTTTTTCGTTATACTTTTGTATATGATTCATGTCGATGATAGAGTGTAGTAGAAAGATTAGGTCTTTCCGTGTTTGGTCTAATTGGCTTGAATGTTCCGAATTTTCAATGTGTACCATGATAAAATTCTGTTTTTGATGATCCTCCTGTCCTGGACTCCTGGTATTCACGCCAGCCGTACAAATTAAGAATTTCTTCCCGTGTGTTTGGCAATTGATACAACGGGAGAGAAAGGTAGACAGATACAGAGACAGAGAAGGCAGAAGCGTACATTTAGCCTTTCTAATTTTTCTAGTACTTTCTTTTTTTCCTCTGGGTGTGGGACGGGAGAGTGGTCATCATTCCAGGGTTTCAATTTGTGACCTTTTATGGTCTGAGAAATCAAATTATGGTTCCAAATCAAGACTAAACCTGGCACCTGTTGGGGCTCTCTCATGAATTTTCAGATTGGTGTTATTTGCCCAAGCCACCAAAATGTTAAGAGAGTGTCTGTGCTTTGGTGTGTGTATATTGGGTACATCAATTTGTGGCTTGTTGTTTTGTCTGCTATGTTGCACCTGTATATGGCTCCAGATTCTCAATTTTTGGTTTTTGATTGACTCAGAGAATAGACTTTGGTTTCAGCCAGAGTGCACAGGAAGTGGGTCTGAGGACCAGGTAGGTCCAAGCCCACGGGCATTTCATGTTGCTGCTGCAATTGATTGTCACATGTTCATCTTTGGTGGGCGTTTCGGCAGCAAAAGGTCTGTGTACATGGCATATTTATACGTTTGTGATTACAAGTTGTATATTTGACACTTTGAAAGCACATACATGCTGTTGATGGTACGGTTGGATTTTCAGGTTCGGTGACTTTTGGGTCCTAGATACAGGTAGTAAGTTACATGAATGCTTTTGTGGTTAGGAAGTGCCATAGCATTGAGTTGCTAGGACTGCTGCTTGTTCGACCTTTTGGGGACTTATGGAACTTACGTTTGTTCCAGATATATGGCAATGGTCTGAGCTCACCAGTTTTGGAGACTTACCTTCACCACGGGATTTTGCAGCAGCTTCAGCCATTGGAAATAGGAAGATTGTTATGTGAGTATTTGCAGTTCTCTAGGTGGGATTTTAGATCAAGTGCCTAGTGTAGGTTTTAGGTATTTGACTTATAAAAAAAAGGAAAGAAAAAAGGTGTTGTACGATTTCGTCCTCTATCTTATGCTGAGCATGTTGTTTATTTGGTCCAGGTATGGTGGCTGGGATGGTAAAAAGTGGTTATCAGATGTGTACGTCTTGGACACAAGTAACTTCTTTACTTTGTTTATTTAGTGGGACAAGGTTATATTTGGTTGACGTGAAATTACACATGTAACATGGTTTGGTTTTTGAAACAGTATCACTCGAGTGGGTGGAGCTGTCAGTGTCTGGATCATTGCCACCGCCTAGATGTGGCCATACAGCTACTATGTTGGAGAAACGGTTACTTGTCTATGGAGGCAGAGGTGATGTGGAATAATATCATTGCAGAAGGCTTTGCTTTCATAATCATTGCATTGAATACGTTAGCAACAAACTATTTTGCATTAAATGTTTGACAGCATTTTTTATATAGTTTTGATATTCGAAATTTGCCATTGTTAAGTACAAAGTAGTTCATGGCTATCCATTTTGTCAGTACTGTTGGTCTTTTTGTTGGAATACAGAAAGAGGTTCAGGGATTTCATTGTTATCAACTGTGTCCTGTTAGAGATACTTTATAAAATCATCACTGAGTGTGTGAATCACATTTGTTTTAATGTGATTGTGAATTAACTAAATTTCTTTCTTCGGGTTGGTGCCTATTAGTAATTTATTTACTTGCTTGTGTTTGTCTAACAAGTTTTTATCTGACATGATTTCCCTTTCTTCACTTGAATAGGAGGCGGTGGGCCAATAATGGGTGATTTATGGGCCCTGAAGGGTCTTATAGAAGAAGGTTAATAGTTACTTCTGTATTTGTCTCCATTTGCTAGCCTTTTTTCCCCTTCCCTTTATTCTTTTTCATCATAATTAAGTGAAGTATTTTCCATCATTAAGTAGATGTGAATGGTGGTGTGGCATGTTTAATGCTGGAGAAGATTTTGGGGAAGTCAAGAAATAGAAAGGAAAATGCTATTTACATGGTTCTGTGGCAGTACTTTCCATGGTCCTGTGACAGAAATTATTTACACTTATTAAGGGTTTTCGAGTCTTTTTGTTTAATTTTATCATCTTTGACAAGGATTGTCTAAACCAAAAGGTTGTCAATAGTTGTTTTTAGGGTTTTGCTTATTTTGGCACCCAAAGCCTAAAACAGAGCCTTATTTTAGATTTGGATGGAAAATGTAAGTATGCCCTTTTCTCATCACTTCACTACTATTTCAATGAGTCATAAAGCTTTACTTGCATTGTGCTTCCAAATATCCTGTTCGTGAGATTAGTTATTTCACTATGGTTGCATGCCTTTGTTCTCGATAAATTTTTCTAAGATCCAGGTTCAAGTGTAGATTCAGATTATATTGTTCTTTCCTTAACAAATTTGGACAGGTTCATTTCTTGTGAAGACTTGTTCTGAAATCTGTGTGAGAGGAAGTTGATTCTTTACCTAAATAATATATCTTATGATAGAACTTTTGGCAGTAAACGAGTTGGTGTTTGATATTCTTTGAAGTTTTTCATGCTAGTTTCTCTACTTTGATACTTTTTTTATTTTAATGAGCACTCTAGTTTGATACTTATTGCTTCTTTCCCTCCATGAACAAGAACAAAGTTTGTTTTGACTAGAATTTGTCTCAAGTTGGTTTAGATCTATCAAAAAGGACCCTAAGTGTCCTTTTGAATTTGGAATTTTTATTCCCAAGGTATCCTTGTAAATTTAGCTCCAGAGTTGTAGGATCATGTATTATAAATAGGATCATGTATTATGAAAAGTTACCACAACTAAGACACAAATCCGGTATTGTGTATGGGTCTACCTTCTACATACGACACAGTAGACATGTCCATACCTTAGATATCCGTTGGAAAATTCTTGAAGAATGCATCTAGAAAGGAATGCTTACAAGTCTTATCACGCAAAGTCAACTACCAAAGATATGTAAAACTAATAGAACTACCAAATCCAATGACTTTGATTTGTTCGTACCATTCTGTCATCGATCACTGTTGGGTCCATTGGTAAGACACCCAAAAAAAAAGGGTTCTCTGCAGTTAAATGGATGCATCATTTAAAGTTGTTTCTGTTGTCTTTTAACTACTTTGAAGTGCAGTTGTGCATTTGAGTGGACAGGTGCATGTATAGAGCCATCTGTTTTGCTCAGCTGATTTCCTGTTACTATTTGTTCATATTTCTCAATCAGTGCACAGTTTTGGTGTCAGTTTCTCATTAAAGAAAACAAGTATAATTGCATGTCTCCATAGTTCTATCAGATGTTCTTGATTGACTAAGTTGAGTTTATGTCTTGTCTTTGTTGTGGAAGGAAGAGAATGAAACCCCTGGGTGGACCCAATTGAAGCTTCCAGGTCAAGCTCCTTCTCCTCGATGTGGTCATACAGTTACCTCTGGAGGACACTATGTAATGACATCTTCAGAACCCTCTCTATCAGTGTTGTTGAACTTTTTTCATGTTCCGTTGTCACTAGTATCATTGACAGTCCTATTATTATATGTCAATCCTGAAACCCTTGTCTTCCTGTTCTTTAAACCAGACTTCTAATTTTTTGTGTCTTTCCAGCTGTTATTGTTTGGAGGGCATGGGACTGGTGGTTGGTTGAGTCGTTATGATGTCTATCACAATGACTGCATTATTCTGGATAGGGGTGAGTTCTTTTCTAGTTTGCTTGTTGGATTTCTGGCAGATGTTTGCTGGATGTGTCATTATGATGATAGTCAACCACCTATTCCTTAGGGTTTATTTTATCCGCATATTCCTGTATGAGGTTGTTTAGTTGATAATCATTTATTGAAGTTTGCTTCAAAATGTGATGTTCACATTTTAGACTACTCAATAAAGGGTTTGGGACTGACTGTAGGATTGGGAACTCGGTGCAAAATGCCTATAGCCGCTGTGTGTACCACCATGTGCATTGATAGGTAGTTATATGCACTCTTTGTGTGTGTAGGGGGTTGCTAACCTCCAATTGTCAGGCTGGGTTTAGCACCTTCCCCATGTTTTAATGCCGTATTTGTATCTACGAGTTTTATGAAAGAAGAAAAACAACGATCTTTAGAGCAACCTCAGAGTCAATGCCTGAAATGAAAAATGTGGTGGCTGAACCTCAAAAGTCAAAAGCATAAGAAAGCAAGAAAGAATGATGTGCACAGTGGCGGAAGGAGAGAGAGGGGGGAGGGGGGCAAAAGTTTTCAAAACCTCCCCCCTCCCCCAGGGTTTACATACATGAACTTCCTGAACATTAACTTTTGCTCCCCTCCCACCAACACTTCTAAAAAATCCTCCCTTCACCATTGCCTAATGCCCTTGAACAAAAATTTAAGAAAAAACTAACTTATTTTTGCCCCATCTTTTCAAATAGCAATTTTGGCCTTACAAAATTTGTAAGAATTAGCAACCCACGCTTACTTATGGTTTTCAAAAATCTGAACATTACATGTATTTGGAATTTAGTTACAACATTTTAAATGTAGCCCAAAATATGAAAAAATATAGCATTTTCGGAAAATTACAATTATTTTTAGTCAAATAAGACTAGCCAAAAAAAAAATATTTGAAATTAATAATGTATAGCTTTTCTTAGTTCTTTATTTAGTTTTCTTAAATTCGATTGTATTGTTATCTACTTTCTATTTTATTCACAACTATTTTTTAAGGAAGAATATTAAAAGTATTAAATGAATACAAAATATATGGCAAATTATTGTTATTTAGAAAACATAGTTTTTATGACATCAATATGGTCCTCCCAATGTTGAGTTTCTGGCTCTGCCACTATATGTGCTACTTAGATGGGGTCTTGATTTCAGTTGTTTTGAAGGTGAATCCAGGAATTTAGAGAGAGGAGGCCAGTAAACAAAGGCAATGTTCTATCTCTTGTCAAATTACAACAATATCTTCACTAGAGAGACAACAGTGACCGAAAAAACATGAGGATGGTGCTAACTTCAGCAAACCCAACCCTTGCCCCACACTACAGATAGACATTTGTATTATGTACACCGACAATCCCACATACCCACACACAAATATATATATATACATATATATATAATATGTATGTATGAAAACACGATTTGAAGGATGTATGTAAGTCATTGCATAATAAGTATTTTAAAGAAATAACTTTAAAGTCAATAGTTCGTTGTTGACTCAACTTTTTTCTAACTACTCTCTTGTTGAAACTATGAAATTTATTCTTATTCTTTTATTTTTTCCCGTGCTGGGAACAGAGGATTTAACTTTATCATAGTCATTGTTATCCTTTGTTGAAACTGATGCTGACTTAAAGTTCCCTTTAAATTTTTAGTTCGTTAAATTAGGTCATTCAAAGTTGTTTAGTTTAAAGGCCATCAATGATAGCGTTGCTCTGTTGTCTAGAGGGGTTTGTAGCTATGCGAATCAGTAGGTACCAAGCGGGAGCTTTCCAAATGACTTGTGTGCTAGGAAAAATGGTCATGTGGTTCTGATGATAGCACATGCATTATTTGGGTTCCTGGAAGAGCCTTTGTATTGTGACATGGATTTCTCTTACCATATTTTAGAAGTAAGCTATGCATCCTAAAGTGAAACTCACTGATATCTTTTATGAAGAAACGTTATGTTACTGTCTCCTTTCTGTAACAATAGATTGTGGTATGTTCTACAGTCATTTTAGCATTTGGAAATGAAATTTGGTTGTTAGTTTGCATGGAGTCAGATGCATGTTGTGCTCTTGATCATTGATGTTTACTTTTCTCACTTGGAATGAAGAAAGATTTTTAAGGCCCAATTACAGCATTGGGTTGTAAAATATGACCAGCAGGGGTGGCCCGCACAGTGGAATTTAAGCTTTCAAATGTGCTTGCTTTCTTAGACTTCATACTTTTTTTTTGTTTCCAATTAGTGTCTGCACAGTGGAAGCGCTTACCTACTGGCAATGAACCGCCTCCTGCTCGGGCATACCACTCTATGACATGCATTGGTTTGCGTTATCTATTATTTGGTGGTTTTGATGGCAAATCATCCTTTGGTGACTTATGGTGGTTGGTTTCAGAAGGTACTGCTTTTGCTTTGAAATGTTCTGCTGAATGACTCATTTGGTTGTTGCTTGGTAGCCTTCTGTTTTCCAGAGTTCCACAAGGGATGAATTTCTGAACGGTTAATTTGATGGTGTGTGGGTAACATTAATTCGATTTTGTGTAGATCAGACTTTATGACGTGGTTACATGCATTTGCATTATACTTGGAAGGGATTTTCTTGAGGTAGTTGCAAAATATGTCATAGAAGGTTTGATTTTTATGGATTTTAATTGTCTTTTTTTTTGTTGCACTATATAGACTTGAAGTAAGGATTTTCAGAAAAAGGCACTGTAATCTGCTGTCTTTTCTGTGAAGCATTACATGATATTGCCTGCACCCTCACATTTATTTTTCCTTTTTTTTCTTGCTGTATAGATGAACCTTTATGATGTGGTTAGGTGCATTTTCTATAGTAAAAGCTAGCCAGAAGGGGTTTTGGCCAATGATCTCTAGCTAGAATGGAACCTCCTTCTTGTAAGAATGGTGAACTTCTAGGGTTATAGATGTTACAACTTACCTTGAAAAATGAGATTCTGTGGAACTAGCTGTAGAAGATGTTGTTTTAGCTGTTGGATTGTTATTAATTTTATCATTGTGCAGTTTGTGATTTATGCCCCCAATCATCCCATCTTGCAGTTGAGAAAAGATCTAGAAGAAAACTTGTAAGCTGTTTTAATCAAATGAAGAGAAAGGTGTTAGAATCATGTTAGATGAGGGGATAAATTGGCTTAGGATGTAAATTGATTTCCGTATGGTGCGAGATGATTGTAATCTTTTTTATAAATATCCAAGAACAAACGTTTGACTTCTCCTTCAGCAGATTGTGTCGAGTCAGAATAGAGAAGTAAATGAGGCATGTTGTAAACATCTTACTCTGGTTGTTTTGTAGAGGACCCTATTGCAAAGCGGTTCAGTGTACCTCCACCCAAAGATCTTCCTGAAGATAAGGATGTGGCAATCGTAAATAATAGAATCCAGTCTGCGCTTGAGGTAGAAGTGCTGCTGCTTTTAACAATTTCTGGCTTGTTCTATTGAGCTTATGACCAAAGGGGTCAAAGCCTACCCTTACCTCATACTTGTTTCAGTGACACTGAACCTTTTTGCCAAGATCACATTGAACTTTTAAACTATAAAGTTCCAACAAAGTAGAGGCATGCATCAGAAGCCAATGTATGTGAATGACCGGTTCCTATGTTATGCAGAAGAGAGATCATTTAAGGGAATGGGCCTCATACGATGATCACTACCTTTTGAACAATGTGGTGTTTCACAAAATCATGATATGGTTAAACTTGTATTATAGAGAAATGTCGGTTGCATGGTTGAAGACATACATAAATTTTGTCAATTATGGAACTTCCACATCAACCAAAGGCAAACTGGTAGTTAAAGTTTAAATCCTGGTACTATGCAATTATAAATTGTTGACATTCCCAAAAAAGAAGTTTGTAATCAACCTTCAAATTTCGATCTTCTCTGGATTGCAGTATGATGGTTTTCCAATAGCCTACTGATTTAAGTTTCAGGTTTTTAATCGTGTGATTGATCTTTTATACCTTGGACAGAGAAGCCAAAGGGAACAATCTGCTGTCTCAGAATTACAAAGAAGATTAGAAATTTCAGTGTCACTTTCGAGTTCTGGGCTTCCAATTGTAGATGAGTTGGAAGACAAAGAATTCCTTGAACTAGCATCAAGCTTCATTGGAGAAGGAGTTTCTAGTAATTTACAGGTTTGACACATTGGAGCATCTTTGGTTTACTTCATCACTAATTTCTTAGCTGTTCTTAACTGTCTTTGTTGTGGAAAAAAGGCAATTGAGGCACTTCGTGATCACTGGAGGAAGGCTATACCAAGGTCTATACCACTTAAGGAGCTAGGGCCCTTGCTTCGTGATTACCAACGATTGGTTGCCCATCGTCAATTGTAAGATTGAAGCTTTGCATCATCGCTTGACATCCACTTAGATCATGACACTCAGTAGCAGTTGTTTCTCTAATTGTAACTAGCATAACTTCTGGTTTATTGCATCCCTCAATCATAGATTATGTTCTAGCTGTGCTTGCTGAAAGTCTTACTTATGAAATAACGTGCCTCTTGTCTTTCTTTCTTTTTTTGGCTTGGGGATGGGGGGGGGGGGGGGGGTGCGGTAATACAGCTTAGATTAACTTCACCTGACCCCTCATGGTGGACCTCACTTGTGAACAACTTGTCTATCTGAGCTATAGGACATCTGATCATGGAAAATGTGGTGGAAGGGAGGGATACACATCTGATAGGTTCTGTATTTTCTCTCTCATCTGAGGGATCATGACTACTGCCAATAATATTTGGAAGATAATTACTTCCCAGAAAAAAAAATTTGAGAGCATGTCACTAAAAGCAGAATGAGAATGAAATGGGTTGTTTATAGGCAAGAAGAAGGTGTTGAAGCTGTGGAAAGAAAGGAGTAAAAGCAATATTCTGACAGTATCTGTAGTGGGATTTGGTCGTTGTAATGGTGACCCCAGTCTATCATATAACAAACTGGGTTGGCTTGTGGTATTTTTATTGCAATCTTATGTTCTCTCTGTCTACTAAACAGAAAGCAAAGGCACTTTGTAGCATCTCCTTCAAAACCAGTTTGGGTTTCTTGCTAGTCAGTCTATTGTATGATTTGACGAACCTGGTTACTCTCTTGATCTTAAACCTGGTCTTTTGGCTGTTTGTTTAAGCTAAAAAGGAAGCATCTCACTCAGCAAAAATAAAAAACTAAAAAGAAGCGTCTGTTTATCTTCCCAAACTTTTCTCAGGATGATGAGGATATGCCAAATCCCCGCTGTCTCCTTTTCAAGTCCTGTTATTCCAGTCCTTAAGAGCCTTTTAGGCTTGAGGAGAAAAAGATGAGGGCATTCTCTTGTAGAATTTGTTCAGTGTGCATGGGGTACAATTGTATTTTTGCTGTTCAAATTTTTCTGCTCTGCAATAGTGGGTACTGTAGCTCGTAATTGACCTTAAGGATTTCAAGATAATAGCCTTTCTTTCTTTTAGTAGATTACATTATGTATTTTTACCCCCTTCTTTTCCATAAAAGCTGTGCTGGGCTCTGATGTCAAA
Organism: Myrica gale; assembly: GCA_963930655.1. Classification (NCBI taxonomy): domain Eukaryota; kingdom Viridiplantae; phylum Streptophyta; class Magnoliopsida; order Fagales; family Myricaceae; genus Myrica; species Myrica gale. Next base: position 4,232,795 of record OZ005607.1, read on the forward strand.
CTGATGTAGGACAAAGGGCCACGATAACAAATATGATGTAAGAAAAAAGCTTTGGCACCAATTTCAACACAAGAAAGCAGCACAAGGACGTTTCTAGGTTTACCTGAAGTGAATTTTGGGAAACAATCTGGGTTTGAAGTTCTAAAGCATTTGAAAAAGTGAGGGATTATGGCTCAAATTGGATTTTTAAGAGTTTTTAAAGCCAGAAATATAACTATTGGTTGCAGGATTTTTTCTGGCAGCAGGAATTTGAAGGGAACTAGGTTGTTTGCTTAGGGTTTTGTAGAGTAAAATGCTGGAAAATAGGGGGGGGGACTAAGGGTTTCAATTAGGGTAAGGACAGGGATTTCGTTTAAGGCAAAGCAAAGGGAAATATAACTCGTTTGGGCTATGAAGAGTCACCCAAGAATCATCTATTACTATTGTAGATTTGTTAGGAGCTATTTGATGGATGAGTGATTTGTAGTTATTTAGGGTAATAGTAGGCGCAAAGTCAGATCTAACTTGGGCGGAATTTGACACGTAATTGCAGGAAAATGGGTAAGGGAAATAGGAAGAAGAAAGAAAATAAGCCTATGCATCGCTTGTAAGCATCATGGGTTTTCTCAGCATCAAGCCTTGTAGAAGTGTTGCATCACACAAGCCTAGAGAAACGGTTATAGCTCTGAAATTTTCAGTGAAACATATTCTTCTCTGTTGAATTCAAAGGGTAATATAGAAAATTAAACCTACCCTTCATTAGACATGGATTCTTAATCTGATTGGACATTAATGATACTACCAAGCGCAAACTAAATGAGTAATGGCACCAATAAGATCTAAAATATGTTATAAAATCCACAAGATGACCTAAAAAACCATAAGTACAGTCTATGACTGAAAATTTAGAGCTTCAGAAATACTCTTGATTCTTAAATTAATTAGAATTAACCTTGTTTCCTGCAAGAAGGCAAGAGCTTGTGCAGTGTTTAGTTTGTATTCAATTTTATTACCCACTTACTGAACTGGAGGATGTTTCAAGAATTTCAGAATAGGGTGATTAACTGGAAGCACATTAGGTTAGAACGTGATATGAATTCAGTGCGATAACGTTTGAGGCATTATCAGGAAGCATCTATGTGAGAATGATATGAATCTGATATTGTTAGCTCCTGAATTTAGCTTGGCCATCCCAACCTAGAACCTTTATCCTTAACATTAACAAGAACAGGATACCTGTGTCAGTTTTAACTATTGAAGTGTGCAATGTCTGACATATTGCTCTCCACTGTTGTAAGTTCCTCTAGATGTATGCTTGTAGTTTTCACATACAATTTGAGCACTAAGCACTTCACACCTGTATTTGGTTTATCTTTGTTCTTCTAAGCTTGGCCTATAATCATTTTTAAGGTTCTCTAAAATTGTCATAATGATGACAGGGCCAACATTGGATCTGATCTGTATCCGATTGAGTCTGGCTTTCTTGGAAAAGATGCTTATCGGTTTTACCATATAAAAAATCCTTCTCAGGTATGAACCACGCAAGGCTATTTACACCTAGTCTTTCTCTTCCCATTTTCTTTTCTCTTCCTTCTGAGCTAGTTTTTTTGCTGAGTCGACACTATATTTCACTCACATAGGTATTAGAATCTTCTTTTTAATTTTGTTGGATGGATAAAGAAGAATGGAATGCTTGAGACAACACACATTTACACTGAACGTAGAGGGTTAAGATGTGATTCTGGGAGTAGGATCTCAAATTTTTTTATTTTATTTTGTTCTGCATAGTTGATATTCCATTCTCCATGAAGCAAGATGTTGAAAACCTTAATATATAGGTAGTATTCGTTGCTTTAGAGTGAAGAACCATATAATGTGTATCATACTCCATGTACATGGAAAACCTGGTCAGTTTACTCTTAAGTCGGAGATTATTGGAGATATCCTGATAGTACATTTGTTTCTGCGAATTGACTAAGCTTCCTAATAATGAGATGCCCAGGTCCATTAGTCATCGACTCATCATTTGGGCTTGTAGAAAAGCACTTTTGATCCATTTCCAATTGTGTCCAGTAGAAATGCACATGAGCTAGCCCAATTGGCATGGTTTGAGCTTGGCTCAACAAGTTTGAAGCCACGTAAGGAGAGAGATTGGAGAGAGGTTCTCAAAAATCAGGGGCAAATACTGGTGTGGAGGCTGTGTATATGCATGCATGCATACACGTACGTATATGCATATGTATGTACATATGTATGTACGTACATATGCGTATAATATACACGTATGTATAGAGAGAGACAGAGAGTACTGCATGCTAAGGGACTAATCAAATGAGAATGAGAATCCAGGAACCATCTTCAATTTCATGTACAAATATTTTGGGCATTGCACGGCCAAGGCAATTAATCAATCCCCGAAAACAGATCTTGATCTTGATGTACCAAGTACTTAATTGGAGACCCCTGTTACTTATGCAATCCTGGCAATTTTTTGTGAGTAAAGCATGCAACACCTTTTAATGGATACACTTGCTTCCATCGCTTCTCCATCAATAAAAAAAAAAAGGATTGGGTGCTTTTGGGTTTACAAAATTTCTAAAAGCTGTGGGAAGTCCCCCCCCCCCCCCCCCCTTCTTTTCTGTCACGGGTGTATGTGTCTTGTAGCACAGAGGTCTGGGACAGAAAGTTTTTCTGGGAGATTCTTTTTGTGGTGGGTGGGTTGATAGCAAGATACTTCCAAAGACCATGACATGCTTGATAACATATTGCCAATTGTATCTAGATGGCATTTTACGGAAGTCACTATTCTTACATTTTGCATTTTGATAGTTGCCTTCCACTGTTTTACCTAAATGACTCTGTGGACATTGGTCATTTTATGACTTCCAATCTGCAATTTATGTATCAATCTAGCTGGCGAATGCTTCATGCCAGGATCATCTCTTAATTTTTTATACACAATTTTTGCATGCTTCATCTGAAAACATGGGTGCCACTTAAACTGTACTCACTGACGCAGTTCTCGGTGTCATTCATTTTGGGTGGTTGTCTGGTAACTATTAAGTTGCTGGAAGTAATTAACCTCCGTCAGTCTCCATGTTCGCCTTTCCTTATGCTTTTAATGCATTCTGTTCTTCATATTCTTCCTTTTCCCATATTGATAACATCTTTGATGATTTTCAGTTGCGTATGGATGATATCCCGGTGCTGCTGACAGAGTACAAACAACTCCTATCGGAGTAAAATTTCTATTACATCATACGTGGGATAAAGAAACCCGGGAAGCCATTAGGCAAAACTCTGTTTTATTGTCTTGCAAAGTAGGATTCCTCGACAGTCCTCATACATGACCATTTAGTAATTGAGTACATTGTATACCGGTTCAGAATGAAATCCAAATCTTGCCTGCCTCTGCATGGCTTGACTCATGCTTTGTGATTTGGGTACCATGTTGGAATGTTAATAATTACACATAGCATATTACCATTTCGTGACATGCGAGTTATCCAGGTGCAGATCTTTCAGTGGGGTGCTTTGCTACTTTCAGTTTGGCGATTGGGACAATTGTAAAACTATATGAGGTCTCAAGCCCATATTAGCCCAACTTTTCATCTACCCTTGTGCAGAAACGTTTCTGGTTGCGAAACTTATCTTCGCTACCACCGCAGAATGTTTACCAAAGATGCATACTTTTTCTCCATTCGATTCATGATGATTACTCATAAATCCATCGGCCGTGGATCTCTATCTTTAAGAAGAGTAATAAATTGATGAATGCATTTTATCTCGGAACACAAAGTATGTTTAAAAGCCATTTGAGCTGTAGATGAAGTATAGCCACCTCATATGACAAATTGTCTAAAGCACATTGTGCAGAGGATGAGAAATTTCAGCAGCAAGATATTGTGAATCTACTACTTATCTAGAAAGAGATAAATTTTATTATTTGAATTATATTCTCTAGCACTCTCATTTACATGTGGACCGGACTTTTTTTCACTTAGAGAGGTTCAACACGTGCAATATTTAATTAAAATTGAGACGAAGTGCGGAGTCAGGTCTTGAACTTAGGACCTTAGTTTTTATACAAAAGCTTAAGATGATATGAAGAGATAGATTTTATTATTTGAAATATATTCTTTGTGTAATCTAATGTACACGCTTCAATAAAGGGAAAAACCAGGCTGGTACAGGCTTCGTAAAAATACCTATAATACTGATTGTTATATAGAATACGAGGTCAGTCGAGCCTTATGTATCGAGATCTTAATCCATGGACTCTATATGGCTGCTCAGCTCTTCGAGTTTCATCATCCTTAGTCTCTCACTCTCGGTCAGCAACTGTGAAATGGGGCCACAAAGAAGAAAATTTCAAAAGCAAACTAAACACAAAAAGAGATGAGTGAAAAGGGGAACAGAAAACGAAAACCAACGTTCAGGGACTGCAGAGAATAAATTCAGGAGATTCACCATTAAGAATGTCTTTCTTTTTTATTAGAAAATACAAAGTTTGGAACTGACCTCCATTAATGTGGCTATTAGCTGAGTTTTCTCTTTGTTCTTATTGTTGAAAGCCTCCAAGGCTTCTTTGTATTCCTTCTCCTGCGGTCAGCCAATCGGTGAGCAAATTCTAAGTGATTAACTGAATTAAACATATATTTTTGAACCCATGAAAGAAGAAAGAAAACAAAAGGTGAATTATCTCCAAGTTAAGAGAGAAGGGGGGAAAACAGAAAAGAAAAGGAAATGCATGCGAAATGGAAGCCTGTGTGAAAGTATTCAGAGAAAGGGCACATGCAATAATGCAATTAAAGATCTCATATTTAAGAAGACTAGAGGAGATAAAAGCAAAGACCTTCTTCTGGCAGCTCTGTCCTAGAGGCTTTAGGTCACGATTAGCCATGTCAATCCTCTTACGTACAGTTGCAACTTCCTTTCTCATGGGATCTGTAAGTACTTCTAGCTCCTGGGTACATTCCATTGGAAAAACACAAAACGCATGACAGTTCTGTCAAGAATAAGAATTCTAGTTCATAGAAATAAGATTTTTTTTTTGTCCCTGTGCACAAAGTCAAGAAATTTGTGCTAGTTTAGGATTCGATGATGCATTTGATACTACATATGACTGCTATCTGAAAGCACAGCCAAAATTTTGATTTGTTTTGTTGACAGCTCTAACAAACTAAGCGTTATCCAAAGAAGGATGAAAAAGAATCAGAATGGGGGAGCTGATTTCCTATCATTTGGCACAAAACCATAATCTTCTTTTAGTAGTGAGAAGTTGTAATTCAAAACGATAAGGCTGTGTAGTTCTTCTGTTGAACCTACTTCCCAAATCTGTGCCAAGCGCCTAGTTTCCTCTTCAGCGCGTCCCAACTGAAGTTCAACTTTCTCCTTCACCTCCATCTTCTTCCTCTCAATTTCTTCCTCTCTGGCTTGCATTGTAGATATGGCCAGCCTTGAGATCTCCTCACTCTCATTCTCCTGATCAGGTGATAGCCTCCCACTGTTGCCAATGTTCCCAAGGTTCTTCATTTTCTGTATTGGTCCCATATGCTTGCCACCAGGTTCTCTGCTTCCAAACCCACCTTGACAGATTCTTTTGTAATCCTCCCAAAGTCTCTCTCGCTTGCTTTTGCTTTACAGTTCTCTTTCTAGACTTGCTTTCTTTAGAAAACATTTCAAAGGAAGCAAGTGATCAAAGCGGTATGTCACAAAACTGGTTTAAGACTTAACTTCTTTTGTCATCGGTCTATAATGGGGCATCACTTCCACTAGACACACCTACGCCATAGACGACACTCCTAGAGTTTGGGTCTTCCACTCTTATTACTTACCCAAAAAAGGAGGTCTAAAGATAAGACTCTCCTGCTAATACTCTGTACTTTAACCACCATAGGTGAGGAGAACTTTGAAGTGCTCTTGTTTTTATATTAACTAGAACTAGTTAAAGCGAAAAATCAGATAATAAAGAATATATATATGTTCCATAAAAGAGGGGGCTGTGACCACCAAACATTAGTTGCTTGAAGCAAGAGGAAGGTGTCACGTGAAATCGCATGGCTGGGCAGTACAGTTACGTATTGATGACTCACTACTCGGCTCAAGTCTTTGTACATGGCAACCACTGCCCACTGGTACATTTTTGAGACTGCTTCATAAAATAATAGGAAGAAACGTTCATTGGCAAACAGGTTAAAGCACTATTGTGATTGAATATTGATTATCTTTCAGAATCTGGCTTTATTATGAGAAAATCTAGGCTTAGGATCAAGTCTGATACATCAAACGTCAGGCTCAAATGAAGTAAACTCCGAAAATTTGAAGAAAAGGGCAAGACATTGAAATAAGATTAGTGTTATTATCAGCTATGGAAATACTGCTCAGTTTCGTTGGACTCCGGGTTGAAGACGAAGGCTCATTGATTTGGGGGTTTTGTAGCTTCTCTGCACTTCTGCTTTTTTTGTTTGAAAAGTACATTTTACTTGACTACATAGAGTGAGACACAAGAAGTCTTGTTCTGTTCTGGCAGCAGAAGAAAAAGGAGTGAGTTTAAGGTGATGTTGTCAAGCAGATCACTCATAACCCTGCCATCGCTGAGACTGTTCTACATGCAGTGGCGGAACCAGGATTAAAATCTATGAGTGTCGAACTTTAAATGCAAAATGACAAAAAAAAATCAATGCAAAACATTATCTTAGAATTAAAATGTCGAAAATCAAGAACTAAAAACATTAAAAATATTGAAATATATGTGTTGTACTATGTACTCCGACCTGAGAGGTGACAATTGGATCCTATGAGTTTGCATCTTCTGAAATTGTTACAAAATGACTTCATTCTCAATAGTTATAAAAACTTCTTGCTCGATGTACACTAACATGCAATCATTTATCCAGTCATCTTCCATCCTATCACGCAAATAACTCTTGATGATCTAATTCAAGTTAATTCTCTACTTAATTCTAAAATTTTAGAACAAATTAAAGATGATTCTGATGGTTGAGGTCTTGATGCCACCAGGGGTTGTCTTTCTTACATTTTTTGGTTACTACCATAATTGAGACCTGTCTTTTTTCTCTTTTTTCTTTTAACAAAAGGTCACTGAGGATGCATTTGTAATTTACTTTCTCTAGATTCTATGGATTTGGAATTGAAAAATATTCTCATTCTCCAAAGCAACATTCATACACAAAACAACAATTGATGGCGAACTATGCTCTACAATTGATGGCGAACTATGCTCTGAATAATAAAAACAAAATTTCTAGGATAAACAAGATTTAATAAAAGAGTTCCTTAGATAAATATATCAAAAAAGTGGTCAAAACTTTGGTTTGACCTGTACAAGGATCCTAAACAAACACAACATTTTTCGAGGTTTCTAATAAAAATGAAAAAAAAATCAACATAGGGAGAAAGAAATAAATTGATCTTGATTGTGAAAAATTAGGAGCAAAGAGTAAATAATTTTTTACTAACAGAAATTTAGCAAGATGGCAGGAAATTACCACTCAGTTGAAGAACTTGTAATCGATGCAAAATAAAAAAATTATAATAACTGTATATTTGTCTCAGTTATTATGTAGCATTAGAAGTAAAATTAATGTGTAAAAAAATTATTTTAGGTCTAATACCTATTAAGTCTAGTTGATTTAAACTTCATGGGTAGACGCACGGATTCGATACCACTGCATCCGCCACTGGCTACACGTGCATCCAAAGGCGGAAATTTCTTGACCTCAAAGGACATAAGGGCCCCACTCCCCAGCAAGAGCATGTTGCTCCTAACATGGGTGATGTCTTGGAGTCCACCATGCACGTGTGGGGATTGGACTAGTTGAGGAGCATTTGAGGGGTTGCAGGAGTTGGGGACATGGTTGGACGCAATGCATGCTTAATTAGGATATCATGTTGCGCTCCCAGGCCGCAAGTCCATCAGGGAAGCGTGCGATATAGCAAGGAGCCTAAGATGAGCTGGGAGGGAGGGGTTGGATGCTAGGCTAGGTAGGAGGCCTCTAGTCCTAGCTAATGAATATGGTATAGGCTTAAGAAATTCGAGGCCTTAAGGGACAGAAAACGCGGTCATATATACTTGATGGTTTTGGGTCAGAAAACCATTATTCGGTCATATATACTTAATGTTTTTGGTCAGAAAACCATTAAAAGTTTTTAAGTAATTTCTCCTTAGTTTCCTAGGTAGCAAGGAATAGACAAATTTTGGATAATGGGTCCGTACGGGATGATACATAATGTTTGGTGTCCAAATATTTGGGCTCAAATATTTGGGTTTAATCATAAAAAATTCAACACATAATTTTTTATTATTATAATACTTATTAAAAATCTTCTCTCTCTTTACTTTTTCACCAACTCCCACAACATATCTTTACTTCATAATATTTTTCAAATCTCAATACTCAAAATTTTCACCCTCAATCATCCCCTTAGTTTAAGTAGCTCCGGGAGAGGGTAGTGTATGGATGAGTATCCACGACCTTCCACTTAAGTCATCGATTTGATTCCAGATAAATAAAACCCAAAATCGTGCAACCAAATCACACAATCTCAAGTATTACCCTTACTACTCGCTGCTAGCCTATCTAGTGTTAGATTACTGCTCGTTATTCTTGTTTTTCTATGAACCCAGGCCCAGCCTTTCTACTCCAATTAGAGTAACTTAACTTTTACAGAGAAATTAGAATCACTAATTCCAAAATTGAATTTTGAATATTCTTATCTTTGTAGAACATAATTAGCATTTGAGAATCCAAAACTTAAAATATTAATACAATAGAATTATTAATTATGTTTAACTTATTTTCTCATTAAATAACTAACTGATAGGAGGAGATAAGTAGATAATGGGCGTTTGTTTGTGGAAATATTGAGGTTTTGGAAATTTTGGGTATTGAGGTTTGTGAAAAAGTATAATATTTTATGAAAAAGTGAGGAGAGGGAAGATTTAATTGAGTAATATAATATTATTTTATAATTTAATGAAGAAAGATGAATTATTTTACGATTGTTTGGAAATATTGAGAAGTGAAAATTTTAGAAAACAAACGCCCCAAACTTATTAAACTCCCTCTGCCCTGCATGGAGTATATAGTGGTTCCTCTGATCCGTCTGAGGGTCTTGCTGGTTTTCTCTGTCTTGTCTGTCATGTTGTCTTTGTGTTCGTCTTGTTGTTTTTCCGTTATGAGTTCTAGTTTTTAATCTATTGGTTTTTTTTTCGAGAAAAAAAAAAATTTAGGGCGCAAGTGCGCACCAAGCCGATGAAAATTAGGAAAAGTAGCACGGGTGAAGAAGTGTGATAGAAAACCAATCCCTCTTTCATCTCTCAGTTTCTAGGCCTTCCAGCTCCAAATTTCTTTACCAGAATCTTAAGCGAAACACTATCAGATATGTGAGAATGACTATCTGGGTTCTCTGATACATCAATTTCGGGAAACCGAAGATTAGCGGTTACAAGAAAAATTCTCACATAAATTTACCATGGATTGCCGCAATTCACTCATAAAGGTTTGAAATTTCTCTGATCCTTCAATCTTACTGCAATGGAAATCAAAATCGTTTTCTGGATTTTGAATGTTTGATCTGCAGTTGAGATTTTTGTGCGCTTGTCTTGGGTATAGGGCATCAGATACTATGATACTGTGCTTGAAACACATCCTTATGTGTCTTTGAAATTGGGTTTTCGAAGTTCTTCAGCAGGTGATCTTTGTGCAGCGGAAAAATTAGTCAATCTAAAAGTAAAAAACTTGGCGTCGTAAACGATATAGCAGTGCATTGATTACTGCAACTAAGGATGCAATCAAGAAGGCATGAAAATTATTCTAGACTATTTCCACCTTCACAGGTCCGTGCCCAGCCCAGATTGAAGATGGCTTCTGACCCATATAATGGTACTCGCCACGATGAGTTGGATCGGTCTCCACGCACCAGAAATAATTCGAGTCCTCGTAGGATAGAGGGGTCCAGACGAGTTGTGAGTGCAAGTCGAAGGAGTGGTTCCACCGAAGGGATGGACTATCCTTGGCATTTGGGTAGTGTTACGGGGGGTCAGAGTGATATGCTGCCACCAAGATCACCGCCTTTTGAGCAAGTGCAAAAAAGGGCTCAGTTCAACGAGAGTGGTTCTTTTTTGCACGGGGATTATATGCTGCCTATGGAGTTGCAGCGGAGATATGAGGTGTCCGACCATGCTGATTTTAAGGGTGGTGATGATAGCTTGAAATCAGAACATATTTATGGATATCAGCATAGTGGCTCTAGAATGGGTAAAGAGAAGGACATTAGGGAAAGGCAGAAATCAATCCCAATGGAAGATAGCACAGCTCGGGGATCATATCGATTGCCTCAAGATCTAGGTCCCATCTCAAATTATGGAGAAACAGGTGGGCATCTGTCATCCTCATCACGAAGTATAGATATATGCCGGATTGAACATGAAAGGCGTCCGTTTCGGGACACTATAGCCGTGGATAAGCTGCCAAACATGGAATCTCACAAAGATGGAGAGACACCAATGTTTCCATTAGGGGATGTGCCATATCCCACTGGGTCAGCATCTCACTCTAAAGATTTTGCAAGCACTTCTCCTCTAAAGGATTTGGCAAGCTCCTCTTCAAGAATGTTGAGGAGTGAGTTTTTAGGTTCCTATCAGGGTGATATGCACTTGCCTCCAGATGAATTTTTGAGGAGCAACGCAAAACTCATAGATCCTACAAGTTTTAGTTCATATGGGCGAAGAAGTTCACTTGTAGAGTCTGTTGGAGACCCTGAAGCTGGACAGAGGAATCTGATATATTACCAGAAAGTTGCATATAGTCCCACCAGGGCCAAATATGAGGGTTATCAATACCCAAAACAACGGGGAACCGTGAATGATGACCGTGGATGTCCACCTGATGACTTATATAAAATGATTTCGCCACGCGCTCCACTAGACTATGAGCGTGCACAGACCGATTATGACCATAGAGACTTGTCAAGGCCTAGTATTAAGCGCCCCGTTTTAAACAGGGTTGATGATAATACTGATGATTCTCATGGAAATACCCGGGAGGGAACCATGTTGGACTATCCTACTTTAGAAAAGCAGGCAGTTTTAGGCTACCATGATATGAATAGAACATCAAATGCCTCAAGGAAAGGTGGGCAGTATTTGGTTCCCGGATTTGATCATGCTGAATTCAGAAGGAGAGTGTCTCAAGACTACGAAATTTCACATTTGGATGCATCACAGGATCGTCAGTTAATGCATTTGAGATCAGATTATGGTTTTGGAAAAGATGCAGGTCCAAAGTTTCTGAAGGAAAGGCTGCCGAGTCCTCAAATTTCTAAGTATGAGTCAGATATGGAGAGACATTTAAGGATGCAGAGAGTTGAGGAGGAACTTGCCTTACGTGAACCACTAGATAGGTTGCTTAAGAGAAACTATAGTGCTGAGGAAGAACTAGATGGACATGATTCTAGAAAATTCATATCAAAATGGAGTTCAAGAGGAGAGCTTCAGGATCTATATGATAGACGTGAAGAGTGGATTGAAGAAGATATGAGTAATTCATATTCGTCCCATGCTAGGGCATTTGACCATAGTGAATACAGAAAGTCTAAGAGGATATATGATAGGCTAGATGATGCTGACTATAATGAATACAAGAAGTCTAATCATGATGATGCTGACTATAATGAACACAAGAAGTCTAAGAGGATATATGATAGGCTAGAACGTCATGGAAATTTCACATCTGATGAATGGTTATCGGCTCAAGATTCTTTTGCAAATAAGCAAAGGCATTTGGTGAGAGTGTGTAAACACGGTAGTCAATACACAAAAGCTCATCCAAGAGCTGGTTCTTTGAGCTCGAATATGCACCATTTCGATAGGAGAGGTGGTCTTAGAAAACAGCCCAATGTTTGGAAAAGAAAGGATGAGGATACCAAGGATGTCTCTGAAGATTATGGTGACCTTTCAGAAGACTGGGTCAGTCCCTCAGAGTTTGAGCCAGCTGAGGAATCTGATGAGTTCAAACAACTTGTACATGAAGCCTTCCTAAAGTACTCTAAAAAGTTGAATGGGAACCCAGCTGTTCAAAGACGATACAAGGAGCAAGGAAAAGGTGGTAGTTTGTTCTGCATCGTATGTGGCAGAAGGTTTGTTTTCCTTTTCGTTATATGTATGAAATGAAACACTTTTTTGCATGTTTTGATTTAGGAGTCCCCTGTACTTAGCCAATGCAGTCAAGTGAGTATGTACTAACCTTCAAGATTTTCTAGTTTTAGATTTCTTTGATCTGGCTCCCTATTATTTTAAAAGCAACATTTTGTATATCATTTAGGTTGATGCATTCTGTTTGGAGATCGATCATTTAGTGGCATTAATTCCATGTGCTTGTTCAAGGGCCTATATATGCTTGAATTATAGTGGAAATCGGACCAATTATAGCTGCTTTCTAACTTGACTCCTTACTGCTCTGTTCCGTAAAGGTCTTAATTTGGAATAGGGCTAATGATTGGAAATAGGGAGTTGATCAGAGTTAACGTAATATTCATATAGTGGGTTTCCACAGTTCATTTGCCATTCATGGCAAATATTGGTGATATTTAGTGGGATTCACATGTTTAGTACTAGACCAAGGGGTGTCGTACGGCAGATAAAGATTAAGAATTTCATGTTTGTTTTTGCTGTCTGATGGGTAGAATGCACATTTCAAATTTTGGATGACTGTGGGGCTGCTGCATAGGGTAATAAATTGTGAGCCAAAAAAAAACAATAGAGACCTGCTCATTTTGCATGTCAAAAGAGGCAGTTAGCCTTGGTAATGATTGAAATTAGTGTTTAAGAAGCAGAGACATGCAACACCGTAGCAGCAGCAGCGATGATAGTAGTAGTTTTATTCAAAACCATTTTAGTACAAGGGTAAAAGACCTTAGGTGGGTGAATTGTTTGTAGTCTTTTAAGTCTGATTGTCTGTGGTAGTATTCACTGTCTAAGCCATTCTGGCATGGTTGTAAAAACAATCAAGAGGGTGGCATGCATGTGCTGTTTTTCATTCTTTGGGTTGGTATCTAAGTACTCAGATCCCATAGTATGTCTGAGCAAGCAGAGGATTAAGTTAATGGCATTGACAGACCGGTCTAAGACTGTGGATCAGTGGATATGTTGTCTAAGTAATAACCAAGCTCTTTCTGCATGGGGCACCAAAAAGGCACAAGGAATTTTCTAATTAGTTGATGCATATCAACTGGTGGTCCTTTTTTCCCCTTTGAAGTTACTGGCAATGCTTTGGGTCTACAATTAGTTGATGCATATCAACTGTCTGCATGGGCAATTAGAAATTTCTCTATTTTAGAATGGGAGTTTAGATGTTGGCTGATCAGATGGTTGGACTAAAGAAGGCTGCAGGTAGTAGTGAGCCAAACTAAAGTCTCCGAGTGTCTGAAACTCTTGTCTGACTTGGGATATGAGACCTGTACTTAGTTAGAGAGCGTGTTTCATGATTGATTATGCAACATGGCAGTGAAGGTAGTAGCTTTGTTTCGTTCAATATGTGCGTTATTATTATGTTTCCTTTTTCTTTTAAGACGTATAATCTATTGTGAAGATCATTGATGTGGCTGCAATCTTTGAGTCTCTTCAGTGTTGTCCTTAAGTTGGGAATGCTACAGAAGAACATAAGGTTTGAGTTCCTTTGGAGGGTAATTTAATATATCTGTTCTGAACTCACTTGTTGACTAAGATATGATGCTGGGTGTATTCTCTATTTTACACTAATTATTTGGAAATCCATATCCTGAGAGTAAGGTGAGTGATTCTCCGTAGTAGTATTTATAAGGTCCATAATGTTTTTGCTATACTTTGAACTTATTGGTTGTAGTTAATTTGGTGTGTCATGTTTATCTTGGCAGCGTTCCAATTAATGATGCATTCTGTTTCCATTTCTTTGTCTACATATCTGTTCTCGTACAGCGTGTCAAAGGAGTTCATGGATACTCAACGCTTGGTAACACATGCCTTTATGTCCCTCAAGGTTGGGCTGAGAGCAGAGCACCTTGGACTTCACAAAGCGATATGTGTTTTGTTGGGGTGGAATACTGTTGTCCCCCAGGATACCATTACATGGGTTCCTGAGGCCCTGTCCACTGCAGAAGCTTTGGCTCAGAAGGAGGATTTGATACTCTGGCCTCCTGTAATTGTCGTCCACAACATATCTCTGTCAGACAATAATCCAGGAAAGTGGAAGGTTGTCACCATTGAACAGATTGAGGCTTTTCTAAGAAGTGAGTGACTTTTTATGCTCTGTTGTGTACAATGCAGTTGGTTGAAAATCAAATTCGATCAGACATATACCTAGCATGTGAAAGAAATTTTATTTTTATAAATTTAACTTTAAAAAATAAATCAAATCAAATTTGTAAGTTAATAACAGGACAAAGTTTATTTTGTTAAATTTGTGTATGTCTTTAATGCGCATTATTTGAAGTCAGTGGCAATATCCAGCTTTGTAAACAGAGTAAAAATCAAAATTAATATATTACAGGAAATTTCGGTTGCTAAATCTGTTAGCCACTGGGCCATTGGCCATGCTTTGTTGTAATATGCTTCATTTCAACGGTTGTCCTTGTTATGGCAGGGAAAGGTTTTGCAAGGGGCAGAATCAAGGTGTGCCTGGGGAAGCCTGCGGATCAAAGTGTTATGGTTGTAAAGTTCTTGGGCACTTTCACTGGGCTGGGAGACGCAGAGAGGCTTCATAAGTATTTTGCTGAAGCCAAGCGTGGGAGAGTTGATTTCAGCCAAGCAACATCCAACAATGGCAAAAGCAGCAATACTTGGGATGCAGGAATGCAGGAAGACAATGTAGAGGAACATATTCTTTATGGGTACATTGGTATTGCAGAGGACTTGGACAAAGTAGATTATAGTACTAGGAAATCGAATTTGATAAAGAGCAAGAAGGAGATTCAAGACCTGGCAAATGCTCCTGTTAGGCCTGACGAGAGATAACTGGCTGCTGCATATACGTTACTCGTTGATGGTGGTGTAGTTTCATGCTCCCTCTCTTTCTATGGAAAATTGCAGCTTTTGTTCTTTGAAATACTTCCCCCTAGTAGTTATATACTAATGTAAAACAGCTACTGACTCGTAGATTTTGTTTACAGCACATAATCATGTTTTGCAGTTGGCAACAGAGGCTTGAAGTTCTTGATATAACGCAATAATGCGAATCTATGTTCCCTAGATATAGCTTTGCTGCTCCCCCATGAGATTGTGTTGATGCCCTCATTTATATACCCACTGGTTCAATATTGCAGAAACGAATTAAGTTCCTGCGGATATTTATTATGCAGATAGTCCCCGTGAAGATCACCTTTGGATTGAAGATCCCTTGCTTTTCACAGTGGTAGAAGAAATAGGAAGCTTATCAGTTTGAATGCAAGCAAGGGGAGATTATATCAGTTTCTTGATGCCCCAAAAAACATTCAAACAGAGAAGATCAGACAAATTATGTAATTTATTATTCAAAATGACAACTGTGATTTAAAAAAATAAATTCAAATCATTTAATAAACCAAATCAAAATTGGACCACGTCAAGTTAAGATTGGAATAAGTCAATTTATTTTTGCCCAGATTCCATTCTCATTCAAATATGCACATAATCTTAAAGATGACCTTTTACTAGGCACCAACATGACTTAGGACTCCATTTTTTTTCTTGTATTTCTTTTTCCATTTTTTTCCTAAGGAAATCCCCTAAACCCCCTTGTACAGGAATGATGTGAACATATAATAAAATACAGGATGTACATTCAATCAAGATCTATACAAAATTACAATCTTTCAAGGTAGCCTCCTGACGACTTCAAAACCAGCCACGGGGCTGCAATCCTTCCTGTAATTTAAAAGAACAAAAACAATCGCCATTCCGATTTGCATCAGGAACACCTAATCCATTAGTCAAGAAAACAACTGGTAGTTGCATCCGGTGTTTCAGCAACTCGAGCTGCTTCAGCAATTTGGAGCGCCATCACAGCTCTGTATGCGGCTAAGTCTGCATTGTTCATAAGAAATTGCGCCCTCTTACGCTTGAGAATAGCTAACTCCACGGATCTGTCTGCTGAGGCATTAGCTTCCTTGACTTTAAGCATCACATTCTTTTCTTCCAAAGCATCTTGTTCGGCTACCATTGCTGTACATCAATAGAAGACCGTACATGGTTACCAAAACAAATAAACAATAGGCAAACAGTTCAGAAGCTTACAATAAATCATGGTTCAGCTTATCGGCAAGGTTCGTAAGTAAATTCAAAAGCTTCAAATTTAAAAAATGAGAATTTACTTGCATATGTAAAAAACAAGGAATGGTCCAAAACAACAATAACAATTGAAACCATATCAAACTCTAAAATTTTGTTAATGCCATGCTTTTGGTTTCCCGCAGGGATAAATCAGTTAGCCAAACTATACCATAAAGTGCTGTTACAGGCTATTAGAACAACTACACTAAAATTTTCCAAAACCAAAAATTCCAATTTTCAGTGAGATATGATTGGAATTAACACTCAATTGTAGCTTAACATTATTGAGCCAATTTTGAAATCATTGATTTCCTTCATCCTAAAATTTTCCAAAACAAAAAATTCCAATTTTCGGTGAGATATTATTGGAATTAACACTCAATTGTAGCTTAACATTATTGAGCCAATTTTGAAATCATTGATTTCCTTCATCCTATCTTCTTAAACTTTTTTACTTATTCATTGGGCAAAAGCATCGTAACATCGACATACAATTGCATACTTGGAAACTATTCTAGACAGAATAAATATCTAATACATTTTTTTTTATAAGTAATATGAATATCTAATACATTCAAGCCAACAAACACGCTTAACTTACCTCGCAAGACACTTGGTGGTTTGCCTCTTCCAAGTTGGCTCGGCTGTCGTTTGAATGATCTCCTCTTTCTTAAAAATGGCTTGGGGATCACTGGAGCCCTCTTTGCTTGTTGACCCTGTATGGAAAAATCATCCAACTTATCAGATGACCAAGTCAACTGCAATTTGAAATATCATTACAAGCTTAAATTGCAATGTGCACGCCAAAAAGCAAGGAACGACAGAGCAAGAAGGAAGACAAAGTGGGAGAGAGGCAAAGTGTCAGAGGATCTCTATAATAATAGATGGACTTCAGATGTCCATGGGTGGTTACAAAAAGAACAGATCCTCTAGATTTATATAATTCAACAGGACCACAAGTGAAAGCTCCTTTGTTGACTTATGCAACATCCATTTGCTACTCTAGTGAACCAGGCTCATGAACCCACTTTAGCAACATGGAAGAAAAAGAACGAGTTGAGATCTTTTGCGCTACAATTCAGTGAACTAGGTTCATGAACTCACAAGACCCCCAACTCAATTAGCATGAGATATTTATTTGCAAAACCAATGAATAGGAAGTACTGGTTAAGGATAATCTTCCATGTTCCTCGTATGCAAGATTCTCAGAAAAGAAAAAACAACCTGCATTTTGCTATCAGGAACTCAACTCTGATCCCAGCCAAAAGTGGATCTCTTTCACAATTGATTCGTAAGTTGACTGAGTTAAATTACTCAAGCCCACCCACAAAGAGGGAAAGGAGGGAAGAAAAGAGACATTGGCTATAAACAGCCGAAACGTAATAAAGTTTCTTTGGATATATGTAATGACATTTGCCTCTCATAGAATAGCACAACATTATGCCACCATAAGACAGAATGGGAAACTCTTGGGCTAATATGAAAAAGTTCTCATATCTGACAAACAAACAAGATAACCCATGCCCAAAGTATTAATAACTTCAAAGGGTCAAATGCCACCGAGAAAAATAAAATGACCATATTGCCAATGAGAAAGGAGACATCTGAAACATAACAATAGCACTTTTACCTGGAAAACCCTAACTAGCACTGATCCTTTTTGCTTCCGTTTCCTAATCCAGTAATTATAAACAGCTTCTACTTCTCTTTGACCATATGGACAAAGATTAGCAGCTGCCTTCTCATCTGGAAGATCGTCAGGATGACAATAATAAGCCTTCTCAAATGCATCAACCATTAACTCAAAAGCATCCACAAATATACTCTGATTAAGCCCATCCTGCGTAAAATCCTCGTCATTGAATTTCTCCAGCCACTTCTCATCTTCAGAATCCAAGTCATAATTTGCCCCTCTCCTTGCCATGGCTCTGGACACCTCATCGTCTTTTACAGAGATATATGAATCAGGTCTACAAAAGGTAGCGGTATTGCTTTTCCCATAGTCCAAGACTTCAATAACCCCAGGCACCGGGATGTTCTTCACATTTGGAGCCAGAACATTTCGATCTGAACATTCCTTGTAAAGATCCTTGAAGGTGAACCAGTCTACTCGATTGGAAAACTCTAGCTTCCAACCATTATCCAAATTCCACATAATTGCATGTGTGAATCGGTTGCAAGAACATGGCCTCATAATTTTTTCCGCTTTTTGGGTATATCTTGTTAAGCCATCTCTCTTGATTACGAGAAGCCACTCCCTCGAGGAAGAGATTTCTAACAAGATATTGGCACCTGCTTCCCGGGAACACTTGTCTGACTCGATGACCAATATATTCGCAGAACAGCAAGAGGAATCTATGTCCTGCCGCGAGCCCACTAGGGCACAACTCGCTCCTTTAATTTGTGTGGCAGAGCTACTGCGACCTGACCTCCTACTGGCTGCCAAAGAAGAGTGAGGAATGCCACTTCTCCTATTAGCAATTGCATCAGAAACTAAGGATCCAGTAGGTCTGTGTACGCCAACCACTGGAGGATTTCTAGCTCTCCGCCTCCTGAGTGAACTCCTAGTTTTCCTAAAACCACGGGAATTTAAACCATTCCTGCACTGTGCAGATCGACCAGCCAATTTTGAAGCTCTAACAGATGGATGTAATGCCCTGTTATCCAGAATTGGGACTTCAAGCACCACATTTTTGCATTTAGAAGGATCTATCACAGGCATAACTGTACTGCA
Organism: Myrica gale; assembly: GCA_963930655.1. Taxonomy (NCBI): domain Eukaryota; kingdom Viridiplantae; phylum Streptophyta; class Magnoliopsida; order Fagales; family Myricaceae; genus Myrica; species Myrica gale. Next base: position 4,251,814 of record OZ005607.1, read on the forward strand.
TGCAGACAGCTCTCTCTCAGGAGGAATGCATACGTGGTGTTCCTTACTCTCATCTTCTTCACTGTCGGTCATGTCATCATTTCTGTCCACAGCAATCAAATTATTTACAAGAACAAACTGCAGTGTTTTAAACCTCAAGAGCATCCCGTAATGCATGTACATAAACCATTGAGGAAGCGCAGAAAAATCAACAGAAAACAAGGGTATAAAGTCCACAGCCCCAAAAAACTTGCACATCCCAGAGCCACAAGTGATAAGAGGATCCTGAAACATTTAAACAAGAACAAATAAACCAAAAGAACATAAAGATCCAACCTAAACGACAGCAATCAATTTAAATGTTCGACAATTCTACCCAACCGTAAAGATGAAGATCAATAAGACCCATGAAAAGCCCAAATACGCCTTGCAATGAAGAACTAACTAACGAGAACGCTGTCATTCATATCAGCAAGTACTTACCCGCAAGAACTGAATTCCACAAGAGGCGTAAACACTGGCTATAGGCTCAGAGCACAAGAATGCAGAAAGCTTATTCAATCCCAGCCTGGCCCTTCTCATGTAACTCAACACAGAATACAAAAACTTAACGACAAACCAATCACTCTCACCACCAACACCAACAACAGCAAGTACGGGACGGGGCAGGAGCACCACCAACCCCTCACAATCATCAATTTTTCTCCGTTGCCGACGAACAAATCGTAGGCCATACCTTCTATTAGAATCACCCGAAGAAAAATCACAACTTGTCGTACCCGTTCGCTTCCTTTTTCTGCTATACACAATCCCAAATAATTTATCCATGCCCTCGCTAACATTCACCGCATTGTCATTACATTTCAGAACCTCAGTCTTGCATTCGTCAGAGTCGTTGATGTCAAGGGCGGCCACTCTTTTCACACCGGCCTGGACCCAGCCACTCTGCTTGCATGCGAGGCCGCCGTTCCCAGGGTTCTTCATGAGCTTGAACCAGTCTTCACCATCGTTGACCCTCCGGAGTTTGCTGTCACCTGATTCCGACCACAGACGCCGCCCGGAGCGCAGGACCCTGGCACCACCGTCCAAGCCCTTCACCACCCCAAACACCCTCGTCGTCCGCCTCATCCCCACCGACGGCATTGGCGCACGGTTACGAACAGAGAAACCGGTACGACTAGTCGCTTGTGTCCTACACTGCCTCGGCTCACTGAGTCTCCGAGAGGATCGCCGAGATGACTCACTCCCAACCACAAAAACCGACCCGTACTCTAACTCCGACTCTGAACCTGCCTTAGCAAATACCGATCTCATACTCATCCAAACAAAACGAGTACGAAATTGTCGGAAACAGAAAACCCTGTAGACTCGCCATTCACCCTGACCGAAACTGCAAGTTTCGGTCTTGGACTAACCAACTCGGACTCGGAATCGGGGCCGGACCCAAATTGTTTCAGTCTATACAAATCTTACAATAAGTTACTAAAGAAAAGGTAAAAAGAAAGGTTGCACAAATCGGGTCCCGATCAACTTAGAATAACAAACAAACAGAAAGATATAAAATACATCTATATTTGACGCAAGATAATCGAAATTTAGATTTGAAAATCAGAGACAAAAAAGAATTTCTGAGCCTAAGATCTGAAAAAGAGGGAAAGGGAGAGAGAGAGAAGATCAGATAGTTATGGAAGTTCACGGAGTTCTTGCCGCAGAGAGAGAGGAGCAGACTACTGGTCTCTATCGGCTAGGGTTTATGATAAAAACCACCAAGCGGGGAAGAGGAATGGGAAAAACTAACCACTACGCGGACTAGTCAGAGCCGTTGGATTGGAGAAAGGAAAGGTCCAGATCGTTTTGCATCCGAAAATCGGTTCGATGGCTCCAAAGACCCCACCAAGAGCGAGCGTTATTAAAAGAGTGAGGGGAGAGTGGATATTTTTCGGACTAGCAGAGGGGTCTATTAGAGTGAAAGTACGAGAGTGGGCTTGACGTGACGGGTGTAAGCAAGGCACAGTTTAGGGGATATGGGAGATTTGGGAAGGGGTTTTGGGTATTTGGCAAAGAGAGCAGCTGGAGGGCGCGATCAGTGCCGCAGTAAAATCGGGTAGTTAAAAAGGGCAGTGTATAGCTGTAAATCTTGAAAGGGTAAAACTAAAAACTAAAAATAAGTAGTAGTTAATAGAAAACCGGAAGAAAAAAAAAAATCAACTCATCTAAAAGAATTACACGTTGAACAACTGGATCAGCTGAAAAAAAGGCATCTATCTCGGGAAATAAAAAACCGCACGAAAAATATTTTAAATTTCAATAAATCCAATATTGAAATTTTCTGCAATTTATATATATAAATAGTACGATATAATTTTTAAAAAATAGATACAATATATAAACTTATAGTAGGGTTTATACTAACATTTATATGAGAAAATATAGACAATTAAAATATGTAAGATTTATTTGTTCTCTTTTTTTAAATTGAATAAAAATAAATATAATAAAATTTAAAAAATATTATAAAATAAAAATATGTTACGAGAATTAATAAAAAGATAAAGAAAGAAAATTTTAATAAATATTATAATAATAAAATATTATATAATAAATTTTTTATTATTAAATCTAAATTTTTTAGTCCAAATTTTTAAAACTCAAACATGCTCAAAAGTTCGTAAGGTTAACGGACTTTCATTATTGAAAGCGCTTTAAAGCGGGAAAATGGAATCTAATAATAATCCACCACTTTCTTTCGTGGAAAGTTATGGAGGCTTGCCCACGTCACATCAGTAGAGCAACTTTTATCACTCCTCTTCTCCTCTCTCATCTTTCTACCGACTACCTACCAGACAAAGAACTTGCAGTAAAGTTGCATGAAGAAAAAAAAAAACAGAGACGAAGCCAAGAATTGTAAAGGACAGGTCTGAAGAAATTTTCTTAAGAGAGGTTGGCTAGGATAGTCAACATTAATTCAACAGTGGTAAATATTTTAGAGAAATATGATATTTGATCACTAAATTTATAGCACGTTTATGATTTAGTCACTAGAGAGATGTTCGATTTCTAAAAAAAAGTCAGGATTTGGATATCAAAGCATTCTTTGTTCGGTAAAAACCGAAGGAAAATGGGCCTCCCAATGACCCAACGCCTGCAGCCCTGCCAAAAGTTGTCCCATGCGACTCTCACTTATATTTTGTCATTTAGTATTTTTTATTTTATTTTTTAAAAATATCTTTTAAATATTTTATTTTTAATTAAAAATAAATAAATTCAAAATATAAAACAAACAACTTTAAACATCATCATTACTTTTTTTACATATCAACAACTTATACACAAACACCAATACAGCTCTAACATCACCTAAAAATTATCAAAATACTTCAAATCCTACAAAAATCTTCAAAACGAACATAACCTAGGTTTCAATTTTTTTACTAAATGATCAATGAGAATATATAGTTGTGACGATTTAGTATTTCCGTCGAACATCCGTTAATTTTTAACGGAATAGAATGCAGTCGACCGCTTCAATTTACCGTTGCCGCAACAGTAAATAAACTAGTCGACCATTATTCCGGTTAAAAATTTAACGAAGGTTTGACGGAAAAACCAGATCGTAACAACTATATATTCTTAGTGACCATTTAGTAAAAAAATGAATCATAGTGATTAAATCGTAAAGGTGTTGTAAAACTAGTGACCAAATATCATATTTCCCAAGGTTTTAAGATAAACCACAAATGGGCCTATGTTAATAGGGACTTTAGGCTAGACTTTAGATGAGGCCTTTTATAATACAAATTTTAAATATTATATTTAAGTATATTCTTTTAATTTTTAGAGATGCAACATTAGTATTAAAGATATAATAGTATTTCAATTCCAGTTTATAAATATGAAATAATTAATTTTCGTTTCGAAAAACTTCATTTTATAGAAGCAAAATAGTTTTTGTGCTTTTGGGAGAGAAGGTTTTCTGTTTTTTCTTCTTCTTATATTAATAGACAAAACAACTAGTTTATCACATTAAGTACTTTTAATTAGAAAATTAGTTTATCACATTTAGCACTTTTAATTACAAATTAGGTCATCACATTAAGCACTTTTAAATATAGTTTGTTATTTGTTAGATGCTTTTATATTAGAAATGGTACAAAATTATATAATATCAAGTAGTATAAAATTTAAGTGTAGTTGATGACCTACAAATACCTCCAATCAAAGAGATTTTATAGGTTTAATAAAATCATATAAACAGCATAAATTAAGACAATTTCATAAGCCATTTTTTTAGAAAAAGAACTAATAAAACTTCCACATAAATACTCCAAATTGGTAGAGAGTAAAAGAGAGTAATTTTCACTCAAGTCAGGAGAAGCTGCGGTACCATTGGTAGAGAGTAAAAGAGAAACAGCGGACCCAGAAAAGTACTCCAAATTGGGGTTAAAAAGCTTCTTTCTGACAAATCACCGAGGAGCCTACAATTATCAGTGTTCTGACCATTTCTTGTCCATCAACTGAATTCTCTATGTGTCTTCCAGAGGACCCTATCCAAAAATACAGTGGAGGGGAAACTTTTCTAACTTTGTGGATGTCCCAATTAATGTATTTGTCATGACACGACCCCCCACATGTAGGAAACCATAAACCTAGAATCCAAGTGTTGGGGCATCCCCCTAAGAGCAAAAAGTCATTCCTCCATCTGACCAGCTCGAACCTAAAGGACCCCATTTAAAATCGTGTTCAAGAAATCACAAATTGCTCCATACAAATGCCCGAACCTCACCCCACCAATTTGCAATGTGAATCAAGACCTAAACCGCATAGAAGCATGTGTGCATGCACGCGTGAGAATGGCTACATGTGTACATAAGACAATGTGATCTGAGAATCCCCCCACTCTATAGAAAGTTATAATGTAGAACACCATGTGCCGTACAGAGGTGAGAGGTGGCAAAACAAAATCCAATGCAGTTTTTCAAAGACTGTTTTGAGTTCTATGTCCTATGGAGTCATCAGACATTCTCCTAACGATATCATTGGTGCATTCATCAGACATTCTCCTAACGATATCATTGGTGCATTCACCAGACATTCTCCTAAAAACGGTATCATTGGTGCATTCATCAGATTTACCCTTGAATAATATTAGCATTAATCAGACCTCCTAAAACGAATAATAAGCTCAGTGTAAGAACAAAACCTGAGTTGCCTTCTTTGAAATTTAATGTTCAAATCTTCCTTTGACTTGCGCGACTGCACTCATCCCCGCATGTTGTGCTATGTAATGAATGATACACATCGGGCATTCTCTGCAAAGAATGATTAACTTAGTGTGACAGCAAATGAAGTTGCTTCCACGGGATTGAGATTAAACCTTTAATTGACTTGCAGCATTAAAGGCAGCCCCCCCCCCCCCCCCCCCCCCGATGAAATGCCACTGGAAAATTGCAAATTTAAGTTGCTGTACTTCCACTTCTGATCCAGTTTTATTCAGCGCTTAAAGAGCAATAAAGCCTTTTTTCTCTTTTTTTTTTTTTTTTTTGCTTTTTCTGCTCATCTTCCTTGCTGCCCCTGCAATCACAGGGATTTTGAAGTAAATTATTTGGTACACCATAGCGACTTACAGAAGCATATGACAATATGAAATAAGAATACAAACGAGCTTGAACCTGCCGACTAGTCCAGTAAGGAGTATGGTCATCATACAGTTAGTAAACCAGGCTCCAGTTGCAATACTCATACAAACAATGAAATTTCAGCCAGGAACTTGCATGAGTTGAATATCTTCTTATGGCTCGAGACAAATAAAACAAAGTGTGTCTGCCTATTTACAATGTGCTTCACGATATCATGCTGCCTTAATACTATGTGGTGTCCTAGAATTTAACAATTGGTTGGTCGACAAATTTGTTGCTCTCTCAAGAATCAGGAACATCAATTATCACAAAACATAGACATATGTAATTCTCCAAAAAAAAAAAAAAGAGGAGACAAGTATAAAAATTTTGTCATAGTTATATCTCCTTCAAAGAGAGCTACATGTGACATGATAATGTGACTGGCATCAAATTTACAGGCTTAGTTCAAAAGCATTAGGGGAAAGACGGTACTTGACACTGGATGTTGGCGAGGGTTTAATAAGGAAGCCAGAGTTAATGAGGGATAGAAAGAGAAACAGATGAGTTGAAAATGCAACTCAGATATCTACAATGATCTTAAGGTTTATTGTCATCTCTTTGATGGTGAAGGTTTTGAGATGAACAAATGGATAAGATTGATGGTGCAGGCAAGTTCTTTTAAGTGTTAGGATTCCCTATCTGCACTTACAGTCAAAAAGTTATCTAGAGCCAGTTCTAATCATTTAGAATCTTAGAGCACATAAGCAAATAATTTTTCCAAAAGTCCAACACTGACTCATCACACGAGCAGCAAAGCTTGTACCTACCATTTTGGCATCAGCCCCAGTTCCATGTAATCTCAAATGTCAATAAAGATCATCACTAAATAGGCAACATTGGTAAAAAATGTTTATGTCCATATGGAAAGATATGAAACTCCAAATGAGAACGAAATACAAAGTCCTTAGAAGGCTTATTAGTTAGAAAATACAAATGGAAGAGCTACCTTGTACGAAGACTCAGATAAACAAAAACGAAAACAGAGAGAAATCGCATTGCAAGAACTGAATGAAAATGTTGCTAAGAACACTTTCTGAAATAAATTAAAGAGGCAGTATTAGCTGATTGTCCAGAGGTTGAGAAGCAGAGGAGAGTTTTCTGGTATTAAGATGCAATGTCTTCCCTGGGCATCGAGGACAAGATCCCTAAAGTACTGTAAAAGAAATATTATTGTTTAAAGAGACCGAATCAATAACGCCAAGGAGAAAAGGCAGCGATGCCCCTTTTGGGAAAGACTTTGAAGTGAAAGTCTTAAAAGAGAGTTTCTCTTTTGTAATACTTGTCCCACAATCGATCTCTTTCACATCGACTAGGTGCACCACAGTTGGCAACCAATCGATATCTTTCTCCCCCCATGTCGTAGGAACAGCAGCAAATTCATAAAAACTTGCGCGGTATGCACAATTCGAATCATAGATTTCAACACCCAATTGAGCATAACTCGGACCCTCTTGAACTAGAATCCAAAAAGAACCCACATTTCAAGCAGTTGAATAGTAAAATCGCTCCTGCAAATATTATTAAGTTCGAAATCAAATAAAAGAACCAAATTACCAAGCTATAGTAAGGAGTCTAGCTCAAGCTTTAATTGAAACGGTTATGGAAACACCCCCAATAAGCCAGCAAAAATATCAAACCCAGGTTTCAGAAACAACGCCGTTTGACAGAACTCAAATTATAATTGAATACGCATTTACCTGTTTAGTTGGTCCGAGACTTGAAACAATTTGCAGGAAATCGCAAGGGCATCTCAGGACCCGATCCTTGAAAAGTGAGAGAAGGCGGTTTTTGTGGTACAAAGAGTCAAACATGCAGGATATGAATTGAGAAGGGATATCGAGGCGCAGAGGGCACAAGAAGTCGCCGAGAAGAAGAAGGAACATCCTCGGGACAGAGAGGAAAGACCCTGTAGACTTCGCGTCATACGTTTTGGAAGCGAAGGAGCAGAATGTGATACTTTAACTCAATAAATAAAGCCTAGAAGGCAAGATTGTAGCGTGTAATCAGAAACCTGATTGGGGCTATGTAACCAAATCCGGCTGTTCATATAGCGGCTTGGGCCCGTTTCACATGAACTTCGTTTCCTCTAGCAAGTGAAGCTCGGCAAGTACATTGATAAACAGCAACTTAACAATAATTTGTCTCGCCTATATGGTCGGTGGTCTCAAAAACATTTACATTCAACTAATTCATAAATGGTTACAGAATTATGGTTATGATATTTACTTTATATACAGCATTAACAAATTAATCTAGGAAGAAGTTTGAATATATTTTTAAATGTTGGGAAAATCTTCACTTTTAGCTCATTACTTTCAACCAAATATCAATGGCAGGTTTGAACTACAAAAATCGTTACATGCATTAATGTTCGTCCTCTAGTAAGATCCTACTGTTGAAATATGTAGAAAATAAGTAATTTGTAAAAATATTGATTGTTTGACTAGAGTGAATATTGATGAATTTTGTCTTGTAAAATTATACTGTTGAAAAAAAAAACTACACGAGACAATATTGACGGTTGGACCTAATGACAAAGCTACATTGATGAATTTTAATAATTTTATGAGCTAAATATGATGATTTTCGAAGTTCATACTGGTAATTGACATTTGGTTGAAAGTTTGAGACTAAAAATGAAGATTCGATAAAAATAAATGAACCAAACTAAAACGTTTCATCAAGCTTGGTAATTAGTTGTGAGTCGGGAATAAAATTTCACAAAATCATCTTGAACTCTAAACTTTTATATTTAACTTCTAATGGGTCATTTCTCTCTATCGTGATTTACAGAAAGTTTGTGTTTGTAACATCATAAGTAAAAGTTAGCTTTGTCTGTCTCTTTCTATGTTGTTCAGGCTGTAATTCCAATACTTGTATAAGAAGTAAAGTTGTTAATTTTTTCAAATGTTTTGTTTAGAGTTAAGATTGTTGTTGAGTGGTAATTTTTTGTCTCCCTAGCACTTTATTGAATTCCCTTGAATTGGTTTCTGAATTGGAATACCAAAGAGTGTTAACCCACCACTTTACAAAGTATCCTCTCCCTTTTGTTTCGATGTGTGTTGATTGATTAGAATGCCTCCACAAGTGGACTAAAGAAAACGTTGAATTATAGGGATTGTAAGTGAAGCAATGGCTTTGTCTTCCTAACTCTTCTCTATCTTTAGTCTTCATTTCTTTACACTTGTTTTCCTTGGAATCTTTATGCTAGAGGGATAAGGGAGAGTTTTACCCCTCCTAGCTATACCATCACAAAGAAAAAGCAAGATATAGATGAGACTCTTGCATGGAACAAAATCCAATCATCAACTTCTTGCACTACCCTTCTTGTCCTTTGGAGAAGCAAGGAAGTGTTGGCTTCAAAGTGAGCATGAATGGGCACTCACATGCCTTTGGGTACACCGTTAGAAAGGAGAAGTACTGCAGATCATGCTTTTGGTCGCTAATGAAGAGACTGATTTGAAAGATAAAGGATGCCACTCCCTGCCTAGGGAAGTTTTGAATACTTTAAAAACATGTGTACAGATATACTATTAACACACTCTTATAGAGAGGTCAAGGAGGAGAAAGGGAAAAGAAGAAGAAGGCATATATAGTAGTCAAGACGAGGGCTAACCATGCGATCTACATCGGACCTTATTACCCATCTTAAGTCACCTAAATCTTTCAAGCAAATAATTGGTAGAAAAAAAAAACAGAGACCATACACATTGGTTTCATGTCAGCATTGGTATATATGCAGTGATTGATATTCTTCTGTGTTCCTCCTTGTTATCCTAGTTTTTTTTAAGCAAAGTGGTGAAATGGAGCATACAACGTGCCGTAGAATATCTGGATTGAACCAAAACTACAAACTTGGAGGTTGCGCTATCACTACCCCCTCACTAAAGTGTAACTGTACTTTGAACAGAGGATGAGGAAGTTCGATCCCGAGATCTCGCAACCTCTACCCTTTTGAGCTTAATTACTTGGATTGTCCCCCTACCTTAAAAGTGCAAAGGAGAACTTTGATGTTGTCTTGGTTACAAAGGTTGCCGGGTTGAAGTTTATGGATGGATTCGGTCAGCAAAAAGTCCTTCAAACTCAAATCAATAAATTAATAATCAATATTGTTAGATCCATTACGTGTTGGCATGGTTTGTGACAATTTCATATGTAACATTCTTGAGATTTAAGAGGTGAAGATTTAGAATGGTTATTGGCTGTGTGAAGACTATGTAGAGTTTGATAGGGGAGTTCGAAGTAGTCTACTGCGCAGAGAAATAACAGAAACTCTGTTTTAAATGAAAGTGCGCCCGTTTACTATGCCGAGCGTCCTGTGACTTCTAAAATACCCCTTTGACTATATAAAAGCCTCTCTGAACCTTTTGCAAGTAGCCCAGAACGTTTAATCGAAGATTTCGCAGAGATTCAAGAAAAGCCTCCAAGAAACCATCTTCTAGATCTTGTACCCTCTGTCTTTGTTGCTGTTGAGAGTGAGTGATAATCTGAAGTGGAGATCAGATCTTTGTTCATCCTCTCAGTTTGATCAAGAAATATCAATCATTAGATTGAACAAGAGAGCTTCGGAGTTGCTGAAATTCGAAAGTCGCTGGAGTTCCAGTGGTGCTGAAGGCGCAATCACTTGAGTTCAAGTAGGAAGATTGCTCCGTTGAGAAGAGTCAAGAAACCGATCGGAATAGGAGTTCCTCTCCCCTGCAAGTTGCAGATTCAGACGTTGGACGTTTGAGTAAGGTTACGATTGATATTAGATTAGCAAGGGTTGCTGAATTTATAGATCATCGTGTAACCGAGATTGGGTTTCCAGTGATTCATTTGCTGGACTAGGTCCCGAAGAGTTTTTCTTCCTCGTAGAGGTTCTACTTGGAAGTTTCTCTCCGTCAACAATTTCTTGTGTCAATCGTGATTGAATTTGTGTTGTTGTTATAGTTTTATATCTATCTTGTTATTTGCTAATCGTTCTTGTTTAAGTGATTAAAGAATCTCAATCTTGGTGGATTGTCAATCTTGTTGCAAGACCATTTAAGGCAAAAGGTAGATCTGGGTAAGAAGAGTAATCATCATCTCATCGTGTTGTTTTTAGATAGAAAATATGTTGCTAATATACTTGTGAATAATCTGTCATTTGGTAGTGTGCTGCAGAATCTAAAGTAGTTTGCTGCAACATCACAGAGTATATTTACATCAGATTTGTTTGTCTTGTGTTCTGTTGTTTAGCTTGTTTTATTGTCATATGAAAGCATCTTAAGTCTATCTAAAGAACATCTGAATACATTGGTTTACATTGAATATCGATTCCATTCATTGTCATATAGTTCAGATTTCTTTAAAGGGTTGAGTATTGTTTTTGTATTTCATTGTTCATTGTTTGAGAGTGGTAGAAATTTTTTAATATACCTATTCACCCCCTCTAGATATTTTTCGTATAATTGGGTCTAAATCGGTTTGTTCAAATATCAACATGTGACGGCAAAGAAAGGAGAGGAAAATAAGCTCCGAATACTCCGTCCTTATCCAGTTATGCCTTCTGACTCATGCTCGAATTAAAAAAAAAAACTAGATTTTTAATTGTGTTCCATCCAAAGTTTTTATGAAGAATGGGCAAGCGAAACAGCGACAGGTTACGGTGACGTTTTTCTTTGTGAGAGGCTGAACTTTTGTTGGTATCCAACTGCACGGGTGCGGATTTTGCCATGTGTTTTGTATTTTCTCCACAAACACTGTTTCTGCCGCGTACGAAATCCAAGCACACCACAAAAAATACCAATTAAGAAAAATGTGAAATCCTTATATATAAATAAGTAATAAATAAATAAAAAATAAAATTGTATATAATATAACCAATTAAATGAGAAAAATGCTAGAGGTCATGACCCATGCAGATTTTGCAATCAAATAAGAGAGAGATGAATTCATCTTTCTTGGAATCCATCCACCCTCGTAATCAAGTTTTTTTTGTTCAACTTATTATTTCATTTTTTGTTGGTTAATAGTTTTTGACCTAATCAAATACAAATTAGATGAAAAAAATGGAAAACCCAATTATATGAGCATAAAAAAGAAATAAATACCTTGAATATGGTTAGAAAAAAAAAGGATAAATACAAAATCAATCCATGTGTCATACGCATAAATCGATTTAGTCCCCGTGATATGAAAAATATAAATTTAGTCCTTATAATTTCATAAAGTGATAGCATCAGTTCCTGATGGAGGACTAACGACAAACGAAAATAAAATCACATGGACTAAATTTATGTTTTTCATATTACCGAGACTAAATCTCTTTTTGACTATAATATATGAATCTATTTTGTATTTATCTCAAAAAATTAGAAAATACAATAAAAAAAGAAAAAGAAAAGGAAGAAAACAGGGGAAAAATCAAGTACATGAGGCAAAGAAAGAAAGGTGTAGCAGAATATTCACGTGTCCAAAAATAATATCACCTGATTTATCCTTTATTTTATTTTATTTTATTTTTGTGGTTTTCTGATTTTTTTACAGCACGCATGTTTCAACCAAGCAGCAAGTATTTTCAAGGATTGAGGTTGTGATTCTTTACAATTCCGTTTCGGACACGAGAAAACACCGCTATTGCCTGAACCGTTCTCAATCTCAGGTCAGTTTCCTCGGCACCTAGAATCAAATTTTGCTCCTTCATCTTCAGTTGGGTATTCATTTTTCCTCATCGCCTTCCAAATTTATTTTCTTTGCCGCGTTATGATATTAGTTTTTCTCAAGTTTTTGTTTGCAGTTTCCCTTCTTTCTCCTTCTTGGTATATATCGAACATTCTAAATTACCCCGTTTTTATTCATATTTCAAAATTGGACTTTTTCTTTATTGTTAGGAATCTACCGCAACGTTGTCTCTCCTGGTTTCATTCGAAATTCTCTGTGAAACTTGACTATTCATGAATTTTGATTCTGGTTTTATATGACCTCTTTTGGAAATTTTTGAGTATTACATACTTTTGTTTTTTTATTCTGTTGAAATTGTCACGAGTTATTGAGTTTACGCTTTTTGATGTTAGTATATGTTTTTTAGATATTGGAATACAGGAACTGCGATCCAGTTTTATTTCTTTGTTTAAATGGTTCCAGCAACGAAGGAATTTGGTATTTTTGGTAGTATTTTTTGCCAAATTTTCTCAGCTACCAAATAATGGGCAATATATCGTACTCTCCAGCTCTTTCTCGTTTGGAGTATGCAAATGATCTACCGGTTTCAGTTGTCATTTCTTTGATTATTTGTTTCATGATATCAGACATTATCCAAACAATTCTGATGAGATCGAGGTCTTTGATGATTTATAGCCGTTTCTGATATAAGGTGGACTTTGTAGGTGTCTTGAATCAGACAGGAGCCTTTTGGATTCTTTTTGACCGAAATATTTCAAAGGTCAATTCAAGTTAACTTAATTTGATAGAATCCTTATAACGATGGGTACTTCGAAAGCAGTTCTGCAACTTTTGTCTGGGGCTGGACCTCGTCTTTTTTATGGTGACCCGTGTTTTAGCAAGTCAGAGCCGATTTGTGCTTCTAACTTCCGTTTAAAATGTTCAAGAAGGAGGGCCTCGAGCTATTTGCAATTTCTCAAGAGTTCTAGTATGCTACAATACGGAGTTCAAGGAATTGGCAGTAATTTTTTATCAAATACAAAAGTCGATCCTTCATGGCTTCAGAGTTGCAAATGCCAAAAGGCTGATAGTGTAAGCGGGGTAACCACTGGAGACGGAAATGGGACTTGGTTTGTGGATAATGCAAAGAAATTGAATCCCATAGACAGTATGGTCAATGCGCCAAATGTTCTCGAGTTTCAGGATCTGCAACAGTTGAAACAGGAAAAGGAGGGTTTGACATCCAATGGCGCAACTGGGGCACTCAAAGATACCTTTCACAAGATTAGTAGTGACCCCATTGAGGATGAAGCATGGGAATTACTCCGGGAGTCGGTAGTTCATTATTGTGGTAGTCCTATTGGAACAATTGCTGCCAAGGACCCAACCAGTTCCAACGTGTTGAATTATGATCAGGTTTTCATTCGAGATTTCATACCTTCTGGTATAGCTTTCCTGTTAAAGGGGGAGTATGATATTGTTCGGAACTTCATCCTTCATACACTTCAGTTGCAGGTAATCCATAGTGCCATCACACCAACTATTAGTCCTTGCAACAAATCATTTACCTACCTTATTTTGTCATATTGAAGTTATATGAAATGTTGGTTGATATATATCTCTTGTTTTTTTAAGAGACATTTAGCTAAATTGCTGTAGGCTACGTGTTGATGATAACTTTTTTTTATATGCATCTCCTTGAGAGGTTGTTTAAATTCAAGTGTTAGTTTGGTATCTTCATTATCCTGTAAACTTTTCTAATGTCTGACTGTAAATCAGACAACTAGAAGAAAGCTGATGCAAGTAATTTAGATGGCTGCATGAATGTCAGCTAAATTTTGATAGGATTTATGATTGCCTATGGAATAGATTGCATGGACACGTACATGTCTACAAGTCTTGGTTGCATTTCCAGGTCCATCTTTACTTGGTGACAATTGATAATATTTATTTGCCCATTTTTGTCCCATGATTCAAATTTGTTGCAGAGCTGGGAGAAAACAATGGATTGTCATAGTCCTGGTCAAGGGTTGATGCCTGCTAGCTTCAAGGTGCGCACAGTTCCACTGGATGGTGATGATTCTGCAACCGAAGAGGTATTGGATCCCGACTTTGGGGAGGCAGCAATTGGTCGTGTTGCACCAGTTGATTCTGGTAGAAGTTTCTATCCAGTCCACAGTTCTCCTAAAAGGGAAACATATTTTGCTTGTTTTAGCTCCTTGTGATGCTGAATCTTCATTTGTGAAACGATGTTAATTTCAGGTTTGTGGTGGATTATTTTATTGCGTGCCTATGGAAAATGCTCAGGGGACCTCTCTGTTCAGGAAAGAATTGATGTTCAAACCGGAATTAAGATGATTCTAAAGCTATGTCTTGCTGATGGTTTTGATATGTTTCCTACATTATTAGTGACAGATGGTTCCTGCATGATTGATCGCCGAATGGGAATCCATGGCCACCCGTTAGAAATACAGGTACATAAGCTCTCATGCCATCCTTGAATAATCAATATAGACCACTTAAAATAGATATCTGCACTTTTGAACTATGAAGCAATTGCTTTGGCAGGAAAACTTGGAAAAGGAGAGGGAAAAAACATTAAAATGTTTCTATTCATCCCTCTCAAGGAATAATTTGGACTTCTTCTTTTTTTTTTTCCTTTTCACTAGAGGATGTAAATTGTTATTTGAGTAAACTCTGTGATTTGTCAAAAAGAATCTAGAAGTTTTTTGGAAGATGTTAATGAATTTTGTTAACTAATCTTATGGAGAGGTAGCAGTTATAAGGCCTTGCAAAAAAGCAGGAGTTAGGAAAGCTAATTGAGATGGAAGATTTATATTTTACATTTGTGTAGTTGATTATCTGCTAAGATGCTTGAGGCTACTTTTAGGCCTTAGCTCTGATTGAACTTATATCTTCAGGTTTTCTTTTCTTTTTCTTTCTTTTGTGTGTGTGTGATGTGTGGGGGGGAGAGAGAGAGAGAGTTATAGTGCCTAATTGAAGTAGCTGCTCTCGTTCTGGGAAGTTTTGAAGCTAAAAGTTGTACATATACCATTCTAAACATTAGTTCTAACGGGCATGCACATCATAGTTTACTGGAAATGGACCCAACGCTTGAGATACAGGTAATTCTATCTGCATACAATAGTAGCATCAGGATGGTTTTAGGGATAAATTCTTAAATATTTAGATTTTCAGAACCAAAATTTTTTGTTTTATATTGGGTATGGCTAAACCCATTGATGTCCTGGTCAGGAATGAGTCTGATACCATTAACTTCTCTCCATTTATTTTTCCTTTTATGGTGCTAAGGCCGTTTCACGTATATCTGTTGCTAGAGAAAACATATTAGGTTGTATTACTTGTGACATCTGTGTCATGTTTTTCACCCATCTCCCTGTTTCCAAGTAAGATTATGATTGTATGAATCTGATAGGATTGTTTTACTCTTGTAGGCACTATTTTATTCAGCACTACTTTGTGCACGTGAAATGCTTGCTCCAGAGGATGGATCAGCTGATCTTTTGCGGGCCCTGAACAATCGTCTGGTAGCTCTGTCATTCCATATCAGAGAGTATTACTGGATTGATATGAGAAAACTAAATGAGATTTACCGTTATAAGACTGAAGAGTACTCATATGATGCAGTTAATAAATTCAATATTTACCCAGAACAAATTTCTCCTTGGTTGGTGGAATGGATGCCCAGTAAAGGTGGCTATCTAATAGGAAACTTGCAACCAGCTCACATGGATTTCCGATTCTTTTCCCTAGGAAACTTGTGGTCTATTGTAAGCAGTCTTGCAACATTCGATCAGTCGCATGCCATATTGGATCTCATTGAAGCCAAATGGGCAGATTTGGTGGCAGATATGCCACTCAAGATATGTCATCCTGCTCTCGAAGGACAGGAGTGGCAGATTATCACGGGAAGTGATCCTAAGAACACGTAATGTGCCCATTTCCTAACTTTCTATTGGTGATATATTATATTCTCTTACTTTGCCATTTCAGTCATGCCAATGTGCATTTATTTTTTGATGCAGCCCTTGGTCCTACCACAATGCAGGTTCTTGGCCAACTCTGCTCTGGCAGGTTAGTTTTGGTGGTATTAGTTAAGCATAATTTTTAGGCTTAATTAACTGCTAGTCCCTGTGATTTACCCTTTTTCCAATTTGGTCCCTCAGTTTTAATTCTTCCCCTGTGAGTCCCTGAGGTTAACTCCGTGTCCTAAAAAAGTCCTTCTGTCCAATTTCGGCATTCCAACTAACGAAATATGTCTACGTGACTAACAAAAAACACGTCACTACCAATTATCAATCGATATCTGGATTCGCTCAGCGCATGTTTCTTAATAGTGACATGTTTTTTGTTATCGAAATATGCATATGTGCCTTGTTTGTGGTTCATGTTTGGACAGAAGAATCTTTTTGGGACAAGTAGTTAACCCAGGGACTTTCAGGGGAAGAATTAAAACTGAGGGACCAAATTGAGGAATTAAACCACAAGGACTAACAGATTAATTAATCTAATTTTTATAGTTGACACAAAAGGGGTAAAATGTTTATATTGGGTGTTGGTGTTTATTTAGAGTGAAAGAGATAAATTAGTAACATTAATAAAAATGGTCAAAAGAAACAAAGGAAAAGGAGAAAAAGTCATGTCAGCCTAGTGGTTTATGTACATTTGCAATTACTGTTCATGTTGCTTTCTGGAATTTAAGGTAGTCAGCTCTATCTTTTTTCCTTGATGACATGCAATGCCTTGAATGACCTGCTGCCCATATCATGCTTTGGTAGGGTCATTCTAAGTGTTTAGAATATCTGGCCCTTTGTAGGGGATTCATTTGGGAAACACTAATCTGATCGGATGATGTTAACTTTCCTGGACTCTTGCTACTATATTTTTTTAAATTGGGTAAATATCAGACACGAATTAATCAGGTCAGTTTTAACTCAGTATTGCTAGATAGAAATATACTGAGATTTAAATGTCTATCTTTTCAGTTCACAGTTGCATGCATAAAGATGGATAGACCAGAAATTGCGGCAAGGGCTGTTGAGGTTGCTGAGAAACGCATATCACGTGACAAGTGGCCTGAATATTATGACACTAAAAGAGCACAGTTCATCGGAAAACAATCACAGCTGTTCCAGACCTGGTCAATTGCAGGATACCTTGTGGCAAAGCTCCTGCTTAAAGACCCAAGTAAAGCCAAGATTCTAGTTACGGAAGAGGATTCTGAACTTGTCAATGCCTTCTCTTGCATGATAAGTGCCAACCCCAGAAGAAAGCGTGGTCGAAAGAATTTGAAGCAGACCTATATTGTATGAGTTTTCGTATCAACCCG
This sequence comes from Myrica gale, assembly GCA_963930655.1. Classification (NCBI taxonomy): domain Eukaryota; kingdom Viridiplantae; phylum Streptophyta; class Magnoliopsida; order Fagales; family Myricaceae; genus Myrica; species Myrica gale. The sequence continues at coordinate 4,269,442 of OZ005607.1, forward strand.
AATGCTGGGGTGCCATGCTGGTTTTTTTACCTTCGCATGGAGATTGGTTAAAGAATCGCCTAATATAGGGTTTTCTTCATCAAGCTCATGTCAAAATTGCTTGAAAATTGGTGGTGTAATTCTTCATTGAATGGTTTTCTCCTGCTGAAATTGGCACACAGGCTTATTCCTGTATTATAGCATTCATTTGTAAAGGTTATGCATCCTGAATAGGACTATAGATGGCACCCTATTACAGTATGGGCCACGGTGACTGTCATTTTGTAAACCTTTATATCAGATATTAAATTGGACAAGATTGGGTTGGTAAGTCCGTTACCAATAATCTGTTTTGGAATTGCTATTAGCTTTTATTACGGTGTGATGAAGGCAGGTCAAGCAACGTTTATGAACCCTACCTAACAGGATAGAGCTAATCTACGTTTATGAACCCTACCTAACAAGATAGAGCTAATCTACGGCACTTCTCCAGCTGCCAGGTACCGTTGTACATGGATCATAATCTTTTCCTCTCTAATTTAATGCCTGAATTAGATAATCCAATTCGGAGAGAAATATACACAATATATGGATTTTAATACGGCCAATATGGTATATGTTATGTTTATTTTTTCAATTATAATCTTCTCTAATTTATTGTCCGAATTGGATAGTCCAATTTGGAGAGAAATAAACAGTATATAGATCTCAATACGGTCAACGTGGATCCTACTGTAAGACTTCTATGTTATGTCTATCTGGTATCCAAATTGTACTAAAATCAATTAGAGATTGGTTTTATAATGAATGATTTCTAATCAGTTTTGAATGCTCTCCTTACATTTTCTTTTAAACAAAACTGAGAAAAACAAGGAGAGAGGGATAAATCTTTCTAGGTGAGGAAATGTCTGGTCAAATGAATCAACGAGGTAAATGTTCTTTTTTTTTTACTCCAAACATTAATCAAATGCCATGCTATTGGGCCCTAGTGGCATTTAAGCCGGCCATACGGCCCATTCTCACTGCCGCCCGCCCCCTTTTTTTTCCAAACTTCCAACCTTCAGAAGCCTCTCCCTCCCACTCCAGGTGTTACAGGTTTTCACCCCCCCTCCAGTTTGGTTCCTAATTTAAATAAAAATTTACTAAATGTTGGGATCTTTTACTTTTTCTTTTATTTCATAATGTTGAAATCACTATCATATCCTTCTCTGATTAGGACGCTGTCAAAACCATGCTATTGGGCCCTGATGGCATACAAACCGGCTCTCTTGCCATTCTCACTCTGCCGGCCCGTTTGCCGATCCTCTCGCAACCTTCTTCAAAAACCTCTCACTGTCTCTCTTCAGTCTTCAACACCCTCCTTCATCATCACCCGTTTCCATCTCCCTAGCCAGAAGTACTGTGGCGCGCGTCCGTATCCAAAACCATGGAGGCGCGCATTGATGATGTCACGGACGATCTCGACAACCTTAGCATCACCTCGACTGCTACTACTGCTACCAGTACTGCTACTACTTCTACCACCGCTACTACCACTATCAGTACTGCTACGATTCTCGAAACGAAGGGCAGTGCGATCTCGGGTTCTGAGGCAACCCCATGGACCGCCTCAAGCCTCGCCTCGTCCTCTGCGAAGCCCCACGCTCCCTCCCATGACCCATGCTGGGCCGCAATTCGACGGGTGAAATTATCTGAAAACGCCACGCTCGGCCTTGAGGACCTCCGTTTCGTCCACCGCCTAGGCAGCGGCGACATAGGCAGCGTGTACCTCGTGGAGCTAAAGGGAAGCAACGGGTGTTTGTTTGCTGCAAAGGTGATGGACAAGAAAGAGTTGGTCACCAGGAACAAAGATGAAAGGGCGAGGATTGAGAGGGAAATACTGGAGATGTTGGACCACCCTTTTCTGCCCACACTCTACGCGACTCTGAACTCACCTAGGTGGTCGTGTCTCTTGACCGAGTTCTGTCCCGGCGGCGACCTCCATGTGCTCCGTCAAAACCAACCTGAAAAACGGTTCGATGAAGCCGCAGTACGGTGCGTAGAGTCAACTAATTACGTAGTGTCATTATTATGCTGTCTTCTAAAAGAGTCCTAGGGAGTATTAATCTGCATGTCGGGTATCGATCTTGGGACTGCATGAGGAATAATGATGCATCATAATAACTAATAAGTGGATCCACTGTTCATTGCATATATGGGTCCATGCGTTTATAATTCTTTGTCCCCCACGAATTTGTATATTTAGCCCACAAGGCCACAATTCTCTGAGTGGGTCTGTCGGGTACTCCAATATCGCTTGAGTCAATGACATTTTCTCATTATATCGAACTTGAGAAAGAACTTCAAAAACAACAAAAAACCACCATTGTTGTTGGACGCACTCCTTGCTTACTTGATTCTATCTCAAGAGGGAACGTGCGGGTGGAAAGAAATAAGGAATGTTAAATAACATTTCTCTACTTCGATATTCCATAGTGGTGAAGTTCGATCGTGAGCATTTCAGATAAAAAGGCTAAGCTAGCTAGGAATGGTAGAAAGGTTTTCTCGTTATCCTCTGTCCCTAGTTCAACTTCATGATCGATCACAGAGCACTGCAGCCCATGGTGGACCCTCTTGTGGAAGATAATAGTTATGATGCTTCTTCCATGGCTTTCTAGGGCCTCTAAGATGTCACTTTTCCGCTCTCTTTTGGTCAAGATAGTGCATGCATCGTGGATCCCAGCTTATTTTTAAAGCTCAATTGTGGGAGGGCCTAGATTATGCTAGTACTCATCTTTTTCATTTGGTTGGAGATTGCAGTTCACGCGCATAATTATATGCTGTACGTATAATATATTTGAGTGAGATTTTGATGGCAGAGTTTCTATTGTACTGTGTTGCAGGTTCTATGCCTCAGAAGTTGTGGTCGCTCTAGAATACCTACACATGAAGGGGATTATATACCGTGATCTAAAGCCTGAAAATGTACTCATCAGATCGGACGGTCACATAATGCTAACGGATTTTGATCTATCCCTAAAAGATGATAATTCAATAGCGACCGCCCAAGTTGTTCCTGATCAAACCTCACAGAGCTCCACAAATCCCTCCAATGAACTCCCAAATGACCCACCTTCATGTTCCACCTCATCATGCATCCTACCTAATTGCATTGTGCCAGCTGTCTCGTGCTTCCACCCGAAACACAAGCGTAAAAAGAGGTCCTGCCGTCGCGGAACACTCGAGATCGTGGCGGAGCCGCTCGACATCCGATCGATGTCGTTTGTCGGAACCCACGAGTACTTGGCACCGGAGATTGTATCAGGGGAAGGACATGGCAATGCAGTGGATTGGTGGACACTAGGGATCTTCATATTTGAGATGTTCTATGGTGTGACACCGTTTAAGGGTATTGACCATGAGCTAACCCTAACAAATATTGTGGCTCGGGCCCTACAATTCCCTAAGGAACCAACAGTGCCGGGCCCAGCTAAGGACTTGATGGTCCAACTTTTGATGAAAGACCCGACGAGGAGAATGGGGTCTACAATGGGTGCCACTGCAATCAAGCACCATCCGTTCTTTGGTGGGGTTAATTGGGCATTACTAAGATGTACAAAGCCACCTTACGTTCCACGTCCGGTTACCCACCGGGACTTTGCCCGAGATGAAAAAATTTCGGACAAACCGGTAGAGTATTACTAGTGAGGAAGAGTCTTCAGACGAAGGTTTCGGGGTTATTAGGTTCATATGGCGACACACTACTGATGCACATGAGGTTTGAGACCAAAGGCTTTTGTAAGAAAGCATGCATTGGATACCACATTCGGTCGAAGCAGACCCGTTTTGTGTTCTTTTTGTGTTTTCCTTTGCTTATTCTCGAATTGTGTGTCAATTTTTCGTACAATTTTTCTGGTCACCTCAATTGTGGTTATCAATTAAAATACACTTTTTTTTTTGTTTTCTAAATAGATGCAATTTTTTGTTTGAACTCTTAAATTAGGGCTGAAAAACCGGAATGCGGTTCGGACCGCATTCCGGTCCTTGTATATTAAAGGACCGGACCGGTTTCAATTTTTTTCAATTTTAAAAAAAAATTATGTTAATTTCAAAGAGGAAAGTGCATATAAAAATGTTGAGTTTTAGTTTAGATTAAAATTAAACATTTTAAGTGTATAATTTGTATTAAAAAAAATAAAATATTTTTTTTTTAATAAATGTGGTCCGGTTGTGTGCGGTCCTATCTTAAACTATTAAAAGTTTATAACTCATTCATATGACCTTCAAAAAAAAAATATAAGTCAAAATCAAGGTACATGTGTTATAGATAGTTTTAACCGTCATATCTTATTTAAAAGATCATATTGAAAAAATTTAGATCAATGGCTCAATATGAAAGACTTGATAGTTACTCCTAAAATAACATAAGTCTCATGTTCGTGAGTGCAAAAATGAAATTTTCCCCAAGGATCAAATAGGAATGATTATACTAGAACCAGTATCGATTTACAATATAAGGCTTTATTATACCATAATGTTATCACAAAAAATAAACGACTTAATATAGATCCCATAAAACAGAAGTTATGTGTTTCTTATGCTTGACAGCCGTAAGTTTTCCCATTAGGCAGCAAATCACATTCAACGTCTTTCTGGAGAATTTGCAGTGAAGGAATTAGCACTGACCCAATGGTGAACCTCAATTGTGCTGTTCACTCAACCGTAGTGATCCATTCAAAGAGGTTTCTGTATCTTCAATAAGTTGATTTTGCCAATGATGTTACTAGCCCATCTAATGCAAATTGGTAGCAACAGCTTCCATAAGCAAAGGTGACGGCTATTTGCAAATGGAGATAGGTAACGATCTATCAATACTTGGTTTCGATGAACCAGTTAATATATGGAAGAATGGCAATATTCCAGCAATCCGCAAACGAAGCTCAGGTACTCTTAGGGTACTTCTTAGAAGGTGGCAGCGTGGTTTGGCTAAAATTAAGGATTAACCAGTAGCTATCTCTAGACTGAAACTAGTAGAATAATAGTCTTGAAAAAATGTAAAAAAGGCTCGAGAAAATTCCTATAAACTGACAATGGAATGACATTGAGTCCAACATATAATATTCGTCTTAACTCGAAAGTCCAATAAAAATCAGCACGAACAAGTTTTACGTTGAACAATCCAGTTTGGAAACTAGCGCTATATAATTATATGCACGAGACAAACTGCTTCCAACTGAAGCCCACTAACACTGGAAATTAGATGAGCATACAAACATCTTAAGGTCATGGAAACCAATATGCACTATTCAAAGAACATAATACTAACTACTCTTGAGGCTGTTGCATGGTTTTTACCAACCCCCGGGGCTTAAAACCACAAAATAACTGCTTTTCGAATCAAGAACTTGTGAATTCTACTACACTCTGAATTGGAGAAATGTTAAAATAAAATGTCATAGTCCTCAATCAAAGAGGCTGAAGCCCATATCCTGCACATAGGAGAAGAAAAGAAAAGAAACATCAGAAAACCTGGAATTAAATGGTATACACAACAAACACAAAGTCAACAAGTTTCCCCCATGTGGAATAGTTTCGTCTATCAAGAGGATAAGAAGTCTACTGGGTTAAACTGAATTTGGTATGACAGCCACGCATACTTATAAAAAGAAGACGACGGAATTAAGGTTTGAATATGACAGTTGATGTTAGAGTCTTATGTTCACTAATTTCAAGTAGAGAAAAATTGAGTGTAATATGCTTACATCGTCTGATTCCTCTTTCTCTTCCACCTTTTCCTCCTTCTTTGTCTCTGCTGCAGCAGGAGCAGAGGCAGCAGCAGCACTGCCACCACCTCCTGTTGCTGCAACAGCAACAGCAACACCACCACCAGAAGGCACAGATGCCAATTTCTCTCTTCCAGATGCAACAAGGTCAGTTATATCTTTACCCTTGACTTCAGACAACAGCAGCTCAATCTTATCATCCTCGGTCTCAGCTCCCACTACAGATTAAGCAACACTTCACTAAAAACACTTCCATGTATAAAACCTTTCTTTCATTTTTACGTATAGAATTATTGTCATCTATTGAAAACATCATCCAGGAATCTACTTGCTAATAACATGGATCAAGTAGCAGGGAAAAGCAAGCCTACCCTAGCTGGTAACACATTGAAATCAGGGAAGCCTTTAATGTCCACTCTGCAACCTAAACAATGTGTATGCCATTCATTACTATGCTCTAAAGAATCTCAACCCTCTGAACCCCATTACTGAAACCTTCCACTTGTTTCCCAGAATTCAAACTCCAAGCACTATTCAGACAAAAACAGAAGGCCAAAATTTAACACAAACTATACTGAGAGATGCTCCAGCTGAACCCCCTTAAATAGAACTTTCTACCAGTTAAACTATCAACCTAACAGCAAAATGTCGACCATAACAATCATGTTTGTATCTTAACCAGCTTAGGAACATATTCTGTCTGCAAAATTGCAATTTCTCTCGTTTTTCATTTTCTAGTCATATCAACATCATGCTCCGCAATATTTAATTCCAAGTATGAAAACATATTAACAACTGCGAACTGCTCATCCAACTTACAAGTTCACATCAACCCAAAGTGACATTACAGAATACGGACAACATAGAATTGAACAAGCTAAATCTACCAGAAACCAAAAATGCGACTCAAGTAAGAAAAACAGGTCACAAATACCCGCTTTGTTACTAAAATAGCTTATGAAAAAACTATAATAAAATGAGGTTCGTCGCACAACTAAGAATCGACCAACTTTATTCCAATAATCCTTGAACTTGTTTGGTCAAAGGTAATACATCCCCGGTTTCCTGAAAAAACCGAACAGAGCATCGGAATTTAATAACTCGGAAGCAACTACTGTAATAATCTAATCCCATTTCACGAGGGCTAAGAACCAACAAGAACTTTTCTTTTCTAGCTACTGTACCGAAATTGCATGGAAGGGCGTTAAGCAAAAATTGGGAAGCCGTTATATTTACCATGTGATGTAACTAGTGCAGTCATATGAACCTACTTGAAGCAAGAAATGTGTAACATATAGAATTCAATAGGGAGAGAGTACCGGATCCAAGGATATCCTTCAAATCTTCAGCTGAAGGGCAGGTGTTCCCTCCCAAAACAGCCAGCAAATACGCAGCTATCACCTTCATTTTCCTTCTTACTGCAAAATCAACACATCTAGATCAGATTGAGTCAATGGGTGGACTAGGAGACCAAGAAAGACAGAGAGAGCGTAGGTACATTGAGGGCGGATGAATCTGAGAGGAGGGAGATGAGAGCAACAGAGTTCAAGAGAGGTTAGGGTTTTAGGGGCGCGCGTTTTATAGTTCCAGGATTAGGGTTCGGTTTGGCATTTATTTTTTTTGTTTAGTTTCCTTCTTTTTTTGATGTTGGATGTTTGGATGTGCTCAGGCTAATATGTCTCTGTTTGGGTATTAGGTAGTCCTTATTAAGTCTTCGTTTTCCCATGTTTTGCTATACATCAGGAATTAGAAATAAGGAGGATAAGAGTTTTTGCAAGAGAATAAAAATCATCGTCAAGTCAGGTCAAAGCCTCCACCACTTAAACTCGGGATTCCACTGACATGACACGGAGATCACTGGAGCATAATGGGCTTGCCAAGAATTAGGATACAAATAATTTTTTTTAATCAAAACAACTAATTTATTAAAATCAAGAAGGTACAAAGATCTAAGATACACGCTCTAGCATGTCAGATCCTGAGTCAGCGAGCCAAAGAGAAGGGAGGCCGAAAGGCCTTACATAAGCCCACAAGAGGCAGAAAGCCCACAAAGAGTAGTAAGCTGAAATGACTAGCAAAAATAAAAGTTGATGGCGAAGGGAAGCTGCAGAGCCAACCATAAGGTAGAGAGGAACTAACCAAAGGGGAAAAACGTTGAGAAAAAAACATACAATCAAATTATGGTCACTGAGATGTCACGTTGAACGCCGTTTTTATGCTTAGACAAAGAAATTACTTTTGATTTAATCCGACTTTATTAGATATTTATTGGTGGTTAAAAGTTATCTAAAAAATAAATAAGGATTTATGCTTGGTCTAGGTTTATTAGACAAAGTTATATACCCTATGGTAGATGTTTAGGGTATATAACTTTCCCTTGATATTCTTATACATAATTTAAAATGCAAGAAAATATTCTATGTATTAGCAAAATCATTCTATATCAATTTTGATGGATCCATTTCTAAACTCAAACTGCCAGTTTGATTGATCACATGTTCGTCTCTAACGCCGCATCAAAATGAAGCTTCCACTGGATTTTTGATATTTACCTTTGATCAGTTAGATATCTCTCATAATGCTATACAAACGACCATGATTTTCAGTGACAACTACTGTCTTCCCCAGCATGATCTCGTGGGAGAGGAGAGAGCACTTAAATGAGTGGGGTGCGCGCTGACATGACTCACTCGGTGGATGAGTGGAGACCACTTTCTTGGCTCTTCTTCCTCAAATGTCCAACCAATGTAGTTAGCTGGCCCTGCACAGAACCACCCATTAATGGCTCAATTAATTCTAAAATCTAACCGCATAAAACCAACCCAAAAAAGAGACGTACAAACTTTATTACACACAGATGGTGAAGTTAAAAGACCTTTAGCTTGACTGTTTTTCCCTTTCAATCAGTTTCAAACTTTTTCAATTTGATCTTTGTTTCTAAGATGGCACTTCCATCGGATTATGGTCACACTAGCACGATGTCAATGGATTCTCAGGAGAGAAGACAAAACTCTGAGTCCACAGCTGCAGTGAGGTTGAAGAAAGTTTATAGGAGTTACCGAACCAGCCGGAGGCTAGCAGACTCGGTCGTTGTTGCTGAAGAACTCTGGTAAGCATCACCCTATGTTACAAACGTCTACTTTACAAGATTGCAACTCTCTCTCATTCTAAGAAAAGATGGAATGTTTGGAGGTGGCAAGCTATAGACTATGTAAGGCTCAATCACAGCACGGTTTCTTTCTTCAATTTTCACAAGGCAGAAACAGCTGCCTCACGGTGGAGTAGGATCAGCTTGATTGCATCAAATGCATGTAGCATTCATTCAGACTATACAGAAAAAATTTATTAATCCGATAAGAATAAAGGAAAATATATAAGCAATGGTGTCATACAGTTTGATGATTTTGGCAGGTTGGAAAAGGATTGTGTGAAGACGCTAAGGCACAGAAATTAGCTTTCCAACATTGGATTGAAGCTGTAAGCCTACAATTAAACTACACCTTATGTTTCTAGTACTTAACATTAAAAAAAAAAAATTGTATTCTTGTGTGGCACAGATTGATCCAAGACACCGTTATGGTCATAATCTGAACTTTTACTATGAAGAGTGGTGCAAAGATGATGCACTACAGCCATTTTTATATTGGTAGGCGCGTGTCTTGTGGTCATTTATTCTCCTTTGTACAGTTCTCGAAGTTGATTCTTTGATTTTTCTCCTTAAATTGCCTATCAGAATGTGCCCTAATGTCTTAGGAAAAAAGAAGAAAAGAATTCTAATGTGCGTATAACTTATCAAAGAGCTTCCTCTCTTTTTTGCCATGGTTTTTCAATCAAATCAATATTGGAATTGTTTTCTTCCCCCCTCTGGAGAATGCAATCGGAAGTAAGATGCTTCTAATATAAAAAATTTGCATATACTCCAATCTTAGCATTTGACTCAAATGCATCCAAATGATCAAAAGGAAAGTGTGGACAAAAGTATGGGACAGTCTTACAGAAGGACTGGAAAGCATGCTTGAAGGATTAATGTAAATAAATTACGAATTTGTAAACTATACCTTATGTAGGTTGGATATTGGGGACGGCAAAGAGGTTGATCTCAACAATTGCCCAAGGTCAAGGCTCCGACATGAATGCATAAAATATCTCGGACCGGTATGCTCCTCTTACACATCAAACCTAGTACCAACGTTCACAGTCCAAGGGTGTTCTACACAAGTCCATTCATATCAAATTAATCTCCTCTTGCTTAGCCTCTAAGATAAATCTACTCTAAGAATTAAATTTAGATACCATGATATAAGTTTTCTAAGGACTGCCCTTAGTAATACACTATTTTCTACAAGCCAGAAACATGAAAGCTGTACCTACATGATAGTTCTGTTCTGTGCTTTGCATACAACGTAAACAGGGGAATGAATTATAACTTCAAATGGATTCCGCATTTTCCTTAGTGCTTGCTCTAATAGAAGTCTCCTAACTCCATCCTACACTATCTGTGGCAATGCATCATGAATAAGCAAGAGAGAGAATGCTATGAATATGTTCTTGCGGAAGGGATGATGGTGCATAAGCAAACTGGAGATCTCCTTGACACAAATCAAGGATTGCAAGGCGCAAAGTGGATTTTCGTTATGAGTACCTCGAAAAAACTTTATGCTGGTGAGGTAAAAACTACCACAAAACCATTTGTTGAGAGTTTTCCTATCTGAGATGCTATAATATCTAACCTTAACTACATCTTCCATCCAGAAAAGGAAGGGATTGTTCCATCATTCCAGCTTCCTTGCAGGAGGAGCCACTCTGGCTTCTGGAAGACTCCAGTCAGAACAAGGCAAGATCAAGGTATAATGCCTCTCGCAAGCATTCATCAAAATCTTTCCATATCACCATTTTCTCATTTAAATCTCAGCATTATCTGATATCCTCTGTGTGGAGGCATACAATTTGAATACGTCTAATACCTATATTCTAAACACACATATTGAGCACGAAAGGGGATATCAGATCTTGGTTTCCTATCTTCAGAGCATGGAGTGGGAAAGTTGCTTATACCTGAAGAACACAACATTATCATTGTCTGACGAAGCATACTAATAAACTAGATACAAAAATCTTATAAAAGAAATAGTTGAAAATTAATAATAATTTTGTGCATTTAATTTTGCTATTGAAATTGGAAGTAGATCCTATCTTAGACAAATATGTACACCAAACTTTCAACCATATGAAACTATTGGTGCTAAATGTTAGCTTTAACTATAAATGTCCAAAAAATGAAAGACATGCATGGCTAATATGGTTGACAAGAAGGTAATGTGAGATTCAGTTCAGTTTGAAAGAGCTCACAGGATCATGTGTCGTACATAATTTCTGTAATTCCAAGCATTAGAATACAAGTCCATATGTTTGTCCTATTCTACAATGATTCGCATGAAATAATATCAATTCTGGTATGATCCGAACAAGCTTCCTACTGCCACTACTAAAATAGCAGTTTGGAAGAGATTTTTTTGAAATCTTTTTTATGGGGAAGATAGTCAACAACATACTTGCGATGCAAGCTTGAAAAAGCTATGTTTCTTGAATCAGAGCTCTGACTATGTCTTTGTGATTTCCAGTCTGTGTCGGCATACAGTGGACATTACTGTCCAACTGATGAGAACCTTGGCAGCTTGTTAACTTTCCTCAAGAAGAACGGTATCAACCTTGATGAGGTTCAGGTACAGAACTCATATCCCATGTCATAACACGAATCTGCTACCCTGGTAAATTCTCTGTTGACAAAGTTGCAGCTAATAAAACACTTGGGGACATAAAGTGGATATTCAAGATGTTAGGATAGTGCAGGTTACAGTTTGAAATTTATGAACTTTTCTTTTCTATTACTGATAATCTGCAAACTGTGCAATGTAATCGGCATGTGCTTGATAAATTTGTATACTACATTTTCCTCTGAGCTGTTCCCATTTTAGTCAGGTACTTTCACCCATTGAAGATCATGAGAGCTATGAGAGCAAGGAAGGAAGTGAAATTGGAGAATTAATGAATATGGTACCTCTTCCCTTTCAAGCTTCTATAGAGATTGAGAAACTCGGCCCATCTGACTCATGCATATTTGCCTCAAAAAGGAGGATGAGCACTTATAGGCGAAGCTTGCCCTGTAATCTCACAACCCCCAAAGAAAAGGGTTCCAAAGACAGAAATATTGCAAAGGATTAAATCAAAAAAAAAAAGTAAGCTAATATCCATTAGCACATCAACAATCTTTGAAATGATCAACAGGAGCAGCCCCAAAAATTGGGTGTGTCGCAGACTGCCCTCTGAAATTAAGGATACAATCCCTTGAGTTTGTTAACCTCTCACGAAGGGATCCTTCCGCACCATCTGTCTCTGAAATTCCCTCCAATCTCACTTTGATCACATCCTTCTCTGTGGTGATATGACCTCAGATTGATTGTCTTCAATATAATACGACAAGCCGGCGTCAACTTTGAATTCTCAATTCTTCCTATGCATGAGTGGTCCTTCAATATAATCTAATGCAATTTTCCATCATCTCAGATCTTTCAGAATCATGTCTTTTATTTTTCTCACATTTATCAATACGCCTTATTCTCTATGACCCAGTACTTTTCCATCAAATATCCTAAATTTATTCACCAGAGTGCAATAAGAACATGGCATCAGGTACATATCCTGCATCAAACAACTGCTCTGTCAACCCATCCAAAACCTGATGGAGATTGGTTCCTTGGAGTTGTGTGCAATGACTTGTAGAAAAATAGTATATTTGGTTCTTCAACTCAGCCCAGCTATATCCTATATCTTTCTTCAAATCCTTCATCTTCAATAGGCTTCTAACTTTTGCTGCTGCATTCCACATCTTGGCCTCAGCATATACATTTGATAACGTGATATGAGCCGAAATATCTTCTGGATCAATGCTCAAAATCTTCTCAGCAGCGTATCTTGCTAGTGCTAAATCCTTGTGGATTTTGCAGCCAGACAAGAGACAACGCCAGACCACCTTATCATGATCCAAATGGAAACTCCTTATGAGCTCAAAAGCTCTTTTTGTCTGTCCTTTACGGGCAAAAAGGCTAACCACAGAAGCTATGTGATCTGTACGTGGGGCAATACTGTGGTCTCTGATCATGGAATTGAAGTAGTGCCATCCCTCCTCTATGAGTCCCACATGTCCACAAGCAGATAATACTCCAAGAAATGTTATATCATTAGGTTCAATCCCTTTTCTTTGCATTATGTTGTAGATCTCTAAAGCTTCTTTCCCAAAACCATGTTGTGCATATCCCATAAGCATGGTATTCCAAGAAACTAAGTTCCTTGTGGTTAGATTGTAAAAGACTTTCCAAGCTTCACATAGTCTTCCACACTTGGCGTACATGTCAATAAGAGCACTCCCTACAACCACATTGGAGTCGCACCCAGGTTTCACGATACAGCAATGTATTTGTTTGCCCCATTGAATTGCTGGAAGATCACTACAGATGCTCAAGATGATAGAATATGTGTAAATATTAGGTTCAAACCCTTTAATCAACATTTCTTTCAGAAGCTCAATGGCTGCTCCATGACGACCTGATTTAAGATAGCCAGAGATCAGCGCATTCCAGGAGAAAACATCATGTTCATACATTTCCTCGAAAGTCTTTGATGATTCCTCCGGGAGCCCACATTTTGAGTAAAAAGCCAGAACAGCATTGGCAACAAATAGGAATGTAATGAATCCCATTTTAATGATCAAAGAGTGGAGTTGTTTTCCTACTTCAACATCTGCTGAATCCTCAAATGCTCCGAGCACTGATGAGAATGTCCTTTCATTAGGTTTCAAAGCTAAAGAATGGAACTTGTGGAAAAGATCAATGGCGTCTTTTCCCTTTCCTTGTTGAGCATAACCTCCCATTAATGCAGTCCAAGCCTGCAACTGGGGCCTTTCCGCCTCCAAAAATGCCTGATGACTCATGTGTAATTCTCCACACTTACCATAAAGATTTATCAATGCAGTCATAACAAAGTTGTCTAATCCAAGTCCACACTTCACGACAATGGAATGCACTTGCATCCCAACCTTTAAGTTCTCAAGTGCAGCACAAGCTCCTAACACGCTCGCACAAGAAAATTCACTGACTACCACTCCTTCCTTCCTTGACTGCAAGAAAATCTTTAGGCCCTCCATATCGTCCCCACATTGGCAATAACAGGAAAGTATTGATGTCCATGAAATCAAATCTGGCTTCAAAATTGCATTGAACACAAGCTGTGCAGAGTTCACCAAACCGCATTTCCCATACATATTGACCAAGCAGTTACTAACTTGGCCATTCAACTCTTGGCCACATCTATAAATCCTTCCATGAATCTCATTACCAGCCCGTGCATCGCCTGTGCTAGCACAAGCGGATATGGCACCAACATATGTATAATGATTCGGTTCGAAACCATCATTAACCATCAATCTGAAACAATTTAAGGCTTCTTCTGCCATATCCATCTTGGAATACCCAGATATCAAAGCAGTCCACGAAACAAGATTCCTCTCAGGCATTGCATCAAACACTTTGCGAGCATCATCTAAACGATTCACTTTGACATACAAGGAAAGCAAATGGTTGTTTGCATAGACATCGGGGAGGAAGCCAGATGTGATAATCTTGCCGTGGACTGCTCTGCCGCTGGGGATGCATCGGGTGTCGCCAAAAAGGCGCAGAAGGCGACCAAAACACATTTTGAGTGTTTGAAAACTAGGAGAAGGTGGCTCATAAAGCAATCCAAGTACATCTCCAAAGTTTGATAAGAAGCATCATATTACGTAGAACAAATAAAAAGTCTCTGATAGAAAAGCCGCGCTCTGGAAAATTCACATATATCGTTCCGTGGAGATGTGGCCCGCAAGGGTGACGAGGTACGTTTCTGCAGAGGTTCCGACGATCTTTCAAGGGACTTACAACAATATGCCCTCGTATAGGGAAGCTTTTTAAACAGTGGACTAAAGTACATTACCTTCTTGAAATAGAAATTCTGCCAAAAATAGTCTAGCTTGGGATTTACTTCCAATATTTATGACACTCGGGAGTTAATAGGCCTAGGGATCATTAAGGAAGGGAGTTAATTTGGACTAATTCGATAATTTTTCACACATTTGACACACCATTACTATATGTCATAGGTGGGCCAATTAGTTTTCATCTTCATAATAAAAATATAAATTTTGTTGATCAGAAAACCAGTACGACTGTGAGTACTATAATGAATGCCCGTTTATTTTCTGATAACAATATAAAGGGAATTCCATAAAAGGCCAAGACAAAATCAGTTCAAAATAGTACTTGTGTTTACACAGATTCTGCTTGAAACACAAACCTTTCATCCAGGTTCAAGGCATTACCTTATATCATAAAATCAACAGATCCAGATAAAACAGGTTGACTAATTAATTGCTTCAAGCACCCAAGAAATTATTGTTGCTTACAAACAGTAGCTAAAGTACACTACATACTTCATATTGCATAAGATATCAAGCTATATTAAGCTCAAGCAGCTAGAAGCCATTTATAGGCTACACATACGCAAAGCAAACAGAATGAAGACTCTTAAGCTGCAGCCACGGCGGCTCCAGCAGTCTTCCCTTCAGGTTCGGCGGCTCCAGCAGTTTTCCCTTCAGGTTCGGCAGCTCCAGCAGTCTTCTCTTCAGGTTCGGCTGGTGCTTCCGCTTCCCAGAAGCTACTCTTCTTTCCAGTTTTTGAAACAGTCTGCAGAACTGCCTCAGGCTGCACATTGCCTTTTACAGTCACCTTCTGCTCCTTCAAATCAATATCATATGATTCTACACCTGTAGGTGGTAAAAGAATTTGAGCGTCATGAATCATCTTACAAGATAATTCTGTAATCAACTAACGGACCAAAGGTCCCCTGACAATTGTAGAAACAGCAGTTAATAATAAAATTGAAAGCAGTCATGCGTACAACTGCTTGTCAATATTTGTAGGTAATAATAACTCTGTTTCATCATTTGTTTTTCTTTCTCAGAAAACACAAACAAGAGACCCTTGATCCCATTATCTAGTAATCTCCAGCAAACGTATATGGGTGGAATCTCAGATCTCCCTCGTTGTCAGAAGAGAAATGTCTTAAGCTTACAAGCCCAAATCTCTTCTATATATTTCTAAATAACCAAAAGCTTGTGCATTTCATTTCAGAAAGAGTAAAATTCATGATTCATGGCAACATTGAAAAAAAAAGCTCTAGTTGAATATTTTCATTTTAAATGTTCTTTCAGGTAAGTATATTCATTTAAATTCTGACTAAAAGAAAACCAAAAGTAAACACCATCCAAGGAGCTTGATTAGGGGAGTCATTTTTACAGCTGCATATGTGCCAAAGACTTGAGAAGGAAATGAAAAAGAATTAGAAAAGGGAGAGAAAAAAGGTCAGCAAATGATGAAGTTCGATTTTTCCA
Organism: Myrica gale; assembly: GCA_963930655.1. NCBI lineage: Eukaryota > Viridiplantae > Streptophyta > Magnoliopsida > Fagales > Myricaceae > Myrica > Myrica gale. Next base: position 4,285,663 of record OZ005607.1, read on the forward strand.
AACCTTCCATTTTACCCAGAACCCTTCTCACGGCCCCAGCGCATCCTTCACATGACATACCAACCTTGAGGACAACCGTCTGCAACAGAACAAAAATAGGACTTTTCAGCTCAACAAGTAATGGCGGAAAACAATTGGCATTCCAACATCACACTGATCACAGCATTCAACCTTACACTTCTTTGGGCAGACATAATTCCTAGAAACAACCGTAATGTTTGTAAAGAACGAACCCTTGCAATGAGCAAAGCTCCCCATGCTCTTTGGGTACTTTTGCCTCTTTACGTCTCTTCTTTTTTTTTTCTTGAAGATATGATAACAGCAATTATAACCCACAAAACTAAATTCATTTATCTCCTTACAAGTCTTCTACGATTTCCAAATATACTTTACTAAATGATTCTTCTTTGTTGTATTTTTTGGTCCATCAAATAAAGTCGTGGGACGGACTCAAACCTCTGTCATTTATTGGACAAGTCAATAAAATAAAGTCAACCCTCCAAACCAAAAAAAAGAGTTCCAATTCAAAGGACCTTAATCTCCACCCACACACACGAACAGCATCAGCCCAAATTCGAGCTTCATTCGATCAAAATTTTAACACTTAGATCGCTCAGTATTTGTTCATCTTCATAAAGGAAACCATCCATACAGCGCATCGCAAAGAAGGAATAGAGAGAGAGATGGAATTTCCGACCTCGAATTAGCAACAGTAAGAAAACATGTACTTTGAATTAGGATTGAGATACAAAGAAGGCTTTGCTCGAGTACCTGAGACATTGTCTATGGATCTTGGAGAAATCTGAGCTGAATAATTACAAAGACACGAAGAGGGTAAGATCAGTGATCGATTTTCCCGTGCACGAAATCTTAAGGTTTTGGGGTTGATTTATATAGGGAAGCGAATAGATGAATGACGGTTGAGGTAAGGAAGAAGAGAAAGCGACGAGTCTGGTGGGTCGCTTTAGTTCTGACAACGGATTTATCACCCCACACGTAACGTAAAGAGAACACGCTTTTTATGTTTAATTTATGGGGCACTATTTTTTTTTGTTTTTATTGTCATTAATAAGTAATCGGAGCCATTTATTTATTTATTTTATTGGTCGAAATTTGAATCCTCTCGCCTATCCAGTACTTATTGGTCAAAATTTAGTAACCACGAACCTTAACCATATGAACTATTCAGATGTTTATAAAAAATTAAAAAGATTCTGAGTAAATTTTTTATGTTTATTAAAATGTGAAGAAATTAAATCAATACCATTAGTTATTGTACATTCAAGATGATTAATAAGATAATAGGCTCTCAAGGCTATATCTCAATAGTTAAAAGGATAAGAGTTTTATTCTTAGGCCAACAATGTCTAGCGATAGAATCGCTTGCTACTGAGTGTTTGACTAACGGATACTTGAACGGTAGAACCGTGTGAACAAATTACCAATACATCTCCTATCAATTATAAGTTTTTCCGAACCTACAAATGTAGAGGGATCCGAGTCAGATGATGCAGAATTGTCAGATTGCTCATTGATGACGCTGAATTATCTGGAGCGGGCGGATCAACGCAAAGATGACAAGAAATCGTGATTTAGCCTAATTGAGGCGGTTTCCGTGCACGTGTCGATTTTTTTAGCATAACTTTGGCTACAAGTGTATGATTCGCGCCCGTGACCCCAATTCGAAAAGTTAATTTTGGCGCGCACATCATGGCCACCCAACTACGCTCGGTGCACCTCGTTTCGAGCCATAAATCCGTTGTTTTCCTTTTCGAATCTCTATTTGTAGTTTTTGTTATTTATGGTAATCTTCTATTTGGCTATTAGGAAGTAATTCTGAACCCGATTTGGGCCAGATTTTTGGTAAAATCCTAGTAAGGCTCGATTTTCAGCTATTTTAACTCGGCTTGTGGGTTGTTTTTATTCATTCCCGAATATTGAGAATATTATCACATTCCAGAGTGTTCTCTGAAATTTTTGGGTCGAATTTTTTATTTTTTCCCTTACAAATTACCTATTACATTAGCCTGTAGAATAATCTCTATTCTGATCGGCATCAGAACCCAATTTACAAGCCGGATGCAACCAATTTCTCTTGTAAATCCAAAAAAGTTCGAGAGAGAAATGAAGCCTAATTTTGTTCCATGCTAATTTAGGCAAATCCTACCAATATATATATATATATATATATATATATATATATATATATATATATATATATATATAACAAAATTAGATGGTACCTACGTTATACAGTGTCAAACAACCTAATATTTGCTTTTAGTACTCGAGTGCACGAATTTTCCCGATTTGATTGGGTAACAACAGACAGAACCACACGGGCCGGTCCACACCTGTAATGGGGGAGGTTCCGAATTGCAGGTTTGATGAAATGTCTGGTAATTAGCCATAGCCAATAAAAGTGATGGAAGGTATCATAATTTTTTGACATGGGAATTTCAAATTTGGTACTGTTTTGAGAACTTGTGCAGTACAACCTCGTTATCTTCTGGTAGTACATATAAAAAGGTGGGTGCAGTACCTGTAGAGAGGCCAGTACAGCCGTACAGGCATCTTTGGTGAGTGTTTTATCTACCAACGTGACAAAGAGTATGCTTTTGCTTTGTTATCACTCAAATTCCTGGAAGATCTCCCCACCTGGGAAAAAGATAATAGTGGAGACCACTTTCTTTAGTTTCTGTTCTATATCTCTCTCTGATTTTTTCCCCGTAAAGGGTTAAGGGAGCAGCCAGAAATTCTCTTGACACACTTCTTGTGGGATATGACACGAACCACGCATATGTTCCTTATCTAGAATCATCCTATAATAACACTAGATAGACATTTCACTTTTTCTCGTATTCCAAACTCTTAATTCCGTCAGATAAATTATCAAAATTCATCGACATTCACTTTTTGATAGATTCAGGTCATTAAGATTATGATACGTATCAATAGGAATTTTGACACTCCAAAAGTATGATGAAATTGGTAGTTTTGATCTCGACCTAAATTGAAGTTTTCTGTAACATTATATATATAGGGGAAAATACAATTTTCACCCACAAATTATTAGGGTAGTAACACATTGCACCTCAAACTACTATCTTTAAGACATTACACTTTCAAACTACCAATGTTAGACACTTTACACCCTAAATTCCCAATTTTGACACATTACACTCTCCAACTACTAATATTAAACACTTTGCACCCTCCATTTGACAATAATACCCTTAATAAATTAATGAATTTACAATAATATATTTAATATATGCAAAATGGGTCAAGGGTATTATCGTCATTTTAGTCTACAAATTTGACATAGGGTGCAAAGTGTCAAAAATTGGTAGTTAGATAGTGCAATGTATCAAAATTGGTAGTTAGATGGTGCAAAGTGTAAAACATATGGTAGTTTGTGGGTGAAAAATATATTTTTCCTTATATATATAATACTTAAAAATGATTAAAAATCTAAAAATTTTATGAAATTTTAGGTAATGGAATCCTTTAAATCTCAATATTATATAATACTTTTAGTAGTGCTGCTAAGTCGGCAAATATGTTAAATATTCGGATCGACGGATATGATTTATATTGAGTGGCAACATCGAAGTCATTAATTTTAAAACAACAAAATAATCTTCATAATCATATACGCTAGAATTTCTCTGAAGCTCTTAACAGATGTAAAACATATTCAAAATATGGAAGTAAATTTCTGAAGATTATTTTGCAAAATCTTTGGTACTATAAAATTGTAGGTTCTCTTTAATCTTCGTTTTCTTTATTTTGGCTTTCAAATGGAGAAGGTGATTGAGTTAAACGGACACGGTTAACTTTCCTTCTGCAGAGCTTCCTTCCCAATTCTTTTGTTTGGACTGTAAATAAATATATCTTTACAATTTCTTGAGAATGTTTAGTACTTATTAGAAGCTGATTTTAGTGCTTCGTTATCTACCGGTAAAAGGTCGCTTTTAGTTCAAGAGTTCATGAATATTGTATTGCTCAGAGCCAAATTCTTTGTTTTTTAATCGGATGTCCAGGTCAACTTACCTACACCACGACTAATTTTTTAGTCTATGCAGTCTCTCTGTCCCACACAAACCGGGTTATTACCAGGTCAAAAGGCTCTGAGACTGACCCCAAAGGGTTAGTATCACTTATGAAGTTTTGAACTTGAGACCTTAGAGAGAGTATATGCAATCCTTCTGTCCCACACAAATCGGGTTATTACCAGGTCAAAAGGCTTTGAGATTGACCCCAAAGGGTTAGTATCACTTATGAAGTTTTGAACTTGAGACCTTAGAGAGAGTATACGATCAAGACTAAGCCTTAACCACTAAGCCAACCTTTTCCGGTTAGGCAAATCAAATTCGTTGTTGGCAATTTATTTAATTTAGTCTCTCACTTGTTGCTATGCAATTTTTCAAGCCCATTGGACACATGGAGACATGGGTTAAATATAAGTCGGATAAGCTTTTCTCAATATAAAATTGGGTGGCAGATATTGGTATATGGTAGAGATGAACGTTGGTTGGCAAATATTGGCCAACGAACTGTGGTCAAGGCGCTACAACTTGTGTAGTCTAGGACCATTGGTGCTTCCCTGATCTTCCGATCAATCAAAATGGTGGGTCGAACAGCTTACCAAATCAGAGCCATTGGACGTGAATCCATCAATGGTCAATTTGACGTTAATGGCTCATTCGGCCCTAAGTGGTAGGGCTTTTTGTTTCACAAGAATTATCGGGAAAATAAGTGGTTGACTTTGAAAACAACCATGTTGTGGTTGTCTGTCTGTTTTTTCTTTTTTCCATGAAGTTTGTGTGATATCACAGTAGTCTTGTTGTGATTTGCAAAACGACACTGTTTTCCATGCTATTCAATAGGTGTCTGAAATTTATACTTCTGCACTAGTATGATGATACAACATCGAAACTGGTTGGTTCCAGATTGTAAGATCTACATGGCTTTCTTTTCCGCAAACCAAGGTAATCATAAGTTTTCCATTAAACAGTTTCCACCTTTTGAGAAAATATAGAAAGGCAGATTCGTATCTGGTCTCACCAATAATCTCTGCAAGAACATGAACCATCAATGAAACTATGAAATCTGTTATTATCCCGAACTATTATCTCCCTTCCTGTAAACTTTGAAATCAGCTTTATGGCCTCATGACAATCACCACAGACACGAAGATTTTTGACAACTCGAATGATGTCTTTCGGAGAGGTACCGATCAGACCAAATGCAATAGCCAGCTTTTCGCTATGACAGCCAAGGAAATGTTCCTTCTCCTCCTCTTCAATGTCAAAGAGAACAAAATCTGTGCTTGGAACATAGCCTGCTGCTTTCAATTCCATGCCTAATTCATCAAGTTTTGCATATATCTTGTGTGATAAGGGGTGAGACTTGTCTCCAACAAGAAATTCGTGCACAACCCCATCTACTTCAATCCAACTACACCCTGGTATCTTTTGGATCCCTCTCTCATTCATGCTGGACCTAAGCTTCTCTGCTTCCTCCCATCTATGGCTTGCTGAATAAACATTTGATAAGAGAACATAATTTCCTGAGTTCCAAGGTTCTAACTCAATGAGTTTCTTCAATACAATTTCAGCTAACTTGGTGTCTCGATGTAGCCTACATCCACTTAACAAAGCTCCCCAGACAATAGCATTGGCCTCCATGGGCATGCTTTTTATTAACTGATGAGCTTCACCTAACAAGCCTGCACGACCTAGAAGATCCACCATACATCCATAATACTCTATTGTAGGAGTCAAGGAAAATACACGGTTCATGCTATTGAAATATTGAAGACCTTCATCAACTAGACCAGCATGGGTACGTACACCCACAGAGAAGGCCAATGAAAGTGTTCCCGTCAGGTTGAATCCCAGTTTTCTCCATTTGGCCAAATAGTCCAATTGCAGCTTTCACATGTCCATTCATACTAAGCCCGGATATGATTGCATTCCAGACTACTCGGTCTTTTTCCTTCATCCCTTTGAAGACTTCCCAGAGCCACGCTCCCACATTTTGCATACATATCGATTAAAGATGTACCGAGAACAGCGTTAGATAAAAACTCATCTCTATCCATTAGCCCACTAGCCCAGATCCCTAAGTCTAGCGCTCCTAACCTTGCACAAGCAGAGAGAACTCCAACCATCGCATAACGGTCAGGTTCCAACTTTTCTCTCTGCATCTGGAAGAAAAGGTCCAGAGCTTCCTTGGGGAGCCAATTCAGTGCATAAGTCTGAATCATGGTACTCCAAGTAACTATATCCTTCTCTTCAATCCTGTCAAAGACATACAGCGCTTTCTCCATGTTTCCACACTTGGCGTACATATCCACCAAAGAAGTAGCCACAAACACGTTCCTGCCCATGCCAATCTCTGCCATGTATCCATTTATCCACTCTCCACTTCGCAAGTCCCCTAGCTGAGTACAAGCGGACAAAACCTTAACAATTGCAAAACTATCAGGCCTCAAATCCATCTCCACCAACATCCGAAACATGTCAATTGCTTCTCGATACTGACCAACGCCAATGTACCCGCTAATGATCGCAGTCCAAGAAACAATATTCTTCTCCGGAATATCTTCAAAAACCTTGCGCGCGTAACCCAAAAAGCCGCAACTAGCATACAAGCAAAGCAAACTAGTTTTAACGTAGACATCGTCGTCGAAATCCTCTTTCACCATGAGGGTATGAATCTCCACTCCCAGTTGAAAATCCAAGAGCCTCGCGCACGCCTTAAGAACGAAAGGGAATGTAAAACAGTTGGGCAAGTACCCTTCTCTCCGCATCAAACCATAGTACTCGATGGCATCATGGAAGCAACCGTTGGAAACCAAGCCTCGGATCATCGTGTTCCATAGAAAAATGTTGGGTTCTCTGGCTTGCTCGAAGACGAGTCGAGTGTAATGCGTTTCACCGAAATGCAAGCCGTGACGCAAAAACATGTTGAGGAGGTAGCTGTCCTGGTCGAGGCCGAGACGGAGAAGTTGGGCGTGAACATACTTGAGGTGTTTGAAGGAGTTGAAACCCTGAAGGAGGCTTCTCTTGATCTCCAAGGCCTTGGAAATGGTGGATGAGGTTGGGTTGGAGAAGATGGTCATGAGCCCCACTGTCGCCGTTGGTGGTCTCTCTCATTGACACAGCGAATGAAGTCTCCAGTACCAATAACAAGAACAAGAGCCACCCGGACACATTAGGATCGAGTGGAAGTTTTTCGTTAACGAAATTGCCTTGCTAGTGGCAAATAATTCCTTGGCTTCTTGGTTGCTGCCAACATGTTCTTCCGGGAAACAACGGCAGGCAATAGCTGAACCTTGAATGGCCACAGGACCTAAGGACAAGCAGTCCAATCTTTGTTCATATTGGATTTGGGTGTTCCAACCAAAAAGACGGAAGACATGCAGCCTAATCTTCCTGAAGGCTAAAGCTGCTTGCCCAGCCCAATCTTTTGCAGTCCAGTGTGACGTCCATGTGTTATTTCTTTGGTCGTGTTAGCCTATATTAAAGACCAGTAACAAAAAAAAGAAAAAAAAAAAGAAGGGAAACTTGCCTCAACATCAAAGTTAATGTCACCGCACCTAGAGTTAGAAGGGTATTTTTATCTTGTTATATAGATTTTTGTACAAATAGACGATGATGTTAATAGGGAGTAATGGACATTCAAATTCCAAATTAGGCTCCAAGTTGTATTGAATCAAAGTCTATGGTTGCAGCTGAAATGGGATGGTACTCTTCAGAACGAGAGATATAAGCTAAAAATCCTCTCTCTAAAAACAAGAACGTTTCTGTCATAAGCAAACGGGGTAGTAGGGAAAGGCAAAAGGATGGACTTCTTTTAACACTTTTACCTATTGCAACAATAGTCAAGAGAATGCCTAAACAGCTCCACGATCCAAATCAAGCACACCAAATAATGCTATCAGCTTGCTAATGAATGTTGATTGTAAATAATGCTAATGTTGTCAAGCACCACCTTGCTCGTTGGGCTGTCTCTAAAATCATTTTTGGAGGTTACCCCTTTGTTCCAGAGCAGTTGGATGGGCTGTCTTGGCTATAAGCCGGTTTTCAACCCCTTGATTGTTGTGCTTGCTTTAATTTGATGAAAAAAATTTTGTTTTGATATAATAATAATAATAATGCAATCAGCTTAGGATCGTAAACAAATTGCACCCACATCGGTTTTTGCTCCCCAGGCTATAGCTAATCCCACTTTAGGGAAATAATGTAATGGATTCCCAGTTATCCATCCCTGCTGCAGGAGACAGATAAAAGATTCATCTCCCAATTAGAACATGGATGGCATCTGTTCTCTTTTACTGGCTGCGTACATCACAAAAGAAGGTGGGTTCTAAATTTCGCCTCTTGCAGAACATATACTGCTCAGCCAATACAAGTTGAACGACCACCTTCTATATTCCTGTTATTGAATATGAACAGGTTGAGCCCACAATGTTCGTGCCCTCTTTGAAGTTGTTTATTTTATTATTTTCTATTTCAACACGAATATTCTTTTCTTTCCAGTAATTGTTGAGATCAATCTCAAAGTGATCCTTTTCTTCATGAATTGTCCTCTATCGCCCTTCTCCTTTACCCTTTTGGGGGAATTAGAACAAATCTTTCGGTATGGCCTTTCTATATATCCATATTTTTGTGTTCTAGCTCTGCAGTTACACGGACATAATTTTGCTTTTACAATAAGTAACAGTTTGTTCCTCAAAACCGTGAAACGCATGCAATGCTCTCCACAGATCGTGAGGAATAAACTAGTAGCGTAGATTCTCAGCTTGGAAAGAACAAAGAAAGCAAAGAGAATTTAGGTCAAAAGATCCGTCCTGAATTCTGATATGATCTGCTTATTCCCTATAAATGGAGCATTGATCAGCCAGGAAACACAGACCCTATCATCTTGCAAAATTTACAGAGCACCAGGAGGACATAATTGGAGAGACTTGGGCACATGTCAAAGACAGCGAGCATAACTTGGCAGGCTAGTGAGGCAGCAACACCCCCTCTCCTAAGAATAGAGAGAAAGCTTAGTTTTGGGAAGAGGTTGGAAACAATTGAAGAAGAAAGTGAAGGTGGTCATGGCCAGTGCTACAACCTGAAACCCCCAGCTGCCATTAGTTCATCAGGCAAGGATGAGTTTCGCAAACGAAATCCTCCAATCAAGGCTGCTTGAAAATATTGTATAACCTTGCAGTTTACCTTCTTATTCTCCCTGATGGTAGTTCTTCTCCATGTGATTTGAATGGTTTCTGTATTATAGTTTAAGGTAAAGTTTAAAAGTAAGGAGGATATATAATCGATAACTTTATAAACAAGGAATAAGATGTTTAGCTATTGCGATTAATATTGAACCTGCAACTACGTCTCAATTATCTCTTCCTTCGTTTCTTGCGATTCATTTACATGATCGATTGTTCCTAGGTGGCCTATTCTTCGTTTATCTCTTCCTCCTATGTGCAAGAAGGTCCTATCCGCAGCCCCTTTCGCGGCAGTGGGGAATCCCCTCGACCCCTTGTGCACCGGAGGGAAGATTCCTCCCTTCCCTTCTGTAAGGCACATTGTCCCCCTCACCGATATTTTTTTTTTGAAGAATATGATGATTTTTTTTTTGTACTTTTGTTAAACTATTTATACTTTTAAAGTTTTTTTAAAAGTTTTTGTTTCTTTCTTGTACAAATCTCTTTTAAATTTTTATAAATAAAATGAGTTAGACCAACGTGTCAATTTATTTTCCACGTAATAACTCTAGTTACGTGAGATTTTTCCATCAACAGTAGAGAAAATATGAGCCAGGTCCTTATTTTATAAATAAAGTTATCACAAATGTTTAATCCAAAACATTAAAACTATGGGTCTTAAAACTGGAAGGGCCAAAAGCACAAATATGTGGTGGACAATTTTCTTATTTGATAATTTAACAACCAATTTCTTTTGAGCCTACACCCATAGACATTTAAACAAGTTTTCCTTATAATTAAGGCTGGAAATTCCTAATTTATGACCAACGGGATCTCACAAAGTAGCAGAAAGTGCAAATTTTGCAAACATATGCATGGAAGTACATCGATCGACTAACTAATACGCGTAACTGGTATCAGTGAAGAAGCATGAATCCTATGACAAGCTGAAGACTCGGTCTAAAGTAGGCTTGCATCATTTTCCCAATTTAGTGTATGATCTAATTTAGAGAGATATAGACATAACATGTCCCTTCTATAACATTTTAATCATACTCGTGTGCAGTACTCAACAACTTGGGCTTTTCAGCATTTAATGTTTAATCTATCTTTCTCAAAATTAGACCTTCAAATTTTGACAACAAATTAAAAATGATTCTCATCCTTATAACTATAATGCAATATCTGTTTTTAAGTTAAGTAAAAACATTCAAAGTTGGCTGCCCCAATATGATTAATCCATCTATAGGATTTTTCCTTAAAAAAGTCATGCATTAGGACATGTTGAGTTTGTTTTGGATTTTATCATATGGGACCAGGATGTTATCGATTGAGTAACAAACCGCACAGTTCTTGTTTTATCCAAATTTCCCAACTGGTATTTCTAAATTAGGATGTTACTTAAAGGGTTGTGATTACGAGTTCTTTTTCAATTAGGAGTTCTTTTCTTATTAGATTGAGCTGTCGAGAATAAAAGATAAAGTGTCATAGAGATTGTAGTATAGAGAGAATAGAAATGAAGAGGGCAAGTAGATGTGTCTCACAGCTATTAAAGAGCACCACCAATGTTGCACCAATCTCAGATAATTGTGGAGGTCAAGTTGATGTGTCTCGAGGATATTGGAAAGCATTAACGTTGCAGGAATCTCTAGTCTCTATCTCGTGACTTTGGCACATCGTAAAATACTCTCTCATCCAATAAACTGCATCCATCACGTTTCAAGAATTCTAGGCTAAAGCCTAAGTTGATATAAACAAAATGCACGATATCTTAGGTTGAACATGAAAATGAAAGAGAATATTAGTACATGTAATTAGTGAAGCAAGAGAACTGTCCAAACACAAACTAAAGAAAAACTAAAAAAAGTTCTCTTCAATATTGGGATAACGCTTTCGTTTTATAATATAACAACAATACGACACATGCAAAGCCACGCCATCACAAACATTCAATTGAACTATCCTCAGATTCCAATAGCCACTAACCGACAGTAAAATTCAATTGAACTGTAAATATAAGGGAACGATATCTAATTTCATGCCTTCAGCTTTTTTTAAGGATAAATGCAGAATAAGTCCATGTAAAAATCGAATTAGTCCTCTTGCTTTGTTCCACCTTAGCGATATAGGACAATGGGAATCCAAATGCTATAGAAGACGACGAGAGCAAGTTATTTACTTGGACACCTCCCATGCACTTTACTCATCATCTTATAATACCTACATTCATGAGGGGCAGAAAGAGCGTTTTGATGTCTCTCTCTCTCATTGGAATGCCTATCTGGGACGGGCCCTGCTGTATCTTGGTGGATTTACTCTTAGCAACATCAACAACTACATCCAGCCATTAATGATCTGCAAACACCAGCAACAAAAAGTAGAGCTCATCAGCCTCTCTCATGCAGAACATCAGAATCGTTTTACCTATAATCTTCAACATGAGAATACAAGGACTGTGTGTGTGTTTTGGGTGGGGGGTGGGGGCTGCGAACCAACCTTCTCATGCATCTCTTTCAGTGCTGCACTGGCGGCCTCCTCTGTCGTGTACTCTATGAATGCATAACCTTTGGACCTTTTAGAAATTTTGTCCATTATAATTTTAACTGTCAGAGAGCATTTCATAAATAATGAGCATACCTTTGCTTAAGGAACTAGAACACTACTAATTTTGTTATGACTAAGAAATTGCAAAATACCTTCAACGAGATCACCATAGCCTTCAAACGCTGCACGTAACGTTTTCTCAGATGTATAAAATGACAGACCTGTTTATCCATGGAGATTGCCAATTAGTACTGTCATTAGCCCAAAAAACAAAAGAGAGGGAGAACCGAAGTCACTTGCACATTAGAGATTTTGAACCTCCTGAATACGAACGGTGATGGGGAAATACATGCTCCAATAATAGGAATCTGAACTTCTGGTTGAAGGTAATTTGGGAGACTGGATAAAAACAAATTTTACTCCGGAAAACTCAAAAAGCTTAATGCAGGATAACATTGTTCTAACGAAGTATGGATCTTTCATGAATTATGAAACAACCCTTTTGAATGCTTTTTGCATCTTGAAACATTCCAAATAAGAAAAATGGACTGCTGAAGGATTAGTATGCAAAGAAAGAATCCATGTGTCACCATCCAAGCTGCAACATACCAGTAATAAATAGTTTCTTTGTTTTTATAGGAGCTGTTTGGCTTGCTTCTGAAGAATCTGACTGATCTGTAGAACTCTGTAGATTACCTGAAAATAGACCTTGATTACTTTACAACCGAAAATTGTTGCATTAGTTGACTCAGACAAAATCCGCATGATGCTGAATGATTTACTTGTTAAAGAAAAACAAATCAAGATCCATAATTCCAAAGCCTATAAATATAGCAAATAATTGTTATAGCAATTAGATAAAACATTACAAAATTTCCTCTGGGGAAAGATTACAGAGCAATGTGCCACTTCAAGATTGGAGATACTCGCTCCATAGTGAGTAAAGTATGGTCAAGCAGACTAACTGAACCATGATTAAAGTAGGAATCAGTGAAGACTCTAGCATCAAGTAACATAGATTTAGGTAATCCATTTTTTTTGCAGAAAGATTCAAAATTAACTCAATATCTCAGAGATAATGGCTTTTCAGCAAGTAGTCAGTCCTATCAAATATTCAGCCAAGGCTCTCATCACCTACTAACAGCTGGTAACATTAACGTTATATAATCAACTGCCAAACTGATTTCATTGTTCCTATAATGTTGTGCCTAACATGAAACAAAGAATAATGGGTTTAGTCTGTTCAGCTTACCACTAAATGTTATCACAGGAGGTGAAGAAACCCTATGATGTTCTTCTAAATTGGCTGCTAGAAAATTTCAGCAAAGACATTCACAAACATAAAATTGGTTGCTTAACAGGTTGTACAACAAAAGATTGTAATCATGGGATGAAATGGGGCTTCATAGAGTCTCGCGCAGCAGTATCACCTAGAAGACTACTGACATTCATTTTTCACCCAGAAAGATCTGAATCTTCTGATCCATTCATAGTCGTCATCTGCAACTAAAGTGCACTCCTATCTTTCTAATCCCATCTTCCCCTGCAAAGAAATTGGGCATCTGTCTAATGCATTTAATTCTTCTTTGCTTCCTCAAGCCTTCAAGCTTTGCAAGACAGTTATCTATACACAATTGGCCACACCTATTTCTTACCCCAGCATCATCTACGTTTCAAACCTGCTCATGTTGATAAACCTTGTCCATGTCGTGTCAAAGAAGTTCCATAGTTTTTCCTCCCATGGCTATGGTTCAGTCCTCAAATTTGTTGAGTCGTTGAATTTTTACCTGAAATGAAGGTTCAAGTCGCCAACTACTCTTTTGGCTGTTCACATCATACCTGACATGATACTGCCCTTTAGGCTAACGAATCCCTTCAGCTTATAGTCAATTTTCTCAGAAGATAGGAAAATTTTCTATTTAGCTCCATAATTCTCCTTGTGGTAAGCTCATTTCACGACCTTTAATACCATGTTCTGAGACAAACTCAAGAATCACATTTGCTGCATCATTTATTTTTGCGGTGCATTACAAAGATTATTTTAAGGAAAAACGCTCCTCTCTACTACCAAACTTCACAGCATTTCTATGCCTGGTTCCAAGAGCAGCCATGCTAAAATGAAGTAGAATTTAACCCTCCACAAAAATTCAGCTAAAAATACCAAGGAGTTTTGGGTTAAGTGTGCTATCTACACACTAGCTTCCTCAAGAACATCACACATGACACACTACATTTTGAACTGACACAAAATATAAATGCTAAAGATCCATGATCTGTGGTGCTGCTCTGCTTTCTTTGAAGCAAGGGTAACTAACAAATGAGTGCTCAAAGTTAATTAGTTACACCAAATATGCATCCATGGGCACGCATTGCCATATAAAATTATGCTCAAACAGAAACTGAATTTCTAAGCAAGCAAAGACATGGACAGACTGGACAGTGTTATATCTGCTCTAAACTTACAAAAAGGAAAATATATTGAATCAAATGGTTTGATTAATACAAAAGGGACAAACCTCCATAATCCTTATTCTCTGAATCAAATTCTTATCACGCAGAACAGATAATACATCAGATATGCCTGTCAATTCAGAAGTAGTCTTCCTCAACATAGAAACAGCATCGATGTTACAAACGTTGCAAAAATAAAAAATAATAACGCAAACACTAACCAGCTAGTTCAAGTGCACATTCATCATCAACCGTACAACAGAATCCAAAGTTCGACTGCCAAGATACGTGATATATACACATTTGTGCATCCTTCTCGCTGCAGAAGTACAATGCCAATTTCAGGGAGACGAAGAACAAAGTGATTAGAGGAAGAATATCACCTTGATGCTCAGTTAGAATGGGAACCATAGAATGAACACGGAATAAAAAAAGTCAAAAGCTTTTTGTTTTTTTCTTTTTTTTTAAAAAGCTCTAATATTGTATGCTTACTTCCCCATAACCTTGGTCAGTGCCCGGGCATAATAATCAACCATTTGAGCCTTCGTCACAACTCCAACATCCGGCTTGTCCATACGAACAACGGAACAAGCCAGTGTTTTGGTATTCCTCGCAGGAAACAATAAACTGGTTCCAATTTGTGAGCTTGATAGATCCCTCGATTCGATACTTGAAGAATTAGATGTCTTTTCAACAGAACCATAATCCGGGTCAAGCTTAACCGATAGAACCCCTGGTAGACCTACGAGACATACACTGAATATCATTTGCGAAAAATATCTTTCACAATTTCAGTTTCTCCCACAACATAAAATCTGAAGCACATTGAAGCCCAATCAGATGATTCATTCTGCTCCAAACTATAATCGAACCGAAGAAACTGGAAAAGGACAGAAACTTACGGGCGAGCTCACGGGAAATTTGTTCGTCGACGTCACAACAAAGGCCGAAGTGGGTTTGACAAGAAGCATCATATATACACTTCTGAGCATCTTTCTCACTGCTAAAACCGCAACCAACCAGATTAGAGACCAAAACCGAACATTATAATTTATAATCTGACCAAAAAACAAAAAAGAAACTCACCCACCTGCCCAAAACTCTTTCTAAGGTCTTAACGTAGTAGTCAATTATTTCTGGTTTAGAATTGATCCCTTGTGGAGCCTGGAGGAGCCTCCATTAGCACCGTCCAGTGGCGGTTGTCAGTGGGAGTTGAAGAAACAGAAAGGGAAGTGGAAGTCAATGTATATGTTGATGATGATGAAGTTGCATTATTTGTTGTGGCAGAGAAACATATAAAAGTAATGAAAGGAGTAGAAGAAGAGAGATAAATGCGGTTCTTTTTGTTTTGAGAATTAGAGAAACCGACGCTTATACTGGGGTTTTGGAGTGAGGTCTTGTGCGCTTTGCTTGGGATTACGACTGGTACTGGGGTTTCGGGTTCGGGTTTGCACTGCTCCGAACCCGAACCCGCCTAAATCCAAATCGATCGGGTCGAAAACTAGTCGATTCGGATCAGATCGTCGGGCCATGGGTTTTTGACATGTGTTGAACTCGGCTGAGGGTATTAGGTTTCGGGTTCGGGTAATAGGTCGGGTTTGTTACAATACCCGAACCTGAAAAACGGCTTTTCTTTACATACAAACCTGAACCCGAACCTGCCTAAACCCTCCCTGGTCGTGTCGGAAACGGGTCGGTCCTGATCGGTTCGTCGGATCACGAGTTTTTTGCCCACCCCTAGGTCAAGTGGGTCTAAATTGGGTTTAATCTTTCTCGTCTTTCCTATGCAACAGACTATAGTGTAATTCGAGTTCAATCATTCGTTCACGGTTCACCACTGCTTTTCGTATTCAATAGAAAATTAAAGGGTTAATTACAAAAAATCCTCTCGAACTATACCCCTGATCCCAAAATCCTCCCTAAACTTCAACTCTTGTCAACCCGCCCCCTCAAACTTACGTAAGCGTCTCGGTTTCATTTTTTACTCGGAGTTAATGGAACCGTACGACACACGTGAGCTCCCTAAGAATTAAAAGACCAAACTGCCCCAAAAAAGGACAAGGCTTCTCGCATTCACCCGTCGTTTTGCGCCCTCTTGCTCAGTGACAGTCAGTCGTCCTCTCTGCCTCCGCTCCCTTATATTCTCTCCAAAATTTTGCACCATTTTCAACCTCGATCCATAGGCTGAGGCCTGAGTTACTGTCTTGCCACAAATAGTCAAGAAACTTCACCCGTAAGTAACGAATCCATTATCAAAGAGAAGTCGCACAACCATCGTCGTTTTAGAGTTCTAATCAAGGATAGAACAGTTGGAACTTTTTAAGTATAACCTATTCTGAAGCAATGTCTGTGGCTACTAAGCTTCAGTTATCCGCTAAACCAGTCTCCGATGCCCGAGCCATTCTCGGTCCGGCGGGTAACAGAGTTAGGGTGTCCGATGAACCTAGAAGGAAGCCTGAGCATCCAAAAAAGCCGCAGAGGCCGAGGAAGCTAGCTTCCGAAATTCTGGAACCAGCCGTGCGGATTATATCTCGGTCGACAGCTCGTGCTCCTCGGATTCTTCTTCTAGCTGTTCGTCCGCGAAAAAGGCGGTGAAGCGCAACGGGTTTAAGCCTGCAAAGGTTGTTCCGGACGGTGGCGAGGCCGCTCCATCGTCGCTCCCAAGCTATAAGTTCTATCTCTTTTTTTTCTCTAGTCACTGTATGCTGCTTTTTCTGCACAAAGAACCAATTTATATATCAAACTAGATTATTAGAAAAAAAATATAACACAAATCCCATGCAGGATGCAATAAGCACCACCACCTAAAATCAGGGCTGCTCTGGAACATTTTTGCAGGAAGCTTCGAGTTAACATTCTACTATATACCTTAATAGTATCACCAGGTCAATAGAGCTTGTCAAGTTACCACCCCATATTGCAAAAACATAGCTTATCGCCCAATTATTGGAACAACATCACACCTCTTTATGAATGGGCCAGTGCAAAACAGAAAACAATCTAGCACAACCAGTGGTGGAACCAGGACTCATATGGAGGGGGGGGCAAAATCCTAAGGTGAAATAACATCTTCATTTTTTTAACGTAATGCAAAAAGTATCTTAATTAAAATATCAAAAATTAAAGACTAAAAATATTAAAATACATGTATTGTATTATTTGTTGAAACTGCGAGATGACAATTGAATTCTACGGTCTGTATTATCTGAAAACATTGCATGAATAAGGTTTTAGGATACAAGTTAATTGAATAAGCCCACCACCTTCAAGCAAATGAAATTTTGAGCAAATTGCAATATAATCTGAAATATTTTGAGCAAATTGCAATATAATCTGAAATATAATCTTATTAGGCTAATCTATGACTAATATGGAATACCATTATTGTAACTAATCTGAAATATATTGAGCAAATTGTAATATAATCTGAAAATATATTAGCTGCAATTTAAACAATCTTATTTGGCGTTAATATATTGAGCTGCAATTTTCGATATTTCGGCACAATATATTAGAGTTATTGGAGTCTAACATTGCTAAAGTAATGTAAGCTATTGTAATCAAAGACCTATAAATAAACCTCTTTATAATCTTTCATACACACATCAGTGAAGACACAAATCTGCTCAGTTGGGCCTTCCCACAATGGATGTAGATTCATAAACCGAACCATTCAATTCTCATGTCTCACTTCTATCTCCCCTCTCTCTTAGTCTAAATTGTTTTTTCTCTCTTTTATTTTTATTCTTAACACATTATGTGATACAATCAACACATTATGTATACTAAAAGGAAACTTTTAGATGGGGATTATAAATTTAGAAACTCCCTTTGTACTGACCCAACTTGCTAGTTAGTCAAATATTCAAATAAATTCTCAACATGATACCTTTAGCAAAGAGGGAACTAGTAGAGAGTAAAAACTTGTAAGAGCAAAGAGGGCTTGCAGATAGTGCTCCAGAGGGGGGGCGGGCTGGGGTGGGTCAAGGGGCTGGCCTGGCCCGCACGAGAAAAAAACTTGTAAAATTAAAAGTAAAAAAAATATTTACAGAACTAAGGGGTGGCAAGCGCCCCTTCGTTCCGCCTCTGAGCACAACAGTGGTTTGTGACCAAGTTGTGTGTGCGTGTCGGAGAGGAAGGGAGAGAAACATAGTGTAAGAGAGTTTACTCCAATGGTAGAGATACAGAGCGGGATGGATAGATGATCTTCAGCTCACGTTGGGACGAGCACTCGTGCATGAGAGAGGGACTATCATGGGAGTTGAACTGAGCTCTGTTGGGAACTGGGGGAGGGGTAGATGTGAGTGTTATATCGTAGAGAGAGAGAGAGAGTGCAGGTGACGAGAGCTTAGTGTTGACGAGAGGTTGAACGCATAAGTGGGGGTATTTTGGTCTTTTAAATATGAGGAAGTCACGTCTTACTCACGTGTGACAGAATGAGTTGTACGGTTCGTTAAATTCGAGTAAAAAACGAAACCGAGACGATTAAATATTTTAAGGAGACGGATTGACAAGAGTTAAAGTTTATGGGAATTTTGGGATCAGGGTATAGTTTGAGGGGTTTTTTTTTTGTAATTAACCCAAAATTAAAAATCCAATTCGGGTAGGTTGGGTCCAGGTGGGTCAGTGAAGGCTTTACCTTGTAACATGTGTTGTGAAAGTTCAAAAATCCAAGCTTTTTGGGCCTAGCACAAGGCCAAGAAGGCTTGATCATGGATTTTTGAACTTCAAGTTGCAAACTTTTCAATGGAAAAGGGCCTAAAAATGGCCCGACCTTGATTCAAGCCAGAAATTTTTTTACATGTTATTGCCTTCCCCCCGGAAGCCTTTTGGTTGTTATGGTTGATCTTCAATTTTTTTTACCAACTTCCAATTTTTCATCCTTTCTAGTAGGAAAGCGGATGAAACCACTTGGGTATAAGCCTCAGTCCATGAATTATAAGTCAAATTAAAACACAACCTTATCAATCAAATAATCTTTTTTGGACAAAAATAAGAGTGGGTATTTGTTGTTTGGAATACAGAATATGTAGCAAAGAGATAGTATAGTTTTGCTAAGAAGCGAAATAGGATCCATATGAGTCTGTGACAAACTCATATACAGAGCGTAAAGACCTAATCTTATTGTATGTTCTTCGTGCCAAACCACGAAATAATTTATTGGTTGTGGAAGTACGGAATAATTTATTGCAAATATTTACTGACAAATAAAAAATTAAAAGAATAGAGTATAAATTATCAAGACTTCAAAAATCACGTGAGTACGAAATATAATTAACCAATTAATCAAGTCTTAACAGCTTGGAAAACCCCTTTTCCAATTTGAGCTCATCATGCCAAGTGTATCTAAAGGCTGTTACTAATCAAATCACCTATCCTTCTAAAATAACGCAATGTATAATACAGGCCGAAATTAAACAAACTGAGACCACATTCTCTAATTTTTTTTAACCGAATTGTGAATCTCTGTGAAATTTCGGACATTGCAGGTCATACACTATTTAATGCTTAATCTATCTACTTTCTTTGAATTGCGGAAAGTGTAAAGAATTCTGATCTAGATAAAAAAACAAAAGATTGTTATTTTTTACTGTCCATACCATTATTTTACTGAACGGTTCTAAGATCAGGATCTTCTATAATTTGTTGTTCAAATTGTACAGTGCAATTCGGAGAAAGATAAACTCAATAGGTGGATCCCATTGTAGGACATATTCGTTCAAAAATTTACATGAACAACATTAAATAGTGTAAGGTCCAACATTGTGTCTATCTCTTTTCGAATTGCACCATACAATTTAAACAATAAATTATAAGAAATCCTCATCCACGATGTGGGAAGTACCTGAATGAGCTCTTACCCCTATTATCACTTTATTAATTGTGTTGATCAATCATTTTATTTTTCCTTGCCAGAGGAATGATATAGGGCTCCCCTTCTAAAAGTTTTCTACAAACACAACAAACCGGATGACTCTCTTTCCATCAATCATCAGTAATACTTATGATTTTCATAAGCTGAACCGTCGAATTTAACGTCTATTTTAGGACGGGTTAGAATTGATGATTTTCAAAAATTATGAGTCTCAAATTGCCGAATTGATAATTAGGTGTACAGATTTAATTTATACTCATACTTATGAGACTAACTATAATTTTACCCCTTAAAAAATTCTAACAAATCTCCGAGATTATTCTTCATTTGCTGCTTTATGAATGCCTTATCTCAACCTTATCGGTAAGACATGAGGCAGAGATGAAACTCCATATGAAATATCGGTTTTGCCCCTGAAATCCCTTTACTCATCAAGAAACCCCGTGCCCTGTTCTTTATGAATGCCTTATCTCAACCTTATCGGTAAGATATGAGGCAGAGATGAAACCCCATATGAAATATCGGTTTTGCCCCTGAAACCCCTTTGTTCATCAAGAAACCTTGTGCCCTGTTCTTTATGAATGCCCTGTATCAACCTTATCAGTAAGATGTGAGGCAGAGATGAAACCCCATTTGAAATATCGGTTTTGCCGCTGAAACGCCTTTGTTAATCAAGAAACCCTGTGCCCTGTTCTGGTATTTCACTTTTATGCGAATGACAAGGTACGCAGACATGGGACTAGTATTTAACAAGTTCTTAAGCATAAGAGGAGGGCAGGAAGTTGACTCAAGTTTGTGTATCACCTGCCGGTAAAGAAAAGGAAGAAAAAAAAAAAGTCCGTGTACAGCTTGAAGACCACTCACTGAATTTGCTAGGGCAACTAAGACAGTCCGTGGCAAATCTTGTAAATACTAATATACTTTCCTTTTGTTTTTTTGGCCCCTTTTTACTTTAAGAGGAGTAGGAAGGGATGAATATACTTCAGCTTCCCAAGATCCTTACTACTTTTACTCCAGTTTCCATCGGCTCCTAGCTATCATATATTTACTTCCTTTGTAGTTGGGTTTCGAAGTAGATCGCTTTTGCAGGGAGAACTAAACTGATCCCTTAAACTTGGTGAGCCTTGATCTCATTCTTGAAAGTAAGCCTTTTGGTCTAATTGTCTACCTGTTCAAAGATGAAAGATGGGTATTTGGCTTAGTTTTCTCCTTTGCATCACACAGTCATATCACATTCTCCATGTCATATTAGCTCTTGTATTACAAGCTAATTATTATAAGCTATCTAGAGGTTGGGTTATTTTGTTGTTGGTGTTGCGAGTTAGTCAATATAGGAGAACAGATCAGTGATTGTACGGTTTCATTGATTTTAATAAACGATTAGATTTAGTTTTTTAAAAAAATTACAGGAAAAGGGCTGTTGCTATTAGATTCTGAGAATCTATCATATTTCTCTACAGTAAATTCGAGACGGCAGGTTGTCGACGATTTCCGTAAGTATGAGTACTTGTTTAAGGCTCTGTATAAGGGTGACTTGGACTCTACAGCAAAGGAGTTCGACAGTCTCGGCGGAAAGGATGCAGTGAAAAAAATAATTTCACGGATAGTGGCGGAGCCAGGAACTTTGTATAGGGGGCAGAAACGAAAATGATTTTTTTAGAAACAGAGGCAGTATAGTCTACTTGACAACAGTATGCAAAGATAAGTGGTAACTGGCTGGCAAGTAACGCTGCTCGGGTCTCTACAGCTATCATCAGTAATTTTGGAGGGAGACTCACTACTCACCTGAAGAGCTATTAACGAAGACCATTTCATTGATGTAGGGCTTTTCATAGGATTTTCCAGAAGATGATGAAGGATATTTTAAAAAGTCTTAATGAGTGGAGACTTTTATGGGTTCGGCGCAGGCAGAACACTGTGCCGATGGCTCACCTGCTTGCAGGTTGTATTGCCAATGATCAGCAGCTTCTTGGTTCTCAAGATGTTTTAGCTTTACCACCATTTGTTCTCCATAGTCTAGGCAGATGCTTATTTTGAGCCACATTGATGTATTTGCTTTTTCTAGTATCAATGATATTTGCCAAGAAAAAAAAGGATCACTACATGTCGCTCAATCATACCCAAACTAAGTTATAGAGCATAATGGCTCTGGACTAAAGAGACCTAACCCAGTAATCCCTTATCTTGGAATAGGAAATGTCAACGGGAAGGGAATTAAAGTGGGGAACCTTTATATTGCACGCTTATGTCTATCTCCTGGCATATATGCTCACTTCATAGACTAGTACTTACTGGGTAGTACTACTTTTTCTTTAGACAAGATAAATATGTATTTATTAATATTGAGAATGGTGTTGGGAGACTAATTAACACTATTACAATCATACATTGTAAAGCAAAAAAAAAACAGAACGGAAAATAAGGCTAACATGATGGTTCCGATCTCATATATCTTGGTTTATAGGCTGCTAAGAACAGGGGAAAGCTTGGGATCCCTATAGCCTCTATTTTTTTTTTTAATTTCATTGGTAGAGGCTGGAAATGTCTATCGGGAAATGCTCGGGATCATCCACTAAGAACAGGGCTAAGAACAGGGCTGCCACAAGAGAAGTTATAGGAGCACTCCTTGGAGAGGACGGTAAATCATCCACTAGAAGGCCAGCGAGCTCGTAGCTCGAGTGGCACCTCCTTCCCTTTAGGAAGGGCTGATCCCGGGTTTGAATCCCGGTGTATGCAGCTTTGGCTGCTTTCCCCCACCCCATTACCTAGAAAAAAAAAAGAACATTCAAAGAAGATGTGAATATGAAAATCTGTTGCAACATCAAAGATAGATTTGAGTTGCAATAAAATAAACTGCATATTAAAAACTTCCTAAATCTATGGCTTTCGAATTTGTATTTTGTATTAGCAAAACGGGCTTTCAAAGGCCAGATATATATATAATAAAGGAAATGTAGTTGGAAGGCATATATAATTCCTTTGAGCGCATGAGGATCATGACTATAAGCTTAATTCCGCTCAACTTCAAGCGCAAGGGAAAGATTTGACAGCCTCTTTTTTTATCCACTCCATAAATTACGACATGATCTTAATGGCTGCAAGGTCCACCACTCGAATTTACACTTCTCATGGTTGCTATCCTTCTACCTATATCTGCTTGCTATCCTGCTACCTATATATGTTTGGTGACCAGGGGCGGAGAGAGCCCCCCCCCCCTCCGCCCCTGCCTACGGGAGAAACTGCTCTCCACGTTGCTGCCAGAACAGGACATGATCAGCTTATAGAGAAGTTGGTGGGATATTTTCAGTCAGAAGATCAAGAGTACTTGGACATAAAAGACGCTGATGGCTGGACACCTATGCTTTTGGCTGCTCGTTACGGATATACTAAGATGGCAGAGTGCATACACAAAAAGAACCAGAGCATAGTTAACAGAGTTAGCTTAGTTGGCGAGGGTGATCAGAAACGGGATACTATTCCAGTTGTAATGGCAATGACCATTGGAAATATAAAGGTGGCTCGCTATCTCTATTCTGTCACTTCTCGAGAGCTTCTTAAGCCAGAACAGGACAACCATGGTTCTACACTTATTACTGCGTCCATATGGGTCGATGTCTTTGGTAAATACTAGATCTGGATCTCACTTTCAGTTTGTTCGATGTGTTGAAATGTTTAGATAACTCTCCCTTTGTCGCTAATTTTTTGCTCCACTCCAACATATAGACATTGCATTGGAATTGCTCCGGGATTGCCCACGTTTGGCTCTTCATCCAAACCAGGATGCAGGGCCGACTCAAGGGTAAGGCAAGTTAGGCGGTGGCCTAAGGCCTCACCCTGAGCAAGGTCCCGTAAAGACTAAAAATATTTTTTTTTATATTTTTTTTGTTGTAAATGACCCAAAAATAAAAAGACAATTGAGTTAATAAAAAAAAAGATAAAATACAATCTTTTCATTTTTTTTTATCATGAGTGAACATATATATTTCTTCCAAAATTCCTAATTTTTTTAGATATTTCTGAACTTTGCTCAAAGAGAAAAAATGCCTTATAAATTTTTTAATTGTTCTAGTCATGGGGCCTTGATGTCATGTATGAGGCCTCATAAAAAATAATTAATGGGGCCTTTAATATTTTATATTAAATTTAATAATTTTCAGGTAATTTTAAATATTTTATATAAAAAAGCCTATTAATTTATTTTTGCCTTAGGCCTCCCTTTTGTTTGAGCCGGCCCTGCCAGGATGACTTAGGTTGTGTTTGTGTTGTAAAATTTTAGTGTTGTTAAAATTTTAGGTATTGGGTTTAGTGAAAAAGTGAAGAGAGAGGTAATTTTTTATATTTTTTTGTAGTAAATAGTAATGATTTGATGGGGAGAGAGAGATTATATTGTAATATTTAATTGTGTTAAAATTTTAGAGGGGGTAAAATTTTGGTACACAAACGCACCCTTAACCCCTTTGCACGCGTTGGCTGGCAAGCCTTTTGCGTTCCCAAGTGGGTCACAGCTTATATTTTGGAAACGATGGATCTATGACTGTAAGTGGTCCCATTGCTTTCTCTTTTCTATTGCTTATTTTTATCTTCTTCTCTTTTTTTTAGTATAAATTGAAGAGATCCTATAATTGTTGGGGTCAACACTAATTTGTTACGGAAATTAGATAATTCAATTTAAAGAGAAACTGATCCGGCATGTATTAAATGTGGTAGGAGTATCTATATTGCCCAATAATACGAACAACATTTGTAAGCCCCGCATAACGTGTCAATGTTTCACCACCATCCAATTAGGACAATACGAAATTAGAGAGTACCTATCATGATCCAAATGAAAAGTTATTTTCACCATCCAAAAGAATGAGTGTTCTTTATTAATACACATATACGTACACTAACTGAATTGGGGTCTTTCACTCGAGAGAATTAGTATAGTGCGGAGGATTTCCCATTGCATATTTCTCTTTGTGATTCCTCTGTTATTTAGTGCAGGGTGCTTGTATTTCATGTTAATTAGAAAAAAAAAAAATCCTGCGTCAGTGACATGGCAAACCGGCGGTGTTGGTTCCTTTCAATTAGGGTAGGTTGGGTCCGGGTGGTTCTAAATCGAGTTCAATCTGTTCGCCATCTGCTTTTCGTTCTCAGTAGTCATTGCAAAATTATAAACACATAAAGTAATCGAGCATTCTTTATTCTCTTAGAATATATATATATATATATCAAACATTCTTTATTCTACTCGGGCATACTGCCCAGTGGCCACAAATCTATTTTTTCTCTGAAGAAGTTTGTTTACTGTAAATTTAGAAACCTTGGCTCTATATATATCCGTCTTTCATTGCCCTTTTTGGGTTGAAAAAGTTAAAAGGAGAGATAAATATGGTCGACATATAGGAGGGGAGGAGACATCTAAGGTTGTGTTTGCCTATTAAAATGTTAGAGGTTAAAATTTTAGATTATTAAAATTAAGATTATCCGTCTTTCTTACACCACTGCCCTTTTGGGCCCAGCACAAGGCCTAAGAGGCTTTACCTTGGATATATATGGGTTCCAAATATCGAAGGCTTTTTGGGCCCAGCACAAGGCCTAGAAGGTTTTACCTTGGAATTTTTCGAACTTCTAGGTGATGTTCGTTTTGAGAAAAAATGTAGGATTTTAGAGAAGTTGTGAATTTTTATGTTGAATAGTGTTTTATTGGTTTTTGTGTAAAGTGGAGAGAGAAATGATTTGATGTAATTGTTTAATAAAAAAGTATTGGAGTTATGTGAAAAAGTATAAAGAGAGAAAATTTAGGTTGAATAAAAAATTAAAAAATTGTTGGAGATTGTGTAAAATGTATTAGTTTTTGTGTTTGAATTATGAATATGTTCGGTGGTAGAATTGTGAAAATACTTGAAATCCTGAAAAAATGATGAAAACGAACGTACCCCTAGTTGCTAACTTTTTCACGAAATGGGCCTAAAACTGGCCCGACCCTATGCAAGGAAGAGTAATTTTTAGATCCTTTTTGTTCTTACCTTTCTCGGGGACCTTTTGGTTGTTATGGTTGCCTTTTTTTTTTTTTTTTTTTGGACCAACTCCTTCCAATTTTTCATCCTTCCCGGTAGCAAAGCGGATGGAACCACTTGGGTCTAGGCCTCGGTCCAGAAATTATGAGTCCAAATATAAACACAACCTTATGAGTCAAATAGTTTTTTTTTTCTTTCTTGGGCCTATTATTTAACAGTGGGTATTATGTTATTTGGAATACAGAATATATACCAATAGTATAGCTTTGCTAAGAAGCAAAATAGGATCCATGTGACAAACTCATATATAGTGTAAAGTATCCTGCAAAGGATCAAGGTACTCTGCAATAATCTGTCCAAATTATAGTCATTCTGTTTCTCTCCCGCCAGTCTCATTAACAGAATCTTCTCACACCTCAGTATCACACTTAACGTCAGATTCAATTTGCCACATCAACGCATCCATTTGGTCCTCTGCCCTAAATGACAGGTTTTATTCCCCTAAATGAAATGGTGCGTTCAGTACTTGTTCTCATTTTCCGTACTCCCCCACATCTCACGTAGATGAATTCTCACACGTGTCCTTTCCTTCTCACTCTTGTTTTCTCTTCAAATATTCTTTACGATGACGTTTTTCCTCCTACATTTTCTTCTCCACCGCTTCCATTGCTGAACCTCCTTGGAGGAACGGCCATGGACTACACAAATTTCAACACACTTTTATACCAACTTTAATACTTTTTCATTAAAAAAATTTACATCAAATGTTTTATCTCCTTACTTTTTAATAAACCCTAAGAAAAATCATTTTACAATCAACTATTCTTTAACTTTGGCTAAGTTACTCCGTCAGTCCCTGGGGTTTGACATATTCTCAAACTGGTCCCTAAAGTAATTTTTGTCCTACGGGTATCCTGTGGTTTATAACGTTTCTCAAATTGGTCCTATCGTTAGATAGACCAACTAAATTTGTATACGTGGCTAACGACAATCACGTCATATCCAATAACTACTTTACACGTGTTAAAATATGTCACATCAATAAAAACGTTACAAAATCGTGGGTCCTGCATCCAACATGTCATTCCATGTTGGATTAAACAAACCACATCAGTTGTCAGCTGGTTCGACCCCTCCAACGTCCAAAACATCCAAAACAACTCAAAGAGAGAAATTCCCAGATCAGATTTGAAAGCCTTCTGAACCTCAAGAACCCTAAGTCATCTTTCCCAAATCACTTTGAATTGATTCCCCGCATCAAGAACCCTAAGTCCTATATGATATTTTGCTTCGAAAATGAAAAAGAAAAATTTACCTTAAAAAAAGAGGAAAATTATGCATTATCCAAAGAAAAAGCGCTTTTGTTTGTTGAAGTTTGAGTTTGCTTCTCAACATCTCTCTCTCCCCCTCTAAGAAGCCCAGGTAAAAGCAGTGCATCGTCACCCACACAAACACAAAAGAGAGAGAGAGAGAGAGAGAAAGCTTTTAGATAGAGAAATAAAGATAAAAAACTTTTTGAATAGAGAGAGAGGCCGAGAGAGAGCTCTCCCACTGGCCACACAAACCCAGCTGTCCACGCCACCATAGTTAATCACAGAAGGGTAATCTTCTTCCACACCTTCTTCGTTATTCACTGGCTTTACAAAAACTTTGATCGGGGGTTAGGGTTCTTTCTCAGTCACAACCTAGGCTAGCACATTGGGGATTTTTGGTTTCGATTGATAAACGAAGAGGAAATGACGTAAAAGGAGGGGTAATTTTCGCGCTGGCATCAAGTCAACATCGTAAGGTTAAATGATGATTTCGGATTTTTGTTTTTCAAGCTGTATATTTTAAAATTTACAATTTTTTGTTTTTGACTGGTGTGACATATTGTAACACGTGTCAGGTAGTTATTGGATATGACGTATTTGCCGTCAGCCACGTATGCAAATTCCGTTGAGCTATCTGATGGCAGAACCAATCTAAGAAACGTTAGAAACCATAGGGATGCCCGTAGGACAAAAATTACCTGAGGGACCAATCTAAAAAAAAGTTAAACTCCAGGGACTGTCGGAGTAATTTAGCCTTCAACTTTTTAACTAACTTTTTTACAAACTTCCATAAAAATACTTAGATTAAAAATTCTAACTCTTGTTCTCTTTATCTTTTTTTTTCCTAATAACGCAAAGTGTAGATGCGGGAAGTGAAATTAATTTGAGGCAAAGTGGAAAATCAAAAGTGACCTCAACAAAAGAAGAAGAAAAAAAGCTTAAACGTTTACCGAGAGGAATAAGGATGTGGGACATATGCATTTATAGGACACTCGAGTAACTGATACCAAAACAAAAGCAACAAGCTGTCGGAAAAGAAAGAATATAAGAAAACTTAGAAACAAATAAAAGATTATAAGAAAACTTGTAAGGGGAAACAAGAAATAAGGAATCTATCACGTCCTTTCGCACTAATTAGGCGACTGTATAGAGGAAACGACTAAGAGGAATAAGGATGTGGGACATATGCATTTATAGGGCACTCGAGTAACTGATACCAAAACAAAAGCAATAAGCTGTCGGAAAAGAAAGAATATAAGAAAACTTATAAACAAATAAAAGGATATAAGAAAACTTGTAAGGGGAAACAAGAAATAGGAATCTATCGCGTCCTTTCGCAGTAATTAGGCGACTGTATAGAGGAAACGACTGAGAGGAATGAGGATGTGAGACATATGCATTTATAGGGCGCTCGAGTAACTGATACCAAAACAAAAGCAACAAGCTGTCGGAAAAGAAAGCATATATAAGAAAACTTAGAAACAAATAAAAGGATATAAGAAAACTTGTAAGGGGAAACAAGAAATAAGGAATCTATCACGTCCTTTCGCACTAATTAGGCGACTGTATAGAGGAAACGACTGAGAGGAATGAGGATGTGGGACATATGCATTTATAGGGCACTCGAGTAACTGATACCAAAACAAAAGCAACAAGCTGTCGGAAAAGAAAGAATATAAGAAAACTTAGAAACAAATAAAAGGATATAAGAAAACTTGTAAGGGGAAACAAGAAATAAGGAATCTATCACGTCCTTTCGCACTAATTAGGCGACTTTATAGAGGAAACGACTAAGAGGAATAAGGATGTGGGACATATGCATTTATAGGGCACTCGAGTAACTGATACCAAAACAAAAGCAACAAGTTGTCGGAAAAGAAAGAATATAAGAAAACTTTGAAACAAATAAAAGTATATAAGAAAACTTGTAAGGGGAAACAAGAAATAAGGAATCTATCACGTCCTTTCGCACTAATTAGGCGTATGTATAGAGGAAACAACATTGGACCAATGAGTACCCTGTCCTTGTGAGGGGGAGATCCTTCTCTTGTGTGTCTATGTTAGGCTTAGAATATGCTAACTCTTCGGAATGTTACTAAATTGATAGAGAAAAGTAAAGGGGAGATCCTAATTCTCTTGCATGCGTGTCAAAATTATAATAATTTATTGTTTATTTTTTTATTATATACTTTTCTTTACCTCGACTTCTGAGTAGTATTTAACAAGTTGTTAGGCATATATAAGACGACCTAGCGCAGGAAGTGGTTTCTCAAGTCCGTGTATCGCCTCGGAGACTACTCAGTAATTAGTTTGCAATTAGGACAGCCAAGACAGTCTGTCCCATCTTGTAAGTAATCATTTACTGTTTTTTTTTTCTTTTTTCATTAGAGGATTAGGTCGAAGGGAACAAAATAATTAGAAGTACTCCAGCTTCCCAACATTCACAAGATGGCTGTGGTAGGGAGAAATTAATAATTTGATTCCTCTAGAATTGCTGAGCTGGCCTGCTCATTCTTGAAAGTAAGCCAAATTGACATATAATTATCTTAACTTCCTAATTTTATCCTTAAATTTTAGGATCATTAAGAAGTCTTTCTCTCTATTTCCTCTTCGTCTCTAGTGATCAATATTTCTCTATCTTTTAAATTTTCTACATACCTATAATTCATATAATGGGTATTTGGGCTTAGTTTTTTCTTTTTTGCATCATCATCATCATATAATTAAATTGTAAAATTGAGACTTCTATATCTGGATGTGAAAATGACAGAAAATAATTTTCCACAACTTTCATTTTCAAGGTGCAATTAGAAACGTTTTTAGCATCACAAGGGTACGTAGTGGCCGGCCGTAATAGGAGGAATATTAATGGCTTCTGCTTTGGTAAAAGGAGGCATGCATATATATACTGTGTAACGCTAGCTAGTTTAGGAAATGACTCTCATGTTAACTCAAATATAAGCGCAATCAATATTTGTATTTTATTGAAGTCAGAAGTAACCGTACATGCTAAGGTTTTAAGAAATGTATTATTTTTTTATCACAAAAATATGATGTACCAAATCGTTAATAGTTGACAAGTGACCTAAGGAAGTACATAATTAATTGAAGCAATCTCCATTGTAATTATAATAGAATGCACCCTTCCTTTGTCTATTGTCTCAAGTTTGTGTATCACCAGTGTGTGCAGCTCGGAGACCACTCACTGAGTTCGCTAGGCCAACAAAGACAGTCCGGCAAATCTTGTAATTTGTACGAATATACTTCTTTCTTTTTACTTTAGAGGAGGATGAAGGGATGGATATACTTCAGTTCCCGACATCCTTACTACTTATACTCCAGTTTCCATCGGTTCCTAGCTATCATATATATACTTCCTTTGTAGTTGGGTTTCGAAGTGAATCGCTTTTGCAGGGAGAACTAAACTGATCCCTTGAACTTGGTGAGCCTTCTCACTCTTGAAAGTAAGCCTTTTGGTTTAATTTTCTACCTGTTCAATGATGAAAGATGGGTATTTGGCTTAATTTGTTTTCTCTTTTGCTTTAGATATTTAGATGTAAAAATGTTAGAAAATTATTTTTCACAATCTTTAGGATGCGCGCAATTATAATCATTTTTAGCATATTAAGAGTAAAATCGTCATTTTATTAAATTAAAATAATAATTTTTGTCTAAATTATTTATAGGGATATAAATTGTAAATAGTTTGTAGTCAAGGTACGAAATGGAACGAAATTAATAATTTAAAATACAAAGTGTCAAAATCTCTTATAGTTGACAATTAAAATGTTACTTTTAACAAATAAAAACTGTATTAGTACTCATGGTGTTATTGTGCTTTCATAAGAACATTTGGTCACTGTGTACTTTGGATGCTGGCTCACCCCAATCAATTAAATATATTATTTAATTATCACAAAAATTATGATATACAAAATAGTTCATATTTGACAAGTGACTTAAGGAAGTACATAATTAATTGAAGCAATCTCTATTGTTATTATAATAGAATGCGCCCCTTCGTTGTCTTTTATTGTGATCTTATATTAACTCCATAATTTGGACATACTGACAGATTAAGCATGGAAATGAAGGCTCCCTCGTGTTCCGCAGTTCTTGAGCATCTGGACAGATATAATTACGCAGATTGGAATATTCAGGTCAAAACTTACTTGAGGGCTCAAAGACTATGGGACATTGTTGATCCAACAAGAGAACTTCCTAAACAAGGAGAGGACGAGGTTGCTAATCAAGCTTGGGACAAGGATTCCATGGCTTTGCATGTGATTCAGATGTCATGCGGGAAGGAGGCGTTTTCTAAAATTAGAGAGATTAGTTCCGCAAAAGATGCTTGGGATATTTTGGAAAAAGAGTTCGGCCCTACTATTATATCAGGTCTCTTTCTCGTTATCTTTTTCTCTTTCTCTGACGCCCCCTAATTATATATCTTTGAACAGTGACACATGCTCAGACATTGTAAATATATAATAGTTAAGATCAAAATCTGCAAAAGGGTGCAAGAAAAATGATGTGGTTACTATACTTTGCTAAAAGATGCGTTAGGTAGAAATCTCAGGTGTCTTGATGTAGCATGCTTCCTTTTGGTACTAATTCTAACGTGGCCCTTTTTGGGGTAAGTTTTATGTTATAATCAGGCCTCTAATAATTTAGTTCATATTGAAATGTCGACATCGACTGAATAGATCATTTGGTACTAAATTGACACGTTGATATAAAAAATAATACCACTTTCTTTCATTTCATAAAAATTAACAAGAAAAATTTGGCAGATATCGATTTGGAGGATAGCCATTTGGAGTCCGATAGGATGTTGTACTATCATTTGCGATTGGGGCATTCCGACAGCATAAAGTCATATCTTGGTGCTAGATCTTTTGCACATGCGAAAATCCCACCTTCGGGCCAAACGGCTCTTGAGATTGCTGTCGCGTATGGACATGTGGATATAGTGAAAGAGATGGCGAAGCGAGACTTGGAAAATCAGGCAAATTGTTATGATGAGACTACAATGATTGAGGCAATTCTTGTGGCCTTTCGTTATGGACAATCGGAAATGGCTCGCACTTTGTTCTCAGATCTCAAACTGACAAATTTGACGACAGAAAATGGTGGTAACGGTGCTAATCTTTGTACGAATGCTATATATACCAAAAACTTCGGTAAACTACTTTGCGTCTCACTATCCATTAATTGTCGCAATTGGTTCCGATAATATATTCGCACTATAATTCCCTTTTGGTTCATTGTTTTCTGTGCGTGCTCAATAGATATTGCTTTCCAGTTAATCCGCCATTCAATCGTCCGCGGTGACCGAGATTTGGTAAATGCTCGTGACAGCGAGGGAAACACGCCGTTGATGGCATTTGCTTCTGTGCCTGATGCTTTTCCGAGCGGCAATCCCATTGTATTTTGGAAAGGATGGATCTATAAATACTGTAATTACCACGATTCTGTTTTCAGTTACTTCATCTCAGAATGTTAATCTGGTATTATGCATATTTGCTTCCAGTAATTAATATCGTCCGTACTTGAAAAACTACACGTTGCATCTTTAAACTGTTAACATGTTGTCCTATTTGTGAGACACTTTTTACATCCCAAACGACTCATAATTTTTCTATTTAAATACATGTTATAATCTGGCTCAAATGATGATTTTTTGTCCCATATATATATATGATACATGCATATATAGTCAATTATGGAT
This sequence comes from Myrica gale, assembly GCA_963930655.1. Lineage (NCBI taxonomy): Eukaryota > Viridiplantae > Streptophyta > Magnoliopsida > Fagales > Myricaceae > Myrica > Myrica gale. Next base: position 4,318,790 of record OZ005607.1, read on the forward strand.
TAATGTTAAACGCAAATATGCTACTTAATTAATAATTTGCCTTATAAAAAGGGTTGGGGAATATTGAGAAATTAGCCATATAGACCAGGATAAAGCCCAAACGATTAATAGGGATATATTTTAATTTTTATTATCCTCCGCTGTACTGAAGATTTGACGTTTGTCGATTTTTTTCTTCCTTTAAAGGAAATTGCTTGTTCGATCTAATTTTTCGATGGTTTTTTTTTTTTTTATTTCGACCTGAAGGTATATCCTTTGTCAGGGATACTCAAGCCTATTCTTGGGTTGCAAAAGGTATGTTTTCGCCTAACCTTCGTGTCACATGATCTTGCGATAAATGGATTTAAATATATATACTAAAAACATGTTCACCACAAATCATCAAGTAAGCATTAATTAATATTCCTTCTGTGTTTGCAATATAAATCGAATTACTAATTTATAGTTTTTCTACAAAAAAAAGCATTTCTTGTAGGGGTAAAACATGTAGTTAGACAATTTTAGAAGAATAAGAAATAGCAAAAAAGAGAATCACGCAAGTATAAACGGCTAAGTAAATATGTGTTGGGGAGAAAAGAATAAGAAAATGATCTCTAACCGTCATGTCTTGTAAGAGATCTATCACTTAGGTTAGTGTTACGGTACTTTTCACTTAATTTTCTGCTTAATTTGTATATGTGAGCAAATAGTTTCGGTTTCGCTTTTGCAGTTGGGGCTCCATTTTGCTATCTGGGTTCAGATATTCTTCGTTACATAGGTATATATTCTTTGATATCACTTCTTGATTAAAATTTTTGAGCTTCTTTAATTAGCATTAAGTGTTCTCTTTTGTTTCTGTTTATAGTTTCATCATGTTAAATTGGACATTTTTTTTTTTGGTTATTGCTGAAGGAATCGAGCAATTACGTGAGATGAAGTTCATGCATTTTCAATTAGCTTTCGTTCTTCAGAGCCTATTCCTGCAAATCCGGGTTTCAGCTTGCTTTGGCATTGCCACCATCCGTGCTGTCAAGAATGGGATTCTTGAGTTTGCTGATACGGTTTTGGACGTTCTACCTAGTTCGGCCTATTTAGGGATCGCGGATGAAAAGTCTCGGAATGTGCTTTTTCTTGCTGTACTACATCGTCAACAAGAAATATTTAACCTTATATCAAGGCATGAAGGTTTGAAGAAGGTTTTTGCATGTCAAAAGGATGACGATGGCAATACCTTATTACATATGGCGGGAATGTCACCAGATTTCACTAAACTTAATCGCATCCCAGGCGCAGCCTTGCAGATGCAAAGGGAACTACAGTGGTTTAAGGTGACTATTTCTATAACCTTATCTTCCCTTAGAATCTTTTTACTATTAGGTATATTATATGAAAAAAAATAGACTTATTTGTTAGAGACAGAGAGCTGACAAAAAATAGGGGCGAAAATTGGAATAAGTGGGTTGCATTTAAGATTCAACAAAGATAACATAGTATTTCTAGACTTTTTAACGAGGTACATTTCTTAAATCTCAACCGCTACTATCAAGTTAAATGGTTGAAATTAATTCACTACATTGTCATTTATATGACTACTACAAACCCAATATGTTGATAAAGTGCACCTAAGAATTCTATTAAATCTTCATCCTTGTATGATAAGTTACGGATGGAAAGTTCAAATTTTTGGACTAATGAATTAAAAGCATCCATTGAGTGCGGTTGGCCCAGAAAACAGATTGGTATAACCACCGTTTCCTGCTACGTCAAGAAGACCAGATGTTCATGTCTCCAGAAACTAGGCAATGTAACTTAAGCCAAAGCCTTATAATATATAGCAGAACTACTAAGAGAAAACGAAGACCTTGTTTTGAGATCGGTTTTGTTAAGAGACCTTCGTGAGAGTTTTAGATTGCTTCTTACAATTAAATCTCAAAATTAAGTTCTAATAGATGACTTTCCGAGAGTTTCACTATATTTCGTAAATCGTAATGCTTATAAGGGTATTCAAAGTGGTGTGTTTTCTTGTTTCTTAAGGATTCGTCTTACGCCCTTTGAAGTATTCTTTTTTGTGTCAGCAGAGTGCAACTTTCGTGTTGACTATTGATTTTATTTAATTCTCTATGTTCTGATTTTAATTTCCTTAGATGTTATATTAGTTTTAGTTATATTATGGTGGCTTTTTTTTTTTTGTTTTTATGAGATTTTGTTTGACAAATGCAGGAAGTACAAAAAATTGTTCCTCCCGAAGTTAAGCACGCTACTAACAAGGATGGTCTGATTGCTCGTGAATTTTTCACAAAGAACCACGCGTCCATGTTAAAAGAGGGGGAGCAATGGACGAAGGACACGTCATCAGCTTGTTCGGTCGTAGGCACTCTTATTGTCGGCATTATGTTTGCTGCAGCTATTACCGTACCAGGCGGTAACAAGGAAAATACGGGCTTGCCATTCTTCTCAAAAGATAAATTATTTATTCTCTTTATGGTGTCCGATGTCTTATCTCTCTTTTCTTCCTCAACTTCATTGTTGATGTTTTTGGGAATCTCCACATCGCGTTTTGCAGAAGAGGATTTTCAAGAGTCTTTGCCAACAAAGATGATGATAGCTCTTTCCACCCTCCTATTCTCTATCGTAACCATGATGATAGCTTTTTCCTCTACTCTTTTAATGGTGCTACATAGTCAATTATGGATTCTTATTCTAATCGTTTGTTTGGCCTGTGTTCCAATCGTCGCCTTCATACAAATATTGTTTCCCTTTCTTGTTGAGGTGACTCTTTCAACTTACGGACAGAGTATGTTTAGTAAGGAGGTACATGATTCAGTGCCAGATGAGTTTCGTCATGAAGGAGGTCTTGGAATACTTGGTTTTCTGTAACTTTTGTATTTCTTTGTATGTTGTACTGACATTCCAGTAACGTGGTAATTGACAATTTCCTTTTTCTTGGATGGACAAATGATGCATTTCTAGCTGCCTTATCCTGCATAGTAAATTGTCCCCTCTTCTTTTTTACCAATCATTACTTTATTTACTAAAACATTGGTCAAAATTAGTTTTTTTTCAATATCTTAATTTTATTTTTTAAATGTGAAATGAGAGAAAAAATAGATGCAAGAAGCAAAATGAGCGAAAGATGACGCGAAACCAAATTTGCCCAGTTGCTTCCTAATTAGTTGTATTCACACTTAGAAATGCGCACGTTCAACAGCTCGCCTTTCTCCCTTCCTCCCTCTCTCTCTCCTTAACAGTCGACCCACGAATTTACCTACTGCCGAAGCCCGAAGGAGAGACCGATCGAATATATACATCAACCGCATTTACAAGCTCCATAGGACTTACAATCCTCTCATCAACTATCAGCTAGAAGCGGTGCTTCCATGTCGTCCTCCGAGTCATGGCTTGAGTTCACCTCAGGTTTAATTGTTAGCAACACAGGAAATGATTAGAACATTCACCAATCAATGATGACTTATAATTACTCCACACAGGTTAATGGACTCATTACGAGTGGTGATAAGAAACTTGCTATTGATTCCACACCCGCGACAAATCCTTGTGCTTTTCCCTGTAAAACGAACAGAGGAAGCAAAGCAATTATCTACTAATGTGAAAGGCGAAGTAGACCAATTGACTGCAAGTGGAAAACAACTGTTTTGGTTTTGGTTTTGGTTTTTCACAACCTGGCTGTACTCTCCCTTGACTTTTCCATCTGATTTTCGAGACATCTATTGGACTAATTATCAATTTGACTCAAGCCCACTACTTTAACCACCCAAACTGATCATTTCCACAAACCACAAGTTGATGAACCTGCCTCAATTTAACGAATTCAGCCCACAATTTTTTTAAAGAAGTATACACCATCTGGTTCTAGATGATCAGTTCTTTCTCTCATGAGATTATCGTGTTCAGCTGTGGGAATAGGAAGCACTGTTTGTGGAAATTCTGATCTACAGGAAAACTATCGATGAGTGTATATGGATTGCAAGTTACCAAGAATATGATAGGTACTCATCAAACCTGATTGGTTGAGCTTGATGCTTTTGAAATAATAGCATACGTCTGAAAATCAAGAAATAGGCGAGCAAAACGGAGAGATTATCAGAAGGGTACAGTAAAGTGGAATAATCATAGAATATTGGTATGCGCTTATTTGAAAGGACAGGGACTTTAAATACTTACTGCAGGTCTAACGAGGACAACTACAATTTTAAATGAGGCACTCATGAATGGAACCTGCATTGTGGTAATGTCACATTATTATCGTTAATTAGAGGAAAGTTGCTGAACAAAACGAACAAAAAAGACTCCAAAAAGAGGAGGAACGGAGTCTTAAGAACAAAAACAAAAATAAATAAACCACAAATCATACACATTCATCAAATATTTACATACCCATGATGCCCACGCAAGGCCATAGAATAATGCCTGCACAGCAGAAACCACATCAGTTTTTTATTTCTTTTGGGAGGTGGGAAGGATGTGGGTAGTATAAAAGAAATCAAAAGAGAAAAATTGTAAGACAACTTACATAAGCTATTGATGCAAGTAAAGCTATGCACAATATCACTTTCTCTCCAACCAATGGATTGATTAGTGGAAGCACCAACATCTGGAAGCAAACCACAAAACGAGTATATTATTATAGGAAGAGAATTTTCCCAAGAATTGTAGAGAGTTGGGGAAGTAAAATAACACGTTGAACAGGAAATTAAGGGATATGATGCAAATGTAAAACTAAGGAAATTCTAAAGAACCAAATAGGTCATTTTCATGTATGTTGATGGTATGGGGAGTGCTGTCAATTGCAGTGACCTTTGAGTGACTTTGAAAGGATTACAAAACGAGTAGAAATGAACATAATGCTTCCAGAAGTAATAAGATAAACATCCTGCTTGTGGACAGTCAACCATTCTCCTCAGTTTTGTATACCCAATTAAAAATGAACCCACCAAGATGGAAAGAAAGCCACATAGCCGAATGGAAGTCAAACAGAGTAACCCAAAGAATACTTTCTTTACTAAAACCTAGAAACTCTCTGTCCAAAATAATTATCATTTCAATAAATGAAATCCTTAGGAACCATTCTGTCACCAACTGTAAAATTTCTTATTTGTGAAGTTCTGAGAAAACAAGCATATGATTTTGAGAAAAACTCTGGAATGCACTGAAGGGATAGTAATGCTTAAAACTATGCTAGAAGATACTGTCTATGCTGCCTTGACTGATTAGTAAAAAATGGCTACAAGTAAAAAGATGTCAAGAGTCTTCAGTTTTTTCAATGAACTCATTCTTCCGTATCAACGAATATCAAAAGGAAACATAAGCTCCGTACTATACATTACCAGAGAAACAATTGAACCTATCCCAACAATCAACAGAATTTCTGAGAATTAGTTCTTGTCAAAACCAAAAGCAGCCTTCAAATAGTACTGCAAAGGTATTTGCATCACTGTCAGGTTATTGAAACAAAAAGAGAAGCATGTATTGAGAGATAAGACAATTTTAACAAATTGTTTTAGCTCAATTAATTGGTTGGATTGCACAGTTTATGGTATAAGCAGATAAATAGACTCCCTTACTTTATACAATAATTGGGGAAAGCCTTTTGCTGGACAGTCCCACAAAAGGCCATGCTTGGTGGGCTAGGGATATGTTTGCTTGATCTGGTTCGATATCACAACTACCAACTCCCCAGAGTCGCTATTGATTTCTCTACGCCTACTACTACTACATTTGTCTTAGTCGTCCCTCATTTTATCTCATCTCCAATTTCAGGAATATGTTTTTCAGCAGGAGATATCTTTGTTTGTATATCTTACGCATTAGGATTTTTTCTACTACTGGATGAATGAGCAATCCTACCCAACACGGTATTGTGTGTTGTTTTATGAGTATTTTCCTTTATGTCTCTCTGTCTGTCTAGGTGCATTAAATGATCAATTATAGATTGTTTTTAAGGTTCTGACTGAATCAACTATGAAGGGTTGAAAAGAATTGGTTGTTTCTCAAAATGAAAAGATAAAAGTGAAAAAGAAAAGCATTCCAATGAAATATCTAAGGGATCATGGAACCAAGAAGAATTGGTCTCCACATGATTATCTTGTCCAGAGTTATCTAACCAATATACTGCTAATTACAATGAGTTCCACACAAAGTTAAACACAGGTTAGAGCTATTCAACTCTGCTGTAAATTTTAAATTGTAAAATGAACAAAACCCCCAATTTTATACATGAACTAAATTTATGTTTTTCATATTATCGGGACTAAATCAATTTTTAAGTATAGTACATGACCTATTTTGTATTTATTTTAAAAAAATAGAAAACATAATAAAAAAAGAAAAAGAAAAGGAGGAAAACAGGGGGAAAAATCAAGTACATGAGGCAAAGAACGAAAGGTGTAGCAGAATATTCACGTGTCCAAAAAAAAATATCACCTGATTTATCCTTTATTTTTGTGGTTTTCTGATTTTTTTACAGCACGCATGTTTCAACCAAGCAGCAAGTATTTTCAAGGATTGAGGTTGTGATTCTTTACAATTCCGTTTCGGACACGAGAAAACACCGCTATTGCCTGAACCGTTCTCAATCTCAGGTCAGTTTCCTCGGCACCTAAAATCAAATTTTGCTCCTTCATCTTCAGTTGGGTATTCATTTTTCCTCATCGCCTTCCAAATTTATTTTCTTCGCCGCGTTATGATATTAATTTTTCTCAAGTTTTCGTTTGCAGTTTCCCTTCTTTCTCCTTCTTGGTATATATCGAACATTCTAAATTACCCCGTTTTTATTCATATTTCAAAATTGGACTTTTTCGTTATTGTTGGGAATCTACCGCAACGTTGTCTCTCCTGGTTTCATTCGAAATTCTCTGTGAAACTTGACTATTCATGAATTTTGATTCTGGTTTTATATGACCGCTTTTGGAAATTTTTGAGTATTACATACTTTTGTTTTTTTATTCTGTTGAAATTGTCACGAGTTATTGAGTTTACGCTTTTTGATGTTAGTATATGTTTTTTAGATATTGGAATACAGGAACTGCGATCCAGTTTTATTTTTTTATTTAAATGGTTCCAGCAACGAAGGAATTTGGTATTTTTGGTAGTATTTTTTTGCCAAATTTTCTCAGCTACCAAATAATGGGCAATATATCGTACTCTCCAGCTCTTTCTCGTTTGGAGTATGCAAATGATCTACCGGTTTCAGTTGTCATTTCTTTGATTATTTGTTTCATGATATCAGACATTATCCAAACAATTCTGATGTGATCGAGGTCTTTTATGATTTATAGCCGTTTCTCAACCTCTCTCTCTCCCCCTCTAAGAAGCCCAGGTAAAAGCAGTGCATCGTCACCCACACAAACACAAGAGAGAGAGAGAGAAAGCTTTTAGATAGAGAAATAAAGATAAAAAACTTTTTGAATAGAGAGAGAGGCCGAGAGAGAGCTCTCCCACTGGCCACACAAACCCAGCTGTCCACGCCACCATAGTTAATCACAGAAGGGTAATCTTCTTCCACACCTTCTTCGTTATTCACTGGCTTCACAAAAACTTTGATCGGGGGTTAGGGTTCTTTCTCAGTCGCAACCTAGGCTAGCACATTGGGGATTTTTGGTTTCGATTGATAAACGGAGAGGAAATGACGTAAAAGGAGGGGTAATTTTCGCGCGGGCATCAAGTCAACATCGTAAGGTAAAATGATGGTTTCGGATTTTTGTTTTTCAAGCTGTATATTTTAAAATTTACAATTTTTTGTTTTTGTTTTTGACTGGTGTGACATATTGTAACACGTGTCAGGTAGTTATTGGATATGACGTATTTGCCGTCAGCCACGTATGCAAATTCCGTTGAGCTATCTGATGGCAGAACCAATCTAAGAAACGTTAGAAACCATAGGGATGCCCGTAGGACAAAAATTACCTGAGGGACCAATCTAAAAAAAAGTTAAACTCCAGGGACTGTCGGAGTAATTTAGCCTTCAACTTTTTAACTAACTTTTTTACAAACTTCCATAAAAATACTTAGATTAAAAATTCTAACTCTTGTTCTCTTTATCTTTTTTTTCCTAATAACGCAAAGTGTAGATGCGGGAAGTGAAATTAATTTGAGGCAAAGTGGAAAATCAAAAGTGACCTCAACAAAAGAAGAAGAAAAAAAGCTTAAACGTTTACCGAGAGGAATGAGGATGTGGGACATATGCATTTATAGGGCACTCGAGTAACTGATACCAAAACAAAAGCAACAAGCTGTCGGAAAAGAAAGAATATAAGAAAACTTAGAAACAAATAAAAGGTTATAAGAAAACTTGTAAGGGGAAACAAGAAATAAGGAATCTATCACGTCCTTTCGCACTAATTAGGCGACTGTATAGAGGAAACGACTAAGAGGAATAAGGATGTGGGACATATGCATTTATAGGGCACTCGAGTAACTGATACCAAAACAAAAGCAACAAGCTGTCGGAAAAGAAAAATATAAGAAAACTTAGAAACAAATAAAAGGATATAAGAAAACTTGTAAGGGGAAACAAGAAATAAGGAATCTATCACGTCCTTTCGCACTAATTAGGCGACTGTATAGAGGAAACGACTGAGAGGAATGAGGATGTGAGACATATGCATTTATAGGGCGCTCGAGTAACTGATACCAAAACAAAAGCAACAAGCTGTCGGAAAAGAAAGCATATATAAGAAAACTTAGAAACAAATAAAAGGATATAAGAAAACTTGTAAGGGGAAACAAGAAATAAGGAATCTATCACGTCCTTTCGCACTAATTAGGCGACTGTATAGAGGAAACGACTGAGAGGAATGAGGATGTGGGACATATGCATTTATAGGGCACTCGAGTAACTGATACCAAAACAAAAGCAACAAGCTGTCGGAAAAGAAAGAATATAAGAAAACTTAGAAACAAATAAAAGGATATAAGAAAACTTGTAAGGGGAAACAAGAAATAAGGAATCTATCACGTCCTTTCGCACTAATTAGGCGACTTTATAGAGGAAACGACTAAGAGGAATAAGGATGTGGGACATATGCATTTATAGGGCACTCGAGTAACTGATACCAAAACAAAAGCAACAAGTTGTCGGAAAAGAAAGAATATAAGAAAACTTTGAAACAAATAAAAGTATATAAGAAAACTTGTAAGGGGAAACAAGAAATAAGGAATCTATCACGTCCTTTCGCACTAATTAGGCGTATGTATAGAGGAAACAACATTGGACCAATGAGTACCCTGTCCTTGTGAGGGGGAGATCCTTCTCTTGTGTTACATAGGTATATATTCTTTGATATCACTTCTTGATTAAAATTTTTGAGCTTCTTTAATTAGCATTAAGTGTTCTCTTTTGTTTCTGTTTATAGTTTCATCATGTTAAATTGGACATTTTTTTTTTTGGTTATTGCTGAAGGAATCGAGCAATTACGTGAGATGAAGTTCATGCATTTTCAATTAGCTTTCGTTCTTCAGAGCCTATTCCTGCAAATCCGGGTTTCAGCTTGCTTTGGCATTGCCACCATCCGTGCTGTCAAGAATGGGATTCTTGAGTTTGCTGATACGGTTTTGGACGTTCTACCTAGTTCGGCCTATTTAGGGATCGCGGATGAAAAGTCTCGGAATGTGCTTTTTCTTGCTGTACTACATCGTCAACAAGAAATATTTAACCTTATATCAAGGCATGAAGGTTTGAAGAAGGTTTTTGCATGTCAAAAGGATGACGATGGCAATACCTTATTACATATGGCGGGAATGTCACCAGATTTCACTAAACTTAATCGCATCCCAGGCGCAGCCTTGCAGATGCAAAGGGAACTACAGTGGTTTAAGGTGACTATTTCTATAACCTTATCTTCCCTTAGAATCTTTTTACTATTAGGTATATTATATGAAAAAAAATAGACTTATTTGTTAGAGACAGAGAGCTGACAAAAAATAGGGGCGAAAATTGGAATAAGTGGGTTGCATTTAAGATTCAACAAAGATAACATAGTATTTCTAGACTTTTTAACGAGGTACATTTCTTAAATCTCAACCGCTACTATCAAGTTAAATGGTTGAAATTAATTCACTACATTGTCATTTATATGACTACTACAAACCCAATATGTTGATAAAGTGCACCTAAGAATTCTATTAAATCTTCATCCTTGTATGATAAGTTACGGATGGAAAGTTCAAATTTTTGGACTAATGAATTAAAAGCATCCATTGAGTGCGGTTGGCCCAGAAAACAGATTGGTATAACCACCGTTTCCTGCTACGTCAAGAAGACCAGATGTTCATGTCTCCAGAAACTAGGCAATGTAACTTAAGCCAAAGCCTTATAATATATAGCAGAACTACTAAGAGAAAACGAAGACCTTGTTTTGAGATCGATTTTGTTAAGAGACCTTCGTGAGAGTTTCAGATTGCTTCTTACTATTAAACCTCAAAATGAAGTTCTAATAGATGACTTTCCGAGACTTTCACTATATTTCGTAAATTGTAATGCTTATAAGGGTATTCAAAGTGATGTGTTTTTTAGTTTCTTAAAGATTCGTCTTACGCCCTTCGAAGTTTTCTTTTTCGTGTCAGCAGAGTGCAACTTTCGTGTTAACTATTTACTTTATTTAATTCGCTATATTCTGATTTTAATTTCCTTAGATGTTATATTAGTTTTAATTATATTATGGTAGCTTTTTTTTATGAGATTTTGTTTGACAAATGCAGGAAGTACAAAAAATTGTTCCTCCCGAAGTTAAGCACGCTACTAACAAGGATGGTCTGACTGCTCGTGAATTTTTCACAAAGAACCACGCGTCCATGTTAAAAGAGGGGGAGCAATGGACGAAGGACACGTCATCAGCTTGTTCAGTAGTAGGCACTCTTATTGTCGGCATTATGTTTGCTGCAGCTATTACCGTACCAGGTGGTAACAAGGACAATACAGGCTTGCCATTCTTCTCAAAAGACAAATTATTTATTCTCTTTATGGTGGCCGATGTCTTATCTCTTTTTTCTTCCTCAACTTCATTGCTGGTGTTTTTGGGAATCTCCACATCGCGTTTTGCAGAAGAGGATTTTCAAGAGTCTTTGCCAAATAAAATGATAGTTGCTCTTTCCACCCTCCTATTCTCTATCGTAACCATGATGATAGCATTTTCGGCTACTCTTTTAATGGTGCTACATAGTCAATTATGGATTGTTATTCTAATCATTTGTTTGGCCTGTGTTCCAATCGTCGCCTTTATACAAATATTGTTTCCCTTTCTTGTTCAGGTGACTCTTTCGACTTACGGACAAAGTCTGTTTAATAAGGAGGGACGAGTCGTTTCGACATCAAGTATTAGGTTTTTAGGACGAGGTCGAAAATTTGTCGTAAATGGAGATTGTCAGTTACTTTTGTATTTCTTTGTATGTTGTTCTGACATTCAATTAGTAACGTGGTAATTGACAATTTTCTTTTTCTTGGATGGAAAAATGATGCAATTCTAACTACCTTAGAGCATTCCTAGTAGGTTCTCTATTCTAACATTTTGGTTAGAATAAAGAACCAATTTAACAAAAAAGTCAAAAAACACTCTTTAACAGCTTATCTATTTTAACAGTTTTTAGCTAAAAATTTTAACATTTGAACAGTGGTTCTCTATATTTAGATAACCACTGTTCACTTCTCTATAATAAAATATTAATATTTTTCTTATTTTTTTCTTTTTCTTTTTCTTTCTCTTTTCTTAATACATTTTAGACTAAATAAAGACTAATTTAATACATTTTAAACTAAATAAAGACTAACTTAATACATTTTTAAAAATATGATCGTTAAAATAAGACGACTATTTATAAATATGATCGTTAAAATAAGAAAATTTTTTAAAAATCTAATCGTTGAGATAAGATAAACTTAAAAAATGCTGAGCGTTAGGAAAAGACAAAAATTAAAAAATCCACCCTTTTTAGGATAAGACAAATATTCAAAAATATATCCGTTACAATAAAACGAATATTAAAAAATATAAATGTTAGAGAAATAATAAAGAAATCTTTGAATAATAATATTTAAATAGAATAGTAAAAGTAGATGGTTAAAATAGAGAAGCTGTTGTGGGTGTTTTTAAAAAGTTGATAGTTAAAATAGAGAAGTGTACTTTTTGGTTAAAATAGAGAGCCAAATTTGAATAAGCTACTAAGAATGCTCTTATAGTGGTTATTAAGGTTGTGTTTGTGTTGTAATATTTTTGGTATAGGGATATGTGTTGGTATTGGGTTTAGTGAAAAGGTGAAAAGAGAGGTAATTTTTTATATTTTTTGATAGAAGAGAGAGAGATTATATTGGATTATTTTATTAGGTGTGAGATAATATTTTGGGGAAAGTTATGTTGGCAAACGCAGCCTAAATTGTCCCCTCTTCTTTTTGACCAATCATTACTTTATTTACTAAATCATTGGTCAAAATTAGTTTTTTTTTTTCAATATCTTATTTTTATTTTTTATATGTGATATTTTGTGTTAGCTCATAAACTTTGGCGGTCCTCAAAATTGTGGGCAAATGAGTAGCTTAAATGTGAAATGAGAGAAAAAATAGCATCAATCCAAACATGATTTTTTACCCAAAAAAAACATTTTAATCTTCAATAAAATTTTCTATCTAATAATTGGCTTCAATTTCTTTGAAAAACAACACAAAATTCATACAAACTCCTCTATCAAAAATCTTATTTCTAAACATATTTTTTTTCTCAAAATTTTTAAGAGGGAATAACTTTCTCTTTTCAAGCATTATTTTTATTGGCTGCACCATTTTCACAAACACCTAAAAAACATATATAAACAAATTTTCTTAATCATTACAACGAAAACCTTTTCAAAACCAATCCAAACATAGCCAAAAAGAACGAAAGATGACGCCAAACTAAATTGTCCCTTTGCTTCCTAATTAGTTATATTCACACTTAGAAATGCGCACTTTCAACCCCCCTCCCTCCCCCTCTCGCTCTCTCCCTCCTTAGCAGGTGATTCACGAATTTATCTACTGCCGAAGGAGAGACCGATCGAATATATGCATCAACTGCGAAGAAAAATACATTTACAAGCTCCATAGGGCGTACAATCCTCTCATCAACTATCAGCTAGAAGCGGTGCTTCCATGTCGTCCTCTGAGTCATGGCTTGAGTTCACCTCAGGTTTAAGCAAACAAGCATAACAGAAAGCAGTAACCTGAGGCAATTAAAATGTTGAGTCAGTTTAGAGAGAGAGAGAGAGATGGGGTGGGGAGTAAATTCTCACCATGAATATGGATGCGCATACGAGGCTGAAGCCTTTGCAGTCGAATGGGGTGCTGTTTGAGAGGAATCATGCTGAGACGGCAATTTCAATTGTTAGCAAGACAGGATATGATTAGAACATTCACCAATCAATGATGACTTATAATTACTGCACTCACATGTTAATGGACTCATTACGAGTGGTGATAAGAAAACTTGCTATTGATTCCACACCCGCGACAAATCCTTGTGCTTTTCCCTGTAAAACCAACAGAGGAAGCAAAGCAATTAACTACTAACGTGAAAGGCGAAGTAGAGCAATTGACTGCAAGTGGAAAACAACTGTTTTGGTTTTGGTTTTCACAACCTGGCTGAGGTATTTGCATCACTGTCAGGTTATTGAAACAAAAAGAAAAACATGTATTGAGAGATAAGACAATTTTAACAAATTGCTTTAGCTCAATTAATTGGTTGGATTGCACAGTTTATGGTATAAGCAGATAAATAGACTGCCTTACTTTATACAATAATTGGGGAAAGCCTTTTGCTGGACAGTCCCACAAAAGGCCCTGCTTGGTGGGCTAGGGATATGTTTGCTTGATCTGGTTCGATATCACAACTACCAACTCCCCAGAGTCGCTAATGATTTCTCTACGCCTACCACTACTACATTTCTCTTAGTCGTCCCTCATTTTATCTCATCTCCAATGTCAGGAATATGTTTTTCAACAGGAGATATCTTTGTTTGTATATGTTACGCATTAGGATTTTTTTCTACTACTGGATGAATGAGCAATCCTACCCAACACGGTATTGTGTGTTGTTTTATGAGTATTTTCCTTTATGTCTCTCTGTCTGCCTAGGTGCATTAAATGATCAATTATAGATTGTTTTTAAGGTTCTGACTGAATCAACTAAGAAGAGTTGAAAAGAATTGGTTGTTTCTTTATTTATCAAAAATAAAAAAAATTGGTTGTTTCTAAAAATGAAAAGATAAAAGTGAAAATGAAAAGCATTCCAATGAAATATCTAAGGGATCATGGAACCAAGAGGAATTGGTATCCACATGATTATCTTGTCCTGAGTTATCTAACCAATATACTGCTAATTACAATTAGTTCCACACAAAGTTAAACACAGGTTAGAGCTATTCAACTCTGCTGTAAATTTTAAACTGTAAAATGAACAAAACCCCAATTCTATTCTATTTCAGAAAAAGGGAGCAAATCTGACTTTTTCTGACTTACCAGCAAGAAGGGTGTCAATCTCAGCAGTCTATTAACCATGATTCAAATAATAAGGCTATTCAGATTTGAAATGGTAAATTAATGGATACCTACCATTAAGACATCAGTGATGCCTGACATCCCCAGGTCATAGAAGAAGGAAACAAGAGAATTGTCCCTTAGTGTAGGACTGTAAAAGAGAAATAAGGCACTTATAGGCAAAAGAATTATCTAATAGATTGTTTTGCATAAACATACTGTCTAGTAAATTGACCAATGCTATGAAAGTAGTGCAGGAAAAGAACGTTTTAGGCTGGAATACAGAATGCGTACCAATACAGAATACGTACGTACCAATAGAATAGCTTTGCGAAGAAGCAAAATAGGATCCATGTGACAAAACTCATATATAGTGTAAAGTATCCTGCAAAGGATCAAGGTACTCTGCAATAATCTGTCCAAATTATAGTCATTCTGTTTCTCTCCCGTCAGTCTCATTAACGGAATCTTCTCACACCTCAGTATCACACTTAACGTCAGATTCAATTTGCCACATCAACTCATCCATTTGGTCCTCTGCCCTAAATGAAATGGTGCGTTCAGTACTCGTTCTCATTTTCCGTACTCCCCCACATCTCACGCAGATGAATTCTCACACGTGTCCTTTCCTTCTCGCTCTTGCTTTCTCTTCAAATATTCTTTACGATGACGTTTTTCCTCCTACATTTTCTTCTCCACCGCTTCCATTGCTGAACCTCCTTGGAGGAATGACCATGGACTACACAAATTTCACGGCTGAAGAAGAAGCAGCACTTATGAAGGGCGAGGCGTTAAACTTAAGCTATCTTCTGCACAAGTTCTTAACTTTCTAAGCTGGGATGAGTGCGGAAAGGCTCGCCCGATCAATCTTCCGATAACCTTCATCCCTCCTCTCTGCAATAGCAATTTGCTCTACTCCCTCTCCGTACCAGAGGATCGCGTATTCAGGTTTCCAAAAAAAAACAAAAAACAAAGATGAGTAATGGCAAACTCACGTTTTTTTTTTAAGGCTTAGCATTACAACTAAAAAGTCCCAAAGGGCCAAGTCCAACAAGTCAACAAGTCCTAACGGGCTTAGGGCCCACAAATTCCAGTAACGGGCTAATTGGGCCTTTGTTTTTGACCCGTAAAATTGGGTATACTATTCTTCCTCGCTGTTGACGAAAAATTTTCTCCGTGGCTTTTTTGGGTTTTTTAGGTGGCAGGGGCTCTCTATCTCTGCTCCAGAATCTCCTACAGTGCGTTGGAAGCGACCCAAGAAAAGAAAAGCGCTGGACCCCGCCAAAAACTCTTTTACTTTACTGCTTTATAAATCATAACAGTCAGACCATATGCCTTATAGTGACCGTTCTCCCACGCGCTAAAACGCGTGAGAAATAATCCACGCGCTCGCCCACCCTAGCCTCCCCAAAAGCACCTTCGTCAAACCCTATCTGCCGCCCCGCGTTCCGTCTCGCGTCCAGATCACTCTCTCTTCCCCTTTGGCCCCTTCCGAGAGATCCGAACCCTAACCCTAAAAATTCTCATGGAGCTCCAACTTTTCGACGGCCCTAGGGTTTTGCTCTCCGCCTCGGGCCCGGACTTCATTTGATGGTTTCTTCGGCTCCAACGGAAGTCTAGAATTTTTTTTTTTAATTGATAGCTATGGAGGGTTCTGTGGAGGATCTTGGAGCCCCGGAGTCATGGGAGGTTGCCAATTTGGACGAATCCATGAGCCGCCTGATGCTTTCCTCCAAGAAAGATTCCAAGGCGCCCCTAGAGCTAGACGATGGCTTAGCTCCAGCTTCTGTTCCTTCTTTGGCTTCGTTGGCCTCGAATTCAGCTTCGGCGTCGGCTGGCGGTGATGGTTGTGAGAACGTGTCGGACGATGTTATAAACCTGGTTGATCAGTTCCTTCGCGAAGCTTTGCAGAATCCTCGTGAGCGCTTATCAAGTAAGCCATCCGTGTATTTTCGTATATGTATTTGTACCTTTATTATGTATGTATGTATGTATGTATTGTTGGTATTTCGTAATTTTTGTTATTTTCATGGTTTACTGTTGTGTAAGCTGCAATTCAGTTTTTCAACTGCAATATAGGATTTATGGCATCCGGTCTCCTGTATCACTGACATAATTTGCGATTTGGATTGTGCGCAATAGGTTCCTGAAGTATGCTGTTGAAAATGAATGTACTTGCGTGTCTGTGACTGTGGGGATGCTGAATTATAGTTTATCGGCTACTTGCTGTGCTTTGCAGCTCATGTATGCTATGCCGTCTGATATGTGGTTCTGGTTATTGTGGTTTACGTTTGGTGTATGTTTAAGGTGAATAAAACAGATCAATTGTGTCAATTTAATTGAGGTTTTTTTCTTGATGTTTAATTATCCTAGAATTATTTCTAGTTCAGTAACTGCAACTGTGTGATCATTTGTTAACTGCCTAGTCAATGAGGTCCAAGACGAAATGGAACCTTAGAAGAGGCTAGAGGGTGAGGTTGTGAGTTCAAGACATAGGATGTTTGTTTTCGTTTTTGGTTGCCGGACTTCTGCTATTAGTTTGTTTGTTTTGTGCTTAGGGGGTTATTGCTTTGCCAAAGGATCATGTTGTGGACGAATTCCTAAAGTTCTTCAATGTTTGGTTTGAAGGAACGAGTAGTTGAAGATTCTGTTGTAAAGGGAAGTAACCCAGGATAATTCTAGTGTCAGCATCAGAATTGTGGTTCAGATGAACTGGGCTGAGTATAAAGAGTACATTGTTTAGTAATGCTATGAAACTGTACTGAAGGGAGTTCTATGAGATGGAATGGCCTGGAAATAATATTGTGACATAAAAAACTTCAATTGGTCTAACAATGTAAAGGAATGTTCAAGAAAACTGGACGCAGTTGGATTGGGGATACAAATTCTGACACATGAATAGGAAATTAACATGCCTTGTTAGTGCCACTAATCAATTGAATGATAATCTTTAGTTTGCTGTGACTGAGAGGATGTCCTGGTCTTGGAAATAAAATTTTATTGAGGTAAGTTTTCTGGGAGCATGAGACCCTCAGTCCCCTTTTTTTTGGGGGGGGGGGGTGGGGGTTAGTTGAAGAAGAGACTAATTCTAGCTTGCCATAAGGATTATAAAAAAGACACAAGGAACTGTTAAAAGATAGTCGAAGAGTAAGGATGAAGGAAGGAATAATGAGAACTGGCGTGGCAAAATGACAAGAAAAGTTGAAATTTAGTTTTCTATTCTAGAAGAATGGGTCTCTGAGAACAAAGAAAAATGCAGCCAAGAAAGAATTATTTGCAATTTGCCTCTCAGTTGTACTATTGGTTTAATGGCCTGTTTCTTTTCGATTTCTCTCCCTCTATCAGTTTGTTAATTTGATCTTTTAGTATTCAAGTGTATTTTCAATGCTTAAGAATTAGATCAGTTGAATACTATTGTCCTTAATCTTCACCATGGCAAAAGCTTATAATTTATTTCCTCCAGTTTTACGGATGGAGCAAGATGTTGAGAAGTTTATTCGTGATCCTACTCAACAGCAACTGGAGTTCCCACAGCTGCCTACATCCTATTTACGATTGGCTGCACACCGTGTGGCACAGCATTATTCATTGCAGTCAATGGTATTATTGGATAATTGTTTGCCTGATGGTTCAGGTTCCAGAATTATTGTTCGCAAAACTTCTGAGTGCCGACTTCCTGTTATTCGCCTTGCGGACATCCCTGTAAATTTACCATCAGAAGAGAGTGGTGTTATTAAGGTTGCAATCAAACAGAGGCCACAGAAACGGTCTCACATTGTCAACAGTGGAAATTCCAACTCAAAATCAAACAATTCCAAAAGTGTTGAGGAAAGAAAAGAGGAGTACAATAGGGCTCGTGCTAGAATATTTAACTCGAATAATAATATTAGCGGTGGCATTGGTGGGAAACCAGAAATTGAACCAAGGCTGCAGGAAAATCCCCAGCATGTTACCTTGGGGATTCCGAAGATGGAAGAGATAGATTTCAATTCTGGTAGAGGTCTGATCGATTCTTCAACAAGTATCAGTAGACCGGCCAGAAGTAGGATAGAAAAGGAGCCAATTGGTAGGAACAAACCAAATAATAGGGTGGCGATTTTCCGGGACCGTCAGGTTGATCGGAAGGATCCTGATTATGACAGGAGTTATGACAGGTATGCTATGCTATTATTTTTATTTGCCTTCAGTGTTCTTATTTCCTCCTGGCTGTCTTCTCTCAGATTAGTTTCCCTATTAATATGTGATTAGGTATAGCAAGGAAGCCCCTGTATGTTCTTTGATATCATCTGTCCATTTTGTCACGGTTGTCTTTTTTAACTATATTTTGCTGCATCACCCAACTTCTAATTGTTTGCATTTCAACCTTTTCTTGTCTCCACCAGTTTGGTTCCCCCTTCCTTCTCCATTTCAATACTGCATGGTCCAAACAACTGATCCCCCCCCCTTTTCTCTCCCCTTCTCCTTCCATTATTTTACTCTAGTAATGTTTCAGTATGGATCATGAATCAAGTTTCCTCTGGAGATATGTCTTGGGGTTGTCTCTTCTTTTTTCCTCAACTGCCCTATCCTTGAAACTTATATTCTTTATGTGCTAGTGCCTAGTTGCGAATAGATATTATTCTTGAACATTTGGAAAAGCAGCTTCGTTTTTTCATCTCCACATGTGTAGTCCGAGCTATTGCATGCTAGTTGTCATTATGAGAATCAAAATACAGTAGCTGAATGATTCCTTTATGATAGAGTCTCAAGATCCACATCTTCTTCAGTTATATTTTATTCTCCATATTGAGGTGCTGATTAGCTGGAACTAAATTATTTTTGTTTCCTCATAAGTTCTCTTCCCGTAGAATGGTGCAGAAGGTTTAAATCTAAATTGTTTCTCAGGTATATGCAAAGATTTGATCCTGGGTTTGGATTCAATGGAGGACCATATACCTTGCAGCCTTTGTACACTCCTGCAGTGAACTACAACACTGAATTTCCTCAACTTGGGGCTGCTCATAGGCCTCAGATTTCTCCTGAGCACCAACCTCAGCTGCTTCCTCAACATCTGCCTGGGCCATGGGCTGCACCGTCAACCCCTTCTGGAATTGGTTATGGCCATCCAGAGACCATGATGACTTCATACAATCCTAATCATGTTGGTGCCCACTCAACATCTGCCATATACCTGCATTCCTCTCAGTACCCATGTCAGCGCCCAGGGATGCCTTTCATCCATCCTCATGAACAAGTTCACCAATCTTTTTCGCAGGTACATGGAATAGAAATATCAAAGAAATTTAAATCAGGAAGAAAACATTTTTTTTGTGTGCTACTATTTTGATCCCATGAAGTAGTATCAGATTCGATAAAAATTACTGATAATATCTGTAGCTTTTTGTCTCTTTTTTTTTTCCTGGGTTTGGGTCTTTGAGATTGGAGGATGAGATTGATGTACTTTGTGGTGGAGCACTACCCCTCTACGCCTTTGAGCAAAAAAAACTTGCCTTTCCTTCTCTGAATGTCTGACATCTCTCCCACTTGTATTTTTGAACCTAAAAACTCTGTTTTTATTCTAATAACAAATTTAAAAATGTCCCGTGCATTTATGTTTGTGTGATTTTCTGAACTTTGTATTTGAGTTTGAATGGATTGGAACAATTTCAGGTGAGATGTAAGGTAAAAGAGAAAAGACGGAAATACTTGGTATTGTTCTATAGAAGCTTTGGAGCTCTGAGCGACTTTGATGGATGGCCAAGAAACCAGAGGTGTAATTGATTTTAAAGGATGATTGGTCGGGTTAATGGTGGCCAATGTAGAGTCCCTGGGATGTGGACAACCCTGAGCTGGCGGTGGTGGGATGAGGTTTTAGATGGCTTCATGGAGGGGGAATGGGAAGAAAAGAAAGCGGTTTTTTGTTATTATCTTTCATTTAAAACAAACAGTATAAAATATTAAAATGTTCTATGGAAATGGCAGGTTATATAGACTTTCCTTATAAAAGCCATATGATCGAAACAAGTCTGCGATTTGAGTTACGTGAGGTTCATGTGACTTAACTTTAATACATTAGTTTCAATGGATTTGGATGGATAGAGAAAATGGAACAATACACAAAATCAGAGGGTTACATTGTTACTGCAACAGGAAGAATAGGGGTCAAAGTGAAAAAGTCATGAAGATTAGAGGACCACATGGATACCCAAACCTATTTGTTAGAAGGTCCAAGAGCCGTTTGCTTATTTCTGATATATTTTCAAACATATTTTAGTATTCTTGGCCTCTTCCTTTTTTATTTTGAAGTTCATATAACTCCGTTAATTGTTCTTTGCTTACTTGGTGCAGTCTCATCAACAGCAACCTGATGCAAGTTTTGGTTTAGCCCGGCCCCGATGAGGGGCATGGGCATGCCTGCACGCTGCCAGCTGGAACTCATTCTTGAAATATGATGAGGGGCTGCCACGATTGCTAGTATTATCTTGGCTGGCAGGAGTGCAGGCATAGAAAACCGAGATGGACTGGAGCGGATGTATCAATTCCTTGGACACCAATATTTGAGCCCTTCACCATCTTGGTTTTGATTGAGGGCTTCTTACATCTTTGATGAATGAGGAAGAAGCTCAATTTGTTTGCCAATTCCGTTGACTAAATGAGGTCTTTGAGAGCTATGATTGCCCTCTGATGATGATGATGAAGAAGAATGAGACTAGAAGAATTCACCAATTCTGGGAAAGTAATTGATCGGCTTGGATGAAGGTCAGCTCCTCAAAACTATCAATTTCTAGATTTTTAGTTGAAGCTGATGTCTCCACCATTATGGCTAACATGTTTTTTTTACCAACAAATGAAAAGAACAGTGTTAAATACACTTGTAATCCATCAACTACAAGGAGTTTGATGCTGCACTCTCCAATTACTAATCTTATACACTTTGCACTTTCCATCAAATTTTTTCGTCAAATTTGATGGAATTGACAACAATATCATGTACATATGTAAAGTGGGCAAGGGGCATTATTGTTTTATATAATTTGACGGAGGGTGTAAAGTGTATAAGATTGGTAGTTCGAATATGTGTTTTGTGTTAGAATTGATAGTCTAAGATACAATATATCAAACCTCCTATGGTCTTTTTTTAACCCAAAAGAAAAATTGCTTACACATTTTGCTTACTTTACAAGTACAAGCAAAGTAATTGTGTTTTTTATGGTGACAGCACCGTCAAGAATCAGAGTGAATATGCATCAAAGGAAATTAAGCGGCTATTCGGATCTGTCTCATAGGAGCTTTGGTGTGCATCCGGCTTTTATGTTCTGAAGCTCTGATAATCACGTCCTATGTTTCTCAGTGACGCTTTGTTGGAGTAGGAAAGCAAATCACATTGTGTATATCATATCAGCCGTTTGGGTCTGTAATTACGTCTCCATGTTACTGACTTCAAATATTCGGATATAATACTCTATCCATTGCTGAATCTGAAGAGATTGGTAGTTCTGATTAACTACATTTTCTGTACAGTTAACGTTTAGTTATCAGCTCGGTAATACAATAACATTGGTAGGAGTTGGGATAACTACATGGCTACGCTACTGGCATTCTAAGACTGCGTGTGGCATAGAGAACGATAAAAGTCTGTTTTAAGGCCTAATGTTGTGGTTCTTTTTTTTTTTCCATCCCTGAATGTTCTGCAACCTGCAACAATACTGTCATCACTTGAACATCAAGAGCTCACCTCTCCTCTAGGCTCTAAGCTGCCTGTGGTTAATTACCCATAAATTTATTTTTTTTTAAAAAGAAGCTGCCTGTGGTGGCTGTAGCACCGACTCTCTCCCCTTCATTCCTGCCTGTCTATTTAGGAATCTTATCTTTTTGTCTCTGTCTCTCCTCTAGAACCTAGAGGAAATTGCTGTAATAAATAAAGTTGATACAATCTTGCTTGCTTACCAAAGAAACAAAAAATCGTTACAATCTTAATGTCAATTTTGTAATTTTCATAATTTAACAATTGAAATATGTGGTGTAAACTATCAAATTATTTACTTCAGCAAGGAAATTGATAATTAAAGTTTTCTAATTTTCATGAATTCCACAGATCCTTAACGGCTAAACACTCGTGTGCATTAGTGCAGTACTCTCACCACTTTCGTGCACTGCCCCCAACCTCTTGATAAAAAGGTTCTCTTTTATTGCAAAATGCTAATGATGACCACCTCTCTGTCTCTCTCACCCCCTCGGTCTCCTATCTTTCGTGCTTGACGGTTGAAGTCCTGTATGATCTAGTTGTTTATGCAAGAAAAAGGCAGACATGAGGGCTTTTGGGGGGATATTTGCTGTTTTCTGTGAATGTGGCATGCTTGGTTTGTCTTTCTTCTTCTTCTTTTGCTGTAGTTTCTTTGTCTTTTTTATATTCCATCACATATTTATATCTGTGCTGAAACCACATACTCCTCAGCATTGCCTCTCTTGATTCCGGCAGCTTGAGGGATACAAGGTTCTTTTAATGTGAATCATTTGTCTTTCGCAGAACAACATTGATTTGTGTATTTAATTACCAAAGTTTTCATCAATTAGATAGGGTACTGACCTTCTATATCGCATTGTCAACACTCACGTGCGCACGCATTCACCGTACCATCTACCATTATCTAAAATACACACCCACGATCAGCATGTATACAAACAAATTCAGCCATACTCAGCTTGTCATCTGATCCTGCAAATATTGGCTTTGTTTCCTCTTTTCATCATTATATGAGATAAAGAATGAAGATATGTTGCAAGATTTCAACTTTATGTTTTCATAATGTCAGGGCAATACAAGTGGTTCCAGATGGAGAAGCTCAATTCGGAGCTCTACTTGCAGAACTGTTACATAATCCAGCGAAATGAGAGGCTAAGGAAGAAAGCTCAACTGCTAAACAAGGAGAATCAGGCTTTGTTGTCTGAACTGAAGCGGAAACTCTCCAAAGCAAACATGGAGACCAACCCTGACCAGAATGCCAGCCCCACTTCTGCCCCAGATCGAGTTAGCTCCAGCAAATCTTGATGCATGTCGATTCAAGTTAGCAAACCTCTCCATATTTCCAGTTTATGGTTACTCTTTTTTATTTGAGAAGAAATGAATACAATCCCTCTCTCTCTCTCTCAATGAACAAATGAAAATCTCAAGTAGGACTGGAACTTAGAAATCCAAATCGAGCTTCCTGTCTCTGCTAGAAAATGTTTGGTAGAATGCCTTGAAATGCTTATAAGCAATGTCTACATCTTCTTTCCCACATATCTCCCTCACACTGCAGTTGCACCAACAACAATAGACCAACTTAGACACTATATTTAATGGATGAAGCGAAAAACAGAAATGACAATCGCTTTTTGAGAATAATCTTCTGGGAGACTTTTGAATAAGGAGACTGATGGAACTATGGTGATATCAGAAGAGCTAATTTCATAAATGGACTGGAGCCAATTGAATCACTATGTAATGACATGGATACGATACAGTCTTGGCATACATCAAATGGTCAAGTCATAGAAGACTGGCCCATACACGAAAAGAGAGAGGAGGGCAAAAGGAACCAGGTCTGCTGAAATGCCTGAGAATACAATCTTATATTTGCTATAACAAATTGGTATTGGCTGTGTTCAAGAACTCAAATAAATGGTCCACCTGGACCATGAATTCAGAGGCTCTCCATAAACTTTCAGAGTTTCTTAAAGTAACATCTTTATCAGGTGGATTTTATATGGATGAATACAATTATATGTCAACCACCAATTTTCAATGGCACTGGGATGAAGCAATGTTTATTCTAATATTTCGATGGGCAATTTCTCTTCCATACTGCTTTTTTTTAAATAAAAAATAAAACCTTCATATTTTATTTAAATTCATCAAATTACTTAAAATTATTCACAGAACTTAATTTACCCGAGTAGTCGCAGCTAATTGGGTGTCTCCATCCTAGAGGGGAACCTAGCTTGTTGTTCAAGGGCCAGCAAAATTACATTGCTCGAACTCATAATCCAAGCCGACAAGATGATTTCATTTCTTACAAGAGCGAGAATGTTTAAGGAGTGAGATATAAAGCCCCCTGAGTAATTGATTATCCTAACTTTTCCCACTTGACAGTTGACAACCAAACCTCGTTTTGTTTTTGGCTCCTTTCTGTTCTTGGAGAATTTAATGCTTCGTTAAGCTGGAGGGAATGCTATAGAAATTGTTTTGAGTGATTAAATTTACTACCTGTGCATGGAGAGCTGAGCAATGCCACAATCAACTGTACGGATGCCCACTCCTGAAGCAAGAATTGGACCTATGGTGGAGCCGCATCCCATGTCATTTCTCACCACAAATTCCTGCACAGAAGCAAATCAATAAGTAAAAATTCCCAGTGTCTCCAGTGAAAGATCTAGTAATAAAAACTGGAAATATGCCTGGAATATAAACTGTTGTTAAATGTTCTTCCGCGCAAAGAACATGCCAATAAAATTATACTGTCATCACATTAAATTCTAAATTTTTTCTTCAAAACAAGAAGTAGTCTTTAAGAATGATTGGATATTTTTAATCATGAGATATTACGCAGTGTTAGTGGGGATGTATGTGACAATGCTTCAACACCGTCTTCACGCAAACTGATCGCTAACTGGCCAAGAGGCAGTAATTTTGATCACCAGTGAGAAACCAGGCTGGAACATCCCCTTTTGCTTTGGCCAGGTTAAAGTTGTACAAATCAATTTTAGTTTTAGGAACTAGACATTGAGTTGACTTATGAGGGGGGGAAAGTATATTTTGAGGTTCCCACTTCTTTAGTGATTACAAAAAGGAAAATATTTATTACTTTCTATTAGATAACCCCCAGTGTCACTACTCCTTTGTTTTGAAATTGGTCAGTTTTCTAATATATTTTACATGACTAATCCAGTGGCATTAATATGTCTTCCTCCGAATAAGTACATAACACGAGCAAAATTCCTAAGGTCATTTCTAAATATTTTACATGACTAATCCAGTGGCATACTTAATATGTCTTCCTCCGAATAAGTACGTAACACAAAAGCAAAATTTGTTCAACATTCCTATGGATTTTAATAGCACTTATGAATGAAAGGATGAATTTCAACGTGCATGAGAAGGTCAATTTCCAAAGTACGCCAAAATGCTAGTTATGCACTTTAAGAAAGTAAATGGGCCAAACAAACTGAATCTGATAGACTTTATTCTAATGGCCATTACCTGAGTTGGAAGGTTATGGATTTTGTCAACTTCCTTAAATAGGAAAGTAGCATAACGCTGGTTTGCATTGTACTTGATAACAAGACCCTTTTGCATCTCTGGCCGATGATGTTCTTCATGCTTATCCATGAAATTTGGATGACCTCCATGAGCCATGTCTGCAGATACTGTAGAGACAAGAGAATCCAGAAAGATGCTTCAAAGACACATCTTGCTCCCTAATAGAAGACAAACTGACTACAAACTACATAACTTTAAGAATAAACTCAGACTTCTAACAAATCTAGTGGATCAAACCCTATCACTGTTGGGCACTAAACCCAGTGTCCTTGTCTACACTACTTTATTTTGGCTAAGTTAATAAAAGAGGAACTAGAAAAAAGCTGCATATAAATGAAAAATAATTATTCCGTCAATATAAAGATTTGTTACTACCAAGTCCAATACCTAGCATAGGCTTGGGAGTGTGAGTACAATGATGGCTTTTCAAAAGGCAACCAATTCTTAGGGATCACACTTTACTATGAAAAGTAGATAATCCATTCAAAAGAATTAACTCCCATACAGTAAGTAAATACAGGGACAACATACTCAAGACCAGAAGAATCGTGAAGGGTCCAGCTGGCCCCAAAGTCAAAATGGCATCTATTGAATCATACCAAGAAATGAGTGGCGAATTGCACGCTCAAAAGCCCCTTCACCAACATACTCCTCGATTAAGCAACTAACTATGCGTCTCATAGCCTGAAACATTGTTGGTGCACCAGCTCCCTGAACTGAATCTGAACCCACCTAAAGAAGAAGATTTTGAACATCATTTGTTGCCAAGCCAAAAACAAATGCAGGTATAAGATTATCAACATTTTCAAATGTATTTAAAGCACCAAGGGCGCCAACCATAAAAGCAAAAAAAGGAACAAGCACAAACACCATTAGAAGTAGAAACTAACAACATTTTTAATGATTTCTAATTCTGACAACCAATATTGAAAAATAGCATGTTGCTTACCTGAAAGTTGCCTATTAGTCACTTTTCTACTCAAATAGTCAAAAAAAGATAATATTACTGGACCTAAAGTACTTCAAAAATGGGTTTGTAATTCTTCCAGTGCCTTTGATCCAGTCATCATAGAGTTCATAGTAAACTTAGTTCAGTTTCGAGAATTCCTGTATCATAACGAAATTATTTTAATTACAAATTTCTTCCTAATATCATGGGATCTGTCAGCAAGGAAATTTTACAGGCTCAGAATGATCCTTAAAGAAGTGTAATTAAGATATGCATATTAAAAAATAAATGAAATTAAATCATAACTTCTATTGCATCAGTCACACAAGATAGATGGAGAATTTCATCTATGTAAACTATCCGAGCTGCGGAAGACATTTACCTCTTCATTATCAAATAAAGCAACCATCCGAATTGCATGCTCACTTGATAAATCACTTGATGATTGAGATGAATCAACAAGAGCCCGTAATGCACAATAACTTGAAGCAAGGTTGTCCAATCTTCCAGAAAAATGAATTCATTGTTTCCACCTCCAAGGCAGCTAGGCTGGGTATCACAAACATTCAACTCAATACTCACTATGTCATCAATGCCGCAATTCAGCTCGTCCGACAAAGCCTGAGAATTGAAATTTTAGATTAATTTTAGAAATGATGTTCTAACACCTTCAACTACTTAATCGCAATTCAGGCAGTGCACCATTCCTTCAAAAAGTAAGCTCAAAAAATAGGGGACTGCATAGAAAGATATAACATCAGTCTGTTAACAGGACAATAATATGTGCTCCAAGACAATGGTCAAAGAACTGGAAACTAATGGATGTGACTCCCCATTCACTATAGAAAGGGAAGCCATTTCACTCTAAACAAATTTACAATCAAACTTCTTTTGATAATGGTATTGAAAGCATTCTGACACTTTGAAATGATATGGTGTGAACATTCTAGTTTTCAATAAAAAGAGAATGCTCAATTCCCAATTTGTCGATCAGCATAGACATGCATGCATTGATTTGCTAACTAACTGTTGAAAACGAATGAGATACCTGCATAAGCACCGGATGATGAGAAGGTTTAGAAGCCGATGTTGTACTTTTCTCTTTTGACTCCAGAGAAGTTTCCTCTAGTTTTGTTGAAAGTAATGGAATCAGATGAGTCTCCAGGTTTGGCTTAAATCCATCCTTATTCACTGTGCTAAATAGCCAAAAAGGAACACAAAGAAACCCAGCAGGTAATCTCAGTGATCATGTGGCTTTGTTGCAATTACATCGTACATATTTTAACTATGTACGGTACAACATATGAACGAGTTGGCTGTTGTGAACTTTAAACTCAAGCACAGTTCAAAGATCATTGACATTCAGGTGTGCATGCGAATGATCGTTTTTAGGGTACCTTTGGATGGAGGGAGAAAGGAGAAGGGAAAAGAAGGGTTTGCCCTCCCCCATTTTTATGTACTTTCTAAAGAAAGAGTTAGGGGTTTGAGGGGATCTGGAGGGGGCTCCATACCCCCATCAAATCACCTTTTTCTCAAGTCCCTCAACTTGGGAGGATTTGACCAAAGAGACACCAGGTTTTAAATTACTTTTCTGTAATTTTGTTTTTCGTCCTTTGTTCATCAAATTATCAGCAGCACCTAAAAAAAGTTATCACTTTATTTTATTATCAATATATAAAAACCTTGTCCCTCCCTAAACTTTCATCTTGCAACCAGACAGAGCAAAAGATAATCATGTCACCCTCCCCTTCTATTATTTTTCAGAAGATCCAAACAAAGAAACAGAAAACAATCACAAAGCTCAGTATTAAAGTCTCCAACCCCGCAATCTCAAACTTCAAAAGTAAAAGGGAAAAACTTATCCAGTTATTAGACATTAATCTTCTTAGTAATCATCTTTTTTCTACAGGTCACACTTCAGAACCAAACTTCCTTTTAAACCAGACATTGAAGTTAAGCTTCATATGAGAATCTCTGAATGCTTTCGTATGCATGCCATGTTGACTGCAATACTTTTAGTCAAGTCTGAAGTTGAATTTAAGAGATCAATCCATCGTACCCCCAAGGGTTTGGTGTGGTGGTAAGGCTT
The DNA here is from genome assembly GCA_963930655.1 of Myrica gale. NCBI lineage: Eukaryota > Viridiplantae > Streptophyta > Magnoliopsida > Fagales > Myricaceae > Myrica > Myrica gale. Next base: position 4,347,600 of record OZ005607.1, read on the forward strand.
CGGCTTGGGTTCTAACATGTCCCAAGTTCGAGCCCCAACATCCCCATTATCGTCCTTGACTTACCTGCTCCCTGGGTTGTGGGGTCGGTCCAGGGGGCCGGGGTTTGTACTTCAGGGTTGGGCCAAAAGGGTCCGGCTTTGGGGAATTTCCTCGTCATCAAAAAAAAGAGATCAATCCATCGTATAAGAAGTTTTGAAACTTTTCATTTATGAAATCCCCCTCGGTTAACAATGACATATGGTCAATAAGAACGATCATCAATTGTGTTTCAAGATACAGAAGAAAATGAGAAACTTAAGGAAGCAGTGGCCAATCGGTCAAGATGAATGGCCAGTCGGTACTCGTAATAGAGGCCTTGTTACTTTGACGAGCTTGTGCATAAAAGAGCCACATTACCTCTGACTATCACCCTTCCGGTAACACTTAAGTCCCTATCAAACCAACTATGCCATAAACCAGCCTCATACATCTGCACATTGACCATTAGATATCCAGACTTGGAGGATGCAGATTTTGGTTTTAGTTTAAGACATGGGCTGTCTGTGTGCGCAGCAATCACATGAAAACCATTACCGGCAGCATACCTACATAACTAAGAGAAGCCTTTTATTAAACAAGTGCCAGTAAACCTATGTCGCATCAGAAGGGTCAACATAATGATTTAAATTAACAGCAAAACTTCGGTCTTTTTGTTATAAACATGCTAGAAAGAGACTGATGGGAAAGAAAAAAAAACTAAATATCAAAATAACAAAGAATATAACAAGCAGAATCAGATGAATTTCTGAATAAAGGAAAGCTTAAGGAAAGAACTGAGTGACAAACTATGGCACCGAGAAAATGGGGACCATAAAGATGCCAATCCACATTGGCAGTGATCACAGTGTATAACGCACTTTGCCCGTATTGAGTCTCATGCGGCAAGGTCAGATTCAATATAGATTGCATTGCTAGTGAAGCCTGCCTCATGATCCCTTTTTTTTTAGTACGAAGGGCTTAAGTTTTAAGGCAGGGATTTATTCCACTCACTTTTCTCCAGTGGCAAAAGCAACTAAACAAGACATATTTCGTGTAAAGAAGTAGCGTCCACCAGGCTTTACGTCCCATTCTTCATTCTCACTTAACAAATGAAAACCAGCGGCAAGTATTTGTCGTTTTGCTTCAGCTGCAAAGAGAGAGAGTGTAAATGAGAAAAAGACAAGACTATATACCCATCGCATTAAAATAAAATTGAAACTGAAACTGATTCTTCGAATCCTTACTTAAGATATATGGATCTTTTAGCCACAGAAGTGAGATTAGTCGTACTAATTAATATAAAATGGCAATAGAAACCAAACCCAATAAGAAACAACTGAATGAAATCATGACTAATAAAACCATATTCATACCACCGCAAAACTGCCAGCTGTTGATAGATTAATTCTAGATACTTCAGCAAACCTAAGAACCGCAGAAACCTTTATAAAGAACAGGCATGCCTGAAAAAATTACTTCCGTAAGTTTTTCCCTGAGCTATTTCTGTAAGTTACAAATAGAGCATTTTCAGCTATTTTGTGAGAAAAAATAATTGTCTTACAAAATGATTGTGATCTAGTAGCCTAGAGTTATATGAGATACTTCTGAACTATTACCATCAGACAGCATAAATAACTTTAGGCAAGAATACAGACCTACCCCTTCAAGGGTCTGAATCCTCTCAGCACCACTTTTCCTCTGTTAAAGTTGTTGACTAACTCAATATTGTTCATGGCTCACTAGGGCTGGATCAAACAGTAATTCATTTTGAAATTCTGCATGTGCATGTTACAGCCATACAGCCCTATCCATAAGAATATGGCAATATAAGATTCGCTGCAGCGGCTGCCTTAGCTGCACCGGATATAGTTTCATGGCATGCAGACTAGTTCTTTATAGTGATTAGCTTGATGAATGCTTGCCATAGCAATCCACAAGCCTACATGCCTGACACTAGTTTAAATTCCCTGAAAGTATCCACTTTTATTGCTTTTAAAAGTTTACATCTGAACTGGGAGAAGAATCTATATATAGGGCATCAAATTATAGTTCTTCACAAGATAAACATTACATTTTCTGGGTTCATTATTTGACACTTCATAGTGCACCAAAACTCAGAGCGCTCATTTTGGGTGATCTATACTTATTCCCCTTGAACTATTATCCCTGTTGCAATTTTACCTCCCAATTACCAATTTCGTCACTTAGCCCTCCAAACCAACGCCTAATTTATAGGTACCCCTCTAGAGCCTAAATATCCAATTTTTCTGTGTCTAAACCCAAACTGACCGTATTTTCATAACAAGAGAGATAAATTCTTATTCTGATTAAACCAACAATGATTTCAAATAAACAGATAGAGAGAGAGATCAAAAAACAAAGAAACTGCACTTAAAAGAATCCAAAAATTTCTCAGAACATTCAATTTTTTGCAAAACAAGATGAAAATCCAATTTGAAAATTTCCAATCTCGCAGAAAACAATAATTCCTCATTAAGCATACTCAACATATTCTGGAATAGGATGAATTCATCACAAACCACGAAAAACCAAGCCAAATAATAGAGCAAAGAGAAGCTGAAAATTAAAACCAAGCATTCTTTGTACGTACCCGTAGCATGAAACTGAGTCCAGGACTCGTTGAGATAGTCCAGAAGGTCACCCACTATAGACCCGCTCGGTCCAAACTTCGAAGACGAACTCTGAAAATGCACAAAAAGGATTTAGCTTTAGAGAAGACAAATATTTTCAAACTCACCAACATATACACGTAAATTTAAGGGGAGAAAAAGTGAGAAGAGGACCTCGTGGATTGAATCTTAGTTTGAGCAGAGGGGAGATGTTGAGAACTTGCGAAGGAGGTTGTTGTTGAAGGAGAAGAAGGAGGGTGAGTGAGGGCATTTCGATAAGAGTAAGGATGGTTTGAGATTCGGCAAAGAGTGATGGAAGAGTTGTAGCCGAGTTACAGCCGCCATTTTCTTTCTTGGCTACCGTTCCTGTGTGTGTCTGCGTGGGTGTCACAGTGCTCTGTGTTTTCCTCGCTTCTTTGCAACGGTCCTATGTAAATGGATAAACTATAAAGTCACTGTCAGAAAACACCGTTTGTAATTTCAGAAATTTCTGTAATAAATCTGGAATTACATAATAAAAAAATGTTCTAAATTTTTTGTACCTATAATTTCAAGGACAATTATTTTTTCCGTTTCTTGAAACCATTAGCCACGTATTTACTCTCAAGCTGACACCGTTAAGCGTCAGTGTACCCCAGTTCTGCGGAGCCGAAATCCGAAGCAAAAATGTCGAAGCAATTCAATGTCCCGCCTGTTATTTTCCCCTCCGGCCCCGGTGGCGACTCGGGGGGAGGTCCCTCATCCGCTGCGCAACGGCACCCAATGCCGCCCTTTCATGTCCTTCGACGTGGGTTCCGTGGCCCAGGCGACCTCCTTCTCCGCCGCACAACTGGGCCCGACAATCACCTCCGCGAGCCCTAACTTCGACGACGAACCGCCCCTCCTCGAAGAGCTCGGCATCAACACCAAGCACATCTGGAGCAAAACGATCTCGATCCTCAACCCGTTGCGCCCGAATCCAAATCTCCAGTCCGACGCTGACCTCTCGGGTCCGTTCCTCTTCTTTTTAGCTTTCGGGCTGTTCCAATTGCTCGCTGGGAAGTTCCATTTCGGGATACTCCTCGGGTGGGCCACCATCTCCGCTGTTTTCTTGTACATCGTGTTCAATATGCTGGCTGGGCGGAACGGCGGCTTGGACTTGTACAGGTGCTTAAGCCTCATTGGGTACTCTATGCTGCCGATGGTGATTCTATCGGCGCTCTCGTTGTTCGTTCCGCAAGGCGGGCCAGTTATTCTCGTTATATCGGCCGTTTTTGTTGTGTGGTCTGTTGGGGTCCACACCCATAAGAGATAGACTTAGAATAGAAGTAGACTTATTGTGGAAGTCTACTTGCTCCCTACTTCTAGTTTATCTAGGATTCTCTTAAGGTTTTCTCTTTGTATTCTTCCCTATAAATAAGAGGCTTATGTTATAGAGAAGAGGCACGTGAGCACGTGAGATCGTGTGCATTGGGCAAAGAGAGAGGAAGAGAAAGAGGGTGGTGTGACTATTGTATTGGGGCGGGCAGAGTAATTTTCTTAGGCTTTCTTAATAAAATTGCTCTGGGGTGGACGTAGGCCGGATTGGGGCCGAACCACGTAAATCTGGTGTTCCTTTTCTTTGAATTTTCGTGACGCTTTTCCCAACAAGTGGTATCGGAGCCTGGTTCGAGGAGCCGGAGTAGTTTTTCGGGAGAAGCGGAAAAGGTCCGAAACTTTCAAAGTGGTCCGATCTGAGATTGGAGAGCACCAGCCTGCAGAGGAGATCGAGACGAAGCCGTTGGTCGAAACCACGTCGTCAGAATCGCCGGGACGCGCCTCCACGCGCCGCAGGAATAAGAAAAGGCGCCGCCACGCGTCACACGCGCCCTCACGCGCCAAGCAGAGCCAGGGCGAGTGGGCTTCACTCTCCCCACGCGCCACACGCGCCAGCGACAAGAGCCTGCCACGTGTCCTGTGACGTCAACATCCACGTCATCGCCACGTCAGCAGTGGGTCCCAGGAGATCTGAGTCGGTAGTGCCACGTCATCCGCCACGTCAGCATTGCCACGTCAGCAGAGGGATCAGGTCGTCGTGCCACGTCAGCTTTGCCACGTCATCAGAGAATATTCCTGAGGAATATTCCGGTTTTATTTGTTCAGTGTGATTTTTTGGCCGGTTCAGGGGCTTTTAGGCCGGTTTTCGAGCAGGTCAGACCGGTTCCTAAGGTTTTAGGCCATCCCGGATCCATTGGTGCAGTCAGAATTGTGAAATTCGGCCTCGATCAGTGTGAATGATGGCGGAGAGTATGATTACCGGTTTGATGATATTGACTGCTGCAAACTACATGAACTGGAAGCCACAAATGGAGGATATTCTTTATGGGAAGGATATGTATGATCCATTGGAGAACATGGGAAAGAAACCGGAGGGGATTGACGAGGCAAAGTGGAAGAAGATCAACCGGAAGGTTATAGGCCGGTTGATTGTTGACTTCGTCTAGAAAACGAAGGTGCTTGGTACCAGCTGGAGGAGATGCAAGAGCAGGGGGAGCTACTGTTCTTCATGGGTCCGGCTGTACAAGCAGGGGATGCGGGCACCCTATGCGGGGGGTGCAGGACACTCGGATGAAAGTGTGGTCGTCTGGTGACAAGGACGAGGTTGGAGTGCCAGTAGAATAAGGTTGCAAGGGGTGGTGAGCAAGGGGAGCAACAGACACCAAGTTGCAGGAAGTTTCTACTGTTGAAAACCCGGGTAGCACTCAACCGAAAGATGTCAGGAACAAATTCTTCTCTTATGGTTATGGAGGGGGAGATTTGTTGGGGTCCACACCCATAAGAGATAGACTTAGAATAGAAGTAGACTTATTGTGGAAGTCTACTTGCTCCCTACTTCTAGTTTATCTAGGATTCTCTTAGGGTTTTCTCTTTGTATTCTTCCCTATAAATAAGAGGCTTATGTTATAGAGAAGAGGCACGTGAGCACGTGAGATCGTGTGCATTGGGCAAAGAGAGAGGAAGAGAAAGAGGGTGGTGTGACTATTGTATTGGGGCGGACAGAGTAATTTTCTTAGGCTTTCTTAATAAAATTGCTCTGGGGTGGACGTAGGCCGGATTGGGGCCGAACCACGTAAATCTGGTGTTCCTTTTCTTTGAATTTTCGTGACGCTTTTCCCAACATGGTCGACTCGGGTTTGTGCAAGGCTTTTGGTAGAGGCGGCGAGCTGGAATGAACACTCGGGCTTGGTCGCCTATGCTTGTTTCTTGATTTACACGTTGTTCTCTCTCTTGGTGATATTTTGAGTTGGGTTGGAGATGATCATTATTTGTTGGGTTTGTGTTTGCTAATTTCAATGTTGTGTTTATTGTGATTGGAGGTTGGTTCATATTGAGTACTCTTCGATATTGTTGCATGTCAACTCCAAATGCAAATTCTGTATCAATGAAAATGCTTTGCTATCCTATTTGTAGCTGCCAGGAATTTGCATTTTATGTTTGTGAATGGACCTTTTGGATGGTTTGTGTATGAGAGAGAATACATGAAAAAGAGAGAAGCTTAGAAAAATAGGCTTACATTGTGTGTTGCAATGGTTACTGTTACGTTTTGAGAGTTTGTTTTCCTTCATCTTAGTTGCAGTTAAAAAAGAAACGAAAAACCAGAATTGGTGATCATTTCGTCCCTTGATGCATTTGGATAGGCCTTGGATTGCATGCTGAATTTTATGTGAGGGAGACCCATTTTATAATAATGCTTTGATTTTTTTTTTCCTTTTGTTTTGATATAATGTTTAAGTTCTTTTGATAAGTTATATAATGTTTAAGTTCTGTCACCAGTGATTGTGTTTGGACCTTGTCTATGTCAAGATAAATCGCTTGGTACCTCATTAATACTGGCTGTGCATCTGTCTCACACGCCCAGACTGCCTCACACTCGACACTCGAGCACTTGCAAAGGCCTCCTTACATGCATACATACACACTCTTTCCCATTCACCACATTTGTTCAAATCACATTGGACCCCCTCAATGCTCCAAACTTTTCTAGGATTGTGTCTGGAAGAGGTTTCGGAGTAACACAACCATTCCATTTAGCAAGCGATGGTGGAGAAATTTGTGAAGCTGAGGTGCCTGTAGACCTTGGTTTTCAGCACCTGAAAGCTAATTACCACCAAAGGCAAAAACTTGTGGACATCTTGGAGTATAATAAATAGGACAGAAATGGGAGATGCAAACTGGTCGAATTGTGGGTGATGATACTACCTGGGCTTTATTTGGGAGGAAACAATGTCTTTAACCTTATAATTTCCATTAATATAGTATCTTCTCAGGGGTAAATAGTGTAATGGATGACATGCTTTTCCTGAACCTTATAAGAACAACCCTATTGTTGCCAAATTGAAACTTCACACGGAAGACACTTTAATCTGCTGGATGGTATACTGGGTGGGTCGGCTCATTTCATTGTGGTGATGCTGCCGCTAATGTTGGCAGTGGAGGGGTTGCTGCTGCTCATGTTGATAATGAAGGAGTTGCTGCTGCTGCTAATAATGGGAGGATTGGAAGTGCTTAACATCCATGCAGACCATTATGCAAATGATGATTGTGAATAGTGATGATACTCATTGGGCTTAACCCTTCCCAGTCTCCCATATGCAAGACTTCCGCCCCCTTACTGTTTAGTCGTTTTCTCTACTGTTTTACTATAGACTTCAGACTGTGTTTTTTTTATGGGCAACTTCAGACTAATGTTAGGAATATAAATTTTGTGTACTTTGTAAGAGTTCTGTACTTGACTGTATTGTTATGACTTTTATGTTAGGAGACTGACATTTGATTAGGGTGTTAGTATGCTCATTTTTTTGTATTGAATGATGAAGATTCATTATAGTTGTCTAGAGAGATAAAACCTCCATGAAAGCCGAAACAGTTAATGAAATTTCTCTTTCTTTTCAATAAGAAAGTATTAGGTTGAATTCCTAAGCTAGTCTGCAAAAACCAAATCCAATTTTCACTCATTTCCGATGGAAGTGCTGAGTATCTATTCCATAAGTTGTTCGAAAAAGGAAGGAGATATACATTGCTTTGACTGCGGAGTTAATCTTTGTTGGATTTTATTGCATTAAGACAATCATCGAAATCGAGTATACGATCTCTTGCCAGTTCCAAGGCACATAGGAAATGATTGAATATCATACTCCTTACTGGAATAAGTTCGGCAGAAAACCAAAGAGAAAAAAAATGTTTCGACGAATTTTTGTGTTTTTTGAGAAGGGGGGGGGGGCGCGAATGAGCTCCGCTGCTCAGTATCCGGCCGTTTGGGTTGCGCAGGCTGGGTTTTTTTTTTCTCCTTAGCAAGCAGGGGTGGTTTCGTCATATCCCACTAAATTTATCACCACGCTTAGAACTAGCGCGTGGATTTTCACTCTCGGCAATAGATATACAATTGGTTGAAAAGAAGAAACTGGAAGTTCTCTCTTTTCCTATCCACCAAGGTTAAAACAAAACTGAAATCAATTTGGATTCGGCATCGTCGTGGAAGGGACGAGAGAGAGGTATCCGGAGACGCGCTAGAATGGCAGCTTCTTCATCTTCTTTCTTGGCAAGAGCGGCAGAGAAGGCGGGACCCGCCGTCCGGCGCCAGGTCCTAACTTACCGCTGCCTCCAGAATTCGGCTGCTGTTAGAGCATCGACAGCGCGCTTTTCTCCGGCTCGGCGTCAAGGCTCGCGGTTGCAATGGTTTATCCTACACCCTCAACTATGCAGGTCCTCCATCCTTCTTCGCATGTATTTATTTTTGTTTTCGCTTTCCTCCTATATGCGAAAATTCAAAATTCAACATTTTCTGTAGATTTGCACTACCTATCATTTCACCTGAATCGCAGTCTGAAAATTCAATTGGTTTCTGCTGATTACTCGGTTCCATATGAAGCCTTAATATTTGATGATGAATTATGACTCGCGGGGTATTGAATATTTCGGAGGAAAGGCACGATAGTATTTTAGATTCTAATCTTTTGTTTTTTATCTACTGAAGCATTTGAGAGATGCACTCCTTTGGATGATTGTTACAGCTCTCTTCACGTTCGGTTGAATTCTTATGTGCAGATGAGAAGGGGAAGTTCGACGAATTGGTTGACGACAAGGGCGTGAAGATACTGATTGATCCAAAAGCCCTTATGCACGTAATAGGAACCAAGATGGATTTTGTAGATGACAAACTCAGGTACACAAAGCATTCGACCCAGATTGTTGCAGTTCTTTACTAGTCCCTATATCACATAAACTAAGATATCTTTACTTATGTTTGAAGTCCGTATCTTCTTTGAGCTTCTTACATGGTTATTAAAGGGGGGGGGGGGGGGGAACTCCAGAAGCACAATGGTTTGGGCAGGAGCACGGCTTCATACTACACATTTCAGTTGTTTGAAATGTGCGTTGTGGTTCATTAAAGGAGATTATTGTCTAATTTTTCTATCTAATGGCCACGGAGAAGGGTTAAAACAAAATATAAAAAGATGTGATTTTTTCTTGATTTTTCATTTCAAATAAACTGTGTTTACTCGTTTTCTCAGTCTCCTCTATGTTGCCGTCCAGATCTTTTAATATATTTTCTGTCATGTTTTGGTGCAGATCTGAGTTTATTTTTGTTAATCCAAACTCTAAAGGACAGTGTGGCTGTGGAGAGTCTTTCATGACAACAAGTACTGCAGAAGCTGCTATGCGAGGTGTTAATTAAAAAAATTCTATCTCCTAAAGATCTTTATATATTGCCAATCTGGAAATACAGATATTGCTAGGAATGCTTCCTTGAAAGAACAAAAGATCTCTGGTGGAACTGAGACAGTAATATCAGAGCAGAGCCTATGTACTCTTTTCTTTTTCGTTCCTGGAAAGATAGGCTCTTTTCCTCTTTCATAAAAAGTATCAGTTTTGCTTTTTGTGACAGTGGGCTATGTACACTTTCTCTATTTTGACTATGAGTTTGAGAACTAGAACATCTTAAATTTTCATTTGGTGTAAGATAAGAAAGATCATCGATACTTTGCTAGTTTTATGCTAGACTGCTTGCCTCTGTATATGTAGTTTATTTCAGCTTTGAAATGAAGTCCTCTCTTTGCTATATGATATGATAGATGATAGATGATCTCTGATTTTTCTTTAAAGAATGGTACGGAAGTCAGTTGTTCATTCACTTTTTTCTTTGGTTCTTTTAAATGAAAGGAGGTTAATTAATTTGGTAAGATGAATGTTGAAAATCATGATATTTTACATACTGTCTACGGAGACTGCTATGTCATATGAAAAACATATAACCATTGCTCCTATCTAGTGAAATTTGGAGTTATGAGATCTATGAGTGTTAGATTGAAGCTGAATTGTGTTTTCCCTAGAGTTGGAAAGCTTTATACAGACGTGGGCATTGCCATCAACCAAAATAAATTAGAGGTGGAATCGTTCTCAGAGTCCTTGTCAGAAGTGTGTTCAATCTAAAATGCATTTGATTTCGAGAAACAAAAACAAAAGAAACAGTTTAAATTTGATGCCTACTAGAGAATAGTGTAATCATGCACTTACCCTGCTTAAAATACTTCATGATCACTTCTCAAGGGATGTCTCATGCCTATTTATCTTTTGACCTGAGAAATTTGCTTACTGTTCAATGCGGGGAATCCTGGTGACATTCTATTACTCTCTGTTGGTTTATCTTTGATTGCATTGCTACTGCAAGTTTTGTGGGGAGTTGTTTGGTCTGTTGTAAAATAATTGTTGGTTAGAAAAGAATAAAAATGAGCGTTGATCCGAAGACATTAATGTTGCAAGTGCAACATAGATTTCTCCACAAGCAGATGACGCCTTCAAACAGTTGAACAAGGTTAAAGTTCTAGGTCAAGGCTGCATGGCATCTACTCCTGTGCTGTTTTGATGGCAAGCTCAAGCTAAGCTCAGTTTTTAATCTCGGCCAGCTGGTACCATTTGCAGTACTGAAAAAGAGATCACATCGTGTGTATCGAATGAGTATATGGATTGTGACGAGCGCAAGTGATAATATGCTGCTTTGAGTGCTGATGAGTTAGAGCAGGCGTTTTAAGAATCAGGGCATAACTACTAAAAGGAGTAATATTATTATTGGTTCCGAGTGCGATTTTTTTTTTTGTGGATAAGATTACAAAATGCAACTTTACATGGGGGGGCCTTGTCCTGATGAATTCGAGGAAGGTGGCTGCTTCTAAAGTCCTGTCGTCCGTCTTGCCGACATTCTTGCTTACTCGTGTGCCTGAAGATTCGCACTGCGTTGGACATGCCGAACAGTCGAGGTTGGGGAAGAGTTCAGACTCGAGAGTACATCTGTTATGATATATTCAATTGGCCAATCCTTGATAAGTACTGGTTTTTGCAATGCCTGAATGACCAAAAGGGAGTCCCCTTCCAAGGCAAGATGCTGGGGTTGACGTCGGCGAGCTTGGTCTACCGCAAACAGAGAGGCTTGAGCTTCTTCTTGTATAGCAGAACAAAGGGTATAAGCTTCAAAGCCGTATGGACAACCTTGACTTCTACAAATCCGGAAAATAGCAGCCACAACAGAAAAATGATCTCTGATGGCCACGTCAAAGTTAGCCTTAATCGCTCCGTCAGGAGGTGGTTGCCATCGGTCCACTTTAAATGATAAGACAATTTAATTGCAGTTTTGTCCAAAACTTTGAATTTTCAATTTAGACTATAGTTCTTGATCAAAATTCAAGCACTTTGTAACATATACAAGATCGGGGTGAGCGTTGAGATGTAGCTGTTTTCAATTGCTTTGGCTAAGGGCTCTCTAAGTAATCATGAAAAGGTGCTGGCTAACGTCCTTAATCTATGCCAAATTCACAGAAGCAGCTTTTCAAGCAAGATGAATACAGGAGAAGAAAAATGGACAATCTTTGGGGTAAATGATCTCAAAGCACGATCTGTCGAATATCCTCTACATTTTACTCCAATTTTGGAGTTGACATACCATAAACTGCTGGTCAGAACATTCACCCTTGGAACCAAAAAGTGTCACCATTTCATACTAGTAAACATACGCAAGCATTAAAATTCTTCTCAAATCTAGAAGTTGCTTAGCTGTTACATAAATGAAATAGCAATTCATTGCAAGAAATAGATGTGTGGAAACAATAAATAATAGTTGAACGTGATGAAGGGAGCATTTCATTCATTTTTCTTTGCAGTCCTTACAGATCGCAAGCCACCAGATGAGTCTGACATAACTGCAGAAGTGATATCCCTTTCTCTTTTCTTCACAGGCGAAGATAGCCGGTCCTTTGACCATTCTACTAGGGCCTTGCAGTGAAGAGCATTCATATGAATATAAGGGCGCTTTTCTCGGATTAACCTCTCGGCCTTTTTCCAATCTTCCACTACACCTAGAGCCACTAATAGCGCACACATGACAGCAACACTTCTACCATGACCTAAAATCGAACAGAATAACAAGAGGAAAAAGTCAACTATAAAGTATAAACACCTCACTACTTACCACTATGGAAACGAAAGGAGGCCAGAAAATGAACACACAAGGTACAGCAGCAGATCTGCTGCAACGAACTCTTCCATAGTTTATAAAGAAAGTTGTAGGATTTTAACTAGTCCAAGATCAAATATGCATATTTGTCGTAGAACCTAGGGTTAAAAGGCTGTAGAAAGTATTTCCAAAGACACCTTCATTACGAACTCTTCTGCAATCCGCACTACCTTTATACTATGGATATATGAAAAGGCCAAAGGCCCAGGACATGACCACCTTAGGGGAAGAGGGGGGATGGGGTTTGGCAGAAAGAAAACAAACTAAGTGAAAAGGAAAAAAAGGAAAACAGAAAATATGTCAAACCCTTCAAAAAGAAAAAAAGAAAGAATTGTGATCTTATATGATATTTCTATTCATAGAAGAAGCTCTTTTTCTCTCCCTTCAAACATACAGTACGAAAACTTTTCCTCTTTACAGAAGACGCTCTATTTCTCCCCATTCAAAAGTAGTATATGGGAACTTATGCCATTGCGGGAACAGAATTTTGTACCCACTCTACATGGTGTACCAGAGAAAGAAACTACTTCCACAATTTGCATTTAGGCCCCAAATCTCATTCTTGGCCATTCGCAGTACTTTCTAGGTCTGTTTATTATCAGCCTCCTTACCAGCTGATACATGAAGATTAGTGCCAGCACTCTAATATGATTGATGAGTGCCTTACCTCCAATGCTCTTTCCTCCCATCATGGTCTTGAATGTTCTGAAAAATTTCTGATGAACTGGCGACCAGCCAATGAATCTGTTATATTTCAGTTATCCTCCCCTCATATCTAAGGTAGGTGTATGGAGTTCAAAGATTTTAGGCTAAGTAGGAATAAGATTCAGGTGCAAGTGTAGTGAAACTAAATCAAAGATAAGGGGAAGGGCCCCAATTATGGAGCATACATAACAAAATAATTACTATTGGAAATTGCAGGGAAAGACATACAAAGAGCCTTCATTTTCTATTTCTTCAATGAATCATTCATAAAGAGGGAGAGTAAGACTTACACAAGCATTAGATTCATTTTGGTAATATTTATGTGCAGTTTTGATTGAGAAAACCCACACATGCATAGCCATGTCCCTCTGTCTAGGTTAGTGGGCTCGGCATTAAATGGGCCATGGCCACCCCCCTCCAAATAGAAAAAGGAGTATTATGACAAGAACATATATGTGTAAGATAGCTGTAAGCTTAGCCATGTTCATGATCCAATTAATCTAGGTAACAAATAAAGATGTTTATGATGTGAGTGTGGCTAAACTACAAAACGCCAAGAAACAAAAGAAAAAAGAACAACAGGGTTAATGAGATCCAAAAAAGTTAAAGAGGAAACTAACAGAAGCCAAGATCTAGGATCAGAACCAATGTTTAGATCACTGGATCATATACAACAAAGACAAATGACAACACCCATTTAGGGTGATAGGCTTCAAGCTACTATAGCCATATGGAAAAGGGAAATGCACAAAGGTGCCTTTGAGGCAATTACAGAAGACATGATGGACCCATGACTAAAGAGAAGTACTTGACAAATAACAAAACATCACTGTCGTGATCAAACTTGAACCAAGGGCATAGAAGGGCATTCCATGTCATCAAGTATTCAGGTCGCAGGTAAACAATAGCGTCATATCTAGCAGCCAGCTACCAGAAGACATACCTGTCGCCTAGAGTCTATGGTATTATTAGACCACACCAACAATCTAAAATATGCATCACCAAGCACGATCTCTACACTCCGAACCATGAAATTAATAAGATGGCTTTAAAGTTCAGTAACATACCATATGCACAGTGGATGAACACAGACCTATTCTGAACTCTCTTTCGACAAGCCCACTGAACAGCTGCTTCGATCTCAGCTGGTTGAGGAGCTCTTGTATCCCAAGTTGGAACGCATAAATAAGCATGCCCCGAAAATTCCGGCTTTCTTGGCAATTCACACGTGCAATCAATGATGGCGGGGTTACCAGGCGGCAATTTGCCTGGGGCATAAGGCCATCCACCAACAAACAAACCATCACAGATTTCACTATATGGAGCTTCGCCGCTTCTCAATCTCCGCAATGCTGAGAAAACTCGAACGAAGTACAAGTACGGGCTGAACATAATTATGGACCAAATGGGAAAGCTGCCATCTGTGCTCTTGCCCAAGAGCATTGGAAGATTGATAGATGGGTGGGAAGCAATAGAAATTAACAAAGCTATCACGGAGGTATACAAAAACGGTATTGATAACAATATGAAACCGAAGCTTCTAAGATACGCAAAGAACAGGAACATAACTGCTGCCTTCAATCCTATCAAAACTGATATACCAATACCCATCCTTTCTTTTCCGAAAAATACAAGTATCAACAAGAACTTCAAATCGCCAATTGAAATGCGTTCCTATAAATCTTTAAACCTTCAGATTTATTCTCAATCAAAGTGATAGACCTAAAACCGCATTTGCACCAAGAACTACAATCTTCGAACGATCACAAAACTTCAACCACCGAACAAAAGGGTTTCCGTAATAGGTGAACGATCAGTGATGATTCATGTGGGATTTTGGAGAGTTATCCTCGTAATCAAGCAAAGAAGCTAAAAAGACAGAGTAAGGGAGGTGTCACCTAAAAGGCTCCGATCTCAAGGACAGTCAACAACAATTGAAACCCCCTTGCTAAACGGACCTCCGAATCACTATCCACAAATCTCGTCTGTGTACGACTGGAAGCAGTCATATGACAAAAAAAAAAAGACACATAAATATTGTTTATGGAGTCTTTTGAAGTTTTGAAATATTCTCTAGAAATATATTGAAGCCAACAAGAGGCATGTTTGATTGAGTGTTTTTTCTTAGTATTTACATCCTATTTTTATATTTATATGACAAAACACACGTATTCTAATACAACATTTTACTACTTTTTTTACAAACATCAATTCATTTTAACAGTTTATGCACGCATAACAATACAACTTTAACATCACCTAAATATTTACAATTTTATCAAAATCTTACAAATTTCTTCCAAACGAGCATCACCTAAAACTTATAAATGGTGTGTTAGGTCTAATGGATCGTTAGGATGATAGACTAAGCCCAGGGGTCCGGATTCAGTCCAGACCGTACAGGTCCAGACGCATCCAGACCCGTGGTCTGGATTAAATCCCACGAAATGGACGATAGAGAGGCATCCACGTCATCTAATGAGGTGTCTCTGTCGTCGGCTCTGCTCGGCTCTTTGCCGAGCAAGCCCGCTCATGTTCAGGACCTTTTTTTTTGTCTCCACATCTGTACCGGTCGAACCACTATAATTTATGTGCGACTACACCTCCGACCGGTACTGCTTCAAAATCCCTTCACATTTTAAAACTCATTTCAAAATACTTCGATGTTTCAAAACCCATTTCACCCACCTATTTCCCAAATCCCTGAATTTTAGTTTCCCGCCGATTTGGAAATCCCACCATTTTTTTAGTTTTCGTTTGAAGAGCGAAGGAAACAACATATAGTGTGTCAAGGTGTGGTCGTTGGTTCTGTCTCTCTCTCTATGGCCTCTCACTCGATTTACTAACATTTTTTGTTTGATCATCTCACTAGATTGTAGGATTCACAAATGTAACTCTCTCTCTCTCTTCAATATAGATTTTTCCATGAGATGTTTCTGGTGATTATGGAACATTAAATTTTTTTGTTCAATTTTGTGGGTGATGTGGTTATAATGTAGGGTGTTTGGTTCTTTGTAGTGTGGTTGTTGTTTTTTTTTTGGGGTTAATGTCCTTTTTAGTCCCTAGGTTTTGGGGCAGTGTTCATTTTAATCCCTAGGTTTTATTTTTGTTCAAAACAGTCCCTAGGTTATTTACGTTTGTCTTTTTAGTCCTTCCGTCCAATTCCGTCACTCCTGAGCCCAGTCAGCTAACGACGAGACACGTCACACCCAATAGAATATTGCCACGTGTACTAATTTTTTTTTTTTAAAAAAAAAAACAAGGGAGATACCCCCGTGGCCACCACCGAACGGGGAGCCCAGATTTGGGCTCCCCGTCGACGGGGGTGGCCGGGGGCACTCACCCCGACGACGGGGAGCCCAGATCTGGGCTCCCCGTCTGGCCACCGACAAGCAGGAGCCTAGATCTGGGCTCCCCGTCGACGGTGGTGGCCGGGGGCTCCCCGTCTGGCCACCCCCGTTCGCGCGAGGGTGGCCAGGGAGGCCACCCTTCGCCGGCGACGGGGAGGTGGCCACGGGAACATCCTTTGGTTTTTTTTTTTTAACCATGTGGAAATTTTAAAAAAAAAATTAGTACACTTGGCAATATTCTATTGGGTGTGACGTGTCCCGCCGTTAGCTGACTGGGCTCGGGAGTGACGGAATTGAACGGGAGGACTAAAAAGACAAACGTAAATAACCTAGGGACTGTTTTGAACAAAAATAAAACCTAGGGATTAAAACGAACACCGCCCCAAAACCTAGGGACTAAAAAGGACATTAACCCTTTTTTTTTAGGTAATGCAAGCCATAGCCTGTCAGGGGAGGGGGGTGGGGGTATTCGAATCCCAGATCAGGACCCCCATACACGGAGGAGGTGCCACTTGAGCCATAGCTCATTGGCGTGGTTGTTGTTTGTTTCCAGTCATTATTCCGAAGATTTACGTCCTTGGGATTTTTTTTTCTTATTCAAAAAAAAGATGGAACATATAAGGGAGTGAATATTTAAAGATAAACTGAAAACATTTGAGAAGAATATAAGCAAGAAAAAATTATAGCAAACTATCAGTAGAATTAAGAATATTTGCTCAAATTTAAGAATTTTAAAATTGTAATAGTGCGCTCATAATTAGAGGGCAAAATCAATTTGTCACTCTCAACTAGGCACTTAGGTACTTTATCCTTTAAAAATCTTCAATATAACCCCCTCCAAATTAGGTTTTAAGAAAAAAAAACATGTAAAATAACCGAAAAGTCAATAAATGTCAATTTTAGATTAAAATTCTTTATATTACCTTTCCTGAATTATAACTTACTATTTAGAAAGAGATAAATAAACTAATATATCCTAATATAAGATCTATTGGTCCAAAAATTTAACCATAAAATATTAATTAATGTGCAATTTATTTATTATTTCTATATTTCTAAGATCTTGTAATTTAGCGAATTTTACTTTTGATTGTTTTTTTTAATGGAAAAAAATGAATGGTGAAGAACCACCTTCTTAAGGATATGAATTCACCATTCAGAGCGAGATTAAAAATCTAAATCATTCCCTCGAACAAAATGCAGGTAAGACAACCATTTAGAACAGGTAGATAGCACGATCATTCAACTAGGCAAACTTGTCTTAGATAAAGATCACTCCATAGTGGAGTAACACACATGGCAAGTTATATTATACATTTGTCCAATTATATCAGATTCTATGGTGTGGAATTCTACTCTCATTCGTGACTGTTTTGAGGCTGAAGATGATGACTGGATTTTACAATCGTGTATTCCATCCTCTAATTCTGTTGATAGACTGATTTAGACTGCCCATTTGAACGATTCTTTTGCAATCCACTCGGTTTATCCTCTGTTGGGTAATGCCGCTAGTTCTACTCTTGGGATTTCTCTCCTGACATTTGGAATAAACTTTGGTCTGTTCCGATTCAGGATCGACTCAAGCTTCTTCTTTATAATGTTACTTGGAATGCTCTTCCTTGCAAAGCCAAGGGCCCAAACAGAACATAAACACCACACATGGCGGTGGCATCAGTCATCAGAGAAGAGACAACAGAGCATGCCAGTACGGCGCCTCGATCCTCCCCTCCCCTGTAAGTCTTCCCGTGAAAATACCAGAAACAAAAGAGCACCCACTACCCAGAGTCGCCCTGCCAAAAGTGGAGGAGGAAAGCAAATTAGTTTCTTGATTTTTCATCCTTTTAATATTTCTCAGAAATTCTACAGAGATCTTCTCTGTTTAAGAGGACGTTGCTTAAGCAAGTTTGTGAATGTGTATGTATATTTGCATACAGAATATTTAGGTTTACGTAAATATGAAAATAATAAGCATGCGCAGACAGCAGCAGTAGGCACAAGTGTTTTGCAAGTTTAATTCTTTTAACAGATATTGTAAAAGCACGTATAATCCAAAGCCATACAAAATACACGCGTACCCACTTCATTAATCTCTCTCTCAGAGTCGCAGGATACCTGGATACAAAATTCAGAAAAGAAGAACAAAGAAAAACCAAATAGGCAAAACAGATATCTACACAGATCAAAGAATCGCAATCTAATGACACCCTCCAATCTTCTGTTGGGTCTTTTCCTCAAACCATCCAGAATTATCCTTCCGGGCAATGCTGAAAAACTGCGGTGGTCGCTCTCCAATTATGATGGCCATTTCCGTGGCTTCCATAAGTTTTGCCATCTTAAGAATGCTATCTCCCATGTCTTTATAGCCCTTTGTTCCACTCCATTGGCCGGTTCCACCCAACCGGCATGGTTTATCTTGCCGGGGCTTGTGTTTCTGAAGCTTCACGTAGTATCTCATCATCGTTGTCAGCTTTTGTTGTCCAGTTCTTTCAGCAGTACTCCAATTAAATATTTGGAAAGATATAATGGCTGACTTATTTATAGGGGGATTTGTATTTTGTAAGGGGATAACAACACTGGCGATCAGGTTAACAAACACACCAAAAAAAGCATCACTGTTTTGTTTCCCTTAATTCGTCCCAAGATAAGAGAGGGTTGACAACGATGCTGTTTTGATCAATATGTTTATCTTTGATGTAGTTTACGTACTAACTCAATCCGATTTTGCCAAGTCATTATCTGTAAATATTGAATCATATTTCTTGTGAAAACTAATTAAGAAAAGTTACAGAAATTAATTAAATAACCATGCAAATTTTGAGTCCCATGAAAAGGATTAATACCTTGATTTAACTGAAAATTTCCAAGTGTTCGGAGTTTGTCTTATGTATTAGCTCAATACTAAGGTGGGTAAAGGGATCTCTCGTTTCACCAAAACAAAAATATTTATTCTCTTAAATAATCTTTCAACTCATTAATTTGTTTCTCAAAAGCAATATTATTTTCTTCTAAAATTAAATAGATGAGTACCTTAATTTATTGAAAATTTTCTAATGTTTACGTTTATTTATGTATTAGCTCAGTACATAAATATAGCCGGGTAAGGGCCAAGGGGATATTCTCTCAAATAATCTCTCAAGACATTAACAAGTTTGTCAAAATTAATATTATTTTCTTAATAATTTAAAATCATCATTCTTAATTCGTATGATAATATTAGAGAAATATTGTTGTGTTCTTTCTAAGCTATTAAAGAGCTGGTCTTTCCTCTATTCTGAAAGACCAAATAACTTTCAATGGTTTCATAATATAGTTATAGATTTGTTTTGACTTTGACTAACATCTTCGTTTCCTTTACTTTTTAAGAATTTTTTGTATCATGAGAATACACAATTAGAATATATATTTTTAACATCATTTAAAAATAACTACAACACAACACACATACCAATAAAATTAATATCACTTAAAAATATTCAAATCATTAAAAATTCTCAAAACACTGCCGTCGGATTTTTTTTTTGCTAGGTAATGGGGTGGGGAGTAGGCCAAGCCTGCATCCTTAATATCCACAGAGACTAGGCTTTATAGGGTTCCTTCCAGGAAAATGATTATACCAAATAGAGGGCGCGAAATTCAATCTATTTCATTAGCAGTTGGTCATTTAAATCTTTATTTTGAATTTTTACCACTAATATCCACAGAGACTAGGCTTTCACTCCTTGTACTATTCTAGTACATTGAATAGCCCAAAACCTAGGCAATGTGATGACTTGCCAAAAAGAGATCAATTTCGATTTTTCTCTGAATTGCACATCAGTACTATCATTGGCTGCTAGTCTGAGAATATTTGTTGCTGTTAAAGAAGCAAAAATGTAGGATGGTTCTAAAATTGGAACCTCTGATCAATTAGTGTTAACGAGCAGTGTGTACCTTTTGCAGATATTGGTCTCTAAAAGAAGCATATGTCAAAGCCATAGGGAGCGGACTGGCACATGGGTTGGATAAAGTGGAGTTTCATAACTCCGGATGGTGCAACATATCTCTTAAAATTAATGGGAAGGAAATGAGGGCATGGAAATTTTGGCCTTTTGAGCTGGGAAAAAGACATTGGGTTAGTTCCTCATCTTGTTTAATTTATATCTTCATTGGAGTTTTGGCTCTTAAACTGCGGTAGAAGTTTGTAATCCTGTTTAGATGTTGTGATTGTAACCTCGATGTGCTGTGATATTGCTGTATTTGCACAGAATGACGTGAAAAACAGATATGCCTGCAAATTTTTCATGTGAGAGAGGGGGAGAGGTCTTTCAAGCTGTGCTGATAAGATTCGTCTTCCTTTTGTCCAGAAATTAGGATGGATCATGTTATCCTACAAAAAAGGAATTTTGAGTCCCGGTGGTTCTAAATTCACCAACCCTTCTTATGATGCAATTGGCTTCACTTGGTCTGATTCTCATTGTGTACACGTTAAAAAAAGACTAAATTACTACGTACGTCACTGGGGTTTGACATTTTCTCAAATTGGTCCCCATATTCGATTTTCCCTAAAAATATCTCTAGGGTTTAGTCTCAATCTCAAACAGATTATGCCGACAACTTAGTAGACAGAAATGCACATAGTGACATGTGGAGTAATTTAGCCTTAAAAAAATGCTAAAACTTTAATATTTGAACGTAAACTCCACATCTGCCCTGTAGACTCTAGCAATGGATTGATTTATATTTACACCTGATTATTACAAACACCTTGTCCCACAAACACAAAAATACCTAGAATTCCTCCAAAGCTACGGCTAACGAACACCCAACCCATTGCATTTCCACCTACGAGCACCCTTGCCTTTCCCATGAAAAGAATTTTTTGCTGATAGACAATGGATAACGGGTTTCAATGGATTCACAGGTATCAATTGCGAAAGGACACCCAAGATCAGCCACGGAGAGTTATAAGAGAACATTAGAGAGAAGCGAGTTTAATGAAGAGGAGTAAGCGAGTTTAATGAAGAGGAGTATCATATGGGTCTTTATCTCCCAAATATTGACTTTGTCTCAAGAAGTGTGGAAGAACTGATTTCCGTCTTGCGTGGAGAAGTTCATAGTGCAACTACCGCTGAAAAGATAAATGTAGCCAAGGCAGAAGGCATGGATATTGGAAAGTCCATGAAGTTGTAAATTGACATTGTAACAGTTCAAATTCAAGTGGTTCCTCATACTGGCATTGTGTCAGTCATTTTAAAAGGTCCCATAATCAGCGACAGATTGACAGCAATAATCAATGGTCACAACCAACATATTCATAAGATTAGCAATAATCAAGTGGTCCTAACCAAAACATTCCCTCCAACATGTTTGGAAAAATTCTTCTTCCACCACAATCAATTGAAACAATCCAATTGGTGCATCTTTCAAGTCATATAAATAAGTTAAAATGCCAAAAAGTCGTCCCACATAGCGGGAATTCTGTTGATTAGCAGCAGCTACATTGAATTAGCTCCTCATACATTGAAGTGGACCACCTCCCTCTTCTCCAAGGGTCAAATGGAATTAAAAGTTGCTTTGGGAACCTCTTCCCTACGCTCCTTTTCTGCTATTTATCATCTTCATCTCCTCGTTTCTCCATGAAATAACCCTACCATCACGAAAACTCGATCGAAATAAGTCCTCTTCAAATATACTGATGAAGGGATCAATAGAGGAGCCCAACCGGTAGACAAGGAGGCTCGACTAAGAACAAGAACTACAACAGGCAAGCACGAGCTTTCACTTGCCATTTAAATGAATAGTACAGTAAATATCCACCAGTCATGCTTTCGGAGGATCTCACATCAAAGAGCTCTCACTTGCCATTTAAATGAATAGTACAGTAAATATCCACCAGTCATGCTTTCGGAGGATCTCACATCAAAGAGCTCTCACTTGCCATTTAAATGAATAGTACAGTAAATATCCACCAGTCATGCTTTCGGAGGATCTCACATCAAAGACCGCTGGCGAAGACAGATAATTAGGAACACAAGCAGGAGCAACTAGCCAGTGTCAAGACCCTTAGGCAGTTTGAAACACAGAAATTTTACCCCACCGAAACCATATACATTCAACTACCATCAAGCTGTCCAGTCATGCCTATTCTGCTCTCTGGTTGGTCTGACCACAAAATGTACCCTAACAACCGACATATGCCACAACCAGTACTAGTCCTGTGACTTCCAGAGAAATCGCCACAACCACCTGATGAGAGAGAGCCTCTGAAGCTGGAGATTATACAGAGGAACTCATAACAAAAAATACCTGTTTAATTCATCAAGTGGCGTTGTCAAGGGAAAAGAGAACACGACCATTTGCAATTACATCCTTTTACAGCTTTAGATCCATTCAGGACCGGACCAGAAGTAGACAATTTCAAATTCATTGTGCTTCTTTCGCAAATCACTGTATCACTGGTCACAAGATTATTCCCCCCTTGCAACAGCCCTACAAAATGATGTCATAATAGTTAAGAAGAACATATATTCTGCTGAAAAAGTTCTCATATTGCACACATACAGGGAATAAATCTGTTTTTCTTTCTATTCTGTATAGCTTCCGAGATAATTTTGAAAACTCATGTCAGCATATTGTGTGCTTTATCAACCAGAGACATACAAACCTCAAACATTCCAACTTCCTCGATCAAATAAAAAAAGAAACACAGAAAATTAACAAGGTCCAGATAATTTTCAGCTAAGAACAGATTAATAGCAGAAAATTAGGAGTGGAACAGGATGCCACTTTTCTCCCCACATCAAATTATAAGCAACAAAATGAACAATAATCAGGCTAAAGGAAAACGACTTTGATTACCACAAATTTTTTTCTTTTTTTTTGGGGGGGGGGGTGGTGCTTGATCTTTGATTACCTTAAAATTTGTCCAAATTTCAGGATAAAGGATAGCGGCTCCAAAAGAAATGCAAACAAAATTAACAAACATATATAGCAGAATAAACCACAATTTATATCAGCACTAATATAGCAGGAGCAGGAGCAGCACCAGTACCAATTGCAGCCACCAAAACACAAAGATGAACAATAATCAGACCCAAATGTTAATTTGATGAAACATACATCCACTCAAATCCATGCACGAACACAATAACATCTATTAATTAATTTGTGATAGCAACAACACAATAACCTCTATTGCAGTAAAGACAAATTTCTAAAACGGCTTCACATGTTACTGCATAGCTATGCAGCAATGACACAGTAGAGCAGGAAATGGAGTACTGGATGTCCTTACATATATGACTCTTTGAAATTAAGATTCCCATTGACAAAAAGATTAATCGTATCATGAAATAAACCCGGTACACACATGTCTGGAAAATTCAACTTGGATTGCACAAGCCACTAAAAGACAGACAGAGGCGAGCATCTCCATGAAAGCCAACTGACAGTTCAATTTACATAAAAAGAAAAAGACAATTACTATAACTGATATGGTTAATTTCATACATCATGTTCCTTGACATTATGAAGCAGCTAACGTGCATACTGACAGAAACATCATGCTCTATGTCCTGCTCTCAGAGAAATTGCCCAATAACAGCTTCTTAATATGAATTTCAGCCTTCCAAACAGATGCATGCCTGACTTCACATTCACAAGTTGAAACATAAGGTGAAATGGTCTCAAGACATTTCCCCACTTTAAATAGATGGGGAAAAAAAAATTCCAAAAGCACTAGGATATGGAAAAATAGCATACCTTGAGAGATTCCCTTCCGAGCCACAACTTTGATTACAGGGGAGATTAAAAAGCGAAGAAATATATTCAGCCTCCACAGTTAAAGCAGTGCCTACAAGCATCGCCAGAAGATTGATCTGTCCAAGACTCAATGACAAATTTTTGTGGCCCTCATACAGATGTAGCTCAATTGTCACGAGATCTTATTCAGATCCTCAAGATATTGCAGAACAAAAAGATAGAGATCTGAATACTGGCTAGAAGATAATCTAGGGACGACAGCAATATTTAGTGCTATATTTTCCTTTTAAAAAACAAAATGAACAATAAACTAATGTTTCTCCTTAAGGCACCAATTTTCATCCATCAAGCATAATAAGCTTTAATATCCAGCAGAAGTGGATTACAGCCCAACTTGTAACAAAAGTTTACAGCCAAGTCCAACATACTTCTAGACAAGATCACATTGAGCAATATTTCTTTCATAGAACACAATAAAGAGAAACAAAAAAACTGTAGAACTCTTAGAATTGCAATTTTTTGAAAAACATCGTTACCCAACAGTCGTTGAATCACATCTTAGGGTGAGTGTGACACGAAGGCTGTTAACAGTATTTGAAATGTTTAGTGTATAATGTTTCCATCCGCACACAGATTTCAAATAGCAGTATAAAATTGAAGTCATGCAATCAAGGAACAAATAAAGCTTAAAGGAAAGATCGATCAAAAGAAGCACAATATAAGTTGATAATAGGAGAATATTATCTGGATCAAATATGGTAAAGATATATTTTCCTTTCTCATTAACTGACTTCTTTCAATGACTATAACAAAAGAATTGGTTTAATTACAAGTGCTAATAGCTGAGGATAACTTATATTTGCAGGTTTTCCCCCAGCAACAGCATTATCATTCCTGTCTAAGTTGATAATTCATGAGTCTATACACTATACTGTCCTCATAGAAGCAAATTCACCTCTGAGAGGTCATCCATAGGTATGTCCAGGCCCGCTGAGTAATGATCTTGCAAACTGTCATCATCGAAGTTCAACAAAGTACTTAAATCTTGAGGCCCACCAAAGTCATCGCCTACATGTAGTTCTATAGAGTCTAATTCATTCAACTTCAAGTTTGTAGTATGTAGTGGTTCCTTGATCTCCTTTGATGAATCCTGAGGAACATCACCATGGGACCTCAACCCTGTGCCTCCCTTTCCACTGCCGCCATTGGCAACCACTTCACCACAAGCTCCAGTTGGATATTCAAGATTAGTTGTTTCTTTAAACTTGTTAACAAATCCATTCCCTGACGTTGCTACCTGAGCTACCTTCTGCTTGGGCTTTGTTTTCGTTTTACGCTCTGCCTTAAAGTTACTCATTGACATACGGCTGGCTTTGGCGACAGAACTTCTGCCAGACTTATCTTTATCTCTTTCTCTTTCACTTCTCTTTCCTTTCACACCCCCCACTTGGGTATTCCCAAGGGTTACTATGGCTCTCAAGGAACCAGGGACACCAACATCATCGAGCAGCACTTCCTTCTTCTTCCCTCGGTTAAATATGGGTCCAGTTTTGGCAAAATCCTGGTCAGGGGGGCAATCAAGCTTTCCAAAAACATCAGATGAACTGCTATGAGTTTTATCGTTATGAAGATCATGCCGCTCAGCGCTGCTAAGAAAGGACCCTGCAAAAACACCATTTTGTAAGTGTAGCTAGTCCAAGAAACTTTTGAAACAGGATGCCATGGTAGACAAATTGCCAAAGTCGTGTAAATCTCAAACCTGTTATCCCAAGCTCTGGGTGAAACTTTTCAGATTCAGGAGGTAAATTTATAGACATTGCAGAGACCCTCATAGATCCTGCAGTGTTGCTAGAGGGAGGTGCAGCAAAAATGACATCTCTAATTGAAGGTTCAGTGAAGCAACTTTTTCCTGTATCTTCAAATATCCGACATCTAGAAAGGGTCCTCTTCATAAAAGCTGTGCCAACTTGTTTTGAAACCCTACTGACCCCACATTTTGAAGCACTACTTCCTCGAGTAGCCTGTAAACATTAGGCACAAGTGAATCTAATGATGCATGACATATAATCGGAATTCATGGAAGGCATATGCTAAGACACTTTCCAATTGAAAAAAAACTATTGCTTACAGCCGAGCATCATTAGAAGCTTAAGGTTGTGTTTGTGTTGTAAAATGTTGGGTATGGGAATATGTGTTGGTATTGGGTTTAGTGAAAAGGTGAAGAGAGAGGTAATTTTTTATAGTTTTTGTAATTTTTTATATTTTTTTATGGGAGAGAGAGAGATTATATTGGAGTATTTTATTAGGAGAGAGATAAAATGTTGGAAATGTTGAGTTTTGCAAACATAGCCTAAGTTTATAATGGGTACTTTCCACTTCACTCTGTTCGCAAAAAGGGATATAAGAAAAGAAAATACAAAATTTACGAGAAGTTAATGCAAAAGTGATATCATTTCGCCAACTATTCCAAACTCCACCTTCCATGAATTCTTGGAGAGAGATCAGTCGCTAGGATATTGTGGCAATAAATTAAGCCCACAAATCCATGACTCCAGCAACCGATAAAAAAAAAGGTGGAGGAGATTGTCACTGATGCATAGGCAAGTATAAACAATGTATTTGCTCATAGTTTCTCTACAGTTTGCCACAAGATAGTTACTTCCCAATATAAATTTTGGCAGAGTGGAAGTTGTCCACTCCGCTGACATAGGCGGAAGAAGTGTTCTGCATTGTAGTACATAGAATTGCTACATGTCAAGACTCTTGTTCACCACTTTTTGAATCAGGTATAAGTAGAGCTTGAAGTTGGCTACTCCACTAGAGTGGAAACGACATACTAAATCAAATAGCATAAATAAAGATACAAAATGTCACTTCCTTTTCAGAATGTGCATGGTGATTTGTTTTCATTCTTCTAAAAGCAAAAGACTAAAACTTCAAATTATTGAAGTCCTAAAGTTTGCCTCTGATATGACATTTCATTAACTAAAACGTTTGCAGTTAGATCAGAAAGTCCAAACATATAAGTTAATGTGTGATCCTCTGGTTGCACCAGTCATCTAGAAAAGCACTAAAACTGTTCTTAGTTCCTAAATCATCATCAATATCTAACTCTATTATTTTTTTTTGATAAGTAAAATATCTAACTCTATTATGAAACATAATAAGGAAAAAATTCAAATAAAATCCTAGGAATAGCTCCGTGCTTAATTTGCTGTTAGAAATTTGAGGGGCTTAATGTCATGGAGGAACCCAATGGGCAATGTAGACGTCAAAATGGGCTTTTCTCATTTATTTATTGGGCCATGTTTGGCATATGAAAATTTTCCTAAATTTTACTCATGGCAAAAATTCTCACTACCAAACATAAACTTTGGAAAATTGTCAGAAAATTCTCAAAATATTTCAGACATGTTGGGTCCACTTTTCCCTTTCTCAATATTCAAAAACTCTTATCAATCCTCTCTCTCCACTTTATAATTATTAAAATATTCCATCAAATCTTCTCTCTCCCCACTTTTTCACCAACTCCCATAAAACTACAAAATTTTCCTACACCAACCAAACCTACTTCAAAATTTTCACTACCTATTCACAAACTCCAATAAAACTTCAATCTACCTAAATTTTCAAACCAACACCAAAACTTTTCAAAATTTCCATTTGCAAAATGTGCCCTTAATTCTGTAACAATTCAAACTTCGTTTCAGCATCAGGTTCTTTCTCAAGTGTGCCCTTTCATCCTCTAACCTTAGGGATTTAAGGTACATATCTTCATTACTTCTGTTACAGTCCCTTTAGCATTATGCCACATTAGGTGCTTTTATGATAGTATTGATTACCAAAAAAATATACATGCATAAGTTCGATTTTAGGGAAGACAGAACCAAACTAAAAAGAAAACCACAGAATAAAATATCATTACCAGCTGCTTTTGGTAAGACAACTCAACAAGCCTGTCCATTGCAACCTGCTCAAGGCGCCTGAAAATTTAAAACACAATATCAACCTTCAACAGAAAAAAAAAAAAACTCATCGATTTCCCCTGTTACCAAAAAGTTTAAATGTCTAATATCTAAAGCAAATTTAAATTACTGAATCTCCTACCGCTCTTCCATTGCGCTTTCGTCAATAGCTTTGATAATTTTCTCCATGTGAACCTTCTTTTTACCAACCTACAAAAGCAGTCACATATAAAATAGGTCTGAAGAATCTTCTGAAAAATGCTAAAGAAAATTCCAAGAATATAATTGATCAATAAAAAGGCAGGAACCAATCTCTCATGGAAGCAAAAAGTACACTCTGTCCCAATTTAAGTTTGTCCCTTCAAAGATTTCCCAAAAGAAGCATCCCCTTTCTAAAATTAGAATACTTTAGCCCTTGATTTTCCATTTATCCTCCCCTTTTTTCTAAAAATACAAACAATACAAAAAAACACTATTCTCCCGAAAAGCTGTTTCACCTATAATTACCCAAAAGACATATTAGGAAGATCACTGTCCCATGATCTTTTTTATTTTTTTTGGGGAAATCTCAACCAAGGCAGTTTGGGACAGGACTATTTCTGCTCAACTTTGTGAGACACTTCAAATTTGGAAGTGCCATCATGAAAGTTGAAAATATTACACACCCAAAAAGAGTAACTCAGAAACATTACCAGCTTGTGAAGCTTTTTCTGTAGTTCAACAATATCTTGATCAATCGTTTCATCCTCTCCATCTGCCAGATCCGGCTGAGACAAGACACCCAAAAGGGGGATCGAAAATATAAATAATTGTTAGTTTTTAGGGAAAAAAATTCCGTCCATGTACATGTGCGCGCGCGCACACACAGGGAGTGAGAGGGAGAGAGAGAGTTATCATGCAAAAAGTCACTACATATTTCTATCATGAAGCTCACATGCAAGTGCCTTAACCATAAGAGGCCCCAAATACGAATTTGGTAAAGAAAAGCTATTTATACACAACAAGAATGCACTGTCATTGCTTTTGTAAATTAAATGCTCACCACTTTCTCTGGATATAGACCAATACTCTGCAGCTCCAGCAACAGTCTATCATCTGGACACATCTGATCATATGAGCAGTCAATGGAGAAGCTTCCACAAGCATTTGTATATTCAGCTAGCAGCCCATCAACACCATTTTCAGAAGACAATGGGAACATTGCACCATCAGAATGCAAAAATTCATGATCTCCCTTGAACAGATCCTCAGTAGATAATTTATTGCCGATTATTGTCCCCCTTGTAAAGTCACTCCTCCCATTACAACAAACTCTGTTGACAGTACATGGCTTCTTAGTTTGAAGACCCAACAAGGAGACAGATCTAGATTCAGTTCTGACCCCGTTTGTATGAACAACATCAACAGGGAGACAGGTATCAATAAGAGAATGACTACTGTCTTGGGCAGACCTATCTCTTTCTCCATTGTTTTCTTCAAATTCTTCAGTTTCATCTTCCACAATCAGAGCTGACAACACTCTCTGGTAGAATGGGGCAACTTTTCTTGTCTTTCCCACATCAAATTTTACAGAAGTAACAATGTTCTGGACTAGATTATCCAGATTGCCAGACTTAGAAGGCCTATTTGACGCATTTTCTTCTTCGAAGCTTCTCTCTTTTTCTTCAGAATCAAGAGCCTGACAAAAAAAAATCTTTCCATGAACTTCTCTGAGGAACAATATAATTTTAGTACCACATGAAGAATTATAAGCCTTTTCAGAAATAAGAATTACATGATCTCAAAGGACATTTTCAGTATGGTCAAAGACTAATGACAATCAGACTTACAATGTCCAATATATGCACACACAACAAAAGCACGCAAAAAGCCTAATATGGTCAATTACGACTAATGACAGCATCAATTAGGATGACTTAGCATGGGTAGGACAGTAAGATGAGATTAAGAGCCGTGATGTTATGGATTGGGTAAGATGTTTGTCAACAAAACCTAATTGTAACTAAATGCTTAGATGATCAAATTGATCTCACATCCCCTCAACACCAAACTATTGTGTCTATCTAACACGCATTCAGGATGTTTGGAAAATTTTTCAAAACACAATTTGTTTCTGTTGCAGCAAAAACTGTTTCGAGAATTTTCTGGGAAGAATTAAATACCATGAAAAGTTATTTGTTAAGATTCATCAACATCAAGAAGAACAAACAAATTACTTCCGTCATGACAGAGGATCTCAGTCACCATTGTTAAATCACAGGATCAATTCAAGAATTTCAGACTCAGTACAAGACGACTATAAGCCCTTGTGCCACAATCTATTTGTAATAATATGAATTCTAAGAATGGATTCTGCCATCATTGCAGCAACACAAAATAAAATGCAGTTCTTATTTACCAACAAACACTAAAAGGACAGATACAACCCTTAAAATTCCCGCAAAAATGACAATGTGTTAATTGGACAAGGTTCTAGACAACCAGAAGTCTCAATGACAAAGACAACAGAAGTATATGTGAGGGACCATTCAAAAACTAATTGCGCTATAACTAAAAGAATGACATCTCTCTAGTTCTCGTTTCTGGCTACCACCTGCTGCTTCAAGTAGGACTCATCCGCTGAGCTGACAAGAGCAAAATATGGGTCCATTTCCTTCCAGAACTGACTTGAAGAGGCAACATCTGCAAAAGTAACCAATATCTTCTCGGATGACAATGCTCATGGAGAAGGAAATACATCTATAGCTATCTGATGAAGCAAAACAAAATCTAGGTCAAACACATACTGCTGGCATCACGAGCATAATTGGCAGCTCCTAAGAGTTCTTCACGATCATCATCTGATTCACCTGGAACATCATATATGGTAGATGGCAACAAAAGAATCAGCTACGAACACATTCCATCTCCTACCTAATTCCTGTATTCTATTTTTCAAATGGGAACAGCAGGAAAGAGAATAATTATGTTTTTTTATGCAAAGTATGGCATAGAGAGAAGAAAATGCAATCGTCATAGATGCATATATCACAAATAAAGTCTATACACCTACACAGAGATAATTACAGGTGCGTACCTAAATTGAATACAAGTTAACTACTCAGAACCAAGTCCAACAGGCAAAACCGTGAAGCAAATATATTTCCAGTTTGGTACTTCTAATATACCAGAGATTTTTTTTATAAGAATATACCAGAGATTATAAAAAGTAAATCTACTCAAATTCGCCAGTTTTAGATATATCCAAATAAAAACTGGCATGTATTTTTTTAAAATTCAAACTTTTGTAGGCAATTCTTGAACCTTCACATGCTCCCAAGACAAGAACAAGACGTGGCCACTGGGAAAGGTAGTTGCTTTAGCCATAATTAATATTTTTTCCTGTTTCTTTTCTGTCAGCTATTATTCTCTCATATGCTTCTTCACCATTTTTTCCACTCAAATTTCTGAGAATATAGTAAAACATATTAGTAGGACTAGTAAAATGCAAAGAATAAATGCTTATGCCAACCTACACACATAGAAATTCGCAATAACAGGAACTATTGTGAGATTTTACCAGCCACATCTGAGGAACCTCCAATTGATGTATGACCAAGACGAGTCAAAGCCTTGCGATCAGACAGTTTCTTTAGAGAAGGACGCCCTGACTTACTGAAAATGTACATGCGCAGATTGAACATAGCAATTATGAAATGTGATTTAACAAGGGGGGAGGAGAAGAAACAGAGAGCATGGAGGGGGGGGGGCGAAAAAGACGGAGAGCAAAATATGATCCCAATGGGAGAGATGTTCAACACCTTCCATTCTTTTCAGAAGCAGGCCTCGTACTTCTAGGTGGTTTTGCTGAGGTTGGAGTGTCCAGTTTCTCTCGCATTGGTGAAATGCTAGCCCTAGAAACTGATGGGCCCCTACCACTCCTTCCTTGTTTATGCACACCATCTCCAGTTTCTTCTTTCTTAGGTAACTTATTCTTCTTTGTAAACAATACAGAAGGAACCCCACTCTCAGTGGAGTTAACCCCTATTTCATCTACTTCAAAACTCCTTGATCCTTTATCCTTCAATCTACTTCCAAGATTTTCACCAGCACCAGATTCTTCACTTTCAGAAAATCCGGCTGGAGATGAGACATGTTCATGTTTCACTTTAAAATTCTTGATGTCATTCCTAGCAGGAAGCAACCCATTGGTCCCAATTGAAGTTACTCTGACACCTAAATCAGATGGTGGGCACAATTCTGACGATATCTGCACATCATCATGGCTTGACACAGGAGACACCACATTTGCTCTTCGGCTGCGAGAGGATTTTTGTGGTCTCTGACCAACCCATTGAGCCATGGCAGGAGAGGATGATCCTGTGGGCAAAGGACGCTTGCGATTGTTAGACCCGCTAACTGCAAGAAATTTTTTTATGCTTGGAGAATGGTCGCAGACTTCATTTGCCCCAGAAGTGCAAGGAAGATTAGGAGATGAATTTCCTGCCATTACAGGGCTAGATCGTGGCATCCGTGGAGCATTTCCCTTAGTCAATGGATTCTGAGTTACTGTATAATCATCCTTGCAAGCACTTAACATGAACAAAGTTATGATAATTCAATCATTAGAATAAGGTTAGATAAATAAAATAATCAAAAAACAACCCTAGTTCAGCTTCAACTGCCTGTCCAAGTAAGATATCAAGAAATAGAAAGATTGATGCTAAAATATGCATACATACTTGTTATTTCCCTTCACCATTGTCCGCTCCTTACGCACAAGAGAAATTCTGTCCGATTCATTCTTAGGAATTGCACGAGCATTTGTAAAAACAGGAAGGGTAGTACCATCTTTGTTAATGCCTCCAATACCATTAGAGGATCCTGATCTGCAAGATATGAAGTTTCAGAAGCTTAATATCACTTTGCAGGAATTACGGACCGGACCGCATTTAAAAAAATAGGACCGGACCGGATCGCAAATCTGGTCCGGTCCGCGGTTCGGTTTTGTTCAGCCCTAATAAAATGCAGTTAACCTGCTGTGAAAAAAGCAATTTATTGCAAAAATCCGTGATTACAACTTACTATCATTATGAATAATCAACGACTTACTAAGCTATTTCAAAACATTGAATTCCCTTATACTGTTCTCTACTTAGAAAATAAGTGATATGTTGGATTGGCACAAACAAAAAACTTAATAAGCAATAGACTCTACTATTGGCTCACTATACAAGACCCCCCCCCCAAAAAAAAACTCATTTCTGGAAAATAATTTGGCACTTGATGAATATAGTGCAGGTTGCCTTACACGTTGTACTGTTCTCTCCTTCTAAGAATTCTATTAAGGTTGCTTTTAATCCATCTCCAGGAAAGTTGCTTAAACTACATGCATGCTCAGTTGATTTGCAAACTTTAAAATTCTTTCATGTTATCCACAAAAATGAATGCTAAATATAAAGCACCATATTAGAGTAGTATACTCTCTTTTCACCACCCAAATTGATTTAAATCGTGGAATCCACGTGGTGTCAAAAGAACTTTGAAACTTACAATGTGGTGGAGGTAGTGGAGGGGGAACTACCATTGCAACATGTTTTGCATCTCGATATAGGAAGCACATACAGCATCTTATTTTTCTGTAATAGTACTATTTTGTCCAGTAGAATCATAAAGAAATCCCACCATTCTTCTTGGTATTGTATTCCCTTATCAAATAAGAATCTATAACTAATGCACAAACTGGAAATATATCAGGATGCCAGAAAAGAAAGTACACATGCCTCAAATCTTGGACATCAGCAGAATGCACAGCCGACCCATTATGATGCATAGCTCGTTTGGGCCCTGTTTCACCATCTATCAGTCTGCTAGAGACAGCACCAATAGATCGTTTCCTTTTCATTTTTATGTCCCACGTTTCCCCTCCAACAGGCAGTCGATGAATCTTTTCTTCAACAATGTCACAACCTTCACCAACATCTTTAACCATATCTCTATCTTTTCCCATGAACATAGGTTGCCTCAACGAGGAATTAGTTCGACCTTCAGCCTAAAGGTTCAACAGAATAAAATGTGAACTATGATAGCCAATAAGATATTAAAGATATGTTGCATAATTTTGGTTAACGGATACACACATTTGAGTAATAATGGTATTTTGAAGCAAATCAACTGCAATTAGTGTAGCATTTAGCACTACGTTAATTGATCTCAAAAGAAGATTCAGTGAATTTTTCATGCTAATTGATACTTCCTATTCTTGCTCCATTGTCAACAGTATGTTGGATCATACACCACTATACTGCTTGTAGGCATTCTGCTTGTGAGTGTGACATGAGCTCCACTCCATCATATCCTCCTCCCTTTTCTAAAGGAGTAACAGTTCTTTCCTGTTGAGACTATTTGTAAGTCACAGAAGCATCCATCGAGTATTAAAGCACGACTTCACCTTTCAAATTGTTCTTAGAAAGGTGTCATTTGAGCTACAGCAAATTGACAAGAAGAAATTTTACACCATTCAAATGGTAAAACCAGAGTGATCCAAGATTTGCAAGCTTTTGTAGCATATACACAACAGTGACACACGAAAAAAGTGTCTGAGAAAATTAAGGAATAACATAAATGCAACAATCATTTACTACCACAGAAAGACCATCAAGAACACTTCATAACTTCAACAAGGTAAGTTAAACTTAGAGATTGAAAATTGAAACAAATTCCATAAGTATTGATGTATACAAACTCGTATCTCTGCAACAGATGAGCGGACTCGCTTATTTAGACCAGCATTTTTAGGCCTCTCTTCCAGTCTTTGGGCCAGAAGGTTTCGCTGAACTCGGTTTCCTATCTTCATGAAGTTTGAACCCCCCGACCTGTCATTTATATGCATATCACCCTGTTGTTGCTTCTTTGAATTTAAAGCTTCGCAATACTTGTCTAATTTGTGTTTGGAATCATCAAGCATTTTTGTCCTGCCCCTGACAAAAAATTATTGCATCGTAAGTCGAGAATGGCTCTCTTTAATGCAAACATCATCACATCCTAGGTTCTCCCAATTCCAAACAAGGTCAATTTATATGCCGCACACAACACAGACAACAATATACATCCTGGCATAGATATGTAGGGGTATACTCCACATACGCACGCACACAATACATATCCTCGGATTGGGTATAACTCCAACTATTTTATTCAAAGATAGACGTTTAGGGTTGTATGCCTGAAATGACATGAACATTGGATAGCCTGAAGAATGAATTTGTATTTCAGAAAACCTAAAATTACCTGGCCTCAATAGAGCCATCTCGTACATCTGCTCTAATTCGTTTTAGGTCCTCTATAGCTACTGGATGTGGAGACTTTACTTTAGCAACTCCAAAAGAATTGTCTTCCACAGTGCTCCCAAAGGAAATTCCCAGTACTCTCCTCAACTCACTTGATCGAGTATATTTTTGGTCTCCCATTGAAATAGGATCCAATGTCAGACACTCAGATAGCGGAGGCAAATCCCCTGCTGACATCGCACTCCCCCGGGAACTATTACTAGAACCAAAAGCATGACTATCTCCACCTTTACGGAAGTTTCCTGACCTATCAAAATCAACAGTAGTGTAACTCCCCCTCTGCACGTTTTTATAGCCCCCCGGACAAGCATATTCCTCAGGACTAGCTGAACATGACTCAAACCTCACATTTCCAGCCATTGACCAAACTCAATCGAACCAACTAAACAGAGAAAGATTTCTCTTTCACTCTGGTGGCTTGAGAAACCTAAGGCAGTAACCAAATGAAACCTGTCATAAAAAAAGTCAGGAATCCAAAAATAAGTGTTAGTATAAATGCAAACAGATTGTCTCTTCAAAACCAATGAGCTAGAATTAGTTTGCTCGAATTTCTAGCTTTGGACCAGAAAATTTCAGCACTCTACACTTAATCAGCTAAGAATGGGGGAACATATTTTATAGAATTAAGCAATTATCTAGGGACTGTGAGAAATACATCAATGAACTAACTAAACACCTGTCAGGTAGCTGAAAAAAAAATCAAAATTTGAGCACATCGGACTTCAATTCTTGTTTCCCAAAAAAACACCTACTTCAACTTTGCGAAAACTTAGTTAAGTACATTCAAGTAAAAGTATCCTTTTTTTTATATAAGTAATTCAAGTAAAAGTATCCTTTCCTAGTGATATTCCAAATACGTCAAGAACTGATAGGTCAGAGTTTAGTTTCTTTCCCTTCCTCTTATTCTCTCAAAAAACGGACGAACCTTACGCAACAAAAGCAACTGTGGAACTACAGTTACCAGCAACAAAATATACAGCCGCTGGAAAGCACGGAGTAAGTCAGTTAGCATTGAGGTAAGCAGTCAGTATCTAGAGTACAAACAACCTGAAGTACAATTACCACAACACCATATGCTACTGCTGAAACACGGAGTAAGTCCGCGGACATTGACGAAGGCAGGAACGAAGGCAGGCAGTACATAGAGTTCAACCAACCCAAGAAAACAAACACACACAGAGAGAGAGAGAGAGAGACATTGCTTTAAAGTATATAAAAATACATTCAAATTATGCAGACTGACAAAAGCCTAAAAAAACAGAAACAAAGCCGCCGAGATTGAAAAATTCGAAAAGCACCAAGAATTAGAAAACTTCGAAACCCTAAATCAAGCAAACAATTCTAGGGTTTCTCCAAAAATTTCCGAATTGCATCCATAGAAACCCCTTAAAACGGCACAGATCGAGGGCATGAAGCTAAAGAGAGTTGAAACGTGACGGAGACATACCGGCATTGACCGATCGAACGGGGAAATCGAATTGCGCAGAGAGAGAGAGACGGACGATAAAGAGCTATATGGTCTAATTCGGTTCGTTTTGGTTTCAAGAACAGTCGTCGTGGAGATTCTCAGAGAGGGATAGATAGAGAAATTCTGAGGGTCCCGCACAAAATATAGTGGGGTCCTAGGGTAAGTAGGAGAATACACAGTGCCACTAAAATCAGGGCCGTTTGTCAGGTTTTTGTAATATTGAGACGTTTGTAAGTTATCAAAACGTTTTTACCCACTTTTTTACCAATTTTAATATTTTTTTATTAATCTTAATAATTTTTTATCAATTTCACTACCTTTTCATCAATCTAAATAATTTTTTACAAACTTCAACAATTTTTAACTAACTTTTCACCGATCCTAAGAAAATCTGTACTATTTCTAAAAAATCACAAAAATAAAAACTGTTTTGAGAACTAAACCAAACATAGTCGCTGGTTTTGAAAGAAAATGGTTGAATTTTGGGAATAATGTGAATATTTAAGTGATATTTGAGTTTTATTGGTATGCAAGTAAAAGTTGTATTGATATGAGTAAAAAATATAATATTTAGTTGTATTGTCATATGTGTAGGAGTAATGTTAAGAATATAAATTTAAAAAGTTAAATTCAAATTCTATAATTTTTAAGGGAAGGCTTTGGAAGCAAGCAGCGTACCTGCAATTTTTTTTCCTCAGCAACAGTTACTTGCAATTTAACAATCTTTCGGTGTTAAAATTAAAAATTGATGAAAAAAAAAATTATTTGAAAGAATTTTTTATATTTATTATGATAAAAAATAATTTGATAGAAAAATAATAAAAAAATATAAATTAATTTCATATAAAATATAAAATATATTAAAATTATTTTATTATATTATCATTTTATAAGATTATAATTTTAATAAACAACCTTAACCAGATAAAGATATGCCACGTCAATAAGTAATTAACACCTCATCAAACAGATCTCTCTTGTTAACCCTAGCCCGGAAACGCCATTAACACGAACGCATCAGAAGATAACTGCTGACTTCCCGCTAATTTGCTGACTTCCCCCTAATTTGCTGACTTGTTTTCAGTTCCACGTGGCATTTGAACAGTGCCACCTCATCACATTTTACGAATTGCGGCCTTCCAACTGTGGAAGAAAGTTACGGTCCCGTTGAATCTATGGGCGGGCTTAGACCGACCTGTTGTACCGGGAATATACTTTTTCTTTCACTCTTTTTTGTCTTTTATCTTCCCTTAATAATATTTTGTCTTTTCTCCACTTGAATTTATGATCTCTTACATGACGACTGACGTTTAGCACAGAATTGCATATGAGCATGACTGAATTAATAACCAAAATATATTACGCCCTAAAGTATGACTTTTAGGGATACATATACTCTTTACTCAGTAATTTATAAGGATTTTGGTGCATCACAAGTTAAATTTAACACGTTGCACTTTCCAAGTGATGGAGACTAATATTTTGAACCAAGTGCTTATCTTATTGTGCTTAGTTCCAAAATTATGATGTAGCATAGGTTATCTTTTTTTATCTAATTGTTGTTTATTTAAATTGAAAAAGTTGTTGGAATATTTTGGAGTCCAATAAATTGGGTATATAAATATATAATATATTTCTCTATTTTCTTTTTTTCTAGAATGGCAGTCAATGAGGTTTATTTTCTTGACCGTCACCATAGAAATTTTAGAGCCAAAATGTTCATATCAAGCCATAAGTACCACGGGAACAATCACTATAACCTAACAAAAGTGCAGTTAATTTTAAAGGTAGGAGTTCAATCTGCAAAATTACCTTTTTTTTTAATCTACAATCATTCGAGTTATAATTAATTGCTAGAAGTCACGATTATGTAAAAAGATGTTGGATCAAACGTTGTCTAACTCATTAAAATGATTTGTCATTATTTTCTTCTCCGAATATATGTTTACCATACTTGCTCATAAAAACACCAAGAAAATAGAAATCACTATTAAATAAAATCACTATTTTTAATAAAGAAATGCAGAAACAAATACCATTTATTATAAAAGGGTTGAAGAAAGTGAAGGTGTAATATAACGGCCAAGAAAGAGTCACATATCGGCTCCGATTCTAAAAACGTCAGTAAATATTAATTTTGAAACTCGGAATCGTGTTCATGTTTGCATTTAGAAATTTTTGGTGTAATTATAATATTTGAAGTCGATTTAGAGTTTTATTGAATTTTATAA
This sequence comes from Myrica gale, assembly GCA_963930655.1. Taxonomy (NCBI): domain Eukaryota; kingdom Viridiplantae; phylum Streptophyta; class Magnoliopsida; order Fagales; family Myricaceae; genus Myrica; species Myrica gale. The sequence continues at coordinate 4,386,559 of OZ005607.1, forward strand.
ACAAAAAAAGTGAAAATTTTGAAATATATTTGATAGATGTTAGAAATTTTAATTTTAGTGTGATAGGTAAAATAACGAAAAGAGATGATTTGATTGTAATTTTTTTCTAACTTTGACGAAGAGATGATTTGATGTCGTGATAGTAATGATTTTAAAGTTATTATTATTATTATTATTTCCAAAAAATAATAAAAAATTGTTGCGAACTCTAGAATTGGTGTGAAAATCAAAATAATTGTAAATTTATTTGACAGAAAAATTTCGATTGGTCATATTTGGCATTGAGAATTGTTTAATAGAAATGTTTTTGGATAAAATGCTCTTGCGTAGACAACTAAATATGATTAGGGCTGAACAAAATTGGACCGAATTTATTAATATAAATAAAAATATATTTTTATATTTTTCAATACAAATTATAAACTTAAAAAGTTTAGTTTTAACATAAACTACAACTCTATATTTTTATAAGTCATTCTCCTTCGAAATTAACCTATTTTTTTAAAAATAAAAAATAAAATTGATCCGGACCGGACCGCAACACTTATAAGTGATCCGGTCCGATCATCCATATAAGCATAACAGGAAATTAGGTCAAAAAAATTGGACCGATATTTAGTTATGCAGCCCTAAACGTGACTACAAATATGTCTAATTTTGACTACGATGTTTGGAGTCAAAATTTTGAATATAAAAACCGGTGAAAAATTAAAAAAATGTATGTCCCGTCCAATCATCCATTTTCCTTTTTTTTCTTCAGAAAAACAAAAGAGTAGCAAGTGTAACCTCCATCGCCTTCGATCTGTTACCAGAAAAATACATCAGTGCATGGGTGTTCCTCCTTCTAACCAAACCAATGAGTGTCAGCTCAGTTATGTGGGAGGAGCTCTGACCCGGACCCCAGATAAGGGGCATGTTTGAGTCCCAATTAATTGAGCTCAAAATTTTAGGTTTACTACTAAAAAATTCACCACATAATTTTTTAATATTATAATATTTATTAAAAATCTTCTATCTCTTCACTTTTTTACCAACTTCCATAACATTTCTTTACTTTATAATATTTCCCAAACCCCAATACCCAAAATTTTCACCCTCAAACATACCCAAGGTCACAACAGGACAGAACAAATCTATAATTCCGTCTGAGTCCCTTACACATGCCATCCGACGTGGTCTCCAACCAGCTCTCGGCGCCCTCCCAACCGAGTGACGCAACAAGCACCTAACCCACCCCTCCAATATATATATACATGCCACATGGGTACATATCCACACTTTACTCTTGCCGCACTGCAAAGTCCAATTTGCTTCGCAACGTCACCTTCAACTCACCGTTTCAATGGCTCTCGCGAACACCGGTTTCTTCTCCTCGTCCTTTTCCCTGCGTCGATCTGGCGTTTCTGGTCTCGATTTCGCTTCACAGCTCTCTCCGCACGAGTCACTCAACGTTTTCCCAGTGCTCTACAAGTGCACCGGACCTGGACTCGCTCTCTCCAGGAAAAAGTAAGACACAACATCCGATTTTTCCTTCGCTTGCTGTTTATGTCAAGAAAATGTTCGCAATCCGAAATAGAAGGAAAAAGTTAGTACTTATTGTCTTGGAAGGTAGAAATCGGAAGCCTCGGTTGTTCAAATCATCAATATATTGGCCTAGCAAAACTGAACCTCCGTTTGAATGACATAGGATCAAACCGTTTGGCTTCTTTTTTGAAAATTTATTTTGTGCTCCTTGTATTATTAGCAACGAACAGGGATGAGTGTACTCTGCGGTGAAATTCACTTTGATTGAAGTGGTTTCCCTTCATACTTTCAATGATCAGATAATAGATCACATCAAAAAGAAAATTCTTGGATCTGGAAGCTCAACAACTTCACTTGTGTTTGCCCCAGAGAAAATGCTTAATTGTTTGTTGGGTCACAGAGCAAAGGAAAAAGAAAAAACGAGGATTACGACATATGGTTCTCTTTTATGTTTTCGAGAAAAAGGAAGTCTCAAGTCAACTGCAGTAACAGTATGTTTTAGTCTTAGGGTGGGTTTGCTAACTAAAATTTTAACACTAAAAGATTACTATATAATATATTTCTCTCAATCACATCATTACTTTTCACAATAACAAATACTAAAAATAATCTCTCTCATCACTTTTTCATCAAATCCAATACCCTAAAATTTTAACATACAAACACAACCTAGTTGTATGAACTATTTGGAGACTGCTCATTTGAAAAAAAATACCACCAAAACTTCGAGTCAATTTTGTTACCCTTGCACTCTGCAGCAACCAAAAGCACTGTGTTTTAAATCTTTGATTTTTAGGCAACAAGATGTTAAGACCATGTCGTCTGAGCTTACTAAAATTATTGAAAAACCACTAGAAAAGAGTGTATTTTTCTTCTCTCCTTTTTGTCCTGTTTGTTGACGGCCAATGGCTCTTGACAAATTTTGTCTGTGCACGGGGATAAACTTTATTCTATTTGAAGTTGTCCTGTTTTCGCACTCCACTGTATTTATCAAGAATACAACTGATCTCAGTATTTGGAATTGGCTTAGGTTAAAAGGCATCTGAAATATATTTTTTCTGTTTCTTTCTCCAACCGAAAATTGGTTTATGGATGGTTCTCTTCACTCTTATTGTTACAAGATATTAAATGTTATGCATGTGAAATAGGAGAGAATTGGTTTATGTCTTCTGAGGTTTTTGGGTTTGGTTTACCTTGTTCACTGATCTTGTCTTTGCACTCTTCTTTGACAGTCACTGGACTAATTGTCTGATCATTTATTGTGGCCATATTATACAATATGTGATCCTTGTGTGGTCCAATTCTGATTTTCTTTATATGATAATGTGAGAGGATGACCCTGAATCATTTTGTCATCTAATATTTTTTTGATCGGTTATGCAGCGACATTTTGCACGCATCCACTGATGGTTTAAATTCAGTTGGTTTAACCTCATTGGTTAGTAAGATGATTCTTTCCAGAACAGTAGTTTCATCATCACATTGGGTTCTATGAGTAATTTTATACTGTAAGATGATTTCTTCCAGAATACTACTTCGATCGTGACAGTGGTTCGATAGGTCATCTAATACTGTAGGATGATTCCTTTCAGAACACATTACGTTTGGTTCTCCAATGGATTTAGTACCGTTATGGAATTGTCTATGATTTGTTCTATTGTTTCCATGTTACTGTCTTGGACTACTGAAGAATTAGTTGAGGACAAGAATGCCCCATTAATGGAACCCCTTGTGATTTTGAGTACTGTATGGACACCACAAAGGATTGTATGGACATGCTTGCATTGAAAGATCTTGTTGAAAATTCAATTTTTTCCTGAGTTATTTGTTTTTTCCATACGTGAAAGCCAATTCTTGTGGAATATCAAGGGTGTGGATGGAATTATTAAAGTGAGGAATGTGATACAATCCTAATTGCAGCACAGGAAAATGAAATGACACACTTCCTGCATAACTTGAAAAATCGCTTTCTCCTCACTCACTTCTTCTCTGGTTCAATCCCTTAGTCACTGCCACTTTTCTTTGCCGAGTCATCCTTATGCACCAACATCTTCTCTTCGTTTGGGTGGGCGATAATACCTGAATGATTTTGTGAGTGGGATATATTCATTTGTGGAAGTTTTTGCAAATAATCCTTTCTTGAGGTGGGGCATGTGAGTCTTACCAAAGCATATTAATTTGGACCAAAGGCCACTTCGAGAATGTTTGTTAATTCAGGTGGCCAAAATGACTTACGACCTATGATTTTATTATCTGATCTGTATGCATTTTTTTCTTGTATGCAAGTTGGAATTTGGTTTGCAGATAAATTGTGAGAATGGCATCATATATTGTTCTAGACTTCTAGTATGGCTTAAGCTTTTCTTGTAAAAATAAACTACTGTAAAATTAATTGGATGACTGGAAATGCAGAATTTTGATCACGATGTTGATTATGTCCCTATGCCAATAGTTCTGATAGATCAAGATTCAGATTCTGATGCGACAATTGTACAGCTCAGCTTTGGAGATCGCCTGGGAGCTCACATTGACACGGTAAAGTGGCTGCAACTTATGGCATTCACACTCTCTGAAGAAGAATTTGTATCTAATTAAATACATCATTAATCCTTGTATCACTATTAATAGAATCCTGCATGTGGTACTCTGTTATGGAACCTAATTTTCTCACTTGAGTTTTTTAGAAAATTGCTAGCAGATTCTCCAATAGGGTCACATTTTGTTCTGGAATTCCACACCTTAGGGAATCAGTACATCTGGTCAGGATTATCGATGAAGAACACATCAACCTGACCATCTGAATTTTTTGTCTTTGCTCAGAAGTTCGGAATCACCAAATGGTTTCTTTGGGTTTTTACATTCGAAGGTTTGGAGGAGAGGAGTGATGGATAGTGATGGATAAGTTGATATGGACGAGTTCTAAAAATGGTGTCTTCTCAGTTAAATCAATGTATCCTCTTTCTTCTTGGTGGCTCCAGCGTGGATTTTCCTTGGCGTCAATGATGGAAGAACTGGGTTCCCCCAGAGTTGCCTTCTTCGTTTGGGAGCTACTTATGGGAAGATCCTGACCATTGATAACTTAAGGAGAAGAGGCATTTGCTTGATCAAGTGGTGTTACTTATGTAAGAGCGAAGGAGAATTGGTTAATCATATCCTTCTCTATTGCTCGGTGGCAAGAGGGTTGTGGGCGCATGTGCTGAGCATCCTTAACTTTGTCTGGGTTATGCCAGGAAGGTGATTGATATGTTGTATTGTTGGAGGAGGAAGTTTAAGGATCCAATTGCTTTGGCCATATGGAAGATGAGGAATAACAAATGTTTTAAGGATAGAACATTGTCTTTGGATAGGTTGAGGGGCGCTATGTTGAATTCTCTTTTCCTGTGGGCTAACACGGCTTTAGGGTGCCCTTTTGTGGATTTTCCGGATTTTTTAAGGTTTTTAGCTTGTATGCTCTAATTGTATCAATATAGTCTCTTGTACTGCCAAAACTTTTCGTTTCTTCATTAATAAAGCTTAACTTATTTATCAAAAAAAAGGTATATTAGAATCTGTGATGTTAGTGACCTTCACTCCTCTGTCTTTCTACTGTTATTTTCCCTTACCTTCTATTTATTTAAGAGCAAACACTTAGTTGTAAAATATAATTTAGTGTCACTAATCATGATTTTCAAGGAATTGAGGCCTCATGAGAGGTCAGAGCTGAGCAAATGCTCTGTATTTTTTTTAGTTATCTTAGTTCTAGTATATTCTTCATAGTTGTTTAAGTTAGTGACTTGCCTTGTTTGTTTTGCTAGGGCAGATGAAAGCTTTGAAAGACTTGGGACTGGATGTGTCAAAGGGAACTGTTACCACCGAGGGTTCAGTGAAAAAAACAAAATTTTTCATCACGCGATTGTAAGTACTTCTTTTGGCATCTCCTTAATGGTACTTTGCCAATGTTTGTTCCATATAGGTTTTGAGAAGAAAACTTTGAAGGTCTGTGGAATGTTCTGAATGGTTTTTCCTCCACATATTCTGCAAAATTGTTAAAAGCAATCCCAAATGTAGCAGCTTAGAGTGTTGAACTAGTTGCACCATCTTCTATGACTTTAAGCAATGGTTTTTGTTGTGTTTGCATCAAGAACCTAGAAGGAGAACTAATTAGGGGATTTAACAGGATGCTTTAAATGGTTTTCTAACCTGTAGATGTTTTCAACCGTTGACATTCAAATTCTTAAAAATTTACATCAGCCCTGCAGTCTTGTTGGTCCACTGTTACTTGTTTATTGGAAGTTTCTCGCATTTACGCATGGAATTTGCTAATGCTAGGGACTCTGGGCGCAAAGTTGAAGATCCTGATATGTTAGAGAGAATTCGACTTACCATCATTAACAATCTTTTGAAATATCATCCAGTGAGTATGATAAAGATACTTTATTTGCCTTTTTATGTTGTTCCTTGGAAGTTTGCATAGACACATGTTGGAGAATGTTCATCCTCAGTTATCTTACATTTCTTACAAAAGGGAGTCTGTTATCTTCAAAACTCACGTTACTTTCTTAATTTCTGGTAGGAATCAAGTGTGCAACTTGCTATGGGCGAGGCTTTTGGAATAAAAGCACCAGAGAAAAAGGTAACTTCTTGAAGATATCATTCTATCTTTATTATTTTATCTTTTGTCATGATTTGTTTCTTCCCTTTCTTCTACATTGGGCATGCTTTTTGGAGATCAAACTTCCAATCCAGATTCTTGTGTAGTGTTACATTTATTTGGGGTGCAAATACTTGTAGAGGATTTATCATCTTTTCCTAGACTCAGGCATTTGTTGATGGCATATGTCTTTGTCATGATAACACTTGCTATATCTATGCCCATAGGGCTTCAGAACATTTGGACTGAATAGATGAATCTTAATGCAGCAGGTAAGTAGCCAACTGATGCTTTATTGTACTATTCAGATTGCAGAAATGCTGGTCTCCTTTCGATTGGTCAATGGTGATTCTAGTAACAAAACAACACCTTTTATTTTTAACTAAACAACATCTAGAGTAATTGTTTCCAATTCTAACCTGCAAAAATGGTTGTGTTGTGCATGTCTTTCTGGACATATGTGGTTATGCATATGAATAGTAGTGAGCTGATCAACCTATTTTTATAGAGAAAACTTGAGAGACTCCGGATCTGTCTTTAGAACAGAGTGGAAGACCATTTTTTGTTGGTTTTGAGTTTTGAGAGACAGTTATCCCTCCTTATGGTTTACCCTAAAATGGTTGAAGGGTACTTAGGGCGAGGTTGATTCCAACCCCGTCGGTAGCTATTTTAGCTTTCTCTTTTCAATATATTTTAGATGTTCCAATACTTCTTTGCCAATTACCTTTTAGTTTGCCTTTAGCTACTACTTTTTCCTAATTTACTCCCAATGCTAGTAGTCAATGTGCCTCTTGATTTGACATTGTTATCAATCTGTTCCAGTCAAGGTTGTTCTATTTTACAAGTGTGGAGGTGGTCTGAGTTCCTGTTTCCGAATCTTTTTGTTGCATGTGAACATATTTTTGTAATGGAATAATGAGAGCCTCTCCAATTGTTGACAATGAGGGGCCAATGAGGGAGGAGATGGAGTTGGTTCCTCCGTGTTGGGGCTCCCTGTGGTGACTGGGCTGTCGGATGGGTCAGTGGCTTTTGCGGATAAGAGCCTGCTTTGTGTTGAGAGCTCATTTGGACAAGATCTTCAGTCACATTGTCTGGTGACGGAGGATGAAAAGTTTCTACTCGATACCGCGAGGGAACTGGTGAATGTAGACCCTTGGCGGTCCGTTTTCCTAGTGAGGATTTGGCGGGGAATTCTCCGGAGTGGGTCTTAGATATGGTTTCCTCTGTTGGACATTTGGTTGGGGTGTCGTGTGACAGTCACGAGGAGGAGCTGAGGAATCTCTTTGCTGCGTTGGAGAGATATAAGGTGCAGCTTAGTTCAAAAAAGTCTAGAAAATCAGGGGGCAAGATGTTAAGGGAGTTGCAGGGTTTGAACTCTTCGGTTAACTATGAAGGGTCTTCTTCGATTGCTTGGAAGACTAAGAACAAAGGGTGGACATTGTCTTTGATTAAAGGCTGCCAATAATCTTGAGCTGGACTGTTAGGGGGTTGAAGATAAGACAAAGTGTAGTAGGGTGGAGACTCTTTTGAGCTGGACTGTTAGGGGGTTGATGATAACGCAAAGTGTAGTAGGGCTCCTAGGGCTTTGATTGGGCGGTTGTGGGGAGGGGCTCAGGTTTGTTGGCTTTGTTTGGCGGCTGTTGGCAGAGCTCGGGTGCAATGAGACTGTGGATCATATCTTCCTGTATTGCCCAGTGGTTAAGGACAACTTAAGGAGGAGGGGCCTTTATTGCTTGATTGGTGCTTCTTGTGCAACTGAGAGGAGGAGTCTGTGCAATTGAGGGGTGGGATAGAAGCCCTAGTAGGGCTCCTAGGGCTTTCATTGGGCGGTGGTGGGGAGGGGCTCAGGTTTGTTGGCAGAGGTCGGGTGCGGTTGACTGTGAATCATATCTTCCTGCATAGCCCAGTGGCTAAGGACAACTTAAGGATGAAGGGCCTTTTCTTCCTTGATTGGTGCTTCTTGTGCAATTGCTAGTGGCTAGAGGGTTGTGGGCATATTTGTCTTTGGGCCTTTGTGTTGTTGGGTTCCCTCTTCTGGTTTTCCGTTTTTTCTTAGATTTCTAGTTTATTTGTGTTAGGGGTTTTCAATATATTCTCTTGTACTTGTTGACTTCATTGTTGTGTGTTGCCTGTTTTTCTTCTCTTTAATAAGATTGACTTATAAAAAAAATTGCTGAGTTAGACAAAAAGAGAAGAAACTTGAACAAAAAAAGATTTGAAAATGGTGGGTGTCCACTAATGGCCATACTCGGGCGTGTGTGCATACACAAAAAAATTCAAATGGGGTTAAAGGTATTCACGTAATTGAATAAAAGCCATCTTAAATTAAAGCAGGGAAGCATATTCGTACACATATACACATGCACGTGTAGATAGTTTTCTTTTATGAATGTGGTAATTCTGAAGCATTCTACGTCCCCTGATGGGAAATTTCGAAATATATAGTGTGGTTGACTGAAAATTACAGAAGGAACAACAATACATTCTTGTATGAGTGATCCATCAATTCCCCTCCGGGCCTATGTATGGATCTATCTATCTGAATGCGTGTGTGTCTGTGTGGGTATTCTTGGATTCGACTACAGACCTTTCTCGTAAGAGAGCAGTCTCTGAGCAAGCATCTGCGATGTCAAAATTTTTATGGCTTAGTACTGTTTTGTTGATGGAATGGTGTAATTATATTCCTTAGCTGGACAAAATACAATTCCATGAATGAGCAAAATGAAACAGGACCTAATCAGAGAAGTAAATTTATAATACACTGGCCATCAGTGGGTTGTTTCATGGGTTAACAAACTTTCATTTCATGTGCTTTTAATGACCTTATGGAGTTGAGTTGAAGTTTGTGATTTTGTTATGCAGCTTGATGTTGACATTGCAACTCACATTCAAGTAAAGGAAGATGGACCAAAGAGGAGGTTTGCTACTTGTGATTTGGTTGTCATGTATTATTAACACTTTATGTTTCCTCTTCTGAGTCCACCTTCGCATCACCAACCTGTTGGGAGATCATAATCTGAACGTAGTTTGAACGTATGAGCAAAGAATGGGTGCATCGATTATCCTCTTAATTATGAATTTTGCTTCCCAATTTACAGCTTACTTTACATAGAGACAGCAGATAGACCTGGATTACTAGTAGAAATCATCAGAATTATTGCTGATATTAACATTGATGTGGAATCAGCGGAAATCGAAACGGAAGTATGCACTATCCCACCGCTCTCTCTAACATGCATACACACATTTATTATGATCAAATTTGACACTCATCTTACAGGGACTGGTAGCCAAAGATAAGTTTCATGTCTGCTATAGAGGGGCAGTGTTAAACAGTTCCTTGTCTCAGGTAAAATTTCCTTGCCGTTGCGAAGCAAATCCTTCATCTTGTAATGGTTCGAGTTTGGGAAAAATACATTTTTGGTCCACTGACTATTAGGGTTCTGACACTTTGCACCCAAAATTATTAATTTTGTTATATTTCAGCTCTCAATGACCAACCGGTTATACTTTGCACTCCCAACCATTAATTTAGGCGAAAATTGTTATTTCAGTTAAGTGAACTGACAAATTTATCACTATACAATATATAATTATAAAAACAATTATGAGGGTAAAATCATCATTTCACCGAATCGAAATAGCAATTTCCATCCAAGTTAATGGTCGGGGGTGCAAAGTGTAAACGATTGGTAGTTGATGGGTGAAATGTAATGAAATCGATAGTCTGGGGTGCAAAGTATCAGAACCCCAATAGCCGGGGGGTGAGAAATGTATTTAACCCCTTCAAGTTTTTATATCCTCCAAATGATTAAGCCATTTAATATGAAAATTTTGGTATGCAATCTATCACATTTCCCCAGCTCATTCTAATGTATTCAAATATGCAGGTGTTGGTTAATTGTCTGCGTTATTATCTCCGAAGGCCAGAAACAGATATAGATAGCTACTAATTCACTAATTCCCCCGATGTACTGCTTTGTGGCTCTAAACGAAGTGTAACAGTTGTTGTATCAAATCACCCTTGAGCTATGAAAGCCTCCTGTTTCAGTTGTGTGCGCTTCAAGAAAGATAAGCTATGGTGATTTGATTGTATTTTGGGAGGCCTTTGTAAACACATGCCAGTGACTCCCTTCTACTTTGCTTGAAAACGACTGGTACAGATATTAAACGGATTATTATAACCAGGTATGTTTGCTTTCCTGTCCCATGCCCCGATTACTAAATGCTTATTTGCAGATAAAGAATGGAAACTAAAAGCAAAGCTCTGAAGAATGAATAGAAATTATAATCAAATAATAAAAATTTTCACACAAATTTGAATGTTTTTTTTCATTAACTTTTAATACTTTTTCATTAGAAAAAAAAAATTACATCAAACTTTCTTCTTGCGTTTTAATAATCTCTATTATTTTTTTATTATCAAATCTTCTTCAACAATAAAAATCATTTTACAATTAAACATTTTTAAATTTTTTCAACAAACCAAAAGTAACTTTCATTTTTTTTTTTGTTGCTAAAAACTCAAAATTCGTAAAACTTACGCTTGCCAAACATCACCTTAAAACTGTATTAAGTTGTATGCATTCAGTTGTATAAGACAGGAAAATTGGAGGACGCTTTGTCTAAAACCCTCGTTAAATTAAGGATCTAATTGGTTTCCTTTCTTGGTCCTCTAGTCGCGAGAGACATGGAGCCCCGGTTTCCTTTCTTGCTCCGCTAGTTGTGAGAGACATAGAGCTCCATGTCCCAAAACATGTCCCCTTTGAACTTTCCATTAGTCAAGAGCTCAATTACTCAGAAGTCAGAACCATGACAAAGAAAAAAGTGCAGTGTTCAGGGGAGGGATTAGTTTGCATTCTCTCTTTGGATATACGCGTTATGCAATAATTTAAGCCACGAACACAGCTCATCCTCACTTTAAACCAACTTACCCACTAACTAGAAGCTGCTAAAAGGCAAAAGCAAAACCGCTGTTGGTGGATGTTATCTTTTGGGACAACGAATCCTCTCTATCTTTATCCTCAAGCAAAGTACACCAAGAACAAGTGACTTCCTATATTGTGGCAAGAAAAAGTTGTTCTTCAGCTAAGCCTCAAGCTTTTCCTTGTTGATGCAGCAAATTGCACAAGTTAGATTGTGCTTTTTCAGTTACCCTGCCACTTGATTGAGCATTTTGCTTGTATTTGGTCTGTGGCATAAAGCTACTCTGGTTCCTGTAAATCCAATTCTTTAGATCCTATAACCAAGTGTTAGAGGAAGATGCAGATAATCAGTTGTATTAGTCCTTGTTCTGCTCCACAGCCATATGGTCTTTGCTTCTGACCCAGATCCTGTCCTAGACTTCTGCATAGTCACCACCAAAGAATCTGCAAGCAGTAAGCCGTCATGCAAGAACTCATCAGCTGTCACAGTGGAAGATTTCACCTTCTCTGGCATAAAATTTCCCGGAAACTATAGCCAAACTGGCTTTTCAGCCATGTCAGTGAACTCAAATGTCTTTCCTGGTTTAAACTCGCTTGGCATGTCATTTGTAAGAGCAGACTTTGATGTTGGTGGCATCAATGCGCCATATTTCCATCCTAGAGCAACTAAGACTGCATTTGTGCTGGAGGGAAGGATTTATTCAGGATTTGTTGACACAAGTAACCGGGTTTTCGCAAAAGTGGTTGAAAAAGGCGAGGTCATAGTGTTCCCCAGAGATCTAGTACACTTCCAGATGAATGTCGGAGATACACCAACAACTTTTTTGGGCAGTTTCAATAGCCAAAACCCGGGCTTGCAGAAAATCCCAGCTGCAATTTTTGGATCTGGAATCAGAGAAGACCTTTTGGAGAAGGCGTTTGGATTAAGTGCCAACGAGATCGCCAAGTTGATGAGGAGGTTTGTTCCCCATTGATTGAGCGGGAGAGCAGATGCAGTCATGTCAACTTATTTGATAAATACTTTAAGTGCAGCATGTTTTATGTGAAAGTTTTGATTAGTGCAATTTTGGTGAATGTTAATGGGCAAATTTCATATTTGGTCCTGCTTGTTGATTAATAAAAGTAACATATGATTTAATGAGGCAGGATCTGCAGGCTCTCTAACTTGGTTTCTGTTTGATTTCCCTTCTTGATGTGGAGCACTTGACAAATCTTCTAGAATATATTGTAGACGGGCATCTGTTCAGAGGGTGAAATTGGGGGTTCTAAGTTTTCCATTAGCAATGGGAAAAACGACAGAAAAAGCCTTATCATTGTCAGGAATATTACCCCTTCGACTACATTTTATTTGTCACGATTTTTAAGACAAATTTCAGTTGAAACATCGGTTAGGTAATTCATAATTTTCACTCTAAAGACTCATAACTTTTTGAATCTCCTGTTATATTCGCAAAGGATTATACTTATCATTCATTTTTTTCCCTGATGAATGCTGATAGACAGTTTTCCGTTTGTACTCAGTTTCTTTCTCATAATATGCTTTGTTCTCGAGAGACAGGTGGTTTACAGGCCGCCATTATCCATTTCTTATGCTTAAAGTACCTCATTTTGTCAGGTTACTGAAAATTCAATTAGGCTTATGTATGACACTGAAAAACAGTATAACTTATATGGTCTTCAAAGCCACCGGCAGGAATTTTCTCCCACGTAGGAAAAATAAAGGAAAAGCACCAGCAATCACCATCAGACATCATCATTTCTGAGTAGGCCATGGCTCTAAAAGCTACACTGAAAATCAATTCTCTTGAGTAGTTTTCAAGGACTATTTCTCCATGTGCATGTTCCAAGCCATAACTACCCATCATTCTGGCATGCCCCGAATGTCATGTCATGCGCTCCTTCGTGAAGCAAAGGGTTACAAAATTTATTTGAGTTTTCTTTACAAAAGTTTGAATAGGGTAAAAGAATGCAGCAAACTTATTTACTGACTCTCGGTGTATCTAAAATAGAACACATTGTTCAACATCTTTTGGAAATCTGAGTCACATTGCAGACAAATATAGAACTATCCGTCTCGTAGCACTCTGTTGGAAAACATCGCAATAAGCAGTACCATGATTAACCATGACAGTCCCCAAGATTACAAAACACACCTAAATTATGCAGAACAGTGATTCTAACAAGTTTTACATAATTTTGTTGTTGTTGTCTAAGTTCATTGTTTGAGCAAGGCACTCAACATCTCATTCCAGATATCAGGCACCCCAGGGAGGCACCAATGGCTGCAGTCAGAAGAAAAGTCCTTTAGATGCTGCTTCTCTTCTTGGGCCATCGCTCTTTTGTAGACAGAAGGATGCGCATCTCTTCGAAGAGCTGTCATAGTCGTTATATCTTGCAGATATACTGGAAATCTCATCCTTCTTAACACCCCTTGTAACACTAGCAGTGGTTCAGGAACATATTGGTGGCTAAAGAAAGCAAGAGGCTGCTTTTGGTTATAGCATTTCCATCCATTTTCTCTGCCAACAAAACAGAACCAAAAAGAAAACAAAAACAAAATATATCTCAAATCAAAGTTACTTATGGGAAAAATGAAAGAGTCAAGAATATTTCCCTTAGAAGCTTCATTGTACCTGTTATGTCTGGGTGACATGCTTCTGAAAATGACTCTGGTTTTGCTAGGATCAAGATTTAGATCTACCCACTTAGCCCATGTTGTGAGTCCTTTCTCGTACGCAACCATTGGATTCATACTTCTTAATAGACTACTTCCCTCCATGAAATAGTCCCACCTAAAATTATTTACCATATCCAGTCCAATTCAAAAATCCTTAGGCAGACAGAGGAAAATGATTGGATTACTGTGAAAATAAAGGAGCCAAAGAAAAAACTAAAGAAAAGAAGAAAAGGATATAAAATGCAAAAGGATGAATGCAACTGATGGACAAAGAATTTTGTGAAGTGAGGAAGGCCGGGAAAGAATATTGTAAAGATTGTCTTACGAACTCCATTTATCAGAATGAGTCCACCAGTGAGCTGAATCAAACACAAGAATATCAACCCCTCTCCAATACTTTGCATTCTCTTCGATCAAATCTAAATGCAAGACTCTCTTGTTTTCAGGTTCTTTCTTCAACTCCACCAGGAGTGGTGCCCACGAAAACTCAATTGATGTCTCAAAATCCTGCATTGATACATGGTCATTATGTTAGTTTGAGGTGAACTTATACCTAATAAAGGTTGAACTTTCCGCAACAAAGGCGTACTCTAGGTTTAGTTGTACTGTCTCAGACAATTAATATCTCAATTACCATAGCATGGAAGGCCATGGAAGGACCACTGTATGTCACCCTCTTTCGAGCAGTTGGAATAACTCCTTGCACTAAGCAGACAAGAGATTCCCATTGATTTCTCATTATAGAATCACCTACCAGCATTATCCTTTTCCCTCTCATCCTTCCAAGAAAATCCAAGGCATCAAACCTGCACGACGGAGGCAGAGCTTTAACACTAGTAATAATCTGTCTTTTAGCAGTCGCAGCCATTTTCCAGGCCTTTTTTTTTGGCTTAAGGTAAAACATATTAGCTAATCAATAACTGATCCTCTCAGTTAGATGGATGGATTGTAAAAGGCTTGCATAGAAATGTCATCCTGCTTGTAAACTAACCAGAATTAAACTATTTTAGTGATTTCAAAGAACTTCAACAATCCTTAATTTTGGATAGTTGGCACAAAAAGAATGCCACCTTTATTATTCACCTATATGGTCTTGCACATTGAGAACTAACAAATATTTTGCATGTACCTTGGAACAGGACAGCCTTGGGGCTTCCATTTCCACTTCTCGTAGTCAGAGTCTGGCCGTCCATTTTTCTGACAAGTAACAGCTGCACTAAGATATGGGCAGTTTGAGTCGTAGAGAGGATAAGATTGATCATAAACCCATTTGCCAATGGAAAAGTCACATCTCCTTCTTGAGTCATGATGGCTTTGCACCATGACTATTTCGTCATCTTCCTCATCAAGCCACGTCTCGTCCACTAGGTCAAGCTGAGATGACGATTCACAACGAAAGAAGCACAGCAAGATACTGAGGAAGAAGAACAAGAGGAGGAGTTGGAGTTTTGGTTTAGCCATTAAAGCCGGAGAGGAAGCCTGCAGCAAAGGGTCCCAAATGCAGAAGCATTTAATTTGTAAGTTGGAAGAGCAATATGTTGACCGGAAGGGTTCAATTAAGGCATGACTTGCGGTGGAGTGGGCCATATTCCATGTTTCTTTTACTCATTGCCTTTTGTTTCTACAAATAAGTATGCATGGTTTCTTTTCATAGTTGAAAGACAGAGAAACCAAGAAATCACTGTATATTGGATATTTATCATATTTGACCGTCTTCGTGAAACTTGATTAGTATGAATTGTTCTTGTAGTTTCAAATTTGTCCACAAAATTCCTCATTAAAAATCTGTCTTTTATTAGTTAGAGGAGTAAAGTAATATATAGGAGGTCCTTAATCATTTTGCATGGTTTGGGGGCACTAACTGAGTAATGGTCTGATGGTTGAGTTTTATTCTGAACCAAGGATCTTGGGTAACGCATAGAATTTTCTCGGCCACTTTCGTCCTCTCCATTCAATATCCCAGAATCTGAACCAAAGTGAAACCACTGAACCGTCCCTGTACTGCTGTACATCCCGATTTATCCATTTTTTGGACCAAATTATTAGTAAACTGGCACACAAACTATTTGGCTGCAGGTCTCTAACAACTAAGTTAGTATGGAAAATGCAACTCGGATAGTTCCTTTTGCTTTTTCTTTCGTGAGTTCACTGCATTACTGTTCATCCCATGCTCTTTACTCTCTGGTTACTGTTTTCGTCTTTTCTGGGTTTTGTATTTACGGGTTTGAAGGACAAAAAGATATCAGAGAAAATAGAGGAGTGGTTGGTTAATGACATTGGTGGTAAAACAGAAGCAATGATAAAAGAAGGAAAACTTTGAGACCGAGAGTTACGGGCGGGCGTGTAGGCCATGGCATGATTTCTATTGCTTCTTTCAATGTCAAAAAGATTAAAGAGAAGATCATAAAACCAAAGGGAGCATGCTCCAAAGAAAAAAAGCCCGACCATGCATTATTATTCTTTCTTTCCCTCTTTTAGGTCAAAAAGTTTTAACCTAACCTAACCACCTAAGGGTAATGATCATGGACATTATCAAATCCGGTGACTAACAATGGCAAATATTACAAAAACCTGCTTTGGGTAGAAAAGCTGAAATATGATAAAACCATTAATTTTATAAATATATACCTAGGAAAAAAATACTATTTTTGCTCATTAACTATTAAGGTTATGATACTTAGCACTTTGAACTACCATTTTTATTGCATTTTGCTTATCAACTAATAATTGTTGATACTTTGTACCTTTCACAATTAATTTGGACGTAAATTACTAGTTTGGTTCAGTCAATTGCCAACTTTACTTTCAAAATAGTTTAGGGGCAAAAAATAATAAAATAGATCATTTGAGATGTAGAGCGTAAGAACTTCAATAGTTTGGGACGAAAAAGTATATTAAATCCTCAAAATGATTTGGGGTCGGTTATCTTATGTAACCCACTTGAGGGAAGAGAAAAGGGAGTGCGAATAGAATCGGGTTGGTTTGAAATCCAAGGGCCCAACTCAAGCTGCTGATTAGCTCTGTCGGTTGTTTTGCCGGGGTTTCTGGATCGCCATATGCAGGTTTGGAAGAAATGCTTAACCCTCAGGCCCCACCAAGCATATTGGAGTTGGGCCACGATACAACTTAAGGCCCTTTTTTTGGGTTTAGAGATCAAGAAAGAACCCAGTTGTTATACTTTTTGGGCCTTCATAACAGATCGGGCTTAGAAAACAAAAAGGCCCATTTGTTCATTTCTCAGAAGTCCTTTGCTTTTGAAAATAAAATTTTTGTATGTTATCAAATTTATATAGCCTTCGATTAAGCAATATCCATTCGGACTTATCCAATTATATATACTGATATATCATTTGTAAATTATATATATAAGAAAAAGAGAAAATATATTTTTCCAATTTTTCTGGAACTTAATACATCAAATGATTGATGTATTTTCATAATATTTCATTGAGAAGAGAGCATTATTTCGATGTATGAGAAAAGATTACAGGGGCGTTTGTTTGTGGAAATTTTGGGGAATATTCTCGAAATTTTGGGAATCTTTACTTTATTGAGATTTATTGGGGTTTGTGAAAAGTAGAGTGTATGTGTGTAAAAGTTAAAAATTTTGGAGTGTGTTTGTTTTGTTAGAAATTTCGAACCTCAAAATTTTGGGAAACAAACACCCCTATACAGTGAAAATTCTCTAAATGATTGCCAATGCGACACCGTATATACTCTGTCCTATCTGGAGAAGTGGAGACTGGAGATTCAGAACATGTCTCAAAGATCTAAAAACTAACAACGGCTACCAAATCTAGGGTTTAACGGAAAACCCTTTAAACCCTACTATTCATCTCGGAATATCGGAGCTCGAGCTTAGATTCGATCCCAATGGCAGCCTTTAATCACTTCAAGAACATGTACGATGTCGGTCTGAAGCCGCGCCTGCTCCGAACGCTCCTCAAAGAGCACGTACCTGACGATATGAATCCGTTTGGAAACCCCGCGGGCATCTCCACCGTCGTTTCGATGATCAAGACGCACAGTCTCCTCTCCGAGTCCTCAGTCGAAGAATCTGCGGACCAAAGGAAAAAAGGGAACTGGAAATAGGCGGTCGATTCCTGGGTCGAGCGCTTGCTTTTGCTCGCCTCTCACAATATGGTATTCATCAATAAACTTCTATTTACAATCTCATTCATTTTTTTTATTTAGTTCTTTTTTTGCCGTTAATTGAAATGGACTTTTATCTTGTATTTTTATATTTTTTTTTGTTTCATTACCTTGTTGTGAAATTCAAGGTCAATGCATTGGTTATATTTCGTTGTCCAGAACAATGTGAATAAGATAAAGAAATATTCCTTGAGAATCTTTTTTTTTGCCTTGCATGTAATGGTTCAATTTTTGTTACTAAGTAGTATTGGTTATATGATTTTCGTTTTTTCGACTTGAGCAATTAAGGTGCAACTAATTGATTCTGGGTATCTTTAAATGTTTCCTTCTTCTGGGAGGTCAATTTCGTTCTTTTAGAAGTTCTGTTTTTTGACTACGGTTTTGTAAATGGGGATGCAAAAGAAACGGATCTCTGAGTGCTGGCATTGGGAGGGATTGATCTCCTTGGGGCATCCATCTGCTCCTCAAATTATCCCCTTTTTGTGTTTTGGCTGGCTAAATTTTAGCTATTCCTCCATCATATGTGCTGAAATGACTTCCAAATTTTGCCTTTTTATACAATTAATACTTCCTTTGAGCAGTGTGAGATTCTGAGAATTTTCAGGGCGAAAGAAAGGAAATAGAGATGTAAATTGCATTAATTATTTTCATAAGTGCAGTGCTCTTGATGGATAAATTAGGATTCAACTGATAGTGGATTCTCAATCTTTAATCAATGCTGATGTGGCTACATTTTAAGGTGAATGGAGGACATGGAAACAATCACAGTGGACAGAGCATGGAAGAAATTATGTTGTGGCTTGAATTTTATTTTCTAAAATTTATGCCTATCGGAATAGCTTACACTATGTTAAAGGGAAAAGAAAGATAACTTTTATCTTTTCATTTTACTAGAATACTAGATCTTCCTCAGATATTTACTTGATCAAATGGTGCTGTTCTAGCCAGATAAATGTTGGGCAGGAATCTGCTTACTGGGGGTGACTTGTCAAGAATGCAGTTCTGATCGTTTCTTGGCTTCATACACTCTTTGGTTCCACAAGCTTCTGCCGTTTATTCAGGTATGGAATAGTCTTATTTTGAATTGTATTCTGTCATATTAAAGTTTGATAGCCATCCAAGGTTACTGTAAGTATTAAATATAAAAAAGTCTGATGACCTCATTATTGTTATTACTTAATCAATATAATATATTATTGCCTCCCCTTGCCATTCAGCTTCTCCAAGGCTGATGAAGTATTGTGAAGTCTATAGACTGATGACGTTCTTGTATGACATACACGAATGTGTTTTTTTTTCTCTCTAAACCGCATACGTGAATGTTTGACACCATAGATTGTATTCCAGGATCATTAAGTAGATGTTACACTTGTCACTTTTCTATTGTACTTTGTGTGTTATAGAAGAAACCATTCTTGTGACTGAATTTGCATATCTCATCTATTTAAGCCACCTAAATGAGTTTAGTCTTCTTGAGCAACAAATTCTAGGAAAATTGCTTTACCACATTTCTGCTTCTATTCTGTGTAGGTAGAGAACTTGTGTGATATGTTATACATGGTATGGAAATAAACTTGTGCTTGCATGTTGATATGGATAGGTTGATTCCTTCTTTTCTGGAGTAACAATATAGTGAGAACCTTGCTGTTAAAGATTGTAATTTTGTCTCTTAATTTTCCAAAATATCTTTTCTATTCTGAAGCTTAAAGTTAAAACTTCATACTTGTATTAACATAGCAAGCTTAAAGTTAAAACTTCATACTTGTATTAACATAGCTGCTGTGTCCTCTGTGCTAAACAGTCACCAGCAGATTCTCTTTTTGTGAAGGTGGCTACTTGTGCTTCACTATCAGATATGTTCACAAGGTGAGATCTCCTTTGTTTTTTGCCCTCTATAAATATACATATACACGTATGTGTAGATATTACATTTCTAATTGAAGGTAATGGCTTGTGTTTCCCCAGTTTTTTTAACTTCCGTTAGTGTGCATTTCTCTTTGTTAAAACAGCTGGTAGCGACCTATAGCTTCTAAAGGCTGTTGGCATATTGTCGCTGCATGGCTTCTATTTTGAACTTTGTTGTATCTAGTTTAATTTTATGAAAGTATTTATTCTGAATTGAATTTCAGTCCATCATACTTGTTGCTTGTACCTTTAAGTGATCCTGTGAGTTTGATAACTTAATGAGCTTTTTTTCCCCACCTTTCTTTCTTCCCTGGATTAGGTTGGGTGGATTTCCAAATCAAAAGAATGATGGGACTTCCCATGTTGGGAAAGTCATTCAACCAGTTTCAAAGCTGTTAAATGATGATAGTTCAGAGGCTGTATGTGTAAGTAGCATCTACTTAACTTCATATCTATTGGCACCAAGGTAAACATGCAAAATTAAAAGCATTTGCCTCTTTCTTAAGATCTGCTAGGATCAGATATGCATTTTTGACTTAGAATCATTGCTTTGTATCTGCATATGTGAGTAAATTGCTTTGTACAAACTTATTGTACCAGCCTGCATGAAGATATTACCTTTATCTGTCAGTGATATTCTTATAACTCATCAGGTGTCCCTAGTTTTCTATGGTCAAGTTTTATTTATCATCAGAATCCTGGTGCATGCAGGAAGGAGCAGTTCAGTTGCTATGCACTATTATTACTTGCTTTCCATCTTTGGTACACCGTCATTATGATAGTGTAAGTCTTTTATCCTTTGTCGCAACATTTCTTATTGTGAGTATCACTATTGTACAGGCAAAACCCATGGCAGTACATCCCCCACACGTTTACTTCGAGATTTGTTTGGTAATTATAAGTTGGGTGGTTGAATTTTTTAGTATGGATTGAACAGCAACGCCAATTCTAAAAGTTAATTTTTCGAATTACATTGTCTTTAAATGAAATAAATGTGAGGTTCATCTCTGCATGTAAATTGTAAGGGCTTTGTATGCACTTCATTTTGCAATTGAATTTTAAGTCAAAAATATATGTATGCAAATGCTAAACCCCAATTTTTACGTGAAAAGAAATGCTAATTTTCATTGTTTTACAAAGTAATTTATATTTGGTTCTTGATTTTCATTCAAGTGATTGTATAACTTTTCCGTGATTTTTTTTTTGATAAGTCAGTCAATCTTATTAAAGAGAAGAAAAACAAAGAAACAAAAGAAGAAGGAGACGACAGTACAAGAGACTATACTGAGAACCCCTGACACATACAAACAAGAAAACTAAGAAAATCCGGAGAACCCAACATCACATTGGCCCAAAGAAAAAGCGACTGCAAAACAAGACCCCTTAAACTATCCAAATACTGCTCAGTATCTTCAAAGCATCGATTGTTCCTCTCCCTCCACAAGATCCATCAAACAACAAGAGGAATCATTCGCCACACTGCCAAAGCAATGAGATTATCGAACTTCTTTTTTCAACACCTCAACACCTCGATCGCCCTCCGAGGCATAACCCAAGAAAGGTTCATAATGCAAAACAAATACGCCCACAAACCTCGAGCCACTTGGCAATGCAGAAAAATATGATTCACAGACTCTCCCTCGCATTTGCACAAAAAGCACCGATCAATCAACAAAATGCCCCTCCTCCTTAAGTTGTCAATAGTCAATACTCTCCCATGAGCAATCTCCCAAGCCAAAAAAGAAACTCAGGGAGCCAGCGTCTTCCAACACTGACGTCAATGGAAGCCCGAATCAGAAGCACGCAAGAGAAGTCTGTACATTGACTTGACCTAAAAAGCACCAATTTTGGAATCCCGCCATCTCAACTTATCGAGCACCCCTCTCCTGACAACCTGCCCATACAACAAAGAGTAAAAGGCAGCAAAATCGTCCAACTCCCAAGTAAATTATATTTCCAAGTAAATTCTCTATGGAACATATGATAAACAATCACCATATGATTTTGAAAAAGATATTCAAGTGTATTTGTAGTAAAGATATGATGTCGTATGCAGTATGAATATAACTTAGTCAAGAGTCAAGACTAGTATGATACAATATTTGACACTAATGCCTGAGTTGATTTCCAATGAGTCCTACTTTATTAAAAATATAGCACCACGTGTCGGGCATTGTCAGTCATATGGTTTCTCTTTATCTATGGTGGTTCTTTCATCCAATTTAACTAATCTCTTATTTGTTGCGTGTTAGATTCAGTGTTTTAGAATCTATGACAATGGCTAAACCGGTGGCACCTTATTTTAAAATCATATACCATAGAATTGGGGATGATTGGAAAAATAGTGTATTTACCATCTTCATTTTGCTGACATGGTGAAGATAAACCTCATTTAATTTATTTTCATTGTGGCTTATGTTTGTAATATTTTTTCTTTTTACTCAACTGCTCGCCTATCACAGAACCCTTTGATTTGGCCTGCTGATGAATTTACAAAGTGATGGGTACCAAATACTTTTTGCAGGCTGAAGCTGCTGTTGCTTCAAAACTTTTGTCTGGAAAATGCAGTGCTGATATGCTGAAGGTAACCTTTTTGCTTGGTATAAACCGCATCTGTTATATGACTGAACAAGCACTCTGAGAGATTTGTGTGAACTTGTTCTGAGGCATTTCTATTTGGTGTTTAACAATCAGAAGCTCGATCATTGCCTAGCATTACTGCCAAAATCTAGAGGAGATGAGGATAGCTGGTCCTTGATGATACAGAAGATCTTATTTTTGCTTAATGGCCATCTGAATGATGTCTTCCAAGGTCTAGAAGAAGGTAGATTTGAATGCAATCTTGGTTCTTCTGGTTTTTGTCTTAAGACTTGTGAGTGATAACTGGATCATATTGCAGAAACTAAACGTAATGAAGCTACTAGATTATTAGTTCCACCAGGAAAGGATGCCCCAGCTCCCTTAGGAGGTCATACATTCTCTGGAGAAGTATCAGACAATTCCCCAAGGAGGTCTGAGATATTGCTGATGTCTAGTGTCTCTACGCTGATGCTCTCCTGTTGTACAATGCTTACGAGCTCATATCCTGTGCAGGTAGTCTTGGATGGTTACATCTTTTGAGATGCTTTCAAAAAAATGGGAATGCATCTGGTTGGCATAGTTCTTATAATATTTAAGCGTCCCAAGCTTTTTTCTCTACAATTTATAAAATTGTGGATGCAAAATCTAAACATCCATCATATATTTTGGCTAGCAGGTAAACATTCCTGTTCGATCGTTACTAGTCCTTGTTGAGAGAGTGCTGACAGTCGATGGATCACTGCCACAGGCCTTGTTGCCCTTCATGACTTCCATGCAACAAGAGCTAATATGTGCAGAACTTCCAGTTTTGCACTCATGTAGCTTGGAACTGCTCAGTGCAATCATTAAGGGTACACGCAGGTAAAACAGAGGGTTTGCCAGTATTTTATAGGTCTGTTTACATGTGTTTTTACACTTCTCAATTTGGGGAAAGATATAGCTTATTATGTAAATTGGCTTTGTAAGTACCTTTATCTTGAGGCCATCGCTTCTCTTTGAGCTTCATGCCTGAATTTTTCTAAGCTCATAATTCTTCATCCAGTTCAATGCTACAGAATCATGTTCTGGGGCTATGGATGAAGAAATGTACTTATCAGGTCACCATGACTTAATGGAGGTTTCACGATATGACTATGGCTACAAAAGTTTCTAATGATAGTTTGAAAAAGGTTCTTCTAGCCTTACAACATTCGTCTCTTTTTTAAGCTACTGATAGTTGGGGGGTGATCTTTGAATCCTCATTGTCACCATACATAGATTTTTGTAGTTGTTTTTCTAATTTCTCTGTTTCCCATCCTTGTCTCGTTGTAAATTCACTTTCTCCCATATTTCCTTTGCAGCCAGCTATTACCACGTGCTGCTTCTATCGTGCGTCTGATTACATCATATCTCAAGGGATGTGCATTGCCGGAACTACGGATAAAGGTCTACTCAATATTACGAGTACTGCTGATATCCATGGGTGTTGGTAGGTAGTAATTCCTTGGAAGAATCTTTGTTTTTGTCTTTTGCTATGTTACTGTAAAGCGGCCTGGTGTAGAGCTTTGCAATTTTCATGTTGCCTAAGAGGAGCCAGTGTTTGAGATACTTGATGCTCTTCTTCATTAAATTCTGAAATTCCATATGTAGCTAATAGTAAATCATTTGCTTAGGGAAAAATAGAAGTAATTTAAACATGTACTTTTTTTTTGATAAGTCAATCTTATTAAAAGGAAAAACAAAGATACAAAACAACAGAATCAACAATACAAAAGACTATACTGAAAACCCCTAACATAAGCAAGCAAGAAAGTTAAGAAAATTCGGAAAACCCGAAAAAGGAGAACCCAACCTCACATTGGCCCAAAGAAAAGCGACTGCAAAACAATACCCCTTAAACTATCCAAAGACCGCTCAGAATCATCGAAGCATCTGTTGTTCCTCTCCCTCCACAAGATCCACCAAACAACAAGAGGAATCATCCTCCACACTGCCAAAGCAAGGGGGTTGTCGAACTTTTTTTTCGAGCCCCTCATCACCTCAATCACCCTCCTTGGCATAACCCAAGAAAGGTTCATAATGCTAAAAAAATACACCCACAACCCTCGAGCCACCGAGCAATGCAGAAAAAGATGATCCACATACTCCCCCTCGCCTTTACACAAGAAACACCAATCAGTCAAGTAGAAGCCACTCCTCCATAAGTTGTCAATAGTCCATACTCTTCCATGAGCAGCCTCCCAAGCCAAAAAAGAAACTCTAGAGGGAGCCAAAGTCTTCCAGCACTGACGCCTAGGGATAAACATGTACTTAGAGGAGAAAGATTGTAATAGATGCTTTATCTTTCTGATTTTTCAAGGAGTATTGTCATTGTCAAACAGCATAATGGCTAGACAATATATTTCCTGAGAAGCTTCTATGCACAGATGCAAGTCCCCAAGTTTAATCCTCATAGTTCTTAACTATAAAAACTGGTCAGATATTGTTGGTTTTTTTATATTTTATATCAATATGGATATACGGGTTTGATGAGTTGGAAGGAAAGGAGTTGAATTATGAATTGGATGTAGATACTATGAGATACTTTAACATTTTGGGAAATGAACTCTCCTAACACCAACATGTGCCTGAGAAGAAAAAAGAAGTGAAATACAGGGCATGATGACCTACCAAAGAACCTCAAGTCTCCAAAAAGTTACTAATCTAGAAACGAATAGAAAAAGGGCAACTCCTTGGGGAAACTAGAAGCAAAGCAAACCCAACATTCATGTGAGCTGGTGTCAATACTTCATAGAGAGACATACTAGTTTTAATATCTCATGCCTTCTATTGTCTGCAAATTGTTAGAGGACACCGGAATACTTCAATCAGATACGTCTCTTCCCTGAAACTTGCGACAAAACCTTCAAACTGTTAAGGGCTAGAAAATTTAACTGTAGTTTACTAATAAATCACAGCTAATCAGTGTCAGCAAGCCTGTAATTATTCTGCTCACCCGGCACTACAAGATGTCTTGTTGTAGATTTGAGGAAAGCTAAATAAGTATCCCGACTTAGATTTTCCTCGACATTTTGCCCTTGAAATCCATCAAAGTCTTTAGAATAGTGCTAGTGGGTCAAGTATGCAAGGTATACAGAATTCGAGTTTTTTCTTAATGACCTGGTCACTTTTATGGTAGAGTTGGCTGTGTTGGCTAGCACTGATGTGGAGGCTTAAGTGTCGTTGCTGATTTCATTGGGTAATGTGTGTTTTCTTTGTTTGGTCCTGTTGTTCAGGGTGATATTTTTGTTTGGATCTTTATTTGCTGTTGTGTCTATCTGTTTGTGTTGCTATGAATAACGTGTAATGTGTTGTGGTTTATAAGTCAAGTCTTTCAACATCATGGCTTTTTTATTGTTTCTGTTCATTATATCTATTTTACCATAAAAAAATATAGCCAATACACATATTTTCTACTTATAGTGCCAGAATATAGCAATATAGTCCCACTGCTTTTGGGGAAAATTTATTTAGATAAGTTTGAAGAGTTATTCAGCAATAGATTAGGTAGGAGAATTACATGTTGATTACTTGTCTTAGATTTCTCACATCCCATGCGTAAGAGAGAGGAAGAGAGGTGATATGGAATCTATAAATCTGGAGGAGCAACTAATGATTGGGAAGAAGAAGGAACAACTCCGGGTAACAATTATCTCATGACACTACATTTCAGAGAGCAGAAGTCCTGACCCCTGGAGTATGTGCATGGCCTTGTGTGTCCGAGTGGCAATGTTCCAAATTTTTCTTTGGATAAGTAAATAAAATTTCATCTGGTAATAAAAGCAATAAATGTAGAGGAATAACTCAGTGCACTGGCTGTATGTTAAAGCTTATTCCTAGTATTGCAATCAGGGATAGGGATGTAATGAATAAAAAATATCTAGTATACACAATGGAAGTCCATCAACATCCAAAATAACAATGGACATTACCCGATTAATGGGAAGCTCCCAGAAAGGATGACCTTGTCCTCTCCCACCACTTACTTACCATAAGGATGTGAGTATTTTAGTTTTTCGACATTGAGCGATTAGCTTCATCCAATAATTCTGTTTGCTTCTGATCTCATGGTCAGTTTGATGGCCTCTTTTATGTGTCTATTGCATCTAATGTTTGGTGTGGATCTTCCAGTATTTTTCGTCTTGTTTGAAAATTGAGCTCTCTCTGGCTATTTTTATATCTAATTCCTAGATGTCACATATTATGGACAGGGGTGGCTGTGTGTCTTGCACAGGATGTTATCAACAATGTTTACGTTGATTTGGATCCCATTAGTAGTAAGGTTGGCCATTCATCTTCTATTGTTAGCTCGAAGGCCTCTTCTGAAACTCTGCTACAGCCAGGCCGTAGGAAAAGGAAACATGATACTGATACTGCATATCTTGAGGAGCAGCATGACCTTGGTGGTTTGCAAGTTGAAACCCCTAAGAATCATTCAATATCTCCAATCTCCTTGAGGGTAGCTGCACTTGAAGCATTAGAAGCACTCTTCACGGTGGTATGTGTACTTCATGTAGATAAATGGAATTAGGTTGTCTGACTGTTCATTGGAAATGAAGTTATGCATAGTTCATAATCCTCCATGTGCATGTATTCTGCTGAGGCCCACATGGACTTTTGCTATATCATATAATTTGTGCACACAAGTATGAAGTTCCAGCTAGAGTCGTTCCTCTCATGTAGCCTAGGTGATATATTCATTTTGTATATTTATTGGAAGGTTTTAGTCACTCAATTTTAACTTGTAGTTCACTTGCCTACACTTCAACCTCCATGTTTTGGCAATTATGTGGGCTGATTCTCCTCCTCAATCCTCTTTTTATGTGGGCTAATTAGGTTTTGGGTTATCCTTTTGTGGGTTTTCTGGATTTTCTTAGTTTCTTAGCTTGTATGCTTTAGTTTTTGTCAATATAGTCTCTTGTACTGTCACTTTTCTTTTCCTTTAATAAGATTGGCTTACTTATCAAAAAAAATGTTTTGCAAATTAAATCTACAAAGCTAATTGTAATCCTGCTAAATTTATGTGGCAGCGAGACAATTGAAACTAATATATTTCTTAGCTATTTGCTTCTTCATTTACTTTAAGCAAAGCAGGTCTCGTCTGTGAATGCGTTTTCAGTATTTATATGTATAACATGTAGGGAGTTTATTTACAGATGGTTAGTTTATAATTAGATGTTATTTCATCTTTCAAAAACAGTCACAAAATCTCCTTGTAGTCTGCAGTACCATGAAAAGTGTCACAGATCATGTTGCAGTTGATGAATTCTCCCATGCGTTGCTTGAAAACATAGTTTTAATCTCAATAGGACTTATAGTTTTGTGGAAAAAAGGCAAAGTACTCTGTTCTTGGATTGTAAAAAAAAGTAGCTCTGATCCTTCCTATTCTGAGGGTCCACTTATGGATAAATTTATGCTTCATCCAACGTGTGCATCATGTGGAAGAAATTTAGGAGATGGGGATGACATGTGACGATTTCATTTCATCCCAAACTATATGAAGTTTTAGTGACAGTTATCTCCAATCAAAGGAAGGTAATTTGTTATTGCCCATGCTTTTTAGCATAACCTAAAAGCTGATTTGACCTTTCTGAACTTTTTCTGGTGTAAGTTCAGTTTCATTAGGAAAAAAAACTCTAGTGCATTATCAAGGGAGCATACCCCCGCGTATGCTATACGAAAGACCAAAAGAGCTGAAAATCAATAAATCACTCTAACACCTTTGAAATAGTATCAGTTCTGCACAAATTAGCAGGGATAGACTACTACTAGGAAGCTATACAACAGAATTTCTGCCCATACTAAAACCAATATTAACCGTCCTTCAGTGCTACAACAGAAAATATCCAACAAGAGGAGAGCTATCTCCAAGCAAACAATCAGTAGGTCCACCCATAAAGCACCCACTTCAGCACATAAGTAGCCCACATAATCCTTAACTCCAACGGAGTACCATGAGCAGAAGGGACCAGAGCTAAAGACCAGCACAAACAAGAGGTAACTCAGGCAACAAAGCCAGCACAAACTAGAGGCAGCCTGTATAGGACCTTTCTGATTTTGTTCCTGTAAAAATTTGGAGAATTCTGATGTTGGTCTAGAAAAGTGAATCCTAGAATGGGTAAAGGAAAGTCATCCTTATGTATTATGGAGACACTTTTTTCCTAATAGAATTACAAATTCCAAAATATAACCAGTGGCAACAATTTATTTACTTTTGGATGCCTCTTTCTAGGACCTTGTGTAAGAATGTAATCCTATTTCCTGGAAATTCAAAACTTGTTGGTGGTTGATCACAATATTTTGTCCCATCCCATGGCCTTGATACTTTCTGTTTCCTTATTTATCATTCCATTGGAATGAATTTAGCAGTGGCACACTATATTTCCCCTTTGTTGATGTGATGTTACCTAGTACTTTTAACATAGTGCTGAGTATGTGGACAATATGAGAAAAGATATCCAGATGGCCGTTTCTATTTATGAGATAAATTTTTTATTTTGGCATTAATTGTATGAGGTGTCTGTTGTTTTTGGTAGTTCATATCCTTCCCCTGTAGACTTTGTTGATGTCTTTTGAACCTTGGATTGTGATTCTCTTTAGGGATAATTTTCCATATGCAGCCTGTGTGTACAGGTTTTCCTGTCTTTCTAATAACATTGTTTTTACTCCTAGAAGATAGTACTAATGTAAACTGTGATTGCCTGGAATTCTTTGCTGCTCCACCCTTTAATTTTTTAGCTCGAATGTCCACTGCATGTCACCTAAATTATTGTTCATTTATATTCTACCATAAGAAATGGAAAATCTAAGAGGTTGTTTGTGTTCTGTGAATGATGAAAAATAAATAGAGCGGTCTATCCTTTAGTCTCCTTGAATTAATACTAATGAGTGCTAAAATTTCCGTGGTTTCTGCAGGGTGGTGCTTTGAGATCTGCATGCTGGCGATCAAATGTTGATCTTCTTTTGATAAACACGGCAAGAAATTCTCTAGAACAGGGATGGGCCACTGAGATTGTTGAGCCCAATGAATCTAGTGCAAGTTGGGTAGACTTTCAGCTTGCAGCATTACGTGCACTTTTGGCATCTTTTCTTTCCTCGGTTCATGTTCGCCCCCCTCATCTAGCCCAGGGCCTTGAACTTTTCCAGAGAGGTAATTCTCATCAGAAGCAAGCAAAGTCATTCTCTTTTCCATCATCAGGATCAGGATCATGATAGTAATATCTGTTAGGCAATATTAATGCTTGCACTTTTGACAAATTCTGAAGAAGATGTTGATGACAGCCTAACCATGCGTTTCAAGATCAGGATATTTGGCAATTAATAATCATGTCATTTAAAGAGTAATGCATAACAGAAAAGATTATAAATAATGTCATAGATGATTGAAAAGTTAGGCTGTATTGCGATTGTGGGGTCTTGTCCGAGGGTGACAATTCCAGGATCGCCATTCTCTGGATAAGGGTTCTTAACTTCTTAGAGAGGGCTTTTATGCCCTCCTTCAGGAATGCTGCAGCCATCCAGTCTAAAAATTTAAAAAATGGAAGGGAGGGCAAGTGCAATGGCTTCTCTGATCCTTCGGGTGTGCTGGCATTATTTATCATCCTTAGTCTTGTTGTATCTTGTTTTGCGTATGCTGTTTTGTATTTGTTTCTTTTCCCAATTGCTTTAATCTGTGACGATGGTTTTTTTCAGGCAAGCAAGAAACTGGAACAAGACTTGCTGAATTCTGTGCCCATGCTCTTTTAGCCTTGGAGGTGCTTATACACCCCAGAGCCCTTCCACTTACAGATCTCCCTCCTTCCAGTTGTAACTCCTTCGAAGAAGTTAGCCGTAAATTTTCTGAAAATGTGGGGGTTCCTGTGGTGTGAAGTATGGTGAACCATTTGCAGGTGGCATTCAGGGTATAAGAAACCATAATCCTAATGTGGAGGAGGATGACCTGTACGAAAGCTGGCTGGAGAATGGCAAAGAAACCGAGGCTCCAGACATCATCCCATCTAAGAATACGAGGTATAATGAAGAGCCTCCTGAAACTTTAGGAGGTAGTGATGAAGAAAACCTTAGTGTGGATGGTACACCCGGTACAAGGTTTCAAGAGAACAGGGGGAACGAGCCACCAACAACTAGTGTTGATGTGAGGATGAGAGACAACAATGATGACATTATGGTTGATGCTGACCTTTTGCATAAGAGCATAGCACAAGTTAAGGAACCAGTGTCTTCGAAGAGTGCCACTGTTCCTGTGTCAAACGATGGTTCTTCAGGTGCAGAAATAGTATCCGCAACAGTTGTCTCAGGCAGTGGTGTATCAGATCATGCAGGTAATGTATTTTCATCTAGCAAGGATGTATCGGCGGCGGAAGGCGATAGATCTACTACCGTTGGTGTAAATACTTCTGCCACAACAGAAATATCAGAGAAAACCACGGGGGATGCATTTGATTTGGATGGTGAAGATCCTTTTCCTGAAATTTTTGATGTGGAACCCGATTCTGATGAAGAGCAAGATTATGATTTTGGTGATTCATTGTAGTACAGAATAGGTTGAGTAAAAGGTGGTATAAAAAAGTTAAAAGAATCCAGAGTCACTTGGAATAGAAAGAGAGGAGCTAAGAAACCAGTTTTAAGACTGTATGAGGCTGGTTCTTTATTTGTCCATACAACCTAGATTTAAGGTTATGTGACCTATAAACTAGAGTTTCTGTACTGGTAAATTGAACTAAAACTTCAAGTTGAAAGTTATATATATTTCTTGAAAGAAGTTTGTGGCATGTTGTCCGGTTGAATTTAGGTTAAAAGCTTGGCCATTATGTTTCTCCACTCATTGCGAAGTTTTTTTTTTTTTTTTCTGAATATTGCTATTAGGCTTGCATTTCAAGATTTAGAACCAAATAAGGATAAACATACACAAGGCCTAACAAACATCAGGTTGTAAAAGAAAATTAACAGGATCTCAAAAGAATCGATATGCTCCATGCTAGGCATAAGAAGCTGGTGGCCGATAACAGTAGATTTAACTATCGAAACCTAAACGGGCTAATAATAAAAGTATTGACAACTTGGGCACCATAAATCACCTATGGAGGGCAAGAAAAGATCCAAATGGATTGGAAAAGTCCATTGAGGAGCCTGAAACAACAATAAAATAAACAAAATAAGGCCAACAAGAGTCGAAACAAACATATACACAACCTAAGAATAAAAGCCAAGTCGGAATTAGAGAACCATAGAGAAAGTGCGGAAGAGCCAAAAAAAGGCTAGCGACATGGGGAAAACACATGGCGGTAAGCGGCGTGTGAGGCTCACGCACAACTCGAAAAGCGACAACTTGGTGGCGTTGGATTCGCCAAATCTAGCAAAATCCTCCCAAGAGGCGTGTGGCCTTCAGAGACTTCCGAAAGCAGCCCAAAAATAAGGAACAAGGCCGAGCGCATGGGCTAGCATGCGTCGGTCAAATGGATCAAGGCTGAGCTCGCCTTGAGGTGGGGATGACGTCTAGATGTGTTGTGTCCACCAATGGCGTACATAAACATCGGGATCTAACCGCCAAGATTCCAAACAAAAAACCAAAAGAAAGAAAACAAATAGAGGGAACGAGAGAAGGACGAGAACTGGTCAGAGCTGGAGAGGGGTGTGTGGTGAGAGGAGCAGCTCCTCCCGCCGTCGAAAATAAAGGAAGAGAGGGGAGGCTAGGGCTAGGGTTTTTAAAATGAATTCTAGAGAAAAGGCAGAAGAACCACAATTTTTTTCCCGGTGTGAAGTCAATCATGTAAATGTTGTTTTTTTTAAATGTTTCGAAACATCACGTTGGTTTCCAAAATGTAATTTTGATATTGGAATCAATGAAAAGAAAACGAAAATTAGATTTTGGAGAGAGAAAGACACAATAGATGTACTTATATTATTTATTTAATATTGTCCATATAAAATTTGAGGCAGTGTGAATCTTACATCGATGTCTATATTGTATCTATCCCTTTTTAAATTGCACGATATAATTCAGCAAATAATCCTTTTAAGGATAATGGATTGTGGATCTTGCATTTAGCTACAGTCATCTGTTTTGCCTTTTATCTTGTGTCCTTTCTGCACTTCTCTACTTTTTCACTTTGTTTTCTGATTCAACTTTTGTGAGGTGGCCGACACAAGGTTCTGGTTTTGGTGGCCCATAATTGCAGAAATTCAGAGGTTTTACCGATTCCTGGTTGGGCGGATAACCGGCACGACTACTGAATTTGAACAGCTCTAAGAGAAAGGGTAAACGGAATTCACATGAAAGATGGTGGCATAATTTGATCATGCTAGAGCGGTGGGCCAACGTGCTAGGCCCAAGAGGTATTGCTTTTTCTTTTATTTCTTGCCTCCTCTCTGCACTTTCTTAATTTATGTTTCCTTCCATTATCCTTAAAAGGATCTTTTTTTTGTTTTAATTTTTTTTTTTTTGGAGCTGACAGGACATGAGTAGATAGGCCAGGGATTAAGCTCATCTGCTTCGCCATTTTCTTATTATGTCTGGATTTCTGCTCCTGGACTTTGATTCATGGTGTTGCTTTCGTTCTGGCATAATTTAGTGGAGTGACGTACTTGAAATCGATATAGTACGGTACCAACCATCTGTTATAACCCGACAATTATGTATTAGGTGGGGGGGAAATAAATAGTATGTATAATGTATTAGGTGGGAAAACGCTGCCGGGTTAAATAAAAAGTTAAAATATTGGATTCGACTGGTGCGTTACTTTGACCTCATACATCTGATTGTTTTGAAGCGGACAAGACACGATATATGGTGCTGCTTTTGTTTTGGCAAAATCTGGTCTTAGGGAGCTAATTGAAATGGATATATAAAACAGTTAATTAATATATAAGGTGGGGGCAAAAACAGTTAATTAATGTATTAGGTAGGGGAAAAAACAAATTAGTTTTAGGTGGGAAAAGGCCATTAGATAAGATAAGATAGAATGGACAAGTGTGTTACTGTGACGGTATGATTAACATTATTTAATTTCTGATTGAAAATGAGTTAAATAATTTAACTTATTGAATGATAAGACATAGCTGTACGTGTGTATTAGGTGGTGGAAAAAACAAATTAGTCCATATGATATTTATTAAAAATCTTCAACTGCTGTATATATAAAATAGTCGATTCAACTGCTGTATTTCTTTGACCTTCAAATTTTCATTCTACGTGTTGTTTTTATTTTGAAATAATTCAGTCAAGGGAGCTAATTGAAACGCATATAGCCCCAACCATCACATATAAACTGACGATTACGTATTAGGCCGGTGGGGTGGAAAAAAAATTATTAGTATTAGGTGGGAAAAGGCTCCTAAATAAATTAAAATGGTATATATAAAAGTAGTCACTTCAATAGCAGCTTAAATTATTGATCGAGAAAGAAGTTACATGGCTCTTCTATAATTTTTCATTTGATAAAATAATTATAAAATATTTTTGTATTAAATCATCTTTTTTTTATTCTAATAAATATTAATAATTTATTCAAATCAACTATTTCCTTATTTTTTTCTCAACTCTTATAAAATATTCGATTTTTGCCTTGATGCCAAGGAGAATCTGGAAATAGCGCATACAAATAAATCCATATGAAATTCATTTTGGAAGGTGGCCGACACAATAGCGCTGGATCTTATCGTATTTGATACCAAGTCTCGATTCTAATGTTTGTCAGGTCTTTAGGAGTTGGCGCTTAATATCAAGCTGGGAAAAGAAACAAAAATCACAACTTTTGGGGCAAAAAATAATAATAAAAACAGTACTTTTTGGCTCAGAAAAATGAACATTTATTTTTGGAGAAAGATTTAAAACCAATTACTGGCAGACGAGATTGGTGCTAGTAGTTGGACTTTGAGTCATCGTGTTGCTTTCGTCTTGGCATAATTTAGTGGTGTGAACTAATTGAAATTGATATATATAGTACCAACCATCAGTTGTAACCCGACAATTATGTATTAGGTGGGGAAATAAATATTATGTATTAGCTGGAAAAATGCGGCCCGAGAAAATAAGATGGTATCCAAAAAGTAAAATAGTCTATTCGACCTCGACCACATTTTGTTAGGAAATTGAATAGTACTTTCAGCCATTTTGATCGCGCTTGTGGGTTTGTACTACCAAAAAAAACACTTCAAGTGATATGACTCATTCTTCATCTTAGAGTCGTATTGATACATAAAATATACAAGATTGTATCTGTAGGTTAGATAAGAACACTCAATTTGAATTTAACTTTTAGATATTCTTGATCCATCGATTTCTTGTTATGTCTGGATTTCTGCTCCTGAACTTTGATTCATCGTGTTGCTTTGGTTTTGGCATAATTTAGTGGACTTACCTAATTGAAATCGATATAGTACCAACCATAAGTTATAACCCGACAATTATGTATTAGGTGGGGAAATAAATATTATGTATTAGCTGGGACAATGCTGCCGGGTTAAATAAGATGGCACATAAAAATTTAAATACTCGATTCGACAGCTCCGTTACTTTGACCTCAATATATATATATATATATAATACAA
The DNA here is from genome assembly GCA_963930655.1 of Myrica gale. Classification (NCBI taxonomy): domain Eukaryota; kingdom Viridiplantae; phylum Streptophyta; class Magnoliopsida; order Fagales; family Myricaceae; genus Myrica; species Myrica gale. Next base: position 4,421,519 of record OZ005607.1, read on the forward strand.
TTTGATGGTCTCAATTGTTTCACAAAAACAAACTAAGGGATCGGCTGAATTCCAAGAACCAACCCCTAGTATGTAATCTTTACATTAACCTTGTGGAAGTAAGAAATCATATAGCATATGATGTTCAAATAGATTGCAATTTAAGAGAGTTGAATTGCCTTTTTTTATTTAGACTCCAATGTTTGATCCATGCTATTTGAAATTTATGTAGAGTTTAAATGAAATTTATATGTTGGGTCTATCTTTTTATAAATTTTATTAAACAATTGAGATAGAATATTATGATCAATTATTATGGAGTATTCTGATACAATGCTTTAAAAAATTAACTTATTAAATGATAACACAGCTGTGTACGTATTAGGTGGTGGGAAAATAAATTAGTATAAGGTGGGAAAAGGGCAGCTAAATTAGATAAGATGGTATATATAAAATAGTCGATTCAACAGCTGTATTTCTTTGACCTTCAATTTTCCATCCTATTCCTACGTGTTGGTTTTGTTTTGGAATAATTTAGTGAAGGCCGGAGCTAATTGAATTGCATATATATAGGCTGGGCCAGCGGGGGTGGAAATAAATTACTGGTATTATTACGTGGGAAAAGGTTCCTAAATACACTAAAATGGTATATCTAAAAGTCGTCATTTCATCAGTGTAACAGCGGAGTCTTGTGTAAGGGATAATTTTACGATCATTTGCTTATTGCAATACTTTACTCAAATTATATCATGCAATTAGAAAGAGATTGATACAACATGTAGATTCTAGTGTTGGATGATCATTGCTTATTGCAATACTTTACTCAAATTATATCATGCAATTAAAAAGAGATTGATACAATATGTAGATTATAGTACTGTTGGATTCACACTATTTGAAAATTTTCATCCTAAGTATTATTTTTTGTTTCAGCTGTGAAGTTTCATCAAGCATTGTGAACCTTTACACTAAGGTCTACATATTGTATCTATCTCCTTAAAAATTGCACGCACGAGACAATTCGGGTAAAGAATGGTATAAAATCATAGTCCGTTAATTTTTTCCACGAATCATCTTTTTGCCACCATGTGGACCGTGTATCTTTCTTTTGGTTTTTGTGCAAAAAATAAGTCAGATTGGGAGAATAATTATTTTCATACTTATTTGCATCATCCATATGTTATAAAAATTCATTGCAGTGCAAAGATTAAACTTTGAGAAGAGAGAGACTAAAGGCAAAGATTACTACAACAATTATCCTTTTTTTAAAAAAATCTCATTTAAATATTTCCTCGCAATCATCCTTAATTTATTCGGTCTCATTTTTTCTTCGTACGTGTTGGCATCACCTAGTTGAGGAACCCAAGTGAAATGCATAGAAAACTATCTATTTTGGGACGTGGCCAGCACAATGCTTCGCGCTCCTCATCTTTGATACCATTGGATTATCATGTAGATAAATGGAATTAGGTTGTCTGACTGTTCATTGGAATTAAGTTCATAATCCTCCATGTGCATGTATTCTGTTGAGGCCCACATGGACTTTTGCTAAATCGTAGAATTTGAGCACGCAAGTATGAAGTTCCACATGGACTTTTGCTATATATTCATTTTGTATATTTATTGGAAGGTTTCAGTCACTCAATTTTAACTTGTAATTCACATGCCTACACTTCGACCTCCATGTTTTGGAAATTAAATCTATAAAGCTAATTGTAATCCTGCTAAATTTATGTGGCAGCTAGACACTTGAAACATATATATATTTCTTAGCTATTTGCTTCTTCATTTACTTTAAGCAAAGCCGGTCTCTTCTGTGAACGCGTTTTCAGTATATAGATGTAAAACATGTAGGGAGTTTATTTACAGATGGTTAGTTTATTATTAGATATTATTTCGTCTTTCAAAACAGTCGCACAATCTCCTTGTAGTCTGCAGTACCATGAAAAGTGTCACAGATCATGTTGCAGTTGATGAATTCTCTCATGCGTTGCTTTGCTTGAAAACATATATAGTTTTAATCTCAATAGGACTTGTAGTTTCGTGAAAAAAAAGGCAAAATGCTCTGTTCTTGGATTGTAAAAAAAAGTAGCTCTGATCCTTCCTATTCTTGAAAGAAGAATATTGTGGCGTATGTGCTGTCCTGTTGAATTAGGTTTAAAACTTGGCCACACTCAATTGCGAAGTCAATCATATAGATGTTGCTTCTTCTTTGTTTCTTTTTTTCCTGAAACATCGTGTTTGTTTTCAAGTATAATTTTGATATTGGAATTAACGAAAACAAAACGAACAGAATCTCTGAATCTACCCGAATAAACAAATAAAAAATAACTACAAACCTTTACCAAAGCAATTGGGCTTAGAGTCCTCACCTTAAGACACATTTTAACTGATCCTATTTAGAAGCATTCCATCATGGTCCGGTGGGACATCTTTAGTGTTAATGACAATTTGAATTTTCATCACTTTTAAAAATTCGTCTAGCTCCAAATTTTCACTTAAGTCATGCATAGTATTTGAGAATTATGATTTTATTACAAATTAACAATTTTAAAATTTTTATTAAAAAAAAAAACTGAAACGAACTAGGAAGAGCTCGCAGCCACTCTGGGCCTCCCTGGAGAAGTTGGTAGAGGGGGGAGAGCCCCCTATTTGCGTGTGACTCTCGGCCACCCCTTCTCCAAGGAGGCTAAGGGGTTGCAGCGAGCCACCCCTCACGGGGGAGCCTAGAGATTTTACTTTTTCTTTTATTCATTTATTTTTGTTTTTAATTTTTATAGCGGACAGGACATGGACATTATAGTAGGTAGGCCAAGGATTAAGCTCTTCTGCTCCGCCATCTGTTTCTTGTTATGTCTGGATTTCTGCTCCTGAACTTCGTTTATTTCTAATGCTGCTCGTGGACTTTGATTCATGGTGTTGCTTTCGTTTTGGATAATTTAGTGGAGTGACCCAATTGAAATCGATATGGCACCAACCATCAGTTATAACCCGATAATTATGCATTAGGTGGGGAAATAAATATTATGTATAATGTATTAGGTGGGAAAATGCTGCCGGGTTAAATAAGATGGCATATAAGTTAAATACTCGATTCGACAGCTGCCTTTGACCTCAACAACATATATATATATATATATATATATATATATATATATATATATATATACAAAATACAGTTTGGGGGTCTCAATTATTTCACAAAAACAAACCAAGGGATCCGTTGAATTCCAAGAACCAACCCCAAATATTTAATCCTTACATTAACCTTGTGGAAGTAAGAAATCATAGCATATGATGTTGAAATAGATTGCAATTTGAGAGAGTTCAATTACAACTTCAACCTTGGATCCAATACTGTTGTGTTTATCCCTTTATAAATTTCATTAAACAATTTAGATAGAATATTATGACCAAATATTATGAAATATTTTGATACAATGCTTTAAAAAATTAACTTATTGAATGATAACACAGCTTTGTATTAGGTGGTGGAAAAAATAAATCAGTATAAGGTGGGAAAAAGACCGCTAAATAAGATAAGATATTGGTATATATAAAATACTCGATTCAACAGCTGTATTTTTTTTACCTTCCATTTTTTATCCAATTCTTAAGTGTTGTTTTTGTTTTATAATTGAAACACGTATAGCACTGAGATGGAATTATGGGCAGGCTCGTTTGGCTAAAAAATTTAGAATTTGAATTCAGCTTTTTAAACTTACAATTCTAACATTATTTTTACACGCATATTAATACAACTCAATATTATTTTTTTACAAGGATCAATACAACTCAATAACTTCTACACGCGTACCAATAAATCTCAAATATCACTTAAATATTTACAATGGGTATGTTTGGGGCTCAAATATTTGGGCTCAAAAATTTAGGTTTAATCATAAAAAATTCACTACATATTTTTTTATTATTATAATATTTATTAAAAATCTTCTCTCTTTACTTTTTCACCAACTCTCATAACATATCTTTAATTTATAATATTTCTCAAACTCCAATACCTAAAATTTTCACTATCGAGCATCTCCAATATACTTAAAATCTTTAAAATTTTCTCAAAAATACGTATCTTCAAAGTCGTCACTTCATATTTTTTAATTTTTTTTATTTTCGTCTTTTGTGGAGGTTGGGTACTGTAAGCTGATTGCGTCATCTTTAATTCCGTAAATTAACGTGATAATGCTGTTACCCTTTATTTTTAAATATATAATTTAATAATATGATGCTTCATCTTTTCTAATCCCAGATTTCGATCCGCAAAATTCGCAGATAGCACATGCAAATAAATTCATATTGGAAGGTGGCCGACACGATAACTGGAATTCATCTTCGAATTCTGAGCTTCTGATTTAATGAAGTAGATTTTCAAGGTTCCTCGTGCTTCGTTGCAGATTCACGTGATAATGTTCTTACCCTTTATTTTTTAAAATATAATAGGACGCTTCATCTTTTCTAGTCCCAGATTAAGCGTAAGGTTGCCCTCGAAAAACTCTGTTTTGCCTTCGAGCATGTGTTCAAACGGTGGGAGATAAGAGACGGGGAAAGTGGGTTGGCCGACGACTAATTAATCTCCTGCCATGACCAGAACCCCTATTCCTACGTGGTGGTTTTGTTTTGGAATAATATAGTGAAGGCCGGAGCTAATTGGAACGCTGATATATATAGCTCCAACCATTACCTATAAACCGACGATTACGTATTAGGCGGGCGGGTCGACGGGGTGGAAATAAATTACTGGTATTATTGTGGGTATGTTTGTGCTCAATAATTTAGATCCAAAAATTTAAATTTAATAATAATAAATTTATCACATAATTTTTTATAATTATAATACTTATTAAAAATCTTCTTTCTTTACTTTTTTTACCAACTCTCGTAATATATCTTTATTTTATAATATTTTTTAAATTTTAATACTCAAAATTTTCACCATCAAATATACCCTAAATTTGGTGGGGAAAAAGCTGTCGGGTTAAATAAGATGGTATATAAAAAGTTAAATAATTGGCTTATCGTCTTTTGATTCCACGGCTCGATTATCATGTCAATCAGTGTTTCACACGAATTCGATTTTTGATTGTGCAGCCCTACCCTCTCATCCTTTTCACACGAATTGTAATATAACATGTACATTTTATGTTATTTAAGCACAAATTACAAGTCTTTCTCTCAAATTATCATTTAATTTTTAAATATTTCACAAATTTTGACTCGTGGTATCTCATCTTCGAAGTATGTTTATCGTTGTAATTACATCCCTAATTCGCTAGAATCATTATATCAAATGATTTTTGTCTCACGTAAACCGAACATGTTTTTCTTATGTAAAAAGATAAATTTGTCCATAATGATTCTAAGCGAGTCTTTTTTTTTTTAAGAAAATACATTTTCACCTATAAAACTACCTTAGGTTTTGCATTTTGCATCATACACTATTAATTGTAAGACATTGTACCCTCTAACTACCAATATTATACATTTTGCAACCTCTGCCAAATTTTTAGACTAAATGACAATAATGCTATTGATTCACATGACATATATTGAAAATGTTGTTGTCAATTGATTAAATTCTTGAGAGTATTACCGTTGGATGAAGGGTACATTGGTAATAGGAGAATGCAAAGTGTCTAAAAATTTGACAGTTTTCTCCAAAGTGTATAAGATTGGTACTTAGACTGTTAGAGGGTGCAATGTCTCAAAAGTGATAGTTTAGGGTGCAAAGTACAAAACCTAAGATAGTTCGTGAGTATATTTTTTTTATTTTAATAAAAAAAATTAGTTAACTCATATTGTTTCTTGGGTCTACAAATTACAAAAAACACCGTATAAGACTGGGAAGGACTCATGAATTCAAATTTGTATAATTCTGTTTACGTGAGACAAAAAACAATGGACGTGACAGTTCTAGCGGATTGAAAGATAGAATCGCAACGAAAAGTATACTTTGCTACGTGAGTTATAACGAATTAAAATTTATGAAAATATTTGAGAATTAGTTATAGTTTTACGGAGAAATTATAATTTATCTATTACTTAATGTTGTTCCTGCACTAAGGTCTTTACATGTTGTTTTTTTTTTAAAAGGTCAAGTTGGTTGTATAATTGTTTTTATATATATTTGAATTATATATTCGTAAGAGGCACAGCAATTAAGTGAAGTGGAAAGCTTAAATTTTGTGAGAAGAGAGACATACGGTAAAGGCAAAGATTACTGCAACAATTATCCGTATATAAAAATATTTATATACAATTATACGGTACAAACTCTTTGTTTGTTTATAAAAATATTTTAGAAAGTAATATATTCAATAAAATTTTGTCAAAAAATATTCAAAATTTCAAAAAATCTTATATAAACAACCATGCTTTTTACACAAACTCTAATAAATTTTTATACAAATTATAATATATTTTTTAAAAAAATTATATCTCAATACTTTTCTATTTAACTCTAATATTTTTTATTAAACAATTACATCAAATCATTTATCTCTATATATTTAAAAAAACTCCAATACAAATTAAATATCTTTAAAAATTTTTATTAACTTTTACATAAAAACTTATAAAATTCTAATCTACGTAAATATTTATAATTCTATTAAAAAAATTTAAAATCTAATAATTTTTATAAAGAAAATGACAAATCACTCACTAAGTTTTAGTGTCTTTTTAAAAAATTTAGTGAGATTTTGTACTAAATTAATAAACTCAGTAATTTTTTAATTTTTTTAAAATGCACTAAAATCGACTGACTGATTTCTAATTTTTTGTTTTTTTTTTTTATAAAACTAACATGAACTAGGCTTTATAGCAACTAAAACATTAAATGCGCTATTCTGACAGCTTCTTCTATTCTAGCTGCATCGTACGTGAATTGTTCAATATTGAGAGTGATTCTTTGGAGCTCTGCCAAAAAAAAAACAAAAAACAAAAATCTCTCAATTGTATGCTGTCAAGGGAAAAAAAAAAAAGAAAAAACAAGGTGCCGACAACTGTTAATAGTACTAGGCCAAAATTGTGAGGGAAATAGCATTTCATACTTGGAAGTTGGAAGGGGCTGTTTAGAACTTACTATCTTTCAAAATCATATAAAGATGTCAATATTGGAGTTTATTTTGATGAATTGTGTTAATTATTGATTTAATCCATTTCAAAATGTACGTATTATTCAGTTTAAGCAAAGAGCAGATCTTTTATTGAAAGATATGTCTTCCGTGTTGAGTATTTCTATGGTGGGGATAAGAGAAAAAGTCAAAAGTGAGTAGGCCGAGAGGACTAATTAAAGCTGCATTGCTGTCATCTGCTTGGCCTTTTATTTGCATCATCCATATATTAGAGACACAAAAATTCATTGAAGTGCATGCAATGTTGTCATGCATCATCTTGGATGGTGGCCGACACAAGAATTGGCTCTTACAGCTCGATTATCATGTCAATCAGTGTTGGAGTTTTCGGATAAGAGAAAAGGAAAAAGTCAAAAGTAGGTAGGCCGAGAGGACTAATTAAAGCTGCATTGCTGTCATCAGCTTTGCCTTGTATCTCGCGTCCCCCCTGCACTTTTCTTTTCGTTTTTCACATTGCTTTCTGATACAACTTTTGTGAGGTGGCCGACACAATAACTCGATCTTGTGGCCTCGGATACAAGGGCAATGTTCACGTTCGTGAATCACGAATAAATGGGATGGGACCACGGGATGTTCACATTCGTCAACCAGGACACCTTTTTTTTTTCTTTTTTCTGGACACCTCTTATGTGAACACAAATGATTATCCCTTGCCAACTTTACAGCCGCATACTCTCTAATCCTTTCACACGAATTGTATGTATAATTTAAAGAGATATAAATATAAGTAAATTTTATATTATTTAAATTATAATTATAATTGTTTTAAGGAGTTGGCGTTGTCAGAATAGAAAAGTGAAGTTCTTAACTTGAACGGCGACTTTTATGTTTTACATGTACAATGCATGCATCTGGAGCCTCACAAATATAATAAATAGGCCACGCTCAGTCTTTCCAATTCACAACAAAAACTTCTTCCTTCTACCCTTTGATCTACTTTAAGAGCGCTCTCTTTAGCATTCATTCACCCACCATCACGAAATGGAAGGAACTATTACTCTGAAAGAAACTATTATTCTTTCCAGTGTTGCTGAAGGAATCATTGCAAGTCTAGGCTCCATACCTGTCAAAGATATCGTACAGCGCTGGGGTGTCGAAGATGAGCTTGAAAGGCTCAAGGACGCGGTCTCGGATATCAAGTCCATTCTTCCGTATGCGGAGGAGCAGCAGGATGGGAACCCTGAAGCCAGAGCTTGGCTTAAAAAGCTACAAAAGCCCATGTATGATGCTGACGATTTGCTGGATGATGTATCTAGTGAAGCTCTAACAGATGATGTATCTAGTGAAGCTTTGCCGGAAGAAGATAAGAAGAAGAAAAATGTATTTAGCAAATTGAAGGACCATGTAGCGAAACCCTTCAAATCAAACCAGGTACCAGCTCAACTTCTGCTGGAAGAAGACGAGAAGAGGAAAAAGGAATGTAACGACTTCTCCAAATCAAACCAGGTACCTCATCATCCCTCTCGTATTGGTCATAAGATGAAGGACATTAGAGAGAAGTTAGATGACATTGCAAACATTGCAACACATTGGAAATTTACCTTAGAGAGACACCCTACACAGATAGGAATCAAGAATAGGAAGAGGGAAGATGATACTTATTCTTTTGTGCTTGAGGAAGATGTTATTGGTAGAGAGGAGGATAAGAAGAAAGTTGTAGCACTTCTCTTAGAGTACTCTAATGTTGGGAAGAACGTTTCAATCCTTCCGATTGTTGGCATCGGAGGATTGGGAAAGACTGCACTAGCAAAACTCGTATTCAATGATCAAGAAGTGCAACAACATTTTGAGCTAAAAATGTGGGTGTGTGTCTCTGATATCTTCGACCTTAAAATAATCGTCGAAAATATTATAGAATCCGTGACTGGGAATAAGCAAGAAGATGTTGGCATGGAGGCATTGATAAAGTCTCTTATAAATAAAATTAATGGAAAAAAATACTTACTCGTGTTGGATGATTTGTGGAACGAGGATAGAGAAAAATGGGATATGTTCAAATCACTGTTAATGGGTGGTGCAAGAGGTAGTCGAGTGTTGCTTACTACACGTAGTGAAAAGGTCGCAATGATCTCCAAAACTATTGAACCATATCTCTTAAAGGGGTTAGGCGAACAAGATTCATGGTCCTTATTTAAGAAGATTGCATTCGAGGAGGGAAAAGAGCTAGAGAATACTAGCATTGTGAAAATTGGGAGAGAGATCGTAGCAAAGTGTGTCAATGTCCCTCTCGCTATAAGGACTATAGGTGGATTGTTGTACTTTAAGAATCCAGAGACGGAGTGGTTGCCTTTCATGACGAACGAGCTTTCAAGAATACCTCAAAATGAAAACGACATCTTACCAACCCTTAAGCTGAGTTATGATAAATTTCCATCACATTTGAAGCAATGTTTTGCTTATTGTAGTTTATTTCCAAAAGACTACAAATTTCATAAATCAACATTGATTCACCTTTGGATGGCACAAGGGTTTATCTCAGTATCAAATCAACATCAGGTGCTCGAAGATGTTGGTCATGACTACTTTATGCATTTGCTTTGGAGATCCTTCTTCCAAGATGCTGAAGTAGATGAGTTTGGTGACGTAATTCGTTGCAAAATGCATGATCTCATGCATGATCTTGCTACATCGGTGGCAGGATCCTTGATCACCACCTTGCACTCTATTGACACAATTGATGAGAAAACTCGTCATGTATCGATAGACTCTTTCCCTGGGGTTACAACTTCATTGTCTACATCTACAAGGATTCGAACACTTCTTTTGCCAAATATAGGTCTGAGTGTGACTGAGTCAACTTGCGATGCAATTTCTTCAAGTTTTCAATTATTGCGCGCATTGGATCTAAGAAAATTAGAGCTTGAATTTGTGCCTCCTTCTATCGGTTATAAGCTTAAGCATCTAAGAAATCTTGATCTTTCTTCTTCTGGTAACTTGCGGAATCTTCCTGATTCTATTACTTGTTTGCAAAATTTGCAAACACTAAGTCTCTCCAACTGTAAGTGGCTTGAAGAATTGCCAAGAGATATAAAAAAACTAGTCAATCTCAGGCATCTTGAGATTGATGAGTGTCATGCATTGAAATACGTGCCACGTGGATTGGGGGAATTGACTAATCTCCAAACATTATCAATATTTGTGATCCCATCTGGTTCGGTCTCTGAAAATTGTGCCGATCTAAGTGAATTGAGCAGACTGAATAACCTGAGAGGAAAGCTATTGATCAAAATTGGAAGACATGGGAGGGATGTTGCGTTACAATGCAAGGCTGCAAACTTGAAAGAGAAAAAATATCTTCGCACTTTGCTACTGGAGTGGACTTCTGAATCTGATGTTTTCGACTCTAGTACTGAAGATGTTTTGTTCGAGGAATTAGAAGGCTTGCAACCCCACCCAAATCTTAAATCTCTTTCTATCAAGAATTACAGAGGCAGGATATTTCCCAGTTGGCTATTGTCACTAACGAATCTTGTTGAATTGTCGTTGTATAAGTGTGACAAACTCATATCCCTTCCAGCATTAGCCTCCTCAAGTACACTTGTCGCCTCACCCACTTCTCTCTCAAAGTTGAAGCACCTATCATTACACAGCATGCAGGATCTTAAAACTCTGCCAAATGAGTGGCTGCAGAACCTCACTTCTCTCGAGTCTTTGAGTATAAGTCATTGTGATGCGCTTGATGTATGCAATGACGAGGATGGGAGGCAATGGCGAGGCTTGAAGAGCCTCCACTCAATCAGTTTCGTTAGCCTTCCGAAGTTGGTGTCTCTCCCGAGGCTAGGACATGTTACCCCTCTACAAAAGCTTTGTATTCATGATTGTTTTAAGTTAGTGGCCCTGCCAGAGAGGATCGACAGGTACGTCGGCACGTCACTTGTAGAGTTGGAAATTTGGGGATGCCCGAGTTTGAAATCACTACCCGAAGGGATGCGTGGGCTAACATCTTTGCAACGACTTTTTATTTCTGGTTGTTCGCCCCACTTTGCAACGAGATTCAAGAAAAGTAGCAGGATTTCTCACATCCCAAGTAGAATAATCCAAGCGTACAGGTATTTATTTTAGCTTGCCATTTCATTTTGATCATTCCATACAACTTTAAAATGCAGGCTTTCACGATTAAAGTAGAAAAGAAATACAAACACGGCACGGGGATTCCACTTTAATCATTCCTACAACTCTTATGTGATTATCTCTTTTTATTCAGAGGATTAGAAAGTGGCAGACGCATATGAGCTGTTGGGCTTACTTGAGGAAAAAGAGGGTGCTGGAGAAGTATAATGAGCTTTTCACTGAAAAAAAATCACTCATGAAATGTAGGAAAGCCCCGTCGAAGAAAAAGAAGAAATAAGGTAAGACCTGCTAGGCCATGTTTAATACATATATTTGCCAGTTAATTTCAGATGACAATGATCCTTAAACATCATGAACAGGAGATGTCTCCACTTTATTCTTTAAATATATATATATATATATATTCTTTCGCTAGGCTTATTTTACAAAATTTTGTTTTGTAAAACCCAATTGCCAAGTGTTCTTATCCCTAATACATTAGAAATTGTAAGTTGTTTATTGTTAAGAAGAATAACTTGTGTGAGTTAATTATTTTCGACAATGCTTGAGGTTCTTATTCCCGTAGGTCTATATGAAGTGTGAAGTGCAAATATTGAGGAGAATAAGTTGGTGAGAAGGCCTTCAATTCATTTAAAAGATGTGAGGGGTTCGTATAAACAGTGAGTAAGTGATTATCAGTTTCGCTAAAAAAAAGTGATTATCAATTGCAAGATGCATTATAGAGTACTGACTAGCTGTTTTGCAGGGATATATCGATTGCTTCTTCAATTGAGAATGAGATGTCCCGTATGTCTAAAATCTTTCAAGTTGGCATTTGGTAAGTGTTTTGACTACAAGACCATTGTAGTAGTGATCTTCCTTTCTTAAGGACAATAGAGTACTACCAAGTTGTAATTCTGGTATAAACAATTACGGATATAAAATTTCTCATACATCTTGAGATCTAGAATCTTGTTTGCTCAAGCATAGGATGTCTTTTTACTTGTGAAACCAGCTTTTAGACGAGCCTAAAATAACCAAATAATTGTTTTACATAGTTATTCCTCTTCTGCCCAAACTTTATTACTTGCTTTGAAGGCTAAAATAGTAACATTGTTTGGAAATTGCTTTAACTACGTAATCACGTCAGGCAGTAAATAAAAAACATATCTGTTGGAGTTTCAGGAGACATCATGGAGCATATATATTTGACGTTGATAGCTATATAAGAGGATGCAATCAAGGTGCATGAACAAGCTGTATTAAAGAAGATGGCAAGTGCTTGAGCATATGTATTTGCCATCAATGATCTTGCAGTTTGCTTTTGTATAGAAAATGGAGAACTTCCTGCGAAAAGAGGAGAGGAATTCTTCGAGGTTGCCTTGTTCATTCATGTATACACAAAGAGATCAGTGACTGAAATGCCAAATGATGTTGGGGTTCAGTTTCTTCTAGACGGAGTCATAGCTGTTGCCCGCTGGGGTTTTTATCTATTTCAAGCTAATCAAGACCTGAACCCGCTATTTGAATCATTTTGTCCTTTTCAACCTAATCAAGGCGGTGAAGGAGTGGGCCAAATTAACCGCGTCGTTGTCGAGGAAGAAGATCGAGGACCCGAGAATCGGCTCAGTATTTTTCAGAAGGCAGAAGCAATTCGATGCAAGTACAACTAGCCCTAAACTCCAAAAAAACATAAGTTCTTCTTCTAGTTTCTTCTCTTTGCTTCTTTGATGGTATTGCCTCGTTGCACTTGTGGGAATTCATCGGTGTTTTTGGTATCTGATTTTCGTGTAGTCATTGTCCCGGTGAGTTGGTTTTGGAGCGTATGGTTGATTCCCACGTGGTTTCGAAATCCCCGGAGAATGGAAAGGTATCCCGCTCTTCTCGGTCAGTTTTGGTCTTGTTTGGTCGTCGGAAGAGAGTGAAATTCCAATTTTTCTTGACTTCTAAGCCAGTTAGTTGTCTGGGAGCTCTGCTGAGTAGCGGACTTAGTCTTGATTTTCTTTTTTGGCTCAAATTATTGGGTTCGTATAACATGGTAACCGTATGTTGATAATTCTTTCTTTCTGAGATAGGAACGAAAGTGGCTTCCTAGGAGAAAAGTTGCAAGGCTTCTTGTAACTCCTGAGCCTCACTAGTGGTACAACTTTGTCTTTGTGAATTTGCAATTCGATAAAAGAAGCCTTGCAACTCATCAAGCAAATGGTTTTAGGTCCTAGTTTTTTTCATCAATATTAGGATTCGTGTTTCTCTCTACTTGTCAGAATAATATAGTCCACAACTTCTTTGCTTGATGAGTTGATTCTTGTCAGTTAATCCGGCACAAACTATGAGAATTATCTGTTTACATTTCTCCCCCAAGATTTTCTATTTTCTGTTTTGTCAGTTATTTCTTACAATAAGTTGTTGCCACATTTTTGGATAGCTAAAGAGTTGAAAAATGACATTGAATTCTGACTTGAAATTGGTGCTTTTTATTAACAGAAACAGAAACATAGGATTCAAAAAGATTATTCTACCCTCGTTTCTCATTTGGGGAAAAAATGCCAATGGAAATTGGTCAAGTACGACTTGCCGCGATTTTATGACTCAAATTAGTTTGATAAGTCCTTATTCTAAAGTTTCATAGGTATGCTTCTTCATGTCTATAGAATCAGCTAACAATCCAGCTTTCTTTGAATTGTTTCTTTGCACTTTAGGCATTGATAGTTTTGCAGTCTTTTTTATTCTTTTGCTGAAAACCACATGGGAATCGAGTACCAAAATAGACAATGGTGTAAGATAAAATGTTTGTCAAATCAAACAGGAGCTAGCTACCTTTAAGGTAAGTAGCAAGCAATTGTGTAGTATCACATTTCTAATCTAATTACATCTCACCAAGCAGAATAGCTTCATTTCCTTTGAATTTCGAAAATCTATTGGAAATTGCTACATATAATGACGCATTTCCCTTTTTCTGTTTTGTTTCATTTTAGTTCTAGATAGCTTTTTCTGTTACTGGCTAGGGGTATTACCTAATTTCAATGATTGCTTGATGTGAGGAGCCTAATTCCTGGGGTTTACTGCTGCTTCTAAAGCATGAATTTTGATGCAAAAGTATCTTCTTGTTTATTTATCTCTTTATATTTGTTTTGTAAAACCAAATTGCCAAGTGTTCTTACCCCTAATACATTAGAAATTATAAATTGTTTACTGTTAAGAAGGATAAGTTGTTTGAGTTAATTATTTTCAACAATGCTTGAGGTTCTTATTCCCGTTGGTGTATATGAAGTGTGAAGTCCAAATATGGAAGAGAATAAGTTGATGTGAAGGCCTTTAATTCATTTAAGACGCGAGGGGTTCATATATACAGTGAGTAAGTGATAACCAGTTTCGCTCCAAAAAAAAGTGATTATCAGTTGCAAGATGCATTATGGACTGACTAGTTGTTTTTCAGGGATATATCCATTGCTTCTTCAATTTAGGTGGCTCCTATTTCTAAAAAAATTCAAGGTGGCAGTTGGTAAGTGCTTTGACTACATGACCGTAATAGTGATCTTCCTCATTTCTTAAGGACAGTTAGAATACAACCAAGTTGTAATCTGGCATGAACAATTACGGATATAAAATTTCTCATATATCTTAAGATCTATAATCTTGTTTCCTCAAGCACAGGATGTCTTTATATTTGTGAAACCAGCACTTAAACAGGCCTACAATAACCAAATAATTGTTTTACATAGTTATTCCTCTTCCGCCAAACTTTATTACTTCCTCTTGGAGGCTGAAATAATAGTAACATTGTTTGGATATTGCTTTAAGTATGTAATCACGTCATGCAGTAAATAGAACATTTCTGTTGGAGTTGAAGCAATTAAACCGTGCATCTGACAGTAGGTACCTCACTTTCGCAGGTCACATGACAAGAGACAACACTGCTGGTAGAACTGTGAACCAGCCGCCTCAACAGGAATTGCAAAAACAATTTTAATTTCTGTTGCAGGGCCAAATTTAGGTCAGTGGATATTTGTTAAATAATTGCATTTGGTGCTTTCCAAGTTGCTGCTTCTATAAAATATTTAACTTCACTCAAGACTACCTCATATGTCTGAAGTTTCAGGAGACATCCTGGAGCATATGTATTTGATGTTGATAGCTATAAAAGCGGATGCAATCAAGTGCTTGAACATGCTGTATTAAGGAGGATGGAAAGTGCTTAAGCATATGTATTTTGGCATCAATGATCTTGCAGTTTGTTGTTGTGTATAGAAAATAGAGAACTTCCCGCGAGAAGAGGAGCGGAATTCTTCTGGGTTGCTTCGGGGATTCATGTATACGCTAGTACTGACAAAGAGATTGACTGAAATGCCAAATGATATATGGGGTTTAGTATCTTCCAGATGGAGTCATAGTTGTTGCCTGCTGGAGTTTTTTTCTATTTCAGCTAATCAAGACCTGAACCCGCTATTTAAAGCATTTTGTCCTTTTCTTTTTCCTAATTTGTGGTATGAGACATCATCTTCACTTTGAATTCTTCATAATCCTTTTTCTTTTTTTCGTTGCAATTTTGATGAATCCATTCAAATGTATAATCGCTTGATATAACAGTAAGTTGAATGGAAAGATGTCTAGACTCAGATCGATTGATTTAAATGCTATATTATCCAAATTAAGCAAAGAACAGATTTTGGGAAAGATATTTCTTCATGTCTGCAAGCTTTGCCGATCCTTCCAATTCATAGTTTACTTGCTTGTACACTATACCAGCCTACGGTTCTGGTACCAATTCATTTGATTTCGATAAGCATCTGATTTCTGAAGCCATGGTTAGTTATGTGTCTCTAGCATGTGATTAGTGTCAAATTTCATTAATTTGCTTTCAACATCTTGGTGGCACTACCAAAAAGATATAATATAGCATCTAATTTTACCTACTATAATTAATTAGGGCCTTTTGTTGGTGCTATCAAATGGAGAATAGCGCAACGTTAATTGCTAGCAATGTGTCGATCTCTAAGAATGGTGGACCAATCGGCTAGGCCCAAGGTGTATTTGCTTTTTAATTTCTTGCGTCCTGAGCTCTCTTTAATCGTTTCCTTCCGTTATCCGTAAGGCACGTATACCCATAAATCCATATGAATGAATCGAGAAATTCTTGGGATGTAATTATGACAAAAAAATTTTTTAGTTGAAGCTCATGGGACATGAGTAGGTAGGTCGGAATTTATCGTTGTGCTCCGATTCCAATCGGCGAGTTTTCCAAATTCCTATACCACAATTAGCAAGTATTAGCATAGAAGGTAAGACGTAACTCGTAACTCGTAAGTAATGACCTACATTAAATTCTTGATGGCAAAAGAAAACTTTCAGACTTGAAGGCGGATGGTGATAAAGTGTTTAATATGCTTAATTAGGTAGCTTAAGTGAACTAATTGTTTAATTGAAAATGGATTAAGTTATTAATTAAGCATCATATTTCAGTACTTGAGCAAAGTTTATAACAAATTGATGATTTGCACTCAAAGTATATGATTTATGTTGTTGTGGTAAAAAGAATCTCACCTTGACTTTTGCATGTTTTAATTAAAAGGATTTTCTAAAGTTGCGCTCGAGCGTGAGTAATCTGTCTGGAATTCACCAGGAGCGCTCGAGCACTAGTCGAGTGGTAGTCAGACGTAAAGTTTCTGTAAGAAGATCTCCAAAAGCGCTCGAGCAACTGGTCGAGAGATGATCGAGCGTATTGTATCTGTATGAAACTCTCCAAGGGCGCTCGAGCGCCGGTTGCACGTTGGTTGAGCGTGACAATTCTGATGCTGTGTTAGACGTCCAGCCCGTTATGCTCATTTATGCTTTATTAAGGGTATTTTTGGAAATCTGACCTCACAATCATTTTTGAGCTCTTTCTCCCTTTCTATCTCAGTGTTGGTTCTTGAAGAATTTCGGTTCTTAAGAAGTGTAGAATTTCGGCTCTTAAGCAGTGTGAGTATGCTCTAATGTTTCTCTATTCCAATCACATGTTTAATTCGTTTCAAATGTTTGAACGAATTATGCAACGTGAACTTCAAGTTGCAAATATCGTTTCGATCCCTAATTATTTTTCGGATTACTGTTAGGGTGTGCTAATAGCGGGGATATTGATTTTTCAAGCGAGTCAGGTAAGCTGAGTAACAATACAGTTTTCTCGAAAATGGAAAATTATGAATTTTTGGAAACCTACAGAAGTCTGTTTTGAAATGCATGGATTACTGTTATTTTACTGTTTATGCTGAAATATAAATTACTGTTTTATGTTCTGAAATCCCGATGACAATGCTTATTACTGATTACTGATTACTGTATTGTTGGTATCAAGTCATTATTGATTACTGGTGCATCTATTCTTCGGAGTGATGACACAACCCTGTCATAGGGTAAATATGGCTTACTGATATTGCCTAAGGGAAATTTCTGACCTACTGAAAAGTCATTTGGAAATTATTTTAAAAATACTTTTTATTAATATTTTTATTCTCCGCTTACTGAGTTGTCGAACTCACTCCGTTAATATGTTATGTTTTCATTTCCAGAAAAGTATGGAGAGCATGCTGAGGAATAAGCTAGATGTCATGCGGGCTGGGATATATGAGAATGAAGTTTTATTTTACATTGCACTTTGTTTATTTGAGAGACTTTTATTTAAGTTTATGATTTTGAAAGTGAGGATTATATTTAAGTTTATTTGGAATAAATAAATTCTATATTTTAAGTTATTTGAAATTTTGTTTAAAGAAAAAGTCCACTCTTGGACCCTGCTAGGTCTGGGGTGTGACAGTTTCTGTACTTGCTGGTAAATGAACCAAAACTTCAAGTTGAAAGTTATATATATTTCTTGAAAGAAGATTGTGGCGTGTTGTCCTGTTGAATTTCGGTTAAAAACATGGCCATCATGGTTTTTTTTTTTTGGTTCTAAAAATCATGTTGGTTTTCAAATGTAATTTTGATATTGGAATCAATCAAAATAAAACGAACAGAATTTCTGAATCTAGTCAAATAAACAAATAAAAGACGCTACAAACCTACATCAAAGCAATTGGGCTTAGAGGTCTCACCTGAAGACACATTAACTGATCCTTTAGAAGGATCCCATCATGGTCCTGTGGAACATCTTATAAGATGAGACCCTTTGCCAATATCTTGTTGTGGGTTTTTCTTGGTAGGCTTCATTCTTGTTTCTAGTTTGGGCTGCGACTGAGTTCGTGTTGCTTCTGTAAACTTACTATAACGAAAAAGGGATCATTGAAAAAAAGAAGTCAAACCTATCCCCTAATTGCCAGCCGTGCGATTTTGCCAAACAAAATATTTTGAGAAACTTGTATACACACATGATTATCCCTTGACTAACTCTACACTGATATCTCCTTTAATCCGTTGACACGAGGCTTTACACTAAGGTTTACATATTACATTTATCTCTCTTCAAATTGTGTAAAATAATTAGACATACAAGAAATTGTAGAAGATCGTTGTCCATTAATTTCTCTATGAGATCATGGATCTTGCATTTGTCTTCTGTATGAAAAATAATTAGGTTGGCGGAGTAATTGTTTTCATATTTATTTGCATTATCAATTTATCCATATGTTAGAGACAACAATTAATTGAAGTGCAAAGAATAAACTTCGAGGTTTTCCCCCCTACTCTCGTGGTGTAAAAATAGTCATTTGCTTTGGCACTTCGCAGGTTTCCACTGCAGGTTGTGAGCAACCCTTTGGGAGGGGGGGGGGGGGGGCACGTGGAGATAACGCGCACGACGCCCAGGTGCATTTTCTATCCCCCGTCCGACATGGTTGCCGTTGCTCTGCCGTCTTTTGCTGGGTACATCTGATACACAATGCTCACGCTTTTGGAAGCTCTCCAGTGCCCAAGTCTTCCATACTCTTGGCCGGTGCCCAAGCTTACCTTGAGTGCACCACTTTTTCTGGTCATCAACGGAAAAGTTTCACCTATTTCCCACAAGTATTCGAATGAAGGCCTCTGGTCTGTATTATGGACGTTGAGTCCCTCTTTATTAACACTATTAGGGCTTACTATCCAATGTCCCTCTTGGTCTGTGTCCAGTGTGGTTTCTGATGGGCTTGTCCTATGTTTTCTCTTGTTTAATGTTGGTTCTGTCACTCATGTGGTATAACTTTTGTTCTGGTTCTGTTTCCTGTTGTCTATGTGCTATGAAATTTCGTTTGCCTAGAAAAAAAAAATAATAAAAGAAAAGAAGGCGCAGTTGAGCCACATGACATCTCTCATGTTCGGCCATTGCCATAACAAATCCAGAGGCCGATGCCCAAATCGCAATTGGGTTCGAAGTCTTCAACTCGGAACCCATTATCGTCTGGTGGGTAAGATGTTACGTCCAACCTGTTGCCACATCTTCACGTGGGCTTTATAGCAGTTTGATTGCTCCTCAAACTTCTTGCATTTTGCGAATGATTGGGTCAATTAAGAGTCCAGAGACTTCAATGAACGTTGCTAAACGTGTAGTCCTGGTGAGTCAAAACTTTGCCATTTTGGATGCCCTCAACCCTTATTGCCATGCCAATTGATGTGCTAAAAAATCCATATGGAATAATCAATCATCTTGGAAGGTGGTAGACACAATAATTGGCTATTATCGTCTTTGATTCCACAGCTCGATTATCATGTCAATCAGTATTGAGTATTCTATGGTGGGGATAAGAGAAAAGGGCAAAGCGGGTAGGCCGAGGGCTAATTAAGCTCCATTGCTGTCATCTGCTTTGCCTTTTATCTCGTGCCCTCTCTGCACTTTTCCTTTTTCAATTTGTTTATTACCAAACACCAAAATTTTAACAAAATTTTATTAAAATTTTATAACCAAACACCATGCAACGCAGTCTTTGATTCTTGGATTTGAAGCAATTAAACCGTGCATCTGACAGTAGGTAACTCGCTTTCGCAGGTCACATGACAAGAGATAGCACTGATGGTACAACTGTGAACCAGCCGCCTCAACATGAATTGCAAAAACAATTTTAATTTCTGTTGCAGGGCCAAATTAAGGTCAGTGGATATTTGTTAAATAAGTACCTTTGGTGCTTTCCAAGTTGCTGCTTCTATAAAATATTTAACTTCACTCCAGACTACCTCATATGTCTGAAGTTTCAGGAGACATCCTGGAGCATATGTATTTGACGTTGATAGCTATATAAGAGGATGCAATCAAGTGCTTGAACATGCTGTATTAAAGAGGATGGCAAGTGCGTAAGCATATGTATGTTGCCATCAATGATCTTGCAGTTTGCTGTTGTGTAAAGAAAATAGAGAACTTGCAGTTTGCTGTTGTGTAAAGAAAATAGAGAACTTCCTGCGAAAAGAGGAGCGGAATTCTTCTGGGTTGCTTTGGGGATTCATGTATACGCTAGTACTGACAAAGAGAGTGACTGAAATGCCAAATGATATCTAGGGTTCTGTTTCTTCTAGACGGAGTCATAGCTGTTGCTTGCTAGGGTTTTTATCTATTTCAAGCTTATCAAGACCTGAGCCCGCTATTTAAAGCATTTCGTCCTTTTCTTTTTCCTAGTTTGCAGTACGAGACATCATCTTCACTTTGAATTGTTCATAATCCTTTTTTTTTTGGCAATTTTGATGAATTCATTCAACAGATGTATTATCGCTTGATATAACCATAAGTTGAATGGAAAGCTGCCTAGACTCGGATCTATTGATTTAAATGCTATATTATTCAAATTAAGCAAAGAGCAGATTTTGGCGAAAGATATTTCTTCATGTCTGCAAGGCGCAAGCTTTGCCGATCCCTCCAATTCATAGTTTACTTGCCTGGCCACTATACCTGCCTACAATTCTCGTACCAATTCATTAGATTTCGATAAGCATCTGATTTATGAAGCCATAGTTAGTTATAAAACTAACTATAGATTGTTTGGTGGGTGAATTTTTTTTATTATTTTAATAAAGAAAATCAGTTAACTCATATTGTTTCTTGGGTCTAAAAATTACAAAAAGCACTGTATAAGACTGGGAAGGACTTATATGAATTCAAATTTGTATAATTACGTAGAGAGAAGTCATGTTCTGTTTACGTGAGACAAAAAACAATTGACGTGACAGTTCTAGCGGATTGAAAGATGGAATCGCAACGAAAAGTATGCTTTGCGACGTGAGTTATAACGAATTAAAATCTATGAGAATATTTGAGAATTAGTGATAATTGTACGGAGAAATTATAATTTATCTATTACTTAATGTTGTTCCTGCGCTAAGGTCTTTACATGTTGCCTTTTTTTGTTAAGGTCAAGTTGGTTGTATAATTGTTTTTATATATATTTGAATTAGATATTCGTAAGAGGCACAGCAATTAAGTGAAGTGGAAAGCTTAAATTTTGTGAGAAGAGAGACATACGGTAAAGGCAAAGATTACTGCAACAATTATCCGTATATAAAAATATTTATATACAATTATACGGTACAAACTCTTTGTTTGTTTATAAAAATATTTTAGAAAGTAATATATTCAATAAAATTTTATCAAAAATATTCAAAATCTCAAAAAATCTTATATAAACAACAATGCATTTTACACAAACTCTAATAAATTTGTATACAAATTATAATATATTTTTTTTAAAAATTATATCTCAATACTTTTCCATTTAATTCTAATATTTTTTTATTAAACAATTACATCAAATTATTACTCTTTATATTTTTTAAAAAACTCCAATACAAATTAAATATCTTTAAAACTTTTTATTAACTTTTACATAAAAATTTATAAAACTCTAATCTTTATAATTCTATTAAAAAACTTTAAAATCTTATAATTTTTTATAAAGAAAATGACAAATCACTCACTAAGTTTTAGTGCTTTTTTAAAAAAAATTATTAAATTTAGTGAGATTTTGTATCAAAATAATAAACTCAATAACTTTTTTATTTTTTTTTAAGTTAGTGAGTTTTTTAAAATGCACTACAATCGACTGACTGATTTCTATTTTTTTGTTTTTATTTATAAAACTAACATCCTTGAACCAGGCTTCATAGCAACGAAAACATTAAATGCGCTATTCTGACAGCTTCTTCTATTCGAGCTGCATCGTACGTGACTTGTTCAATATTGAGAGTGATTCTTTGGAGCTCTGCAAAAAAAAACAAAAAAAAACAAAAACAAAAACAAAAATCTCTCAATTGTATGCTGTCAAGGGGAAAAAAAGAGGAAAAACAAGGTGCCGACAACTGTTAATAGTACTAGGCCAAGATTGTGAGGGAAATAGCATTTCATACTTGGAAGGGGCTGTTTAGAACTTACTATCTTTCAAAATCATATAAAGATGTCAATCTTGGAGTTTATTTTGATGAATTGTGTTAATTATTGATTTAATCCATTTCAAAATGTTGTATTATTCATTTTAAGCAAAGAGCAGATCTTTTATAGAAAGATATCCGTTCGGAAGTTGTTTTCGAAAATAATTTTTTATTTTTTATTTTTAAGGTGATAGTCATATCAGCGCTTTTTTGTGTACGGACTGTCAGACAATCGTGATGGACTGCCAGTGTTAGGAATCTACTCTATCTTCTGTAGAAGTTGAAATGAATGGCTACCCTGACTCGTGATGGACCGCACAACTGCATTTACAGGAAAGACTCGATTGACCACATTAATTGCATTGTACCGAATTGACCGAGAAGCCCCTGTCATCCAATTTCACGTTGAAGAGTGTTTGAATTGAATTTGAAATTTCAGCCGCTGACAACAACAGTCACTATCTCTCCCTGAGCCCCTACCATTTGACGTGAAACGAACACCTGCAACCCGTACTCTAATGGCAGAATCACCAGACGTGAAACGAACACCTGCAACCCGTACTCCAATGGCAGAATCATCAGACGCTGACATTGCTTCCTTTTCCAAGGCTGACATGCATATAAACTTAAAAACAGAAAACAGAAAATTGTTTTTGAAAACAACTTCCGAACGGTTCTCCGTGTTGAGTATTTCTATGGTGGGATAAGAGAAAAAGTCAAAAGTCAAAAGTGGGTAGGCCGAGAGGACTAATTAAAGCTGTATTGCTGTCATCTGCTTGACCTTTTATCTCGTGTCCTCTCTTCCCTTTTCATTTCCTTTCTCACTTTGCTTTCTGATACAACTTTTGTGAGGTGGCTGACACAATGACTCGCTCTTGTCGCCTCTGATACCTTGGCATGTTCGCGTTCGTCAATCACGAATAAATGGGACGTGGACCACGGGATGTTTACATTCATCAATCAGGACACATCTTTCGTGTACAGAAATGATTATCCGTTGCCAACTTTACAGTGGCATACCCTCTGATCCAATCACACGATTAATTTTTGAGTGTAAGGATACATGGACTGAAGTGCTAAATACCAATGTTCCTTTTCCTACGTTAGAGATACTTTAAGATATAGCATACTTTGCAGCTTATTGAGTTCATGTTGGGAGTAGCTTTAGTTTCTTCAATAGAGTAAAAGATTAAAAATCAACTGCTTTTCAGATTTTGTAAGACCAATATTGTTTTCACGCTTGCATGTAAAAGCTGTTCAAGGACTTGGAAGCATTTGATCGGAAACCTCCAGAGAAGTCAATAGTGCAGAAAGTGGCAGATGCATATGAGCTGTTGGGCTTACTTGAAGAAAAAGAGAGGGTGCTGGCACTACAAGAAATTTGCGTTGTAACAACGTAGTCTTGCGTTGCCAAAAGTGTAGAAATTCGTTGGCGAAGTCATATCCCAACGAAATGAGTCGTCGAGAAGTTGGTTGCAATTGCCTCGTGAAGATAGACATTTAACAACGACATATGCTGGTCTTCGCCAAAGTGTTTCACCACGACTAATATCGGTCGAGAAAGGCTTGAACAATTTCGGCGCCATATCTTCGTCAAGGAAGACCAGCAGTTCTACCAACGATAGAGAGTCGTTGCAAGAGAACAGGGCTGGCGAAATTCGAGAGTCGTTGCAACTAAGAGACGCAGACGGTACAACGGGTCTTAGCCAGAGAGTTTTGCTGACGAAGTTGGGTCGTTGCGAGAATTACTGGTATTATTACGTGGGAAAAGGCTCCTAAATAAACTATAATGGAATATCTAAAAGTCGTCACTTCAACCGCTGCCTAAATTATTGATTCGAAAAGAAGTTATTTTGGCATCCTAATTATAAAATAATTTATCTCCCTGTTAATTAAATCAGCTCTTTTTATTATAATAAATATAATACAAGTTCACTCAAATCATCTGTCTATTAACTTTTTCACATACTCTCATAATTTAAATCAATTTTTTCACTAACTCTCATAAACCAAAATTTTAACATGCAAATTAACAAATGATCTTCTTTTTTTTTTTTCTTTTGGCCTAATGTATGATTGTCTGCTTTAGTAATAGAACAACAAGGTCTCGAAAGAATTAGTATATAAATAAATACGAGAGAAAAAAAAAAAAAGTAGGGGAAACCTCACTTTTAGCTCCTATATTTATATCAAAACGTCAAAAAAGATGGACATCGGTGCAACATCGGAGTCTTGTGTAATTAAAAAGAGATTGATACAACATGTAGATTCGAGTGTTGGATTCACACTGTTTGAAAATTTTCATCCTAAGTGTTTTTTTTTTCAGCTGTGAAGTTTCATCAAGTAATGTGGACCTTTTATACTAAGGTTTATATATTGTGTCTATCTCTCTAAAATTTGCACGACACAATTCGGGTAAAGAAGGGTAAAAAATCATAGTCCATTAATTTTTTCCACGAACATGGAATCGAACTCAAAACAGTAACACAATCTCATGTAGTCTGCAGTACCAGGAAAAGTGTCAAAGATCATGTTGCAGTTGATGAATTCTCCCATGTGTTGCTTGAAAACATAGTTTTAATCTCAACAGGACTTACAGTTTTGTGGAAAAAAGGCAAAATTCTCTGTTCTTGGATTGTAAAAAAATAGTAGCTCTGATACTTCCTATTCTTGAAAGAAGAATATTGTGAACAAAAAAAGTTTTGTTCCTGAAACATCATGTTGGATTTCAAGTGTAATTTTGATATTGGAATTAACGAAAACAAAACGAACAGAATCTCTGAATCTACCCGAATAAACAAATAAAAGATAACTACAAACCTTTACCAAAGCAATTGGGCTTAGAGTCCTCACCTTAAGACACATTTAACTGATCCTAAATAGAAGCATTCCATCATGGTCCGGTGGAACATCTTAGCTAGTGTTAATGAAATTTTTCGTCTTTGAATTTTCATCACTTTTAAAAATTCGACTAGCTCCAAATTTTCACTTTAGTCATGCATAGTACTTGAGAATTATGTTTTTATTACAAATTAACAATTTCAATATTTTTTATTAAAAAAACTGAAACGAACTAGGAAGAGCTCGCAGCCACTCTGAGCCTCCCTGGAGAAGTTGGTAGAGGGGGGAGAGCCATCTGTTTGCGGGTGGCTCTTGGCCACCCCTTCTTCAGGGAGGCTGAGGGGTTGCAGCTAGGGCTGTTCAGGTACCCGTTGAGATCTTTGTGGCCGTCAAAGAAAGGTGATGGGAACAATAGGCGCAATGGGTTGGCCATAGACGACGCCGTTCTGATGGAGAATACTACTGTCAAGAAGATCAGCGAAGGGATGGTTGGTTTGCAGGACGAGGAGGAGGGGCAGAGAGAGAACTGGGTATTGAAAATTTTGCACCTAAGGTCCTTGTGGAAGGAGAGAAGCGCTGACCTTATGGATGTAGAGGAGGAGGATGAGGGTCCTGTGGCCATTGATCAGAGAGTTGGCCCCGATGGCAAAGACGAGGAGGAAGATTGTGAGGTTTGTAGAGTCGGTAATGATGACGACGAAAAAGAAGAGATTGAATTCGATAGGGATTCGTTCTCGAGGTTGCTAAGGAGGGTGTCCTTGGCCGAGGTCAGGTTGTATGCTCAAATGTCGTATTTGGGGAACTTGGCTTACTCCATTCCCAAAATCAAGGTACCGACTTTGTTTTTTATCGAATCTTTTGTAGTTTCTTTGATTTTGATTGCTCTGTGAATTTTGGAAATTTCTTCTTTCGATGACTTTCGGGAATGGTTTCTTGAAATGTGGGGGTTGAACAGCCCTATTTGTAGGCATAAAAAAGAGAAAATATAAACGGAATATTCATGGAAAGAACCTGAGAGGAAAAGAGAGGGGAAAAAGCAAACGCTACCTTTGTCCGACCAAATCAATTACAGGCGTAGCTGTGTGATCGACGAGCTCTTCAAGTGTGGCGCAAACCTAAAAGAGATAAACTGAGAGAGAGAGAAGTCAGATTAAATTAAGAATGGGTCAAGCTTTTCGCAAGCTCTTCGACGCCTTCTTCGGCAACTCCGAGATGCGGGTACACACACTCTCCTTCTTCTTTCTTCTATTACATTTTCATTTTTTTCAAGATTTGGGCATGATAATATATCTTGTGGCTTTGAACACTTGTGGTTCTGTACTTGATGTTGGTGCCGCACAATTGGCTTTTTAGATGTAGATTCCAGTACTCTTGATTCTGATATACGAATGTTTCGTATTGTATCCAACTATTAAGTTTAGACTTCAATGCATAAGTGGTTAAAAGTGGTAACCAATGAAGAAAGCACTCTCTTCTGCCCTGTACAGAAAACTCTGTTAGGGGCTAATATTATTGCAGGAATATCACTCAGGGAATTTTCTCGATGCCAGTCTCACCTACATGTGCATGTTGGAACCATTTCCAATTCCAATAGCTGTGTTGCTAGATAAGCATTTCACGCACTGGACTTATAAAGTTTTGTTGTCATTTAGGATTAGCACCTGCCTGCTCCATCACCCCCTCACTTTCAGGGCATCCTCATACAGAATAGCTGTCTGCAAAAATTCTGACAGTATAACATCTTCCTTTTAAGTTTGCATGGGTCTTCATCTTGAAACTTGTTTTCTGTTTTATGTAATGCCTCACAGTTTTTAGCAATATTTGCATTTAAAAACTCATGGGCTAAAATTATGTTTTAGGTGGAAGTGCAACTTGATTTTTCTTGTTCATTGTAGGTTTCAATGTGGAGAAAGTTCAGTATAAGAATGTGATATTCACAGTTTGGGACGTTGGTGGGCAAGAGAAGTTGAGGCCACTCTGGAGGCATTACTTCAACAACACGGATGGGCTGGTAATGATCAGAGCCTCTATAATTTTTCTGGGATTATGATTGGTTTCAGGGGCCAAACACTTGCAAAGCCCCAAACACAAAAATGAAATCCCATTGGAGGAAGTGGCGAGCATGCTTGATGAACTGAACCAACTTTCTGCTGCATTGGATGTGAGGTAAGTATATACATAGAATTTGGCAAATGGCTATTCACCTTTGAAAGTTCTTTGAGTCATCTTATATCGTTTAGATTATATTATTGATTTTGGATTGGATTAGTGTAGAGTTTATATTTTCTATGTGCGTAATATGTTAAAAATTTAGCTAAATATGAATGTAGGATTACCGGAAACCGCCACCGCTAAAACCGCCACCGTTAAGGGCCGGTTTTTGCCCTTAACGGTGTAGGTGTAGGTGGCATTTTTTTTAAAAACCGGCATATCCGGTGTAGGTGCCGGTTTTGGCCAAAACCGGCACCTACACCGGGGTTGAACAGCCCTAGTTGCAGCAAGCCACCCCTCACGGGGGAGCCCAGAGGATTTTCATATATTATTTGCATCATCCATATGTTACAAAAATTCATTGCAGTGCAAAGATTAAACTTTGATAAGAGAGAGACTAAAGGCAAAGATTACTACAACAATTATCCTTTTTTTTTTAAAAAAAAAATCTCATTTAAATATTTCCTCGCAATCATCCTTAATTTATTCGGTCTCATTTTTTCTTCGTACGTGTTGGCATCACCTAGTTGAGGAACCCAAGTGAAATGCATAGAAAACTATCTATTTTGGGACGTGGCCAGCACAATGCTTCGCGCTCCTCATCTTTGATACCATTGGATTATCATGTAGATAAATGGAATTAGGTTGTCTGACTGTTCATTGGAATTAAGTTCATAATCCTCCATGTGCATGTATTCTGTTGAGGCCCACATGGACTTTTGCTAAATCGTATAATTTGAGCACGCAAGTATGAAGTTCCACATGGACTTTTGCTATATATTCATTTTGTATATTTATTGGAAGGTTTCAGTCACTCAATTTTAACTTGTAATTCACATGCCTACACTTCGACCTCCATGTTTTGGAAATTAAATCTATAAAGCTAATCGTAATCCTGCTAAATTTATGTGGCAGCTAGACACTTGAAACATATATATTTCTTAGCTATTTGCTTCTTCATTTACTTTAAGCAAAGCCGGTCTCTTCTGTGAACGCGTTTTCAGTATATAGATGTAAAACATGTAGGGAGTTTATTTACAGATGGTTAGTTTATTATTAGATATTATTTCATCTTTCAAAACAGTCGCACAATCTCCTTGTAGTCTGCAGTACCATGAAAAGTGTCACAGATCATGTTGCAGTTGATGAATTCTCCCATGCGTTGCTTTGCTTGAAAACATATAGTTTTAATCTCAATAGGACTTGTAGTTTTGTGGAAAAAAAGGCAAAATGCTCTGTTCTTGGATTGTAAAAAAAAGTAGCTCTGATCCTTCCTATTCTTGAAAGAAGAATATTGTGGCGTATGTGCTGTCCTGTTGAATTAGGTTTAAAACTTGGCCACACTCAATTGCGAAGTCAATCATATAGATGTTGCTTCTTCTTTGTTTCTTTTTTTCCTGAAACATCGTGTTTGTTTTCAAGTATAATTTTGATATTGGAATTAACGAAAACAAAACGAACAGAATCTCTGAATCTACCCGAATAAACAAATAAAAAATAACTACAAACCTTTACCAAAGCAATTGGGCTTAGAGTCCTCACCTTAAGACACATTTTAACTGATCCTATTTAGAAGCATTCCATCATGGTCCGGTGGGACATCTTTAGTGTTAATGACAATTTGAATTTTCATCACTTTTAAAAATTCGTCTAGCTCCAAATTTTCACTTAAGTCATGCATAGTATTTGAGAATTATGATTTTATTACAAATTAACAATTTTAAAATTTTTATTAAAAAAAAAAACTGAAACGAACTAGGAAGAGCTCGCAGCCACTCTGGGCCTCCCTGGAGAAGTTGGTAGAGGGGGGAGAGCCCCCTATTTGCGTGTGACTCTCGGCCACCCCTTCTCCAAGGAGGCTAAGGGGTTGCAGCGAGCCACCCCTCACGGGGGAGCCTAGAGATTTTACTTTTTCTTTTATTCATTTATTTTTGTTTTTAATTTTTATAGCGGACAGGACATGGACATTATAGTAGGTAGGCCAAGGATTAAGCTCTTCTGCTCCGCCATCTGTTTCTTGTTATGTCTGGATTTCTGCTCCTGAACTTCGTTTATTTCTAATGCTGCTCGTGGACTTTGATTCATGGTGTTGCTTTCGTTTTGGATAATTTAGTGGAGTGACCCAATTGAAATCGATATGGCACCAACCATCAGTTATAACCCGATAATTATGCATTAGGTGGGGAAATAAATATTATGTATAATGTATTAGGTGGGAAAATGCTGCCGGGTTAAATAAGATGGCATATAAGTTAAATACTCGATTCGACAGCTGCCTTTGACCTCAACAACATATATATATATATACAAAATACAGTTTGGGGGTCTCAATTATTTCACAAAAACAAACCAAGGGATCCGTTGAATTCCAAGAACCAACCCCAAATATTTAATCCTTACATTAACCTTGTGGAAGTAAGAAATCATAGCATATGATGTTGAAATAGATTGCAATTTGAGAGAGTTCAATTACAACTTCAACCTTGGATCCAATACTGTTGTGTTTATCCCTTTATAAATTTCATTAAACAATTTAGATAGAATATTATGACCAAATATTATGAAATATTTTGATACAATGCTTTAAAAAATTAACTTATTGAATGATAACACAGCTTTGTATTAGGTGGTGGAAAAAATAAATCAGTATAAGGTGGGAAAAAGACCGCTAAATAAGATAAGATATTGGTATATATAAAATACTCGATTCAACAGCTGTATTTTTTTTACCTTCCATTTTTTATCCAATTCTTAAGTGTTGTTTTTGTTTTATAATTGAAACACGTATAGCACTGAGCTGGAATTATGGGCAGGCTCGTTTGGCTAAAAAATTTAGAATTTGAATTCAGCTTATTAAACTTACAATTCTAACATTATTTTTACACGCATATTAATACAACTCAATATTATTTTTTTACAAGGATCAATACAACTCAACAACTTCTACACGCATACCAATAAATCTCAAATATCACTTAAATATTTACAATGAGTATGTTTGGGGCTCAAATATTTGGGCTCAAAAATTTAGGTTTAATCATAAAAAATTCACTACATATTTTATTATTATTATAATATTTATTAAAAATCTTCTCTCTTTACTTTTTCACCAACTCTCATAACATATCTTTAATTTATAATATTTCTCAAACTCCAATACCTAAAATTTTCACTCTCGAGCATCTCCAATATACTTAAAATCTTTAAAATTTTCTCAAAAATACGTATCTTCAAAGTCGTCACTTCATATTTTTTAATTTTTTTTATTTTCGTCTTTTGTGGAGGTTGGGTACTGTAAGCTGATTGCGTCATCTTTAATTCCGTAAATTAACGTGATAATGCTGTTACCCTTTATTTTTAAATATATAATTTAATAATATGATGCTTCATCTTTTCTAATCCCAGATTTCGATCCGCAAAATTCGCAGATAGCACATGCAAATAAATTCATATTGGAAGGTGGCCGACACGATAACTGGAATTCATCTTCGAATTCTGAGCTTCTGATTTAATGAAGTAGATTTTCAAGGTTCCTCGTGCTTCGTTGCAGATTCACGTGATAATGTTCTTACCCTTTATTTTTTAAAATATAATAGGACGCTTCATCTTTTCTAGTCCCAGATTAAGCGTAAGGTTGCCCTCGAAAAACTCTGTTTTGCCTTCGAGCATGTGTTCAAACGGTGGGAGATAAGAGACGGGGAAAGTGGGTTGGCCGACGACTAATTAATCTCCTGCCATGACCAGAACCCCTATTCCTACGTGGTGGTTTTGTTTTGGAATAATATAGTGAAGGCCGGAGCTAATTGGAACGCTGATATATATAGCTCCAACCATTACCTATAAACCGACGATTACGTATTAGGCGGGCGGGTCGACGGGGTGGAAATAAATTACTGGTATTATTGTGGGTATGTTTGTGCTCGATAATTTAGATCCAAAAATTTAGATTTAATAATAATAAATTTATCACATAATTTTTTATAATTATAATACTTATTAAAAATCTTCTTTCTTTACTTTTTTTACCAACTCTCGTAATATATCTTTATTTTATAATATTTTTTAAATTTTAATACTCAAAATTTTCACCATTAAATATACCCTAAATTTGGTGGGAAAAAGCTGTCGGGTTAAATAAGATGGTATATAAAAAGTTAAATAATTGGCTTATCGTCTTTTGATTCCACGGCTCGATTATCATGTCAATCAGTGTTTCACACGAATTCGATTTTTGATTGTGCAGCCCTACCCTCTCATCCTTTCACACGAATTGTAATATAACATGTACATTTTATGTTATTTAAGCACAAATTACAAGTTTTTCTCTCAAATTATCATTTAATTTTTAAATATTTCACAAATTTTGACTCGTTGTATCTCATCTTCGAAGTATGTTTATCGTTGTAATTACATCCCTAATTCGCTAGAATCATTATATCAAATGATTTTTGTCTCACGTAAACCGAACATGTTTTTCTTATGTAAAAAGATAAATTTGTCCATAATGATTCTAAGCGAGTCTTTTTTTTTAAGAAAATACATTTTCACCTATAAAACTACCTTAGGTTTTGCATTTTGCATCATACACTATTAATTGTAAGACATTGTACCCTCTAACTACCAATATTATACATTTTGCAACCTCTGCCAAATTTTTAGACTAAATGACAATAATGCTATTGATTCACATGACATATATTGAAAATGTTGTTGTCAATTGATTAAATTCTTGAGAGTATTACCGTTGGATGAAGGGTACATTGGTAATAGGAGAATGCAAAGTGTCTAAAAATTTGACAGTTTTCTCCAAAGTGTATAAGATTGGTACTTAGACTGTTAGAGGGTGCAATGTCTCAAAAGTGATAGTTTAGGGTGCAAAGTACAAAACCTAAGATAGTTCGTGAGTATATTTTTTTTTATTTTAATAAAAAAAATCAGTTAACTCATATTGTTTCTTGGGTCTACAAATTACAAAAAACACCGTATAAGACTGGGAAGGACTCATATGAATTCAAATTTGTATAATTCTGTTTACGTGAGACAAAAAACAATGGACGTGACAGTTCTAGCGGATTGAAAGATAGAATCGCAACGAAAAGTATACTTTGCTACGTGAGTTATAACGAATTAAAATTTATGAAAATATTTGAGAATTAGTTATAGTTTTACGGAGAAATTATAATTTATCTATTACTTAATGTTGTTCCTGCACTAAGGTCTTTACATGTTGTTTTTTTTTTTAAAGGTCAAGTTGGTTGTATAATTGTTTTTATATATATTTGAATTATATATTCGTAAGAGGCACAGCAATTAAGTGAAGTGGAAAGCTTAAATTTTGTGAGAAGAGAGACATACGGTAAAGGCAAAGATTACTGCAACAATTATCCGTATATAAAAATATTTATATACAATTATACGGTACAAACTCTTTGTTTGTTTATAAAAATATTTTAGAAAGTAATATATTCAATAAAATTTTGTCAAAAAATATTCAAAATTTCAAAAAATCTTATATAAACAACCATGCTTTTTACACAAACTCTAATAAATTTTTATACAAATTATAATATATTTTTTAAAAAAATTATATCTCAATACTTTTCTATTTAACTCTAATATTTTTTTATTAAACAATTACATCAAATCATTTATCTCTATATATTTAAAAAAACTCCAATACAAATTAAATATCTTTAAAAAATTTTATTAACTTTTACATAAAAACTTATAAAATTTTAATCTACGTAAATATTTATAATTCTATTAAAAAAATTTAAAATTTAATAATTTTTTATAAAGAAAATGACAAATCACTCACTAAGTTTTAGTGTCTTTTTAAAAAATTTAAAAAATTTTAGTGAGATTTTGTACTAAATTAATAAACTCAGTAATTTTTTAATTTTTTTAAAATGCACTAAAATCGACTGACTGATTTCTAATTTTTTGTTTTTTTTTTATAAAACTAACATGAACTAGGCTTTATAGCAACTAAAACATTAAATGCGCTATTCTGACAGCTTCTTCTATTCTAGCTGCATCGTACGTGAATTGTTCAATATTGAGAGTGATTCTTTGGAGCTCTGCCAAAAAAAACAAAAAAACAAAAATCTCTCAATTGTATGCTGTCAAGGGGAAAAAAAAAAAAAAGGAAAAACAAGGTGCCGACAACTGTTAATAGTACTAGGCCAAGATTGTGAGGGAAATAGCATTTCATACTTTGAAGTTGGAAGGGGCTGTTTAGAACTTATCTATCTTTCAAAATCAAATAAAGATGTCAATCTTGGAGTTTATTTAGTTTAAGCAAGGAGCAGATCTTTTATTGAAAGATATGTCTTCCGTGTTGAGTATTTCTATGGTGGGGATAAGAGAAAAAGTCAAAAGTGGGTAGGCCGAGAGGACTAATTAAAGCTGCATTGCTGTCATCTGCTTGGCCTTTTATTTGCATCATCCATATATTAGAGACACAAAAATTCATTGAAGTGCATGCAATGTTGTCATGCATCATCTTGGATGGTGGCCGACACAAGAGTTGGCTCTTATCGTCTTTTGATTCCACAGCTCGATTATCATGTCAATCAGTGTGGGAGTTTTCCATGGTGGAGATAAGAAAAAGGGACAATGTACTTTACTCTAAAATTAAATAAATTTTTAAATATATAAAATTAATCTCTAAAATTTAAAAATTATTCACATTTAAAAAGTCTCGAAAAAATAAAAATAAATAAATTTTAAATTTTAAAAATTAATTTTATATATTTTAAAATTTTAAAATTTATTTAATTTTAAAATAAACTGTATAAAGACGAATAGTGTATTTATCCATGAGAAAAAGAAAAAGTCAAAAGTGGGTGGCCGAGAGGACTAATTAAAGCTGCATTGCTGTCATCAACTTTGCCTTGTATCTCGTGTCCCCTTTGCACTTTTCTTTTCCTTTCACACGAATTATATGTATAATTTAAAGTGATATAAATATAAGTAAATTTTATATTATTTAAATTATAATTATATTTTTTAAAATTATTATTTAATTTTTACATATTTTATAAATTTTGATTCATTATTTCTTATTTTTTAAATATATATTTCGTTGTAATTTAATTTTTAATTTGTTAAAATTATTAAAATTGTATAAGATCATTGTTCATTAATTTTCTCAAAGAAAATTCCATTTTCCTGCCACCTTAGATCGTGGATCTTGCATTTGGCTTCTGTGTAAAAAATAAGTATGATTGACAGAATAATTATTGTCATATTTATTTGCATCATCCATAGGTTAGAGACACAAAAATTCATTGAAGTGCATGAAAAGATTAAACTTAATGCTGAATTAAATCTTTTTTTTATCTTGTGTGGAGGTTGGATACTGTAAACTGATTGCGTTATCTATAATGAAGTAGAATTTCAGGATTCCACCTTTTTCGTTGCAGATTAACGTAATAATGCTCTTACCCTTTATTTTAAAATATAATCTAATAATAGGATACTTCTTCTTTTCTAATCCCAGATCTCGATCTGCAAAATTCACAAATAGCACATGCAAATAAATTCATCTTGGAAGGCGGTCGACACGATAACTGGAATTCATCTTCGAATTCGGAGCTTCTGATTTAATGAAGTAGATTTTCAAAGCTCCTCGTGCTTCGTTGCATATATACGTGATAATGTTCTTACCCTTTATTTTTTGAAATATAATAGGACGTTTCATCTTTTCTAATCCCAGATTAAGCGTAACAATGCCTTCGAAAAACTCTGTTTTGCCTTCGAGCCCTACGTATTAGGGAGGATCTCCATCCGCAAAATCCGCAAATAGGGCATTAGAGTGCATGTGTTCAAACGGTGGGGATAAGAGACGGGGCAAGTGGGTTGGCCGACGACTAATTACTCGTTCTCGTCGCCTTTGATACCACGGGATGCTCACGTTCCCCAATCACGAATATATTGGGACGTGGACCGAGGACTTCAGGTTTTTGGACCCTCGAGCTAGTCTTTAGGAGTTGGCGTTGTCAGAATAGAAAAGTGAGACTTCAAAAAATTTGAATTTTAAAAGGGCTAAATACAAAATTAGTCCCTGTGTTATACGTAAAAATTGTTTTAGTCCCTGTGATATGAAAAATATTTATTTTGTCCCTGTGATTCTATTTTCGTTTGTTATTGGTCCTCCATCAGGGACTGATTTTATCACTTTCTGAAATCATAGGGACTAAATCGATTTTTGCGTATAGCACAGGGACCAATTTTGCATTTATCCCTTTTAAAAATGACGATTAATTTTGCAAAATAGTGCAAAATTTAAGGATTGTAATATTAATTTTCCTAAAACGAATAAATTGGACTTTTTCGGCCCAGAAAATGAACATTTTTTTTCCGGATAGAGATTTAAAAGAATTACTGGCTTGCGATTTAAACAGGTGCTAGTTGGATAGTAGTGCTGTATTAAAATAGAGTGCATGTATTCGAAGTTCTTAACTTGAAGGGCGACTTTTATATATGTTTCACATGTAGCATGCATGCATGTGGAGCCTCACAAATATAAATAGGCCGCTCTCAGTCCTTCCAATTCACAACAACACACTTCTTCCTTCTACCACTTTTATCTTCTTCAAAAGCGTTCTCTTTAGCATTCATTCTCCCCACCATCGCGAAATGGAAGGAATTCTGAAAGAAACTATTATTCTTTCCAGTGTTGCTGAAGGAATCATTGCAAGTCTGGGCTCCCAACCTGTCAAAGATATCGTACAGCGCTGGCGTGTCGAAGATGAGCTTGAAAGGCTCAAGCACACGGTCTCAACCATCAAGTCCGTGCTTCCGGATGCGGAGGAACAGCAGGATGGGAACCCTGAAGTTAGAGTTTGGCTTGAAACGCTACAAAAGCCCATGTATGATGCTGACGATTTGCTGGATGATGTATCAAGTGAAGCTCTACCGGATGATGTATCTAGTGAAGCTCTGCCGGAAGGAGATACGAAGAAGAAAAATTTATTTCGCAAATTAATGGACCATGCAGCGAAACCCTTCAAACCAAACCTGCTGCAAGACAAGAAGAAGAAAAAGGAATGTAACGACTTCTCCAAATCAAACCAGGTACTTCATCATCACTCTGATATTGGTCATAAGATGAAGGACATTAGAGAGAAGTTAGATTTCATTGCAACAGGTATGAAATTTACCTTAGAGAGACACCCTACACATATAGGAATCAAGAATAAGAAGAGGGAAGATGATAATTATTCTTTTGTGCTTGAGAAAGATGTTATTGGTAGAGAGGAGGATAAGAAGAAAGTTGTAGCACTTCTCAAGTACTCTAATGTTGGGCAGAACGTTTCAATCCTTCCGATTGTTGGCATCGGAGGATTAGGAAAGACTACACTAGCAAAACTCGTATTCAATGATCAAGAAGTGCAACAACATTTTGAGCTAAAAATGTGGGTATGTGTGTCTGATATCTTCGACCTTAAAATAATCGTCGAAAATATCATAAAATCCGCGACTGGGAGTAAGCAAGAAGATGTTGGCATGGAGGCATTGACACAGTCTCTTAAAAATTTACTTGATAGAAAAAAATACTTACTCGTGTTGGATGATGTGTGGAACGAGGATAGAGAAAAATGGGATACGTTCAAATCATTGTTAATGGGTGGTACAAGAGGTTGTCGAGTGTTGCTCACTACACGTAGTGAAAAGGTCGCAAAGATCTTTAAAACTATTGAACCATATCTCTTAAAGGGGTTAGGCGAGCAAGATTCATGGTCCTTATTTAAGAAGATTGCATTTGAGGAAGGAAAAGAGCCAGAGAATACTAGCATTGTGGAAATTGGGAGGGAGATCGTAGCAAAGTGTGTCAATGTCCCTCTCGCTATAAGGACTATAGGAGGATTGTTGTATTTTAAGAATCCAGAGACGGAGTGGTTGCCTTTCATGACGAACGAGCTTTCAAGAATACCTCAAAATGAAAAGGACATCATGCCAACCCTTAAACTAAGTTATGATAAGCTTCCATCACATTTGAAGCAATGTTTTGTTTATTGTAGTTTATTTCCAAAAGACTACATATTCGAGAAATCAACATTGATTTACCTTTGGATGGCACAAGGGTTTATCTCAGTATCAAATCAACATCAAGAGCTCGAAGATATTGGCAACGACTACTTTATGCATTTGCTTTGGAGATCCTTCTTCCAAGAAGCTGAAGTAGATGAATCTGGTGACGTAATTAGATGCAAAATGCATGATCTCATGCATGATCTTGCTACGTTGTTGGCAGGATCCTTGATCACCTCCTTAAACTCTATTGACTCAATTGATGAGAAAACTCGTCATGTATCAATAGTCTCTTTCTCTGTGGTTACAACTTCGTTGTCTAGGTCTACAAGGATTCGAACACTTCGTTTTGATCGTTCGACTCAAACTAAATCTACTTGCGATGATGCAACTTTTTCAAGTCTTCAATTCTTGCGCTCGTTGAGTCTAACTCCTTACAAGTTGCGCTTACTGCCCAGTTCTATCTGTCAGCTTAAACATTTAAGATATCTTCATGTTTTTCTAAGTATAATCATCCAGCTTCCTGATTCTATTACTAGTTTGCAAAATTTGCAAACACTAAGACTCTCCTTCTGTACAAAACTTGAAGAATTGCCTAGAGATATAAAAAAACTAGTCAATCTCAGGCATCTTGAGATCGATAATTGTTGGCAATTGAGATACATGCCACGTGGATTGGGGGAATTGACTAATCTCCGAACATTATCACAATTTGTGATCTCATCTGGTTCGGTCTCTGAGGATTGTGGCGATCTAAGTGAATTGAACAAACTGAATAGCTTGAGAGGACAGCTAGTAATCAAAATTGGGAGACATGGGAAGGATGTTGTGTTACAATGCAAGGCTGCAAACTTGAAAGAGAAAAAACATCTTCGCGAGTTGGAATTGGAGTGGACTTATGAATCCGATGTTTCCGACTCCAGTACTGAAGATGTTTTGATCGAGGAATTAGAAGGCTTACAACCCCACCCAAATCTTAAATCTCTTTCTATCTGGAATTATAGAGGCGGGATATTTCCAAGTTGGCTATTGTCACTAACAAATCTTGTTAAATTGTCGTTGGCAAGATTCATGCTAACCTTTCCAAGTGGTGAAGAAGAATTGTACGTGAATAATGTCAGCTCGAAGCCGTTGCAACAGACAATGATGATGAATAAGGTGGGAAAAGCAGAAAGATCGACTCCCACAACAATAGCCTCCTCAAGTACACTTGTCGCCTCACCCACTCCTCTCTCTAAGTTGAAGTACCTACATTTATACGAAATTAGGGATCTTGAAACTCTGCCAGAGTGGATCGACAACTGCACGTCACTTGTAGAGTTGAAAATTTGGGACTGCCGGAGTTTGACATCACTACCCGAAGGGATGCGTGGGCTAACATCTTTCCAACGGCTTGAGATTATGGATTGTTCCCCCATCTTAAAAGAAAGATGCAAGAGAGAGACAGGTGTTGATTGGCCCAAGATTTCTCACATCCCACAGATATACGTTAGTGAGGTATTTATTTTAGCTTGCCATTTAATAGTTTTAATAATTCCTACAACTTTAAAATTAAAGTAGAAGAGAAACACAAACACATTCCTCTTTGATCGTTCCTACAACTCTTATGTTACGTGATTATCTCTTTTCTTATTTTCTGCTCCCTTATTCAAATAATTTTTATTGCCTACAAAGAAAACAGAGGAAGATGAAATTTTAGATGAAGACTGAGGATTTGACTCCGGTGTTAGAGGCTTCGAGGCCAAGGAATCTGAGAACAGGAGAACCGCATCTAAGTTCCCGATTGGCAGAGAAGATGGAAACGGTCAACGATTTCCTACCTCAAGAATGTTACAGAGGCGTTGAAGGAGAGGGCCAAATTAACCGTGTCGTTGTCGAGGAAGAAGATTGAGGACCCGAGAACCGGCTCAGTATTTGTCAGAAGCAATTCGATGCAAGTACAACTAGCCCTAAACTCCAAAAAAAAACAGGTTAGTCTTCTAGTTTCTTCTCTTTGCTTCTTTGATTGTATTGCCTCTTGCACTTATGGGAATTCATCGGTGTTTTTGGTATCTGATTTTTGTGTAGTCACTGTCCGGATGTGTTGGTTTTGTAGCGTACGGTTGATTCCCACGTGGTTTCGTATCCCTCTTTTCTTTGTCAGTTTTGGTCTTGTTTGGTCGTCGGAAGAGAGTGAAATTCCAATTTTTCTTAACTTCTAAGCCAATTAGTTGTCTGGGAGCTTTGCTGAGTAGCGGACTTAGTTTTGATTTTCTTTTTTGGCTCAAATTATTGGGTTCGTATAACATGGTAACCGTATGTTGATAATTCTTTCTTTCTGAGATAGGAACGAAAGTGGCTTCCCAGGAGAAAAGTTGCAAGACTTCTTGTAACTCCTGAGCCTCACTAGTGGTACAACTTAGTCTTTGTGAATTTGCAATTCGATAAAAGAAACCTTGCAACTCATCAAGCAAATGGTTTTAGGTCCTTGTTTTTTTCATCAATATTAGGATTCGTGTTTCTCTCTACTTGTCAGAATAATATAGTCCACAACTTCTTTGCTTGATGAGCTGATTCTTGTCAGTTAATCCGATACAAACTATGAGAATTATCGGTTTACATTACTCCCCCAAGATTTTATATTCTCTGTTTTGTCAGTTATTTCTTGCAAGAAGTTGTTACCTCAATTTTTGGATAGTTAAAGAGTTGAAAAATGACAATTGAATTGTGATTTGAAATTGGTGCTTTTTATTAACAGAAACATACGATTCAAAAAGATTCTTATACCATTGTTTCTCATTAGGGGAAAAAATGGCCACGGAAATTGGTCAAGATTGGTATACGACTTGCAGAGATTTTATGACTCAAATTAGTTTGATAAGCCTTTGTTCTGAAGCTTCATAGGTATGCTTTTTCATGTTTATAGAATCAACTACCAATCCAGCTTTCTTTGAATTGTTTCTTTGCACTTTAGGCATTGATAGTTTTGCAGTCTTTGATTCTTTTGCTGAAAACCGCAAGGGAATCGAGTACCAAAATAGACAATGGTGTAAGATAAAATGTTTGTCAAATCAAACAGTAACTAGCTACCATTATGGGCAAGTAGCAAGCAATTGTGAAGTATCACATTTCTAATCTAATTATATCTCACTAAGCAGGATAGCTTCATTTCCTTTGAATTTCGAAAATCTATTGTAAATTGCTACATATAATGACGCAATTTCTCTTTCTTCTGTTTTGTTTCATTTTAGTTCTGTATAGCTTTTTCTGTTACTAGCTAGGAGTATTACCTAATTTCAACGATTGCTTGATATCAGGGGCCTAATTCCTGGTGTTTACTG
Source organism: Myrica gale (assembly GCA_963930655.1). Lineage (NCBI taxonomy): Eukaryota > Viridiplantae > Streptophyta > Magnoliopsida > Fagales > Myricaceae > Myrica > Myrica gale. The sequence goes on from OZ005607.1 coordinate 4,462,401, forward strand.
CTGTTTCTAAAGCATGAATTTTGATGCAAAAGTATCTTCTTGTTTATTTATCTCTTTATATTTGTTTTGTAAAACCCAATTGCCAAGTGTTCTTACCCCTAATACATTAGAAATTATAAGTTGTTTACTGTTAAGAAGGATAACTTGTGTGAGTTAATTATTTTCATAAATGCATGAGGTTCTTATTCCTGTTGGTCTATATGTAGTGTAAAGTCCAAATATTGAGGAGAATAAGTTGATGTGAAGGCTTTTAATTCATTTAAGAAGCGAGGGGTTCATATATACAGTGAGTAACATGATTACCAGTTTCGCTCCAAAAAAAGGTGTTATCAGTTGCAAGATGCATTATAGACTGACTAGCTGTTTTTTAGGGATATATTCATTACTTCTTCAATTGAGATGGCTCCTATTTCTAAAAGAATTCAAGGTGGCATTTGGTAAGTGCTTTGACTATTTGACCATAGTAGTGATCTTCCTAATTTCTTAAGGACGGTTAGAGTACTACCAAGTTGTAATCTGTCATGTACACTTATGGATATGAAATTTCTTATACATCTTAAGATCTATAATCTTGTTTCCTCAAGCACAGGATGTCTTTATATTTGTGAAACCAGCTCTTAAATGAGCCTACAATAACCAAATAATTGTTTTACATAGTTATTCCTCTTCCGCCCAAACTTTATTACTTCCTCGTGGAGGTTGAAATAGTAACATTGTTTGGATATTGCTTTAAGTACGTAATCACGTCATGCTGTAAATAGAACATATCTGTTGGAGTTGAAGCAATTAAACCGTGCATCTGACAGTGGGTAACTCGCTTTCGCAGGTCACATGACAAGAGACAACACTGCTGGTAGAACTGTGAACCAGGCGCCTCAACATGAATTGCAAAAACAATTTTAATTTATGTTGCAAGGCCAAATTAAGGTCAGTGGATATTTGTTAAATAAGTACCTTCACGGCTTTCTAAGTTGCTGGTTCTGTAAAATATTTAACTTAACTCAAGACTACCTCATATGTCTGTAGTTTCAGGAGACATCCTGGAGCTGTGGAGCATATGTATTTGATGTTGATAGCTATAAAAGAGGATGCAATCAAGTGCTTGAACATGTTGTATTAAAGAGGATGGCAAGTGCGTAAGCATATGTATTTTGCCATCAATGATCTTGCAGTTTGCTGTTGTGTATAGAAAATAGAGAACTTCCCGCGAAAAGAGGAGAGGAATTCTTCTAGCTTGCTTTGCTTTGAGGATTCATGTATACGCTAGTACTGACAAAGAGAGTGACTAAAATGCCAAATGATATATGGGGTTCAGTTTCTTCTAGTCTGAGTCATAGCTTGTTGCCTGCTGGCGTTTTTATCTGTTTCAAGCTAATCAAGAGCTGAACCCATTATATGAAGCATTTTGTCCTTTCCTTTTTCCTAATTTGCGGTACGAGACATCATCTTCACTTTGAATTGTTCATAATCCTTTTTTTTTTTTGGCAATTTTGATGAATCCATTCAATAGATGTATTATCGCTTGATATAACCATAAGTTGAATGGAAAGCTGCCTAGACTCGGATCTATTGATTTAAATGCTATATTATTCAAATTAAGCAAAGAGCAGATTTTGACGAAAGATATTTCTTCATTTCTGCAAGGCGCAAGCTTTGCCGATCCCTCCAATTCATAGTTTACTTGCCTGGCCACTATACCTGCCTACAATTCTGGTACCAATTCATTTGATTTCGATAAGCATCTGATTTATGAAGCCATAGTTAGTTACGTGTCTCTAGCATGTGGTTATTAGTGTCAAATGTCATTAATTTGCTTTCACCATCTTGGTTGGCACTATCAAAAAGATAGAATATAGCATCTAATTTTACCTACTATAATTAATTAGGGCATTTTGTTGGTGCTATCAAATGGAGAATAGCACAACGTTAATTGCTAACAAGGTGTCAATGTCTAAGAGTGGTGGACCAATCGGCTATGCCCAAGAGGTATTTGCTTTTTTAATTTCTCGCGTCCTCTGAGCTCTCTTTTAAGTATGGTGTGAATATTTAAATAATATTTATCTTTATTGATATGCGTGTAGAAGATGTTGACTTGTGTTGATGTGTGTAAAAAATATAATAATGAATTGTATTGGTATTCGTGTAGAAATAATGTTGAGATTGTAATGTTAGAAAGTTAGATGCAAATCCTGAAAAAAGTTTGAAAACAAACAGGCTTGCATCCTGAAAAAAGTTTGAAAACAAAGATGCTATTAATGTTTCCTTCCATTATCCGGAAGGCACATATACCTGTAAAAGTGATAAATCCATATAAATGAATCGAGAAATTCTTGGGATGTAATTACCACAAATATATATTATTATTTTTAGTTGAAGCGCACGGGACATGATTTATCGTTGTGCTCCGATTCTAATTGGTGAGTTTTCCAAATTCCTATACCACAATTAGCAAGTATTAGCATAGAAAACAAGACATAAGTAATGACCTACATTTAACACATTAAGGTTGTGTTTGTGTTGTAAAATGTTGGGTATGAGAATATGTGTTGGTATTGGGTTTAGTGAAAAGGTGAAGAGAGAGGTAATTTTTTATAATTTTTGTAATTTTTTATATTTTTTATGGGAGAGAAAGAGATTATATTAGAGTATTTTATTAGGAGAGAGATAAAATGTTGGGGATAATTGACTTTGCAAACACAGCCTAAATTCTTGATGGCAGAAGAAAACTTTCAGACTTGAAGGCGCATGGTAAATGTATTCACTGACAACTAAAGAAACTCTTTTAAGGCAGAAGCTGCTAGGCCACTTCAGTTTACTGTCCAAACGCAGGTGCCAAGTCGACTTCAATATACTATAAAGACTGTTAGTACGAAAAATACATAAGTATCAATTTGAGATCAATAGAGTAATTAAGCCTAATTTTTTAACCGTACATCTTGGTATGATATATACTAATAGGAGCATCAACACTTTTTGAAGGAGTACAGTCTATAAAGGTGTAGATATAAATTAATTCACCGTTTCAAAGAGTGAGAAATTATATGCCAGAAGCAAATGGATTGAGTTGAACAATTGGAAGGCATAGAAGTGGTTGAGCCAAGGTCAAAGATAAGCTTCCTGCACCAGCTTGCATAGTAATCTTATTACCTTAGCCCCTCCTCCACCAACCTTCAAATCAAAAGCATTGAACAATTACTGCAATTGTAGTATGTATGCCCCACGCTGAGTGCCTAGGCCAGGACAAGATTTCCTTAGGCGAATGGAAAGCTGTGCAGACTTGATTTACTAATTTGCCATCAATAAGCTTGCAGTTTGCTCGTGTAGATCAGAGGACTTCCTATGAAAAGAGGCAGTGGAATTCTTCTGGTTCGCTTCTAGTGATGAAAGTGACTGATTGAAATGCCAAATCATATCTGGGGCTCAATTTTTCTGCTTACCAGAGTTATAGCAGTGTCTATTGGGTTTTTATCTGTTCCAAACTTATCAAGACCTGAGCCCGCGTTTCAAACCATTTTGCTCACAAAAAAAGGAAAACAGAAAAACGCTAATTACAGACTCTTCTAAGGTAGTTCTTATATGCTAGGGTTTATGACTGGGGTTTTATATCGGAGTCTCAATTTTTCTCTCTTTCTCTGTCTCTCCCCCGTTTTACTCGTAAGGTGTTATTTGAGGAAGAATTCTTTTGGGGTTTCTGAGTCTTTACGGCCATGTGGAGATCACCTGGGACGTCGTTTCTGGTGAGCTTCCTCCACCTCTCTCTCTCTCTCTCAGCTGTTTTTAAAGCTCTCTGTTTGATTTGTTATCTGTCATAGGCTGGCCGGTTAACTCAGCTTGGATTGGTTAGGGTCGGAACTTTAAACCACTCCAGTTACAGTACCATGTTGTCGCAATCTCAGAAATCTAACCAAGCCACTGCAATAACAACTGCGGCCTCGTTTAAGGTATCTATGATTTTTATGAATTCTCAACTTGCTTTGGGTCGGAGATTTTTGGGTACTTCTCGTTAGTTGATTGGGCTTTCTCAGGAATTGTTTTCAATATCCTAGGACGAATGCAGTGGCCAATCTACGAGTCAGTGTCCAGAGCAGAATGCTGGAGGTGCACAACAACGTCGAATTGGGGACAATGTAACGAGAAAGGATAAGGTCAAGTTTCTTGTGACTACGGTAAGCATAATCATGTGATATTTCTTTTCATTTTTGAAAATAAATTATCAATTGGTTCTCGCCAGTAAGAGGAAGATATGTGAAATGCCTTGTAAAGCGGAGTAGAGATATCAGTTCCCATTACACCTCTGATGGCCTGCTGGGATGACAGTAATACGTTGCTATAATCTTAGGTAGAACTCACTTTCATTATGGTGAAAAAATTTATTTTTGGGGTTTCCATGTTGTTATGAAGAAGATATCCTAGAAGGCCTGAAAATAATGTTTAGGAGTTACATTAGTGTGTGCCGCAGTTCTTAGTTATTGTGGATTTGAGCATAAACGAGCTCGAACAACTTATAGGCATGTGTGGTCATTGGCCTTCATTTCTGAACTGCATCTACCTATTATTGGTCCTCAGCAGAAAATTTGAATCCAGAACTTTCTGTCCATTTTGCTTTTACTTTTGACTTCCACTGTTTTTTCTTATAATATGTTATGAACATGTTTGTCAAGATACTGTCAATGTTTATCCTTAAGAAATGCAGTAATCTATTGCTAAATTGCTGTTTTACCATGCTTCTCCATCCTGATTTAGTGCAATTAAGAGGTCAGTTCTAGCTAGTCTATGAGATGATATTTAGTTAACTTATTCAATGGGTTTTTTACAGAAATTTTCTCCTTGTTGGGAACATGTATGTGAAATACTCCTGTCCAAATCCTCAGTTGTCTGATATGGCATGAATAACAATCAAATGCTTAACTTCTTGAAATATGACCTAAATTCTAATAAAAAAATCATGCTTCTTTTCTTAGGACAAGGTAATGTTGTGTAGGAAATTGAAGAAGAACTTACACTTTTAGAAAGTGGAACTATATTTTGGGACATCTCAGAGATGAAAATAAGATATTACAATTGGGTCTAAAAGGGAGTAGTATTATGATTGCTGTTTTTGTTACATGATCTCACAAGGTTATTTGGATGACTTGTTAAAATAACCACAACTTTTTGCAGCTGCTTGATATGAAGGATAGTAAGGAAGCTGTTTTTGGTACTTTAGATGCCTGGGTTGCATGGGAGCAAAACTTTCCTATTGCATCCCTTAAGAGGGCACTGCTTGCTCTTGAGAAGGAACAGCAGTGGCATAGAGTTGTTCAGGTATTAGCAATTCACTATCTCTGCAGTGTGTGCGTGGGCACGTGGTTAGTATTTTAGTGAAATAAAAATGAAGCATATGCCATTATGTATTTTCATTAAAGAGGAGGAAGAACTGCAATATCTCTCCCTATAACACAAATAACGTGGAGGAGATATGAATATGAGCACGTTTGACTTACAATGGCTATTTGGGATTTTTCCCCTTTCGACAATGTCTGAGGTCAAGTCTTGGCAACTACTTCCCGCACATTGTTGTTTATTTAGATGTTTAGCTATGAAAAGAGAAGTGAGTGGCTCATGTTAAGAACCCTGCCTCAAAATGTGCACAATCTGCTGCATGCAAGTATTGGGTTCCATTCTGATCTTTTATGGAGAATTGGGAAATGATTAGTCAATTATTTCCCCTATTGGTTTAATCTAAAAGAAATATATCAGACAAGTTGATTATGTTTCTTTTGTAGTTTGGAATTCATGGTTCTTTGTTAATCTCTGCTAGGCGATTAAATGGATGCTAAGCAAGGGGCAGGGAACCACAATGGGAACATACGGGCAACTCATACGAGCTTTATATATGGACCATAGAGCAGAAGAAGCGCACGATTTTTGGGAGCGGAAAATCGGGATGGATCTACATTCAGTTCCTTGGCAGTTATGCAGACAAATGATTTCTATATACTATCGAAACAACAAGCTGAAGAGTCTCATAAAGGTAAACTTCTCCTTGTCTGCTTTCAGTTATCTGTTTTCTGAGAACTGAAACTAGATAAGTGATTATTGTTTTGTTTTATTTATAGATAAGCCAGTTGTCAGATATACATTTATGTTTTTTTCCTGGTTTGGGATCAATTTGTTTGCCTTCCTAATTGTTTTGTGGATCGTAGAACTTAATCTATCAAATGGAAAATGGTGAAAGCTTTCTGCTTTCTCTGTTATATTGACACTTGGAAAAATAGGGCAAAGTGTGCTAACTATGTTTACCTTGTGGATCCTATTATGTCAATTTTGGCAGCTATTGTATGTGAACTAAATCTTCCCTTCGTGGAAGCCAAAGCCATGAAAAAATGTGAAAGTGGTTTTAGGCCATCAACCCATCCATTCTCCCTGCTCAAGCTAGCAATCCAGACAAGCAGTTAAACTTAAATGCTGCATGCATTGTTTCCAGCAAGTGGCTTCTTATTTTCTAGCAATGGTTTTGAGTAGCTTATCTAGAGAATATCAAGTTTATGATGACACGTGACTCAAGTGGCTTGATTGTTTCCATCAAGTGGCACATTTTTTCTAGTACTTCGTATTTCTACATTTTAAAATGAGATACCTAGTAGTTGAGAATATTAATGGTGGAAGTACTATGCTATATTGCAAACAATGTGGTACATCGAGGGTACCTCACAAGTACCTTACTAGGCAATGCCTATGAGTCAAGGTTCAAGTATGCTTCATTATACATGTATGTTATACATTTCTGAAACTCTTCTAACTTAATTGCCGTTCTGTTTTCTAAAATTTACAAACACCCCCCCCCCCAAAAAAAAAACCCTTTCCTTCCCTCTCTCTTCTTCGCAATCCCCTGTTCCTATCACCTTTGTATTCAAACTGCCATAATTGTAGTCCGGGTTGACACATTACTCTCAATTTCTCTACGATAACGAAGTCACTTTGTAAGTCAGACTTTTTGTATTAATTTCCTCTCCTCTTGAACCCACACACTCCAAAAAATGGACATCAGAAACCAAAAGGTGAAAGATCCATGTTCTGGGGGAACCCAAAGGGTGCTAAAAATGAAGTTGAGCTCCACTCGACAGCACTGACTAAACAGTCAAAAGGATGTAAGAGAGAATATTTGTGATATGTGGGTAGCAGTAGAGGATATTGCTTGGCTGTTGATGTGCTTTTTCGGAGGGATATGGAAACGCAGGAAGGGAGTGGGTAAGGATGTGAAAACAATAATACCTATCATCCTTTGCCGTGTTTTCATCATTTTCTTCCCGCTTTTGAGTGGATAAGGATACATGGACTGAAGTGCTAAATACCAATGTTCCTTTTCCTACTTTAGAGATACTTTAACATATAGCATACTTTGCAGCTTATTGAGTTCATGTTGGGAGTAGCTTTAGTTTCGTCTATAGAGTAAAAGATTAAAAATCAATTGCTTTTCAGATTTTGTAAGACCAATATTGTTTTCACGCTTGCATGTAAAAGCTGTTCAAGGACTTGGAAGCATTTGATCGGAAACCTCCAGAGAAGTCAATAGTGCAGAAAGTGGCAGATGCATATGAGCTGTTGGGCTTACTTGAAGAAAAAGAGAGGGTGCTAGAGAAGTACAATGACCTTTTCGCTGAAAACAAATCACTCATGAAAAGTAGTAAAGCCCCGTCGAAGAAAAAGAAGAAATAAGGTAAGACCTTGTAGGCCATGTTTAATACATAAATTTGCCAGTTAATTTCAGATGACAATGATCCTTAAACATCATGAACAGGAGATGTCTCCACTTTATTCTTTTTTTTTAAAAAATTCTTTCGCTAGGCTAATTTTATAAAATTTTGCTTGCTCTGCATCCTTAATTGCAAATAACAAAGCCTGCCTGGGCCAGTACAAATCTTCCATTTTCAATGCATATAGGCAATGACAACTTTACTCCAACTAACATAAAACATAGCACATGATGGATGAAGGTAGTTTGAGAATCATCTGAATAACCTGTATAACCACATGTTACTAGTGACAAAGGCTCACATCATTACATAGTCGTTAACACCTCATTGCCTCAACCAAATGGAACATGTTTACAATTAACAACACAAACTGTACTTGCAAGATATTGAATCTGGTAGGTGGAAAAATTCGTTGAGTGCATACTTCTAGAACCCCATGAGAGCTGAAACACTTGGGGAGAAAGGAAAATTAGAAAACAGGAGTAAAATACCTTTGGTTTTAACGTGTACTATATCTAACTGACATATCAAGAATTCATTTCTTCAAGCAAGCAACTTAAAAACTAGGCAATGTGTTTGTATTTTGTGCATTATGAGTAATGACACAGCTCTACAGTGTTTGAAACAAGTTATGTGAAGGGGGGAAGAAAATGGAAGTGGAGAGAGATTTATTAGTATCAGCTTATGTACAATGCTCACTGTGAGACTGAGCGCTATTAGGCCTATCATCCCCCATTTCTCACAGGCATCTTTATTTGATTCAGGACAATCTTCAATGCCTAACAAACTTCGGGCAGTGAGAAGATGCATCCTTCCTGCAGATGCGATGATTTACAGGAATTGGAATTGTTAGTGAGTGATGTGATGCACAATCGAATAGCCATCCTTGTCCGAGAAACTGAGACAAAGTTCCATAACAATATGCTCTAGAGTGAGGACAAATTTTTGCAGCCATTGTAGGAGACACCTACTTAGGTAATTACAGAGGAAAAACTTGCGGAGGTTCACGCTGAAATTCGCTCTCTGGTCTTCCCCTTCAGTCAAATCAAGCCCTTCATAATTGTCCATCTGCCTCCTATTAGTATTGGGGTTTAGTACTTCACTATATGCAGCAAAGAACGCCTGTAGCTCTAATATTTGAACCTTTTACTTTGCTCATATATGATCGACGACTTTTTTTCTCTCTGCAATTAGATTTTTTTTCTTTGATTTTTTTCCTTTTGGTTTCTCCGCAAGGATGCATTGAGTCAACTCAAAGACCTTCATAGACTCAGCAGATTTTCAGTCGGTCTTCCATCAATGTTTTTTCATTTCAAGCCAAATGATGGTGCATTTAGTTAATTATCTTAACACAAACGGAAATAAATCAAATCCCCTTGCAAGTTTGCAGCTTGTTTTCCGGTTTTGATATATACCAGTAACAAATTGACTAAAAGTTTAAAACTTGATGAACGAATCAAAGAGGAATTTCTCAACCAGAGATCATTTAGTTGTCAACCAGCATGTGAATTTCGATAAAGAAAACAATTACAGATTAAGCATACTCTTAAAATATGTAAGGAGGGATATGTATAACTTGAACATCCAAGATTGCATAATTAACTAGAAACCCATCAAAAGAGTATGTAAGTACATGGTTCAACAAGACAGGAAATTGAGTAGTCAACCACAAATGTCGATAACAATTCTCTCCACAAAACTTGGAACAACTAAGAAAATGGAACAAAACTAGCTCTCCATGACTTCTAGCAGAGAAAAAATGCAATCAACTAGGTATTAGTGGCCCTAGTATATATCTGCTGACTGGAATGAGCCGAGATCATTCTAATCGAGCCCCTTGCCATCAAATCCTTAATAGCTCTACGTGCTAGAGATCCATTAATCTGAAAATTGCAAGATGGAAAAAAAACGACGAATCAATAATCAACTAATGAAAGAAAATTGTCCCTTAAATTAGGCGCAAGCAAACCAACTTGCTTTGAAGGTACAAGGCAAGGACTATGCCTACTCTGAAGCAGTTCAAACCATTGCAAAAGTTTCTACATCTGTGTGTGGCTTACATCAACCAGAAGTGACATTCAGCTGAAATACATTATTAGGCTTCCACTTATTATAACATATCGCCAACCGACAATGATGCCTTTTGAAGAATTTTCCATTCACTTCACTCATTTTTTTTCCAAGAACCAAAGGAGGACATTTAACCAGTTCCATAACAATTTTTATTCTCCTACATTGCAACCTCTTATTAGCATGCAACCTCTAATGCCATTCATGTTAAAACCAGTACTCATAAAACAATAAAGACGGTCCAGATTCAGAGGCAGATTAAACTACGAAATTTTTTTTTTGATAAGTTAAACTAGGCAAATAATAAAACTAGTCACTTGACATGTACTACTCACGAGGAAAGGGAAGGCATAGGATTATTATTCTGAAAAATTAGACTTGAACACTCAGATGCTTCAATTGTCCTTCTACGAGAAAAGGACGATCCACCAAATGATGACTAACCAAGAGAAAGTTTTTTACATATAAATTTGTGCATTGATATGCTCCAACTTCTTCAAAATAATTTCGAAAATACAGAGTTTTCACAAGTGTTTGCATAGCGATGAACTAGGTAAATCCAAAGCAAAGCAGACAGGTGCCTTTAAAAGCCTGGACCCCAAGAGAGTGCATAATAGTTTCACTAATCAATGAGAACATGTAGGAGCAACTCTCATGACATTTCAATGCAGCAACTTGAGTAAACAAAGACCAAGCAAGATATCGTACTAGAGCTTGATATACCCATCATAATCGCAATGTAAGGTACCTAGCAATGAAACATATAAGCAGAACAGAAATACTGAAATTACCCTCAAACGATCGGACGAGACTGAGGGTGTGATAAGTTTGTACTTGGGAGCTTCGCTAAGAAGCTTGTCATAAGTCGCCTGATCAAACAGAACCATGTTGTTCACCTTCTCCTTTTGCTTGCCCTTGCTCCATTTCTACAATTACCAAAACTAAACAATCTGAGAGAATACACAGAAACCTCAACAAAATTAAACATAGAATTGACATCAACTAGGATAATGTCATCAGGCAATCCCGATCTCAAAACTGAGCCTGGATTGCCAAGCATTCAAAAATTCATACACACCACGTCTAAATAATAACTAAGACGAAGATTACTTACTCACATCAACAGATGCAATTTAAACCAACACCACGAGATAGATACCCTCTATGATGAAGAAAGTGATCTCATAACAAAAGGTGCAACATTTAAGAGAACTGACAATACGCATTACATGTACTCAAATTCACGCCAATGGACCGTCGAAACAATATTATAGCCATAAATCCTAAAAGAGCACTCCTAAGAAGCTAAACGTAATCCTAAACCTAACCATAAGCTTACCTTCTTCTTCTGCTTGCCTCCGCCAGACTTAGCGGGCTTTGAGGACGGAGGAGGAGCCTTCTCCTTCTTGGGCGCCTACAATAAACATACAAGAAAAAGGAAATCCAATTTCAGAACAAAATTAGACGGGGAAAAAATATAACCAGAACCACGATGAGATCAGGTTAGACTTCTGTACCATGAGATCTTGATTTTGATTTCGAGGGCCAAGTAGGAGAAGCTAATTCCAGAGAGAAACTAGAGCCGTGCGGTAAGTAAGAGATAAGTCAGATAACTTGGCTGAAGGGACTAGAGAGCTAGGGTTTTGGAAGGAAAAGGAAAGGAGGGTGTTTGGATAGTAGGACCCAGAAGCGGAATTTCTAGGATAGTTGTATTCTCACTCCGTTTGGGAATGCAAGTATAGATGTATCCCAGTGACATGAGAGTTTTTATTTATTTATTTTTTTCGCCATGCCCCCTTAGCTCCGTCCCTACCCCCGCAAACCATTTAATTACTTGAACAATGGCCATGGAGGTACGTACTACAAAAGATTTTAAAAAGTTTTGAACTTGAAACTTTGTACATAGCAAACTCTCAAGTTCCAAACCTTAATCCTAAATCAATTAGATTCATTTTTTAACTATAAAATATTAGAATTTTTTATTTTACATAAATAAGTTCAGAATTTCAAATAAAGAGTATATGCTATTCCATCCAATATAAAAATAAAACAAAAATAACATGCATAAATAAGAGAAAAAAATAATGCAATATTAATATTAATATCCCTATAAGACATATCCTTTTATATTGTTTATATTTATATTTATAAAGAGATAGCTAAATTTATTAATTTTGATGGAGAAGCAGTTACAATCAATAATATTTGTCATATTTAAGAGGTTAAGTGAGGTTTTCTGCCAAATTTGAAGTAAAAAATAACAAGAAAAATTGCAAGCAAAATACGAGTGACAAAAAAAAAATATCTTTGCTCTCCAAATCGGCAGAAGACAAATGTGCACAAGTCTGAATTGGACATCCGGAAGGTCAGTAACTTCAAAATAAACATTGGGATCAAAATGCGAAAAATAAAATAATTTTTTTAAAAAAATTGCTAAGAAAAAATCCTACTAATTTGGCCCCCAAGCTCCATCCTTGAATGTGCATAGTCTTACAAAATAAAAGTCGAACCAACCAATTCTTAGACTTTGATTACGATATTTTCAATTGTCAAGTAATAATTATATATTTTTCAATAAAAAAAGTAATAGTAATTTTGTGTATTTGGAAATAAAATATGGATTTATCTAATTATTATCCTGGTCAAACTTTTGTTAACAAAGCTATATCACGTGTATAAGCATTTATGAAAATCTTTCGTATATACTAATAGATAGTTTTTGTGAATTAACGTCCGTTGATATAAATTATTTTTGTTGATTCTGAAAATTACAAATTTCAGTACTATTTGACTGCAACCTTTAGGCGAATTTAAAAAATTACTTTTTAAAATACCGATATTTTAAATAAACTGTATGTAACGATATAAATAGAATATGAATTTCCCTACGCCAAAGTCATTAAAAGGTAACATAAATATATATTTTTCTTAAAAAAAAGGGACATTAATTTTGAAGTTCGAAATATCAATCCTAATTTGAAAAAAAAAACAATGAAACACGGGATGTTTGATTTCTAAAAAATTGTAAAAATTTTAAGATTTTTATATAATTGTGAAATATTTATGTAAATTTGAGTTTTATAGGTATTTGTGTGAAAATTAGTGAAAAGTTTTAAAAATATTTAATTTTTTTTGGAGTTTGTAAAAAGTTGTAGAATGAAATGATCTGATGTAATTGTTTAATAAAAAAATATTGGAGTTAAGTGAAAAAGTATAGATAATATTTGTCATAATTTTTTTTTAAAATGTATTAGAGTTTTGTGGGAAAAGTTGTTAGCCATTGTATAAAATGTGATAGTATTTGTATAGGAATTTTTGAAATTTTAGATGTTCGTTTTGTAAATTTTATTGTATTCTAAAATACTTTTACAAATAAATATGCCTAAGTGAATATAACAATATTAAAAAAATATATAAATATAGGAAATTTTCCCTATATATATATTTTATTTTTTTGTCCTTACATGGCTGCATGTGCACAAGTACCGCTGGAATCTGGGACCTGCCACAGCAATAAGTGGAAAATAAAATATGTATAAAATATAAAAAGAGAAAAAAAAATGAATATAGATAAATTTTCCCATATATTTTGTTGCTGCAAGTGCACAATGACCTGTTATGATCTATTAGATAATTACTTCTTAGAAGAGAATCCTTTACCGATTGAGTTTGGCCGTCTAGGGACCTCCCCCGCAGCAATAAGTGAATATAGAAAAATTATTAAAAATAAAAAAATAGAAACTTTTAAAAAATGAATATAGAAATTTGTATATATATATATATATATATATTGTCGCTACACGGCTGCACATGCACAACAGCTGGGGTGAAAGGATCTCAAGTGAAGAAATGGCCTACGCGGCCACGAGTAGGAGGATAGGTTGCAAAACGCGGTGCCAGCGACACCCATGGGCGCCCCTGGCATGCCTTCAGCGCGCGCAGCAAGAGCACATGACATGCCTATAGCGCGCGCGGTCGAAGCACCACATCCATGTCATGGCATCAGTACGCGCGCGCGAGCAAGACGCACCAACATCCCTGATAGCCCAATGATATCCATGTCTAGCATGTCAGCCGCAGACATGTCATGACAAACTCATGGCCAACACCGAGACTTGTTATAACACAGTGCCACAACAGGGCCTTGGTCACCAGCCAAGCCAAGCAGCAGCAGATGTTCAAGAGTGGCTACCCACAACAACCACCACCGGCGATGGAGCACCACCACCCTTAGCGGTCCACGAGCGGAAAGTGAAAAGCACGGTCTTAGGAATTGGAGGAGCATCACCACCCATGGAGGAGCCTGTCGCGCGAATGGCGGCGAAATCAAGCTCTTTATGGAGGTATCTTTAGAGATTGATTTCCTTTTTGTTAGTAATTGAATAAATTATATCTTCTAGATTTAGGATATTTCTTCTAAACTCTAGAAGATTAACTTTCATTTTGAGTTCAGTTATTTTAGGCATGTATCATCAAATCTCCTTGATTCTAAGAATTGTTTCCTTAGAATCTCAAATATTTGATTTAGATTTGATTTGATTTTGTAAGCTTCTGAGGATGCCTATATAGCATTAATAGGCATTCAGTGATAGAATTGTGTTGGGAGCTAGAGAGCTTGTGAGTGTTGGCTAGGCATAGGCACGTTTTATGCCAATAGACTTGAAGGCTAATAACCTTTTGAGTTTGGGCATGTTTGGGCTAATAACCCTAGTACGAGTGTTCTCATGGGTCGAGGGACTAATAATTCTTAGATCACGTTCTTCGTAATAATAGTTAAATATTCTTCATTTCTTGTGTGTTAGATCCTAATTACTACGCTCTGTGTTACTTCAAACGGTTCGAGATGATCAATTGTGGTGTTGGAGCGGATCGCTTAGAGGAATTGGCGATTGTTTTAGAGTTATTGACCCGAGATCCTAACATGGGGTATGAGGACGTGGCAGCAACACTATAAAGAGTGGGGTTGTTCCTTTTTGTAAAAATTTGTAAAATTTTGATAGAATTGTGAATATTTATGTAGATTTAAGTTTTATAGGTTTTTGTGTAAAAGTTGGTAAAAAGTTTTAAAGATATTTAATTTTTGTTAGAGTTTGTAAAAAAATGTACAGATATATGATTTGATGGATTATTTAATAAAAAAATATTTGAGTTAGGTAAAAAATAATGAAAAGATAAGATTTGTTATAATTTTTTTTAAAAGATATTGTAATTTATATGAAAAGTTATTGAAATTATATAAAAGATATACTGATTCTTATGTATGATTTTTTTTAGATTTTAGATTTTCATTTATAAATTCTTATAAATATATTTGTATTTTAAAATATTTTTGTAAACGAACATTTGTATTCTTACATGTACGAATCTAATACAAACTCTCCGAGTTCGGTCCCGCACGAGACGCATAGGTCACTTTCCAATCGCACGCAGCCATGCCACCTCGCGCCACTGCTAATATATAAAGGAATACTCTGCCTTAGGGCACGCTCGTTGCAGCTCCTTCGGACACTCCGCTATCGAAAACACCTACTAGAATTCTGATCTGATCCCCCCCCCCCCCCGCTCCTGTTAGTCAGCCTGCTGACTTTCCTGGGTTCTTGTTTAGTTTTCCTGATCTCATTTGTTATGTTATTCCTCTTTTGATTCTTGCAGTGTTGGATTATTCTTTAATGTACTGATTTTTTTTCTCTAGAAGTATTTGACGGCAAATTACTTAACCTCTATCTATCCACGAGGATATTAGTTGCGAAGTCTTTGGAGCTCATATGAATGATGTCTCTTCAGTCTGTCTGTGTTTGCGTGTCCACGCGTGAGCTTTTGAACTACTGTTTCTTTAGTTCCCAGTGAAGAAATTCATTCAATACTTGATCTGAATTATATTAGGGGCGTATGCTCGTTAATTTAGCACTATTCCTCGTCTAATTATTTTTCACTTCTTTGTGATCTGCCGGTTGCAATTGTCAGTAGTGTTTGAGAATGAAACTCTCCTTTGAGTATCATGAATAAATTGGTGTCGTTCACCGCAATATTGGAATTTTATAGTTTTCCATGTTCAAACATCCCAACAAATGTAATTGTCATGTTAAACTTCTGGTAATCGTATCTGACTTCATCTCTGCTTTTATCACTTGTTAGAGATGATATGATATTGACTTTTATACTTCTATCGGAATTTTTGAAGTAGAAGTTGTCAATGATGAATTTTTTTATCAAGCAAGCATCCTTTTTGTTTACAAATGAAGTTGTCGTTGCTGTTTGTATTGCATTTCTATTGTCCTTTCTTGTTTGGTTTGCTAGCAGTCACATGTTGTCATTGCACACATATCTCTAATTATTAAAGCCATAAAGTAATGGCTTGGAGAAAGAAAAAAAACTGTCTTTTTGTTATGGATGACTTTTGGGACAAATTTATGCAGAAACACTATTTAGACAAGGTGCTGCCACTGGTTTAATGGCGTCTTGCTGCATGTTTTTTTGATTTCTCATGCAGGATTAAGTTTCTACCTTTTTTCATTTGTGAAATTGCTCTGCAAGTTTGACCTTAGGCCCTGGTTCAATCTGTAAGACCGAGGGGTGTGGTAGGCAGTAGATCTTAGATTCAAATAAATGAACACTGCTTAGGGTTTGCAAAATGGTATGCGTATCTATAAACAGAGGCCTCTTTTGAAATGTGATGGGGATGTAGAACCCTTTCCACATGTCCATCAAAATACAAGTAGCATTAAATATGAAGTTGATTGCTTTATTCTAGTACTTGGATGTTAATGAAGAATCGGTTGTATTGCCTAGGTTTGGTGTAGATATGTCCACTGTCAATATGTCGACCATGGGGGTCCCAATGTCTTGCTCGTTCAAAAGTGCACCCCCAAGCAGATCCTCTGCCTTCATTAAGAGTTCGTCTTCGTTGGGTTCTGTGAAGAGTGTTTCCAAAATGTTTGGCTTGAAGTCTTCTCCCTTCAAAGTCTCGGCAATGGCAGTGTACAAAGTGAAAGTGATCGGACCGGATGGAAAAGAGAATGAGTTTGAAGCTCCCGATGATTGTTACATCCTTGACTCAGCAGAAAATGCTGGACTGGATTTGCCTTACTCTTGCAGGGCTGGGGCCTGCTCTGCTTGTGCTGGCCAGATGGTTTCGGGATCGGTGGACCAATCAGATGGATCATTTCTGTATGACAAGCAGATGGAGAAGGGGTATTTGCTTACCTGTGTCTCGTACCCGAAGTCAGACTCTGTGATCCACACCCACAAGGAAGGTGATCTTTATTGAGTACGGTTATGTGCTTTGCCTCTTCATTACCCGAGAGGGGTATATATTGCCAGAGTATATCTCTCTTTGTGAGCCAGATGGCGATGTGGCTTTTGGTCTCTTTGCTGCTATTTTTCTCGGTCCATGCAAGAATTGCAGTTTGATGTGTAGCACTCAGTAGTCCTGAAGCATGATTATTTTGAATGTTAGTTCAACAATAATGTATTGCATTTGATGCCTGTTGGTTTAAATTTTTAAATTGAATTTGGGATCATCATTGTTTTCGTGAATCTCTATAAAAAAAAGAGCTTTAAGTTGCTTGTTTTTGGAAAGCGGCCCAGGATCCTATCTAATTCGGAGAGAAAAAGGCCTATCTAATTCGGAGAGAAAAAGACATAATATGCATTGAATGTTATATGATCCACATTGGAAGACAAGATTAAACTTAAGAGGGCCAAAATACAAAATACATAAGAAAATCTTTAAAGCCCCCTGACAATTGATATGGACATCACTGAATGTTATATAGTCTATACCCTATACAATGTGACTTTCTTTCCGATTTAAGCCACCCAATTTAGTGAACAAATTGGAGAGCGTTATTGATCTCTGTATTCATTAACGCATTAATCTTGGTATTGGAAACTTGGAGTTGCAGCCCCCACTAGATGCAAAACTTTTGCATGCATTGACATTGATCAGTAGTAAGCTAGACATATTACGAACAATATGAACGGTTGGTTCCGGAATACTTCTGATAATTGTCAATGATTTCCTTAGATGTTTTGATTTATTCAGAAACGTGTACGTCTGCCTAATAATTGAATAATGATTTTAAGGGGTTTTGCTCACGAAGAAAACGAGAAAAAGATTTATGAGGGTAACACCACCTTACGATCCTCACCTTCAGCAGAATTTCGTACGCCTAGCTCAATTAGCAAACATTTTGAGCGTCTGGCTGTGGAGTTGGAACGAAAAAAAGAGAGAAATTTTTTAGAGAAGGTAAAATTTTAGATGCTTGCGTATGTACAAAATAAGAGATATTGTCTCCTGAGCTTGTTAAAATTACAGTCTTTACAATTATTTGTATTTGAATAAAGTAAGCTCTTATTATAAGCACCACAAATCTTTAAATTATAGGCAACTCTATAAAAGCATTTGATTGGAATTTTGGCTGATTAACAAAAAAAAAAACTCATTTTTAAAAGGAGAACTTTTTTTTTTGGGTAATGAGGGAAATTCATGCACCAGTCTTGTTTTTCTTCTTATCTTGAACGGACTTTGGAGCAGTTGAGGAATACAATGTAATTGGCTGGAAAAAAAACATGTTTAAACTATCATGCACACACATCCGCTCGTAATATATGTGTACCACTTAAGTGAGAATCTAATTGGGATTCGAAGATACAGTTGGGCCCAAAGATCGTCCCTAACCACTAATAGAACTTGATTTGTAATTCGTTGAAACTTTTCGAAGTGTTTTATTTGATTGTGACCAAGTTTTATTAAGTTGGTTTAGATAGTTTTTGTAAATTTCACTATGTCATATAATAACTTCGGCAAAACAATGACGAGTCAAAACATTATTCAAGAATAGAGGCTATCTCCAGCTGATTTCGTAGTTGCCAGTTGGTAAAGCTCATGCATCCTTGATTTCTATTGGGTATGTTTGAGTGTGAAAATTTTGGGTATTGGGGTTTGAGAAATATTATAAATTAAAGAAATGTTATGGGAATTGGTGAAAAAATGAAGAGAGAAATTTTTTAATAAATATTATAATAATAAAAAATTACGTGGTGAATTTTTTAGTAGTAAACCTAAATTTTTGAGCCCAATTAATTAGACCTCAAACATGCCCATTGTACCCCTAGAAGGAGACTCTAATATTTTTAATTTTTTGAAATGTACATCGGGTACTGAATATTTTACATTGAAATATTTATAAATATTTTTTTAAATAACGAAGAAAAATCTATGCAATATGGTCAAACCATGTCCCAAGCACCGAATCAATAAAGAAAATTACTGTATATATTATCATTTTTCTTGAAAAGCAAAGGCAAAAAAGAATTTTTTTTAAAAAAAGGTATACAGGCTTTTGGGCACATGGAAAGAAATCTATATCCATCGTGTTCACAGTTTATTACAGTTACGTCCTTGGCACGACATGAACTCCGGTGGATTCTTCTTCGACCTTTTTGTGGCCCTCTTATCGCTTTCTAATTCATAAACTTCTTTGAAAATCTCTCTTACCGTTGACTGTATTGTACTGTACTGTTCCAATGGCGGGAACACTCCAGACCCTGATTCTCACTGCCTCACCGGCTCAAACGCTCTCTTCCCGTCATCGGGGCCCACATTTTCCGTCGAATTGCGGTCTACACTACAGCTCCTCCGTTAATCGGTCAATTTACAGACCCATCAGAGCTTTGGAGGGTTCCAATCAGGTTCGGCTTGCTCCATGTTCGTTGGTTTCAATTGCTTTTTCTTTGTTTGGTTTCCTGAAAAATTTGACATAAAGAAGTTACAAAGTTGGAAAATAATTTTTGTATCCGTTGAGCTTAATGAACTTGCATGGCTCAATCTCAAGCATAGGTATACATGAGTATCAATTGTATAATGCAAAGTAATATCGCCAAACCTCCTTTCTCCAACTTTTGTGAAGTTGAACTATAATGTCGCAAGTTGATTATGGTCTATACTTTTACGGTGTTATTTAAAGAATACAAATTGTGCATCAGAGAGATGGTAATGGAGATAAAGTTGAGCGCGTTTCGGGTTCTGCAAGTGGGTTAAGGGTTGTGTTTGTGTTGTAAAATTTTAGTGTTGTTAAAATTTTAGGTATTGGGTTTAGTGAAAAAGTGAAGAGAGAGGTAATTTTTTATATTTTTTTTGTAGTAAATAGTAATGATTTGATGGGGAGAGAGAGATTATATTGTAATATTTAATTGTGTTAAAATTTTAGAGAGGGTAAAATTTTGGTAGACAAACCCACCTAAGCTGGACAAAACCATTGTTGAGTTTTGTGGACAATAACTTTTTACCATTAGGTAATGTCACTGCAAAAACGGTGTTTGTTATGCCAAAAGTCTGTTTTTTCATTCACATTGAGAAATTCTTATTTACTGATTTATTGACTGGAAATCTGTTTTGTGTTTGTAACATTACATGCAGCTCTTGTCAGTGGAGTAGCATTAGGACTTGCAAATCCTAGTCTTGGTTGTCTTGCAGATAGATATTCTCTCTCAAAATTTAGCACTTTTGGGATATTTATTATCTCAGGTCCGAGTTTGGAATTGTATCCTTTCTAATAGGTAGTATATTATCCTGTGAAGACCATCAAAACATTCATTTGTTCTTGGATGGTCGTATAGGGTTGACGTTGCGTAGTGGAGACATTGGTGCAGCAGCAGAAGCATGGCCTGTTGGAGTTTTTGGGCTAGTATGACCTTGAATCTTATGTGCCATCATACATTTTGAGGTTCATCCTCCAGAGTTGCTTTTATTATTAGTGGATCTTGCATCTTTTGGATACCTCAATGGCTCAATTTCCATCTTCTTGATGGGCTCTTTAATCGCATTGTTTGAATGAGTTTTAGGTTGAAATCACATACAGAATTCATTGTTTCCTATACCTTTTATGCAACAGCTTCATAGTGCGGATCACAATCTTTTTTATTATTACTCTTGTGTTCTGTATCACATAGGAATGATGTTTAGTATAACTTTCAGAATTCTGTGTACTGTATCCTGCTTTTGTGCAAATGAAATATGAATGATCATCAGTGTCTGCCTCATGCAGGAGTTCATTTCTCAAATGACATTATTATTGTTGTTAGTTTTCATTTCAGAGAGAGTAGAGGTTGCAAGAAGCATCTCTGCATGTTGAAGATCCTACAATTCTTACATTCCCGCATGCTCCCCCTTAGATGATCTTTAATTTTAAGGTACTCTGTATTTGATGTCTATATGTAAACAGCAGTTCAACAACTTAGACTGGTCAAGAGATGCTTGCTGCTGCTGGAAGCGGATGTCTAAATGGAACCTGCCTTCTTCTTCTTTTAATTACTTTTTCTCCGGTTGCACTTCCCATGGACTTGAACCTAAAATCTTATCCTCCCCTCCAATCTTATCTGCGACAGAACAACTATGGCCACCACTCTCTGGCAGCCACATTTTCGAACATGACGAATTTATTGGTATCAGTTTTGATAGTTGCTTTCCCTGGACTGCCGTATATTTTAACCATTGTTGCACCTGTCCTTTTTGCAGGTCTCCATTCTAATCTGTACTCCATTTTTTTCAAGAGCGATACTGCAGATGCAGTTGCAGCCCCAAGAATTTGTTACTGGTTTGTCAAGCTTAATTATTTGTCTTGTCGCATTGGTACAAAGTACATGCACAACATACAGAAGTTCACACACAATATATAGTTCTTGCAGCCATAGTGAGTACATAAGGATATTTTCATGTAAAGCTATATAATGTATGTATGCATGCATATTGGCACCCTCACATATGTACACAGGGATATGTTGGCACACAGTTGTAAAATTATGTTATTAGTATTCCACACAACAACTTACTCCCTATGAGAAAATATGCTCTCTACATATCTACATGCATGCAAATGTTAATCCATTCTTTGCCAATTGGTCTTCGATCATGATTACCTTTTCTTAGTATAGGGACATTACTCAATCCAAAAGCTTAAACCTTATGATTTTGGCTCAATTGCAGCATTATCAGCTTTTGTGTTGATCATGTAGACTTGTTTGAGCCATACATGTACTCTTCTTCTGTGCTTTAATTGCGAAAGGGTTCATCTATACCTAAGCACCACTATCATCTACAATATTACATACCAACGTCAGCTTTGATACCAAATGCGAAGGAAATTACCACCTTTCTTTCAATGAGATTGTCATATAACCTATTGGGATATCATTTAACCCGAATGTCTAAACCTATTAAGTTTTGTCCAATTACGCTGGTATTGATTGCTCGTACCTAGCACTTCATTCCAATGTGAAACTTAATTTTGACACCCATTGGCGCACTCTCAACTGATTAACAGAGTCACCTTTCTCTATTTAAAACCTAAATTTTTAGTTTTGGATGGGACAGCTCTTGATCTTCCCTGGCTTGATTTCTGGCAAGGCCATTATTTTGAAGTGTTCGCTCATACTCATGTAAAAGAGGAATAACATGTGCACATTTCTATGCATGTGCAAGTGTTTGCTCAGGAATGTGTACACTTACATGTACTCTTCTTCTGTGCATAACATGCGCACCTTGTTGTCTTCACTTTATTTGGAAACTGTGCAATAGTTTCTCTGGTTCCACAGGACTAGCTATATTTAGCTGTATGCCAACCACATTATCAAGTGGAGTGGCACTTACACAAGTATGTGAATTACACACTTTTTATCCACATCCTGTTCTTACTTTTGCATATTAAACTTGTAGTTTAACAGAATGTTGCATCCCTAAAATGCAGCTTGCTGGAGGGAATTCTGCCCTTGCTCTTGCAATGACACTGATATCTAATTTGTTAGGCATTTTAATTGTAAGTTACATGAGTTAAATCTCTAGCTTCCTTTCCATTTATTTTTTCATTTACATACTATTTCAAAGTTCTTGGAGAATTTACTGCAGTTCTTTGATCATCACACGTATAATATATATATTGTCAATTGTTGAAAACATTGGTAACTCTGAAGTGCAATTCGATTCTCTTGCGATGCAAACTTTATTGCAGTGCTATAGTATTGTGTTGCATCTTTAATGATAAGAATATTGTTCTATGTCTACACTATTATTATTAATTATTTTGCACTCAGGCACCCAGACTCATGGTGCCATCAAAGGATTTTTGGGACAGCTAGTTTGTGTAATCAACCTGTTTAGCCTTTTTCATGGCTTCTATGTTATCAAATATTGAGAAGCTTAAATGTTGTTATACTATGAAAGAAGTTTCCTCCAACTTTTTTGGGGTCATCTTTCTGTTTTTCCAGTGTTTCTAATTTTTTACTTTATACCCTCTTTTGCCTATTTTTCCTATTCCTTCAGTGTCCTGAGCAAGAGTTACTTCTTGTCAGTCCTTTAAGTTTTTCTAGTGGTTGTTACAGTGAATTCACACTAAATATGCTTTCTATTCTCTCTCTCTCTCTCTCTCTCTCTATCTATCTATCTATCTCTTTTTCGATCAATATGTCAGAAGATGTCTAGGAGTGTCTCCTTAGATTGAGATGTCCTCTCTGAGGGTTTAGTTCCTCCCTCTTCATAGGGTGACTTTTTCTCCCTCTTCACGACCAGGGGTTTTTTTCTTAATTACTTAACATTCAATATATTCCAGTACATATCAAGAACTTGCTAATTGGTGATATCTTTCTCATTACTTAATTACAAGAGACCTAAATTGTTAGAGGTATATACTTATTGTCCTCATAAGTCATGTATGTACCTAATTATTTAAGAGTGACCTTATTGTTAAAGATAGATAATAATGGTCTTGAGAAGTCGTATTTGACACATAATCTGTTACTGCAATATTGCTATCACTATATTGCTGGAACTCTTATCTCAGGCGATCTCATTATTTTGTTTCTTGATGTCAATATTCATAAGATCTGAAGTTGTCCACAGAATTAAAGCACCGTAATTTGCTTTTTCCACTGCAGTTCAGCGTAATCAACTTTGTTTATATTCTCTTCATTATTAGTTGTAAATTTCTTATTTACATACAATGATTTTTTTTCTTCTTTATATATAATGATTTGCCTCGGTGTGTCTTGCTCATGTCAAAGTTTAGTTTTTGTTCTGTCATATATGCCTGTGTTAATGGTATATCTGGTTTCAGGTCCCATTTTCTATCTCAAAATACATTGCTGATGGAGTTGGTGTATCGCTTCCAACTAAGCAACTATTTAAGAGCCTTGTCCTCACACTATTAATCCCCTTAATATTGGGGAAGGTAATTATCCATTTCCTTACACTGTTAAAAAGGAAATTCCTTTGTATCAACATTATAATTTTAAACTGGAGTGACTTTTTGTCATTTGGGATTCTTACATCATGCAAAGCTCTTGATTTGCTTTCTGAAAGTGAAGTCGAATAATAGAAACAGCACCACTAATTACAGGGTTTATATTGTTTTTGACACATTTTCCCTCTTTGGTCTATATGTTGAGACCCATGTGCCATATATATTGTTTTGTTATTTTTTCGCTGTTTATTCTTCTTATGAAATAAAAAGAGGATAGAGAAGAGGGGGAGGGGGGGGGGGGGGGCTATAGAGCCCCCCTCTATCTCAAGGGCATAGAACTAGCATTTCAATTGGAGGACACTCTTTATGACTTGCTTTGTCAAAGGACCTGTTCAATTAGTGTTTCAAGACCTCTTGCAATGACATTTCTATTATGTTTGAAAATTGATTTGGCACTTTTAAAAGTTTTGTTGAAGATGGTTGGTTGTATCATTTTATTTTTGCTGTCTTTATTCTACATATTAATTATGTTGGCATATCGTGTCATGTGTGTTTGTAGGGGCTTATAACAGTATTTTAAACTACCAAGGAAGCCATGACTTACTGGCTGAGGTTCCTAACTGATATTTTTTTCGGTAAATTGAACATCCCCCCCCCCCCGGGAAAAAAAACTATGGCAGTAAATGTATTCGGAAATTTTTAATGGTATTCTCTGCAATATCAGGTCACTCTCTTGTTGTGTCTTTATGCATGTCAAAGGTAATTATCCATGATCCATCATTATATCCTACATTGTACATGGCTTAAATTGAAGGTGAGCCTGGCCTTGTTATATATTCTAGAATATGGCATATTTTGCTCTCCATTCCAATTTTTCTTAATGATTCATGCCCCATATAATGACTTTGGATAACCCTTCTGATCGTCCAGTCCTACATGAGATGAAGGCTTTTTGGATCTTTGAGGAAACAATTTTTTATTTGCTTTTGCCATCTAGCTTTGCAATTTTCTTCTCTCTAGAAGGTCAACAAGACACACTAATTATGAATCTTAAAACATGCTTCTATTTCTGTCAAAGTCTTTGCTGTGTACAAACTGGTGTGATCTCCTGTATTTTTTTTTTCATTCTTGCATGTGAATCTTTTTAGTTTTTTGCCTTCTGTGAGAAATACTATTGCTTCATTGTCTTTCACCTTTTCGTATTTGGTGAGTTTCCATTAGCATTTTTTTTTTATGTCAACAGGTCTTTCGAGAATCTTTTAAAGGTGAGTGTTTTATCCGATCCATTCTGATTCAAAAGTTTGTTGGCCCTTTTTTGTTGGATGAATTAGCATCTTGTGTGTCTCTTGTACATAGTGTAGCAGTTGCTGATGAGTGACAATGATAAGTATTGAGTGAGTTCTAGGGCATATTTGACTAGAGTGGAAATGGGGGGTGGATAATAGACCAGGGGAAGTGAAGGGTGAAGGATGGATGGTGGTTTTCCACTGTTTTGAATGAAGGAAATGGGAAAGACTGCAAAAGTGGGGAGATGTGGCCCGGCCATGCCACTTTATCCTCTCCAAAATGGGAGGGACAAGGAGTGGAAAATGGAGAAGGGATGACATGGGATCTTACATCTTTGTTCCTTTGGTCCCTCTATAAGTAATTCTCTCTTTTACGTTTGCTTTTCTGTTTCTTCTACCAGATACATCTATGGGATAAAATTATCCTTTTCTTCCTTTGGCTTTTCCATCTTGACATGTTACAAGAGAGTGATGATCTAAAATACCTTTCTAATCTGCGTAATACTCATTGAATGTACATTGCAGGCTTGGCAGACTTTGTTGATCATAACCGTAAACTTTTGTCAAAGCTCAGTGCACTGTTTCTCAGTCCAGTAAGTGCTATAACTTGCTAGTTTTTTTCAGGCTTTTTTCAATTAGACTGGGTTATCCTGCTTGCAATTACTTTAGTTTGCTGCTTTGACGCTGGTAATTGTTAGGGGAATTTAGATCTAAGATGTTGGTAACAGTCGCGGCTTTTGTCTGTATGCTCAGCCATTTATTGCAATGCTGAGGTTTATTTTCTTTTGCCTTGGCATATATCTTATGGTCTTTATGAGATCCTAATCTTACTCCCTTTCTGGTCTCAGAAAGATCTCAACGGGCAAAGTGAAACACCAGAGCTTCATTCATTCCAATTTATGCTTTGTCCTTTAATCGTAATAGCCAGTGTCGATGGTGGTTATCCTTTTTTGCTTTTTGGGGAGTCTTTTCTGGTATTACTTCCCACTTAGTAAAGTTGCACACCTTATGTGCTTTTCTGATAAATTATCAGATGTTGGGAAAACCAATAAGGTTGTGATGGACCAGCTTTAGCTCTTCTATTGATCTTTTTGTATTTAATTTCTCCACGAAACATGGTTATTCTCTTCATATGCATCTTCAACATCTACTCTCAATTAGCATAGACTCCATTGTCTAGTTCTTGCCTCTACGTATCTCTATTGGTGCGCATATTATATAGAACGCTGTTATGATTGATAACTTATTAGCAATATCCATGTCCCATTTCCTAATTCATGAAATGTGAATTAGTACTTCCAAAATTATTTATTACTTTCACGATTCTTGGAACATTGGTTGGTATTACAAGATGTCCCATTCCCGAGATTTCTTGGTAATACATGGGTGAGTTATTCCTTCGCATTAGACAAAAAAATCAAGATGTCTTGGTTGGGAAATTTGTGGAATTGTCGAAATTCGTTCTAATAGTGATGAATCTAGGATGTTTGTTATGGGACGGACATGCAAGTGCTTTTTTGGTTTATTAGTGACTAGTTGAAACATCAACTGTTATTCAGGTACCATGGATACAAGTTAGCAGGTCGAGGTCACTGCTGTTGATGGTTAAGCCTGAGGTTTTTCTCGTAGCTATTGGATTGGGGGTGTAAGTTCTTCACTCCTATTTTCCTTCTGCCATTTTTTTATTCTTAATGATATTAGAATTGGTTAAACTCAGCTTTACTGCATGGGCAGCAGTTTTTTCGTTTATCAACTTGTCTGAGACCTGATGGTTGGCTACTACCCAATGAAGTTGGCTTTCACAATCTTGTACGGTGGTGTTTGATTGTTAAAATTTTGGGATATGGGAGTTGGTGAAAAAGTGAAGATAGTTTATGAGAGTTAATGAAAAAGTGAAGAGAGAGAAAATTTGAATGAATATTATAATGAAAAAGAATAATTTGATGGGAAGAAAGATTATTTTGTAATTTTTTTAATCAAGCCCAAAATTTTGAGTGACACTCAAACACATTTGTGAAGACAACACAGTGATACTAGCGTGCCATCATTGACCAGTCTAGAGGGTGTAGGTGATATTATGTCT
This sequence comes from Myrica gale, assembly GCA_963930655.1. Classification (NCBI taxonomy): domain Eukaryota; kingdom Viridiplantae; phylum Streptophyta; class Magnoliopsida; order Fagales; family Myricaceae; genus Myrica; species Myrica gale. Next base: position 4,489,810 of record OZ005607.1, read on the forward strand.
ACCCATCCTTTACCTTCCATGTTCTATGCTGGGCTAGGGTTGGCCTACACTGGCTTTAATCTGGATCTTTTCAGGCACCTTTTACATTATTCATTTTTATATTATTCATTTCGTACTAAGCTTCCCATGTTGCGACTGAGTTTCTGTTTATATCAGCCAATTTTGATATAGAAACCAAAGCTTTCATCTTTTGACTATGCTTAATTATATGCACCTACATTTGTCTATGTCCTGCTAGTTGATTTGAGTTAAGTCTGTTTGTTTCAATTGGCTTTTGCCAAGAGTGCATAGAAGACTACCGTTTAGGGCAAGGTAAAAAAAGTAGTATGCTTAAATCACTCCTTCTCAAGTTTTGGTTACTGAAAACATTTTGGGCGTTAATGTGGGTGCATCAACTAACAAGTTTTCACTATTTTCTTTTGCTACAGATTTATGCATCTTATCCTGTTGGCATTTAACACTCTTGGCATACAGAGCCTGTCAGTTGTCTCTGGCGGTAGCAAATCAATTTTTTCGAAGAAAGAAAATGCCAGTGCTCTTGTACTTGTTGCAAGTCAGGTGATATTGGTTTTGGGCAAATAATTTTTTTCTCAAGACATTCATATATCAAGCAAGCACACCTAGGGTTTCTCATTTAAGAAACATTACTTGTGTGTGTGGAGGGGGGGGGGTGTATCATAAAAAAATGAAATTTCAGTAGCTGCTTTTGTTTTGAAATGACTGTTGAGCCTTGATATGTTGCGATGTGTTGTAGAAAACTCTGCCTGTGATGGTGGCAGTTGTGGAGCAGCTTGGTGGTGCATTTGGTGAATCTGGTTTGCTGGTTCTTCCCTGTGTTGCAGCACATTTAAGCCAGGTTATTCATATTTTTGTTCATCTTTTATCTTCCATCTTTATTTTGTTTGTATCTTTGTATATCGTAATTCTTCTTGTCACTGCTACATAAATTTCTTTGCAGATCGTTATGGATTCCTTACTTGTCAACTTCTGGTTCCGGAAAAATCTCTCATCCAACAGTTAACTGAGTCATGGGATACAATATTTCTCGAAAAGCAATACTCTCTACCTAGTACTATGGCAGGGTGCGAGTAGACAGGAGTTTTTGCCTGTCCAATTAATTCAATGGGAATTTAGACCCTACGTTTGACTTCAAATCTTTACAATTCGACCATTATTCTTTTTTCGGGTTTTTGATTGAGCAGGGTAGTGGAATTTTGTAGATCCGAAGGAATGCACTCGAAATTTGTTTTAGAACAAAGTCTCTGGGAACCATGTAAAATAAATGGAAGGAGTCGCGAAATATTATGAACCCCACGAGCTACTACATCTATGAATGGACACCGCATAAATAACATTCATACTGAGAATGATGAAAGTTGAAACTCCACAAATTTATGAATCACAATTGTATGTTTGTCATATAGGGTTCGGATTTTGTTCTGCGTCTTTGTTTCTCATTTTTTTTCCCTTTAAATTAGAGAAAGCAAGAAATATTAAAATCTAGTATTTCATTTGGAGCTGGTCAAGAAACGTCGTCGTCAGAGGAGTTATGTAACATATAGTTGGCTTCTTGAAGTCTCTACCATGCATATGACCACTGTAATGGACTGAGTACAGAGTCATATAGTGGCTTATGGGACTCTTATGTCTGGGGGCTTGTGATCATTTTGATAACATTCAAGTAGGATGAACACTAACCCCCTGATTAGGAGTTCGAATAACACAAGTTGAAATTGTTTAAAATAGTAAAGGTTGACATTGGGCCTAATGAATGGGTTGGAACTAGCTGATAGTCAGGTTGGTGTTATGGTAACAGGTTCACCCAATATATAGTAACTATGGCTCAAACCGGACATTCTGTAGAGAGATGCTCCTATGATCACGCCCAGGAAGAATTGGACACTGATTGCCTCCTCCCCTTCTTATTTAGCAAACATGGCACATGAAATGTTGTCAGAGCTTAACAGAGGGGACACGCTAATATTCAGCCTTTGAATTAGGCTGCCTCTGTTGGTTTCCCCACTTTTTATTACTATTATGGTTTGCTTAGAAGAAGAAAAAAAGTGTCAATTGTAGATCGTTTAAGGAAACAGAAAATTAAACTGTAGCTGGAAGCGGCAAAATGTCCTTACATTTGTTGCAAAACTAAAAAGAAAGATAACTCTTATTCTGAAATTCATTGAGGTTGACCCAAACAGTTACAAGCCTTGCAAGTTATGCTTCCAAATTATGTCCGCAAAACTCTCTAGAGGCAATAATAACTAATCTGTAGCCCTGACGAAAGGACCGACCACATTAATCCTAGAAAATTGTCCAGAGCGCAGAATAGATATTACAATTGCATGACAGAAGAAAACAAACTGCAAATGCACAAAGAACATGAGAGGCACTCTCTAATAGACATGATTGAAAATACTCCCGGGCTCATTGAGACAAGGAATGAGATTAAGCACTAGAAAGGAATTGCTGTAAATTACTTGGGGAGCCCAGTTTCAGGGTTGAGAAGCGCTTGACTCTTATCAGAAAGCAAAACTGGACCTAGCCCAGGTCTTGTGCAGATGAAATAACTAACATCCCCCTTGCATTTCTGGGGGGGAATGTTACCCTTGATTTCTGGAGGTGGTGGCAAACCTTCCACATCGTTTATCCCTTGAACCCCAGCATCTTTTAGAATAGACTTATCACCAAGAATGTAACTGAACGATAAGCAAAAGAAACATGTGAAGGAAAAAAATCTGAAAACTTGCCCTGGGGGCTGCCATACCACAATCAAAATCTCTAAAAACTTGAACTGAGATTATTCGGTGATATTTCACCAATCATAATACAAAGTGTATAAAGGTCGATGTAATATCTCAGCGAAATTACCTGTCCAAATCAGTAGCAGAACTTGGAGGGAAGTAGAAGAGTAGCCTCTGAAGCAAAAGGGTAGCAGCCTTTCTGTTACGTGCAAACATGACTGCATTCGGCCCCGCATCAAAAGTATAGGCCACCTGTCGGTAGTCTCAGAGTTAATCACATGTTCAAAATAGTCAACACAACAAGGTTTGAATCAAAATGTAAGAAATGAATAATATATAGTTTAAATAATATTCCCTTCTCAGTCAAATACTAAATGCAGACAGTTAACAAAGTAGATTTGAAACTGGGCACCTTGGTTCAATCTGTTTCTAAAACAGAAGTCGTAAAGGTTTTCCAGAAAAGACATTGGAGAAGGAAAATTAAACCTGAGGCGTTTCTTCAGAACGATTCCACTTTTCGACAATACTGATTATCCTGGAAAACAGTTGTTTCATTAATGCTAGATGCCAGAGCTTAATGCTGCAGCTTAGTGAAAAGGTAATGAAATAATCAATGCTGTACAACCAAATTCCAAAGCAGAACTTACCTATGAGATGTGTCGTTCATGTAGAATATTGGGGGAGATGTGTCCAGGCAAACAGCATGAAACTGGTTACTATCCGCACATGTCAATTGTGCAAAAGATGCAAAATCACGATTTTTTATCGCTTCTTCCATTTGAAGGGTGCGTTTCGGTACTACTTCCTGCCACATTCAAAATGAGAAAAGAGCATATACCAAAATGTAAATCCAATTTCACATAAACTGGGAAAGAAAGTTGAATAGATACTGGAACATGTAAAACGGGAAGGGAGGATTGAAAATCCAAATTGGAATAATATTTCTCATAAAGACCATGCAGAGAAAGCCATCTACCATGTGCAAAGCCTTGGTGGATGTCTAGTTTCATGTAATGCCCTCAAACTCCTCTTACTGAAGACAACGAACATCTATTGAAAAAGCGAAAAATATGGATATAAAGTACCTTTGCTCTATGCTTTAAAAGCAAACTTGTTTCAACAGTTTCACGCATTCCAGTGGTGCTACTTGTTTCCTTCTGCCTTGAACTTACCTAACATCAAGAAAAAGAAGATTGAAATAGCTTAAACAATGGGGCGGAGTAGAAGCAATAGAACTGCAGATACTCATCCAACGGTTTAGCATAGATGTTAGGCCCTCATAACGGAATACAGATAATAACACCACGAACAATAATTGTTGTGATGGCTAACCATGATTCAGCATGCACATCAAGCTACATAAATAACCTCTGACATATACTCAACACATTGTAATTGTCTCTTGCAGAAACAAGACAAACTAGGAGGCAATGATACAGCACGGATATTCAATGATTTCACATAATACTTTCCAAATAGATGTCCAGCAAATATTTGGCATCGATCAGATATATACATTGGGGAGCAGAATTCCGATTAGGAAATCAAGATAATGAAAATGGAATACAGCCGCTGAACGAATCAAGCTTCATCATTTTTTTTTTATGAATAAACCGATCTCATTAGAAAAAGTGAAGACAGTACAAAGGACTATACCGAAATTACTAATCCAAACAAGCTAGAAAACTAACGAAGTTTACGAAATCTATAAAAGGGCAATCAGGCTTTCATCATATTGGCAAGCTACAATCTTGAAAAAGCCTGATGTATCTAATCACAAAAAAGAAGAGAATACTAAGCCATTAGGAGATGAATTTTGTATCCCAAACTACTAGAAGGAAGTTTTAGAGACCAAGCAGTGTAGCATATATTGAGGGAAACGAGGGTCTACAGCCCCTCATTCCTTTTTACTAACACTTTCTTTTCTTTCCCTTTAGTCCTGGGTGCATTGGCTTCCTCCCATTTGGCTATTCCTAAAGAAATTTACTTACAACTACCTACATACACGCAAGTATATACACATACATATATATGGGTGTGTATGTCTATGTTCATATATAAAGCTAAAATTCCCCAGAAAACTGATTAATACAAAGAAGGAAAAGTGATAGCGGATGCCTACCACTGCAATAATAATAACAAGATCATCCCAGTGCTTCTCATCTGCAAGTTGAACTGCAAGACTGTCCTTTCCATCGTCATCCTTAAATTATCATCGTACAAAGAATCAAAACTAAATGCCGAAAAGAATATATAGTGCATTATTCACAGTGACCAGCTAAGAATGAAGGTGAGAAACTAACTTACCTTTCCCATGACCCACTTAACAAAACCACCATACAAGCTGCGACAAGCACTACCTGAACCTTGCCTATATCAAAATGAAACCAAAAACAAAGGAAATTCTCAAAACACAGAGGAAACAAAGAAGAAGAAAGAAATGTTATTTCCATCACAATAATCATTCTTCACTCACTCTACACAAAAGTACCCGATACTTGATCCAAGCAACTAAAAAGCCCTTAAACAGAGTTCGTATTAACAAAAGAATACCTCGCTATAGCAGAAAGCTTGCTTTGATCGTCTTTGACATTCATTAGCTTTGCGAGGGCAAAAACTGCAAATGAAAAAGAATTATTACATATTTTCCCCTTGAATGCTTAAACATTGTTCTATACGTATACCTGTTCGAGCTTAACACAGTCATACTATTCAACATATCCACGCAAAACCAAGAAAATCAAGGGAGTAAAAGTTGAAAGCAGGTGAATAATTTTTTGTCCTGAAGAAAATCATAAGGTAACATCTCGAGGTACACTGTGGCTTTCAGAAGTCTTGGTAGAATTTTTGAAAGACAAAAAAGCATTGTCATTCATTTTCCAGCATAAGCCACAGCTTGCTGTGATTAACAAAAAACGTGTACAATCAAGAGATTTTGAAAAGGTTTGGCTCAAGGAATAAAACACATACTGTCGACGGGCCAAAACCACATCCAAATTCAATGAAGATAAGATCAAATCTGATTTCATTACTGCTAAATTATGTGAAAACCGACTCCATTATCGTTCATATTGCAGGGATGAGACAGATAACTGAATGCTCAAAACTTGGGGCCTGACCAACTATATATTACAAGAAATCAACACAAATATGACCTTAAAAATTGTGTAAAATAGATCATTTACCAAGGCAAGCAAGCCCAGCTGCTGAGGAGGCCAGCCCAGCAGCTGTAGGAAAATTGTTGTATGAAGCAATATGTAAATGCAACTTTTCCCAATCCTTCTTTGCAATTTTGACACCTTTTCCCTCATCCTCGACATCCCCAGCACGAGCACGAATTTCTCTCAAACAATTTTGATACCTGTCTCCAGAAAGGGAAATCTCCTACACTAACCACAAAAGGGAACAACACTACCAGTTAACTGCTACGTAAAAGGATCCCAGACGTTGAAGAAAAGAAGTATGAAGAATAATAAAAAGAATTAATCCTCCGTTCGGTTGCTGAAAAGAAAGCAATGGTTATTGTTGAAAATTTGACGTTGTGTTGCTTTTAAATGCTTCAATTAAGTTCAGCTTCCAAAGAAGTTGCTGTCCTCAGCACAACGATAAAGATAAAGATCAAAGTTACAATTTTCTCCCTCTTAGATATCGTCAGCAACCATTGACCCCAAAATCCACTCTTCATCAATTTTTCACATTATCGAACACTTCCTCGCAGCCAAACTAATGGCAAACACAATACAAAGAATCGTTTACGTTTCCGTGAAGCCAAGATCAATCTTTGCTCAAAGTTAATTAATTATTTAAAAAAGAGCAGTCCAGTGAGCAGCAATTTTCTTCAGCAAAAGAACAACACATCCAACTTTGATCTCAGAACTAACGGTATTGTACCAGAGTCTGACCAAAGAAACAAATATTTCCTTTGTTCTGTTTTGACTCCATCTCCTCAGCCGCCAAACAACGTTCAATAGAAGTCAATCAACTGACAAACACAAATACAAAGAGCAAGAGCTTTTTTTTCCAGTTTTCAAACTTTTGGCTTACCTTGCCATTGAGCCACATGCGATCGCGGTCAAAGGAGGGGCTGGCGGCGACAGTGGTGGTGGTGCAGAGGTGCTCGGGATCAAGCGTGACGCTGATGCTATCGTTGACAGGAAGGATGAGGTTCTCGTCCCTCTTCCCCCAGTACTTAATCACCGCTATGTTCGTCGGAGTCTGTGCCGTCACCATCAGCACCCATTTCCCAGCCTCACCCGCCATAGTCCCCAAACTTTCCCCAGAAAAGAAGAAAACGTAGACTCTTTTTTTCCCGGGGAGAAGGCAATGTAATCAGATTGAATCTGGAAGAGCAACGAGGTATCGGGAGAGGGAGTGGGAGAGTTCGTTGCTTTATAGAGTAAACAATACAGAGTAACGCTGGGGTGCTGGCTTCCTAGTTCTCATCCCGTCGTCGTTGAATTTCTCCGGGTTGGAAAAATGGGAAGGTAGGGCCCACCTCCGTATTCTTCAATACAGATTACGACAAATGGAGTCCGGACCCGACTTGGATATCCGTATGAATTGATTATAGTTGACCCGATTAAAGGTTTTAAGGTTTCACATAACTTTGGTAATTTTGTGGGCTCACCTAATAATTTATATCCTTTTGGTGCGGAAAAATTCCCAATTCAACCTCTCTCATATTGGCCAAAAACAAAGGTTTTGATGAATTGATGCATAAATATATCAAATAAAATAAACAAAAAGACAGTTGAAGAAATTTGATGTAGTTGATTTTATCAGTTGGTTGAACTTGGATGGGTTTAGAGGATCAAAATCTTTTGTAATTTCATACTCGAATTGCATAATGCAATTTAAAGAGAAAAATAGTAGATGAAATCTATTATAGAGCTCATACTTTTAAATTTTTATATGGATAAATATGAACAGTATTAAATAGCATAAAATACTGTTTATCTTTTTTTAAATTTCATCGGCTATTTAAACACGAAATTACAAAGCATCGTGTCGTGATTGGGATGATTTTCATGAATTGTGAGCTCAAAGTCAAACTCAACAGACAACTTATTTTTTTTCCCAATTATGATTTCAATAAAAGAGTGCCAATATTATATTTTGTGTTCTCATGCCCATGTGAAAGGAACAATGGGTGGTTGGTAGAGGTGATTTGCAAATTTGGGCATTGACCAGATTGCCTAGTATCCCAATGCGTTGCACACCACGCCATTCAGGCCAAAAGAAAATGCTCAATTGTTAAGTATCTTGAGATTTTTTGTTTGTTTCTTATTCCTTTCGTAGAAAATCCAATATTATTGGGTTTAAACCAAACTTGGCAAATTCTGTCTCCAGCTCATCTATGCCTTAAAATTTTGACCAGATCTCAAGTTGCTTATTGAATCAAATGTATCCTAAACAATGAAAACATATTGAATTTTTCGAAAACCATATCCCAACCAATGAGTTTTTGATAGGTAAAACTAGTGGGATAGAGATCATCATTAATTTACTGTTTAAATTAAATAATCTAATTCAAAAAGAGATAAACACAACATATGAGTTCTACAATAGGTTCACATTTTTTTGATAATTAATACAAAATTGATTAAATGTTGTAGGACTCATATTTAGTATCTAATGAATTCGAACAGCAAATTGTAAAAAATGTTGATCCAAGCTAATTAAGGTGATGGGATCTTTGAGGTCTATCTTTTCCTTGTTTGTTTTCGTAGAGGGATCTTTTTATTATCTGTATCTTTCCTCCTCGTAAAGTCAACAAAGATGAGTTGTCATGTGAGGTGGAGTAATGAAGAAACTTTTCAAGAATGGACAGCCCACACTCACTACCTAACCTATTTAACTAATGCTCACAAATAACTTAAGGGTTATTAAAAAAAGGGAATTCGGCAAAAAGATTCTTGGGTTTTTGGTAAATAGATGAAGCGGTAGACCGTTACAAATTTGCTGACGTGTCAGAGAGCTCTGTTAAGTAAATGGACGGCAAACTAACGGAAAGACCATTTCGTCAAACATAGAAAACTCAAAGACAATTTTGAAATTTAAAAGTGAAGTACCTATTTGTCATCGACAGCTCACTTTTTACATATATATTCGGTCGACCACTACAAATCCGTTAAGCATATAGACGGCAGATTGACGGAAAGACTATTTCGTCAAATATCGAAAATTCAAGGACTAAAATTTTGAATTTTAAAAGTGAAGGACTCATTTGCCAAATGACTATAAACTCAAGTACCATTTTGTCAAATTTCCTAAAAAAAAGACATAATAGTGAGTGCACATATTTTTCTCAGTTTATAAGTATACATTTTAGTCCTCACAAGGTTCACACTCGACAAGTCTTTCTTCTTGGCCACAACTTGCAAGGTCGGATGAAGAAGTGCTGCCCACTTTTTCCCAGTCAAACAAAATGGGCTATGGCGCTTCTTTAATTCACTTTGACTAGGGCATAACCTTAACTTCCACATTCTACCAGTGAACTGGAAGTAGATCTCAAATAGTAAAGATAGCCCGGGTAGAGTACGTTACTGCCACATGCAGACAGCCGATGTGAGGTGGCGCTTATAATAATATGTCCATTTGTCCACTTATCTAAATATTAATAGGTGGGTTTGCAAATTAGGATTCTATGTAATTTTTTAATCGAATTATATAGTGTAATTTGAAGAAATATAGATAGATGCAATAGTTGGATGATGTATTATTTAATATTTGTCCATATAATTTGGAGAGAGATAAAACAGTAAATGAATCATACAAACCTTAAAAATAAAAATTTGAAATATTTACTAAATGTTGTGAAAGTTGAGAAGATTGGAGTTTTTATTGAGTTTTGTGAGAAAGTAATGAAAAAAGTATAATTTTATGTGAATTGTTGAAAAAGTGAAGAAATATATGATTTGAGTAAATTTTTTATGTTTATTGTAATGAAAATTGATGATTTTATAAGGAAGAGAATTTTTGAAAAAATATTATTATTATTTTTTAAGATTTCGGAATTAAAATAGAAAAGAATAATATTGTTGTAGGCTCTTAATTAGTGTGAAAACCAATTTATACAATTTGTGACAAAATTCATGTTTGCATCTAAAAATTCTTAAAAGTTTCAAAATTTTGACAAAATTTAGCTTTGCAATGCAGCATGGATCCTGATTCACCTACTATATCTATCTCTCTTTAAATTACATCAGGTAATTTTTGATGAATTATTTTATTTTTTTAGGAATAAATTACATCAGGTAATTGAGATAAAAAAATTATAAAGGATCTTATTCTAGCATTTACATTTCAAAATTTTAGTGAAGAAAATAATAATAAAATAACTATAAAATAATATTGTCTCTCTATTAAATCATCTTTTTTATTACAATAAACATAAAAAATACACAAATAATCTTTTTTTGACTTTTTCACGGACTCTCGCAAGGTGTTGTTCGGTTATGTTGTGTTTTGAGAATTTTTATGTGAGGTTAACTTTATTGGTATGCGTGTTGTAATTATTTTTATGTAGTGTTAAAAATGATGTTTGGTTGTAGAATATTTTGTATTCTGAAAATTCAAAAAAATCTTGAAGATTTTATTTGACCGAACAGCTCCAAACACTACCTAAGAATTAAGATATCCTCGACGGGTCAGCTGCGGGTTCCAAACAATAGACCGGATGTCCAGTACGTTAGTGGGTCAGTTATTTTGGAGTCTGGGACCACTTCCATTGTTTGGATCTCTGTGAGGTCCATAAAGATACACCAGCTCAAACTCTCGAGATTCCAACAGAGCCTTACAGAGGAGCTTTTCACGAGACTCCATAGATCCAACGTACACCAAGTGACATATAGACGACTTTGGAAATTAATGAATATTGGGTTGACCCGATTTATTCATAGATCTGTAAAAGGTAACTTCTATGGGTTGACCCGCAAATTTTTCCGTTTGGACTTTGGTACCCAGTAACCTCTAATTTCATTTTTTTTAATCTAGTACTAGGTTGTTGGATATATACATTCCATATATTCTAAATGTATTTTTTATTAGGGTATCCAATTTCGTCCTGGAATATGTTCAAAAAATAAATTTAAGACCTCTAAATTGAAATGTTTTTACATTTGACTAATCCATCTTTGCTTTAGGATTAAGTCGAACAACCCTAGAGAGGAAAACGAGGGATGGAGTTGTAATTTGATCCAAGGGAGATTAAGTACATTATTAAGACTGTATTTGAGTGTTAAAATTTTGAGGAGGTTAAAATTTTAGGGTATTGGAGTAGTTGCATTGTGTGGGAGCATTCAATGAAGCATAGACAAACCCTTGTCCCCATAGCCCTTTGGGACGGCTTGGCTGCCATAATTTGACTGGAAAAAAGTAGGTAGGTAGGATCGATCTGACTTGCGCAAAATGTGACCAAAGGAGAGGACTTGAGTGTGAACCTTATGAGGACTAGGCGTATACTTATAAATTAAGGAATTAATACGTGCACTCCAAAGCCCCCATTTGATTCAATTATTTAAGCACGTTATTTTAATTTAGGCAATTATTTAAGTACGTTAGGTACTGTCTGTACTGAATATATATGTGCTGCGCTGTCAACTCTTAGAACAAGTTTGTTGGTTGCTCAACCTTACATGTCAAATATTCTGTTGACCTTTAGAAAGGTACAGATAATAAAAACCACTCATAAAAAAAAAAAGATAGTCCTAAAAAATTCATCAAGTTATTTTAGCCGGCAAGAAAAAGTCGAGCAAGATATATAATATGATACCAAAAAGACTAAAGTTTGATCACATTGTTTAGGCCACTTTGGATTCAGATTGATAACATTGTTGGCATAAACGATACATATATAAAGTAACCTTCACAACCAATCATTCAACAAAAACTCTCTTAGTTTTCTACCATCTATATATATATATATATGTATACACGTGTCCAGTATGACATTTCTCATACCGATCTCAACATCATGGGATGCAGTGGCGGAACCAGGAATGAAAACCAACCCGGACGAACTTTTAAAGCAAAATGACTGATTTATTTTATACATAATGTAAAAAATTGTTTTAGAGTTACAATATCAAAGCATTAAAGACTAAAAACATTAAAAATATTGAATTACACATACCGTACTATGCACTACGAGATATTTCAATAATAAAAAAGTGATAGCACCAAATCTCAACATTTGAACAATTAAGAATAATAGCAAACAATATTGGGCTCAACTAAGGTTGTCCTAGACTCAACAACATCACAATCCAACCTAAAAACTACTACACAAATAACATCCCTTCCTCCGGTTTCCTTCACAATCCAACCTAGAGTTAAGCAAGAAATGAAAAACAAGTTTTAAAGAAAGGAGATTACATACCGCAAATGTTCTTCCAGCAATTAAGCAAGTATATTGGTAAAGTTCAAATGTGCTTCCAGCAATGGATTTTGATCTTTACTACACAAATCCACATAAAGAACAATAAGTTAACAAAAAAATCGTGCAATTGACTAGTATAACAGACCAACTTATCATCAACCACGAGCACATGAAAAATATCAAATCTTGGCCAACAACGAAAAGATAATTAATCTCGGCTGACAAACAAAAAAGGGATTCAAAATATAAGCCAACAACATCTGATTTAATCTGAATATTTATAAAAATTTGCTACTAAATCTGAAAGATACCATTGCTGAAAATGTTTATTTAACAACTTCTCCCTGGAACTAACTTCCCACAAATAAAAGTCTCCGATAGAAGTTTCAAATTTTCAATTCAATGTGTATGGCCTATAAATAGGGCCAGAAATTTTTACGAGTGTCATACAACAAACACCACAATAACTAGAGCTTCCTTCGGGTAAGCATCCTACATTACCTTTGGTTGACGAGCATCCTTAACCTTGCACCTTTTATGACAGGGAGCTGCAATTTCTCACGGAAAAGAGGATTTGCCTCAAAAAGCTTCTTGAGCTCAATCAACATAATCGCTCTTTCTGTTTTCGTATCTCTATAATTAGAGAGATGATCATTTTCCCTGCATAAACTATCAAGAAACACCTGAATTCATTTATACAGATCCAAATTACTGCCTTTGAGATCATCAATAGCCTCATGTCGTCCCAAAAAAATGAACCTGTTAACTCGTGAGGCAGCAAGTGTACTAAAATTCTAGTCTCATCAACCATCAAGATTCAATCTTTTCTAGTCGACTCAATCAACAAACATTAAAGTCCACTTCACAATCCAACCCATGTTCGGCAATCAAACCGACAGAAAGACGCAAAACCAAAAACCCAAAGCCCCAAAATTCCCAACCAACGCACCAAATCCGATTCTTTGCCCAATCTTCTCTCAGAAACCAGAAACTAAATTAAAATTAAAAGTCAAAAGAAAAAATCCCGAAAATTGTAACCTTAATCACCAGGGTGGAATCCATGGTTCAGAAATAGCGTCCCAGACTAGACGAAGGAAACTGAAAGAGAAAGAAAGAGAGTGAGAGGGACGTACCTCGAGAGACCGAAGGCACCGGCCGGCGGCGGTGAGCTGAAGGCTAAAGAGTGAAGAGAGAGCTTGAGGGCTGAGAGGGGAGAACGAAGATCGCAGTTCATAAGGGAGAACGAAGGTTTTTTTGGTTCAAAACACAGGGGGTAACGGCGTCGTTTCACCCCTTGTTTTGAACAAAAATAAAATGCGGCCCATCAGGCCCAGTCCGCATTTCACTCGGGCGGGCTAGGCTTATGTTGGCCTGGGCCAACCAGGGCGGACCAGGCCAACTTATTTTTTTTAAAAAAATATATGAATATTATCATTATCAGATATCTATAATATTATCATTATCAGATATCTAATATATGATATAACAGAGATTAAAATTTAAATGTTGAGAATATTTTTTTTGTATTTTTAAAATTTTATCTTATTCTATATGGACTCATAATACATAATACAATAATAAAAAAATTATACCGCAAATATAAGTCTTCTAAACCGACTATTTAAATATGTCTCTATACTGTTAATTAATATTATATTTAAATTTAATATTGTGTTTAGCTTATCTTCTATAATTGAAATTGATTAATTATCTTTTTATGTGTTTGCAAATCAAATTTATAATTAATGAAATAATATTTCTTCTATTAAATTATTTATATCCTATTTTTATGTGTAGGGGCTCCTTCCGCTGCCAGTGGCAGAGAGGGGGAAGAGGTTTCAGGCGAGGGGAAGACAAGACTTTCTAGAGAGAGGGCAGACGCTCTCTCTCTAGAAACTTCGTAAAATTATGGGGGGATCTGTTTATTTGTGTTGATTCCAATCTCCTTTGCATTCAAATTTAAGGTACAGTTACCTAGACATTCACTAGTCAAAAATGAAAAGAACCAGAAACGAAATCCAAACAAAAATCATATGCTTCTGATTAACATATCCATAACAAGTATCAAACAAGACATGTTAAGTAGCCATGCAAGTGAGAGATCAACAACCATCCATATCAATGGTACTTAAATTCATGTCCAGGCACAAATATATGATGGTTCAAATCTAAAGCCAAAGTCCAAACTTTTAGTTTTTCCCAGTACAAAATTTGAAACCCTTTCTCCAACAAAAAATTTACCAGGCTGGTTTAATATTCTTCATCAGAAGTCTCTTCTTCATCAGAAGTCCCTTCTTCCGCGTCCCAAATACGGAAGAGCAATATCATAATTGTCGTAAATGTAATGTCTGCTAGCTCCATAGCCATTAATGCTTTCTCAGAATCACCATCCTCAGGACTGAGGTTCTCTTCCTTCTGTTGCTTCGTTTGTAAAAGATCAAGGCCCTGGATACTAGTGGATAGTGTAAAGTTCTTTTTGGGATGATATACACATGGGCATAAATATAAATTATAGGTGATAAAAATTCAAAAACCATAAGATGAAGAAAAAATGTTCATTTTCTGAAAATTTTAAGAATTCGCATCCAACTTTCTAACATTACGATCTCAACATTATTTCTACATGAATACCAATACAACTCAATATTACATTTTTTACAAATATTAATACAAGTCAAGACATTCTACACGAATACCAATACAATTCAAATATCACCTAAAAAATTTCAAAACACAGAATTTTAAAAATTTCAACCAAACGAACATGCCCCATTTTTTGGTTCCGTCCCTGACGGCCACATTACTAGCTTCTGTAAAAAGGATAAAGTTCACTGTGCATATCCATAATGTTGCATGATGTTACGCATCAAAGCTATTTTTGTTGGTCACATATATATATTTTCAAAAATGACCATCAGATAAGAGCCGGCTCAACGGTAAGGCTAATTAGGGCCTTAGGCATTGACTTAAGGCCTCGTAAGGAGAAAAAAAACTATTTGTTTTTATATCATAAATGATCCGAAAAAAAGGACAATGATGATGCAACCTTTTTATATATTTTTTTTATAACTAGTGGACTATCTCTTTGTCCCCTGTGTGATATATTTCTGAGAGGCTCTCTAATCTTTTTTTTTCAGATTTTTTGTCAAATGAACTTTACTAAAAAAAAATGTTCAATAAATTTCATAACCATCCAAGTTCTCGATGTCATATATGAGAGCATGAGAAAAAACAATTAATGAAGCATGTGAATATTTTATATTAATTTTAATAATTTTTATATAATTTAAAATATATTTAAAATACTTTTTGTTTGCCAAAATTTTAAAGAATATTCTTACAATTTTGAAATTTTTTACTTTATTAAGATTTATTGAATTTTTTGAAAAATAGAGTGTGTAGGTATAAAAATTAAAAATTAAAAGTGTATTTATTTTACTAAAAATTTATATGCCCCAACATGACTAAACAAACATGTCCTAGGTTATGTTCGTTTTGAAAAAAATGTAGGATTTTAGAGAAGTTGTGAATTTTTATGTTGAATAGTGTTTTATTGGTATTTGTGTAAAGTGGAGAGAGAGAAATGATTTGATGTAATTGTTTAATAAAAAATTATTGGAGTTATGTGAAAAAGTATAGAGAGAGAAAATTTATGTTGAATAAAAAAGTAAAAAAAATGTTGGAGATTGTGTAAAATGTATTGATTTTTGTATTTGAATTCTGAATATGTTCGATGGTAGATTTATGAATATACTTAGAATCCTGAAAAAAAAGTGTGAAAACGAACATATCTCTAATCTCCCATTTAGTTTGAGCCGGCCCTCATAACTTGAGGATCTCTCTTTTTTTTTTTTTTTTCTGAAAATCCTCACTAAGATAACTTGCTACACCTGGAATTTAGTGACCTCGCCAGCATAGCTGCATACGGACCCACAAAGAGATAGATTCGAGGTGGATAATATCCTCCTCCATAATCTGGGTAAGTGGTCACGCCCGCTATCATATCCACGCCTCCTAATTTTCAAACAACCAAATTCTTTTTTCCCTACGTAGAGAAAAAAAATTCTTTTTTCCCTCAGTATTTTTTTTTTCTTTAGCTGAGGCACGATGATTGTTTGTTAAGGTATCAACTGCGTTTGCAACCAAAACAATCCCCAAAATTTTATATCTCTCTTAATAAAATACTTCAATATAATCTCTCTCTCTCCCATTAAAAAATATAAAAAATTACCTCTCTCTTCACCTTTTCACTAAACCCAATACCAACACATATTCTCATACCAAAAATATTACAACACAAACACAACCCAAGGCTAGGACCGATCGTACTTCTTATGTTCGCGTATGCACTTCAACATATGGCGATACATTGCATGCAGCCAACTTTAGTACTAGTCCCGAAGAATTTCGTCCATTGAAATTTGACTCAAAGCAAGTCCAGTGAAGCATCCTCACTCCTCAGTTGACCTTCTTTCTATTTAGAATTCGAGTCAGCATTGAGTGCTTTGGCATTAATTAATAAGAATTATGCAAATTATTGCTCAAATAATCCACCATATAAAACCTTCTTAGGGTTTGTTTGGAAAGCGGGTTAGGGTTAGGGTTAGGATTATTTTTAGTTTTAGTTTTAGTTTTGGGTTTAGGAATCAAATTCTAAAATTTTAGGTTTAAAATTAGTTTTGGAACCAAAACTTGTTTGGTAGGTTAAGTGTTGGATTATTCTTATAGTTATGATGATACTTAAACAATATCATTGTCGAATAAAAAATTACTATAAATTAATCCACAATTTAACCAACCAAAAAAGCCTTTGGTCCAAAACCCATTTCAAACCTAAAAATTTGAACCCAAAACTATCCCAAAACAAGCCCCAACAAGTTCAGATGACAATTATCATTTTACTGGCACCTGTTAAAAGCATACCAGCTGGAATGGTTTTTCTCTCATCCTGTGGACCAAAGAGGCAGCTGGTAAAAGCTATAAACCGCAGTACGAGGAAAACCAAGATCGACCTAAGATTCGATGCTTTTCTTTTCTATAATTTCTGGGCATATAAGCATTTTTTTTTGTGTCAACAACAGGTAAGATCAGTACTGTACAGATCACTTTAGAGATAAAAGATAGGGAAGGTATCATCTTCTATACTTTACCAAAAACTGTCAAGTACAACTACTGGAGCTGCAGTATGGTATATGCATATAAATAGACACCAGACGTGGATACAGTTCTGACTGTCTTCGCATGGATTGCTTGGGGGAAGAAAAATGGGAACCAAAAGAATCCGTGTGTTTTTGATATCCTTCTCCTACCTAAGTTCTATGTTAGCAACTTCATCCCCTCTTCCAAAGCCTTTGCCTTCCTCAGGTACTCATTCTTTATCTGTGATATGTATGTTTCTCAACTTCTCTTACCTTAAATTTCTACATCTCCATCCCCTCTTCAGATGGCCTTGCATGCATGCCCTATTATCTTTGTCATTTTTTCCTTCGCTGAGTCAGTTTAGCCATACTTTTGAGTAAGAAACTCGTTCTCTTCTTGAAAGCATTGTTAGGTATGACTTGGCCCAGAAACATAAAATTTACGTCGTCCAATACAAAATACATATGAGAGATTGGAAAGGACATGATACCCAAAACAGGACACTTATACACCACTTAACGTGGTACAAAATACATATCCAAAATACATATGAGAGATTGGAGCGAAGGTTGCACAGAGGCATGGGAGCACCAGTGTTGGTGATAGTGGTACAAGTGCTATAAAACATAGCAGCAAGATTGAAGGTGGAGTTGGAGTTGGTAGAGGTCGTGGATACAGAGGCAACGGTGGGAATGGGAATAATGGGGATTCTACATCACCTGATGCACATGGAAGTGGTACAGCTTTGATCCCAGTATATGCAGCAGGTGGTGCAAACAACCGTCACCCTAAACACCACCGTGGATCTGCCAACTGCAATCGGAACTCAATACGGCTTTCAACCTTGGTTGCAGCCATCTTAGCCCCTCTCATTCCACATTTATATTACTAGTGTAAAAGAAGTAAAGGGTTCTAACTGTTTGTATAGGTTATCTGTAATGATACTTCGTAGGATGTGTTGAAGGACGCAAAGTGATAATGTTTTCAACATAATATGATACGTAAGTAATGCACAAGAACTCATAGTAATTCAGAGACTGACCTGGTTGTATGAGGGCTCACTCAGATCCCCGTGATGTAATTGCTTATGGTATGGAAATAAGACGGGATTCTGAGGTTTTGATTAAAAAAAAAAGTAATGCGCAAGAGCTCATTGTTGACTTCAAAATAAGACAGTGCATTTAAACTCAGTGGTGACTCCCAAGGCCAATTGAGTCAAACAGGGATGCTTCTGTAGCTACAAATAACTGAAGCATGTATAGTATAATCCATATGACAAGCTACTTGCAATAATCATCTTCCATAATCTTTTCATCATATTACTCAAATCTCTTCCTGTTACATTTCAGCACATCTAGCAAATCCACTACATCTTCATATATGCTCTCACCAGTTCCATGAGAAGGCATAATGTAAGCTTATACAATGAATCGTAGGAAGACATTGTACTGGAACTTCTACAAATTCTGAGTTAGAAAAAAGTGAGTTGCTCAAGTTTGCGAGCCTGGAAAAACTTGCAGCGTCCTTTTCCACTCGATTCAATTTCTTCAATCTTTCTCTTGGTTGTAGTAAAACCAGCATTACTTAATTTCAATTGGCTCTTACCACGACTACTTCCAGACTCATCTTCGTCCACATTTTCAGATTCCCTACAAAAAAGGCAAAAAAACTGAAATCGATATAACTGACAAAAAGGATGGGGAAAGGAGATAAGGAATGGTAGTTCATAAAGCGCACATGCCTAGCATCAATGCATAATTAAGGAATCATACTTGCATCAGTACATCAACGCATAATTAAGGAATCATACAGACATCAGTACAAACAGGAAAATATGGAAAGTCTAAAGGTACATAGGTTCATCCCTTGAAATTAAAGCAGTTCTCATTTCTCCTCATTTTGATTTGTCAGTAAAAGATGATAGAAATATCCAATGACAAAGTTCAGGAGGAGCCCATAGATTCTCAACATACAAATGATGCATGCCTCCTTTAACAATATCATAGTATAAGGTGCTAGTTCCCCAAAGTCAAGTTTCAAAATAAGTTGCCTTCAGATAAAGGTGGGGGTGCTTTTGGGGATAGATGAACAGTCATTGCACGGAGTATTGGATCACATTCAAGGTCACTAGGAATCCAATACTTCTCTTCATCAATTACTGTCGTCGGTATGAGATGCCTACATCCCGCTTTGTTCTCTTTAAAGATCCTGCATGCCAATGGCTTTGGCGTCTCTTCGACCTCTGTTTCTAGATTTCTAAGTCGCATATCATGCTCTAGATTATAGCAACCATGCGGTCCCAAGTCATATGGACATTGACAAATGAACTTAAACTGCCAGCCACACGCTCAATATAAATTAATACTAAAAACAGACACAGAAATTTCTAACAAAATGAGCAATAAGGACTGACCATAAGACTTCAACAATGTGCTTGAAGTAAGGAGTGCATGTACCCCAACTAAAACGAACCAACGATGGGAAGCCAAAAACCATGTGTTTGTGATGCCCCAACCAGACCTTGGTTTCAGGATCTACACACAGAAAACCCGACTTCTCATAATACAATAACCATCAAACATTTACAAACTTACAACATGGAAGGACGAGAGAAGAGCATTTGTCACCTCCAGGGTATCCAGAGCCAAAGTTCCTATGCATGTTATCTGCTGTTTCATCAAGCACCCATTCCCGCAAGGCTCTATCTCGTGTGACCTGCATGGTTGAATGAAAGGTAGTATTAGAAGCGGTCTGTAAAACATATTTTTAAATGGGTAATAATTCAGAGAAGGGGAAAACTATAAACCTTTGCAACTATGCTTGCCCCACTCACAACTGGATAAAGACTATCAGCCTTCTTCGCAACCACAAATTTGATAGCGGGAAACCTTTCTGACAGTTTTATTCTGTATTTCTCAGGGTCGCCGACTGTATCCAGATAAACCTGAAATATGCATAAATAAATGATGCTCCTCTTTCAACATGGCATCATTTGACTGTGTTGAGCTCCCACAAAAAGTGAAGCGAATGAGTAGTCACCAAATGGTCATTTCTTTTTAAGGGCTAGAGATGTTGCGGAATTTTTAATTCCTTGCTGTGTGTTTACAGTTTAAGTACACTTAAGAAACATGAAAAGGTGCTTTGATATCCCAAAGCAATGATTAAAAAAAAAAGGATACTCATAAAAGCATCTTGTTTTCAACCATCTCTTAGATAAGCAAGCACCAAGACTATTCGCATATACGTTATGCTTGATCCATTTGACGGGATTGTGAAGATTCATTTTGTAAAGAAGTGTGAGATGTTGATGACATCGACAAAGGAAATAGTTTTTTTTTTCCATTTAGCTTGTGGACAATTAAGATGATTAATGCTAGTCTTTTCAACGATAACAAAATCCATTTATTTTGCTCACTTATTGCTAGTTTTGACGACTACATCAAGAAAAATGTCCAACTAAATGGTAGATCAATCAGAAACATTTGCAGCCTGTACACTGATCCCTAGGTCATCTCATTGTTAATATTTCATAAAATGGATTCTTCCTCCATTCCATACAATTCTTTGGTTATTCAGCCATAAAGCAACCACTGACTTTTTGCTTGAAATTGAGGGTGAATTACATATATATCAACAAAGATGTATTAAGAAACACTGAACCTCACATGATCTGCAAAGAATTTTACCTCAGTTAGGAGAACTCCCATCTTTAGTACCCTATTAATGAGGCCAATTGCAGAGTCATGCGATATTGTGTTTAAGTTTATTTTATCTCTGTTGATAAAGAAATGCCTGAAATCAGTAGAGAAAAAAAAACTACTAGAAACAGCAAATTGTAGACTCTTCACTAACTTCTTTAACATTTTGGCTGAGAGCTCCTTTGGATCGATGATGTCCACAGCCCACCCAATTGATTTATCAGCCTTTAGATTTTCAAATAATTCCTCCCTCTTCTCTTCTTTTAGTGTCTTTGAATCTGAAGAGAACAAAGCAGAAAAGCCAATCGTCAAGTATGACATGATATCTGAGACCATATGGCACAGGAAAGCAGCTCATAATGGCCATTATAAAGTAAACCTCCACTTTGAAGTACAAAAATTTCCAAAGATTCAGAAGCCAGTCTTTCTCCACTACGTGGTAGCACCAAAAGCCTTCTAACAAGGCCTTGCACGTAAAATAGTCATATTTCCAGGTGATTACTTTTTCTCTCAACGAATATATAATCTTATATATTCTTTCAGTTAGTAGTCTTACTACAGACATGCCCGCCCCCCCCCCCCCCCCCAAAAAAAAAGAAGCTAAGCATAGCTTGCCTTTTTGACTGATTAAACAAGTCTTGCTGTATTTAGAAGGCAAAAATGGGAGATAAAAAGACCAATAACTCCATAAACTAGCCAATGTATAGATAATCACACCAAAGGTTGTCTATTTGTTCATTATTAAAACAACCAATGTGAAATTAAAAACAAAAATGTATTTGAAGTGTATAGTCGCACCCTATCCTTAAACTTGCAATTTAATGATGTTTGATATTAAATGATATATCTTTGCCCTTTGAAAAAGACATATTAGCTGGCTTCTATGGAGGCAAAGGAACATGGGAGGGTCAACTTCAGGCCTATCAACTTTTCAACTTTCAATATGAACACAAGGATATTTCTAAGAAAAGTATATGACAGCCACATTTATTGAATTTTTTTATTTTAGCAATTATCAAAATAAGTATTGCATTTTGAGCCAGTTATAATTCAAATGCAAACAATAAATTATCCTATTTTTTAAACAATGCTATACGGCGCCTTCTTGAACTCCACGGCGCTTCATAAAACTCGCGATAAAAAAAAAAGGCTTATGGGGGTTTAGTCCGGCCAACGTAATCAAGAACAAAAATCTCAATGAAGAAATGAAACACCCATTTGATAGTTATTTTTCCGTTCTAACATTTAGCAGCTCAAAATAATGAGGGCACATCAAAGAGCATCAAAAAAATTCCGTCAATCGGCACTCATAAGTCGGGATCATTCCAAGCTCCAAAAAATGAAGAGTGAGCGGAAAAAATAACTGAATAACACAACACAAAGGACACCATAAGTCAGCACCAAATCAGTAGTTGAGTGGAACCGGTATTAAGACTGAAGTTAGAGAAGACTAAAGAAAAGGGATTTGAAGCTGAACCTGCAAAATTCAAGGACGAAAGAGTTTCCTGATAGGAACGAGCACAGTACAAGCAGCCGTACACCATAGGTCCTGCAGAAAAAAATGTAACAAAATTTTTTTTTCAAGAACCAGAAGATTTAAGTAAAAGAAATTTTGTTTAGAAAAAAAAAGTAAAGAGAAATTTGGGACGGGTGGGGGGAAGAAGAGAGGACCTAGAACTGGGCCTCTTCCAGCTTCATCGATGCCCATAATGCAAGGCTTTGACGCCCATTTGGGCAGAGGAGCCTCCGACCCCATTCCCCTCTCTCTCTCTCTCTCTGAGTCGCCACCCAGTCAGTATCAGAGCAGGCCTTTCGAATTCCCGCCAGAAAACAGTACACGTTTAGGCATACGGGTTTGGGTTTTGGACGTTTGCGAGAGCTTGTTCTTCCTCTGCGTGCACGTATAAATTATATAATAGTAAAGGTTTCCGGAAAAGATTTTACAGAAAAGCGTATTATAATGTTGAACAACTAAAGGTCACCACTCGTCAGTGCCTGCCTCACCACGTTGATTTCGCCGTATTAGTATATTATTATTACCAGAGATTTTTCCTTTTCTTTTTCATCCTGAAGATGTATATTTCATACTAGTAATTATCCACGCCCCACGGGACTCTTTATTCCCAAACCCACGGTTAGAAATCCTCTTATGGCCCAACTTCCACAATAGGATTCCAAAAGCCATTACTGGTGAGCAATCAAAAGCCGAAAGCAGCCCAATTTTTGCAGAAAAAGGCTCTCCTTCGTCTGTCGAAAACATCATTTGAAGCCCAGACCTCGGCCCACTGGTGGCATTTGCAACCAGGGGAACAATGCCTCCAACATTTGAGGAGAAATTATGGACAAGGACAAACATATTAACTTAGCTATTGTTCTACAAAAAGATGCAATGCAATCATTTCCAACTTCTATTTAAACCCATCAGTTTCAAAAGTATCTATATTCTATCCAATTCAAATACACTTCTGTACAAGTTCGTGTTCAAAATATATTCCTGCAGAGCCCACATACCATAAATTAATCCCTTCAGGGCCAAGATCACAGCTTTCTGACCATCCTAAATCCCTCTGACCTTCCCCACTGTCATGTTTACTACAATTCCAGGCTCAGCATGGTATGCCCACAGGGAACACAAGCATCACAAAGCTACATCATATGTTCAAAAAACAACAACAACAAAAAAACATCCATTATTTCTATTTTCTATTAACACTCTATATCTATTAGCTCACCCCCTGCATATGTGCCACTGGACTGAAAACATAGATCTTAGTTGACAACAAATTTTAGCATGGAGGCTATTTGTTCTTTGTCATCGCAGCTGGTGATTAAGTCCAAGTACTGCATAGCTTCATGAGGGAGGAGGCCTTCCAGAAAACAGTTAAACAAATGTGAGTGAGTTTCTTGCATCACGTCCAAACTCTGCTCCACTACTCTCTTCTGCTGCTCTTTGCTCAGCTCCACTGCCTCCATTAAGGGTAGTAAATACCTGTCCTCCTCTACAAAGTGTTGTTTACAACGTTCCTGTGACATGGTATAAGTAATCAAAAACAGCACCCCACTGATATACACCAAAGTATTTTTGGTTGTAATTCTGAACTTGCACTTCAAGACTAGTAGAAGAGTAAAAGAACATCAAAGAGGCCTCACCATGGGAGCAAATAACGCCTCATAATAATACCCACGTCTCAACCAGGCCAACATTGTCTAGTGGTACTTCTATGCTACTAGTTTAGACCAGTCCTTACCTGCAATGATGAGAGCCGAGTAGAAAGGCTGAGGAGAGCCTCTTGGTAGGCAGGGCTCCCGGAGTCCAACACACCAATAGATTTGATGTCTTCTTTAATGCCATTCATGATGGGTAAGTCCCTTGCATGTTCCTCATTTGCCACTTTACATAATCCTGCATCATCACGGTCATATACAAATTCTTCTGTAAGGGCTTTTCTTCAAAAATAAGCAACTTTTTACCCCCAACACACCCACCCACCCTTTTTATTTCTCTACTACTACTACTACTTCTCCTGTACTGGGAAATGAAATATATATAACTGCATTCCAATTCTGCATCAACATTGGTATGAATCCAAGGAACTTTGTCAAAATCGTCATTACTGTAGAATGAGAAATATAAAAATATTGGTTGACTTTCACATTATTTCTTACCATTTAATTGAAAAAATACTAGGCTTACGCATTGTATTGTTGGTAGGATAGCTCCAAATTGGAAGATGCCAAAAAGCAGGTAAAACAAACGCATAGAAAGGTCCCCCCACTCCAACATCTAAAACATATGAAAATGATAGAGGAAGGGGTACAGAAGCTTCGAACCACGGCTTCGTTAGGCACCTAACAAGTTTACAAATATTGTCCTAGTTGCTAAAAAGAACAAACAAACCTCATATTTTTAAATGGTTAAATAACAATCAATTATCCATATCATAGAAGAGAATTACTACTAGACGACCCATAGGATCCAATACGATTCAAACAAAATAAATAAGGGCCCAAAGGAGTAGAGCAATGCTGTCCATCACCTGTGCAGTAATTACAATTGGGCTAAACGCCTGAAGAGTATTACTGGGTTAATTAAATTAAGCTTTGGGAGTTAAATAGCATCCTACTATTTTATATTGATCTTGACGTCAATGCTAGCTGTATATCTCTGCAACCGGCATTCACTTCTCTAAACATTAAATATAATTTACCAAAAGAATTACATTCCAACAAATCAGTATATCTCTCAAAGAAAAATCAGTATAACGAATTACCATGCAGATTGGCTCAGGAAAAAAAAAATGGAGACTTGACGAGCTGTTAGGCAGAGTGTCGGAGCATTTACCTCGATCAGCCAAATCCAAGATAGGGAAGACGACCCGCTCCTCCATCTGAGCGTGCTCCAGCATCACCTGCAGTAGCTCCGAGTAGCTCTTCCCGAACTTCTTGACCTCCATGCGCGGGCTTCCCACACCAGGATCAACGCTTCCCTTCCCTCCACGTGCCGCCAGATCCTCCACCCACCTCACCAGCCTATCCACGTGCCACGTGATGCTCTTGTGCTGCAGCGCAACGACCCTCACTATCAGCGGCGTCGTTTCCTCGTGGCCGTCCCGCATTACTAGAGGCGGGTGGGGGAACCGGGCCTCTATGTACCGGAGCATTGTCTCGCGGGAGCCTGAGACCGTCTCGGACCCGACCTGGAGGACCGGCGTCTCAGACCCGAAATTCGGGGTATCGGAGGGGACGAAACGGACGGATACGGCCTTGTGGAGTAGCGCGAAGCGTATGTAGGCGGTTAGGAAGCTTGTAGCCGATCCGTACAAACGGACGGCAAGGGAGACGCTTTTGACGACATCGTGGGGGACGATCTCAGCCGCAGATTTCTTCGACTTCCCAAAGCAATTCCCCATTGCCAAAGATCAGAGAAGAGGACTTAAGAGATGGGTTTTTGAAGCACCAAAGGAGGCGTGAAATGGAAGGGAAAACCAAACCAAAACAAACCCAAAAGAGATTTCGACTTCAACGTGTGAGTTAGGAGAAAGTGATTTGCGATAAAAACATGAAACGAACTGAAAACGACAGTGAAGAGAGAAACAAACGACGAGGAGGAGGCGTACGGAGAGGGAGCCCGAAGCTGAACTTGTAGACGTATATAGCTTTTGCTTGTTATGGAAGGGAAGGATTCATTCAACGAAATATTTGATAGCTGCGACCGCAACGCAGACGCTACTCATCACGCTCCTCGGATTGGTCTTTTTCGGCTGCCACGTCATAGACTCAAGTCAACTATTCAAAGCCTCCTCCGGAAATTTCCCCGGCAGGATTTTCCATTTTATTTTTTATTTTTCTTTTTTTAAGGATTTTCCATCTTTTGTTCTTTCTTTTATTGGCTAAAAGCCACAAATAGTATTGCGATTTTGCCATTTTGGTAATTAGCTCGTACAATTCCCCCTTCTTATAATTATTGTTATTATTTTGATTAGAAAAATTACAAATTAATCTTTATGATAAAGTTTAGGTAAAAAATACAATCTTCCGTTTATTCTCGTCTTTTTCACTAATAACATATATTATTCTACACTAATTATAACGTTAATTAATGAAAGAGACAAAGATGTACAAAATGACATGTTTTTACCGAAAACCTTATTGTATTGACTAATTTATAAACTTTTATTATGCATTTATGCCTTATTTTTTTATAAATCCCATTGTTATCTTTTTATAGCATGAAATATAAGTTGGTTTTATCATAAATGTCTATACTTTGTGAGGGTATATACATAAATATATCTATATATAATAAAAATACATATCAAGAGTGCATAATCTTCTAATCAGGCCGAAGTCTCCACTTCTTAAACCCGAAATTTTACATGATACGGGAACTATCGGAACAAAATGAATTTACGAAGGCTCAAATCTTGATCATTATCACCCTTAAATCTTAACCAAAACCCAGAACTACTGAGCAACCGCCTCCAGTGATCTAATTACGCGAATATCGCTAAGAAAAGAAAAACGAAACCGATATGACTGTTAGGAAGTCAAAAGGCCACACTAGCCGTTGAGCCGCATTGGAGCCAACAGATGCTCATTGGAGTAGATGGGGGTATGTTTTATAGTTAAATAAGAGGGCAAAATGGGGGAGCTCTTCTATTTCTCTTTCACGAATTCGTCGTCATAGAACTCCACCTGTCGACCTAACATGCAGCCGTCCCTTTAAGGACAAAATTTACTTTCTTTTTTGGACCAATAATAAATACCAACATAACAAATTAGCCTAATTTTTGCTCGGAACTTTTATTTATTTAGGAGCTTGAGGGGCTAATGAATAATAACTACAGCCCTAATTGTAATGGGTACCTTATTTTACAGTATTGCACAGGTTTCTAGCTTAATTAAAGGATAATGCTTGCTGCCTGCAAATAGTGTTTCTGGGAATCGCGATTAAGTTCCAGGAATTGAAAATCCCAGAAAATTGCTCCTTACAGGATGAGTTGATCAGGAAAAAGATCCACCTAAGCTTGAACAAGATGGTATACTGAACTGGAGTTGTGTACCATGCTTGTCATTGAATGCTGCTTTCAGGATCTTGACCAGGGAAAACGAAAAAACAAAAGGATAAAGATTAAAGCGTCATTTAGACAGAAAAGAAGCAAAATCAATTGCCAATGGTTCTAGAAAGGACTTGGTCGACGAAGTGAGAGACCCAACTCGAATCGATTTCGTGCCAATCATTAAGGATGTGGAATATTTTTTTCATTCTTTTTGTAATTGTAAGCAACGGTGGATTTCATTTTAAAATGTTGAGAACTTGAGAGTACAAAGTGTTCGACTGTTCGGTACGAACAAGCCTATAAACCAAACAAGGTCCATTGACCCGGTGAAAACTTTAGCCACACCGTGGACGGCCTTATAGCGTGTGTTCACCGGATAATCGCCGCTCTTCCCATTCCGAAACAAAAACCCAACCATGTTTATTGAAAATGAAAGGGGTTGAAGACAGTCAGGGGGTGGGCGGACAGGAGGAGTTCGCCCAGCTGCAGAAGGTTTTTGAGTGAGATATCTCATATGGATGTGGAATAGCTCGATAAGAAATTAGCATTTTCTTTACAGCTCCGAGAAGCAGACAGAAACATACAACGCTTGCAAAATAAGTAATTGCTAAACATTTCAAGTACAACAAAACGGAAGTGCTCAATAGACTAAAATTTCAATTACAGCAAAACATCAACTTTAATCTCCAAACTAGATGCTGAATATTAAAAAAGCTTCAGGTAGTCGAGAGGTCTAATTACAAGGCAAAACAGGCAGTAAGGTTCTAGCTTCCAACACTAGTAGTCTCCGTGTACAGTAGCAATGGCGATTTGTACATCAAATGACACGAAAACAACAACAAAGTTGCTACCAAAGACTCCATTTTGCTTTTATTGTTTATCGACATTTGAAACCTCCACAGGCAATAAGCCACAGTATGACAATCACAACAAGGATCCCTCCACCTACCATCAGCTTCATTCGGAGATTCTGCAGCCACATCCTTCTTCTAAGTTGCCTGCCCTGCCTTTGGAAGCTATCAGCCTGGATTCAGAGCAAAGATTCCCAACAAGCAAATGGATCAGAAATGCATCAAAATCCATGTCAGGATTGTCAGACTGAACCATAGATATCATGTACCTGGAACTGTAAGTTCTCAGTTTTATCCACCAAGAGTTCAATCCTCTCCCCACGATCCAAAACCTGCATTCGGCAAGTACAAAAGGTTTGTTTATTGGGTTAGTTTTATTGTCCCAGTTCAAATTCCAAGTTAAGGTTTGATCTGATTAGGAACTTATGTTCTGAGGATATGGACAAATTAGATGTTGGCTGGTGTTTTTATAGTCCTCCAGTGCATTGTATGTATGTGCATGCGCGTGTCTCATTTGTTAAGCAGTCAAGCAAATTCTCTACAGTTAAAGCATTTGCAGAGGTGTTGAAACAACATCATGTCGCCTTTAACTCATGCGAATTAAACGTAAGAGCAGAAACAGCATATAAGGTAGTGATGGAATGACGCAAAAACTAAGGGTGACAGATTATGGCAAAATTAACAGTATTATTAAAACCCTTAATTCATACAGAAACAACACCACAAACACACATTGATTTAAATATAACTGCTATAAGCAAAGAGAAAGGCCACAAATCAGACAACATAGGACAAGGCAAAATGAAATGGGATACTATCTCCAGCTTCCTTTCTGCACAGGCAAAATCTAGCAGAAATTTCCTACTCTTCTCAGGTGGTCCACCATAATGATCCTGGCACTTGTGTTTCTCCAACAAGAAGGGACCATCCCTAAGGTTCAAAAGTAACTCCAGACAGCCCAAGCAGCGAATACTCCTCCATTCTTTACAGGGAGCATCCCATACGGATGCAATAATAGAACTACATTTGAACAATCATATATCCCCCAAAAGTTCCTTATTGTAAAAAAAACAAAAGGAAAAACAAAAGCTTCATGAAGACTCCAAAACCAAGGAATTGGAGCTTTATATAGCACCACTGAACCATCTTTATAGCACCACTGAACCATCTTTCTCACCTGAATGATAAATAAAAGCCATCTTCAACCAGATTCCCAGAACAAATAGCCTCCTCGTCATTACACATAAAATGCCCTTCCGCACCCCATTTCAAAAACACCTGGAATCACTTTACAGAACCCTCCTTTCGAAACCAAATTACAATATTGCACCAGAAACAGCCACTTTATGCACCAAAGATCCAAATACAAGAAACACTTTAATCATTATAACCACTTGCCAAGGGCATAAACCCCCAACTTCAATGGGCGGTCACCTTCCCTGTGTAGTGGATAAAGAACTTCTACTACACAGTCCAGTGTTAAGGATAATGTGGAGTGTCCTATAATTCAATGCCTATGCTTAGATACCACACTAAGGAAGGAAAGAGAAGTGGGGGGGGGGGAGAATTCCAACTAGGACCAAATAAATGACTCCTGTATTGACATCATTTTGATCAGTCAAAATGATGCTCACACAGGTAGGTAAAGATGCGATCAGGATTTGGCAGTGAGGCAGAAAACGTGGAACAACTCTAACAGGCACATGTTATAGAACGTGCAATGCATAGTTACGAGAATGAATACACAGCTAGAAACAGGAAGTTGAAGTTACATAGTTAAATCAGATATAAAATGTGTTGAAAACACCAAGTCATAGTCATTAACCTCCAAAAAGAAAGCAGTAATCAAGACTGAAAAACTGGATCCTATATGAAAGCTCACAGGCTTGCTAAAGGAAAAGGATACATCAGATAGTGACCGACATAACAAGGAAATGAAGAAAAAAAATATTACATTTCACCACTTCAAAACCAAACTCCCAGAAACTCAATTCACAAACAAGAGAAAGGATTGCCACTACCATAGCTACTAAAATATTTCATTCTCTATGGCAAGAAGAGCAAATATGCTTCAGCCATCAATAATGGAAAGCAAGTAAAAGTTATCCTATGTAGACATATCTCAGGAACTTCGATATCATCTTATTCAAATAAAACCAAAACCAGTAACAGCCCACATAGATTGGTCCTAGATATTGCATCATTCAACATGCAAGTAAATATGTACCTTCTCAATGTTGTCCATCATAATCCCCTTCACCTCAGATATTTGAGCCTTCAATTTTGAAAGCTTAGTCATTTCTTCCGGGTGGTTCATACAGTATTCCATGTGCTCCTTAAGCATTGGCCTGGTAAATATAAGCATGACATTAGAGAGGCTAATACAACCATATGAAAAAGAACACTTGAATGTAATCAAGCACAGACAGACCCAAATTCTCTGTCAAGATTGTATGCAATGCTAAATCTGTCTTCAAATAGATCGTCGTCTTCGTCGTCATCTGCAAGAGGGTGTGGACCCTCATCTTTGATACTTGCACCATAACGCTGCGTGAAGTCAACCTTCACCCGTTCAAGAAACACGAAAGGCACACTCCTCCCAACCGATTCGTCAGCGACAACAAGAAAAACTGCATGCCGAAAGGGAAAATATATATATATATCAACCACACATGTTGAAGAAGAACTAAGACCAAATCGACTACAACTACAACTACAACTACAAAAAGACCAATACCAAATCCATTGTCGATGAGGAAGTTAAATGTGTGCCCATCACATGAGTAGGTGTACTTGCTGCTATTTGAAGGCAGCTTCTGCAAGCACTGAACAGCAATGGTACTAAAGTTCCCCGAGTACGGTGTGTGCTCTGCTAAAACAACGGTGCTTTTCGCAACAAAGCTATATATTAAGCCCCTCTGACTCATTTCGGAATTACAGCTTCAAAGTCGTTGAGACAGAGAAGGAGATTTCAAAAGTCCCTTTTGCCTACAGTAACCTAACCAAAAAGAAAAAAAACAAACTCATAAATTACCCAAAATTCCAATCTTCAACCAAACAAGAAGACCGAGATCCATCAAAACCCAGTCATCTCCTACTTATGAATTTCCACATAACTCATGCAAATGTGAAGACCCAAGTAGAGCAAGCAGAGGAATTTATTAATGATTGAAAAGAACTAAGATTATCGCTTCGTTTTGGTTCGTATGCTTTCGAGATGTTACAAAACAAAAACCAGCCAGACGAGCAAACCACTACCCTTTGACTGGGGGTGCGATGGGGTTTTCAATTTCCTCAGCATCCAAACATAGGATAACATACACTGGAATAAAGACCCGGAAACCATCCTTAAGTTTACACAAGAATAATCAACAGAAAGAAGCAGATGAATTAAAATTCTTGAGCTGATCAAAACAAAAAGAAGTCATGAATTGAGAAGCACATGCAATAATGAATTTGCTCTCAAGATCGCAGAGAGAAAGAAAGAGAGAACCTGGAGAGGTTGGAAATGAAGAAGTAAATACTTCGCGTGAAAGAATTGAGAAGAAGTCAAGTATTTGGAGAGGGCAGTTAGTGACGCGACGTGGTCGAGGTGCTTTGTCGAGCGTGGATTTCCAATCCGCTCTGAACAAAATTGAATTAGCAAATATTTTCACGTATCCATCACGCCGATTTAGAAAAAATATATCACGCCGTGATTTTGCTTGTTTTTCACCTCTTATCTGACATTCTGACCAATCAACACACCCATAATAATATTCTTTTTTTTTTCTAAATCATAATAATATTCTTTAAATGATCAAAAAGATGTCTCTTAACTCTAACTAAAGACTTAAATAAGCTTTTAAGCCTCACTCGACTATGAATATTTTATACCATAAATTATTAATTTAGTTATATTTAGTTCGCAGTTATCATCTACAGTTAATTTAAATTAATATTTTTATCAATAAAATAATGATTTTACTGACTTTTTTAACCATTATATTTCATACTAATGTATAGGCGTCATGTCAATGATGAAAAATATTAATTTATGTTCAATTAATGACAAAAAATACAAAGTATATATGATTGATGCTTGAGGAGTGACATTAAACAAAATCTTTACGGTGTAGAAACCCAATAATTAATTGGCAAAAAGTGTATTTTTCCTGCTATTTTCAGTCCTCGAATGTTAGGTTATGTTAATAAATTTTGATAATTTAAAGAGGCAATATAATAAATTTAGTAAATTGAAGTCCAAAACGATATTAACACTAGTTTAGAGTACACCAAGCTTCTCAAAAAAATATATATAAATTATAAAAAATACGTGGGCTTATAAATAACACATGCTTTGGACAGCTGAAGAAGGAAATAAGGAAGAAATAAATAAGTTATCTGTTAAGAGTATATATTACTCTGCATGGTATTCCATGGAAAATATTCTCCCTATCGTTTTAGGGGGCATATTAGTTTTGGCAAAAACTTATTTTTACGAAATTTAGGGGGGGGGGGGAATCTAAGCGAATTTTGAGCAGCCAAGAGCTTTGACGATTAGAAATGATCACCTGAAGACCATATATACAAGAGAGAGGTATTTAGTGTATTTCCCTCTGTTTTCTGGGAACACCAAATGGGACTCTGAGGCGATTTATGAGACATTGTGTTTACGGGGATAAAGGTAGACGTTGAAAATCATCTTGATTGGGAAGCAATGCTCCAAATTTTTGTCATTTCTTGAAACCCAATGCTCCAATGGAAGTGAAGATTTCAACCCCCGAAATGCACCCAGCTGAAGCCTCCCTCAAACCACATTGTTCTGCTGTGGAGCCAAACATAAAGAAAACTAGATAAACCACTCTGGGATGATTTTTAATTACAGAGTGCAAAGTTTTTCACCAGCACAACTTTCCCAGAGAAGCTGCTGAAAGTGAATGCTTGCTATTGAAATAAAGGAAACCTGTTCTTTTTCTGTTTCTTTCTCCAAAATCAAATGAATTTGAAGAATGGTAGGACAGGTCACAGCCAATTACTTTGGTGTCTGGACTGGAAGATAAATAGTTCTTTTGTCCAGACCAAACAAGCTTTGTGCCGTTCTTTGGCACAAAGCTAGTTTGGGAAGAAATCAATTATTCCCGGGCTTAGCCCCAACAATAGACGGAGCTTCACCTCTGGCTGCCTTGACATAGGCGGCATATTCGCCGTAGTGCATCGTACACAGTGTGCTCTGGTAACGGGTCAACATTATACGCTTCCGGACTGAATCAGTAATATGGCCATTATAGCCAGCTTTTCGCATCAGTGAGTCTATTGCCTCTACTTTTGTCCAGCCTAAACCAAAAAGTACACACAAAAGAGAACATAATCAATGGAAAAAAACCAGAGACACAAAACCGACTTAACTCTTGGTTTTGGGGTGGGGGAGAAAAAACTCAATGCAATTCACGGTCTTTGAATAAACATCTTATACTCCCTTGATACATAGCTTTAGCAATAAGGGAATCCTTCCTTCCAAGAAAAAAAAAAGACTCGAAACAATAATAATCATGTCTCCTGGCTTTCCGACTCAATATGTATCAGAAAGAGACATACTAATTTTTTACTATCTGGAATACTTAAACCTTTAAATTTATAAGTAATAGAGGATGAGAACAACAATGAGAAACCTGAAAGCAGATTTTCTGTAAAACTAGGGAATAAAAGACCCAGAAAACAAAAAAATATTCATGCGGTTGAACCCAATCCCTTGGACAACTAAACATGCGCTTTATAGAGGATCTTGGTTTTATGTCAATAATACTGCCAGTGCAGCTAATGGGGATAAAGTATGTGGAATAACAAAATATTAAACAAAGAAACACAACTTATGGTTTATCCACTCAAAATTTTGACGCCAAAAGAGTATGTTTCCTAAAGATTATAGTACAATTAGATAAATTCTGTAGGTCCAAAAATTCCCATCTCTACACGCTTTAAAATTGAATAACGAATACAGAAAAAATATCAAAGGAATAAGAAGTTTTCCCAATTGGTTGGTCATACTTAAGCGAGAATTGTTACCTTCATGGGCAGCCACCTCAGGCAAATATGTGGCACTTCGCCTTGTATTATTGTCAGGATCAGTAAACTCAATAATTATACCATGCTTTCCAACCTGCAGTAACAACTTCGTAAGTCCAGAAAGTGGTAAAAGACACCAAAATAGACGTATGCCACAATAATTGATTTGAGCAAAACAAAAGTAAGCTCCCTGTCGATCCATACTATGCTACTCCAACTTATTACTATATTCAGAGTCTGATCCATCATGCTACACTATGGTAGGAGAATTACCGACTAATATATTATGAAAATCAATCCAATTTGCACCATGTGAAACAGGTGAATGATCCAATCATCACCAAAGGTTCATGGCCATCAACCAAACTGAAAATCTCATCCATCAAAATATTGTGGATAAATTTTAAAGTAGCTACAAGGGAAAATAGTATTCTACAAGAATATCTATCATAAACAACTTCATAAGATCACAGTTTAAACAATCACAACCAAACTCGCTGTTAACAAGATCCCTATCCAACGACACAAATATAATACACCAAACTTGCAAGATCAATCTATAAGGTACCCTTGTGGCAAAGGAAAAGGAATACAATCAGATTTTATGAGCACGTAGCAGAGTATAGCAGAAGATAAGCAGAAGAAAACAGATCATATATTCCTATAGATCCTAACCTAAACCACGACCAAAGCCAAAACAAGTGAACAGGCAGATACCTCCCAATCAAGATAGTGGTTAGCATTTTCATAATCAGTCAGGATGGAAACTGTACACTCCAGCGAAGGTAATTCTTTAGCCTGTATGGGGGGAAACCTGAGGTCCCTCAAGGCGCTGCAATAAATTATAGATACAAAAGGAAAAGATTCAGAGGCATGCAATAGGAGCAACAACAAAATAAGGATTAAAAACAGAACAAAAACAACTATGCAATACCCTGTTTCTCCAAGACAGACAAGTTCCGGATGAGACCAGAACAACCAGCTTCACCTCAAGCCTATATTTAGATCTCAATCCATACTACGGGCAGGTTGTCAATATCTAACACAAATAAGCTAAGACGGAGACTTTTAGTAGGATCTAGGAGGATCCCTCCCCTCAAAACCCCAAAATAAATGCTAAAAAAAGAATTAGAAGCTCCAGCCAGATTTGGTCAATTCATCTAACTTGAAAAAGCCACACTAATGATAAGACCAAAGAGATTATGGCAATGATTTCAAAAAATGGATATATCCCTTGGACTTCTTGGTAAGGGGAAATCCAACCTCACATAGTTCAGGGTAACTAGACAAACACCAATAATGGGAACAAAAGGAGAAGCAATGTCATCAGTCACGACCATGAATTGATAAGACCAAACGTGCAAGTTCGACAGAATAAACTTCCCAATCCACAGATGTAAGTAGCTTTCAATATGCAATAAGCTTTAACCACATTCTTTCAGTTATAAGATCTCTCTCTCTCTCTCTCTCTCTCTCTCTAAAGGTACTTCGTGAGCATGAAGTACATAAATCGAAACCTGTTAAGAGCATAGTCCTTGAAGCCATTAATACCTGAATAGGTCAGAGGCAAAGCAAAGGTATTCTGAAAATACCTGTTTAGAGCATAGTCCTTGAAGCCATTAATCAACCAACGAGCTTCTAGAGTTCCAATACATCCACGTAAACGAGGCTCCCCACCATTCACCACTTTCTTCCAGGTAACAAACAAAGGGCTGGGACCAGCATATTAGCCATGTCAGAAAAGTAATTACGCAAACCAAAGTAGTGGGCAAAGTGCAGAGCAATACATCTCTTTCTTCATAGCATCCTTAATGGGAAAACATGAAATAGACCATATTGTTAACACATACAGCACCATCAAAACAATTTTGCATGGGAAACACATGACCAAATGGAATTTACCAAAACAATTTTAAAAGCCATGTAATTGGAGTAGGTGCTACTACTAAACTCAGAGCAACAAAGAAGATAGTTGCACTGATGAAACTGTCAATGCAAAATTTAGTTGCCCAGCCAACAATTAAGTAGGTGACTTACAAATACCTAGCTAATGAAAAACGTGTTTGCCAAGTATGGAGAGAAAAGAACATGCAACACATCTAACCGGAACTTCAAATATCAAAACCCATATTCCAGAGTTAAGCACATGATGACACCATGTGTGCGTGTCCAAAGTAAAACCGTGATAGCACAAAGAACTCTAATATAGGAAAGTCCAACTTATTAAACATGGCTAACAGGTAAAGCGTAAAGCTAGAGTGAATATTAACAGCTCCTTTTTCTAGTTCCGTGTTCTACCTTTGAAGAAGGAAAGAAAATTGAATAGTGTGATACATCAATCAAACATATAGTCCCTAGTACAGTAACACAGGAAAATATGCACTGAATATGAACAAAAGATAAACAGTATCAGTCAATAGAAAAACAGCGGATGGTCTATCTTCTGGAAGTGAGCAAGCGAGCATTTGCTCATGCAACCCCTAGTGAAACAGATTTCAAACAAAGACCAAATATTTCTGAATACAGCAAGGCCTTTTCTAAAACATCAAATGGTAATTTATAACTCAGTCCTTTGGTTAGATAGTTGACAGCCTCGAGGACCTGAAACTTAGATTTCGAGTCATCTACGATCCAGGCAGCACCTTGAATGCAAAGTGTCTTCCGTCTTCACAGAAGGTAATTGGATTTAGACCTCCTTGATAAGAAGACCTAATTGTTACTCAAACAAGACATGCTGAACTTTAGTGTGAGCCTCCCTAAAGAGATTATCTGATCTGGGAGCCAGCTAAACCTTCGAAATTTGAATTTACTGCTACCTGGAATACAAGGAGTGTCTTCGCAAAGTGGCCCACTGGAGGTCAAGTGGTTTAAAGAGTACATCCCCGAGCACAACTTGATAGGCAAACTTCCTGTACAGAACAAGTTTTCTACAAAGGATAAACAACTGAAAAGGGATTACTTGGGAGATGTTCGTTGTGATTTCTGTAGGGTTGTACTTTCGAAACCAGAGACATTCATTTTCCAATTATGGCTCGTCTAACTGTCCAAGGGAGAGGACCTAGAGAACTCATTTCATTGTCAAAATTGAGAAGGTTCAGATAGAGAGTTCTCTTGGGTTATATCACATTAGTTGTCAAACAGGTTTGACTTCTTTGTCCCATTCGGAATGAAAGAATATATTCCAGGTTATTTAATGTCACTATCATGCACAAAGTCAAGGATTCTACGGGTGTGTTTGAGTGACAAAATTTTAGGTATAGAAGTTGGTGAAAAAATTGGTGAAAAATTTTATGGGAAGTGGTGAAAAAGTTTATTGGAGTTGGTGAAAAAGTGAGGAGAGAGAAATTTTTGTAATGATGATAAAATTTTAGAGAGCTAAAATACACATCTACAGTTTCAGGCTCTACACTTCAAATTTTGACAATTATAGATACCAGAAGAAAAGGACAAACAAATTGTCACCATTAAATTTCTAGGTGCCTTCTAACTTTAAGACTCCACCCCTTTCTTATTTCCCTTCCTAAGAAAAAAAGAACAGAAAAGATTCAGATCCTAAAAGATGAACACCTGCTAATGCAAGTGACTGAGATAATATGTACCAGTGCAAACTCATACTCTTAACTAGAAAACAGAAAAAGTTAGCTACCCAACGTAAATCAGGTGAGTACCAACTGTAGTGGCTGCTAATATACCCACAAATCATGAAATGATATGCATGATAATAATGATACCTAACAGTGTAAAGTTGTGACACTATTTGTCAGTTTCTAATTTTGAAGCATAGACTTCAGTTCTACATCAAAAAAGTTCGGTATTCTGACTATACTGGAAATGCATAAAATCAATATATGTCCTCATAGTAAATTCATTATCGAACTTAAGTTCGTTACACATAATGGAGGAGTTGATGTGCATTCAAGACAACAGAATTAAAAATTCACTCAAGAGTTCTGTACATATGCCATAGAAATGCCAAGTCTTGAGACATAAGAATAGATGATGAAAAAGTAAGACTCACACACGACAAAAGACTTCATGTGCCACTAAAATCTTCTAATATGAGCCATATATGCAATATCATTACTAATCATTAAAATGCCAATCAATGCTCAACACAAACAACCACCATGTAAGTAAAAGTCTATTTGGTTAAAGCAACTAAACTCGACTATGCTGAAATCCTAACTAGGGGCTGTTGGAGACATAATCATTTTTCCAACTAACATGCTTACTCAAAAGGTCAATGAAATGAAGGATAAACGGTGAAAAAACACAAAGCAAATTAAAAGCAATACGAGTTTCAAATATATTCTCCAAAACTCAAATCATAATAATATCTCAAGAAAGAATTGGGCTCCTACTTAAGTCATGGATTCAATGTGCAAGTGAATTCCAAAACCTAAACAAGGCATTTCGACAAAACTTTCATATTACTTTCTGTAAATAAAAAATAAAGCCTTGCAGTTAAGAAAGCAGTGTAGGAAACTCAAACAAAAAAGACCAGACAAAGGTCATGCTTAAGTTTTGGCTTTCAGGGAAAGGCAGATCCAAGAAGTATTCATTCTATTAGTCATTCAACCCATCCCCGACTAGACCCTAGACTAGACCATACTACCAAATCAGCAAATCCACCTTAGAATAGGATTAATCTTACAGAGGCTTTAGCCCTTCCCATCATTATCTTGACAGCAGTTATCCAGTAAGTAAAGACACCCTCTGTTTCATCCATCAGCATAAAACTCCCGTAAGTCTACAACTGGTAGAAAGGAAATTCAGAATCTTGGGTCATCCTGTATACCATTTTCATTTCTATTTTTAGTTCTTTATTTTCAGTGGAAAAAAATAAACGCATTGACCGATTCCATAACTAAAGTAGATAACAATCCAAATAAGCTTTTTATTTATTTTTTAAAAAAAATACCAAGCAAGTCAATTACTAACATAGATAGAATCCAAACAAGCAATGCTGAACACGCTCTGGAAAAAATTAATGTCAGACAAAAATCTAACCCAAATCACCCTCCCACTGAATCCGAAGCTGAAAAAAGAAGTAAGAGTGATATACTAACAAATGAATCGTACTAACTTCCCTAGAAAAACAAATCGTATTAACTTTGGGACAAAGACAAACTCTACTGGGAAAACCAGAGCTAAAAAAGTGTTGGTCCATGACGGCATATCACATGCTCAAGCTCCGCCAATTATTGAAAAAAAAAAGCATCTCCACCTAAATATATAGAGAGAGTTGGAGAGAGAAAGAAATACTGGTGACCCTCATCGAAGGCCGGGGGAGGAGCATCCTCGCTGTTGTAGTGAGCGACGAGCGTGTCGAAGCAGTACACAACCATCTCACGGTTCGCCGACACCATTTCTTCTTTTGACGAAGGTTCAACCCAGAAACGAAAAGGAAATATTTTCTTTCAATATATAACACTCGATCTTCCTGTGATCGGGTTATTTTTGGAGCAAATTCCGTTACTTGTTATGTTAACGTAGAAAGAGTTCTAGATAGAGATTTGTTCCTGAAATAATTGAGGATCCTGGAATTACGAGAAAGCACAAAAGTTGAAGAGGCTTTCTTCCTCCCCCTTTTGTTTCTCTCTCTCTCTTTGTGTTTCAATAGCGGCACACGCCATCTCTGCAACATTAAAAATTTTAAAAACAAAACAAAAACCAAACTTGGGCCTCTGTTCCTACAAGGCTACAATGCCCCTTGACTGTACAATAACAATGAATTATTGGAAATTTGGAATAACCTTTTTGCCTTTTGCCCCACCTGCCGCCCTTTTTCCTTTAAGGGACTGCTTTTCTTGGGAGGATTCCTCTTTGCAGACTGCACTTTGGAAGGAAAAGAGGAATCCTCTTTTATACTTTTTCCATTTTCATTTTTCGTATATTCTTCACCCACGAATTATTGGGTACTGACACATTTTTAAGACATTACATCGTCAAACTACTAATCTTAGATATTTTACACCTTAAATTACCTAGTTTGACACTTTACACCTTTCAACTACTAATATTAAACACTTTGCACCTTCCATTTGACAAAATACCCTTGAAAAATTAATAAATTAACAACAATACCTTAAATATATACAAAATGGGTCAAGGACATTATCGTCATTTTAGTCTACAAAATTGACAAAAGGTACAAAATGTCAAAAATTGATAGTTAGATGGTGCAATGTATCAAAATTGGTAGTTTAGGGTGCAAGGTGCAAAGTGCAAAACCTATAATAATTTGTGTGTGAAAACTGTATTTTCCCCTAATAGCTTTAGTACAGAATTTCACAATCCTCATCTGTAATATTCTCAGCCTCCATAAGGAAGGAAAAAAATTGTAATTGGTTTGATTATTTAGGCAGTGTTCAAAATGCGCATTTTACATGAGGATTGCAGGATAGGCGTTGAAAGTTTGAAGAATATGCCTGAGAGAAACTTGAACGAAATAAACAAAGAGAAGGGTAATGGTACCTAAGTTGTCACAAGACAAAACAAGTCATCACAGGTGACTACATTAGATACCCTAGGCACTAAGGCACCAAGTACAGAGCAAAGGGAACCTTGCAACCATTTTGCTACCCCCTTCTACAATGAGCATCTAGGATTTCTTTTTTACCGGCCGCTTCAGAAGATATTGCATATGGGATTCAAGCCCCGAACTGTGGTTTATATAGATGATGCTCATTTCCTGATTATGGAGATTCCCTGCTGGGCCTCACATGCTCAAATGAACACAATACCAATGAGATTATAAACAGACCAGAACACCCGACTTTTCTGGCCTTTATAGACTCTGCATGCCTGTTCCAACAATGCAAACATTAAAATAGAGTCCCATTAAGTAAAGTTCTCATGAGTATAAAAGAGTGAAAAGCAACTTCTGATTTTTATAAACATATTAGTCAGAATCAGAGTCATGTCTCCGTTTCTCTTTGTCTTTCCTGTGCTTCCTCTTATCATCTGAATCACGAGAATGTCGTTTCTCACGCCTTTCATGTTTCTCTTTTTTCCTTTCTTCACGTCTTCTTTTCTTTCGACTACTTTCATCCTCCGATTCCTTTTCTCGAGTGTTACTTGGTAATTGATCAGGCATAACCACATTTTCTGCTTCAGGTGGAACATCATCCTTTGCAGGTTGAAGAGGTTGAAGAGAGCTTGTTTCTTCCAAAGGGCGGGGAGCTCTGCAGTACAAAAACGAATTAACCTAAGGGCACAAGACAAAAGGAAGAATGAAAGAAATGAAGAGAAACAGAAGACAGTGCATCAAATGGTACAAGTGCTGGTGCCAAAATTCAGATTCACACTCTTTGGACCTAAAAAATCAAAAGAACCACAACCAGTAAAAATTTACGAAGTTAAAGTTACAGTGGTGTGACACATTTTACTATCAGTCTGACAACGTCCCCCATATTTAAAATTCCAAAATCCATAGTCAATGATGGAATGTCAGGTGGAAGGATATGGAAAATAGACAACTACAATAATTTAGTTCCCCATAATTCTTTGGATAAACACCAACAAGACATTAATTATGGGTAAATTAAAAAATGAAAATGCAATGATAAATTGTGTTGAAGTGAAAACATCTTAATCCTAATTGATGGTGAATCTCAATAGATAAAATGCTGCACTTCTAGGTTGAAAAACTTGTTCCTAACAACAAGAGACAGAGAGATGTGAACCCCTCTCCAAACTAAGGAGGAAAAGAAGGGAAAAAGGAAAAATAACATGGAAACCATTTCAGCAGTTTCCTGATCGTTTGTTTTTGAAGAAGTAGTGTGGTTTTGTAACTTTTTTTTCTAGAATATCGGAATATATACAATAATTCCCACAGCCAAATGGGGCCTAAAAATTTCAGTATGTCATTTGCAATGCACAAAAGAATCATTAAATATGAAACTAACATGGTGTTTGTTTAATAAAATTTTAACAAAATTTTACTTTTATCAAACACATTTCAAAATTTTACCTTTACTTTTATCACTCATTCACCAATTCCAATACACCTCTTTTTTAACACCAACATAAAATTGTAACAAAATTTTACTAAAATTATACTAAAATTTTATAAACAAACACTCTGTAAATTGATAGTAGAGTGTTACTTCAGCACTAGTATTGTCTCTTCTCCAGGAGGTTTGCCTCTTTAAATTCTGTAGGTGACGTAGCTACTGATGTATGGAATCCCAAGGCTGGCCCAACTTAAAACGCGTATGCAAGAGTTTGAAGTGTGCAATCAAAAGGCAGCATAAGCATGATGGTTAGAAAGGTAGCAATGCCTGATATTGTTCAAAAGACAAGCAGGGCACATTTTCAGCAACCACATCTAAAAGACGAGAAGTGCTACTTCTACTCCCCTCCAAACCAACCAAAAAGAAAACCAAGATGGAATCAGGCTGATCCCGGCACAAGAAAGAGGCCCTATGCCTAAATAATTACAAAGCTATCGCAGTGGAAATAACCATTTACCAACCACCGGCTCAGCCAAACACTTAATCAGGCTCAATCATGAATTAGAGGCCCATTACATCTTAGTTAAGACCATTTATGTCACTTGAGGAGGTAGTTGAGAGATTCTTTATCATAGAGGATATGACCTGCACCCAAACACAAGTTCAGGGTAGAGTAATCCTATATGAGGCAGAAGCCATCATCATATTTTGTGACCTCAGCAGATGGAGCTTTCATTCCTAGAACATACATGCGAATTTGCATTGAATCCAGTAGAGAAAGTTGATCTCAACACAAACACAAATTAATAGCTCATAATTTACCAGAACTTTTGGAGAAGGGGCCAATCAGCTTCAAAAGGTGCACTTAACTATGCAGACCAAGGTGCAAATATACAAGCCATCCTCTTGGTTCCAGCATATGGCAGGTTACCCCTTGGCCAACTAATTGAAGTTAGCACACAAATTTTTTTAAATTTTCAACCTACTTTGACATAATTTAACCCTCACATGGCACCCTTCTCTAGCCTTACCATGTTACCATATTCAAAGAACTCTCTACAAAAAGTTTTGCAAGTCAAAAACATCATGATAGAACAAAATACGGAGGAGGGGACAAAGGCAGAACCTAATCTGCTATGTTTTTTTTCCAGACACAAACCTTGAAAAACCAAGACCTTGAACATGCGCAGCTTCAGCATGGCCTGCACCCAAGTCCTCTGCAGTGGAGCCTCGCTTCACAAGTTCAGCAAACTCATGTTTATCAAGCCGATTGCCTTGAGGTCGGTTAGCACGCTTAGGAGCCAAGCCTAGCGCCTCCCTCATGGCCTGCTCCTCCTGCTCCTTAATTATTTTCACTTCTTCTCTCGCAGCCTCCATTTCAGCATCCCTAGTTTTTTTGTCCCTCGTATACCAGTGTAAATCTTTCCCTGTTGCATCGATAAAAGAAGAAATTGAGACATTCTTTACCAAATAAGAACCTCTAATTTTATAACCTTTTGACTATAAAGTTTTGTTATCCGCCGTTTATGTTCCATTTTTACCCAATTTGCACTCCATATCTTGAATTTAGTCCGCCTAAGGCTAAACCCTTAGATTCTAAAGTACTCCTCTAAACTCCTCATTTCTTACCAACAAACTCAATATCATACACAAAAAACGTACACCACAGAACCTCAACTTTAGATAGTGGCAAAGCCCACTAAAGTGAGATAAATGTTACCGAGAACTGTAAATACCAGACAAAACAATATCCCGCCAAATGCTACCCAGAACCCAATTAAGGGCTCCAGGAGTCTAATATCAATTGTTAAAGAAGTAACAAAGCGGCTGTCAATGCTACTAATGTAACTGAATACTAAAACAATAAAAATAAAAGTGAAAACAGTATTACCTTTCTGCCATCTTCCAACAGGAGCCTTGATACTGTGACCGAGATAATTCTCTCGATGTTTATCAGCCTTTACATCCTCCCAACTAAATTCTGGGCATCATAAGCAAAGCACATTTAACAGAAGACTCAAATGAGAAGTTCTAAATGTTAAAGCAAAAAGTTGCAACATGAATATTAGGTCAGTAACTATATATTTTATCTATCAACTTCTTTGGTACTTCTATGAGACATCCTATCAAAAACATATCTGTTTGAAATCCGCACTAGAGAACAGTAAACCCATCGGATTGATTGTGTGATCTCTTCATTTCAACCACTTTTTTTTTATAAG
The DNA here is from genome assembly GCA_963930655.1 of Myrica gale. Classification (NCBI taxonomy): domain Eukaryota; kingdom Viridiplantae; phylum Streptophyta; class Magnoliopsida; order Fagales; family Myricaceae; genus Myrica; species Myrica gale. Next base: position 4,534,403 of record OZ005607.1, read on the forward strand.
TTCTTCATTTCAACCACTCTTAACAATATCTCGTTTTCCAGAAAAAGCAAATGCAATGATTGCTTACTAAGTCACCAAATACAAAACCAAATTGTCATGGTAATTAGTGAGCTTATCAAAATGTAATCTAGGTGATGTACAATCACCATGGGTGTATCAGAAAAAAGCTAGCCGATGTATGAAGATTGGAAGGATTTTGTGCAAGTAATTAAAGAAAGTAATCCAAACAAATTACGGAACAAAGCACAGCACAACGTTTAAGCAGCCCCATAAAAATGCAGAGCAATCAAAGGAATCCAGGCATCAAAATAATAGATGCAGATAACATGATCTTCTGGCAGGCTGGTCTGTGATTGGTCAAGGCAGCCAAGAGGACACATAACTCCTCCAAATTCCTCAAATGGGGAAGACACAGATACTACAGCTGTAAGTATTACAGTTTTGCAAGACAAGGACATAGATCTTGATTGATTTGCATTCCTCTCTAGTTTTGTCACTAGACTCCTTTCACTGCTCTGCTAAGCTCATCGGATATCAGTTCAAATGTAGTTTGAGAACTTCCTCTTATAGCCAGAAATTCACTCTTATCCTCTGGTAAGAGAGCCAGTCATAAGATCAAAGGAAGTTGAGCACAAAAGCTCTAGAGAGACCCTGGAAGTATAGGTTTTAGCTACAGGAGTCTATCTAGAGGCAAATTGTTAAATCCAAGGAGATGAAAAAGGGGCCAAGCAAGACAACAAAGAAAAGGCACAATGAAGGAGATTAGAGAAACAATCATTTTGAGGTCAGACTCCATCACCTTGCTGTGTCAGAGAATTTTAAGCTATTATTTGATAGAAAAGCTAATGTCCATGTGGGTTGAAAGTTGATTAATCAAGAAGTTATAAAGAAAGTTTTTGGGTTAAACTAGACAAACAATCGAAGTTGATGTTAATGTAAGTTTGCTATCCTCCAATTGTGCACCATAAGAGAAGAAGATTAAACCAAGAAGCATACGCCTGGTGCAAAACGGAAGTCAATGATCTTAGCATCTAACTTGGTACCTCAGAAGTCACCTTGTAGGATGAAATGTAAAACGAACTTTCTTCCTTTTAAACGGCATAGTGCTTTAATCTTTCTCCTGGATGTTATGTAAAAAGTTCTTCACTATAATAACCATGTGATGCCTAAAACAAATGTGTAATGCAGCGCCTGCAGTACCTATACCACATCCATGTGATCTTCCATTCCTCCTGATCTAAAAAACAGTAAGTTTTTTCAGCACATCATCAACTTTCCTGCTTATAATAGTGATACCACCGTGTCTAGCAGGAATCTGAGTATGCAACCAATAAATTTCCTTTCACTAAATGGTAAAAATGAAAAGGAAACATTAGGGATTATTCATAAGCCCACCATCAAAATCATGCTGTGCATCAGCGGAGCCACCCAATCCAATCATTGCACTTAATGCTCAAGAGTTTACGCAAAATCAGTTATTCCAGTTACCAATTTTATAACGAAAAAATAATTAACAGTGAAAAGCCAAAAAAGAAGAACAACAACAATCTTGCTCAGGTCTTTATTTCCATTCACAACTAAGGGTAGCATAAGATTGGAATAATCAACTATATATATCACTTTTACGTCCAAGACTTCTGTTTTTTTTTCGGTTAACAGCAATTGAAGCTCCCCTATACTATTTATTTCAAACACAAAGGAGTAAAGACAACTAGGGCTTTCCAGAATTGCTAAAGCATCACAGAAAACAGCGATAACATTCCGGTCGGCCTAATTTCAATATTAGGGAAACTATATTCAGGCACACCACAGTGTCCATTAATTCTCAATAAAGAGCTCTCCATGGTCTCAAATCACATCGCCCAGGATCAAGCGGGAATAGAGTATGAAGCTAAATTTGAGCGCAGAATAAACCCTAAAGGGATACGGAGAGACAGAGAGAGAGGCAGAGCTTACGATCTCGACCACCGCGAACGCCACCTCTTGTAGGATGATACATCTTCTCTAACGATGGGTGCGCCTTTGCTGTACAGAAGAGCAGAAGAATTCTCCGCCTTTCGCCGCTTTGGTATGTGATCGACGAGTCGGGTCAAATTCTCTCAGCTCCACAAAATCCCGTCCGGTTATCAGGCCCGGTTCCGCTAGACGAGTTGAAGTCCAGGGCTGTTCACTGTGCGCCCGACCCGATCCTCACCCGATAGAATAATGTCGGGCAGGCCCAAAACGCTTGAGCTCCCCGAAAATTCGGTCGGGCCTCAACCGAACCGACCCACCCACTTAGTCCCGACTCTCCTAGTCCTATGTCTCCTTCTCACTTCTCATGACCCTCCGACTCTTCCTTATCCAGCCGTTGTCGTCGTCTCCTCCCAGCCGGCAGCCCACTTCTCCATCTTCTACCGTAAGTCCACTTCTCCTTTTATGATGTTTGGGAATCTTTCTCACTGAAATATAAGGGGGATTCTAGGACAGCGCAAAACAAGGAGGGGGAATGACTCCGATATCAGAGGAAGGCAAATTGTTGATCAAGGATGTCGAAGAAATCTAAGAGAACATGTAAGGCTTAAGGATCATGGAATAACGCTGGTCTCTTTTTATTGTTTTTGTTCTTCCTCTATACGTATTTCCTTAAGGTTGTGAAAACATGTAAGGCTTAAGATCAAGGAATAATGCTTTAGTTGATATCATCGGCTAAGCTTTATCAATCCGAAAACATCTTTGTAGAAAAGGCTTAGATATTAGCACACGGGAAAAACCCCGACCCGACCAAGTACGGATCGGGTTCATGCAGGTAAAATTAATTAGTTATTTCGGGTCGGGTAGTCAACAGAAACCAGACCGGTACAAACCCGACCTGACCCGCACAATGAACAACCCTGGGTTGAACCGTCTAAAACGAACAGTTTTAATTGTGCCACATCAATGTCAAGGAACAAAAAAATTATGCCACGTCAATAAAAAAAAATAGTATGCCACCTAACCTAGCTGTTCAGAATAAGCCCTTATTATTTCATGACCTGCTCTAACTCTACTCATATAAGCTCAGCTCGAGCTTTAATAAACGACTGCGTTAAAGCTATAATGTAAATGCTATATTTGAATGGATTGTTAGAGGTAGTGTATATTAATGAAAAAAGTTACTTAAATTTGTAAAAAAATTTGTTATAATTTATAAAAAGACATTAAAATGAGTGAAAAAGTTATTGTAATTTTTGACTAACACAAATTTGCTATGCTTTTGCTTAAGGTGATGTTCGTTTGCCACTTTTTTTAGGATTTGCATCATACTTTTTTTTATAATCCAAATATCACAAAACACACGTATTTCAATATAACATTTTATTACATTTTTTACAAACATCAATCTCTTTAACAACTTATGCATGCATGTCAATACAACTTTAACATCACTTAAGTATTCACAATTTTATAAAAATCCTACAAATTTCTTCCAAACGAACATCAATCTCTAAACAATGTTCATATAAATTTGACCCCACTTGTATAAATTTGTTTAAAGATAACTTATATTTATCATTTATAGAGATATTATATTTTATAAAATTTATACATATATCATGAAATAAGTATATATATATATATACCTCATAACTTTTCTTTCTTGAATGCTTTCACATTATAAGTGAGGAAGAAATGTCCAACTCTTGCACCTCTTTCCCTGTTTTTCTTGGCGTCTATATCCGAACATACCCTAACAAGCATTTTCACCTTGTTTTTTTTTTTCAGTAAAAGAAAAGGGTTTCTACTCTCGCTTAGGTTGATTTTTAGAAAGTCCAAGGCTTGAGTTGACCTATCGCTAACACTTACTAGCGGATAAGTTTACATTTTCCCCGTCAATGGACAAAGAAAATCCATACCATATGCCGAAAATGGATGCATCTACCTAGGGTATAGTGGTACTTCCACACGTTTTATGCTGTTAACACGCCCACGTCGCTATCCTGCGTGTAAGATGTAACCTGGAAGGATAAAACCAAGTGCGCCGTCGAAACTCCACCCGGTTTTCTCTACGTCGCTGACGCTGACGAGCCTCAAACCGGAACAAACGGGCTTGACCCGACCCAACTTACGCTAATCCAGCTATAAAAGACGAAACTTCTAAGGGCCTTTCAGTCAAAGGTGACAGGTAGGGTAAGTGAAGTTACTCGGACATTCCAAATCCTTCCAAACGAAGAATACGCACATTGCGCAGTTAGTCAAAAGGTTATGAGATCCGCTCTCAGCCGATTGTCAGTGAGTGTGACTCGTTCGATGGAATCGACCCGGGGTGCGACTCGCTATTTCAGTGATGGTTCGGGAAAAGTTCTGGGCGAGGAGGAGCGCGCTGCGGAAAACATCTATATCAAGGTCTTCTATTGCTTTTCTTGTCAATTCCTTTTTGGTAATGAGAATATGTTTGGAAAACGTGGGAAAATAAGGCTTCCTGTCATATTGGGAGCTGAGAAAATCGGATGATGAATAATCGCCAGAGAGATGAAGGGGAAAGGAAAAATAGAAACTTTGGTCTAGGTGAGCTTCATAATGCTACTGTTTGGCTTAGTTGAGGCGAGAGCCGAGAGGCCATCCTTTGATGATTGAGCTGTTAGATAATTGCTTCCCTGGATTACACACTAAACCTCCTCTGTTTGGTTGCTGAGAAAAAGTTAGGAGAGGAAAATAAATTTCAATGTTGAATGCTTTCCTCTTCTTTTGTGATATAGACTGGTGGTAACCTTTCTTTCGGCTTGGTTTTTCCTTCATTCTGAAAACTATACAGAACATTAGGTTCAGCATTTTATGTTTTTGACCTTTAATACAGATTTTTTTTCTTAACCTAAAGGAGAAAAGCTTTCTTGTTGTTGCCCTATATGGGTTGGATCAAAGCTATACTTTCAACCATTTTGTTTTTGTTTGTGTAATAACTCTCTTGCTTGTTTAGCTTTGTCTTCCTTAGCTTTAATGGACAAGTTTCATTCTTTCTGTGAAGAAAATGGAGAAGGAGAAGTTGGAGAAGCTAAAGCATAAGGCTGAGAAAGAAAAGGTGCAGAAGGAGAAAGAGAATGCGGATAAGGTATGCACCCTCGCCATCATTGTTGCAGCAAACTTCTGAGCGTTAGATTATTATTTTAGTGCTCTAGATTGTTTGATTTGGGTACGAAATTATTGATTTGACCTGATTCAAGAACATCCTCTGAAGTATCTGTTGTTAGATTTGCATTGAGGGGTTAGAGATTAATAAACTGCTTTTCACAAGGATCCTCACATGAAAAGAAGTGCTAAATTAGTTTTTATGAGGAACTTCGGGTGTACTTTGATTTTGTCGTTGTTCCTTGTTCCTATATATGTCTTTGCTCTCTGTTTCGGTTTTAATGTTTTCCGTGGTTGTAATTTTTCGACTTAGTGACTCCTGGCTATGCCATTTTGGATTCTGTCATTTTTCTACTTCAATGAAAGAAAGAAAAGAAGGAAAAGAAAAAGAAAATAACCATGGAGAGAGATTCAAGTGTCTAACCACATAATCCTTAGCTCTTGTTGTGGTCCTGATTCCTGATTTCAAAATATGCTATTGAGTGCATGTTAAAAGCTTGAGATCAACTGAACATGCTGACTTAACTGCATTGAAAGTGGAGTTTACCATCTTGGGGGCATAGTTTATGGATACTTGCTTTCTTAAAAGCTCAGAGTTTGTGGGCAGAACAGAATATCATGTTGCTCATCACGAGAGCCTAAAGTGGTAATCTATTAGCACTTGACCTTGTTTCCCCAAAGCAAAAAACTCTTCTGACCAAAACAAAGTTGATATCTTAGGCTTGGCTATGTTTGGTTTAGTTCTCAAGATAGTTTTTTGTGTGTTTTTTTTTAAAGTAGTGTAGATTCTCTTGGAATTAGTGAAAAGTGTGTTAAAAGTTGTTGGAATTTGTAAAAAGTTATTGGGATTGGTGAAAATGTATTGAAATTGATGAAAAAGTAAGTATGAAAGTGTTTTGAGAACGTTTTGAAACACTACACAAACATAGAATTGTTAGGTCCGGTGGGTACTGGAACCAGAACCGGAACCGGATCCATTCCGATACTAACCCTTAAATGCGGTGTTGGGATCTTCCTTTTTCGGGTTATCCGGATTTTCTTAGCTTTCTAGTTTGTTTGTGTTAGGCGTCTTCAGTATAGTCTTTTGTACTGTTGACTCGGTTGCTTTGTGTTTCTTTGCTTTTTTATGAATAAAGTTGACTTATAAAAGAAATAAGTTCTGGAAAACTTCAGTTATTGCCTTTCCTTTTCCATCAAGGTTCTACCTCACTCAACTACCATCCCCAACATGTAGATTTTGGTTCATTTTTTAGTGTCAATATAGGGTTAGAAATTGTTTTATTCAGGTAATGCGGTAAGAAGTGGTGAATTTATATGAAGACATTCCTCGAGAATATCAATTCTCAATCCAACATATTTTTGGGTGATAGTGGGTTCTGGTGAGGGGTATCATGCTTACAATTTTTTTTTCTCTCGATTCTGTATTTTGGTGGTCTGTAATTAATTTATTAGGATCAGTTAGGGATTATATTGGCATTTGGGTAGTTTCTTTCCACTTCAATGCAATTCTTCTTCTGTTTCATTTGGTCTTCCATCATTAATGTCATTTCATTCACTTGTCATTTTCCATTTTGCAGAAATCTGAGGGGACCCATCAGGGTTGAGATGTTCAACTGCACTTCTTGCTTTTGTGATGATAATGAAGAATAAAATGTACCAGCTTTTAACTCTTGGCCAAGGTCTGGTCTTTGTACAAAGGATGGTTGTTAATGGCTTGACTGTTAAACAGATAATTGACATAACGGCTGTTGGTATGCAGTTATAAATCCGTCAAGAGTTTTGTGTTCTTCCCTTTAGAATGATCTCGATGTGCAGCTCCCTCTATTTTTGCACGTGTCATATCACGCTTATCATTTGTGTGTTTGTGACTAGGGATGTGCATGGTGGTGGTTTTTGCCGCCATCTGCACCAACACTGCCCATGCCGGTGTCTCCAAAACAGGAACTGCTATTGTACCGTTTCCACCGGTAACCGGTGCGTAGCGGTATAGGTTTTCAGTGGATCGAATTGAGCCGTTTGTACTTGAAATCAAACCACTGATTTTTTTTTTCTAAGCAACATAACAATATATTAAAAACCGAGAAAGGTACGACCAGTACAAAACGTAAAAACAACACGATGGCCTGCGAAAGACCTAATCGGATTTAAAGGCCCTACCAGAAAACGGATCTAACGATCTTGAAGCCAAGTCGGACTATAAAGTCGGATCCACCTACAGCCACAAGTGCCGTAATACCAACCCCAGAACCAACCGACCACAAGGGTTCACGGACAAAACAACCACAAGGGCCAGAACACAATACAAACACCAACACAAACCGGCCACAAGAGCCGGTACACAACACAAACACCGCACAAAACGATGGCGGCTTCCGCAAGAAAAATGGCGCACTTCGCAGCAATCTAACTCCTTCTAAGTTATCATCACGCAAAAACTGGTTGCACAAAGGGGAGGAGGAGAGGAGGCAACGTCGGGCGGCACGAAACAGATCTGACCACCAACCGAGGGGGGGCGGTAGAGGCGGGAAACGGGCCAAACGAATCGACCAGAGGCGGCACGGAGCAAAAACGCCGCGCGTGGCCTACGCGCGCCGGCAAAGCACGACTGGACCGAAGCAAAAATGACTACCTAGGGGGCAAAGCACGGCCGGGCAACGCAAAAACGCCGGAAAACACACGAGACAGCCAATAGGGGGCAAGAGAGCACCGACGCGTGAGATCCATGAGCACGCGGGGGTGCGCGTGGGACCTCACGCGCCGACATACGGCCACAGCGCCTAGACAGGTCTGAGCGCCGGACGAAGAGGAAACCCACCAGGGATGCCGTGCACACCGAATAGCACCGGAGAGACGGGGATCTAGCCTCCAAAATGAAAGAGAAAAACTAAGCCGAAGAACCAAAGCGTGGCCGGAGGAAAGAAGAGGAGGGGGAGGAGCCGGAGCTCCCCCAGACTAGGAGAAAGAAGGAGAGGGTTTTTTAGGCAAGGGGAGGGGGTTCTAGAGAGAGGGAAGAGACTCTCTCTCTGTTCAAAACGATTTGTCTCTAAATCAAACCACTGATTGCTTGGTCTTCATTTATATACTGCACTATCATTTTCTCAACACTATTATTATTCCTAAACGGTCAATGTCCTGAGCAATAAACAAACTCCTAAAAAGTCTGTGACATGTCTCCAATAGCAGTAGTGTAACTATTCTCCTAACAACCACTTTGGATAAACATTCTGTTTATAGTTTCGGTGCATACTAACAGAATATATGTTGTTAACTACCTAAGACCACCAAAATCAGCAAGAAACTTCCTCCAAATCATACACATACATTAAACCATCCAACCAATACATTTTGTTTAGAATATCCAGTTCACAAATCTAAGGGCGGAGCGAAATTCCTAAGACGACATAACTATTGAACTACCCAAATACAACTGACACTACTATGTGATGTGTAACAACCTAAGAAACTTCACAAAATACTCAACTAGTGATGCACCAAAATTGCTCTTCACGGTTAAGACGGAAGTTAAAAAAACTATAGGCGAAGACGATAAAGCCTGTAGAAAACAAGGGATCGATTACACTGGACTGTATGAACCATGGGCTCTAGCCGTTGGTATTAGATTAGATGGATTACACAGAGAATGAAAAAGGAAGGAATTAGGGTTGGAATCAAGACGCAGGCCAGATGAAATGGAGAGAGATAGGGTTAGAGTTAAATGCAGAGTCCAGACCGCTATCCCATTCAACCTAGATTAGTTGGCTTCTCTACTAACATATAACGAGAAAACGTCCGGGGTTTTCCTTTCACATACTAGTCCATACTGAAATGCTCTGCTACCAGTGAAATGCAAAACTTTTAGAATTTTGATAATGAGAAAAAGGGAATTCAACAGCTGAATCCAAAAATAATTTATTTTTTTGATTGATCAAACTATACCAGTTTCCCAAATAAAGGCTAACATTCACAACCAACTCATTTCTTCAATCCACCAAACGACTTAAAGACCACTAACTTGATGCAAAATCTCAGTAGGCAATGCTACTAATCACCTATCACCTAACAAAAGCATAAATAGATCTGTACAAATTGCTTTGTTAATGAAGGACTACGGGGTTATGTATAGAGAATTGCTGGTGATCTTTACGTTGGATAGCTAAAATTTTGAATCCTTTGATACTCGAAAGATGGCCCTTGATCAGGAAATTGCCTGAACATGGTCGTCGATTGTGGCAGAGGTTGATCAGGAAATTGCATAGGCGACTGTGGCAAAGGTTGATCTTGAAATTGCGTTGGCATTGTCGACTGTGGCAAAGCAGGTGTATGTTGAACTGGGACGGCAGGTGGAGGAATCCAATTCTGATCCGCTGGCGAAGGCACCAAGTTGTTGTCCACTGTGGTGATGTCGTGGATGCTGGACCTCTTTCTCTCTTTCTTCACAGAGCTTTGCCGAAGGAAGTACTTCTGTGCATGGCTAGCCACCTGAGTTGGTGTTCTAGTGACAACCACGTTCCTTGAAATGCTTCTCCAATCGCCCTTTCCAAATCTATGCAGCCCAAGCAGGAACAACCTGGTACGAAATCAAAAGGAATATCAGTTGCCCGTTTAAATATTCAAATAGATGACACTACAATGTAGCACTTGTAGATCACTAATAACATTGCCAATGTACATTTGATCGGGAACCATTATGCTCCGATCATCTAAAAATACACACCAATGTTAAGCATATGTCACAACAATCAGACATATCATAAGAAGGGTATCATCTAAAAAATAAGAGGAAATGTCTTGGAAGAGTTTAAAAAAGATATATAGGAAATTGAAGATGTTAAAAAATAGCTCAATGAATTCTATATTCTTTTCACCCGGAAATGAAGAGAACTAAGGGCCGGGAGGAACACCTCAAATCTGAATTCTATCCTATTCCTTATTTGGAAAAAAAAAAATCAACCCAAAAGTTCCTTATAAAACCTTAAGACTCACTTATCAAAAAAAAAACCTTAAGACTCAAAATCTACTCTCTTCCAGTAAGAAGAAATCATTTTTGAAAAACCAAAGAACTGAACAGGGAACTCTTTCTCACCAGCGACAGTCTTAAGAAAAAAAGAAAAACAAGAGAAGCAGATACGATAAAAACAGACAACTTTGTTTCATCCATTTTCTTACCACCCAAAAGAAAAGAAAAGAAAAGAAAGGAAGAAAGATATATCTTTCTCACAACCATGCTCTGCATACTCTTTAGTTAGTTCAATTCCCAGCAGTAGCGAAAAAACCCAATAATTCAGTTTAGAGAGGGGAAAGAAAAATCTTTCCAAAATCCCGCTCTGTTTACCGCTCACTTCAGCTCTCCCTAGAAACAAAACACAAGGATTCTTTTTTCAACTATTTTCCCCAATTCTATCAACCATAAAAAATAGAGTAACAAAACCCTGTTTTTCTTACACCCTTTCACTTTAGCTCAATTCCATCCGTAGTAATAAAACCGAACAATTCCTTCAACCACGAGAGGGTGAAGCAAAAACAGTTTCGGAAAGAAAAACAACAAAAAAAGAGATTGAGACAAAGACAGAATTAGAAATTACTTGTGCTCTTCTTCACTCCAAGGTGTTCCTTTCTTTCTTTCGGCGTCAGAGTGCCTAGGCTTGGACCCGAACGAAATCTGACTGGTCGCGTCCCACCCAGCGGCCACCTCCGAGTCATCCGCGTAACTCGGTGTCTCGACCCTGCCAGAGTCGATCTCGTGCAGGTCGTGGACCAGAGCATCGTAGTGCTCCCTCACGTCTCTCGGGGACTTTCCCGGCACCTGCTCGGCGATCTTCTGCCACCGGTCGGGCAGCTCCTCGGGCAACACCACCAGAGCGTTCTCAAACATCTTGTCCTCTATCCTGGTCCACCGAGTCATGGCCTGCATAGAAGACTGGGCGAGACCCGGCCAGGAATCATCATGCTGGATCATCATCCTCTTTCTCTCTCTTTTGTTTTGTTGCGCTCTCAACTCGCTTTCGTGGAGATTTCGCAAAATGGGGTTTGGTGGGAGATTTAAGAACCATTTGCTATTTATACAGAGAATTTTCATACTAAAATATTATACTTAAGAACGAGGGGTGTTCTGGGAAATTGTGTAATTTTCTGTTGGATTTTGGGCCAACTCAGAGTTCCCAAATCAACACGTTTTTGCTTTTATTGGATGTTTTAAACTATTTTATTCTTTCAAAGTTCAAACCATACCAGTCTACCTGACGACAAATTTCTCACCTCCTTTTACTTCTTCTTCTCTTCTCTTTTCAGTTACTAATCCCCCTACAAAATTCATGAGTAAAAAATATAATGTTGAATTGTATTTCATTAATATAAAAATAATATTAATAATTACTACTTACCAAACAAAAGCAAAAGCAAAAAACTCTTCTAGTTGAAATATTGGTCAAGTAATTTGCTAATTATTTATATAGTATCAAAATATGTATTACGAGTTTATATTATTAATTTAAAATATAGTAATAATATTATTAAGTTAGTAAGTCTTTTGTGGTAGTTATCATGGATCATAAATTATAATATTAGTTTTCTCTCTAAAACTTAAAATTTATAATATTCAATGCCTTCTTCAAGTTGGATTTGCAGGGAAAACAAAAAGAAAATGAAGGAAACAAGTGAGTGTTGGAAGATTTCAAAGATCAATATAATTACTCTACAGTTTATGAGTTATATTGTTAAATAATTTGTCACAAAAAAATTGTTTAAAACTTATGAAATTTTAAATAAAAATATAATTTTCAAGATTCAAGCTAAATCTATTGGGTTAAATACATTTTGCACTCTACAATCTATTATTTTTTGTCACAGTACACCCATCAACTATTGATTTAAACACTTTGCACACTCCCTTAAAATTTTCGGTTAATTTAGACCGAAAATGATTTTTTGACGTGCATTTGTCCTCATTTTATTTTTTGCAGTGACCATTTTGTAAAGGTAAAATTGTAATTTTGGGACAATTTTTTTGTTGTGGCAATGAACATCTCATCCCTTAGAGTATAAAGTGTCCAAATTGATGGAAAATTTTAACAGATGCTGCAATGTCTGAAATCAATAATTGATGAGTGCAATGTGACAAAAATATAGAGATCAAGGTGCAAAGTTTTAAGACCCCTAAATTTAGATGATGCAAAGTGTATTTATCCCTAAAATTTAACAAACATATAATTTCAAACCGACCGGCCGACCCGAACCAGTCGAAACCGACTGGGCCCAATTGGTGATGGGAAGGCCCGGTTCGGCTATCAGCGTAAGACTAATTCTCAAAACCAATTGAAAAAATTTACCTTTTCAATCATCTTTTTTATGGTCACCGCTTTTACAAACTATATAAAAAATACCTCTTACAAAAATTTCTTAATTATTACATTAATGAAAGATTTGAAATTTTCTGACAAAGAAGTTTCATTTATTTATGTTTAGCAGTTGAAATTTTTGTAGAAAACTTTTCTGATTGCATAGCAAATAATCAAACATGAACAAAACAACTGTTCCCATAAAGGCATTACAGTAGGACGATATCTTCTAAAAAACCAATATGAAACACCTACTGGGTTTTTGAAAGAGGATTAATAAGTAGCATTGGCGGCTGGCTATAGTCATGATCAGATGGCCAAGACAATAATAAAAAATAATCTAAAGTTTCAAACCAAAATAAAGAGACCTACCCTACATGATGCAGCATGCACGTGAGTTTAAGTCGACTAGCTAGGAGCTGATCTAAACTAACCATTTTTTTATTTGAAGAAAAGAGGGAAACGAAACTTATATATTAAAGTTAGATAATCAACATTACATGGCTAATTAATTATGAACCACATGATCGAGCTTGCTAGCTTGCCACTTAAATCCGTGTGTAAATTGTGCCACTTTTAAGCTTTTTAATATTTTATTTCCAAGCATGTATTATAACTCTTCTGAGTTCTGATCCATCCACAGTATTATAATCTTTATATATAGACTTTGGCATATTATCTAAGTTGGTGCTCTATATATTAAACTTATCTTGCTTCAAATCTCCAACGCGATTCATAAGAAAATAAGGTCAACCTTGTCAAACCGACCCAAACAACAATGTTGGTCCAGCAACCCTCTAGTTCTCTACAAATTAATTTACTTTTTTTTTTCTTTAATTTGTTGTCAAAGTCAGTTAAAATATAATTCGTATAAGTGAAAGATATTTGTACATCTATAGAAGTTTCCGAGCTAAATTGCAATGTGTTAGTGCCAAGAATAGATCATTCAAAACTTGTAACAGTCTTCGTGGTGAATACTGGTGATCAGCTGTCTCCAAAGATTGGTTCCGATTCAAAGGAGAGTCAAAAAAGCAGCTTCGGGAAGCTGCTGACATGGTTTTCCTGTCTAAATCTTTGTTCCACTGAACAGTACCAAATTCAAGAGTTTGAATCTTAAACAAACCTGCCCACCGGTGAGAGACATGCGCCGAGGTGACTCCAACAGACTACGTAGTTTGAAATTAAAACCTCCTTTCGCTAAATTTAAGGTTTGAAAAGTTTAAGGTAATTGATGTGAAGACTAAATATTAATGCTACCCCTACCCGTTATCCACGCCAACTTCAAATGTTAAAAAAAACCCTAATTCTTAGCAAAGGAGCCGATTCTTTCCAACCACTCCCAAGTGGCCAAGTGGGTGTCTCATGAAGAACGCCATGTTCTGGAATATGGATGATGAAGTATACCGGATGCAGGGCATCGGTGTTCACATTCTACGTTTACCCTCTGTTTCCCTTCTCGGGATCTTTTAGATTCTCAGCCCTTTACCCTCCAGGTTACGTGGTTAAGAGGAATTAGGTCAGGCCTGCTAGTTCGATCGACGGCAGCGAGCTGGTGCGTTAATGGCGTTTGCTGGCCGGTGTTGGAATGTTGGCGCCGTGCCGTTTGATGGTGATTTTGCTGCCGCTTCGGCTGTACGGACTCGCGGGGACGATGATATAATTAATTACTACATATTTGTTTCTTGGATTCTTTTTTTGGGTGAGCAAGCATGATATTTTTTTTTCTTGGATTTGTTTGTAAAAGATTTGTTCAAATAGCTCAACAAGGAATCGAATTCGTTGTCATCCTTTAAACAATGAAGAAATTTTTGAGAAATTTAGTTAAAGTTATTTTAGTGCCTTTTGTTTAGACTTATTTATTATCAAATTAATAAACATTTTGACCCAAAATAAAATTTATACAATAAACTATATAAATAAATAAATAATAAAGGAAGTCTTAGAAGATAAATATAATTCAATGAACTCCAAAATCAATAATCTAAATGTAATAAACTGCAAACTTATAATTCTATATATTATTTAGGCTTGATTGAGCTAATTTTAAAGGAAAAGTGAAAAAAATAAATAAAGATATAAGCAGTTAATGATTTGAATGGAATATAAATGAAAAAAAAAAAGAGAATAATTAGAAAGCATACTTTATAGTTTATTCTCCCTTCGTATCCCCTCCAATATTAATTTACAAAGTTACCGATATTTTATTTGAAATTTATTTATTTATTAAATCCAACCAATTTTACCTGCTAAAGTTTTTATTTTTGTTTTCATGATATTTTTACCTGCTACGGGCACTAAAAGCACCTATTAATAGAGTCATATTTTTCAGGTGACATGAATACAGTTTTGACTAGATTAGGTGAGCTGTCAGTTGTGGAAATCTTGCGATGTCGGCAGACGTGTTCGTACAGGCTTAGTCACGCAGCTGTCACTTTTGAAAGCGGCTCGGCCAATTGTTTTTCTTCTAGAAAGTGCGAAGAAGTCCTTGGCAGTACTCTCCAAAAACTCCGAGTTTTTGTATCTACGTGGCTTGCCTTTCTCCGAGACACGTATAATCCACTTGGAGCCGTCCTAAGAAAAGTTTTGGATAAGATTCAAGTGCCCCGTCATTATGTCTTTTTTGTTTTTTTAAATGTGCGAGTCCCGGATCAAAACGCGGAAAGTGTGACACGGACATCCCAAAAGAGCAACAAGGAAGCGTCATCCAAATTTAGTAAAGTCGAATGTTTTTGTCGTGCTCTCTTGGGAGGATGTTCTGGCTTATTCACTGTCTATAACCTACCCCGTCTCGTCATTGATTAAAGTGTACTTCGAATCATATGGATCACACGGCCGGTTTTTTCTTTTTGAACAAAATGAAATCACTGTATATTTTTCAATTAAAATGTTTAAGAAATATATATTTTATTATCTAGAGATAAATACCTTTCGTACCTTTTGTATTGACACTTTACATTATTTATTGAAAAAATTGTCAAAGAATACTTTTTTTGACGCATTTTAACTTCGATAATTTGTTTTTTTCGATATTCATTTTATGAGGTAAAATTATAATTTAATTTTTGCAAAAATTTTAGGCTTAATAGAATTACAAGTCCATATGGTATACACTTTTTACAAATAGGTCTCAATGGTATCACTTTGTGCAAAACGGTCCTTATGGTATCACTTTTAGGTAAAAGTTAGTCATTTCGCCCATCAGACGTTAACACACTAACGACGAGCCGGTCGACTGCTACATTAACCATGTCAGAAACGAATGAAATGATGCGGTCGACCGCTACATTAACCAGTCGACTACATAATTTATCGATAATTTGTTTTTGTCAATATTCATTTTATGAGGTAAAATCATAATTTATTTTTTGCAAAAAAATTAGATGCAAATGTCTGAAAATTAATAGTTTGTAAATATAGTGTGATAAAATTAATAATTGAGAGGACAAATGTCAAAACTCCTATAATTGAAGAGTGAAATTATATTTTTCAAAATTTTCTCTTTGTTTTTTTCTATATATATATAAAGGATAAGATAGGGTGGCTAAATAATAGGGTAACTCTCCTTAAATTGTGAGCATAAAAACTGACCTTACAGTCTATGTGCTGTAAGCTGGGACTTGCTCCAGGAACAAGAGTATCAACTTCACACTCAAATTACTCTTAACTTGGTAATCAAAATATGGGCCAAAAATGTATATTAATGAATAAACTATAAGACTTCAAGCCCATAATCTTTTGGATTCCATGGAAAAGGAAATTCTTATGACTGTGCAGTGGGCCTACAGAGTCCTCTTTCTGAACCAAAATTCTCAAGATAAGTTCTGTTTCATCCTCTTTCCAATAAGAACAAACACCGTTTAAAATGGCCCAGTGTTTTTGTTTTTGGGTAAGCAGCCCAGTGTTTTCATGACCTAACGTCAGTCACTTCTGACTTAAAAAGGCCTAGGTTCATTTGGGCCCAATTTACCTTCCCAGTACAAGTTTTAACAAAAGTGACCTTCCCCGTCAATTTTTTTTTTCTCGTTTCAAATAACTGCAAACACCGGCTTATTTATTTATTTTTTTTTAGGGTAAATACACTTTGCACCCTTCTTTATTATTGTTGTCACATTACATCTACCAACTATTGATTTCAAACACTTTACACTCTCCGTTAAAATTTTATGTCAATTTAGACGGAAATTTATTATTTTGTCACTAAAATTACGATTTTACCCTCTTAAAATGGTCACGACTAAAAAACTTATGGAGAAAATCTTCAATTCACACATTAAAAAAATCATTTTTCGTTGAAACCGGTAGAAAAGTTTAAGGGATGGTGCAGAGTGTTTGAAATCAATAGTTTATAGGTGCAATGTGACAAAAATAATAAATTGAGGTATAAAGTGTCAAGACCCTATAATTGAAGAGTGCAAAATGTATTTATTTTAACCCTTTATTTTATTTATTTATTTGGCCAATGTGATCAGCTTGTTCAACCTTATGATGCGGTGAGCACCAAGCATGCCGCAAAATGCTGCATGGAAGAAGGCCTTCGTACATAGGTTTGTTTCCCACTACTACAAATGTAAGCCAAACAATTGATTCTTGTAGCTGGAAAATAAGGACGAGACAAATAAACAACTAAAGTAGCTGAGCTTTTTAGATTAGGGTTCTACTCGAGAGAAATATCAATCTTTTGGAAGCCTACTGAAAAAATATCTGGCTTACCTAAGCAGAAAAAGGCTGCACCTTCCATTAAGCTAAGGCAGATACGCATGATTAACATGTTTAGATAAGCTGCTAGCGAAACCCCATTGCTCTGGGTGGGTTTGACCGGCCGACCACCTTCTATATTGGGAGGCATAAAAAAATTGGCCTAACAGCCTAATGGGGTGGGAATCAAGCTTGAAAAGATAAGGTTTGGGTATCAAAATAGGTCAGTGGTTACTCATTCTGGACAGTCCAACCTTACTTTGTCTACACAGAGATAGAATAATGGAGGAAGGACGGTCAAAAGAATTTTGGAAAACCTAAGAATGGTTAGGTTAGATTTTTTATAATGCAGGAAGGACGGTCTAAAGGGGTTATTTCAAAGAACCTACGAATGTTTTAGGCTAGATTTCTTTGTCTATGTAATGGCAGATTGAAACATATTGGGTGGCGAGGAGATTCACTGAGTTGCATTGCATTGTTAGATTATCGTGGCGTATTCATGTCCATATGCTTAGGTGATTACGATTCATAAAGAGCCAAAAGGAATGTATATATATAGCTTTTGTTTTATGTTTCATAGTACGGTTCAGAATCTTGTTTACATTACTTTAGTTCCTTTTCTTCTTCTTTTGTTAAGCTTACATTACTTTAGTGATTTTCATTTACTATTTTTGTGATAGATAGTTTAAAGGAATGCAACCTATACTATCAGCCACTGTATATAATACAATCCCAGGTGTGGGAGTTTCTCAATATCACTTTCTATGAGTACCCTTATAATTGACCTACTGAGCCTCTCCTGACACCAATTAGTTTTGGGAAGAATGACAACTCAACGAGTCGACAAATAATATTAGAGTTAAGAGGTTGCGAGTTCGTGTCGTGAGAGCATCATCGTGAGGGAGAGATTGTCGGAGTTCCACAATACCGCTACTTGCGAACGCTCGTAAAACAAGTCCGCTAGTTGCGATGCCAAATGCCATAAAAAATTTGAATAATGCTCTCCTGGCACAATTAGTTTTAAGAAAAATGACAGCTTTGACACCAAAGATGCTCAAAAAGTCATGTTTATCAAACTTCTGTTGACCTAACAACAGAAATATCAATTCTACCACTTACAAGTAGCATAGACACTTTCTGTGCGTTTGTGTACAAACACAACCTTTCTCTTGCGCCAAAACGGATCAAAAGTTCCGTACTTCTGATGTTGAGATTAGGGACGGTCCCAATATTTTTATTTAGGTTTTCAACCTTTGACAACCAAACGTTTAAAAGCAGTGTGTTTGTGTTGTAAAATTTTAGTGTTGTTAAAATTTTAGGTATTGAGTTTAGTGAAAAAGTGAAGAGAGATGTAATTTTTTATATTTTTTGTAGTGAATAGTAGTAATTTGATGGGGGAGAGAGAGATTATATTGTAATTTTTTATTGTATTAAAATTTTAGAGTGTGTAAAATTTTAGGATGCAAACGCAAGCACTTGTTCGGTCAAGATGAGCCAACAATGATTCGAGCATAACTTGTGTGGGCATGTCTACTGTTCTTCTGTTTCTTGGTTGCATATGAAGTTAGAATACAAGTGAATATAAGTACGGCAGTTTTAAATCCCCACATTATCACTGTGATTAAGAAATAATTAAACAAAGTAGCAAAGGGAGGACAAAGTGTGAAGAGAATATTCATCTGAGCCAAACATAAATTAATTAGCACATAACAACCTGCATACAACCAGTGGCGGAACCAGGACTCATATGGAGGGGGGGCAAAATCCTAAGGTGAAATAACATCTTAATTTTTTTTAACGTAATGCAAAAAGTATCTTAATTAAAATATCAAAAATTAAAGACTAAAAATATTAAAATACTTGTATTGTATTATTTGCTGAAACTGCGAGATGACAATTGAATTTTACGGTCTGTATTATCTGAAAACATTGCCTGAATAAGGTTTTAGGATACAAATTAATTGAATAAGCCCACCACCTTCAAGCAAATGAAATTTTGAGAAAATTGCAATATAATCTGAAATATAATCTTATTAGGCTAATCTATAACTAATGTGGAATAACATTATTATAACTAATCTGAAATATATTGAGCAAATTGTAATATAATCTGAAAATATATTAGCTGCAATTTGAACAATCTTATTTGGCGTTAATATATTGAGCTGCAATTTTTGATATTTCGGCACAATTTATTAGAGTTATTAGAGTCTAACATTGCTAAAGTAATGTAAGCTATTGCAATCAAAGACTTATAAATAAACCTCTTTGTAATCTTTCATACACACATCAGTGAAGATACAAATCTGCTCAGTTGAGCCTTCCCACAACGGATGTAGGTTCATAAACCGAACCATTCAATTCTCATGTCTCACTTCTATCTCCCCTCTCTCTTAGTCTAAATTGTTTTTTCTCTCTTTTATTTTTATTCTTAACACAATATGTGATACAATCAACACATTATGTATACTAAAAAGAAATTTTTAGATGGAGATTATAAATTTATAAACTCCCTTTGTATTGACCCAACTTGCTAGTTAGTCAAATATTCAAATGAATTATCAACATGATACCTTTAGCAAAGAGGGAACTAGTAGAGAGTAAAAACTTGTAGAGAGCAAAAAGGGCTTGCAGATAGTGCTCCAGAGGGGGGCGGGCTGGGGTGGGTCAAGGGGCTGACCTGGCCCTCACGGGAAAAAAAACTTCTAAAATTAAAAGTAAAAAAAAATATTTACAGAACTAAAGGGTGGCAAGCGGGGTCTGCTGATACAACTCTACAAAATGCGATGACAATGTAAAAAGGCCTATACGGGACTATACGGCCAAGCGAGACCTACTCCGTGTACTCTGGCAGCCAACTTATACCGGTTACAGTACTTTTGTCCTAAATCTGAAAGTTTTACCGGTTTTAATTATTATTATTATTTTAAAAGGTAAAACCGCCTAGTTTCACTTTTTCTTTTTCGACCTGTGTCCCGTGTAGAAATTTAATATGTGACTTGTGTGTCTAACTCAAACAAGTACAACTACGCCCTAACTATTAGAGTAGGACTGCAATAGATCCTGTGGACATTCGTGAAAGCGTAACATAGTATTTTTTCATGGTAATACTAATCTTCAGCATTTAATATTTTAACTCATTATATGTAATTAATTTCTGTATTTCAGTGATAAAATCTGAATAATCTAACTAAGAATAATAATGGAAGTTTAAGAACGTCTAGGTATATTGACTGAAGGCACCTTCAAACCCAATTGTTTTTCTTCCCCTTAGAATTTTTACCTTAATTTCTAATGGATCCAGACATAATAAAACGGCGTAGTTTATCGTGTTTTCTTTTAAAACGTTCTCTAATGTTATTAATTTTTTATTTCATTAGTTCAATTATCTTCTAAATTTTCTATACATATTTTATTTTTGAGATGTGCTCCATTGTATTACAACTAAATTTGCACGGGCCTAGAGATGAGCTCAATATACTAAAAAAAACAATTAAACCCAGTAAAAGATTCACAAATTAATCCAATATAAATATTGGTACCGCATTTGGCGGTTTTAAAAGCAGCAGTGATGACAAATATTTAGAAACTAGCCCATTTAGAGGGATAAAAATTATTGTCATAACCACCTCTACTAGGAGACTTGAACAATCCGACTCAAGTAAGTGACTTAGATGGGGTGTTTAATTGTTGAATTTTTGAGGTGGTTAAAGTTTTAAAGAACAATCCGACTCAAGTACGTGACTTAGATGAGGTGTTTGATTTTTGAAATTTTTAGGTGGTTAAAATTGTAGAATATGAGAGTGGATGAAAAAAATTTATAAAGGTCCGTGAAAAATTGAAGAGATATAATTTTTAATAAATATTAAAATAAAGAATAATAATTTGATAAGAAAAAAATGTTATCTTATAAATTTTTTAATTGAAATTAAAATTTTAATTGACAATATTTGAGTGAAAAATTTTGAGTATAAAAGTTAATAAAAAAATGAAGAAAAAAATAAAAAAGTTAGTGAAAAAATAAAAAAAAATTATGGAATGTGTTAAAAAGTATTATGAAAATTAATAAAAAAAGTGATAGAATAAATTTCTTATAAAGATGATCAGAAGTTTTGTTGCATGATCAGAAAATAAATTAATGAATATAAAATAGCTTTAACTTTGACATCTTCGTAAGATCTTCCTTTGTACTGGGATTCTGCACACAGTCCTTAAAGTTTAATACATTCAATGGCAGCCAGCAGGAGTGCCTCTGGCACCGCGAGAGGTGAAAGCAACAAATGCAAATATCCTTTTCAATCTTACTCGAAAAAAGAAAAAAAAAACGCTGAGTACTTACAACTGAGCATTCCTCAGAAGGGAAAATATACATAAACAAAAAGGCTGATCTGTCTACAGTAAACACGCTCGAAAGGGCAGTGAATTTCCGGCAAAAGAGGAGGGCAGCTCGCAGCAGTAAAGCATTGGGGGCCTAAAAGAACCTATTTTTATGATTCTGTGGAACCCATTTTGGGGCATCCCTAAATAAATTGATGGAGATTTTCGATTGGTCACATAATGATAAGATTTTGCCCATACCATAGCCTTAGCCTAGCTAGTAGCTACAGCCTAAGGTGATCTGACAGCAATGGGCAAAGAGTGTTTGCAGAGAGTTTTACCATTTGGGATAGAACGGGGAGATGGGTGTCCTGAATGAACAGGATGGATGTAACCGTGCATGGTAAGGGCCTTGAACAGGGTCCAGGGATCGAGGCTGAAAGAAACTGATGGCACGCGAGGGGCTGTGTTTGCCTGCCAAGCAATTCAGAATTCTTTTCTGTACTTGTGAAGTGTGAACTAACGTGGTAAAGATAGAGGACCGGACCGGCAAAAATTAGAGGACCGGTGTAACGAAATGCGATCCGGTCGGATAATTTTTTTAAAAATTTTTAAGGTTAATTTTAAAGGATAAAAGACATATAAAAATGTAGAGTTTTAGTTTTTTTATTAATAAATTCGGTTCGGTCCGGATCACATTTAAAAAAAAATCGGACCGTAAATTCGATCCGATTTTACGGTCTGGTCCGATATGTGGTCCGATTTTGTGCAGTCCTAGATATAACGCGACGAAATTGGCTCAAACAACATTTGGCCTATGATTTTGAGTAAAAAATTAATATTTAGTTAGCAAATTTAAGGCCATAGCCTAGTTAGTATTACATACTAATTCATTGACTCTAAAATTAGAAATTCGAGTTAGAACATGAGTTAAAATGGCTTGCAAAATTAAAATGTAATCTTGCGGATAGATTGAGATTGACCACGCTTAATAGATAGATTGAAATTGGCCGGTGGTAACAGATTCGCAATTATCAATAACTATGATTCAAAACTGATATTCTGGGACAAAAATGGTCCTTAATCACGTCTAGAATTTCTACCCTGATTGCCCCTCTACTCGTTTTTTGCCATGAGTTTTACTTAAATTCAATCCTAAAAATGAGAAACGAGTTTCACGAGGCTCTGGTGGGCCGTGGCCGACTCGTTCCCCGTAGTGCGCAAGCGATACGTAAATCGCGGCGGCCGTTTGTGTAAAAGTACGTTTAGTCTGTTTTCTCACGAGTGTGTCGTTCACGCCCCCAATACAAACCAAAACGTAATGAGTAGATTGTGTGTCGGCTCTTTCTGTCCTTCACGCCAGCAAGAGACCCTCCACCACCACTTCCCTCCTCGCGAATCCGCGATACCTTTTTTCTGGACGACGTGTCCTAAAATCCGCGTTCATCTCCTAAATCTACACCTTTTCTCACACGTGTCGTCTCGGGACGCATGTGCGAGATTACGACTTGGATTAGTATTATTCCGCTTTCTTCGAAGATATACCCGATAACGTATATTTTCGGTTCCAACGTAACGTACGCTCCTTCGTAATCATGGCCGTTCTGCTTGCAAAAGTGGCCTCGTCATCCTTTTACGTTCAAAATTAGTCCGTTACCGTTCGTTGCGTTTGGACCATTGATGAGGTAAGTCTTTTTGTCGTTTAACTATTTTTCAGAACATTTAACTTGTAAAGCATCAATTTTTATTATAGGCTGACACGGGAGAGTTACTACCGTAATAACACCACTATTAATTGGTATGATTTTCCTCCCAAGCCCCTCATTTATATTCTCACTTATTCACTATTCTTAAGGATACAACGGTTATAGTTTTTTTTTTTAAATTTAGTAAACTATTATTGGTATGTTTGAGGGTGAAAATTTTGGGTATTGGAGTTTGAGAAATATTATAAAGTAAAGATATGTTATTGGAGTCGGTGAAAAAGTGAAGAGAGATAAGATTTTTAATAAATATTATAATAGTAAAAAATTATGTGGTGAATTTTTTATTAATAAACCTAAAATTTTGAGTCCAACTAATTGGGGCTCAAACATGCCCCATATACAATTAAAATACTTGACGTGACAATAAAATACAAGTCAATCAAGCGATTCAGATATCAACCAATAACTTAAATTTAAAGAATAAATATACTTTATATCTCAAATTACTATTGTCATATTTACCTACTAATTAATAATTTCAAATAATTTATTAGGGATGGGTATTGGACTTCCCATAATGTAAACTTTTGTCCTGATTCCGTTTTGGTCCCGAAAATTGCAAAAAAAAGTATTTTCGATTATGATTCCGACGAAATTTCAGTTTTTACTAAAATTTTTGTCCACCCTTATAATTTACCTCATCTGTTAGTAAAAAAAATTATCAATATTAAATAAATAATAGAGATAAAATTATCATATTGTTAGTAAAAAAATCCTTCACATAGAGTGCAAACGGTCAGAAAATACAAAAAATAATACTTATCTAAGGTTGTGTTTGTTAAAAAAATTTCACAAAATTTTTCACCAGCTCACAATAAAATACTACAATATAATCTCTCTCTCCCATCAAATCATAACTTTTCACTACAAAAAATATAAAAAATTACATATCTCTTCACTTTTTCACTAAACCCAATATCATCACTAAACCCAATACCAAAAATTTTACAACACAAACATAACCTAAGTTGAGAGACAGATAAAACATGTGCACTCTACATCATTTAGTATTTATTACAATACTTATTAATTTTTATATGATATAAGTCTCATAATATATTTTTTAGATTTTTTCTAAATTTTCATCTCAACTAATTCTTTAAATTTGTGCATCAACTCATCTTACACAGATTAAATAATTATAGAATAGTAGTAATTCAAAAAATAAAATAAAATTTTGATCCTAATAATAAAAGTAAAATTTTCCCATAAATATCTAGTACCCGACCAACTCTGGTGAGTCTTGACTGAGCCAGAAAAATTTGACCCACCAGACAACTGATGAGCTGGGCTGATCAGTGTTCGAGCCGCCCCATAAGCGATGTGAGGTGATATCAGAGGCCAAAACATGCCACAAAAAACCCCAAGGGTAACGAGGAGCCTCCCCTTTGGAGTCAGTCTCCGACGTTCATTTTATTTTTATTTTTTCTCCTGAAAGGACATGTCATATCTTCCTCCTATCAAAACTAACCGACCCGTCCAATTCGCAAAAGAGGACTAGCTTGGCAACTAGGCGCCGCCTAGTAGGTGCTGAGATGGCCTGGACCTATCGAGCGACTTCTCTCCTACGGGGCTTCCGCTAAGGGGCGAGACGGGTCACTGTCACCCTGATCATCTATCCAGGAAGTTCACATCACAGGAAGGGAATTCGACAAGGGAAATTTAAATATAATATAATTTTTATTAAAACAAAATACAAGCAGGCAAACGAAAAATTCATATGTGGCTTACTAGACACATTAACTATATATGTGGCTTTTTTTTAAAAAAAAATTATGATATTTACATGTAAATAAATGAAAATTTAATAATATCACATAAAATTAAAATATATTATAATTTTTATTTAAAATAAAATCTAAGCGACCAAATTTGCACCCTTGTGAATAGTAGAGGTGATTGAGTGTTTTGAGATAGTCAAAATTAGAAATAAAAAGGACTGATAAAGAATTGAACAATTTGGAATGAACAATTCATTTTCAAATTTGCCAGTAAAAATTTTCGCTTATGACATCTATTTTCCGCTACCAACAGAAGAAAATATTTTCAAGAATAACATTTTTAAGGAAACAAACGCAGCCAAAAGCCTTATTAATCCCAGGACAGTTCTGATATTGGATTCAGATCGTGCGCGCATACTATGTGCCGAGTATTTATTCTCCATCACGTCTCGTAATATTAATATTAACTCTACATTTAATTTGTTTTAGAATTATAGAGCATAAACATCTCGGTCCAAGATAAATAACTTCCATATTATATTGATTATTGAATATTCTTAATTATGCTGAAGCAGACTATCAATGAGGCTATGAGGCAGCTTGGCTCCCTGCGAGCCACGAGCGTATTTACCGCGACTAGGAAGCGTGTTTGTTTTGATAATTATTTTTCAGACACTCCGAAGAGTCGGCGGGCCAACGAGTAGGGTGACAAAAATGTCATACAAAGACCCACAAGGGGCAGAAAAACCTTATCAGGCAGCAAGCTAATATGATTAGCAGAAAAGGAAAGGCAATGACGAAATATGGTAGCACGAACAACAGTTGGAGGCGTTTGCGCAGTTGGCCGGTGTAGAAAGTCTCTCCAGTCGATGTAGATGACGTCTCCGCCGGTTGTGGTCTTCAAAAACCTCCAGCATAGCGTAGATCTAGCTACCAAATTCGCCGGAAAAAAAATCCCTAAAAGTGGCCAGAAATGGGGATTTATTGAGAGATCCGGGCACAGGACAAGAGTAGAGGAAGAGAAGGGGACGGGACAGCTCCTCCCGCCGCCGGAGAAGGAAGTAAGATGAGAGAGTCAGACAGTCACAAAGATAAAAATTCTAGAGAGAAAGCAGAGCCTCTAATATTTTTTCTTTTATATGAATATCAATACATTTTATTATTATTTATATATATATTAATATAAGTTAATATTTTCTATACTCATATTAATAAAATTTAAATATTATTTAATATTTAAAATATTTTTAAATATTAAAATTTTAACTATAAAAATTACCGAAATAGTGAAAAGGGAAAATAAAAAAAAAAAACAAAATATACAGAATATGATGGAAAAAATATTAAAAAATCATCGGATTCATAAAAACCGAAGAAAGAGAAATTTTCTGTAACGATCAAAAATTCTGAACGCATCCTGTAAATCTTCTCAAACTTTTAATGCAGACCCTGCAAAAAAACGTCTTCGGCTCGGCTTCTCCCTCTGCAGCAGTGGCTTATCATTCCCTGTAAATTGTCAGAGAGCCCTTACCGTTTACAATTCTCCACTCCTTGCCTTTATAAATCCCACCCACCTCACCTTTCCTGCCCCTATCCCCACCAAAAGGAGTGAGCGAGTAACTGAGAGAGAGAGATTGAGAAGTGGCCAATGGAGCACCGTGGCTCGTTCTTCTCGAGCCCCCGAGCCTACCTCCGGGCATTGGCTCAGACCCCAACCCGCCTCGCTCGCCGAGCCGGTTCTGTTTCAACTCCCTTCGAGGAAGTTAGCCGCGTCAGAGCCCAGTCAGGCCCCGACATGCAGAGGACGCTCCGATGGTTCGACCTCGTCGGCTTTGGTGTCGGTGGCATGGTTGGCGCCGGCGTCTTCGTCACTACTGGCCGTGCAGCCCTCCACTACGCGGGTCCGGCTGTTTTCCTCTCCTACGCCATTGCCGGCCTCTGCGCCCTCCTTTCGGCTTTCTGCTACACTGAGTTCGCTGTTGATTTGCCAGTCGCTGGTGGCGCCTTCAGCTACCTCCGCGTCACTTTCGGTCTGTTATCACGACCACCCCAACCAACTTTTTTTGTTTGTTCTGTTTTAATGCATGTCACCAGAACTGCTTCTTATACTTTGACTAGTGTTTGCGCAGGTGAATTTGCGGCTTTTCTGACTGGCGCGAATCTCGTGATGGAATACGTGATGTCAAACGCCGCCGTTGCAAGAAGTTTCACGGCCTATCTGGGCACAGCTATCGGGGTCTCCACCGATAAATGGAGGCTGACGGTGTCTACACTCCCCAAAGGGTTCAACCAAATCGATATGGTCGCAGTCGTCGTCGTTTTGATCATCACCCTTATCATCTGCTATAGGTGCTAATCCACGAACACATTACCTGTTTCACATTCCCAGCTTTTCAATCTCACTAAAAGTTTCGATTTTTCCTTTCTGTTAGTACGAGGGAGAGCTCTGTGGTGAACATGGTGTTAACTGCGTTGCACATTTTGTTCATAGCGTTTGTGATAGTGGTGGGATTTTGGCAAGGGGACTGGAAGAACTTCACCGAACCTGCCGACCCGAAACATCACCCATCCGGGTTCCTTCCCTACGGAATATCGGGAGTCTTCAATGGAGCTGCCATGGTTTATCTAAGCTACATAGGATATGACGCCGTTTCCACCATGGCCGAAGAAGTCCGGGACCCTGTCAAGGATATCCCTATCGGAGTCTCGGGCTCCGTTATCCTCGTCACCATTTTCTACTGTCTCATGGCCGCTTCAATGTCCAAGCTCCTCCCATACGATATGGTAATCGATAAATACCAAATCATTGTTGAATTATTTTTCTTTTTTTATAAGTATTATTGAATTATTTTTTCTCACCGATCAAATTATTTGATTTAATATTAGCAATTCCTGTAGTAGTTATTTTTTGGTTGGATTCTCTTACTGTCAACTGTCATATCTCCTCTCTGGACCGCCATAAGTGAAATAGTAATCCAATTTCGGTGGAGCTCGTCTCAAATGACGGAAAAGGCCCCGACGTTCTGTTAAAATGACTGCTTATCTTAACTCCGTTACCCTTTCGCAGATTGATCCGGAGGCGCCGTTTTCGGCGGCGTTCAGAGGGAATTCGAACGGCTGGGGGTGGGTGTCGAACGTGATCGGTATGGGGGCCAGCTTCGGGATTCTAACGTCGCTGTTGGTGGCGATGCTGGGGCAGGCTAGGTACATGTGCGTAATCGGACGGTCCAGAGTGGTCCCCACCTGGTTCGCTAGGGTCCACCCGAAGACATCTACGCCTGTTAACGCTTCCGCTTTTCTGGGTACGTAACGCTCTATCCTTTTTAACTCGGAAGTGAAAACTTTAACGTTGTCGACGACGGCAATGGACCACGTTAATTATTTGAGCTCCTTTATGTGGGACGAGCCTTTACTGTTGCTTTGGTCCTTGCTTGTTGACGCTTTGTGGTGGCCCTGGTGGGTGCCGTGCACACTGTAGGAGCATTAGTGAGCGCAATCTGCAGTAGTATGGTTTGTTGTGTACTGTCGTGTTGGGTTGGGTCGTTGGGGATGGGTCCCAAACGAACCGTTTCAGTTACGGACGAACGAGGTTTTTGAGTTTCTAGTTGAAGAGAAAAAGAAAAGAAAGCTCTTGTTTTGAAATGAGACAATAGGGGCCTCCACGTATCTTTTGCCTTAGGTCATAGACAAAGTTTCTGTACCCAAAAACAGGACGGGTCCTACCCAGTGGTAAAAGCTTTTATGGCAGCCAATTTCTGTGACATGAATTGCATTTGTTTGCTCCAGGCCAAGTTAGGAGTTGGGTTCCAAGTGAATTCCAAAATCCTGCTACTGACAATTAATAATTGTGTTTTAAGGTGGATTAGTGATTCGTTGCATTAAGTATGTGTTAAGTCGACAATTTTTAGATGAGCTCGTGTTTAAAGTCCTATAATGGGTGTTTATCAGATAGAATGTGGGTATAAACCATTGTGGAAGACCCTCAACGCAGTGAGTCTCTTAGGTAATATGCTGATATGGTTGACACTTGTGTTGTAGGAAGAAACACCTTTAATAGCCACCCAAGCCTTTTTTGCGGTGGGAGGCTTGAGATATGAAAGCACGAATCTAGTCTCGCATAATTCAGTAATTCAATAATGTCCGTAGGCAATGTGGACCCAATATGCTACTTATATCCTATGCGGCTATGCCTATCCTCACCATGGAACCTAGAGCACAGGATTGTTTTGGAGCTGCTGTTTAGGGAGAGTGGTTTTTAGCACCTTTAATAAGGGCTTTCATTAGCTTGTTGCCTTGATTGACTGGCTCCTTTTCATGTTAAGAAGAAATGCATCGGTCCCCCTACACTCGTGGTACCTATAGGGAATACCTTCAAAAGATTTAAGTTATTGCAGGGGATTGGTAGGTGGGCTCCTCAAAAGTGGTTAGGCTTGTTAAAGAGAAGTTAAGGTGTTCACGGATAAGTGCGTGGGGGGCTAATTCTAACGCAGTCTCTTTCGATCTATCATTTCTGGTTTGGGAATCATTGACAAGTGTGTAAATTGGTTCATCCGTCTTTGCTTTCTATATGAGACTGTTGCGCTCACAATGCCACCTATAATGATCGAGTAGTGTTGAAAGCAACTGGAACAGATCTTATTGGTAATATGATAATACATGTGTATCATCCTTGTACATTCATGTTCAGTGGGACGTTTTGCCTTTTCACCTTCTCAGTTGAAATGTCAATGGAACTAATTAAGTCACGAAAAGTACTTCCACCGTTTTGTTCATGTAGAGATGTGGCAATCTAAACTTTCTTCATACATTATATTGCTCACACGCATGTATCCTTTCCATTTCAGGAATCTTCACGGCAGCCATTGCCCTTTTCACTGACCTTAACGTCCTCCTCGACCTTGTATCCATCGGCACGCTCTTTGTCTTCTACATGGTGGCGAATGCTGTGATCTACAGACGTTACGTTGCCTTGGGAACAACGAATCCGCGTCCGACTTTATCATTTTTGTGCTCATTGACCTTCACCTCCATCATGTTCACCCTCGTTTGGCATTTTGCACCACCTGGAAAGCCTAAGGCCATCATGCTAGGTGCCTGTGGGGTGATAGCTCTTGCAATGTTACAGATATTTCATTGCATGGTCCCACAAGTTAGAAAGCCCGAGTTCTGGGTTGTCCCGTTGATGCCATGGATACCTTCCGTATCAATCTTCTTGAACATATTCCTGCTGGGGTCTCTGGACGGGCCATCCTACGTGCGCTTTGGATTCTTTTCAGGTCTTGCTGTACTTGTATATGTCTTTTACAGTGTCCATGCTAGCTATGATGCTGAAGAAGATGGGTTTCATGGTCAAAAGGCCGGTGAAATTCATATGGAATCAAAAGAAAGTGAGGACCCAAGTCATAAAGTTTAGAATTTGCTTTTTGCTTAAAGCTTTTCTTTCTTCTCAGGACCTTAACTTTTTGTGGGTTGACGGGTACTTAAAAAAAGGGTGCCGAAAGGCAAGGAGAAGAATAGAATAAAATATAGTTGCTTGGTGCAAGTTTTGCACAATTGGGAAACTGTATAGTCGGCGTTAGGCTTTAGGTCTGTGATCCCTTTGTACATTAGGTCAGCTCATCCATCAACTTTGCAAGTTGGGTGTTTGACCTTGACAGTTCATGTAATAGAAGGATGATGTAAATCAAAAAGCCGCAAGCTAAACGTTATGTATCTATTGGCCTGTTTTGGTACTTTGAAAACTGGGAATTTGTACCTGATCCTCAACCAAATCTCTGTTAGAAGAAGTATTTGGCATCTAAATAATGCAATTTAAAATGTGTTTGAAAATTCCATTGCCAATGGGAATCAATTTAGAACCAGGAAAGTGAGGCATACAGTATGAAAGAGGGAATGATAACCCATTGGAATGTTTGTAGATTATTGAGTGTAATCAGAGAATTAGCAAAAATTAAAGATATTTATTAAGTGCCAACATGCTGTATTTCAACAACTAGGAGGTGCCCATACACTTTTTTCACTCCTTTTCCTGCATTTTTTTTCTACGCCTCCTTTTCCTGCATTTAGTGGACATCATTCACAAACCTAACATTTTTATAACACTAATTCTGTTTTTGTTTCGCTTTAAGATAGTGCATAGAAAAGTTACATTTCTTTTCATCTGTCATCAACCTTTGTAGTTAATCATATCTCTCACCGTCCCCCCAAAATTTCCTTTTTCTTAAAATAAGTGGTAAGTCTGCCCTCAGAAGTCAGAAGATTGGGGTACATGATGGCTTAAAGGAAAGGATGTATACCTGGAAAACTCATTCACAAGCCCCGCATATTCTCCCTCGATCTGCAATATCTTTTGAATCCATGCAAGAGGAAAAAACTTCCCTAATTCTACTCATTTAAATGCAAGAGGACCAGATTCTTAGCATGCTGATCTGCTTGCTGTGTTTGTTTTTTGTTCTTAACTTCTTTTACTCCAAAGTCACCAACTCGAAACAATTGCCAAAACCCCTTTTTTCTTTTGTCAGTGCAGTCATCATAACCATAAAGAACAAGCATACAGAGTAGTAACAAAGAAGTAATTTCTCTAAGACAATGCCATAGTTTATTCATTGAATCAATGGTCCAAACATAGAAAGAGAAAACGATGAATAATAAAATCAGAAGACATAGAAAGACAGAGCAATTCCATGCCCTATCCATCTTATATAGTTTGACAGATAGTGATATCCCTGCTTGACAAAATATGTCAAAGTAAATGAGATCGTCTTTTCTTTCTTCTCCTTACTAATCAATCACTTTCATTATTATAATAATTAATAATTATTATATAAATAATCCATCCTATGGAGATATCATATCAGTAAATTTATATATGTTATGTTTGTGTTGTAAAATTTTTGGTATTGAGTTTAATGTTGGTATTGGGTTTAGTAAAAAAGTGAAGAAAGAGATAATTTTTTATATTTTTTGATGGAAGAGAGAGAGATTATATTGTAGTATTTTATTGGGAGTTTGTGAAATATTTTGTAAAATATTTGGTGTAAACGCATCCATAGTAGAAGTGGTAAAATGACTAGAAAATCATACAGGGAAAGTCATAAGCAATTTGGATTCTGTAGTAAATCCAAACTAGTACCACTAAGCATATAAAAAAATTTGTATCAAGAGATGATCAAGATTTGCTGAGCCACTATGCATGGCATCAAGTTGTTGCTCATTCGGCCAAGGAACCATTCATGACAAAAGTTGCACATCTATGAAGGGTTTCAGGATGTCTTTAGGAAAAGACAAACCAGATATCTTTGCTCCAGTTGAGCACTAATACCCAGGTACGATGCTTGATGATTAGGCCTGAGGATGAATGAACTTGCAACCTTTATCAGAAAATGCAAAGGTTCAATCCAAACAAGTACTTTGTTTATTATAAATAGAGAGAAAGAAAGATCCATCTCCTCAGAATGTAAATATAAATATATTATCTTCTGAGCCTTTTCTATCGTTTTTGAAACCAATGCTTAGTATGCCCCTAGTTTACTTCCACTTTTGATTTGCTATGGATTAAGGTGGGTTTTACTGGATAGCGTGTTTGAGCTTCATACTAGGGACCTAATTAAGATTAATCCCCTTCTTTACTTAGAACCCGAGGATTAAGCATAAATACTAATACTCTAGTACCAAAAAGTGAACAAAAAAAATTTAAAAAAAAGGGGAAAGCAATTTGTTTTCGTATGGACAATGCTTCTAAGCTATAGAAGCTTTTCTTTTTGTCCTTTTAGGTTATTTTTTGGATTTAGTGCCATTAAAAGTGAATAGTGTCATTCTGTCATTTTTACCTAACATCTTTGGACAACATAAAATAAGTCGAGGGAATATGTTCACTTGGGAAGAAAAAGTAAGGGAACATGAAAACATTGATGGCCACCCCTCTTCATTTCTTAATTTCTGTGGTCTTCGTAAGAGTGGGCATGAAGAGCACTCTAATCCAATACCCCAAAGTGATAGTTTTCCCCTTTACCTGTTCTGCATTTTGTTGTCTTCTTTTCCTTCTATCATAAGGTTTCTTTTTTAAGCTGGTGAAAACCACTTGTGTCCATTTGAAGTAGGACCTAATCCCAAGTTGTTTTATCATCAAACCAACCACAAAAGTCACTAGATACTTTTTCACCACAACTTGCCATCAATCTGAGTTCACCTATGAATAATGGGGCTATGTAGGCTATATCCCAAAAGGGAAGATACAGAAAAGGGGATGAGATGAGGAGGACATCATGTTTGGGGTGTTGGGTTGGGTATCTCATTTTCTGGCCCTTTATTCCAGCTTTCAGTTGGCTTAGATATGCTTGATCTAAAGGAAATGACATTGCAAAATAATTCAAACCAACTACGTTTGTACTCATCAAAAAGAAGAATCTGAGGTCCACACTAGAATTGTAAGTCTGTTTGCTAATTTCAAATGCTTTCCTAATTTCGTGTCCTCAGTCCTTCCTGAATCCTGAGCCTCCGCAGTGACATTTCCATATCAATCTCTCGTTCTTATTGAGTCTATTGGCTACATTTAATTCCTCAAACTCATATTAAATGTGTACTCGGAAGATTATAGGTTTGTGAACTGCAAATCCTTTTGCCTCAAATTTCAGTCCTTCCTATCCCATCTCATCTTTTATGGGTCATATTGACTTGACATTCTATGTCCTATGTATTAATTATGTCCATTGTGTTCACTGAATAAATAAACAAATCAAGTAAACATAACCTTCATTTGGATCACTCTCTGTTTCTTGATCAGCAAAACTGATAGACTAACCTGTTCATTAAGTCCACCTTATAAATATTGAACTAAATGCCAAAACCATCTACTCCAATTTGGTTGGTTTGTGTGTGGGTGTTTTTTTTATTAGGAATTGACTTTAGAATCAAGTGGTTTTCAGCCTTCCAAGCCATGCCATTAAGATATAGAGGAATTTAGACCTCACAAAGTTTTTCAGACGGGCTGTGTCAAATCAGTCTATTAGTTCCATCATCATCTGTTTTCTCTTTCTTATGCTTTGACCAATCATCTAGTTGGATCATATTAATTTTTCCCCATCTGTCCTCTAGGTGTGACCCAACTAACATCATCTACCGGTTATATGTAGAGAATGACTCATTTTCCATTTTTGTTTTGGCCCTTACAATCAACGACCCTTATCCTCTCTGTGAACAAGGACACCCATCACATTGTTATGGGCCTGCGATATATGGACATCCATGCTTATGGGTTTTATCACAGTTTTGAAACACTAACCACTATTCTTAAATCAAAGGCTTGAGATTTCCTCGTACAAATGCTATCCTATACTATGTTCATAAATACGACATGGTAAATACAAAGTTGGTAAAATTCCAACCATTAAAGAAAATAAGCCTAAGGAGGTACAGGAGGTTTCTTGTTGGTTCCGCTCTCCGTTACCGATACTTTTCAGTCTTAGCAAATGCTAGACGTCTGAGCGCCACCATAGAACCAGAGGACATAGATTTTGTGGGTCTAAGTTCTTCGGCCCATGTTTCACGTTTGCATGAATTCTTGCAGTTATCTGCAAGAACAAGAGCACTCATGGAAGGGAAGGCTTGCCATGCACAGATTATTCGTGTTGGGTTACAAGCTGACACTTTAACGTTGAACATGCTCATCAATATGTATTCTAAATATGGTTTGGTTGTCTGTGCTCGTAGCGCGTTTGATGAAATGCGCGAGTGAAGCTTGGTTTCGTGGAATACAATGGTTGGGTCACTTGCTCAGAATGGTGAGGAGCAGGAATCTCTTAGTCTTTTTGTTGAGATGCAAAGGGAAGGAACCCTTTCGAGCGAATTCACTGTTTCGAGCGTTCTTTGTGCTTGTGCTGCCAAATATTGTCTCTGAGTGTAAACAGTTGCATGATTTTGATATTAAGGCCTCAATGGACTCGAATGTGTTTGTGGGAACTGCATTGCTTGACGTTTACGCCAAGTGCAGTTTAATCAAGGATGCAAGATGGGTTTTTGAGTGCATGCCAGAGAGGAGTGATGTTACATGGAGTTCGATGGTGGCAGGGTATGTGCAAAAGTCCCTCCTGAAGAGGCTTTAATGTTGTTTCACCGAACTCAGAGGATGGGGCTAGAGCAAACCCAGTTTATGATCTCATCTGCTATTTGTGCTTGTGCGAGTCTGGCAGCTCTGATTGAAGGAAGCCAGGTGCATGCCGTGTTATGTAAAACTGGATTTGGTTCAAACATATATGCTTCTTCCTCTCTTATAGACATGTATGCCAAATGCGGCTGCATTATAGAAGCTTACATGATATTTCAAGGTGTCGAAGAGTGGAGCACTGTTTTATGGAATGCAATGATTTCTGGTTTTGCTAGGCATGCTCATTCCCTTGAGGCAATGATTTTATTTGAGAAAATGCAGCAGATAGGTATGTGTCCAAATGAAGTAACATATATTGCTGTCTTATCTGCTTGCGGTCATATGGTTTGTTTGAAAATGGACGGAAATATTTCCATCTTATGATGAGGGAGCATAGTGTGTCACCCAACGTCTTCCACTATTCATGCATGGTTGATATATTTGGACGGGCAGGTCAGATTCGTGAAGCTTATGAGATGATAGAGAAGGTGCCATTTGATGTGACTGCTTCAATGTGGGGTTCTCTGTTGACTTCTTGTAGAGTCCACGGACATCTTGAACTGGCTGAGATTGCTGCTAATCACTTATTTCAGATGGAGCCTAATAATGCAGGAAATCATATTTTGCTTTCGAACATATATGCTGCAAATAGAAAGTGGGAAGAAGTAGCGAGAACAAGGAAGCTTCTGAAAGAAAGTGAGGTGAAGAAGGAGAGGGGTACCAGTTGGATTGAAATCAAGGACAAAGTTCATTCATTTATGGTTGGAGAGAGAAACCATCCTCAAATTGCTGAGATTTACTTGAAGTTGGATGATTTGATTGAAAAATTGGAGAAGATGGATTACAAGGCTGAGACTGAACATGACCTTCATTACGTGGAAGAGAGCAGAAAACAGCAACTTTTGAGACACCACAGTGAGAAACTAGCTCTTACTTTTGGGTTAATGTGCTTACCTCAGAGTACGCCTATCAGGATTATGAAAAATCTGAGAATCTGTGGGGATTGTCATTCGTTTATGAAGCTTTAATAGGGTCAAAAGTAAAATACCAATAATTTGAAGTGATGGATGTCATCATGTCAAAATATAAAAAGAGAGTCCTCTGTGCATGTTAATATTTGCGGTAAATGAGTTTTTGGGAGTTAAATGCTCAATTGTTAGTATAATATGTGGACATTGGATATATTTTGGAATTGTTTGAGGAAAGTACAATATCCTAGATTCGATTTAAATTGATTGCCCCCTAAACAAATTATACTTTAAGAAAAATTAAATGAAAGTAATTCTCAATATCTAGTAGTATTATTTTGAAGAGGCACTCCTACACCTACCGTCTATGGACTATGGGAATTGATAAATCATTTATTCAATTTTGTCTTTTATATAGGATCCAATTCAATGCATGCCCCCTTGACACTTCATGGGACTCTTGTGGAAAAGTTCACAACAACTTTGGGTGAAAACAGTTCCTTTATAAGCACATGAATGCACCAACTAAATTACATGTTATTTCTAGGTTAAAT
This sequence comes from Myrica gale, assembly GCA_963930655.1. Lineage (NCBI taxonomy): Eukaryota > Viridiplantae > Streptophyta > Magnoliopsida > Fagales > Myricaceae > Myrica > Myrica gale. The sequence continues at coordinate 4,570,984 of OZ005607.1, forward strand.
TATTAGGTAGGTACACCAAAATGAGATTTCATGCACAAAATCTCCTAGATAAGTACTTTTCATATATGATTATGACCATTAAGTAGGTATTGTACCTATAAATACAGCCCTAAAGAGCCACTCCTTTCGATCAAAGAAAGGAGAGAACCAAAAATGAAGTGGCAAAATATGAAGGCAATTGGTGCAATTCCTATGCTTGTGACGGTATTGTTGTTAGCAGGTCAAGCAACAGCAATTTTCGAAATATGATTTGCTGAGTGCTACATAGAGTGTGTTATCGGCATAGAGAAAATTCCTCCCGTGCCCAAAAAATTCTTGCCTTGTGCTTGGAAATGTGTCAAGAAATGTACCTTGCAGTCTGCCAGCCCCAATAACACTGCTTATTACTGCAACATTGGTTGCACATTGGATTCTTGTGCCGATTTCTACGACGGTAGTCTATCTTCTCTCATGTCCTTTGATCTCATTGATGTTATCTTTAATGATTTATTTTTATTTATTAAAGTCTTAATTACTGATACAGTTCATGTGGTATTGATTTTTAACAAATTATCCACCGAGAACAATTTTGAACAAGACGGTCCATTTAGTATTAGACATATAAGTCATTTTGTCTACAAATAATTAGCCAACTAACGGGGATAGACTTTAGGTTAGCCAATTTGACCTTAAAAATAGATATCAAGACCATTGACCTACGCTGGTCTTTTGCTAGTTGGATAATTTTTTTATGGATAAAATGACTTGTATATATAAAAAAATGAACTACAAGGACCGTATCATTGCAAGTTGTACCATATAGACTAATTTATGAAAAGTTAATATTACAACAATTGTAGCGATAATTAAACCTTTATTAAAATTAGATTGATACTAATTAGACAGATTTGCTTAATCTTGTCTTAAATAATAAAGTTCAAAAACATATTATTGTTTCGCTAATATTGGAGCATATTTATATTCGAGTAACTTTATAGTTTATCCTTCATGGTTTAATCGTTAATGTGACTTTTTAGATTCCATCCGATCTTTTTTAATGTTCTTGGTGTGGATTAAACCAAATGCGATCCAATATAATTAAATCTTTTTTTTTACTTCCTTTTGAACTAGTAAACTATTATTTTATTATAAACCATTTTGGGTGGGTACTTAGTTAGATTAATAAATATATATTGGGATGGGAAAATTACATATTTTAACCTCTAACTACCACTTATTTTATAATTTGTATATCAAATTATCAAATTCAATACATTGTATCTCAAATGATCAATATATTTATATTTTGCACCCCAAGTTAAGATTTGAAATCAATAAAAAAAAAATTAGGGATACATGTACACAATCATGACGGTCAATTTATAACACGAGATGTAAAATGTAAACCTATTGATAGTTTGTGATACAATATCCGAGTTTAATAATTTAGAATGTAAATTACAAAATGAGTTATAATAGAAGAGTACAAAGTGTAATTTACTCCTCTAATAATTGCATGATGACAAATCCTTTTGAAGATCATATACCGGTAAAATCATATACCGTTACAACTGCGCATATGATAGGATAATTTGCTAAAGTTAACTCAATAATTATATGATAATTATAGAGTTATCACCCTATATATCCATGAGATTTGACGTTGGCTTAATTTTGGTTTAGATAGCTATATATATATCCTTGGTAAGACTGATCATCGCTTCTCTTGTAAAATTATCAATCGGACATTTTGTAACATAATCTCCAAGTTCGAAGCTTTTAATTCCCCCTTTGCCAATTTCATATTTTTTTCCATTAATATTCTAAGAGTGTAATATAACTTAAAAAGAGTGAAAACACAAGCGTTTAACTAGAAGTTTCAATTATTTATATTTTATGGGTTATGTACCAATTTCGTTCCTAAGTTTTGATCAGTTTTAACAAATCGTCTTTCAATTTTTAAATTGATCATAAAGATCCTTGAGTTTATAATTTTTAATTTCAATCATAAGCTGACGGATAAGTGTCACTTAAAACTAAAATCATGTGACTTATTTTTTTTAAAATAAAAAAATAAATTATTTTAATTTTGAATGACACATGTCAAATTTATGATTGTAGTTGACATATGAACTATTAACTTTGAAAATGAATTTTTTTTTTTAAAATAATTCTTTGACAAATATTATAAACTAAAGACTTCTATAATCAATTTGAAAATCGAAAGATAATTTATTAAAATTCAAAATCTAGGGAATAAATTGATACTTGACTTTTATTTTATTGAGAGACTAAAAGGGGTTCATTGATTTACAGGCCTGTCTCAATTGTCATATTGTAATTGGATGCATATATGGGTAAAATTTTCAGTTGTGTCCGCGCGTGTTTTTATTACGGCGAAAACTCCTTTTAACATTATATGCATCCAATTTCGTCAAATGGATGGAGACAAACTACACGCCCAGACGTAGATAACTTTTCTTTGACACGTTACATAGCGTTTTTGTGCTCAGATCAAAATTTTGTCCTAAAATAATTATAAATATTTTTTTTCCTCCATAAAAATATATATTTTCATTATAATAAATATAAAAAATTTATTCAAATTATCTCTCTACACTTTTTCACTAATTATCTAACTTCTCTCAAATGTCAAGACACAAACACTAAAATATTAATTGAAGGGGAAATTCTCACTATTATTCAAAGACAAAAGCTATTGTGTGAATGAGGTTATCGTGTGAGTGGACGGATGAGATTAGAAGTTGAGAAATCTAATGGCTGAAAAAATGTCACGTCATTTAATGAAACCGAGTCGGTTTCGGTTTCATTAAATAACGTGACATTCTTTCAGCTATTAAATTTTTCAACTTCTAATATCACTTGTCCTCTCACACAATAATCTGTCTCATTATTCAACTGCTTTCCCACCATTCGTTGTGGCAGCTTTCCTGGCTTCCTCGGAGTGGCAACATGTTGGCCCGTAATCTTGCTCGATGGGGTTTGGACACCGGTTGTGTTGGGGAATTTGTTTTTTGTTCGTAATGATGACGTTTTGTTGGACAGCCACGAGGCTTGATAAAAGTCCCAATTTATTTAGAAAAAAAAAGAATGAGTAATTTTATTGGACAAAGATATTCTAGTAAGAATTTGAAGACGTGCTCATTTATTGTGGTCCACAATACTTGGCCCGTAAATCAATCTCACTCCCAAGATAATTAAATTACAAGACATACATAGCCCAAGCCTAGTTCTAAAACTCAGGGTAGGACCCAACAAAGCCTAGGTGAGCTTTCTGTCCAGGCCCTGCCAAACCCATTGGGCTTGGCAAAACACACGTACTGCACCACTCCACACAATTATTTTTCTGGTCAGACTGACGGGACATTTTAATAGCATGGTCGCTGCCGCACAGAATAAATAACTTGGCTTTCCCTGGTCGAAAACCCTAAACTCTCTCTTATAATCTTTGCGTCGCATGCTTTAGGCCCCCTCAACCTCTCCTTAGCAGCCGCTCAGTTCTCTATTGCGCCGTCTGCGAGTCTCTTCATCTTTGGTTAGTAAATTTTCCTTACTTTTTCTTTTGTTGAAGAGCTGAACTCACCTGGAAGGTACGATATTTTTGTTTTAAACTTGCCCAGATCGCAATTCGATAAAAGGTTTTAGATCCCATGATGCGGTTTCCCTTCTTGCATTGTCACCGCAATTAAGTATAGGAAAATATGGTTCTGTTTAGGTTTTGTCTTACTGAAAGATAATGCGAAATAATTGTTGTATGCACCCTGTTTGGTTTGCGAGACTTCAGGGATGAAGCTTTGTTAGATTCTGAAGGATTTTGTTTTTTTTTTCTCGTCTTTTATCACGATTTCTCGACAGCCTGAGCGGAGTAGAAAGTGACTGTATATTTGTTTTGGTTTTTTATCAGTGTGTTTTCTGTTGTATTAGTGCCAATAAACCATTCTCTGGTATGCCAAACTGTTTACTGTTTAAAGGTTCAATTAATGCTGGCTGTTGGTGATAAATCTTATATATGTAACGTGTTTTTTTTGTTCTTTTCTCGCATCCACCGAGCAAAACAGAGCTCGGTTTTGATTATATTGACCGGGAATTTGTGGAGGAATTCCTGTTCTTTTTTGCTTTTGGCAAACTGAAAATTTTCTCCTCCTAATCCAAAATGTCTGTAAGGATCAGTTGGCAATATGCAGATCAATATTATTTTTTCTTCAATTTCTCTACATCTTTGGATAATCAGTTTACTTTTTTCCTAATATTCTTTCATATTAACTTTCTTTGTTAATCATTTGAAGAAGCTTGAATGTAGTTTCTTGAACTATTTGCCTATTTGACTCTGTAAATCAGCGTGTTGGATATGTATGTCCAGATTTCTCTTTTCCCCATTTATCATGTAAACATAACCTGAGAAAGTAACTTGTGATCTTTCTATGTACAATCATTACCCCATTGCAGTATCGGTTAATCCTAAAAAATGGGTCGTGTCCGCACCAAGACTGTGAAGAAGTCTTCACGCCAAGTCATCGAGAGGTACTATTCTAAGATGACCTTGGACTTCCACACCAACAAGAAGATCTTGGAGGAGGTGGCCATCATTCCCTCAAAGAGGCTCCGTAACAAGATTGCTGGTTTCTCCACCCACTTGATGAAGCGGATTCAGAAGGGACCAGTGCGCGGCATCTCACTGAAACTGCAAGAAGAAGAGCGTGAGCGTCGTATGGACTTTGTGCCAGATGAGTCTGCAATTAAGACTGATGAAGTTAGGGTTGATAAGGAGACCCTAGACATGCTTGCTGCTCTTGGAATGTCTGACATTCCTGGGCTTGTTGAAGTTGAGCTACAGTCTGTCATTCCAACACAAGGGTTTGGTCGTGGTGCAGGTGGTGCTGGTGGAAATAGGAGGTACTGAGGTAGTTGAGTCTTTCCGGGGTTTTAAACGCAATATCTTAGCTTGTTGAGCTTCTGGGTTCTTTTTTGTCTTCAATTTTGATGTTTGGTACTAATGAAAAGTTGAACTGGTATTGTTAGTTTTGATTATAAATGGGTCCTTAGATGTTTTGGAACTTGGAAGATTGTATCCCTTCTTTAATTTACTGGATATCCTAAGTCTCTTCTTGTTTTGATTCATGGTCATTTGGATTGCACTGGGTTGAGTTATTTCTTGCAAAGTTGTAATGGTTCATCCCTAGAGCTTTTTGTTGTCTGTGAGGTGAGCTTCCGGACAAAATAACTTGCAGTGTAGTTAACCTCTGTTCTCAATTTGAAAGGATCATCCTTTTAGGCCAATATTCTCTCCAGTTCAGTATATCTGGAGATACTGTTACTGCGCTTGTTTGGAAGAGTCCCATTTGTTTTATGAGGGATGATCTTTCTTTGCTCATTGACACCTTGCTTTCCACCCTGAAGAAGTCAAGTTACTGTGCTAAGTTGTCAATAAATGGGAGAGGTAGGTGTAGGTGTATTTGTTCATTTCCTATGCTCACCTCCACAGATGACATCCAATGAAATCAGTGACACTAAGTACCGCCATGGAACTCTTGGTTCTCTAAAGAGTTGTTTGCCTTTTAGGCCCGATTTGTTCATTTCATATACTTCTGTATTCTAGACATGACGTTTGCTCTAATCTCTAGAGGGTTTCTTTAAGGAAAGATATTACCCAAAAAAAATGGGCGTGACCTAGTCTTAATTTATTTATTTTCCTCGTTTGAAATCAACAAAAATGTAAAAACAAAAAAAAAATCTATAAGTTACGGCCATGAATCTCCCTATCCAAAACTTTTCTTACAAACCGCGAAGACCTGAACCCACCATACTCGTTGCCTCTCTCTGCCTCGCTTTTTTCTCCTATTTGTTTTTCATTTTTTTAGTTTTTATGATTTTGATTAGTGGTGATATGTCTGTACTACTTGAAAAGTTCCCCAAAAATTGGATTGGTCTGTATAAGTTTCCTACCCTCAAAGTCGAAGCCGAAGGCGATTTGATTTTGTCTTGATTTGTATTGTTAGAACAAAAACATAAGGTCAATATTAACAAAAATTTTAAGTTTCAAAGAATGAACAAATATATTTTGCACCCTTCAAATATTAGTTCTAATACTTTATATCTTAAGTTATTACTTTTATTACCTTTTACTTCGTCATATTTACCCCTCCTTTCAAACTTTTTGTTATATAGTCAGAAATTGATTCTTTTAGACCAGGGTAACACATTAATTGGGCTTATATTGTCTCTACCTCAAACGCCTAATACAAAGTATGCACATGAAAAAATGAGACGGAATAAGTTAAGGATGATTGTGAAGATAGATCTAATTAAGAAAATATTTAAAAAAAATGATAATTGTTGTAGTAATCTTTGCCTTTACAATATCTCTCTCTTCTCAAAGTTTAATCTTTACACTTTAATAAATTGTTATGTCTCTATGGATAATGCAAATAAATATGAAAACAATTACTCTCCCAACGTGACTTATTTTTCGCACGGGAGCTAAATGCAAGGTCCATGATCTAAGGTGGCACAAAGGAGTTTAATTCTATGATTGTGGAGAAAATTAATAGAATATAATTCTTTACAATTTTTTATCCGAATTATATCGTGTAATTTAGAAAGAGGTAAACGCAAATATGTGGATTTTAGTGTAAGGCTCACACTGTTTGAGATTTTACACAGACAACATTAAATAATGTTTAAGTCTACTTAGTTATATCTATCTCTATAAATTATACTGTGCAATTCGAGTTAAAAGATTATAAAGAATGTTGTTATAGAGTTTGTTAGGGGATAATCAACTGCGTACACAATATTGCACAGTTCCTCAATATATTTTGTTAGGCAAAATCCCAAGGCTGGCGCCTGGCAAATGGGGGATAGGTTTGACTTCTCTTTTTCAATGATCCCTTCTTCGTTATTGTCAAGTCTACCCAACTTGCACTAGATTCCTTCTTAGTGGCCCATCCCTGTTCTAGACAATTTCTTGCCGTGCTTATCGAAAGAAGATCAACATTTGATAGCCAGCATGCAGATCTCAAAGCACCACCCTGCAGTCAAACCATAGAAATTTTAGCACCCATTAGTATTCATTCAAGGAGACTAAAGGATAGAGCGCTCTATTTATTTTTTCTCATTCACAGAATGCAGACAACCCAAAGATTGTCCATTTCTTATTAGAAACAGAGGAAAACCCTGAAAAACAAAGGCTGCATATAGAAAATCAAACCTAAAGAGAATCACAATCCAAGGGGAAAGATAGTGTGTCACTGCTAAATTCGTTTATATGGTTACATGCAGTTTATTTAAAATAATCAATAATTTCAAAAATTAATTTTAAATTCCCCTAAAGGTTGCACCGAAATAGTGCTGAAGTTTGTAATTTTCAGAATCAACAAAGATAATTTATATCAACGAAAACAAGCGTGAATTCTTAAAAGCTATCTGTTGGGATATATGAAAGATTTTTCATAAATGCTTATTCATGTGATATAGCTTTGTTAACAAAAGTTTGACCAAGAAAATAAGTAGATAAATCCATATTTTATTTCTAAATACCAAAATTACTATTATTTTTTTATTGAAAAAATAGATTATTAGTACTTGACAATATCATAATCAAAATCCAAGAATTGGTTGGTTGGACTTTTATTTTGTAAAACCCTGCACATCCAAGGATGGAGCTAGGGAACTTGGTTATTATGCTAAGCACTATTGTGCTGAGCGATGACTGAAATTAAAAGCTTCAAAATTCAAGAGTCCAGATCGCGCCACATCAATTAAAATGTTTTGAATATTTTTAATGATATGTTTAACCACATCCGTCGGATCTCCAGTTTTTAATCTCAGCCGTCGCTCAGCATGTTCAGCACAAAAATGCTTAGCACAACTCGGAGCTAGGTGCCAGTTAGTAGGATTTTTTTTTTCAATTTGACCTCTAATATTTATTTTCAAAACTAGGATTTTATTTCAAACTTCAAAATTAATGTCCCATTAATGTTGGATGAAATAGTTGAAATTCTGAAAATGAACATCAATGGTTGAGTAAGTAGTTAAGGTCCGGGACTAAAGGAATTTGCATCGTAAAGTTTTAAATTCAACTCCTTAAATGTGCTATCAACATTTTAGGTGTAACTCTATTGCGTAATTAAATAATTTGTGTGAGCAGCATAATACGTCTGTACTTGCATATTCCGAAACGGGGTGGGAATACAATTATCCTAGAAATTCCGCTCCTGGGACCTATTATCCAAACACCCTCCTTTCCTTTTCCTTCCAAAACCCTAGCTCTCTTCGGCTAAGTTATCTCTTACTTACCGCACGGCTCTAGTTTCTCTCTGGAATTGGCTTCTCCTACTTGGTCCTCGAAATCAAAATCCAAGATCTCATGGTAAAAAGTCCAACCTGAGCTCATCATGGTTCTGGCTATATTTTTTCCCCTTCTAATTTTGTTCTGAAATTGAATTTCCTTTTACTCGTTTGTTTATTGTAGGCGCCCAAGAAGGAGAAGGCTCCTCCTCCGTCCTCAAAGCCCGCTAAGTCTGGCGGAGGCAATCAGAAGAAGAAGGTCAGCTTATGGTTAGGTTTAGGATTACGTTTAGCTTCTTAGGAGTACTCGTTTAGAATTTATGGCAATTGAATGGCTATAATGTTGTTTTGACGGTCCATTGGCGTGAATTTGATACATGTAATGCGTATTATCAGTTCTCTTAAATGTTGCACCTTTTGTTATTAGATAGCATTCTTCATTATCGAGGTATCCGTCTCTTTTTGTTGGTTTAAATTGCTTCTGTTGATAAGAGTAAGTAATCTTCGTCTTAGGTATTATTTAAATGTGGTGTGTATGAATTTTTGAATGCTTGGCAATCCAGGCTCAGTTTTGAGATCGGGATTGCCTGATGATATTATCTTAGTTGATGTTTCTGTGTAGTCTCTCAGATTGTTTAGTTTTGGTAATTGTAGAAATGGAGCAAGGGCACCCCCAGGGGTTTGGTGTGGTGGTAAGGTTTCGGCTTGGGTTCTAACATGTCCCAAGTTCGAGCCCCAACACCCCCATTATCGCCCTTGACTTACCTGATCCCTGGGTTGTGGGGTCGGTCCAGGGGGCCGGGGTTTGTACTTCAGGGTTGGGCCAAAAGGGTCCGACTTTGGAGGATTTCCTCGTCATCAAAAAAAAAAAAAGAAATGGAGCAAGGGCAAGCAAAAGGAGAAGGTGAACAACATGGTTCTGTTTGATCAGGCGACTTATGACAAGCTTCTTAGCGAAGCTCCCAAGTACAAACTTATCACACCATCAGTCTTGTCCGATCGTTTGAGGGTAGTTTCAATATTTCTGTTCTGCTAGGTATCTTACATTGCGATTATGATGGGTATATCAAGCTTTAGTATGATATCTTGCTTGGTCTTTGTTTTCTCAACTTGCTGCATTGAAATGTCATCAGAGTTGCTCCTACTTGTTCTCATTGATCAGTGAAACTATATGCATGATGTGAATCCGGAAATGCTTCCAAGTGTAGAAGTGTCAAGTTGTAACAAGGATAAATCCAAGATCGTATTCCACAGGGACAAAAGAGTATCAAAGTATTTGTAAACTATTATTGCTAAAGGAAAAATGCTATGCAAATATGTTTTTGGGTTTTATGTTTATGTAAAAATCAATTTGATGATAAGATTTTGAAAGTAAACACCAAAATATTCGAATACTAGTGAGAAACGAAAATTAGAATCCAATTCAAAGGTAAAAAATAAATGACTTAACAGAGTAATTTTGACAAACACTTGGGGTACGGGTTAATTAACCTTTGCTTCTCCATGTTCTACCTTCCTTGAAACTACTCTGCTACTAATCCATTAGAATGAGAATGAGAATTTGCAAGACTAAGCTTGAAGAAGAGTACCCGATTCTTACTATTCAATATTCTCCAAACATCAACCAAATTCACATAACATATGTCTAATGAAAATACTTAATTAAATCAAGATTTTGTTGTGCCTAACGTCAACAACAAAACAAGAAATGAATCAAGCTATTCAAAATACATTTCTCTTCAAACACTCGGCTTCAGTAGGTGAAAATTGAACATCCAACATAGGTAATAATCATCATGAAGCCAAAGGAATTTAACCCATAACCCAAGTCTTAAAACCTTTACAATCATCCTCAAATGCAAAAATACCTCCATGAAAATAAATCTTAGCATTGAATAAAGAAACGTTGCTAAACAAAGATGAAAGAACCGAAAATGGAAAACGTAGAACGAAAACAGAAAACGAGAACCCAAAAAGAAGACTCCCCCACACCAGGAGAAAATCCAGATATTTATATAAAGCTCCTCAACAGATTCGGTGCTCCCCCTTTTCTCCTCGCGTGTCTCTTCCCCATTACCCATCTTGTAACTGCTGAATATGCCCCTCTCTCCAACTCAGCGTAGTTTGTTATAAGTTTGTCTTCCAAAATTGCCCTGAGTAAAGAAGAATCCAAAATAAAGACACAACATTCGACACACGCTCGACAAATCGCTCGAGCACCCTTGGCGGATTTCATACAGAAACTTCACGCTCAACTACCGCTCGACGACTCGCTCGAGCACCCTTGGAGGATTTCGGACAGAAACTTCACACTCAACCACCGCTCGACGACCCCCTCGAGTACCCTTGGAGGATTTCAGACAGAAACTTCACGCTCAACCACCGCTCGACGACCCCCTCGAGTACCCTTGGAGGATTTCAGACAGAAACTTCACGCTTAACCACCGCTCGACAACCCGCTTGAGCACTCTTGGATGCTTTCAGACAGAAACTTCCCGCTCGATCACCGCTCGAGCGAGACACGAAATGACTTGTGGAGGTTGGGCCGGACTGGGCTCCGGTGGGTTTTTGCTTGTGATTAAGGTTGCAAAAGCCCATTAGGGGTAAAAGTGACATTTCACATGCTAAAAATACGTAAACATTTTTTTCAAAGTAATTCCCTTCGTTTAACAACTTACACTCACTTAACCCACTATGTTAAGATAAGAAAGTGACAAAAATGTTTAATTATCACACCCCACAACTGACTTTTTGCTAGTCCCTAGCAAAATAAGTGACTTTGAAACACTTTAAGCTTTTCATCAAAATTTTCAGTCTCAAAATCCTATGCAAGGCATCAAAGCAAGTGAAGATTATAAGCAGTCAAATTCACTTGGACTTTCCCAAAATTCACCAGAGAAACTTGTTAAGTTTTCTAGGAACTCAATCAAAGAAGACATGTATCATTTTGTTGATTATAGAGTGCTATAAGTGTGTGATCAATTTACACTTGTTGATCTTCAAGACTCCTCAAAGCAATACCAGCACAAACAATCTTTTTTTTTTGGCTTCCTAGGGAAAGATCAATCCTATGAATGTGCGTCTACCCATACTTTCACAAGCTTGTTTACCACTAGGTAACCTTTTTTTTTTAAAAAAAAAACCTCACTGCTCCCTAGGGAGAATCAAACCTGTGAATGTGCGCATACCCACACTTTCCCAAATTCGCTTACCACTAGGTAACCCCATTGTTTTTTTTTCGAAATTCGTGGCTTCCTAGGGAGAATCAATTCTATGAATGTGCGCCTACCCACACTTTCACAAGTTTGCCTACCACTAGGTAACCCCACTCTCAATTTTCCAGGGGGAATCAAACCTATGAATGTGCGCCTACCCACTTTCACAAGTTTGCCCTTACCACTAGTCTACCTCAAGGGTGAATTTTTATTCTCTTCCTTTCTTTTTTTTCTTCTCAAACTCTAAGCCATGGTTCATTAGAGTTTCTTCTTACTGAATGGCTGGTCCTTGCTGATCGAATTCTCATAAGATTTCACAAATGGACTGAATGTGTCTAGGCCAAACCAACAATCAACAATATGACAACACATTATCTAATCATGAGCTATAAAAAAAAACTAACAAGCTTCTTTGCTAAATTTCAATTTCACCCATTTGAATGTGATATAGCTCATAATCTCAACTTTCTGATCCCAAGCGCAAAATTTTGACAACTGAAACTTTAAGAATTTAAGAATACTCCCAGAACTTTAAGAACTTAAGAATACTCCCACCCCCAACTTAAAATGAACATTGCCCTCAATGTTTAGAATAAGGAAAGAAATAAGCATATACGAATGGAGGAAAGCAAGAAAGGGAGGTAGAAGAGATTACCTGAGTGGGCTTGAAACGAACAAGAAAAACACAAGTAAACTAGAAAAGGAAAAAAAAAAGAACAAACCAGCAGAACAGAAATTAAGACAACGAGACAGAAAATGACATGGAACAAAAACAAAAAGGAAAACCAAGATAACAGTAAATCTAAATGGCAAGAGGGTACTTGGGCTCTACTAGAGGAACAAAGGTGTCATCGGGAGAGAAATTGGTCAAGAAAGGCTTGAGGCGCTGCCCATTAACTTTAAAACTGTTGTCATTCTGAGGATTAATAATTTCCACAGCGCCATGAGGAAAAACAGTCTTAACAACATAAGGTCCAGTCCATCTCGATCGTAATTTCCCGGGAAATAAATGAAGACGAGAGTTGTATAGCAAAACTTGCTGGTGAGGTTCAAACGTTTTCCTTAGGATGTGCTTGTCATGGAAAATCTTCATCCGCTCTTTAGACAGTTTGGATTTGTCATAGGCATCTCTCCTCAACTCATCCAACTCTGAAATCTGCAGCTTTGTCAAAGAACTGACATCATTAGCAGTAAAATTAAATTGTTTGATGGCCCAATATGCTTTATGTTCAAGTTCAATGGGGAGGTGACATGCTTTGCCATAAACCAAACGGTAAGGAGACATATTAAGAGAGGTTTTAAAAGCTGTCCTTTAAGCCCAAAGTGCATCAGTCAGCCGTAAAGACCAATCTTTCCTATTAGGATTGACAGTTTTCTCCAAAATGTGCTTAATCTCCCTATTAGCTAGTTCAGCTTGACCATTTGTTTGAGGGTGGTATGGGGTTGAGACTTTATGGTGAATACCATATTTCTTCACGAGGGCAGCAAAAGGAGTGTTGCAAAAATGTGTACCATTATCACTAATGATAGCCCTAGGCATGCCAAATCTAGCAAAAATGTTCTCCTTTAAAAATTTAAGCACTACCTTATGGTCATTTGTTTTACATGGAATGACTTCAATCCACTTAGACACATAATCAACAGCAACTAAGATATACAAATAACCAAAGGATGACGGGAAAGACCCCATAAAATCTATTCCCCAACAATCAAAGATTTCAAGCACTAAAACAAGTTGCAAAGGCATCATATGTTTCTTAGTAATTGTCCCTAATTTCTGACATGACTCACAAGTCTTGCAGAAACTATATGCATCCTTAAATATTTGAGGCCAATAAAAATCACATTGTAAAATCTTGGCAACTATTTTTCGTGCAGAAAAATGTCCACCACAAGCCCCATTATGACATCCGGAAAGAATAGCATGAATTTCATCATTTGGTACACACTTCCTAATGATCTGATCAGAGCAATATTTGAACAAGGGTCATCATAGAAGAAGGATTTAACCTCATGCTTGAATCTTTGCATTTTTGGACACTCCAATGGGATGGAGTCCGACCTGTCACCAAGAAATTAACTATGTCAACATACCATGGCACATTAACAACTAATAATAACTGCTCTTCAGGGAAAGAATCAGAGATAGGAGAGGATCACTCAGGTTCTTCAAAAGTGATCATAGACAAGTGATCAGCAACTACATTTTCGACTCCCTTTTTGTCTTTGATTGTGATGTTGAATTCTTGGAGAAGGAGAATCCATCTGATCAGCCTAGGCTTCGCATCCTTCTTAGTTAGCAAATATTTCAGAGCTGCATGATCAGTGAATATTAGAATAGGAGATCCAAGAATATAAGCACGGAATTTCTCTAATGCAAATACTACGGCAAGCAATTCTTTTTCTGTAGTAGAATAATTCTTTTGAGCTGAATTCAAAGTCTTGCTTGCATAGTAAATGACATAAGGAAGTTTATCTCCGCTGTCCAAGAACAGCCCCTAGAGCATAATCACTAGCATCGCACATAATCTCAAAAGCAAGTGACCAATCAGGCGGTTGAATAATTGGAGTGGTTGTTAGCATGGTTTTTAATCGTTCAAATGCTTCTTGACACTCAGATGTCCATACAAAGCTAACATCATGCATTAATAAATGACATAGAGGTTTAGAGATAGAACTAAATTTTTTAATAAACCTCCTATAAAAACCAGCATGACCTAAAAATGACCTAATGTCTTTCACAGTTTTAGGCGCAGGAAGTTTAGAAATCAATTTAATTTTTGCTCTATCCACTTCAATTCCTCTAGATGAGACAATATGACCAAGCACGATGCCTTGTTGAACCATGAACTGACACTTCTCCCAATTGAGCAACAATTGCTTCTCTTCACACCTGGCCAAAACAACTTGCAAATTAGATAGACAACTTTCAAATGAACCACCAAATACCGAAAAATCATCCATGAATACTTCTAAGATGTTCTCAATCATGTCACTAAAAACACTGAGCATGCATCTTTGAAATGTTGCTGGTGCATTGCACAAGCCAAATGACATTCTCCTAAAAGCAAAAGTTCCAAAGGGACAAGTAATTGTAGTCTTTTCTTGGTCCTCTGGTGCTATTTCTAGCTGGTAATATCCTGAGAATCCATCTAAGAAACAATAAAATGCATGTCCAACTACCTTTTCTAAGACTTGATCAAGAAATGGGAGAGGAAAGTGGTTTTTCGTGTGGCTGAGTTAAGCTTCCTATAATCCACACACATCCTCCAACCAGTGGTTATTCGTGTAGGTACTAACTCATTTTTTCATTTTTTACTTTTGTAACTCCAGATTTCTTTGGCACTACCTGAATAGGACTAACCCACTTGCTGTCTGAGATGGGGTAAATAATACCCACATCAAGCATTTTCAGCACCTCATTTTTCACTACCTCTTTCATTGTTGGTTAAGTCTCCTTTGCATTTCCCTAGAGGGTTTGGCTTCCTCCAAATAAATCCTATGGGTACACATTAAGGGACTTATACCTTTAATATCAGTTATGGTCCACCCAATAACCCCTTTATGCTTCATAAGAATTTTTAACATGTCTTCTTGTTCATTAGTTAAGTGAGAAGATATTACCACTGGGAAAGTGCTGTGAGGTCCTAGGAAAACATATTTCAGCTCGGATGATAGAGGTTTGAGATCCAATGTTGGAGTTTGCTCCTCTGAAGGTTTGAGTGATGCTGTCAAGGGTGGAAGTTGCTCAAATTTTAATCTCCAAGGTGCTTCAACTTGCTGACCTATTGAGGAAACATGAGATGAGTCATAAACATTGTCAAATAGGTTTAAATCATCTTCTAAGTCCTCTAAAGAGTCAGTAAATTGAAGATAATATGTAAAATTTTATCTAGGAGATTTTCCAGCAAGTTCACTTAATGTACTTCCTCTACCTCTTGTGGTTGCCTGCAAAGATTGAAAATATTTAGTTCCAAAGTCATATTTCCAAAACTCAACTTTAAAATTCAACTTCTACAGTTTATAAGAGCATTCAAAGTAGCTAGGAAAGGTCTCCCTAAGATCACGGGTGCTTGGAAGGTAGATTTTGTAGTTAATTGCATTTCAAGTACCACAAAATCCACCGGATAGTAGAATTTGTCTACTTGAACTAAAACATCTTCCACAACACCTCTAGGGATCTTAATAGACCTATCAGCCAGCTGCAAAGTAATAGAAGTGGGTTTCAACTCACCCAACCCAAGCTGAACATAAACATTATAAGGCAATAAGTTCACACTTGAACCTAAGTCTAACAATGCTCTACCAATTTTTGAGCTCCTTATCATACAAGCTATGGTAGGGGATCCTGGGTCTTTATATTTGGGAAGTGTGTTGGTTTGGATAATGACACTAACCTGCGCAGTCGAAAAGGCTTTCTTTTGCACATTTAATTTTCTTTTTACCGTACATAAATCCTTTAAGAACTTAGCATAGGTTGGAACTTGTTGAATAACATCTAACAGAGGTATATTAATTCTAACTTGCTTGAAGATTTCAAGGATTTCAGCTTGGTACTTGTCTCTGTGCAAAGGAACTAACCTTTGAGGAAAAGGAGCGGGTATAGTGCTTGAAACTTTCTCAGGTATTAAAGGAGGATCAACATCATTTTCAACAGAGGGTTTAGAGGTTTTACCATTCTTTTCTGCCCCTTGAGCTGGTATGTCAATCACCTTACCACTTCTCAAAGTTGTAATAGCCTTGACTTGTTTAACATTGGAGTTTTCAGCTATAACTTGAGTTTGCTGGTTTTGACCTTGAGGATTTGGCTGAGATTGTGCAGGAAACTTCCCTTTCTCCTGAACACTCAAAGTTGTGGTCAGCCTTGTGATTGAGCTTCTGATATCAGTGAAGGCTTGAGAGTTCTGAGTGTTAATAGTAGTTTGGCTTTGCATAAACTGCTGGAAATTAGTGGCCAGCTGTTGGACAGTGTCTTCAAGGCTCTTTTTCTGAGTTGGAGGTGCATGGTTGGCATATTGAGATGGTCCTGGGCCCCCTGAAACTGGGTATGGTGCATATTGTGAAGGTCCAGCAATGTTGGGTGTTGGTACAACCGCTTGTTCACTCCTCCAACTGAAGTTAGGGTGATTCCTCCACCCCTGGTTGTAGGTATTTGAATAAGGACCTGAAAAAGGTTTAGAAATCATGTTAACCGCATTAGATTGGTCCAAGAGAATTTCCTTAAAAGCTGGGATGGTTGGGCAATCATTAGTTGAATGCCCTTGATCCTCACAAATACTTCAACCCTGAATCATCTTAGGCACATGTTGTACCGAATCTACCTTTTTCATTTCTATGGTTTCTAATTTCTTAGAAATCATAGCTAGCTTAGCATTCAAATCATCTGCCTCCTTTAAATTGTATTTTCCACCCCCCGAGGTGATTCTTGAGTTTTCATTCCTATCATAAACATTAGATATGTCCCATGATTGTGCATTTTCAGCTAGATAATCAAAATACTCAAAAGCTTCCTCAGGTTCTTTGTTGAAAATTTCTCCATTACACATGGATTCCACAGATTGTCTCATTTTGGATTGCAAACCTTCATAGAAAAAGCTAATAACACGCCAATTCTCATAACCATGGTGAGGACATGCATTTAACAAATCTTTAAACCTCTCCCAACATTGATAGAAGGTTTCAACATCTTTTTGAGCAAAGTTCATGATCTCTCTCTTTAAGGCATTAGTTCTCTGCATAGGGAAAAACTTTTTCGAGAACTCGGTTTGCATTTCTTGCCAAGTTCCTATAGATCTAGGCCTTAAAGAGTTCAGCCACGTTTTAGCTTTATCCTTTAAAGAAAAAGGAAATAATTTCAGTCTAATCACTTCCTCAGTGCATGTTTGATCCATGAAAGTTGAACAAACTTCCTCAAATTCTTTTACATGTAAATATGGATTCTCAGCTTCCATGCCATGAAAATGAGGTATTAAAAGTATCATGCCAGGCTTGAAATTGAAAACATTTGCATTCAGAGGTAAAATGATGCAAGGTGTGCTAGTTCTAACAGACTGAAGGTATTCCCTAAGGGTTCTGTTTTGATTGACTACTTCCCTATCAAGATGTTCACGTTCAACCATATTGCTATGAGTGTCAGATGATGATGTGAGTGCAAATGATTCTGTGGATGATGAGGTTAATGATTTTGCCCTAGCAAGTCTAAATGTGCTATCCCTCACCCAACCAGACATACAAACTCAGCAATAACACAAATGAAAGATAACATCAAACAAGGTAAATGAGAGGAAGTGAATATTACCCGAGTTGTGCAGAGGTGCACAACTCTATAAACACCCTCTCAGCAGTCAGCAAAATACTCTGATGACACCAATTTTCCCCGGCAACTGCGCCAAAAACTTGATGTGAATCCAGAAATGACTTATCATAGTAATTTTGACAAACACTTGGGGTACGGGTTAATTAACTTTTGCTTCTCCATGTTCTACCTTCCTTGGAACTACTCCTCTGCCACTAATCCATTCAAGACATTAGTAGAATGAGAATTTGCAAGACTAAGCTTGAGGAAGAGTACCCGATTCTTACTATTCAATATTCTCCAAACAGCAACCAAATTCACATAACATATGTCTAATGAAAATACTTAATTAAATCAAGATTTTGTTGTGCCTAACGTCAACAACAAAACAAGAAATGAATCAAGCTATTCAAAATACATTTCTCTTCAAACACTCGGCTTCCGTAGGTGAAAATTGAACATCCAACATAGGTAATAATCATCATGAAGCCAAAGGAATTTAACCCATAATCCAAGTCTTGAAACCTAGCCAATCATCCTCAAATGCAAAAATACCTCCATGAAAATAAACCTTAGCATTGAATAAAGAAACGTTGCTGAACATAGATGAAAGAACCGAAAATGGAAAACGTAGAACGAAAACAGAAAACAAGAACCCAAAAAGAAGACTCCCCCACATCAGGCGAAAATCCAGATATTTATATAAAGCTCCCCAACAGATTCGGTGCTCCCCCTTTTCTCCTCGCGTGTCTCTTCCCCATTACCCATCTTGTAACTGCTGAATATGCCTCTCTCTCCAACTCAGCGTAGTTTGTTATAATTTTGTCTTCCAAAATTGTCTGAGTAAAGAAGAATCCAAAATAAAGACACAACGTTCGACACACGCTCGACAAATCGCTCAAGCACCCTTGACGGATTTCATACAAAAACTTCACGCTCAACCACCGCTCGACGACCCGCTCAAGCACTCTTGGATGCTTTCAGACAGAAACTTCCCGCTCGAGCGAGACACGGAATGACTTGTGGAGGTTGGGCTGGACTGGGCTCCGGTGGGTTTTTGCCTGTGATTAAGGTTGCAAAAGCCCATTAGGGGTAAAAGTGACATTTCACATGCTAAAAACACTTAAACATTTTTTTCAAAGTAATTCCCTTTGTTTAACAACTTACACACTTAAAACCCACTATGTTAAGGGTAAGAAAATTGATAAAAATGTTTAATTATCATTGCACTCTCTTGGGGTCCAGGCTTTTAAAGACACCTGTCTCCTTTGCGTTGGATTTACCTAGTTCATCACTATGCAAACACGTGTGAGGACTCTGTATTTTCCAAATTATTTTTAAGAAGTTGGAGCATATCAATGCACAAATGTATACGTAAAAAACTTTCTCTTGGTTCGTCATCTTTTGGTGGACCATCCTTTTCTCGTGGAAGGAAAATTGAAGCATCCGAGTTCAAGTCTAATTTTTCTGAATAATAATCCTATGCCTTCCCTTTCCTCGTGAGTAGTACACGTCAAGGGATTAGTTTTATTATTTGCCTAGTTTAATCTGCCTCTGAATCTGGACCAGCTTTATTGTTTTATGAGTATTGGTTTTAACATGAATGACATTAGAGGTTGCATGCTTATGTACTAGTATTCTAATAACAGGTTGCAATATAGGAGAATACAAATTGTTATGGAACTGGTTAAATGTCCTCCTTTGGTTCTTGGAAAAGAATGAGTGAAGTGAACGGAGAATTCTTCAAAAGGCATCATTGTCAGTAGGCCATATGTTATAATAAGTGGAAGCCTAATAATGTATTTCAGCTAAATGTCACTTCTGGTTGATGTAATCTGCACACAGGCGTAGAAACTTTCGCAAGGGTTTGGACTGCTTCAGAGTAGGAATAATCCTTGCCTTGTACCTTCAAAGCAAGTCGGTTTGCTTGCCCTTAATTTAGGAGACAATTTTCTTTCATTAATTGATTATTGATTCTTCGTTTTTTTTCCTGGTCTTGCAATTTTCAGATTAATGGATCTCTAGCACGCAGAGCTATTAAGGATTTGATGGCAAGGGGCTCGATTAGAACGATCTCGGCTCATGCCAGTCAGCAGATTTATGCTAGGGCCACTAAATACCTAATGGATTGCATTTTTTTCTCTGCTAGAAGTCATTGAGAGCTAGTTTTGTTCCAATTTTTCTTAGTTGTTCCATGTTTTGTGGAGAGAATTGTGATCGACATTTGTAATTGACTGCTCAATTTCCTGTCTTGTTGAAACATGTACTTAAAATATTCCTTTTGATGGTTTCTAGTTGGTTGTGCAATCTTAAATGATCTCTGGTTGAGAAATTCCTCATAGATTCGTCCACCAAGTTCTAAATTTTTAGTCAATTTGTTAGTGGTATAAATCAAAACCGGATAACAAGCTACAAACTTACAAGGGGATTGATTTGCTTCATATCCGTTTGTCTTGAGATAATCGACTAAAATGCACCATCATTTGGCTTGAAAAGAAAAAAGATGGAAGACATGGACTGAAAATCAGAGCCGTCTCATAGGGTCTTTGGGTCGACTCAATGTATCCTTGCGTAGAAACCAAAAAGAAAATAATCTAATTGCCGAGAGGAAAAAAAAAGTCGTCGAACATAGAGAAAAAAACCTCATTGATCATATATGAACAAATTAAAAGCTTGAAAAAAACACAGAAGTGGTGACTCAATTGGTCTTGACGTTCAGAAGTGGGTTAGGGACTGAAGGTCTTTGGATCGAACTCTTCGCGATCAAGATTCGTTGTATTTTCGTGGGGTTGTGATGACGGTCTAAATCTTTCTGATTTAGTACTTATAGTTCAATCCAAAACATGCCAAAGTGAGTAGAGAGTTCTTATGATCACGTTCACAGGGGAGCCCCCTTCCATCCTTTCGAAAAAAAAAAAACTAGGAGCTTCAAAGAATCAAAGGAATGCATCTCTTCCGCTATACACACTAGTGACTAGACTGCCAAAAGAGTCAGTTATTTACAAGGCATAAACCAAGTCGGTAACATTTTTATTGCCAAAGAAATAGAAAAACAAAAACAGAAGCCTAACTCAGGTTCTCTTTTGCTCTTAAACATTGTTAGCAATTAACGTTGTGCTATTATATCATTTTGATAGTGCCAACCAAGACGGTGAAATCAGATGGCTTATCGAAAGCAAATGGCAGTACAATGGCCAGACAAGTAGATGGTTGAAGCTAAGATTTCCACATGTGCATGCGGTAAACTAAAGAAATATGAATTGAAAGGATAGTAAAGCTTGCAGACATGAAGACATTAATATCTTTCGCCAAAATCTGCTCTTTGCCTAATTTGAATAATATTGCATTTAAATCAATTGATCAAGTCCAGACAGCTTTCCATTCAACTTATGATTATATCAAATGATAATACACCCGTTGAATAGATTCATCAAAATTGTAAAAAAAGAACAAGAAAGATTATGAACAATTCAAAGTGAAGATGATGTCTCAAACGTATTTGGAAATGCACAGGCGTACCACAAACTAGGAAAATAAAAGGACAAAAAGCTTTAAATAGCTGGTTCAGGTCTTGATTAGCTTGAAACAGATAATCTTTCATCAGTGCCAGCGTATACATGAATCCCCAAAGCAACCAAGATGAAAAGCTCTCCTCTTTTCGAGGGAAGTTCTCTATTTTCTATACAACAGCAAACGGCAAGATCATTGATGGCAAAAGATGATCGGAGAGCATTAAATACAGCATGTTCAAGCACTTGGTTGCATCCTCTTTTATAGCTATCGACATCAAATACATATGCTCCAGGATGTTTCCTGAAACTTCAGACATATAAGGTAGTCTTGAGTGAAGTTAAATATTTTATAGAAGCAGGCAACTTGGAAAGAACAAAAGGTACTTATTTAACAAATATCCACTGACCTTAATTTGGCCCAGCAACAGAAATTAAAATTGTTTTTGCAATTGTTGAGGCGGCTGGTGCACAGTTCTACCAGCAGTGCTGTCTCTTGTAATGTTACCTGAGAAAACGAGTTACCTACTGTCAGATGCATGGCTTAATTGCTTCAACTCCAACATATATGTTATCTATTTACTGCAGGACGTGATTACGTAGTGCAATATTCAAACAATGTTTACTATTTCAGCCTTCAAGAGCAAGTAATAAAGTTTGGGCGGATCTTTATTCTTTTTGTTGAATAGATCTTTGCTTAGAAAAAAAAAATAAAGTTTAGGCGGTAGAGGAATAACCATGTAAAACAATTATTTGGTTATTTTAGTCTCGTTTAAGAGCTGGTTTCACAAATAAAAGACATCCTGTGCTTGAGGAAACAAGACTATAGATCTTAAGATGTATTAGAAATTTCATATCCGTATTTACTCATGCCAGATTTCAACTTGGTAGTACTCTAACTGTCCTTAAGAAAGGAAGATCACTACTATCAAAGTCAAAGCACTTACCAATTACCACTTTGAATTTTTTTAGAAATAGGAGCCATCTCATTCTCAATTGAAGAAGCAATCGATATATCCCTGCAAAACAGCTAGTCAGTCTATAATGCATCTTATAATCACTTTTTTTTGGAGCGAAACTGATAATCACTTACTGTATATATGAACCCCTCACATCTTAAATGAATTGAAGACCTTCTCACCAACTTATTCTCCTCCATATTTGGACTTCACACTTCATATAGACCTAGGGGAATAAGAACCTCAAGCATTGTTGAAAATAAATAACTCACGCAAGTTATCCTTCTTAATAGTCAACAACTTCCAATTTCTAATGAATTAGTGATAAGAACACATGACAATTGGGTTTTACAAAACAAACACAGAGATAAATAAACAAGAAGTTACTTTTACATCAAAATTCATGCTTTAGAAGCAGCAGTAAACCCCAGGAATTAGGTACCTGACATCAAGCGATCGCTAAAATTAGGCAATAACCCTAGCCTATAACAAAAAAAGCTATATAGAACTAAAATGAAACAAAACAGAAGAAAGGGAAATTGCGTCATTATATGTAGCAATTTACAATAGATTTTCCAAATTCAAAGCAAATGAAGCTATTCTGCTTGGTGAGATGTAATTAGATTAAAAATGTGACACTTCACAATTATTTACTACTTGCCCATAATGGTAGCTAGCTCCTGTTTGATTTGACAGATATTTTATCTTACACCATTGTCTATTTTGGTACTCGATTTCCTTGTGGTTTTCAGCAAAAGAATAAAAGACTGCAAAACTAAAAATGTCTAAAATGAAAAGAAACAATTCAAAGAAGCTGGATTGGTAGTTGATTCTATAGACATGAAGAAGAATACCAATGAAACTTTAGAACAAGGGCTTATCAAACTAGTTTGAGTCATACAATCACTGCAAGTCGTATGCCAGTCTCGACCAATTTTCATGGCCATTTTTTCCCCAAATGAGAAACGATGGTATAAGAATCTTTTTGAATCCTATGTTTCTGTTAATAAAACTCACCAATTTCAAGATAGAATTCAATGTCATTTTCATGTCTTTAACTTTCCAAAAATGAGGCAACAACTTCTTGTAAGAAATAACTGACAAAACAGAAAATAGACAAATCTTGGGGGAGAAATGTAAACAGAAAATTCTCATAGTTTGTGCATAAAATAGGATTAAGGGACAACAATCAACTCATCAAGCAAAGAAGTTGTGGACTATATTGTTCTGAAAAGTAGAGAGAAACACGAATCATAATATTGATGAAAAAAACTAGGACCTAAAACCAACACATCATTTAACCATGAGTTATAGGAAAATCAGGAATTTTCGTGAATTGCCAATTCACAACAATTCACAAAGACAAAGTTGTACCACAAGTGAGGCTCAGGAGTTACAAGAAGCCTTGCAACTTTCCTCCTGGGCAGCCAATCTCGTTCCTATCTCAGGAAAAAAGGATTATCAACAGACGGTTACCATGTTATTCGAACCCAATAAGTTGAACCAAAAAGAAAATCAGAACTAAGTCTGCCACTCTGTAGAGCTCCGAGACAACAAAGTGGCTTAGAAGTTAAGAAAAATGGAATTTCACTCTTCCGACGACCAAACAAGACCAAAACTGACAGAGAAGAGAGGAATACCTTTCCATTCTCCGCGGATTTTATAAACCGTGTAGTGCTAGTTGTACTTGCATCCAATTGCTTCTGACAAATGCTTAGCTATTTCTCGGGTCCTCGATCTTCTTCCTCGACAACGACGCGGTTAATTTGGCCCTCTCCTTCACCGCCTCTGTAACGTTCTTGAGGTAGGGAATCGTTGGCCCTTTCCATCTTCTCTGCCAATTGGGAACTTAGACGCGGTTCTCCAATGTTCTCAGATTCCATGGCCTCGTAGCCTCTGCCACCGGAGTCAAATCCTCAGTCCTCATCTCAAATTTCATCTTCCTCTGCCTTTTCTCCCACCGAAGTCCGAAGTCAATAAAGGAAGGGTTCTGTAGGCAATAAAAATTATTTGAATAAGAAAAGAGATAATCACATAACATAAGAGTTGTAGGAATCATTAAAGAGGAATGATGTGTTTGTGTTTCTCTTCTACTTTAATACATTTTAAAGTTGTAGGAATTCTTAAAATTATTAAATGGCAACCTAAAATAAATACCTCAACTACCAGATTTTTATCTGTGGGATGTGAGAAATCTTGGGCCAATCAACACCTGTCTCTCTCTTGCATCTTTCTTTTAAGATGGGGGAACAATGCCAAATATAAAGCCGTTGCAAAGATGTTAGCCCACGCATCCCTTCGGGTAGTGATGTCAAACTCTCGCATCTCCAAATTTCCAAATCTACAAGTGACGTGCAGTTGTCGATCCACCCTGGCAGAGTTTCAAGATCCTCAATGAAGTGTAATGATAGGTACTTCAACTTTGAGAGAGGAGTGGGTGAGGCGACACGTGTACTTGGAAAGGTTGGCATGAAAGTCACCAACAACAATGCAACCAGATTCGTTAGAGACAGTAGCCAACTTGGAAATATCCCGCCTCTGTAGCCAAAGATAAAAAGAGATTTAAGATTTGGGTGGGGTTGTAAGCCTTCTAATTCCTCGATCAAAACATCTTCAGTACTGGAGTCGGAAACATCGGATTCATAAGTCCACTCCAATTTCAACTCGCGAAGATGTTTTTTCTCTTTCAAGTTTGCAGCCTTGCATTGTAACACAACATCCTTCCCATGTCTCCCAATTTTGATTACTAGCTTTCCTCTCAAGCTATTCAGTTTGTTCAATTCACTTAGATCGGCACAATCCTCAGAGACCGAACCAGATGAGATCACAAATTGTGATAATGTTTGGAGATTAGTCAATTCCCCCAATCCACGTGGCATGTATCTCAATTTCCTACATTCATCAATCTCAAGATGCCTGAGATTGACTAGTTTTTTTATATCTCTTGGCAATTCTTCAAGCAACGTACATGAGAGTCTTAGTGTTTGCAAATTTTGCAAACTAGTAATAGAATCAGGAAGCTTGATGATACTACTAAGAGAAAGATCAAGATATCTTAGATGCTTCAGCTTATTACCAATAGAAGTAGGCACAAATTCAAGCTCTAAATCTCTTAGATCCAATGCGCGCAATAATTGAAAACTTGAAAAAATTGCATCGCAAGTTGACTCAGTCAGTCTCGGACCTCTATTTGGCAAAAGAAGTGTTCGGATCCTTGTAGACGTAGACAACGAAGTCGTAACAATAGGGTAAAAGTCTATTGATGCATGCCGACTTTTCTCATCAATAGAGCCAATAGAGTCTGTGGTGGTGATCAAGGATCCTGCCATTGATGTAGCAAGATCATGCATGAGATCATGCATTTTGCAACTAAATACGTCACCATACACATCGACTTCAGCTTCTTGGAAGAAGGATCTCCAAAGCAAATGCATAAAGTAGTCATGGCCAACATCTTCGAGCACCTGATGTTGATTTGATACTGTGATAAACCCTTGTGCCATCCAAAGGTGAATCAATGTTGATTTATAAATTTTGTAGTCCTTTGGAAATAAACTACAATAAGCAAAACATTGCTTCAAATGTGATGGAAGCTTATCATAACTCAACTTAAGGGTCGGTAAGATGTCTTCTTCATTTTGAGATATTCTTGAGAGCTCGATGGTCATGAAAGACAACCACTCCGTCTCTGGATTCTTAAAATACAAGAATCCTCCTATAGTCCTTATAGCAAGAGGGACACCGACACACTTGGCTACTATCTTCTTCCCAATTTCCACAATTCCAGTATCTTCCGGCGCTTTTCCTTCATCAAATGCCATCTTCTTAAATAAGGACCATGATTCTTGTTTGCCTAAACCCTTTAAGAGATATGGTTCAATAGTTTTGGAGATCCTTGCGACCTTTTCACTACGTGTAGTTAACAATACTCGACTACCTCTTGCACCATCCATTAACAATGGTTTGAACTTGCACCATTTTTCCCTATCCTCGTTCCACACATCATCCAAAACGAGTAAGTATTTCTTTCTATCAATTAGGTTTTTAAGAGACTTTGTCAATGCCTCCATGCCAACATCTTCTTGCTTATTCCCAGTCACGGATTTTATGATATTTTTGACGAGTATTTTAATGTCGAAGATATCAGAGACACACACCCACATTTTTAGCTCAAAATGTTGTTGCACTTCTTGATTATTGAATACGAGTTGAGCTAGCGCAGTTTTTCCTAATCCTCCGATGCCAACAATCGGAAGGATTGAAATGTTGTCCCCAACATTAGAGTCCAACAGAAGTGCTATAACTGCCTTCTTATCCTCATCTCTACCGATAACATCTTCCTCGAGCACAAAAGAATAACTATCACCCCTCTTCTTATTCTCGATTCCTATCTTTATAGGGTGTCTCTCTAAGTGAAATTTCTTATATGCTGCAATGGCATCTATTAACCTCTCTCTAATGTCCTTCATCTTATGGCCAATATGAGTGGGATGTTGAGGTACCTGGTTTGATTTGGAGAAGACGTTCCATTCCTTTTTCTTCTTCCTATCTCCCTGGTTTGATTTGCAGCTGAAGTTCCATACCTTTTTCTTCTTCTTATCTTCTTCCGGCAGAGCTTCACTGGAGACGTCATCCAGTAAATCTTCAGCCTCATACATAGGATTTTTTAGCTTGTCAAGCCAAAGTCTGACTTCCGGCTTCCTATCCTGCTGCTCCTCTGCATCCAGAAGCACGACCTTCACGGTTGAGACCGTGTCCTTGAGTTTTTCAAGCTCACCTTGGACACACCATAGCTGTACGATCTCTCTGACAGCTAGGGAGTCCAAACTTGCAATGATTCCTTCGGCAACACTGGAAAGAATAATAGTTTCTTCCATTTCGTGATGGTGGGAGAATGAATGGTAAAGAGAGCTCTTGAAGTAGATAAAAGGGTAGAATGATTGTTGTGAATTGGAAGGATGGGCGTCGCATATATATAATTTTATGCCTTCGTGGTAACAAAGTCGACGAGAGCGAGTAATTGTGTGGGCCACCTCAGAAAAGTTGTATGAGAAAACAAAGGAAAAAAGCAGAAGTGGAGAGAGGACAGGAGATAAAAGGCAATGCAGATTAGTTTGCTTGATGACTACCAGGACCTATAGTCCGGTAATTACTGATTTGTATGGAATGGAGGAAAGCGCGAGGAAGGACGCAAGAGACTATAATTTCAATATAGGCGATTCCACTTGGGCTTAGCCCATGGCCTACCACTTCAGCTTCGTCCAATAATCCCACCCTCTTTATTAACACGAGTATCCAAGTGATCATTTTACATGCATTTATGGATGATACTGCAAAATCAGCTCAATGAGGATCTTTTAGGTCTTGACTGCCACCGCACTTAAGGGCTAAGACCCATACTGTTTTTATCCCCCCCCTCCTAAAACAGATGTAAACAGCCCAGAATCCAAGGTATGAATGCTATTATGCCACTCACAATCTTGGCCTACTACTACTATTAACAATTGTAAGCACCACTTTTGTTTTTTTGTTTTTTTAAAAGGATAATTGTTGCAGTAATCTTTGCCTTTACCGTATCTCTCTCTTCTCACAAAGTAATCTTTTCACTTCACTGAATTGTTGTGTCCTCTTACGTATATATAATGTAAATAAATATAAAAACAATTACTCCTCCAACCTTTTGTGTTTTGTCGTGTTTTCGTCGGTTTGGGTCTGTCCCTCTGTTTAGGGCTTGTTGTTGGTTTTGGTCCGTGGTCGTCTGTCCGCCCCTTCCGTGGGCTTATCCAAGTCCTTGTGGCTCTCTTCCGACCCTTTGTTGGGTCTCGCTACGCGTCGTTTGTGGCACTTTACCGGCTTGTCCAGGTCTTAGTAGCTATGCCTACTATGTCCGGCCATCACTCTTTCTGCCCTACATGGAGTTCATAGTGGTTCCTCTGATCCGTCCGAGGGTCTCGCTAGTTTGTCTGTCTTGTTGTCCGTCTTGTTATTTTGTTGTGTTCGTTTTGTCTGTCCTGTTAGTAGTCGTTTCTAGTTTTTAATCTATTGGTTGTTTTTTCGAGAAAAAGAAAAAGAATCAAATGGTCCCAAAGACTATAAGAACCAATTATATTGTGTCTTCTTTTAAGCTATGGAAAAATTACCCTTCAACACCTACCTACTCATGTTCTGTGCGCTTTAAAAAAATAGAAACAAAAATATTTATGGCAACCACATCCCAGAAATGACTCATGTGTATGGATTTATAGGTAATTTGACTTAAGATAGTGGGAGGGCACAATTAACGGAAGCTCAAAAGAGGAAGCAAGAAATAATAAAAAGCAATACCTCTTGGCCCACCACTCTGGATTGATCCAATTAATCCAATTTTTACCCAAAACGAATGACACGAACGTACTCTCAATGTCTCAATGGGTTTGGAGTTGAAGAAAAATTGAGAACCCAATTAGGTTTTGGACATTTACTTGTTATACGTTTTTTTTTTCCTTTTACTTTTTACCGATCCTTCTGTTTTTCATTTTCAATGCAACCTTCATTGTCAATACAACGCGTTTCATGTAAATATAGCTTCTACACAACTTTTTCGTAAAATCGACGAAGTTCCGAACTTCAAACTAAATTTTTAAACAACTTTTGGTGCACGTACAGAGCACGATATTCAAGCCCAAAATCCATTTGGTCCGTTTATTCCTTAGCACTCTTCTTAGCTTTAGAGAGCCATTCGTCATTCCTGTACGTCTCTCTCTATGTGTTTCTCTCTCTTGTCTCTTTACTCTCGCGGTGTGTCTCTCTCTCTTGTCTCTTCACTTCTACTGCGAAGCAACCCTCTCTCCTCTCAACTATCAGTACATCATGTTTGTTTGTGATTTTAGTCCTCGGCCAGCCTACTTTTCCTTGGGGATGTTTGTTTGCCAAAATTTTGGGGAATATTCCCGAAATTTTGGGAATCTTTACTTTATTGAGATTTATTGGGGTTTGTAAAAAGTGAAGTGTGTAGGTGTAAAATTTAAAAATTTTGGAGTTTGTTTGGTTTGTCCGATTTGTTGAGACCCCAAATATTTGGGGTCTCAAACATGCCCTTTGTCTCTTATCCCCACCGTTGAATAGTGACTAACATTAGAATCGATATGTGGTATCATAGAAGATAAGATCCAGTTATCTAGCAACCTCACATTCTCACATTCTAGTTTGCGATATCAAAGAGGATAAGATTCAGTTATCCAGCAACCACACATTCTAGTTTGCAATATCAAAGAGGATAAGATCCAGTTATTCAGCAACCTCCTTAAGTGATGTGTTGCGATCAAAATGGTCCCAAAGACTATAACACTCAATTATTGACTCTGCCCCTGGTTCTTCCCAAATGATGGAAAGTCTACACTTCAACACCCTCCACTACTATTTTATTGAAGGGTAAATTGCGAAGCAGTATTAATTTTAATTTAAGATGAGCAAAACACGAATGAATTAGTTGAAGATGAGATAATATAATTTTCTTCAAAAATAATTCTTCCATATGCATTTATTGGTGATGGGCTTCGCTTGCTGAGTGATGGCCTACGCTGAAGCAACAAGATGGAATATGGCAGGGGCCAGGGAGTAGGCTAGAGACGAGAATTTCAGTAGAGGCGGAACCTCTTAGGCTATGCGTTGCAACTAGAAACTTGGACAATCTTCTGTAAAGTCAACTACGTACCACATAATCCAGCAAAATCTGCTCAGTAAGGTATTTGGACAGCTATCTCTGGATGACATTTCCCAGTTACCAGCGTCTTAAGAAAAAAAAAGTCAGTAAAAACTAATACTACTACCTTATTAAACAAAAAATATGATGTTTACTTAGTGACACTAGACTCCAATGATATTGAATTGGGTTGTTTAGGGGAATCAGAATTTTCCGGTTCTTTCGTCACGGGTACCGAAAAAGGCTAAAATTATCAGTGCATTTTAAAGAGGAATTCCCGTGCCGTGTTTGTGTTTCTCTTCTACGTTAATTGTGAGAGCATGCAATTTAAAGTCGTAGGAATTATTAAAATTAATTGGCAAGCTAAAATAAATACCTCAACCAGTCCATGTATAAATCTGGGATGTGAGAAATCTTGGCCAATCAACGCCGGTCTCTCTCTTGTATCTTTTTAATAAGATGGGGGAACATTCCTTAATCTGAAGCCGTTGCAAAGATCTTAGCCCACGCATCCTTTCGGGTAGTAATGTCAATCTCGGGCAGTCAAAGATTTAGAACTAAAGAACAAATTATGCCCCAAATATTTCTCAAAAAAATAGGAGTAGACTAATATTTGTGGGTAGGGGTTGTAATCTAATCTAACTCTTTTTTTTTCTTCTTCTTCTAGGGATATGTAATTTCATTTCACATAATAAACAATAAATAGTAGAATAAATAGGACAAGCACAACATATATATATGCGAATTTGATTATTGTTCTAAGCATTATTATACTAAGCATGCTGAGCGACGATTGAAATTTAAAACTTTAAAATTCAAAGGTCCATGTCACCCCACATCAATTAAAATATTTTAAATGATGTTTTTAACCATAACCTTCGGATCTCCAACTTTTAATCTCAGTCATTGCTCAGCATGCTCAGCATAGTAACTGAACTCATATATATGCCCCCATGAGTCAGCACTTGTGTGCTTGTGTACGCACATAAACTGATCTTCATCCAAAATAAATCAATTATAGTACCTAACAATCGTCAGGGCTTTTATTAACTTGTGATCAAATCTCATTTCCACCGCATTCGTTATATAGAGAGGGAACTCGAGGTCTGACGATTGTTAGGTCAACGACACTGTTACACCTATAGGGCGGTACCGAGATCCGAGAAACCAGTCCAGGTAGGGGGGAATTGGAATTTTCCGATTCTCTCGAACAACCCTATTTGCAGTTATCTTTTCTTTGTTTATTTCGGTAGATTTGGAGATTCATTTTATTTTCATTGATTCCAATATCAAAATTATATTTGAAAACCAAGATGATGTGTCAGAAAGAATAAAGAGAAAGAAAAAAGAAACATGATTGATTTCGCAATTGAGTGGAGAACAACCATAATATCCAAGTTTTTAACCTAAATTCAACAGGACAACACACCACAATCTTCTTTCAAGAAATATACACAAAACAAGAACAAGAACCATAAATAATGCAACACACCAATATATCAGAGAAGCCATTTTTTTGGACTGTATGGCTGCATCATTCCTGAAAAGCAGGGCATAAACAACCCTCTATGAGAAGTTAAGAACCCATCCTTGTTCTAGAGAATTTCTTGCCGTGTTTATCAAAAGAAGATCAACATTTGATCGCCAGCATCCAGATCTCAAATCGCCACCCTGCAGTCAGAAACCATAGAAATTTCAGAACCCATTAGTTTTCATTCAAGGAGACTAAAGGATAGAGCGCTCTATTAATTTTTCCTCATTCACAGAACGCAGACAACCCAAAGATTGTCCATTTCTTATTAGAAACAGAGGAAAACCCTGAAAAACAGAGGCTGCATATAGAAAATTAAACCTAAAGAGAATCACAATCCAAGGGGAAATATAGTGTGTCACTGCTAAATTCGTTTATATGGTTACATGCAGTTCATTTAAAATAATCAATATTTTCAAAAATTAATTTTAAATTCCCCTAAAGGTTGCACAGTCAAATAGTACTGAAGTTTGTAATTTTGAGAATCAACTAAGATAATTTATATCAACGACAACAAGCGTGAATTCTTAAAAGCTATCTATTGGGATATATGAAAGATTTTTCATAAATGCTTATTCATGTGAATGTGATATAGCTTTGTTAACAAAATTTTGACCAAGAAAATAAGTAGATAAATCCATATTTTATTTCTAAATACCAAAATTACTATTATTTTTTTATTGAAAAAAAGATTATTAGTACTTGACAATATCATAATCAAAATCCAAGAATTGGTTGGTTGGACTTTTATTTTGACCACTAATATTTATTTTCAAAACTAGGATTTTTATTTCGAACTTCAAAATTAATGTCCCATTAATGTTGGATGAAATAGTTGAAATTCTGAAAATGAACATCAATGGTTGACTAAGTAGTTAAGGTCCGGGACTTAGGAATTTGCTTTGTAAAGTTTTAAATTCAAATCCAAAGTGCTATCAACCTTTTAGGACTAACTCCATTACGTAATTAAATAATTGGGGAAAATACATTTTTCACTTACGAACTACTATAGGTTTTACACTTTGCATCATAAAGTATCAGTTTTGACACATTGCACTATCTAACTACCAATTTTATATGCATTGCACCATTTGTTAAATTTTTAGTTTAAAATGACAATAATATCTTTAACCTATTTTGCATATATTGAAGATATTATTGTAAATTCATTAATTTTTCAAGGGTATTATTGTCAGATGAAGGGTGCAAATTGTTTAATATTAGTAGTTAAAAGGTGTAATGTGTTAAAATGAGTAGTTTAGGGTGTAAAATGTCTAACATTCATAGTTGGAGGGTGCAATGTGTCAAATCTGGTAGTTTATGTTACAATGTGTCATGGACCTGGTAGTTAATGGGTGAAAAATGTATTTATCCATAAATAATTTGTGTGAGCAGCATTGTAACATAAACTACCAGATTATTAGGCTTATCTGGTAGTTTATGTTACAATGTGTCAGAGGTTGCATGCTTATGTACTAGTATTCTAATAAGAGGTTGCAATATAGGAGAATAAAAATTGTTATGGAATTGGTTAAATGTCCTCCTTTGGTTCTTGGAAAAGAATGAGTGAAGTGATTGGAGAATTCTTCAAAAAGCATCATTGTCAGTAGGCCATATGTTATAATAAGTGGAAGCCTAATAATGTATTTCAGCTAAATGTCACTTCTGGTTGATGTAATCTGCACACAGGCGTAGAAACTTTCGCAATGGTTTGAACTACTTCAGAGCAGGCATAATCCTTGCCTTGTACCTTCAAAGCAAGTCGGTTTACTTACCCCTAATTTAGGGGACAATTTTCTCTCATTAATTGATTATTGATTCTTCGTTTTTTTTCCTGGTCTTGCAATTTGCAGATTAATGGATCTCTAGCACGCAGAGCTATTAAGTATTTGATGGCATAAACCAAGACAGTAACATTTTTCTTGCCAAAGGAATAGAAAAACAAAAACAAAAGCCAAACTCAGGTTGTCTCTCTTTTGCTCTTAAACATTGTTAGTAATTAACGTTGTGCTCTTATATCCATTTGATAGTGCCAACCAAGACGGTGAAATCAGATGCTTATCGAAAGCAAATGGCAGTACAGTGGCCAGGCAAGTAGATGGTTGAAGCTAAGATTTCCACATGTACATGCAATCAACTAAAGAAATATGAATTGAAAGGATCAGTAAAGCTTGCGTACATGAAGACATTAATATCTTTCACCAAAATCTGCTCTTTGCCTAATTTGAATAATATTGCATTTAAATCAATAGATCAAGTCCAGACAGCTTTCCATTCAACTTAAGATTATATCAAGCGATAATACACCCTGCTGAATGGATTCATCAAAATTGCAAAAAACGAAAAGAAAAAAAAAAGATTATGAACAATTCAAAGTGAAGATGTCTCAAAAGGTATTTTGAAATGCACAGGCGCACCACAAACTAGGAAAAAGAAAAGGACAAAATGCTTTAAATAGCGGTTTCAGGTCTTGATTAGCGTGAAAGCAGATAAAGCCCCCAGCAGGCAATAGCTATGATTCCGTCTAGAAGAAACTGAACCCCAGATATCATTTGGCATTTCGGTCATTTCTTCGTCAGTACTAGCGTATACTAGATAGAAGAATTCCTCTCCTCTTTTCGCGGGAAGTTCTCTATTTTCTATAAAACAGCAAACTGCAAGATCATTGATGACAAATGATGATACTTTGGAGAGCATTAATACAACATGTTCAAACACTTTCATTCCATCCTCTTTCATAGCTATCCACGTCAAACACATATGCTCCAGGATGTCTCCTGAAACTTTCGACATATGAGGTAGTCATGAGTGAAGTTAAATATTTTATAGAAGAAGAAATTTGGAAAGAACCAAAGGTACTTATTTAACAAATATCCACTGACCTTAATTTGGCCCTGCAACAGAAATTAAAATTGTTTTTGCAATTGTTGAGGCGGTTGGCTCATAGTTCTACCAGCAGTGCTGTCTCTTTTCATGTTGCCTGAGAAAACGAGTTACCTACTGCATGTCAGATGCACGGTTTAATTGCTTCAACTCCAACAGATATGTTATCTATTTACTGCATGATGTGATTGCGTAGTTAAAGCAACATCCAAACAATGTTACTACATTAGCCTTCCGGAGGAAGTAATAAAGTTTGGGCGTAAGAGGAATAACTGTGTAAAACAATTATTTGGTTATTTTAGGCTCGTTCAAGAGCTGGTTTCACAAGTAAAAAGACATCCCGTGCTTCTTAAGATGTATAAGAAATTTCATATCTGCAATTGTTCATACCGGATTACAACTTGGTAGTGCTCTTAACTGTCCTTAATAAAGGAAGATCACTACTACGGTCTTGTAGTCAAAGCACTTAACCAAATACAAAGTTGAAAGCTTTTAGACATAGGAGCCACCTTTATTCTCAATTGAAGAAGCAATGGATATATCCCTACAAAACAGCTAGTCAGTCTCTAATGCATCTTGCAACTGATAATCACTTTTTTTTTGGAGCAAAACTGATAATCACTTACTGTATATATGAATTGAAGGCCTTCTCACCAACTTATTCCCCTCCATATTTGGACTTCACACTCCATATAGACCTACAAAAATAAGAACCTCAAGCATTGTTGAAAATAATTAACTCACACAAGTTATCCTTCTTAACAGTAGACAACTTACAATTTCTAATGTATTAGGGATAAAAACACTTGGCAATTGGGTTTTATAAAACAAATATAAAGAGATAAATAAACAAGAAGTTACTTTTGCATCAAAATTCATGCTTTAGAAGCAGCAGTAAACCCCAGGAATTAGGCACCTGACATCAAGCAATCGTTGAAATTAGGTAATACCCCTAGCCCGTAACAGAAAAAAGCTACATAGAACAAAGGAAAATTGCGTCATTATATGTAGCAATTTACAGTAGATTTTCGAAATTTAAAGGAAATGAAGCTTTTTTGCTTGGTGAGATGTAATTAGATAAGAAATGTGATAATTCACAATTGCTCGCTACTTGCCCATAATGGTAGCTCCTGTTTGATTTGACAAACATTTTATCTTACACCAATCAAAGACTGCAAAACTAACACTGCCTGAAATGAAAAGAAACAATTCAAAAAAAACTGGATTGGTAGTTGATTCTATACACATGAAGCATACCTATGAAACTTCAGAACAAGGGCTTTTGAGTCATAACAATCTCTGCAAGTCGTATGCCAATCTTGATCAATTTCTAAGGGCATTTTTTCCCCAAATGAGAATCGAGGTTATAGGAATCTTTTTGAATCCTATGTTTATGTTTCTGTTAATAAACAACACCAATTTCGAGTCAGAATTCAATGTCATTTACCATGTCTTTAGCTATCCAAAAAAGAGACAACAACTTCTTGTAAGAAATAGGTGACAAAACAGAAAATAGACAATCTTGAGGGAGATATGTGAACAGAAAATTCTCATAGTTTGTGCATAAAATAGGATTAACGGACAACAATCAACTCATCAAGCAAAAAAGTTGTGGACTATATTATTAAGTAGAGGGAAACACGAATGCTATTGATGAAAAAAACTAGGACCTAAAACCAACAAAGCATTAGCCACAAGTTACAGGAAAATCAGGAATTTTCTTGAATTGCCAATTCACAAAGACGAAGTTGTACCACTAGTGAGGCTCAGGATTTACAAGAAGCCTTGCAGCTTTCCTCCTGGGCAGCCACTCTCGTTCCTATCTCAGGAAGAAAGAATTATCAACAGACGGTTACCATGTTATAAGAACCCGATAATTTGAACCAAAAAGAAATCAGAACTAAGTCCGCCACTCAGTAGAGCTCCAAGACAACTTAGTGGCTTAGAAGTTAAGAAAAATGGAATTTCACTCTCTTCCGACGACCAAACAAGACCAAAACTGACAGAGGAGAGGAATACCTTTCCATTCTCCGCGGATTTCGAAACCATCTGGGAATCAACCGTATGCTCCGAGACCAACACACCGGGACAGTGACTACACGAAAATCAGATACCAAAAACACAGATGAATTCCCACAAGTGCAACGAGGCAATACCATCAAAGAAGCAAAGAGAAGAAACAAGAACAACTTTTTTTTTAGAGTTTAGGGATAGTTGTACTTGCATCCAATTACTTCTGAAGAATACTGAGCCGGTTCTCGGGTCCTCTATTTTCTTCCTCGACAACGACGCGGTTAATTTGGCCCTCTGTAACGTTCTTCAGCTAGGAAATTGTTGACCCTTTCCACCGTCTTTGCCAATGGGAAACTTAGACGCGGTTCCCCTTGTTCTCAGATTCCATGGCCTCTTAGCCTCTGCCACCAGAGTCAATTTCTCTGCCTCTTTTCCCACCTCTGTACTATTTCAGCTTTATAAAGGAAGGGTTCTGTAAGCAATAAAAATTATTTGAATGAGAAAAAAGATAAATCACATAAGAGTTGTAGGAATGATTAAAGAGGAATCCCCGTGTCGTGTTTCTCTTCTGCTTTAATTGTGAAAGTCTGCGTTTCAAAGTTGTAGGAATTATTAAAATTAAATGGCAAAGCAAAAACAAATACCTCAACGGATGTCTAAATCTGGGATGTGAGAAATCTTGGGCCAATCAACACCTGTCTCTCTCTTGCATCTTTTTAATAAGATGGGGGAACAACCACATATGCGAAGCCGTTGCAAAGATGTTAGCCCACGCATCCCTTCTGGTATCGAAATCGGGCCTCCACTAATTTCCAAATTTACAAGTGACGTGCAGTTGCCGATCCACTCTGGTATGACCCTGAAGTTATCACATCGATAAATGAAGAGGTTTTGTAGAGTGGAAACATGTTGCAGCCCCAACGGGAGAGACACCAACTTCGGAAGACTATCGAACTTAAGAGAGAGGAGGTTCTTCAAGCCTTGCCATTGCATCCCATCCTCGCCATTGCATACATCAAGCGCATAACAACTATTTATATTCAAAGACTCAAGAGTAGTAAGGTTCCGCAGCCACTCCAGAGTTTTAAGATCCCCATTGCTGTCTAATGTTAGGCGCTTCAACTTTGAGAGAGGAGTGATTGAGGCGACAATTGTACTTGAGGAGGCTATTGCTGTGGGAGTAGACCTTTCTGCTTTTACCACCTTATTCATCATCATTGTCTGTTGCAACGGCTTCGAGCTGACGTTCCACAGTACTAATTCTCCTTCAACAATTGGAAAGGTTGGCATGGAAGTCAACATAGGGCATTTATAGATTTTCAATGTTGAAAGGCGAGGAAATGAAAGGAGTAAATGAGGATCCATCAGCAATGTTTCTGTATTCAATTCAAGGGACACATTGCCATCACCGCTATTTGATATGTACTTTAGAGCGGGCAAGTTATCTAGATAAACAGATTTAAGAGAAGGTAGTTGACTCATTGGTGGAAGGTATTGGAGTTTCTCACAGCCACGTAACGACAATTGAACAAGATTCGTTAGTGACAATAGCCAACTTGGAAATTTCCCGCCTCTGTAATTCCAGATAGAAAGAGATTTAAGATTTGGGTGGGGTTGTAAGCCTTCTAATTCCTCGACCAAAACATCTTCAGTACTGGAATCGGAAACATCGGATTTGTAAGTCCACTCTAATTTCAACTCGCGAAGATGTTTTTTCTCTTTCAAGTTTGCAGCCTTGCATTGTAACGCAACATCCTTCCCATGTCTCCCAATTTTGATTACTAGCTTTTCCCTCAAGTTATTCAGTCTGTTCAATTCACTAAGATCGCCACAATCCTCAAAGATCGAACCGGATGGGATCACAAATTGTGATAATGTTTGGAGATTAGTCAATTCCCCCAATCCACGTGGCATGTATCTCAATCGCATACATCCATCGATCTCAAGATGCCTGAGATTGACTAGTTTTTTTATATCTCTTGGCAATTCTTCAAGCCTAGCACAATGGGAGAGTTTTAGTGTTTGCAAATTTTGCAAACTAGTAATAGAATCATGAAGCTTAATAATTCTACTACCAGAAAGATCAACATATCTTAGATGCTTCAGCTTATAACCGATAGAAGTGGGCACAAAGTCAAGCTTTAAAGGAGTTAGATCCAATGCACGCAATGATTGAAAACTTGGAAAAATTGCATCGCAAGTTGACTCAGTCACAGTACCCCAATCTCCACGTACCAAATGAAGTGTTCGGATCCTTGTAGAAGTAGACAACGAATTCGTAACACTAGGGCAAGAGTCCATTGATGCATGACGAATTTTCTCATCAATAGATTCAATAGAGTCTAAGGTGGTGATCAAGGATCCTGCCACCGATTTAGCAAGATCATGCATGAGATCATGCATTTTGCAACGAATAACGTCACTATACTCATCTACTTCAGCTTCTTGGAAGAAGGATCTCCAAAGCAAATGCATAAAGTAGTCATGGCCAACATCTTCGAGCTGTCCATGTTGATTTGATACTGAGATAAACCCTTGTGCCATCCAAAGGTAAATCAATGTTGATTTCTCGAATTTGTAGTTCTTTGGAAATAAACTACAATAAGCAAAACATTGCTTCAAATGTGATGGAAGCTTATCATAACTCAACTTAAGGGTTGGTAAGATGTCGTCTTCATTTTGAGATATTCTTGAAAGCTCGATGGTCATGAAAGACAACCACTCCGTCTCTAGATTCTTAAAATACAACAATCCTCCTATAGTTCCTATAGCGAGAGGGACACCGACACACTTCGCTACGATCTCCATCCCAATTGACACAATTCTAGTATCTTCCGGCTCTTTTCCTTCCTCAAATGCTATCTTCTTAAATAAGGACCATGATTCTTCTTTGCCTAACCCCTTTAAGTGATACGATTCAATAGTTTTGGAGATCCTTGCTACCTTTTCACTACGTGTAGTTAACAATACTCGACTACCTCTTGCACCACCCATTAACAATGCTTTAAAACTAGACCATTTTTGCTTATCCTCGTTCCACACATCATCCAACACGAGTAAGTATTTCTTTCTATCAATTTCTTTTGTAAGAGACTGTGTCAATGCCTCCATGCCAACATCTTCTAGGTTTTCCCGGTTTTCCCTAGGAACGGATTTTAAGATATTTTTGACGAGTATTTTAACGTCGAAGGGATCAGATACACATACCCACACTTTTAGCTCAAAATGTTGTTTCACTTTTTGATCATTGAATACGAGTTGAGCTAGCGCAGTCTTTCCTAATCCTCCGATGCCAACAATCGGAAGGATTGAAACGTTGTCCCCAACATTAGAGTCCAACAGAAGTGCTATAACTGCCTTCTTATCCTCATCTCTACCGATAACATCTTCCTCGAGCACAAAAGAATAACTATCACCCCTCTTCTTATTCTCGATTCCTATCTTTATAGGGTGTCTCTCTAAGTGAAATTTCTTATATGCTGCAATGGCATCTATTAACCTCTCTCCAATGTCCTTAATCTTATGGCCAATATGAGTGGGATGTTGAGGTACCTGGTTTGATTTGGAGAAGACGTTCCATTCCTTTTTCTTCTTCTTATCTCCCTGGTTTGATTTGCAGCAGAAGTTCCATACCTTTTTCTTCTTCTTATCTTCTTCCGGCAGAGCTTCACTGGAGACGTCATCCAGCAAATCGTCAGCCTCATACATAGGATTTTTTAGCTTGTCAAGCCAAACTCTGACTTCCGGGTTCCCATCCTGCTGCTCCTCTGCATCCAGAAGCACGACCTTCATGGTTG
The DNA here is from genome assembly GCA_963930655.1 of Myrica gale. Classification (NCBI taxonomy): domain Eukaryota; kingdom Viridiplantae; phylum Streptophyta; class Magnoliopsida; order Fagales; family Myricaceae; genus Myrica; species Myrica gale. The sequence continues at coordinate 4,611,153 of OZ005607.1, forward strand.
AGACAGTGTCCTTGAGTTTTTCAAGCTCACCTTGGACACCCCAGAGCTGTACGATCTCTCTGACAGGTAGGGAGTCCAAACTTGCAATGATTCCTTCGGCAACACTGGAAAGAATAATAGTTTCTTCCATTTCGTGATGGTGGGAGAATGAAGGCTAAAGAGAGCTCTTGAAGTAGATAAAAGGGTAGAATGATTGTTGTGAATTGGAAGGATGAGCGTCGCATATATATAATTTTATGCCTCCCGTGGTATCAAAGTCGACGAGAGCAAATAATTGTGTGGGCCACCTCAGAAAAGTTGTATGAGAAAACAAAGTAAAAAAGCAGAAGCGGAGAGAGGACAGGAGATAAAAGGCAATGCAGATTATATAGTCCGGTAATTACTGATTTATATGGAATGGACTGCCAGATTAGTTTGAACGAAACTATTATCTGGTCCTACATCTTAGCCGTCTTCAGTGGTGGAAGAATGGACATATAAACCAGATGGGCACAGAGGAAAGCGCAGGAGCCAGGAAGGACGCAAGAGACGATATAGGCGGTACCAGTTGGGCTTAGCCCATGGCCTACCACTTCAGCTTCGTCCAATAATCCCACCCTCTTTATTAACACGAGAATCCAATGTATCCAACTCCAAGTGATAATTTTACATGCATTTATTGATGACATAATCCTACAAAATCAGCTCAATGAGGTATTTGGACAGCTGTCTCTGGATGACGATAGCAACTTCTTACAAGATGATCTTTTTAGTCTTACAGTTGTAAACAGCCCATTCCAAGGTATGAATGCTTATGTCCCTCACAATCTTGGCCTACTACTACTATTAACAATTGTATGCACCACTTTTGTTTTTTTGTTTTTTTAAAAGGATAATTGTTGCAGTAATCTTTTCCTTTACCGTATCTCTCTCTTCTCACAAAGTTTAATCTTTTCACTTAACCGAATTGTTGTGTCTTAGACACAACATATAGACCTTAGTGTAAGACTTACACTGTTTCCAAATTTTACAAGAATAATATTAAATAATAGGTAAACTATAATTTCTCCCTAAAACTACCACTCAATTCTCAAATACTCCCGTAAATTTTAACTTGTTACAACTCACCTCTCAAAGTATACTTTTCATTGCAATTTCATACTTTAATCTGCTGGAACTATCATGTTGATTGGTTTTTGTCCCACGTAAACAGAACGTTATCTTCTCCTTACGTGATTATACAAATTTAGATTCATCTAAGCCCTTCCCAACTTTATATAGTGCTTCTCGCAATTTGTAGATCCAAGAAATAATAAGTAATTAACTGATTTTTTTATTAAAAAGAAAAAAAAAATCATTTTCACCTACAAACTATCATAGTTTTGCACTTTGCACTCTAAATTATCAATTTTGAAACATTGCACCCTCTAACAGTCTAACTACCAATATTATACACTTGGAAAACTGACAAATTTTTAGATACTTTGCACCCTCTGTCCAACAATAATACCCTCGAGAATTTAATCAATTGACAACAATGTTTTTAATATATGCAAAGTGAATCAAAGCGTTATTGTCATTTAGTTTAAAAATTTGACAGAAGTTGTAAAATGCCTAATATTAGTAGTTATAAGGTATAATGTGTCAAAAGTAGTAATTGATGGTGCAAAATGCAAAACCTATAGTAGTTCATGAGAGAAAATGTATTTTTCCAAAAAAAAATGGCTTAAAATTGATGCGAAGAATTTATCTTTTGTACATAAAAAGAATGTCACATTTGATTTATTTTGGATAAAAATCGTTTGATATAACCGTTCTAGTTAATTGAGAGATAAAATTATAATGAGAAACGTATTTTGAAGATGAGATATATATAACGAGTCAATAGTGGTAGAGTATTTGAAAATCAGAAAGTAATATGAGAAAAAGACTTATAATTTGCGCTTAAATAATATAAGATGTAACTATGTTTACGTCCCTTTAAATTATACATACAATTCGTGTGAAAGGATTATAGACGGTATGCCACTATAAAGTTGGCAAGGGATAATCATTTGTGTACACAAAAGTTGTGTCCTGATTGAATGTGAACATCCCGTGGTCCACGTCCCATTTATTCGTGATTGACGAACTGCGAACATGCCAAGGTATCAGAGGCGACAAGAGCGAGTTATTGTGCCGGCCACCTTACAAAAGTTGTATCAGAAAGCAAAGTGAAAAAGGAAAAGTGTAGAGATCTTATCCCCACCATAGAATACTCCAACACTGTTTGACACGATAATCGAGCTGTGGAATCAAAATACGATAAGAGCCAATTATCTTCCAAGATGATTATTGCATATGAATTTTTTTAGCACATCAATTGGCATGGCAGAAAGGGTTGAGAGGGCATCCAAAATGGCAAAGTTTTGACTCACCACCGGGATTTCTCCGGATGTGACAATCCAGTTTTTTTTTTAAAAAAAAAACAGTTAATGACCGCTGAAGGGCTTGACGTTTTTATTTATTTTAATGAAGTTTTAATTTAATTAAACATTTTTTCTCCCGAATTTATTTTAGTGTTGGAATGCTCTATTCTTTCTCTACTCCGATTACGTATGTAATTCATTTCAAATAGTTGAACGAATTATATATTGTGAAATTCAAGCTTCAAATATTATTTTGATCCCTACTTTTTTTTTATTACTGTTAGGTTGTGCTAATAGCGGGGATATTAATTTTTCAAGCGAGTTAGGTAAGCGGGATAACGATAAATTTTCCTCGATAATATGAAATGACTGGTTTTGGAAATTATACCAAAGTCTGTTTTGAATTATTGGATTCACTGGTATCCTATTATTGTTTATACTGAAATATGATTTTATGTTCTGAAATTCTGGTGGCAATGTGTATTAATGATTACTGTTATGACTGTCTTTGTTGGTACCAACTCATTGTTTACTGATTACTGGTGCATCTATTCTTCGGAATGATGGAACAAACCAGCCATAGGGTAAACATGGCTTACTAATATTGCCTACGAGAAATTTTTGAACTACTGAAAAATCATTTGGAAATTTATTTTAAAAGATTATTATTAATATTTTTATTCTCCGCTTACTGAGTTGTCGAACTCACTCCGTTAATATTTTTTTATCTTCAATAAATTTAGAGGAGCATGCTGAAGATCGAGCTTAGATGGCATGCGGGCTGAGATTTTATATCCATCTTAGCCCTTCTCAGCCTAATATGGTGCTTCTCGCAATTTTTAGATCCAAGAAACAATATGTATTTAGCCGATTTGTATTTATTAAAATAAAAAAATAAAAATACATTTTTTTACCCTTGAACTATTATAGGCTTTACACTTTCCACCCTAAACTAATACTTTTGAGACGTTGCACCTCTAACAGTCTAACTATCAATTTTATACACTTTGGGGAAATTGTAAAATTTTATACACTTTACCCCCTTCAACTACTAATGTTAGACATTTATAATATTAGACATTTATACATTCCGTCTGACAATAATACCTTTGAGAATTTAATCAATTGACAACAATATTTTCAATATAAATAAAGTGAATTAAGAGCATTATTGTCATGTAGTCTAAAAATTTGACAGAAGCTATAGAATATCTAATATTAGTAGTTAAAGTGTAAAATATATCAAAAGTGATAGTTTATGGTGCACAATACAAATTTTTTGATAATTTATGGGTGAAAATATATTTTTTTACAAAAAAAGACTCACCTAAAATCGATATAAGGTAAATATATCTATTTACGTAAGAAAAATATTATATTTAACTCACATGAGATAAAAATTGTTTAATATAATAATTTCTGTGAATTGAAGAATGAAATTATAACTAGAAATATAATTTGAAGATGTGAAATAACGAGTTAAATTTGTAAATTATTTGAAAATGAAGCGGTAGTTCGTGAGAAACGTGTAATTTGCGTCGCATTGTGTTCACAAAAAGTTGTGTCCTGATTGACGAACGTGAACATGCCAAGGTATCAGAGGCAACAAATGCCACAATGGGTACAGAGTTCCTATGGTCATGCCCACATAGGAGCCCCCTTCCACCCTTTCGAAAAAAAAAAAACTAAAAGCTTCAAAGAATCAAAGGCATCCTTGTGGACCTCTCTACACACTAGACTGCCAAAAGAGGCAGTTATTAACAAGGTATAAACCAAGACAGTAACATTATTGCCAAAGGAATAGAAAAACAAAAACAAAAGCCTAACTCATCAGGTTGTCTCTCTTTTGATCTTAAACATTGTTAGCAATTAACGTTGTGCTATTCTCCAATTGTTCATATCCTTTTAATAGTAACAAACAAGATCAAGTCCAGACAGCTTTCCATTAAACTTATGATTATATCAAGCGATAATACACCTGTTGAATAGATTCATCAAAATTGCAAAAAAAGAAAAGAAAAAAAAAGATTATGAACAATTCAAAGTGAAGATATCTCAAAGGTATTTTGAAATCCACAGGCGCACCACAAACTAGGAAAAAGAAAAGGACAAGTGCTTTAAATAGCGGTTTCAGGTCTTGATTAGCTTGAAGCAGATAAAACCCCCAGAAGGCAACAACTATAATTCCGTCTAGAAGAAACTGAACCCCACATATCATTTGACATTTCAGTCACTTTCTTCGTCGGTACTAGCGTCTACTAAATAGAAGAATTCCTCTCCTCTTTTCGCGGGAAGTTCTCTATTTTCTATAAAGCAGCAAACTGCAAGATCATTGATGACAGATGATGATACTTTGGAAAGCATTAATACAACACGTTCAAACACTTCCATTGCATCCTCTTTCATAGCTATCGACGTCAAACACATATGCTCCAGGATGCTCCAGAACGTTTTTTCATGTTTCCTGAGAAAACGAGTTACCTACTGCATGTCAGATTCACGGTTTAATTGCTTCAACTCCAACAGATATGTTATCTATTTACTGCATGATGTGATTACGTAGTTAAAGCAATATCCAAACAATGTTACTACCTCAGCCTTCCGGAGGAAGTAATAAAGTTTGGGCGTAAGAGGAATAACTATGTCAAAACAATTATTTGGTTATTTTAGGCTCGTTCAAGAGCTGGTTTCACAAGTAAAAAAACATCTCGTGCTTCTTAAGATGTATGAGAAATTTCTTCAGGACAGTTAGAGTACTACCAAGTTGGAAATTTCTTACGCCCTTACAACTTGGTAGTACTCTAACTGTCCTGAAGAAAGGAAGATCACGACTACTATGGTCTTGTAGTCAAAGCACTTACCAAATGCCAAGTTGAAAGGTTTTAGAAATAGAAGCCATCTCATTCTCAATTGAAGAAGCAATGGATATATCCCTGCAAAACAGCTAGTCAGTCTTTAATGCATCCCGCAACTGATAATCACTTTTTTTTTTGGCCTAAATGAATTGAAGGCCTTCTCAACAACTTATTCTCCTCCATATTTAGACTTCACACTTCATATAGACCTACGGGAATAAGCACCTCAAGCATTGTTAAAAATAATTAACTCACACAAGTTATCCTTCTTAATAGTAAACAACTTACAATTTCTAATGTATTAGGGATAAGAACAATTGCCAACTGGGGTTTACAAAACAAATATAAAGAGATAAATAAACAAGATGTTACTTTTGCATCAAAATTCATGCTTGAGAAGCGCAGCAGCTAACCCCAGGAATTAGGCACCTGACCTCAGGCAATGGTTGAAATTAGGTAATTCCCCTAGTCTGTAACATAAAAAGCTACATAGAAATAAAATGAAACAAAACAGAGGAAAGAGAAATTGTGTCATTATATGTAGCAATTTACAATAGATTTTCGAAATTCAAAGGAAATGAAGCTATTATGCTTGGTGAGATGTAATTAGATAATAAATGTGATACTTCACAATTGTATCTCCTGTTTGAATTGACAAACATTTTGTCTTACACCATTGTCTATTTTGGTACTTGATTCCCTAGTCGTTTTCAGCAAAAGAATCAAAGACTGCAAAACTAACAATGCCTAAAATGAATGAAATAATTCAAAGAAAGTTGGATTGGTACTTGATTCTATAGACATAGAAGCATACCTATGAAACTTTAGAACAGGGCTTATCAAAGTAGTTTGAGTCATACAATCTCTACAAGTCGTTTGCCAATCTTGACCAATTTTGCATGGGCATTTTTTCCCCAAATGAGAAACGAGGGTATAAGAATCTTTTGGAATCCTATGTTTCTGTTAATAATTAAGCACCAATTTCAAGTCGAAATTCAATGTCATTTTCCATCTCTTTAGCTATCCAAAAATTGAGGCAACAACTTCTTGTAAAAAATTACTGACAAAACAGAAAATAGACAATCTTGGGGGAGAAATGTAAACAGAAAATTCTTATAGTTTGTGCATAAAATAGGATTAACTGACAACAAGCAAAGAAGTTGTGGACTATATTATTCTGATAAGTAGATAGAGACACGAATCCTAATATTGATGAAAAAAACTAGGACCTAAAACCAACAGAGCATTAACCATAAGTTACAGGAAATCAGAAATTTTATCGAATTGACAATTCACAAAGACGAAGTTGAACCACTAGTGAGTCTCAGGAGTTACAAGAAGCCTTGCAGCTTTCCACCTGGGCAGCCACTCTCATTCCTATCTCTGAAAGAAAGAATTATCAACAGACGGTTACCATGTTATACGAACCCAATAATTTGAGCAAAAAAGAATACAAATAATTGGCTTAGAGGTTAAGAAAAATGGAATTTCACTCTATTCTGACAACCAGACAAGATAAAATAATTGACAGAGAAGAGAGGAATACCTTTCCATTCTCCGCGGATTTCGAAACCATGTGGGAATCAACCGTACGCTCCAAAACCAACACACCGGGGCAGTGACTACACAAAAATCAGATACCAAAAACACCGATGAATTCCCCCAAGTGCAACGAGGCAATACCATCAAAGAAGCAAAGAGAAGAAACTAGAAGAAGAACTTTTTGTTTTTTGGAGTTTAGGGCTAGTTGTACTTGCATCCAATTGCTTCTGAAAATGCTGAGCTATTTCTCGGGTCCTCGATCTTCTTCCTCGACAACAACGCGGTTAATTTGGCCCTCTCCTTCACCGCCTCTGTAACGTTCTTGAGGTAGGAAATCGTTGACCGTTTCCATCTTCTCTGCCAATCGGGAACTTAGACGCGGTTCTCCTTGTTCTCAGATTCCATGGCCGCGTAGCCTCTGCCTTTTCTCCCACCGACGTCAGAAAGAAAGGGTTCTGTAGGCAATAAAAATTATTTGAATAAGAAAAGAGATAATCACATAACATAAGAGTTGTAGGAATGATTAAAGAGGAATTATGTGTTTGTGTTTCTCTCCTACTTTAATACTACATTTTAAAGTTGTAGGAATTCTTAAAATTATTAAATGGCAAGCTAAAATAAATACCTCAACTATCTTATTTCTATCCGTGGGATGTGAGAAATCTTGGGCCAATCAACACCTGTCTCTTGCTTGCATCTTTCTATTAAGACTGGGGAACAAAATATAATCATAAGCCGTTGCAAAGATGTTAGCCCACGCATCCCTTCGGGCAGTGATGTCAAACTCTGGCATCCATGAATTTGAAGCTCTTTCAAAGATGTTAGCCCACGCATCCCTTCGGGCAGTGATGTCAAATTCTCGCATACAGTAATCTTAAGCCGTTGCAAAGATGTTAGCCCACGCATCCCTTCGGGTAGTGATGTCAAACTCTCACATCCACTAATCTCAAGCAGTTGCAAAGATGTTAGCCCACTCATCCCTTCGGGTAGTGATGTCAAACTCTCGCATCCCCAAATTACCAACTCTACAAGTGACTTGCAGTTGTCGATCCACTTTGGCAGAGTTTCAAGATCCCCAATGCTGTATAATGATAGGCGCTTCAACTTTGAGAGAGGAGTGGGTGAGGCGACACGTGTACTTGAGGAGGCTATTGCTGTGGGAGTCGACCTTTCTGCTTTTCCCACCTTATTCATCATCTTACAGTCAAACAACGACAATTCAACAAGATTCGTTAGTGACAATAGCCAACTTGGAAATATCCCGCCTCTGTAGCCCGAGATAGAAAGAGATTTAAGATTTGGGTGGGGTTGTAAGCCTTCTAATTCCTCGACCAAAACGTCTTCAGTACTGGAGTCGGAACCATCGGATCCATAAGTCCAGGTCAAATTTAAAGCACGAAGATGTTTTTTCTCTTTCAAGTTTGCAGCCTTGCATTGTAATGCAATATCCTTCCCATGTCTCCCAATTCTGATTATTAGACTTCCTCTCAAGTTATTCAGTTTGTTCAATTCACTTAGATCGCCACAATCCTCAGAGACCAAACTGGATGAAATCACAAATTGTGATAAAGTTTGGAGATTAGTCAATTCCCCCAATCCACGTGGCATGTATCTCAATTTCATACATTCATCGATCTCAAGATGCCTAAGATTGACTAGTTTTTTTATATCTCTTGGCAATTCTTCAAGCGACCTACACCAGGAGAGTCTTAGTGTTTGCAAATTTTGCAAACTAGTAATAGAATTAGGAAGCTTGATGATTCTACTACAAGAAAGATCAAGATATCTTAGATGTTTCAGCATATCACCGATACAAGTAGGCACAAATTCAAGCTCTAATTCACGTAGATCCAATGCGCGCAATAATTGAAAACTTGAAAAAATTGCATTGCAGGCTGTTGACTCAGTCACACTTGGACCACTATTTGGCAAAAGAAGTGTTCGGATCCTTACTGACGTAGACAACGAAGTTGTAACAATAGGGCAATAGTCTATTGATGCATGACGACTTTTCTCATCAATAGAGCCAGTAGAGTCTGTGGTGGTGATCAAGGATCCTGCCATTGATGTAGCAAGATCATGCATGAGATCATGCATTTTGCAACGAAATACGTCACCATACTTATCTACTTCAGCTTCTTGGAAGAAGGATCTCCAAAGCAAATGCATAAAGTAGTCATGGCCAACATCTTCGAGCACCTGATGTTGATTTGATACTGTGATAAACCCTTGTGCCATCCAAAGGTAAATCAATGTTGATTTATAAAATTTGTAGTCCTTTGGAAATAAACTACAATAAGCAAAACATTGCTTCAAATGTGATGGAAGCTTATCATAACTCAGCTTAAGGGTTGGTAAGATGTCTTCTTCATTTTGAGATATTCTTGAAAGCTCGATGGTCATGAAAGACGACCACTCCGTCTTTGGATTCTTAAAGTACAAGAATCCTCCTATAGTCCTTATAGCGAGAGGGACACCGACACACTTCTCTACGATCTCCATCCCATCTGACACAATTTTAGTATCTTTCGGCTCTTTTCCTTCCTCAAATGCTATCTTCTTAAATAAGCACCATGATTCTTGTTTGCCTAACCCCTTTAAGAGATATGGTTCAATAGTTTTGGAGATCCTTGCGACCTTTTCACTACGTGTAGTTAGCAACACTCGACTACCTCTTCCACCACCCATTAACAATGGTTTGAACCTATCCCATTTTTCCTTATCCTCGTTCCACACATCATCCAACACGAGTAAGTACTTTTTTCCATGAATTTCATTTTTAAGAGACTGTGTCAATACATCCATACCAACATCTTCTTGCTTCTTCTTGGTAATGGATTCTAAGATATTTTTGACGAGTATTTTAATGTCAAAGATATCAGAGACACACACCCACATTTTTAGCTCAAAATGTTGTTTCACTTCTTGATTATTGTATACGAGTTGAGCTAGTGCAGTTTTTCCTAATCCTCCGATGCCAACAATCGGAAGGATTGAAATGTTGTCCCCAACATTAGAGTCCAACAGGAGTGCCATAACTGCATTCTTCTCCTCCTCTCTACCGATAATATCTTCCTCCCTTACAAAAGAATAAGTATCACCCCTCTTCTTATTCTCTATTCCTACCTTTACACGGTGTCCCTCTAAGTGAAACTTCCTATCTGCTGCAATGGCATCTAACGTCTCTCTAATCTTCTTAATCTTACAGCCAATATGAAAGGGAAGTTGAGGTACCTGGATTGATTTGTCGTAGACGTTCCATTTCTTTCTCTTCTTCTTATCTTGGGTCGACGTCATTGGCAGAGTTTCACTGGAGACATCATCCAGCAAATCGTCTGCATCATACATGGGATTTTTTAGCTTCTTAAGCCAAAGTCTGACTTCAGGGTTCCCATCCTGCTGCTTCTCCGCATCCAGAAGCACGTCCTTGATGGTTGAGACCGTGTCCTTGAGCTTTCCAAGCTCACCTTCGGCATCCCAGAGCTGTATGATCTCTTTGACAGGTTGGGAGCCCAGACTTGCAATGATTCCTTCAGCAACGCTGGAAAGAAAAATAGCTTCGGCCATTTCGTGATGGAATATGGGAGAATGAAGGCTAAAGAGAGCTCTTGAAGTAAATAAAAGGGTAGAATGTTTGTTGTGAATTGGAACGAAGGATGGGCGTCGCATATATATAATTCTATGCCTCCCGTGGTATCAAAGTAGACGAGAGTGAGTAATTGTGTGGGCCACCTCAGAAAAGTTGTATGAGAAAACAAAGTAAAAAAGCAGAAGCGGAGAGAGGACAGGAGATAAAAGGCAATGCAGATTATATAGTCCGGTAATTACTGATTTACATGCATTTATACATAATTCTGCAAAATCATCTCAATGAGGTATTTTGGACAGCTGTCTCTGGATGACGATAGCAACTTCTTACAAGATGAAATACGGCAGAGAATAGAGGAAACCGCGAGGAAGGACGCAAGAGACTATAATTTCAATATAGGCGGTACCACCTGGGCTTAGCCCATGGCCTACCACTTCAGCTTCGTCCAATAATCCCACCCTCTGACTTTTTGTTTTTTTAAGAGTCACACAACACGAAGACCTTAACTTACACGGTTTCAAAATTTTACAAGAACATTAAGTAATGGGTAAACTATAATTTCTCTCTAAAACTATCACTCAATTATCAAATATTCATATAAATTTTAACTCGTTCGCAAAATATACTTTTAATTACAATTTTATTCTTTAATCTGCTGGAACTATCATGTCGATTGGTTTTGTCCCACATAAACGAAATGTGACATTCTTCTTACGTGATTATACAAATTTGGATCCATTTAAGTCCTTCCCAACTTTATATAATAGTGTTTCTCGCAATTTGTAGATCCAAGAAACAGTATGTAGTTAGGTGATTTTTTTTATTAAAATAAAAAATAAAAAAATACATTTTTCTCCTATGAATTATTGTAGGTTTGCACTTTGTACCCTAAATTATCACTTTTGAAACATTGCGCTCTCTAGCAGTCTAACTAGCATTATCATACACTTTGGGAAAACTGTCAAATTTTTAGACACTTTGCATCCTCCAACTATCAATGTTAAACATTTACACCTTCTGTCCAACAATAATACCCCGAGAATTTAATCAATTGACAACAATATTTTTAATATATGCAAAGTGAATCAAGAACATTATTGTAATTTAGTTTAAATATTTGATAAAAGTTGTAAAGTGTCTAACATTAATAGTTAGAGCGTACAATATCTCAAAAGTGATAGTTTATAGCAAAAAATATAAAACCTATAATAGTTCACCAGAGAAAAAAAAAATTTCCGAGAAAAAAAGAAGATTAGCTTAAAATCGATGAGCCGGTAAACCCTGGACTGGTGCAGCCCTCGAGTCACACACTCCAGATTAGTCCCCTGTTTTTTGGCAGCCTTATGTGGAAGAGTGGAGATGTGAACAAAATGTCTAATCTTGTCCGGTCGTGCTTCGAGGGCCTTATATTTTTTAAGTGATGAAATGGATGTGTAAACCAAAAGGTTCCAAAGATAATAGAAGTGAATTACTGTGCCGGTGCCTTATCCTACCTAACCGATGTTAGGTGATGAAATGTACATGTGAATCAAATGGTCCGAAAGACTAAAAGAACCAATTATATTGTGTCTTCTTTTAAGCTATGGAAAAATTACCCTTCAACACCTACCTACTCATGTTCTGTGCGCTTTAAAAAAAAATAGAAACAAAAATATTTATGGCAACCACATCCCAGAAATGATTCATGTGTATGGATTTATAGGTAATTTGACTTAAGATAGTGGGAGGGCACAATTAACGGAAGCTCAAAAGAGGAAGCAAGAAAGAAATAATAAAAAGCAATACCTCTTGGCTCACCACTCTGGATTGATCCAATGAATCCAATTTTTACCCAAAACGAATGACACGAACGTACTCTCAACGTCTCAATGGGTTTGGAGTTGAAGAAAAATTGAGAACCCAATTAGGTTTTGGACATTTACTTTTTATACGTTTTTTTTTTCCTTTTACTTTTTACCGATCCTTCTGTTTTTTCTTTTCAATGTAATCTTCATTGTCAATACAACACGTTTCATGTAAAATCAACGAAGTTCCAAACTTCAAACTAAATTTTTACACAACTTTGGGTGCACGTACAGAGCAGCATGATTTTCAAACCCAAAATCCATTTGGTACGTTTATTTGCTTCGCACTTTTCTTAACTTTAGAGAGTCATTCATCATTCCTGTACGTCTCTCTCTATGGGTTTCTCTTTTTTGTCTCTTCACTTCTAGTGCGAATCATTCTTCTCTACTCTCAACTATCAGTACATCATGTCTGTTTCTAGGTCACATCTCAGCTAAAAGAAAAACACATAGCAGAAAAATGTTATTTATCTATGAGCAAAAAAGTTAACTCTAATCTCAAGGGGTTGATCTAGTGGTCTAGATTTTGGACTTCAAGGTTTACTCATTCTAAGGTTTCAAATTTGAAATCTTTCAAGTGTTATCAATCCTTTGAGACTACTCCCAGCACCTACGGTTTGGTAATTTCCGGTTTAGATGAGACGGAAGGACTGTCAAACTCGAGAGATTAGACTGAAAGAAACTATTGTCCAATTTGTATGGTCCTACGTACATATTGGCCGTCTTAAGTGGTGGAATGAACATATGAACTAGTTGGTCCTAGCTAGTCTAGTCTGTCGGCCTGCTTCAAGGGCTTTTTTTTTTCTTCAAGTGATGAAATGGACATGTGAACTAGTTGAACCTAGCTAATCTCGTCTGTCAGCCTGTTTCAAGGGCTTTAATTTCTTTTTTTCTTTTAAGTGATAAAATGAACATGTAAACCACATGGTCCCAAAGACTATAAGAGCTGATTATTATGTTTCCACCTTTTAAAATGATGAAAAAATCACACTTCAACACCCTGGACCACCACCTTATTAGGGGGCAAATTTTAAAGAACTAGTAATTTAAAATATAAGTCAAAGCAGATGGCAGGGATGATCCATTTTCCCTTTGTCTCTTATCCCCACCGTTTAATAGTGACTAACATGAGAATCGATATGTGGTATCAAAGAGGATAAGATTCAGTTATACAACAACCTCACATTCTAATTTGTAATATCAAAATGGATAAGATCCAGTTATCTAGGAACCACCTTAAATGATGAGTTAAACATGCGAACGAAATGGTTTCATAGACTGTAACAATCAACTATTGTCTCTGCTTCTCGTCCTCCCCAAATGATGGAAAAATTACACTTCAACACCCTCCACTACTATTTTATTAAAGGGCAAATTGCGAAGCAGTATTAATTTTAATTTAAGATGAGCAAAACACGAATGAATTTTCCGGTTCTTCCCGGTACCGAAAAAGTCCAAAAAAATAGTACAATGGTTTGAACTGCTTCAGAGTAGGCATAACCATTAATGGATCTCTAGCACGGAGAGCTATTAAGGATTTGATGGTAAGTGGCTCGATTAGAATGATCTTGGCCCAAGCCAGTTAGCAGATTTATACTAGGGCCACTGATACCTAATTGATTTGTCGTAATATATATATATATATATATATATATATTAATCAATCGGCGATTTAAATTGCTCAAATTTTAATCTCCAAGGTGCTTCAACTTGCTGACCTATTGAGGAAACATGAGATGAGTCATAAACATTGTCAAATAGGTTTAAATCATCTTCTAAGTCCTCTAAAGAGTCAGTAAATTGAAGATAATATGTAAAATTTTATCTAGGAGATTTTCCAGCAAGTTCACTTAATGTACTTCCTCTACCTCTTGTGGTTGCCTGCAAAGATTGAAAATATTTAGTTCCAAAGTCATATTTCCAAAACTCAACTTTAAAATTCAACTTCTACAATTTATAAGAGCATTCAAAGTAGCTAGAAAAGGTCTCCCTAAGATCACGGGTGCTTGGAAGGTAGATTTTGTAGTTAATTGCATTTCAAGTACCACAAAATCCACCGGATAGTAGAATTTGTCTACTTGAACTAAAACATCTTCCACAACACCTTTAGGGATCTTAATAGACCTATCAGCCAGCTGCAAAGTAATAGAAGTGGGTTTCAACTCACCCAACCCAAGCTGAACATAAACATTATAAGGCAATAAGTTCACACTTGAACCTAAGTCTAACAATGCTCTACCAATTTTTGAGCTCCTTATCACCCGTGATAATGAATGTGATAAGGGTCTTTATATTTGGGAAGTGTGTTGGTTTGGATAATGACACTAACCTGCGCAGTCGAAAAGGCTTTCTTTTGCACATTTAATTTTCTTTTTACCGTACATAAATCCTTTAAGAACTTAGCATAGGTTGGAACTTGTTGAATAACATCTAACAGAGGTATATTAATTCTAACTTGCTTGAAGATTTCAAGGATTTCAGCTTGGTACTTGTCTCTGTGCAAAGGAACTAACCTTTGAGGAAAAGGAGCGGGTATAGTGCTTGAAACTTTCTCAGGTATTAAAGGAGGATCAACATCATTTTCAACAGAGGGTTTAGAGGTTTTACCATTCTTTTCTGCCCCTTGAGCTGGTATGTCAATCACCTTACCACTTCTCAAAGTTGTAATAGCCTTGACTTGTTTAACATTGGAGTTTTCAGCTATAACTTGAGTTTGCTGGTTTTGACCTTGAGGATTTGGCTGAGATTGTGCAGGAAACTTCCCTTTCTCCTGAACACTCAAAGTTGTGGTCAGCCTTGTGATTGAGCTTCTGATATCAGTGAAGGCTTGAGAGTTCTGAGTGTTAATAGTAGTTTGGCTTTGCATAAACTGCTGGAAATTAGTGGCCAGCTGTTGGACAGTGTCTTCAAGGCTCTTTTTCTGAGTTGGAGGTGCATGGTTGGCATATTGAGATGGTCCTGGGCCCCCTGAAACTGGGTATGGTGCATATTGTGAAGGTCCAGCAATGTTGGGTGTTGGTACAACCGCTTGTTCACTCCTCCAACTGAAGTTAGGGTGATTCCTCCACCCCTGGTTGTAGGTATTTGAATAAGGACCTGAAAAAGGTTTAGAAATCATGTTAACCGCATTAGATTGGTCCAAGAGAATTTCCTTAAAAGCTGGGATGGTTGGGCAATCATTAGTTGAATGCCCTTGATCCTCACAAATACTTCAACCCTGAATCATCTTAGGCACATGTTGTACCGAATCTACCTTTTTCATTTCTATGGTTTCTAATTTCTTAGAAATCATAGCTAGCTTAGCATTCAAATCATCTGCCTCCTTTAAATTGTATTTTCCACCCCCCGAGGTGATTCTTGAGTTTTCATTCCTATCATAAACATTAGATATGTCCCATGATTGTGCATTTTCAGCTAGATAATCAAAATACTCAAAAGCTTCCTCAGGTTCTTTGTTGAAAATTTCTCCATTACACATGGATTCCACAGATTGTCTCATTTTGGATTGCAAACCTTCATAGAAAAAGCTAATAACACGCCAATTCTCATAACCATGGTGAGGACATGCATTTAACAAATCTTTAAACCTCTCCCAACATTGATAGAAGGTTTCAACATCTTTTTGAGCAAAGTTCATGATCTCTCTCTTTAAGGCATTAGTTCTCTGCATAGGGAAAAACTTTTTCGAGAACTCGGTTTGCATTTCTTGCCAAGTTCCTATAGATCTAGGCCTTAAAGAGTTCAGCCACGTTTTAGCTTTATCCTTTAAAGAAAAAGGAAATAATTTCAGTCTAATCACTTCCTCAGTGCATGTTTGATCCATGAAAGTTGAACAAACTTCCTCAAATTCTTTTACATGTAAATATGGATTCTCAGCTTCCATGCCATGAAAATGAGGTATTAAAAGTATCATGCCAGGCTTGAAATTGAAAACATTTGCATTCAGAGGTAAAATGATGCAAGGTGTGCTAGTTCTAACAGACTGAAGGTATTCCCTAAGGGTTCTGTTTTGATTGACTACTTCCCTATCAAGATGTTCACGTTCAACCATATTGCTATGAGTGTCAGATGATGATGTGAGTGCAAATGATTCTGTGGATGATGAGGTTAATGATTTTGCCCTAGCAAGTCTAAATGTGCTATCCCTCACCCAACCAGACATACAAACTCAGCAATAACACAAATGAAAGATAACATCAAACAAGGTAAATGAGAGGAAGTGAATATTACCCGAGTTGTGCAGAGGTGCACAACTCTATAAACACCCTCTCAGCAGTCAGCAAAATACTCTGATGACACCAATTTTCCCCGGCAACTGCGCCAAAAACTTGATGTGAATCCAGAAATGACTTATCATAGTAATTTTGACAAACACTTGGGGTACGGGTTAATTAACTTTTGCTTCTCCATGTTCTACCTTCCTTGGAACCACTCCTCTGCCACTAATCCATTCAAGACATTAGTAGAATGAGAATTTGCAAGACTAAGCTTGAGGAAGAGTACCCGATTCTTACTATTCAATATTCTCCAAACAGCAACCAAATTCACATAACATATGTCTAATGAAAATACTTAATTAAATCAAGATTTTGTTGTGCCTAACGTCAACAACAAAACAAGAAATGAATCAAGCTATTCAAAATACATTTCTCTTCAAACACTCGGCTTCCGTAGGTGAAAATTGAACATCCAACATAGGTAATAATCATCATGAAGCCAAAGGAATTTAACCCATAATCCAAGTCTTGAAACCTAGCCAATCATCCTCAAATGCAAAAATACCTCCATGAAAATAAACCTTAGCATTGAATAAAGAAACGTTGCTGAACATAGATGAAAGAACCGAAAATGGAAAACGTAGAACGAAAACAGAAAACAAGAACCCAAAAAGAAGACTCCCCCACATCAGGCGAAAATCCAGATATTTATATAAAGCTCCCCAACAGATTCGGTGCTCCCCCTTTTCTCCTCGCGTGTCTCTTCCCCATTACCCATCTTGTAACTGCTGAATATGCCTCTCTCTCCAACTCAGCGTAGTTTGTTATAATTTTGTCTTCCAAAATTGTCTGAGTAAAGAAGAATCCAAAATAAAGACACAGCGTTCGACACACGCTCGACAAATCGCTCAAGCACCCTTGACGGATTTCATACAAAAACTTCACGCTCAACCACCGCTCGACGACCCGCTCGAGCACTCTTGGATGCTTTCAGACAGAAACTTCCCGCTCGAGCGAGACACGGAATGACTTGTGGAGGTTGGGCTGGACTGGGCTCCGGTGGGTTTTTGCCTGTGATTAAGGTTGCAAAAGCCCATTAGGGGTAAAAGTGACATTTCACATGCTAAAAACACTTAAACATTTTTTTCAAAGTAATTCCCTTTGTTTAACAACTTACACACTTAAAACCCACTATGTTAAGGGTAAGAAAATTGATAAAAATGTTTAATTATCATTGCACTCTCTTGGGGTCCAGGCTTTTAAAGACACCTGTCTCCTTTGCGTTGGATTTACCTAGTTCATCACTATGCAAACACGTGTGAGGACTCTGTATTTTCCAAATTATTTTTAAGAAGTTGGAGCATATCAATGCACAAATGTCTACGTAAAAAACTTTCTCTTGGTTCGTCATCTTTTGGTGGACCATCCTTTTCTCGTGGAAGGAAAATTGAAGCATCCGAGTTCAAGTCTAATTTTTCTGAATAATAATCCTATGCCTTCCCTTTCCTCGTGAGTAGTACACGTCAAGGGATTAGTTTTATTATTTGCCTAGTTTAATCTGCCTCTGAATCTGGACCAGCTTTATTGTTTTATGAGTATTGGTTTTAACATGAATGACATTAGAGGTTGCATGCTTATGTACTAGTATTCTAATAACAGGTTGCAATATAGGAGAATAGAAATTGTTATGGAACTGGTTAAATGTCCTCCTTTGGTTCTTGGAAAAGAATGAGTGAAGTGAACGGAGAATTCTTCAAAAGGCATCATTGTCAGTAGGCCATATGTTATAATAAGTGGAAGCCTAATAATGTATTTCAGCTAAATGTCACTTCTGGTTGATGTAATCTGCACACAGGCGTAGAAACTTTCGCAAGGGTTTGGACTGCTTCAGAGTAGGAATAATCCTTGCCTTGTACCTTCAAAGCAAGTCGGTTTGCTTGCCCTTAATTTAGGAGACAATTTTCTTTCATTAATTGATTATTGATTCTTCGTTTTTTTTCCTGGTCTTGCAATTTTCAGATTAATGGATCTCTAGCACGCAGAGCTATTAAGGATTTGATGGCAAGGGGCTCGATTAGAACGATCTCGGCTCATGCCAGTCAGCAGATTTATGCTAGGGCCACTAAATACCTAATGGATTGCATTTTTTTCTCTGCTAGAAGTCATTGAGAGCTAGTTTTGTTCCAATTTTTCTTAGTTGTTCCATGTTTTGTGGAGAGAATTGTGATCGACATTTGTAATTGACTGCTCAATTTCCTGTCTTGTTGAAACATGTACTTAAAATATTCCTTTTGATGGTTTCTAGTTGGTTGTGCAATCTTAAATGATCTCTGGTTGAGAAATTCCTCATAGATTCGTCCACCAAGTTCTAAATTTTTAGTCAATTTGTTAGTGGTATAAATCAAAACCGGATAACAAGCTACAAACTTACAAGGGGATTGATTTGCTTCATATCCGTTTGTCTTGAGATAATCGACTAAAATGCACCATCATTTGGCTTGAAAAGAAAAAAGATGGAAGACATGGACTGAAAATCAGAGCCGTCTCATAGGGTCTTTGGGTCGACTCAATGTATCCTTGCGTAGAAACCAAAAAGAAAATAATCTAATTGCCGAGAGGAAAAAAAAAGTCGTCGAACATAGAGAAAAAAACCTCATTGATCATATATGAACAAATTAAAAGCTTGAAAAAAACACAGAAGTGGTGACTCAATTGGTCTTGACGTTCAGAAGTGGGTTAGGGACTGAAGGTCTTTGGATCGAACTCTTCGCGATCAAGATTCGTTGTATTTTCGTGGGGTTGTGATGACGGTCTAAATCTTTCTGATTTAGTACTTATAGTTCAATCCAAAACATGCCAAAGTGAGTAGAGAGTTCTTATGATCACGTTCACAGGGGAGCCCCCTTCCATCCTTTCGAAAAAAAAAAACTAGGAGCTTCAAAGAATCAAAGGAATGCATCTCTTCCGCTATACACACTAGTGACTAGACTGCCAAAAGAGTCAGTTATTTACAAGGCATAAACCAAGTCGGTAACATTTTTATTGCCAAAGAAATAGAAAAACAAAAACAGAAGCCTAACTCAGGTTCTCTTTTGCTCTTAAACATTGTTAGCAATTAACGTTGTGCTATTATATCATTTTGATAGTGCCAACCAAGACGGTGAAATCAGATGGCTTATCGAAAGCAAATGGCAGTACAATGGCCAGACAAGTAGATGGTTGAAGCTAAGATTTCCACATGTGCATGCGGTAAACTAAAGAAATATGAATTGAAAGGATAGTAAAGCTTGCAGACATGAAGACATTAATATCTTTCGCCAAAATCTGCTCTTTGCCTAATTTGAATAATATTGCATTTAAATCAATTGATCAAGTCCAGACAGCTTTCCATTCAACTTATGATTATATCAAATGATAATACACCCGTTGAATAGATTCATCAAAATTGTAAAAAAAGAACAAGAAAGATTATGAACAATTCAAAGTGAAGATGATGTCTCAAACGTATTTGGAAATGCACAGGCGTACCACAAACTAGGAAAATAAAAGGACAAAAAGCTTTAAATAGCTGGTTCAGGTCTTGATTAGCTTGAAACAGATAATCTTTCATCAGTGCCAGCGTATACATGAATCCCCAAAGCAACCAAGATGAAAAGCTCTCCTCTTTTCGAGGGAAGTTCTCTATTTTCTATACAACAGCAAACGGCAAGATCATTGATGGCAAAAGATGATCGGAGAGCATTAAATACAGCATGTTCAAGCACTTGGTTGCATCCTCTTTTATAGCTATCGACATCAAATACATATGCTCCAGGATGTTTCCTGAAACTTCAGACATATAAGGTAGTCTTGAGTGAAGTTAAATATTTTATAGAAGCAGGCAACTTGGAAAGAACAAAAGGTACTTATTTAACAAATATCCACTGACCTTAATTTGGCCCAGCAACAGAAATTAAAATTGTTTTTGCAATTGTTGAGGCGGCTGGTGCACAGTTCTACCAGCAGTGCTGTCTCTTGTAATGTTACCTGAGAAAACGAGTTACCTACTGTCAGATGCATGGCTTAATTGCTTCAACTCCAACATATATGTTATCTATTTACTGCAGGACGTGATTACGTAGTGCAATATTCAAACAATGTTTACTATTTCAGCCTTCAAGAGCAAGTAATAAAGTTTGGGCGGATCTTTATTCTTTTTGTTGAATAGATCTTTGCTTAGAAAAAAAAAATAAAGTTTAGGCGGAAGAGGAATAACCATGTAAAACAATTATTTGGTTATTTTAGTCTCGTTTAAGAGCTGGTTTCACAAATAAAAGACATCCTGTGCTTGAGGAAACAAGACTATAGATCTTAAGATGTATTAGAAATTTCATATCCGTATTTACTCATGCCAGATTTCAACTTGGTAGTACTCTAACTGTCCTTAAGAAAGGAAGATCACTACTATCAAAGTCAAAGCACTTACCAATTACCACTTTGAATTTTTTTAGAAATAGGAGCCATCTCATTCTCAATTGAAGAAGCAATCGATATATCCCTGCAAAACAGCTAGTCAGTCTATAATGCATCTTATAATCACTTTTTTTTGGAGCGAAACTGATAATCACTTACTGTATATATGAACCCCTCACATCTTAAATGAATTGAAGACCTTCTCACCAACTTATTCTCCTCCATATTTGGACTTCACACTTCATATAGACCTAGGGGAATAAGAACCTCAAGCATTGTTGAAAATAAATAACTCACGCAAGTTATCCTTCTTAATAGTCAACAACTTCCAATTTCTAATGAATTAGTGATAAGAACACATGACAATTGGGTTTTACAAAACAAACACAGAGATAAATAAACAAGAAGTTACTTTTACATCAAA
Source organism: Myrica gale (assembly GCA_963930655.1). Taxonomy (NCBI): domain Eukaryota; kingdom Viridiplantae; phylum Streptophyta; class Magnoliopsida; order Fagales; family Myricaceae; genus Myrica; species Myrica gale. Next base: position 4,632,463 of record OZ005607.1, read on the forward strand.
ATTCATGCTTTAGAAGCAGCAGTAAACCCCAGGAATTAGGTACCTGACATCAAGCGATCGCTAAAATTAGGCAATAACCCTAGCCTATAACAAAAAAAGCTATATAGAACTAAAATGAAACAAAACAGAAGAAAGGGAAATTGCGTCATTATATGTAGCAATTTACAATAGATTTTCCAAATTCAAAGCAAATGAAGCTATTCTGCTTGGTGAGATGTAATTAGATTAAAAATGTGACACTTCACAATTATTTACTACTTGCCCATAATGGTAGCTAGCTCCTGTTTGATTTGACAGATATTTTATCTTACACCATTGTCTATTTTGGTACTCGATTTCCTTGTGGTTTTCAGCAAAAGAATAAAAGACTGCAAAACTAAAAATGTCTAAAATGAAAAGAAACAATTCAAAGAAGCTGGATTGGTAGTTGATTCTATAGACATGAAGAAGAATACCAATGAAACTTTAGAACAAGGGCTTATCAAACTAGTTTGAGTCATACAATCACTGCAAGTCGTATGCCAGTCTCGACCAATTTTCATGGCCATTTTTTCCCCAAATGAGAAACGATGGTATAAGAATCTTTTTGAATCCTATGTTTCTGTTAATAAAACTCACCAATTTCAAGATAGAATTCAATGTCATTTTCATGTCTTTAACTTTCCAAAAATGAGGCAACAACTTCTTGTAAGAAATAACTGACAAAACAGAAAATAGACAAATCTTGGGGGAGAAATGTAAACAGAAAATTCTCATAGTTTGTGCATAAAATAGGATTAAGGGACAACAATCAACTCATCAAGCAAAGAAGTTGTGGACTATATTGTTCTGAAAAGTAGAGAGAAACACGAATCATAATATTGATGAAAAAAACTAGGACCTAAAACCAACACATCATTTAACCATGAGTTATAGGAAAATCAGGAATTTTCGTGAATTGCCAATTCACAACAATTCACAAAGACAAAGTTGTACCACAAGTGAGGCTCAGGAGTTACAAGAAGCCTTGCAACTTTCCTCCTGGGCAGCCAATCTCGTTCCTATCTCAGGAAAAAAGGATTATCAACAGACGGTTACCATGTTATTCGAACCCAATAAGTTGAACCAAAAAGAAAATCAGAACTAAGTCTGCCACTCTGTAGAGCTCCGAGACAACAAAGTGGCTTAGAAGTTAAGAAAAATGGAATTTCACTCTTCCGACGACCAAACAAGACCAAAACTGACAGAGAATAGAGGAATACCTTTCCATTCTCCGCGGATTTTATAAACCGTGTAGTGCTAGTTGTACTTGCATCCAATTGCTTCTGACAAATGCTTAGCTATTTCTCGGGTCCTCGATCTTCTTCCTCGACAACGACGCGGTTAATTTGGCCCTCTCCTTCACCGCCTCTGTAACGTTCTTGAGGTAGGGAATCGTTGGCCCTTTCCATCTTCTCTGCCAATTGGGAACTTAGACGCGGTTCTCCAATGTTCTCAGATTCCATGGCCTCGTAGCCTCTGCCACCGGAGTCAAATCCTCAGTCCTCATCTCAAATTTCATCTTCCTCTGCCTTTTCTCCCACCGAAGTCCGAAGTCAATAAAGGAAGGGTTCTGTAGGCAATAAAAATTATTTGAATAAGAAAAGAGATAATCACATAACATAAGAGTTGTAGGAATCATTAAAGAGGAATGATGTGTTTGTGTTTCTCTTCTACTTTAATACATTTTAAAGTTGTAGGAATTCTTAAAATTATTAAATGGCAACCTAAAATAAATACCTCAACTACCAGATTTTTATCTGTGGGATGTGAGAAATCTTGGGCCAATCAACACCTGTCTCTCTCTTGCATCTTTCTTTTAAGATGGGGGAACAATGCCAAATATAAAGCCGTTGCAAAGATGTTAGCCCACGCATCCCTTCGGGTAGTGATGTCAAACTCTCGCATCTCCAAATTTCCAAATCTACAAGTGACGTGCAGTTGTCGATCCACCCTGGCAGAGTTTCAAGATCCTCAATGAAGTGTAATGATAGGTACTTCAACTTTGAGAGAGGAGTGGGTGAGGCGACACGTGTACTTGGAAAGGTTGGCATGAAAGTCACCAACAACAATGCAACCAGATTCGTTAGAGACAGTAGCCAACTTGGAAATATCCCGCCTCTGTAGCCAAAGATAAAAAGAGATTTAAGATTTGGGTGGGGTTGTAAGCCTTCTAATTCCTCGATCAAAACATCTTCAGTACTGGAGTCGGAAACATCGGATTCATAAGTCCACTCCAATTTCAACTCGCGAAGATGTTTTTTCTCTTTCAAGTTTGCAGCCTTGCATTGTAACACAACATCCTTCCCATGTCTCCCAATTTTGATTACTAGCTTTCCTCTCAAGCTATTCAGTTTGTTCAATTCACTTAGATCGGCACAATCCTCAGAGACCGAACCAGATGAGATCACAAATTGTGATAATGTTTGGAGATTAGTCAATTCCCCCAATCCACGTGGCATGTATCTCAATTTCCTACATTCATCAATCTCAAGATGCCTGAGATTGACTAGTTTTTTTATATCTCTTGGCAATTCTTCAAGCAACGTACATGAGAGTCTTAGTGTTTGCAAATTTTGCAAACTAGTAATAGAATCAGGAAGCTTGATGATACTACTAAGAGAAAGATCAAGATATCTTAGATGCTTCAGCTTATTACCAATAGAAGTAGGCACAAATTCAAGCTCTAAATCTCTTAGATCCAATGCGCGCAATAATTGAAAACTTGAAAAAATTGCATCGCAAGTTGACTCAGTCAGTCTCGGACCTCTATTTGGCAAAAGAAGTGTTCGGATCCTTGTAGACGTAGACAACGAAGTCGTAACAATAGGGTAAAAGTCTATTGATGCATGCCGACTTTTCTCATCAATAGAGCCAATAGAGTCTGTGGTGGTGATCAAGGATCCTGCCATTGATGTAGCAAGATCATGCATGAGATCATGCATTTTGCAACTAAATACGTCACCATACACATCGACTTCAGCTTCTTGGAAGAAGGATCTCCAAAGCAAATGCATAAAGTAGTCATGGCCAACATCTTCGAGCACCTGATGTTGATTTGATACTGTGATAAACCCTTGTGCCATCCAAAGGTGAATCAATGTTGATTTATAAATTTTGTAGTCCTTTGGAAATAAACTACAATAAGCAAAACATTGCTTCAAATGTGATGGAAGCTTATCATAACTCAACTTAAGGGTCGGTAAGATGTCTTCTTCATTTTGAGATATTCTTGAGAGCTCGATGGTCATGAAAGACAACCACTCCGTCTCTGGATTCTTAAAATACAAGAATCCTCCTATAGTCCTTATAGCAAGAGGGACACCGACACACTTGGCTACTATCTTCTTCCCAATTTCCACAATTCCAGTATCTTCCGGCGCTTTTCCTTCATCAAATGCCATCTTCTTAAATAAGGACCATGATTCTTGTTTGCCTAAACCCTTTAAGAGATATGGTTCAATAGTTTTGGAGATCCTTGCGACCTTTTCACTACGTGTAGTTAACAATACTCGACTACCTCTTGCACCATCCATTAACAATGGTTTGAACTTGCACCATTTTTCCCTATCCTCGTTCCACACATCATCCAAAACGAGTAAGTATTTCTTTCTATCAATTAGGTTTTTAAGAGACTTTGTCAATGCCTCCATGCCAACATCTTCTTGCTTATTCCCAGTCACGGATTTTATGATATTTTTGACGAGTATTTTAATGTCGAAGATATCAGAGACACACACCCACATTTTTAGCTCAAAATGTTGTTGCACTTCTTGATTATTGAATACGAGTTGAGCTAGCGCAGTTTTTCCTAATCCTCCGATGCCAACAATCGGAAGGATTGAAATGTTGTCCCCAACATTAGAGTCCAACAGAAGTGCTATAACTGCCTTCTTATCCTCATCTCTACCGATAACATCTTCCTCGAGCACAAAAGAATAACTATCACCCCTCTTCTTATTCTCGATTCCTATCTTTATAGGGTGTCTCTCTAAGTGAAATTTCTTATATGCTGCAATGGCATCTATTAACCTCTCTCTAATGTCCTTCATCTTATGGCCAATATGAGTGGGATGTTGAGGTACCTGGTTTGATTTGGAGAAGACGTTCCATTCCTTTTTCTTCTTCCTATCTCCCTGGTTTGATTTGCAGCTGAAGTTCCATACCTTTTTCTTCTTCTTATCTTCTTCCGGCAGAGCTTCACTGGAGACGTCATCCAGCAAATCGTCAGCCTCATACATAGGATTTTTTAGCTTGTCAAGCCAAACTCTGACTTCCGGGTTCCCATCCTGCTGCTCCTCTGCATCCAGAAGCACGACCTTCACGGTTGAGACCGTGTCCTTGAGTTTTTCAAGCTCACCTTGGACACACCATAGCTGTACGATCTCTCTGACAGCTAGGGAGTCCAAACTTGCAATGATTCCTTCGGCAACACTGGAAAGAATAATAGTTTCTTCCATTTCGTGATGGTGGGAGAATGAATGGTAAAGAGAGCTCTTGAAGTAGATAAAAGGGTAGAATGATTGTTGTGAATTGGAAGGATGGGCGTCGCATATATATAATTTTATGCCTCCCGTGGTAACAAAGTCGACGAGAGCGAGTAATTGTGTGGGCCACCTCAGAAAAGTTGTATGAGAAAACAAAGGAAAAAAGCAGAAGTGGAGAGAGGACAGGAGATAAAAGGCAATGCAGATTAGTTTGCTTGATGACTACCAGGACCTATAGTCCGGTAATTACTGATTTGTATGGAATGGAGGAAAGCGCGAGGAAGGACGCAAGAGACTATAATTTCAATATAGGCGATTCCACTTGGGCTTAGCCCATGGCCTACCACTTCAGCTTCGTCCAATAATCCCACCCTCTTTATTAACACGAGTATCCAAGTGATCATTTTACATGCATTTATGGATGATACTGCAAAATCAGCTCAATGAGGATCTTTTAGGTCTTGACTGCCACCGCACTTAAGGGCTAAGACCCATACTGTTTTTATCCCCCCCCTCCTAAAACAGATGTAAACAGCCCAGAATCCAAGGTATGAATGCTATTATGCCACTCACAATCTTGGCCTACTACTACTATTAACAATTGTAAGCACCACTTTTGTTTTTTTGTTTTTTTAAAAGGATAATTGTTGCAGTAATCTTTGCCTTTACCGTATCTCTCTCTTCTCACAAAGTAATCTTTTCACTTCACTGAATTGTTGTGTCCTCTTACGTATATATAATGTAAATAAATATAAAAACAATTACTCCTCCAACCTTTTGTGTTTTGTCGTGTTTTCGTCGGTTTGGGTCTGTCCCTCTGTTTAGGGCTTGTTGTTGGTTTTGGTCCGTGGTCGTCTGTCCGCCCCTTCCGTGGGCTTATCCAAGTCCTTGTGGCTCTCTTCCGACCCTTTGTTGGGTCTCGCTACGCGTCGTTTGTGGCGCTTTACCGGCTTGTCCAGGTCTTAGTAGCTATGCCTACTATGTCCGGCCATCACTCTTTCTGCCCTACATGGAGTTCATAGTGGTTCCTCTGATCCGTCCGAGGGTCTCGCTAGTTTGTCTGTCTTGTTGTCCGTCTTGTTATTTTGTTGTGTTCGTTTTGTCTGTCCTGTTAGTAGTCGTTTCTAGTTTTTAATCTATTGGTTGTTTTTTCGAGAAAAAGAAGAAGAATCAAATGGTCCCAAAGACTATAAGAACCAATTATATTGTGTCTTCTTTTAAGCTATGGAAAAATTACCCTTCAACACCTACCTACTCATGTTCTGTGCGCTTTAAAAAAATAGAAACAAAAATATTTATGGCAACCACATCCCAGAAATGACTCATGTGTATGGATTTATAGGTAATTTGACTTAAGATAGTGGGAGGGCACAATTAACGGAAGCTCAAAAGAGGAAGCAAGAAATAATAAAAAGCAATACCTCTTGGCCCACCACTCTGGATTGATCCAATTAATCCAATTTTTACCCAAAACGAATGACACGAACGTACTCTCAATGTCTCAATGGGTTTGGAGTTGAAGAAAAATTGAGAACCCAATTAGGTTTTGGACATTTACTTGTTATACGTTTTTTTTTTCCTTTTACTTTTTACCGATCCTTCTGTTTTTCATTTTCAATGCAACCTTCATTGTCAATACAACGCGTTTCATGTAAATATAGCTTCTACACAACTTTTTCGTAAAATCGACGAAGTTCCGAACTTCAAACTAAATTTTTAAACAACTTTTGGTGCACGTACAGAGCACGATATTCAAGCCCAAAATCCATTTGGTCCGTTTATTCCTTAGCACTCTTCTTAGCTTTAGAGAGCCATTCGTCATTCCTGTACGTCTCTCTCTATGTGTTTCTCTCTCTTGTCTCTTTACTCTCGCGGTGTGTCTCTCTCTCTTGTCTCTTCACTTCTACTGCGAAGCAACCCTCTCTCCTCTCAACTATCAGTACATCATGTTTGTTTGTGATTTTAGTCCTCGGCCAGCCTACTTTTCCTTGGGGATGTTTGTTTGCCAAAATTTTGGAGAATATTCCCGAAATTTTGGGAATCTTTACTTTATTGAGATTTATTGGGGTTTGTAAAAAGTGAAGTGTGTAGGTGTAAAAGTTAAAAATTTTGGAGTTTGTTTGGTTTGTCCGATTTGTTGAGACCCCAAATATTTGGGGTCTCAAACATACCCTTTGTCTCTTATCCCCACCGTTGAATAGTGACTAACATTAGAATCGATATGTGGTATCATAGAAGATAAGATCCAGTTATCTAGCAACCTCACATTCTCACATTCTAGTTTGCGATATCAAAGAGGATAAGATTCAGTTATCCAGCAACCACACATTCTAGTTTGCAATATCAAAGAGGATAAGATCCAGTTATTCAGCAACCTCCTTAAGTGATGTGTTGCGATCAAAATGGTCCCAAAGACTATAACACTCAATTATTGACTCTGCCCCTGGTTCTTCCCAAATGATGGAAAGTCTACACTTCAACACCCTCCACTACTATTTTATTGAAGGGTAAATTGCGAAGCAGTATTAATTTTAATTTAAGATGAGCAAAACACGAATGAATTAGTTGAAGATGAGATAATATAATTTTCTTCAAAAATAATTCTTCCATATGCATTTATTGGTGATGGGCTTCGCTTGCTGAGTGATGGCCTACGCTGAAGCAACAAGATGGAATATGGCAGGGGCCAGGGAGTAGGCTAGAGACGAGAATTTCAGTAGAGGCGGAACCTCTTAGGCTATGCGTTGCAACTAGAAACTTGGACAATCTTCTGTAAAGTCAACTACGTACCACATAATCCAGCAAAATCTGCTCAGTAAGGTATTTGGACAGCTATCTCTGGATGACATTTCCCAGTTACCAGCGTCTTAAGAAAAAAAAAGTCAGTAAAAACTAATACTACTACCTTATTAAACAAAAAATATGATGTTTACTTAGTGACACTAGACTCCAATGATATTGAATTGGGTTGTTTAGGGGAATCAGAATTTTCCGGTTCTTTCGTCACGGGTACCGAAAAAGGCTAAAATTATCAGTGCATTTTAAAGAGGAATTCCCGTGCCGTGTTTGTGTTTCTCTTCTACGTTAATTGTGAGAGCATGCAATTTAAAGTCGTAGGAATTATTAAAATTAATTGGCAAGCTAAAATAAATACCTCAACCAGTCCATGTATAAATCTGGGATGTGAGAAATCTTGGCCAATCAACGCCGGTCTCTCTCTTGTATCTTTTTAATAAGATGGGGGAACATTCCTTAATCTGAAGCCGTTGCAAAGATCTTAGCCCACGCATCCTTTCGGGTAGTAATGTCAATATCGGGCAGTCAAAGATTTAGAACTAAAGAACAAATTATGCCCCAAATATTTCTCAAAAAAATAGGAGTAGACTAATATTTGTGGGTAGGGGTTGTAATCTAATCTAACTCTTTTTTTTTCTTCTTCTTCTAGGGATATGTAATTTCATTTCACATAATAAACAATAAATAGTAGAATAAATAGGACAAGCACAACATATATATATGCGAATTTGATTATTGTTCTAAGCATTATTATACTAAGCATGCTGAGCGACGATTGAAATTTAAAACTTTAAAATTCAAAGGTCCATGTCACCCCACATCAATTAAAATATTTTAAATGATGTTTTTAACCATAACCTTCGGATCTCCAACTTTTAATCTCAGTCATTGCTCAGCATGCTCAGCATAGTAACTGAACTCATATATATGCCCCCATGAGTCAGCACTTGTGTGCTTGTGTACGCACATAAACTGATCTTCATCCAAAATAAATCAATTATAGTACCTAACAATCGTCAGGGCTTTTATTAACTTGTGATCAAATCTCATTTCCACCGCATTCGTTATATAGAGAGGGAACTCGAGGTCTGACGATTGTTAGGTCAACGACACTGTTACACCTATAGGGCGGTACCGAGATCCGAGAAACCAGTCCAGGTAGGGGGGAATTGGAATTTTCCGATTCTCTCGAACAACCCTATTTGCAGTTATCTTTTCTTTGTTTATTTCGGTAGATTTGGAGATTCATTTTATTTTCATTGATTCCAATATCAAAATTATATTTGAAAACCAAGATGATGTGTCAGAAAGAATAAAGAGAAAGAAAAAAGAAACATGATTGATTTCGCAATTGAGTGGAGAACAACCATAATATCCAAGTTTTTAACCTAAATTCAACAGGACAACACACCACAATCTTCTTTCAAGAAATATACACAAAACAAGAACAAGAACCATAAATAATGCAACACACCAATATATCAGAGAAGCCATTTTTTTGGACTGTATGGCTGCATCATTCCTGAAAAGCAGGGCATAAACAACCCTCTATGAGAAGTTAAGAACCCATCCTTGTTCTAGAGAATTTCTTGCCGTGTTTATCAAAAGAAGATCAACATTTGATCGCCAGCATCCAGATCTCAAATCGCCACCCTGCAGTCAGAAACCATAGAAATTTCAGAACCCATTAGTTTTCATTCAAGGAGACTAAAGGATAGAGCGCTCTATTAATTTTTCCTCATTCACAGAACGCAGACAACCCAAAGATTGTCCATTTCTTATTAGAAACAGAGGAAAACCCTGAAAAACAGAGGCTGCATATAGAAAATTAAACCTAAAGAGAATCACAATCCAAGGGGAAATATAGTGTGTCACTGCTAAATTCGTTTATATGGTTACATGCAGTTCATTTAAAATAATCAATATTTTCAAAAATTAATTTTAAATTCCCCTAAAGGTTGCACAGTCAAATAGTACTGAAGTTTGTAATTTTGAGAATCAACTAAGATAATTTATATCAACGACAACAAGCGTGAATTCTTAAAAGCTATCTATTGGGATATATGAAAGATTTTTCATAAATGCTTATTCATGTGAATGTGATATAGCTTTGTTAACAAAAGTTTGACCAAGAAAATAAGTAGATAAATCCATATTTTATTTCTAAATACCAAAATTACTATTATTTTTTTTATTGAAAAAAAGATTATTAGTACTTGACAATATCATAATCAAAATCCAAGAATTGGTTGGTTGGACTTTTATTTTGACCACTAATATTTATTTTCAAAACTAGGATTCTTATTTCGAACTTCAAAATTAATGTCCCATTAATGTTGGATGAAATAGTTGAAATTCTGAAAATGAACATCAATGGTTAGAGAAAAAAAAAAAGAACATCAATGGTTGACTAAGTAGTTAAGGTCCGGGACTTAGGAATTTGCTTTGTAAAGTTTTAAATTCAAATCCAAAGTGCTATCAACCTTTTAGGACTAACTCCATTACGTAATTAAATAATTGGGGAAAATACATTTTTCACTTACGAACTACTATAGGTTTTACACTTTGCATAATAAAGTATCAGTTTTGACACATTGCACTATCTAACTACCAATTTTATATGCATTGCACCATTTGTTAAATTTTTAGTTTAAAATGACAATAATATCTTTAACCTATTTTGCATATATTGAAGATATTATTGTAAATTCATTAATTTTTCAAGGGTATTATTGTCAGATGAAGGGTGCAAATTGTTTAATATTAGTAGTTAAAAGGTGTAATGTGTTAAAATGAGTAGTTTAGGGTGTAAAATGTCTAACATTCATAGTTGGAGGGTGCAATGTGTCAAATCTGGTAGTTTATGTTACAATGTGTCATGGACCTGGTAGTTAATGGGTGAAAAATGTATTTATCCATAAATAATTTGTGTGAGCAGCATTGTAACATAAACTACCAGATTATTAGGCTTATCTGGTAGTTTATGTTACAATGTGTCAGAGGTTGCATGCTTATGTACTAGTATTCTAATAAGAGGTTGCAATATAGGAGAATAAAAATTGTTATGGAATTGGTTAAATGTCCTCCTTTGGTTCTTGGAAAAGAATGAGTGAAGTGATTGGAGAATTCTTCAAAAAGCATCATTGTCAGTAGGCCATATGTTATAATAAGTGGAAGCCTAATAATGTATTTCAGCTAAATGTCACTTCTGGTTGATGTAATCTGCACACAGGCGTAGAAACTTTCGCAATGGTTTGAACTACTTCAGAGCAGGCATAATCCTTGCCTTGTACCTTCAAAGCAAGTCGGTTTACTTACCCCTAATTTAGGGGACAATTTTCTCTCATTAATTGATTATTGATTCTTCGTTTTTTTTCCTGGTCTTGCAATTTGCAGATTAATGGATCTCTAGCACGCAGAGCTATTAAGTATTTGATGGCAAGGGGCTCCATTAGAATGATCTCGGCTCATGCCAGTCAGCAGATTTATACTAGGGCCACTAATACCTAATCGATTTATTTTTTCTCTGCTGGAAGTCATTGAGAGCTAGTTTTGTTCCATTTTTCTTAGTTGTGCCAAGTTTTGTGGAGAGAATTGTTATCGACATTTGTAGTTGACTACTCAATTTCCTGTTTTATTGAAACATGTACGTAAATACTCCTTTTGATGGTTTCTAGTTGGTTATGCAATCTTGGATGTTCAAGTTATACATATCCCGCCTTACACATTTTAATCTGTAATTATTTTCTTTATCAAAAATCTCGACTGGTGATGAATGACATCAGACATTCTGCGGTGATATATTAAAGTGACACTCAATAGGTGATTTAAATATAAATGATCTCTGGTTGAGAAATTCCTCATAGATTCGTTCACCAAGTTTTTAAATTTTAACTTTTAGTCAATTTTTAGTGGTATAAATCAAAACCGGATAACAAGCTACAAACTTACAAGGCGATTTGCTTCATATCCGTTTTGTCTTAAGATAATTGACTAAAATGCACCATCATTTGGCTTGAAAAGAGAAAACATAGATGGAAGACATGGACTGAAAATCAGCCGTCTCAGAAGGTCTTTGGGTTGACTCAATGCATCCTTGTGTAGAAACCAAAAAGAAAAAAAACCTTCTTTGGGTTGACTCAATGTATCCTTACGTAAAAACCAAAAAGAACAAAAATCTAATTGCCAAGGGAGAAAAAAAAAGTCGTCCAACATACAGAGAAAAAAACTCATTGATCATATATGAACAAACTAAAAGCTTGAAAAAAATACGGAAGTGGTGGCTCAATTGGTTTTGACGTTCGTAAGTGGGTTAGGGGTTGAAGTTCTTTGGATCGAATTCTCTGTGACCAAAATTCATTGTATTTTCGTGAGGTTGTGATGATGGTCTAAAACTTTCTGGTTTAATAGTTATAGTTCAATCCAAAACATGCCAAAGTGGGTAGAGTTCCTATGGTTATACCCATGGGAAGCCCCCTTCCACCCTTTCGAAAAAAAGAAAAAACTAAAGCTTCAGAAAATCAAAGGCATGCATGTCTTCCGCTATACACACTAGACTGCCAAAAGAGGCAGTTATTAACAAGGCATAAACCAAGACGGTAACATTTTTCTTGCCAAAGGAATAGAAAAACAAAAACAAAAGCCAAACTCAGGTTGTCTCTCTTTTGCTCTTAAACATTGTTAGCAATTAACGTTGTGCTCTTATATCCATTTGATAGTGCCAACCAAGACGGTGAAATCAGATGCTTATCGAAAGCAAATGGCAGTACAGTGGCCAGGCAAGTAGATGGTTGAAGCTAAGATTTCCACATGTACATGCAATCAACTAAAGAAATATGAATTGAAAGGATCAGTAAAGCTTGCGTACATGAAGACATTAATATCTTTCACCAAAATCTGCTCTTTGCCTAATTTGAATAATATTGCATTTAAATCAATAGATCAAGTCCAAACAGCTTTCCATTCAACTTAAGATTATATCAAGCGATAATACACCCTGCTGAATGGATTCATCAAAATTGCAAAAAACGAAAAGAAAAAAAAAAGATTATGAACAATTCAAAGTGAAGATGTCTCAAAAGGTATTTTGAAATGCACAGGCGCACCACAAACTAGGAAAAAGAAAAGGACAAAATGCTTTAAATAGCGGTTTCAGGTCTTGATTAGCGTGAAAGCAGATAAAGCCCCCAGCAGGCAATAGCTATGATTCCGTCTAGAAGAAACTGAACCCCAGATATCATTTGGCATTTCGGTCATTTCTTCGTCAGTACTAGCGTATACTAGATAGAAGAATTCCTCTCCTCTTTTCGCGGGAAGTTCTCTATTTTCTATAAAACAGCAAACTGCAAGATCATTGATGACAAATGATGATACTTTGGAGAGCATTAATACAACATGTTCAAACACTTTCATTCCATCCTCTTTCATAGCTATCCACGTCAAACACATATGCTCCAGGATGTCTCCTGAAACTTTCGACATATGAGGTAGTCATGAGTGAAGTTAAATATTTTATAGAAGAAGAAATTTGGAAAGAACCAAAGGTACTTATTTAACAAATATCCACTGACCTTAATTTGGCCCTGCAACAGAAATTAAAATTGTTTTTGCAATTGTTGAGGCGGTTGGCTCATAGTTCTACCAGCAGTGCTGTCTCTTTTCATGTTGCCTGAGAAAACGAGTTACCTACTGCATGTCAGATGCACGGTTTAATTGCTTCAACTCCAACAGATATGTTATCTATTTACTGCATGATGTGATTGCGTAGTTAAAGCAACATCCAAACAATGTTACTACATTAGCCTTCCGGAGGAAGTAATAAAGTTTGGGCGTAAGAGGAATAACTGTGTAAAACAATTATTTGGTTATTTTAGGCTCGTTCAAGAGCTGGTTTCACAAGTAAAAAGACATCCCGTGCTTCTTAAGATGTATAAGAAATTTCATATCTGCAATTGTTCATACCGGATTACAACTTGGTAGTGCTCTTAACTGTCCTTAATAAAGGAAGATCACTACTACGGTCTTGTAGTCAAAGCACTTAACCAAATACAAAGTTGAAAGCTTTTAGACATAGGAGCCACCTTTATTCTCAATTGAAGAAGCAATGGATATATCCCTACAAAACAGCTAGTCAGTCTCTAATGCATCTTGCAACTGATAATCACTTTTTTTTTGGAGCAAAACTGATAATCACTTACTGTATATATGAATTGAAGGCCTTCTCACCAACTTATTCCCCTCCATATTTGGACTTCACACTCCATATAGACCTACAAAAATAAGAACCTCAAGCATTGTTGAAAATAATTAACTCACACAAGTTATCCTTCTTAACAGTAGACAACTTACAATTTCTAATGTATTAGGGATAAAAACACTTGGCAATTGGGTTTTATAAAACAAATATAAAGAGATAAATAAACAAGAAGTTACTTTTGCATCAAAATTCATGCTTTAGAAGCAGCAGTAAACCCCAGGAATTAGGCACCTGACATCAAGCAATCGTTGAAATTAGGTAATACCCCTAGCCCGTAACAGAAAAAAGCTACATAGAACAAAGGAAAATTGCGTCATTATATGTAGCAATTTACAGTAGATTTTCGAAATTTAAAGGAAATGAAGCTTTTTTGCTTGGTGAGATGTAATTAGATAAGAAATGTGATAATTCACAATTGCTCGCTACTTGCCCATAATGGTAGCTCCTGTTTGATTTGACAAACATTTTATCTTACACCAATCAAAGACTGCAAAACTAACACTGCCTGAAATGAAAAGAAACAATTCAAAAAAAACTGGATTGGTAGTTGATTCTATACACATGAAGCATACCTATGAAACTTCAGAACAAGGGCTTTTGAGTCATAACAATCTCTGCAAGTCGTATGCCAATCTTGATCAATTTCTAAGGGCATTTTTTCCCCAAATGAGAATCGAGGTTATAGGAATCTTTTTGAATCCTATGTTTATGTTTCTGTTAATAAACAACACCAATTTCGAGTCAGAATTCAATGTCATTTACCATGTCTTTAGCTATCCAAAAAAGAGACAACAACTTCTTGTAAGAAATAGGTGACAAAACAGAAAATAGACAATCTTGAGGGAGATATGTGAACAGAAAATTCTCATAGTTTGTGCATAAAATAGGATTAACGGACAACAATCAACTCATCAAGCAAAAAAGTTGTGGACTATATTATTAAGTAGAGGGAAACACGAATGCTATTGATGAAAAAAACTAGGACCTAAAACCAACAAAGCATTAGCCACAAGTTACAGGAAAATCAGGAATTTTCTTGAATTGCCAATTCACAAAGACGAAGTTGTACCACTAGTGAGGCTCAGGATTTACAAGAAGCCTTGCAGCTTTCCTCCTGGGCAGCCACTCTCGTTCCTATCTCAGGAAGAAAGAATTATCAACAGACGGTTACCATGTTATAAGAACCCGATAATTTGAACCAAAAAGAAATCAGAACTAAGTCCGCCACTCAGTAGAGCTCCAAGACAACTTAGTGGCTTAGAAGTTAAGAAAAATGGAATTTCACTCTCTTCCGACGACCAAACAAGACCAAAACTGACAGAGGAGAGGAATACCTTTCCATTCTCCGCGGATTTCGAAACCATCTGGGAATCAACCGTATGCTCCGAGACCAACACACCGGGACAGTGACTACACGAAAATCAGATACCAAAAACACAGATGAATTCCCACAAGTGCAACGAGGCAATACCATCAAAGAAGCAAAGAGAAGAAACAAGAACAACTTTTTTTTTAGAGTTTAGGGATAGTTGTACTTGCATCCAATTACTTCTGAAGAATACTGAGCCGGTTCTCGGGTCCTCTATTTTCTTCCTCGACAACGACGCGGTTAATTTGGCCCTCTGTAACGTTCTTCAGCTAGGAAATTGTTGACCCTTTCCACCGTCTTTGCCAATGGGAAACTTAGACGCGGTTCCCCTTGTTCTCAGATTCCATGGCCTCTTAGCCTCTGCCACCAGAGTCAATTTCTCTGCCTCTTTTCCCACCTCTGTACTATTTCAGCTTTATAAAGGAAGGGTTCTGTAAGCAATAAAAATTATTTGAATGAGAAAAAAGATAAATCACATAAGAGTTGTAGGAATGATTAAAGAGGAATCCCCGTGTCGTGTTTCTCTTCTGCTTTAATTGTGAAAGTCTGCGTTTCAAAGTTGTAGGAATTATTAAAATTAAATGGCAAAGCAAAAACAAATACCTCAACGGATGTCTAAATCTGGGATGTGAGAAATCTTGGGCCAATCAACACCTGTCTCTCTCTTGCATCTTTTTAATAAGATGGGGGAACAACCACATATGCGAAGCCGTTGCAAAGATGTTAGCCCACGCATCCCTTCTGGTATCGAAATCGGGCCTCCACTAATTTCCAAATTTACAAGTGACGTGCAGTTGCCGATCCACTCTGGTATGACCCTGAAGTTATCACATCGATAAATGAAGAGGTTTTGTAGAGTGGAAACATGTTGCAGCCCCAACGGGAGAGACACCAACTTCGGAAGACTATCGAACTTAAGAGAGAGGAGGTTCTTCAAGCCTTGCCATTGCATCCCATCCTCGCCATTGCATACATCAAGCGCATAACAACTATTTATATTCAAAGACTCAAGAGTAGTAAGGTTCCGCAGCCACTCCAGAGTTTTAAGATCCCCATTGCTGTCTAATGTTAGGCGCTTCAACTTTGAGAGAGGAGTGATTGAGGCGACAATTGTACTTGAGGAGGCTATTGCTGTGGGAGTAGACCTTTCTGCTTTTACCACCTTATTCATCATCATTGTCTGTTGCAACGGCTTCGAGCTGACGTTCCACAGTACTAATTCTCCTTCAACAATTGGAAAGGTTGGCATGGAAGTCAACATAGGGCATTTATAGATTTTCAATGTTGAAAGGCGAGGAAATGAAAGGAGTAAATGAGGATCCATCAGCAATGTTTCTGTATTCAATTCAAGGGACACATTGCCATCACCGCTATTTGATATGTACTTTAGAGCGGGCAAGTTATCTAGATAAACAGATTTAAGAGAAGGTAGTTGACTCATTGGTGGAAGGTATTGGAGTTTCTCACAGCCACGTAACGACAATTGAACAAGATTCGTTAGTGACAATAGCCAACTTGGAAATTTCCCGCCTCTGTAATTCCAGATAGAAAGAGATTTAAGATTTGGGTGGGGTTGTAAGCCTTCTAATTCCTCGACCAAAACATCTTCAGTACTGGAATCGGAAACATCGGATTTGTAAGTCCACTCTAATTTCAACTCGCGAAGATGTTTTTTCTCTTTCAAGTTTGCAGCCTTGCATTGTAACGCAACATCCTTCCCATGTCTCCCAATTTTGATTACTAGCTTTTCCCTCAAGTTATTCAGTCTGTTCAATTCACTAAGATCGCCACAATCCTCAAAGATCGAACCGGATGGGATCACAAATTGTGATAATGTTTGGAGATTAGTCAATTCCCCCAATCCACGTGGCATGTATCTCAATCGCATACATCCATCGATCTCAAGATGCCTGAGATTGACTAGTTTTTTTATATCTCTTGGCAATTCTTCAAGCCTAGCACAATGGGAGAGTTTTAGTGTTTGCAAATTTTGCAAACTAGTAATAGAATCATGAAGCTTAATAATTCTACTACCAGAAAGATCAACATATCTTAGATGCTTCAGCTTATAACCGATAGAAGTGGGCACAAAGTCAAGCTTTAAAGGAGTTAGATCCAATGCACGCAATGATTGAAAACTTGGAAAAATTGCATCGCAAGTTGACTCAGTCACAGTACCCCAATCTCCACGTACCAAATGAAGTGTTCGGATCCTTGTAGAAGTAGACAACGAATTCGTAACACTAGGGCAAGAGTCCATTGATGCATGACGAATTTTCTCATCAATAGATTCAATAGAGTCTAAGGTGGTGATCAAGGATCCTGCCACCGATTTAGCAAGATCATGCATGAGATCATGCATTTTGCAACGAATAACGTCACTATACTCATCTACTTCAGCTTCTTGGAAGAAGGATCTCCAAAGCAAATGCATAAAGTAGTCATGGCCAACATCTTCGAGCTGTCCATGTTGATTTGATACTGAGATAAACCCTTGTGCCATCCAAAGGTAAATCAATGTTGATTTCTCGAATTTGTAGTTCTTTGGAAATAAACTACAATAAGCAAAACATTGCTTCAAATGTGATGGAAGCTTATCATAACTCAACTTAAGGGTTGGTAAGATGTCGTCTTCATTTTGAGATATTCTTGAAAGCTCGATGGTCATGAAAGACAACCACTCCGTCTCTAGATTCTTAAAATACAACAATCCTCCTATAGTTCCTATAGCGAGAGGGACACCGACACACTTCGCTACGATCTCCATCCCAATTGACACAATTCTAGTATCTTCCGGCTCTTTTCCTTCCTCAAATGCTATCTTCTTAAATAAGGACCATGATTCTTCTTTGCCTAACCCCTTTAA
The DNA here is from genome assembly GCA_963930655.1 of Myrica gale. Lineage (NCBI taxonomy): Eukaryota > Viridiplantae > Streptophyta > Magnoliopsida > Fagales > Myricaceae > Myrica > Myrica gale. The sequence continues at coordinate 4,650,255 of OZ005607.1, forward strand.
GTGATACGATTCAATAGTTTTGGAGATCCTTGCTACCTTTTCACTACGTGTAGTTAACAATACTCGACTACCTCTTGCACCACCCATTAACAATGCTTTAAAACTAGACCATTTTTGCTTATCCTCGTTCCACACATCATCCAACACGAGTAAGTATTTCTTTCTATCAATTTCTTTTGTAAGAGACTGTGTCAATGCCTCCATGCCAACATCTTCTAGGTTTTCCCGGTTTTCCCTAGGAACGGATTTTAAGATATTTTTGACGAGTATTTTAACGTCGAAGGGATCAGATACACATACCCACATTTTTAGCTCAAAATGTTGTTTCACTTTTTGATCATTGAATACGAGTTGAGCTAGCGCAGTCTTTCCTAATCCTCCGATGCCAACAATCGGAAGGATTGAAACGTTGTCCCCAACATTAGAGTCCAACAGAAGTGCTATAACTGCCTTCTTATCCTCATCTCTACCGATAACATCTTCCTCGAGCACAAAAGAATAACTATCACCCCTCTTCTTATTCTCGATTCCTATCTTTATAGGGTGTCTCTTTAAGTGAAATTTCTTATATGCTGCAATGGCATCTATTAACCTCTCTCCAATGTCCTTAATCTTATGGCCAATATGAGTGGGATGTTGAGGTACCTGGTTTGATTTGGAGAAGACGTTCCATTCCTTTTTCTTCTTCTTATCTCCCTGGTTTGATTTGCAGCAGAAGTTCCATACCTTTTTCTTCTTCTTATCTTCTTCCGGCAGAGCTTCACTGGAGACGTCATCCAGCAAATCGTCAGCCTCATACATAGGATTTTTTAGCTTGTCAAGCCAAACTCTGACTTCCGGGTTCCCATCCTGCTGCTCCTCTGCATCCAGAAGCACGACCTTCATGGTTGAGACAGTGTCCTTGAGTTTTTCAAGCTCACCTTGGACACCCCAGAGCTGTACGATCTCTCTGACAGGTAGGGAGTCCAAACTTGCAATGATTCCTTCGGCAACACTGGAAAGAATAATAGTTTCTTCCATTTCGTGATGGTGGGAGAATGAAGGCTAAAGAGAGCTCTTGAAGTAGATAAAAGGGTAGAATGATTGTTGTGAATTGGAAGGATGAGCGTCGCATATATATAATTTTATGCCTCCCGTGGTATCAAAGTCGACGAGAGCAAATAATTGTGTGGGCCACCTCAGAAAAGTTGTATGAGAAAACAAAGTAAAAAAGCAGAAGCGGAGAGAGGACAGGAGATAAAAGGCAATGCAGATTATATAGTCCGGTAATTACTGATTTATATGGAATGGACTGCCAGATTAGTTTGAACGAAACTATTATCTGGTCCTACATCTTAGCCGTCTTCAGTGGTGGAAGAATGGACATATAAACCAGATGGGCACAGAGGAAAGCGCAGGAGCCAGGAAGGACGCAAGAGACGATATAGGCGGTACCAGTTGGGCTTAGCCCATGGCCTACCACTTCAGCTTCGTCCAATAATCCCACCCTCTTTATTAACACGAGAATCCAATGTATCCAACTCCAAGTGATAATTTTACATGCATTTATTGATGACATAATCCTACAAAATCAGCTCAATGAGGTATTTGGACAGCTGTCTCTGGATGACGATAGCAACTTCTTACAAGATGATCTTTTTAGTCTTACAGTTGTAAACAGCCCATTCCAAGGTATGAATGCTTATGTCCCTCACAATCTTGGCCTACTACTACTATTAACAATTGTAGGCACCACTTTTGTTTTTTTGTTTTTTTTAAAGGATAATTGTTGCAGTAATCTTTTCCTTTACCGTATCTCTCTCTTCTCACAAAGTTTAATCTTTTCACTTAACCGAATTGTTGTGTCTCTTAGGTAAATATAATGTAAATAACTATAAAAACTTACTCCTCCAACCTGGCTTTTTTTTCTTTTTTTTAGAAGAGTTAGACACAACATATAGACCTTAGTGTAAGACTTACATTGTTTCCAAATTTTACAAGAATAATATTAAATAATAGGTAAACTATAATTTCTCCCTAAAACTACCACTCAATTCTCAAATACTCCCATAAATTCAACTCACCTCTCAAAGTATACTTTTCATTGCAATTTCATCCTTTAATCTGCTGGAACTATCATGTTGATTGGTTTTTGTCCCACGTAAACAGAACGTTATCTTCTCCTTACGTGATTATACAAATTTGGATTCATCTAAGTCCTTCCCAACTTTATATAGTGCTTCTCGCAATTTGTAGATCCAAGAAATAATAAGTAATTAACTGATTTTTTTATTAAAAAGAAAAAAAATCATTTTCACCTACAAACTATCATAGTTTTGCACTTTGCACTCTAAATTATCAATTTTGAAACATTGCACCCTCTAACAGTCTAACTACCAATATTATACACTTGGAAAACTGACAAATTTTTAGACACTTTGCACCCTCTGTCCAACAATAATACCCTCGAGAATTTAATCAATTGACAACAGTGTTTTTAATATATGCAAAGTGAATCAAAGCGTTATTGTCATTTAGTTTAAAAATTTGACAGAAGTTGTAAAATGCCTAATATTAGTAGTTATAAGGTATAATGTGTCAAAAGTAGTAATTGATGGTGCAAAATGCAAAACCTATAGTAGTTCATGAGAGAAAATGTATTTTTCCAAAAAAAAAAGGCTTAAAATTGATGCGTAGAATTTATCTTTTGTACATAAAAAGAATGTCACATTCGATTTATTTTGGATAAAAATCATTTGATATAACCGTTCTAGTTAATTGAGAGATAAAATTATAATGAGAAACGTATTTTGAAGATGAGATATATATAACGAGTCAATAGTGGTAGAGTATTTGAAAATCAGAAAGTAATATGAGAAAAAGACTTATAATTTGCGCTTAAAAAATATAAGATGTAACTATGTTTACGTCCCTTTAAATTATACATACAATTCGTGTGAAAGGATTATAGATGGTATGCCACTATAAAGTTGGCAAGGGATAATCATTTGTGTACACAAAAGTTGTGTCCTGATTGAATGTGAACATCCCGTGGTCCACGTCCCATTTATTCGTGATTGACGAACTGCGAACATGCCAAGGTATCAGAGGCGACAAGAGCGAGTTATTGTGCCGGCCACCTTACAAAAGTTGTATCAGAAACCAAAGTGAAAAAGGAAAAGTGTAGAGATCTTATCCCCACCGTAGAATACTCCAACACTGTTTGACACGATAATCGAGCTGTGGAATCAAAAGACGATAAGAGCCAATTATCTTCCAAGATGATTATTGCATATGAATTTTTTTAGCACATCAATTGGCATGGCAGAAAGGGTTGGGATGGCATCCAAAATGGCAAAGTTTTGACTCACCACCGGGATTACACGTTTAGCAACGTTTATTTAAGTCTCCGGATGTGACAATCCAGTTTTTTTTTTAAAAAAAAAACAGTTAATGACCGCTGAAGGGCTTGACGTTTTTATTTATTTTAACGAAGTTTTAATTTAATTAAACATTTTTTCTCCGGAATTTATTTTAGTGTTGGAATGCTATCTTCTTTCTCTACTCCTTTTACGAGTATCTAATTCATTTCAAATAATTGAACGAATTATACATTATGAAATTTAAGCTTCAAATATTGTTTTGACCCCTAATTTTTTTTATTACTGTTAGATTGTGCTAATAGCAGGGATACTAATTTTTCAAGTGAGTTAGGTAAGCGGGATAGCGATAAATTTTCCTCGATAATATGAAATGACTGGTTTTGGAAATTATACCAAAATCTGTTTTGAATTATTGGATTCACTGTTATCCTATTATTGTTTATACTGAAATATGATTTTATGTTCTGAAATTCTGGTGGCAATGTGTATTAATGATTACTGTTATGACTGTCTTTGTTGGTACCAACTCATTGTTTACTGATTACTGGTGCATCTATTCTTCGGAATTATAGAACAAACCAGTCATAGGGTAAACATGGCTTACTCATATTGCCTACGAGAAATTTTTGAACTACTGAAAAATCATTTGGAAATTTATTTTAAAAGATTATTATTAATATTTTTATTCTCCGCTTACTGAGTTGTCGAACTCACTCCGTTAATATGTTTTTATCTTCAGAAAATTTAGTGAGCATGCTGAAGATCGAGCTTAGATGACATGCGGGCTGAGATTTTATATCCATCTTAGCCCTTCTCAGCCTAATATGGTGCTTCTCGCAATTTTTAGATCCAAGAAACAATATGTATTTAGTCGATTTGTATTTATTAAAATAAAAAAGAAAAATACATTTTTTACCCATGAACTATTATAGGCTTTACATTTTCCACCCTAAACTAATACTTTTGAGACGTTGCACCCTCTAACAGTCTAACTATCAATTTTATACACCTTGGGGAAATTGTAAAAATTTTAGACACTTTACACTCTTCAACTACTAATGTTATACATTTATAATGTTAGACATTTATACATTTTGTCTGACAATAATATCTTTGAGAATTTAATCAATTGACAGCAATATTTTCAATATAAATAAAGTGAATTAAGAGCATTATTGTCATGTAGTCTAAAAATTTGACAGAATTTATAGAATATCTAATATTAGTAGTTAAAGTGTAAAATATATCAAAAGTGATAATTTATGGTGTACAATATAAATTTTTTGATAATTTATAGGTGAAAATATATTTTTTTATAAAAAAAAGACTCACCTAAAATCGAAAAATATTATATTTAACTCACATGAGATAAAATTTGTTTAATATAATAATTTCTGTGAATTGAAGAATGAAATTATAACTAGAAATATAATTTGAAGATGTGAAATAACGAGTTAAAATTTGTAAATTATTTGAAAATGAAGCGGTAGTTCGTGAGAAACGTGTAATTTGCGTCGCATTGTGTTCACAAAAAGTTGTGTCCTGATTGACGAACGTGAACATGCCAAGGTATCAGAGGCAACAAAGAGCGGGTTATTGTATCGGCCACCTCACAAAAGTCGTATCAGAAAGCAAAGTGAAAAAGGAAAAGTGCAGAGAGGACACGAGATAAAAGGCAAAGCAGATGACAGCAATGCAGCTTTAATGAGTCCTCGGCCCAGCCACTTTTTCCTTCTCTCTTATCCCCACCATAGAAAACTCCAATACTGATCGACATGATAATCGAGCTGTGGAATCAAAAGACGACAAGAGCCAATTATTGTGTCTGCCACCTTTCAAGATGATTATTCCATATGAATTTTTTAGCACATCAATTGTTCGTGGCAGTAAGGGTTGATTTTGTTATAAGTTTGCCCTCAACGGTTAATTATGTACACGTTGCACTATTAATAGTTTTTTTTTTAAATTGATCTCGTTAGTCAGTGAAATAACGATTAATTATATTGTGTTTATATTTCTTTAAATTATACATTAAATTCGTGTGCGAGGATTAAAGGGTATGCCGTATGCCACTCTAAAGTTGACAAGCGATAATCATTGACTCTTTGTGTCCACAAAAGTTGACCGAGATACAGAATGGGCAGTGTGGGTCCCGAGGCGGGACTCACATCTCTCTCCCCATTGTCCTCACCCGGAGTGTCAGGGATCCTCATCCTAAGGGTACGTTCGTTTAGGAAGGATACTCAGGGATTTTTTGAATCCTCAGATTCTACAACTAAACATAATTTTTCACACCACATAAATATAATTACAACACGCATATCAATAAAGTTAACATCACATAAAAATTCTTAAAACACAAAAAATCCTCACAATACACTTTAACCGAACACACTCTAATACTGCAAAAACAGCTCAACAAGGTATTTGGACAGCTGTCTCTGAATGATATTTCCCAGTTACCACTCCGACTCTGTCCATCTAATCTAGCTTGTACTATTTGTAAAAAAATATAAAATAAAATAGAGTAAAAACTAATATTACTGCCTTATTAAACCAAAAATTATAATGTTTCCTCAGTGACATGAGACTCCCAACGGTATTGAAGACCATAAAAATTTTTAAGATTTTTTTTGAGGTATATACAGGTGTTTGAGATAGTGGTGAGACTTATTGCTGAGATGTTGATTTTTTTTTTTCAACTTTATTCTCTAAAAATGTGAGATTTAAAAAAAGTATGTCAGGATTTTGAATTAGAATCATTTGTAATTTTCTATTGGAATTATATGATGCAATTTAGAAATATATAAATGTAATAGATAAATCCTACACCATTAAATACAATACATATAAAGTTTATGACAACGTAAACTTTATAATCACATACTATAAGAGACACATATAGTCATTACTTCACTGCATATGAAAATAGTAGGAAATCAGCCCAAAATTGTAAGTAGATGAAGACATATCTTTGGACAGAAGATCTGCTCTTTGCTTAAACTGAATAATGCAACATTTTGAAATGCATTAAATCAAGAATTAACACAATTCATCAAAATAAACTCCAAGATTGACATTTTTATATGATTCTAAAAAAGATGGTAACTTCTAAACAGCCCCTTCCAAGGTATGAATGCTATTTCCCTCACAATCTTGGCCTAATACTATTATTAACAATTGTCGGCACTTTTTTTTTTTTTTTTAATTTCTTCCCTTGACAACATACAATTGAGAGATTTTTGTTTTTGTTTTTTGTTTTTTTTGTTGCAGAGCTCCAAAGAATCGCTCTCAATATTGAACAAGTCACGTACGAGTACAGCTCGAATAGAAAAAGCTGTCAGAATAGCGCATTTAATGTTTTAGTTGCTCAATAATGATCAAGCCTGACTTCTGAGTTTACCGAAATTTGTACTAGTTTAAAAACGTCATTATTATCATCAGAGAAAATAATAATTCATTATTAAAATAATTAGAGATTATCCTCGATCATTGTAAAGTGATCTTCAGCATCAATTAGTTATCCTTGTGCAGGACAGCTCCATTCTGGATGTCTGGATGTTGTAGGCCAATGTCCCACTCCTTTATTGCGGTTATGTGCTAAAACGTGCCTCGTTGTTTTTAAGGTGCTAATTAAGTTGTGTTTGTCCTTTGAAATTTTAGTTAGTTTTAATAAAATAATTATAAAAAATTATATTTTTCTTCCTATTATTCATTTTCATTAAAAATTTATTTGAATCATTTATCTTCTAACTTTTTCACTAACTCTAACATCCTAATTTTAATCACTTTAAAATTTTAATACTCAAACACCACCTTAATTTCTAGCCCACATCTCAGGCAAAGAAAAAACTATACGAGCCAAAAACTTGACTCTTTATAATCATAAAGGGTTGGTCTAGACTTGAGATTTGAAGATTTGTTCTTTATGAGGTTTCAAAGTATGAAACCTTTTAGTTGCTATTAATTTTTTTTGAGGTTGTCTATGACATGAGAATCCAATGTATCCAAATGATCATCTTACATGCATTTATTGATATATACCCTATGCATTTCAACTATAAACTTGGAAAATAGTCTGTAATATACAGTGGCGGATCCAGCATGGATTTTCATGGGGGTCGAACTTTACATGGAAAATAACAAGAATTTTTTTTCTTCGTAATGCAAATAATTTTTTTAAAGTTATAATATCAAAAATTAAATATTAAAAGCATTAAAAATAATAGAATACACGTACCGTACTATGTAGTACGACTGAGAGATAACAATTGCATCCTACGTTTTTGCATACTTATCCATTATCTAAACAAAATAAAACAAAGTGAAAACAATCAATCAACAATTTCACAAACCAATTCAAAATATGAAATCAATTTCACAAACCAATTCAAATAAACAGTTTCACAAATCACATATATCTAAATTCCAAATCAATTCAAAGAGAGACGTTATGTGATAAAGTTGGCGACAAACATAAGAAACTAAAATTAACGATCTAAATACATTCCAAACATATGATCCATTAAACTGCTAGTCCAACATTCTAACCAAACCAGAGAATGCTATTTTTCTTACTAAACTCTGTTTTACAATACTATTCCAGTGACAATTAGTAATATATGCTCCAATCATTTCTTTTTATTCCTGATCCACACTTCTCCAAGAGAGATGAATACCAATTGAATACCCTGAAAGTTGTGTATCAATTGCTTTACAAAAATAAGGCCGTAACAGAACGTCCAATGCAGTTAGTAGAGAAGATAATTGAGAAATAAAATTGACTCAATTGCATGTTTTATGCAGCACCATCAGTCTAAACCAAGCTACCTACTTATTGCAGAGCATACCATACAAACGCTCAACACACAAAAGTATTTTGATATATTACAAAATGTGATCTAGTGCGCCAGTATTATGCATGTGCTGGTAAAAACATGTGTAGTTTCTAAATTGCAACAAACATAATAGAGAACCTGTACCCGAGGGATTGAATTCTTGATAATATAAAAATCAGATTCACAACGAAAGACTACATACTCCTAACATAGATAAATGCCAACTAGTCTTTCTGAAAGAAAACAGAAGGATTGGATCTCCTGATCCAGTGAGCCAGAGTGGTTGAATTCCTTCTGTAGACTGAAAACATACAGAAGAATTCGCAGAATGGGTCTTCTTACTAAGGAAATATGTTTTTCTCTTTGTGCTCTTAGGCCTTTTAAGTTCTTTTAATAATTTGAGTGATGCCTCTTCTTTAAGATGTTCATAAATACTCAAAAGAGGTGGACTGAATATTGATGAACTTCTATTTCATGATTTTGGTCAGTGGCATTGCTATTAGCATCATTAATTCATAATTCAATGCTTTCATTTTATATTCTGTTCTATTAAAACAACAGCTTCATAGTTGTTTACTAATACTCGATTGCTTGTTCACACAATGCACACAACGTAAATTGAAGAGAAATTGTACAATCTCCAGCTTCTCACTATGTAAAACCCAACAAAACAGAAGCTCCCATTAACCATAGGACAACAATTTAGCTTAGCTTAAACATATCCGAACTTCATGTTTCTAGTTTTCCTCAGTTTTTTGTTTCATATAGTAAATCAAACCCCAAATTCAACCTCGCCTCAAACTCCATGACCCAAATCATACCCAGATCTCAACAACTTCAAATCCAAATAGAAATTTCATATTCCTAAAACCAAGATAGCCCAACCCATTCAAAAAGTATTCGAAAAATTCAAATTCTGACTCACCGAGGTGGAATTGGTGCCAGCATTGAAGCTTGGCCCAAGATCTATCCCCGTTATCGGCCACAACGTCGAGGCAAATCGAGCACGAGACGTCGAGACGGAATCGAAACCTTTGCCTCCGATTTCACCACCACCGTCATCGATGCTCTCATCAACCACGACAACGTCGTCGTTCCCAAGAGAACCGGAGCACAGCGGGCCGACTTCAATGAGCAATTGAAGCTGGGCAGCTGAGAGAGAGAGCCCGAGAGGCGAGAGAGAGAAAGAGAGCCAGAGAGGCTACTGAGAGAGAGAGAGGCCGGTTGGCGGTGGAAGCCCCTGGGTTTCGGTCGATGGTGGGCTGCCGGTCGCCGGAGGAGGAGCTGAGAGGGAGTGAGAGAGAGGATGAGAGCCGGAGGGAGAGGGAGACGTGCGGCGGTGGGCGAGAGAGAGGGGTCGAGAGAGAAATGAAAAGTTTTCAAAAACTTTTTTTTAAGGCAGAGGGTGAAACGACGTCGTTTCACCCTCTGCCTATTAAAAAATAAAGAGCCTGGGCCTAACGGGCCCAGGCCCTGAAGGGGAAATTTGGATGGCCTGGGCCAATGGGTGTCGGGCTCCCAAAGGCCCAGGCGCTGCAGGCTTAACATCAGGGTTGGTCTGGGCCTATGGGGATCGGGCTCCCATAGGCCCAGACCGACTTATGTTTTTTTTTTTTTTTAAAAAAAAAATTACATCTAAAATATGTTTTTGGCCGATCCAATGGGGGGCGGCCGCCCAGGGCCGCACCCCCTGGATCCTCCTTTGGTAATATATCCACGTTTTAGTTAAGCACCTATTGAGTATGGTTCTGTATGACAAAATTCACTAGGTTTGTTTCTACTTTTTAACGCTCCATAAGTTAGATGCTCTATTAAATATGGGTTAAAAATAAGTGGAAGATCTAGCGGTCTAGATTTGGGACTTAAGGTTTGCTCATTATAAGGTCTCAAATTCGAAACCTCTCAAGTGTTATCAACAACTCCCAGCACCTATGGTTTGGTAATTTCTGATTTATATGAGATGGAAGGACTGTCAAATTCGAGAGATAAAGAAACTATTGTCCAATTTGTCTGGTCCTACGTACATATTGGCCGCCTTAAGTGATGGAATAAACATATGAGCCTGTTGGACCTAGCTAGTCTCGTCTGTCGGCCTGCTTCAAGGGTTTTTCTTTTTCTTTTTCTTTTAAGTGATGAAATGGACATGTGAATCACATGAACCCAAAGACTATAAGAGCTGATTATTATGTTTACACCTTTCAAAATGATGAAAAAATTACACTTCAACACCCTGGACCACCACCTTATTAGGGGGCAAATTTGAAAGAACTAGTAATTTAAGTTATAAGCATATGACAGGGATGGAGATTAATTAGTCCTCGGCTGGCCTACTTTCCCTTTCTCTTCTCCCCACTGTTGAATAGTGACTAACATGAGAATCGGTATGTAGTTTCAAAGAAGATAAGATCTAATTATACAATAACCTCACATTCTAGTTTACGATATCAAAGAGGATAAGATTCAGTTATCCAGCAACCTCCTTAAATGATGAGTTAAACATGCGAACAAAATGGTTTCAAAGACTATAACACTCAACTATTGTCTCTCCTTCTCGTCCTGCCCAAATGATGGAAAAATTACACTTCAACACCCTCCACTACTATTTTATTGAAGGGCAAATTGCGAAGCAGTAGTAATTTTAACTTAAGATTAGCAAAACACGAATGAATTAGTTTAAGATGATATAGTATAATTTTCCTCAAAAATAATTTTTTCATATGCATTTATTGGTGAGGGGCCTTCGCTTGCTGAGTGATGGCCTACGCTAAAGCAACACGATGGAATATGGCAGGAACAGAGGAAAGCGCAGGGAGGACGCAAGAGATCGACGAGAATTTCAGTATACGCGTCACCACTTGGGCTTAGCCCATGGCCTATGCGTTTATTGATGTACTACCCGTTTCAACTAGAAACTTGGAAAGTCTTCTGTAAAGTAAACTATGTACCACAATGACACCCCATAATCCAGCAAAATCTGCTCAGTAAGGTACAGCTATCTCTGGATTGCATTTCCCAGTTACCAGCATATAAAAAAAAAATCAGAGTAAAAACTAATACTGCTACCTTATTAAACAAAAAAAATATGATGTTTACTTCGTGACACGAGACTCCAATGATATTGAATAGGGCTGTCTAGGAGAATCGAAAATTTTCTGTTCGTCCGCCACGTGTATCGAAAAATGCTAAAATTATCAGTGCATTTTAAGGGGACGTTTGTTGGTGGAAATTTCCACCTCTCAAAATTTATAAACAATCATAAAATAATCACTCTCCTCATTAAATTATAAAAAAATATTATACTGTTCAATTAAATATTCTCTCTCCTCACTTTTCCATAAAATATATATACTTTTCATAAATCTCAATACCCAAAATTTCCAAAACTCTAAAATTTCCACAAACAAACACCCCTAAAGAGGAATCTCGGTGCCGTGATAGTACGACGAATTATCATTAATTTTGCACTTTACCCCATAAATCTTAAATTATTACTTTTGAGATATTGCACCATCTAATAGTCTAACTACCAATCTTAGATATTTTGAAGAAACTGTAAAATTTTTAAACATTTTACATTCTCTAACTATTAATGTTAGACATTTGCACCCTCCGTTCGACAATAACATCTCCAAAAACTTAATCAATTGACAATAATAATTTTAATATATGTTAAGTAAATCAAGAACATTATCGTCCATTAGTCTTAAAAATTTGACAAAAATTGCTGGGTGTGTAACACTAATAGTTAGAGTCAAAGTTTGGAGATAAAATATAACCACTAAAAGTCAGTGGAGTATTTGATTTAGATATAATTGGTTAATACAATTGGTGTCAAAGGATTAGAGGGTATGCCACTGTAACGTTAGGCAAGGGATAATCATTTGTGTATACAAAAGTTGTGTCCTGATTGACGAATGTGAACATCCCGTAGTCCACGTCCCATTTATTGGTGATTGACGAATCAACATCCCGTGCTATCAAGTGAGTAATTGTGTGGGCCACCTCAGAAAAGTTGTATGAGAAAACAAAGGAAAAAAAGCAGAACTGGAGATAAAAGGCAATGCAGATGAGATGACAGCGATGGAGAATGGAGAATGGAAATGTGGTATAAAAGAGGATAAGATCCAGCAACCTCACATTCTCAAATGGGTGCCGTTGCATTTATTAACACGAGAATCCAGTGTATCCAAGTGATAATTTTACATGCATTTATTGATGACATAATTCTGCAAAATCAGCTCAATGAGGTGATCTTTTTAGTCTTACAGTTGTAAACAGCCCATTCCAAGTATGAATGCTATTATGTCCCTCACAATTTTGGCCTACTACTACTATTAACAATGGTAGGCACCACTTTTGCTTTGTTGTTTTTTTAAAGGATGATTGTTGCAGTAATCTTTGCCTTTACCGTATCTCTCTCTTCTCACAAAGTTTAATCTTTTCACTTCACTGAATTGTTGTCTCATACGCATATATAATGCAAATAAATATAAAAATAATTACTCCTCCAACCTGACTTTTTTTTTTCTTTTCTAAAGAGTTAGACATTGATCTTAACTACTACTTAATTTTTAAATACTCCCATAAATTTTAATTCATTATAACTTACCTCACAAAATATACTTTCCATTGCAATTTCATCTTTTAATATGTTGGAACTGTCATGTCGATTGGTTTTTGTTCCACGTAAACAGAACATGACATTCTCCTTATTTGATTATAAAAATTTGGATCTATCTAAGCCCTTCTCAAATTTATATAGTGCTTCTCGCAATTTGTAGACCCAAAAAATAATATGTAGTTAATTGATTTTTTATTAAAATAAAAAAAATTCATTTTTCACCCACAAACTATCATAGGTTTGCATTTTGCACTCTAAACTATCACTTTTGAAACATTAAACCATTTAACAGTCTAACTACCAATATAAAAGCTCATTGGCACGTCCTCCCTTTGGGGAGGATTAGGTCGAGGGGTCGAATCCCCTCACTTCTGCAGGCTAAGTCCTGCTCCACCATTTGCCTACCAAAAAAAAAAGGAAAACTGTCAATTTTTTTGACACTTTGCTCCTTCCAACTATCAATGTTAGACATTTACACACTGTCCAATAATAATACTCCCGAGAATTTAATCAATTGACAATACTATTTTTAATATATGCAAAGTGAATCAAGAGCATTATTGTCATTTAGTTTAAAAATTTGACAGAAATTACAAAGGGTCTAACATTGGTTGTTAGAGGCTACAATGTCTCAAAAGTAGTAATTGATGGTGCAAAATGTAAAACAAGTGGTAGTTCATGAGAGAAAATGTATTTTCCCAAAAAAAATCGCTTAAAATCTATGCGAATAATTTTATCTTTTTACATAAGAAGAATGTAACATTCGGTTTATTTTGGATAAAAATCGTTTGATATAACGGTTCTAACGAATTGAGAGATAAAATTACAATGAGAGACACATAATTTGAAGATGAGATATATATAACGAGCGAATAGTTGTAAAGTATTTAAAAATCAGGTTGTAGTTGGAAAAAAAATACTTATAATTTACGCTTAAAATTGGACTTGTTTGAGCCCCAATTATTTGGGATCAAATTTTTGAGTTTAATAATGAAAAATTTATTAAATATTTTTTTATTATTATTATAATATTTATTAAAAAATTTATCTCTTCACTTTTCCACTCCTTTTATAACATATCTTTACTTTATAATATTTTCTAAATCTCACTGCTCAAATTTCCACTGTCAATATATTTATTTCTCTTCAGATTATTCGTACAATCAGTGTGAAAATACAATTTTAGTCTGAAAGGATGAGATGTCATGCCACTATAAAGTTAGCAAGGGATAATCATTTATGTACACAAAAATTGTGCCCTATTGAATGTGAACATCCCCTGGTCCACGTCGCATTTATTCGTGATTGACGAAAGTGAGCATGCCAAGGTGTCAGAGGCGACAAGAGCGGAGTTATATTGTCGGCCACCTCACAAAAGTTGTATCAGAAAGCAAAGTGGAAAAGGAAAAGTGCAGAGAGGTCACGAGATAAAAGACAAAGCTTAATCAGTCCTCGGCCTACCCAATTTCCCCTTTTATCTTATCCCCACCATGGAAAACTGCAACACTGATTGACATGATAATCGAGCTGTGGAATCAAAGACGATAATCGAATTACTCAACTGACACGAATGCTTTTTCACCTAAGAGTCATAAAGCATTCTAGCCCTACACACACCAGGGTATATAGCATTATACCCTACCCAATTTCCCCTTTTATCTTATCCCCACCATAGAAATACTCAACTGACACGATAATCGAGCTGTGGAATCTGATCAGAGCCAATTATTTTGTCTGCCACCTTCCAAGATGATTATTCCATATGAATATTTTAGCACACCAATTGGAATGGCAGTAAGGGTTGAGAGGGCATCCAAAATGGCAAAGTTGTGACTCACCACCGGGACTACACGTTTAGCAACGTTTGTTTAAGTCTCCGGACTCTTAGATTGACCCAATCATTCCCAGGATGCGTAATTTGAGGAAATATCAAACTGCTCTAAAGCCCACGTGAATGATGTGGCAACAGGGTGGAAATAACATCTTACCCACCAGACCATAATGGGTTCCGAGTTGAAGACTTTGAACCCAATTGCGATTTGGGCATTGGCCTCTGGATTTGTTATGGCAACGAGCAATCTCATGTGGTTCAACTGAGTTTTTTTTTTCCTAGGTAAACGAAATTTCATTGCACATAGACAACAGAAAACAGATACAGAACCAGAAGATAAGTTAAACAAGCCCACCGAGTCTCCTGTCATTGGCCACCTCCATTACCTCCGAACTGCACCCTTTAATTGCAAATGCTTGCAGAACCTCTCCACCCGATATGGCCCACTACTCCTCTATCTCCGGTTGGGTGCTAAACGGTGCCTCGTTGTTTCCTCGCTTTCTTGTATTTCTTTTTCTGTTTCAATTCATTCTTCTTATTATGAATACTACACATTTTGACCAACATATTTCCATATGTAATTTTGGGTTCACAAAGAGTTGGAGATAGTCAAAATCACCTGTTCATATAATCGGGACTACTCCAGGGGCAAGTAGTTTAACTCGAGGGACTCTCAAGATGAATTAAAATCACCTGTTTATATATCCTTCTGATAGTGCCAATTACCCAGAGGCAGAATCTTGTGCTTTCTGAACAGAGAGAGTACTCATGATGGTGAACGCAAATGGTATTTGGCATTCATTAGCTATTGCAGCTTCAGATTTTATATGGTAATTGTAAGGAGATAATTAATCACATGCTATAAGAGACACATATAGTCACTGCTTCAGCTGCGTATCGAAATTGTAGGAATTGGGACCAGAATTTGTAAGGAGATGGTTGAAACTAAGATCATACTAGAGTTCACTCCTCTTGCTCCCAAGAGTGCGATAAACCAAGTTGAAAGCATGCTGAAAAGTTTCCTTTGAAAGGCTCTCTGGAGGCTCGAGGGAGCCATATGGTGTCAGGAGGATTGGGACTTGCTGATTTGACCTCTTGGAATAGAGCCTTAATGGCAAAACACATATGTCATATGTTCTTGGACCTTGGTGAATCCGGGTTAAGTGGATTATCACATACAAGATCAAAATGAGGAGTATGTGGAATCTAAAAACTCAAGGTAGCTGCCTTTGGAGTTGGAGAAAAATCCTCGTGCAGTGACATTGTCAAGGGGTTGCTGGAACCTTCCGAAAATTTTTCCCTCAAAAGCATGTTTGCTGCTCTATGTCAGCGAAGACGCAAGATTCCGTGGTCCAATCTGATTTGGTTCAAAGGTGTCATTCCTCGGCACTCTTTTCATCTTTGGCTGGCTTTATTGGCTAATAAACTGTGACTACCACCCAGTCCCGACTTAAAAGCTTTGGCATCCAACTGGCAAGTAGTTGCCATCTCTACCACCTTCTTGGCGATTTGGAGAATGATATTTACATGCATCAACCACATGGGTTCTTAGTGCCGGGAAGGAGAATATGATATGCAAACTAAAGAAGAACTTGTATGGCCTAAAACAAGCTCCAAGACAATAATACAAGAAGTTTGACAATTTCATTTGTAGTACTAGGTTCATGAGGTGCAATGCTGATCATTGTTGTTATGTGAAGAGTTTTGAGAATTCTTATATCATCTTGTTGCTATATGTAGATGATATGCTCGTGTCAGGTTCTAGCATGAAATAGATTGACAATCTCAAGAGGCTGTTGTCTGAGTAGTTTGTAATGAAAGATTTGGGTGCCGCAAAACAAATCCTAGGGTATAAGAATCAACATGGATAGAGCCAAAGGGATATTGGAACTTTCACATGCCGAGTATGTGAAGAAGGTCCTTAGCATATTTAGCATAGATGGAGCTAAAACCAGTGAGCACACTTTTGGGTAGTCATTTCAGGCTAACTAAGGACAAGTAGTCCTTATCTTACCTGGAGTCCCGGAGCCTCTTGGATAGCTAGGCGAAAAGATTAGGGGATTCATATTAAGAGAGTATCACCGACCATTCGAATTGCCATGAGGAGTCCTCGGATGGTTAGACTTCTACGAGAGATCGGATACCAAACTCCTATGCGAGGTCGGATACTCAAGGTTATCCAACTGGCTAATGGGTTCCAGCCCAAGTGGCATGGTATGAGGAGGGCCAAGTAATTCAGGGCCCATCACTGTCTTATTTTATCAGGCGGCCTTGTCCCACCTATTATTAATTTATTTCCCCCCGACATATCTAGTACATAATTGTTGGAATATTATATATATCCAATGGTTGGATACTATATGCATTTCAATTAGCTCCATCGATTAAATTATGCATAACAAAAGCAACACGATGAATGATTAATGATAAAGGATTGAGGAAAAATAACATAAATAAAATATTGACCATTTTTTTTAAAAAAAAGTCTATGAGCAGAATTCCATGTCGACAGGACAAGTAAAGTATATGAATGTGAGGGACTATTTAATTTAGAAAAAGTGTAAAAAAGTAAAATTATTGGACTTAGCTATCTCTCTTCAAACACCCATTGCGTCTCTAGCTAGCGTACGAATAATTCAAAAAATACGAAAAAAATTCCTCTTCCCCCGGCCCTCAACCCTACTTATTTTTCACAGAGCAGCCAACTGCAAGATATCATCCTCGGTTCCAGATGATGTAATTCTTGGATAGTAATACTATATCACCTAATTAAGTAAATTTAAATTAGCTCAATTGTTTGCGCTCCCCCAGACAAAATAAGCTTTTGTTAAGGGATAATCATCCGTGTATACAATATTGCAAGTAATTGGTTAAGTGTGTGTATATATAATTTGTTCGTCAAAGTTGCACGGCAGGCAATGACGGGTCAATTAATTTTACTTGAAAATGATTAATGATCCCTTCTTCACTATAAGATAATAAATAGTCCCACCGGAAAAAAAAAGGGATGATTCTGAGGGTCAGTTAATGCGAGTTGAAGACTATTATAAAAGATCTAAGGGTCAGAATTTTATTGATCTTATCTTTTAAAATTTCTAATAGTTGAAATTGAATAATCTTTTTGATCTAATGAGACAAAGTAGACTCTATCTATATTGAAACGGTAGGTCTATTAATAGACACATCTTCTTTAAGAGCGGTATAACAAATTTGATTTTTTGGGACAAAAATTCGGTCCTAAAATATTTTTTGGAAAGAAATTCGTCCGTCGCACCAAATGTCTCAATAATTCCATTACAAAAAAATTTTGGAACGGAAATTTTGTTCCGTCCCAAAAAGTACTCTTTCGGGACGACCATATTTCAACCATTCGAACGCTAGCTGCAATCAACAACCGTTCAAACTCTACTCCAATGGCAACCGTTCGAACAAATGCTGCATCTAACGGATACAAACGTTTTAACGGTGGGCCTTTCAAATTTTCATCAAACAATAAAAAATTATTATGTTCTAAAGATGAATTAATCATTTTAATGGTGGAGCGTTCTAATGGTGGATGAATCGTTCAAACACTAAAAAATGAGAAAAACTGCATTCGTCTTCTCCTTCTCCTCTTTCTTCTTATTCTTATCCTTCTCCTCTGTCTTCTTCTTCAAATTCTTTCTTTCTTCTTCTTCTTCTTCTTCTTCTTCTTCTTCTTCACTCTCTCGATTTTCGTCTTTTTATTCTGATTTCAAGTGAGGCGTTCGAACGATGTTTAAAGCATTCCAACGGCCTTTTGACGCTTAATTTTTTATTTTCATTCAAACCTTGTTCGAACAGTCTTTAGAAGCGTTCCAACGTGAAAAAAATGGGAGTAATTTTGGTGCTTACTTTTCTATTTTCATTCAAACCTTGTCCAAATGGTATTTAAAAGCGTTTCAACGTAGAAAATGGGATAATTTAGTGTTTATTTTTTTTTCATTCCAACTCGTTTGAATGGTATTTTAAGCATTCAAACGGAAATTAATAAGTGTTTGAACGATAATTAGTGATAAGCGTTCGAACGTTTTTTCTTGGGACGCAGCGAAGTTTCTTCTCAAAAGATTCACAGCCGTTCTAACGGCGGAGTGTTCAAATAGAGTTTTAGAGACGAATAAATTGATCCCTAAAAATTCTCTTTTTTGGGACGGCACATATTTTCGTTCCAAATAATCAACTTTTTTTTTAGGTAAGGAAATTTCCAACTCAAAAAGAAAAAAATAGTTGCAAAAAAAACTTTTCCAGATGGTTCTTAATTTACATCCGGGGATTTTAAAATTTGTCCCCAAAGAGTACTTTTTGGGACAGATTTTTTTGCATCCAACTCAAAAAGTCAAATTTGTTGTAGTGGAGGTATTGTTAATGAGAAAATGTTATTTTTCACTTAAAAATGTATCAGGAAAATGTACATGTTCAATTCACGACGAAGGGACATATGTTGGCGAAAAGGCATGCACATGCATGGTTGTGAAAAGTCACACCGCTCGGTGAAAATGTGTTTCAACGTTTATAACTGTGCATGCTCATTTGCATAATTCGAAATAATAAAGAATTGCACCAGACTCTGTCTAGCTTTCTCCTAAGCATTCTACACTTGTACAAATATCTTTCTTTCTTTAGCTATTAGAATTTGTATACTACTAAAGCGGATTCTGATTTCTTAATTTGGAGGCGAACTTGCTGCACACTATTGTACATATTTGTTGTACAAGATTAATAAGTACAAATATCGTCTTAAGAAAAGTGACTCGCCTTGAAGCATTTTTCTTTATTTTTTGTTTGTCTACAGCGAATCAATCTCTCAACTTTCACACCAACATAATTAAGTACTGGCTCTGATACAAGAGGGGTCGAGTGAAGTTAAGAAGTCGTCCGAAACAGACGTTTCCAAACCGAATGGCTATTTTTACAGCTGAGGGATCGATTGCTTCTTTTTCAGGCGAAAAAAACGTAGATTGTTGCAGCCAAAGTAATACAGTTGTCGATTAGCTATTATTTTCGGAGATCCCCGGCAGTGTTGAAGAGAATTACCCAACACTTAGGAACCAACATCAAGAGGTGTTAAGGATATTCTTGCCTGTCAGACATTTCATGATCTATTTACATGATCTATTTACCCAATTCATTCATTTTGGAAGTGATGATGCTGAATTCGAAGTTACTCAGCCTATAAAAAAAATGGGCTCACGCAGCCCAATTCAAAAAGTGTGAATTCGTCAAATCCAGGAGTGTGACCCACGAGAATAAACTCTCCACGATTGGTTACACGTGATGGGAAAGAAACTATCCACAAAGCCCATGATATGGTCGGTTAAGAAAGACCCAAAGAAGGGGATAGTGGGACGGGGAGAAGTACTTTCTGGCGGAACGTACGGGGAGAAGTACTTCTATGAGTAAAAAGAACTTTCAAGTTTCATATCATTTTTTAATATATTTGTTACTTGTAAAATAAAATAAAATTTCAATTCTGACTATTTTTTCGAAAAAATTATTAATCTTCCGGTGTTTCGGTGATGTCTTAAAAATGGTCTAAAAAAATAAATAGATGTATTTTTATTTGAAGTGTTTCATATGCCGTCGTAGTGTTATTCAAAGGAAATTATAGTGTGAAGAACAGAGGTTGAAAATGAGTTTATCCTTCTAACGATGCGTATGTTATTTTAGGCTTCGTAACTTGTAATTTTCTGCAAACTCTATTTAAAATTTTGGATTAATTATACTTTGCACTTATGTAGTTTAGAGGTATTGACACTTTGCACTTTCGCTCTTTTAATTTTGATACATTTCACTCATGTGGTTTTGGTTCCTTCGATTTGCACTGAGTCGTTTATTTATCCGTTAAAACGAACAGAAATCTCAATCAGGTGTTTTGCACATGACTCACTTATCATTTTACCCCTAATATTTACAAAAGAGAGGCTAATGGAATATCAATTTATGTTCTACAAAATAGTAAGATTAAAAATCAATATTTTTTTTTAATAAATTCTAGCTAGAATTAGATAACTACACAAAGAAATAAAATGAATATACTATGCCTGTAATTAATATAACCAATATTTCTTGATCATGTCAAAAAATCTGACCCGATCAATTGATCAATGTGCTCCCTTCAAACGCTAGTTAGGTAAACCTAGCGTTTGTACAAGAGAGAGAACGAACAAAGCTTTCTCTTGGGGTCAACTTCATATACTTAAGTCAATATTTAATTAAAAAATAAAATCAAATGTAAGTCCGGTCCTGCCTCCGGCGGAGCTCCAGCTCCGGTTACGTCATCGGTTCCGAAAAGCTAAGGTCCGTATATTCCAGGAACTGGAATCGGAGGTGATTTTGGAGACTTTTCGGGGGCGGAACTGAAAATGGATATTTTCGTCCGTTCACCGGAAAATCGGTTCTGTTTTTTTTTTTAACTTAATATTAAAACAACGTCGTTCTATTTTAAATAGAACAAAATTGTTTAGTTGTTTTTAATAAAAAAAATTAAACCTTGGATCAAAATGTTAGGGTTTTTGACACTTTCTCAAAATTAAACCTCCTTCGCGATCACCATTCACCACACGCACAACTCTTTCTCTCTCTTCTCTCTTCAGTCACTCTCTCTCTCTCTCTGCCTGAGCTCCATTCTTTGGCGACGCTGTTTGTCTTCTCTGGTGGCGTTGCTTTGTCTTTTCTGGCACCGCACGTCAACCTCCAAAACACCAATCTCTCTGTCTGTTTTTCTGTCGCTCTGTTTCTGTCTCACTATGTCTCTCTCTCGATCAAATGTTGTATTGTTGTGAATCTGTTACTGTTAGTTGTGAATTTGTAAATCTACTACTGTTAGATGCACTTGTGAATTTGTGAATGGAATGCACTTGTGAGTTGTGAATCTGATAGATACTTAGATGCATTTGTGAATATGTCAGTTAGCCAAATGCATCGAACTACACAGATGCGTACCAGCGGAGAAAAAAAAATACACATGCTTATCAATTACCGATTAGTATTTGTGAATTGTGATAAATAACATTTTTTTTAAAAAAATAAAGCCTAAATGAGTAAAAAAAATATGGCCTAAAACATTAGCGTAATTTCGACATCCGCTTCCGCTTCTGCTAAGTCCGGTAAGAGTTAGAAGCGGAAGCAGAATCTATTTTGGACATCTCTTATTTAGCGGACCGAACGTCAGAATATTAAATTTCACTTACGACATGTCCGGTGTATACCTCTCTAATGTAAAGAAGAGATTTGCTTATAGATCTCAAAAAGAGTTTCGTGTAACATAGAACTTTTTGAAAAAATAGTCATTCCTCCTCTCGGTCCTCTTGGAGAAGAAGAAATCTCCTGTTTGAACTTTTTCCTGTTGGGCCTTTTTTAGTTGTGTTGGGCTTTTTACAGTGGTGGGCTGAAAACTTGGTACCCATCATTTCTAATTTTGTTATTGTATAGCTCCGGATTACAAATAATATGATATAAAAATCATAAAATGTTAACAAAGAAAAAAACAGAAAAGAAAAGAGCAATATCAATGGACACGAAAACACGAGCGTCTTTTTCTAAACACTTACAGGCTTACAGCTCACTCCATCATTCACTCAGACGACGATGGATGGTCTTTCACTCTCCACTCCAAACTTCCCAGCCACCATCCTCGCCGGAAAACACCACCAATCCAACGCCGCTACTGCCACATCTTTCTCTTTCTCCCTCAAACCAGCATTCCCACCGCCAACAAATTCTTCTCGCGACCCGGTGTCCTCCTCCTCCCAACTCCGCCGCCCTTGCGAAACCCCTACTCCATCCAAACCCTCTTCCTCCAACGCCCCCAAAATCCCCTCTAACCCCCTCAAAAACCTCGTTAGTCCCACCCGCGTCTCTAACCCACCTGCCTCTTCCCACTCACTCACCAACAAGCTCCGGCTTACCAGCAAGCTCTCTCCCCCTCCACCCGCACCCCCACCTCCACCTCCACCGTCACCACCAACAACACCACGGCCTATTGAAGCCGAAAATGAAGACAACAAAGTTGAGAGCGAGAATTCAGATTCCGTGGAGATTGAATTGCGAGAGGATGGTAAGATATTTGTGGGGAATTTACCGCATTGGATAAAGAAAAACGAGGTTGCTGAGTTTTTCCGACAGTTTGGGCCGATAAAGAACGTCATTTTGATAAAGGGTCACGGCGAGACGGAGAGAAATGCGGGTTTTGGGTTTGTGCTATATAGGGGTAGTGATGCTATGGCGGCCGAGTCGGCCATGAAGGCCGTAGAGTTCGATGGCGTGGAGTTCCATGGGAGGGTGTTGACTGTGAAGTTGGATGATGGTAGGAGGTTGAAGGAGAGATCGGAGGCAAGGGCACGGCACGTGAGAGGTTACGAGGGGGTGGAGTATCGGTCCAAGAGGCATGAAGAGAGGGAGAGCTCAAGAAGGAGCTTCCGAATGGTTGTTGATACCGAGCCAGAGAATTGGCAGGCGGTCATCCAGTCTTTCGAGAGAATTAAGAAAGTAAAGCTTATCAATGCTCCTCTTTTTTTGGGCTATAATATCAATCCCAAAAAGTGAAAAGGAAATTCTTTTGGTTTCATGCATTAGCCATGTATGCATAAATATGATCGTTTGCTCTTTCGTTTTCTTATTACATCAGCCTTCTAGAAAAGAGTATGGCTTGATGGTGACTTATTATGCAAGACGAGGTGATATGCATCGTGCACGTGAAACTTTTGAGAGCATGCGAGCAAGAGGAATAGAGCCAACGGCACATGTCTATACTAGGTAATAGCTTGTGACTACCTACATTCACGCTTTGAATAACCTTGATGCAGAGCTGTGACTTTGGCCAAGTTTAAGCTTCTTAGGTTTTAGGGCCAATGGCCACTGCGATGGATATGAGTTATTTCTCAGAGTAGATTATGTGCTCTCAGGAAATCCCACTAAAATACTTGTACCCTTCTCAACCAAGCACCTTTTTCAACAAAGCATGATAGAATTTCGTTAATTCAGGATGCGGGTATGTTTGGATTAACCTTGTAATATATCCAAATGAATGGCAGTATTTGATAGTGCCTCTTTTCTAAGTGGATTTGATAGAATGTGTTGTGATTCTTAACTTATCTAATTCTCATAACCCTGGGATCATGTGTTTTTTGTGGCCTTATTTCAATATTAAAGGTTTTTTTATTTCATGCAGCCTTATTCATGCTTATGCAGTGGGTAGAGATATGGAAGAAGCATTATCTTGTGTCAGGAAAATGAAGGATGAGGGTATTGAAATGAGTTTGGTGACTTACAGTATTATTGTAGGCGGGTTTGCAAGAATTGGCAATGCTGAGTAAGTGAACTAGTACTTTTCTTTAGTTCCTTTTTCATCAAAAGAAAACAGAAAAAAATCAGAAAAATATGGTCATACTTGTTGCAACAATGTACCTTTTTGGCCGGTGCAGATTCAAACTTCTATTTTTTTTTTATCAGTAGTCGGTGCTCCTTTTGTTTTTGTTTTTGGTTTTGGTTTTCTCCTTGATATATTCGCTATATTAGAAGGATATTGTTGTTGTGATTTTTTTGAGGTTAAGCTAATAATGTACTAGAAAAAAGTGCTAGAGAAGAACTGAAGAAGTGATCTTAGAAATTTAAATGTCAACGCTTTGGTGGTCTGGTGATCCTTCAAAATCTTGGTTGAAATTGTCTTGCATTGTTTCTTTAATATAATATTGGAAGTTCATGAAAGTTTCCAGATTCGTCACTTTCAGCTCTTGACAGAAAAAGGGGGAGTATGTGTGCAAAATATGTAGCTGTAGGCATGGAATGTCCCTGTTTTTGAGTAGCAGAAATGTATCACCTCTATTTAATCTCAAGCAAATGAGAAAGAAATCGGAAAAAAGGGGGAGTATGTGTGCAAAATATGTAGCTGTAGGCTTGGAATGTCCCTGTTTTTGAGTAGCAGAAATGTATCACCTCTATTTAATCTCAAGCAAATGAGAAAGAAATATATCTCTAATGTTAACGGTTCCTGGGGCATTCTTCTCACCCAAGCAACAGCTCTGAATTAGAAAGGGAACTGTATGCTATTATTTGATAATGGCTCTTTAGCCTTTTGGTGACTGTAAATACTTAGTTTTCTCCAGGGTTTGGCCTTCCCATTTAGGAGTTCTCTAGGCCTGTTGGACCATTGTTCTTCAGTCATTGGCGCTTTTTTCTTTTGGTGTGTATGTCAATTCTGCCGCCAAAGACATGAGTGCCTAGGACATATTAGTTCCAATAACCTTTTTATTTTTATTTTCTAAAGTTTTCCACAGTTGTGTTTTTTGCTGCACTTTAAATTCAAGTAACTTTAGTTTCATCTGCTTTCTGCACGACTGAGTGATGATCCTTTCCTTCATTGTCATTAGAGCTACACCGCAAACCAAAGATCTCTAGTTGCTAAACTGAAGTGAATCAATTGGCCACTTCTGTTGCTCAAACTTTCACAGTGCACTATGCTTCTTTTTCTTCTTCTTCTTCTAAGTGATGGTGCACTGTACTTGATTGAAGCAAAACACTTATTCTGCCATACTTTGCCTTGTTTCTTATCTCCAAATAGGTAGAACTACAACTCATTTGGGTTTTAGCCACTCAGTTTCAAGACATGAATTGATTGTTGTCTGAAAATGGAAGAGGCAATTTTGGATCTCAATGGTCTAAAGTTATTTGATGTTTTTTTGGAAGAGCTGCAGATCACTGGTTTAAGGAGGCCAAAGAGAAACATACAAGTCTGACTGCAATCATTTATGGGAATATTATATATGCTCACTGGTGAGTATTCTAAACTCAATGTTATGTTCGTTGTATTGTTCTTGGTCATTTTCTCTATTTGAATTCCACGTTCAATGAACATTAGTTATTGAATTATGTCCCTACTTTTAATGTTTTTCTTATTATGCTCCATTTTTTTCTTCATTTTTTATCATCCCTTCTCACCACATTCTCTTGTTTTCTTTTTATCGATGACTTAGACACACATGCCTAGTGAACCAGACGTCCTCACCCTCCACCTTATTCTTTGAGGGTGAGGATGCCTTACTTGAGCTTGAGATCATTGGCAGTTTGCAGAGCACTTTCTTTTGCGATTTTTCGTCAATATGAATTCTGTAAACAAGGTGCATGCCTAATGGAACTCTTTCTTTCCAATTTCATGACGCTTCCTATTTTTGGTTGTAAATTTTCAGTCAAAAATGCAATATGGATCAAGCTGAGGCATTGGTGAGGGAGATGGAAGAATCAGGGATAGACGCTCCTATTGATATATATCATACCATGATGGACGGTTACACAATGATTGGCAACGAAAATAAATGTCTGATTGTCTTTACCCGACTCAAGGTAAGAGTATAGGTGGTAAGAGTTTCTCTTGTAATCACAGAGGCTACTACTGCAGCTCTTGCGCAGAAAAATTGAGTTTTTCAAAAAACTCAAAGAAAAACCGGACTGGTTTGGAAGCTTCTGCCTTGAAGAGTTTCTAGAGTTGTCAGTGAATGTTTTACCTGTCTTGCCTTGGGAGCTTTAAAATATCCACCTTCAAGGCAGTGAAGTAGTCTGAACTGTATATTCGGCCATCAAGAATCTGTTAAATGTGGGTCATAACTTATGTCTTGTCTTCTATGCTAACACTTACTAATTTTGGTATATAGGAATGTGGCTTTACACCTTCAGTTATCAGTTACGGATGTCTCATCAATCTTTACACTAAGGTATAACCTTCTCAGTTAGGCTTATTGGGCCAATGTTATAATGTTCTTCTTTAAAGGTCAGTATCTTGGTGGTCTGGCAGCCGCAGGAAACAAAATGGCTTTATAAGAAATAAGTGTCTGGAAAGTCTTACAATCTTGGAATTGATGTCTGAAAACCTGCAGGAGTACAAATAACCGTTTGTGGTTTTATTGTGCTTTCTTCTCTGTTGCCTTTTCCTCTTCTTTCTTTTTCTTTTTATGGTTCTTCTCTTCCTTGCCCTTTCATTTCACATTTTCTATTGCTAGTTGAGGAACGACATATCCATATATAATTCAATCGATAATGATGTGTTGGGGTGGAATCAGTTATTAATATAGTGACAATGGTATAGATACATTTGTAATGCAGTACTTGTTATTTGTATAGATGTAGTTTCTATATATTTACCTTCTTTGTTACAATGTCCATTTTAGATACAATTATGTTTTGAAGGATATCTAAAGGGGGCTGAAGATTTGGCAAGAGGCCCTCCTTTTGGCCCTGCTGGATGTGCTCATCCATCAAATTAAAGTGGAACCCCTTCAATTACTGTGTCGGTTCCTGTTATCGACATTGTAATAGTGCCACATACTATATTTTTTGCCTAGAAAGGCAGCGGAAAAGAGTTAAACTGAGAAAAATCAAGCCAGATATAAACGTCTTGCTTTGTTTGTCACGTTGTTAGCAGATTCCAATTTATGTTGAGGTGACTAGTACAGAAGTTGTGTGGTTCCATGCAGGAGAGTCTCACATTATTCCTCATATGTACTTCTATCATGTACACACATATGGACATGTAGATATATCTATTCTATTTTTTGAGCAAATCATACGATCATTAATAAAAAGAAAATCAGCTAGAGGGACAAATCCAGGTAGAGTGTCTCTAATCCCATGCAACCTCAACAAAGTCGAGAAGCAATAAACCAAAACAGACACCGACACTGTTAGGATATATTTGCCCAAAGTGAGATATATTTAAATACGTATTCAGTAGCTCGGGGGTGTTCTTTGGTTCAACGATAAAGTCTTGAATTGTGAAGTGCAAGTGCACAGGTTTGAGTTTGGAGATCAGCCACTTTGTGAAACAATGCTGAATGGTAGGACCAAATGCAAGCCATTCTCTGAAGACCCTGCTTAGGAGGGATCAACGCTGGACAGTGACCCTTATATTGAATAGGTTCAACAATCCATTATCTGGATGATGATGATTCTGTTCGAAAGAATTATCAAAATATGTTTGATTGTTGTTAGTTATGTACATCTTCTCATGGTCATATTTCTGTGTTACTTTTGCAGTTGTTATTTAGGTTTTTTTTTCACATTGGCATGGCTGGCCTACTTTACAATTGATTCGCATCCATTATTTTGTAACTGGTGTCTCTCACTCTTCCAGATTGGCAAAGTATCTAAAGCGTTGGAGGTTAGCAGAGTTATGGAATCAAATGGCATAAAGCATAATATGAAGACCTACTCCATGTTGATCAATGGATTTTTGAAGTTAAAAGATTGGGCAAATGCGTTTGCAATTTTTGAAGATGTGGTTAAGGATGGTCTTAGGCCTGATGTAGTGCTCTACAATAACATCATCAGGGCATTCTGTGGAATGGGTAACATGGATCGTGCCATCCGTACTGTCATGGAGATGCAGAAGGAGAGGCATAGGCCTACCACACGTACATTTATGCCCATCATACATGGTTTTGCAAGAGCAGGAGAAATAAGAAAAGCCCTAGAGATCTTTGACATGATGAGGAGGAGTGGATGCATTCCCACTGTGCATACTTTCAATGCTTTGATTCTCGGACTTGTTGAGAAGCGTCAGGTACACTAGATAGTAATTGAAAGGAAAGGAAAACAAAGGTCAACTAGCTTGTTTGGGAATATCCTATATTGATACGTAACCTAGGATGGTAAAGGCGCTTATGGATGCCTGCCTCCATGAATTTATGCGGCCAGGCACCACCGCAACAATCATATTATTTTGCCTTCGGGCTGGAATGTGATCCCATGTTAATTTTATTCTATATTCTAGCCACAAACGGTTAAGGTGATTCATTCACCGAAGAGAAAACTGTTGTGATTGATTCATAGTTTGCTTCTTACTTTCTTGCAAGGCATAAGCTTTATTTATCTGTTTCAATTCCATTTGACTTTTGCTTTATATTAATAGAAAATGTGGATTGATCTCTCTGCCTCTCTGTTGTACTTCTTTACAATACTTGATATGATGTTGTGATGAAATTCCTTGTTGTCTCCTGTCATTTTTGAGAAGGGTGTGGTAATTTTCGTGTATGTACGCCCATTAAAGCTTATTTTTTTTGAACTATTGTTTGGACCTGACTGCATGATTGGGCTCCTCAGAAAGTGAGCTCTTAAGGTGAAATACAAGCATACAAATCTTTTTCTTTTTCATCTTTAATAAGAGTTCTGGAACCAGTAAATGGTTATGTTGTGTGATTTCTTGTCAGTCTCATACGATATACATGGTACTTGGAACACAATTTTTACTGCTCCATTTTGGAGAGTCATGCAATTAATTTTATTTTCTTAAAAGTTAATTCAATTTGCTTCATCGTGTGGCCTTTTCTCTTCAAGGGTAACTTATATCCATCTTGTATTTCTTGCAGATGGAGAAGGCTGTTGAAATATTGGATGAGATGACGTTAGCAGGCATAAGTCCCAATGAGCATACATACACAACCATTATGCATGGTTATGCATCGTTGGGAGATACTGGAAAAGCATTTGCATATTTTACTAAATTGAGGAATGAAGGTTTGGAGCTTGATGTGTATACATATGAGGCATTGCTCAAGGCATGTTGCAAGTCAGGCAGAATGCAGAGTGCTTTAGCAGTAACAAAAGAAATGAGTGCTCAAAATATTCCTAAAAACACCTTTGTGTATAACATATTAATTGATGGGTATGAACCTACTCTTGGAAGTGCAACTATACCTTGGATGGATTGATATTTTTTTCCAACTTATTTCCCCTTTTCAATTGGTTGTGTTTTGTGTCTGTTTTTGGTGCCTGATTGTTATTTTTGGTGTTTCTCCATGTAGATGGGCTCGAAGAGGTGATGTTTGGGAGGCTGCAGACCTGATGCAACAAATGAAACGGGAAGGCATTCAACCTGACATCCATACATACACCTCCTTTGTAAATGCTTGTTGCAAGGCTGGAGACATGCTGGTATTGCTCATCAATTATTACTGTTTTACCGCTTATCAGAATATTTAGTCGCGGCAGTTGGAAACCAATACGATACAGAAATCTTTGACACTTCTTGTATAGCATTTGGAATGGGTTTACTTTGTTATTCAGTAGTTCCTTTGTTGTGTTTTGGACACTGGGTAAGTGATCTTATCTGTTTTTTGAGTGAGTGGAGATGTAAAATTTTGTTCAAAAAATTATTTTCGAGCTGGTGCTTTTCAACGCTTGTGTAGTCTATAATTTCACCTCATACCAGAAATTTTGTTTCTCTAACCACATTGTTCTTGTTGCCACATCATTCAAATGTCGATCTGGTTCCATGTCGATTTTGAGCCTCTGAAGTAGTGGGTTCAAACACCCATTAGATGCGTGTAACTTATCAAGAAAAATGGAAGTGTAGGAAATAAAATGGAGTAATTTCAGTTATGGACTTCATTAGTTTAGTAGTAGTTTATTCTCATAGTATCTGAAGTGAGTCGACAAAGAATTTCACACGAGAATCCTCTCAACAAACGTTGTTGTGTACATGATTATTGTTATTATGCTTGTTCAAACATTGTTTCAGCTTGCAAAATTGTGAGTTGATAGAGTACAGCAACTCTGTAATTGATTTACTATTTCTTTATTCCAAGTTGCCTCAGTGGCGATTCCATCTCTAATTAGATTCTTTCCTTTTTTTTCAGAGAGCTACGCAGACAATTGAAGAAATGGAAGCTTTAGGGGTGAAGCCAAATGTTAAAACCTATACTACATTAATACATGGTTGGGCACGTGCTTCTCTTCCAGAGAAGGCCTTGAGATGCTTCGAGCAGATGAAGTTATCTGGATTGAAGCCGGATAGAGCTGTATATCATTGCCTGATGACATCTCTGCTGTCAAGGGCTGCCATTGCTGAATCTTACATATATTCTGGAGTTCTTACTATCTCTAGAGAGATGATAGATTTCGGGTTGACTGTTGATATGGGGACTGCAGTTCACTGGTCAATGTGCTTACGCAAGATTGAAAGGACAGGTGGGGAACTCACAGAAGCCTTGCAGAAGACCTTCCCTCCTGATTGGAATTCGAGGCATTCTTCAGATGTTAATTCCAATATAGACACTGATGATGAACACGGTATTAGTGGCGACGACTACGACTTTCGTTTTGCAAATAATGGTGATGATAAACATGATGATAAGGAGGACGAGGATGAGAATGAAGTTTTGAACCATAGATCATGGTTTTAGACCATATTTTTCAGTTATAGCCAGCACATATCGTGCCTACTACAGTCTAAAGTGGTAGCGTTGGTTAGTGGTCAAGTTATTCTGAAACTCTGAAGTCCAATGTAGTTAGATCTGTTCAGAAAGCATTTTGTTGGACAAAGATGCCTTAACCTTTATTTTCTGGTAATTTGTTTGTACATAACAATTGTATTCTTTGCCGTTAAAGAATTGCAATGCAAAAATCTGAGAAGTTTTCTCATTTCCTTTTCTGTAATCGAGTGGAGAGAATTACCCACCGAATGTATTGTTATCAAAGGATGTATTCCAAAGGCAGTAGATATTTTTCAGATTGTTCTTTGTCTTTGGATAGGTTGGAGGGTGTTTTCTTTCCTTCATTTTTCTTTGGGTGAACTCGATGCTTGGTTCCCTTTTTGTAGATTTTAATGATTTCCTTAGTTTTCTAGCTTGTTTGGATTAATATTTTTGTTATAGTCCTTTGTATTGTTTTCACTAATTCTAATGAGATTAAGTTATTTATATATATAAAAATGTATTGTTATCGAAGGGAAAAATTGTATCACATTGGAATCGAGACTCGTGTTTTAAATTTTAAATTTTTTGATTTTGAGATGTGGTTTCTCTGTCTGTGAATCTAAGGCTTTTTGGAAAATTTATACATTTTATCCAATCAAATTAAAAACTTTGCAATTAAAGTAATACTTGAATTTAAGTAATTTAGAAGCTAATTTTTTTAAAAACAAATAAAAGGATAAATACATTTTTTACCCATTAACTACCAGATCTTTGACACATTGTATCTTAAACTATCAGTTTTGAAACATAATACTATTCAACTATTAATGTTAGACAATTTGCACTTTAAATTACTCACTTTGATACATTGCACCCTCCAACTACTAATGTTAGATACTTTGCAACCTTCGTCCTGTTCGCTTTTGTGCACAATCGATATTTTGATGATTTTAGTAAATTGATTAAGTTTACAAAATTGACATCTTCAAAAACAAAAACAAGCTTTTTAATTGTATCGGTCTATGTAATGATTTGTAGTTGTCGACTACTACACGAAGCGGTCTATCTTCCTGCGTAGGCCAAAAATGATAGCTTTTGAATTTTTTGATTGTTGGGCAACGACTAGTTGAAGCGGCCAACCGATTGCTATAGCGGTTGACCGGTATAATGAGAAAATTGTCAGATCGTCCACCAAACGATTAGAAACGACTAGTTTTGATATATGACCTATATAAGGACCTTCCTAAGGTCTCATAAAATGAAGAGAAATATCATATATCATTTATATAGCTCGAGAAAGATCTAAAACCTTCTTATTCATATTTCTCAAATCATTCACACAAATTATACTTTCATATCCTTGTCATTATATGAAGCAAAGAGATATAACTTTCCATTTTCTTATCCATTCTGTGAGAGAGTTAAATACTTGTATCTTTTTATTCAAAAGAGATGATTTCTTTAGTGAGAGTTGTTTACTAAAGAAGGAGCTTAGAGAGGGCATATTTTAAGCTTGGTTGGGTTATAAGTTGTGAGCTCGAAAATCACTTAGGTGGTGAGTGTTGAGCCTGAGAAAGCACTTGTAAGGTTCTATAGCATTTGGAAGCTAGAATGTATACTATTTAGAAGATAGTGGAGAAAACCTCAAGACTTGGAAAGAAGCTTGAGGGGTGGATATATGTAGGATTGCTAAACCACCTAAAAATTATTGTGTTTACTTTCTAACCATTATCTTTACATTCGACACGTATATATTTGTTGTTATAATATTTGTGCTAAATTAATATTTGGGTTAATTATACTTTTGCATCCCTGTGGTTTCATGAAATTTATACTTTGCACCTCAAAACATCAATTTTAAGACATTAGACCCATATGGTTTGGACGTTTTGCGTTTTGCACCTCACCGTCACATTTTCTATCAAATATGACGGATTGAAGGCCCACGTGCAATGCCGGTGGTTTTTTTTCCCATTTTGCCCTCCATTTTGAATTATCTAATGCCGCTTGGAATTGTATAATGAAAAGTCAAAAGTGCCCTTACTAAGTCGATTCGATATACTGTTTTACCCCCCAATCTTTGATCACTTTGCCCTAACCTACTTTCACTGTCTCACAAATTAGGGCTCCCGATTTCTACGCTCCCCTTTCCCATCCCGTCTATATTCTTCCCTGGCCCACTGTCTGCTTGTTGTCAGAGGAAATTGACTATCACCGACTTGAGGTAAAAGGGTTATTTCCTTCGTTTGTTTACCTTTGAGTTGGTGAAAAGGTTTTTGTTCTTGTCGCCTTATACTTTGTTGGGTTGCTTTGTTGAATTGCTATATTTTCGAAGTCAATTGATTTGAATAACAAAGTTAGTTGCTTTGTTGTCGAAGTCAGATGCATTGTCGGGTTGCTTTCAGATGACGTCTCATTCTGTCGAAATGAGATGCTTTCTTGGGTTCCTTATCGATGATGTCTCATTGATTGTGGATATTGTATTGTATTGTGTTAATATTGTATTATAGTGTAAATATATTTGTTTCACATGAAATGTGGTCCCAAGTTTGATATCTATATTTTGTTGGTTGTCTGAATGAATGCAATCTGTAATATGATACAGATATGTGGTCCCCGTTTTGGTAAAACTGATTCTAACTGTCAGTTTACATATGCTCTGTGGACCTCATTTGATAAAGTGTTATGTGTTCAATCTTGTGCCAGATAAATTGAACTAATGCAAGTGCCAGTCTAGGTATTAACTTATATGCATTATAATAAGTGTGTGGTTGCCCACGAATGAGGCATGAAGACTCACTTTTAAGTGTTGGAGAATACATTCAATTATTATAAGTGTTTGCCTGCTCAGCTATTTATACTAAGTTATAACTGTCTGTATACTAAGTCATAACGTCATTAGCACATGAACTTAACTTGTTCTATTATTATATTAAGTTTGTCTGCATAATAAGTCCAATTATACTAGGGTGGTTCATGCTCTTATGAACTAATATGAGTTCCATTTAAATGTCTGCATACTAAGCTGTTTTGAAACCTTTTTCCACATGTTTACGAGCATCTCCATATATCCTAATTAAAATTTCACCTATTGTAATATGCTTTATAACCAATGGTTGTACTTGGTTGGCTGCTAAGCTCTTTATATAATAATTATTTGGCTACTAATGACTTTATATAATAATTATTTGTCTGCATACTAAGTTAAATTGTTTGTCTGCTAAGCTCTTTAGTTTCTATGTTGTTTATAATAAGGTGCCTTTACTGACATAATTAATCTGTTTCTTGTTTTGTAACTGCATACTATAAAGCACGTGTGAAACATGTCCAGTGATCAGTTCTTGTTTGAGGTGCATTTTGGAGGCAAGTTCAACCGATATCTGGGTTATAACTACGTTGGGGGGGATGTTGCAGTCTACGATGAGCCTTATGACATGACTGCCTTTCTTTCTTTGAAATGGAAGCAATTGTAAGGCCATATTGATACAACAATGGAGGATCGTACCAATGGAAGAATCCACACGCTCGCCCAAACTGAAAAAATAAAGGATGACTACATTATTCACTTAAAACCACTTAGTAACAAATTCAAAAATTTAAACAACTGAATTAAACTACTTTATAATTGACACAACTCCAGAATCTACACTCGAAGTTTTGTTCAATGTAAGAGGTCTTCAAGCAGGCTTCAACTGAACAATAACAAAAATGGGTGATAACTTGACATCCACTTCTGATTGCACTCGAGCTTCCGCTACTACCACATGGGCATGCACTACTGTAAGATATCCAAACGTAAAAGAAATAAAGCAACAAAAAAGATATCATCCATATATATTGTTTGAGGTTAGCTTGTGCTAGTTGCTGAAATATTGTTTTTCTTCAATGATTTGTTATCTTTTAGAATTTCCTAATGAAATTAATACACCATAAAAATTTCCTGTGACCCAAAAGTAACATCATTTAGATTCAGTAATTGTAATATACGTTGTCTCCAAGTATCACAAATAAGGTCTAAGGTCTATTGAATGAATATGCAAAATTTTTTGCATTTGATAATTTTACAAGAACACAACAACACAGATGCAGCCTAATGCGTTAGATGGAGCAAGAGAACAGGGATGACTGCAAACCATGAGACTCATTGACAACAAAATGGAATTAGCACTTACCCATGAGATGCCACTGACGACGAAAGAGGAAATGAGCAACGGTGACAGCCACGAAAGAGGGAATGGGCTCGCGACCACGAATGACTAAGGCTCACAATATGGTGATGTCCTTCGTTGCTGATTGGAAAGAAACAATCCTTTGTGCTAGCTGAAACAAATGCAAAGAGAAGAGAGCATTATCGACATCAAAGAAGTCGAAAATATTAATGTCCAGCTAATTCAAAAATGGAGGGAAAAATGGGAAAAAACAAGCACGGGCGTTGCACGTAGGCCTTCATTCCATCCAATTTGACAGAAAATGTGACTGTGGGGTGCAAAACGTAAAACGTCCAACCATATGGGTCTAATGTCTTAAAATTGATGTTTCGGGGTGCAAAGTATAAATTTCATGAAACTACAGGGGTACAAAGTGTAATTAATCCTTAATATTTACTTTGCAAACACGATTTTGGGGGTTAAAATTGAAATAGTTTGGATACTCAATTCACTCTCTTGGGTTTCCATAATCCCAAAGAAATTACATGTCTAACAATAATACCCCCGAAAATTTAATGAATTGACAACAATATATTCAATATATGCAAAGTGGGTCAAGGACATTTTTGTCATTTTAGTCTAAAAATTTACAGAGGGTACAAAGTGTTTAAGATTGATAGTTAGAGTGTGCAATGTCTCAAACGTAGTAGTTTAAGGTGCAAAGTGTAAATTTATGATAGTTATTAGGTAAAAAACGTATTATTTCCCCCAAAAAAAATTCACACATGAAAAAAAGACAGAAAATTAGAAAAATTAGAAAAAAAACAAAGAACAAATCTTGCCTAGGGCCCAATCGGCCCCCCACAGTGCATAGGGGATCGATCGGCCTCCTAACTGCTCTGAGGGGGGCCGATTTGCTACCCACATCGCACAGGGGGTTGATCGACTCCTCACCCTTACATAGGGGCTGATCGGCCCCAAACTACTCTGAGGGGGGCCGATCTACTCCCCACCTCGCACAGGGGGGTCAATCGGCCCCCAAAGCTCAAAGGGGGCAGATCGCGCTCCTATCACAAGATTTTTAATTTTTAATTTTATCTGATATTACTATTATTTTATTTATCTACATGTAAAATACCTATATTTTTTTTAAAAAAAAAGCCAGGTATGCATAGACGTGTTTGAAAATGTGTCATATATTAATTTTTCCTCCATATATAACGACAAAATAACTGGAGCCTTAAATTCAGAAACAAACAACCACAGGTCTCAAAAGCAAAAAATTTAAAGCGCGAGTCTCGGTTTCATAATGGCATTAAATACTGGTATGTAATTACATTTTTCTCCCTATCAAATAATACGAAGTTTCCTTAAAACTACATATTTACTTTCCCAGAAAAAGTAGCTTCTAGAGTGTAGCATGGCTTTAAGAGAAATGGAGAAAGAAGCAACAATTTGCATAACTACATTATGCTGCCCCTCTGCCATGGATCGGATATTTCCCCTGATTCCAATAAGGGTAATTCCTCCCTGATAAAAGAAGTTCATGAGAGCCACCAAGAAGCAAAAATTTTGCAGGTGTCCTTGGCAACTCATTTTTAGTTCATCCATCAAAAAAGATATCCTCCTGTGTTTGCATGGTGGAATTGGCTGTCTTCTGTCTGTTTTTCATAATAACAACGGTTACTGAGATTCCTCCACATCATCTAAGTGAGATTTTACCTAATTAATAAGATGTTTTAGACTTCAATTGACATTTGTCCTAAAAGGCTCAGACAGTTCCACAATTGAATTCTTCTTTTGGCCTCTTTATCGTCATTGGTTTCGCACCACCTTTGTTTCTGTACTGTTTTTGAACGATAAATTTCTGTGAACTATGTCGTGCTTCAACAATTTTAAAAACTTTTTGTAATTAATATCGGAGGATGCTTATTTCATCCATTTTCTCAGTTTCTGGTTTTCTTTGCACTTTCCATATTTACTTGATAATTCATTGTACCATACCGCTGCTTTTTCTCCCTATATATATATCTGCCTACACACTCAATGGTTTCCACAGAGATGAACAAAGTTCATAAATCAACTATTTCTCATTTCCTTCTGCATGCAATGCCTTCTTCCTCCTCCCTCAGACCCCAACAAAATCAAGAATGGATGAGAAGAGGGGGAGATACTGGTGCCACTGTTCAGAATGGCATCGACGTAGATGAGGAGTGTGCTTCAAGCTTGGAGCGGTGCCAAGGAGAATTTTCCAAATATTTTGATCATAATTCTCCATTGTTTGGTTCTTATTTCAATGAGGTAATACATATTTTTGCTCTTCCAATTAGTGGCAATTGGTGGTCTTCATCTCAATTTTCTATCTGAACTTATCTTCTACTTGTAATCAGGTAATTTCCTTCTTATTTTCACATTTTCCTGATCGTACAGAAGTTGAAGCCACAGGCTATGAAATGATATATGTAAGTCCATAGTTGTTTGGAGAAAAATAATAGCAGTTTTCATTTGCTTTTGTTCTTTTTTTTTTTTTAAGATTGGAACAGGATACATTGGTAAGGACACAAGAAAGAGAAGCCTCGAGGAGATGGGAATGCGTAAATATGGCATCAGTACAGAAGTCGATTTGAACCTCCGATTGGCACTCCCAGGAGTGAGGGGCAAATCCTCAAAAGCCTCACCAATATCATCTCAAGAAACTCATATTTCTTTCTGCTTGAACCCAAATGATGATAAGGCCAACATCTCTATGGAGGAACTCCCATCATTAGCTTTGATGGGATGTCCTCGTTGCTTTATCTATGTGATGGTGTCTGAAGCCGATCCAAAATGCCCAAACTGCAAGAGCTACTCTTTGCTTGATATGTTTCGTGATAACCCAGCTAAGAGAAGCAAGACCAACTAATTTGCTTTCTCAATCAAGTTCGTGTAGTTCTTATTTTTAGTGTTTGTTGTTGCCGTTCTGCTGGTCACAATCACTGTTTGGTTTGTGCGCAGTGGTTTTTCCTTTCCGTTTTCCTTTTGGATGTCTCTTTTATTAGAAGATCGACAAAGCTTAAAGCAATGTAAAATTTCATTCTCTATGGAGTTAGTTCTTTCTTTACTAAGACAAGTTATTGCAAAACACTTTTCAGATTTTCGGTAGGACTCACTGGGGCCTGAAAGTGGAGGCTTTGACGAACTCCTTGTTAGTGGGGCCCTAAATGTTATCTTAAACT
Organism: Myrica gale; assembly: GCA_963930655.1. Classification (NCBI taxonomy): domain Eukaryota; kingdom Viridiplantae; phylum Streptophyta; class Magnoliopsida; order Fagales; family Myricaceae; genus Myrica; species Myrica gale. Next base: position 4,688,469 of record OZ005607.1, read on the forward strand.
TGAATCGAACAATTCAACAATTTCCAAAATGCGTATACACTTCGTAGTTTTGTGCCCAAAATATGTTTCATTTTCTTTCCTTGTTCGTGTAGCTATTCCAAACATTAAAGATAGAGACTAATCATGGAGCAAATTATAATCTACAATCTTCTGTATCAAAATCTCTTTTCAAAGTTCCACTGGTCTGATTCTTCTTCTGTCTCTTGTGGTCATTTTCTCCCCGTATCTGTCAAATATATCTGCCAAGTCAACCGACCCTACCTCTCTCAGTTTCTTTGCCACCTCCTTAAACATAACAACGCCTTCTTCATTTGAATAATAATGCAAAAACTTATTGTAATCAAATCTAGGTACCTCAAGCCCTCTCCTAATCGTCCTCTCCACATACTTGGCGGCTTCTAAGGACTTTCCTGCTTTAACCAAACCTCCAACAAATATAGTTTCAAAATTCACAAGGGGGTCGGTTCCCTTCCTTCCTCTCTTTCCTAAATGCCCCTGCAACAACATTATGTACGTATGCATTGTAGGCTCGCACCCTATCTCTATCATCTTGCGAAACACCTGGGTTGCTTCACTAGCCCTTCTCAACCTCAGAAGCCCCTTGATCAACCCATGATAGACACTTATATCCGGTTTCTCAACCCCTTCCCCAATCTCATATGCCTCTCTTAACTCTCCCTCTTGCTAAAAGCCCGTAAATAAGCGAAGCCAACGTTAGATTATCGGCTTGAATCCCTCTGTCACGCATTTCCTCAAACATCGCATACCCTTGCGCAAATTTTCCCCTTTTACACATCCACCCTATGACCAGCCTATAAGATGAAAGACCCAAATCATTTATTCTCCTTGTCCTCATCGTCTGAAATAGCTTCATTGCCTCGTCATGCCGATTAATCTTAAAGAGGGTCTCCATCATTTTCTCGACAGCATTGATATCCGGCTCAAACCCTTCATCCACCATCAAATTCCAGACCTTTGAACCCTCAACCACATTGCCCGCATCACAGAAACCCTTTATTAAACACTGATAAGTTACCTCATCAGGTTTTATCCATTCTTTCAACTTGGACACGACAAACTTGGCCTCCTCAACAAGCCTACTCCCACACAAAGTCTCAACCACCTTATTCAAGGTCGTCAAACTATACTCATAACGACATGCATTCATCAAGTGGAAGAACTCCACGCACTTCTTCAACTCCCTGGCCGCCGCCAACGTCTTCAGCGCCGTCCTAAAAGTCGTGTCGTTCACGAGACGACGCTGTCCCATCTCTTGGAGAAGTTCCCAGAACAGGTCCATGTTCCTGGACTTGCCAATCACGTCAATCAGCTTGTTGAATGAAACTGAGGTGTGGGTGAACCGTGGGTTAGCCTCCGTGTACTGAAAGAAGAGATAAACGGGGCGCCATGAATAGGTGAACTTGTTGCAGACTTGGAGGAAGAACTCGCGGGTCAGGTGGTCGTCGTGGTCGAATTGCGACTGGCAGGCGCGTAGCTTGGAGTGTAGTCTTGCCTCGGGGGAGTGCTGCTGCTGGTAGAGAATGGTGCAGATTCGGAGGAGGTGATCCGGGTTGATTGGTGAAATGGTGTTGATGGTGGGGTTGGAGAGTTGCTTTGGCTGTATAGGGTTGGTGCTTAATGGACGAAAGTGGTGGTTACAGAGGAGGTTGATGATGGGTTCGGCTAGTGCTATACGTCTGAGTATCATTGGGGAGGCCGGAGGGAGAGAGACAGACGGAATGAGAAGAAATTCTGGAATTCTGGAGACATTCTGTAATACAGGAATCGGAACGGATTTTTTTTTTTTTCCCAGCAAGTCCTGTTTAATTAATAAACTAATGTTTAAAAATTATTCAAACTATCCAGAGTCGTCACATTTGGTGCGTTTGCATAAAAAATTTCATAATATTTTTCACTAACTCCTAATAAAATATTACAATATAATCTCTCTCTCTCCCATAAAAATATAAAAATATATAAAAAATTATCACTCTCTTCACTTTTTCACTAAACCTAATACCAACACAAAACCCAATATCAAAAATTTTTCAACACCAACACAACCTTACTTTAAAATTATCAAAATATATTAACATTCAACCTGATATAAGATTCAATCATCACTATTGTTCCAGGTAGCCTAATTTCTGCGTATTTTAATTTAACAGTAGTAATTTTAACCTCTTTTGACATTTTGATATAAGTTTAAAAGTTGAAGTTGAAGTTTTCCAAAATTCTGAGATAGATATTCTTTAATTGAGTCATAAACTAAACCAATCAAAACTAAAAACTCTAAAATTATTTTGTGAGTTATGATGGATCCTTGCAATTGTTGGCTATAAGGGTGTAATTTAAAAATAGATGAACAAAATAAGTGGACATACACTATTTATTGTTATCCAAAGCCGCGTTGACCCTACACCAGGTATACCTGTTGTATTTATTTCTCTCTACATTGTATTGATTTTTTTTGTGATAAGTAGATTGTTGTGCTCAATTTGTTTTTTATCTAATGAAGTTAATTTGCTTAAAAAGAAGTTATCTTTGAAAATATTGTTTACCCTGACAAATGACAAATACATTGAGCTAGTTTTTGAACGTGGGATAACTCAATAATTGAATTTGTACAAAGTTTAATTTTAAAGAAAAATGCAAATAACACACATAGCTCTAACTTATATCAAAATGTTCTGGAGAAAGTTAAAAGGTAATTTTTAATCCATAAACTTATATCAAAATGTTTAAAATATGTCTAAACTATAAAGTCATCACATTTAGCTTTAAAACTATCAAAATATATCAACATTCACCTTCTATATGATACAATCATCACTATTACGCCACATAGCCTATTTTTTGCATATTTCAACCCTCGGATCCTATGATAGGACTAAGGTTCATGCTTTTTGATAGTTTTCGTACTAAATATGACAAATTTAGTAATTTTGACCTCTTTTGACATTTTGATGTAAGTTTATGGGCTAAAAGTGATGTTTTCCCTAATTTGGTAATAAATATTATTTAATTGAGTCATAAACTAAACCAAGCAAATTAAAGTCTCTTAGATTGTTTTGTGAGTTATTATGGGTCCTTGTAATTTTTCACCCGAATATAAAGGTGTAATTTAAGAAAAGATGGTCAAAACAAGTGAACCTCACACAATTTATTACTATCAATTTCGAGCTGTGTTGGCTCTACAATAGATTCACATAATATATATATTTTTCTCTAAATTGTACCGTGATTGTATTGTATTCTATAGATTATTGTACTTAATTTGTTTATGGTCCAACGAAGTTCATTTGCTCAAAAAGTATCTTTGAAATTGTTTGTACTGACAAGTGGAAATGCAATACGCTTAGCTCTAAAACTTACTTCAAAATCTTCCGAAGAAAAATTAAAGGTCACTTTTTATCTATAAATTTACATCAAAATGTTTAAAAGATGTCCAAACTATCGAAGTCATGACATTAGCTCTAAAACTATCAACATTTATCAACAAGATCCAATTGTTCAAATATGCAAAAAACTAGGGCAAAATTTCATGCATTTTGATAGTTTTCAGACTAATTGTGACAAATTTAGTAATTTTGACTTCTTTTCACATTTTGATGTAAGTTTATGGGCTAAAAGTAATGTTTTTTCCTAATTTGGTGATAGATATTCTTTCATTGAGTCATATAATAAACCAAGCAAATTAAAGCCTCTTAAATTGTTTTGTGAGTTATGGTGGATCCTTGTAATTTCACGACCGAGTATAACTGTGTAATATAAGGAGAGATAGCTAGACAAAACATGTGAACTCCACACCATTTATTGCTATATGTTTTGAGCCCAGTGGACCCTACAATAGGTTCACATGTTGTATCTATTTTTTGGGATGAACGTTCATGCATTTTGATAGTTTTGAGACTAAATGTGTTGAATTTAGTAATTTTGACCTCTTTTCACATTTTGATATAAGTTTATGGGCTAAAAGTAATTTTTTTTCCCTAATTTGGTGATAGATATTCTTTAATTGAGTCATATAATAAACCAAGCAAATTAAAGTCTCTTAAATTGTTTTGTGATTTATGGTGGATCCTTGTAATTTCTCGCCTGAATATAATGTTGTAATTTAAGGAGAGATAAACAAAACATGTGAACCCTGCACTATTTATTGCTATATGTTTTGAGCTTTGTGGACCCTACAATAGGTTTACATGTCGTATCTATTTTTTTTTTCTAAATTGTACCGTGATTGTTTTGTGTTCGGTAGATTGTTGTACTTAATTTGTATAGAATCTAATAAATCCATTCGCTTAAATGGAAATTATCTTTGAAATTGTTTGTACTGACAAATGGAAATGCACTAAACTAGTTTTTAGATGCGAAATAACTCAAAGAATTGAGTTTGGAGGAAGTTTATTTCCAAAGTAAATGACATACATGTGTTTTTTACCAAATTGATTTCAGGCTTATATCGAAAAATTTAGATACAATGAACTAATTTTTCCAAACCTACATAATTTTTTTCCTTATTTCTTCAACATTCGATGTATGTGCAAGAACTAGAATCCTCGGATGGGCCTTTCTTTTAACAAAAAGACAAAAAAAAAGACAAATTCCGTACTATTTTATTATTAGTGTTTTAGAGATGGCTGGTAGGATTTGGACCTAAAGTCAGTGTGGGCTGAGGAGCACCCAAAGATGAGCCCGAATCAGTTTGGGCTGGGATATTAATCTGTCCAAGCCACTTACCCAAAACAAGAATCACACCAATGCAGACCCTGTGATTTTTGGGAGCTCTATGTAAAGAAAGCCATTTGCGGCGGCAGGGAATTTTTTTTTTCTTTCATGCTATCTTTCTCTCATGAAAAGTTCAAGTATAAACCAATCAACCAGACTGCTACCAAAGTTGAGAAGACGAAACTTCCATTCGAACAATGAAAATAATATATATTTGAATTTATGCTGGAACTGATCTCCTAGTTTTGCTGTTCTTGCTTTGTTTTGCTTTTTGCTCATAAAGTCTTCGTCGTTGATCAAAAAAAAAAGGGAACACATTGAAAATAGAAGAGAACCTTTTTTTTTTTGGCTAAATGATACGATAAAGCGAAATTCTATTGCATATGAATATATACACAGTACAAATACAATAAGAAACTATTGATCCAAGATAGATTAGTTTCTAAAATAAAACTAGTGGGACTCAAATGGACCGACAAACTGCAAATGCTTTATACCGAGCAGAGAGAGTGGGTCGTAGGAAACGGTAGACGATAGCTTCCGAAACCAATTAAGAGTTAGCATGGGAGCTAATGTGGGACACATTTTAGACTCTAAACTTACTTAGGAACTAACAGCTAAGAACAATGACAACCTAAAGTCAACACAACATAGCCTCCCCCCCCCCCCCCCAAAACAATGAAAATATAAAAGGCAAAGTTCCCCAACTGGCCAAAATAAGCTAAACAACTGATACAGAAAAAAGCAGCTATTCGAGATAAGAAGTGATAGTAAAACACGACTGGAGGCGTGCAACGCTTGATATTCACCCGTGGTCGGGAGGACGTTGGACCAGAGCAGATTAGTGCTATTGAGGCTAATAGATCTGGTCAGGCGCATGGGGGCGTATGTGGCGTCACGCAGTGGCAGACAACAACGGGTTGGTGCGGAAAAGATTGGATGAAGGAACTGAGGCTAATGAGTTAGGATGTGGCTTCTAGGAGTCAACAAAATTGTCAGGATCGAGCCTCTTTCTCTTCGAGCAAAAACTTACAAAGAGAGATAAAAGATGAGAAAAAATGGTAGATCCCGGTCACAAGAGACTATGTCGGGACAAGAGAAGGGACGAGAGCTCCTCCCGCTACTAGAAAAAACAAAGGGGGGAGAAAGGTTGGGCGGGAGGTTTAAGGGTGTTATAGAAACCGGTATTGAACCCACTAGCCTATTATGTTACAATTTTATTATCAACGAGTGTTGGAAAAACATGTTCCCCAACTGAGTATCAAGCTTGCTCATACAAAAATATAATAGAGAGAGAGAGAATTGAGTTTAATACTTTGTTGTCTTCTTCTGCAGACAAGTCGAACCTGCTTCTATGATTCCTATAGAATTATTTTAAGTTTGCATCTCCCAATTAGAGATGAAAATATGACAAGCAAAAATAGTGAACATTCTTGCAACATCCCTTTTCCTCCATGTTCTGGGCAACCAAGTGGAGCTTGAAGAATCGCTGGCATGATAATTGAATAGTCCTGCTATAAATTATTTCCTTGCCGGGTGTTCTGAACTCGACTAAGCATGATCTTGAACAATTGGCCCTATAATTATTAGCTCCTCTACATCTTTCATTGGGCTTCTGGGAAAAAAGATTTCCTTGGATAATTCCCCCTCAATTCTAGATAATTTCCCCCCCAAGAAAATGGAAACTCTGCATTAACTGACTCTTTCCTCCTCACCAACCCTATTCATTCCTCCACGTTAGTTCCACATGCGATATTCCCTTTCGCACAAAGGAATTATAGGATATATGATTAATTGTTTCCTTTGTCTTAATTAAATGAGAATTCGCATGCGGAAATATCATTGACTTCAAACATGAACTTTGCACCAAACCAGTAAAATTTAAACACTGCAGAAAAGAAAAATAAAAACAAACACTAATATTGTTGTACTAATTACTCTATTAATGATTTCATCTTGTATTAAGTACTGTATGGCCTTTTGGGACGAAATTCCCTGTGAGAACTCTTTTAATCTCGATTAATCTCTTGATATGAATAACCCTATGTGACTATGTCCCCTGATAAATCCCTTGGGAGTCAGGGTCAGAATTGAGGTTAATTATGACCTATGCTTTTCCAACCATACATGAATGTAGGCAGCAGTTGGGGTGTTAGTTAGAAGGACCCAACTTCTTGACATGCTAATTAATTTTGCCTTGTTTTTCTCTTACTTGAATAACCAAGTGTTCGTGTCTACTAATCTTGAGATCTGTGTAGTCTTGATCTCTCACAAAAATTGGATAATCACAGGTCAATGGTCTTGAAGATAGCCCTAAAGAATTGGTAACACCTAGAAAATTTTGACCTTGAGACTATATATAGAGAGAGCAAACCCCGTAGTCCTAATCCTTAATCACTAGGACAAACCCTTGGAGTTTCTAGGTCGAATTTTAAATCTCTTTTAACTTATTTAATACTTGATTAAAGGATGAGTTTCTATTTAATACTTGATTAACTTATTTAACTTATTTAATACTATTTCTTCTACAGGTTTCCTCTCCTTACCGAAAGAAAACGAAATGTTCCTGTCAATGGGTTTATGGGTTTATTTATGTACGAGATTCCTGGGATACATCTACCAGTTAGGGAATGATGTGTATAAGTGGCTGTCTTCGTAACCTCTTTTGAAAAATTGCCCCTTGCTTAGTAAATTGTTCCCTAAAGCCATGGTTAAGCACTCAATCACCCCAGAGTCAACGGAGCATGTGCATCCATGATCCATGGATGGATGCCTTGAGCCAATCATGAATCTGGTAGAAAACAGACAAACCAGTTCAGTTACAACCATTTTTGTGCACAAAAACCCCATCATTTGGAAGACATCATGATCTCGAGATTCCGACACAAGGATCTCTTCATTGCATTTGCACGAGCACCAGAGGCTTCTACGTTTCCGAAAACAATTTTATTCAGATATGGTCTTGTTCCAGTGGTATAATTCTGACCCTGAAATAGGCTGGATATATATATATATATGTAACTGTGTTAATTAACTCAAGACACAAATTTAGTCGAACATATAATGCTGCATATTAATGTATATATTCCTTTTTGGAGAATCCTTGTATAATTCCTATCCTGATATCATGAACTCGGCCTGTGGCTGTATATATATATATATATATCTAACTGTGTTAATTAACTCAAGACACAAATTTAGTCGAACATATAATGCTGCATATTAATGTATATATTCCTTTTTGGAGAATCCTTGTATAATTCCTCTCCTGATATCATGAACTCGGCCTGTGGCTGCAGGGTGAGCCAAAGCTTCAACTTTGCCGCACTTTCAAGTTGAATGGAAACTTCCCAGAACGACGCAAACTTTCCTCTTGGAATTACTGCGTACGGACAGCCTGCCAAATGAACAACTACCTTGAAAACGAAATGACATCTTCCTAATCGGGTGCGTGACTTTACAATAGATTCTTCACTGAAGGACGTAACCTAAACCAACAGCAGAAACAACTGAAAAATTCAAAACTAGTTTGTAGTTTTCTAGGTGTCTCAAAGGATGATTCAACAGCTCGATCTCCAAGTTAACTAGGCTGCCCTGCCTATGAAGAGGTTATCCTGTTTCCTAGTTGGTTTTTTGCGACAGAGTCTTTGCAGAAGTACCAATTCTGTTTATCTCTTTGTTTTCAAGAGTGCTCTACCATATAAACGGAGAGCTCGTCCTCTTCCATTAGCTTTCAGTGTAATATTTGTAGCTTTCTGATTCAACAATATTGCTAAAGTATCTGTAATAATCTATATCTCTGATATAATATCAGGCTCCACCATACTTTTGGCACTCTCCAAGAGAGCTAAAAAGCGTAGGCCTCTTAAGTCACCCTCCTAGTGGTTCCAAAGTGGTTTCGTACACGGTACACGCCTATATTAAAAAAAAAACAGAAGGTTTCGTGTACAACAACAATAGAGAAACATACATGTGAACATTGTACGTACGAGAACATATATATCTACCATTGATAACAGACATATATATTCGAAATTCGAATTATGCATTGTATGTCATATAAAGTTGATACTCTGAATCCCACGTGTAGCCGAAGAAGAAAAAGAACGAGAGAGATGACCCACATCGAAACTTTATTAGGTTAAACTGTTTAAGGCTACCGCGTCCCAACAAGTTCCTAGACAAAATAAAAAAGCATCGATGTAAAAGTTTGGGGGCAAGTGGCAACAACGAATAAATGTGTGACGATTGGCCTGAATCTTCTTTCCTTTTGTCTTTGAATCTCTTACGTACGTATTGAGTAGCAGAAACAAAAAAAAATCCACATGGTAAACAGAGGGTTACGTAGCTTTTTGTAATGCGGTCATGATGGCATGTAGAATAAAAGTAGACCAGAAGCAAGTACCCATAATAAATGAGAGGCCAAGCTCCGGGGTCTCAGACTCTCAGTCCCCCCTTCATTAGTTGTTTGATTCAACCGTTCACTCTTTAATCACTGATCACATGAATTTTGCCTCTCTATCATTCCTTTTATTTTGAGGGTTTTTTTTGTAATTAAATTGAGAGTGATCTTGCTTTCTACTTTGCAGAGCATCAACTTTGGAAAACCCCCAATTCATGTCTCTTTAGAATTGGGAGGTAAAGAGACTGATCAACACTCCAAGGGCAATTGGTAGAGTACTCCACAGTATGACATAAATGAAATATATGGGTTTAAAGATGTCTTAATTTCAAGTCATTTTGTTGCTTTTATCAGCCAAACAAAATTATTATTGCACCTGCCCATGGTTTACAGTCCTAAATTTTTCAATATTGGCATGGGCTGTTTTACATTTCTTTCTTTCTACTCTTTAACACTAGCTTTCTGATCTTAAGTTCCTCAGACATAACAAAGTGATCCCTTTAAACCAATTCTCTAGATGGACAGCATCTCCTCCAGTAGTGTCAGAAATTTCTTCTAAGATCTCATGTTTGGCTCATTCCATCATGGTCTATCGGCTTCGACTTCCGTCGCGCGCGCACTGTCACACACCAAACAATGTAGGTTGACATTGGCTTGGCGGTTGGGCGGGCATATGATATTAAAATTGATTATTGTAAAGATAAATTGTACAAAGTCATGTAAAGTGACAGTTGTAATTTAAATAAATAAATCCAACATTCTAAATTTGGCCACGTAATTTTAATGAAGTGTGAGATAAAATTAAGCTGTTGAGTAGCTTAATTATAAAAAGTACATGAGAAACGAGGATGAGGCAAAAAAAAATTCAGCCATAACAAGAGCTTTACAAAGTCAATTTAACAAATCGACAGCTGCTTCAACTTGTCATATTAATGTATTTACATGTTAGCTTGCAAATAAATGATGAAAGCTGGTGACAATTGCCATAAAATTAGCTTTCTTCTATACTTAAAAATGGGTCATTTTGACAAATTAAGCATGTTGTTTTTTTTCAGTTGGTGTGAGTGGGCATTAAATACCATTAAAGTCTTCAAACCTACATCTCAATACACACAAGGAAGGCCCTACCAGTCCCATTTCCTCCACCTCCCCTCACTTCCTATCATCGTGCTGCCTGGCGTGACTATGATAGGAGGCAGAATTTTGTGTGGAAGCCCCCTGACTTAGGTTCTTGGAAGTTTAATTGCGATGCAGCTACCCGTGGTAATATGTGTTTCTTAGCCGTTGTTGCCCGTGATGATCAGGGTTGCATTAAAGGGGCATGGAGTGATTTTCTTTTGTCTACTAATCCCCTCATGGCGGAGCTTCATGCTATTCTTCTTGCTTGTCAATCTGCCGAGTCGTCCTGTGTTTGTTCTGTGACTTTTGAAAGTGACTCTTTGTGCTCTTGTCGTATTATCAATGACCCTACCTTCCTTGTTGAAGGCCCTTTGCTGTTTCATGCCAACCTCATCAGTGGCTTCTTCCGAAGACATCCTGATTGGCGTTTGTGTTGGATTTCTCGAAGGCAGAACTCTATGGCTCATCGTCTTGCTGCTTGGACTGCCTCTTTTTTTGTTTTTGATGCTCTTTCTATTTCGTGTCTTCCTTTGTTTGTCACGTCTGCTGATGATCCTCTGGATCCCCCTTGATGTATCTTCCTTTGTTTCGTTTGCTTAGAAAAAAAAAAAAAAAAAAAAAAAAAGTATTACACTGAAACCCGCTCTGATCACATTAAAAACAACCCCTCAGGGGAACAGATGCATTCACAATCCTAAAACCAATATCCAAGCCCACTTCTCTGCAAGCTGTTCCAGATCCAATGGGGAAGAAGGTCATGAAGCTGCCTTCTCTCTTCAAGAACAAAGAAACAAAGCAGCCATGGCAATGGCCCTCATGTAAGAACCCCAAGACTTTTTCTTTCCGAGCTGGAGATGACATGTTCAAGACAGTGAACTCTGTTTTCTTTGATCCCAACATTGATGGGGTGGAAACACCCGAGTCTTGGTTCACAAACTCTTCAGAGTGTGCAAGCTACTCGACTGAGTCGGAGGACTTCGATGGGGAATCACTGGAGACGGTGGTACGCGGTGCGAGGTCCGAGAGGCTGTTTTTCGAGCCTGGTGACACAAGCTCGATCTTAGAGAAGGCGAAAGATGGCACTGGGGCTCCGTTTAAAGAGAGCGTAGTGCTAGCGATGGAGTCGGAGGATCCATACATTGATTTCAGGAGGTCAATGGAGGAGATGGTGGAGTCTCTCGGACTGAAAGATTGGGAGTGCTTGGAGGAGTTGTTGGGTTGGTATTTGAGGGTGAACGGGAAGAAGAATCATGGATTTATAGTCGGAGCCTTTGTGGATCTGCTCGTTGGTCTTGCTGCTAGTAATTCATGTTCTGATTCTACTTCTTATTGTTCTGCTGTTTCTTCCTTTTCTTCCTCTCCATTATGTTCGTCTGAGGATCAGAATGAGATTGAGTTGGTAGAGAAGATGGTAATTTCTTAGATTTAAATGTATCACCATTTGTTCATATTAGTAGGTCACTATATGTTCAGCTGTCAATGCTCTCCCTCCTGAGATTTATTACTCATAAATGTATCAATCCCAATTGTCACTGGAAAAAGTAGCTCAAAAGTCATAAGATCATTAGGTGCCATGGAAAGGTAGCTCTTAGGTAGGTCTAATCTCCCTCTTAAACAATTACATTGAAACAGGAAAAGATCACTGACCCTTCTTTTTCTTCTCTGTCCTGGAATGGGGAGCACCCGAGTGAGTAAAAGAATGTAAAACCCAGATTACTCTGTATAGAAACAGGGCCATATTTAATGGAGATTTGACCACCAATGAAGCAAATAGACCATTGATGGTGATTTTCAAAGCTCTAATGCAAACAAGCAGGAATAGCTCCACCGCAAAATCTGGTAAGCTGGTGAAAGGATCTGAAGCCCACAGGCGAGGCTTCCGCTTTCCAAGCTGTGTCACATGCTGTTTCTCCTTACAGTACGGCGTTTGTGACTCTGTTGTAAACAGATCCCTGTTCAATTGTGACTCTCGAGCCTCTAAAAACGACCGCAGAATGTGGTGCAGTTTTTCTTATTTTGAAGGGACTGAAATGTGCAGCACAATATTGGTAGCTGCACCTGACTATTAGAGTAGAGCGTGACAACAAAGATTCCACTCACGAAGCAGTCACCACTTCTCCTTCAGAATTTCGTCTTCCATTGTTCAAATCACCCAGAGTTTAGTTGTGCCAAAGAAGAAAAAAAACTGTGGTAGGTACAAAAAAATAAAGGACGGATAAATAATTACTTTGTTGTATCAAACTATCAAAATAATCTTAAATATGAGTTATAACTATTACCTTTGACATATTGAATTTTAGACTTTTAAAATCAATGCCCTGAAATAAGATCCGAAGGTTAAATTCGTGCTATATGGCTAATTTTTAACATGTGATACTATTTTGACAGTTTGATTTTTTTAATGACGTAAATTGATAATTTTAAAATTCAATATGTCAAAAGTGATAATTGAGATAATGACAAATTGGACATTGTCTTATGCTTACATATACGAATGTCATGATCCAATATACCATCAAATGTATCTAAGCCTTTTTTATTGATATTATACAAAATTTGTAATAGCCATATGAACACAGGCTACAAAAGCAACTAATTAAATGTAGTATTCAAAATGCAAATCCCTTTTTGGAAACTGCAATCCTGTTGACATTGGACAATTAAGTGTGGAGGGACAAATATCTTCTCCAGTTTGCTATCCGAATAGAAGGATTTAATTCGAAAAGATATATACACAACATATGGATCATATAGTGGGGTCCACACCATCCGACAAAGAAAACAGAGATAGGGAGGAATAGAGATCCTCTTTAATTTGTTATCCAAATTGAAGGTCCAATTCGAAGAGAGATATACACAGAATATAATACAGTTAAGTTCACAAAGTTTGGATGCTTCATAACTCATATAATCTGTCAAATTGGATCGGTGGGGAGATAAAAAAAAACCCATCTCTATATTATTCCCTGGGTGAAAACAGCCAGAAAAAGATTTGAAGATTTGAAATTCGGCCAAAGAAAAGTAAAAGAAGCATAAAAAGATTTGAAGAAGACGCAGTGCTGTTAAATCAAGGGGGCATTTCCCCTTAGGGACGTCGCAACACCTCAGTCATATGATAGCACCACGCTTCACCAGAAAAAGGAACAACAGCACGAGGGTAGGGCAAGTCCCGTCAAATACGACCCACATGGTCACAACAGCCATCGACATCAAGTTAATTCATATTCTTGGTACATATACTGGGAGCTATAACATTATCTGCAAAATTGGTTGTGAGGGGACCCAAGAAATAGCTCTGAACCACCGGATACACACAAGTGATCTTGGAAATTGTATGCGCCTTAGGAGGAAAAATAAAGGGAAAAAAAGTTGATGCTAACAAGGTTAATAGAATTGAAGACGAAAACCTGCAATATGTCTCCCACCTATAGCTTATAGGGGGTCTCAAAGACAGACATTCCCATTTCTGCGGCTCAACAAGAACTGAAGAGACTGTTTCAGATGCACCGAGGGAACTCGACTAAGGGGAAGCACGCAAAAGATTGGGAAATGGTATATTTTGCTGAGGGAATTGTGATTTTTTTGAATGAGGAAGAACCAGAGCGGTGAATATCTTGCTTAGCTTTTGCAACTCTGTTTTTTTGTCTTCATTGAAAGGAGTCTTTTGCAGTTTGATGCGGTGATTGATTTGGGTCTAATGTTGGGCCTTACCCAGCTAGAAGATGAGATTCCGTTTGTTGGGTCTAATATTCCGTTTTGTCCATTATTTCTTTGCGGGGGGTTGAATGAGATTCAATCACATGGGGATGGGGGCATGCGATGGGCTTAAGAAAAATGGTCATTTGCATAAACTAGTTTGTCATTGAGAGGATCAAATGGTCACACCTTTAGATAAACCCTCCTGTCTTTCTTTTTTTGGGGGAGCTGGGCCCAAGATAAGACTTCCTCTATACCCTTTTTAGGGTGTGTTTGTGTTGTAAAATTTTAGTGTTGTTAAAATTTTAGGTATTGGGTGTAGTGAAAAAGTGAAGAGAGAGATAATTTTTTATATTTTTTGTAGTGAATAGTAGTGATTTGATGGGAGAGAGAGAGATTATATTGTAATATTTTATTGTGTTAAAATTTTAGAGGGTGTAAAATTTTAACACGCAAACGTAGCCTAAAAGGTGTATCTTTTATCAATTTCTTTTTGTATCGGTTAAAGCTGGTCTGATATATATATATATTGAGTTCACATTCTTTTGCTCATTATATTTGGGTGCTGTCTACCAAAACTGGGAAAAAAGGCTTCTAATCGTTGCTCTTATGTTTGATTAGTGAAAGGTGAAATGTAACCCCAATATTTTCAATATTGCTTGATTGAATTGCCTCTATATTGAAAGTTACAGTGCTTTTATAATGGTGTAGAGGAGAATTTATAAAAATAAAAGAAATTACTTAAATAGTCTTAAATCCCAAACTTCCACGGGAGATCACAAATTTCTTTGATCCACTGTTTTTGTCAACAAATAAGGGTCTTTTTTTGTGTGGGGAAAATATATTTTTTATCCACGAATTATCATAGGTTTAACACTTTGCACCCTAAATTATCACGTTTGAGACATTGAACCCACAAATACCCCTCCCTAAACTATCACGTTTAAATGTAATTTTTTATTTGAATTTTTTAATTGCATTATTGACATTTCGTATTAAACAAAAGTTACTTGAAAAAAATAGACGGAAGGGTACATTGTGTTAGGGATGAGTAATTTACGAGTGTAATCTCTCAAACGTAATATATAGTTTAAAGTATAAAATGCAAAACACGTGGGTGAAAAATATATATTATGCCTTTCACTTACCAAAGACGAAAACAGTAATTACAAAACCAACCAAACACATACCAAAAAAAACATCCGAATTTTTTTTTTCAAGGGTGATCAGAAGGCCGGTACACTGTTCTCCTTGTTCTTGGGGACTGACTGGTAGATGTTAAGTTCGGATGTGCCATGACTCATGAGCAAGTTTTTCATACATATCAACAACAATTTAAGAGGAAATCATTCATGTGTGCCCAACTATATATATATAACTTAAAGAGCTTTGTTGTCTTTGCTCAACGTAGTGGATGTGGAAGCCAATGGCTCCTTAATATAGTGCAAGACACTATCATGATCAGTATTTGTCGTTGGATAAATGGGGTCTGACATTGCAGCAAAGGTGCGAAGCAGAAATAATTAGTTTAATTGGAAAACGAAATAGCTCTTGATCATCAGTACCTACCCCAATATATATATATATATATATATATATATTCTCTCAGGGCCGGGTAAAAAATGGGAAAAGAAATAAATATGTCACCAGGAAAATATATACCATGAAATAAAAACAGAAATTTCGAATTTTTTTCATGCAGCATTGTGGCAAACAGAAACCCATATGATTCAAAATAAAGGGTGTATCTCAAAGCCAAACTTTTTTTATGAGAATTTTTCTCCCACAAATTACTATAGATTTTACATTTTGCACCCTAAACTACCAATTTTGATACATTACACCTTCTAACTACCAATTTTTGACACTTTGCACCATTTTTCAAATTTTGAGACTAAAATGAAGATAATATCCTTGATCCATTTTGTATATAGTAAATAAATTGTTATCAATTTATTAATTTCTCAAGGGTATTATTGTCAAATTGAGAGTACAAAGTGTTTAATATTAGTAGTTGGAGGGTGTAATGTGTCAAAATTGGTAATTT
The DNA here is from genome assembly GCA_963930655.1 of Myrica gale. NCBI lineage: Eukaryota > Viridiplantae > Streptophyta > Magnoliopsida > Fagales > Myricaceae > Myrica > Myrica gale. The sequence goes on from OZ005607.1 coordinate 4,704,461, forward strand.
AGGGTGCAAAATGTCTAACATTAATAGTTTGAGGGTGCAATATCTTAAAAATAGTAATTTTGGGTGCAATGTGTCACTATTTCGGATAATTTGTGGGTGAAAATTGTATTTTTTTAGTGGAATAGAAATAGAGGAGAGAGAGGCCGGGGAGATCGGAAGGTTCTGTCACTGGACGTTTCTTGTAGTCTGTCATTGAGTTTGTGGGCGATAACTCAATCAATCATCGAAGGAGTTAAAAGGAAAGAAAAATCCAGCCACAGTTCCCAATCCCTCCAAACAGACAGGCAGTCTTCCCCATCTTTTACTGATGTCTCGTTATTGGTGGACGACCCTCTTCTTTTTGCTTTCTCTTTTTCCACCTTTTCTCTTTCTCTTTTCATCATCTAGTTTGGAGCTTATTCTTAACAAAAGTGATTATTCCGTTCCTAGTGTTTAAAGCTCACTGCTTTAAGATATATTTTATAGTTCGCACAATATTGTGAGACCAGCTTTTGATCATCCACAATGCCACATTCCTTTATGTCATGAGAGAGGGAGAGGGGGAAGAGAGAGAGGCAAAGTTGCATCACATGCAATCCACTTTCACATACAAAGCCAAAATTTCCCTCACTAACAAGAAAAGCATAAACCCGCATCCCATACTATCTGACACGCATGACGCAGCTAGCTTCTTCAGACTCCTCCTCCAGACTATAAACCAGATAAGTAGTTCCTCATACTGCAGGTACCTTGACTCAATCCCCTCAGCCATAACAATGTTCCAAAGCATTTTTCTTCTCTGTTCAAATCAAACCCATTGAGCGGAAACCACTTAAGAGTCTTGAGGAGTCCTTTCTTTATATATATATATATACCTATCTGTGATTTTTGGAGTGAATATATTCACTGTAAGAAGATGAGAGCAGGACTTTGCAGTATACAGCAGGGTCTAACTGCTGAGGCAGTAAGCATTGTGAAACAAGCGGTTAGCCTAGCTAAACGCCGGGGCCATGCCCAAGTGACTCCTCTCCATGTCGCCAGCGCTATGCTTGCAACCTCCACCGGTCTTCTGAGAAGGGCTTGCCTTCAATCCCATTCTCACCCTCTCCAATGCAAGGCTCTAGAGCTTTGCTTCAATGTTGCGCTCAACCGCCTCCCTGCGTCCACCCCAAGCCCCCTATTAGGTCCTCACTACCTCCACCCTTCCTTTTCCAACGCCTTGGTTGCGGCCTTCAAGCGTGCACAGGCTCACCAGCGCCGTGGCTCTATTGAAAACCAGCAACAACCTATATTAGCTCTAAAAATAGAGCTAGAACAGCTCATAATCTCTATTCTAGATGACCCAAGTGTGAGTAGAGTCATGAGAGAAGCTGGTTTTTCGAGTACCCAAGTGAAAAATAGGGTCGAACAAGCTGTTTCTTTGGATATTTGTTCTCAAAATCAAAGTCCTTCTATGAGTAGCCAGTCCATTAAGGAAAGCAGCAAGCCTCTAGTTCTTGGTACAAATGTGCATCTTTCTCCAACTTTTAGTCAGTTCAAAGCGTCACTAGGTAAACCTTGTGATCAAGTTAGGAGTGAAGACGTAACCAGTGTGTTGAATGAATTTTGTAGCAAAAGAAAACGAAACACTGTCATTGTAGGAGAGTGTCTCTCTAGCGCTGAGGGTGTGCTTAGGGGAGTGATGGAAAAATTCGAAAGAGGAAATGTTCCCGGGGAGTTGAGGTACTTAAAATTTTTTAGTCTTCCTCTCTTGTCTCTTCGGAACTTCTCGAAGGAGGATGTTGACCAGAAACTAGCTGAGCTTGGGTGCCTTGTGAAGAGCTATATTTCCAGAGGGGTTGTTTTGTATTTGGGTGATCTCAAATGTATTTCCGAGTTTTGGTCAACTTATGGTGAAGAAAGGAGAAACTATTACTGTCCATTGGAGCACATAATCATGGGGATTAAAGGATTGGTGTGTGGAATTGGGGAAACAGGAAGATTGTGGCTCTTGGGGATTGCTACTTTTCAGACGTACATGAGATGTAAAACAGGCTGCCCTTCTCTCGAGACTATTTGGGAGCTTCACCCCCTTACCGTCCCAGTTGGCAGCTTGAGCCTAACACTCAATCTTGAAAGGTAAATTTGATGTTGCAATTAGGACGCTAATTAAATCTTTTTCAGGAAAATTTATTTTTTCTAGCTGTTCGGATAGTTTTTTGAAATGATGGGCCCATAAATTTAATTGAACAAAAGAAGTATGGTTCAAACAACAATGAAATTTGAAGTACCGCTGCTTTCCACTTATTCCCGGCCCCTTCTTTGCATACTTTATTTTGTGATATGAACTATATGTTACTTCTGCAGTAATTTGCAAGCTGATGGCAGAAGCAAGGAATCTGACAATGTGTCTCGTTTGCAACTGCTTGAAGCTGGATTTGACAAGCGCCTAAATTGCTGTAGTGATTGTACGGTCAATTTCAACAGAGAAGCTCAAAGCATAGCTAGTGACTTTTGCAACAAGGAGGCCACCACTATATCCACCAGCTCAAGCTTGCCTTCGTGGCTCAAACAAGAGAAAGAAAACAGCAGAAGATATGCTTTGAAGGACCAGGTTTGCATCTTATCGATTCGTTATCATCACAAATATTTTCGATACAAGCTCAAACCTAACATTCTTTTCTATCTCTAAAACAGGAATCTATCACGGTCAGTGATCTATGCAAGAAATGGACCTCATTCTGCAGTTCAGGCCATAAGCACCCTCATTTTCCGGACAAGACCCTCTTTTTCACTTCTCCTCCTCCCTCCACATCAGTCTCTTCATGCGAGCGCAACGCTAACTTGCATCAGACCCACCTGAGTTGGCCGATCACCTTCGAGCCCAGACAGACTACAAAAGAGCAGCACTTTTGGATATCCGAAATACACGATGAAGGATATGGAAGCAGTTTGAGAGCGTTCATGCCAGAAAGAAACGAGCCTAAACCAGACCTTCTGTCGAATCCGAATTCTAGCCCTAACTCAGCTTCTTCAAGTGAGGTAATGGAGGATATAGTTGGCCTTCATATGTTGAGAGAGCTTAATGATGAAAACTTAAAGATTCTATGTGATGCATTGGAGAAAAAGGTATCCTGGCAGAAAGGCATTATTCCTGAGATTGCGACAAGCATCCTTCAGTGCAGGTCTGGAAGGAGCACGAGGAAAGGCAATTTGAAAGATAGAGAGAACAAAGAAGAAACTTGGCTGTTCTTCTTAGGTGTTGATAATGCGGGCAAGGAAAAGATAGCAAGGGAGCTAGCTAAACTTGTTTTTGGCTCTCAAAGCAGCTTTGTTTCAATTTGTTTGAGCAGCTTCTCTTCAACAAGAGCTGACTCAACTGAAGAATCCAAGAAGAAAAGGACGAGAGATGAACTCGGTTGCAGCTACCTTGAGAAGCTTGGTGAAGCAGTGAATGAGAATCCTCACCGTGTTTTCTTTATAGAAGACGTAGAGCAAATTGATTACTGTTCACAGAAGGGTATTAAGCAAGCAATTCAAAGTGGAAGAATAACTCTTCGTGGCGGTGAAACTGTTCCTCTTATGGACGCCATTATCATTTTCACTTGTGAAAGTTCCTGTTCTGTATCCCGATCCTGTTCTCCGCCAAGAAGGTCAAAATATGCTGAGAAAGAAGACAACAAAGATGAGGATGAGTTGGAGGAGCTGCAAAACCCATGTGTCCCACTAGATTTGAATATTTCAATTGTAGAGGACAATGGAGATGAATATTCGGTTGGAGACATCGGGATACTGGAATATGTGGATAGGCAAGTTACTTTCAGAATTCAAGAAGTGTGACTTTGTAACAGGAGGGGAACGATTGATCTTCCATCAGAATGATACTTTTTTTCTTTTTAACATAGGCTTTTGGGAAGGGATAAACTAATGAAAGGGAAAAATATAGGTGTTTACGAGGATTTTCCTGAGTTAGGATTGGTAGGATTTAGCCATGCAGGGCTATATGTAATATATCAGTTTATCTTTCTCGATCTTGGTGCATGTAACAGGTTGCTGCAATGCCAAATATGGTGTTCCTTTGGGATTTTTCACTACCAATTACTCCCGTTTATTAACTTAATTATCATCTTTTTTTGTTTTCTTTTAATTATTAATCAAGCAAAATATGAACTGTGGTGCGAAGCTCCTCTTATGCACCAAGCCTCTTCAAATTAATGTCAGTTAGCAAATTAAAGAAGACATGCCTCCAGTCTTCTTAGAACTCTGCACTTCTGTTCAGTTGCTGCTTTGGCTTTACTAGTACAGCATTAAACTTAAAAGAAATTGGTTTAATTGGTGCAAAAGGGTTGTCTACATATAACTTCACTTCCACTTAATCAGATCCATTAAACCCCACTTGGGTCTCATGATCATCAACATTCTGTGAATTCCATAGGTTTCGAAAGAAAAAAGGTGTTTAAATCTAAAGGCAATGGTACTTCATTTGGTGCAAAAGGTTGTTTATGTCTTCACCTTAGCTCATTATAATCAGCTCCATAAAACTCCACTTAGGCCTGCCCATCTTCTTTGTAAATTTCTTTATTATTTGGTTCAATTTTAAAAAACAAACATTATGTGAAGTGCAACAGAGAGCACTTCAGCACATGCCTGCAGGTTGCATTAGTTTATTGGATTTCAAAAGCTTTTAACAATGATTGCACAATGTTCTAAAGTTGACCGGATACATCATACATGCACTTTCTTATAGCTTATTCTCTCATAATTTGCTGCTATACTGCTGAGAGAAATTGAGACAAGGTAGAGTATATAACATTTTGAACATCAAACCCAATTGCGAATTGTGAACCACAATTTTTTTTTTGTAACCGGGTGTCTAGGTTAGTCTACGTACCTCGATTAATCTCAAGACCTATGCAATCTCTCTGTCCCACACAAACTGAAAAATTACCAAACTAAAAGAATTGGGATAGTTTGTAACTTGTAAGGATTGGTAGTGGCCGGACTTTGGAGGGAGCCAATGGCCAAGGTTCAAGCCTTAACCACTAGACCAACCTTTTGGGGTTGTGTACCATAGTAATTAACATGCAATAGACGATCATCAATCCTCTCCAGAAAATGAGATCATCACTAAAAAATTGGAAATGAGAACCTCAGATTATTATGAAAAGGTGGGGCTACTTTATTAATAAGGGAACAAGAAAATCTTCCACAAGAGCTTAATTAAAAAGCATATAACTTTTCTTAAATGGAGAGATGATTCACTTTTTTTTGTCATTATGCGGTTGGTATTACAACCTAACATTCTCATCTTTGAAAAGTATCGGCGCCAATGATCAATAACCTAAAAGAAGATCATCATAAAGACAACAAGAGCTGGAGAAGCATCTAATCTGCAGACCATAGATGTTCTTCCTTTAGAATCACAAGAGGAACACTATCATCAAAGATTTGAAACTCGAATCATATGTATAATCATGTATTCAAGCTGGAATTTGGAAATACATCAATTATTCGAGAATTGATATATAAGGTCACCTCTCTTATGAATACTTTTTCTTCTCTACTTCATTTTGTTCTCTCTTTAGGTTATAGTGATGATGTCGATGGTTTTCTATCACTGCAGTTCCGAAAATCTGCTGATGTTTTTGAGAGACGGATAAGTTTCTTTCAACATCTTCTTTAACTATTCTCAAGCGCACTTAACTAATTGTTCAATGATCTCATGACATTGTTTTGATGGAGATCGAGAGCTCCAGATCCTCTTCAGCAATAAGCATATTTGTGCTCCTTAAAGTTTCAGATTCCCCTATATTATTAAGCAATACAGGAGATGGGACTATCTGAACCGTACGTGGGAACTAGCCATCAGATAGGAGTACTACTCCTGCTTTATGGTCAAGCTATACTTTTTAACTTGGCAGCATCTTTGGGCCAAATCTCATTTTTCTTTGACTCTTATATATGAATGTTAATCCAGAAATTCTGAAACGGCAAGATATGAAAAGATGATGCCAAAGGAGTTTAGCAGAGTCAATTTTATAGAACTAACCTCTGATCATGATCAACACAAAACTTAAGGGAAACATATAAGTAATCTTGAGTTGGGTTTTGATTCTTCTTGTTCAGGGGAAAAGAGGAAAGAAAAGATGGTTTAGGTGGTACTTATCTTAAAAGAGAAAAAAGGAGGGGAAATTCCCATTTTACTTTAGGAAATTCGGTCGGTTTAAAGTTCTATACCTTCCTCTGCCTACAAGAAACGAGAGGCCTAGCTACCCAAGCAAGAAAAGAAAACATGCAGATGAAACCTAGGGCGATTTCAGACGTAATAAGTGGAGACCTCTGTCTATTAATATTTAGATTTCTTCATGAGAAATATAATCAAGTAGAAAGAGATAAAGCAATTGCTTTTCATTTTTTTTTTTGGCTTTAGTGAGGGTGAAGTTTCCATGAAAATCGTAGCAAAGATATTCATGACCAGAATACACCCAACACTAATTCTCAATACCCATACCCTCTACAATGCATATTTGCTCGTTTTGCACTTAGAATTTTGAAAAGATACTCATGGCTGGCCATGAGTTTCTTCGAACCAGCAGTTGTGTAAGATGTTTTAAATTATCACCTCTTGTGGAGACCTGGTTCAAGTCTTTTGGACACCACTATCTGTATATTTATCTATTTCTTGATCAAAAAGCAATAGCCCTTTTTAATCACGCTAATGGAGGCCGCAGCCACTTGAAGACAATACCTCGAGCTTTGTTCCCATTACAGGGACAATGATTACAAACATCACCAAAAGGTAATGGTGCTAAGAAACACTATCGAAAGCCCCTACAGCATGCCAGGAGATCATCGATCATGCGAATGTTCATGATGATGATGATCGTATATATGCAGTCTTCATTTACTTGAATATTGAAGATTTATTTTCTCGCTTGTTTTATATTTCTTCTATATGATATCGTACGTTAATGACTTCTAAAAAGGAAGCTAGCATCTTCTAGGAAATATTGATTACACTTTCACATTCAGCAATGGATACTTTTCTTGCCATGGCCAGCTAGCTATATTTGCAAAGGGATAAAATCATTCTGCTAATCTAATTGATTTGACCGATGGCATATATGCATGTTTATCATGCATTAGTAGGCAACACGAGATCAGAAAGCGTGATAATGTTCGAATAATATTATTGCGCCATGCATGATTCGACTTTCTAGTTTGTTCTTCGAGCATCTTCATTTTCCACCTCGTGCCAGTACTGTAATTAATGGTTGACTAGCGAAGCTGGTCTTTTTGTCTCGACGGGGGCTTTCTAAATCACCAGCATCGACAGTTATATACTGTATGCAGGTGCTTAGAAAAAAAAAAATATCTATACTGCATGCAGGTAACTAAGTGAGTGGACTAACTTCCATCGTTCGAGATCTGGCCGTTCTATATAGATGTCATTGTAAGTTGCTCAACTCTGAAGCTATTAGGACAAACCAGGTTAATTTAACTAATTAACTGGCCAAAGTAATATTTGAACTTCGGCTCCATGTTTTTCTATAAGCAGAAGGGGCCATTAATGCATGTGGAAATCAAACAAACTAGGCGTGAAGAGTTGAGGGCAGGGGGATAATATTGGTTTTTGAAACCCTAAACTAGGACCCGGCAGAAAGAGAACAGTTGATTTGTTCGTTGCATACAAACAAAAATATGGTTCAGCTTATATCATCGGATATATAAAACTATAGTTATATATTGTTCTTTTAAGAATCTATCATTGAGCTACTTATCCCAATGTCATAAAAGGTTCTTTAGTTACAGAAAAGATCTTATTGCACCAGCCGATTTCGACATAGGCCCTTTGAATGTTATATCTAGTAAACAATAGAAAAAGGAAGAAAAAGAAGGGGGAAAGGAAAAGGGAATTGAAAAGCATGAAGCCACTACTCTTCTATATTATTTTTAGGATTAATGCAGTAAAGTATTCAAAATATATATGTGCTTTGGAGAGGCAACAGCTTTCGTTTTAATTCAAATGCTGTTTCGCTCAAGACAAGCTTCCACACCTCAAACTTTAGAGAGAGAGAGAGAGAGAGAGAGAGATGGTCATGGCCATTGCAAAAGGATTGGCATAGAGACAAAGTTTCCACAGCTTGAGCTTTTGGCAGTCTTTAGGAAAAGAAAGCAGGCAACGGCTGTTTTTCATGAGGCCACCAACTCTTTAAAGCTCTTATTTCTAGTTGTAAGTGAATTATACATGAAAGTAAGGGACTCCTCGGATCTCCAACTCAGAATAATCATAATGGAATCATCTCTCACTCAAGCGTTACATGAATAAGACTGCTCTAGTCGGACCCAGCTCCTATCAACGATCCATGTGTCATACCAGATAAACATGAAAAGATAGATTTATAAAGCACTTGGGGGTGTGTTTGTGTGTGTTGCGTGAGAGAGAGAGAGGTTAGCTTCTTCTGGGGCTGGTCCATCCAAAAGTATGTAGGATATAAGACCAGTCAAAAAGAGGAGGTAAGCATGGAAAAAGTTAACGAGATAATGTGTGAATGCGATTTTTTGGTATGTGATATATGCTGTTGCTTTTAATGATTATTTGCTTGTAATATACTGGAGCCTGAGTTTTGAACGGATCAGCTGGGAGATCTACTTAATTGCAGCACTTCAAACAAGCCAGCGGATACTCAAAAGCACGCGACAACCATTGAGGCAGCAAAAGTTCAACAAGGTTAATTTTTCTCAGATATGGCTAGAAAGAACTATCCTGGAAAAGGTACCGAGGGTATGAGAGTTATAACCTAATAAGGCCTATATCGCGCTGGGTGAGTTGTTAATATGGTGAGCAGAGGCGCTCTCCATACTATAGATTATGTGGATTCCCATTAAAAAATTGACAGGAAAATGAGATGGAGATCTAGATTTGTTAGATGTTAGGGAAGTAGGGAACTCGATCGAATGTTAAAGCTGACAAGAGATGGAAATTAAGTGACAAAAAAAGCTAAAACTAGCTATGATTTGATGAAACAGCCAAAAGGGTGCATGCTGATCAATGAGTGCTCAAGTAATTAGGACAATAATTAATTTCCATATCCAAAAAGAGATGGAAATTAAGTGACAAAAAAGCTAAAACTAGCTATGATTTGATGAAACAGCCAAAAGGGTGCATACTGATCTATGAGTGCTCAAGTAATTAGGACACTAATTAATTACTTCTTCCCATAAACACTTATCGACACCATGAGTAAGCTAGAGGGGAGTAGGGGTGATCTTTGGGGTACTGCTCTGTCTTTGTTATGTCTTGCTTTGCAGAGTTAAAAGCAGAGGGTTCTGCAAAAGATTAGATAATATTCCTTGGGAGGATAGAGTTAGCAAATAATTATTTATTGTAAACGGCCAATCTTTTTTTTTCTAGGCAAAGCAGGCCAAGCCTGCAGGGGAAATGGGGTAAGGGGATTCGATCCCCGGAAGGAACCCTCCCCAAAAGGAGGACGTGCCACTTGAGCTAGAGCTCACTGGCTTGTAAAAGGCCAATCATTGATGCAGTAGTCATCCCTATGGTTAATAGGAGATATATGTTGCGCTTGCCATTTCCAACATATGCGCTTAGAACATAATCTGGAGATCATTATAACGAGTGGAAAAGGAGGAAAGAAAAGAGAATACAAAAGCACGATCCCACTGATTGTATTCTTTTTAGGTGTCAATTAATGCTTTTAAGTATTCAAAATGTACCTACTTTTAAAGGCAACGTAGCTTTCCTCTTCTATTGCAGAAGGATTGTGACGGAGACAAAGTTTCCACAGCTCAAGCGTTTGCAGTCTTTAGGAAAAGAAGTCCAGGACCCTTCTCTATAAAGGCACACTTTTTAAAGCTCTTCTGATACAAGTGAATTTTACATCAAAGTAAGGGGAAGTTCTCGGATCTCCAACTCCCAATAATCAGTATAGGATTGAATCATGCATCCTCATCCCCACCTCCCACCCGGCCCCTCTCTGATCTCTCTGTCAAATCACTTAAGGAAGGCTGGTATATTGATCCCACAACCTCCACCTTCAAGTTATAATGTCAACATTATATTTGTGTCTCCGAGCTCTAAAAGATTAGGGGGAGGGGGAAGAAGAAAGGAAGAATGGAACCTAGCAAGTCTCTGTGGATGGCTATGGACATGGAGATGATTGTGGAGCCATGAAGTAGGATTTCCAACAAGTCATCTTTTATGTAGTTTACAGGAGAGAGGAATGACAAACTATGCCGCCAAATGGCCCCCACAAACTTCATAGTGGGTAAAAGATTCCTAAATTATGGCCTACCATGCAACTGGTTGTAAATTGCAAACCCGTTTTTTTCATAAATTTTCAACCCCTAGGACTACCCTCCAATGTTACAGCTCCTGATATAGAACTTTGAATTAGCTGGTAATTTTGAATTGAAAAAAAAATAGCTAAACAGTTTTGGCATATAATATACAGCTTTTACGCGAACTTTGAATGTTGAGTAAGAACATAGAGAGAGAGAGAGAGAGAGAGAGAGAGAGAGAGAGAGAGAGAGAGAGAGAGATCTGCTCTTTGAAAACAAGTTCCTACATGCAGCACATTGCCGTAGAAAGATAGCCTTTGTGGCCAATGAGTAGGCTACATCGAGGGCTCAGTTGCTCACAAATCTGTCACCAATATGGACCCACAAAGAAAACTGTCACCAAGTAGATGCAACTAAACTAAGTTCGTATAAATCCTGTATAGTTAACTAGAAAAAGCTCCATATTACAAGCACAATAATTAGGTAGATGATATTGAAATCCCTACACAAGAAACAAATACCAAAATCCACAGGCACGAGCAGGAGCAGAACATAATTCAAAGAGTTTACATGGTTGGATCCTTCCCAAACCTCATCATTGCATGAGTTGCCAGCATTGAACCTCTGCGACTCATTTCTACAAGGCGGCCAACGAGTGGCAGCTTTGCTGTCTCCCTGTTCAAAAGAGGCTTTTTGTCCCACCTATACAAATATTAGCCAATGATCATATGATCAAACTTCTGAATAACACAGTGAAAAAGTACTAAGGATAATAGTTTGAGCTGTGCTGAGACCACATGACAAACATCTTCATTTCTAGACCCTACACATAAAGAAGATTCTCCAGGCTAACATCATGCTTTACATAACGTATCACACCACAGACCAAGCTCATGGTTTCTTTATATATTGGAATGATACTGGGAGATAACCAGACGGTAGTTTATAGAGACACCTGGTATGGCAGACAGTACTTCCATGTACCAAAAAGAAAAACTGTGACTGGAATATTTACAGACTTGGACGACCCAACTTCATGGTTGTGAGGACTGCTCACATACTCCAATCGTACAGTTTTCTACACCTTTCTATTAGGAAAAACTAGAAATCCAACAGTAGAGTTAATATGTTGGTAGAAAATTATATAACCTCGATCTTCCATGCCACGGCTGAAAGAATAGAGAAATTAAAAGAGAAAAATAGTCTCCTATACAATTCCCACATGCTGACTTTATATTTGCATTCATTAAAGTGCTTTGCAGGTGTAGTTCTCTTACGTGTAACAAAGATAATTGAGAACACCCTAAGCAGTGGATAGCTGTACCAAAATCCCCAAGTTCAACAAGTATTATTCAAACCATATAGTCTATTCTGTATTTGCTGTGAAGTGATTACATGTTAAACTCATGAAGCACATACTAAGCTTGTGTAGCTAGCAGAGGAAAGGGGTTACAACTTACAAGGGGATATATTATACAACAAAAATGGAGAAAAGAACAACCCAAACAAGTATTGTTTGTAGAAGAAAGTGCTCTTCAAAATACGGCTAACATATCAGAGTGGTCCATGAAATCAATATAAGCTTAATGACAGAATAGAAAACAGAAGCAATGAAGAACACATTTGGTAAGGATTGGAACACAGTAAAAATGAAGAGCTTCATGGCATACCAATCTTCATGGCGAACAACTTTCCCATCCACAATATCTAACTTGATGAGTGATATCACATCTATGTTTTTCCCTAGGAACTTATAGTGCTGCTTTTTGTCAATTAATACCTGGATTTGAAAAACAGATTGAAATCTATGCATCAAGAAGAACCAAAATGATTATTTTAAACGAGAAAAACAAATGAATTTGACAAAATAGCAGATTAAATTTTTAAACCTCTCGCTTTCCTGGTGAAATTACATTTTCTTGGACACTAAATTCCACAATTCTTGATTCACCAAAGACCTGGAAATCATAAGGAAGACTAGGCAAGTCTGTCAAAAAAGAAAGACTTAAAAGTTAATTGGACCAAAGAAGATTGAGTTCACAGTAAAGTTGATGAATGCTAAAGATGATAAAATTCCACTCATATTGCCTCCAAACAAGAAGGTAAAAGTTTTAAAGAAATTTTTCTCCTCCAGGTATAGGAAAACAATCCCTTTGTCAATCTCAGAATCTGCCCATGATAATCTGCAGGCAGGTCATCCACTCCAATACTGATAGCTGCATACACATATGCAAGTAATGTGGTCCACTGAGCACCATTCCAAATTTTACTCTACTTGGATTACCAAATGCTAACATACAACAGTATCATTATTGTATCCAACTACCAGCTTCAGTAAACTTTCAATGCATTTCAAGTAAGAGTGTGGATAAATTGCATATTGCTAAAAAATGTACATAAACTTCATATGAACCTAATGTCAGTAATTACTACTCAAAGCATTTTGCATTTACATAATAGATATGATTGCAGTGCAGGGGGCACTTCAAAATTTTGGCCACGAGATTGAAGTCCGGAGACCAACAACAGTACAGTATTAGCCAACATAACCTATTCGAAAATATGCTTTTTAATTTCACGATCTCATATTCCTTGATATAGTTCCACAATGGAAAAATCACGATGAGTGTGCCCATTATGTTTGAGACATTGTCCTCAATACGTGATGCTTAATAAGAATTCAAATATAAGTAACAAAGAAAAAAGATGAAACCTTGGAAAGTGAATAGAATGCTGATTTAATCTGCTTCACCCTGAACAATCAATAGCATAAATTATTTAAGACAGGCCACATCATGAAAGTAAACATCAAATTAATCAAAGATACCAACAAAGCAATATGAATTGCAACATTACTTGTAGTAAAACATCTTTCATAATTCCTGTGGCGAGAGTTTGGTAATAGACTAAGCATACTAATTTAAGAAAAAATGGCTTATTCAAGAAATTAAATAAATGATCAATTTTTCGGTAGCTCGTCTATCAAATATTGCAAAACATTTCAAATATTTAACCTTGAAGTAAGATCCATGCACCGACTAGTAACATCAACTCTTACAGGAAGGGAGTCAAAGTTTCATCTGCCAAGCAATGCATTATAAGAAAGCAAAGAAATTGAGTAAAAGCACCTCCAACAGAAAACATATTATCAGTCAAACCCGTGCTGTAGGATCAGATAGGCTGCACCATAGTGGAAGGAATGATAGCATTTATGATTGACACAATGGTAGACGCTAAAAATCAGAACAACTTGTGTTGAAAACCTATGGCATTTCTTGGAACAAAACCTTCTCTGAGTTTCTAGCACAAGTAAATTACCTTAAAATGTTACCAAATTCTCTCCACAAGTATCAAACTCTCAAAGAAAACATTAGAAAAGGGAAGAAAATAGGATCCTTTCCATGGTACCACGTACCATACCTGCATCCATCATTTTAACTAGAGGTCTTAATATTTGCGAACACCAGATTTTGAACATAGTATCCGAAAACAATGTTTGTGACTGCAACACCAGATTTTTAGATAACTTATAGAACCACAACCTTATAGAAATCAGTGGAAAGCAGATTCCACTGTGTTTAAGATGCCATTTTCCAGGAGATATAATGTACAGCCAGCCTTATTTATTTGGTTTTGCAAAACCTATTAAATAACATAGCCTTCTAAATCTCTAGCAAAATGAGATACTGTGCCATCCTACAGCAAAGAAACTTTGAATAACCAGATGTAAAACGACTAGATATCTTAAATGAATATTGATGAATTACGTGCATTAAAATAGTTGGCTTATATCCATGAATTTCACAGGTTCTATTACCTTAGATGATCTAGGTTTTTCCAAAGTCAACATTAATTGTTCATAAGCAAATAAGCATGCCAAAAAAGCGAATTGTTACTGAGAGAGGAGACTATCCACTGAATTGTAAAAATTTTGGCAAATATGTCAGGAGCTTATATTTATCTACGATATAAACCAAATAAACCAATGCATACCCTTTAGCAGACATGAGAGGATCCTCAAAAGTAGCATCCGGAGCATAAATTTCGAAGTCACGAGGTGTTGCACATGATCCATATCTGAAATAAATCAATTGACAAAACTCTGATGATATCCATCCAACTAACATGTGATGCGTTTTGCAGAGTTAATAATTAAGTACTTACCAATAGCCACATTAAAACATGGATCCACATGCTATAAACACCCTGGCATTTGAACATCTATCTAGCGATTATTGTTGTATAACCAAAATCACGAGCAGTGCCTTCTATGAGTGCATGCTAGCAAACCCAACGAGATTCTAAAGCCATCAAACCTGTCTACATGATACAACTACAAAACGAATCCATTGCTTAATCCTGAGAGCCACAAACACCCACTAATCACTACACGATTGCCCTTTTAGCTCTGGGATTTCACCAAGCCTTGCACCACTGAGAAAGCAATAGAATAATGCGGGCAAGAATTTTTTATTTAATGCGACGGCTCAATGCTGTTGCAACGAACTCACTATGGCGTGTCTAATGACAACTCACTTTCTTAACTCTGACACAGAGAGAAGTTACACTTACTTAAGGTCATGTGGGGAAATCACGTGACTTCATACTGTACTCATACAATCGAAAGACGGACCCAGAAAAGGAGACCAGAGTTATCTAAGACATGCATATAACTGCAAATGATAGGTAGCCCCCTATATACTATGCCAAGAACAGGGGATATAAGAATTTGGAAAGAGGAAACAAGCGAGCGCATCATTGCCAAAACGAAGCTAATTACTAAGTAGTAAAAGAGGAAAACAGGATCCTGAAGATTGAAAAGATACAGTGAGGAAAGAGCCCAAACACATTCGCTCGAAAACACCCGCTTGATTGGGCTTTCTCGTGATCGAGAAAATGTCAATGCAAACGCAGAAAGATTGTTGCTTTCTGTCTGTCTTCACATGCCCCAACAACGGAGGACGGTTTAGATTGGCACTAGATAACCCGACTCGACAACGGAAGTAATCATCGACAGAACTAGGTAAGAATCGAGAACTAGAACTTGATGCGGTCCCCCCCACCCCCTTCTTTCTCTTTCCTCTTTAAAACATAGGCCACGCGATTTTTTCTGTTAGTTTTTGAATAAAAAAGGAACAAGATTCAACGGAAATTGATTAATCTCTCATCCTTAGAACAGTCACCTACCAATATATCAACTATGACTTTTCTTCGATACATGAAGCAATGAATTATTATTTTCTCGAAAAAGAACCGCTGTTGATGAATAAGCTGACACAAAAGTATTACCACTAGTTTTTCCAAACAGAGAACATAGATCAAGAATTCGACAAAAATATCCAATATATTTTCTTTGTACAACCCAGATGGTTTTCGTCTCTATGTTCTAAATGCGTCTGTCTCTGGACGTGTCTCTGAGAGCGAGAGAGAGAAACTCACAGGTGCAGAATATGAGGAATGATATCATCAGTTTTGAGTATTCTTGTTGGACTGAATTCGCATGACCCCTTGGAACACGTTTCCCTTATCTGATCCCTTCTGTCTTCACGCCCACAGAAAGCAAATGTCAGGACCATGTTTACGAGCCCAAAACCAGCGAGTTTGACAAGAGATATACAGTCCTAATATCTTTGATCGAAATAGAAATGGATTTCTTAAAAAGAAAAGTTGATGGTTGCAGCTCCTACCTTTTGATTGTTTATCATCCATGGCGGGTTCTGGGAGTTTGTGGGTAGCCAAAGAGATCGCAGTCGGACTATGAAAACAATGAGAGAACGATGCTTCGAGAACGTAAAGGGAAGCAGAAGAAGAAGCAACGGCCAACGGAAGAGGAGGTCTCATGGCTTCACGGAACGCAACGTGGCCAATGCTACGCCATATCGGCAAAAGTTTGAATTGTATATCTGGGAGTTTTTTTTATTTAGAAAAAAAAATATCATAGAGTTTGTGTAAGTAGAATTTTATGGTAAAATTTTAGGGTACGTGAAAAAAAGAGCTGAGAGAATGAAAAAGCGAAAAAGTGTATAAAAAGTTAGATAAAAGTAAGGAGAGAGAATAAAAAAGTAAGTGAAAAAGTAAAAAAGTTGGTAAAAAGTAAAAAAGTTAGTAAAAAAATTAGAGAAAAAGGAAGGAGAGAGAATGAGAATGTAATAATGTTAAAATTTTACGGTAAAATTTTATGTTCACAAACACTATGATATATATCTGGGTTTTATTTTTTTAGAAAAAAAAGATATAGGTTCACAAGAGAAAAGGGGCAAACTACCACCCGTGTAATAATTTGATCCAAAATTACTATTTTTAGTAATTAACTCTCTTGTTTATTTTGCAACTCATCACCTAAGTTTTTTTTAATGTAACTTACTTAGAAGAAAAAAAAAGAATTAATGTTACTTTATTTAATATATAGACCACGTACGTGACATAGTAAAATCCTTTTAGTAAATTAATCGTAATTTTCTTTGAGCGTGCAAGCTAAGCCCAACATAGCCGTACATTTTATTTTTTTTATTATCAAAACTACTTATAGATTTAATGGCAAAACAGAAGCAAACATCAATCTCAGCGTAGATTCAAACAAGTTCAGGATAGTATTCATGAAGGGTGACCTTCAGACATAATCTTAGAGGCAACTGATCAAGTAAGGTGGTACGCTTCTTCATTAGCACCGTATTGAGCAAAAATAAAGACACGAGAATCAAAGGTCATTGATAATTTTTTTGTTAAAAAAAAAGTTTCCTAATTTTTTCTAACTATATATGCACTGTACATAGAGGTGTTCATTTACACCGGCGGTTACCGTTTTAACCGCTAAAACCGCTATCGCTACCGGTACCGTTACCGATAAGGGCGGTTATTGTACCTTAGCGGTGCGGTGACGGTGTCAAATATGTGATTCCATCAATTGCGATGACGGTGACGGTTTTCGCCAAACCGTCACTTACACTACCATTAATCACCCATAGCTGAGACTTAAGATAATTATTGATTATGTAACATACTTTTGTTTGAATATGTTAGTTGGTTTATGTCACATTGTTTGACACTTTTATTAGACTTTAGTCTTTATGTTTGAATATGATATTATGTTATACTTTTGGACAACTTTATATTTGTTATGATTGTTAATGATTATGATATTATATTTGAATATGTTACGATATTTGTCCATTTGATATGATTATTGATTATGATATTATGTTGGAAATTTAAACAGCCTAAAACAGTGAAAAAAATGAAAAAGCTCAAGGAAAAAGTTTTTTTTTTGCACAACGGTTATATGGTTTAAGCGATTATCGTATAATCGTTACCGTTAATACCGTCAACAGTAATGACGGTTATTGTGCCTTATACTTTTGGACAACTTTATATTTGTTAATGATTATGATATTATATTTGAATATGTTATGATATTTGTCCATTTGATATGATTATTGATTATGATATTATGTTGGAAATTTAAACAACCTAAAACAGTGAAAAAAAATTAAAAAACTCAAGGAAATTTTTTTTTTGCACAACGGTTATACGGTTTAAGCGGTTATCGTATAACCGTTACCGTTAATACCGTCACCGGTAATGACAGTTATTGTACCTTAGCAGTGCGGTGACGGTGTCAATTATGTGATTCCGTCAAATGCGGTGACTGTGACTTTTTTGTCAAATCGTCACCTACACTACCGTTAACCACCCTAAATGTACATATATAGTTGTTTGTAGGCAAATTCGGTCCTAAAAATAAGATTTTAACATGTCCTAATACATTAAAATGCCAAATTGAGTCGGTTAGTGTATTAAGGGTTCAGTCCCTCTATTTTTTCTATTATTTTTTAAATAACTCGATTTGAGCTGTCTACAGAAGTTATTAATGCAGTGATTGAATGTCATAAACTGTTTATTAAGGCTGCGTTTGCTAACACAATATTCCCCAAAATATTCTCTCTCTCCTAATAAAATACTACAATATAATCTCTTTCTCCCCCATCAAAAAATATAAAAAAAAATTACAAAAAATATAAAAAATTATCTCTCTCTTCACTTTTTCACTAAACCCAATACCAACACAAAACCCAACACCAAAAATATTTCAACACAAACACAACCTAAGACTTGTTAGAATTTTACTCTTTAGAACGGAGTGGCCGCGTCCCCTCCTCATCTGTACTTAATTATAACTATCTCTACAATTCGTATCTTACCCAATAAATGATAAATATTATGCCACATGTATTTATTATTGTCAGACTTTAAAAAAAACATATATTATGCATGTAGCACACGTGTTCATTATGAGCAAAAATGAAACTGTCTAACGGACGATAGTCGTTAATCTCCGTTTACTGATAAATATCTCTATAACTATAAATATTACTTTCTTTTCTGATTTATTGAAAATAGTCTTTGCGATCACCAACATGTCCATCTCCACCGTTCATATATGCTCCATCTATAGTAGTATGTACTTCTCTCCTTTTCCTACTATTTATCAATTTTGTCCAAAAAAAAATCTGTATATTTTGCTAACGGACGTCTCTCTACTCATTGCTAATTGCTGGCGGTTACGGGTGCACATGTTATATATATATAGGGCTGCATTGTCCTAAGCCTCTCAGTCTTTCTGTGTCTTGCTTAATCTAACCATGGCAGACTTTCCTCCAAATCCCGATGATGGAGAGCTCTGGCTACCTTCTAGGGCTGTGCATAACCGGTGGCGGTGGAGGGCATACCGCCACCGCTATGCGCGGTTGTCCAAAAATGGACACCGCCCTCGCCACCGGTAAGGGAAGAAACCGGTCCCTACCGGTGGCGGTTTCAATGGTGGCGGTAGCGGTTACCGCCACCTACACCGTATATCACAAAAATCACATTCACAAGACACAAATCACAACCAAGCAGCAACAAACCCACACTATTATGCAAACCCAGAAGCAAATATGAACCAAATCGCAACAAATCCACCCGCTATCAACAAAATGAACCAAAATTTTTCAAATCGCAACAAACTCGCACACTATTTACTATTATGCAAACCCAGCAGCAAATATGAACCAAATCGTAACAAATTCACACGCTATCAACAAAATGAACCAAAGCTTTTCGAATCGCAACAAACCCACACACTATCAACAAACCAACACGCTATCTTCATTGTTTTTTCACAAATCGCAACCAAATCGCAACAACACTGGAGAGAGAGAGAGAGCGCAAAGCATAGGCTAGAGAGAGAGAAGCGAGAGAGGGAAAGGAGGAGTAGGCGCCGATCGGGCCATCGGGGAAGGGGAAAGGAGAAAGGGGAGGGGGCTGCCGTCTGCTTCTTCGAAAATGGGTATATATTTAGCCAAACAAGACCACAGATTTGTACTGCTTTGCATCTCCTTTTTGCTTGTTTTCTCCTTATATGATCACAAGCAGGAAAAGATTTCCTCGTGAGTTATTTTATACAAAGATTTAAAAAAACAAATTCAATGACCAAAATTAACTAGCCAACTCAAACTAAGCTCTTTTTTATCTCATCTCATTAAATAAATAAAACGGTCAAATTCAGATCCTTAAAATTTATGTTTTAATCCTGACAACTCTTTATAATAATTTAGAACAAATGATCTTACTATGCAATCTCTGTCAGTCACGAGCTATATATAACTGATATTGTGGAGCAACTTCCATGTCGTGAACTTAATTTCTTCTCTTACTTTTTCTTTTCGTCTACTCTACTTTGGGTTCTTTGGACTGCTAGATTTGTTCGCGATGGTGCATAGATCTCACTGGTTTTTGAGCAGATAAAACAGCAGATGTGTGGCAGCAGCATGCATGGTACTAAGGCAAATAGCAAAGACGGCATCGGTAGTGGATCAGGACCTGCTTTTGACCATTGCGCGTCATCAGACGGTGTCTATTTACTGGCTTCTGAACGTAATTATGACATTTGGAACGCTGCCAGATCTACTCAAACTCAGGTGGATCATGGATGACTCTTTGAAGCTCATTTTCTTGTTGCTCGATTACGTACCTAAACCTTAATCTCACCTGTCTTTTAATGGGGGGAAGCATGCATTAATTAATATTTTTCACGATAAAAAAACGTCTCATATATTAGGGTTCTTATCAGAAAACGGGAGCTTCGCTTTCGCCAGAGCAGCAACAATCCCCGTGGTCGCTGTTCGCCACAGCTCCGGAAATGAGTTCCTTTTTAGGTAATCCTGGAGGTACTGGTTTCTTCCTCCCCCGTCCCACTGATCCTCCTAAGAACGGGCCAAAGAAGAAGGAAAAGAGTAAGTTCAAATGGATCTAACCATCATGGATGACTTCTTACATGAGTTCTAACTTAACTTGTTCCAAAATTTCTTAATGACAAATGTCTAAACTTTTCTTTCCTATACTTTTATACTTTACAACTATGATACTTTGTTTTGTAGTCACTTATAATCTTCTTTTTGGGTAAGTCCATTTAATTTTAAACCGCGTAATTGTGTTCAGTACTTACTCTATTTCAATTTGATTCTATATAATTTATTTTCCCGTTGGACGCAATTTCAAAGAAATAAATATAAATATGTGAGTCCTATCATATTTAATGTTGTCCACATGAATCTTCTAGCAGTATAAAGTGTCATCTTTTTTTTTTTAAATTACACTATTAAACATGTAATTTGAATAAAAAATTGTAAAAGATCGATTTTGATCCTTTCTACGTCTGATATTATTGTTTCACATATTCAAAGTTGGCTTTTAGCATTAGATTTTGGTGTTGGTTTTAAATCATGCATTAAATACTCTTGTTTGTATAATCTATTTGAGAGTAACGTGGCTTCATATATCCACGAGGTTTTTATTTTTATTTTTGGGTAATTAAGTCTCCACGAGCTCGTAGGTGTGATAACCTCCTAAGATTCATCTATATATATATATATATCGCTATAGATTATTTAAGGATATGGGCAAGTAGATCATTGTGTAATTTCATGACTCATGGACATAACTACATGAGGTAAAAACCAAGTAGCTAGGAAATTACTTAAGTTTCACGAAAATGCATGGTATCACCAATAACAGCTAGCCTTATAAGGAATATCGCGTGATCGCACAAAAATCAAAGGTGAAAATGATGGAAGTTGAAACTTTTGATCAAAGAACTTATAACTTCTCCATGCATGATTGTCTTTTTAAGAACTTCCTTTTCTTGGTTGTCAGATCTAATGAATTAAGTTGGTCACCTAAACGTACGCTTTCTGGGTTTTGGTAGTACAACATGATCAATACATAATAGAATCCAGAAACAGCTTTAAACAAGAAACTAGAAGTGAAATTTTAGATAATTTGAGGGAAGTCCCCTATCCGTTTGAATCTTTGATTGAAGCTGTACTGATCTCCTCCAGAACTAGACCGAAGAGAGTCCAGCTATATTTTGAGCAATCAATTAGTCATTTAATTTAATCCTTAATACTATAATGTCATGCAGCTTACAAAATAACAAATTTTCTTTTTATAATTCCCTTTGACTGCAAGAACGTATATATATATATATATATAATGATCTTCTTTTATTAGTTTATTTGAAAATATGTGTAGAGATTTGAAATTATACATATAGATTAATTGATGTTGCCTTTTTGATCTTGTTTTCTCTTCTGTTAGGTGCGAAGAAAGGAGAGGGAAGTCGAAAGAAATGCACCAAAAAAAAGGAAACTTTGGAAGACCGAGACGATCGTGAACAGCTTGCGAATGATCAGCTACGTCTGCCCGAGGAATGGACCTACTGATCATGTTCTAGCATGCATGCAGAATCTCCTAATTATATATGAAAGTTGTTGTCTTTGCATTATATCCCCAATAATATGAAATAAAATAAACGACCATTAATTGGTCTTCATGATGCAATCTATACAAAGGAGAGGCCTTTAAACGTACGTATTTTCAGATAAATTATCAAAGTCTCATGACACGACATGCCATGCAGTGTGGCCTTTTTGATCGTCCGTTCTGATCAATAAATTGGTTTATTAAAGGCCAAACCAACCCAGGGAAGCTTGTGATCAGGTTTAAGTCCTGACACTAGCTACCAACTCTTGGGGGAGCTGTTCGAAGGGAAAGTTAAAGCTAGGAGAGAAAAGGAAGGACTAAGACAATAGGAAAATATCTATAAGCATTATACAGTTAGTCATGAACCTAATCTTTTTAATTAGTCCCAACCATAAGACGGGTGAATAGGTGTTAGTAATTATGCTAATAATTTTCTATTTAAAATTTGAATTGGATTATCTGTACTCCATCGACCAAAGTAAAAAAGAAAAGTATATAACTCAATAAGGAAATTCCACTTTCAACCAAATATCAATTACTTATTTAAATTATGAAAGTCGTCATATTTAATCCTCAAATTATCAATTAAAATGTATCAATGTTAATTTTGTCACTGCATCCAACCATCAATTGGATGCAATAATGACCATTATATCCAAATTTTAATATTATATTAATTATTTAGCCCACAATAGAAAATACTATTTGACCCAAACAGGAACCGTTAAGATAAATGAAAAGGAGAAGATCAACGTCGACGATTTGGCTGATTTGACTTAATGGTTAAGATTTGTGTGAGACGGGTAAAGAAAAAAGAAAAAGAGAGAGAGAGAGAAGATCAGTATAGACAACAGAGAGTCCAATTCGGAGGTATGTGAGCCTTATTGCAGACTTGTTAAGTTGTCTCTTTGCCGACAAAACACCCTGTCAAATTGTCAGGGTCCGCACCTCCATTTTTTACGTAAAACTACTCCATCTCTTTGTCTTTCTCTTTCACTTCCGGAAAGGAGCGAGAGGGGAAAAAAGAAGAAGAAGCAGTAGAACAAGATGGGGATGGCAGCAGTGGGCGCGGATTCGCTGAGCGAGAGAGCTGCTATGATGAGAGAGTCGCTGCAAAAGAGCCAGACCATCACTGACAACGTGGTCTCCATGCTTGGCTCCTTTGACCACCGCCTCTCCGCCCTCGAGGCCGCCATGCGTCCCACTCAGGTACGCACCATCTTTCTCACCTCACCATCTTTCCCGAGTTGTATATTCAAGGACAAAATCCGCGGGATTATATTAAAGAAACTGCCCTCGATTGCTCTTGGATCTAACCATTTTGACTGTCCGTTACATGGGACCTGGGGTACCGAAGAGAAAGAATGCGCAAGACCCATGATTTTGTTCTCGTCTTTTGTCTCCTTTTTTTCTCTGTTACCAAACAGAGATCAGGGTTTTAACCCTAGTGCCCTTTTGAGAATTTATGATCTGACTTCTTGATCTTGGGAACTTTTTTTTCTTCCTCAGGTTAGAACCCATTCTATTAGGAAAGCTCACGGGAATATCGATAAGACTTTGAAGGCTGCTGAGGTTTTACTGGCCCAATTTGATCTCTCTCGTCAGGTTGGTTTCTCAAATTGTGTCTACGTCTTACGTTCTTCTTTTCTTACTCTTGCAGTTAGTTGTAAGATCACTTTGTGTATTCTTCTTTCATATGCTTTAAATGCAAGTTGATCGTTTTGTAATTTGAAGTTCAATTATTATTTTTTTATAAGTAAGGGAAGCTTTATTGATAGAAAAAGGAGAACGGAGCAGTACAAAGGTTGTACTGAACCCACTACAACAAACAAGCTAGGAAACTACTAAAATCAGTGAAATCTACAAAAGGGGAGCCCAACACCCCATTAACCCACAAAAACAAGGTCTGCAACATTTTTCCCTTCAAGCATTCTAAGGATAACCCCAAATCTTCAAAGCATCTAGCGTTTCGTTCCCTCCATAAGCTCCACCAAATGCACAACGGGATCATATTCCACACAGCCAACGCCAAAGGATTGTTGAACCTCCTTGTCCAACACTTCAATATCCCTCCCACCCTCATAGGCATCACCCAAGGGTAGTTGACAATACTAAGGACATGCAGCCACAACTCTCTCGCTACCAAGCAATGGATAAGCACATGATCCACAGTCTCCCCATCATTCTTGCAAAGAAAGCACCAGTTGACCAAGCATAACCCCCTCTTTCTTAAATTTTCAATGGTTAAGACCTGCCCATGAGTCGCTTCCCACACAAAGAATGAAACACGAGGCGGGACAGCGGTCTTCCAAATCTGTCTCCACGGAAAGACCTCGCCAAAACCCTCAACAATGATCCCATAAAGCGACTTAATCGAAAAGGCTCCATTCTTGGCCCCTTGCCATAACATTTTATCGTCTTCCCGTCTCCTAAGGACCATAGAGTACAACAAAGAATAGAAAGCAGAAAAGACTTCAATCTCCCAATCATTAGCAATTCTAGTAAACTGAACATTCCACACCCCTTGACCCGAATCGCCCTCCAAACAGTACGCAACCAACGCATCCTTGTGCCTAGCAAGAGAGTACAGCAGAGGGAATGCCACCTTCAAAGGCCTCTCTCCACACCAAAGATCATGCCAAAACCGCACTCTAAGACCACAACCCACCGAGAAACGAATGTTTCCACAAAAGAAGGTCCAACCATTGCTAATGTGCTTCCACAGACTCACACCATAGGAGCCATGGATCTCATTGGTGTGCCAACCTCCCGAAACACTACCATACTTAGCCTCAATAACAGCCCGCCACAAACTACCCCGCTCCCAGGCAAAACGCCACAACCACTTCCCCAATAAAGCTCTGTTGAACAAATGAAGTCTCCTAATACCCAACCCTCCATTGCTCTTAGGAGAACAAACCTTTTCCCACCTAACAAGATGAAACTTGTGCTTGGTACCATCACCTCCCCACAAAAATGTCCTTTGAATCTTCTCCAATCTCCTTGCAACCCCCAAAGGAATAGGAAAGAGAGACAAAAAATAGGTTGGGAGGCTAGAGAGGGTAGACTTGATCAACGTGAGTCTACCTCCCTTTGAAAGATAGCTCCGTTTCCAACCTGCTAACCTTTTTTCAGTTCTCTCAACAATGTCATCCCAAATATGCCTGCTCTTAAAATGCGCTCCCAATGGTAACCCAAGATAGGTAGTAGGCAACAATGACACCCTGCACCCCATGATAGCAGCCAACTCCTGAACATTGTTCACACCCCCAACAGGAATAACTTCAGTTTTTGAAAGGTTGACTCTCAATCCCGACACCGCCTCAAAGCAAAGCAATAAGCAACGGAGATTTCGAAACTGACTCACCTCCGCCCCACACAATTAAGGTATCGTCAGCAAATAGAAGGTGAGAAATACTCATATCGCCGCCCCCTCTGCCACCAACCTCAAACCCTACAATGGAACCCCTAGCCACCACTTGATTCAACATTCTACTGAAAGCTTCCATAATGAGCACAAACAAAAAGGAAGAGAGAGGGTCTCCTTGACGTAAGCCCCTAGAGCCACCAAAAAAACTTTGGGGAAGCCATTAACCATCACTGAAAACCTAACCGTGGAAATGCATAAATCAATCCACCTGCACCACCTCTCTCCAAAACCGCATCTCCTCAACAGGTACAAAAGGAACTCCCAACTGACATGGTCATAGGCTTTCTGAATGTCCAATTTGCACAACATACCCGGCACATTGGAACGCAGTTTGGAGTCGATACATTCGCTAGCAATAAGCACAGGATCTAAAATCTGTCTACCTTTCACAAAAGCATTCTGTGAAGGTGAAATGATCTTATCCAAGACATGCTTCAACCGATTAGCAAGCACCTTCGCCAAAATCTTGTAAACAATCCCAACTAAGCTTATGGGGCAAAAGTCCTTCAACTCGACCGTACCCGGTTTCTTCGAAATGAGAACAATAAAAGTGGCGTTCATACTTCTAACAAATCTTCCCTCCGTAGCAAACTCGTTAAACATGGAAAGGATGTCGCCCTTAACCACCTCCCAACAAGACTTGAAGAATGCTAAGGAGAACCCATCAGGACCCGGCGCCTTATCCCCATTTAAACTTCGAACCGCCCCCGTAACTTCCTCCTCATCGAAGGGTCTCTCCATCCAAGTCGCATCAGCCCCAAAAATAGAATCAAACTCTTAAGTTCTCCAAGCGAGGTCTCCAAGAGAACGGCTCCTTATACAAGGAACTATAGAAGCCCACAATCTCCGCGGTGATCCTCTCGGGATCCTCCACCAACTCCCCCTCAACCTCCAAGCTAGATATGGAATTGTGCCTCCTATTGGAATTGGCCAATCTATGGAAGAACTTCGTACACCGATCCCCCTCTTTCAACCAGAGAGCCCTCAACTTTTGCCTCCAATAAGTCTCCTCCATCTCGATCAGAATATTCAGCTCCCGAGTCACTTCCACTTTTCTCGCAATCCCCCCCTCATCAAGGCGGCCCTCCTCATCAAATCTGTCCAAAATTGACAAGCCGCTCAACAGCGCAACTTTACGAGAATTCAGATCCCCAATGACTTCTTGATTCCACGTCTTCAGGTCGTTCTTCAATGCTTTCAACTTTGAAACAAGCACATAACTCGGAGACCCCGAGAAAACATAGGAATTCCACCACGCCCTTACCTTATCCACAAAACCCTCCTCATGAAGCCACATGTTTTCAAACCGGAAGGGTTTCTTTCCATGCCCAAATCTGCTGCTTTCCAGAAGAATAGGGAAGTGATCGGAAAACAGGAGAGGGAGCCTCATTTGAGTTACCTCTGGGTACAAGGCTTCCCAACAAGGGCTGAAAAGAAAGCGGTCTAATCTAGACTAAGACTGAAAAGCTCTATTACTCGAGACCCTCCCGACAACGGCAAGTCCATCAATCCATTTTCTGAAATAAAATCGGAAAACCCCATCATAGCACGTCTGATACCTCCATTACCCAACTTCTCACTAGGAAAGCGCGTGACATTGAAGTCACCCCCAATGCACCATGGAAGATTCCACCAAGCAAAAACACTCGATAATTCCTCCCAAAGCAACCTTCCGCTGTTGTCATTGTTGGGGCCATACACCCCGGAAAACGCCCATTGGGCCCCATCCTCAACATGCTTAAAAATCACCGAAATAGAAAAACAGCCCTCACAAGATTCCACCATCTCTAATGTCCTCAAATCCCACAGAATCAAAATCCCACCCGAAGCTCCTGTCGCCGCTAGACTACACCAGCCTAACATGATGCCCCCCCAACAAACTTCTGACTAATGCTCTAGTAACAATCCTCACCTTAGTTTCCTGAAAACAAACTAAATCAGGCTTCCATCCCCGCAGTAAATTTCTCACCCCACTACGCTTCCGACTATCGTTCAACCCCCTAACATTCCAACTCAATATTCTGGGCTTCATAAAGATCTAATCGAAACCCTCCGTCCCGTACGACCCTTCCTAGACACATACTTCTTCCCATCATACTTATATTATTTTTATTTTTTTAATTATTTTCAGTAATTTTGTCTTGGAAGTTCGGTCATTTTGCATGTTGTTTAACGGTCATTTATAACGGAAGGCAAGGTTTGATAATGTTCGATACATAAGAGACGCAAATCGCCGTTTTAAAACTTATTGGACGAGATTGATTTTGGCCTATAATTAGGGAGTGTACTATGACATTACCCCTTCTTTCTATCATGTGATTTTTGTTGTTATATGATTTTATAATAATTTAGTTATGCAAGCATCTCCATTGTCCAAGGTATGTCCTTTATGCGTCTTGATGTCAACTAAATACTTAGGTGGCGTTTGCATGCTAAAATTTTGGGAGTTTAAAAATTTTGGTTTATGGGAATTGGTGAAAAAGTGAAGAGAAAGATTATTTGAGTAATTTTTTTTTATATTTATTGTGATAAAAAGAGATGATTTGATGGGGGGATAGAGAGATTATTTTATAATTATTTTATTGGGCCAAATATTTGGCATCCAAACACCACCTAATATGTTACCCCAAAACTTATCTTTCAATTTTGGGTTTAGATATGTATTAAAGAGTATTGGAGAAGTATTAGAACCTATATGGATGCAATAAAAATCTGATTCTCTCTTTCCCTCTCTCTCCATTTTCTTTTGTATTTGGATCGCTTAGTAATAAAAGTGTTGCTCTCTTATTGAAGTATCTGTGATAGTATTATAAATAGTTCCTAGGATAATTATATAAAAAGCCCAGGATAAATACATTTAAGTAAGAATTAATCTATAAACTATAAATCAATGCTACTATAATGCTTAATCATATTACTACTTATAAAAAAAGCTTAATCGTATTACTACTTATAAAAAAAGCTTAATCGTATTACTACTTATAAAAAAATGCTTAATCATATTACTAAGTATTAAACTTACAAGTGTCGATGCATAAACTTTATGCAAATGAACTCTGTAAAACCTTATTCTAGATATCTTAAATTGTAATATGAGAGATATAATGATTCAATTTTCAATAGCTTAGTTATTTTAAATGGGAAAATGGATTTTCAGTAGTTTGGTTTTAGTTTCTTTAATCAAAGTGTTTGATGTATAGGTATGGATTAGTTCTGTATTTAGATGTTTTTGCTTCTTTATGGTTATAGTTGTTGACATTATTATCATTTAAATCAATAGGCAGAGACAAAAATATTGAGGGGTCCACATGAGGACTTGGAGAGTTATCTTCAGGCAATTGATCAATTAAGAAGCAATATCCAATTCTTTAGCAACAAAAAAGGCTTTAAAAGCAGTGATGGGGTACTGAACAATACAAACAATCTCCTTTCTAAAGCTATTTCAAAGCTAGAAGACGAGTTCAAGCGGCTATTAGCGTCTTACAGGTTTGTATTATCATTTTCATTGATGCTCTGCGATTAGATATCTGGTTTTTCTGCCTGGGTAGTTTTGATCAAATAATACCTTGATGTTACTATCAGGGATTTACTATTAACAGTTCCTCTCTCTTTTATTTATTTATTAGTAAGCCAATCTTAGTAAAGAGAAGAGAAACAAAGAACACACAACAACGGAGTCAACAGTACAAGAGATTATACTGAAAACCCCTAACACGCAAACGAGAAAACAGTTCCTCTCTTACAGTGACCTTTATTGTCATTGAGTTATTCAGTTCTAGGTTTCAATGGAAGCTGAGCCCTGTGACACAATTGAATCTCTAGCTTCCTCTTGCATTTAACATAACTCATCCCTAGGGCTTGTTCGTGATTGTTTTTATGCTATTGCAGGCATAGGTGGGCTAGGTTTTGTTTATAAGTTTGGCTCTTTCCTGATGTCTATTTCCAGCAATTGTCCTATCAGTAAAATTGGGTATTTCAAGTTCTGTGAGCAACAATTTAGTTTGACTCCATTTTTTATTTTGGGTAACTGTTGAAATCCATGTTGTCTAACCAGATTACTGATTGCTTATCTTGGTACTGACTTATCTTGTGGCCCCTGCACTTGTACTTGGGTGTATTCTGATATTGAAATTGGTTAATTTCCTTAAATGCCAAAAGAATTGGGCTCTTTTCTATAACTTTCTAGATTGAAAGATGATTCACCTTTATGAGAGATTATACGTGCCCTTTCTATGCAGTCTTCTGACACTGCCCGTGATTTTGGCATAAGATACCTGGTTATGTGCTGTATCACTGATGCTGATAATTTGTCCTTGCTTTAAGCTCCAATTATGTTATTTACTTCTGTTATCTTTTGGGTGGGTTTTGAAAATCTCAGCAAACCTGTGGAACCTGATCGTCTTTTTGAAGGCCTTCCAAATTCATTGCGACCATCCTCAGAGTCTCCTGGCCACCTGGGAGACTCTACTGGCAAGAATTCTTCCAATATTCATTCTGAGCAGCATAAGATTAACTTAGAAAATGCTGTTTATACTCCTCCAACTCTTGTACCACCACGGGTTCTGCCACTGCTCCATGATTTAGCTCAGCAAATGGTTCAAGCTGGTCACCAACAACAATTACTGAAAATCTATAGGTAAAGAGCTCCAACTCCGCTCAACAGGTGTTATGAATTGAATTGATTGTGTATGTGTATATTCTTCTGGTCATATTGTCCTCCAGAGAAGAGATGTGCATTTCAGTTTTTCCTTGATGCTGAGGTTGCATGCATTGAAAAGCAGCCTTTTTTTTCGTTTTTCTTGTTCTTCCCCATGTATAATCAATGCTTTGTGAATTTTCACTGCCCTGTTACGTGAATTGCATAGCCCTTAGTCGTGACTCAAAATTAATTTACCATGATTTTAAGACTGTCTCTAGCTGGTGCGTAAATCGCTATTGAGTGAACATCCATGTGCCTTGGATATCCAGTCACTTCATAGTACAAAATTTCTGTATTAGATACAAGAGAGGTATGTAGTAGTAGAAAAGATCTTGTGAAGAGGTCAAAAAAATGTGCTGTGGGTTGGGATTGGCCAAGTATCAAGGCATTTTGGGAAACCGCATTATCTTTTTTACCTATATATGTACTTCCTCAAAGCTTTTTGAGTATCCACCCATACTTCTACGGCTCTGGGCTGCTAGGTGTCACTACCAAGTACCAAGTTAAAATTGTTAGGGGGAAATGGGGCAGCTGAAGTTGTTTGCTACTTTTTTATTCTTTTTATGTTTTTTTGGAAATTTGAGTATAACTTAGTATTGAGCACATAAATAAAGTAACATTATGCTTTCTTTTCCAATGTAAAATACCTAAAAGAAAAGTGCTGATTTTGTATAGTTTAATGGACTCCGGGAAATTTTCAAATAGCAAACCGTCGAAGTGCTGATTTTGTGTAGTTTCACTCAAAGAATAGAAACCTAGTAGGTCTAGATCATTCACTCAACCTTGGGCTGGGTTGTATTGGAGCAAATCTATAGTTATGAGCCAGTAGCTGTATTTTTACCCTTCAAACAGTATGGTAGCCACCTCGCCTGGTCCCTTTGGTGCTGTTATTGCTGTATTTTGATTGAACCAAGGAAGTCCGTCCTCCACTTGATCAGTTGGGATAAAATGAAAGTGTGATAACATGGGTCCTGGAGAAGTAATAGGGATCGTAGAGGAGTGGAGATGGGGTTGTAGGTACTGCAGAGAGAGAACTTAAGGGATAAAGAGGTTAGAGGCTGAGAGAGAACAATGACATTGCTATTGCTAGTGCAGTAGTGCTGTTGGTGCTACCATGAGGCTCTCTAGAGGGAGAGAGAGAGAGATTGGAGGGGACTGGCCCAAGAGGTTGTTGGGTGGATGTTGGTTAGTTTGCATTGGGGGAACATAAACTCTTTTCTGTTGGAGGGGCCGGCCAGTTCTGGACAGTTGTTTGCTCTTCTTAGAAGCATAAACCATTTTATGCTTCAGTGGTGTTTAATGGAAATGGTTTTTGGTTGACCAATAGTTTCCTCCTGCTGCAAAACACCGGAAGATGCAGAACATTTTTTCTGAAAGTTTTACGTGAAAACTGGGTAGTGTTTTGGTCCCATAAGCCATTGCTAGGCATCAAGTCAGATTTCAGTAACGTCAAATAGCAAACCATCTATGGAACTTCAGAATTGATGTCCATCTTATGATATATTCTTTATGTGATATGACTTCTTAGAACAGGATGAAATCAGTAAGATGGTCTACCCATCTAATTTCTAGTCCACCGACAGAAGAGCTCTCAGTTGCTTTGACATAGGGATGACAACTAAATCTCTCTGATTTGATTTGAGATGGTAGAATTGACATGGTAGGCACAGATGCATCCAAATCTGATGCAGGATCATTTACTTTCAACAGTTCATGGGGGATTACTGGTTGTGGTTGTTGCAGAATGGTTTGGGGCTGACTATGTGTTTGTGGAAGAGGATTTCAGGATGAAATCCAGGTCCTTCATGGATTTTGGTACCCAAAGGGATCTGTGGTTGATTTCTAGGTCTTGATGTAAACGTAATCAACTAATAGTTCAAACCAAACTAAAAGGTATAGCTACAATGTTGGGTTCTCAGTTTCCAAACGGTGTAGAGAAGGTATAGCTTTAGGGTCAAAAAGAGGCGACTCAAGGGTGAGTTCAGGGCTTTTAATAGCCACTTGAGAGTAGTGGAAAGTACTTGTTTGTTGGTTATGGAGATTTGCTGCAATGGTCTTTACACCAAATGGCATCATAAACAAAGGATAATCATGAGTTCTGGTTTAATTGGGTATTGTTGTGAGTTGTGATTATCTAAGCACAAATAGTGAAATTCCTCAAGAATTAGAAAGAGACAAGAAAAGATAGAAGAAGGAAAAAGAGAAGAAATAGCAAGCTACCATTTCCTAGTACCCCCAGACATGGATGAAGCTGGGGGGAGGAAGGGCATGGCCCCCCTAACCCCCTCTAATCCAGCAGATTTTTTTAGGCAAAAAAAAGTGATTTATTAGAGAGCTTTTTGTACTTTTTTGCAGTCCCCCCCCAGAGAAGCTACTATTAGCATTCCTTGTTATTTGTTGGACTCTCAGTTTAGACTAAACGAAAATAATAGGAATTTAACGCAGAGGACCGATTTTTCTATTTGAGAATGTAGACTGTGCTTAGTTGAGTTGGTATTGGGAAAATCTCATTTTGCTTAGCACTAGAGTGTTCTTGTCATGATTATTGCAAATGATCCAATTTGCATTCCAGTGTTGTTTCCTTGTTCGTCCGTTGGCATTGGTGTAATACCATCTACATAAGCTAGCTAGCCAATTTTTGGACCCATTTTGCAGTTCTTCTAGTGTATATTGGTTATAGTGAGAAGTAATGTGTAGAAAAATTCAAAAAAGTATTCTTGTTCCTCAGTGATCCATTCAGTTACAAGAGATGCATTTCAATGTACAGACCTGTTCATGCAAATATTGAAGTTTTATATGTCAAGATGTTTAACAAGTATATAACTCTTTTGTTTGGTTCAGGGATACTCGCTCTTCAGTTTTGGAAGAAAGCCTGAGAAAATTGGGAGTTGAAAAACTTAGCAAAGATGATGTTCAGAAGATGCAATGGGAGGTTTTAGAGGCCAAAATTGGGAATTGGATTCATTTCATGCGTATTGCTGTAAGTGCTTGTCTGGAATTTGACCAAAATTTCCAATCTCTTGTTCTGAATATAGTGTTGCTTGAACAGGTCAAACTTCTTTTTGCTGGAGAGCGGATAGTTTGTGATCAAATATTTGAAGGCTTTGATTCTCTTCCAGATCAGTGTTTTTCAGAGGTTACTGCAAGTAGTGTTTTGGTGCTGCTTAGTTTCGGGGATGCAATTGCCAAAAGCAAGAGATCACCGGAGAAGTTGTTTGTACTCTTGGACATGTATGAGATAATGCGGGAGCTTCACTCTGAGGTACAGTTGATGCTACCCATCCACAAATGCATGTCTAAGCTTGCTGCCTATTGACTCATTAGCACTTGGGGAAATGGCAAAACTAGGTGGGGCCATTTGAATGTTTTCACTGGAATTTGGATGGTGGTCTAAAACTTTCAGGATCTAACTGGTTCCCTGTCCTCCCTGTCGAAAAAATGGTCTCCATGTATCACTAGGTTGGGACCGCTTTAAACTGTCTGCTAGTTTAGATGGAAACTTAGTCGTGAGTATAAATTTGGCTGGATAGACATTTCAAGTTTCCAAATAAAGAGCTTCACAAGCCACCCCCCCTTCCTTCCAAGCTGATGTTCCGAATTATAAGAATGTGCTTATGGATTTTGTTCGTAATGTGATTCACCTATAGGTTTTCTTTAGACTGCTGCGCTTCTTTGGTAGAATGGATTCTATAAAATGATTTGATAATAATTAAAACACTGTTAAAAATAATTTTTGCATCAGTGGAAGAAAGATGGTTTTTTAGTGGCAGGAGA
This sequence comes from Myrica gale, assembly GCA_963930655.1. Classification (NCBI taxonomy): domain Eukaryota; kingdom Viridiplantae; phylum Streptophyta; class Magnoliopsida; order Fagales; family Myricaceae; genus Myrica; species Myrica gale. Next base: position 4,738,420 of record OZ005607.1, read on the forward strand.
AGAAGGTAATTTTGTGTGTAGTCTTACCCAGAAAAACAAATTGAGGGAAACCATGTTTTCGGCGTCACTAGTTTTCTATTCCACTTTTTGAGTATTTCTAATTGATATAAGTTGGTAGGCTAATTAGCCCTTGCCCCTTCAACCAAGTCATATCTCAATGGTGCTACAGTATTAAGTGAAGAACTGCATTTATTTCAGATAGAAATGAAATTCAAAGGTAAAGCTTGCAGTGAAATAAGAGAATCTGCATTTGGCTTGACAAAACGGCTCGCTCAGACAGCTCAAGAGACTTTTGGAGATTTTGAAGAAGCCGTTGAAAAGGATGCAACTAAAACTGCGGTGTCCGATGGAACTGTACATCCTTTGACAAGCTATGTCATTAACTACGTGAAGTTTTTGTTTGAGTAAGTTCAGCTAACCCTGGTTTATATTCTTATTAGCCCATTCTTATATTTTCGGACATCCTACATTCTAGTTGTTGTTGTTTGGGATATTAAAGCCAGAGTAAGTTACCCTTTTGTAGTTGCTTAGTTGTCTGGGATTTTGCTTCGAGATATATGTGATATATGATGCTACTTGAGATGTCTGAAAATTGCATGTCCCGTTTTGTTTGGCCATTCTGCAATGAAAAAGAGAATTTTTGCTTCAACTTAAAAAGGTTGAGAACTTATTTCTTTTGTAAGTAACGAGATGACAAAAAGCCCTGTGAGGTGAACTTTATAAAAATATTAGAAGGGCGACCTGAAAGGAAGTTTTGGGTGCCTGTTAAGAAATATGTTGAAAGGAAAGCTTTTGAATCATGAGCAACCATTTTCACATGGTAAGGAGTGATAGGATCACAAGAGACATCTTAACCTCTTGAACAACAAAGAAAATATATTTTCAAGCCTGACATGGAGCACATTTGGAAACCTGCTTATGATTGCTTATTTGATGGGGTTTTAGGCTTTGAAACTTGTGGTTTTATGGAATAGGGTTTTAGAAGGAAAAATGTACAGTTCGGAGATCGTTATTTTGGTCAAAACAATGGAATGTGGTAAAAGTTGCGAAATCCTGAAATTTGTATGGTTGGTTAATATGGCGGGCAGACTGATGGTGGCTCAAGGGGAGCGATCCTTTGTCTCGAAAGCCAACCATATGCACCGTGCTTTTTCAGGCACAACGATGTGCTAACAAGGCGGGAAGATATGTTTCCATAGTTGAGTATGGGGCAGGTAGGCGTAAGGGAGTGGTTATGGTCCCCGAAGGAGCTGGCGAAGAAGGGTGGAAGATGATGTCTGGATTGTTCCAGGAGGTGGTTGAACACCTCGGCAGAATTAATGAGGGCCGGAAAGGGAAGTCGATTGCTGGCCCAGCATGGGTGAGAGGGGGACATTCCTTCGCAGAAGTGGTGAAGGAGGACAAGCCTTTGGTGGTCGCCGACAAACAGGCGGTGGTAGATGCATGTGTCGGAGGAGAAGGCAAGAAAGCAGCTCTGACATTGACAGCGCATAAAAAGTTTGCAGGCCATGCGAGGTTTTCCAAAGCTTCAGTTAAGGATCGAGGGACAGTGGCTTTATCGAGGGACAAATGTGGCCTGTCTGATTTTAGAAATCGTTTGCTAGCTATGCGCAGAGAGTTGGACACGCTAATAAGTGAAGTTGATGGGCTCTTGGATCGGGGAAGGGGCTGGGCAATCTGTGGAGATGGGGACCTGTTTCATGGTGAGCTTGGTGGTCCTGGTGAGGGGCCTTCGTCGAGTGGGCCTTCAGTTGGGCCTATTGAAGACCCGATCCAGAGGAAATCTCATGTTTTAGAAGGCTCGGGCAAGTTGGAGGTGTCGACCCACTCGAAGCCCTCACTTGGCGGTAGGTTCGACGGCATGGTGGGAGTCACCCACCCCCAGTTGTCGGCGGCAGGCGTCTCGCTGGCGCTGTCTGAGGCTGGTGGTGAAGGCCTCGATGTCCCTCCGGCGCTGGTCTCCTCTTCGGCAGCCTTGCTCTTGGGCTCGAATGGGTCTAATGGGCTCCCGGAGGCGCTGGAGTCGCCGACTTTGGTTAGATTGGCAACATATCTTGCCGATGACCTCTGTGGAGGGATTTTGGAGCCCTCTCTTGCTTCTGGTGGGCCCCCGGCGTTGGATTGTCTCTCGGGGGAGGGTCGGGTGCTGCTGGATGGAGGGCGTGGGTGTTCAACACCTACGGAAATTGATGGGGAATCTCACCACAAGGTAGATGTTGAGTGTGAAGAGGGCCTGCCAAGTGTCAATAGGGCAGAAAGGGGGGGCATTGGTTTTAGTGGTAGATGCTGCACCAGAGAGGGCTCGGGCAGAGGTGGATCTTTCTCTCGGGGCTCCCTTAGGTGGTCTGGAGGTGGGGGAGTGTTCGCGGGGGTTGTCTACAAGCTTGGTTTGTGTTGAGAGCTCAATTGGACCAGATTTGGCGTCAAATTCTCAAGAGTTGGAGGATGGTGAGTTTCTGGGAGATGATGCGAGGGAATTGGCGAATGTGGATCCCCTGGCGGTTTGTTGCCTTAGTTATGGCTTGATGGGGATATCGTAGGATGTCAGTGTTTCAGATTGGGTCTTAGAGATGGTTTCTTCCGTGAGACACTTGGTTGGGGTGTCGTGTGAGGGTCATGAGGAGGAGCTGAGAAAGATGTTTGTTGCGTTGGAAAGGGATAGGGTGCAAAGTAGTTCAAAAAAGTCTAGAAAATCAGGGGGAAAGTTGATACAAGAGCTGCATGGATTGATTTCTTCGGTTAACTATGAAGGGTCTTCTTTAATTGCTAGAAAGAGCAAAAACAAAGGGCGGGCATTGTTAGTGATTAAATGATGCCTCGAATCTTGAGTTGGAATGTTAGGGGGTTGAATGATCATGTGAATTGTAGTAGGGTGGGGAATCTCTCGAGGGGTTGGAGATCAGATGTTGTTGTTTGTTTTTAAGAGACCAAAGTGGCTGAGGTTTCTAAGGCTTTGGTTAGGCGTTTGTGGGGAGGGACTCATGTTTGTTGGCTTAGTTTGGCGGCGGTTGGCGCCTGGGGGGTATTTTATTAATGTGGGATAATAGGGTGTTGGAGATGGTAGTTTCTTGCCTTGTTGAGTTTTCGGTTTCGGTGATCTTTAAAAATGTGGTTGATGGATATCAGTGGATGTTTTCGGGTGTTTATGGTCCTAATGAGGACAGGGATAAGAGTTTGTTATGGGATGAGTTGGCTGGGGTTTTTGTTTGGTGGGATCTCCCGTGTTGTATTGGGGGTGATTTCAATGTCACCCGGTTTCCTAGCGAGCGTTCGGGTGGTGGTGGGGTTGGGAGAGCGATGGTGGAGTTCTCTGATTTCGTTGCGGAGTTGGGTCTTGTGGACATTCCTCTGATGGGTGGAGTTTATACGTGGTCTAACAATAGGGCCTCTGAGTCGTGGTCCAGGCTTGACCGTTTCCTCTTTAGCTCATCTTGGGAATCCTTATTCCCGGAGGTGACTCAGAAAAGGCTGCCCCGCCTTCTTTCGGATCACTTTCCTATTCTCTTGGAGCGGGGCAGTTTGGGGGGTGGGAAGAGGCCGTTTCGATTTGAGAACATGTGGCTGAAAGTGGATGGGTTTGTGGATAAGGTTCGGGAGTGGTGGGGTTCGTATTTTTTTGCGGGGTCTCCTAGTTTTGTGTTGGATGCAAAGTTGAAGGCGCTGAAAATAGATCTGAAGGTGTGGAACCAGGAGGTTTTCGGGGATATTAGCTTTAGGAAGTCTTCCTTGTTGATTTAGTTGTCTTCGCTTGACTCATTGGATGAAGGAGGGCTTTTGGAGGAGGAGGGGAAAGCTAGGAAGATTCATGTGTTGGGAGAGTTGGATCGTCTGCTTGATATGGAAGAGGTAAGTTGGCGACAGAAGTCGCGATCTTTGTGGCTTAAGGAGGGTGATAGAAGCACCAAGTTTTTCCATCGTATGGCAAACTCGAATAGGAGGAATAATTCTATTACTCGTTTGGAGGTGGATGGGGTTGTTGTGGAGGATCCGGTTGTGGTGTCCGATGAGATTGTGAATTACTATTGTTCCTTGTACAAAGAACATCACTTGGAGGCCGTCACTGGAGGGCTTAGAATTTGATTCTATCTTGGGGGAGGAAGCTAGCTGGATTGAGAGACCTTTTGCTGAGGATGAGGTGACTGCGGTGGTGCATTGCCTTAATGGGGATAAAGCCCCGGGCCCGGATGGATACTCTTTAGCCTTCTATCAGTCTTGCTAGGAGGTGATTAAGAAGGATGTTTTGGCTTCTTTTACCGAATTTGCCCAAAGGGGGAAATTTGTCAAGAGTTTGAATGCTTCCTTCATTGTTCTCATTCCCAAGAAGGTTGGCGCGGTCGACTGTTCGAGCTTAAGGATTTTCGTCCCATCAGTTTAGTGGGTGGGGTCTATAAGATCTTGGCTGAAAAAATGCAGTTGGTTTCAGGTTAAATTCGGTTGAAGAAAGAATTTTTTATTAGAGGTGCAATGAGGGGAAAAAGGAAAGGATAAAGAAAGAAATACACTGGGAATCGTTAAAAAGTGGGAAAGTTTAAGAAGCTAGGCTACTTACTAGTAGAATAAGACCAATGGCCAACAACTATGGCCCATAGCCTGCAAGTAAAGAACTTAGGATAATGTCCTTGACTTCGCAAACATCAAAGGAGCTAACTATACAATGAGATCATCAATGTGTACGCTTCACTAAAGGGGAAAGCTCAAAGTATCTTCGACATTGTAAACCTCCAAACAAGATCACTGGGCTATTTTTGCATGGAAAGGGTGTCTTGCTGATATATCTTCAGTACATCAACATCTAAATAATAGTTCATCATGTCTTTTGACCAAAGCCTTCACTTTTTCTTCCTTTCCTAGGTTGTTTCCCCCATTTGCTGCAACCATACTCTCCTTTTTACCATCACCGTAACTGGTTTTCATTGCATATGAGAAGACATGTAGCTGTATTTTTCTGCTCACAATATATTGCTGACTTATCAACTTTGCAGATTTGTTTTACAATAAATCTGGAGGAAACTTAAAAGAATTAACACGTATCAAATTGGGCAGATTTCTTTTATTAGATTTCATTTTAATCGTGTATCAATGTTATGACCCAAGCACATACTAGCCACATGTACTTTGACTTCAAAAGGACTAATCAAGGTTCCTTTTGAAGACCCTTTGAATCATTATAAAGCCCAATTTCGCCTAATAAGGTCCCAATATGAGACTTGGCTCTCTATAGACTTCAAGTCTCATTCCTTCTCCTCTCCCACTTTATGTGGGATTCGAGGCATCACATTCCCCCGTTTAAACCCTTGACCTCCTTGTCAACGCCCACCGATCCCACATTAGTGGTTACGAGTCTCGCTTTGATACCATTCTGTAATGACCCAAGGAAGTGCTAGCTAACCACATGCACTTTGACTTCAAAAGGACTAGTCAAGGGTGCTTTGAAAGCTCCTTGGAGTCACTACAAAGCCCAATTCCGCCTATTAAGGTCCCGATGTGGAAGTTGGATCTCTATGGACCTCAAGTCTCATTCCTTCTCCTCTCCTATTCATGTGGGACTCGAGGTATCACAATCAAGTTATATAATCAAATGTTCTAGCTTTTTGAGTTTTTGTTAGTAAGCATGCCTTAACTCGCATTTTACTCTTTGTTTCATTTAATTCCATAGTCATAACGTGATTGAGTTGAAGTCTTTCCTCAAAATTGTTACAGCTACCAATCAACCTTGAAGCAACTTTTCCTAGAGTTTGATAGCAAAGATGGAACAAGTTCACAGTTGGCCTCTGTCACGATGAGAATAATGCAGGCTCTTCAAACCAATTTGGATGGAAAATCTAAGCAGTATAAAGATCTTGCTTTGACCCACCTTTTTCTCATGAATAACATTCACTATATGGTCAGATCTGTTCGCAGGTATGTCATATGTATATTTAGCTTATTACCGTTCTTTTAGAGCTTTACAAGCTTTTCTTGCATATAAATCTTCGTAATTTTTTAATTTTTGTTTTCAGGTCAGAAGCCAAGGATTTGTTAGGGGATGATTGGGTGCAAAGACACAGGAGGATTGTGCAGCAGCATGCAAATCAATACAAAAGGAATGCGTGGGCAAAGGTAGTGTTCTATTGACCCTAATCACAGAACCACAAGATCTGAATTGTTTGACATCGAACTTCCTCTGATGTTGCTTGATCTATTTTTGGAATCATTATTTTGTCACCTTATTCACACAACCATCAGCCTTTATTCAGGTCGTATGATCGTATACAATTTTTGCGTTCAAATCTTTGTGAGCAAAGTTTCACACTTATGGTGACAGCTTTAATCTTTGTTGCCTGTTCACGCTGTTCTAGTTATCAATTTATCTATCTTTATCGATACCATCTTGGATATGTTTTATATGTGATCCCAGTACCACAGCTTTAATCTTTGCCGCCTTGCTCTCTGGATTTGGAAAGTGGTTTTGCTGACTTGAACCTTTTTAGGTAGCTTGCATCTATCTGACAAACCACAGAGAAAATTGTATTTAGTAATTCCTGTAATGTGTATTTAGTAATTCTGTTATCTATTCCCAGGATTAACCTGGGTATCCTACATTTGCATGTGTAGGGAAAAGTAACTCTTAAGTGCCTATCAGTATTAGCTCATATGTAGAACACCCAAATTATTAACCAAAATTTCCTGTATCTATCTGGACTAACAACTATTAAATGAAAAGAGATGGTACGTAGATTCATATGTATCTGTCATAAGATTTTCCAACTAATCTTTTGTACCAAGGACCTATTCAATTTATAGAATTCCAAACCACAGTGAAAGCTATCACAAAAGTCAATTAATAACTAATGTCAACCACTTTGACTCACGGCAACTTAAACTAACAACTTCTGTTGAGTGTCATAACTACATCGAAAAAGACAAAAGCTAAGAACTTCTATCTATGCTAGTCTTGAGATCTAACTTATACTTCAAAACTCTGCCTCTTATACCTTATGTGCGCATGTATATATTTATACAAAATATGTTAGAAGTTGACTCCCTGGCAACTATGGATAAATTTGGAAAAGGGTTGAAGTCGAAATTTGATGAACTACTACTGTTTCGGTTTTCCAAGTATGGCCTAGAGATTTGCCGAACACCAAGAGAATAACAAAAAGTGGGGAAAAGGCTAAAAGGTTATTTATGCAATGAACGATTGTTTGCAACTAATGTTATAATATCCAATATCAAGTACAACTGGTCTCATACTCATACCTTCGTACTAAATAGAGCCAACTTGATACAAGAAATTCTATGCATGAAGAAACAATATTCCTGTTCAGTTTGTATTGTTACATATTGTCCAGAGACTGAGATGCTTTCATCTTTCATGTTTTTTTTGTAAGATCCTTTATTTGGAACAACCATTCTTTACTATCAGAACTGGTTACTTGGGTTTTGACAGACCATGCCCTCAAACCCGAGATGACCTTTGATTTTGCTTTTGACATTTTAACCTTGACGTTGATCCACCTAAACATGTTTACTGTTCTGATAGAAAAGCTATGCTGTCACTTTTGTTGACATAGAACAACATGGGTGTTGGTGTGTCTAACCTATTGGTGAAATTATGGTCACATTTCATCTGTGAACTCACCTTGATAGAGAGGCTGTGCATGGATAGGGGAAAATTTTCCCCTTTTTCCTCAAACAACCCTTTTCTACATATTTATTGGAGGATCTGAGTGTCTCCTGTGCTAGGATTTCAGTTGATTGGACAGAAATCAAACAATGACATGTCCTGACACAGAAACATAGTTCTTCAGTTGCACTAGGATGACAATAAAATTGGATCCACAACGTACTACGAAAAAAACCACTCTGGAAATCCTTAGTACTTCGCAAAAGCATGTTTATTGGATCAACAGGACAGTGGGGAGACTTATCTTTTTCGTTAATAAAGTTTTAACTTTTCAAAAAAAAAAAAACAGGACAGTGGGGAGACTATCTTTTTGCTGTGTTACCCAGAGCTTTCACTGTGTCATGCCCAAGTCAACACTTGACATTAGTGTCTGGCTATCACACAATCCAATGGGTGAAAATCCTCTGGAAATATATGATTTGAAATGTTTTGGATATAGATGAATGTGACATTTGGCATACCCCAGTCCCAAGCTGGCAAACTGGAAATCATGCATAGGATGAAGGTTACAAGATAGGGGAAAGAAGTCAAAATGGTACATATCTTATGGCTCACCTATGGTAAATGATTTCATTTTATGGACAAAAGCTGCGTTAAACTCCTCCTTTTCGTATACTTTATAGCAGTTAATTTGAGTTCGTTACTTGTTAGTTTGATATCTCGTGCTGTCCACTTGCTGAAAAATCTGAGCAGCCTCTTGGAAGTAACCGGTATTTAAAAAATAATGCCTTTGAAATGTGTATGTCCCTCTTAAGATAATTGTTCGCAAGGGAACTAGGTTTTTTCTTACCAAACACTGGTGCTTTTACCTTTTGCAGATTCTGCAGGCCCTTTCTGCCCAAGGTCTAACCTCATCTGGGGGTGGGGGTTCAGTAGGTAGTGACGGAGGAAGTAGTAGTGGAGTTTCAAGAGGAATGGTCAGGGACAGGTTGATGAGAAGTTCATTTTCATGGAAGTTTCCTTTATTCTTGCTATTAATGTTTTGACATAGTGGGAGAACTTTGGTATGTTTTCAGGTTCAAGACATTCAATATGCAGTTTGAGGAACTTCATCAAAAGCAATCTCAGTGGACAGTTCCTGACACTGAGTTGCGAGAGTCTTTGAGGCTTGCGGTGGCAGAAGTTTTGTTGCCTGCCTACAGATCTTTTGTAAAACGTTTCGGGTGTGTTTTTCTGATTTCTATTCTGCGTGTGTATGTACAGCCTTCGTTTCTGTGTGCGCTTGTATAAAGGAAGATATCTTTCAGATGAGTTTACCATGAAATCCACGAGGCTTATGCTGAAAATTTCATCTATGAGTAATTGAAAGTGATGCACATCAATAGTCTGATTGTTCACATTATTAAAATTTTCGTAATTAAACATAACAGAAAAGCTCTTTGTAAGAGCTGCAGATTACTCGAGGCACTGAACCTGAAAGTATGCAAAAACTGTAGGGATGGATTTTGTTTTCGTTAAGATGCCCAATGTAAACCTTAAATTGAGTTACACTTGCTTGTTTGCATGTGTTACAGGAATGTAGTTGAGAACGGAAAGAACCCTCAAAAGTACGCCAAGTATACGCCGGAGGATCTGGAACGGATGTTGGGTGAATTTTTTGAGGGAAAGAACTTGAATGAACCCAAGCGATAGATTTGAAGTCTCCCTCTCTCTCTCTCTGCTGGTGATAGTGAAGACAATATAGCCGACCATTGACTTTTGGTACGGTGGGTACATATATCACTCTTCTTTTGCAGAGAGTGTAGTTCCGTACTGAAGGGGTCCCGTCACAGTACGACGCGGCCACCCCGCTTTATCTAGTGGTCTTGAGGTGGTCACATGTATGTAGCTCTAAATGGTAGTGACAAAATTTGAAGAAAAAAAGAAAGAAAAGCAGCTTATACTCTGCATTTACTGTGTGAAATGCTGAATAAGAGCGTTACTGTTTCCACTCTTTTCAAAAAATCATGTGTCCTCCGGTGTGGTGTGGTGTGGTGTGGTTCCAGGTAATATTTGTAGCCCGATATATTTGAGCCTTGTGTTGTCATATAAGAGCAATTTCGGTTTCAGATGTTGTACTTTCCTCTCCCACTTGTGCTTATTCTTGTGGAAGTTGATGTCTTTACTTGTAAATGAAATGTGGATTCTTCTGCTAAATTTGCAGAATCATTACTTCCAAGTGTCAGCTTAAAGCAAAATTAGGAATGGTTAGGAGAATATTTGCTTTAAGGCCCTTTTGTTACGGGTAAAGAATCAGATTACTGATTCTACGTGTAAGCATGGAGATGAATTTGAGTGGTTCACTTTTAATGCAGTCAGATACTGGCTATGGGTCACCCCCAAGGGTTTGGTGTGGTGGTAAGGCTTCGGCTTGGGTTCTAACATGTCCCAAGTTCGAGCCCCAACATCCCCATTATCGCCCTTGACTTATCTGCTCCCTGGGTTGTGGGGTCGGTCCAGTGGGCCGGGGTTTGTACTTCAGGGTTGGGCCAAAAGGGTCCAGCTTTGGGGAATTTCCTCGTCATCAAAAAAAAAAAAAGATACTGGCTATGGGTCTTCTGAAAATCTGAAGTGAGTGCATGACACGATGATATGGAACTCTGAAGGAAAAATTAGGCAATGGTCGTCAGAGATTACAATGTGGATGATATATGCAATTTTCTCGACACTCCCAAAACCAGTCTTGAGGTTTCTCAGTCTTTCTTTCTTTCTTTTTTAATTTTGCTACCAAGTTGGTGAATGATCAACATTACTCCCACGGTACACAAAAAAGGCAGCCAAACAGATCTTAAACCTCATTTGTTTAAATTACTCAGCTAAACAAGAAGCACTCGGGGTATTACACAATCAAGAAGCATCTTACACAGCCTTATAAAAAAAAGCATCTTACACCTCTTCGGTCTCCAAAGTTAATTGCACTCTTGTGGAGTTGTAATGGTCGTCCTCCTTCCCATGGGTGGTAGTTATTGCTGTTCAATCTAGACATTTTGCTGTGAGTGAGGGTTTATATAGTCATGTTTAGAGAGAATCGGTAACAAACCTGGATTTTTTGTTTATAAAGAAAAAAAAAACACTACCATGCAACTAAATTTAAACCTCAGCTGACAACACATTTTACCTGTCATCGAACATTGTGAACTCCCACACTGTTTATGTTGTTTTTGGTAACGCGTGAAGACCAGGATGATGTTCGGTTTTATGCAAAAAAAAAAAAAAAAAACAGATTCGAATCCTGTGACTTTCATGTTCGGCGAGTAGCTTAAAAAATTCAAGATTCGTCTGGATATTTTTATTTTATTCTATACCCCTGTTGTCCCCTGCGGCCCTGCGCATTCAGCAAAAGCTTGTCCCCCTGCTTTCATTGAATTCTTTGTCCTTTTTTGACTTTTTGCTTTTTAAATACTTTTAAATATTCAAATTTTAGTAAAAAAAATTAATAAATTCGAAATATAAAAAAATAATTTTAAACATCATCATTACTTTTTTTACACCTTAACAACTTCTACACAAACATCAATACAATTCTAACATAACCTAAAAATTCTCAAAACACTTTAAATTCTACAAAAATCTTCAAAACGAACGTAAAGTAAAATCTAACCATACTATTCACAGATAATTCTTACCATAGCTGGTAAATCAGGTTACAACTGGGAGTTTAATATTAAAGTAAATATGCTACAATTGGCGAAGGGTTTTGTTGTAAAATCAGTACTACCGAGCGACTCGTTGAATTAGGAATGGCTTTATGCCGATTCGTCGTCTTTAGCTCTCCACCTCGTCCTTCTCTGCCAAGGGTCTTCCCCAGGCCTCCTTCCTCATTCTTCCCAAATCGCCCTCCCAAATCAGCCAAATTCACGTCCCTGCCACACCCTCTTCAAAACTCTGCTAGTGGAGTCTCCTCCTGTACGTTACACTCATCGTTGTCATCGTCCATGGAGTCTGCTCCCGAAGGTTATAGGAGAAACGTTGGTGTTTGCCTCATCAATCCTTCTAAAAAGGTATACATGTATGTGTATATGTTTTATCTATTATGTATGCATGTGTATCTGTCTGGATGTTTTTATGTGTGTAACGGACTTCATAGTTCAGTTTTTTTGTTTACTTTTCCTATGTTTGGGCAGATTTTTGCTGCTTCAAGGCTAGATATGCCCAATGCTTGGCAAATGCCGCAGGTAACTTTCAGTTATTTATTTGTTTGATCTTTGGATAGAGGTATTCTAATTTGATTGATTGCTTTTGAAACTAAAGCGCTATGTTAAACTAAGAATCAGAGAGGTGCCCTTAAGATAGTTTCCTACGCCTTCATTAGCAAGTTATGTCTTCTCAACCAGCATATATTTACTTTTTTACCTTTTGAAAAAAAAATCTGCTGAAAATGTTTTGACTGAATAAAGAAAATTTTGAAATCCTTGTTTCTACAAATAACCAATCTTCTCTCCGAGTGTGGAATTGGCGATTTTAGCAATACATGATGACCCGCAAAGAGAGATGCTAAAGATCACGAGCACGAAAATAGATTGCTAATAGAAAAGAGGGGTTTCGGGGGAGGGGGATTGTTTTCCAGATGTCTTTTTATACACACAATTGAAATAACGAGACACATGCCTCAGTTTACTTCAAAGACCCATTTTAGATAGCATCCAAGACTTTCAGAACTGAAAATGTGTATCCAAAGGCGGTCATGAGTTGTAAGTAGAGGCTGTGATGGTTGTCTTAAGTAGAAGGTTCAGGTTTGATCTTGCTATGTAACTTATTATGGGAGTCAAATGTAATAGAAAAAGAGAGGTGATATTATCTTGTAGGTGCAGCATTTGGAATCTGTACGCGAATAATGTATATAGTCAAACAAAGCACAACAGTTTTTACTATGAAGATGTCACTGGTACAGGTGGTTATGTGATTAGTACTTGTGGTAATTCAAAGTAGAAGTTTTATTTTATTCTATTTTGTTTCACTGAAGCCAAGTGAAAGTGTCTTTACTAAACATTTGTTTCCACTTTTGCAAGATGAATTATTTTACATGCTATTAAAGTTGGCATTTTATTCATTTTAATTAAACAGGGTGGTATTGATGAGGGTGAAGATCCTAGAACTGCCGTGCTCAGGGAACTAAGAGAGGAGACAGGTGTTAAATCTGCAGAAATTCTTACAGAGGTATGAATTTTTGGACTGTTTATATGTTAAGCTATAAATTTCCAGGATACTCATATTACACTTTCAGATGCACTTTTCTTTTGAAATGGGAGAAATTCTGAATAAGAAATTTCGTAATAAAGCTGTTGATGCTTTGGCTTTTGGGGACTTGATAGTCACTGTCACTGATGGTTATTTTTTAAGATAATGGTGAGGATGTGTTAAGGTAGGAAGATTCAACAGATTCTGAACTAATCCTCATTGTCTACCATAGTTTCAATATGTTAAGTCCATCACAAATCCCTCCCCCCACCAAAAAAAAAAACCGAAAAAAAACAACAACCCATTGTCTACCTTAGTTTCAATATGGTTATTTTTTTGAAAATTAGCTAAAACGTTTAGTCTCTGGATAGTATTTTGTGCTGCAATACATTTCACAACACAACTAAAAGGAAAGAAAAATGATAGATGATCCTAATATCAACTAAGGTTCTTGGACTTACATCCAAGAGAATGATGCATCACACATCAATGAAGAAGCTCCTTTTCCCACATAGTTTCATTGATCATCTCAAGAGTATGTCAATACATTGGTTCTTTGGAATGCTTCTTATTAACATGGAGATGGGCTCTCCGGGCATTTGTAATTTCCCTAAAAGAGCATCTTCGGACAGAGAAGCCATTGGATCCACATGGGAAATGGAATCTTCGACTGAAAAGAAGATATGTGCTAATATTCCCTGTGAGGAAGATCTTTTCTAATACTGTAGTCGTCTAGAGAGAAAGAGAGTGAGTGGAAACAGAGTGAGTGAGTGAGTGAAAGATAGGTATTACATTTTCCCAAGTATAGGGCATGGCATATCTTGTGGTCTCTGCATTTGACATATCGATAATTCTTGGTATGCAACCTCTAATGTGATGGATGGAATTAATGGATATCATTTAGTTTGGTCAGCAGAAAAATGGGAACTTTGTAATCAGTGATAAAACTCGCACACAATTTGAAGGACCAGAAATCTATTCAAACTAGAAGTTATAATGCTAATGCTTTGCAGCTGTCTACCAACTCATGCATGACATTTAGTCTTACACTTCGTTTAAGCCATAAATTTTTGTGTGATAGGATTTCTCATGCAGGTACCTTATTGGTTGACATATGACTTCCCACCTGAAGTAAGAGAGAAGCTTAAACAGCAGTGGGGATCAGACTGGAAGGGTCAAGCTCAGAAGTGGTGAGCATATGAATTTATGCAGACATTGCTATATGCAATATGTATTGTGCAGTTCATCAACCCAGGACCAGTCAAATGTCATCTGGTAAACCTTGGACGCATTTTAACAAACATAAACTTACCCAGGCCCCAAAATTTCAGAATGTTTGGGTTGGGGCACATCTACTGAAGTTGGATACAGAAGGAGTTTAGAGGAAATAACCACCAACATGCATGCCTGTTTACATGGGCCGGTACTCCTTGTTGTAGTGCTTAGACTATGCCCTTTTTTCCCCTTTCAATTGTGTTTCCTTATGGGTATGTTGTGATGGAAGGAGAGACGGAAGACAGAAGGGAGAAGGGAAGAGAGAGAGAGAGAGAGAGAGAGGATTTGAGGGTAATGTAGAAGGGTGTTCTAGCCCCCTCAAGGCCATGTTTGTAATTCTCTCAAACTGGAGGAATTTAAGGCTGAGGACATGAACTCCAAGGGAGTTTTCTGTAATTCCCTTGTCCCGGGACAGTTTCTGTACTTCCCTTATCTTACTCTAGAGTCAATTTATAAATATATTTTCCTTTCCTCTCCCTTCCACCCAACAACTAGAAAAGGGAGGGATACCTACTGTCTTCTTCCCTCCTATCATTTATTGAAACATCTAACAAAGACAGAGATAACTATCCCTACTCCTCTTCTCTCGTCTCCCTCTTCCCCTCTTCCCTTCCACGTCTCTCCCTCCAAACTCCCACAAGCTGTTGAGTGTCTTTATTTCTTTCTTCTGTTTTTTTTTTAACTGCTTGAGGTGGGGAAAGGAGGTTTGACAAGAAATCATCATGTCATTTTTGGTTATGCGTTGTAACAGAAGCTCAGTTTTAACTTCATCAAACTTGCAAAGCTTTCAGGTTTCTTCTAAAGTTCAATGGGAAAGATGCAGAAATTAATCTTTTGGGTGATGGCACAGAAAAAGCTGAATTTGGCGAGTGGTCATGGAAGTCTCCAGAACAAATAATTGAGCTTGTGAGTAGACCTTACGATTTTTACTATCCTTTAGTGGTTCAAAGACAGCTGGAATTCGTACTTTGGTCTTGTTGGTTTATTTATGCGGTCTTTTTTTCCTCTGTGCAGGCAGTGGATTTTAAGAAGCCTGTTTATGAGGAAGTGATGACAGTCTTTGCTCCATATCTTCAGTAATCTGGTGAAGGATTGACTATTTGGTTGCTTCCCAACACAGTTCTTTAAATCATCTGCCGAGCCACTTTGGAAACAAAACTAATTCGACGAGCCACGGTTATCGGAGTTATACATGCCTGGCCAAGTTGTAAGAATGAAGTTCGAACCAATCTTTTATCCCTGTGCAGTTTTTCTTGATGACATATGACAGCGGTATGATGACTGAAATACGCAAAATAATTGACTCACGAGTCCAACTTGTGGAAATAACATCATATACGTGAAAATATATCACCTTGCCTGTGACAAGTTTTTACTTGGTTTCTATGGAGATAACAATGAACTGATTGAATATTGTTGTACTATTGAATAGCTTTGTCTTTTGGAGTGACTTTTGAATTCTCAGTTTGAATATAAATCGGGAAGCGATATTCAGATGAATATGAGTATGTTTCCAAAGCTACTAGTTTACTACTGGAACTTCATCTAGTTGATTGTTTATCTAGCCCGAGTACATAATGCCCAAGAACCTGCCAGATCATAGGCCAAGACCAAGGGCAACTCGCTCGTCCTTCTCGTCCTTGGCTGATTTGTTTTTTTATGCTCTTGGCTTAGTCATGCTGGAGTTGCAGCTGGGCAGGATTACCTGTATTAGAATTGAGGTTCTGTGCTTCTAATGGAACTCTGTAATAGCAGTGAAGCCACTGTCGCTGAAATCCTGGAGCATCTCAGACAAGAAGTTGGATGCCATGAGGCGGGCCTTGGAAAGAATAAAAACAAATTAGTAATTTGAGATATTGGTAGAGGGTCGAATCTTTTCCAAGAGAAACCTCTCGTGAAAGCCAACTGCATTGGTGAAAAATCAGACAAGAAAATGCTACACCAATGAAAAAAAAAAGGCAAAAGCTACTTTTGAATGGCTTGGTTTCTTGCTAAACCAATACGTTTAGCAGCCTACAAGAGTCATACTGTTCTCAAGCTCAATTGCTAAACAATCCAACTTCGAGCAAGAACGCAATAAAGGGTATACAAACTCGACCTAAAGAAGTCCAATTCTTTATTAACTCTTTTTCTCAAGTATATTCTTGATATGCTCTGTTACAACTTCTGCAATGATCTCAGGAGAAAACCTCCTTATCATATCCTCCCTTGCCTGCATGCCTTTGTTCTTAGCTTCGTCAACATTATTCATAACATGTCTCATAAGAACTCGAAGCTTATTGACAGATGGTTCCGCCCAAAGATGCCCTTTGAATGGCCCTTCCATGACCTCACTCATTCTACTCACTGGCAATGGGTAGCTATTCTCGTCCGTCAAATACTCGGTCGGTCCAGACCAATTCGTTGCAATCACCGGTAACGACATTGCCATGGCTTCCACAAGAGGCCTCCCCCATCCTTCCCCTCTTGATGGAAGAACGAATGCATCAGCTGCCTTGTATAGTCGTGGCAAATCAATTTGAGCAATGTGCGTGTCGATCACAAAGACTGAAGCCCAACCAGCAACTGGTTTTTCTATATCAGAGTCCTCCACAAACTCAACTATCTTGTTCCCAAAATTTCTATCAGAATGATATGGATTAGTTAGCAAATACAAAGCGACCTCATCAATTCTAGAGAACTCCTTCAAGTAAGACTTCAACAATACATCCCACCCTTTCCTGTACTCCCATTTGAAGATACTCAAAAATATAAAATCAATTTTCAAATTCGTATTCCGGTTTGTTGAACCTAAGACCAATTTCCTTATGGAGGCAAGGTCTAATGGATTATACTTGAGGGGATGAAAGAACTCCACATCAATAGGCTGAATGATTTTCACCACCTTAGAAGGATCAACCCCACTTTCTATAAACGTAGACACATGAAATTCAGTGGGAACCCAAACATAATCCATTCTATTACACCGCTTCACGTGGTTGGTATTAACCCTATCAGTCTCAAACATGGTCCGGCCGATCACAGACTTGTAATTTTGGTAAGCACCTGGTGGGCATGGGAAGGTTTCAAACAATGGAGGGTTCCAAGCACCAGGCTCACTCTGACAAATCACGATAGTCTCATTCATCCTACATTCTGTTTGGTGAAGCTCAAAGGCCAACTTCTTCACGTAGTGTGGCAAGCCTTCCCAGAATTCGAGGGATTCCATATCACCATGATGCTCAATGGCCAATTGAAATTCTGAATTTTTCATGTGTTCATGGAGGGCTAAGATGTATGACCAACTTTCTGAACTGTACCCACCACCCGAAAGAAAAGGAGCCATCCATAACACACAAGCGGGGGAAACGGAAATGGTATTTAACGTAGAGGTGTGGGGTTTTGGGGTTGGGCGGAGAAAGCCTAAAAGGGTTTGAAGAAAAGTGGGGTGTGATGAGAAAGTGTATTTTAGGTGTTGAGTTTCGTAGAAGTTTGTTCTGGAGAAACCCAGTGAGATGGCTAGAAAAAGAACCAAAATGAAAGACGAGAAGAATAAGAGTGGTCTCTTTATTAAATTCAGCGGGAGAGTTTGATTTGGTTGTGGATTATTGGTGGCTTGTTGGCTTTCATCAGAGTCCATGGCAATGGCTCCGAGAAGCGATTCCAAGTGTAAGCCAAAAACTCATTAAGCTTGGGGATATTGGAAGGGGGGCGCGCGTGCGCATTAGAGAGGGAAAACTTTGGGGCTTAGGGGCTGTAGGGAAGGGAATAGAGAGACCTTGCCAAAAACTACTAGGAGAGAAGAGGAAAGACCTACATAGGTATACTCCACCATTAATAACAATCATATTATTATTATTATATCGACTTGTTTGCAAACCTAAATTTTTGACATTTCCAAAATTTTGGTTGGTGGGAATTGGTGAAAAAAATTAGAAGAGATGAATGAAAATGAATTGTTTATGTTTATTGTAATGGAAAGAGATAAATGAAATGTAATTGTTTGCCCCATAAGTATTCGTCAATTGCATTTGCTACCCCTTAACTTTTAAAACTGCGATTTACGTACTCTAAGTATGAAACATTTGCAATGTTCTTTCATAGTCAAAATTTCCGTTAAACTTGACGGAATTCAGTATTAAAATGACCGAAATGACCTCAAAGACAATTTTCAATAAATATTGGAGAAATAAATTATATATATATATATATATAAATTACTGAAATGGAGTTTCAATAGTTTTATTTAAAAAAATATTATCTTTTTTAATATCATTTTTTTATTTGTAATGAATTTTTTAATATTTTTTAGTAATTTTGTCTTAGAGGGTTATTTTGGTCATTTTAATGCCGAATTTCGTCAATTTTATAACGAAAATTTTGACTGTGCACTAACATTGCAAATGTTTCATACTTATAGGACGTAAATCGAGGTTTTTTCAGTTAGGGGGTGGGAAATACAATTGACGCAAACTTATGGGGCGAACAATGACATTTCTCCAAAGAGATAATTTGATGGAAAGAAAGATTATTTTATTAGTTCAAAATTTTGAGATGACGAAATATTTGGGACGCAAAGCGCGACGCCTTTTAATTGTTTTTGAGATAGTTATGATGTAAAAGTTTTATATCTCCAGGATCGACTTCTTTTTTTTCCAAGCAATCATGAATTTTATTTCATACCAGGGGCATAGAGCTCATTACAACATCATTAAAAGACCAACGGGCTACACTTCGATTCGCCTTAAAGGTTTGGTTCCCAATGGCCATAAAAGCCTCAACTAGAAGGGCCCAAATGGCTGTGAATTCTAAGCGAATTAGACCCAAAAATATCTCCACTGAAAAAGGCGGTCACCGAAGAAGTGGGTAGTCAAGAACCTCCCTCTCACTTCCTCGAAAGAGTGTCCACACCAGCACCAATGGACAATGAGGTCCACGACAAAAAAAGGCTAAGGAGTGGGTGAAAGACCATCGGAATAGCAATTGCAATGAAGATCTGAGGCCGCTTAGATCAGTCATTTGATGCAAGTACGTCGGAAGTTTCCAAACATGTGGTCACCACCTGCTCCCTCCCATAGAATCCCATTGAAATAAAATTAAAAAACACAAGGAAAATACAACAAAATACACAAAATAAATGCGCTGGCTGGCCAGAAAACAAAGCCCCGAGACACTACCAAAAAGCACCCAACACATCCAAAGGCCTGGTTCAAATGCTGCTTTTTATTTATTTGTCTTAATTTATTATATACTAAATTGAAAAATGGAAGAAAGTTACTGTACACAATGAATTGGTACCAGTAGAGGAAACGAGAGACCTAGTAGAGAAAAAGGTCAATAGGAAGTTGTTATTGTGCCAAGAAAATAAGACCTAACAAACGATAAGTTGCAGAAATTACATCACTCGAGTCCCAGACAAAGAAAAAGAAACTTCTAATAAGTATTTGCTGAAAAATGAGCACGGGATTGTTCATGCCTCAGAGTTACTTAATTTCTTTCAACTTGGGTTAGTGTCTTCCTCAACAATAACCCATTTTGCAAACAACTTTTCAGAAAAGCAATTCACTGAAGGGGCATCACAATGGGAAAGGACGGACCCTCTGAAATGGGTAATGGAACATTAATAAAATCCTCCAATGAAATTGTTCAGCTGGAACAGCATCAGGTATGTCTACGAGGTTGTATCGAGTCAAAACGTGACCAACGTTTGATTACTTAAATCAAAACCCGAAATTCAACTGAATCATCAACCTTTCTCCAAATAGATCATGACATCGATACTATTTCAACTTGCTTTGGTTATACAATTACACAAACTGAAAAATAATAACAATTGCTTGGTTATACAAGCGACCATTTGACTTGCACCTTTTGGACATAGCAAAGAGTTGAGGAAAACCCCTTTATGTTTTTTGTAAGCAAGACATATTCATTACAAGCAAGACATAAAACAGTGGGACTACTCTCAGTAGTTTGGAGATGCAAAATCCCAAAGCACAAGCAACATCTACATCTTTGACCAGAAGCGGCTCAAGCTAGCTTGAATTGATCCATGTGGTTCGTCTGTTGGTAAATATACATCATCAGCAAACTGCAGAACAACATCACTAGTCAGTTTCATTTTAAACACATAAATCATAGTTTGAAGATCGAGATTGCCAGGACAAGAGAAGGGAAGGGGAGGCCAATATACACGGTACCGGCCGTAAATATGGTATATAAAGCAAAATGCTAAGAGATAACTCTATTTGAAGGCTTTAAGTAGGTGACTGGGCAGTGGCTCTGAAGATGCTAATTAGGGTCAACTATGGCAAGCAAATATGCAGGTTTTTAACACCATGAAAATGTTGAATGTTACCCTTGAATGGTCTCAACCGTTCAATCCCTTCCCTCCCTCTTACGGGGGATGCAACATAAGAGAATGACCAAATACAATACAGTTCCTTTCATGCAATTAAACAAAACTCCCGTCACTTAGATTTCATTTGGGCACAAGAGTTTCAAGAGCAGGATTTCCATTGCAGTGTTGAGTTAAATTTCTAGAATAGTATGCTAACTACAAGAATTTCTCTTGATGATATTCATGGAGAAACTCCGGCTCTCTTCATATGAGGATTTGAAATGAGTAGATGTACGATGTTATTTCGAATTCAGTATAATATAATTTCAGCCTTATAATATGAACATCTGAAATGATCACATGTAAGATGTTAATCCAAATTCAAAACACTAGAGTTCTTGTTGGAGCAAAATCTTCAAAACTCCGTCAAATTCAGATCAAGCATTTGTTCTTCAAATCTCTAAATTTTAAATCCTTGAATATCAATACAACCTTTTGGTAGTTTGCTATTAATACAACTCTATGGAAAAGATTATCAACTATACTATTCTTCCAACAACCTCTGGCAGACATAACTGGTAAAGGAGAGTCCTACCTTCACAATAGTCTCATTGTCCTTGTTTTTCAGATTAAAAGGTAGGAAATGGATATTCGGCATCTTTAATTCGACAGATGAGATGTCAAGGAACCTGGAAGCATTAGAAAAAAAATCAGTCTCGAGCTATTGCACAATTGAATTACCCACACATGGCCAAGTGAAAGAATAAGAGGATCACGCATGCACCAGTGCCAGCAAACAATACAAGAGTACACATCCATGCATTTCTCCAGGTTTCTGCCCGTATGCACATGTGGGCATGCAGATATGTGCATATGTGTGTGTGTGGAAGGTGGAGTGGGAGTGTATGTGGGTGGATGGACGTATATGAGAGGGAGACCGCGAGAGAGACCTGTTGAGTACATTTCTTTCCATTTGATAAAGAGTACTCTGGACAGATGGGCTGTAAACCCCCTGCGTTGGAGGACCATAGAAAGTGTCAACCAGAACCTTTTTCACGTCAAGGTATCTCTCTGTAAAGTAATGCAGGTTTGGAGGGATGCTTGAGAGAGATTCGTATGAGTACCTGGATCCAAGATTACTCAGAAACATGACTGCATTTCTCAAAATCTAACAGCAACTTGAAGCGGAACAAACATAACCATTGGAAGCTCAGTAGGAACGACCAAGAGAGCAAGAAAAAAAAATATGAATTTCATTTTCTCAATTGATACCCCCTGTATCAAGTGTGATTTTGGAACCAACGTAGCTTTCAGAAACTTAATAACAGAACAACCAAGTGGGCAACCCAAATCTGTCTTCTTCTTTTTTTGACTTGATATCCCTTGCATCAACTATGATATCATTAAATGTTATACCTCCATGATGCTGTGACCTCTGTCGCCAGTACCCTCTCCTGTGTTTCAGGAAGGGCAGTGTACTCGTCCCTAATAAACCCCTCAAAACCTGACTGTTCATCACATAAAATCCAAAGCAAGCAATCATTAAAAAAAAAAGAGAGGCTATATGCCCCAACTATATTACATCTGCAATTAGGATTGGAGTTTTGCACAATAATATTCTCTCTGATGCTCATCAAGGAATCTCTTTCTCATGCCAAGGAGACACCAGGCATGTCGTGAAGAATTTGGGAGACAGGAACCAATGATTTGCCCAACCCTTACTTCAAGGTGCTAATCCCCATGTCAGTTTAGAACATGTCAGAACAAGTTCCAACAGAGTTCTGTTTCGAGTGAAATATTCACGATTCATTTAGCACACTTTACATCTTGGTCTTCTTGTAAAGGCTCCAACTCATTTGCATTTGATCACTCGTATTGGGTGTCAACATCATCTTATGAAGAACAAGCATATTGGAGAAGTGTGGGCAACTTGTCCATAAAATCCCTTCGAGTCAAACTGAAGTGGTCTCTCTTTGGCTCCCTGTGAACTTTTATTTTTTGTCCTGCCAACCGTTAACACCTTTCCTCTTTTTTTCTTGGGTAAACTCACATTAGTATTTTGACTGTTGGCACTTAGTAGCTAATAAAATTCTTTTGCAACTTGCTGTATGAGTATAATGTGAAGTAGCAAGAATAAATGTATTGCAAAGACGCTATCCCACTTTTGAAAATATGAACCCAATGTATCTCCATCAAAATCTACACATAAGTACCAGGCAATGGACAGAGTGAAATCAGATCCGACGTAGAATATTTAGTGTTCATAAAAGCATAAAGCCATAAACATTTACTTACCCGACAAAAAAAGAGAGAAACATTGACAATTATACTAAGCTCTCTTGCCACATCAAGCAAAAAAGATATTGGAAGTACATAAGAGAAATGATTTTGGATATTTGAATCGAAAGAGAAATGAGCTTACTTTAGTTGTCTTCAGCAAAGCCAACCCCTCAATACCAGAAGTCACCTGTAACGTACCAGACTTCTTTACTATTACCTCCGTGGTATGCTTCTCAGATCCAAGTTTAAAACCTACAACAGAGAATATAGAAATAGAGTTTAAAGTCATCAAAGTATGAGTACCAAAAACTGAAGGCAGTTTCTTAGCTCTTCAGGCCAATGAAAATGAATTTTTAACAGAAAACTTAAGAAGTTCTAGTCAATTTGGTTGAGCAATTCCAGTCGCAGAGCCTGGGTAAAGGATGGGGAAAGGGCGACTATACTGATGCTACATATCTTGTCCTTTTTGTTCAAAGTAATGCAGCAAAAAATTAATGACCTATAAATTGCTTCACAATCTTCAAGACAGAAGTAGGAATGAATCTTACCAAATGATTGAGCATTACCAAGTATTAGTTTCTGTGCTAGATATATTTTTTTCTACTTTCTATGGTTTTTTCATTCCCTGTTAAGAGTTTTGGACTTTCTTCTTTTTACTTATCAGTGTCTTTGTTTTGTGGTCATTATTTACCTGTTTTTCTGTACCTAATATATTTGATGATTTGCGGGTGTTTTTGCTTTAGGGTTCCTGTGTTTTCTTCTAGAAATGTAGTTTAGGTTTAACTTTCTAGGAGAATTTTAGTCAAGCCGATCTCTTACTATTCATGCCAAAATGTTATCTGGGTTCATCACAATCAAGAGGTCGGTAGATATGTTTCCTTTGGTTACAGATTTAAATTTTACACTCTCTTCTCAATATGATTGAAACAACTAACCGTGTTCATGCTGTTGACCATCTATATATATACGCTCCCATGGCTTTTCCACTATCTTTATTATCGCACTGGTAACCTACACAGATGAAGAACATGAATTGGAATTTTTCCAACTAATGCCATACTTTAATAACATGATATACAAAACATATAAACTAACTCATAATAATGGAGTTACTGATTGACGAATTGTGTACGAATTATGTATATCTTTTGAAAGGAACTAACATATAAACTACCTCACAAGAAGAAATTTGAAAGGACATTAATGGAACTAACGAATCTACATAGGGGTAAAATGATGTGAAATGCTTAGCAAGCAGAATTGACGAAAAAAAAAATCAGATAGAAATATGATCGCATATCGTCAACAGAAATATAAAATACAAATCAAATTTACACGGAAATTACCGGGTGGTAAAATGATGTGAAGTGCTTAGCAAGTAGAATTGCGAAGTCCTCCATTGAAAGTTGTTCTGAGCATTCCTTTGCTTTCACATATACCTGAATAGCAACTCAGTTAAATTGTAAGCAAGTGGGGACGAAACAAAAAAGCAGACTTTCTCCATTAGATTTCTAGGCAACCAAAATAAAAAGATCAAACACTCAGACTCAGAGGCGTGATGGGAAAAGAAAAAAAAATTACTGTGTTCTTCATGGTATCGGTGGCGACGATGTTGGAATTGTCATCGCGGACATAGGCGGCGACACAATCGGAGAGGAGGCTGATGCTGACGCTCCACTCGACGAAGAAATGGCGGCCGTCTTTGTTCCTCCATACCCTACCGACCCTCACCCGATCCTTCCCGTGTCTCTGCTCGAAGTTGAAACCATCCAAGTTTCTCGCCATGCTTGACTTCGGATTCACCGAGACAAAATCCCTCAAAGAATGTATAAAGTGTTTTCACTGAGCTGAGAAGACTCGGCCCCAACACCTGTGTGCGTGAGATTTTAAAGGACGAGGACAGCATTAGCTGTCAGTGTTGAGTGTCTGACGAGGATAATCCTTTTCGAGAAATGCTAAAAATTCCCCCTTTTTTTCCTATCAATATCTGACAAAGAAGTAGTTAGCAGTGGCGTCCCACTCTCTTCCAAACGCGCGTGCCTCCAATGAGAACGGGAAATTTCGGTCAAAAGAACATTCCCATTAGTGTTTTTAATGTTCACTTTTTTTCCAAGTGTTTTTAATGTTCACATTCAGAAAAGTTGTGCGCCTGCAATTTAACCGGAACCAATTAAATAAATTGAAATAAAATTTTGAAGGTTTGAAATTTAAATTTTTTATATAAAAACTGTCAAAAAAACGTTAAAAAAACCCGAGAAAAATATAATTTTTAACAAACTTTGGGCCCTCTTGTTCCCTAATGTCGGCCCATGGATTCTTTTAACTTCGTGTCAGCAAAAAAAAAACTCCTTACGTTTGTTGGAAGGAATTCAAATCACATTCGTTTACTTCTTGAAGTACAAGACAGTATCAAGTATTTAAATTTTATTTTTGTATAAGGTTATTGATATTTTTATTCAAAATTATTATTTTTGTCACTTTATATTTATTAACTATTAATTTCAAACATTTTGTATTATCTGTTAAAATGTTCAGTCAATTTTGATATAAATCAATTTTTTGAACTTTAAAATTGTAATTTTTATTTGTCCGTTATGTGTATTAATAGATTCTTTTATAGAAAACTTCATTTTAACCTCTGAACGTTTGAGTTAGACTTGTAAGTTCGGTCCGGCTTTCAAAAGAGATCTGCCTCTTCTAGGAACCAGAGCTGGAGGTCATTTTGGGACACTAACGGAAGCGGACTTTTCCGTCGGTTCGGCAAAAAATCTGGCTCCGGTGTTTTTTTATTTATTCTCCACAATTTAAAATCCGATTCCGGTGTTTTTTTATCCCCCAATTTTAATTTTTTATTCCCCCGCAAACTTTGAGTCAATGTCATTTTGAGGATCCGAAATATTAAATTCATCAACTTTCAAACTATCAAACTTTATCGGTATGCACACTCAAATAAAATTCGATCTACAGGTCCTAGTTATAATACATTTTTACAATCAAATCATATTTGAAGGTACACATTGATGAATCTTGACAATTTAAGAACCCAATGTTAGGAATGAAGTAAGGATTGAACCTCAGGGGGCCAATTACATAAAAATACATTTTGGGAGAGCTAAAATACAAAAAAAATATAAGAATCTTTTTTAAAAAAGAAAAATTACAAAAGGAAAATTAATTTTAATGATTTTTGGGGGGCTTGTGAGGGCCATGCTCGCCCCCTTCCCTCCCTCTCCCTCTATCCTTACTCAATGTGACGAACTTGGTGTTTCTAACCTCTAAAGTGACATTAACACCATAGTTCGGCCGAACTGTAAAGTGATTTTTTCTTTTCTTTTATGTATCCGAACAACGACATATTGCAATAGTTATAGTTAAACAAGATGAAAAGCAAAAGGTTGAAGAATGAACCTTCTCTATCGTGTGTTTGGATACTAATCAGAAACTGCGTTTGGAGACGGGGATCACATGCAATTAATATAACGACATGCAGTAACCAAACGAGAAGTGTTGTGCTAATTTGAGAAAGAAAGAAAAAAAAGTGAAGTGTTGTGCATGCATGCCTCCAGTTCTTTCTTTGGCGATGTTATATTAATTTCAATGTTGTACTTAATTTTCTCTGCATGCATGCAGCGTGGCAAAGCGAGCGTGATATATCAATCTTCTAGAAGTAGTGCCATGGGCCATCACTTCCTCGAGTTCTACGTCACCCCAATTGGCTATGGAACGTGACATAAAATATGGAACTTTAACTAGCTGTCCCCTTGGATTATAAAGCTGTGGTCGCCTTATAAAATGGTTTTTGATAGGTAGATATATACCTTTGAATTCAACAATAGGTTCCTTCGTGGACTAGCTATATATATATATATATATTCAAAGTTTGGATAAGAATTCTGATCTGTAACTCTTTGACTTTTTATATTATAAAGTTTGGAAAAAAATCCTTTATATTTACCTACTTATGAGGAGAAATTATAAGAAAAATAAGCACAAGGCCCATAGCGCCACCTACGTGACAAGCGGGAAGCCCGCCTCTACAACAAGCAAAGTGTGTTCAAAGCCCACGCCAACCAACAGGCTCCAAACACAAATTTGAAGATCCGAATACACAAACAACACCGGGCCCATAGGCCTAACACAAAACCAGCAGACCACATATGGTGACGATGTACCAATTTGCCAGAGGAGAGAGGTGGCGGCAAATGGCTCCTCGCCCGAATCCACGCAAGAAGTGAAATTTGTCAAAATTAAAAAATCGGATGTAAAGTGTCAAGATTCCACCCAAACGAAGTGGGTGTAAAATATACTTAACTCTTTAATTTTATAAAAAAAAATTGTATATGTAAGATTTTCATAAAAATATTTTAAGATGTAACCTTATTTTAACATAGGCAATTTTGATCGCATTCTCGTGTTGTACCACATAAATCTTGTGTCAATATTCTCGCTCATTCTCTTTTATTTTCGTTTATTTTTCATCGCTAATATGAAAGGTAACAATAGTACTAGCTGTTGTCATGTGAAATAATATTGATCTAGGAGCTGATCATCATTTTTAATTCTTTTTTCTTATTACTAAACTATATATTAATTATGAGCACGGGAAACACTCCGTATTAACTTTTGCATCATTTTTCTTATTGCTAAACTATATATTTATGAGCACGCAAAACATCCCTATAGGCTATATATATATATATATATTTTATGTGCACGCGAACATCCTGTATTGACTTTTGCATACAGATGCAAAAAACTTGATATAAGAAGTCGGAGTTCATATCAAATTAGAAACAGGGACGGAGCTAAGGAGCTAAACTAGGGGTGCGTTTGCACCAAAAATATCACAATATTTTTCACCAACTTACAATAAAATATTACAATATAATCTCTCTCTCCTATAAAAAAATATAAAAAGTTAACTCTCTTTTTACTTTTTCACTAAACCCAATACCAAAATTTTTTCAACACAAACACAAACTAGATCTCGGTTACTTATTTGTCAAGAAACAATAGCAAGGTAAACCATGGTGTAATTAAGCCTTTGCGTGTATACGAAGCTCAACCCCAAGAGTCGAACTCCGATCGAGCAAATGAAAAAAAAAAAAAAAAACTTGAGAGCCCATTAATCGGGGTGTTTGTTTCCCCAAAATTTTGGGGTTCGAAATTTCCAATAATACAAACACACTCCAAAATTTTTAACTTTTACACACATACTCTCTACTTTTCACAAACCCCAATAAATCTCAATAAAGTAAAGATTCCCAAAATTTCGGGAATATTCCCCTAAATTTCCATAAACAAACGCGGTGTAAATATGTGATTTTCTTGTATGTCAAATAGGTACACAGAGGTACAACGCAGAAAAAAAAAGGTACATAGAGGTACAGACCCTTCGACAATGGCGGAAGCAACGAAGAGGTACGTTCTTTTGGTCTTTCATTGGTGTCTTCACATTCTGCATGCATTGCCCTATTACGCAAATGTACTGTGGACACTGGACACACTCATCTTCCTCCTTAATCCCATCTGTTCAGGTACGCAGTTGTTACAGGATCAAATAAGGGTCTAGGATTGGAGACAGTCAGGCAGTTAGCGCTCAAAGGGGTGAAGGTGGTGCTAACCGCAAGAGATGGGAAGAAGGGCCTAGAAGCTGTTCGAGCTCTTCAAGAGACTGGTCTCTCGGACCTTGTCGTTTTTCATCAGCTTGATGTAGCCGACCCTGCCAGCGTCGCTTCTCTGGCAGATTTCATCAAAACCCACTTTGGGAAACTTGATATCTTGGTATGACCCCACATCTCTGTTCTGCTGTGCTCTTTCTGAAGATGCTTTTGAATCCTTTTCAAATTCCTTAAATTTTCCCTGCAGTTTCAAGGATGAATGCAACGCCTTTCCTCTTGAACTCAATCGTTCGCATATTGGATTAGATATATTTACTCTCTCTAGACTTTAATTCCTCAGAATTATGTGTAATCTTCCCAACTCTAACGTACACATAATCATGTCACAACACCCAAGACCTTATTTTGAGCAAGAGTAACTTGAAAACGCAGTTCGTAAACGATGGAAATTCTAATGAAAATGTATTGACAAGTGTAAGGATCACTTCTGATTTTGGAAATAGATCTTTAACTTGTTTTGAAAACATGGAAATCTTTTCGTATGAATCTGAAAGATCTGATCTTTTTTTGCATTTAGTATCTGTAATTCCTTGATACAAGTTGAATGATTGATGAAAATGGAGGACCTCCGTGCAGGTGAACAATGCAGGGATTATGGGAGCCACAGTGGACTTCGATGCTGTATCGACTTTACTCGGTCCCAATGCTCAGGTAAGGCTCCTGTATATATATATGAGTTCAAAACTAGAAGGCCCTCTGAGGAAGAGTTAACTTCTAATGGCTAAAGGTTTTTAATGCAATTTTCTGGGTTCTTTTCGGGTGAAGGAAGGACAACCAATCAATTGGAGTGAAATGATATCCCAAACTTTTGAGTTAGGGGAAGAATGCGTAGAAACAAATTACTATGGTGCTAAAAGAACGGCGGCGGTGCTTATCCCCCTCCTCCAGTTATCTGACTCGCCAAGAATTGTTAACCTTTCCTCCACTGCGGGGAAATTACATGTATGGAATTAGCAACTTTTCAAGAAAATTGATAGACTTCCATGTTAATATTCACCACTTATTTAAAAAGAGACGGTAAGTTTAGAAAAATCGGTTTTTTTCCGGTGAAAATGAGATAATGTCATAATTTACTAAAATTGTCAAGAAGTAACAACTAGGGCATGTTCGTTTTCAGAATATTCGTAGGATGTTGAATGTTTTGAGAATTTTTAGGTGATGTTTAAATTGTATTGTAATGCGTGTAGAAGTTGATAAAAATGATTGTTGTTTATAAAAAAAAGTAATAAAGTCTTGTATTGGAATACATGTATTTTGTGATGTTTGGATGATAAAAAAAATAGAATCAAATCTTAAAAAAATTTAAGAATCAGAACATACCCTTAGTCAACTTGACATAATTTTCTCTATAGCCGACTTAGGGTGCGTTTGTGCACCAAAATTTTACCCACTCTAAAATTTTAACACAATTAAATATTACAATATAATCTCTCTCTCCCCATCAAATCATTATTATTTATTACAAAAAATATAAAAAATTACCTCTCTCTTCACTTTTTCACTAAACTCAATATCTAAAATTTTAACAACACTAAAATTTTACAACACAAACACAACCTTAGTCTCCTGTAAATAGGGAGAAGGTAAAAGAAAAGTGAAAGAAGTGTGTTAGTGTTAGTGTGAGTGACGTGAGACTAGAAAAGTGTAAAGAAAAGGTGAAGTGTGTTTGTGAAGTTATTCCGTCTTACTTGTAAAATTTTGCTTCTTTCCAATAAAAAGCTTTTTTTCAAAGCTTACTAGCCGACTTAGGCTGCGTTTGCGATTAAACTGCATTTGAGCTGAAATTTCTCAAGAAAGGTAAAATATTTCCACGCAAACGCAGCGTTAGTCTCATATTAATAGGAAAATAGTAACTGGAGTGTAGGTGTAACTTGAGTGTAGGTGTGCAGAAAGTGAATTGATAAGGTGTGCGAGTCGTGTAGTAATAAGAATGCTGGTGAATAGAGTAAAAGAAATGAGTGTGTGTGATTGTGAGTGACGTGAGGCTAGAAAATTGTAGTGAAAAAGGTGAAGCCTGTTTGTGAAGTTATTTCGTTTTACTTGTAAAGTTTTGCCTCACGTCAATAAATAGTTTTCTAAGTCGGCAAATAAGCTTTGAAAGCCGACATATGTGTAAGCTAAAATTTTAGAAATATTTTGATTGCTTGAAGTTTGTAAAAAGTTTGAAATGAATGTTTAAAAGTTATAAATTTTGAAATATGTTTTATTTTAAATGTTAGAAATTTTGAAGTATGTTTCATTCAACCTTCCATACTCGTCGACTACGCTTCAAAGTGATAAGCTCATATGGTCTACGAGCGGATGATCAAGTGATATGCAGTTAACTGGCTACATATACCATTGAAGTGTTTTGACCCTAGAATGCCATGCTTGTACCCATTATGCAGAACGTAAAGAATGATTGGGCTAAAGGAGTGTTAGCCGATGACAAGAGCCTTACAGAGGAGAGAGTGGATGAAGTCTTGCGTGAGTTTCTAAAAGATTTCAAGGAGGGTTCTCTGGAATCAAAAGGCTGGGAAACTAATTCATCTGCTTATGTAGTCTCTAAAGCAGCTCTGAATGCCTACACAAGGATTCTAGCCAAGAGGTACCCGAATTTCTGCATCAATTCTGTCTGCCCTGGCTTCATTAAAACCGATATAAACCACAATACCGGCATCGTATCCGTTGAGGAAGGTGCTGCATACATTGTGAGGTTGGCGCTGCTTCCCAATGGTGGTCCTTCTGGCCTCTTCTTTCAACAGCAAGAAGCTGTGTCACCTTTCTGATTGAAGACAATCTGCTTATAATAAAGATGGGAACAAAATAAAACCATGCACGTAGCTTGCTTGCAACTTGATTTTCTGTGCACTTCCCTTTATATGCTATTTTGTGCTCATTTTATATGTGTGGCGTGATAATATTGAAATTGATGTGTACTGTGACAAATATTGTTTTCCTAATGCAAATACTTGTAATAATGCTGCTATTTCTTTTTATTGCTACTGGTTATATATGCAACAACTTTGGCAAAAGTATTGAATTTTCAACGTACAGAAAAAACCCTTTCTTCCTTCTTAAAATTTTCTAAGCTTTTCAACTTTGGCATTCTTTTGGGATATTTTTTTTATTTTTTGGAAATTAGGGAAATCTGCTCACTTAGGCTGTTGTTCACGGAGCCCGAATCTGGCGCTACTGATAAATGCACTAATCGGGAAGGGAGCACAATTGTAAATTCCGGTCACTTGAAATGGTCGACGACCTAAGTATCATTTAAACCAATGACTAGTTCGATCGCAAATGGTAGGATTTCACACCCACCCAACCCACTGAATACAGGAGTACTTGAAACATGGTATGCCAACCTGCGTTAAGCTGTATATTTTTTTTTTTCTCAGCGTTAAGCTGTATATTGGTTGTGTGAACTTTCTTTTGGGATTTTCATAATGTTGTTCTACTTGGACTTAGGAGAATAAAATATATCTTGCTTTTATCATATTTAAACGTATATCGTATATAGAATTTTCCCGAGAGCCTCCTCTAGATCAAGCGTCTCTCTTGCCGGACCTCCAGTGCAGTACCTTTTCTGCTCCTTTGGGACTAGGGGAGGAGTCTCGTGGCTCCTGATCTCCTTAGTCCCCTCTCCATCGTTCTCAACCTTTCGCGCCATATTGGCTAAAACTTATGGAAGGCAAGAAACATTAAACAACATGAAAGAAGGCCGACACCATATTCGATATCTTTTAATTAATTTCCACCGTTCCGGCAAGAAGTTAATTTCTGAATCACATATATATAATAATATTCTGATCAGCTTGTTCCATGAAGGATCTGCAAATTAAGTCCGTAACTTAACCAAAAAGAACTTTATCTAAAATAAACTATGGAAGTCAGAGAAACATTAAACAATATACCAAACAAAGCACAGGCCATAATGGTAACTGTGCTAAGAAGAAAGAGCTTGTGGGTGCATGTTGAGCGCATGAAGCTCACAAACACTACTCTCGTCAGGCTGGTAGTCATGAGCACAAGGTGGTCAGAGAAAGCTGATGATCAGGCTAAAGGGAGATTAATTAGCTAGGGATTCGGAGTAATATGTGAAACTACGTCCATTGTGGCCTGTTGCTGGCCTCTTGGAGTGGATAACCTGGGAACTTTTTAATAGTTAAGCAACTAGCTATCTACCTGCTTCGACCAGAACATTAATTAATCTATATCAAATAGAAATTTATATCAAGCTCGTACTTGAAGATTAATTATTAATTTATATTCTTCATCCTGATTGCTAGCTATAATCTTGCTGACTTCGAGTTTTCATGAGTTGCACGAGATCTTCTTATCAGACAGTCAAGGTTTTCTATATTAAGAAAAGATTAAGACTGTTTAATTTCTTAAACATTTTATTATGATATTATTGTTATACGATATCAAATATATGTTGGGAAAAGCGTCACGAAAATTCAAAGAAAGGAACACCATATTTACGTGGTTCGACCCCAATTCGGCCTACGTCCACCCCAGAGCAATTTTATTAAGAAAGCTTAAGAAAATCACTCTACCCGCCCCAATACAATAGTCACACCACCCTCTTTCTCTTCCTCTCTCTCTGCCCAATGCTCACGCCCTCACGTGCTCACGTGTCTTTTCTCCTATAACATAAGCCTCTTATTTATAGGGAAAATACAAAGAGAAAACCCTAAGAGAATCCTAGATAAACTATAAGTATGGAGGAAGTAGACTTTCACTATAAGTTTACTTCTATTCTAAGTCTATCTCTTATGGGTGTGGACCCCAACAAATCCGGTGTTAGGTGGTCTTGGGCCTTCTCAACCCCAAAAGCTAGCTCAAGAGGTGAGGCTTTCCTTCACACTTATAAACTGATCACCAACTCCTTTCACAACCGATGTGGGACAACCCCAACAATCTCCCCCTTCACACATCGGGCGCTGGGTTGGATGCAGACAACCCGTTTCTCCCATGGACTGTTGGGTCCGAGAATTGTTGGTAAACCTGAGCTTTGATACCAGTATTAGGTGGTCTTGGGCCTTCTCAACCCCAAAAGCTAGCTCAAGATGTGAGGCTTTCCTTCACACTTATAAACTGATCACCAACTCCTTCCACAACCGATGTGGGACAACCCCAACAATGTAGAGATATGATATTATGGTTATACGATTTCAAAGGTAGAGATTCAAATTTAAATGTCGGAATATCTTTATATTGTCCCTATAAATAGAGATCTTCAATTTGTATTGTCTCTACATGAACCACTTAAATCTATTGTCACTTGTTACTATTTCTCTCCTCCTATCTTTAAAAGTTGACAATTTTGTCACTCTTGTTTGAATATCTCAAGAGAGAGAGAAAAATAGATTTGAGATCTTAAAGATTTGATATCATAATATCAAGCAATATAAGCATTTAGGGATTCTTCATGGAACACCCTCGCATTATTGTCTATGCAGTTCAAAATCTTATTGCTGGAACTACGGGAATTATATATGAGAGCACTGCTGGCGTACGCGTTTTCCTTAGTTTCTTAATATTGTTTAACGCTTTCCAGCTTTCCAAAGTTTTTGAAATTCCTTCTTAATTAGGTATCGCTCTAAGTAGGAAGTAGATATATATGCTCTTTCATATTACTCATGGTCTGCATGCTAACATCTTAGAACATGTTTGTTTGTCCAAAATTTTAAGGCCCAAATTTTTTCACAAAACAAATATATTTCAAAATTTCTAACTTTTACACGTACACTTCAAACTTTTCACAAACCCTAATAAATTTCAACATTCAAAATATTTTCAAAATTTTAAAAATATTCTCTAAAATTTCAGTGAACAAACATACCCTTAATCATGAGTTCTGGCCATAGAGGTTCCTGGTTTCATTTAAGGAGCAAGAAATTAATGTGGGATCAGAGGCCGTAAGTTTTCTTACTTTTGGGGCGGGGAGGAGAGAATGCCTGAAAGAAAACTGTTTTTTCTGCACAGGATGGCTCTTCCACTTATATATCTAGCCTTACTGTTGTTAACTTCCAACCCATTTGCTTCTACCCTATTATGAGACGTATTCGTAAAGAAGTAGTATATATACAGCTTCTTTATTAGCTTAGAAAAAAACACTACTTCTTTACTCGCCACATCTCACTATAGACGCTTTGTTTTGATTCGTTCTTTAGAGCTGTCGATCGTGGGAGTCAAGTTTCTTACACCAAAATTATGGATATATAGTACATCTAAATACTATTTTCGGGAAATTAATATCATAATACTCTCTATATTAATATCAATTTTTGGTCACTAGTGACTACTTGTAAAAAGGGTTAAAACTTAGTGACCAAAAATTGAATTTTCCTTTATTTTTTAAACTCTATAAGTTTTTAAAATAATTAATTCTCGCCCTCCATGTATTTAATATGGCTGATAGAAAGTGACTTGGATTGATCGAAATACTCTTAAAGAAAATAGGAAAAATGAATATAAATATAAAAAATAGAATTTCTATCTTTTACTTAAAAAATATTATTTTTTATTTTATTTTTATTTTTCAGTGGTTATAATAATTTTGTCTTAGATGGAATTTCATCATTTTTCATGTTTGTTTACTGCCAAATTTACCATAGAGCGAAGATTGATGTGTTTTAAAACTTATAGTAGAGCTTAATTAGAAAATTTAGAAGTTATGATGTCCAATTTAATTTTTCGAGCATACTATGATGTTTCTCCAACTATTTTTCTTCTTTTAAAATGCTATGATTTATTTTTTTTCTTAGGAAATTTTCACTTTTGGCCTTCAAACTATGCTCAAATCTCATTTATAAGTCTAAAACTACGAATTTCATCCCATTTAGCTTCAAAACTATAAAAATGCGTTAATGTTATTATGTCATAAGATTCAAGCGTTAATATGTTTATATGTAGTCTATTTTGAATACATTTTAACCATAGGTAAGATCAATGTGCCAAATAACCTATTTTCTATACATTCTAATTATAAGATCTTATCAAAAGATGAACAAGAATATTTTAATAGTTTACAATTTTACGGTAATTGTGTTCTGTAACCCTTTTGTTTTTTTGGCTGAGTAAGAAAAGATGTAACTTGTGCAGGAGGGTTTGGAACTTTGGATAGACTAAACACAACCTATGACTGCTTCCTTTGACTGTTTGGTAACAGAGTCATCTATAGAATACAGGTGGAGCTGAGAAGCAATCCCCAGGTCACGTTGACTCTCAATCCGTGACGGTCCAATAGCAATTCTTGCCCAAAAGCTCGAAAGTCCAGGCTGTCACCACTCGCAGGCATCGCTACCAATCAAATTCGATACGACCTTCAATGTTAGTTAGCTCAACCCGAACCTACACAATCCCCACCATCTGCCGAAGAACAAAACTAAAATAAATAAATAAATAATCAAATCCTTTCCTTGTCGGAAACTCCTCTTCTGCCTTGAGAGAGACCGAGCGAACAAAATAGACGAAACTTCTCGCAATCGACTGAAGGTCCCCGAATTTTCTCTTCTGCGTTCGAGTGCGAAGTCTTTGTTCTTCAGTTGCGGTTAAGCTGAATCAAAATCCACCAAGCCTTCGATTTTTCCGAAGAGGAAGAAGATGAAAAAGATCTTCGGCGTGAAGAAAGAAAAAGAGCCCCCTCCGTCCGTCCAAGACGCGTCCGAAAGGGTTCTCTCTCTCTCTCTCTTACTAGTTTTATCAATGCTAATTTTTGCTGTTATGGTTAATTGTACCTTCTTTGCGTTTCCGTTAGATTAATCATTGATTTTTTTCGCATTTGGTCCTAAATTATGGTCAGAAATTAGGCGAAAGTTAATTCTGATTTGTAATGGTTTTTATTAGGTTTTGTTAAGTTCAGTTTTTATGTTGGGACTTTAATTTTGGAGGAATGATGCCATTTGAATATTCGTTTCATTTGCTTTGCAACCAGCCATCATGTTGTCGTTTTATTTTTGTAAGTGCTGGATCAGAGTTCAGCACTCAATATTACCCTAGTTTGCTAATACGAGCTAATACATTGTTCCGAAGAGGACAGTTTTCTATGTGGACAAATTTATGTGGATGGTGTGTTAAGAAAATCAGGTTTGGTGATTGGCTATTGCTCATGATCATGTCTAAGCTGTGTTTTAGTGTAGTTTATAGTCAAGAGTGTTATATTGTCTTTGATGAATCTGTTTTCTTCTGGCCCGAGGATGTTCAAATTGTGTATACACGCTTATTGTTGCCTAATAGTAATTAGGATTTGACTAGCAAGGTTAAATAGTGTGAATAAGATAGATGGCTAAGTCTGAAGTGAGGTTGATATGCTATATAAATTGGATGAAGATGGAGTCTTAGATGGAATATTTGTGAAAGCATTTGTAGTCCTTAGTTTCTTAATGAAGCACTTTGCTACGTGGAAGCATGTTGGTCCAATTCCAAATGACAAGCATGAAGCTATAATGTCTCTAGTCATGGAATTATCAAGTGAGATGGTCATTATGAAGCTCCCATCTCCTCAATTAAGTGCATATTTGAGCTGTTAATAAAGAAACCAAGTAGAGCGGATATTCTTTTCATCACTTCTGATGGATGCTCCGTGGTCAGAGAGATCTATTATCTGACTGTTTTTTATGACATCGACACTGTTGTGTTTTATACTCATGTGATTTCTTTTGCTGCTTTGAACTTCTTCCCCTGATTTTGAGCCACCTCCCAATAATTTAAGTTCATTGAAAAGTGATGCTGCCCTCACAATGCTTTCTCCCCAACATACTGATTTGAATAACATATAGTAGTTTTGGTAAGAGAGAGATTTTCTGTGTGTAGGACAGGATAAACTAGTTGTTGAATATCCAGCAATTGAACTGACTTACAGACATTGGGCTCTGAAGCACTAGATGAAGTGATTTCCTTTTCCCGCTATTTGTCTTTTTTTTTATAGAAATCTTGTTTATATAATACTCCGGTGTTACAATAGTTTATACTCAAAACGTTTTGATTGTAATTCATTTTGGGATAAATACTCTTTTTTCTAATCAACTATAAGGAGTTTGACACATTGTACCCTAAACTATTAGCTTTGACACATTGCACTCTTCAATTACCAATGTTAGACACTTTGCATTATTTGTCAAATTGTACAGAAATTGACTTTTTTATACTTGAAATGACGATAATACTTCCGATGGCTTAGATCGATTTCCAACAATACTCTCAAAATATGCCAAGTGTGTCAGGGGCATAATCTTCATTTCGGTCTAATTTGACGGAGGGTGCAAAATGTATAAGATTAGTAGTTGGAGGATGCAATGTGTCAAAGAGTGTATTTTAGGGTGCAATGTGTCAAACTTCTTATAGTTGAAGGGTGAAAAATGTTTTTATCCAATTCATTTTTTGCATAGTTTTAAGGCATAATTGCACCCAAAGTTCCTGTGGTATTGAAAAGTTGAAAATAAGCCCCCGAGGTAAGAAAAATGAAAAATAGCTCCCTGGGGCCGATATTCAATTAAAAATAGGCCCCTCCATACACTCTCATATCAGATGTTAACGGTGACTTATTTGTAACTTGAATGTACGGAGGGGCGTGTTTTTAACGAAATATCAACCTCAGGGAGCAATTTGTCGATTTCTTACCTTGGGAGCTTATTTGCAACTTTTTAATACCACATTGACTTCTGATGCAATTACGCCTAGTTTTAAACACCTGTTTGGCTGCTGGCAGGTTTATATATGTTTAACTTTATTGATTTAAGGTAATGTATACCTGAAATTTCTTGCCTTGGTATCTGTTTTTAGATTTTTTTTTTTGGGTAGGTAGATATAAAATCTTGCCATTGTATCTCTATAGGGTATTCACTTGGACTGATGCCTGATTTATTTTCTTTCCCAGATCAATAAAAGAGGCGAAACAGTGGATGAGAAGATCAAAAGGCTTGATGTTGAACTTAGTAGATACAAAGAACAAATTAAGAAAACAAGACCTGGTCCTGCTCAAGAAGCTGTTAAAGCTCGAGCCATGAGGGTTCTCAAGCAAAAGCGAATGTAGGTGCCTCTTCTCTTGTCACTACCTATTTATTGCAGT
The DNA here is from genome assembly GCA_963930655.1 of Myrica gale. Lineage (NCBI taxonomy): Eukaryota > Viridiplantae > Streptophyta > Magnoliopsida > Fagales > Myricaceae > Myrica > Myrica gale. Next base: position 4,776,852 of record OZ005607.1, read on the forward strand.
TTTATTTGCAGATAGCATTGTGTATTTGCCATTATGTATATTCAACGGTTCCTCTTGAAAGAATTATTCCTGGAGCAGGGAGGCTTTTATCTGTATTCAGAGCTTAGGTTTCAGTATATCTTGAAAAGCTTCGGCTTTGATGGGAATCCTTCCTCCATGTTCAGATCTGTAAAGAGCTTGAACTCTGGAGAGTTTCTTTGAGTGGATTAAGCTAATGGTTGTGATGAAGACACTGGGAAGAAAGGTTAAACGTTTCAAGTTTTCATCGAGAAGAGGTACTAGGTAATTAGAGTTTAATTGATAAAACAGTTTTATAAACTACTTAAGTCAAAAGTTAGTGGGTACACATTGAAACATCATTATCAAATGAAGTCGTTACACATGAAATAAAGCTACTTATAAAAAAAAAAGATTATGTGCCTCAATTAGAAAAAAGGAAAACTTGGTTAACTTGATAATTTGACCTATTCAAGGGTCGTTTTGATTTCAATCATCAAGCAGATTACTGGGCATGACAAATTTCCATGTCCTCTATTTTGGGCAACCACATGATACCCTGTTATTGGATACAATTTGATATATAACTTTGGTGTCGCTGTTGTTCTGAAAATCATTGTGTTGTAGATGCCTCCATTTTGCTTATACAATTGACATCAGCCTATAACTCGTGAAACAAAACCAGAGATAGGCTTATTGGTACTTTTTAATGGAGTAATATATATTCTGTACATCTCCCAGTTTCCCAATGGTTGTGCATAAGATCTCAACAGCTTTTACTGTCGCAATGTTTCATTAAGATCAATGATCTGACTCTTAAGTTCTGCATTATAGGATGTTTTTTATGGGATGATATTTGCGGATGTCATGCAGGACAGCACTATTTATTTTAATAGCAATACCTTGGTGCCTTTTTTTCTGTTACTAGTGCCAGCGTGTTGCCCTCATCAATTCTAAATGTTTCACCCATTATACTATCAATGGTTCTCTAGAGATAGGTTTTTAGGACATTCATTGCAAAAAAAGTTATTCCTAAGGCTCTTGATTGATTTGTGAATGGTCAAATTGATAATAACATGACCAGAGTAAAGTCTTTGATATTTAAGTAACTTACTTTCTTGAGTATGGATGATATGAGGATACAATACGGTTTGGTTACTACCAGTGTAATATATGTTTCAATTAGGGGGCGTTTGTTTCCCAATTTTTCCAACCCCCAACATTTCCAAACAATCATAAAATAATACTTCTCATTAAATTATAAAATAATATTATACTATTCAATTAAATCTTCTCTCTCCTCACTTTTCTATAAAATACTATACTTTTTCACAAACCCCAATACCCAAAATTTTTAAAATCCCAATATTTCCACAAACAAACACCCCCTTAGTCTTGCTTTTATTTACCTGCATGGATTACACAATCCATTAAGCTTCTGGACAGGTATGAAGGACAGCGGGACATGCTGTACAATCAGACGTTCAATCTTGATCAAGTTTTGCCTTTGCCTCTGAGGGTATTAAAGATGCTCAACAAACTGTATGTTCTAAGGAGCTTTCATTTTTTTCTTATTAATGTCCATTATGGAAATATGATCTTAATGAGCCCTTTCAGTCTAGCCGTCTCTTGGACTGGCAGTCGTGATAAATTCGACCCCTTTCCCTGTTCCTGTCTACATATACGGGATATTTTAAGAAGTGAACATTCTAGGTTACAGGCGATTGATACAATAAGAAACATATTATGCAATTGAGTGGCTTCCTATGAATGTACTTACACCTGAGAACTTTTCACTGGCTGACTTGAGCTTAAAGATTTGTAAATAGTGCTATTAGAGATAATGCAACTGTATGTTGTGAGCATCATTTATTGACTTGTAATTTTGTTTGATTTGTTGCACATAGTAAAATCGCTGTTCTATAGATCTCATGGATTTCAACCATGTTATTGCCTATGGAATCATAAGATAGTCCTGCAAGTTGTTTCACAATTTATGTGGTCAGACACATGTAATTTATGTTATGCAGTCTGTTTTGAAATTTTCTGTTTAGAAAATGGTCTTAGATGAATAATCAATTTGGGCTAAGTGTCTGGTATCGATTAGCTCCTGTTGTTGAAGTAGACGATTCAATGTATGCTGCATCAAGTTTGGTCATACTAGGGTTGTGCTATTTTCACTATAAAAAATGTCTTTTTTCTTGGTAGCGCCCCAAGGGGCATGGTTCAAAGCAGTTCAGGTGGAGCTTATTCTTTATTGGAGCCTGCTGCCTACCTCATGAGAGGTAGGGGAAGAACCATTTGTCACTAGGGAGGGATTCTGCCCTATATATAGTTGATCTAAGCTCTAGAATCTGACACTCAATTCCTTTTCCATTCAAGTTATGAGACAGAATTGTTGTGATGCATGTATAGGAACCAGATAGATTATTACTATATTTTGTTAAAATTTCCTTTTTTTTCTTCTATCCAGATGTCAGCGTTGAAATCTGCAAACCAGGAGTTGAAAGGAATGATGAAAACTGTGAAGATCCAAGACATTGATGTGTGTATCACTTTTGTCTTTTTCCCCTACGTAGCATCTATTATGACCTATGTGAATTTTCTGGTGCTGAGTAGGTGGTTGTTGTGATCTTTAGAACTTGCAAGATGAGATGATGGACCTTATGGATGTGAGTACTGAAATTCAAGAGACCCTGGGTAGGAGCTATAGTGTGCCAGATGACATTGATGAGGAAGACCTTATGGGTGGTAAGCTTTTATATTATCGAAAGGCTCAAATATGGGGCATATTCATCAGTTTTGATTTCGGTGTATTATTGAATGTTCCTGATTTTAGTCTGTGATGGACTCTATTTGATGCTGGAATTACCGATTCGTGGGAATAGTGTTAAAAGCTTTCTTATTAGTGTATTCAAAACCAGCATGATAGGTATCATTTTCATTCATTATTAAGATGAAATAATCTTGTTAATCTAATCTGCTTATTCCTAAGCAACACATCTTACCGATAGTGCAATGTAAATTATATTAATTATAATTAAATAGATTCGTGCACTGCTTTCACAAACCATCTTTTCTATGCATTAATAAGTTCTCGTTTTTTGGTCCAGAGCTTGATGCTTTGGAAGCAGACATGGGAATGGAAACTGAATCTGATGGGGTGCCCTCTTACCTCCAACCTGATAATTTAACTGATTTAGATTCCGAGCTCAACTTGCCTTCAGCACCCACAGGGCACTCAGCTGTGCCAGCTGGCAGATCCCATGCCCAGGTAAAGTCCATTGAGAAAAATTGTTAGCATATCTTCTTTTTTGTCCATTGGTCAAAAGAAAGGAAATCTTGGATCTCATGAGAAAGTTCTGCTGATTATGGGTGGATATTTGGTTTGCGTGCCCAATGACCTTTTTTCGGTGGTTGCATTAGATATGCTAGCAAAGCTAGACTGCAATTATTTTTAGGCCCCCATTTTCTTCGATCCGCTTGGGCCACCTGTGCCTGGAATCTGGAACTGGCTTAGTTTGCTGTACTTGTTTTTATTTTACAAGCACACGTCTCTCTTTTCCTTTTACTGATGCCTGTGCAATCCTCTGGATTCTGACAGGCTGACGAACTGGGCTTACCTACTGTTCCGCGGGCATCCCTTCGCGATTAGGAATTATTATTGTCTACCCAAGACTCTCTTGTGCACGAATTTATGTTGTGTGGAAGCTGGATGGATCAAGCTCGTGTATACATTGTGCAAAATTGAACTTACGATTGATATAGTTTTCAATCGTTTCTGGTTACCTATTTTCCGTGGATTTGTTTTTCATCACAAAAAAACAACTCTATACGTAGCAAAATAAAACAAAAAGAAAAGGAAAAGAGGGGGGTAACAAGAAATAAACGGAGGAAACTTGGTGCACTCTGATGAAAGAACACTGCGCCTATATGTCGCTTGGAGTCATAAGATTTAGCGACTGGACAGGGCAACAGTACGGTGTTCCAGTGACTCAAAATTTTAGACCTGGATTAAAAAATTTATAAAATAATCTCTCTATTTATCAAATTATTATTTTTTATTATAATATTTATTCAAATTTTTTTATTTTCACTTTTTTATTAATTCTCATAAAATATGACTGCGTGATCTATAATTTTAACAATTAAAGTTTGCTTAAGAAGTTAATCAGCGCATGTGGAATCAGAGTGGTGGGAATGTATGCGTGTGCGTCAGCTTTTCTCTGTCTCTGCTCGACCACGCAAGGGTTAATTACTTTGTCAGGCAACCATGAAGCCAGAGGGACATCCTGATGCAACTGAACACGCTTGGTAGAGTTTAGGTAAACCAGAGTTCATGAAACCAGAATCGCATGCCAGATCTTTTCCCTCCTTAAGTCCGTTCAATGAGACACCATAAATGCGCTGACAACTTGTGGCGTTCATACACCTTTGGCCCACTCTATTCACTGTGAGCACGCCAAGTAGAGCATATCAAGGAACAGTGGCGGATCCAGGATCCTATTTTGAAGGGGTCCAAACACATAAGGTGAAATGACAAAAAAAAATTCCCAACGTAGTGTAAAAAATGTCTTATAGTTAAAATATCGAAAATTAAGGATTAAAAACATTAAAAAATTTAAAATACACGTACATAGGGCTGCACAACCCCGGTGTAGGTGCCGATCCCGGTGTAGGTGCCGGTTTTGGTCAAAATCGGCACCTACACCGAGTAGGCCGGTTTTTAAATAATTGTCACCTACACCTACACCGTTAAGGTCAAAAACCGGCCCTTAGTGGTGGCGGTTTCCGGTTATCCTACATTAATCTTCGTAATAATAAAATGCGACAAAAGGAAATTATTTTAGCTTCCAATTTGGAATGTGTGACCGTGGGAACTTTAAGAATTGCAAGCCTAATATTAAGCAAACATCAAGAAATAGCTCATTGTTGAGTACAATCTAATAGTTGCTTCAAAGTACCTGTCAATGGTTCTCCAAGACGGGCAAACGTTGTTGCCAACCTATGTGTTCTTCCCATACCACCACCAACCTGCAATTGAAAAGGTGAGAAACTATCAACTACAAGTTCCAGAAGTGAGAAACTACCAATGCAGAAGTCATTAGACCCATTTAAAATCAAGCAAAGTAGCAAACAAAAAGCATCCATAAATAAAGCCCTACATCATCGAGGTTCTGGCCATTTACAACCAAATATAAGATCAAAACAAATAGGATACACATAGGGTTGGGTTGATTACAAATCTAAATCTCCATACTGCATGCTCACTTAATCTGCATCTCCAACAAATTAGATTTCTTAAACGGACCACTTACATATGATTGGCAATCAACAACTACTCACTGGAAGTAACTTCTTTCTGAGGTCACCTTTTGCAAAGCAAAGCCTCCTACAACATCAATCCTAACAACATCCTTTGCTTCAGGGATTGCCTCATTGGCGAAACCATGAGTGGCTATATCAATGCTTTCTGAGTCAAATGGAAGAAAGCCACCGTTATTACAATTTGTCAATTATGCAGCTTTAACACATTAAAAACTTTTTCCGTTTAGTGACAATTGATTGCTGAAACTGTGATGAGCAACCTACAATAAAGTAACTTTCACCAAGTGCAAGGGAGGACAGAGGACATGTACCCTTTAAACAATTATGTATCATAGAAATGGAGTTTAGTGCAGAAGAATACCAATAATCAAGAAATTTCACAGGCTGACTATGATCTCATCTAAAAAACTCTGCTTTGTACCTGGAGCGGAAAAAGATTTTCTCCAGCCAATTTATCATAAAAAACCTGACAAAAAATAGCAAAAGTAGAAAGCATCAGGCATGGAACGAGGCATTTATAACCTGTCAAACATTAACCACATGCACTTCATACCAGCCCATCAATATCAATAACTTCATCCTTTATCACGCCCATCATTAGCCGCAACAGATCACCACCACCATTTTCTTGCGCCATTCCACTCTCCATTTGCTTTTGAGCAATTGTAGCCCTCAATTTTGTGCCAGATCATTTTTCCCAGCATCATTAATTGATGCATTGTCATTGGAATATGGTGTTGATGCAGATGTTGAAGCTTCAGCTGCCTGATCCTCCGGGTGTCCATCCAAGGGACGAAATAAATCATCCAATGACGCATCTCCTGGAGTGTCACTAAATCTACTTAGTTCATTCTCCCCTGAAGCGACTGATATCTTCACAGCCTTCAAAAGTGAACATCCGTGATTTTGAAAAGTGCAGACCACCAAAGAATTTAAACTCTAAATCCAAGATAGCAGGGCAGACAAACGGCAACATTAGATAGACCTTCACTCTCATTTTAACCAGCAAAATACATGGAAAAATAAATGCCTGCAATATAAAATGATCCAGGAAAAATCCAAAACTACAGATTCTTTGTTGGGTTGTCAAGGAACTTATATCTTTTTAATGTGAAGGGAATCTCTTCTAAACAATGAACATCTCTGTTTACCATTTACTAGGAAAGATGCAAGTGAAGTTGGTAGCTACTGGCCTACTGCACTGAAGATTTCGTCTTACTACATGATCTTCTTAGAGAGCTAGCTATCTATCAGAGCAGTCGAGAGCCATTAATAGAACAAAGGAAAAGACTGATTATGAACCCAAATTCAAATTCGAACTAGAAACCCCAAATTCAAATCCACAAAATAAGCATTATTAGAAACCCAAATTCAATTTCGAACTAGAAACCCCAAATTCATAGACCCAACAGTCCAACACTCCAACAGGAAAAAGAAAGCGGGGGTGGGGCGGTGGGCGATCGGAGCAGACTTGCGGTGAAGGGCACTGGGCAGGCTGCGGACCGAAGACAAACCTGTGAAATTGAAAGAGAGAGAGAGGCTGAAGTGAGATATGAAATTGAAAGAGAGAGAGAGAGAGAGAGAGAGAGGTTGAAGTGAATATGTGAAATTGAAAGAGAGGCTGAAGTGAGACTGTGAGAGAAATGTGAAGGATACCTGGCTGAGAGAGAGAGAGCCGGAGAGAGACGCTGCAAGAGCTCCAGAGCACGGCCAAGGGGATCGGGCTGGGAGAGAGACGCTTCAAGAAAGTCTAGTTTCTGTGTTTTTTTTTTTAAAATTCTGCAGAGGGTGAAACGACGTCGTTTGACCCTCTGCTGTTTAAAAAAAATAAAAAGGCCTGGGCCAAGGGTATCGGGCCCAGGCTTTTATGTAGAGAATATGGTTGTAAATTAAATTGCTAAGTAAATTTTTTTTTGGGAGGTGAAGGGTATCGGCTGATACCCTTCATGCAATGCAACCGCTTTCACTCTTTGCAAACGAGAAAAATTGTATGAGAGACCCCCTCTTCGGACATGAAGGGGATTTCTAACATTGCTCGGATGTATCCCCAAAGATGTGTACCGGGTTTCAAAGTCAAAAGTAGAGAACATTGTGATGCTTTCCACTTCATATGAAGATTAGTTTACTAGACCATCAATTACTACAGGACATTAAGGACTACAATTTAGGACTGAGACTGAAAGAAATGGCTATCAAGAACATGCAGTAGTTTTGGCCTGGATCTTCTTCAGACATAATGCAGACGGCAGACAAAAGCCACATCTTCCAGGATGCATAAATGTAGATGTACGTACTTCTCCAGCACTTTTTATATTCAACTAATGTTCAGTTTACCCAAATCTAACATCTGCCAAGTAGCCTCTGATCTAGATGTCTCAGCAGCAGAACTAGACCCAAAATATGTACTGACCTTGCTATACTGGGATTTTGCAATACCAATCTTCGATCTCTCAAGTTCCTTCTTCAGAGACTGATATTGACCTGCTACCAGAAAATGTTGGCATCATACAAAACGAAGAAACAGACTAGTAAAACAGATAATTTTAGATTACATAGGCTCACAACAAATAAATTTATTAGTTGGTCAAGGATGAAGTCAACTCCTGTCAGCATCTTTTGAAAGGGTGTTGAAGTAACATCCAAATTTACAAGAACCAAATGAAATCCTATATTCTGGCAGGTAATAGACGTCATAGTTTATCATGCTCTGCTAAGTGAAACTTCCCGTTCAGAACTCTGAGGACAGTTAAAGAACATCTATGACAAAGCCAGTATGAAAAGTGGAATTGACACTGTTTTTGGTTCAATATCTGTCTTTTTTTTTCTAAGTTGTTCAATATCTGTCAAATATAAATAAAATAGTCGAAATACTAACATGTCCGAGACTAATGACTAACTAACTTTACGTATAAAATAAGGTTGCCCACCAACCAGCTTAGACAGAAGGCTGCGAAAGGAGAAAGGTATTGCCAACTATTCCACACAGCAGCCAAAGGCGTGTTAAAGAGGCTCCAGTGCCTGTTCCAGCTGAGCTACTGACAGATAAATGTATCTCCGACTTAATCTCAAATACTATTGAAGGTACTAAAGATGCTCCAGCGCCAGGTCCATTTTTATAACTTTTCCTCTTCTCTGTATGAATAGATATGTTTACATCACATATACATTCTTTTTGATAAAGTAATAAACTGATTAACAAGTACAATGGGGGATAGTGCTAGTGCACGGTAGGTAGAGAACAGACACCAAAGATCCAAATATCATAAGACGAGAAGTTTGGAAGACCTAGAAACTACAAAGAAAGAGAAACAATTAGTGGCAACCAAGCAAGTGGAAAATGATCTTAGGGGATATTCGGTTAAGGTGTTTTGTAAAGATTTTTTGTGTTTTAAAAATTTTTATGCGATGTTAACTTTATTGATATGCGTGTTGTAGTTATATTTATGTGGTGTGAAAAATGATGTTTGGTTGTAGAATCCTGAGGATTCAAAAAATCCTGAGAATTCTTTGTAAACGAACAGGCTCTTAGAAACACCGATTTCGACCCCATAACGAATTTTCATGATCTTCAAAATGGCAAGCATTTCTCTCTCCATAGACACCACATTAGACTGTGTTATCTTATGCCCACCAAAAACACCCCATTCCAACAAACCACATTTCAACAGCCAAATTGGGGATAACTCGAGTACCCATTTTAAACCATATAATTTTAGAGGAGAACTGTTAGTACCAGAAATTTCAGCTTTCCTTTTTTCCCCTTAGCGACTAGAAAATTCAACTAGAACAACGAACTTCCATCCCCTCTACTATATGTCGTTAGCTCTAACTTGGAGATGTTCTCCGGCGTATCGAAGTGGAAAAAAAGGTGCATGCAAACCCATAATTACCAACATGACAACATAGTCTATACCAAATGAAAGCAAATGAAATTTCAGCCTAAGGGCCATCGAAAAAACTTGCCTTTGGACAAAATTAGAACAAATGAAATATCAGATTAAGAGTCATCCATGAAACACACCTTCTCCATTTAACTTCCGTCAATATTTCTGTCTTCATAGATATATAAGCACAATTGTGTCCAATAAAATTATCTACTTGCATTAAAGTGGATGCTTCTTGCTATGTTACATATTGACCAAATCAAGATTAACGAAAAGATTGTCAAACTCTTGGCTGCCAGTTAACTTCATTGCAATACGTGGCATGGTGTGAAAGTGTAACAAATGCTAAGAAAATGGGGTTGGATTGCGGTAGATCTGTTGAAGATGACTGCTGGCGTTTCTTGGTTCTTTTTCGTGTGGAGTGTTGGAGAAGGGGGACTGGAGTTCAACTAAAGGTTGTTTGGGTTCTTGTCTTCGATCTGGGTGGGTGCTATGAGTTTTACGTTAGTGAGCTGGGCTCATGGGCTCACTATTATGTCACTGCTTTATTATTGCTTTCTTAGTTCAGTTGGGCTGGGTGAGTTAGGATAGGCCCAAGCCCATGTGAGTTTATTATTGCAATCTGTTGCATTGACAGCTTCTACGAGATTGGGGGAAGTTTGTTAGAGGAGATATAGGCCAGCGGGGAGGAGGAAAAAGGGGAGGGAAAAAACAGAGAAAATTGTCATAGGATTCCTGGAGGTTTGCTATCCTCGAAATAGCCTGTAATTTCTTTTTCGTCTTCCTGCTTTCCGCTTGTAGTTTTTCTATTTTACAGCATTTATCATCAATCAAAAATTCCAAAAACACTGAAATATTCAAAACCCAAATCAAGAGTGTTACAGAAAGTTCACAAAATATATCATTACATCCATCCAATTTAATCAAAAAGGCTTTTGGATTTCACTATCAAAATGTTGAAATGTTAATTGTGAATTCTCACCATGAATGGCGCATCTTTTCATAAAGATTGAATAATTGTTACCTAAATTTTGAGGCATTAACTTTTTTACTTCTACCAAAAGTATTACTAACATTCAAAACTCATTTTTTTCACCTTTAGGGGTAAAATATATTATCCTCTACATCGTTGCTACTTGAAACAAGAAGTAAGATATCTAGGGTTTCAGCTGATTTCCCCTATATGCTGTGAATTGACCCTCAATATGTTCAAATTTATAGTATATTCATACAGTTATATATAATCCTTTATAAAAATTTGTACCCGATGATGACCATACCAAAAGCACATTAACTTACAAACAATATGTTATAAGAGTTCCTAGTATAATATAATTTTCTACCTCATCCTAACGCATGATGACCCATTGCATGCTTCTTACACTACAGACTGTCTATCTGACCCACCTTCACCTTGATGAGACACTGCTCGTTCATGCAAGTTTCTTAGGAAGAAACCATTCATCACTCATGAACTAGATTGTATTTCGTACAACCTCTAATCCTGTCTTAAAATCAATATTTTCCAGATGTTTTTTGTGACATTTGGTACCATTTCCCCCATGGAACTAAATGAAAGTCAATTTCTCAGAGTATTTTCAACAATTTACTTAGTCCACTATCCACTGAATATGGAGCTATGATACTGATTACGCAAGATATAGAAGTAATTTCATTGGCTTTAAAAAGTAATCAAAACATTACTTAAGATTTTTGCAGACCATTCTTAACTTCTAGAGAAGCCCATTGGAATCAACAAAAAGACATAACTTACACTCCATCATTATTTTTTTTTGCCGCAGTCTGGCCACCTCCTGCTTTAATTTGCAGTTTTCCATGGTCAGAGCAACACGTTGCTGAAGAATAGCAGCAACTCTTACTCCCAACTCTGATTCCAAAGTCTGCACATTGAGACAAAAAACTTATAAATTCCAACAGCTTTCATTAAACGAGGTTTCGCTCAAAAGAGGAGACAGAACTTGAATACCAATGACGTCAAGATCAATGGGATTCAAGTGAAAGATAAACAGCAACTGGCAGGAAAAGATCAATCCCATGTAGTAAATTGGTTGAAAATTGAACAGCTATGATGCCACACAAGCATCATAATGAGGAGTTATGGATATGGCCAAAGAATTGGACATGCAGAATCCTCAAATATTCAGGAATGAGGGCAATTTTGTAACAAGCATCAGAAGAGGTGTTCTTGGGGTAAAATTTTCCATTTCTACTATCAGAATACACCTGCATATGGGTTCTCAAAGCTGTGGAAAACATACATTGTACAATTCTTTTCCTTTTATCTTTTGGCTAAGGAATACTAACATATTCCCCAGCGTAGCATAATTTCACCCCCGAGGCTTATATATAATTGGTGATAGATATCATTTATTGTCTGAATAATGAGAGAACCCTTTGACGGAATGCCATCAAAGACAGATCTGACCCTATTTCAATGAACCACCAAAGTGTTGCATATCATCATATTGGCTTCTCTTGGGAATCACCTGCAAAACATCTACAGTTCTTTCCAGTTCACCAATATACTGGAGCTTACGAACCCTTGAACGCTGCCCAGAGTGCCTGTACAAAGTCATCAAAACAGAAAATTGTTAAAACGGCAAGGATACATAAGCAAATATGAATGACCATGTATAAAAACGAAATTAGTTGTTTGCATGTCAAAATTCTTGGATCTCAATCCAATGTATATGGAAACTGTAAAGGAAATGTTTATACACACTAAGTGATACAGCATTATGTGGCCAATGATGGACTTCCAGTTCCTTTCTAGAGATTATTTTCTCTCTTACCTGTCATCTTAATCTAAGCCCCACAGCACATGCCAATTTTACTGGCAGTATAGTGACTCACTAAATGCAATTTTGGGAATCTCTTGTCCCTGAATCCACATTCCAACAATCTTGGATGCCTCACACATTATACATATATCTAGACAGTGCATTTTGGTGCAATCATGTTTGTAATTGTCATTAAATTAATAACACAGCTGATTCATTCCAGAACTGGTTTTTTCACCGGAGTTTCCTCCAGTTTTTTAAAAACGTTCTTAACTACCCACCCTAGAGAGTGCTTCAATGTCTAGATCATAAATTTTTGCATATCCGATCCAGTTAGCATTCAACAAATTCTACAGATGCAAATATCTGTCACCTCACAAAAAGGTTATGCTATGGACAAGTACATAACCGATCACTAGTTACAAGTTTTACACTTGTCGCTTAGATAGTAACTAGCTTCTTGGCGCTTCGTTTGACCCTCAGTCCTCTCCGTTCTTTGATAACCAATCAACAAAAAACTTTGACAAGGTCATTTCTTTGCAATGCAACACTATACGTCCACAAACTTTGTTATCACAGGCACAAGAAGGAGATTGAGAACAACATTAAAGTGTAAGAATAAACATGTCAAAATGACAATTCACCAACATACAAAATTACATTGTTTATAGCAAGGCATCCCCCACGCCCACCCACAAAACAACCAAATAGAAAAAAAAAAACACAACCAACTAGACATGTCCGCCTTACATACACATGTCCAACCAACATTGCTTATGACAACGCTGTACATTGTTTATGAGAATATCAATATACATTTTTTGCAATCTATGCAAGCCATTTTTCCCTAACTTCAGATCACTTCAGCAAAACGCTGTACAGTGTAATTTTTACAATAGAAAGAAAAAAGGAGCAGAAAGTTTGTTACTTGGCTGCAGTGGTAGGCATTTCAAGAGCAATACAAAATCACTCAAATTTTAGAAAGCTGATGCAAGCAAGATATTGGTAATAACTATAAAACCCAATGACATGCACATACACAACAAACACTTGGACAATAAGAAATTTTTTACTGATACAACGTAATTAAACAGAGCATAGGTTCATCATTAGTTCCAGAAAACATATGCTTGTCATGTTTGTGATAGCAGACGAATTCACCAGATTAACAAGCGCATTCAGATTCTAACCGTTTTACAGCTCTTTTGTCCGTGTTGAGCTCTTCAACTGAAGGATATTCATCTTCTTTCACATCAGAGTGAGTAGCTGAAGAAATGCCAAGACTCCCATCTACATAATGCATAGGTTCCTGAGACACATATTCTGACAATGCCGAGACTATGGCATTCTCTGTAAAGGTTAAATTGCCTTTTTGCCGAGGGGAATTGGGACCATAGGTACAAGCTGACTCCAGCCCATTACAAGTCTCATCAACAACTGAGTTCTCATCGTCTTTACATGGGGTCAGACTGGGAAACGCGTCTGCAAGAGCATCCAAAAGCGTAATAGAGTCACTGACTGATCAGCCATGGGACAATCTTTTGGAATTGGAATCCATGTCACTCAATAAGTCATCAAGCCATGCCGGCTGCTCCTCTAGGATGGAGCTCTGGGAGAAAGACTTCTGATGCCGCACGTATGATTCATTGATATGCAGGGGTTGAGAGACGGAGTCATGAATTGGACCGCCAATGTGTTTCTTTTGTACTGGACAGCGTGGAGGAAGTTGAGCTTGCCTTGACATGGTGAACGTAATTTAGCGGGTGCCGGTCAGCTTCTCATGATTTACCATAAATAAGCTTATTTCCGTCTCTTTTCTAACATAAAAAGAAGACAACATTTTCCTCCCCTATAAGCTTAATCCCGTGTTTCTGCCGTCAATCTAACCTAACTTACAGGAAAAGAGCTTTACAAGAGAAAAACAAGAATCATGAAACTGAAAAAGAAAAATAAAAAGGACAGAACCAATATCTAACGGAAGAAAAAAAAATACAGAAAAGAAAATTCCTTTGCTTGATATGATAAAACCTTAGGAATGAAAAACGTTGCAAGCTTATAAGCCTCAAATATTTGCTAATCTATGTCACTTGTAGCAGAAAAGTACTACAATAAAAAGTCGTTCTCCAGAACTTCCATTTTATGGCGTCTGCCCAATTCAATTTTTCCTCTTCTCTCTCTCTTTCATTTTTTTTTTCTTTTTTCTTTTTCCTATTCTTTACGATTAAGAACATGTTCAAACTTGGTTCTTATATTTCTTCAATTCTTTGGTTTTTATTCATTGGCGGTTCTGTTTATCCCCAAAACTCTGTAATATTTTTCTTCATTCGGGTTCGTAGCAACCAAACAGAAGTACACGGGGAAGAAGCTACATTCAGCACTTAATACGAACGAGAGGCTAAAAATCAAATTTGTCAAACTTGAAAGAAAAGAAAAAAGCCACTTATCAATGCAACAGTTACACCAACACGGTGAGAATCAAACTCCACCGGGGACTCAACGGAAGTGAAAAAAGAAAATACTACCAAAACAACGCAAAAGACCCCACAACTGGATCAAAGTTCTCTCTAGGATTCTAGAGAGAGAAGAGAGAGAGGCTCTGCCTTCTCTCTAGAATTTTCACCTTTGTGGCTGCTTGACACTCTCATCTTGCTTTCTTCTCCGGCAAGCTCCTCCCGTCCCCCTCTCCTCCTCTACTATTGTCCTATGTGCCCGGATCTCTCAATAAATCCACATTTTAGGCCACTTTTAAGAGGGTTTTTCGGCGAATTTGGTAGTTAGATTTACGTTATTCTGGAGGTTTTTGAAGACCACAACCGGCGGGGACGCCATCTACATCGACTGGAGAGGCTTTCTACACCGGTCAACTGCCGAACGCCTCCAACTGCTGTTCGTGCCACCATATTTCGTCATTGCCTTTCATTTTTTGCTTATATTAGTTTGCTGTCTGATAAGGTTTTTCTGCCCCTTGTGGGTCTTTGTATGGCCTTTTGGTCACCATGCTCGTTGGCCCGCCAACTCTTCGGAGTGTCTTGTTCACCCTTTAGAGCGTGTTCTTGAGATTTTTCAACCTCCTTGATTTTATTAATGAAAGGTGCTGCTATTATGATTAAAAAAAAAAAGACCCCACAACCAAAATCGACTCTTTTAAAGAATAAAACGAAGTTATAAATTTTCGAACCCACTGTCTTGAGGCAGTAATTGGCTTTTCAGTTTTCCTTCTGAGGAACTTTGGCTTACCCGTTATTTCCTCTATATTTCTTCAGTAACAAAGGGAGAGACGCACACAGAGGAGTGGGTGAAGGATAGTAAACATGCACCACTAATCCTTTAAGCAAATGAAAAAAAAAAAAATCCTTTAAGCAAATGAATCTCGGTCTCCCCGTCTCAGCGCCTCACTCTCCCTCTCTCAGTATCATCTACAGTCTACAGAGTCGCTCCCACCTGCTGGATTACAGCAGGATGCAAAGCGTACGGAGAGTGGGGGTATGGGGTTCAGTTTAGGGTCTTGTCAGCGTTCACTTTTTTCGCCAAAAAACAGTGTATATAAAACTAAAGCGACGTACATGTGTAGTTTTATATACTATTTCTTCTTAACATAATTAATTCATTAATATATCTTTATTTTTTCCTTTTTTTCTAGGGTTATAAGCTACCTATATTCCCATCCCACATGCATTTAATTCTCATAACCGACTTTATTTTATTTTTCTTAATTATCTAGATCAGGAGCAGTTTGTATAATTATGGCAGCCGTCTTTATTTTTTTTCTTAATTTTATATATACATATATGAAGATTTAAATCACTAGCGATTCAATACGTACAGAATCCTAAGATAAAAATTTAAAATGGGACATTTAAAAAAAATACGGGGATTTTTAAATTTGCCTTACTTTAACACAACAACTAGTTATATAACTAAAAAAAATTGTTATATAAGTATAATTTATTAGCACTACCAGAGGCGGATCCAGGGGTGGGCGGCCCAGGGCGGCCGCCACCCATTGGACCGGCCAAAAAAAAATTTTACATGTAATTTTTATTTTTTATTTTTATTTTTATATAAGTTGGTCTGGGCCTATGGGAGCCCGATCCCCATAAGCCCAGACCAACCCTGGTGTTTAGCCTGCATCGCCTGGGCGTTTGGGAGCCCGACCCGATCTCTTTGTACGTACGAAAACCCACTCTCTTTGATTCCCTCCTCCTTCTTCTCCATCACCGGCCATTCGTTGCCCAAAATGAAGGCCAAGATATAGATCTGAGTTTTCTTGGATGCAATCCGCGGGCTCACACCAGGAGGTCTCCTCAAAAGAGCTCTGAGTCCAAGTCCGAGTCCAATTCGTGTTTTTGGCATCGAAAATGGCTTCTCGCAACCAGAACCGGCCTCCCCGTAGTCCCTCCACTGTGAGCCCTAATTCCCTTTATTCTATTGGTATTATCATTTTCTCCTTTCTAATCTCTGCGGAGCTCTCTCTTTTATTTTCTTTCAGCAAGAGGCGTGAAACTTGCTCAACTACTATTAATATTCACTGAAATATACTTTTGAGCTTGTGAGGTATTGATGGCAGCTCTAGTATGTGTCTTAAGGTACTGGGTTTTCTTTATGCCGTAACTCGTTTTGAACTTCGCAAGATCAGTCTCTGTTTCGCTGATGAAGTTTTTCCTGCTTTATTCATTATCAAAATGATGGGTTATGCGGGGTTCTCCTACTCAGTTGTTTGCTGACAATACATGATTGCTAACAAGAGAAAGCGAGTTTTCATGGGGTGGTGTTGCGTTTTCTCCGTTTTCTGCTTTACATGGAGTTTATTTGTTCTTGGTACTTATCAATTACAATCCTCTCAAACCCAAGTGCTTCTTCAGCTTAGAAAGCACTGAGAGTACCCAAAGCAATTGGAGATTTGGTTTGATCATACCATAGATTTCTGCTCTTTATCGTCACCACAAGTAAACATCACATGCCAAGACAATTTTATCACTGAGCTCAGAATTGTGGGCGATAAGCTTGCCATAGTTAGTGACTTCAACGGGTTCGCAATTCCGAATCGAACTTTATCTGATGGCTTCTTTATGGATTCTTTTGTGGCCACTCTGGCGAGACTAACCAGCTTGAGAGCTCTCAGTCTGGTCTCTTTGGGAATTTGGGGTCCACTTTCGGACAAAATTCACCGTCTTTCTTTGCTTGAGTATATGGATTTGAGTTCAAATTGTCTTTTCTGCTCGGTTCCTCCTAAGATTTCTACAATGGTGAATCTTCAAACTCTTAAACTGGACGGCAATTTCTTTAATACTACCGTCGCCACTTGGTTTGATTTCTTATCAAATCTGAGGACTCTAAGCTTGGGGAACAACCAGTTTAAAGGTTCATTTCCATCTTCAATCCTGAGAATTGCAACTCTCACTGATCTTATCATGTCTAGCAATGATATGACTGGAAAATTGCCAAATCTTAGTAGCTTAATTAGCTTACAATTTCTGGATTTGAGTGCAAACAAAATCCGTAATGTGCTACCTGAAATGCCCAAAGGAGTGGTCATGGTTTTTCTGAGCAATAACTCCTTCCTGGGTGAGATTCCTCAGCAATATGGCCGATTAAGTCATCTTCAACACCTTGACATGTCATTCAACGTGCTTAGAGGGACACCTCCTGCAGCACTTTTCTCTTTGCCCAGTATCAGTTACTTGAATATTGCATCAAATATGTGTAGCGGGTCACTTTCGTACCATCTAAGATGTGGCAGCCAACTTCAGTTGGTTGACATGTCTAATAATAGGTTAATGGGTGGATTGCCTTCTTGTTTGAGCAGTACTAAGTCAGGAAAGAAAGTGGTTAAGTTTGATGGGAATTGCTTATCCATTGATATAAAGAATCAGCATCCAGAACCTTATTGTGATGAAGTACGAATGAGGAAACAATCCAGAAGCAAAAATGCAGGAATTTTAGTGGGTTTCACTGTAGGAATCGCAATCCTTATGATGCTTCTAGCTTTCGGCTTTCTCCTTCTATGGAAAACATGTTGCCCTCGAGGGATATCAGAGCAGCATTTATTGCAGAAAGCAGCTGGGTTCTCCTCTGAGCTGCTAGCCAATGCAAGTAGGTTATCAGCTATCAAAAGTGTAGGTAGCAATTATTTAAAAACCGGCCTACTCGGTGTAGGTGCCGGTTTTGGCCAAAACCGGCACCTACACCGGGGTTGTGCAGCCCTATGTACGTGTATTTTAAAATTTTTAATGTTTTTAATCCTTAATTTTCGATATTTTAACTATAAGACATTTTTTACATTACGTTGTAAAAATTTTTTTTGTCATTTCACCTTATGTGTTCGATCCCCTTCAAATTGGATCCTGGATCCGCCACTGAGCACTACAAGAAAAAGGGCCTCCAACGACTCTCACAAAAACCACTGCTAAATGATTGGGATACACTTATTAATACCATATAGTTGATTTTTTTATTGTATTAACTACTATGTAGTGTAGATATAAAAGAATATATAACAATCTAGCATGATATAATTAATACCATCTAGTTATATTAACTACTATGTATTGTAGATATAAAGTATATATATATATATATAGTAGCTACACATAGCCGTATGTACATGTATATCCAATGTATAGATAATTACGTAGTTGTATTATTTACTACCACGTTTCTTATAAGTCATATTCTATAGCACTATAGTGCATATATAGAGAGAGAATTTGCATTAACTATGTACGTCGATAATTTTTTTTTGCTAAATATGTGTACGATCATTTAAATATATACTACATATACAAATGAAATATTTAATAATTTTTAATCTTCAATTAATACAAATCCATAAATCAAGTATTAATAATATCTCCATAAGTAAGATAATTATCGTAATGAATAAGACTATCAGTATAAGAGAGATTTATACAGACCTACTGGCAAAATAGTAAGCTAAGCCTGCTATAAATTTTTCTTTATAAAATATTGATTGTATGTGTAAAAATTTTGAAACAAAAATATCTTTATACCAATAGAAATCAGAAATAAAGTTGAACATTTTAAATTAACAAGAAAATTAGAGAATCCATCTTTATATTGAGATGGTACTTCAATGAAATTTTTGGTAATTAATGGTGTATACGAGGGTATTGATAGCATACTTATTTGCGATTTTCACTACAGTACATTGGAGTAAATCTAGATATTGATTGTAAACGGTAAAAATAAATATTATTTTTTTAGAAAAAAATATATTTTGCACCTCTAAATTATGGGGTGCTGACACTTTGCTTCTTATCTTTCAATTTCGTGACATTGAGTCGTAAACTTTTAAAATTCGTCGATTTGCACCACATAGTCGAATTAGTCATTAAATATGACAGTAAATACACATGTGTCGTCTACTTGATTCACTCCCGCTTGTTATGTTCATTTTGTATTTTAAGAGAATACACTTTGCACTTCCAACTATGGGTCGGGTACTGACACTTTGCATACTAATTTTTCAATTTCGTGACATTTTCGTCGATTTGTACTCTACAAATCAATTCAACGTTAAATGTCATAGTAAATTTGTCACGTGCAAAGTTCGACCACTTTGAGATTATTCCAAAGAAAAGTAGCAAGTAATTTTTAAAGAAGATTACACTTTGTACCCTTTAATTATGGGGTCTCAACACTCTGTGCACCGATTAAACGTATTGATTTTTAAACACTTTGTGGCATTCATTAATTTTTTTTGTAATTTTACTAAATTGATGTTTTTAATTTTTGAAATTGCTATCTTACCCTCATAAAATGTCATGGTCAAAAATTATTATTTCATACTCTAAAAAATCACTTTATGCTCAAATTACCCAAAGGTTTTAAGAAATTGTGCATAATATTTGAAATCAATATTTATAATTATGTGAAAGGTGATAAAAATAATAGTTTGAAGTATAAAGTATTAATACCCACAGGATAGATATAAAGTGTATTATCCTTAATTTTAAAAGTTTTATCCTTTTTATTCTTATCATTTCTCCCTCAAAGCATGCCCGTTAAGGTAATGGATCTTAAAGGCTTATATATATAAAAGTTTCCACGGTCGAACTTGTGTGGTGCTTAGTGAACCGATGCAAGTTGACAAGTTGCGAAAGCAGCTTTCCATTATTCAGCAACTTTGGTTTTCTGTATCTTTTTGTATTTTACAGGTCGATATATTCCAAAAGCGAGAAGATGTGGAAGGGACATTACTTAGTGGAGGGATTGATTTTCCCTAAGGTGTTAGAATTAATGGAGGTGGGGAGGGTTTAAATTATTGGTGTCCAGCTTGTCAATGTGGCTTTCATTCAGCCTCATAGTTTTATAAAAAGTGAATTCAATTATTGCTGTCCAGCTGATCCTTTCAATTTTTTTCATCCCCGGGAAAAGTACTACCACCACTGCTCATAATTCTTGCTCTTAACTTTTGAGGATCGAATTCACTTTTAAGTTGAATTAAATGTGACGGAGAAGTGACTTAGAGTAAGATTCTCTGTAAATTTTTTTTAAAATTACATTACATAATTCGAATAGAGATAGATATAATAATGAATGTAGCTTAAAATTTTACCTGAACAACATTAAAGGTGCAGGTCTATTTATTTTATATGAGCAATATAAATGATGTTAATTCACTTATTTTATCTATCTATTTCCTAATTATATGGTGCAATTTGGTCAGAAAAATATTATAGAAAATCCTATTCTTAACTCTTTTCATGGAAGAACGGTCATGACATCAAAATTTTAGAAGGGAAAATACACTTTTTACCTTCCGACTATTAGGGTTATGACACTTTGCACTTCAAACTATCAATTTCGTTACATTTTGTCTCAACTACCAACCGTTTACACTTTGCATCCCCTACCCTTAATTTGGACGTAAATTATTATTTTTTATTCAGTGAAATGACAATTTTATCTATATACAAAATATAACTATAAAAGTTATGAGGGTAAAAAATCATCATTTCACTGAACGTCCTGCCACGTCAGCCAGATTAACCACGTCAGATCATCATTAAATAAAACGTTGTGTTTTGTCATTTATGGAAAATTGACAATTTAGTCACTAGGTTTATATCTCACTAACAAAATAGTCATTAAGTTTACATTTTTTAGATTTTAGTTACTAAGTTCATACCCATGTGACGATATAGTCCTTCCATCCATATTCTTTCACAACATCTAAAAAATGATGAGTGAATTTTTATATTTATAATAATAATAATAATAATAATAATAATTTAATGAAAAATTAAAGATTATTTTTTAAACCAAAATTTTGACTCAGAAACACAAGTGACTCAAACTTCCATATACGCTCATACTATAAATCCATCTGCATTAGCTCTGTAGCCTAATGCAATAATATAACTTTACTTCATGAAAATTTATACTCTTTTTTATAAGCAATGAAAATTTAGATTTACTTGCTTAAAAAGAAGTGATATTATCATGTGGTAGTTGTTGCAAGTGAATCGCTAAAGGTAGCATGACTAATGATGAGGTTGAGTTTATTCTGTTGATCATAACCCACTGAAGCAGAAAATTAATTAGCCTTCAAGGTATGGAAAAGATGATAAGAGATGAGACAACTGACTATCTTTAAAATCTACTAATGACTATAAGAAATAATTCTTCGAATATATACTCTCATTCATGTATTGCATAGAAGGAAATAATCATATATTTTTTTCTTTCTTTTTTAGCACTTGTCACAATCACACAAGACTCAGCCAATATCGTAGTGGGTTATAATAAATATTTTTTTGGGGCTAATATTAATAGAATTTTACTTGAATATGGACTGTATTTGATACCATGTAAACATGAGTCAATGCAGGAAATTTTCCCTGCTTTTAAAAAGTACAACGTACATTATTATTATTATTATTGTAAAGAGACAAATTCCAAGCACCCATAGATTGGGATAGACCTAATCTAATTTAGATGTACTGCAATATCTTAACGTACGTGACCAACAAACTTCGGAAAAAATAGTGCATAACCGTCATGACCCCCACGATATTTTAGTACAATTTGCATATTAGACTATCTATATATTAATTTGCATTCTGTAAGTTAAAATAGATAATAATAATAATAATAATAATAATAATAATAAATACACGTGTCCTAATCTTATCAATTAATTTGTAATATGGAAGAGAAATTAAGTGATCTTATTCCTTGTTATGTTTTGTAAAATTTTTTTTGGGTCACTGTCAGTATATGTTTTGTAAATTTGGCCACTATACGATTCAACCCAAAACAATCCTGATCTGTTAATTAGTAGAAGAGAGTAGAGGAAAACTGGTAGGGAAAAGAGAGATATAGCTCGATATTTGAATCGAAGCACAAAAAACAGAAGCAGATTCTTTGAAGAAACAGAAACATAAATGGTCTAAATGGTGCTGATCAGGACTTTTTTTTTTGGTTAAAAAATGGTGTTGAGGACTTGGTAATGCTAATACGTGCCTAGTTCCCGGAAGGTTCTCTGCTTGGATGGTTGGAACTTTGCGAGGGAGGTCATGTAATATTATTGGCTGTGTCAATTTTTTGCTTCAAGTGGGGGTTTAATTTTTGTCTTCGTTAAGTTCTCTCATTTCTGCCATTACCGCGACTTCGAGCTGACTCCAATTTCGGCTCGAAGGTACCACTATCGGAGTTAGAGTCCCTCTCTCAGACTCCGTCGACTAAGTTAGTACGTAAACCTATTTTTGAATGTGCGTGCTCTCTACCCAAAGGAGGAAAAAAAAAACAGAGAAACCAGATTTTGAGCCTTTGATATCTCTATGTGGTAAAATTAGGCATAAAAAGAGGTTCATGAGTTTGATCTTGCTTTATCTTCAAGACGAAAGGGTATTCAAACATGTGCACTAGACGGGTTTTGAATTCTAGCTATACATACTTGAGTAAATTTTGGTCGAATTAAGGTGTTTATCCACATTCAATTAATGAACTTATCTTTGCCAATTAATCTTTCTGCAGGATTTGAGAATCTCTCAAAGCTTAAGGAATCTTGAAATTTTGAGACCTTGGTTATAACTACATATATATTGATAACAACAACATTAATCTACGATGTTTGGTGATGCTGTGAAATCGTTGAAGACTTCGAGTTTTCCTCACAAATGAATTCGTAGGATTACTTTTTACACGAGAGCATTAATTTTACAATCTGATCGATATTTTGTTCTGCGCTAATGTTCATTTTTATCTCTAATTTTGGAATGCATGAGAGTTAGTTGAGAGAAGAAACTTGAACACCTTAATTACATCAATGTCCTCCTTTTATATATATATATATAAAGGATTTTAGCATTATGATATCTTATTGAGAAAACAAGAAAACATATATACACATGAACATACCATATATACAATGGATGACATCATAAGCTTTATTCAAAGCCACGTCATTGCATGATCCGTACGTAAGTCATGGAAGGATATGTGTTGGAAGTCCCACATTGCTAGAGAAACTAGTCAATGTGCTCCTTATAAGGTTGTGACATCTCTCACTCCTCAGGACGTCTTTTGGAGTTGAGTTAGGTCCACCTTTCATATATTGTGTAAATTCTAATATGGTATCAGAACAATATTCCTAGTTTGTGGTCCTACCATCACCCGTTTTCGCGTGTTGGCTTGGATGTCCTCCCGCCACACGTGAGGGAGCATGTTGGAAGTCCCACATTGCTATAGAAACTAGTCAATGTGCTCCTTATAAGGTTGTGACATCTCTCACTCCTCAAGGTGTCTTTTGGAGTTGAGTTATGTCCACCTTTCACATATTGTGTAAATTCTAATAATATGGCTAGTTATAATAGCAGCATTAATTCTTTCACGTTGAGTGAGGCGAGGGATCAACAGTAACAGTGAAAAAAATGATTTGGAGGTGCGTGTTTAAAACTTTGCAGAATCCTCCTTTTGGGCAACTCTGCTGGCACTGGTTGTTACAGGTCTGGTCATCCCAAGGGCGGCTCTAAGGTAATTGGGGCCTTAAACCAAACTCTAAAGTGAGGCCTTTTATGAAAATTTATAAAATAATATATTTAAAAAATAAAAATTAGTTAAAAGTATTTTTATAGCTTTTTGAAATGCAAAATTACTTATCAAAGTTTTATATTCTAGATTTTTTAATATATCATTTTCAATTGATAATATTACTAATACATTTAATCTTCTTCTTTTTTTGTCATACTTGATCTTCAATAAGATTTTATTAATTTAAATGATAACTAAAACAAATACAACTTAAAATTAAAATTAAAATTAAAGTAAAAAGTTTAAAATAATAGTAACTGGGATTTAGTGACAAAAGATAAGAGTTAAGAAGCACCAAAAAATAAGAATAAAAAAGATATTGGTTGAAAGAAGATTTTTTGTTATTTTTATACTTGACAGATATTGTTTCAAGTAAGTTTAAGTTCTTTTAAGGATGGATTTTTAGTTGTTAGTTAAGGCTTAAACAACTAGCAATATCTAACAGAAAAAAAATTAAATAAATTGCAGCAAAAAAATGTTAGTCTAGATATGAGGCATTAATATTAAATTTTCTTTAAATGTACCATTAAAGAAAATTTTGAATTGGGATCTCTTAAATTTAATGCTTCTTCAATCAAGGAGATTTAATAGGTCTATTCAATTAATATATTTAACATCAAATTTTTTAGGCCTTAATATTAATTTTTATTTAAATATATCATTTAAAAAATTGAATTTGAGGCCTCCTAAATTTAGGGGCCTTAGACAACCGCCTATGCTACCTATATCTGAAGCCTACACTGTCATCCCACCCTGCATTACAACTGCCAATCTGGTTGTCATAGTAACATTTTAATGCATCTTGAGTTGCCACTTTCTGGCAATCTAAACAGAATATTATGGCCACAATAAGGACGAAGGAGAGCACGCTCAATTTCGCCATCGTAAAATCTTGACAACTTTGAATGCGATTTTTCTTTCCCTTTTTGTGTTTGTAGGAATTACACTTCTTTTAATTTTTGTCGCAGTGTTCTAGTATATGCTTGGTTGAGAGGGTTGGATGAGGAACTCCAACAGCAACTCCCAGTTATGCGGAATAGAGGAAATCTTGATGATCTGTTCGTTAGTTTTCTATTTTCGATAATAAAAAATAAAAAAAAGTCTAGTATATATCCCTGACGGGGGGACATGGTCGAGCTTAATTAAGCCGGCCTCCACGAGGATGATATCTTGAATATCGAACCAGAACGGCTATAAATTCTACTAGCTAGCTAGCTAGTTCCGGCTGAATCGAAAACAATATTACCGCCCGGTCAGTTTTATGCATGACTAGTGCTTCCTTCATGCCTCTACACTACGTGGCATGCATGTATTGGAAGCTCGTCCCGCTAGCATAGGTACGGCTGTTATATCTAGGTCACATTATATATATGTAGAAGATAGTCATTTTAAAGTGATAAAAACAATCGGAAAAGGTTGTCTTTCGATTAAGGCTATACCTAGCTAGAAGGTTGAAAAGTAGTACGTACGTACGTACGAGATCTTCCATGCATGTGAACTATCTCTGTGACTCTGTCCCTAATTGAATGAAGACATACATATATACTGGTCCTAACAAGACGAGAAATCCTCCGCTCTCGCAGTACGTCCGAGGTTTGTAAGCAACTTGATCACGATATAAAAAAGATCTAGGCCCACAAAATGAAGAGCTAATAAGGCCAAAAGAATCGACGGACTAGAAGGTGAAAACAAGTTGGTAGAGCCGAGAGGATACAATCAACCCTCTGGAAATTTAAGAAGCGGAATGAGGAAAAACATTTGGACACCCAACCGAAGAGGACTTCCAAGTCGTTTTGATCGATGGGAGCAGTGATCATATCCCTTGCAATTAGGAAAATGTCGGTGACACCATGAACCAAAGCCGGCCACACAACTTATATATATGGCTTAATGCTTGAGCTAGTGCTTAGAGGGAAGACAACAGTTGGACCATGCTACGGATATATTTGGCGTAATGCATGGGAAGAAGGGTCGGAGCTAGCTACCTCGACCGAAACTGATGGACAACGGGTAAGCATATGCCATGAACAGCATGTGCGACATTCTGCGTGCGTTGCTGTGAAGGGGCAGGGTGCACTGTGCACATGCATGCTTACTTAGGATGCGAGACAGGATCTTAAGTGCTTGGCGCGATGTGGGTGTTGGCATCATGCTCTTGGTTAGATACCAAGCGCTGTGGGGCGTGGGCATGCATGCAATAGGAGCACTAGTCTGTGTACTAGCTAGGTGTCGTCTTGTGGCGATAATTGGCTTGCTGCATGTTACAGGCCCTTTTGTGAAAGTGTCATACCTATTCCTCTAAAGCCCCTGATTGCTGGGTGCGGACAGGTGCATGTGTAGGAAGAGAGCTAATGGAGGGACCCGCGCGCGTATTCAAAAATCAGAAAGGAAAACAACAGGACTGTTGACTCAACAAACTGTGTTGTAATCCTAGCGTTAGCCTGGGTTCGACTATACTTTTTAAAGGGTATCTCCTGCACATGGGTTGCGTGCAAATCATTTGTCAGGGTTTCCCGTTCATTGTTAAGTGTTTGCCGGAGCAGAACAGCTTGGACCAGGCTGATCCATGGCTTTTGAGATTATATTTGATGAAGATGGGGTTCCATCGTAATCGGCTTCTGTTGACTTAAAAACTTGACGCATACTGAATGAAGCACAAGAATGCTCACACTTCTGGCCTGCATACATCAATCAAATGATTGGCATCTTAGATTTATTAAGATTTAAGAAAGTGAAAATAGGAAGAAGGGCAAATTCGTAAAGTCATCTGGTTGAAGATCACTTAAGAGCCGCGTGTTCATGAATTCCGTTTCCCGTAGTTATGGGGCAAACAAACATATTTCAAACAATTTTAACTTTTACACGTACATTTCAAACTTTTCACAAACCCCAATAAACTTCAATATTCAAAAGATTTCTAAAATTTTGGTAAACAAACAACCCAAATTATCCCAAAATAAAGTGAGAGGAGGGGATTTGCTTAGAGAAAGATCTAGTCCACTCAACTTCATTTGTCCGACTCGTGTGAGGTTTCCACCCGCTACTATATATTTAGTTGCGAGGAAATATTTCTACTGTGTGCCGGAGAAGATCAGTATCATTCTCTGATCATGGATCCAGATGATTCAACAAAGATTTTACTAGACCAACTTCCGAAAGGAAGTTTCTTTGAGAACCTTGATCTCCATCAAAGGGACGGTTTCTGGTACAGACCCCGTCACCTTGAAGCTGCAGTTGCCTGTTACTCTCGGTTTGATGCTCGTGATGATGACGTTATTTTGGCGTCCGCGATGAAAACAGGTAGCACCTGGCTCAAAGCCCTCTGCTTTTCCATTATGCAAAGGCACTGCGGCGGGGACGGTGAGAAGAATGAGGATCTTTTGGCCGTACGCCACCCTGCTTTCTATGTGCAGACCTTAGAAGTCCAGGTTTACACTGCAAAGCCACCTCCCGACCTCTCAGGTATTCAGTCTCCAAGACTCTTCCACACTCACTTACCTTATAGTGCCTTGCCTGAGTCCATTAAGAAGTCAAAGTGCAAGATTGTTTATATTACTCGGAACCCAAAAGACACTTTGGTTTCGATGTGGCACTTCTTCAACACGCTTAGGACACCCGAACAAGGTCCATATCCCTTAGAGGAAGCGTTCGAAAGCTTTTGCAATGGTGTCTTCCATTTTGGGCCATTTTTTGACCATGTTTTACAGTACTGGAATCAGAGCTTAAAGATGCCTCACAAAATCCTTTTCCTGAAGTACGAGGACCTACAAAGGAACCCCAAAGACCAAGTGAAAAGGCTTGCTTCATTCCTTGGAAAGCCATTTGCTGGCGAGGAAGAGGTTGAGGAGTTGATATGGAAGTGTAGCTTGGAGAGGCTAAAAAACTTGGAGGTAAACAAGAAGGGGGTGGATCCTTGGGTTGGGATGCCGAACAGTGCTTTTTTCAGGACAGGGGTTGTTGGAGACTGGGAAAACGTCTTAACACCGGAAATGAGCGAGCGCCTTGATCAAATTACTTGCATGAAACTGGAGGGCTCTGGCTTAGATCTTGTGCATGATGCAAAGTCTACTTGCATGAAACTAGAGGACTCTGGCTTAGATCTTGAGCATGATGCAACTACTTGCATGAAACTGGAGAGGTCAGGCTTAGATCTGGTGCATGATGCAGATACTATCATGAAACTGGAGGGGTCTGGCTCAGATCTTGTGCATGATGAAATTACTTGCATGAAACTAGAGGCCAGAGGGGTCCAGCTTAGATCTTGTGAATGATGCTCTACCGCATTGCGTTGCTCTACCTGATCAGTAAAACTAATTCACTGCTGCCATGCAATAGTAAAAGGCTTGAATAAGAATAAGAGATGTTGCTTTCGATGTTAGAGCAGTGACCTTGTTGCATTTCGTCTTTGAGATGCCAAAATCTTTGTTTATCAGTCGACTTCTTTTTTATTCTTCCTTCTTTCGATGGCACGATAAGAAAAGAACTGCTAAATTAATGTTAGTAGTACTATTGCATTTCAGATATTGTGTTGTTAATTTCCACGTCGCTTGACTCGCTTTATACCAATTAATTGATCGAATGTCAGAAGCAAAAAAGAAGAAGCTGGTGTGTTCCCATATTTCTGGTTGCTGCAAACGAAATTTGGATTTAGTTTTTTTTTTTTAGATTTGTTGCCTATAATAGGTGAAGCATATTCCTCAAACCAAAGAGATCTCACTGCATTGCGCTCTATTCCAGAAAAAGGACCGAAGGAGATAAGAGGAGGTGACAGGCCAGCTGGTACTCTCAATCGTGACCATAATAATTGTTGGGTTAATCTCAATCCGTGCCATAATAATTGTTCGGTTAATCTCGATACATGTTGAAAGGACTGGTCATCAGTGTATAAGTGTTAGAAAAAACATCAAGATTGTCGGGATTAGTCTTGGTGTTCAATTTATAAATGATCAACCGTGTCAATGGGCAAGAGACAAATACAAATGGACTGCACATGATGTTTCACTATCCATCCATCCATGGTGCGGCATCCTACGAAAACTGTAGGTGGAACTTTTTGTGAAATTGTTTATTTTCTCTTTTCTTGGAGTTGTCTTTGTAATGCTTTTGCTTTCATTTTTGCTCTGGTAAAAAGAGGAAAAGCTTTAACTTTAGGCTTCAAAACTTTGATCTGATAAATTAAAGTCATTAATATTGGTGGGCAAAAAGTAGGCCTTACTCTTCGATTAAAGAAGAGCATTAAAATCCAACTTAATTAGGTGCTTCACACAAACATTGAGCTGGAACAACTCAAACTACTTTTCCTAAATGGACGGGGCATGTTCGATTCTTAGTTTTTTTTAGGATTAACATACTACTTTTTTTTTTACAATCTAAACATTACAATATACATGTATTTCAATACAACACTTTATTACTTTTTTTACAAACAACAATCATTTTTAACTTCTACACGCATTCCAATACAACTTTAACATCACCTAAAAATTCTCAAAACATTCAACACCTTATAATTTATCTGAAAACGAACATGCCTGTACATGTTTTTTTTTGTTAAATAAAAAAGGTCCTTAAGAGATGAACCATCATAAAATCAGGTCAAAGCACACCACCACTTAAACTCGAAAATTCCACATAGCGCAGAGACCACAGGAGTATAATAGCACGAGGACCACTAGAACATAATAGAGCTATCCTAGGTCCAAGGCACAGCCCACGTACATACCACTAAGCCACCTCCCTACTTGTTCACTCTTGATATCAGGGAGACCCTACCCTTTCCAACATTGCATTAGCAAAAACTTTGCACCAGATGGGATTTAATTGTCTTGCTTTCTGACAAATGACTGGTTGTGTTTGTGTTGTAAAATTTTAGTGTTGTTAAAATTTTAGGTATTGAGTTTAGTGAAAAAGTGAAGAGAGGTAATTTTTTATTGTTTTTGTAGTAAATAGTAATGATTTGATGGGGAGAGAGATATTATATTGTAATATTTAATTGTGTTAAAATTTTAGAGATGGTAAAATTTTGGTACACAAACGCACCCGATATCAAAAAGGACGATATTTATATATTTAGCAAAAAAAAGGACGATATTTATAGAAGAAACGCAGGGAAAAAATCAAATTCAAAATTGCCGTCATAGCTTGGATCAAATGCCACGTGTGCCAATGGGTATATTGACACATTGCAAATGGGCAACGTTAATTGAACTTAACTGTGAAATGGGATGGAGGAAATTAGACAGAAATGACACAGGTCCTCTCCTTATTGGAAGACAAAATTGTTTAACATAAGATACCAGTTACATCTTGAAAAGACAACTAGCAGTCTAGCTCTCATATATTAGTCAATGAATTAAGTCGCTTAGGGACAAAAAAAAACAATTATTTGGGTTCTGATAAATGTTTCTATCGGATGGCTTAGGCTGATCGGCTTTGTTTGGTTATTCTACAATTATAATATAATAAATTAATTTTTTTTATCAAATTACTTATTTTTTTACAATAAATAAAAAATTTATTCAAATAATATTTCTTCACTTTTTCATCCATTTCTATAAATCAAAATTTTAATATTTATATCACAAACACCATGAAGTGAAGGTGATACCAGTGGATGAAGTCTTTGCAAATATGTCAAACGAAGCAAAATGCTTGGAAAGGTAAAACATGACCTCCAATTCAGATTAGATCAAACTAGCCAAAAGCAAAATATGGTATACTCAGTGCTGCGTACGTTCTTGCAGACGAGGCAGCATGCGCTGAGATGCTATGGCAGCTCCTCGTGCGGCATAATTGCATGCGATTCTAGTTATACCCATTGGTCTATGATTGAAGAGGACTCAATGGCTACTCTTTTAAAACTTCGATACTGTTTGGAATTAAAAGTCAACATTATCTTTCCATTGGATTCTCCGAGCCACTGCCTGACAGAAAAAGAGGAGAGAGGAAAAGATGAAGGTCCCGTAGAAAGCAGACGAAGGGGGTTGGCGGAAAGAGCAAGGGGAGATTTTCCTTTCAATAAAATAGAAAAAAGCAATGAAACTTGGATACTGCTTTTTCCTACTCCGCGCTAAGCCCACCGCGCACATGCATTCGTACATTTTTCAAAAGAAAAAAAAAAAGGGGGGGGGGGGGGGGGGGAGAAAAAGGCATCACACTTGGCGTGATCCATCACTCTTCTGTACAAAACAAAAAACTCCAATGAAACTTCCTTTGGGGTCAGGGCCTTGTCCCACAACAACCCAAACACAAGTCTTTTCCCGAAGTCCAAAAGATTACCCCCGGTTCAATGTCCTGGAAAACAACAAAAAGAAGAGTCACGTGAGTGTCGGCACTTCAGTCTCCAAATCAGACCTGGTGAAGGCTTATCTTCAAAGGCGATCAAAAGGGTGTAATTTAATGCTCTGATCCGAGAGCATTTTTCATATTTGTTAATATGAACCAACATGTGTTTCTAGAAAACTAAAAAAAACAAAAATTTTTAGATCTGGATCTTCCACCTATATTGTTTATATGTCGTTTTCGATATATTAATAATGCTTAATCAGATCTTAAACAGAAACCCTCGAAAAAAAAGAAAACAAAAACAAATCACATCTACCTGTGATTTAAGTATATATTACTTGAACTCTATTTAGGTTGTGTTTGAGAAGTAAAATTTTAGGGTTGTTAAAATTTTAGGCATTGAGATTGATGAAAAAATGAAGAGAGATGTAATTTTTTATATTTTTTATAGTGAAAAGTAGTGATTTGATGGGGAGAGATATATTATATTGTAATTTTTTATTATGTTAAAATTTTATGATGGGTAAAATTTTAGTGTGCAAACGGAGCCTAATTTATTATCTGAATAGCTAACATTTGGTGGTAAGTTACTTGAGATGAGTATCAGAAAACAAGAATTTGTTGTCAGAGGTTTTGTTTCACAGTTAGCTGCAATTCCAAGTCTCCTGAGAATCCTCTTTCTTCTTCTGGCCGAGAAAGCAAAATAAAATATCAAGACAGAAGAAAGAAAAACTATGGAATTTAAGAAGTTTTTGCTTGATGGGTTGGAAGAGAAAAATCAATCAGTGGCGGATTATAAGGACAACCAGTGCATTTTGTTAGACAAGAAGATATGATTCTTCCTTAGAAAGAACACATATTTTAAGAACTGCGAAATAAGGAATCCAAGACAAATCTGCAAGTGACACGGAACCACACATTTCGAGCTTCACCAATAGGCTCAAGCCTAGTTAGCCACCCGCCAAATATGACTGAACAACACTATGATTCTCTGCATTTACCCTAGGCATGTTAATTGCTTGTTGCTAACTTGTCCTGAAGATAATATTATTCAAGTAAGCAGATAAGCTTGTCTCAGCTTCTCTTGAATTCCTACAAATGTCTGATTCTTTGAACCACCGACCCACCTCGGCAGCAGACAGAATCCCATCAAAATGAGGGCCTATGCTATTCCTTTCCTTTGTGTATCTCTGCCATAGCTCAAGCGTTATAGTTTATCTTCTTCAAGGACAAGTACCCCCCAAACAAATTGAATTCCACACTAAAAACAAAAGGGGTCCAAAATTTTTAAGGTTTCTTATGTCATAGAGTTGGATGATTAGTTGCTTAATCTGATGACTAGGACCACATAAAATGTACATCTGCCACCACTAAATGCTGTACCGAATAGGGTACTGATTCGCTACGACAAGTCTTTCCAATCCACGGCCTGAAACTCCCCTTCAATCACCTTATATTGATAGGTCGCCAGAAATATTGAGGAATATAAGAGCTACCCTGCTCACCAAACACATTGATGTAGCGCCTAAATTGTACAAAAATGATAACTCTTGAAGCCCACCAAACAGTGGAGCTGAATGAAGTGCCCACATAGTAGCTACTGATAATTTCATCTTGACATCTACTACACGCCACAGAGGTACATATTTGGGGGGCCTAGTTCCTCCAAATTATAAGACCCCACCAACCAAATATTTATGGGTAAACAGTAGCATCTTAGCAACTAAACTGTACCCAAGGGTGTCCTCCAAAGTCTCTGAATCTCCTACACGAGTGAGTACCTAAGAACTCTAATAGGCTGACTAACAACCAATAGTGTGATTTGCACCATTCGCGTGGGTTGGATAAGGTGCCACCAAGTAGATGAAAGACAATAGAGAATAGGCACGTCAAAAGAATTCTAGGGGATATAGATGCATACTAGGAGGACCAAAACAGAAAAGGGGACTAGCTAGAGCAAAGTAACCCCAAATCGGTGGACTCGGCTTAGGGAGAAAAAACCACAAATAGCTGGACTCATGTTAAAGTTACCACTAGAAGATAAGAGTAAAGTGTCAGCAAGCAGATCAAAAGAGAAATCACCAACATTTCAGCGTGACCAATCAAGCGCTGACACATCCCACAATTCCCCCACCCGGCGCCCCGAAACCCTAACCGGCACATCTCAGTATTCCTTGGATAACAGAAACAAACTCCCTCTTCTTAAGGGTAAACAAGAACGTAAACAGAACCGGGCGCTTGATTCAGGCATGTTGGGTTCAATTTTTTTTAGGATTTGCATCATACTTTTTACATTTAGGATCTCAACATCACCAAAAACACTCATCCCAGTACATCCCAACATTAACTTTTTTTTACTCCCATCAATACAATTCTAACAAATTCTGCGCGCATACCAATAACACTCTAAAATTACCTAGAATTCACCGTTCTAATTCTATCATAATCCTACAATTTTACTCCGAACATCCCTCGTACTCGAACCGGGTCGACTCAGCCTAGCCATGATAACTCGTCCAAATTCTTTCCAGAAAAAATAAACGATTCCTTTACATTTCAATGGCAAGCAATTAGAGAACCATCCCAAGAAAGTCTAGAGACTCTAGACTACAAGGAAGAAAGAAAAACGAAAATAAAAAATAAAAAAGCAGGTGAACAGAGTGACGAAAAGCGTACCAGGTTTAGGTCAGTCCCGGAAAATGACATCATTGGCGATCTTCATCAACGGCTTCAGGGAGTCCGGCGAGAACTTCCTGGCGAATATGTACGGGTAGCTCGAATTCGATTCCCTCAACTTGTACACAAGCTCCGCGGACACTTCCTCCGGCGTATACATGTGGGGATGGCCATCCATGCTGTCTGTCCAGTTCACCCGCGTGAGCGTGTAATGGGTACACCCTTTTGGATCCTCCATGGACAAAAGCGTCGGAAAGTAGTGCTCCTCGGGGTAACACGAGTCGAGGTTCAAGCATGGCAGCTTGAACTTCTTCCACAACTTGATGTCTCTGAGAACCATCAACGCGTGCTTACGGGTCAGTGTGAAAAACTGAGATCCGACCCTGAATTGCTCGAATGGCACTTCGGGGAGCATGACGTCTTCGCCACGGGAGTTGTAGCGGTCCGGTAAGTTGGGCTCTTCGGAGAGGATTTCGATGAAGCTTTGGTACTTTGGGAAAGGCGACGAGAATGTTTCTTTAAAGGAAGTTGGAGTCTTGCGGAAGAGGAAGTTGTGGACGAAAGGAAAGGAGTGGAGCGGGATGCAATGCTGGGACACGAGTGTGAAGTATAAATTCAAAGGGTCGTCGAGGAGGGCCACGGCGAGGAGTCTACGCGCGGCGGAGATGAGTGTCGGCGACGCTCGTTTGGTACTCTTCGCTTCCGTGATGAATCGGCCTTGGAATACGCCGCCTGGAGGGCTGATTTTGGCTGTCGGATCGGCGTGGATGTAGATATTATAGAGGTGCTGATGACCACGGAAGAATTTCTCCCACAAGGGGGCGAAAGAAAGATCAGAGTTCGTTAGGAAGAGGAAGGCGATCTTGGGCTTTGGGTTTGTGGCAGTGCCTAAGTGAGAGTGGGCGGAGGATGTTCTTGAGGAGGAGCAAGCGAGAACGGCCTTGCGGAAGAGGGTGAGATCGTCAAGGTCGTCCGGGAATGAGGGCGGGACATGTTTCGGAGGGAGGATTTGAGGGCCGAAGACGAAGAGAAGAGGTACGGAGAGGAAGAGAGCGAAGGAGAGGACAAATGGGGTCGATGAGAACATAGTGTCCGACTATTTCTGCAAAGTGAAAAACTTGGGAACGAAAGTGATAATTCAGATGCTTTCACTCCAATTTCTTGGGCTTTCTTGGAATCTTCTGCGATTGGACTATGAACAAGGAAACAACTATAGAATCTACGGATCTGATGGAAATGTTCAGTGAGCAGTTGGCTGGTGCCGATGAGGAGGAAGACACAAACAGCAGAGGCGATATACAAGGCACAAAGAGAGGAAGAGGGATAAAGACTAAAGAGGGGTTGAAGGTTGGGGGTGCGAGGGACTGGAGTCTTCCGGAGTATGTTATGTGGTTCTCACCTTTTGCTTTCGGTGAAGTGGCGCATACAAGCAAACAGAATCTGGTCTTATACGTTCTATAGAGTGAAAGGAATTTGGGCTTCTTCCGGTCATTTGAAGGGGTAAAAGCAGAGGTACGGTGGGCTTTTGAGGGTTTCTGAGAATCTAACCGAAGCGGTGAAATTAATACTCCTTTATAAGTCTCTAAATCAAATTTTCTTATAAAAATCTTTAAAGCAGATTCTTTCTAGTTGTACAGTCAGTGCGGGACCGTCCACTGAAGTGCTGACGTGGTTAATAATGATAATAAAAAATTACTAAAATACTAAATAAATAAATAAAAAATATGTAGAAAAATATTAAAAGATAGGAAATAATGCTACAAAGAGATTTGATCCGCTACTACTTGGAAAAATATAATAATTTAAATAAATAAAAGTAAAATACAAAAGAAAGAGATAAAAAATGTAAAAATTTATAAAAATGCAAATC
Organism: Myrica gale; assembly: GCA_963930655.1. Classification (NCBI taxonomy): domain Eukaryota; kingdom Viridiplantae; phylum Streptophyta; class Magnoliopsida; order Fagales; family Myricaceae; genus Myrica; species Myrica gale. The sequence continues at coordinate 4,812,749 of OZ005607.1, forward strand.
AAATGAAAAAAAAAAGATATAAATCTCAAAATCTTGAAAAAAAAATGAAAACTCGGAAATTTTAATGTTGAATTGGTGTGGCATATCCCCTTAAATGGTTAAAAGATATTATTAAGAGGCTGTATTCGAATTCGTGCTCACCCTTAAATAAGTTTAGAATCAATTGCAATAAAGGTAAACAAAAGAATAATAATTTTATATTATAAAAACTTGAAAATATTCAGGATTCTCGGCTCTCACGTGTATGTTGCACATAGAGATCTTGTTTGCACAAATTCTATTATATCATTCGAAAAGAGATACATACAGTATATATAAAAAATGGTAGGATTTACATTATCTGATAATTATAGACAGAGATTCCTCATGTGTCTATTATAAATAGAGATCTTATCTAATTTATTAATCGAATTGGATGATTCAATTCAGAAAAAGCTATAGATATATTATATACAGGACTATTCAAACCGTAGACAGGACCAATCAAGGCCCTAATTGAATGTTTAGGACTATTCAAACTGTCCAAATAAGAGTTTATATTATTCACTGAGTCGCTTCGTCACGAGAAAATATTAAGTTCTCAAAGAAGTTATTCTAAATGTTTATAAGTACCGAACATGATTTAATAAAATAAATCAACGATCAAAATCTGAACATATCTTATTTAATGAGGTGAAATAAAGTTGATTTGGGTTGGTAATGACTCGTCTCATCAAAGGATGAGGATCCTCAGCATTTTAGAGTGATAGACCAAATATGTAGATCGGATTTCATTTAATGTTGTTAATATAAAGGTTAAAAAATGAGGTACACATGCACGGTAAATCTCTTTTCAAAATGCACACCGTTTGAGAAGGTTGAATCGATTTCTTAAAATAATAACTGGTGCTTTTAAGTTTTAAGAAACTAGAATTTAGCTTCTCGTAACCCAACTTTTTCCGGACGAGGATATCCTGCAATCCAAGCATATCTGACCCGGGCAAAACCCGGATAGAACGGCAGCTATCCAACCCATCACTGGTCACCTCCACTAGCGCCACTGGCCAGCAAATCACCTCCTCACGTCCCTTCTCGCCAATCTACTCACGCCTAAAACACGTACTATAAAGTTTTCACATCTATCTTTGTCCATTACAAAACCCGTATAGGAAGCATATATTCTCTCGTAAAAATCTGTTTCCATTTTAAAACACCTCTCTCTCTCTTTCCACTTGGCTTTTCTCATGTTTTTGTTTTAAGTAGTGTCTCTTACAACACACTTCCAGTTTTTTTTCCTGTAGTTTCTATAAGATTTCAACTAAGGTTTTTCGGTGCACTTCCGCGTCTTCTTTACAAATACTCCATTTAGTCTTCTTAATTATTTTTTTTTTCTTCGAAAAGTAAAAAGCAATAACTCAAAAGGAACCAAATTAAAATAAGACACCCCGCAAAAAATGAAACACTTAGAGGGTGTTCGGTTAAGGTGTTTTGTAAGGATTTTTTTGTATTTTGAAAATTTTTATGTGATGTTAACTTTATTAGTATGCGTGTTGTAGTTATATTTATGTGTTGTGAAACATGATGTTTGGTTGTAGAATCCTGAGGATTAAAAAACTCTGAGGATTCTTTGTAAACGAACATGCTCTTATGGCCGCTGAATGACTAGGATGTTAATTAATTAAGGAAAGGGAAAAGACAATGTACGAAGCACAACATGTACGCATGCAGCAGCTTTTCATTAATTAAGGTTTTATAAAACTATCACTTGTTTGTCATGGCGTACTGAAATAGGTAAAGTGGTTAAGCCCCCCTTATATCCTGTCGGGGGCAGATAAAGCCTACGAAAAGGAGGATATATATATACAACACGAGTCTCTTCTTCTGCCCATTTGGTTAATTGTGATGGGTAAGTGCAGGTACCGGAATGGAGATAACTGGAATGATCAGCTTCGGTTTTAAATCGTAATTAAATTTTTATTTCGGATTTAATGTGAGCTTTTTTTGTCAAATTTTATTTAGACCTTAATGAGTCAACAATCTAAAATAAACATTCATAAAAAATTGCATATAACTGCGTCACTCCATAATTGATATGAACAATAAATAAAAGGGATAAATGTAAAATCAGTCCATGTGTTATACGCAAAAATCGATTTAGTCCCTGTGATATGAAAAATATCGATTTAGTCCTTGTGATTCTATTTTCGTTTGTTATTGGTCTTTTATCAGGGACTGATTTTATCACTTTCTGAAATCACAATGACTAAATCGATGATTTTCATATCACATGGACTAAATCGATTTTTGCGTATGACACAGGGACCAATTTTGCATTTATCCTAAAATAAAAATGTTGTCTACGTAAGAGTGGCGTATCTAGGATATAAAATGAGTGGGGTCGATTTTTTAAAGAAAAATGACTACATTTTTTTCCCACATAATGTAAAAAGTGTCTTAAAATTACAATATCGCAAATTAAGAACTAAAAACATTAAAATAATGAAATACACTTACTGTGCGGATAATATGTGTGACACACTTTGTCCCAAAAGAAAACAAATGTAATAATTGCCCCAAAAGAAAACGAATGCAATCTAAAATCGCTGTTAATAGAATGCGATAAGCATTCTCTTGCTCGTGTCCATGTGCGGATAATATATGTGACACACTTTGTCACTGATTCATAAATGCTTCACATTTTTGTCTAAATTCATTGTGAACGCTATCATGTCTGCCAACATGTTCATTAAATCTCTTCAGCGCCTTTTTTCAATTATCAAACTCCTTAAATATAAACACATCTCCTTCGGATTGTCCCCCTTTAGGTCATCTAAATAGATAACATCATAAACAATAAGTTGCATCCTCTGATACACTATATTCTAACCATGGATAATTTTTGTACCGCACCTCCCTAAAATCCCTCTAGTCCTTTCCACATTTCTTTTTGGGAAAAACATAGCCACGAGGTTGAAAAACACATTTGATCAAGTACTCCCTACGGACTTGATGTTGAATCCTAGCATATGCGAGTCAATAGATTTATGCAGCCCTAGGTCAGAAATAATATCATCCGAACTCAACAAAGGACGAAGTCTTTTCGAATTAGAATCCCTACATTAGTAGTATTAGATGATTCCATACTTTGTGATTTTTTTAATCAAAAACCTATCAATTATCTAAAAAGAACAAAATAAAACAAACACAATTTAAAATGTTCATCTGCATATGAGGAAGACAATTCTTAACACCCATCAATAATTATGGAGTTTGATGCATATATGAAGATAAGAAATATTCTTCTGTCAAAAATTATTGGTGCACTCAGCTATTCTTGTTCAAAAATAACCTCAGTGGATGCTCCGTTTCACCCTCTGATTTTTTTTTAAAAAAAAATTAAGCAAGCAGGCCACACGAAACTGGCCCAGTCCCCGCCTCACTGGCCCTGGAAGCAAGCCTGAGCCAGTGTGGGCTAGGGCTGCCGCGGACCGGAAAACCGGACTGGATTTGCGGTCCTGTCCTAGTTTTTAAAATGCGGTCCAGTCTTCTTTTTTAATAAATACGGTCCGGACCGCATTTATTAATATAAATAAAAAATATATTTTTTATAATTTTTAATACAAATAATAAACTTAAAACGTTTAATTTTAATTTAAACTAAAACTCAACATCTTTATATGCACTTCCCCCTTTGAAATTAACCTAATTTTTTAAAAAAATTAAAAAAATTGAAAAAAAAATTAAAATTGGTCCGAACCACTTAAGTGGTCTAGACCGGACCGCATTTAGTAGGACTGGACCGGTCCTCTATTTTAAGAGGACCGAATATCCGGTCCGACCGGATTTTCAGTCCAAAAACCGGACCAAAAATCCAGTTGTTCAGCCCTAGTGTGGGCATGTCTACTTCTTAATATCCGAAAAAATTTACAAATATTTTTTTGGAGCCAATGGGGACGGTCGCCCCTGCCCTGCCCGCACCCCCTTGGATCCGCCTATGCAGTAAGTAAATGTTCCTTTACAACTATATTAAATTATGGTCATATTAGTTCTATGGCCATTTTCTTTTTACCCATGTGTGAGACCAATATACAACAAAAATTAAATAAAATTACAATAATTCATACATGGTCCAAATAAAAAATACACGAATGTCTAACAAAATATTACTACTACTGCTACCATAGTCTAAACTCCAAATACTAAACAAAAAAACGAAATCGGAAATTTCGCCAATTCCTGTTTCAATTTTAGAAATGGCAAAAACACATTCAAGTTTCGGTTCCGGTACGTGGCAGATGCGGAGCCAGAATTCCAGTTTTGGTCGGAATTTTTGTCCATCCTTAGTCGTAGAAGAGCGAGTTTGAACAAAGTGATGAGTTTTACGCAATGCCAAAGTCCGGAGAGGCTAGTGTGATGCCCCACAACCCACAACACCTTATTTAAGCCATTGATTTTTATTTTTAAAGATAATCGATCTAGTGACCATGTGCCTTATCTTCATAGTCTTTGGTTTGGCCATTACACCTTATTTAAGTCATCGATTTTATCCATAAAGATTAAAGATAATTACACTAGTGCGCCTTGTTCACGCAATCCTTGATTCGCACTCGTCATTAAGGTATCTCGTGGTGGGTTAAGTTGTGAGGTTTTCTCCTAAGCACAAAGCAACGAATTTATAACTCTACAGTCTGCTCTTGTATTACCTTCTTACTCATGTTTTGCCAGGAGCCTAGATTCCAATGATTGTTCACAATCGTTGCATTCCTAAAACTGACAAGGGTAGCTTAGAAATATGACCTATAAGATTTTAAAATGGATGACTTAAAGGAGCAAGTACAACAATTCAAGCAACAAGATAAAATATTTTAAATATATTTTTTTACGTTTATTGTGATAAAAAAATATGATTTAATGAGCATAAAAAAATTATTTTATTAGATCAAATATTTTATAAAAAACACTACTTCAAGATAACATGAGACATGGAGATCAACTGTATTTAGGCACAAAAAGCAAACTTGGGTGTTTTGTTGGTCTTATAGCAATTAAACAAATTTTATGTCAAAAATATAACAAGAGAAATCTTGAATGATAGTTCCATTACTTATGACTTACAATAAGTTACCGGTTTGATTTTGAAGAGATCGAAGATGGACTTTGCTGTTCTTATTATGGGTTGGTGAAAAATTGAAGGTATTTTGTGGGAGTTCGTGAAAAAGTGAGGAGAGAGAATATATGTGTAAATATTATAATAAAAAAAATTATTATAATATAATTTTTTACAATATGTCCGCCCAACATTTCAAACAACCAACGCTAGCTACTTGGGAGTGAGTTATATCGTATTTTCTTAAAAACACAAAACACGCCATGAAATATGGAAAAAAAAAACATTAACATTAGGGATTATACCAATTACTTAGGCTATAATTAACCATGTAAAATGTAAACAAACTTGTGAATTGAATTAAATCCTAAAGAATAATTAAGGTTGTGTTTGAGTGTTAAAATTTTAGGGTATTGAATTTGGTGAAAATATGAAGAGATAGATTATTTTTAATATTTATTAGGGATAAATACAAAATCAGTCCCTGTGCTATACGCAAAAATCGTTTTAGTCCCTGTGATATGAAAAACATCGATTTAGTCCCTGTGATTCTCTTTTCGTTTGTTATTGGTCCTCCATCAGGGACTGATTTTATCACTTTCTGAAATCACAAGGACTAAATCGATGCTTTTCATATCACAAGGACTAAATCGATTTTTGCGTATAGCATAAGGACCAATTTTGTATTTATCCTTAATTATTATAATGAAAAGTAATGATGTGATAGGGGGAGAAAAATTATATTGTAATTTTTTATTGTGTTAAAATTTTATAAATGATAAAATTTTTGTAATGAAACGTAGCATAACAATTCTACATATGCCCTCTTAGACGACAGAGGCAAACTCCTTTTTTTTTGGGTGTAGAAACCAAAAATCAAAATTTTTTTTCTGCGAAAAAACCAAAATCCAATTTAATTGTTTTTCCTTATTTTTGTTTTCGTTTGTAAATCTCTGTACTACCCCCTTAGCTATCACAACTCAAGGATCAATCTCCACTGCCCATCTATCACCTTTAAATACCAGATCCGGACCAATTTACACTCCTCTCTTTGTCTCTCTCGCCGTCTCGCTTGCTTCTGTGGTTCTCTTCGCTCCCTTACGGTATAATTCGCACAGTTCAAGATCGGTTACTTCCCTCCTCTCTTTCCTTTGTGAGGTCAGATTTGGGTTCTTCGTTTATGTAATTGAAGTTTCTGACGGGGTGGGGGTTTGATCATGTTTTAGAAACAGGATAAAATGTTTGGGAGGGCACCGAAGAAAAGCGACAACACCAAGTACTATGAGGTACTGGGAGTGTCAAAGAGCGCTTCCCAGGATGATCTAAAGAAGGCTTATAGAAAAGCGGCCATCAAGAACCATCCGGACAAGGGTGGTGACCCGGAAAAGGTATTATCGATTTCTCTCTCTCTCGTCGGTTGCATTAATATTTCGTTTTTGGTACTCGATTTTGATTTATTAGCTGGTGAAATTGTTAGCTAATGGTTTGGTGCGATAGGGTTTTCTTGATTGTGTTCTGGGCTTGGGTTTGTTTGGTCAAAACTGTACAGATCTATGATCTATAACCGCTTCGTTTTTCCTTTTTTTATGAATTGGCTCTTTCTTGTGGTAGGTTTCCGGTAATGATACTCTATTGTACCGATATTAAAGTCAAGGAATCTCATTGGGAAATTTATGGACAGGTGATTGAATTGTTTGTGATTTATCTATCGAGGGAATTTTCAGAATTACCGATTGTGTATATTCTATGCTATCTAGGTGTTTTTTGGGAGTTTTGTTTGTGAAAGGATGCTGCTTTTGCTTCGAGCTAATGACATCTGCATCGAAGGTGTTCTGGATTGATAACATGAATTTCTCCCCATTTTTTTAGCAAACTAGTGGATTTCCAATTTTCACTTTCAGTCTCCTAAATAATGTACGAGCTCATTGGGAGAGTTGTTCTTCTGTTTTCAAAATTGTTCACTCAAACAACTGTTGTAGTGGCATTCTGCATTTGTTTGGAATAATTGTTCCTATTTTGTTGGGGGTGGGAAATTGTTTATCTTTTTTCCCCTCCCTATTTTTGGCCAACATTTCCTTGTGGTTTCCAATATAAATCAGAGAGGGAATTGACGCAGCAACCCAGATTTTGTCCCTTTTTTTTTGTGCGTGTTTAGTATGATTTTGGGTTCGGTTAATTGTTTCTGTGAAGTTGTTGATGTACTGAGTGTTGTCAATTTGTTGCCTATCAGTTTAAAGAGTTGGCCCAAGCTTATGAGGTTCTAAGTGATCCAGAGAAGCGTGAGATCTATGATCAATATGGAGAAGATGCTCTCAAGGAAGGAATGGGTGGTGGAGCTGGTGTACATGACCCATTTGACATATTCCAGTCCTTCTTTGGTGGCAGCCCATTTGGTGGTATGAATCTCTAGCCCTGGAATACATGCATCAATTAATGAAACATATAGGAGCATTTGTACTGAGATTTCCCATGCCCAGGTGGTGGAAGCAGCAGAGGCCGAAGGCAGAGGAGGGGAGAGGATGTCATCCATCCCCTCAAGGTTTCTTTGGAGGACCTCTACAATGGGGCAACCAAGAAGCTATCCCTATCTCGTAACGTGATCTGCTCTAAGTGCAAGGGGTTAGTATTATATTTTTATATTTTTTTGGCATTTTGGTATTTTCTCTTTGTTCTGCTTATATTAGACTTTGTATGAAATTTTGCAGCAAAGGCTCTAAGTCAGGTGCTTCGATGAAATGTTCTGGCTGCCAAGGTTCTGGAATCAAAATCTCCATTAGACACCTTGGCCCCTCTATGATCCAGCAAATGCAGCATGCTTGCAATGAGTGCAAGGGTACCGGTGAGACTATCAATGACAAGGACCGCTGCCCGCAATGCAAGGGAGAGAAGGTTGTTCAGGAGAAGAAAGTTTTGGAAGTTGTTGTGGAGAAGGGGATGCGGAATGGGCAGAAGATTACATTCCCTGGAGAAGCTGATGAAGCGGTGAGGCTATGTGTCTTCTTCTTCTTCTTCTTCTTCTCCCCCCCCCCCCCCCTCCCCTTCCCTCCGGGATCCTCTTAAAATATTTTTACTGCCTTCAGACTCTTAGGTGTTTCTCTGAGAAGCAGGCAAAGTGATTTTTTATATTTTTCTCTTTCCGTGTGAATCTGGTAATCTGTTATTGATCAGTTGGTTTGTATTTCTGCAGCCTGACACTGCCACAGGGGACATTGTTTTTATCGTACAACAGAAAGAGCACCCGAAGTTTAAAAGAACCGGAGAAGACTTATTTGTTGAACATACCTTGTCCATCTCAGAGGCACTCTGTGGCTTCCAAATTATATTGACGCATTTGGATGGCAGGCAGCTCCTCATTAAATCCCAACCTGAAGAAGTTGTCAAGCCTGGTAAGTGATGTTATTACTACATCATTCTGATGCTTAAAAATGCTTAATTTGGTATCATCAACTCTTGCACTCAATTGAAAAGTGAAATGTTTCTATGGTTTGCTGCTGATGTTGTCAGCCTGATCTAAATTGTGTCTATCTATGAGAATCCATCTATGCCATTTTACACGCACAATGATTTTCTATCATGTTATGTATGGTTCTTGCTATCCGGAATCCTCAGTTGGCTCCTCTCCCCGAAGCAAGTGATGCAAAGCAGATTCGTCCGTCTTGTAAATGACTGATTAGAAGATCAAAAGAACCTTAGTGCGAACGATGTATCTGATTTTCACTGTACTGTTCTTTTTGCTTGTGTTGCAGACCAATACAAGGCGATAAATGATGAGGGAATGCCAGTGTTTGGGAGGCCGTTCATAAAGGGTAAATTGTACATACATTTCTCAGTGGAATTCCCAGACACCCTCAACCCAGAGCAGTGCAAGGCACTGGAGGGTGTGCTATCTACAAAGACTTCAGCGCAGCTGACAGACATGGAGCTGGATGAATGTGAAGAGACTACACTGCACGATGTGAACATGGACGAAGAAATGCGTCGCAAGCAAACACAGGGCCATGAAGCATATGATGAGGATGACGATCTGCCTGGTGGTGCTCAGAGGGTCCAATGTGCTCAGCAATGATGAACGAATGAGTTGATCGACAACAATAGGAATACTTGGAGAAATGGAATTATTGGGAGAAAAATATTCTTAACACCATCACCTTATGCTATAGGGAGTGAGTTAGATTTTGGTTTGCTTTTTTTGTTTTTGTTTTTGTTTCCCCCCGCCCCCCCTATGTTACCAAGTTTATACTGTTGGAGATTATAGTGCTTGAATTCGAGGTACTGGATAACTATGCTTGTTTCTTGTGATGCATGTCTATATCATCTGAGCCGCTGAGAGGTTGTTTTGCAACCAAGATGGGTTTTGGGGAGGGTGCAAGGAAGGTTTTGACTGCCCATGGCCCTGGTTCATCCTTTTGAGCTCGTGACCACACTCTCACCCAGAACTATATATATATATCATAGAGATGCGGAAATGTAGGATCCAAATTGATCTTTGATACTTTGTGCCAACATAGGCTCTCAATGCAAATCAGTTGAAATAGAAAACAAAGGAAAAATGAGCTGGTCGAAGGTGCAAATTCGGGATAGTGGATCAAAATATTTGACTAGACGTTGGATTACCCGCATACTTTCAAAAGTTTGTGGTCGACATTGATCATCATGGCTCAACCATGTGTCTCTACGCAGACATTGACTTGTGTCAAAGCACCTAGAGCTGCTAACATGGCGGTGCGGGGTAAATAGCGGACTAGTCGGAAGCGGAATTTGACATTCCGATATCCGGTCCGCTAACTAGCGGATGACCAAAATAGAGTTCGCTTCCAACTCTTAGCAGACTTAGCGGATAGCGGAATTCCAATACTATAACACCTATATTGACATTCATACTGCATTAATTCCACAATATAAAGCCAAAAAGTGCATATTATTTTGCTTATTTGCCCTTGCCCAACACTTTTTCCACCTACAATGCAACTTGAAATGGATTTGCTTGAGCACACACCAGTTCAAATACCAAGTGTTTTTCAGAGTAAAACAGACACACATATGTTGTAAACATAAATGTATCGGTATCACAATGAGTAGATATTCAGGAGTTGCAAAATCTAACACAAATATCCCCTATCACAGTGCTACACATAAGTCTTTGCCCATAGCTTATGGCAGTATAAATTCCTTAATCCCTGAAAAAGTGTAATTTCAATTTTGTTAACTAAATAAATTTTGTCTAACTAAATGAGTGACTCACTGTTGTTGGCATGGCATACTTGTCCACAGAGAAGTTGTCAGACAGTTCACGGACCCCATTCTTTTCTTTTGGCCTAATTGACAAATCCAACTGCTTGACATTGTTCAAGGGTCTTATAAGGATTAGATATTAGATATTAGAAATTGCTGAGTGAACTTATAAGGATCATGATGGTGGTGCAAAATATCAAATATTGAATTTCTTGAATCAGAATAAGACCGTTGTAAGGAAAAACATATAGGCAACTTTCACTATCTTCTTTCCAAATGACTACTATATAACCTCGTAAAATCCAAGCATATCAGAAGCAGCAAATAAAACTTATGAAGACAAATAAGGGCATTAGAACTAAATATGGAGCCAACAGTAATGTTTCACGATAATCAAAGGTGGTGCACAACAAAGTTAAAAGAAGATTCGATGGTTTTTTGCTTGAGACTCATTCAGACAGACAAGGAATGAGGGTGCTGAAACAAGATTCGAGGGTTTTTTGCTCGAGACTCATTCAGACAGACTCATAGATTTACATAAAAAAAGCTATAGTCAGGTATTTGGTAAGGACATTAAAGACATGTTTTAAATAACCAGCACAGCAGGGAAAATGAATTTAACCTAAACCAACAAGTAATCACTCTATGTGTCAATGAAAACAGACAAACAACAGGAATCAAATCAAACGATCACATAATCAATCAATATTCATAGTTCACAAGACAAGTTTTTGCATTTGACCAAGCTCATGCAGTAGCAGTGCCCCACCCCCAAAACTGATATTGGGACGAAGAAAAAAGTACTAAGCTTTGGAAACCCCAGATGATAGGCATAAAACCCAACTCATGCAAACTGAAACACTACTAATTAGCCTTAAATTTTAGTCACAATATGCCAGTGCCACCGTGATTTATCTCACAAGGCTGTCCTAGAATACCACATTAATAATTCCAGAAAGAGAAAGTGAGAATCTAGAAAGAGAAAGTGAGAATCTAGAGCGAGAGAGTACAAGAAAGCTATACCTGCGGAGATTCTTTCCCGTAAAGGTTTGAAAAGCGGAGAAAAGGGCAACTCGGAAACTGCGTGGTCTGAAATCAGCCGAGCCCTATCCTTTGCTCGAACAGAGAGTGAGGGACTGCAAGAGAAGAGGGAGACAACAATGGTAGTCGGCAGACTCGACACTTGGCAGACGATCGGAGAAAGAGAGGGAGACAACTGAGGGTTTTCGCGAATTGGAGAAAGGAGAGGGATAAGGTTTTTTTACCATGGATCAAAACGGCACATTTTGATCAGCAATATTTTTTTTTGTTTTTTTAACTACTAAACGACGTCGTTCTATTTAAAATAGAACGACGTCGTTTTAATATTTAGTTAATTAAAAATAAAAAAACCCGGAACCGGTTTTTCTGCTAAACCGGCGGAAAATTCCGCTTCCGGTTCCGAGAAAACTCCAAATGGACCACCGGTTCCGGTTCCTGGAAGGGCCGGACCTCCTCTTCCCGGAACCGGTGACGGAACCGGAACCGGAGATCCGTCGGAGGCTGGACCAGACTTACACCCCTAGGTGCGGGAGGTGCAGATGGCAGGCACTATCAATAATAATTATGCATAGCAGAATTTTCATTGAAACAACTAATCTAGTTTAGGCGATTTTGGTTACCCTTTGAGAAACCATCGAGGCCTTGGTACTTGGTTGTCCTCTAAACCATCCCCTCTTCTTTATGTTTATTTAGGAGGTCGGTTTTTCTCGAATTAAATCTTATGAAATTTTGAAGAAAAATATAGTACTCGGAGAAGAGATAATGTGCAATCTGATTGTGGTCAGACTCAGAGATCAGTGACCCCGGCCCATTCTCTAAACCAGGTCCATGTAGACAAAATAGAATCACTGAGTGAATCAATTCTATGTATTTTATTTCTATTGTTGAGAATAATTTATTTTTTATTTAACATTCTATTTTTAATTTCATCTCTTAAATTTGTATTTTTTTTACAGTAAGCGTCCCGAATTAATTACTTCGTGTTTACTTGTAATATTATTATCTTTAAGAAGGTTTTCTCGGTATATCAGCCAAATCTCAATTAATAATTATATAAAAAAAACATAATTTTTGGTGAGCACCACTAACTATGAACATTATAGGAAAGTTGAGTTTTTAAATTAGAAAGAATAAAATTCTCACTATTGCAAAATTATTGATGGTTGGTAAGCAAATTTTTTAAGAATTTAGAGTTGGAGAAAATTTCGAGAATTTAACTTTTATAATCGTTTATAAAAAAATTAGTGAAAAAGTTTAAAAATATTTAATTGTAAAATGATATTTATTAATCGATTATAAAGTGAGGAGAAATTTTTTTTGATAAAGAACGGGAAGATTAGATGATTTTTTTTAGAGAAAGTAATAAAATTGGTTTAAAAAAGTGTTAGAATTTTACCTTTACTTTAATTTATTTTTTTTAAATTGAAAAAGTCACCTAAATGTACTCTTCAGCACGTAAAGCTCATCGAACCAAACGCCCTGATCATGGAAGTTTATATTAGGGAAATTTGCTTTATAGTCTTTAAATTTTAATCCCTTTTCATTTTTAGTCATGAATTTTAAAGGGTCAAAATTTTAGTCCTTTAACTTTCATCTTTGTAAAATTTAGTCCTTCCGTCAGTCTACCATCAGTTTGCCGTCAAATTTGTACCGGTTGACCGGTATATGAAGCGGTCGACCGCTACATGTACCGGTCGATCGCTCACTTTCAAAATATATATCCAGTCGACCGCTACATGTACCGGTCAATCGCTCACTTTCAAAATATATATCCAGTCGACCGCTTCAAAATTGGCGGTCGACCGGTACAAAAATTGACGGCAGACTGACGGAAGGACTAAATTTTACAAAGATAAAAGTTCAAGGACTAAAATTTTGAAGGTTAAAAGTTAAGGACTAAAATTAAAAAGGGATTAAAACCTAAGGACTAAAAAATAAATTTCCCTTTTATATTATCATGTACCAATTACAACTCCGAAGTAGAACTGAATGGGGCTCTGTAGTTCGGAGGAAAAAAAAAAAGAATGGGGCTCTGTAGTGTAGCTCACTGAGTCGGGTCGGTGTGGCGGGTCGAGACAACTGGACATGTGCCACGTGGAACCGAACGGATCCTATATGTGCACACCCCCAGTCTCAGTGGCTGCCAGGATACCTTTGTAGGGCCCACCACAGACGTGGACGCATACGTATATTTAAGCGTAGGCCAATCGGTAAACATGGTGAATCAAATCATAACGGGCAGCTTAGCTAATAGCTGGGGCAGGAGAGTCTTTGGGTCAAAACAAGGTGAAGCATATCATAAAGTGCAGTTTTAGCTGGGGCAGGTCTTTGGGTCAAATCCAAAGTCTAAAAAGGACTGTAGATAGATCTATCCAATTCTTTCTCTCAATTTAACTCTTTAATTTAAAAGAGTTATCATATATATATATATATATAAACTACTGCAACGTCTATATTAATTCAAAAGTTTTAGGATGCATTAAATAGATAAGAATCTTCGTAATTCTTTATTCAGTTTATAGCTAAATTGCACTTATAATTTATAGAAAAATAAACACAATATATAGATCTCATACTATTTAATGATACACTTGTAAAATTTTAGACATTGTAGGTTAAGGTCTACATACTGTGTTTATTTCTCTCTCAATTATACTGTATAATTTGGACAAAGAATTATAGAGGATCATGATTAACATTAAATAATGTAAAGAATCACGAGACCTCTTTCCAGGTACATACTCAGTACTTGTATAGTTTTTGGGGTAAACTCAAAGTTAGCCATGTATCTTTAGAGCAAAATCAAGTTACAACCTTTATTTTCCAAACCAACAATTTGATACCACTATATTTCAAAATCACTCAATCCTCGCTCTCATATTTAAATTCACCGTCAAATGAGATGATTTTTCGTAAAATAACCAAAATGCCTTTGATAAATGATTGGTGGATGACCAGACTGCCCTTGCTCTCTGTCACCCTCGACCTCACCTTCCCTCTCCCCTGACAATTACCATCCCCCTCACGTCCATTGATGTCAACATGCATCATATTGTCCTTAGTTTCATCCTCACGTGAAGTGACTCTCATATTTGCATCACGATCCTCTTTCTCTTTTGTTCCTTTCCTGTTCTTTGACTTGGAGCTTCTTGTTTTGGACACTCCGGAAGTTGCTCTTTTCTTTGAGCTCACAGTATTTTTCAATGATTTAGCATTCTGTACCTCTCTCGGCTTTTCCAGGAACATCCACAACCATTGCAGCAACCTGGTCTTCTTCCTTACTAACATCAGGACCTTTCTTTTTCTTTCACACAGACCTCTGATGGAGTTTTCTTCTCTGGCTCAATATAAGTGTCCAGCATCTCAGTAACCTCTTTCAAAGTTTCTCTACACCATCCAAATTCTTTACTTTCTTTTCAGAACTGGGTTTGGTTCTCACCTTGAAAACGTTGTCAAGCATCACTTCAAGCTCAAACCACTCTTTCCTCAAATCCAACATTTCGCGGTCACCATCTTCACAGAATATTATGCAGCTGTTTCTCATTATCAAAGGCTTTGATGCGTCCAATGAACCATTTTCGTGAGCCTCACCAGTAAACCTTAACTCTTTTGCCAACAACTCTGTCATTATCATCATCCTCCAAATCTACCAATCGGAAAGCAGGCACTTCCTTCCTTGGGCGCAGCCTAGAAGAACCTATCTCTGGGGACAACCAAAATGTTGGCAAGTTTCCACACTTCTGATCGATGGAAGTTCGCCTGCAAGTCCATTGCCACCCGCAAGCTCGTGAACCGCGACGACATCGAGGACATCCGTCGCGAGGTCCAGATCATGCACCACCTCACTGGACACCAGAACATTGTCGAGCTCAAAGGTGACTACAATCATGCACCACCTCACTGGACACCGGAACATTGTCGAGCTCAAAGGCGCCTACGATCATGCACCACCTCGCGAGATCAGAACTAAAATTGCGACGCGTCATTAGCGGCAGCTTCAGCGAAACGCTCAGGACATTCAGGCAAATACCATGGCGATTTCCAACTGCGACGTGCAATACAGCCTCTTGTTGGTAATGATGTCATTCAGTCGGATGATTTTGAGTCAGCAGAGTCCTCTGATGATGATCAGCAAAGTCGCTTGACGATAGTGGAGAGCATGTGCCTGTTGCTGATCCGGCTATATCTACTGTTCCACCTGCTGATGATCATCCTCCGGAACACTCGGTGCAGGATGTTTCGGCCACGGCTGCTGCCTCTCCATCTGGTGCACATGTTGCCGGGTCAGCAAAGTCACATCACGATAGTGGAGACCCTGGGCCTATTGCTGATCTGGCTCCATGACCATCACCGTTCCACCTGATATTGATAATCCTCCCGAACACTCGGTGCAAGATGTTTCGGCCACAACTGCTACCTCTCCATCTGGTGCAACATGTTGCGGGGTCAGCAGTCACCTCACGATAGTGGAGACCCTGGGCCTGATGCTAATCCGGCTCCATCTACTGTTCCACCTGCTGGGCCTATGTTTAATATAGCACACGCAAAACTATATCGATGCCTCAGCACAAAACAATCAATTATGAGACATTGCACTCTTTATATATGATTTTTGGGACGAGAATTTTTTTTAATAATTTTCTTCTATTTTTTTCATTTTGGTCCCCCAAAATAAATTTGTGTGTAACTAATCCCCTTAAATGTTCAATCATGAATTCGTGGTAAAATTTATAAAATTAACTTATTGGACTAAGAAATTATAAAAAGTGAAAAAAAGAATAATAAATTAAAAAAAATCTGAAAAAATTCATACAACTTAAAAAAAACAAAAAAAAAACTTTGTCAATAATATATATAGCATATAAAGTGTCAATAGCCACGCATTTTATGGGTGAAAAATAAATTTACTCCATCAAAATTTGTTAACGTGACATGCACTAGCTGGAAGGCCCTACATAGTCATGATTAGAGTACTAAACCACGATAAAAGAGAATATATATATATATTATGAAAATACAATATTCTGGACGGATTTCTCTCAACAAGAAGCTGATATAAGCCGTTGACAATCTTCAGATAGTAGCTATACAGATGTTGCTGCTAATCACCAGATAGCAACTCCCCATGACTTGCAGCAATTGCTCATGATCATACACCTTTATCTCCCTGCTGATCACTCTTCTTAACAGCTCTGCAGTCTCATCCTTCTTTTGTCAAACTCCCGGCGCTTCGCCCTTTGCGATTGATCGAATTAAGAGCATGAGCACCGGCTCCGTGAATTCCTACGACGGGAGTCCAGAAGACGTGGACGGGGTTATTTACAGCTTGGCATTCTCCCTTGTCGTTGTTGTGGTGATCATAATGCTAACTGCGGCTTCTTACTACTGCACCCGATGGCATTCACGCTCCGAAACTTCTACCCGCGGCAGCTCCCTTACAAGCACCGAGCCAGACTCTGTTGTGACCATTGAGGTAGCTGGCCTCGATGATGCAGCCCTCCGCAGGTTCCCAAAGTTCCTTTACTCGCAAGCCAAGCCCCACAAAAGTGACTCAACGGCAGCTTCCTGCTGCTCCATATGCTTGGGAGATTATAAGGACACCGATATGCTTAGGGTGTTACCCGATTGTGGTCATCTTTTCCACCGGAAGTGCGTGGATCCATGCCTTCGGCTGCATCCTACGTGTCCCGTCTGCAGGAACTCACCAGCCCCGACTCCTCTGCCGACTCCTCTCGCTGAGGTCGCTCCTTTGGCAGTTCGGCGAGATTGAGAAGGTATCAGAAAGCGTAAATTTGAACAGATGTTTTCCCCCATTCTATTTCTTGTGATCTGTAGCTTAGAACGCGCGTTGTACAAATTGAGTGAGGTCTCTACCATCTTTTGGAAATGAAATCTCATGGTCTTTATAATAGACATGATATCGTTCGCCATTACGAGATAATTGTGGAGGAATTTTACACTTTTCTTCTTTTTAGGAGCTGCACTACCAGTGAAATCAAAACAACCACCTTATTTTCATGAGTTGATATCCTGTTCTGTTACATACGATCAGAAATCGTGTACGCCTCAAATTTCATTCACGCTCGTCAAACGAAAGAAATCTTTACGTATTTCCAAAATATATGTCAATGAATCGCCTTCCTAGGATATTACCTACAGTACTTCGAGTCTCCTGGCAAGAACTCCTGCCTAGCTAAAGAATTTCCGGGAATCATGCATCTTCAAGAAGAAAAGTTGCACAAGTAAATTAATTTAAATATTTTATAAAGCCGCTATACGTAAGATAGCTGACAAATGGATGAAGTCAATTAGTGGGTTTTGCATTATTTCGCAGTAGCCCCATAGGCGATTGCACTGATGATCTGAATAAACGACCTCTGATCTGATGTAATCCAAGGCCTACCAAGACGTACTGAGATAACCCCCCCCCCCCCCCCCCCCCCCAAAAAAAAAGGGGGATAAGGAGAAGAGTTGGGTAAATTAATTAACAAACTTAGAAAATTTATCGTCGCAGATAACTAATTAGACGTGGTAGCTGGTACCTACTGATCATCCACAACATGCTGACAATATTAATTAAACAGAAAGATAGAAAGAAAAAGGGGGGTACCGGTACACCTGCCTTAAATATTACTTGTAGAGACCAGTATTTAATTTGGGTTTTTATAATAGCAAGTAGATCTAGCAAGTATAACCCATATATAATGCTAAACATCACGACAGTCAGTATATTGGACTCCGAAGCTGTCGTAAGTTATCGAAGATTAGGTAACTGATATTTTGTTCATCAGTGCCCCAACTAATGGAAATTTTTCTTTGAAGCTTTGTGTCGTTTATGTCAATTTATATACTTAAATTAGTTGTATGTGAATCGAACTGGCTTTCCAATACGTGTTAATTAGTAACTTATTTAATTTTTTGGACACCCAAACATGGTGCAATGTGCAATTAATTTATATCAATGAGAAAGGTAGGACCAATCTGTCAAGCTCGCGCAGGAATTATAAAAAAACTACTGCATGTAAGTATAATGCTTTGAGAACCACTAGGTTGGCTTAGGGCTTGTTTGGGTTGTGGTTTTGGGTTTAAATTTCAAATTTTAAATATTGTTTTGTTGTAAGGGTTTGTTTGATTGATTAATATTTTGAATGATTTATATTTTATTAAATAAAATAATATTATTTTATAATTATTATGATATTCAAAAAATAAAAATAAAATTCAAAAATAGAAAAATACATAATTCAAAAAATACTTAGAAAATGGTTTCATAAATATAAAAATGGAGAAAATATCAAACTAATAAAAACTATTCTTAAAAATAAAAAGACAAGATAAAAATCATGCAAAATTTTATAAAACAGATATAATTTTACAGAAATAATAAAAAACTATAATTTTAGTAGTTAAGGCTTTGGTTTTGGTGGTTTTCTTTCTCTAAGGTCCCAAATTCAAAATCTCATAAGTGCTACCAACCTTTTAGGGCCACCTCAAGGGCCTTTGGAGTTTTGCCTGGTAATTGCTAGTTTGTGTGCAACAGAGGAACTGTATAAGTCCAGAGATTAGTTGAGATGCGTGTATGCTGGCCCAGTTACCAAAAAAAAAGAATCGTAGAAAATTCTAGTCCCAATTATACTTTCTTTAATTTTAAAGCTTAATTATTAATACAGTTCATGTGACATTAATTTTTAATAAATTAGTCTCTGAGTTAAAATTTTAAATAGGCCAATTCATGTGATATTATTTTAGTTATTTCGTCTATTAAAAATTAGCCGACTAACTAAAGGCTCACAGAGAGTCGGGATCGAGATGTCATTGTACACAAAGATAATAGTCAATATTAACACAGGGATTGTAGCAATTATTAAGCCTAATTTTAAGACCAAAGATGCCGACCACTAAGCTATAGCTAGCTTGGGAAAGATGGTTCAAAAAGTCAGACTCAACCTTTCCAAGTTATTGACTTTTCATACACCACTGACCACTTACCTAATTAAGAGGAGGTGGCGGAACATATAATTATCTTCTATCCCTCGAGACGTCAAATCGTGAACTTTCTTTGTTTCATGTTTTATGTTGACTTTCTATTAGAATGATGGGCCTATTAGAATCCAAGTCAATTCGCGAGTGTAATACAATATTTAATTGTTTGACGGTATACGTACGTGGGATCCTCCAGCTTGTTAATTACTCGAAAAAAGTGAGATACTTAGTGCCGTTCGTTTTGTTTGCGTTCTCAAGATTTTTTTAATCTACACAAATTAAACATATTTTTTAACATCACTTAAAAATAACTACAACACGCATACTAATAAATTTAACATGATCTAAAAATTTTCAAAACACAAAAAATTCTCAAAATACACACTAACTGAACACACTCAAAATCATGGGAATAACGACACTCTACCGCACCGGACTATATTGAACAAAAACCAAGAAAACGTTATTCTTATTTGTTTGGTAATCAAATTAAAAGTATTTTCAGAGCTCCCAATGAGTCAATGACTGACCAACTTTTCTACCGCAATAGTCGAGTGAGTAAAAAGATTGGCAATAAACCTAAAAATCTACGACAACAAGCTCAACAAGCGGAGAACAATTTGATGAAAGGTAGCAGCTGGCCGTGATTGAGGGGTTCATACGTTGTTCTTTCTTTTTTGTCCTCATCCTAAGCAAGTAGAAGTAAAGAGGACTGAAAAAGAGTTGGAGCTCATGTTGGACATATATGTTTTGGGTAATGTAATTTGACGGAGAATCGAAGGCATCAGGTCAAGCTGACTGAAATCGGCGTTGTGAGAGATACAAGCTGTGGTCCAACCTTTCTATACAACACTGGTTTTGAGTATATTAGAATTTACACAATATGTGAAAGATGAGTCTAGCTCAACTCCAAAAGACACCTTGAGGAGTGAGAGATGTCACAACTTTATAAGGAGCACATTGACTAGTTTCTCTAGCAATGTGAGACTTCCAACATGCCCCCTCACGTGTGGCGGGAGGACATCCAAGCCAACACGTGGAAACGGGTGACGATGGATCACAAACTATGAACCTTGCTCTGATACCATATTAGAATTTACATAATATGTGAAAAATGTGTCTAACTCAACTCCAAAAGACGTCTTGAAGAGTGAAGGATGTCACAACCTTATAAGGAGCACATTGACTAGTTTCTCTAGCAATGTGGGACTTTCAATGCGCTCCCTCACGTGTGGCGGGAGGACATCCAAGCCAATACGTGGAAACGGGTGACGGTGGGACCACAAACTAGGAATATTCCTCTGATACCATATTAGAATTTACACAATATTTAAAAGGCGAGTCTAACTCAACTCCAAAAGAGGCCTTGAGGAGTGAGAGATGTCACAACCTTATAAGGAGCACATTGACTAGTTTCTCTAACAATGTGAGACTTCCAACAAAGTGCGTACGTAAAGACAGACACTTTGTTGGAAGTCCCATGCTTCGGTTATATAAAGTACGTTACGTACGTACCCGATTGGAGGAAGCTTAATCTACATATAAAAAAACGCACACGGCGTCTGTATACAGTTTTTGAAGAATAAGATGCTTTGAGCAGAGCATGTTTTACTTAGACAGAGAGAGAAGAGGGGGGGGGGAGACAGATCATAATCGGTTCATTGTCACGTACACTTCCAGATCCTTCTGTCTGTTAGAGAATATAATTTGGGATGAGCGGTAAATTAACACTGTCGTTTCCTTTTTTCAAAGCAGACCCCTTTGTCGTTTTTCCGACTCTGAAGCATGAGCTGTTTTGGAAACATGAATTCAAAGATGCCGTATATGTTCTCCCTAATATTCTACTAATTATAGAGTGCAAAAAAAGAAGAAGGAATTCAGACTTAGGTCAACTAGGCTCAACGACTACGAATAAAAAACACGGGGCCGACAAAACCGGATCGGGGCACTTAATTTGAAACTTGAGGAAAGCATGCAATTGAGCAGGTAAAAGTAAAAACAGGACAAGGGAGCTGTCTGGCTGGCTTACTTATGTTTATTATCTAGCTAACCACGTCATGAAGAAATTTTATTAAATATTTTCTGCTGATCAACATTAAGATATCTACACGTTCTGTTATTTTATAAATTCTGAGATATCTCAGGATTTTTTATTCATATTTTCAAATAAAAGTATTAAGGATCGATGGCTTGTTTTCTTGTCAATATTCCTAAGTTAATTTCCCTCACCCTTTGTTCGGGCCGGCTCAAAAAATAGTCAGCCTAGGGATTGCGTAAGTCGCCGCGTCATGAGCTCCAAGCTGCAAGACTCCAATTACGTTATATTTGCCATTACAAAATTTTAAAAAAATTTGTTGGTGATTTGAACATTAATCTAGAGAGATTGGAGTTTTATCATTTATGTGAGTTTATCATAAAAAGTTAGTATAGTGAAAATTTTGAAATATTGTTTGGTTGAATTTTGGGTTTTATTAGAGTTTGGTGAGCGAACTTGCCCTCGAGAAAGAGATCACGAATAAATATTCTCTCCATCATGTACTGAGCAACACTAATTATGACACTTCGATGCAAGGTGCATATTTGATCACGGACAAGAAGAAAATTCAGCAGCTTGAAGCTTAACCCTAAAAGGCCGCAAAGTTCAGAAGACTCTTTCGAACGCAAAGGTCTTTATTTAAGCTTCTCATACAGACGAGTAGCTAGCATATATATATATATATACTCTGCAAAGTTCCTTACTTTTCCCTTCGCTATCGCACCAACTTTAGGAAGCATATATACTATTGGCAAAAGGCCGACGAAATCCATGGTCATCGATCATGCTTCGGTGTTTATGGCTAACAGGCTAAAGGGGTAGTGAACTTTTGTCCATCAAGTTCTCCAAAAGTGACTAAAAGGTCTCCAGAAGTGACTGATCTTCAGCTTTATATCCAAGTCTAGAGTACTTTCGGATACCATAATAATTTTTGGATAGCTCAGGATATTGATTTGCCTAGTTCTACTTGTTTCAAAAAAATATTGCGGGTATGGAGTCGGGACAAGAACTCTTCAACATACTCGTCGACTACATGACCAATTCCTTAGCCATTAACTTTTATTTTATTTCATCTTGTATAAGGCTTATACGTTGAGTTTCTAGCCCAGCAACGCGACTTGCCTTTCTTCTAAAAAAGGATTCAACTTTGCGATTAAACCAATAAAAATTAAGAACCTTTAATGGTAGAGAATTAAAAAAAAAGAACCGTAATTGACTTCCGAAATAAAAAATTTGCAATGAAAAGAATCATAGTAAGGTCAATAAAGTCTAGGTTAAATGCTACTTCCCTTGAGGTATAGAACTTGGAGGATATTGAGGTCGAGACGATCTATGACTGGTAAGAGAATTCAAACAAAGGATGGACCAAAACATGAGGAGGCATCGGTTTCGAAGACGACAGTGGCAGATACCCAACAATTAAGGTGGCGAGTGTGTTGGCTGAAAAGGAATTCTTTGTCTATATGGATAAGCATAAACTTTTTGGACTAGTACTTCGCAATGGAAGCCGGCCGCCAGTTATGTGTGAAAGGAATTTCTTTTGTTAGTGTCTTGTGACTTGTGAGGTCTGTATCAGCTATATAAAGTTCATTTGGCTTCGTTTATAGGCCCTATCACGCTATGCCTCTCATGATCTGTCGCAAATAATTAATAAAAAATTGCTTTTCCACCAAAATAGTCTCAGATTCTATAACATGGTAGAGAGCTCTTTTTCTCTTTTATTCACTTTTACCTGCTCCCAAGCGATGTTGCTGCAAGTAATAGATAGGAATTAGAATTAGACAGTACACCAGCAAAATATGCGTGAAAAGATAATTCATATGGGCCAATACAGCCAACTAATATTTAAGAAGAAAACAGACCGAATATGCGTGAGGAAAGTGTTTGAGATGACTTTCCCTTGAACTTGAATCATGCTGCATGCACCAGAAAATGAATACTTGGAAATTTGGCAAAAACCAAATTAGGACAAATATATTCCAGAAATTGGTTGGTGAAGAAAACACAGAGAGACTCCTCACCATCTGAAAGTGAAAGGAACGTTGACCATCACAGTGCCAAAATTCTACATCTTATATATGCATATATATGGGTTTTCTCTGACAAACAACTTCCGTGACCCTTCACCAAAGATCCAACCTCTAATTGTTGAAAGGAAGAAGATGAACAGCAGTGAGCATTCTGGTCATTCTGGGGATAGGATTGGTGGATTTACCTATGGGGTCTTATTCTCCGTTGGTGCCTTTCTTCTAATCATACTCATCACTTTTGCTTGCACCCGCGTGCGTCTCCCCAACAGCTGGCTCTTATCTTACTGGGGCAGAGCTACTAGAGCTGCCAGTGGGCAGGATTGCACAACCATTGAACGAGGTCTCGACGAAGCTACTCTCAGCAGCTACCCAAAGCTTCTCTTCTCCGAAGCAAAGAAGGGTGCCTCAACAGCTGCATGCTGCTCCATATGCTTGGTGGATTACAAACAATCTGACATGCTTCGGTTGTTGCCTGACTGCGCTCATCTTTTCCATATGAATTGTGTCGACCCCTGGATGAGGCTGCATCCAACATGTCCGATATGTCGGACCACACCAGTTCCATCTGCACGTACTGCTCCTATTTCAGAGTTAGTCCCCTTGGTGACGAGACAAGATTTTTAGAGGATCATACAAAGTTTGTACAATTTTTCAAGGCAACCTGCAAAATTTTCTCCTTTTTGGAATACTTCTCTCTCTCTGTTGCTGCTGAGAAAATCATTTATTTGCCCTCATGGTCACAGTAAACAAAAAGTAGGGTAAAATTGTAATTTACCTGGCTAAAAAATCATTTTCTATTAAAATTAAGGGAAAATTTTAAAATATTGATAGTTACAATATGATAAGAATAATAAATTATGATGTAAATCGTTACTACCTCCTGAATATTAAAAGGTGTAGTATGGTGAGTACGCAATATGATAAAATTAATAAATTATGATGTAAAGTGTTAATACCTCGCAGTAATATGTACGTTATGGGTGCCTCTAAGCTAAGTGACAAACTTTTTACCTTTTCTTATCTTATTTTATTTTAGAGAAACGCTGGGCGTCCCGCCCGCGTCCCCCCAGCGTCCCGCTGGGCTGACGTGGCGCGGGGCCCAGCGTTTGGACTGATTTCAAGCTTAAGGAGGAAATGAACCGGGATTTAAAATTAGGATGCGCAGACCGGATTTTAGAGGCTTTTTGTTTCCTCCCTCCCGCGATTCTCTCTCTCACTCAGACACCCCTCATTTCAAACCCCAAGCGACGAAACCCACGAACAGCCCCTTTGTGCTATTGAACCAGCAGCAAACCCAAACCCAAGAGCTGAGCAAACCCAAACCCAAGAGCCTGAGGAAAACTTCAGACTCAGCATGTGTGATCTTTCCACCTCAAGTCTTCCGTATACTGGAGAAACCTTTTGCATGAGTTCCAGGGACACAATGACGAGATCTTGGATCTTTCATGGTCAAATAGTAATGTAAGTGATTATGATGCCTGTTCAATTTTGGTGGAAAAAAAGTGTTATCAGTTTTCACTGGAAATGATTTTTGTTCTATTGCAGCATCTACTCTCTTCATCAATAGACAAAACTGTTCGTCTATGGTCAGTGGGATCTGACCATTGCCTCAAAGTGTTTTCACACAGTAATTACGGTGCGCTCCTCGATGTTTCCTTTGATTCATCTTAAAACCGATTTGTATGCTTCCTCTGTGGATCAATCTCCCATGGAAACAGTGATTTGACTTTGTTACTTTTCGCAGGAAAGTAATGCAAACTTGGATGAAGTAGTGGCCCTCGCTAAGGAGCTTCAGGTAATTCCATATGAATCAACAGGCCAACATTCATGCTAATAACTATGATGTAAATGTTACTGGGTCTTAGTGAGGATCAAGAGCCTCCTTACCCTCCGAGGCCCATGTCTCTATGTAAATGATCTTTTTCTTCATTTTATAATTTGAGTGCATGTACTTATTGACCAAGTGAGGCTCTTCATGCTTAAAGCATGCTTAGTAAAGAAGGTTTCTTATTTGCTTTTTTTTGTTGCTATTGCCCGTAAGAAGTCTGCCTCATTTAAATGCCTCATCATGCAATTGTTCAGGGAACCAAGATCCGCCCTTTGTGGGGTACAGCTCAGCTGTTCATGCATCCCCGCTACATGCATGGTGCTGCTACTAGGTAATTTTGCATCTGTGTGTATATGAGTATATATATTCCTACATTAAAGTGTGCTCTGTCATTCATGGACTTATGCTTGAGAGACACTTGGTTTACAGCTCTGAACTGGGTGTCTACGCATATGCTGCTGCTCAAGTGAAGAAAGCCATGGAGGTGGGTACATATGTGTGCATGCATTGTTAACTGCAGGAATATGGTTGTGTGCCCTTGACTTATGCTAACAATTATTTCACTATGGTCTTTTAAGTTTGCTGGTTGACACATTCTACAGGTCACTCATTACATATAGACTATAGAGCATCGTGTACTAATTCTACAGCCATAGTGTACATAAATAAATACACGCCAAGGGTATTATATTAACTAACAATTCTCTTGCATCTTTACAGTATTTGAAAGATTTTAAGGCTACCTCGTAAGACATTTTCTTCAGTCCATTCGTGTAAAGCCAATCACTGAGAGATTACGCACATCAGGTGGTACTGCTAGGCTGGTGTATTATAAATGGACTGTTCTAGTTCATTTTTGGAGATTGAAGGAGAAGTTGACAGTGAATATAACGACAATGATGTAATCGACGAAAGTGACACTGAGATTGGTTAGGCTTCTTATTTTTTTACTATAGCGTCAAATTATGCTTCTTTAACCCAAGTATAGAGTTGGAAGTCGCAATTCTTATTTAATTTTTTGTATGTAATTTAGAGGTTGATGATAAAGAAGACGGTGATGATAAAGCAGCTAATGCTCGGGTATACGATGTGATAGATGGGGATGAAAAAATTGAAGAGTCGAAGACATCAATGATGTTTGATTCAGTCGATGAAGTTTTTCGGTACTATGTAACGTATGCTAAGCAAGATGGTTTTGCTGTGGTAAAAAGACGCAACAAAAGAAAGGAAGGGAATGTCACACACGTAACTTATAGTTGTGTTCGTCAAGGGAACCAAAGAAAGACTAAAAGTGATGTTGTGCCAACAACAATTAAAACAAATTATCCAGCCAGGATTTCTGCAATGGTCTGTGGAGATGGAAAGTGGATGTTGACTAGAGTTGTGCTTCAACATAACCATAGTCTAAGCCCAGGGAAAGTCAGGTTAATGAAATGCCATAGGCGAATTGAAGATTCTGTGAAAAGAAGGCTAGATATAAATGACAGAGCTGAAATACGTACAAGTAAGAATTTCCACTCGCTTGTTGTTGAAATGGGGGGGTATGAAAATCTATCCTTCGGAGAAAAAGATGCTCGAAATTTTATTCAAAAGGCAAGAGAGCTTCGGCTAGGTAAAGGAGGTGGTCAAGCACTTAGTGAGTATTTTTGCAGAATGCAGAAGAATAATCCTGGCTTTTACTATGCAATGAACATGGATGATGATTGTCATTTGTGAAATGTCTTTTGGGCCGATGCACGAAGTAGAGCAGCATATGAATACTTTGGGGATGTCATTTCGTTCGACACAACGTACTTGACTAATAGATATGACATGTCATTCGCTCCTTTCGTAGGTGTTAATCATCACGGTCAGTCAATGCTGTTTGGTGCAGCACTTATGTCCAATGAGGATACAAGTACGTTTGTGTGGTTGTTTGAAAATTGGTTGGGTTGCATGAACGGTAAAGCCCCAAGTGCAATTTTAACAGATCAGGCTAGGGCTATGAAGAATGCAATTGAAAGTAATATCGTCCTTAGTCCTGTTAAGGTTACGAGGAAAGGGAGACCAAGGTCATCAAGAATGGTGTCTGCAGTTGAAAAAGCGGTCAAGAAGTCAAAACGAAAAGGGCCAAATCCAGCAATTGAGACAGAAGCCGAACCAAGTACCGGGAAAAAAAAGGTTGAAAAAATGCAATTTTCTGGTATTTGGATATGTCATCTTGCGTTTGCATGGACACTAATTAAGTACAACACTTTGGTTTTTGTTTAAGAAAATGATATCAAGAGTTCTCTAAGCTTAAATTGGCCTTAGATATAATTGAACACCTCTACACAAGCTTATTGGTCAATCTTTACATTGTAGGTGTTTTTGGAATGCTTGATGGTGTCAAGGGAAACCATTTTTCAGTCTAAGTGTTGATGGTGTCGACACATAGGACCATGGTGTCGACACATTGGTCATACTCCAGAATGCACAAAACTATGAGTCGACACATAGAAGACATAGTGTCGACACATTGAACAATGGAAAGATCCCGCTTTGTTTGTCGTCTGATCGAGCTGAAATTTGGAGAGAACGTTCACAACACAAGGTGCTATAATCTGAACGGTGAAGATCAGATTTGGAGCTCGGGAACAGTGTTTCTCATGCATGAACAGTAACCGCGAAATTGGTGTTTTCGGAATGCTTGTTACTGTCAAAGAACACATTTTTCAGACTAAGTGTTGTATGTGTCGACACATAGGACCATAGTGTCGACACATTGGTCATACACCCGAAAAAGTGAGTTTCCAGGCAAAGCTCCTAGGTGTCGACACATACATGGAAGGTGTCGACACATTCTTCGATTTCTCAGATCTGGAGCGACGTCACTCATTCTAAAAGTGTCTCCAACGGCTCTAAATGCCCTCCAACGGCTCCAAAAGATGACAAGAAAGCCCTTGGTGCTTTAGAGACTATAAATAGAACAAGATTGAAAGAGAAAGCAAGAGCTACACACGAAAATCATTCTTGCCCTAATTTCTTGAGAGACAAAGCTTAAAGAAGAAGAAGAAGAAGAGAGAAGCTCTTCCAATCTAGAAGGCTTGCATTCAATCTTGCAGGAGGAATGCCCTTTACACTGAAGCTACCGCTCCTCTTGTTGTGTAGCTTCTTTAGTTATGCAGGTTAAATGCTGCAGAGAATTTTGTCATTTTATAGAACTAGTCTACGTAGTCTGCTAAATTATCTTCGAGAGTTGGTTCCAGATTATATGAAACTACTTTCTTCCAATATCTATAAGTACAAAAGCTGGAAAAAAAGGAAGAGAGGTGAAAATAATGATGAAAATAAGGGTAGGATTGTACTTTGGTGAAAATTATCATCAGTATAAAATGGATAGAAAAGGTGAACAACAGCATAAAATGGATAGAAAAGGTGAACAACCATCCCTTCCTCTCATAAATCATCAAAGCCAAAATCAATCTGCCACCCGTTGGCATCCAAGAGCAAATAAAATCATTGAAAAAGGTCCAAACTCTAAATTTGCAGATATTGGCATCAATTCATTGAATCACCTCCAGGCTGCTAGAGACCTATCACAAACAGAGACATACATATAGCGGAAACATACATTACATATTAAGATCAAATTACATATTACATAGAAAAAATGCCAAGGTAATCTACATTTATCGAGACCCTCAAATTACATATTAAGATGAGGATGAGGGTTTGCTTTTCTCTGCCAATCCAATGGCAGCTAATCCTAGGACTATTTCCTCCCTCATCCTATCCAACTCAGGATCCCTCTTCAGCATTTGGTTTTCCACCCTAAGTATATGGTTATCCGCTCCGAGCCGCTGAATCTCATCATCCTTCTTCTTCAAATCGGACAACAACCGCTGAATCTTGCGGTTCAATAGGGGGACATATTCGGCCGGGTCCCGCATCGACGTCTCAAGATCTACCCATTCGAAATAACCACAACGCGTTGTCCCTTACATAAGACAAATGGACGGATTGTGACATCCTTAATTGGGTTGGAAGCAAAGCAGAAAAAATGTTGAATATAAATGCAGATTCACCATGTATTACTCACAGAATGGTCGACGTCTAGCCCGCATGTAAAATACCGTCGACCGGGATTTTGCGTTGTCCACGAAGTCCTTTCTTGGACTGGGACATTGCATCGACACTGTCGTGGTGCCATAGTGAAGTCCAGGTTGGAAAATAAATATTCCTTACTTTGCACTCCACACGATACTAAATAGGCACACTGCACATGTGGCAAGATAAATAAATATCAATGTCTACAACAACATTGTTTTTCTGGAAAAAAACCAGCAACAATAGTAATAGGTCGTGTGTTACAGACATCCTATATAGATCAACATCAGCCTCGATTTTTAGTGGCATGGAGTAAAATTGAAAAAAAGAACAAGTTTATTAGCCATTTCGTTGTTTTCTCATTTTGGTATTCCAAACTCAATGATTGAATTAGTATGAACTTCCAAAACTAGGAACTGCCTTTATACCATTATTTCCTTTACTAGGGAGTCGTTGAAGTAGGCAATAAAAGAAGAGAACTGATTTGCAAAGTCCTTAGTCTTCTCCATAGATGATGAGAGACAATTTATCTTCCACTGAAGTGCAGCAAAATCAAATTTCACTTGGCTTTCAAAATCAAATATCATCATTACCAGCTCGTTCAAGATAAACTCAACATATAGGTCTTTACTTAATAACTGCGAACGAGCAGCCCTACAATAAACGTTCAGGGGTGCGCGTAGAAGCTAATTCCTTTGTATTACCCATTGAGCCAACTACTAGGCATATGGATGCAATCCCTTTTACTACAGGCTCTAACAGTATTCCTGCTCTTCGAAACCATAAAACCATGAGAAAGGAAAACATAACATTTACTGATGGCAGCCTCTAACAATGAAAAACATGTAAAGACACCTGTGGGAAAATCCATTTGGTGTTACCATATCTGAGACAAAATAAAAGATCCATTAGATTCGGATGTTGTCCAAATGGATGAACCTTGCCATTTCAGAAATTAATGTGAAGTTTGAATTGCAATTATATATGTATGAATAAAGGCTCAACAAGGTTTTGCTTATCCTCTAGATGCACCACAGGCTGGGTCATTATCACTCGGTACATAATTTCACTCTTCAAGGAAAAACGACTTCCTCCACATCTATGTCACTTGGCCGCAATGAAAACATAGATAAACTGGAAACGCAACATGAGATTAACACAACAGAAGTACACCGAAGACTGTGTCACTATGATCACAAATTGCTTACCTCCATTTGTGAACCCGAACAGTATAAGGGGTAAAGTAAGTAACAACAAGGGACATACCCATCCTCTCATCAGAGGCCAGCTAGATCAGGGTAAACAAAAAGGTTTAAAATAAATTCCACCACTAATACACATTGGATCAATCATTAGGTTAGCAAGCGTATAACCCCCAAAAATACAAAGAGCTTTCCCGCAGAAATCAGTTACTACTCCGAACTATGACATAACATCCAAGACCAAAGAGATTTAACAAAATGAGTTTACAAGAACCGAGTTATATGTCTATGAAGAAAAATAAAATCCTGTAATTGCTATTCAGAGCAGAAGCGAAATTGCTATTCGGAAAAATCCGTGAGAACATATTTTGAGATTCTTCAAACATATAATCTACAACCGAGCAATCCACAACAACTACAAAGTAGGACTCGCTCAAATGGTCGTGGGAAACTAAACTAAAACCAAAGATACTATTTTGAAAGGAAATTTGCACAAACCCCTCTCAAAAGGGTTTCTAGATTTGTCCATTTCATCTTCGAAATTAACACAAAACCCAGTAGAAGGCGGATGACTTACCGAAAATTAGAGGGACAAGCCAGTCGATGGCAGCACCGGCGATGTTGGTCAGCTCTTAGGGTCGAAGAGGGAGTGCTGAAGCTGGGTATGCGGATTCAAGTTGCTGGGTTAGGGGTTGTTCGTGGGTTTCGTCGCTTGGGGTTTGAAATGAGGGGTGTCTGAGTGAGAGAGAGAATCGCGGGAGGGAGGAAACAAAAAGCCTCTAAAATCCGGTCTGCGCATCCTAATTTTAAATCCCGGTTCATTTCCTCCTTAAGCTTGAAATCAGTCCAAACGCTGGGCCCCGCGCCACGTCAGCCCAGCGGGACGCTTGGGGGACGCGGGCGGGACGCCCAACGTTTCTCTTTATTTTATTTTATCTTTTAGGTGAGCAACCGGCTAGATACTACGTACCTTCACATTCTTTTATGCTGCGCAAGTTGTTGTCAAGTGAATTTTCTCAGATGTGGGCATCAACATCTACATTCTTTTATATATATATATATATATATATATATATATATATATATATTCTCCGGAACTTGGAAACAAAAGCAAAAACTAACAGGGAAAATGAGATCTGTCAAATGATGCAAGTGTAGAGCTGAAGATATTTTATTTAAGAAATGTATTCCTTGTATACATTTCTCTCTTATAATTAATAGCACCCATAATTTATAAGTTTTGACTAATTATTAACTTTAAGTGTTAGGAATAAAAAATTTAGACTGAGAAAAATTATTTATATTAAGAAAGAGAGGAGAAAAATAAGACACAAAATTTAAGTGATTCGGTCCATAGACCTATATCCACTTTGGAAGGCCTAACTGAGCTTATTGGTGTATTTACTGGTGTAATTGTTGAGTTTATATAGACATTAATTATAATCCTTTGGATATAATAGCCCTTATTACTTTAACAATGTGAGACTTTTAACAATTTTAATTTAAGTCCCATGTTGTCTTAAAATATATTATAGTCAATGACATTTTAAGAAGCGTTCTTCAAAAAAATATTTATATTGTAACAGTTGAAACTCTTTGACAATTTGTTTTAAATCTTATCTTCAGGTTACAGATTTTAAAGCTAGCTAGGTGAAAATTTGGATATAAATATGATTCGAGAACTCATGTGCTCTTTGAATACTTTAATTTACAATGTCTAAGTAAGTATGTAACTTCATTTTATAAGATTTGTAGCGAGAGAAAGGTTCAAATTATTAATAAACTAAGGTTAATTACATTTTGCACTCACTTGATTTGAGAATCTTAACATTTTGCATCTCGTTCTTTCAATTTTAACATATTTTATCCATATGGTTCTGGCTTATTTCGATTTGCATCCTTGTCAATTTATCCGTCGAACAGAGAAATCAACCGCATGCAGAATATGTAGGTGCAAAATGTCTCAAAAATAAAAGAACAGGGTGTAAAGTGTCAGACCCCCAAAAACACTTTTAGTGCAAAGTGTAATTAATCATTTTTGAATACCGGAGGCAAAATGGGCAAGTCAGCTACGTGTAGGTTTTAACGGATAAATAAACGGTAGGATGCAAAATCAAAGGAACTCAGAATTACGTGGGTGAAATGTATCAAAAATTGAAAGAATGAGGTACAAAGGGTCAAACCCCTCAAACCACATGGGTTCAAGTGTAACTAACACATAAACTAATATATATGGATACCAAATATATACATTTAGAAACTATCAGAATATAAACTGCATATAGTTGTATGAAGCTAATTTTGTAAATTGTTCAGTAACGGAAATCCATTGTATCCACTAGGATTTGTGCAATGTAGACTTGGTCTTTCTAAGAAATCCACTAATTAGGTTATAAGGACTACAACAACAAACTCGAACACTGAAACTGATGCTACAATTCAAGCATTGTCTAGCGTGAGATTCAAATTCGTATCCGCCTGTTAGATAATGTTCCAGCTAGAGTGGAAGTCTTTCATTTCGATATTTTATTTCAAAGTAAATGTAATTAATTTAGCAACCAGTTCTTTTTCTAATGGAAGAGTGTTTGAACTGAGATTCCATCTAAATGTATAATCATGCCGCACCAGATAAAGACTACACAGAGGGGAATGAGCAAAGATCGTATATGATCTATATATATAGAAAATTGTCGGTGCAAAAAAAAAGAAGAAGAGAAAATTCCTCATTTTATGAAAATGACAGCAAAGTTGACTGCAACTCTTTCTAAACCGATAAATATAGGTATAGGTATATTTCCTTCGACTCGAGAACAATTGCCGTGACCCCCCACCGGCCGCCAAATCCGCACGTCCAAGGTGTTTGAGGAAGATTAACGGCGGAGAAAAACAAGATATATATGCAGAGATAGAAATATGAATGGATCAGCTTCCTTCGACATCCTAATCTCCGTTGGTGTCTTTCTTCTGGTCCTACTCATCGTTTTTGGATGCAGCGGCGTGCGCGCCCACGACCAGGATCCCTTAAAAGCTGAACATGGTGTTGACGAAGCTACACTCGAGAGCTATCCAAAGCTCCTCTTCTCCGACGCAAAGAAGGGTGCCCGTGCCTCACGCCTTCTTGCTGCCCCATATGCTTAGTTGATTATATGGATACCGACATGCTCCGGTTCTTACCCGGTTGTGCTCATGTCTTCCATCTTGATTGCATCGACCCATGGATGAGGCTGCATCCAACATGTCCGATATGCCGGAACACACCGGTTCAAGATCAGCATACAACTCTTATCCCAGAGGTGGACACCATGGCTACGAGACAAACTAATTAGACGACGAAAGAAAGTTCTGTAAAATATTCAAGTCAATCCGATGATCAGTTCAATTGGATGTATAAATTTGTGAACGTATTGGAAAATCCATATTTGTGAATACATCTTTTTTTCTGGATAACTTTTGGGCCAAATTCATCTACGCTATTTCCGATTGCTCACTCTTTCATTTCATGTGGGCTATGGGGTCGGGCTCAAGTTGCTGACTGTTTAAAAATCTGGGCCTAGGTTTGCTACATATCAAAGTAGGTTGTCAAATGGGCCGATATGTGTAAATCCAATTCATATTAAATTATCACAATAGGCCATGGGCTTGGCTGAGGTGTCTGGTATTGAAATCGAAGCCCAGCCCAAATAAGGTAAGGTAAGATTCACATTATAGGGTCCATTCTACTTGGAATTTTATATAGACATCATTACGTAAAGTAAGATTCACATGTTATGTATATTTTTTTTTTTCGAATTCTACCATACAATTTGAATATAAAATTATAGACGCCTAAGTTGTGTACTGTGAATTTCCTTCCGTACGTGGATATGAATAATCAATAATCCACGTCCTGCCCCCATCTTATTTATTTTTATTTTTTTCTGAAACAGTAAAAATGAGAACATTAATTAACGTGAAAAGTGAGATCTATCAAATGATGTACGTGTGTCGTGTACAACCGAATATATTATTAATTAAAAAACTAATTACGTGTACACCTTTCTCTCTTAAAAATTAATAGCGTTATGGTCTGTTATTTTTGACTCATTAAACCTCATGTTCCATGTTCTAGTAGTTCCATCAACTTATAGTCAATGTATAATATTTTTTTTTCAAAAAGAAATTCTTAACATTTATCAATTATTTTTTAACAGTTCAAATCTTCACAAAGGTATATATCTTTATTTTTCTAACTTTTTTTTCTTCCATTTCTTCGCATTTTTTTCGACACAAATAAAAAAAATTCTTAACAATTATCAATTATTTTTTAACAGTTCAAATATTTGGGGTCTCAATAAATTGGACAAACCAAACAAATTCCAAAATTTTTAACTTTTACACCTACACACTTCACTTTTCACAAACCCCAATAAATCTCAATAAAGTAAAGATTCCCAAAATATCGGGAATATTCCCCAATAATTTGGCAAACAAACATCCCTTAAATATCATGATCTCAAATCAATTAGTTTTTGAATATTATAATCTACATGATATTATATATGTGTGAACACTAGAAAGTAGAAAACTGGTAGCGGGTCAGACAATCTACATTTTGACCAATTCTAAACGTGGACCATTGGTGTTCGTCTATAAGCAATTGCCGTGAGTCGTGACCCTTCACTGCATTTCCTACGTCCTCTATCAAGGAAGACTAACAGCAACGAAAGCAATATCTACAGAGATATTCCTGGGGGTAGCATGATTGGATCAGTTGCCTTTGAGGTCGTATTCATTGTCGGTATCTTTCTTCTGCTCCTACTCGTCTTCTTCGGATGCAGCCGGGCGCGCGTCCCTGAGAGCCAACTATCTCGCCGGAACAGGACGATTGGTATCAATACCGACCAGGATCCCTAAACAGCTGAACATGGTCTCGATGAAGCCACTCTCAACAGCTATCCAAAGCTCCTCTACTCAGAAGCCAAGAAGGGTGTCTCCACACCTTCGTGCTGCCCCATATGTTTGGTGGATTATACGGATACCGACGCGCTCCGGTTTTTACCAGATTGTGCTCATCTCTTCCATGTGGATTGCATCGATCCCTGGATGATGATGCATCCAACATGTCCGATATGTCGGCACACACCACTTCCGGACGGCCCCCATACAACTTTTATACTACCAGGTGGACGCCTTGGCAACGAGCTGCTGAGGACTTGAGGTAGAAGGACTGGGTAGTCACTCTTATGGGACCTATGGACCTTGGCCCATTAGACCCTTAATTGATTCTACTCCCAAACCGTTTCACGGGCCACCATGGACTCTGGTAGATTGCTACGCTTTTGCTGAAAACTTCCATTTTACAGGAGACT
Source organism: Myrica gale (assembly GCA_963930655.1). Taxonomy (NCBI): domain Eukaryota; kingdom Viridiplantae; phylum Streptophyta; class Magnoliopsida; order Fagales; family Myricaceae; genus Myrica; species Myrica gale. The sequence goes on from OZ005607.1 coordinate 4,848,602, forward strand.
TCAGAAATCATTTTCAGGATTCCGTAAGATCTGAAATGGACGTTAACATCATAGAGTCCGTTGCTGAATCAGCTAGTTTATTGTCCTAATCCTTCTTGATAGCAGCTATTTTTTCTCTTATTTTTTTGCTTGCTTTCCTTCCAGGTAATCTTGCCACAAATAATTTTATAACTGCGGTAATTAGATTAAATTAACAAACTGGTCATGAGGGAAATATTTTTATTGTTCCAAGGCCTCGTTTGGATCAATTCTACAATAAAGAAGCAAGACCAACTGTGTTAGCTAGCTACAGAATGTCTGATCCAGTTAATCCAAATTCCGTAACAGGAAACAAATTTCTTGGCCAAACAAGAAAAAATAGGTAATTACTATTGGAGAAAAATTCTTTTTTTTATTTTTAAGTCGCAGTGCGCTCCATACCTGCTCCATTAATGTCAGTCTCGAATGGAATACAAAGGGTGGGTTTGTGTGGTAAAATTTTTGGTATTGAGTTTAGTGTTGGTATTGAGTTTAATAAAAAAGTGAAGAGAGAGGTAATATTTTATAGTTTTTGTAATATTTTATATTTTTTTATGGAAGAGAGAGAGATTATATTGGAGTATTTTATTAGGAGAGAGATAAAATTTTGGGTAAAATTTTAGTGACAAACGCAGCCTTGGTTCACGACTTTCTTTGTTATAAAAAAAAATCTCATTGAAGAACACACCTCTCTTATAAACTTCAAATAAATAGATGCTAAAACCCCTCAATTCCTCTCTCTCTCCCCTCATGAACAACCTTCATTTCCTTCTCTCATTCTATTCTATACTGATATTGTTGAAGGAACATGAACAACAGTAGGCAATTGATGCAGGGGGATCCGAGTCAGAAGGTGCTGAGCTGTCAGATTGCGCATTAATGGCGCTGAATTATTTGGAGCAGTCAGATCAGCGTAAAAGTGGCAAGAGATCGTGATTCTACCTAATTGGGGCATGTGTCGGTTTTATGGCCATAACTTTGGCTACGAGTGTCGGATTTGCGCCCGTGACCCCAATTCGGAAAGCTCTTTTCGGCGCGCACGTCGTGACCACCCAGCTACGCTCGGTGCACCTCGTTTCGAGGCCGAAATCCACTGATTTCCTTTTCAAATCCTTATTTTTAATTATTTTTTTCCATTTATGGTAATATTTCAATTATCGGTTAGGATAAGATTCTGAACCCGATTTGGGCCAGATCTTTAGCACTAGACTTATCTTTTCTCGTATTTTCAAATTACGAATTTTTAGGATTTTTGCTATTTTTGGCAAAATTCGGAGATTTCAGCTATTTTAAACCCGGCTTGTGGGTTGTTTTCAGCAGTTTTGAATATTTTCGAATTTTATTGAATTCAAGAATTGTTCTTCGAGTTCTTGGGGTAGAACACGCTATTCTTCCTTGCAAATTACCATTTGTACGTGCCTACAGAATAATCACTATTCTGTCCGGCGTCAGCAATCCAATGATACAATTGATAGAAGTAATGGGTTAGCTTTTGGCATCGCATTCCCAATCCGCTCTCCTCCTTATAAGCCTATGCTTCACCGTTGCGGCCTATCTCTGCACTCGCATGCGCCTCCCCACCAATCCATCTCATCAAACCAGTTCCCGACGTCCAGGTTCTGCACAAAACTTTGTGGCCATCGAATTAGGACTTAACAAAGCCACTCTTCATAGCTTCTCCAGGCTCCTCTACGCCCAATACAAGCTCAAAAAAAGCAGATCAACAACTTCTTGCTGCTCCATATGCCTGATGGATTATAAAGAAACTGACGCGCGTGCTCTTGTCGCTTCCTGAGTGTGGCCATCCCTTCCATCTGAAGTGCATCAACCCATGGTTAAGGCTGCATCATACTTGTCCCTTGTGTCGAAACTTGCCTGTTCCACTGCCAAGCACAACTCCTCCCACTCATCAGTTGCCTCCCTTGGCAGTTGGCAACACGGCGAGAATGATCAGTAGAGGGATACAGATAGAATCCACTTTGATGCCATGATCTGTAGGATTTCTCGTCGGACTACTTGTAAAAACAAAATGTTTGTAATGTCTGGGTGATCTTTTTGGATTCCCTAGAAAGTCTATTAGACATACAGAATTAAAGGAAGTTCAAATGTTTATTTAGAGATATATTAATTACCTATTATACTTTTAAGGATGAGGATCCTCTAGAATTCATTTTCCACATTACTCATCCTCTTTCATTTCTCTTTCTCTCATTAACTTCTTAGCAGTCATACTAAACAAATAAGGGAAATTTGCTTTTTAGTCATTGAATTTTGCACCCATTTCACTTTTAGTCATGCATTTTTTAGGTTCAAAATTTCAGTCCCTCAATTTACCATCTTTTCAAATAATAGTCTTCTGTTACTCTTCCGTCTTCCTCACTAATGGACTGACGTGCCACGTCAGCAGTAGCCTCCAGGTTAGAAGCATTTTTCCACGTCAGGTTCCTTTTCAAACTCGACATCAGCTTTTTCTTTTCTTTTTTTCCTTCATCCTCTCAACTGCGCTCTCTCCCATCCTCCTCACTGCCAACGTCGTTCCATCCTCGAGCACCGCCTTGTAGACAATGCTTCCACCGCTGGCTCCCAGTATATAAGCTGAGGCCTTGAGCAGAGTCTCCAGCTCTGTCTCTCCGTTCACGGTCACAAGTTGACCTTTCTGATGGTCATCCCAGAATGGCGCGTGGCGTTGCGCTTTCATCACTAAGCCCCTGCCCCGCCCACAATTTCCCGAGTCATACACACACTCTGTTTCTGCTACGTGTTAAGTACGTCACTTTGGTTTTATAAAGAAGAGCAACAGAAGCAACAAATCCAAGAAAACCAAAACTGAACCAAGCCCATAACCGAAAGCATCTCTCTCTGTACCCGAAAGACTTCAGCTGCATGGGGCCGTGTTGGCCTTGCAGTTTGGCTATGCAGGGTTTCATGTGGTCTCCAGAGCTGCCTCAACATGGGCATTAGAAAACTTGTGTTCCCTGTGTATAGGAACATAATTGCCTTGCTTTTGCTCCTTCCTTTTACGTATTTTCTAGAGAAGTGCGTACTTCACTTATAATAATAGTAGCCTTAATTCCTTCATGATCTGAGTGATAGTGACAAATGTTTCTGATTCTTTGACCAGGAAGGAGAGACCAGCACTTACTCTAAACTTCCTCGTTCAGTTCTTCCTACTCGCACTTGTAGGGTATGATCAGAGAAGTAGTCATTAGCGAAGCAAAAAACACCAATGCTTTCGTGGTTTTTGCAATAAGACAACATAATATCTTTCTCATAGCTGACAGATAATTACTCTTTTTCACATATATACTTTTGCGCGACAGGATAACAGCAAATCAAGGATTCTACTTGCTGGGATTAGACAACACATCTCCCACTTTCGCATCAGCCATTCAAAACTCCGTCCCAGCCATTGCCTTTCTCATGGCAGCCTTACTCCGGCAAGTTCATGCTCCCTTTCGTTTTCAACTGTTGAAAAAATGAATTGAAAGACATAACACATGATACACATACACGGAACCGGACACGAACACGAACACGTTCTTTACTTTTTTGGATGATCAAACATGTGTTTTTACACGTTCTTTAACACGTCTTTGTTTTTTCATTGCCCGGCTGCAGGATTGAGAAAGTCCGACTAGATCGGAAAGACGGCATAGGAAAGGTGGCTGGAACGATATTCTGCGTCGCTGGAGCCACAATAATCACTCTATACAAAGGTCCGACCATATAAAGCCCAGGCGCACCACCAGTACTACACAACACTACGCCAGCTCTCGTTTCACTAGGAGATGCAAATGGCAAGAACTGGACCCTGGGCTGCCTCTACCTTATTGGCCATTGCCTGTCATGGTCCGGGTGGCTAGTGTTGCAAGCCCCGGTTCTTAAGAAGTTTGTCACCGATTGCTTCAAATTCAAAGAGAACACGAACACGGAGAAGCACGAAGGTGAGTGAATTGGGAGAGAAAACCAGAGCTCTCTGGGCAGACTTAGTTGCTTTGGTGTGGTTCCTGCCGCAGTGAGAAGTGAGGGCCTAGGTTTACAAAAGCTGATGTCGATTTAGAAAAAAAGAAAAGAAAAGCTGATGTCAAGTTTGAAAAGGAACCTGATGTGGAAAAATGCTTCTGACCTGGAGGCTACGACTGACGTGGCACGTAAGTCCGTTAGTGAGAAGACGGAAGAGTAACAGAAGACTATTATTTGAAAAGATGGTAAATTGAGGGACTGGAATTTTGAACCTAAAAAATGCATGACTAAAAATGAAATGGGTACAAAATTCAATGATTAAAAAGTAAATTTCCCAAATAATTAATATCAATAGTTATATCAAAAGGACAACTTCTTTAATAACATTTTACCGATATTTGATGATCAGAAACAGAATCCTGAAAACCATAGTTAAAATCAACATTTATTTGGTTCAAAAGCTTTAAAAAAGGACATTGACCAAACATAATAGAGGTGGTGGGAGACAGAAAGACAAGAAACCAATCTTTCAAATTGTTCCGACTGTAAGATCACCAGGGTAAAGGCGATGGAATGGATTATACGCCATAGCCTGTTTGTTTTAACTTATTCCTTTTTCTGTGTCTTAATAAGCAGGATCCGTCTCCCACTAAATACAAAGAGCTTGCTACAATGGGAAACAGAGGAAATCTAACGTAAAATTTATTGAGGGAAGATTTCCAAGTACTGATAATTTCAACTTCTGATCTCATTCTAAGGCTGCAACTTTTCCCTAACAAGTAATCACATCCTTGACAAAAAAATCAAATTTTCTAATCAATGCTTCTTACATTATACCTCAAAGGACGCAAACTAAATTTCCTAGATCAGCCAAGAATGACAAATACCATCAAACACAATTCAATAGCCAAGAAGTTTCCCAGAGAACCGGCCGTGCCGAACCTTCCAAGCCCCAATGCCATAGACCTGTCACTGGGAGCAGCTGCTGCTTCTGGAGGATAGCCATTAGAAGCTGGCGCTGGGCTGGGAACTGGAGGATGAGTTCCATTCGACCTATGTGGAGATGGAGAGGGCGATGAAGATGGAGGAACGACAGGAGGCTGAGGATGTGATGACCGTGGAGTTGGGTGAGATACGTCGGAGCACTCGTGCACGTTCACTGAAGTCTTCAACCCAAGAGGACAGAAGTTTGAGAAGTTGCTGATGAAATACAAGACACCTTTCTGAGTCAACGGTACGATGGCCGGACCAATGTTCATGACATTGAAGGGGTTGCAGGCAGTGCAACTCTCGTACTCTTGCCTTGACACTTGGATCACGTCGTTATGCCCGGTCTCAAAGTCGAAACCTACACAAGATAGACCAAGAAAACATTAACAAGGTTATATATATGTTCGTGTAAGTAGTGTATGCAGCACATGGAAGTATCAATTATAGTATTAAATCATGAAGAAGCTGCTTGAGTTACTGAGAGAGTCGCCGGTCTGGAAGAAATGAGAGGAGGACCAGTCGGCATAAAAATTTGGTGATGGTGGTATCGACCATACTGATCCCACTTGGTATCTCACACCAGGTGGGCATGTTGATGGGCAACCAGACGAGCAGCCAGATGAGAAGCCAAAGAACTGAACCACCACCACCACCGCCACCAGTACCATAACAGCATCTAATAAAATCAAACGCTCTTTCAGCAAAGCCATTGCAAAAGATAAAGAGATCAAAGGGAGAGAAAGCGAGAAAGCGAGAAAGTATGCGTTTCAGAGTGCAAATGTGCTATGTTATGCCGTCAGAGAGCCTAGACAACGCCAAGAGATTGAAGAGGTTTAGCACACAGCTCGCAAGGAGATGTAACGTTTTATTAATATAGAGGGTGGGAGTATAACGCACTCTCAGCAGTTATTATTAATTGACAATATATAACGGACCTGTCTAGGTCTAGTCTGTCAATTTTCATGCTCCAATATATATATCTTTGACCCACCTCCAACCCTAGTTTTTCTAAGCGAGAATTGTGTTGAAGCATTGACGTCTCTGAGGGTTTCATGTCTGGAAGAAATTTCAACATAATAAGATCTATACATAACGGTTGCAACTTGCAAGCGTTAACTCTACAGTTTCTGAGTTTGCAATGTGCAGAATAAATTAATGTCAAAATATCCAAGGAATAAATCTACATATACATTGGCATGCATTTCTAAATTTCTTATGGAACTGTATAATGGCATTTTACTTTCAGAGGAATTAAATTTTTCTTAATCTTTCTTAATTTACATGCTCCTTTTGTGAATTGGAATATTGGATAGGAGTAATTAATGGCTGCTGCTAACCTCCAAATTAATAGCTAACCTAGAAGAGGAAAAAAAAAACTCCCAATTCCTAAATCATCTCTATTGCCTCGCGCCCTAACACGCTTCTCCAATTCATCAATTAAAATAAAAAGGATGTATGATCTAAAAGCCCTTAAAATTAAGGGTTAATTGTACTGTAAGTCCCTGTGGTATCACCTTTTTATAAATTAGTACATGTGGTATCACTTTTTACAAACAGGTCCATGTGGTCACCCTTCTAGGTAAAAGTTAGTTCCTCTGTCCATCAGACGTCGATACACTAACGAAATGAGAGGCACGACGAGTCGGTCGACCGCTATAATGAGCCAGTCGACCGTTGAAAGTTACTGGTCCACCGGCTCGTCGTGCCTCTCATTCTGTTAGTGTTTAACGTCTGATGGACGGAGAGACTAACTTTTACCTAGAAGTGTGACCACATGGACCCGTTTGTAGAAAGTGATACCACAAAGACTAATTTGTAAAAAAGTGATACCACATGGACCTACAATGCAATTAATCCTAAAAATAATTGATTTGATGCTATTGATTATGTGTTATCTCACTATTTTACATGGATAGGGATCTTCTTTAATTTACTGTTGAAAAAGACTGATGATGTAGTATATTTGGCCATAGACTAATGATGCATATGACTATTTCCTAGTCGAATGATTGGTGCGGGTCTAATGAACTTCCATTGGTCATAAACTTGGCAATAGATTACTATATATGGACCATACGAGAGTTCGTAGCCTCTTCCTTTTACTTAAGGCCAGCTCAAGCGATAGACAGCTTAAGCAGCTGACTAAGGGTGTGTTTGAGTGATAAAATTTTAGGATGGTTAAATTTTTGGATATAAAAATTGATAAAAAATGAGGAAAGTAAAAAGATGAAAAAATTTATAAGATGTGAAAAAAAAGTTTATGAGTTAATAAAAAAGTGAGGAGAGATAAATTTTTATAATAATAATAAAATTTTAAAGAATTAAATTTTTGGTTGGTAAATGCAGTTTAAAGTCCCTACCCGCAAGCAAGGCTCTAAGTAAAAGTAATTAATAGAGAAAAAAAAAAACATCACGTGCAAAGCGTTACTTATCATAAAAAGAATAAAAAGGCGTCACTTTTAAATTTTTGCGTTAGCCTCCAGTATCTCTGACTCTTTGAATTGGTCCTTATTCCCAGGGAAGTCTGCTAGAGCTAGGTCATAGTGAGACTGCTTTTCCCAGCCACGTCAGCCCAGACATAGCCTACCTGAGCTGGATTTGGACCGCGTAATGAGCTGTTGAGCTGCACATTAGGCCTTGGCCCAACTTTCGATTCGACCCGAAAATATAAAAAAATTTGTCTCCACTTATGCGTACTCGAGTAAAACGGTTGTAGGGCCCGCCAATTTATGACCGTTGTAAGCAACGAGAGAGTCGCACAATTCATGCAAGCAGCACATATTCTCTCTATCACCCACGTGTCCATTCGTTTGATTTTCGCCCGTACGATTCATCCCTTGTCCCCCAACTCAGCGTTTTCGAATTTTAAAGTGCCGCAACTACTTTCTAGCCGTTTAACCCTGCAAAGACTCTCTCTCTCTCTCTATGAGACTGTCCCTCCCTGTCCAAACCCATAGGAGGAAAGTAAAGTGTAACTTTTGCTCTTAGCTTATCACTCCTATATCATCAGCTAAGAAACCGCATTTTCAGCTGTGAATATTCCTTGTCCAGATTAGCTTCTGTAGCCAAGTTTGAGAAAAAAAATGAAGGGAGTTATGAAGGGAAAGTTGTTGAAGAAGCTCAAATCGATTCGGCCAATTGGGTATCTGAAACCAGATCGAATTCTTCATGTAAATGCATGGTCCGAAGGGAATGTCGTCGAGTCTAATCTGCAGAGCCCAAGTCTCGATGTTCAGACCGAGTTGATTTGCAAAGATATGGAGCCAAAGAAGGTCGTAGAGAGCAGTGGGATAGTGCCAGAGCCTGACATCATCGATGTGGCAGAACTTATGAAAGACATCGAAGATGAAGATATGGATTTTGATGAAGAAATGGATAACAAAGAGAACATCGGATCACCAAGGGAAGCAAAAGACGCTGGTACTTTCCAGAGAAAATCGGAGTATTCGTTGAGATGGGAGCCCGAGTTTCGGCAGAACAGAGCTTCGGAAGCGTCGGAATCGGGACTTGGTAACTCCCAGAAAACCCCTTTATCGGAGATTGACGTCTTGTCTTTCCGGAAGCCGGACTTGAATTCCAGCAGCCTCTTCGACCCTAACCTTCTCGCCGCTTTTGAGGAAGCCGTGAAAGAGCACAATCGAATCAGCGAGCAAGAGAGAAAAGCCAGAAATGAGCACGAAAACCCGGAAAGAAACGAAGAAGAAGATGAACCCCCATCCAAAGCACGTCGGGTCGAGGAAGACAACCCTCTTTTAGGCTTCGAAGAGAAGTGCCCGCCGGGGGGTGCCGACTCGGTAATTCTATACACGACGACGCTCCGAGGGATAAGAAAGACGTTCGAAGAATGCAATAGCATCCGCTTTCTCCTGGAAAGCTTCCGGGTGATATTTTACGAGAGGGACGTGTCGATGCACATGGAGTTCAAGGAAGAAATGTGGAGGATTCTGGATAGCAAATCATTTCCTCCGAGGCTTTTCATAAGGGGGAGATACATTGGCGGAGCCGAAGAGGTTCTGACGCTGCACGAGCAAGGGAAGCTACGGCCACTCTTTCAAGGGGTTCCAGTGGATTACTCAAATGGGGCTTGCGAAGAATGCGCCGGAGTTCGTTTCGTGCTTTGCTTCAACTGCAATGGCAGCCACAGAGTCGTTGCAGATGACGGGAAGTCAAATACGTGCGAGGTGTGTAATGAGAACGGGTTAATTATATGCCCCTATTGCTGCTGAACAAGCATGAAGACTATTGTTTTCTTGTGTAGTTATTACAAATGGAGTTCCTATTATATGTTTTCTAATTTCTTTTTTTTTTCTTCGGGGTGTTGGGAACATTCACTCCATTCATTTGTGGTGCTTGGAATATAGATATGAAAATTCCTTGTAAAATTCAAGAGAATAAAGTTTTGCAGGCTTGGTCTATTTTAAGTGGATTCTGTCGGGAAAGTTTGGAATTGGAGGAAAAGTTAGCCCATGGAGCTGCTCTTTGAGCTTTCATTTTAGTTTTAAGGGTGGTCACTTTATGGGAATCCCGTCGTGAGACTAGAAGACCTGTTAGGACTGAAAGTCTTCTAATTGTCCTTTCCAATCCCGGGAAGTCTTCTAATTGTCTTTCCCAATTCCCGGAAAGTGATCTTTACACTAAAAGACCTTTTTTTTTTAAAGACTAAACGACCTATTAAGACCGAAGCTTTACCTGTCTTCTAATTGTCCTTACGATCCCCCAGTTAACAGGCACCTGGTCGTAGTTTTAAGCATTTGAAACCACACTCTAGGCCTACATGGGCTATGCAAATTCATGAATTGACCGAAATCACGACGTGGGGTTTGCCTATTACTATAGATAACCCATCTGGATGTTCGTCTCAACACCTAGCACTTCTAAATAATAAATATCATATACAACAGGAAACGATGTGCACAATAACTGTAAATTTTATTGAGCTACGTTGGTCTTAGGAGAATCCTTTTTCACACCGCGCGATGTTCATCAAAGAAAATCTAGAACCACATGCATTCCTTAGTTCTTCACTAGGAATATATCAGAAATAGAATCTCCTAAATTTTTAACCCAACGTAACGAAAGCACCTACTATGAAATTGAATGAAGCAAAATAAGGTAAGAATCTAACCTGCACTAATTCTATATATAGAAGGCAATGAAAGCTTATATAACGTCAAAAACCTCTGCATGAAAAACTACTGTACAGCGTTAACTGCTCTACTCAAGGGTGCAGATAATCGCATGAAGCTCCTTTCTTGCAATGTCCACCCTCATAATACTTGCATACTCTTTGCCCTTTGAAAGGAGGCCTAGAACCTCCTCCCCCTCCACCAAATGATGACTGTCTGTTCCAAGGTTTCCCACCACTATAACCAGAGTCTCCACCATGAGAACCCCTAACGCTTTGGTTTGTTAACCTCTCCCCATTGTTGCCTGGGTTCCCAGTGGGTGCCGCCCAACCAGGATTTACATTTCCAGGTGGTGGTCCCTGACCAGGGGCAACCCAACTAGGATTTGCATTTCCCATCGGTAACCCTTGGCTGCTGGGGCCCCAACTAGGAACTGCATTTCCAGGTGCTTGAACAGGGGGAGCCCATAATGCAGTTCCGTTTCCAGGTCCTGGTCCCTGACTGGAAGCAACCCAATTTATATTCACATTTCCTGGAACTGGTCCTCCCCAGCCCATGTTAGGATTTCCCGGCATTGGACCCCAACCAGTAGTTTGATTCTCTGGCCCCGTTCTTGTACTAGCAGTTTGGTTCTCTGCAACACCCATGCCCCAAGTTTGGGTGGCTGGAGCTGGAGGTTGAATGTTTGACTGATTACCTGGAAGTGGATGTCTCCAACGGTTAGATGGAGGTAAGCCTGAGAAGCCTGCAATGGGAAAATTCCCCCCTGGATTTCCTGTGCTGAATGAAGAAGAAATCTGGACAGAGGGATCACCCCAGTTGCCAAGAGCAAGTGGTTGCGGCACACTAGCAGGATTATTTGGTTCTACCTTCTGGGATGGAGCACTTCCCCAGGATTGGGATTCACTCCCAGGTAATGCGCCTGAAGTGATCATTTCAGGTTTTGGAACGGAACAGGACCCCCATCCTTGAGTTTCAAGAGGGGGGTTATGATTAGCCACAGCCTGTTCCATATTGTGGAAATTAGGGCCATTGGTCTTCATATCAGCACCAGGGCTTTTTGATGCATCAGCCAAAACAGACGGTGGCACTGTTGATTGGGCATGCATTTGAAGAGCATTTATAGAGCTTACTAGCACACTCTTTTCTATGTTCAGTACAGGAGCCAGTCCAGGATGTGAACTTGCACCATTATTTTGAGATCCTTGCACTGCGGTCTCTGTGATAACTGCAGCAGGAGGTTGCAGTCCTCCATTGCCTCCAGAACCAGCTCCCATGACAGAACTGGCTGGCTGAAAGGAATTGTGCAACCATTTAGTTTCGTAAGGCTGCACCATCGCTACACCTGTTATGGTTTGAATTGGAGTGGGCGAAGGAAGGTTTGTTGAATCATTTCCGTTATTAGTACCCCACCGATCTGAAGAAATTTTAGGAGGCTCAACTGACAAATTAACATGCTTGCCCATAGGACTAACTTCATTTTGAACTCTCCAGCTTCCTCCTACAGTTTGGCCTGAAGTACCCCCACTAGAATGTGAATTCAGAGCACCACCTTGCTCATCAAAGTTTGATTTCTCGCCAACTTGCCCTTCCATACCTTGTTGTAAGGGTCCTCCACGAGGCTTCTCAGTATAAGAGGATGATATGTGTGTATTGTGCAGCACTTGAGGCTTCGGAAAACTGTTAACCGATAATGGCGGGTCCCTCTGGTACTTTCCAGCCAATGCATCACTCAAAAGTATAGAATTATCCTGCTTCTCGGCAGTTCTCCAAATCCTCAGATTAGCAGGAAAATATCCTGTGTTGTTCCATTTACGCAATTGCACCACAGAAAATGGTCCCTGGACTTTTCCAGATGGATCCTGATAATGCCACATTTTTTCTGTTTCATTGAATGTGGCAGCCGATTGTGCCACCATAGTGGACGGAGGTGCTGCTGATAATTCTTGCACAGCAGACATTGTTTCAGAATGCACTGCAGATTGGGTCTTGCTAGTGCCAATTTCTGCAGTTGCAGAAATTTTTTGCTTTTGCCAACTGCCAGCATGCTGTGCCTCTCTGTCTCTTCCTTGATTCCGGTCATTCACTATCTCACCAACACCGGGAGCATCATCTCCTTTATAAGATAACGCTTTACTGGACATATTCCTGCTTAATTCTCTGCTCATGTCAGAAGAATTCCTTGTCCCATTCCAGGAATCACTAAAAGGAGAGCCTCCGGTTTGTGGGGAAAGTGGCTCCCTACCCCTCCTGCCAAAGCCGCCAGAACCTCTCGGTCTCATGTAGGTTTCTGCACACACCAGAAGCAATGATTTTCACTAATTCAAAAATAAAAAATGAAATAAAACAATAGAGGCCTAGAAGCTGAAAGGAACCTTGTCTCTTATCGTCTGTGTCACCTTCATCTTCTTCAGACTCATAACTTGGGTCCATATTGGGGTCAACATGAATTTCTGGAATTTCTTCCAGTCTACGCTGGCGCTCCTCAGGCGTCTTGAGGAGCTGCAATTTTTCTACACATTCTCTGAGCGTGAAAGGAAGTCAAGAATTACTTTGGTAACGCTTTACCTCCTAGGGAACGCTTGATGTGTGTCAAACAATGGATAATGACTCGAAAACCAATCAATTGCATGGCAAAAAACTTGTAGCTATCTTGGTATTCCTTTTTTATTCTTTTTTCTTTCTATGGATTGTACCTATCTGTCCCTAAACTAGAGTGCTATCTTGAGCACTCTAGTTTAGGGACAGAGGAAAGTGCATTTTTCTTTTTCTTTTTTTTCCCGTGAAGTGAAGCTTTTAGCTAACCACAGAATCTTCAGAATTCAAATATCACATAATGACAAATAAACCCAAAAAGTATTCCCATACCAACTAATTACTAGACTCGATTTACAAGCAATCGCTCCGCCAAAACAAGTCACTCCACGATATGTTAAGACTCAAATGCTGATAAGTCATCATTAGCATAGTCACTAACCTCTAACCATGTTCCTTCTACACCTCTGATCCAGCTACTGACTTAATGATATTCATAGTTACATCTCAAAATTTATCTTCATGCAAACTAATGCAAAAAAGGAATTGTTTCAACTTAGATAGCTCAACAACATAACAAAATGTCCAGGCATGTCAAAATCAAATGGCTACATGCAGATCTTTAACAGGTCCACCATACAACCAATAGAATTGCTACAAATTGAAACCAAGGAAGGAAACCAAAAAACAAAGGGGAGAGTGATAACAAAGATTGAACAGATAAAAAAGAAAACAACCTGCATTAAGTAGAATTAAGTACATGCAAACAATACATACAAATTATAAAATGATGGAAACTACCATGCATCAGCGAACAATTTAATGGCCATGTAGCGATTTCAGGAAAGATCCCAAACTCATCGAGTAACCATTACAGTCTGAATGCCCATTGTAGGCACTGCAACATCAATTTGTCTGGATGATTCACTATTCCCAACCATAAACTTTGCAAGCAATACTTCATCAACACAATGCATTGCAAGTACAGATAAAGGAAAAGAAAGTGTGCATTCATGCAAACTTGACTATAATGAAAACATATCAACCCACCACAGAGCAAAAATAGCTTATTAGAATAGGTAAATCACTTTCAAATGTACCTAATTACATATCTATCCAAGCTGTTGCAAAGGTCCACCAAAATCTTAACGTATCAGAAAATAAATGAAAAAGAAAAAGGTCTTTCTTGACTTCTGAGGCAGAAATCCCAACAACTCTAATGGGTATAAAAAGGGCAACATCCCTACCCACTTCTCATTTCCAATCAAACAAGCGGAGACAAGCCACATAGCCAAACCAGGGATTCAGCTCATTTACCATTCTTCTAAAATATAAAGCTGAAAAATCAATATTCCCCCACGTTACTATAATAAAGAACATTACACCTAGAACTAGAGGACTCAAGAACAAAATAGCAAGTAACAAATAGCTACAATGAGTACAACACTCGAGCCTTGCTACAGTGCATGTTAAGAACTGCAGCACAGGACATAAACGTTATAAATAGCAACACAATATGCATAAACAATGACAACAACAACAACAACAAATCGAAAAGTAAAGGATATTCCTTCCTGCGCCCTTTTTCACTAGCTCGATCACGAAGATGACTGAGTCGCACTGTCTCCGTTTCCAACCACTGGATTAGAATAGAGAGCATAATACATCAGAGGAAAAAAGGTTCTCGATGCTAACATCGATACAACAAATAAAGGACAGACAATCCATTCTATTCACACGAAGCAAGTCAAACAATGAAGAGAGTTTGAATTGAAGCTTGCCTTTCAAGAGGTAAAATGAGTCTTTTGAAAGAGGGATTTTATATGATTGATTAGGAAGTTAGCTGGGAAGATGTTAGTAGGTCTTTGTATAATAACTATAGGTTCTATAATCATCATGATTGTCATCAGGACACAACGTTTGGTGGAGGAATTCGCTAGGTCTAAGTTAGCACTTTGCCACAACCCCACCCTGTTTCAGGAATATCTGTAACCTAGCATACACCTCCTAGCTGTAGGATTAGCTAGTTGGGATGGATTACTCAGATCCAAACACGAAGTGGCAGGAGAGATCTTATGTTCAGTCCTGTAACCATGTGGTTCATAGTTACCAACAAAGGCAAAAAGCTCTACGGGCATGCTCCAGTGCCAATTCTTAACCCCTAAACACGATGTTACAAGGTCTTGCAGTTTTTACTGCAATAGATATTGTAGGGATGAAGTTGTTGATGGGGGACAAGTCACTAGGTCATGGTTCTCACCACCCCATAGGTAAACCTCGGACAAGGCAGATTTTGGACGGTGGATACCATCCAGCCTCATCCTATTTAGGGGATATCAAAGGATATCTAAGTCCAATAACATTCGCCTCCATGTTATTTCAATAGGGCTTGGCCGGGATGAGAAAATCAAAACTTGATTAATCTTGTTTAAACAAGTTCCAACGTTGTATTCTTACACCCAGATACATCGCAATAGGATCAAGCCATAAAAGGAACCTTAATGTTTTTGGTGCAGCTATAACCAGACAGATTTGAACTCATGATCTCAATCATCATCCCATGCTCATAGTAGGTAGAGGTGCCAACACCACTAGAAAAATTTTCTTGTCCAAGTGAGAGAGAGAAAACATGTGCATGGGCACCCGTCCAAGAGTTTCCCTCCTTGGAGGCACCTCATCCACGTGTAAAGTCAGCTTTCTAGTATTATATAGAGTAACAGTACCAAGTTTGGACACTGGGTCTACAATAAGCCACCTTATTCAGAGATCCATAATCATGCATAAACCAATCCCTAGAAAGCACAAAGCATAGTCACCAACTAGAGTCCTGAACTTTGAAGGAATTTGCTACAAAAGGAGAAGATGTGGTGTGATAGCTTTCAAAGGAAAAGACTTGTTGATGAATTCATAGACGGCATGCATCTTTGTACTTCATAATCACAACAAATAAGTGATAAGTTTCTAGGAGGACCTCTTCTACATTTCCTACCGGTTTAAACAATAGTAAAACCATTAGCACTATTTATCAGGCATTCCTCATTTGGATTACAAGAACCAGAAAATGTTCTCTCACTAAAGGCACAAGATAATCTAAACCCAAAGGTTGAGTCCTTAGCCAGTAGGAGAATTAGAGTAGGGAAAGTGACCCCAAGTACAGAAAAATTGTCATCTTGCTATTACGAGTATTGACAAGCAAGACTTACATCTTTAACCCTGGCCTCCTGAAGTGCCATTGCTTTCTCCTGAATGTCTCCCTAAAAAAACCATGATTGTTCTCAGCAAATGGGGAGTTTAGATGCTTCACTCTAAAACATAGAATTGGAGATAGAGCATAGACTTACTACAGTCAGCCGGTTGATAAGTCCACATTTTATGCTTTGCCGTAGACGCTTGCATTCATCCTAGACATGAAAAGAAGAAATTAATAGATTCTTTGAACAAAGGAATCAAATCGATGTAAAAAAGGGTGGGAACAAAATTTTCAACCCAAACCATTACCAATCGCTATATATGTTACAAATTTGGATGGAGCAATTTGTTTACAATTGAAGGAAAAGCCTAAACAAGCCATCAAATGCCAACAATACAGCTCAATTCCCTCGGCAACATCTATTGCTAACTGATAGGTATATGTAACTCTCTGATGCCACATTTAACGAGGATATCCCCTCATCCAAATGTGGAAAAAAATCTGGGATTTCTTTAACACCCTCACTTTTGAACCAAACAATCCCAAGAACAAGAATAAGTACGTAAGAAAGTATATTGGATGGGGCACTATCTCTCTCTCATCTGAAAGCCTTCAGGGCTACTAGAGAAGGAAAAATACAATAACAGGTATGAAACATAATATGTTGAATCACCTCGGTGAACTCTTGATTGGAGATTATATCAATTGATACGATCTCTGTCTTGTTCAAATTCAGTATTTCTAGCAAGGTATCTGTCATCCTTTTCCCAACTTTATATGGCTCAGCAGCTTTGCAGGTACCTGTCCACAAAATTATCACGGAACTTTATGATCGTGGAGAGTTGTTCCTTCCACACTAAGATCAAAATAGTATGCAAGACACTTTATCTAAATTACCTACAACTTGGACCAGCCGATACAAATCTTGCTTTTGACCACTACCAGAAATCCTTATTCTCACAAAAGAACCAACAACTTTGTCGTGCAACTTTTCTGAATCCTCAAGCAGTTCTTCCACTAAATTACGTCTCAAGTAAATTAAATTAATGTTGTGAATATCAATGGCCGCATAGTCGTCAAGATTTGATTGAGATCCCCTTTCATCACCCTTCTTACGACTTTTACGTTTCTTATCTCTGCCTGTCTTTACAAGGGAATCAGAGTTCCCGACATTCTCCAACTGACTAGCTTCAGTATCAACAACACTCCCTTGAAGCTCATCGGCCTGAGAATCCTCTTTTATAAGAAAGTGGGATTCAAGAAGCTTTAACATTTCAAAATGCCCCACGCGTGGTTTCCCAAACAGACTTTGAAGCCTTGAATCACAAATTATTTGACTTTTGCGGCGAGGATCACGAAGTTTGTTTCTCTTTATATACTCTAGCAAAAGAGCCTGTACATCGAACTGAGATAAAACAGATCTGTCACCATTCTTCATGTGCATAACAAACTCCAATAGTTCTTTTGATCCCCATTCAGCACAGATACCCAGTGATGGACCTTCAGCACCACTTGCTCTTGCTGGGGCTGGTGAATCAGTCTCCTTGGAGCGTAGTTTCAACCGTTTCTTAGACTTCCTTCTTTTAGAGTTGCTTATTTCTGTATTCCCAGAAGAACTGTCTGAATCTGATCCCTCATCATTATTAGCATCATAAAGTTCATTAGGAGATTCCTGTTTACCAGCAAATACATCGGATACTTTCCATGGATTTCTGGCTTGATTGAGTTCATCTAATGTCAGAGACAATTTCTCTTTTAAATCTATCCAGTAATCCTTGAAAAGATACTCCCAACTACTTTTGTCATCAAAATCCATTTGACCCTGTATAAGCAAAAAATTGGTGTAAGAGAAACAATGAGAAAGCTAACAGCCAACAAATAAGGATAGGAACATATACAAACAAAAGCAAACACCAAGCAGATCTAAACTCTTGTTTTGAGGTGTTTTCCTGCTTGTGTTTGTTTGTATTTTTTTTTTTTGGTTGGGGGGTGTTTCGGGGGGGCAAAAACACAGGCATATTAAAAAATGAACCTTGTTAGAGGTGATATCCATGCTTATAAATGTAATGCATCTTTCATTTATCACAACTTTCGACAATGCAGTAGTCAATATTGTCTATAGATGTTACCGGCTCAAAGAATCTTTACACCCTTTTGACATTAAAGAATGTGCAAACTTTAATGACTTTTGTATTTGTCTCTTGATGTTTCCCTTGAACACATACTGTATATACGGGTTGCAACCATATTTGTGACTTTTGAATTAAAAATTATCACTTCATCAGCAAGAAAATTAAATCTTCCATTTGTCCCAAGCCACCCCCCACTTAGGTTGGACAACCACTCGATGATGACCCTTGAGATTCTTTGACATCAAAGTCTATCCAACTCAAGTAAACCTTAATCCCAGCTAATAAGATTGAGCAACAAGAATCCTTCTGAAAACGTGAACTCATAGGGAGGAGAATAATCTTTCTTCTACTATTTGCAGTAGTTGGTTTACACATGTTTTTTGTGTTTGCCTCATCTAAAGTCACTCTTTCTTTATCATATCATTCTGCACCACTATACCCATTTCCTCCCCCCCCCCCCCCACAATTGAGGTATCCATTGGTCATTCATGGCAAACAACCACCATATGCAAGTCGTCCTCATCTTTTCATCCACAAGGTGCCACCCTACTTATCAATCAACATCTTAATTTCGTGTTCCTATCTTAAACCTTCAATTTCAACTATATTTACATTGTGAACAAGTACTTTCCAACGAGAATTTTCATTACACTTGGATGCATATCACTCGGTAAATATTAAACATTGGAAGGGCAATCAGTACAATGTTTACAAAAAGACTGAACAGGAGCCGAGCTAACCTCAAGTTCCCCACTATTTGTCATTACCTCTGCCGAAAAGGAATACATTCATATTCCTCCATCAATTTGGCAAAATAGCTACGAAAGCTAAATGAAACCCAGCACTAATTGCCATATACATTTTGCTCCCTTTCAACCTCCGCTACTGTCTTCATCCAAGGGGATGTAGTTTATTATTGTAGATCCAACTATAACATTAGCACTGTACTGTTGACATTTGGCACCTCATTACCATCCAGTTAGAGGATAAGAAGCAACAGCTTGACCATTACGAAAAACCACAATCACTAGATTTCAGTGAACTTGCCATGCAGTTCCAAGTTTATCTTCGTAAAAAATTAGTCAGTATGTGCCAGTCCAGAAAGCTTCGTGCACACAGTGCAGCTAGGCAAAGGTGTACACAAAAATGGTGACAAAAGACAGCAAAAAAACACAGCACTCAATAACTAACCATCATAAACACAAAAGCACAAAGCAACTTGTAACCAGATAGTGTGCTCAAATTTTTCACAACTTTGAAGGAATCAACTTTAACCAACAATAAAACTTTGCTGGCCAGGTCTCAATTACTTAAGATATTGAAATGAAGAAAATGAATAATGACTAACTATTGAACCAAAAATCAGGATAACTTCTAAGGACAAAAGAAAAAAAGCAACAGAACAAAAAGCATGAAACACATACCATATCCTGGTTTCCTTCAAGATTGTGTTCGATTAACTTGACTGTTCTCATGCATGTCTCACAGAAGCCTTTGTTTCCTCTCACACATAAGATAACCGCATCTTTGATGCATGACTTGCACAAGGAGAATGTACAAGTATAGCACATATAGTAAGCATTCTTCTCACAGTTACTACACAGGTGCCAACCTAAAATCCATGAACACAATAATACCTGAATTAGAGAGGCTACATGACCATTCCTCTTAATTTGGAAATTCAATAGGCTATAATAATTAGACAGCCGGATCATGAAAACTATGGTTTGTACTCCAGTTTCATGATTCAGGAATCATATACACAAAAATGTTGTCCTACAAATTGAAATTATGAATCTATTGAGTTAGAGGAAGCCCATGGAACAAGAAAATGTATCAAGAAGAATTGCTTGTATGGTATCATGAGCATAATTTTGTTAAACGACACCATGTCAAGCTTCAGCTATAAAGTTTGTCTGCCATTATAAGTTGCTGCATTCCAATGACAGATTTACATATAAAATCATATAACAAAAGTAAATGAGACCACCAAACAAGCTTTTAAATGAATCATATTCTAAATAAGCATATTAGAGATATTTAGAGTAGAGGAAGGGGAAGGGGAAGCCCCATGTTCACAGGCGCATGTATAGATTTCTTAAACCTGATATATTACCTTTGGTAAGGATAGTTAAAGATTCAGCACTAGAATTTCTTAGGAACCTAATATTTTCTTGGATAGGGTTTGTGTTTATGGAATTTAGGGATGATTAGGCTACAAAGGACTGAGCATTTGCATGAAGTTGACACTTGTTTGGTATAAAATGGCGAAGGAATGAGACAATAAGTGATACACCCTCGACGGCCTCACGTGGGTTTCCTAAGCAACCAGACTAGGTTTCTTAAGTAACCAAACCTTCATTTCCTCAGCATCACACCAACAAAGAAGACAAATACACCCCTAGAACATTAAGAAAAGCAGCTGGAGTTTTATCCGACTCATTCTACCAACAAGACAGAGTACATAGGAACCTCTTTAAAATCTTTACATAAGCAGTCCAATTCCAGCAAATCCACGATTAACCCATTACCTAATCCAGTAAGACTTGCACTAAAACTCAATGAGCAGCAAAACTTTATTAAAACTGAATTAGCAGCTACCTGACCTAGATAAACAACAAAATAACACTCAATTCAACTTAGACTAGCCCAGCAATGTCCCAACAGAGCTCTCCATCATTTGAAATAATCCCAAATTAACGCTTGAACATTAGGACCAGGTTTTCCTTGTGGCTTAAAAGTCTTCAAACGGGGCTGGCAGTGATGTTCCCCATCATCACCTCAGTCCTGTAATTAGTTGAACACAATAAGTGAAACGATTTGTAAGCGCTTATCCCTTTCGCCATATGGAACAGAATGCAAACCATGATTAACTAGAGCAGATTTTCTCTTGGGTAATGCTAGAATTTACTTCTACAAAGTTTTTATATAGCAATATCTTGTAATTGGTACCATTTGCTCATTACAATCCAAGGACCTAACCATTTGTGGTCAAAAGGACAAGGGTCATATACTTTCACTGCCAATAGATAGAGCAAGGTTCCACTGCAACCGGTAACGCACAATCTTCTCATCGTGTTTGGCAAGTCATCATAAAAACACAAGACAGCAACAAGCCAATTACTACGCCATTAGAAAAATTTGATATAGAGAAACTTAAGCAGCCCTAACATTCAGTCATCCAAAGATGATTGCATAATGGCTGAGTAATCAAAACCATCTAAATCCATATTAAGCACAACTAACAAAGCCTTAACCCTAACTGATTGTATTGACTATCTTTCTTTTTTTTGAGGTCCTTCTTAACCACCTAGAAAACCTCTGTATTAGGCCTCCCTTTTTCCCTTCCTACACCTTCATCCTTTGGAAAAGCAAAAGAATCCAAAAATTTGCAACTAGCCACCAATTACCTCAAGAACTAGAAGACTTAATTAACCCTAGTCATCACCAGAAAAGACCATACTGTACAAGAAAATAACCAACTTGACGAGTTTCCAGAACTTAAACTGTGTGCCAGTCAACAACTATATATTAAACTTCCTGCCCACCACACTAATCCACTCCTGGCAGTTGTGTTACATCAACATTTAGCAAAAGGCAAAAGAAAATAATAACTTAAATGCATATAATTAATGGAGTAAATAAACCAGAAGAATACTAAACATAGCTAGTTTTAAATGTCCTCTCAGTCCAGAGTTAAATGCTTTACAGGTCATGTCACATATACACCATCGATCACCAAAAACTTAACATCACAAGCTCACAGCAAAAAAGAGAATCAAAGACTTAAAAAGCATCATACCACAATTCCATCGACCCTTAGTTCGAAAGAATGCCTCATCGCGATTAACACAAGAAGGATGATATGCCTTAGGGCAACCCCTAGTAATCCACAACAAAGCAATCTCAGTAAATAGGCAATAAATCTCTATAAAGAATCAAAATAATGGCACAACAAATATCTCAATTCACAGAGAAAAATGTCCATTGCAATCTCACCGGCGATCACAAAGAACAAGCTCACCCCCATCAAAGCAAATGAAACAAACGTCCTCTTCCATCTTCTTCCTTGTTGGGACTCTAGCCGGGGCCCGAGAATTCTTGCCACGCTTCCTCTTCCCTCCACCAATACCCCTACTCGCCTCCGCCACCTCCATCTCCTCCGTTGCATCCATTTCCTCCGCAGCCTCCGTCTCTTCTGCCTCTGTGGTCTCCTCTGCCATGTCTGCCACCTCCAACACTTCTGTATCCTCCGCCTCCGTGGCCTTCTCTGCCAAGATCTCCTCTGCCTCCATGGTCTCATCTGCAGCGTCAGCCACATTTTCTTCTTCTACTTCTTCTTCCATCTCATCGACATCAACCCCTGAATTCGTCTCCACTACCAGGCCTGCCAACTCCTTCCCCTCAGTCATCAGCCCCGTCAAATCCTTCACCTCGAACACTGAGCCAAGTGCATCTGTCTCCTCAGCAACTGGGCCCGCCAAATCAGTCTCATCAGCCACTGCCCCCGCCAAATCCTCTTCCATAGCTACTGGGCCTGACATTTCCACATTCTCTGCCACATTGCCAGCAAAATTTTTCTCTTCCAACACATCAGCCACATCCTCCTCCTCTGCCAAGTCAGCCCCATATTCCTCCTCTGCCAAGTCAGCCCCATATTCCTCCTCTGCAAACTCCGCCACGTCTGCCTTCTTTGCAGCCTTCGTCGTTTCTGCCAAGTCTTCCACATCTGCCTCCTCGGCAGCCACTGTTGTTCCTGCCAAGTGTGCCACATACTCCTCTGCAGCCTCCCTTTTTTCTGACAAGTGTGCCACATACCCCCCCTCTGCAGCCTCCCTTGTTTCTGACAAGTGTGCCACATACCCCCCCTCTGCAGCCTCCCTTGTTTCTGACAAGTGTGCCACATACCCCTCCTCTGCAACCTCCCTTTTTTCTACCAAGTGCGTCATATACTCCTTCTCTGCAGCCTCCCCTGTTCCCACAAAGTCCGCCACATCCTTCTTCTCTGTAGCCTCTCCTGTTTCCACCAAGTTTGCCACATGCTCCTCCTCTTCAGTGTCCCTCGATTCCAACAAGTCAGCCACATCCCCTTTCTCAGCAGGCTCCCCTGCTTCTGCCAAGTGCACCAGATACTCCTTCTCTGCAGCCTCCACTGTTTCCACCAAGTTTGCCACGTCCACCTCCTCTGCAGCGTCCCTCTTTTCCACCAAGTCAGCCACATTCCCCTTCTCCGTGGCCTCACTTGTTTCCACCAAGTCAGCCGCATCCCCCTTTTCCATAGCCTCCCTCGTTTCCACCAAGTTGGCCACATCCCCCTTGTCTGCAAACTCCCCAGTTTCCACCAACTCAGCCCTACGCTCCTTCTCTGCTACCTGTGTCATTTGCCTCAAGTCAGCCGCATCTTCCTCCTCAGCAACCTCAGTTATTTCCGTCACGTGAGACTCATCCTTCTCCTCAGCCCCGAAAGGCCCATCTGCCACGTCAGCAACATCCGCGACCCCCTGATGCTCCGTATCATTAGCCAAATCCCCAAAGCCACCTGCCTCCTCAGCCACCTGTGTCTCCCTAGTCATTTCAGCCATCTCCTGCTCAACTCCAATGTGAAAGCATCTCTTTATATCCTTTCTGCGCTTTTTTCCAACTGAATCAGAAACAGGTAAAAAATTACTAACCGTGGTACAACCAGACTCAAAAAAAAAAATCTGAGAAGTGAATATTAGAATCGCCTATAGACGTCACACAAGAACCCTAATTGTCAGTTTTGGGGAAAAATTAAAAACAACAACCCCCATTCTCGTAAAATCCATTCATATATAAAAGGAATAAATACAAAATAGGTCCCTGTGGTTTTTCCTAAAATCAAATTAGTCCCTAAAAAATTTCGAGCATAAAATAAATCCCTTAAGTTGGCCTGCTTTTATTTTAAGTCCTTTCATCCATCTCCGTTAACAAAGTTAACGGTTCAGGAAGCCACGTCAGCTATTTATTCACCTCAGTCCACCACGTTGAAATGCACCGTTTGTCATGCTCACGTAAAAACAAAACCTTAGACCCTCCATCATTGACGAAGCACTCTTACCCTCGCCCCAGAGTTCACCTAATCTCCCCAATATTGCAAATCACCCTTACTCACTAGCATAAGAAGAAGCCACTAGGGGCAAAAAACAATAACTTCAACAGAGTCTCGAGCAGTTCTGAATCAAGATAGTGTTATTCTTCTTCACATGGAAATCTAATCACCCTCATTTTGCTTTTTACAGAATTTCCGAAACTTTTTTGTGCAATTTAAACTTCTGTTAATCTTAAAGAGTAACTTCGAAAACAAATCCAGTAGCTGCGAATTTCATATTTCCTTACCCCAAAACGATAAGGAATCATCCAGATTCCAACCTAACTTCAACCCGGTACAATTAAAACCACAAATGACAATTCCCAAAATGCGGAACCGATTCACTTTGGACAGCAAAACCATCAAGCCCAAAACTTTACACATTAGGAACTAAATTCACATTTCCTTTCATTCAGTCAACCAGAAAAACCATTCACGTATCAAACGGTGAAACTAAAAAGACTACACCAAACAAAGGAAAAACACACAAAAAAAGTTCATCTCTACCTGTTGTTCAGAAGCGAGACGCGAAAGGCATTACGGGGAGATTTAGGTCAATTTTGGCGGAAGAGAGGAAAAGTCAGCAAGAGAGAGTACGGTTTTCTAGGAGACCATACAACACTGTACAAACCTGTCTCTCTATCCGAGTGTGGTACAAAGTTGCCTTTCGACAACGCGTATAAATGACGGTCGAGGAGGAAGAAGAAGAAGGTAGGGTTTCGTGGATCTTGGTTTTTCCTGCAATATTAGGGAGATTGGGTGACCTCTGGGGCGAGGGTAAGAGTGCTTCGTTATTGATGGAGGGTCAAGGTTTGTTTTTACGTGAGCTTGGCAAACGGTGCGTTTCAACATGATGGAGTGAGGTGGATAAATGGCTGAGGTATCTTGTTAACGAAGGAGGATGAAATGACTCAAAATTTAAGGGATTTGTTTCATGCTCGAAATTTTTTAGGAATTAATTTGATTTTAGGCAAAACTACAAGGATCTATTCTGTATTTATTCCTACATAAAAATACGAACACGAACAATGGAACAATTAGCCCTAACCCTAAATTGTGCACCAAAGAAGGATGATTAATTTGGATACGGAGATAACGGGAACGAACCTGGTGCTACTACTCAGTGCTGCTGCACTTCGACGGCTGCGGATACAAGAGGTACGAGCATAAAACTGATATTGTGTTTGTGTTGGAGTCTGTGACACTGAAAAGTGTGATTTTGGGGGAAAGCAGTCGCTAAACGTGCACGAGACAGAGCCAACCTCCGCTTGTAGGAGTTGTCGCTTAAGGCCCGCTTCTACGGAAGTCCCTTATCCTACACGGCCCATAATGTCTTAACGGGCTTTTGGTTTGTGGCCTTAAACTTTCTTCTCGTGGTTGTCCTTTATTTTTTCCCCGGATTCTCCATGGTTGTCTATTCTCCGATGAAAAGCACGTATATAAGCTTTTTTAAAAAACTAAGTGGATTTTCTTTTTAGTAAATTAGCTCATCAAACCTAAAGTCGTTAGACTCATTTAGCGGAAAAATGTATTCTGCTCAATCGCAACATGGCATGTGTCATTAAATTAAATAAAAAATTTGCAAAATTTTAAAAAAAATAAAAACTAAAATATAAAATAAATAAAATTTATAATGTAATAAAAAAAGATCGCATGCACGTCCCTCCTCCACCCAGGGTCGACTTGTTCTGGGTAGCCTGGGGCACGGTGGAGGCCTTTTTTAAATTTTAATACGTATTAAATTATAATTTTTATTTATTTTAAATTTTAGTTTTTAATTTATTAACATCTTTACATTTTTTATTTATGACACATGTCACGTTGAGATTGGGTGGGATAAATTTGTCATTAAATGCGTCAAACAGAGTTAGGTTTGGTGAGCTAATGTATTAACCATAAAACCCTGAGTTTTTTAAAAAAAATAACTCAACTATTTTTTTAAATGGCATTAAAAACTAGTGAGTGATTTGTAATTTTTCTTAAAATAAATAATATTTACCATAACTTTCTTAAATAAATGGGTTTTTTTTGGATAATTCTGTTCATCATAGAAATAACTAAAAAATATGAAAGGTTCAAGGTTTAGAGAGGGAATTTTTTTTTTTTAAAAAAAAAAGGTAATTTATTAGTAGAAATATAACGGAAGCAATTCAAAATGTTAAATTTCTAACCACGAGGCAGTTAAAAAAATTGTAAAAAGAAACGAAAGGATTGGAAGTGCAAGGTTTTTACCTCCATAAAAAAAATCATGAAATTATAATTATAAGGCTTTTTTCCTCCATTATTTACTTGATTTTTTTTGTAGGAATATTCTGTTTAAGCTCAATAAAAACGTTCTTGGAGATTTTGACAACCATCAACGACGATACTCAATTGCTATTCAGTCTTGACCAGTGGATTCAAGTAGTGATTTTTAGTTTCAAAGCCAATCAGGTCTAATATTTCAAACCAGTTGACCATAATGGATGTTTATGCCTTTTGGAGTTGGAAATAGGCTATGGCTCCGCTTGTCTTGAAAGCGCTCTTGCAAGTTGCAGGCTGCTCTTCCTCTATGTTAGAAATAATATTATAATCAAATCTACAAAATTTGACATGATATTTATTGTTATCACGATATCGAGTTTAAATCTCAATATCCAAAAGATTCTCGAAATTTTAGGACTATTCTCGCAAACAAACATCTAAAAGGAAAAAGCTTAAGCAGCTTTCGAACTCCCGCCAAGTTCAATGCATTCAAGGTTTCACCACTAAAATCCCGGCAAAACAGGGATCAAAACCTTATCAAGGATTCAAGGGCAACGGCAATACTTTGCCATGGCCATTCTCCAAGTCTGTAATGATGATTTTGCAAGCTTCTGAATCAAGGAAAATAGAGCAACTAATACATTAGAAACATAGTGAAAATGGATATGGTGAAGGCATTATACATCATCACATCATATGATCACGCCATTGGGATACTCTCATTAATAGTAAATCCCATTCTAAAACTCCAGCACAATCATAATAAATAAGTTCAACAATCCTATATGTTCAAATGGAAAAAGAAATGCTCCATATCAATATCAGCAATCTCAACCAAATGAAGTTCAACACTCATTATAATCCATCAAATTCAAAAATCCAATTTCTCCAAACCTATAAGGAACTTGTGCTTAAGCTAACAGTAGAATATAGAAAATAGAATTGCCAAGAACATGATCGCACATCCACTAGTATCTCCTTGGATAACGATCCATAAACCTGCCAGATGGGCACTCATATGCGAGGTGGCCCCGTCCACCACAGTTGTGACAGATCATCAAGGGCCCCATGCAATCCTTGCTCATATGGCCCAGCTGCTGGCAGTTCCTGCATACAACGTCGTCACGGTAGCCACTGATGTGAACACCAAGACCCCGCTCTCCAAGACTGTTAGACTTGGGGCACTGTCTAGCCATGTGCCCAGCTACATTGCACAAGTTGCAGATGGGATCATTTGGACAATCACGCGCCAGGTGACCTGTCTTCCTACAATTGTTGCATGCCTTGTCATTTGTACAATCAACTGCAATATGACCCTGCTTATAACAGTTTTTGCACAACCTCAAGTCCCCAGGTGGTAATGGGGGGGCCATGCAGTCCCTAGCACGATGTCCAGCCTTACCACAGGTGTGGCAGATGCCCTCATTTGGACAGTTGCTGGCCATGTGGCCAGGCTCTCGACAGTTCCAACATAGCGACTTTGTAGTGCACTCCGAAGCAATGTGCCTGTACAGACAGGACTAAGTCGATGTTAAACCAAAGGCCCCAATTAAATAATAAAAAATCAAGCGAAGAAACACCAAGAGATAGGGCAACTATATTCCCATTGTAAAAAACCTATGGATTTATTATATACTCTTTCCACATTCTCCATAAGGTCCTGCTCTCCTTCAGCTAGAAATACTGCAACTCTTAGAAGTCCAACCTCCAGTTCTGGACACCCAAACCTAGAAAGGTTCTCATCCTTTGGAGACCACACAATTCAGCACTGAGAATGGTCTAAGCTTTAAGTTTAAATCTAACACCATGGAGTCCAAGTCCGCATCAAATTATAAAAGGTGGCAAAAGCTAAAATAATATCAGTTTTTGGGATACACCACAATCTTGTTACTAGCTAACACTACTATTTCTCCTGAAACAATAATGGTGCAGTAGACATAATGCACAAACTGGTGGCAATGTTGGTTACTATTGATGAAAGTGGCGTTAGGCCAATGGTCTCCCTCTCGTATTAAGCTGATGAGAGCTGATGCAATGCCAAGGTAGAGGCAGAGGTACGAGTGAAGTGGAACACATGTACAGAAAAGGTGGCAGATGCAAACTTGTGATGGACAGAATCGAATATAGTGTTAGTGGTACCAAAATGGAGGTGACACCATATCTGTTCCTCAAATTGCTTGATCCCGCTGGTTTATCACAGTGACAGAGGCTTAAGGGTGAAGATGGAGCAGACCGTGTGCAAATGAAGGCAGTGAACGAGTTGATAAATCGAGAGGGGGCACCGGTACCTCAAATGCAGTGCAGGGTCTGCAATAGCTACTTGCCAGTGGCTGTGGTAATGTGAGATTGTGGTTTTCAGAAGTCATGTAGGATCTACAGCAGCTGCAAAAGGTGATTAAGTTGCAGGCGTAGGTGGCAACATGGCAATGTTTGATGCAGTGACAAAAGCAGTTATAACCTTTATATATCGACAGTTCAAATGTTTGGACTGAAAACATAACCCAGCTAACCCAACTATTAATGATAGGATTCATTCCGAAGTCTTGAAGAACTATGTGGGACAAGTAAATCCTTTATGTCCTAAACCTTCAAGTTTTCGTTTAGGTAAATAGGAAAGGAAAAGAAAAAAGCTCTATCCTCAAGGAACATATATGATTTAATCAGAAAGCATAGTAGAATATGTTAACTTACCCTGGCAGGCTGCAATTGTGACAAATTGCCACATTAGGGCATTCTCTAGCAAAATGACCTGGACGTTTGCAATTCTTACAAAGATTGTCTCGGCTGGAAATGAAACCAACAGAAAAAAAAAATTATGCATAAAATAATGGAATGGTGAATTCTACATTCATAGTTAACAGTATAAGAAGCCAAAATATTGTTTAAATACAGGGGTCTCTCAGAAATAGTAAGAGCAGAACCGGGGGGGGTCTTTCTTTGTTTGGGAGGCCACCCATGGTAGTATACTCACAACTGACAATCTAAGGAGGAGGGGAGTGTATGTGCTGGATTGGTGCTATCTATGCAAAAGCGATGGGGAGTCTGTTGAGCATATTTTGCTGCATTGTTCGGTTGCTAAGGCTTTGTGGTCTTTTGTGCTCTCTATTATGGACTACGATTGGGTGATGCCTAGGAGGGTCGCTGATGTTTTATTGTGCTGGAATAGGGATTTTAAAGACCTTCGGGCCTTAGCTATTTGGAGAGTGATCCCTTCTTGTATTTGTTGGAATATTTGGAGAGAAAGAAATGGGAGATGTTTTGAGTGTGTGTCGGTGTCCATGGAGGGTTTGAGGGGAATTTTTTTGCAGTCCTTGTTCTTATGGGTGAATGCTTTGTTGGGATCTCCCTTTTCGGAGTTTTTTTATTTTATTAGTTTTCTAGCTTGTTTGGTCTAGAGGTCTCAGTATAGTCCCTTGTACTGCTTCTTCTTTTTTCTTTTTCTCTTAATAAAATTGCCTTACTTATAAAAAAAAAACCGGGGGGGGGGGGGGGGGGTCCCCTAGATAATCAAAAGCGTCTCTTTCCACTTCTCTACACCTAGAAATTGGTGCAATTAAACATGAGGAACATCATCAGACAATGGGCTAATACCCTGGCCAAATTCTTGTGAAAAGGAATACAATTCATTATGTAAAAAGATGCAACACAAATACATTCAAAATCCAAAACTATATCACAGACACAAAGAAAGCTGCAAATATCTAAAAAAGTCTCTTGAGGTCAACCTATATATAACCTTAGCAACATAATCTTATGAAGCACTTTTCTTTTCTTGGGTTGGGGATTTTCGACAGCCTAGATTATCTTCATGTGACAACAGGGTTTATCTCTAACTCGTATCAGGGGCTCTCGAAATTTACAATATTTCCAGATGATAGTTCAAAAGTTGAAGCAAAAGTCGTAATGGCATAATAATCCAAAAATAAAATTATAAACTATGGACTTTTTTTAGTACAATATTTTTTTTTGTATCAGTCTTCCTCAACACAAACAGGATGATAATTAAATATGGAGCTTATCTCTCACTTTTTCTTCCCTAGCCCACATACTATGTAGATGAAATAAGTAGTTATAATCAGAAAACCTGAACCCCCGACGAGTATCTCTCCTGTAAGGTGCATCACGATAGGAAAAGCGATCAGAACGGATCTTACGATCCAATGGGCTCCTGCTCCTGCTCCTGCTTCTGCTCCTGCTGCCTGAACTCATTTTAGAGATTATCCTCAACAAAACCTACCACCACTGATCCGCAGAAATACAACCACCACAACACCACAAAGCCGTGCCTCCTCCCTGTCCACATAACAACCACACACCCAAGATCATATCCATTTGTCCAAACCAAACCCCTTACTTTCACCTTCAGAATAGAAAACACCAAACCTCCACAGCAAGTTACATCAAAATTTTCAACAAGTAACCATCTCATAGCAACTAGCATCACTGCATGCAGCACCCAGACATTGATAACCCGGTTCCTCAACCACACCCTTCATTACGAATTCAAAGAATTCCTTGTAAACATTCAATATTCCCACTTTAGCACAAACTCTATAACGATAGAGATAGACTGGATTTTGACTTCAACTACTCTGAATCATCTAAACCCGATTAACTTCTTTAGATAGTAGCCTAGAGAAAATGAAACCACGAGAGGGAGAGGGTGGGACAAGTTCTCAAGCTGACACAAGGGCGTAAAATTTTCTACCCTAGGTACGGCCATGGGGTTGGAAACTGTACCCTTGAGAGACCTAACGGTGAGACGTTTCAGATGCAGAGGCATGAACGGAGGTCAGACCAGGATGGAATGTGACGTCATACGCAACTTACTGCAGAAAAGTAGTCAGAAATCCATACAAATACGCATATTTTACTAAAGAAGTATTCAAAAATATTTAAAAGCTTTCAAATAAACTATAAAAATTGACGAAAACATAAAGGATACCAATCCTTAAACTAAGACTTATAAAAAAAATCTTTAAACTAAGAAACAAGTTCCAAATTTAACTCCCGACCAGCATCGGACAGCACCCAATCCCAAATACCTCGCATAAAAGCAAGAGGAATAACAAATAAATCTATGACTTCACCCGAAATGAGCACAAAATAGATAAATCAAGCAATATGAATAATAAATACACTTGCGAATCAACCAAAATAACTACAGAATTTGAAGGAGACGTGAATAATCATTACCAGGGAGAGCAGAGAGACTCAGCTAAATGAGAGCGACGTGGTCGAAGATGGTCGGTTTCGTACGTTGGGCGATCGGCTATCGCTGCCTGAGCAGCTTAGGGCTTCCAACACTGGTGCGGCGAACAGATCCGCTGAAGTTGGGGGGTTGGGTTTTGGGTGTTTCTGTTTTGCTTGCTAACGACGTCCAGGACGGCAATTTGAATGGTTTTCTATTTTTTGTTTTTGGGTTTAACACCTTTTTTTTCGTCCTTTTGTAACCCTTTTAAAAATAGTACAACGATTTTCAATATGACCCACTATTTTTCCATTTTGTCAAAAAAAAAAATTAATTTTAAATTCAGTCAGTGATACATGTCACGACCAATCAAGTTATAATACGTGTATACTTTTCTAATCAGGTTCCGATACATAGATATCATTCTGGGTTTAACGTATATGACTTGTTAAGTGTCTGTACTTGAAGCTAATAGAAAAGATTGTACTGATGAAATTAACAAAGAAATGAATTGTTGATGACTAAAGTGAAAACCGATGACTATATTTTTAAAGAGTATAAACCAAGATACTATAAAAAGGTATTTATCCTTGTTTTTTTCCCTAAAGTCTAATCTCATTAGGTTCAAATACATTAGTTACATACTCTACAGGGTTAGATAAATCTTTCTTTAGATGCGAACCAACTAACAGTGGGACAAGATTGCCATACAAACCTAAATGTGCAGAAAGCTAAAATGACCCATAAAAAGCGGAAAAACTAGCGGAAAAGTAAAGCCAACGGCAGAGGAAGGCGGCAAAATCACAGGTGGAGGGAGGGGGCGAACTTGGGCCATTGCCCCGGTTGGCTCCCAAAAAAAAAAAATTACATGTCATTTTTTATTTTTATTTTATTAAGTCTGCCCCCTTGGCTAACTAAAAATTAAACTCGCCCTCCTTGCCTGCCTAGATGAATCAGTTTGTCCCTCTTAATTAAGGCCCAAGCAGCCTAGTACCTCAAAATCAAACTAAAAGAATAAGCAAAGAGATATTTATTTGTGTCAAAACTTGAAATCCTACCTTAACTTGTTGACGTTGTCGTAAATTTTGCGACGAATATTTCTTATACTTCTCCTGAGTCCTGATAATCGTTGTGTGTCGTAATCCTTGAAATAGATGTTTTCTCTATTCTAGTGTTGCTTTTCTTTTTGTTCTTTTACCTTTTATGTTGGACTTGGTTGAGAATTTGGATATCACAAATGTTGAGAAAGGGGGTGGTGTGCTCTTGTTGGATAAGTGGTAATTCAATTATTCAAGTGTGTTGCGTGTCTATCTTTACCTACTAGAGAATCATTGGTTATATCATTTTATTGTCACTATCATCATCTAATTTTACATGTCTGACTTCTCCACATTTTATGAAAATCCAAAGTTAAGGTAAGACTCATTTTCATCCCTCTTTTGTTTGTTTAGGTCTGATTTTTCATAGCTCATGAGATTAACTTGTTTTCAATTGTCTTTCTCTAAAGGTGAAACTTCTTTTCCATTGTAATTTGTGACGTTTGGATCAAGTTATAGATATATTTCTTCAAAATTTTAGACATTAATTTAGCCAGTTAATGGGCATCTTGAACTACGATTTTTTTTGTTTTCTCATTTTGTAAGGGGAGTATAATAGTTATTTGGATGTTAAAATTGAACTTTTTGTCCAAAATTTTTTCTATTATCATTTACCAAGTATGTATTCCACCTTGCAATTTCGAGTTCTTTTATTGTTGATAGAGATTCCACTCCTGATAAAGCTCGTGTTCAATAGTACTGTCACACTAAAAACAATTATAGCAAGGGTGTGAAGTATCTTTATGCCCTTGGAACTTGGATTCTTTTTTAACTTTAGATCATTTGGCTTCTTTTTCCAATATGCTTCGTTTTGCTATTGTTTCTTTCAAGAATAATAGAAACACAGTAATCGTTTATTTTTCTCATTTATGTGTTATGTTTTCTTTTTACAGATCCCAACAAATTCAGCAAGACTTTTTGAGCATAGGGCACATCCTTTCTGGCAACAAAAGTAAGTACTTCATTTATGGAAGTAAAGAGTTATATTGTTGAAAATACTTTGTTTCATTTATGTGTTTTGTTTTACAAAGAATATATATATATATATAAATATTTTGCTTGTGTGATTAGTTGGTGCTCTATTAGTATCTTGAACAACAAGAATTTAATCTTTAATGTCACCTATCAGTATCAGCAAATAATAAGATACATGTATTTCAATTTTTTAGTATTTTTAGTCCTTAATTTTTTATATTTATAGTGTTAAGACATTTTTTTTGCTTACGTAGTAATTTTTTTTGTCATTTTTCCTTAAGAGTTTGTCCCCCATTGATTGGGTTTCTGGCTCCGCCACTGGGTAAAATCAAACGGTGGAGGAGCTAAGGTGGCCTAACGTGAAAGTGGGATGCAAGCATATGGGCCCCCACACACCAGGCAATCATCGTTAGATTGGTATCCATCGATACGTCGAGAGGTGCAGAGGCTAGTCAAAGGACATGTGTCAATTATAAATGTTGAACCGAAGCTCAAATGTAGCATGAAAGGTGGTGTCGGGTGCGTGAGATTCATGCACACGCGTAGGCATGCATCAGAGCTCACGCGCGGCTCGATCTACTACAGGATGGGGCGAGGATGAGCACAAGTTAATATCGAATTCATCTATGGTGGACGTATACGTCGGAAGCCTCCACAAACACCAAGATCTACACTTCACACTTTACACTTTACTTTCACCGGAGAAAGACCCCAGAAGGTGATCGGAATAGGAGAGTTTATTTGTAGCTCTGGCCACTATAGATCGAAACAGAGAAAGAGAGGGAGGCGGGAGGGGCTGAAGCACCTCCCTCAACCTAGAGGGTCGTGGGGAGAGGGGGCACATGTAGAGAGGTAGGGAGTCTAGAGAGCATCTCTCTCTAGAATGGGGTAATAAGATAATTGCGAGACAAAATATATTTACTTCAAATGTTTTCTTTTGTTTTCATCTTTGAGGGTTTTATTTGTTTTTTTCCTTATTAAAGTGCATTTGATCTACAGGGATGATCATCTCTCATGGGAACTTTATTTTCCACCCTAATTATTAAGGCAATATCACTTTAAAAGTCCGAACTTCTAAGTTATTCATATTAAACTCTAGAGCTACAAAAATTCATCAAGTAAAATCTGACCGTTAAAATCGTGTCAAATAAATCATTTACAATACATGTTACAAACCATTTACAATACATGTTACACGATTTTGACCATTGAATATTTGTTTATGACACATAACAAAGAATTTTGAAAGTGTAAAAGGCTTAATATGACGAAATTAGTAATTTGAACCCCAAAAGTGCTATTAACCCCATAATTTAGGACGCAAAGGGACTTTTTCCCCTAATATTTCCTTTAAAACTCTTTATTAGGGAGCAAATGCATCGCCATAGGAATGTGTCATTGACATTCATCAATTCAGGTTTGAGATTAGGATTCATGTATTTTAATTATTCAGCTTCTTCAAAACCCATCCCTTTTCTCTCTAGGAACTCGTTTAACCTGTCAGTATAGACTAGATTCTGGATAAAGTGAATGATTTGGACTAAAATGAGTAGATCTACATTTAGACAAAGAATTGAGTTGTCTTTAGGGGCCGATTCCCTCCTCCCCCGCCCCAACAAATAACAAATGAAAATAACAATAACATGCTAACGGAATTAAAATTTCACCAATAGATGCAATTTATTTTATGACCTAAATACCGGTTTTTCTTTATATTTTGTTATTATTTCTCTAAGTTTCTTTTTTTTTTTGGAAAAAACTATCGATTTTACCTCATATTTGAAAAAGTTAACATAAAGAAATCACTTAACCCACCAAATTTCTTCTACGATTTTATATATGACAACTCTAACTTGTTTTTTTTTCTTTTCTTTTGACATTGTTTCAATTTATACAATTTGATTTTTTATTTTTAACTTCAAATCTCTTTCAATCTCAATTGTTTTCCTCCTTTAGTTGCTAATTTCAATCTAGAGTAAATATTATTTTCTACATAATTTTTGGTTGATGAATGTGCATAATGATTTAATGGCATATTTTTTAAAAGGTATTGGAGATTGTGTGAAAATGTGTTGGAAGTAGTATTGAATTTTTTTAGATTTTGGATGTTTAGTTGTATTTTTTTATATTCAAAATATTTCCTAAACAAAGTGAACATTTTCCCTTCATGATTCCGCCCCTAAGACTTCAATCCTGGATCCGCTACTTTAATTTTGGATCCGCCAATGGTTGTCTTATTCATGTGTAATATAGAATTGCTAATGCACTACATATATGCATGGCTAATCAATACTTTCCAAAAATCACATATGCTATGCTTTGTACACCATGATTATGTAGTTATATGTCCAATCTTTCGAGATAAACATGGCAAGACATTTATAAGTTTAAGGATGACATTGTGGCCATCTAATTAATAAGTTCTCTTGCAAAAGGTCGCCATGATTGAATGCATAATCCTTTTGTTCCACATTTGTTTTGAGTAGATCAGTATGACTACATAAATTTTTGTTTTATGTGATTTTCTTTCTTTGTTATTCTCAATATCATGAGAATGAGATATAAGAGGGTTAAATTGAAAATAAATATTTAGTACTTATATCACCTTTTAGAAAGTTTAAAATATTAATAATCTTGTCGTTAAAGGTGTTAGTTCAATAGTTTGAAATAAACAACTAACTTTCGTATCAAGAGATGGGAATAGGTTCAAATCTCACAATTTGTGAGCAAGTTCTCGACTTGTTTATATGGGTTATGTTTGGTTTGAGAATTTTTGTAAGATTTAGAGTGTTTTGAGAATTTTTAGGTTATTTAGAGTTTTTTTTTCGAATTTATTAAATTTTTTTTATTAAAAATTGAATATTTAAAAGTTTTTTAAAAAAAACAAAAAAGCAAAAAGGGACAAACACAATTTAACGAAAAGCCGCTGGAATGCAAAGGGGACATGGCAGCTTTGCTGTAGGACCAGTTGCAGGGGGAGGTAGCTTTGGTGCAGGCTGAATCCTAAACTACAGCAGGGGACTTGCCAATCATGAATTTTTAGGATTCGAATACTACCGAACATCACAAAACGAACATCTCCATAGTCAGTTGTGAAACACGTTCAAAAGAAAGACCTCCCAAGTGGCTAAATCATTAATACCGAAAATGTCTTATACACTACCCAATTGTTTTGCTACCAAATATTTGGTCATAAAATATAGTAAAATAATTTTACTCTTTCTATTAAATTATTATTTTTAATTAAAATAAATATAAAAATTCATTTTACTCATATCTATTTTCACTTTTCAACCGAGTCTCGTGCACCAAAATTTTTAAACCTACAGCCAAAACATACGGATTACGGGGAAACAAGTGAGAATACAGAAACGTTAACTGACATTAACAAGGCGACTTTTTTTTTTTTTTTTCTAAACCACAAGGCGACTTTTATTTTGGATGAAATGTCGCTTCCTAAAGTCGCCTTGTTAAAGCACGTAGTGCCGTCCACTCCATGCGGGCCAGTTTCCCAAATGAGTTATCGGCTTGAAAGCATCACCATCAGTCACGCTCTCCACTTCGCCGCTGCTCGTAAACCCCGCTTCTCTACTCCAACCCAATTCAGTCCCAGGTTCGAAAACTACACGCTCCGATTAGCCCATAAACATATACAGAGCTACATTTCCTACAAATTCTTCGTTGCCTTTTTCTCTCTCTTTATTTCCTTCATGCACACGCTGAAACCCTTATTTGTAGATTGGTAACTGTGCTTACTTTTCTAGAGCCTGCTTTTTATTTTTGTTCTTTTTTGTATTCTGGGTAGGATCCGGTTTCGTAGCAGTAGCTGTAGGAACCAAGTCGGAATGGACAGAATTGATGTTTACAAGGCTTCTGAGGTGGTAGGGGGTGACAGTAATCTGCTGGACAAGAAAATAGCTGCGATTCGAAAGGCGGGTCATCAAAACCTCCAGGTTTTCTCCCGCTTCATTTTCTCTCTTTTTTTTTTTAATAATTTTCTTTAACGTAGTGTTGGACTTTCTATAATTTGTCTCGCGTTTTGGTGCGATGTTTTTAGGCCAATTATGTTATCCATTAAAACTTACACTGTAACCTTATATCAATTATGTTACATACTGAACACCCCCATGGAGCCACAACGGAGGGTCACAGTTCTTAGACCCACAAAGATCGAAAAGCATAAACTTCATTTCTTTTTTGCTGTTTCGGTGGATATAAGAAGTGATTGGGGTGATCAGAGGCGTCTATGAAGAGTGGTAGTATGCTGCTACAACAAGCAGGCACCATTGGTTAAAATGCTACATTTTAAACTAAAGCAGAAAGAGAAAATAAAACGTGAGGACTGAGGTATGTTTGCATTAAAAGGCTTGAAGCTTTATTTTCCTTCAGGCTGAGGGACTCACTTCTTTTCTGTTATCACAACTGCTAATGGATATCACAACAGGCATTCAGGAATTCTTTTGTCTATCTCCTATGTTGTTTTCTTTGTTCTTGCTAGAAAGAAGAACAAAAAATGGGACTCGAGATGATACAACTTTATACATTGTAGAAAAGAGAGAAAAAAGAGGATTTTTGATTCTGCATTTCTTTTGAATAAGTTTGGAAACAATTTATCGCCTTAGCAGATTGTATTCTTGAATTCAATGCCAGGTGATTGCAGATTTTGATCGCACATTAACAAGCTATTTGATCGATGGCCAACCTGGGCAAAGTAAGTCTTTCCAGGAATGTTTGCCCTTTATTATTTTTCATTCATTGTGATTCTGTATGTAGGATTTGCTTGCAATTCCCTCTAATAACATGTGTAGGCAGTCATGCACTTTTGCAACAGGGGAATCCAGAATATGATGCAAAGAGGCAGCAACTATATGAGTACTATCATCCGTTAGAGTTTTCCCCGAATATTCCAATTGAAGAGAAAACAAAGCTCATGGAGGAGTGGTATGTTGTAATCTACACTGTGCAGTCTGTGCTGCTTCCAGACGGCTCAAATGTGGTTCAATAGAGCTGCATTGCAGCTTATAAACACCAAATGAGAGGCATTGATTACTCATTGTGTTCCTTGGAATGCATTCTGTGCTAATTAGAATGCCAGTGAATAATACTAAGCTCCATTGGTACAGGTGGGGAAAAACTCATGCGCTTCTTATTGAGGGAGGCCTTACATATGAGGCCATAAAGCAGTCCGTCGCTAATGCCACAATTGCTTTTAGGGAGGGTGTCGTTGAACTCTTTGAGTATTTAGAGGTAAGTCTAATCCTACTTTTAAGTCTTTTTTTTTCTTTTTTTTTTCTAGAGGCTGCTTGAAGACATGGATGATTCTAGATGGACAATACCCAGCAATCCAATGAGTATAATGGTCTTCTTATTTTGGGCCTATTTTTTCAGCCCAAGTTGGTGTAACGAATTTCAATATGTTGGCTGTTTGTCATCCTACCTTCTGCGTTACCTTTCATATTTAGCTATGTCTCTTGATGATCTTCAGGAAAGAGACATTCCTGTCCTAATATTTTCTGCAGGACTTGCAGATATCATAGAGGAGGTTAGTTTAACAGAATTATTATGTAGTAGTCATCTTCTGCAAATATAGCTTGGATTCATTAATCTAGTTCTAATTTGCGCTGATTTTATGTGGTACCTTTGTTTCCACTGTACTAGGTCCTGAGGCAGAAACTTCACGGATCTTTCAAAAATGTTAGGATTGTGTCAAACCGAATGGTATTTGACAGTGATGGTCGCCTTGTCTCTTTTAAAGGTATCCTTTAATTATTCTCACCAAAACGAAGATGACAATGATAGTAGCAAGTCTCCTACAATACATAATCATATATTTTCTATGAGTCTTTGTAAAGTTGCACCTCCATGTGATCTGTAACAGCTTCATTAGATTGCTTTCTTTCCATGGAGTTCCTTTGCGCTTGATGTGAAATTTTCATGCATTTAGATTTATTAAATGTTTCATGAGGCAGCAAAACTGTTTCTGCTGAGGCAAATGTATTGATCCAATGAAACTAACACGCAACTATCCCTTGTGTAGGTAAATTGATAGGATTGTTTTGTGAAGTTCGAGTTAGTCGATTGTCCTTGAACCCTAATATTGTCAGTAATAGAAGTAGGAGGGCTAGGTTCTATCATTTCATATCTATGCTAGTATCTTTGTTATGTATTTGCTGTTTTGACCAATCTTCATGTGAATACTATACTAATGTGTTTCTCTCACAATAGATTCCCCCCCCCCCGAAGTTTACCAATGACATCTTTAATGATAAAAACCCTTTTAAAATAACCTTAGACCTCCAAAGATGTGTTGGTTTAAATGTGGAAAAATATATGAGTTCAAATGTGGAAAATGTTAGTTCAAGTTTATGGGCAATAAAGGAAGTTAACTGGATAAATGCTTTAGTTTTTATTGTTCTGAAACCTTCCATCTAAGTGGGAACAAAAAGGAAACCATATGATTTATTATAGGACAAAGAGACTGATGAATCCACTTCATATGATTTCATATTTGATCTTTTGAATATAATATCTGTCTGCTCATATACATTTTACAGGCAAGACAATTCATAGCCTCAATAAAAATGAGCATGCTCTTGATATGGCTGCTCCTTTACATGAGCGATTGGGTGATGCTGATGGGCCAACTAACAGCAATGCCTCGGTGAAGAAGAGGACCAATGTGCTGCTTCTTGGTGATCACCTTGGAGACCTGGGAATGTCCGATGGTTTGAACTATGAGACTCGAATATCTGTGGGTTTTCTGTAAGTTTGTAAAACTTTGTTCAACACCATGGTTCATATATTTTCTATCAAGTGAATTGATTGTGCAGTTACCCTTTGTATGTTCAAAGAATTTTGGTTCACATGCTTATATGCACGCTTGGGGAATATGTACAGTGCATTTCTATGAAAAAGGTTATGATGGTTAAAGTGCAGCCAAAAGAAAGGGGTCATTGATTTGGTTCTGCAGGAAAGTTAGATGGGAGGTTTAGTATGGTCAGGTTCTTAGGCAGAGTGGAGTGGTCATTTAATGTTGTACAGTTGAAGTCAAGCATCAAATACTACTGAAAACAGGGAAGTTATGTTTTGATTTCTAATGGTGAGATTGAGGCTTCTTTTACTTGTGCATCTGCTTTGCTTGTTATTAATTAGGTAATCAGTTACTATGGTAGAACATTAATAGCTAAAAGAGGAGGTTGTAACTTTTGTTACTGAACCTTAAAAATGCTGTTTCAGGAATGACAATGTTGAGAACTCTGTTGATGGATACTGCAAAGCCTTTGATATTGTTTACGTGGTGAGTAGAATGCTGGTTGCCCAACTGTCTTGCTTTGTCTTTTTTTTTCTCTTATTCTAAGGTGCTCAAGTATAATCGTGATAATAGAGGTATTCTCTTCTGTACTTGCACATAACATTTGTATTACTTCTATGGCGCTGCCTGGATTGTTTTTTTTTTTTGGTAGTTGTGGGACTTCTCTTTGGGGGGTGGTGATGGTTCTAGCTTGTTTCAGATGTGTGCTGGAGTATGAGAGAGTGCGTGTTAAGAGAGATTTTGCAGAAGAAATATTGTCCCTCATACTGAGTACTGCTAATTTCAGTGTATCATATACTTGCAGAATGATGCACCAATGTGGGGAGTCGTCAAGCTTGTTTCTGAGCTATGTTAGACTGGAGGTGATTAATCGGCAGCCTACCTCTCAGCTTTGCTTATTTGTGTGCAAATTCAGCAGCAAAATTTTTCCTTTCTAGGACAAGCTATGCTAATGTTGCATTTGTAAATATATGATTCATTTCCTCACTCCAATTGGTGGTTAATTTACACCTCATGAAATATTTATTATATCTAATTTTGATTTTATAATTGTACAACCTCTATACTCAAAACTATTGCTTGTCCATGGACTTTTTCTGTGACTCAGGTGGCGACCTCCACGTTAATTTCATGGCTTAAAGCTAGAAAATTTGTTCATGGCTGCAGTTTATCTAGGAAGCTCGATGCCCATATATTGGTGGTGATGGCCGTATCATTTGTAACACAAATTCCGGTGCTTGGGTGTGACAAATGGCTGTGATACCTGATGGTGGTGCTAATTATTAGTGTGGAGGACGATCAGAAGGCTATGAAGATGGGCAATTTTGTTAGGTTGACAGGAATCATGCTGCTTATTGGAAGGTGTATTTGATAACCCAAGACTTTAGCAGCCAAACCTTGTTAAGCTGAGTAGTGCAGTGTATCTGATTCTATTTAGCGAGGACCTCTGTGAAGTAGATGCAGAAGCCTTTAGCTATAGTGATGGCCCATGATTTGTTTTAAACTAAATGCTACCAGCTTCTTTAACACTGAGCACCATGATCTAAACCTATATTTGTATCTGCCTCATAAAGTCTTTACTCCATCATACATGGCTGCTCTGTATCTTTCGGAGAAACAAAGCTGTCTTTAGCTCTCTGATCTCCTTTCGTCTCTATTTTGAGCTGTTTCGCGTGCAGACCGGATGTGCAATTCAACTTTCCATATCCAGCTTAAAAGCACATACAGTCATACGAGGCGCCTCATATTCATGGAACTTAGCCACAATCTGTTCGCTGAAATGTGAATGGAACAATCCAGGCCCGAAAATAAAGCTAGGAAATATTTTGGTCTCCTGAATTAATTTATCTAAACCATAAGGGAGAAGAATAGTAATTTTTAAAAGGGGACCAGGACCTGTACAAGTGGAGAAATTACCACCTTTTCTGGATGAAGGGTCTAAATTCAATCGGGTAAATTATATTTTGTACCTTCTAACTATTATTTTTTCTTAAATTAATCAATTTGACACATTACATCCTAAATCATGATACTAAGTTTGCACGTTTTGCACTTCCTAACTACTACTTATTATTCAAACTAACGTACTTTACACATTACACTCTAAATCATTATTAAGTTTGTACTCTACAACTATGGTACAATTTGACCATATTGTGTTACATGCTTTAATTTTAATTTAATTGTAATGATGAGATCTGAACTTCAATGCTAAGTGCAAAACTATTGATAGTTTATGGGGTAAAATATAAAATGAGTTATAGTTAGATATTACAAAATCCAACTTTTAAAAAATAAAAAAAATAAAAATTTGAGATTTTCATAGAAATTGAGGGCAATAATTAAATATAGAAATGTTTTTTGTGTGAAAAAATAATGTTTGATTTAGAAAAAAAATCAAATAATTTTTTTTTCTTAAACAAAAACGTAGCATTAAATTTGAGTTCAAATCCTATCCTAAACAGACAGCACAAACCTGCTTCTTTTTTTAAGTAGAACAAACTTGTTTCACTCATTTAAACAATTCCCACTTTGTCTCCTCGGGGCTCATTTGTTAGTATATGTTCTGGATTTTCAGATTGTCCCCTTGAAATTTATAGTATTCTTTTCTTTTACAAAAGAGTCCATGAAAAAAAGCTCACACAAAGCGGTAAGCCTGTCAACCATGGATCAAGCATGGGGTAGAAGTATATAAAATCATAGTTTAATAAGAGCAAAGGTCTGCAATTTAGAGAGCTCTTAAACTTTTTCACGGACTTTTTACAAATTCTTATAAAAAGTTCAAATCTTAATTTTTTTTTCTGTTACGAACTCAAAATTCTTACCATTTCTGTGTACCAAACATCATATTAAAGTTTTAGAGGTTGACATTTACTAACTATTTTGCGTGTATAAGTAGGTAAATCTTCAACTGTTTAATAGATTGTAAAGTAACAAGGACAAGGAACGATTCAAAACCAATAAAAGGATTGGATCAGACTAGTATGAGTAGCTCTTCAACCGGGCTCATGCACATCTGACGTATATAGGTTTGTTTGTGTTTTTGAAAATATATTTTTTTGAAATATATTTATAATAAAGGCGAGAATGGTGAGATCCATAGAAATGAGTTTTTTGAGTGAGACTAGTTTTTATAAATTTTTCGTAAACAAAATTATTTTTTTATGTTGTTTTTCACAAAATTTGAGGCCAATAATTAGATAGAAATTTTAATTAAAGATTGAAATGTTGCTTGTGTGAAAAAATAACGTTTGATTTAGAAAAAAAATTCAAATAAAAAAAGATATTCTGTTAAATAAAAATATAGCATTAAATTCGAGTTCAAATTCTATTGCTCTTGATCTCCTATAAGTTATCAAAAAGACATAGTTTGCTAATCTTAGGAGCAACCATTAGACTGAATTCCTTTAGTAGCACAAGCGTGTTTCACTCATTAATCTCTTCTTTGGGTTTTTTTCTCTCTCCATAATCTATTGTTTATTGCATAAGTTCTTTGTGAACAAAAGCGAGTTTTGAGATTGTCCCCTTCAAATTGTATTGTTTTCTTTTAGGAAACAAGCCATGAAAAAAAGCTCTCACAAGAAATAAGCCTTGCAACCATGGATCAAGCATGGGGTAGAAGTATATAACATAGAAATTAAGCAGTTCGAATAAACAGTCATTTACATATTCCTATCAGAAATGGGAGATTGACCAAATGGGAAAAATAGCCACTACTCCAAAACATGTAAAAGAAATGGAGATTCTTCCACTTCCTCTCTTTACAAATAGAAGTGAAAGAACCA
This sequence comes from Myrica gale, assembly GCA_963930655.1. Classification (NCBI taxonomy): domain Eukaryota; kingdom Viridiplantae; phylum Streptophyta; class Magnoliopsida; order Fagales; family Myricaceae; genus Myrica; species Myrica gale. The sequence goes on from OZ005607.1 coordinate 4,892,768, forward strand.
CCATTAAAAACTATAAAAACTAAAATAGGGAAGAGGGAAGAGGGAAGAGGGCCTTCTTTTCTGCCCCACTGTAACCTAAACAGCTCCACAACAAAACAGTAAAAGACATGGGGTTAGTATAATAAGAGAAGAAGTTCTGTGATTTAGAGAGCTCTTAAGAAATCTTCACTGTAACTGGCAATGTCTTTGCTGGTACATCGCGCTTAAGAGGTCTCCTCTGTAACTAGCAATGCCTTTGCTGGTACATCACCTACTGCCTCTGCCACTGGAGATTCAACCACTAGCTGGGAGGATCGGGTATAGTGGAACTCAATTTGTAGCGTGTGATGAACAGTTGTTGAGGTCGCCATTGAACCCTTCTTGATATCAGCCTCTAAACCCCTTATGGGTATTGCAGCTAAGAAGTTCTTGATATACTCCTTGCATGATTCCTTCCCTCTACACAACCTTTTCTCTATTACTGTTCTCCGATTCATTCGATGTGACTACTGCGGTCCCCTCTGCTGAAGTTTCCTGGCAGGTTTTAGGTTGCACCTTAGGTTTTTCCTCTGATCCTCGACTCTCATTTGAACATTGTGCAATTGTCGTCTCTTTGTCAAATTTGAGGACATATGCCTGGTTGCATCCTTCATAAAGCCTCTCCCCCAAAGTGTCGATGATATAGAAAGCATTCTTCTCAACCTTAAGGACAAAGAAGTGGTCATTCCAACATACGATATAAACCAAAGGCTCACCATTGCTTGGGCAGTCTGATGCAGAAAGGCTGATCTCATCCCATATACTGTCAAAGGACATGGCCCCGTGTAGGAAGTCAAAACCCCGCTCTTCCAGTCCTTCTGGCTGGAAGAATCCAACAAAGGACTTTTCTGGAACTACAGAAAGGGGACAGATTTTGGCTTGGATAATAGTCTCAATATCAAAGTGTTTGTCGGGGAACTGCTCTATGTAGGCCTCATTCTCGCAAAGATTTCTCCACTCTAATGACCCGTCTCTAATAAGCCTGTCAAATTCAGACTCATTGGGCATCTCATCTCGGTTGGAATGCAACCAATCAGCGATGACTGCAACCAGAGCTGTACACGCGCTCTCCCCAGCAGCACGTTCACTCCTTTGATCAATTGAAGCAAAAAAGACTTGAGTCTGGAGCTTCAATTGTCTGTCACGGCAGGTGACCTCCTTAGACTTCCAACTTCCAACAGCAAATCTGTCATCCCCAAATTCAGATATCAGCCTGTCAGTACTGAAACCTTCTCCTATTTTATGCCCCTGCCACAAAAACAATGTCAGTAGTTGGACTAGGAACAAATACTATCGTCTAAAGCGGGTATCCAAAACAGAGAAAACAGCAGCAACAGCAACGATAACCATGGGTTTCTACTGAAAAGAAGAGTGAAGTAAAAGGTTTGACACATACGTCACTAGGGGAGCTAAGCTGCCGACGATCATAATCTATATCATCCCCACCCACTTCTCCATAATGTTTTTTCAGAAGAGGCTCCCCTTTGGCTTTAGGAGGAGGTTTGAAGCTTAGTTTCCTCTTCTGCCAAGATGGGATATTGCCATCTGAGGTTGGCTGCAGGATCTGCTCAGAGATTGTTGCATGTGTGTTCTCAGTACTATAGCATCCCCAATCGAAGTTACGGTTGTTGAAGTAGATCAAGAATTCATCTTGACCATCATTTGTTGTATTGGAATTTGACACTCCAGTAAATTTCGCAGAGGTCAATGTTTCATAACTAACTGGATGGCTAATGCTCAAATCATCCTTACTCTCCTCTGATTGCCTGTCAGCATCCTCTTCATCATCAGGTGAATCTGTGGGATAATTGCACTCAGGACCTGTGCTTCTGTCGGAACACCTGCCATCATTGGCCTCCTCTTCACGGCTTGCCTTCTTTCCTCCTCCTGGTGAGAGATAATATTTGAAGGTTTTCACTTTTCTCAGACCAGCTTTAAGGGCAGAGAACTCGTCTTTCTCACTTGAGTGAGCTTCCGCATAACAGGGTGACAGTGGAAGGCACACTATTGATTTCTGCATCGTCTCTGAAGGTTCTCGAGCAGTTATCAATTCCAATAAACTGAGAGATAACTGCATTATGGATAAACTTGGGATGAGCTATTTAAATTTTCAAATACCAAACAAACATGAAAAAAGGACAAAAATGATGAGAGGACATCACATGGAATTCCCACTAGAAAAGTTAAAAGGTACTCACAACGAGTGAGAGACTGCAGTTTTTAGTGCTAATTGGGCCTTCGACAGGCACACTGATCCGAATCTCTTTTCCGTCTGCTGCAGAAGCATATTCTGCTAAGTTTAATAATGCAGTTCCAAGAACAGGAGCTCTGTTCGTGGACTCTTCATTCATGCCCTAAATTCAAAAGAACGATATTTCACTGGTATTAGCAACAAACTAGTTCATCAATGAGGCAAAAGAATGAACATCCAGGAGCAAAATAAAAAAATTGGGTGAAGCCCTTAAATTAGTGGAGGCAAATTACATCACACTCATAAAAAGTAGGGTTTTGTTGGAATCATGATATGCCTATGGTCGAGCTCTACAATATCAAATATTAATGCGTAGTAATATCAGTCTGAATGGGGGGGGGGGGGAAGCATATCTGAGTTGATTAGCATCCTTCTTCATTCATATCCTGTAACAGTATAAATCAATAAAATTGACCAGGGGATATGCCAACTTTAGTAATCCACAGATGTGTGTCCAACATCTGCACGAAAGTCATATCTACAATAATAAATTGAGAAGTAGTGACCACAGGTCTCAACAGTGATGGCTTCATGGCTTCAGAGACGCTAAAGAACACTCGATCCCAAAAGGATCAGCATTAAAGGCAACACCAAAATCACAGATGAGCTTATTCTTAAGTGGACCTAGTGAATCCCAACCAATACAATTTGTTGAAAGTTGAAGTTGCACATTGCTTGGCAATGTGGGCAAGTTTTTTTTTTGGGTTATAAATAACCCCCTTATGTAAGGTTTTAAATATAAGTGAGTTAGCACAATTAATCCAATTGGGTATTCCCCTAATTGGATGTCTCACTTATCAAATATAAAATTTTTATTTCTAACATGGTATCAGAGCATGGTTTTCGATTTTAGTCCGGTTACCTCGATCATCCGGCTTAGTACCGGCTTTCTCCCGGCTCAGTACCGGCAAAATTTCTCGGCACAGTACCGGCTTTCTCCCGACTCAGTACCGAATTTCTCTTGGCTCAGTACCGGCTTTCTCCCGGCTCAGTACCGTCTTTCTCCCGGCTCAGTACCGTCTTTCTCCCGGCTTAGTATCGGGACAAATTTTCGGCTTAGTACCGGCAATCTTTATAATTATTTTTTTTGTAACTCCAAACTCAAAGTTTGTCGGTTTGTCCACCTTAAGTTTGCGAGGGAGTGTTGAAAGTTGAAGTCACACATTGCTTGGCAATGTGGGCAAGTTTGTTCTTTTGGGTTATAAATAACCCCCTTATGTAAGATTTTAAATATAAGTGAGTTAACACAATTAATTCAATTGGGTATTCCCCTAATTGGATGTCTCACTTATCAAGTATAAAATTTTTATTTCTAACACAATTCACTGAGAAATCCATAACAGCTCTAAAGGGCTCAACGATCATGCTAACCGAGCATAGGTAATAATCAGCAAACTAGAAACAAATAAAACTTATGTACGACTACAAAACCTATTATCCACCTTTACCAAAATTCAACAGAAGTGCAAGGACCAAAGTACCACAGATATCAAAACTTTGACTTTAATAACACACAACTTTCTATTCCACAGGAAAAAAATAACAAAAAAACCTAAAACTTCCAATATTGTGAATTAATTCCAGACTCATCCAAAGGCAAAGAAGAATTGATGCTTCAAAAGAAGAATCATGAGCAAAGATTTGAAAAAAAAAAATATATGAAAAAAGAGCGATCACAAACTGAAGGTGCTCGCACAACATGAAGATTCATAATCAAGCAAAGATGTGAAGACAGAGTCACAAACTCACATCGAGCACTTTAAATGAGACCTTCCATGGACTGAACACGCCCTCCTTATAGCCCGAGAAACTACACACAGTACGAAAGCCTTCGTTCCATTCCACCACCCCACCATCTCCAACACCCACTGCTTTGGTTAAATTTCTCTTTACAGAGCGCCTCAGGGAGCTGAAAGCTCCCTTCTGACCTTTCCAATCTCACACGCCAATGCATTCTCTCTTTCCGATTGAGCTAAACTTAATCTTTCGAGACGGTGAATGACCATTATTGCTTCGAATTTCCTCGACGACAGCGGTGGCCACGATGGCCATCGTATCAGCTTCACCACCATTGGCTTAAAACAAGGAAAGCCAATGAATTCGTGAAATTTGAGGTACTCGGGCAAATGGGTGTTGGAGTTCTGCAAAAGTAAATAACGATTCTGAAACAGAGTCGGGGATGTTTAAGAAAATGGGTACTGAAGATTCAGTAGACGAAAGAAACAAAAACGAAGACTTTGTATTACCGTTTGAATTTCTCAATGAACAACGGAGTTTTTTTGGGTTTGGTAGAGAAATATTTAGTGCAGATAATGACAACTGAATTGTGAAGTGGAAGGAGATTGAAAGAGAGAACGAAGGCGGAGAAGCGTGCAACGTATATATAATAATCGGAAAATGCCGTTTTTTTATGCAATAACCTTTTGACAGAGAAAGACAAGCCGGCACTCCAATTTACCTAGGAAGCAACGTCTCCATTTCCACCTACAAAGTGGTTTGGCACATGTGTCTTTGTATTGTTGTTTGGGTTAATGACTTTTTTTCGTCCTTAGGTTATGACTCTTTTATCAATTTCGTCCTTGGGTTTTCTCATTTATCACACGTAGTCCTTGGGTTTCATGGTTTTGTCAAAATGGTCCTTCCGTCCTCTTCCGTCAACGAATTGCCCAGTCAACTAACGGCCTACACGTCATCACCAATCAGCCAGTGACATGTGTCCTTTTTAAATGTCACGTCACTTTTTTTGCCACATCAGAAAAAACAAAAATTTTAAAAAATAATAATTTCGTCAAGGAGCCACCAGCCTCCCTTTGTTGGGTGGCTCCCGGCCACCCCTTCTTTAGGGAGGCTGGTGGCTCTGGTCACCCCTTCCAGGGAGTACTTTTTTTTTTTAAGTTTGACGAAATTATTATTTTAAAAAAAATTTTGTTTTTTCAGATGTGGCAAAAAAAGTGACGTGGCATTTAAAAAGGACACGTGTCACTGGCTGATTGGTGATGACGTGTAGGCCGTTAGTTGACTGGGCAATTCGTTGACGGAAGGACCATTTTGACAAAACCATGAAACCCAAGGACTACGTGTGATAAATGAGAAAACTCAAGGACGAAATTGGTAAAGGAGTCAAAACCTAAAGACGAAAAAAGTCATTAACCCTTGATGTTTACATCATACTCAAAATTGTAACTCTGTTGCCATTTCCTCCCCCCCTCTCTCTCTCTGTTTTGGATTTTCTTATATTTTTTTTTTTTGTATTTTCTAAATCTTCTTGGGTTTTTCTTGATCATCCTAAAATCTTGGTGCTCAAAGTATAAATAAATTCGTATTAATTTAGGATCGTCATTAACAAGTAGGTAATTTTTTCTCCCTTAGTGAATGGAGATTCGACTTTAAGTTCTTAATTAGTTACTTACTTTGGGGTAGGAAACTAGTCAAGTACAAATATAATCATTTGTCATTTGCGTGCGAGATTTTTTTTTTTGTCAACGCGAGTATCCGATATGATTCCAATTAATCTTTTAAAATTGTGCAGTTCCATTGTCTCACACCAACTAGCGTGTGAGATTTCTCTAATTACCAAAAAAGAAAAAGACTTATCATGAACTTATCTATTTGGCATTGAAGCTGGAATGTCCTTCAGGCACATTTGCCAACCATTCAAATACCAACTTAACAACCTCCTATATATGCATGTAAAAAATAAAAATGACACATTTGTTAATATTACCATCTCAAGGGTTCGCTAACAATATCAACAGAATGGATAAATACATTTTGCATCTTCTAATTTCGAGGATCTTGACATTTTGCACTCATATATTATTTTTGTCACACCAATTATTGATTTTGATATTTTTATCCTCTGTTAAATTTTTCATTCAATTTTAACAGGATTTTTTTGTCTCTAAAATTAAAATTTTATTCTCATAAAATGTTCACTACCAAAAAGATATGAGGGCCAAAATTATCATTTCACACGTCAAAAAATAATTTTTCATCCAAATTAACCAAAAACTTCAAGGATTATGCAAAGTGTCTTAAATCAATAGTTGGTTGGTGCAATGTGACAAAAATAATAGATTGAAATACAAAATGTTAAGATCTTCGTAGTTAGAAGATACAAAGTTTGTATTTAACCCAAAAAATTAACTATTGGTAGGTTATTACATGAAACAGATATTTGGAGGCCAAAATGAATAAAACGTAAACTTTTTTCAAAAATGCATCAAGAAAAGATAAATAATATGCTGTTTTTAACAGCTTTTGACGAATATGACAGCCTCCTTTGACTTCGTGTGTATATATATATATATGGGAATATTGAAATCTTGCATAACATGACTCCGTTGTTGTTCATCCAAAGAAAAAGATTTCCTTTGTCTTTTCTTCTTATTTAATTGACATATATATATATATATATATATATATATATATATATATATATTATATGCAACAAGCAAAACTCTAGAGTTCCTTTTCAACAAGCAAAAAATACATAATGTGAGAGATACGTGAGTGAATTATTAATAAGTTTCAAGTATTTATGTCAATGGAAAGTTTTTGTCTTACAAGCTATTAACTTCTTTGACAATCTTCATGCTTTGCAAAGCGGAATTGAAGGTGGACCTATAAAGCTTTAGCCATAGAAAATGTGAAACTGGGATGTTTGTTTACCCAAATTTTTGGGGGTCTAAAATTTTCAACAAAACAAACAGATTTCAACATTTTTAACTTTTACACCTACACACTCTACTTTTTACAAACCCCAATAAATTTCAAAAAATTAAAGATTTCTAAAATTTTGGTAATATTCCCCAAAATTTTGACAAACAAACGTCATAGTAAGTGACTCAGAGAATAAATTAATCAAGACAAAAGATGTCTTCAGCATATTCTCGAACAAGTTTCAGATAGACCAATCTCAATTGGTTAAAGCATAAAAAGTGGAGGACATATTATTAATGCATGGATGGTACATACAATGCACATTGATGCATATATATATATATGATCTGCATGTATGTGGCAGTTATAGTTATGCTATTCAGTATGAATCAATTAATATTTTCTTAATCCACTTGTTGCAATATCACAGTCATGCATGCATATTTGACATGCACCCTAAATTTTATAGAAAACTAAAGGAGATTTTTCCTGTATTTATTGGTAAAAATCAAACTAACAAGATTGGGGCGTTTGTTTGTGGAAATATTGAGATTTCAGAAATTTTGTGTATTGGGGTTTGTGAAAAAGTATAATATTTTATAGAAAAGTGAGGAGAGAGAAGATTTAATTGAATAGTATAATATTATTTTATAATTTTATGAGGAGAGAGATATTATTTTATGATTGTTTGGAAATGTTGAGGGTTAGAAAAATTGGGAAACAAATGCCACGAAGCGACAATAAATTATTTCACCCTATATCTTTTCAAATGTAATCAATCCATGCCAATCATCAAATTAAACCATTAACTCAGATAAAATGAATGAAAAATTAAACAAACTAAAATTTTAAAAAAACATTAGAAAATAGAGACAATAAATAAATAAAGCGTTAAATTTAATTCTATTTATATATTTTTTTAAATTATTCATTTTCCGTTTGTTTTTAACGGAGTATGCAGATGTGGACCTGCAGACTATGAATTGATTAAATTAGGAAGATGTGGATTACCATCAGATAAAACAAAACTTAGGGAATCGAATCGTTTGATTTTTCCCCTGACGTGTACTTTGAATTTTCCTTTTAACTAAATTAAAATTTTGGACAATTTAGAGATCACGAAGGTTCTAATGTCCAATTATCTTATATTTCATCACGAGCACTAGAAAAACAACAACCTAATGGTAGGGACATTTTAGAAATATACAAACAGCAAAAGATATTGGTGGCTTCCTCTACAGTACATCAATTGTATCAGTTAATTGGTTATATATAGTAGAGTTGAAATAGTCATATATATGGACAAATTTCAAGCATAAGTTGTAGAGTTATATATGAAACTCATATTTGACTTTATATCTATGGAAAAACAAAATAATTAGGTAAAAAAATATTTTTAACCAAAAAAAATATCAACTATAGATGAGATGGTTTTTAATCCCTATTCATAATGGAAATTCCAAAACAAAAAAAAAACATATAATTTCATGACAACATATCCCTATAATATTTAATGTTTTTTGTATTTATCTCTTTGAATTGTGTCCTGCAATTCCAAGTAATGATAAAAAAGGTATAAGTAATCTTATACTGCAAGAAATTTTATGACGCAAAAAAATCCGTCCCAAAAAGTTAGCTATGGATTTTCAACTCCTTCCCGAAAATTATAAAACCGTCCCACATACAAATATTTTTCTCTTGACAAAAAAAAAGTTAGAAATATTTTCTCTTAATTCTTTTTTAACATTTGACTTCCTTAGAGCATTATTAGCAGCTTATTCATATTTGGATCTCTACTTTAACTAAAAAGTACACTTCTCTATTTTAACTACTAACTTTTTAAAAACATCCCCAACACTTCTCTATTTTAACCATCTACTTTTACTATTCTATTAAAATATTATTTTTCAAAGATTTCTCTATTCTTTCTTTAACATTTAATATTTTTGAATATTCGTAACGATCATATTTTTGAATATTTGTCTTATCTTAAAAATTTCAATTTTTTAAATTATCTTTTTCTACGGTCATGTTTTTTTAATTTTTTTTATTCCAACTGTCGTATTTTTAAAATTAGTGAAGATTGAATTTTTTTTATATTTATTATGATAAAAAATTATTTATTAAGAAAGGAAAAATTATTTTATAATTATTTATTAGACTAAAACTTTGAAATGGTTTGTGACGTGCAAAAATAAATGGGGGCAAAATATAAATTTATGAGAGAGAGAGAGTGGGAGAGAGAGAAATGAAAGAGAAATTATAGTAGTATTTTAATATGAAGAAGTGAACCGTGGTTATCTAAAATTAGATAACCACTGTTCATTTGTTAAATTTTTTGGTTAACTTTTTTTTTAAATAGAGAAGCTGCAAAACACATATTTTTAGTGATTTGACTATTTTGGTTCTCGTAAATTAAAATTTCATGTCTCATATGTCACATCATTGAATGAAGATAATTTCTATGATAACTTAATAAATTGACGACAATATCATTTTGAATATGAATATATGAAAAATGGTAAAAAAAATGATATATATTTAAAATTCGTCCGTGTGATTTGGCCGAAAATCAATTAAGTTTTCAATTTTAAAACTCATCAAATTAGTCTCTAAGTTTTAACATCCATTAAGACTTTAGTCCTTTCGGAACCCTTTAAATGTGAATGATTTTAAACCTTAAAACGAATGTTGTATTTATCCAAAAAAAAATTAATTTCCGTCTACTTTGGCGAAAAAATTTCACCAAGAGTGTGAAGCATTTAACTGCAGTTGTAGGGAGCAATGAGTCAAAGTGAGTAGCTTAGGTTGCAATTTGTCAAATCTCTTATAATTAATAGTTTAAAATTTGTATTTATTTCAAAAAAATTAAATAAAAGATGCAGATGTTGAGTTTACAATTAACCACCTCAATGAAAGTGAAGTGCAAAACATGATATCAATTCACATAATTAACTCAAACAATTCATATAATACCCCTTTAACAGCACTTTGATTAGTGCATTCAATTAATAAACCAAATATATCGTCTAGGGTAAAAGAAATTAAACTAAATGTATCACTTGATATCTTACGTATAACCATTATATAATCTCTTATTATACTCAAAATCGATTAGGAAAAAAAATTGTTGAACCAAATATATTACTAACTTAAAGACAAATGGCCATAGAGAGACACAAGTACGAACTCATTAGACAAATAGATTGAAGACTGTAGTACTTTGCTTAATCTGTCGTGCCTAAATTTTGGAGATGTTCGGTTAGATGATATTGTAAGGATTTTTTGTGTTTTGAGAATTTTTAGGTGATGTTAATTTTATTGGTATGCGTGCTGCAATTATTTTTAGGTAATGTTAAAAAACATATTCGATTTGTGTATTCTCAGGATTTAAAATTTTTTTAGAATACAATATGCCCAAAATCTAGCAGAAGTACTGGCAGAGTTTTATATTAAATTTAACAAAATTCATAAATTTAGGGTACCAAGTCTCAATAATAAGTATTTGAGAATGAGGTATATCAAAAGCCAAGGACGAAGCCAGAAATTAACTATTAAGGAGACCAATTACATGCAAAAGATTTTTTGAGGGGCCAAAATGAATAAAACATAATTTTTTTTTTCAAAAGTCCATTAAAAAAAGTAAAGAATACACTGTTTTTAGGAGCTTTTAAAGGGTTTGAGCCCATGACCCGCCAGCCCCTGACTTCATCTTTCTCATGAGTGCAAAATGTCAATAAACCTATAATTCACCGATGAAAAATATAACACGAGCATGCGTCAAATGAAAGAGAGGCCTGTACCGAGAAAGCGGGATTTCTTTTTTCTAAAAGGCAACAATGGAATGGAAACAATAGACTTTGAAAGATGAGGAAAACAAATAATTGACGAATTAGTTATATTTGGTAGACATGGAATTACTTGTACGGAAGTACATCTTCAAGAAAAAGAGTATAGACGTCTCTTTCAAAATGTACGACCTTACATCTAACCAAATATCTAATATTCCTGCCTGGCCCCTCGATATCCATCAATTATTATTATTATTTGATTGGAAAAATTTCCCCACATTTTTTTTTTATTTCTTTATGGATAGATGCAATGAATACAAGACTTTGTATAATAGAGGAATAAATTTACATTTTTACTACTATTATTATTTATTGTTCTTGGATGTTCATGCCTAGGCAAAATACACACCTTTGTTGATGGGTGTCAATGGATGGGCATTGAGGTATTTAACAGAAAATAACGTTCACATGTGTTATTTCAAAAAGTTTATTAATTCCAATAGGTTCATCCAGGACTATAGCTTCTGCTTGGAAAAGAAAAAGAATACTCAGTTCACAAATCTAACCTAATTTGATCACATTGGGTAATTGAAATTGAATAGGCATGATAATCCAAGTACAATACTATTGTTTGATTTGTAGTCAAATTCTGTACTTAATTTTTCCCTGCCCCAAAAACTCTCAACAAACCATCAAGATTGTGAGGCAGGCTATGCTCAATTTTACCTGAATTCAAAGCTTTTTTCTGCTCACGTCTGATCGTGGAGGAAAATCCTATGGAAAATATACACCTCCGTGCCCACCCCACCACCTAAAAGAGGGGGGGACAGAACTTAGTGGGTTCTTTCAAGTTTCAAGGGACCCATGAACTATGTACTCCTGCATATACAAGGTGGCAAGCAGTTTTTTAAATGTCAATTGGAGCTTATAGTAATCAGACAGAAAAATGATAAATCTATCACAAATAAAACGTGATCTACCCCTACAAGATCATGATATCAAGTCGACAGCGAAATTAGCTTTAGCTATATTCAAAATTGATGAAGCAAACATCATGGTGGAGAGTACTTTCTTCTTCCTTTTTTTCTTCGCTTTTTGCACGATGCAAAGTTGACATCAGGCTTGCTTGACTTTGAAAAGAGATTGAGGGAAACAATAATTCAGAGATGCACATAGTGGGACTTCTTTCAATGGCCCATTGCGTCTGAGTATTAGGGGTGTCTACTGTCTAGTTCCAAAGGATAACATATAAAAATGGAGAAAGGAAATCGTTGACTTCGACTCTTACACCTTATCGCTACCATTTGATGTTGGATTTGGTATCTATTAGAGTTCAAACACCCAGAGGTCAACCAAAAACAGTGATGAAAGCCTCCTCCACCATTGTTCCCCAACTTTATGTTGCCCCCATTAGGATTGAATCCACAACCTACCCCAATGACCAATTACAGCACAAACAATGGCCCCAAAAGATATCATGCTGCAACTGATTACACTGTTTTGGTCTGCCATATAAGACAACCACATAATACACATATCTATCTGTTGTAGTCAACTGCTTGCACTTGAGAAAGAGAGATTTTTCATAGATGTACCAAACCAGTTCTAGTTGCTTGATCATGCAACGATTTGCTTCTCATTATCCTAACCAAAACATAAAGCTCTCCCAAATCTGGTAAGAAATATCTCGTGGAACCTACTATGGGGCCTGGCATCACCCTAGATACCGCTCTCTAGATATGAAACTAAAATATAGAGGTTCTTTCCCATAGAAAGGTTGGTCCCAAGCAACTAATATGCAAAATGAGTCCGGCTGGTCTAGATAAATCAGCAAAGAGATACATAAAAGAAAAAAACGGTACAATCAATCAATTAGGCCCTACTCCCTCAGGGACTAGGGCCTAATTCATTTCCAGTCTTGCTAATAGTTTCTCAGACAATCAACACCCAATACTAAACCAGTTGAGAGAATCCTAATCAGATATCCTAATAATGAGAAACCAATAACATTATACATAGCAACAGAGTGCTTAAAAATCTGGGTGCAATTGCTTGCCGAATATGGAATAGAATCACTCATTGACCATTCCTACCATCTTACAAATCAAGGCCGACCTAGCATTCAAGACAATCTTTGTTGCCATACTAACCATTGCAGTCCAGGCTAAATAGTAGACACCACAATCAGGTAAAGAATTGCTAGCCTCGTCAACTAAGGCCATCGATTTCCACAATAATTTCTGCTAGAAGAGAATACCTAGCATCTCACTGGTCACCCGCTTCTTCTGCACCCTAAAACAGATAGCATATAAGCGTGAGTTTTCCCCTTTTGACAATTACACCTACGACAGCTCTCTCATACGTGGTTATGCACAAACTAGAAGACATTCCATCCCCCCCCCAAAAAAAAGAAGAAAAAAAAACTAGTCCCCTGGTGGAAAACAAAAAAGAAACAGTAAAGTAAATTAGGAGGCATTTAAATCTGGAATGGGAGCAGAGAACTGACTGTCACGTCCTTGCAAGGAAAAAACCGAGTAATGGACCCAAATTTTATTGGACAAAACATCACTCCTCCACTAAGAAAATAACACTTGGCATTTAAGATGATGCACCAAACACATAAAAATGGAGATTGCATGTAGCAAAACAAATAAAATCAATGAACAGTGAGATAATATTGGGATTGGAGAAAAACGGATGATACACATACTCAAAAGACCTAGGAAAATAAAATGTAAACAAGGTAAATATCTGCCTATCGACAGCTGACATTAAACACCCAGAGACAATTAAAGCAGATATGATGGCTATATTTATGCTTACGAGAAATATTTACGCAAAGTGAATAATTAAGATGAATACAATGGGAATGATCCACTAAAGCAGGTCAAATAACAGTGGCACATACACAACAAATGATAAAAAAAATCCCAAGGTTGAACTGATCAAAAATAGCCAGTGGACTTCTATAAGCTCGAACAAGAATAGTGCATGGTGCTAGTTTCTAATCTCATCTTGGAAAGTCTCACATGTTCTTGGATGCTGAATGGGAAAGATGCAATGTACAACAAAAATGACTGGAGAGGCATTACAAACAAGGAACTGAAACGTATCTTGGGACCATTACTTTTAATTAGAATGTCTAAGGTTTCCCCTATCAGCATTCAATCATTACTTAATCTACTAACAAGATATTACACATTTTCTAAAATTTAACATGCGCAGCAGAATGCCACACAACTTGCAATTATACTAAAAATGTTTGCGTTGCAGATTGGCAATTGCATACCACCGAAGAGTAAAAAAAAAGTCGATAGTAATGAATGAGCATCAATTATACACTGCAAACTGAACGTACAATTTGCTAAAAGGAAGAGAAAAAATTCCAAGTGTGAATATCATAATCCAGTCCTTAAATGTGTAGCATCTATAATTAAGAAACACCAGGAAATATATTAGCATATTCCATCATTGTCTTACAGAACTCTTTCAATAAGATAGTTGAACAAATAGTACATATGACTAACTTGGACATGGGAACCACTTCAAGTTAACCATCATTGGCTGACTTTTTCTCATTGATGAATATGCCTACTGATTTGAACCAACGCATGAGATTCCGGTGATCCTTCACGTAAAGCCATGCTTGAAGAAAAGGAAAGAGACTCTCATTTATTCCTCGCTCTTCTATGTAACTGTGAAGTGAATCTCTCATGCTTTCATCAAGATCTCTGTCAATTAACAAACAATTAAAGTCATCATAGATTAATTTAACAATGCATAATACAATTGGGATTCTAATTCAAGAGAAAACTAAGAACTAAAAGAAGATATTTGGTATCTGCCCAGTAGAACATGCAAGGACATATCCTTTCATGGGTGCCGATTGAGTACACTTCCAGAAAATGTCTTGTAGACTCCTTTTTGGCAGAGTATTATCCCATAAAATTTGAAGAGCACAATGAATTCATTTAATTCCCGTGGAGTGTAGGAAATATGGATACAGATACAAGATAGACAATTGATAGAACACGACTACGCAGAAATAGAATTTTCTACAAATAGGACATTGTCTGGTGGGGATACACCAAGAAGCAAGAGTTTCAATTATATGTTCAGATGTTAAATATCGGTAGTATATGCTGAGACAGGTAAATCAAGCAAGCATGCCAAAACATTACTCACAATGTCGTTTTAACCATTTCAGTACTATCCCAATTCCATACTCAATATGGTCCTATCCTGGTGCTCAAAGATAATCCAATACTGGAAAAGTTTAAGAAGAAGAAAGATGCATCGCCACCATGTTGTGACCAAATGAGATTTCGAAAATAAAGGAGCCATTTTCCCTCATTTAGATCGCACAGAATTACATTTAAACAAAAGAAACACGGATAAACCCGAGGATGAATTTAACTCACTCGAAAACCGGCCCATTGTACTGATGCGGAACGACGAGGAAGCCCGAGCTCCCAGCCTTGGGCCGCATCGAGACGGAATGTATCCCCAACGCGTCCGGATACAACCCGCACAGAAAGTGCAAAGAATCCTGCTGCCCGGGCTTCGTCATGTCCACGTGAAGAAACAACTGGTTAATGTTATCATCCCCATCATCCTCGCCACCGCCGGGGATTATGTTAGTCAATCGCATCACGGAAATGCTAATTTCCTCATTTTCGCCGTAGGTACGCTTGAGGACCGGACCAGTGCTGTCCAGCGCGCCTTTCACGATCGTGAACGGCGAAGGAGGACTCACCTTCTGCCTCGCACATTTGAGATTTCACACAAATGAAAAACAGCCCTTATAAACTTCGATAATTTTAGCAAAATTTTCACTTTTCCACACAGATTTGAAGAGGGTTTACAGGAATAGATATATTCGATGACGGCACAGAAAATGAAAGCATTTCTTAACCCTCTTTCTAAAACCCTGATAAACCCACAGAAAGGTTTACATGCTATACATATCTACATATAACAGCGAAAGGTTGAGGTTATTACAGCGGGAGCGGACATTTTGGAGACTTCGAGATAGTGATCCTTGAGGGAGCGGAGGATCATGGAGTTAACGGCGGAGGAGACGCTAGTTGAGTGGCGACATGCTATCATGCGCACTGGGTGGCGGAGTGCGCCGCTGGAGGCGGCTGCCAATAGTTTCCCCCACATTGCTCGTTAACTATTCGGTGTTTAGTTTCACACTAATGGAGTAGGGAAGCTTCGAGTGGTTTAATCGATTCCGCGTTTCTCAGGCTTGCGGCCTGCGGGGGGCTGGCTGGGCTGCCTGTGTATACTATCTTAAGGAGCTGGCTGGGCTGCCTATGTATACTATCTTAAGGAGGAACAAATGGCGAGAGAATTAATTCGTAAATCATTAATTTTTTAATTTCCTCTTGTTTGGTGCAATTATATTAATTTTCCCTTATTTTTAGTAAAGCACTAAAATGTTAATAATTTGGGGTAAACTCATACTTAGCCCCCTATGTTTGAGTAAAAATCAAGTTAGCTCCATATTTTTTAATCCAACAATTTGAGACCCATAACTTTTAAAATCTATCAATTTTAGCCCCCCGTCTAAATCAGGTGTTAAGTCCGACGGAAATTCATGCAAAAAGACCGAAATGCCCCTTCAAAGCTAAATTTTTAAAAATAAATAAAAAATATATAAATTTAAGAAATAAATTAAAATAAATAAATTATTGAAATAGAGTTTCATGATATCATTTTAATTTTAACAAAATATCATTTTTTTATTTTTAATATTTTTATTAAATTTATTTTGGAGGGGCATTTTGGTCATTTTTCATGATTTTTCGTCTGATTTAACGTCTAATTTAGACGGGGGCAAAGATTGATAAGTTTTGAAAGTTATGGATATCAAATTGTTGGATTGAAAAATAGGGGGCTAACTATGATTTTTGCCCAAACATATGAGGCTAACTATGAGTTTACCCTAATAATTTACTCATTTTTTCTTTGATTACGAGGAATATTGGTATTTTAACTAAAAAAATTAAGAAATATTATTTGCATAAAATCCTGAAAATGTCAATATATGTTTTCCTTATTTTCTTTTTCACGATTGATCGTCACCTCTACGAGGGTAACTATTTTTTTTTGGTATAAATGCACTCGTTGTGGTATAAGAAAATTATAAATTAATTATGAGGTAAATAAAAATGTGAATTAATCCCTACCTTAAATTTCTGTTATAAACACCCATTTGTACATCTATGTCTCTATCTCTAATTAGAAAAACTAGTAAACTACGAGATGCACTTGGACACATAGCACGTTGTATACTAGCATATGCAGTTAGTAAAAGACACAGAGATAGATGAAAGATGTATTTTGAATAAAAACTTTAACACATTGATTGATTTTTTTTCAGGAAATAATTTGTAACTTTCTTATACGATAGAAGTATGCTACATTTAAGCTTTCACTTTTAAAAACATTATGATTTGAAAAGTTTCGAGAGATAGATGGTTTTAGGAGTGATTATGGACCGAAATGGGCCGAAATGTTATGGCCCAACAAATTTACAATGTCTTTTTTTTTCTAAGTAAATTTACAATGTCTTGATATGAATATGGAATAACAAAAAGTAATTAATTTTAGCTGTGGTTATGGTTAAATAGTAATGTTAATGCTAAACCACTATAAAAAGATAATATAAGATTAAGCTATTTGAAAATGCTATAAAAATAATGGTATTCAAGTTAATCCCTTTTACCTCATTTAAATCATTTCACTGAAATCAAACAAATTTGTTTTTAATTTGATCAATCTTACATTGTCTCTCACCATTCCCCATCTCCTTATATGTTCATGCTCTCTAGTGTAACGATAAGGGAAAATGCCAAATAACTCACTAATTTTTAGTATATTTTTTTAAAAAAATTCATTGGGTTTTAAAAATAAATAAATAAAAAAACTCAATGAGTTTGTCATTTTGGTACCAAACCTCGTTAGAGCCAATGATGTTAGAAGCATTTAACGAATTTTTTTTCCAGTTCAATCGCAATATGATACGTGTCATTAAAATAAATATAATTTGGGCGACACTTCAAAAAATACAACACACTGACCCTACATTTTTAACAAATGCGGGGAACAAGTTGCAAACATCATTTTCTCTCAACATTGACCCTACCCATTCACAAGCAACACAGAACCCAATAAACTCTAAATCAGTTAATTTGGGCAAAAATAAACAACATAAGCATTCGACATTAGGTTGCTTACCTCCAATGCTTCTTTGATGCACACAGACGTGTTTGATTCAAGTTCGCAAACCGTTGATTTGAGGAAGAAAAGGGTTCTTTAGTTCTAGGTGAGAAAGGTGAGTATTTCCTTCAACGTTGTCGAGGTTGTCCACTCCATTTCACTTTCAACGTTCGTATTTTAATGGGGGCATTTTGGTCTTTTTAAATGAACGACCTCATGTGTAACGAAAAACATTGAAGATTTCGTTAAAAAACTAGACTGTGCCTTTTTATAAGTTTGTGGAGCCAGACTGCCACGAGTTATAATTTAGGGGGATATTGGGATAAGTGAAAAAGTTTGAGGAGTTTTTTGTAATTAACCCTTTTTTTAACGAAAATTCAAGATTTAACTTGGTAAACATTTTTCCTAAGCTTGATCTGTCATTTTCTCGGTCCACTTAACTTGGGCATGTCCTCTTGGCGTGAGGTCTCCTAAGAAATAGTTGGGCTTCCCAAGGTTCGAATCTCACACATACCTATACTTCAATTCCTCGGGCACATTGGACCAAAACTTTCCTAGCAACTTTAGACAGATGAGGAATGCTTGATGTCCTTCTTGGATTCTTTCCAGAAGAACCTGGAAAGAATCCAACGGATCAAGATTAATTTTAGAAGTGGACCCAACACATCCAGGGATCCTAAGCCGTTGGATTTTTTTTCAAAAGAACCTGGGAAGAACCCAGGAAGGACACCAAGTATTTCTCTTAGACAGATAGCATCTCTCATTACATGCCAATTTCCAAACAATCCACATGTACGTGATTGATGACCCACCTGGACAGGCACATAATGCAAAAATAACACAAAAGATTAGCTACAGAACACGACATCTTCTAAATTAATAATGCTAATCACCCGCTAAACAGCACAAGAGTTCCATGGACGACAATGCAACCATTGGCGGATCTAAGGGGGGCCCCATTGGCCTCATGGTTCATGTTAATTTATATATATACTCTAATCAAACGGGCCCCCCTTAAATCTCACTATAAGCCTTACCCACCGGTCACTGTCCAGCCTCCTATCTGCAGCAGCCCAAGACTATTTGTCCAGCCCAAAACCCATTCATGATTTACCAATCCCCAAGCCCATTTCGCAGCCTTTTTTAAAAAAAAATTAAAAAGTTTTAAAAAACACAGGGTGAAATGGAAGATATTTGAGGCATTGTTATGAAGATGATTGAGACAAGGAAGCATATTTTATATCCATACGTTTATCTCTTTATTGAGTTGACATTAGTCTTACAAGTTGCTACTACAACTGTTGAGAGAATGTTATCTGCAATGAAGATTATCAAGACTGACTTGCATAATAGGATGAGAGATGAATGAATGATAGTATGATGATATATATTGAGAAAGAAGTTTTTGAAGCTATTGATAATGAAGCCAAATTGCAACATTTTCAGAATATGCAGAACCGTAGGATCCAATTGTCATCTATCAGTCTCAACAAATAATAGAGTACTTTTATTTCAATATAATATATTTTTAATGCTTTTAATATTTAATTTTGAATATCTTAATTCTAAGACATTTTTGTGCATTACGTAGTTAATTTTTTTTTGTCATTTTCTCTTAGGAGTTGGCCCTCCTTCAAATTTGATCCTGGTTCCGCCACTGAATGCAACCATATTCAAGGTGCTACAGAACGTCTCTATATTTTGTATAGATCAAAATATAATCTGCAAATTAACCAAGGAGCGGTGTGACTTTAGAAATAGTTGTTCCGACCAAGAGGGAGGGGGCATTAATGAGCAAAATTATTTGTGAGAACTAACTGTTTTGAAGAGAATATTGAGCTGATGCTCCAGACCGAGCTAACATGTTTAGTCTTTAGTTTTCTTTGTTTGATGTTAGTTTTGTTTTTGGATGGTGTTTTTGTTTTTTTGTCTTTTTTTTTGTAACCACGATTTTCTTCTGTCACGAGTGAGAGTATCTAATAAAAGTTAAAGGTAACTTTCTTTTTCTTTAAATAAAAAATAAAAAAGGGTGGGCTTTTGTGTAAGTCTAATGCTGGGAAACTCTACGTACCACTGCAAGAGAAGTCTTTCAGTCTTCCTACCAACAATTGGATGTTTTGACTTACGCCATAATGATAAAGGATTTTGCAAGAGAAATACTAATAAATTAAGCATTTGAACCGCTAGAGCCAATGGACAGGAACGGTTGCTCACCTAATGACTTTACATATAACATAATTATCCAAGAGCTCTTACAGCATAATGAGGAAAAAATATCTTCAGGCGATGGTTAACAAAGGTTTCTTAGCAGATGCAACCACCGCAATGTTTGCTGTCAAATATATAGCTTTTATTATCAAATACAGAAGAAAGAAGACCATCATGAGCATATTCTAAATGTCATAGCATTTCTCAAAGAAGGGAAATGTTGCTTAATTTGTGTTTGTATTAGAATGTGTTGTTTTCCTTTCAATGCGCCACCTTTTTTTTATGTCACATGAAAACTTTTTTTAATGGCTTGAAGTAAAAAAAAAAAAAAATATATATATATATATATATATATATATATATATATTTTTTTTTTTTTTTTTCACTCACAAACTATCATAAGTGTTGCAATTTTTACCTTAAATTATTACATTTGAAACATTGCACCCACAAACTATCCATCAATAATACATTGCAAGGGGCTATGTCTTCAGGTAAGATTGTTGAAGCTGTGAAGTTGAATAAAATGGAGAACCATGGCTACAAACCCAATTCTATTACCTATGGAACGGTCATAAATGACTTCTGCAAAAAAAGGTGAGACCAGTGTGGCCATTGTGTTGCTTAGGAAGATGGAAGAAAAAAACTTTAAACTCCATGTAATGTTGTATAACACGATCATTGATAGTTTATGCATGGACAGATTGCTAACTGAGGCTTTAAACCTCTCCTTTGAAATGACATGTAAAGGAATTTTGCCCAACCTTTTCACTTTCAATTCTTTAATTCAAGGCCTAGGCAATTCCGGCCGGTGGAAGGAGGCGACTAAGCTCCTGAATGAGATGGTGAGATAGAAAATCATGCCAAATGTGCAAACATTCAACATCTTGGTTGCTACACTTGGCAAAAAAGGGATGGTTTCAGAGGCAAAAGTGGTTTTCAATGTGATGATTCATAAAGGTATTGAACCCAACATCGTCACATACAACTCTTTGATTGACGCACTCGGCAAAGAAGAGATGCTTACAGAGGCGAGAGATCTTTTGGATGTTATGATTTAGAGGGACATTGAGCCTGACGTAGGTTGCGTTCAGTAACCAAAATTTTAGCTCTCTAAAATTTTATCATCATTACAAAAATTTCTCTCGTCTCACTTTTTCACCAACTCTCATAAACTTTTCCACTTTTTCACCACCTCCCATAAACTTTCATTTTTTCACCAACTTTTTCACTCTCTCTTTCACTTTTTCATCAACTTCTATATCCAAAATTTTAACCGCCTTAAAATTTTGTCACTCAAAGACACCCGTAGTGACATTCAACTCCTTGATTGACACACTTGGCAAAGAATGGATGCTTACAGTGGCGACAGATATTTTCGATACGATGATTCAGAGGGGTATTGAGCCTAACATAGTGATGTACAACTCCTTGATTGACGGTTATTGTTTGCAAAACAAAATGGATGAGGCTGTCAAGGTGTTTCATACAATATTGGAGAGGGGATGCTTGCCTTCTGTTTTCAGTTACAACATATTGATTCATGGATATGTAAAATCAAAAGAATAAATGAGGCAACAAGTCTCTACCAAGAAATGTCAAAGATTCCTGATTCCGTCACTCACACCTCTCTTATAGGTGGACTTTGCCGAATTGGACAACCTCAAGCTGCTCTAGAGCTATTGCATAAGATGCTAGAATTCGGGCAATATCTAGATCTCCAAACTTAGTTGTTTTGTTGGATGGGCTGTGTAAGAACCAATTACTAACCCACACAATAACACTATTTCGACAGATGGAAGACAAAAGATTGGACCTTAATATTGTTGTTTTGAACATCTTAATCATTGCTATGTGTAATGCTGGAAAACTTCTGATAGCAAAAGAATTCTTTTGTAGTCTTCCCACAAAAGGATTGCAACCTGATGGTTGGACATACACTACAATGGTGAAAGGGCTTTGCAAAGAGGGACTAATGAATTATGCATGTGAATTGCTCAACAGATGGACAGAAACGGTTGCTCACCATATCACTTTACATATAACGCAATCATCCAATGACTTTTGCAACATAATGAGAGATCAAAGGCAATAGAATATCTCCAAACAATGCTTGACAAGGGTTTGTCAGCTGATGCAACCACCGCAACCATGTTTGTCGACTTGTTGCTGCAAATTCGCTAGATAAAACTGTTCAAGAATATTTTCAAAAGAATGTGAAAGTTTTTTAATTCTTTAGAATTAAAAAAAATTCAAACCCTTTACTAGGACAATGAAATGTTTAGACAAGGTGATACCTTTCCATGCCTTTGGAGTAGGTTGTATGTTGCCACTCCGTTTTTGTTTTCTTACCAATGTTGTCTGATTTGCAATTGAAATCTATTTTGTTAATTGTTTGTCCTGAGTTTGGCTTATGTAAAGTTGTTTGCTTATTGACTCATCAAGTTGGATTTGTAGGTGTTTTATCACTAATAGAAGGACGATATTCTGGAACAAATATTTCATGTTTTATCTTGTACAATGATTGTTACTTTTTAAGGGTTTTTGCGTCAATCTCTAGCGGGTCTCCCCACTACCTCTAAGGACCTTGAGTCCTCGTTTATGGGCTACGACCTTCTAAATTTGTTGCTGACCTTTTGGGTCATTTTTGTTGCAAATTTTCAGCTGTAATTTTCTATGCTTTAAATAAAATGTATTGATTAAAAAAATTCATTGTTATGAGTTTGGTGCATTTGTGACCGCAACCCTTAACACGGGCATGCTTAGTAGTTTCTTCCCCGCATACATAGTGGAGTATTACTCCAGTCTTCAACGGAAAACGCTAATGCTGAGAATATCTCAGGGATAAAACCTGCAGAAGTACGTGATTAAACGTCAAGAATGATAAAGTTCAAGCACAAAGAAGTGGCTGATATATTAACGAGGATTGAGATTTGTACCGACAAAGTTAAGCTTTTCAGACATTCAGATTATATCCATCGACTTTGGGACGAAATTAGCATAAGTGGAGAAACATGAACATATAAGCAAATAACTCGTAGAAGCCAGACACCTGGTCCCTGGTGTCAAGTTTTTTTTTTTGATAAGTAACTCAGTTTTATTAAAAACAAAAAACAAAGAGCAACGGAATCACCAGTACAAGAGAATGTACCAGGCATCCCGTCCAAACACAGACACACAAGAAAAAAGAAAAACAAAAGCCCAACAAGAAACTGCCACCCACACGCCAACAAGATCCCGCCCAACAAGAAACTCCAGAAACAAAAGCACCCCCAACAAGATCCCACCCAAACGATCCCCCTATCAGACCAACCCAAGGCTCTAAGTCTTCCGAACTATCGAGGAAGACCCATCATAGTTAACTGAAGACTTCAATCCCTGCAACTCTCTGATCATCTTCCCCTTTGATTTTCGAGACTGTTTCGAACAAGGCTGCACCCGATCCCGTTCCAACGCTGCAAAAAGATCTCTCAGTTTGTCCTCTTGACCACCACACGACAGTCCAACCATATTACCCACAGAGGAAACCGTATCCAAAACCCACGCCGGAGATTCACCCTCGAAAACTTTACTAGGGACAGAAACAACATGAGAAGGGACCGCTAGAACTGGTTCAGGAGAACACTCCCCCTCCTCCTGCCCACCTGACCCACGAGTGTTCACACATTCCCCCACTATGCTAATTTTCAGCCCACCCGAGATAGGCCCAGCCAACCCAGCAAACCCATCATGCCCAGCCCCTCCTACGTTCACAACCAGAGCCCCCGATGAACCATCTAAGGCATCCGGGTCACCAGTTGTCAGCCCAGCCGAGACCTGACCCACAAACATGCCTCCGGGCGTAAACTCCGGCGTCTGAAGAGCCTCCGAGCAGTCGCCATCCACCCCAGACAGCATCGACGAGAGGGGAGCCGCCACCGACGAGCCTCCGAGCTCGACAGAAACGAAGCGGGGGAGTTGCCTCCGAGCTCGACAGAACCGAGTCGTCCAGGCCTCCAAGCTTCAGCCCAGGTGAAGGGGCCACTCCGTCGTTCACAACCGTACCTCCCGATACGCCTTCGAAGGCGTCAGAACTGGGCCCCGGGCAGTGGCCAACGACGACAGAAGGCTCCGAGACCTGACCCACGAACTCGACAAAAATTTCCGGCGTAAATTCCGGCGCCGGAATAGCCTCCGGGCAGTCGCCAGCGACGACAGAAGGCGCCGGCGAGTGGGGAGCCGCCGATGAACCTTCCTGACCTCCGAGCTCCATAGAAACGAGCTTCCCATCCGTCGCAACCAGGGCCCCCGAAAGCCCAACCGAGGCCTCCGGGCCTCCACGCTTCAGCCCA
Source organism: Myrica gale (assembly GCA_963930655.1). Classification (NCBI taxonomy): domain Eukaryota; kingdom Viridiplantae; phylum Streptophyta; class Magnoliopsida; order Fagales; family Myricaceae; genus Myrica; species Myrica gale. The sequence continues at coordinate 4,917,256 of OZ005607.1, forward strand.
GATGAGGGGGCCCCTTCAAAGAGACGAGGCCCAATTCTGTGAGCCCTGCCCCTCCCAAACCGCAAACCACGTGAAGATTTACGAATACCCAATTCAGAGTCCAACTGCAGAAGACCCTGACTCCGGGCCACAAAGTCATGATCCAACTGCAAAAGACCCGACCCAATTTCACTAGCCATCAACTCAAGCAGCTTGTCCACTTCTTCACGAATACCCAACAGCTGGTTCCTCCACTCAAACACGTAAAGTGCGAAACTGTCAGCCGCCTCTGCAGAGAAAAGCTGGCCCTTGGGAAACGGCATATCAGTGTGCAAATTTGAAAATGATTCAGGCGACTCCTTCCGCTTCCCCACTCCATCCCTACTCACTTCCAGCCCCTCCACCACCGGTAACTGGGCCCCGAATCTTTCCCCCAACTGTCCCTGCTTGAGAACTTCAACAAAGGAGAGCTCTTTACGCACTCCAGCCACAAACGAGCCCTCTTTCCGACGATTAAGTTGGCTGAGGTGAGACACTACCTCCTGAAGCACATCGGCTAACTTCTTCCAACCAACTCCTTCCTTTCCTTCCGGGATCATTACCACTCCCTGCCTGCGACCCCCTCCAAACTCGGCGATAGCAACAAATCTCCCAGCTTTGTTACTGCACCGTTGCACCAAGAAACTCCGAGAAGCTTCATTGCGTTTAACAACAAACTCCTCCGAATTTGCAGCCAACTGCATCCTACGAACCACTTTCACAATCCAATCAACTCCATACCTCCCAAGGAAGATCGAGCTCGTAACTTTCCGACTCCACTCCGACAAATGGACGACTCCATTGACTAAAACTGAGACCTGGAACTCCTCAGCTTCAACACTGAAGCGACGGGAGAAGGACATCTGAACTATCTAACTAAATTAACCCATCTAAAAACTACCGGCTGGTCCCTGGTGTCAAGTAACACAAACAAAATGGAGAAGAGACTCTACTCGTAAATTTAATAAATGCTGATCTAAATTTACGAGTAGAGGAGAAGAGACTTTACTCGTAAATTTAGATCAGCATTTATTAAACATTTCTCCCCATGCTTATAAATACTCTGCAGAAAAGTGGGCCAAGTATAAAGAAATTTATTAAACAGAAGACAACACGGGAATGCAAGCACCACGATATCTGAAAGTCACAAATGCACACCAAGCTACAGCTCTTTGCCCAACTCTGAAATGGCAGCTGCATTTTTTTTTTTCCTATTTGATCAGCACCTCTCCAAATACAAAAATATCGAGAGGGTAAATAATTTTTTTAAAAAACATTACGATCTGAAATTTCTGATTAGAAGTTTAGGGAATAGGGAGTTTTGAAATTTTTCATAATTTTTTACAATTTGAATTTTTTTTCTTTTTCTTTTTCTACAAAGATTAAAACATGAAAAATAAAATTTTCTTGCACATTAAAATATCAGCGTAAAAAAAAGGGAAAACAAGAAGAAGAAGATCCCACATCTTATTTAAGAAAAATGAAAAAAAAGAAGGCAAATTTACAGTAAAATTGAAAGCAAATAAATAAACGAAGCACCCGAGTGTAAGTGGAAGCGTACTCGTAGGCCAAAAGAAACCAGACCCAAACGTCCAATTCGTCCTCTTTCCGCGGCTAATTCCCGTCGTCTTTTCGGGATTTCACTAGATTAGAGAAAGGAAAACGAAGCAGGAAAGCACAGAGTCCATTTTTGTCACCAAAAAAGACAGGGTCTTTTATCTTTGAATTATCCCGGAAGTTAGTCGGATACGTATCTTTGTTTGTTCTAAATGGTGCTATGATTTCGAGCTCTTGTTTCCATTATGCTTTTTCTTTCTTTTGCGTGTGTATTGATTAGATTCACGCTGCTTGACCAAAGAAAGAACAAGGTTTTCTTGTCCGTGTTAGGTGTTGCGAAGACAACCATGAGGAAAATATAGCAGGATGGATGTTCTTAAAATTATACGATTATATGAATAGTAGCTGTTCAGATTGAGGGTTGTAGGGGTTTCTGTTTTTCTTCCCCACTTAATGAGAGAAAGGGTCTATTTTGTTTGAAACAGGGAGTTGCTACCTAAGTAGTCTATGCCTTCAAATGATTTACTTAATCGGCTTCTTGTACGTACTAGCAGCTGGACCACTATGATGAAATCCGCATGATTTACTTAATCGGCTTCTTGTACTTACTAGCAGCTGGACCACTATGATGAAATCCGCATAATGTGTTAGACAACATTAATTTTTAGCCTGTTTTAATTACTGGCCTTCGTTGAATTTTTGGTGGGGAAATGATCAGAAATTGGATAACTTTCTCTGTCATCTGGCTGCCTCCCTTATTACGAATTTGCATTACTGTACCTGACTTGCTCAGGGAATTTTTGTTGTCTACCTATTACTGCTAAGAAGATTGCTTTACCTGCGACACCTGATCTGAAGCTGCACGGGAAGTAGATATTTTTTGACTGAGGGCCTGTGCTGAGAATTGTTCACGATTTATGGCTTGTGTTAATAATTCAAAGTGTTGGGTCATTAAACAATAAAAGGGATTGTTTTTTAAAACAACAGGATTGTTTCAGTCACAGTTTTTATGCTTCTCTGTCATCACCTCATTATCGGTTGTGGCATTAAATCCATTACTGCCGGAAAAGCTTTCTATACATGAATTACTTATCCTGCCTTGATATTTCACATTGAGAGTTATACTTCCAGCATTGGTCAAGTACTTAATTTTGTTTGTATCCTATAGAACTGGCAGACTAGTGACTTTTTCTCGATTGCAGCATTGCTATATAAGTCCGTTTTTGTTTTCAGGTTAGAAAAAACTTTTTTTTCTAGTCAATTGTGAGCATGAAAAGACCGGCATCTTATGCTGATTCCCATGTCGATCCAGCTTACACCAATTCGCATGCCAATCCATATGTTGCTTCTCAGATGCAGCATATGCCTTCACAGATTGTGCCGAATGCTGGAATGAATAATTTTGCTGGACATCCAAATTCCTTTTCTACTGAGGAAATGCATCTGTATAAGACTTCAAAGGGAGAGGGGCATTGGCAATGGGATGGAGATGTGCGCAATGTATCAAATCAAATATCTTCTCATCCATTTAATAAAGGCAAGTACAATTGTTAAACTAGTTTCCCCCCCCCCCCCCCGCGTGCCGGGGGGGGGGGGATGGAGGGGCGTTATTTTTATCTTTAGAACCATATAATCTAGTTTACCAGAACCATATAATCTCGTTTACCAGGTGTTTTATTTTTTGCTGAAAAATGGAGCTGGTCATCCTTCTTTTCTGTTCATGCAAGCATTACTCTTCAATGATATTTAGTTACCTCTCAATTGAACTTACTCTAGGTTCATGGTCAAATGCAGCAGCCAGTATGCTAACTCTGAATAACCAGACCTGAATAAGTGCGATTCCCCCACTGAAATGATTGGGTCAGGTGGCTTGCTAGCCAATTAACTTAGATGTGGAATGCACTTCATCTGTCCAAATAGACCGTCTCCTCTCTGAAGGGGAGAAAGATGGATGCAGTACCTAGAAGTTCTCACAAGCTTGCACATTCCTTCTGCATACCACTACAGTATTGTGAATAAGTTACGCCCCTTATAATAACAACATATCTACATGGTGGTGATGTTAGACAATTCCTTTAGTACTCTACATGATGTGCATTATCTACTAAATAATGATAAACGATTTTAGAGGGATGTCTATTTGGGAAAATTACTACAGGATGATAGAGTGGTGTTAGGTGCTTATTCCACTCTATGGCACTGGTGGGTGTCTGTTATGTGTCAGTCCTGATATGTATTGGGTTCTAGAACAACCAGTCACGAGCTGTTAATTGTGGGAGGAAGAGGTAATTAGCAAGCTCAGTCTATATGCATTTTGTCATCGGTGGTAGATTTGCACAGTTTATTGGCATGCTGTGTTTGATCATTGGTCCAGTTTGTGTCACTAATTTATTCCTCTAGTGAAACATTTTCTTCTACATTAGGAACTGGCACGCGATGCTTTGATGTCTGTTGGATTTGTAGCAATCATCCAAAACATTTGCAAAAGCTTGGTGTTCAAGTGTTTGTTACAATGCAGGCGAAGGGGGAAACAGGGCAAGATCATACTACCAGGATCAGATGCCAGAGCACAAAAGAGATTCAGGCAACCAAGCTAACAGAGAACCTAGAAGCCTTCCTCATGAGCAAGACATGGAAATTGGCTATGACGACTGTCCATCAACTCTGACTTTTGAACGTCTTGAACAGAAGTTCCATGATGAAATCCTGAATATAGCCAAGGAACATAGTGATGCAGAGGATGCAGAAAATGCAAGGCACAGGGAGGTCAGTCTACTTAAGAAATATATTTTTACGATTGGATTTTAGCAGTATCTGCATCAAGATCTGTGAGAAGGGAAATAATATTGCCATGGCCGACTTGGAGTCTTAATCAAAGTGAAAATGAATTGTTGAAATAGAGACACTCTGGGAAGTGATCTCTTTTAAGCTCAGAATTACTTGGTGTGGACTACTTTCTGGAAAGGTGAATCTTTTTGTTTATTTGCAAAAGAAGATCAATTTTTCAGATCTGCGTGTTTATGCAGAACTTGATAATCTATGAACTGGCCTTCTACTGCCAATCATTCAAGTTATGGATAACAATAATTTACAAAATCTGCAGATTTGAAAGAATGGACAGAATTGATTCTCCCTTTGAGATCACACATGATGAGCTGCAGCTTGTACACTTTTATTAGTGCTACTTATGCGTATGCTCATAATTGAACCATAATATACTCTTCTAACAATGCTTGTGCTATACCGCTGGTGATGTACCCTGAAAGTTTTGTTTGTAGAGCAAAATTTAACGTTTTGATATCTTTTCCTCCAGAAAATAATCGAGATCAATACTAGGTATCAGGAAGAAGTAACAGCACTTCGTGCTAAACAAGTCACTCAAAGAGAAGAATTACTTCGCAAGGAATCACAGACACGGTTCAATCAGTATCTGCAAGCTGGAAGGCCTCACTACCGGAATACAGGTGTGCCCAATGCTCATGGTTATGCTGAAATTCCAGTTACAGTTGCTGCTGAATCACATCAAGATTTTGCCACCGGTCAGCTTGAGTCATATAGAGAACTACCTCAAGTTCTGGGAATTGGGAAGACTCAGGGGTCTGAAGTGAGGGTTCCCTACCCTAGTGGCCGTGTTTACAATAATGCTGCCCGCTATTACTGATGACATAGATTAGCTGTATATTAACTTAGGTCGGCATACTCTTTTCTTTTATTTTTCTGGGTCCTTAAAGATGTTCGACTGCCAGTGCCTTTGGTGTTTGGTTTTTCCCTTGAACAAATTTCTATATATGCTTCAAGAGCAATAGATATCGAGACCTCGTGTCCTCTATTGGAATCTCGTTGTGTGTATTTTTCTTCATTTGCTTGTTGTGGTCGTAGGATTGTTGATGAGTCTATCGAACTACGGGGTCTACATTGATCCTTTTATCGCTTTAGGTAGATTCTTGAATGATCTTTATTCCCTTTCTAAAGGATTCTAGTTCGTACCGTATTGTTACAGAGCGGCCCCCGATTTGGGTCATAATCTTAAAGACGTCATAAATGTTTTGTAGAAATCCCGAGTATCACGAAGAGTATCCTAGAATCATGGAGTGTGTATCGTATCCCGGTTGTTATGGGTTAATTAGGAATAGCAAGATTTGTAGATATTCGGTATACTTGGGGGTGTTTGTCTCCGGAAATTTCCACCTCTCAAAATTTCCAAACAATCATAAAATAATCTCTCCTCGTTAAATTATAAAATAACATTTTACTATTCAATTAAATCTTCTCTCTCCTCATTTTTCCATAAAATATCTATACTTTTCACAAACCCCAATACCCAAAATTTCCAAACAAACACCCCCTTGATTTAGGCAGATTTCGGGGATTGATTCCTTGTGTATATACCTCTCTATGGTGTTATAAATAGAGACGATACCTGATTGAAAGTATTCAAGCAATATACAGAAAGTTTCATTATTTCTTCATGTTTTCCCTCCTCTCCATTTAGAGTGTGGTAGACTTGAAAAGTCATTTTGAAAGCTGCTTTCAAACCAGCCATCCCACTTAGCAATCCCTCCCAAAAGGAAGAGAAGTTTGGAGAATTTTTGTTTTTTTTCTTCCCGTGACTATAATGATTAGTCCTCTTTGGAGATGAGAAATAAGACCCACGTAAGGTAGCCCGCCCATCGCATACCCTTCCAAAAGATACATTCTTTTCAGAGTGCGAGCAATCTGCTTTCTTAAACAGATAATACGCCCTTTTCTATTTATGTTTTTTTTTTTTTATAATTAAGCCAATTTTATTAAAAAGAAGAAAAGACAAAATACACGCGGAGTCAACAGTACAAGAGTACACAACACCATTCCTGGCACGCGATAATTAAGCCCTTTTCTATTTATGTTACACATAAAGAGTACACAACATCATCCCTGGCACAGTTGCCAACCTCAAATCCTATAAGAGACTAGTACTAGTAGAGCACAAATGTGTCCTCAGATATCTAGACTGGATACAAAATTGTGAAAAGCTTAATGATTGCACTGCTACCGTGAAGATAAGAAAAATTGTGAAGGTGCAGAGAGAATCATCAAATCTGAGCCAACAGAAATTCATTTACCATTGTCAGGACCAATCAAATCCAGGTGATCAACAGAAACAGCCCATCTGTAGCTGCTGACCTCTTTGCCATTATAATTATTCCTCCATCAATTGTAACTGTAGCCCCGCAGAAGGAAACCAACTGTTTGCAATGGTTGGTACATTTACTTCTTCCGGGCTTTGCGACTAACTTTGACAATTCTTCGGCCAGCCTTGTCCCCACCACTAGCACCAACTGAGAAGCTCCCACCTAAACTGTTTGTAGCCTGAAATGGAGATGAGTTCTGTGCTGAATTCTGTGGGGCTCCAAATGCAAAGGGACTTGCTACTGATGAAGCTGTTGAGCCAAAGGTAAAGCCAGATTGAGCAGGTGAGACAGAAGGTTGGACAAATACTGGGGCTGTGGGTGCGGATGCTTGAACAGTATCCTCTGCCATGCTGTCCTCCATATTCATTTGATCGTTATTTCCTGAGGAAGCTGAATTAAATAGGAAACCCGGATTAGTATTGCCAAACACAGGCTGTGATGAGGGAGTAGCTATAGACGAAGTGAATCCAAAATTGGGACCAGATGATCCACCAATAGTCGATCCAAATACAGCAGGTGCACTGCTATTAACAGCAACAGGTGTAGATGCTGTGAAGGGAAACCCAGTTGAGGACGATGTAGAAGGCATAGAAGCTGTTGATGCTTGGAAGGAAAACCCAGTTGAGGGCGATGTAGTAGTAGCACCAACAGAACCTGCAGATGCTGTGAAGGATGACCCAGCTGAGGCCGAGGTAGAGTTAAATGCCGAACCAAAAATTGGAGACTTGGAAGGCTGCCAACTAGAACCAAACACGCTTGAAGTAGTACCCCCAATGGCACTGTTGGAGTTTGCCTGAGAAGAGGAAGCAGAAGAGCCAAATCCAAAAGTAGCAGCACCTGAGCTGAAAGGTGAAGCAGCAGGAGTAGAAGCAGCAAACACAGAACCAGAAGAGAAGGCTGCATTGCCAGCCAATCCAAAGGATGGGGATAGCGTAGATGAACTGAATTTTGTGGGCATGCTATTGGTAAAAGGTGCAACCCCAGTACCAACAGGGGATGCCTGTGAACTAAACACAGATCCACTGTCGGTGCTGAAAAGAGTAGAACCCTGAGACTGATTAATAGCAGTTGAAGAAGAGGCTGCAGCACTAAATCCAATATTGCTATTCCCTGCACTTGCATTTGCAGCAGATGTGCCAACAAAAGGAGAGCTGCTGAGATTGCCAAAGCTCGTCTCTGGACTCGTCTTTGCTGCTCCTAGTTCTTTTCCAAAAGTAGCTACAATTACTGGTGCTGATTCTGAAGTTGATGAAAAGGTAGATCCGAACTTAAAAAAAGGTGTTGCTGAAAAAGGTGCTGCTGCCGAGGTAGAGAGACTGCTACCGCTGGTAACGGCAGTGGGGAAGGTGGTGGTGGTGGTGCCTCTGGGGGAACTGACACCAATAGTAGAGCTATGCACTGAATTCTGACTGGAACCGTTATCAGAAACAAGGGATGGAATGGGGGTAGAGAATGAAGAAGGGCTCGAAGCAAGAGACCCATTGTTTAAGATGGAGTTATTGGCAGTGGTCTTGAACACAATACTTGCGGTAGGTTGAGGAGATGAGGCAAAAGATGAAGGTACACTTTCCAGTGTCCTAGAATTGACTCCAGCATTTGGAATGTTCCCATTATCAGCTTTTCCCAATTCGGGTACTTTCAATCCCGAATAAATTGCTTCTCCAGATAAAAAGCTGCACATCAAGATGCAAACAAATTCAAGATCTCGTGAATACTCAAAGCAAGACTACTACAGTGAATCTAAGTTAAACATCAGGCTTTAAGGTGGGAAGTAAAATAGATGAAGAAGAATGTGCATACTCATTGTCATATTACAACAATTACAGACATTATTGAACTATGTGATTTTGAAAGGCACCACAGCATTGATGGAAACATTAACTGACCTGCTTGAGCTTTCTGGTTTTGGCTCCGAAGAAACACCAAATTTGACACCTGCAGACGCACTAGCTGAGGACGAGGAAGCAAATAAAAACTGTGGAACCTTGGCAGAACTCGCAGATACAAAGTTAGTAACTGGGGAAGCAGCATTTGGTTCATTTGGCAAAGCATTTTTATCACCCAATCTAAACAAGGGAGGAGCATCAGTTGATTCCTTTTGTGATGCAGAACTATCAGATGTTAAGGTTGACTCTGTCAATAGCACAACAGGTTGGACAGCCATGTTGCTAGAACTAGCCTTTGGAAATGTAAAGAGACTGTCATTTCCAGTAACCACGGGTCCATCAAGAGTTACCAAATCATTTCTCTGGTTCTGTGCAGAGCTTGCAGGAGACTTAAATCCCCATATAGATGGAGGCTTCTCCAGTGTTACCTCTTCAGCAGAATTGGTCTTCCTCTCTGCAACAGAAACATCAACCTTCTCTCTCTCTTCAACTAATGGAGTAGGTGCAACCCCATCATTATAGTCATCATCCAACTCCAAATAATCCTACAAAGCAGATCCATAGCTTTGAGTCGATTTGACGGTTCATGAAAGTGATGCATCAGACATCTCTAAAGGATGTTAAACTGGTTTTGCCAATATAAAAGATTAATGGCTCCGTATGTGTGATCTCATCATTAACCATAAGTTTGCTAAAAAAGCAATTCATTTGACTAATATCTAACTGGATTGCAGAAGCAGCAAGTTGACCTTGGCATTATCAAACAATACCTGATTCATACAGACTAAAAGTGGAATTAGGAAAAACACATACCTCATGTGCACTCATCTGGAAAGCCCGTTTTGTTTGTGGAGGATGGGTGACAGAGTTCACCACAGAAGAATCAGCAGTTCTGACTCTCTGCAAGGTGTCCTGGTTTGGAGATTTATAATCTATGCTGTTCACTACAAGAACCGATCTGTCACAAGGACCAACAAGCTTCAAGGGGCCATTTTCAACTTTGTTTTGCTTTTGAGAAGTGGTGTCTAGCGCATCAGGTGACAAGGTGTCAAGTGACTTGTCCAATTTACTATCATTTTGAACATCCTCCAGAAATTTTGGAGACTCTACAGTCTCCAGGCTTCTAAGAGCCTTTCCACGTAACATAGATGGTGACAACTTAGTGGGTGAGCCGTCCTTCACAGCAGTTATTTTTAGTTCATAAGATTTCTCTTTTGGCGAAACCAACTTTTCAAGTTGCTGCAATATCTTCGAAGCCATCTCGCTGGACTTGGAAGTAACAAGGGGGAAACTTGTACCAGGCATGCTGTTATCTCCACTTTCTGTCGACATCTTTGTGAAATTTTCCTCAGATTTTCCCAATAGAAGCAGCTTTTGCATTGAAGAGGACGGGTGTTGAGCAGCTCCAGGACCAAGTCCACTACCAGGAATAGAAAGACGACTTTCAGAAACAGACGAACTCAAGTTTCTTGAAGATAGAAGACTAGGTTTATGACGAATTCTACGAATAGGACCAACAGATCCTATATCATTGTCTAATACTGAACTTCTGCGTTTCAAAGCCTGCAAAAGCAAGAACCATATTCACTGACAAGGTGTTGGTTGTGAACACAAAAAATATAGAGAATAGCATCTGATGATTCGACAGGACTTGTACCCCTTGTTTAGAACCGTAAAGACTATTCTGCTCCCATGCAGCCAGAGATGACGATGAAGGCCCATCATGAGCAACGATGGTCTCAACACTCTGGAACGAGGCCAAAACAAAAGAATGTAAGAACTTAAATATAAACTGATGCTGATATTCCAAAAATTAGTTGTATTTGTAACATGTAGACCTTGGGGCTAGAGGTTGAGTGAACTCTGGAATATGGTGTTCGAGCCCAGCTATATATTGCAGATTTGCCCCGAGATCTAGGCGTTATAAAACCATTATCAGCATACCCAGGAAGACCAGAGGACCTCGGAAGAATTGGCAAAATAGGCGATTTTGGTGGGAAAGGTCGGCTGCTTATGATGGGAGAATCTTCCCCAAATGCTTGTGTGCGAATACCAAGCATTGATGGGGATACTTTTGAGGGCCTACTGCCCATGTAAGCTTTTGCAAGCTCTGCAGGTGAAGCAACATCCTCATCAAGGACCTGAAGACATTTTTTGTCACTACAGGTAAATACTTTACTTTTTATTAGATACATTTACATTGTATGAGATAGGTCATCATATGCAACCACCAAAGAGCATTTTAAATTAAGCAAACCACAAAAAGAGTATGAGCTGTTCTTCTCACTCTTGCACTAATGACAGGGGTTGAAATGAGGCGTCTTTTACTCCCATTTTCTAAAGCTAGAGCTCTTGGAAATTCCTCCCCTCTATCAAAAGAGACCACTGGCTTGGGTGGAATCACTTCAGACTTCTTCTCCACATCCCCAACATGTATATCACTAGTTTTTGAATGTAATAAGGCCGTTAAACGATCAATCTCAGATCTGCAAAGCAGTTTCATTACATTCACCATCAAAAGAAACCAGGATTAAAAAACAAAACATTACACGAAATTGTTAGTTTTTTTTTATAAGACCAAATGGTTAAGTTGGAGTAGCAGAATTGGGTCATAGCAGCTACTGAAAGCTGGCACAGAAGCTTGGGACAAGTGTAAATTGGCAAAAGCAACTTCGACTGATAAGCTATGCTTTCCCAACTACAAAGCTTTCATAGAGGCAAAAATACCAAAAAGTGATGCTCAATTCAACATCATAGAGAGCCGTAGACGTAAAAAAAACACCAATGAACTTTTCAGTTTTGACCTCATTTTAGATAGGAATTGCATTGAAAAGCATAAAGTGCACAAAACCATCATGAGACGTGTATCAAGACCTAGGGTGAAAAACTTAGACAACAAAACTACTTACAGTATGAGGTCACCAAATATTATTGTTATTAATAAAGATTACCTGCTAAAGGTCTTCTGCTTTAAAATTTTCTCGAGTTCAGTCAAGCCCCCTCTGTCAGAACTACTACTTGACTTGTCACCTCGATCTATGGCTCCTTGTTGCACTCCAGGAGAATCCTTTACAAACAAATTTGCACACAATGCAGTGACATCAACTCACACGCATGGAATGCAATAAGAGTCCAGCATATGATTTGTCTAGTAGTCTACAGATTGTTCAACTTAAAAAATAAAGCTTGCAGAGCCACATGGCTAATAGTACGGAACTAGTTGACACTGAGGACATCCTTCAAAAGTCCACTAAAAGAAAAATGAGCTGCCCAATCAGAATTTAGAAAGCAGTGGAATTCTACCATCCAGAATCAAGAGTTACCAAAACCCTTGTGAGGCACCCTTATGCATGACATGATCTGGAAGTTATGTTTGCCATTCTCCTTTTCCCATCACCTCAGAGAACCAAAAATTCCAAAAATGGACAAACATGTGGCCCACTATACCAGCTAAGCACAAACAGCGATCATCTTCCAGAAACAAATTCACAGCCAAAACTCCATTTTTCCCCTTTTAGGCATGCCATAATGCAGAGGAAAGTAAGCAGATTCCTTTCATCTTGAAGATTTCTTTTGCAGACATGTTGCATAAGATGATATGTAGGGGGTGGGATTGAATACTTGTCTCAATCAATAGGTATCAAATAGCCATCTAATAAGCAGGCCAAATCCACAAAATATAAATTGTAGAAAATATTCATAAGACCAATATTAAGGTTTCAACTACGTGTCATAGTCTAAAACTATATTGCATTAACGTGTCAAGGAACCACGGGAAAACAAATAAAGAGATACTCTTTACCAACCTTACTATCTGGTCCAAAACTGTGAACCACATGACCTAATCACGCAAACTTAGATATAACAAAAAAGAAGAGAAATACATGCAGAAGAAAGAGGCAAGAACAATATAGCTAAGTTCCCTGAAATAAAGCATAGCAATCAAGGATCCCATATAACGCCTAAAATAAAGCACCATTCGAAGGAACACTGAAATGTTGTTTACTTTTAAAATGTATCAGAAAAGAAGAGCACTGTAGCTCTGTTTTTTAGTTTTTAACGTTCCTGTTTAATGCAAAGGTGGGATTGATGCCAAGTCTCTAGTACCACCAGGTAGACCTTACCAACTCAACCAACTAACATCCTTTAACAATGTCGCTCATTGCAAAAAATTAGAGTGTGCAACTCCTTTGTTCATAGGGGAAAAAAAATTATTAAATCATACATCTACATAACAACAACCTGAAAACAAACAATGAGTGGTGTATAAAAGCATTTGGACTTACTGTGACAACTGCTTCATGGTGCTGATCCCTCGCTTCCTGGTACTTATCACTTACCTCCTCGTAGGCTTCTGGTCAAACATTACATTGATATTATATTTGACTAAACTTATGTATACTAATCCACGTCTCATCATAACAAACGTAAAGGATTGCACAAGGTAGATGCAAAATTTAGCAAATGAAAGATTATTGTACGATAGAGAAGAAAAAAGACAACAATTCCCTATCAACAGAAAAAAGATCGTGATAATGACAGAAATCAAAACCATGAAAATAACAGAAAACACTCCACCCTATAAAATTGGAATGATAATCTCCTTGGACTTTAATTAAAGTATTAAACAAAGCCAAAATAGGCCATAAAGAATCATAGAGTACATCTCAAAGATAAAGCAACAAAATAAGAGCTCGTAAATCTCTAAGACAGTGTGCCAGCAGTTATAAACTGTAACAGCGGCACAGATACAACAAAAATTTCCAGTGATACAGAGCACATATACGTTATAAGAGATAATTCACTCTGTCTCTCTCTTTCTCTAAGTGTATTCATTTGCCAGGGTCTGGAAAAGGCGTTAATGAATTGCCTCAGATTCGGACAAGCGAATTGAAGAGCACTATTACTTTTCCATATAAAATTGGCACAAATGAACAATTTGACAACAAACAGAAAAAGATTTCAAGATATTACAAATGATTCGTACATGATCATTGTAAGGAGAAATAGCTAAAACGTTAACATGTGTGCGCGTGTACACCTACCCAGTGCAAAGAAACCCCGACAGCAATCACACTATGAAGTAAGCTACTTCCACAAGACCAAACCAGTATGGCCTCATATAACGAAGCCTAAACCTCAAATGAAGAAATACTAATTTCAAATAAAAAAGAAACAAACCCGTCCAAAATAAGGAGACTCTAACCCCCACATTAAACCCTAACCATATGCCACGAAATGAAAGACCCCATTTCGACAACCAATAAGGCAAAATTGCTTTTATAAAAGAGGAAGACTAACCAGAACTGGACGGCTGCGTCGGCATCGGCGGCGGCGGAGGATGAGTGAGGCGCTTGCGGAAGACTGAAGAGAAGAGGCGGTGGGCACTGGCGGTGAGGAGCCGCTGCGCCGGATCGACGAACCGCGAGAGCCAGCCATTGCCGTTATTGTTGGTGGCAGCTACGATGCCGTGGTCTCTCAGGGCCTTTGGCGGCCGATCGTACGGAGTCGCATGAGTGGTCCTCCGAAATGGCCGCTTCCGGAACTTACCGCCCGCACCCGATCCCCCTTGCGAAGCGGCGTCGCACGGGTTCCCTTCACGCGCCGTCTCCATGAGAGAGAGAGAGAGAGAAACAGACGGACGGACGGACAGAGAGAGTGAAAGCTAGGGTTTGAAATTTGGGAATAGAGGTAGAGAGAGAAAGCGAGGAAAGTGCAAATTAGGGTTTTTAATGTTCAGACCGATAAAATGACAGAAATGCGTATTAAAATATTTGGAAATACGGTATTCTGAGAGAGAGAAAGACGAGAGGGATCAGAGTGAACGATCTATATTACGTTCCGTTTAGTTTTCCTTTCTGTTTTCTTTTTCATTTACATGCACCGCACCGCATGTACCTTTTCTGTAATTTTTTATTTTCTGAGGCACCTTTTGTGTATTTATAAGTTTGGCGCAGTGCTAACTCGACTGACAACTTCGTTTAAATATAAACGACAGCCTAAAAAAATACTTCAATTTCTGTTAATGACGGAGTTGGATGGGTGTTTTTGACCAAAAAAAAATTAAGATTAAAAATTTGAAGTTTGAAAGTAAAAGATTCATTTACAAAAGATGTATAAATTCAAGGACCAAAATGCTAAATTATTAAAATTTTATTATTATTACAAAACATTTTCCTCACTTTTCATCATCTCGCATAAATTTTTTTATTTTTTTATTCTCTTCTCACTTTTTCGTCAATTTTAATACCTAAAATTTTATTTCTGAAACACGACCTGAATTTGGAGAGGATCTTGTCTTTCAAGCCAGCCAAATATCAATTATATCAGGGTTAATAATCTGTTTCCTTCCTGTATCCTACGCTCTTTAGAAAAATAGTTCTAAATTTTTTTATTTTGGTTATTTTTTGTTTATCAATTTGGTCCTTCTTCTAATTTTCGTTAGTAAAATGCCTAATCACCTAACTTTTTTTACAAGTCAGCCAATCAATTTTAACTTTTAAAAAATAGAATTTATTTTTATAATCTAGAGAAATCTCAAGGATAATTGTGTACCTCAAGAATTGTAATTATGTGTTTGTTTGAAACTTTTAAGAATGACATAATTTGGGGGCTTTGGAGCGTGGGTGGACCAGAGAGACAAGGAAAAGAAAGGACAGGAGGCTCTCGCGAAAGTGAGAAGAGTGCGATGAAGTTGACAAACATCCAATGGATGGATTGTCATTGGCATCTTCTTCCTTTCTCTTTCTGTTAAGGAAGAAGGAAAAAAAGGTGTTAATAAAGAGTGCGTTAAAAAAGGTATCAATTCTTTATATTAGGAGTATGAGGTTGTGGAAAAACCGCTCCCTGGAGCCTCTTAGCGAAAACGCTCTCTCCGTACCTTTCCTGTTTCTCAACTTCTTTTTGCCCTAAACCTCTCTATCTGATTTCTCTGTCAATCATCTCTAGATCTGCACTTACTCTCATTGTCTACGGCACATTATGTGGTTCCGACGCTACATTTTCTTCATCTCTTCCCCTGTTTCCAGTATTTTCTCCAGTATTTGACCTTCTTCCATCCAGTTCTTCGTTCTGGTTTGGTGACGCTCAGATTTAGTCTGTGCAGTCCAGATTTCGTTTTTCTTTCTCTCTTTCCTCTTAATTTTTCAAGATCTGTTGTGATTTTCTCGGTTTGATTTCACTGATCGGTGTGGATATTATGAGTTCGTCGAAGCAACCTTTGAGTGACTTGGAGGAGCTGATGGAAAAGACTAAGAATCTGTCCTGGGAGGATGTTTCAGGGATTCTTAAGGTGAATAATGATCGAGCTAGGGATGTTGCAGCGATGACTTTGGTTGGCAGATTAGCTTCGCGAAAGATTTTTCCTAAACTGGTGATTTTTCCTCTGATAAAAGCGGGATGGCGTTTTGCACCGAATCTTCGAATTGAAGATGCTGGTCCAAACAGATTTCTCATCTCTTTTCAGTCGGTGGAGGAAAAGGATAGGGTGATTCGGCTTGCACCATGGAATTTCAAAGGATATTTGCTGATCTTGCAAGAATGGAGACGTGGAGAATCGATTAATGAGGTAGAAATTTCTAAAGCACAGTATTGGATCCAGATCCATGGGCTTCCAATGGAGTGGCTAGATGAGGAAAATGCTTATTTACTGGGGAATAAGCTGGGATCGGTTCTTAAGGTGGAATCTGTGGATGTTAACAAGCCATATCTGAGGGTTCAGGTTCAGTTTGATCTAGAATCTCCATTGCAACCTGGTTTCTATCTACCAAGAGATTCTGGTAAATCTGTTTGGATTTCTTTTAAGTATGAACGTCTATCAAATTTTTGTGTGGCTTGTGGACGTATTACTCATACAGTTGGGAATTGTGTTGATGAACCCCATGCTTATCAATTTGCTTTGGGTGAGGATATGAGGGGAATGGTTCCTATGGAGGAAATGAGTGATATGAATTACTCTTGGAAAGGAAATGGTGGTAGAGGCAGGGGAAGAGACCTAGGTGGTGTTAGTATGGAAAAAGTTGTCTCTGAAGTTTCATTGGGGATGCCGAGAGGTTTGGATAAAGTAGTTCTTTCTCATAATGGAAGGGGTAATTTGGGAGATATAGTTAGGGAGGTGAGTGGACGTTGTAATAATAGTTTGAAAAGATTGGTGGGACAGAGTTGTAGTCCAAGGGTGTTAGCTCAAAAGTGTCATCAAGGTGATAATATGGAGAGAGGGTCTGAAAGGGATAAGGGGTGTTTGGGAAGGAGTTCTGTAATTGAATATAATTTGAGGTCTGGACAGTCAAAATTTTCTGATGATTTGGGTCGGGTAGGCCAAAGTTTTATGGTTAATGAGATGCATAAAGCACAGCTTGAGTTAGGAGCTGGTGATATTGGGGAGTCTAGCCCAACGCAAATAGTGGGGGAGGAGGGAGGTATGACATCTCATAAACGGGAAGGTGGACAGATTGTAAATTGGGAAAGTCCAGGGAAGAAGAGCAGGGAGCAGATGTTGTCTCCTGGATTAGTTGATGAGGAGAAGTTGGCTTTGGTCTTTGTTACTGGAAGTGCAGATGGTAATGGTGCCCGAAAGAAGAAAAAATATGGGCCAAAAAAGAAAATAATAGAGGTGGGAAAGGGGGAGGTGGATGAGCAAGGTAGTATGGTTTCTTGTGCAGATATGGCTGGGGCGGCGGGCCTAATACTGCCCCCAACCCCCCAATGAGTATTATATCATGGAATTGCCGGGGTCTAGGGAGACCCACGGCATCTAGAGCCCTCAGGCTGCTGGTGAGAGAAGTGGATCCTGTGGGTATATTTCTGATTGAAACAAAAATAAAGGATGATCGTCTTATGATGATTATGAGACGGATTGGTTTTTCTTTTGTTGTCTCGGTTCCTCCTGAGGGTCGTAGAGGAGGTTTGGCATTTTGTTGGAGACCTGGCTTGCATTTTGACATTCTGAAGCTTTCAGGTTCTATTTTTCATTTTTTGATGAGGCCGGGTGGTGATAGACCTGATTTCTTATGTTCTTTTGTGTATGGACCTCCTCTGTGGAGGCACAAGGCTGATTTTTGGAAAGAATTATCTGATCTAGGAGGAACGGAAGGGCTCCCGTGAGTTTGTACAGGAGATTTTAACGACATTGTGAGGCAAGGGGAAAAGAGGGGTGGTAGGATGGTGACCGGGTCTTGTTCCAGAGGTCTGGGTCAGTTTATGGATTGTTTGGGCTTTGTTGACTTGGGGTATTCAGGTCGTAATTTTACATGGACAAATGTGCGATCTGGTTTGACATGCATACGGGAGCGGCTGGATAGGAGTATTGCTAATATTCCGTGGCGCACAAGTTATCCGAATGCTGGGGTACGTCATTTTTGTCTTACTAATTCAGATCATGTGCCTCTGATTTTGTATCTGTTTGGTTGTGATGATACTGTTGCTAAATGCTTTAAATTTGAAAAATTTTGGGCTCGGGATGAGTCTTGTTATGGGGTGATTGCGGATTCTTGGAGGAGACCGGTTAGGGGTTCTCCGGCTAGAATTCTTTTTCATAAAATTAGAGGGGTTCGGGGTGTTTTGAGAAAATGGAATGTTGACACTTTTGGGAATATTCATGGTAAACTTGGGGCATTAAAGGAGCAGCTTAGTTTTTATCAGCAAGCTGAACCTTCGAGTCATAATATTTGGATGGGAAATTGTTTGTTGGATGAATTAGATGAACAATTATGTCGAGAAGAGTTGTTGTGGAAGCAAAAGTCTAGAGTTGATTGGTTGACATCTAGTGACTTAAATACAAAGTTTTTTCATGCATCAACTGTTATTAGAAGGTGTAGGAACCGGATTGGAGAATTGAAAAATTCTATGGGTGATTGGATTTCTGGACGTCAAGTAATTGGTCACGAATTGGTTCAGTATTATTCTGATTTATATTCTTCTGATCATACTTGTATACCGGATGATTTGGAAAATCTGATTCAGCCCATGATTTCGATTGAGGAGAATGAGGTGTTGATTAGAATTCCAGATAGTGTGGAGATATGGGAAACGTTGAAAAAGATGAATTCGGATAAGGCTCCGGGGCCGGATGGGATGATGGTGTTTTTTTTTAAGCAATTTTGGGAGATTGTGGGGGCTGATGTTATTTCAATGGTTCAAGATTTTTTTGTGAATGGTTTCTTGATGCCTGAAATTAATCAAACTAATTTGGTGCTGATCCCTAAGGTTGTAAATCCGTCATCTGTTGCTCAGTTTCGCCCTATAAGTTTGTGCAATGTGACCTATAAGATAATTTCCAAGATTTTGACGGAAAGGTTGAAAGTAGTGTTGCCAAAACTTATATCACCATATCAGCTTGCCTTTGTTCCGGGGAGACTTATTCAGGACAATTATATTGTTGCTGCAGAAGTGTTTAATAGTATGAATCATAAGAGAGGAAAGGGTGGGTGGATGGCAATCAAGGCGGATATGGAGAAAGCGTATGATAGGGTAGAGTGGAAGTTCATTTTAAAAATCCTACAACAGTTTGGATTTCATTCGGTTTGGATAAACTGGATTAAGCAATGTATGGTGACATCTTCATTTTCGATTTTATTGAATGGTGGTCCTTTTGGGCGAATATCTCCTTCTCGAGGTTTACGTCAAGGAGATCCGTTATCTCCCTTTCTGTTTTTGTTATGCTCGGAAGTGCTTTCAAGATTGTTGATTAGAGAGGAGGAAATGGGTAACATTCGGGGGGTTAAGATTGGTAGACATTCTCCGGTTATATCTCACCTTTTATTTGTGGATGATTTGTTGATGTTTGCTAAAGCACAAGTTAGGGATGCTGCAACTTTGGATCGGTGCTTAGTCAAATATATGGGCTGGTCGGGTCAAAAAATTAATTGGAGTAAGTCTTCAATTCATTTTAGTAAGAATTTTTCTGGTCAAGCCATTTTGCCCATTTGTGATTTGTTGGGGTTAAAGAAAATGCCGGCTAAGGCAAAGCATTTGGGGCTTCCTTTGATTTTTCCTCGTTCTAAGAATGCAGCTTTAGCAGATTTGAAAGAGAGAATTTTTGCAAAGATAAGTGGATGGAAGGCAAAATTAATCTCTCAAGCGGGAAGAGGCACTTTAATTAGAAGTGTGGCCACTGCATTACCGGTTTATTCAATGAGCTGTTTTGCTTTTCCTAATCATTGGTGTGATGAGGTGGATCGAGGTTTGAAGAATTTTTGGTGGGGCTTTAAGCCTGAAAAAACTAGAAATTTGTCCTTAAAAAATTGGAGCTCTATATGTGTACCGAAAGCTATGGGTGGGATGGGGTTTAGGTCTATGATGGATCTGAACAAAACTATGGTTTCAAAAATGATTTGGAGAGTTTTTTCTAATGACCAATGTCTTTGGGTTCGTTTGTTGAGAAGTAAATATATTCCACATGGTAGATTTGAGGAGGCAGTAAGGTGCCCGAAGACCTCTTGGGTGTGGGCTAGTATTTTGAAATGGAGATCTATGTTGCAATTGGGGCTGTGTTTTGTTGTTGGGAATGGAGAGGATATTTCTATTTGGAATGATCCTTGGGTGCCTTCCCTCCCAAGTTTTAGACCAATCCCTCTTGATGACCGAAATTCTTTGAATGTTCATAAGGTTGCAGATCTTATTGACAAGGATTCTGGGCAGTGGGATAGATCATTGATTTGGAAGGTGTTTAGTCCTTCAGATGCAGCAGCTATTGTTAGGATTCATATTGGAAGGGCTAATAGAAGGGATGAGGTGGTGTGGTGTCTTGATAAGTCGGGGTCTTTCACTACTAAGTCTATGTATAGGGAATTATCAAATTTGAAGGTAATTCCTTCATCTTATATGGATTTAATGTGGTGGAAGAAACTTTGGAGGATGAGGGTTCATGATAGGCTGAAAGTTGCTTTGTGGAAATTGTGTTGGGATGTTATTCCTACTAAAGGTAATGTGGCGAGTAGGTTGGGAAGGAGTGGGGAGGATGGGGCTGGTGCTTTTGATTGTGTTCTGTGTGGGTTGGCATTGGAGAATACTAAGCATCTGTTGCTGGAATGCTGGGTTAGCAGATTTATTTGGAGCTCATCACCTTGGGCTTTGGATGTAAGATGTTTTTTTGAAAATTCTGTGGGGGATTGGCTTAAGATGGTTATTGACCCTAGTTTGTTGCAGGGATTACCTATTGAAGAGCATCACCATTTTCAGTTATTTGCTTTGAATGCGTGGGATCTCTTATGGTGGACACGTAATCAAATTGTTCATAATTCTGCTGTGTTGAATTTGGGGGGGTTGGTGAATACAATTAACAGGGTGTGTGGTGAACACTTGGCAGCTTGGGATCGGCATAAAGATGTGGAGGTTGCAGCGAGGTGGTCTCCTCCTCCAGAGGGTGTGATTAAAGTAAACTTTGATGTGGCTGTACGTCCTAACTTCTATGTAGGAGCTGCTGTGTGTAGGGACAGTTCAGGGAGGGTGATTGGCGCTAGGGTCATGGAGACTCAGGTGGATGATGTTGTTGAAGGAGAAGTGTTTGCTGCCCAGTTGGGGATTGATGAGGCGATGAGTAGAGGTTTTCACAAAGTGATCATTGAGGGGGATTCTAAGCTTGCTGTTGAAGCTTTCAAGCAATTTCCTCACAAGGAAAATTGGAGAGTGTATGGCAGAATTGCTGATGCTTTTGTATCTTTTTCTGCTTTTAGTTCTTGTGAGTTTAGTTTTGTTAAACGTGGTGCAAATGTGGAAGCGCACCATTTAGCTCGATGGGCTGCCTCCGTAATTAGTTCCGGAGGCCACCCCGATGTTTTTGAGCATTATCCGGATTTGATTTGGATCTTTGATGGGACTGATCCCCCCTAGTTTGGTTGTTTGGTTTGAATAAAGGTAATGGTAGTTTGATTAAAAAAAAAAAAAAAGGAGTATGAGGTTGTGGGGAGTCCCGAAATTGTAGGTTTGAATTTTGGTAAATTTTACTCTCTAGTGAGACACCTTATCCCACGAGGATATGTTCGGGTTTAAGTTGGTCAGGGACTAATCATGTATTGGGTGATGTTTAGTTAGAAAAAATTTCAAAAAGTCAAGATTTTTATAATTAAATATTAAAATCTCAAAATTTTCACCCGAAATCCAACACAATTTCTTATCAACTTTAATTTTTTTTTTTCATAAAATATCGAATATTCTATTTCCTTATTTTTTAAGAAACTCTAATAAAAAAATTAAAAATTTTGAGTTTAATAGGTCATCCCAAGATATGGTAGTGTCTTAAAAATAGATTCTATGCAAAAACAAATTTTTGAAAGTAATGTAAAGTGATGACTGTGATTTAAAGAAACAAATCTAATGTTCAAAGGCTGATCATGTCATTTAATAAAATGAGAAGATAAGATGACGTGGCCAGACTTAGCTTGGCTCATTAAATGACGTGATCAACCTTAGAACGTTGAATTTGTTTCTTTAAATCACAACAGTTATTTTATATGACTTTGTACAATTTGTCTTCGCATAGATACAATTTTTCCTAATGTCTTTCGTTTTTCCATAGCCCACGCGAGGAAAAACAGTAGGTACATATTCCACACAAGGACAGAAGCAGAATATATTAACACAACTTTACATATTGGATTATGAAGAATTTCTCTACCGCTCTTTCTTTCCCTTTCCTTCACATTCCTCCACGCATTCATAGCTTACAAAAAATAAAGAAAACACCAAATCGTGGTCCCTTCAACTTTCAAGAATGCCAAAATGTTTCCGACATGTCAGAACAGCAAATTACAGAGAGAGAGAGAGAGAGAAAAGCCAAAAACATACAAAGGACCATACATGTGTTTTTCCTGCATTGTACGCAATACAATCAAAGGACTGGTGTAAGTTTGTTTTCTTTGAAGCAAAGGACTGGTGTACTTGCAAAATTCAGTCAGCGTGAAAGCCTCAATGAATTCAACGAGTATACTTGTACTCTGAGACTGCCTCCTTGGACGAGCACCCTATGCTCCTACTATACAATCTTTGAATCCCACGAAAGTTTGAGACAAAGAAGAAGAATCAAGAATCTCCACGCTGCCTATGCCACTATAGTCTTAGAGCTTCTCTAAACCTGATGCTGAAACTAGCTTCTAGGCCCTTCTTACCAACACCTGCAACATTTCCTTTTTGAGGATTTCCTTTTTGCATCATGGCCACAAACTCATTGTAATCTATGCTTCCATCCTGCAAAATTAATGGAAACAGAAAATTTTAGTCTAACGCACGGTTCTTTCTCCTTGGCAGGACTTGATTCACAGGCTGCCAGAATGTAAGACCGATGAGGAATGCTAGTCTAGTCAATGTTGTCAGGGGAGATCTAGATAAGGTCCTATGATTTTGCCTCTTGGGCACCAAGCGCAGTCATACGTTTGATAGGACAAAACGGTTTACCATTATAGAAAAGACAAACCATAGTTTAAAGCTACGAACCCAATTTTTACTACCACTTTAGGGAAGGCAATAGGGCTTGGTCTTTCAATCCATTCCCGTAGCATAACTGTGGAAATATTACTGAAGAAAAAACTCACGTTGTCCTGATCAATTTCTTGGATCATTTCTTCCAGGTGAACATCTTCTATGCCAAACTCCTCACAAGCTTTTTGAAGCTCATCCAGAGTAATTTGACCACTTCCATCCTTGTCAAAGTACGAAAATGCAGCAAATAGATAATCTTCTCTCTCAATCTTGTTCAGATGCAATGTTGCAGCAATGAACTCCCCATAATCAATTGTTCCACTGTTGTCTATATCAGCCTGCAATTAGTCATGCGAGCAGATTAAAACCCTAATTCCTTAATGAAGCACATTCCAATAACCTTTTTTTGGGGGGGTAATTACAATAACCTATTTCTCTAAAGTAAGATCTTGGGTTTTACTTATTTTATAATCTTCTCTCCCAATTTAATTTCCTAATATTCTCACGATGGACACCCTTGACCAAGTAAAAGCATTCCTTGAACAAGAAGTTCCAAGATAATCAACATTGAATGAGTAACTAATATTTTGTATGTAAACAATCAACAAAATATGTTGTACTAACTTATCACTTCTAAATGTAATCTAGAGTGATAACTATACTTTGTTTCGTAGGACTTTTTTTAACGGAAAAAGGTCCTACAGTTTCTTCTTTTTGTTCTTTCTTTGTTATCATTTCCAATTGTGAGAACGACAAAGTCCTACATTTTCAATCTCTATTTCTCTCTCACTCTCTCTACAGACACATGCACGAGGGCACATACATGCAGTCTTCTTCATATACATGCCTTACCACACCACTAATTTTTTATATCAATAAGGGGAACCCTTGAAAGCACTTAGCAAAAGAATTGATCTAAATTCATCCTACTTACCGCTTGCATCAGTTCATAAATTTCAGACTCCTGAAGATTGGCTCCTACTCTTTTCATACCAGCCTTAAGTTCTTCAAAGGTGATTTGACCACTATTGTCTGTGTCTATCATCTTGAACATCTCTTTCAGGCCAGCTATCTCTTCTTCAGATAATCTCTCTGCGATGACCTACAAAGCTCAAAGAGAGCGAGTAAAATAAAATTGTCCAAACAATATTTTAACCTGAATTATGTACTAAATTGAATAAGACTACATTAATTTATATGGCGCATAACTACTGAGGTTTTCTATGATCTTATATACAAAAGCCTTCAGCTTTCACAAAGATACTTACTTTAAGAGCCATTTTCTTCAGCTTGTTCATAGCGGAAAATTGTTTCAAACGACTTAAAACTGCAGAATCAAGAGGCTTGTCCGGAGCCACTCCATCAACTTGAACCCACGGATGACCTGACAGAATATTATAGTCTAGATTAGCTATGAAAAGTAAACCCCCTCATGAAACCTTACAAAAATATTACTGAAACCATATAAACCCAAGGAATAATGATAATTATTTCAAGACAAACAGCAGAAGCAGATGACCTGGTCATTCTGACCAATTTTCAAATTTAGAAGGGGAAAATGGAAAGTAATATAAGGACAAGATCCTTTGTAGTGGATAGCATAAGGATCTATCCTTGATGCAGTGAATGATTTGGCAACCTGGGTTCGAATCTGTTCATCAACTTTTCAAGGTTTCAAGTACTCTAATGCTCCAAAACAGAGCATCCAAGACGATCAAACTACATTGGCAGTAGTTCTCTGTCAAGATTTTGAAAGACGTGTGACTTTTAATGACTGATCTTCTCTCTTTCGACAATCAAAATACAGAAACCAACTTTACCATGGCATTGAAGAAACTTCCATCTCTACTTCAACGTAAGGTTAGTTTTGCAGATTTCAAGGTTTCATGAGCTTCAATGCCCAGAAAGCTCCAGAATGAAAATATTCACACGTGAATTTCAGAGACTCCATGACACAAATGTAGGTTATGCATCACCATTCCCTAGACCCGAATCCAATAATGCCCACATGGTGGAAGTCATCCATGAAAAAACAAAAACAGTAAAGGACTCACACAGTACTTCATATGCAGTTAGCCGCCTTCTAGGATCTCGAACAAGCATTTTCCTAACTAAATCTTTAGCACTTTCAGAGATAGCGGGCCACGGGTCAGATGAGAAGTCAAGATCACCATGCAGGACCTGTTCGAATATTCCTTGTTCGGATTCTACATGAGCATAACAAGGTTGAAAAGAAGGTCAGGAAAGGAAAAAGTAAACAAAAATCTGGTAACTTACTTTAACATGAATGGACATTACAGAAAATTTTCATGAACTAGCAGATTGTACATCTCTTACCAGCCCAAAAGGGTGGCACTCCGCTTAGTAGAATGTAAAGAATCACCCCAGCACTCCAAACATCTGCCTCTGGACCATAATACTTACGCAGAACTTCTGGCGCAACATAATAAGGGCTGCCAACCACATCACAAAACTTTTGCCCTGGAAGGGGGAAGAAATCAATCTTAAAGTCAGATGGATTGGTTCTATTTCTATGAAGTTTCAAAGAACATTAGCCACCAAAGAATATACCAAGAATGAAAAGTATAGAAGCATAGAAGCATACTGATTTCTCTAACTTGGAACACTCCACTAACATTAAAAGAGGACAGTTCACAAGGATTGACCATCCGTGAATCAATTAAAAGGTTCTAATTACTTTTCTTAGAATTAGTATTCTCTTTTTCTTTCAGTAACTTGCACTTAACCTCACCTTGCATAAGTCTTCTGCTATTTGATTTGCCTTGATGCCTCTATTCAGTGGTGGATGTAAGGGGGGGCCAAACCGGGGCCCTGGCCATGGTTGGCCAATGTAAAACCTTTGATTTTTTAATTAACTAATCTGCTCCTTTTAGACCAGGCTGGCCCCCCTTAAAGCCCAGCCCCAAGTTCATTCGCCTAGCCCCTTTTTTTTTTAAAAAAAAAAACAGGGTGAAACGGCGCGTTTCACCTTGTTTTAATTCGGTGTTCTCTCTCTCCCGACATCTCCTCCACCCTCCCTCTCTCACGGTCACAGTTCAATATAATATATTTTTTATGGTTTTAGTTCTTAATTTTCAATATTTTAATTCTAACACTTTTTTGCGTTACGTAGTAATTTTTTTTTGTCATTTTCCCTTAAGAGTTGGCCCCCTTCAGATTCATTCCTGGTTCCGCCACTACCTCCATTGCTAACCTCTACAGATAGACATGTTTGTAGATACATATCTTTGCTTATAAAATTTTGCATAAAGAAGAAGTCAAATAACCTTTAAAGGCTTCTTAACCATCTTCTAGGGACAAATATATATGGTTCGTAAGAGTCCTTTCTGTGCCATGAATTACATAGCCTTAAGTTTCTAGTTCCACTGATTTAAGAACACCAATGGTATTCTGACTGTACCTAAAGTTTAAACTGTGATCAAGTTCTTAGCAAAAGGCACACCTTCCATAAAGAAGACCAATCATCCAATTGCAAGGATCTGGTAAGTTTGGTCGTTTACAATAATATGCACACGCCAACTTAACAACTCACTCTATTTCGGAGACAAGAATCTTGTGCAGGGTGTTCTAAAAGTTTGACAGAAAGCATGCAGCATGCCATGTTAACAAATACCATACTATGTCCTCATCTACCTGTGAACTCTTACCCAACTACAAACTCAGAAAGACGTCAGAGTAGCAATTTGAATAACTTCCAAAAATACAACAAATATCAGAATACCTGGTTTGAAGAATATGGATAACCCAAAGTCAATTGTTCTGAGTAGTGCATCCTCCTCATTATTGACAAAGAGAAAATTTTCAGGCTTAAGGTCTCGATGCGTCACTCCCAGGGAATGACAAGCTTCGACAACTCCAACTATGGTCCTAGTAAGCTCAGCTGCCTTTCTTTCTGTATAATGTCCACGCTTAACGATCCTATCAAAAAGCTCACCACCTGCACACAGTTCCATCACAACATGGACCGCCACTGCATCTTCATAAGCCCCTTTAATAGATATAACATTTGGATGCCCCTTCAAATGGTGCATTATCTCAATTTCCCTTCTCACATCCTCGACATCTTCATCTGATATCAGCTTCCTCTTTGCAATTGATTTGCATGCATATTGTTGCCCTGTCGCCTTCTCCACACATAAAAACGTCGTTCCGAATTGCCCTTGTCCTAGTTTCTTCCCCAAACTGAAAAATTCCTTAAGATTACCGGTTTTTGTTTTTAACACTCCAGCACGAAGCCCTGCACTGGCCGTCCTCTTCATATAAGGGTTCTTCGTTGCTTTTGTAGGTTGCTGTGGTTCTGGTTTAGTCTCTCGTTCAGTCGTTGTGACCTCTATTGTCACCTGTTCCGGAGGTTTGTTTTGGACTGGCAACGGTGATTCGGGTTCACTGATTGTCGATTCAAGTTCATTAGGCGTCGCCTCATTGACAGTTTCTCCATTAGTATGAGGAGAAACTGAGTCATCGCCCGTCCGGATCCGCCACATTGCGGCAGAAATCGATTGGAAGAGGCCATTCTTAGAAATGCTAGGCCCAACACAAGTATTCCCCATCCAGACCAAAACTGATTTCTTCCTAAACTTCCTCTACTTTCACCACCAAGATCTAATCCGACAGAATGTGTCAGCACGTAAGATCGCAGATCTGATCTTCACAAGCTGAGCGATAGCTTTAAGTCAAAGCCCGCCTGTGTCTTGCTCTAAACTTCGCAGAGTTGAAAACGAATCAAATCTTCAACTATATGAAGTAATATGAACTACAAAACCAAAATACAACTATATCAACATATGGAAGCAGTTCTCACCAACTTTGGAGAACTCTTCGTCTCTAAGGGTTGCTGATTTCCATCAAGACAAATATGATAAAAAGTGCACGGTTTAACAGTAAGATCAGTTGAACAAATAAGGATACCCAATAGAAGTCAAAACCACTCTTGATCAAAGATGAAATATAGTAATATCACAGCAACAGATAGATAGAAGAAAAAGTCCCTTTCTTTCTTGGATCTCAGGACCAGTCAGTGGTAAACCAAACTAAAGAAAAAGTCTTAAGAAAAACTCAAAGCTCCTCAAAATTGAGCGATTCCACCAAATATCAGAGCTACCCAAGTGGTCATAAACTGGAGAAAGAGAAGAAACAGACCTTTGTTTTACCGGGTCTCTCAAATGAACACTGGAGGTGAGAGAGAAATGGCGGCTTGTAGATGTAGTGGGTGTCTCTGTGTGTGTGCGCAAGTCCAGGGTTGGCTTGTATTCGCATTGCCATTAAGCTATTAGGGAGTGGGACTTATATTCAAACCAATATCTTTGGTAAACGCGTCCGGCCGGATAGTATTTCACTCTCCGGGCTCATCGGCTGATTGTGTCTTCTTGGGAATTTTCGTGCTGTTTGGGTCCACCTTCCTTGCCCTTTGCCTGGTGGCGGTTTAACTGTCACGTTGGCATAGCAATTATCTTCTCCTTTCCTTTTTGTTATGTTTTGTTTCATTTTGCCAGGTTTTAGTACGTTCTAATATGTTTTAACATACTTTCTACTCACACCAGAGGCCTCGAGAAATAAAAAAAAAGTTTAATATATAAAAAATTGAAGCCCTTTAACTTTTTTAGAGCAAGGTTTCTCTTTTATATTTATAAGCGTTTCATTGCAACCTAAAATTTTAGGTTGATCCCAAAATTTTGGATATAATTAATAATTCTTTTTATTATAATATTCATTAAAATTTTCTCTCTTTTCACTTTTTCACTAACTTTCATAAAATATCTTTGGTTGTGTTTGTGTTGTAATATTTTTGGTATGAGAATATGTGTTGGTATTGGGTTTAGTGAAAAGGTGAAGAGAGATGTAATTTTTTATATTTTTTGATAGGAGAGAGAGAGAGAGATTATATTGGATTATTTTATTATGAGTGAGATAATATTTTGGAAAAAATTATGTTAGCAAACGCAGCCTTTATTTTTTTATAAACCTTCGTACCCAAAATTTATACTTGTTTTTTCTGAATAAACCCCAAAATTTATACAATCAAACACTCTAGCCCCCAAATTTTGAAAAAATTCAAATAGTTTGCATTATTAGAACATTTGGAGTTTTGAACATTTCTAATTTTTTAATATTGATATTGTATTGATAGTTGTTGTAACGTATAACTTTTAGGTTGTTAACTTCAAAATTTTGTTGTTGGAAAAATTTAGATGTAAAGTATTAGGTTTCAATTATTAAATTAATTTATGGACTATTTACATATATATAATTTGGTTTGACCAATACTTTACATCGGTCATTCTCAAATATTGGGCATAAAAGAGAACGGCTATAAGATAGAAACTTCTATAACCATAATCTAAAATGTTCTTAGATCCAATATTGTTGCCAACATACACAAATTATTACTCATTCTCTCATTTTATCAATATTTACTTATAATGTGTTTTAGTGGATTTTATTGTCTTGCTTATGATTTAACTATAATGTATCTTGGTCATTTCCAATCAATTATAATTTTAACTTCACTGAAAATAGAGGCGGTTTACAAATTGCAACTGGGCTATAAAGGCATGGGGTCGGTGGCGGTGGCTAAACATGACTCACCACCTTGGGCGGTAGTGGTAGTTATCAAACTGCCCCGATTCCACTGCTACCCACCCCTTTTATAGACTATATATATATATATACAAACAAATCTTAAAATTAACTTTCTTTTTAACATTTTCTTTTACAATTTGAACTATTAAATTTTAAAAATAAAAGAAATAATTAAATAATTCCCCACTATATATATAACTAAATCAATATATATATATATATATATAACTTGGGATGTTCTCTAGTACTCTACGATTATCTTAAAAAAAAAAACTTTAATAGCATTTAATGAGGTTCTCAATATACTCTTTCATACTCCTTCAAAAACTGAAGTATAAAGGGTTAAATGCATGTCATGCACCTGTGGTATGCGGTAATAGCAAATATGCCCCTGAGGTAAACAAAGTCTTTTTCATACCCCTGAGGTAAACATTCAGGAGCAAATATGCTCTTTCATACCCCTGAGGTAAACATAACGGAAGGACATATTTGCTCCTGAATGTTTACCTCAAGGGTATGAAAATGATTTTATTTACCTCAGGGGCATATTTGCTATTACCGCATACCACAGAGACATGACATGCATTTAACCCAAGTATAAAAGACTCTGAAGTTACTTGTAGGAGATGTTTTTTTTCCTTCGCTTATTTGTAGGGGATGCTAGTTTTATAAAAGATGATAAGATTTTTAGGATTTTGATAGGATTGTGAATGTTTATGTACATTAGAGTTTTATAAATTTTTGTATAAAAATTAATGAAAAGTTCTAAAGATATTTAATTTTTGTTAAAATTTGTAAAAATGTGTAAAGAGAAATGGTTTGATGTAATTATTTAATAAAAAAGTATTAAAGTTAGGTGAAAAAATACAAAGAGAGAGATTTGTTATAATGTTTTTTGAAAAGATATTGAAGTTTGTGTGAGTTCCTTCCGTAAATTTTGTTAAATACATTTGTATTTTAGGATACTTTTACAAACGAACATATTTATTCAACAATTTTTTCACAAACATCAATGAAACTTTATATGATCTTCAAATTTTCAATCAATTTTTTGCAAATTCTCATAAATGTTAAACTTCAAAAAATTTCTCATAAAAATTTGAAATATAAAATTTTTTGGTATGTTAACGGTAGTTGCATTTTTTTTGCTCTTTCCTAATCCAAATCCAAATCCGTATTATACAATTTTTTTTTTTTTACTTTTACCATGAAGAATATCGATTCGATCCCAATAGATCAATTAAAGGGTCTCAGTTGAAACGATATTAGAAGAACCAACTTTAATCTTCAACTAAAAAAAAATAATTAACTTCTACAGATCAGAGTAACAAAATGAAATCCTACGTCAAACCTCCCCCGCATGGTTGTGGATAATGGATATCAATAACTTCAACTGGAGAGACGAATCCATCTACGAAGATGGGCTAGCTAGCGAAGCTTGTCTGCTATGATCTCGCGGTTTTAGACAACGCGCACAAACAATTATGCGAACAAAATGATTGAGACCGCAATCTGTGCCGCACAGCCCCCGCCGGCCAGTGCCGGTTCTTGCAGCTGTGGTCTGCAATAAACTACGCAAAACGGGTTGACTTGACGAGCACACTTCCAAACTAACCTCTTTATAATTAGTTGGTTCATTTTATTAATGGAAGTGGTACCGTCTAGCGATCATACAAGTCGTATCCTGGCTTGTCGCAAGCCATACGTGCTGTCTACGAAAGTCATTAGTGTGAGAGATTCCAACTGGCCCAGATCGAACCGGAGGACGTTCAGAATAAGGATATCCTAGGCCTCAAGTTTGCGCCGATGTTGAAAGCTTGAACTTAACTAAGCAAAAAGCATTTGCTACGCAATGCCCAAAACATTAATGTTCGACGGCTATAGAATAGGATTAAGAACATGATATATATATAGTTGTCTAGCTTATCTTTGTTAATTGTTGCGACAGAATTAGATGGTTTACCTCGTACACGTGATTGATGGTCAGTGAAGGGGAACCGAGAGGCAGCGGTACTCAAGAAAAAAAATGCTCCTGAAATACTGGACAGGACAGTACTGGACAGGACAATTAGCACTACTGGACAGGACTGAACTGGACAGAACAATTAGCCTATGAATTTTTCTAAATTTGACTGTGTTAAGAACATTTTATATATATAGTTGTCTAGCTTATCTTTGTTAATTGCTGTGATAGAATTAGATGGTTTACTTGGTATACGTTGTTAGAATATAAATTACCTAAGTCTCAAATTGGTTAAAAATATGAGTTTTTTTGTGCATTGGGTCCTATAAAAGGCTCATTGATGTATAAGTTAAATAGACACCCTGATAATAGATAGACACCTCGATAAATAAAGATGTAAGCCTTTAGACTTTCTATGGTTGTTGTAGGTCTCCTTAGACCGAACCACCTTAAGTATTTTTTCTCTCTCTTTCTCTCCTCTGTATTGTACTGGACAAGACAATTAGCACATGAATTTTTTTTTCTAAATAAAATTGTGTTTTTTAGAGTACCGTTCTTGCTAGCGCTTTTAGAATATGCATGTTGGGTGCTTAATCTATTAACACTAATTCATAATTTGAGAAGAATGATGACTAAACGGTCCGACAAGTACTGATATTAGAGTCAGAAAGTTTTGAGTTCGAGTTTCGGAAGTATCATCGTAAAGGAGAAATTGTTGGAGTTCTACAATATCACTCTTTGTAAGCGCTCTTAAAATAGATTTGCTAGGTGCGATGTCGAATATCATAAAAGATTTACGTGATACTCTCCTGACACTAATTAATTTTAAAAATAATGACAGCTCAACTGTTCGTGAAAAAAATGTGTTAATTCCTCAGTTGATTCCACCCAACCATGCAGGCCTCCTTCTCACGTACGTGAGACTTTGCCGGAGGCAATGGCTAAGGATATAAATCCAGCTGTTCTCATGAATTTTTCGTTGTCACGAGTTTCTAATTCCCTCTCTCCAGGTAGGACTTGTGACAAGCTTAGGCGACATCCAGTTGTTTAACCTATTGGTTCCGTTTCTGCGCGACATGAGTTGACAGTATTTTTGCTAATAATACACGAGGGAGCTGGGACGTGTGCGGTAGTGGTTTTATATAATACGTGTTTTGTCCCCTGGAATATTTGCATTTAGATTAATTAAAAGCCGTTACCTGCCCACTTCCCAATCTACACTGGTATCAGAAAAGACAACATTCTTCTAAAACTTCCAAAGAAAATGAATAAAAATCTATTTTTAGAATCGAGGGGCGAGAGTCGAGATTGAACCAGAAGATTCTTGGTAAACATCTATGGAGGATTTGAGATACAAAGTCTCAAATATAATAATTTATGTTACAAAGTATAAAACTTATAATACCCACTGGCGGATTTAGGGGGGCAACAGGGGCCCTGGCCCCGGTTCGCCTAATGCAAAATGTTGAAATTTTATTTTTTTTTATATAACTTATATGTGTCGTTTAACTAAGCTGGCCCCTTAAATCTCAATCCAAGTCCTGCCCACTGCTCAGGCACTCACCTTCGCCCAGTCCAAGGTCATTCGTTCAACTCCAAGCCCATTCACCAAAATGTAACAACTTTTTGGCTTGGTGATCTGTTGCTATTGCTATTTCTATCTGGTCTCTTCTACCAACTGTATCAACCCCGGCAATATATGAGTTATATTTAGTTTGTTTTTCTTCATTTAACCTCCTTTCATTTTTATGGATTTGTTGCTGCATTATAACTAGACATGTAGGAATCAACTTTGTGGAGATAAAAATTTAGATGTGTTTTTAGTCCTTAATTTTTAATATTTTAACTTTAAAACATTTTTTACATTACGTAGTAAAAAAAAATTTATTGTCATTTTTCCTTAGAAGTTAGACCCCCTTCAAAATCACTCCTGGTTCCGCCACTGATAATACCTAGATGAAAATTTGTATTTTCCCCCAAACATTAGTGGAACCCAACTCAGTTTACAACAATCTCTCTTGTTCCCTTATCCTGTAGGGGTTAAGAGGGAAGTGATGTTCTCATCTAAAACAGTACGTGGACTTTTTCTATCGGCTCAAGAGAAGCCAATCTCTAATGTTACGATGGAGTTGCTCCACAAAAAATTGGCTGGAAGAATTGGTGGAGAGGAGACTGCCAACTAGGAGAGAGATTCGAATGAAAATCTTTGCACTTCGTTTTCACCAATGAGAAGAGAGATGAAGATAGCTTCAGATAAGAGTCCCTATCCCTTCCACTATAAATGCTACACCCAACGAAGGGCACAGCACTTCCATCTTACCCTCAACATATATATCAGTCTCTGGCTTTGAAGCTAGAAAACTTTGTTAGTCGAAGCAATGGCTGCTTCAACCATGGCCCTCTCCTCATCTTTTGCTGGCCAAGCTGTCAAGCTTGCTCCTTCCTCCTCTGACCTTCTTGGTGAGGGCCGAGTAAGCATGAGAAAAACTGCAGGCAGGCCCAAGCCAGTGTCATCTGGGAGCCCATGGTATGGACCAGACCGTGTCAAGTACTTGGGCCCCTTCTCCGGTGAACCACCATCCTACCTCACTGGAGAATTCCCCGGTGATTATGGTTGGGACACCGCTGGGCTCTCAGCCGACCCAGAGACCTTCGCTAAGAACCGTGAGCTTGAGGTGATCCACTCACGATGGGCCATGCTTGGGGCTCTTGGTTGTGTTTTCCCTGAACTCTTGGCTCGCAATGGGGTCAAGTTCGGTGAAGCCGTTTGGTTCAAGGCCGGAGCTCAAATCTTCAGTGAAGGTGGGTTGGACTACCTGGGGAACCCCAGCCTAATCCATGCTCAGAGCATTTTGGCTATTTGGGCTACCCAAGTACTTTTGATGGGTGCAGTTGAGGGATATCGTATTGCCGGTGGCCCACTCGGTGAGGTGACAGACCCACTATACCCAGGTGGGAGCTTTGACCCCTTGGGACTAGCCGATGATCCAGAGGCTTTTGCTGAGCTCAAGGTGAAGGAGCTCAAGAATGGAAGATTGGCCATGTTTTCCATGTTTGGTTTCTTTGTCCAGGCCATTGTGACTGGCAAGGGACCCTTGGAGAACCTGGCTGACCATTTGGCCGACCCTGTTAACAACAACGCTTGGGCATACGCCACAAACTTTGTCCCTGGAAAGTGAGGAAAGCTCCTGGAACTTAAAATCTGTATTCAAGTGGCGTGAAGTCAGAATGTAATATGGTCATTTGGTTGTGATTTAAACTGATGGAATGCATGTAAGCGTGTGAAATTGGTAAAAAAGAGCACAATTTCTTTCTGAATGGGTATTTCTCATTTGAATTCATGCACGTTAAAAGTTTAGCTAAATTTTTCCATTCTCTAATTGCTGAACCTTGTTCAGGTTGCAAAGGAAAAATAAAATAAAATTGCTGAACCTTGATTGAATGGATACATCAAACATCTGTTTAATTTGACTTTGGACCTCGCCGGATCAATGGTTTGAGGCATTTGGGGTTTAGGGACACCCAAATGATCGTATGCCCAAAAGAAAACCCCGAGCTGCAGTTTATGTGATTTGAATCGCTGATTGCACAACACCAGTACTCTGTATCAATGGGGTTTTGATTATTAGTCTACAATATTCTACTGACTGCTACGAAAGGATGTGGCCGAAAGAGGAAAGCTGAGGGCTTCCTTTTGATGGTCCATAAGCATCTTCTAATTGGTGTTGAAGTACGTAGTCAGCAAAATTTGGATCAATATTAGTGGAACGATCACTTTTGATGCCCTCTTCAGTGCTCATCAAACACGCAAACGACCTCTGCAGTGCACAGATTTCTTTTTGACATGATTCTGTCCAAAACCTGGTTAGGTGTTGTTGACTTGTGAATTTGTTGTCAAAGTTCAGGAACCAAGAATGAGAGAAATTCTCATTTTGGTAAAGGAGGACATTTGACCAAGCTTTAATATAATCATAATAATTGAAGCCTATGGGTTGACCTGGAAGTTCTTTCAGAATGGAGGGATGAGAACCCCATTCCTGATTCGAAAGAATTTTGACTATGAATAGCTTGTGAAAAGCTATTCGTTTCTGAGTGGGATCAAACCTGTCTATAATGGGTTCGATCTTGACAGATTCTGTGTGGAGAATGATGACTTTATAAAAACCAATTGACTTGTTGGGATGTTGTGGGACAAAATGTCATTTGGGTGGCAAATAGGCCCTGAGCAGTTTACCATGCTGAACCCGGAGAAGGGCTTCCTGATCCTTTTGACTTGGAGTTACTTCAGGTGAGATCAGACGCTTCAATGATCCACATGGAATACATTCTGAAGAATTTCCTTGACAATAAAATCGGAAGGATTCTTCTGAACATGAGGAACTTTACTTTGTAGTCTAGACGGAGACTGGGCTGTACTTGGTAGTCTTAACGGAGACTGGGCCGGAGACATAGTCTCAATAATCTCATAAGGATTA
This sequence comes from Myrica gale, assembly GCA_963930655.1. Taxonomy (NCBI): domain Eukaryota; kingdom Viridiplantae; phylum Streptophyta; class Magnoliopsida; order Fagales; family Myricaceae; genus Myrica; species Myrica gale. The sequence continues at coordinate 4,953,338 of OZ005607.1, forward strand.
GGAGGTTGACTTGGTGGTAAAGAGGCTAAGGCAGAATATGTAGGCTTACCATACTGACTTGTGAGAGCAAGGGCTGAGGATGAAGGTCGGACAGAAGGAGACCGAACTCTTTGACTTGGTTGGGAATGATTACCTAGTAACTGGAATCGGTTACTTGTTGAGGTTTGACTTGGAGGACCAAATGGGACTAGCAAATGATCTGGGAGTAACTTTGGTGACTTGGTTGACTTGACAGGTTCTTTACCGTGGGGTTTAGGAGCCATGAGAATCCTGCAAAAATTCACGGGTAAGGAAGTCAGGGATACTGTTTTGACTTCCTTAGATGTATTGATGTATATATATATATTCGTGGAGATATTGGTTTCAGCATCAAATTAAGCACTCGCAGCCATATATTTCTAATTTTCTAGTCGCTTGGAAATCGATGGAGAAGCAAGAGGCAAAAGGGTTTGGCCGCTGGCTGGTGCTTGTGGTATATCCTTTCCAGGGACACATAAATCCCATGCTTGAGCTTGCCACCATCCTCAACTCCAAGGGCTTCTCCATCACCATAGTACACCCCGAATTCAACGCCCCACCCACTCAAACCACCCCGACTTCAACTTCGTGTCCATACCGGATGGCTTATCTAAGACCAATGTCTCACGGCCTAGAGATTTTGCGGCCACCGTATTGGCTCTTAACAAGAATTGTGAAGCTCCATTTCAGCAGTACCTGGAGAAGTTTTTGGGAGCAGAGCAGTGGCGGATCCATGATCCAATTTGAAGGGGGTCGGATACATAAGGCGAAATGACAAAAAAAAAATTCCAACGTAATGTAAAAAATGTCTTAAAGTTAAAATATCGAAAATTAAGGATTAAAAGCATCAAAATTTTTAAAATACACGTACGTACTATTTGCTAAGACTGAAAGTGGCAATTAGATCCTACTAATTTGCATCTTATATATATATATAAGAAAATGTTAGTTTGAGCAGCAGGAACTCCACCGGAATTCAAGGGCATGAAAAATCCAAAACAAATCGGGACCCAAAAATATGAGTGAATTTCTATTTATTTTCGAAAAAAATTAAAAAAATTAGAAATTTCTAGGTAGAAACCTCTATAGCCCTAAGATATCCAAACCAATTCAATCTCATCCTCCAACAATTTCACAACTCACAAAATTTCAAACCCTAAAGCATTTTTAGCATACTAAATAAATGAATTTTTCTACTTAATTGTAGAGAGAGAATCTTGGATAGAGGGACATACTAGGGGTCGAAGGTCCAGCAATTTTCGAGTGTAAAATCTCGAGTATCCTGCAAAAATTGAAACCGTCAAAAATCTAAATAATGAGATTAAGAGAGAGCTGAGAGTCAAGGGTATACACACTAGAATTTTCAGTATCAAGTACTACAAAAATAGTATGAACAAAAATAACTGAGAAGTATTGCATTATAATTCCTATAATAGTATGAAAAATTTGCTGTTAACTATAAATTGCCCAAATTGTTCAATAAATTGGCAGTGTCGTATAGGCTACCAGAGGATTTACCATCGTTAGTATTCAACTGCAAAGACATTAATTAGGTTTGATCAAAGCACTAGTTGTCTCACAATGTCCAGTTAAGATGCAAATATCAAATTGTCAAATCTTCCACTCCAAATAAAATATACTTTAAAAACTAAAAGAAATAAGTAATAAAGAGACAGCATGTATAACTAAGATACACGTATACTTAAGATACAAGTATACTCATTTACAGGAAAAACAAAACTCAAAAGACTTGATTTCTCTATCACCAGGTGGTCCAGGTCCACGTAGAAGGAGGTCCACATTTGCCAAATAAAAACTATCTGACGATTTCTCTAGCACCTTTAACCGGCCGAAGCTAATCAATCAATACACACTTAAAACCAAGTCATGCAAGCTTAAAACCAAGGTTGGCCTGGGTCTATGGGGATCGGGCCCCATAGGCCCATACCAACTTATAATAAAAAATAAAAAAATAAAAAAATTTTACAAGTAAAAGTTAATTTGGGCAGATCCAATGGGGGGCGGCCGCCCAGGGCCGCACCCCCCTGGATCCGCCTTTGGAGCAGAGGACCCACAAGATCGGGTTGCCAGTGTTGTTTATGACGGGCTCATGCATTTTGCGCAAGTTGTGGCCGATCGTCTCAAACTTCCGGGGATTAGTGTGCGTACAACTGCGGCAGCGACTTTGCCTGCCTTCGCAGTCTTTCCTCATCCTCAAGAGCAAGGCTATATCTCCCTCCAAGGTAAGATTAATGGATCTGCTATTCAATGCAATAAAATTGATAGGATACCAAGGGTGTGGATCTGGAAGGAAAAACACCCCTGCACGGTTGCACCTTGGATGAGGTCTGGTCAAGAGTTTAATTTTGTGATTGAATCTTCTGTAAAATTTTGCACAGATACTTGCAGAGTTATTCTTCTATCTTGATCTAACATTAGAACTACCATCAAAGGATTGCTTTAGAAATTTTAATGACACATAATTGTTCTTTATCTAGTTCGATTGCTTATGGAAATTTGCCATCTAAACTGTCTAAACTTGGCCATGGTCCTATTTCTTTAGGCCCGGATTTGAAACTAGTGTTTGTGGTTTAGATCATCCGAACATAATTTTATTGTTCTTATGCATTAGGCCATTCACTTTCCGTGCACTAGTTGGCCTCTACTTTCTTGGTTTTTGCGAGTCTTTTCCCTTTCTCTTTTGTAGGAAATAAATTATATTAAAACATAGATAGAACTTTAAGACATGGTCAATGTTGATGGTTGGAAAGTTAAGGGGGCGTTTGTTTGCCGAATTTTCGGAGTCCCAAAAATTCGAGGCAAACAAACGCCATTTTAATCTCAAACAATTTGAAGCGTAGTCATTTAAAGACGTATTTGACCCTGACAGAACGATGTACATTACCAACTCTAACCCCATCAACGTAAGGACTCGTAAAACACTCGGAGGCCAGATTTGGAAATAAAGAAAGAAGTGGTCCCCAGCTCTGCGCGGAAATTCAGTTATGTCTCCTCTTCATTTACAAAAATACCCACCAATTGCACCGACTGACTGCTCTGACCAGGGACAAAATTGAAAGTTCACAAAACAATCGAAATGCATGTCGGCAGCCCTCTGCAAACTCCACCTGCCACTCTGCAAAATACCAGTTCCCCTTTATTGAACCCAACGAGAAAGAATGCACGTAATAATGGCTCCTCTGCAAAATACAACGACATGTGGCGGTTAAAAAAGCAAAAAAAAACAAAAATTACAATGAAAGAATGCATGTCGGCGGTTAAGATACAAATAAAAAAATAAGTAACAATAAAAAATAAACTATTTCGGCGGTACAAAGACAATGCAATCATTAGTCTTTCTTACGACTTTAAAAGTTTCAAAATAAAATTAATAAACTTTAAAATTATAATATCTTCTCACAAACTTCAAAAAATTACAAACTTCACAAGATTTTCAAAATTTTTAAAATATTCCTCAAAATTTCGACAAACAAGGAGTTGAGCAACTATGGAGGACAACCGTTTGTGTTCTTCGATCCAAATGAAAAAAAAAAAAGAAGCAAAAGCGATATCTTACTAAATATCAGCCAAGTCTTAAAAAGCAGTGATAATAGTCGACGGATATTCTATCTATGGTGCCTTGTTAGAGAATTGGAAGAAGAGCAGAGGTGAAAGGAAAGGTCAACAGATCATGCTAGGCATATGATGGGGAGCGTGTACAAACATGTAGGAAATGTCAAATAATAGACTCATATAGTCGTTTTCTTCTTCTTCTTCTTTTTTATCTTTGGGAAAACAAATAGAAAGTAGAACATAGGATCTAGCTCACCTAAGCCCCATCAAGGATTAAAAGGTACAGACCCAGAAGTGCAGGACTTCTTGCCACAATTTTTAGGACCAGGCCTAATCCCACCCTATTTATGCTATTCTTTCCATTTTCATTTCTAGCAATAAAAAAGTATCTCCATTTATGTTGCAGATTCTGTGGGTGAAGCCCAAGTGCCTGAGCTTCAGCTCCTTATGCTCAAGGACCTACTAGTATCCATGACAAACAATCCAACAACTTCCATATTGGAGCTGAGAGCCATTGTGACAGGCGCAACAAAAAACGCCTCAGCAATAATAGTGAACACAGTGCACTTCCTTGAAGAACACACGCTAAAAACGGTTCGAGAATATTTCCAAGCTCCAATTTTTACGGTTGGCCCCTTTCATAAATTAGCGCCAGATGCCTCTAATTCACTGCTAGAGGAAGATAGGAGTTGCATTTCTTGGCTTGACAAACAAGCCCCCAAATCTGTGATCTATGTAAGCTTTGGTAGCATGGCGAGCATGGATGAGAAGGAGCTAGTCGAGATAGCCATGGGGCTGGCCGACAGCGAGCAGCCTTTCTTGTGGGTGGTTAGAGCCGATTCAGTTCGAGGGTCGGAATGGGTTGAGCTTTTGCCAAAGCATTTATTGGAAAGCATAGAAGGAAGAGGTTTTTTTTTTTTTTCCTAAGCAAACGTGAAGTTCAATCACAACAAATGTCCTGCATACAGACAGCCCTTCGAACAACCCATTCCAACAACATAGAAAGCTCTAAGGGCTATACATCTAATGGCCCGAAAGGGGTCAGATTCCAAATGGCCAGAACAACCTCAAGAAGACGGACCCAAAGGTCCGTAGATTCTAATCAGGTCCAAAGATCTGTAAACAACAATCTCCGGGAGAGTAGGTAGTCAGACACCTCACTTTCACTTCCCCGAATGATCATCCACAACAGCACAAATGGATAACAAGGTCCATAACAAAAACCTGAAGAAATAAAATTCACTTACACCTGACAAACACAACAAAACACCCAAAGAAAAAGACATCGGTCGGCCAAAAAGCGGTCAGGAAACATGGCCTTAAGAAAACAAGCCGAACCACCCAAGCAAATCCACAAAAGGGGAGGCGCGTGACACACGCGCCGGCCAACACCGACCGGGCTGGACTCGAGACGGGTGTCTGAAGCTGCTGATTTCATCCCTGCATAGAAGGAAGAGGTTGCATTGTGAAATGGGCACCCCAAAAGGAAGTGCTAGCTCATGGTGCAGTGGGAGGATTCTGGAGCCATTGTGGTTGGAATTCGACCCTGGAAAGTGTTTGTGAAGGAGTTCCAATGCTATGCCGCCCATTCTTTGGGGACCAAGGCTTGGGCGCGAGGTATGTGTGCCGTGTATTGAAGGTAGGCCTGGAGTTGGAGGGTGTCTTGGAGAGGGAAAAGATAGAGAGGGCTGTAAAAACACTGATGGTGGATCCTGAGGGGTTGGAGATAAGACAGCGAGTAAAGGCTTTGAAGGACAAAGCTGAGCTTTGTCTGAGTGAGGACGGTTCATCCTGCAATGCCTTGAATGAATTGGCACAGCATATATTGTCCTTCTGATAGTAGGAGGATGAGGCCAAATTTCAATGCTAGCATGGGATACTCGAGCAGCGTTACTAATATAGATAAGGCTTTTTAGACTTTTTTCTTCTTCTTCTTCTTCTTCTTCTTCTTCTTCTTTCGGTTTTCGAAGTTTTGACTAAATAAGGCAGGCCTAGAAGAGCTTGAATTTGAGACTGTCATGTAGAGCTTGAGTTATGATTGACTGATTGATATATTTATACTAGAAAAAATCTATAGAAAACTTTATACTTTGCCCCAACCAGTTTTCCTTTCTCTGACTCGTGGCATATAACTACAGCCACCACCATGTTCGGCGAAATTATTTTCAGGTCTTTGGATCTTTTAAAATTTAAAGGTTTTTTTGGATCTGTCTTGTTGAGACCTTCATGACCATTTGGAACTAGGTCAATAAGGTTAATCCATATGTAGTCCATTGGACTTTAAACGATGTTGTAATGGGCTCTATGCTCATATTACTTGTATTTGGCATCTCGAGGTCGTTTGTATGCCATGTAAGATTCCCAACGAAATAAAATTCACTTTTGCTTAAAAAAAAAACTCGTGTAATAGGGTTTGTTTGGAAATGAGTTTTGGTTTTGGGTTTAAAATTTAAAATACAAATTTTAAGATTTAAAAATTGTTTTGTTGTAAAGGTCTGTTTGGTTGATTAAGATTTTGAATCATTTATATTTTATTAAATTAAATAATAATATTTTATAATTATTATGATATTCAAAAAAAATAAAAAAATAAAAAAATATATAATTCAAAAAACACGTATAAAATTGTTTCATAAATATAAAAATTATAAAAATAGATAAAATATCAAAATTATTAAAAGTATTATTAAAAATAAAAATACAAGATAAAAATTGTGCAAAATTTTAAAAACAAATAAAATTTTACAAAATAATAAAAATTCAAAATTAAAATTGATTAAAATTTTCAAAAAAGTAAGTAGAGCTCTGTAAGAGAGATGATTATTACAAGAAAAAATAAAAAAATTGTTGAAATCTGCCTTTGAGTGCAATGGATACGTTCTACGAGAGCTGCCCCACATGTCGTGAGAAGTACCTAATTTTTCAACAAATCGCATGATTTTCCTCGTCTAAATTGAGCTCCTTTAAACTTTCTGCTTACTGGTTTAGTGTTTGAAATTCCATACGAAATATCTTCTCCACATTTTCTTGTCCTTGGAAATTGATGGAGAAGCAAGAAGCAAAATGGCTTGGCCGCCGGCTGGTGCTTGTGGTGTATCCTTTCCAAGGGCACATAAATCCCATGCTTGAGCTTGCCACTATCCTCAATTCTAAGGGCTTCTCGATCACCATAGTGCACACCGAATACAACTCTCCCGACCACTCAAAGCATCCCAACTTCAGCTTCGTGTCCATACCAGAGGGCTTATCTCAAACAATTCTATCATCAGGCCGGGACTTTGCGACTACCTTTTTGGCTTTCAACAAGAATTGTGAAGCTCCATTCCAGCAGTACATGGAGAAGTTATTGCAAGTGGAGAACCCACAAGATCGGGTTGCTTGTGTTGTCTATGACGGGCTCATGCACTTCGCTCAAGTTGTGGCTGATCGTGTCAAACTTCCAGGGATCAGTTTGCGCACAAGTGCGGCTGCGACGTTGCTTGCCTTCGCTGTCTTTCCTCATCCTCAGGAGCAAGGCTATATCTCCTTCCAAGGTACCAAACGTTATCTACGTATAGATTTGAACTCCATTCAATTCAAAATTAATAATAGTCCGAGGGTGTGGATCTGGTTTAGAGGATCAGCCTGCACGAGAAGATCAAGATCTCTTAAGAGCTGAAACAGAGATCTCACTTACTAAATGTTTGCTGGCTTTCCATCTAAGCATTTGTGAATTATTCTATGGCGTCTTTCTAAAGAATTGAAAGAGTCGTCGAGGGAAAAGGAAAGGTCGACAAATCATTATGAAGACCATTTGATGCCGGACGTGTAGGATATGTAGAGAATTGTCAGCTAATAGAGCCGAATTGTCGTTTTCTTCTTATTAATGTCTTTGGGCAAACGAGTAGAAGGTTTGACCCAGAATCTAGGCAATCTGTGATTAAAACGCAGAGACAGACTCCAAAGTGTACTTTAGACTACACTCTTTAGGACCAAGCTTTATCCCACTCTACTTATAATATGTTGTCTAATTTTCGTTTCTGTGTCCATTTTTGTTACAGATTCTGTGTGTCAAGCCCAAGTGCCCGAGCTTCAGACCCTTATGCTTAAGGACCTACTGGTATCCATGACGGAAAATCCAACAACTTCCTTATTAGAGATGAGAACCACTGTGACAAATGCAACAAAAAATGCTTCTGCAATAATAGTGAACACAATGCACTTCCTTGAAGAACAAACGCTTAAACTGGTTCAGAAATATTTCCTTGCTCCTATTTTTACGGTTGGTCCTTTTCACAAGCTAGCTCCAGCTGCCTCTACTTCATTACTAGAGGAAGATATGAGTTGCATTTCCTGGCTTGACAAACAAGAACCGAAATCTGTTATATATGTAAGCTTTGGCAGCGTGGCAAGCATGGACGAGAAGGAGCTGCTCGAGATAGCATTCGGTCTAGCCAACAGCGAGCAGCCTTTCTTGTGGGTGGTTAGACCCGGTTCAGTTTGTGGTTCGGAAAACGTTGAGCTTTTGCCAAAGAATTTCTGGGAAAGCGCAGGAGGAAGGTGTTGCATCGTGAAATGGGCACCCCAAAAGAAAGTGTTGGCGCATGATGCAGTGGGAGGATTCTGGAGCCATTGTGGTTGGAATTCCACACTGGAAAGTGTTTGTGAAGGAGTCCCAATGCTATGCCACCCATTCTTTGGGGATCAAGGCTTGGGCACGAGGTATGTGTGCCGTGTGTGGAAGGTTGGCTTGGAGTTGGAGGGTGTCTTAGAAAGGGGGAAGATAGAGAAAGCCATAAGAACATTAATGGCGACCACTGAAGGGTTGGAGATAATACAGAGAGCAAAGGCTTTGAAGGAAAAAGCTGAGCTTTGTCTGAGTGAAGACGGTTCATCCTACAATGCCTTGAATGAATTAGCACAGCATATGTTATCATTCTGATTTTTCCCCATACTCAGCCATCGAAAGTCGGCCTCATCCTCCTACAATCAGAAGGAGACACTCAAGCATCAATATAAAGGTAGGCCTAGAAAAAGCTTCAACTTGAGACCATGATGTAGAGCTTCACCAAAAATGATTCAGAATATTTAATGTGTCCAATTGTTATCATTGTCCAATTGTTATCATTTTTTTCTTCTAAGCAAATGCTAATATCATTCAACAAGAAATGGAAATACAACGGTAGTGAGGAAATCACAAAATGCAAGCGCAGAACACAAAGATCCCAAGGGGCAGCTACAAGACCAAAGGGACATATAGCCCGAAACATCACAGAAAAATGATCAGATGACCATAGCAAGGGATTGGGACTCCAAAAGAACCAAGAGAACCACAATCGGATCTAAGATCCGTATCTAAGTTGAAAACCGCGGCAGGAGGCGGAGCCATGGTTCATTTCAAAGAACCAAGATTTAGATCAGTATCTGACTGTGTCTCCAAGAGACCTGAATACATAAAATCCCAATCAATTATTGACCCTTACCATATTAGTAACGCATCAACCACTTAAATCCAGTATGTCAAAACTTTCTAGAAGGTTCTTCACGAAGAAATTTTGTAATAGGTGAATGGCAGCAACCTGAAATCAATCATCTTATATAGATCATCATGTTATAAGGAATCATTGATCTAGTTTAGTTGTGAGAAAATATTCAGTGGCATTAATCAAAGGATATATGTATCCCGCTCGAACATTCATTCCCAGGCTGTCCCTATCTCGTTCCAATGTGGGTAAAATCAAAGGATCAATTGACATGTACGAAGAGGAGAACAGTTTTTGAAGAATCATCGATAGGCTAGCAGTTTGGAGACAAGAATGAAATCTGTCAGACGAAGATTGTGGTGTTCGGAGTGCATTTGAAACCAAAGCAGAGCTAGACATCAGACCCCAGAATAACACAAAGGCTCTGATTATAACTTAGTTGCTTACTTATCAGAAGTCTAAAAAAGAGAAGAATAGCAATATTGTCTGCTTGCTTGAACTCCTCCCCTCCAAAAGAGCATGTATAACTTACATATTTATACATATAAATTACCAGTTCTTTAAACATATTCTGATACGTGCAGTTTTTCTTCTTCTTCTCTCTCTCTCTATTTTGACTCATGAGGGCTTAAGCCGAAAGGCCAAAGATCTACGCATCTGAACCTGAAGGAAGTTGGCAGATGCGTGTGGTGTATGCTATCCTTGACTCTACTGCAGTCGTGTGTCCCTCTTCGGCTTCGAAAAAAAAACTTCCCTTTTCAGCTGAACCTGAAGGAAAAACAAATTAAGGAACGTCTTGGTGAGTTGAATGTTCCAACTCCATTTTCTATATATATAAAATCTTATTTTGGTTTTACCATCGAAATACTCGTAGCAATTTTCTGCTCTCCCTTGCAAATTGATGCAGAAAGTGATGGAAAAGCAAGAAGCAAAAAAAGTTGGCCTCAGGTTGGTGCTTGTGGTCTATCCTTTCCAAGGCCACATAAATCCTATGCTTCAGCTCGCCACCATCCTCAACTCCAAAGGGCAAAGGCTTCTCAATCACCGTAGTGCACCCTGAATTCAACTCTCCTAATGTTTCGAAACACTCTGACTTCACCTTCGTGCCCATACCAGACGGGCTATCTAAAACCAATGTCTCGACTGAAAATGCAGTGCCCACCATATCCGCTCTTAAAAAGAATTGTGAAGATCCACTTCAGCGATACCTGGAGCAGATGTTGGAAGCAGAGGATCCCCATGATCGGGTTGCTTGTGTTGTTTATGAGGGGCTCATGCACTTTGCTCAAGTTGTTGCTGACCGTCTGAAAGTTCCTGCACTTAGTGTACGCACAAGCGCGGCTGCCTCTTTGCTTGCTTTCGCCCTCTTTCCTCATCTTCATGAGCAAGAAGACGTCTCCTTTCAAGGTACGTTTCGATAAGCTTGGAATTAATATTGCTAGGGTGCCAAGGGTGTCCTGCTCGAACACTCTGCACCCTGGACCATACTTTAGAAGAGAAAAAGAGAACCTTTGAGCATGCATAATTTGCCGACAAGGCTTTTTTTTCTGAATAATCAGCTTGCATGCAGATAACACCATGACTTTTATCCCCAAGGACCCCAATTTCTACGAAACGTAGAATTGTCAAGTTGTGGTTCAATCAGGTCTGTAATTTCTTTTCCATGCCCATTTCAGCTAAACCCAAATATGATTACAGACCACAAGAACTTACCGCTACAATTTTCATCCAGCCTGAAGCATGACATCCTTGCTAATTTTCTCCATTTTTGGTCTCCGGTAAATAATCTTATTACTGTTTGTGTTACAGATTTGCTGAGTGGAGACCAAGTGCCTGAGCCCTGAGCTTCAGTCCCTTATGCTTAAAGTTAAGGACCTACTAGTTTACATGACACGAAATCCAACCGCCTTATCAGAGCTGAGACCTGTGGCGGATGCAACAAAAAACGCTTCAGCAATAATAGTGAACACAATGCACTTCCTTGATGTACAAACTCTGACAAAAGTCTCGGAATATTTTCGACCTCCGATTTTCACAATAGGCGCTTTCCATAAACTAGCTCCAAGTGTCTCTAGTTCACTATTAGAGAAGGATACTAGTAGCATTTCTTGGCTTGACAAACAAGCCCCAGAATCTGTTGTGTACGTAAGCTTTGGCAGCATGGCAAACATGGATGAGAAAGAGCTGCTGGAGATAGCCTTGGGCCTAGCCAACGGCGAGCAGCCTTTCTTGTGGATGGTTAGACCAGGTTCAGTTCGTGGGTCAGAATGGGTTGATCCTTTGCCAATGAGTTTCTGGGAAAGCGTTGGAGGAAGAGGTTGCATGGTGAAATGGGCACTCCAAAAGGAAGTGCTGGCGCATGTTGCAGAGGGAGGGTTCTGGAGCCATTGTGGTTGGAATTCGACCCTGGAAAGTGTGTGCGAAGGAGTTCCAATGCTATGTCGCCCATTCTTTGGTGACCAAGTTTTGAGTGCGAGGTATGTGAGTCATCTATGGAAGGCAGGCTTGGAGTTAGAGGGTGTCTTGGAGAGGCTCAGAGGGAGCTATAAGAAGACTCATGGTGAATAACGAAGGAATGGAGATAAGACAGAAAGCAAAGGATTTAAAGGAAAAGGCTGCCCTTTGTCTGAGTGAGGACGGTTCATCCTGCACTGCCTTGAATGAATTGGTACAGGATATATTGTCATTGTGATGATAAGAGAACTTCAACCCAAGTTGTTCTGTACATCAGTAGGCTCCAGACTTTGAATTTCATTTTCTGACAGCAGAGCTTGGGAATTCTTTTTCTTTTTTCCTTCCAAATATCTCAAGCTTCATAATTGAGATGATTAGGTATATGTACTCGAAGCATTGGAGTTGTATTCTAAATTTAGCTCGTTCACTTCTAATGAGAAATTTTTGGATGAAATTATGGCCATAAACTGTGATCAATTTTAATGGTTACACACATCTTTAGTACAAAGGAATATGTTTATCAGAATATAAATGATAGTAAATAAGAATTCCATCAGACTTTTGATCGTTTTCTTTGAACTTATGAACAAAAACTCTGTTTAACATCTTTTGCAATTTCATAATTTCTTCCTGACAAGTGTCAACTCATGCGATTATAACTTCAAAGATTTAAAAAAACATTATCCAAGTTTTGAAAGGAGTGAGTTTAATGATGGGAAGTTTGAAGGTGAGTTTGAATCATATTACTGTTAAACAAGTGGACTTAACATTGAATATATTGGAGGGTAGATTAGTCTAACGTTACCAAGGAGGAAACATAACCCAAATTTTAAAGAGATTAATTGAAAGTTTGGAAATGGAGATTGTAATTTGAAATGGCCCCGGTGAAGCAGAAATATTGATGGGTAAGGGCATTTTCCGACCCACCTAGCCAAGTTCGGCCCATCAAAAGCGCAAGGAGCCCCATAGAGCATTTTGATTCCGGTTTTTATTGGACCTGAACCGAAGTCATTTATAATAATTTTTAGAAATGAAAATTTCGGTGGATTATTAGAATTTCTTGTTCCGTTCTTTTTAAAAAAAATTAAAATTAAAATTAGGTCTCAAAATAAAGTATAACATATGAAATTTGTTTGCCCATTTATTTTATAATCTAGATTTTGAATTAATTTTTTTTTAATTTATTGTTAATTTATGATGACTGACTAAAAAATACCAAAATTTTCTATTCTGTTTTTTTTAAAGAAAATAGAGTTCAAAATAAAAGTACAACATATGAAATTTGTTTGAATATTTATTTTAAAATCTAGATTTTGGATGAATGTTTACGTCTATTGTTAATTTATGATGAATAATTGAAAAATCTTCTATAAATTCGGCTCAACAAATATTTTGGCCCACAGGGCTCAAAAAATATGTAAAAAAAGCCTACAATAAATAAATTGAAAATTGTATTCCAATCAGTACCGAATTGATCAGTAAGTTTCTTATGTCCTGTATCCACTCTTAAATAAAGCCGAGGTAATCCTCTTGTCTGCAAGGCATGTCCAATCAATTGAAAATAACCTTCTCCCCTTTGACAGGGATTGGGCTCCTCTGCAATACCTAGGGTATTGCACGAGGAGCAATTCTTCCAATGTTAGCCATTCGATTCAAATGGAGGGTCATAAATCTGACACGTTAGCTAATTGGGTGAAAATTTGAAAACCAAGTGAATTGTTCTGCTAACGGGGGAAACAGAGCTCTAATGCCACTTTAGTGTTTGTTAGTCTTTGTTAGTCCTTTCATTCGTCCCATGTCTATCCCAACCAAAGCTTAACCTGCAACAAAGCTTCACTTGCAAGGCTGTTGCGCCCCTCTCTATCACACGCGTACCGGGAAATACCTTCAGCTCCGAGTCCCTGACGCCGCCAAGCCCTCTTTCCTCGCCATCGTGTCCCCGCCTTTCTTCTTCGCAGCATGTGGAGTGTTCGAGTTCTTGGTGAGGAGTATGGCTGGCTGGCTCGACCGTCGAGTTGCTTTGTAGTTTGAAGGGAGGAGATGTTGAGCTTAGCCCGGTTATGGGTCAAGGTTTCGATATCGACCGGATCGAGCTGCCCAAGGCTTATGCCACAGTTCTGATTTTCACAAGCTCGACCTAATTTTTTGTTTTTTTTTCCTTTCTTCGATTTTCTGGGTAATCAAACAGAGCATATGTGTGTATTGGAACATATACATACTGTGATATGGATTAAAGAATGAGAGCTAACGTACGAAATCAATTCGGTCAGCTAATATCGCCCAATACAATGACTTCGAAACCAAAAACCATAACCGTCAGGTTTAATTTTGAGGTCTTTCCATACTGACAAATTTACATTGACTCCTATGGTCATTTTTCAAATACAAGGTGTAAAAATGTTTCACAGGTATCTGAAAACTCTTCAATTATTAGCCCAAACTGTAACTAACGAAATACAACAAAGATTTTATTTTAGTGACAACATTTGTTTTTGTCCGCTGAATATTCAAATTAAAACCACAGATTATTGATTTGGGGCTAACCCAAATTTATCACTACACAAATATACCAGCCAAAAGCGAAATTTTGGGTAGACGTTTTAATCTCATTTCACTTTTATAATATAATCTCATTTCTTATATTGACAATGATAGGGAAGTCGTTTCCTCCTCGCGGGAGAGAGAAAAAATTCTTTAAATTCTCACCTTGAAAGCAATTGTAATTGCGCAGAATAACACTTGTGCAAGGAGTTTGAAGCACGTGAGATATTGGACTTTTCTAACAGAAACGACCCTCACGCGACGCAGGCAAGACCTTGCGCAAGGGGCGTTGCGTGCGTCCTGCGCGCAAGTGAAAGGATCCCCAGTGATGACATGGGGGTGATAGCCATGCGTGGGAGGATAGATGCCGAGATGAGGCACCAGTGGCACCAATGGGCACTCATGACATGCCCACAACGCGCGCGGTGACAACACCACAGACAAATCATAGCACCCGCGCGCGCGCGCAAGCTCAACGCCCCAGCGCCCCTGACAAGGCATGACACCCCAGCAACCACCATGCCTGGCATGCCAGCCAGCCGGCTACAGACATGCCAGGAAAAGCTCATGGCCAGCCCATGGTCTCGCCACGATACGGCGCCACAGCAAGTCCTTGGCCACCAGCCAAGCCATGCAGCCACAACAGGCCAGCAGACAAAGAAGTGACATGACACAGGATGGCCACCACCAGTGGCGGAGCACCACCACCCCTACCGGTGCTAGGAGGGGAATGCAAGAGGAAGGTCACAGGAACCGGAAGAGCATCACCACCCATGGTGGTGCAAGCGGCGGCGGCGCCACTGTGGACGGCAGCGGACGACAGCAAGATCCCATCGATCAGGGAGGTATCTTAGAGATTAGTTTCCTTTTGTGTTATGATTGAATAAATCATATCTTCTAGATTTAGGGATCCTTTCCTAAACTCTAGAAGATTCTTTTCCTTTATGTTCTTGTTATATTATGCATCTAATATCAAATCTGCTTGATTCAAGGGATTTGATTTAGGGTTGATTGTGATTTGAATTTATTATGATTAAGTCAATTAAGGATTGTAAGCACCTAAGGATGTCTATATAAACACCCTTAGGTGCATTAGAGTTATTCATTCAGAGAGTTTTCAGAGAAGAATAGAGTCTTGGAGAGCCAGAGAGCTTTTGAGTGGGGATTTGGCCAAACATAGGCACGTATATGCTAAGTCGGTGTTAAGGCTAATAACCTTCTCACTTGAGATTCATTCTAGGCTAATAACCTAGTTTGAGTACCCGTTCTTGGGCTAATTAACCCTTGATCGGGATTGTTCTTGTATCTTGTGGTTCTTGGGCTAATTAACCCTTGACTACGTTCTTCGTTCTTATCAATAAATATCTCGAGTGTTCTCCATTTTGAGTGTTAGATCTTATATAACAGCTCGTGTGTTACAGATAACGGTTTAGGAGGATCGATTGGGGTGATCGTGTTCGAATCACTTGGCGGCAATTGGCGTTGTTATGGTGGCCTAGACCGGGGTACCCTAACAGCAAGGTCGCGCACACGACGCTGGCAAGAGTATGCGCTCGTGTCCAGCGCGCAAGGCCGCGCGCGCAGTACTACTTAAGAAACCGGGTATATATATAGTTCACAAAAATGGAGGTTTGTACTTGGACATTTCAAAGTTTCACTAAGTTGACTACGAAAGATGACATTGGACATTTCAAAGAGAAGAAAATTAAAATTAAGCTCAACTTCAATCAACTTTCAATATGTCCATCGGATTAACCCCATTAAACCTTCCTCTCTGTATTCCATCTGTAATGAACCGGATGAATCACACAAAAGCATTTGCTAGTTTTATCAAGATGAAGCATTAGAAAAAAGAGTTCCCAAAATGGCCAAGTCTTCTATGTCTCTCTGAATCATGATGTCCGGAGCCACTGAGAGACACTGGGTTCTGTAATTTTCAGTTTTTGATGGCTTGTGATCAATTTCTTGGGTGGATTGATAGATTGCCATTTTCCAGTCTGATTCGCATTCATTATTCTTTGGTGGGAGAATTGCTTCCATGTTGCTATTATCTGTCGTAGGGTGGTTCAAAGCATCAATCGTGGATCTGGTCTCCCTATTTCGCTTAGGAAGTTCTCCAGCAAGAAGGGTACTACTTGCCATGATTCGTTCCACATGGTACCTTGTTATGTCAAAGTTCGTCACAACATTTACCCCACAAATTTAGACTCAGTGGGAAACTAGATTACTCAGTGTTTACGATAAAATTACGGGTTCGATTCTGTCAGCTATCTCTCATCAAATTTAGACTTCAGAAGAGGGAGCTAAGAATCATCATCGTAGTCAAATTTCCTACAACATAAATTTTAAAACTCCACCCCGCCCCAACAATGCTCTGTGTGATTACCCAGAAAATGCAGAAAAATCGAAGAAAGGAAAAAACAACAAATCAGGGACTCGGGGCTGGAGGTACTGCTCGACACGCATGTGGGACAAATGATGCGGAAGTCTGCCGAAAAAGGAAAGAAGAGGAAGAAGAAGATAAGTTGGAGACAACAAACAATGACGTTAAACAGGCGTTAGAGGGCTTTTTAAGTTTTGAACGGGAGTTTCATGCGAATTGATGAGATGACATTTTGTTTCATGCGGATTGATGAGATGGCATTATGCGGACCTTTGATATTAAATGCACGATCTGGATTTGTCGAATTTTACCCCCTACAATACCCTAGCAATTGCAGACGAGCCTGATCCTTTTGAGAGAGCTCTCGCACCAAGTCCCATTAGCCGTACGGGACAACTGCTCAAGAAAGAGGGCTTTCTCCTCCCAAGAATGTCGAATCACATATAACTCTAGCATGAGACATTTCTTTGAAAGAACACGAGGAGGTGCTAGAGGTGAACAACTGAAAATTCGGTCTGATTTTTTTGATCGAAATCAGTCTGACCAGATTTCTGGTTGTACTTAAAATTAAGGACCGGACCACATATAAGCGGTCTGATCCGGTTGTACCGCTTAAGTAGTCCGGACCAGTTTCTCTTTTTTTCTCAAGCTTTTATTTTTATTTTTTTCATTTTTAGCTCTCATTTTAAGATAAAAAAATTAGTTGCAAATGTCTCAAAATAATTTTTTTTTATAAAAGTGTAAAAAAGTGTTATGTTTGTATTAAAAAAAATTAAAAATATATATTTATTAATTATATTAAGAAATCTGGTCAGGATCAGATCCCAAAAAGCATGGACCGGATATAACCGGTTTTACAAATCTAGTCCGGACCGAATTTGGATCACTAAGACCACAAATCCGATCCATTTTTATAGTCCGGTCCGATTTTGTGCAGCCCTAGGAGGGGCTGTGTAGGAGTCACCTCTCCTACCCATTCCAATCAGAGCACCATCTGCCTATGGTGAAAACGGCCTCAAAGGGGTTTTGTGATCTGTAGGAGAAAACGTGAGACGTCCTTTCCGCCACATACTACCTCCCTACGGGGTTCCGAGTGACTTGTATAAAAACTCTCAGGTGCATATTCTAAACACACAACAAATTACTTTAATATTCACATTCAACGAATCACTAATTTAAGTATCGGAACTCGGAAGCTCATCTACGAAAAAGTTACGTTCGCATTGGCTTACCATGTAGAAATTAGCATTTGCAAGAAGGCATGGTAGTTGCTCATAGCTTATGAGTCGGGCCAGATCATTTTTTGCACCATCAAATATCATTTTCTTTTGATAATTAAAAAGAAAATATCACTTACCAAGAAAGAAATTATATTGCCAAAACAAGAAAAAGCAAAATCTTACCCACGAACGTGGCGAATATGTATATCGTGAAACATTAGGCACAAAGGAGAGTTTTGTCCCGAGCTCCCCGCGGTACCGTCGTCTCCAGCTTCTCTCCGATGGCTCTATCTTCTTCTTCAACTTCTCTTCATTCCTCCCATTACACCCGGCCGTTAGCTTCTTCATTTTCTTCTTCTCCAGTTGTTAGATTCACGCACCCGAATTTCCTCCAATATACGCTTCCTGCCTTCCGACCCCTCCGCGGACATTCATACAACAGGCGGCATCTCACGGCCTTGACTGCCTCTCTCTCCGCCGTCGATGCCCCGAACGCTTCCGGTAGCCAAGACGAGAAGAAGCTCCTGCTCGAAGTCAAAGACCTGACGGCCGTAATAGCAGAATCCAAGCAACAAATTCTCAAGGGCGTTAACCTCGCTATCTATGAAGGAGAGGTCGGTTAATCCCCTCCGATAGTCTTTTTTCATTCGGTTCCCGAATTGAAGAGAGGGAGGATAGTATCGGAAGTTTTATTTTATGTTCTTTATAAAATGTCTTCTCTGCTGTGTCAGTAGGTTCACGCAATTATGGGAAAGAATGGTTCCGGGAAGAGCACATTGGCAAAGGTTAGAACTTTTAATATCCTCATTGACTCAGCGGTGTAAATGACAAGCATTTAGCTGCTCTAAACACAATGAAGTTCATTCACCTAGCTAAACACGAAAAAGAAGAACTAGTAACCAATTGTGAAGCTATTTCAGGTAAGAAAGAATTATATGTGGGAGATACAAGCAGATAAATTTTGGGTATTTGGCTATGTTATGTGAAGTCATATGCCAATGTTTCAGGTGGCGATAAAAACGCTATTCCAAAACTTTCCTAGTATCTTTTATAAGGAAGCTTTTTTAAAGAAATTTTTAGTTTGCGATACTGTACATTGTAGGTTCTTGTCGGCCATCCAGATTATGAAGTTACGGGAGGTAGTGCAGTGTTCAAAGGGGAGAACTTGCTGGAAATGGAGCCAGAGGAAAGGTCACTTGCCGGTCTCTTTATGAGCTTCCAGTCCCCTATTGCGATCCCTGGGGTGAACAATATTGACTTTCTGAATATGGCTTATAATGCTCGGAGAAGAAAACTTGGTCAACCAGAGCTTGGACCAATTGAGGTTCGGAATTATCTGCAAAGGCCTTCATCTTTGATTTATTATTATCCTGAATATGATAAAATTCTAATTGGATGTCGTTTCAGTTAGATATATGGTTCTGTCCTATGAAAATATGTGCTTTGAGTAGAAGTTATTTGAGTGGGGTTTTGACTAAGTTTGGATACCTTCATTTTCTATGACCTTAAATAACTCTAACCTTTTTTTTTTGAGAGAGAGAAACTGAGTCTCGCTACGATTGAAATGAGAGCATATAATGTATGGATTTCTATAAAATTGTCTCGAAGTAATGCAATACATAATCCTTTAAATTGAAACTTCTTGTATGTCTTTTCAGTTGTCAACCCTGATTAGTTGATGAGGAACCATAGAGCTAACCTCACTTTAATTGTGAGTAAGGCTAAGTTAAGTTGAGTTGAGTTTTTTTATCATATATTCCTCCCAAGATATTGTGCCTAATTTATAGGCAAATGAGTATGCACTCATCTCCTATTTAAAATACTAGAAAATCTGGCAATGGTTATTATAGTTTGTTCTCTGTGGAATTTTTTGGGAATCTCCTTGACTAAGCCTCTTAAACTATGAACAATGAATTGGGTAATGTCTTGTATCCCACTTAGGTGGCATTTGGTAAAGGGTTTTACTATTGTTTGGCTAAACTGAATAAGGAGCTTAGATATGTAGATATTTGAGAAGTTGGGTTTCCTTGATGTGTTATTTTCCTTTGCCTCATTTTGTTGTTAAATTTATGCTTTTGTTGATCTGTTTGTGATGGCTACTCACCTAATCACTAACATGGTGATCTCCTTTGCAGTTCTATGCTTACATTTATCCCAAACTTGAACTTGTGAAGATGAAGGCAGACTTTCTTAATAGAAATGTCAATGAAGGATTCAGCGGTGGTGAAAGAAAGCGGAATGAAATTTTACAACTTGCAGTATGAATATATTTCTATCTCATTGTTAGTATTTGTAATTTTAACCAGAAAGTTACTTTTGAAATTTAACTCTTCCGTTGTATTTGGATGTATCGTGGGGTTAGAATACTGTTCTTCTATGGAAGGCAGAGAAAAGATAAAATTAACATTCGAGTGGCATAACTATTGGACCAATTATATTTTTGGAACCGATATCTGTCATCTTTAGGGAACTCACTGTCTATAGCAATTGAAGTAGTTTGAGATGCAGGTGCTAGATTGGAGTTGGGAAGGCCAAAAAAGATCTGGATTTTATTGATGCAGATATACTAATACCACTTGTTTTTTCCGAAAAATTGATTGGAATGACACTGCTTTACTACTCTAGTCACATTTACCCGCTCTAAATAATATGTGTTATGTTGTCCTGACCCGAGAAATGGCTAGCCACATAGGAGCCTTATTAAAACAGGAATTTTAAAAAACTTGCATGTTGGGCTTTTTCTTTCAAGTTGTTGAATGAAAATTTTGTCTCAATCGTACACTTCCTTTTTCTTTTTCTTTTTTTTTTGGTGGGGGGGGGGGGGGAGGGGTGTGGTAGTCTTTTTGTTTTTCCTTTTTTTTCGGAAAGAAAGCTTTGAAAGTTCTTTTATATCTTGTGTTATATAGATACATTCCGTCTCTTTTGTCTAAATTTCCTTTTGTATATCCAGGTTCTGGGTGCAGAATTGGCTGTTTTGGATGAAATTGATTCTGGACTGGATGTTGATGCTCTTCGAGATGTGGCAGAAGCAGTGAATGGGCTTTTGACTCCGCAGAAGTCATTGTTGATGATTACTCATTATGAACGTCTTTTGAATACAGTAAAGCCTACATATATCCACATCATGGTAAGTTATTTGAAGATTGCAGAGTAGACTTAATATATATTTTGGATATGGGGTTGGCCATGTGGTGAGGGAGTGGGTTTGGCACATGCCTATCTCTATGTTGCAGACACAATAAAAGTTGAGGGAAAGAAAGCTCTTTTATGTAATTTTTCATGGAGAATCTATACTATAATCTCTGCTTTGCATGTATGTAGGATTTTTTAATGATTGCATGAAATAGCATAGTTTAGTGACGGAGGGCCGGAGGCTATATACTTGACGAAGGTTGGGATGGGATGGGGATCGAGTTGAGCCTTGGCTCGCCTCTAACTTTTCAAGCATTCAAAGCTGCAGCTCTATGCCTGGACTTTCTTATGCCTTAGGTGTTGGCTCAACTAGCAATAGCAAAATTCTAGACGATGGACTGGCTTAAATTACCATGGAAACCAGAATGGAGTTATTCTATTGCCCTCAGAATTGACAAATATGCGCTTCTCTTGCACTTTCTATTTTTATCTTGTTGGAGTCTAAATTATTTCACCCCTTGGATGTGCCAAATTATACTGTAAACTTTATTGTTTGATGAGTTCATGAATCAGATTTTGGTTCCTGTGGTAAGGCACTCCTTGTGCTACTGAAACAGTTTCAGATAGTATAGTGCTTATAGATACTGTATCTACATCCCCGTTTTGATCAGTTTATATATTTGAATCCATGCGTTTCAGGAGGATGGGAAGATTGTGAAGACAGGAGACATTTCAATAGCAAAACTTCTGGAGGATGAAGGGTATCAAGCAATTTCTGCATCATAACTGCATGGCGATTGATTTTGGTACTCTCTCTCTCTCTCTCTCTCACCCTCTCTCTTTGATAACTTAAATAATTATACCACAATTAACAATGAAAAGGAACGAGTTTTTCTTTTGCTACTACTGAGCCTGTGTTTGGCTACCAAACAAAACTTGCTATCATTTTTTCACAAACTCAAATACCTTTTTCACCAATTCCAAGAGAATCTACGTTACCTCCAACCAAAAAAAATGCCCATTCAAACACAGCCGAATATGAGAGTTTTGTTTGATTTAAGCTGGACTTCCATATTTTGATGGGGTCATCAAGTTGAAGTAGTTCAATTCCAGGCTTGTTGATCCAGGTCAGTGCAACTGCCTCTGCGAAGCTGGATGTGTCTCATAACTTGTTGGGCATGTTTCGATCTATAGAAGTGGGACAATCATTTGCACTTACTAAACCAAGAGACATTCTAGTATATTGAAACCTAAAAGACCTCTTTGACTAGTTTTAAAGGAAGTTTTTTTTTTTGGTTTGGAAGGCATATACGAAATTCTCCAAATAGGGTATGAAGGCAAAACTCAGTTTTTTTCTGGACTCGTGTTCATATTATGGGAAACAGCAAAAGTAGCTCCAGCTTCCATTTTTGGCCTTATTATGTTGCATCTGAATAATTTTCTCTTTAACTCACGAAATTATATATTAAGGTCAGAAACTTATTAGCAATTATACAGCAGGGATTCCCTTTTTTCAGCTTCTTGTAATAATCTTTTGTCAAAGATTTTCAGGATTTCTGATCGTTGCCCCCTTTAATTCTTGGTGATCTTGCAGCTTCTACGAGGAGCGGAAAGTTCAGAATTCAGTGTTTCCGGGGCAAATATTATCTGAAATCCTGGCAACATCTTGTTCATAGACTTCTGAGAAACAATCAGCCATACTTCGTCCTGATTACGAGACGATAATGTCTCAGGTTTGGATGTTTTATTAGACTTGTTTGGGCCTGGTATTTTGGCCATATGATTGGGCTGGGCTCCGTGAAGCGTGGCCCAGCCAGAATAATTGTGTTTTTTTTTTGGGTACGAGGAAGAATTTTGTATATGAAGTCTCCCGAGACAAGCCTACTAACTGCACAGGTATGTTTAAAATAGCTTTGTGATAAGTTATTGAAGCTGATTATGTAATAAATAACAAGACATGCTACCACTTTGTTTTCGAGTCAAATATTTTTATAATTTGGGAGGGCAATAAAATTTAGGTAAGCGGAAAATCCTAACTAGTGTCCACAGAAAATAAGGGTTGTCGTGCTTAAAATGGCATATGCATATCATTGCATCTTTAGAAAAAGTAGTCATTTTCTCTCTCGAAGATATTAAGATAAATTTCAAATTAAATCAATTAATTACACTAAATACCTTTTTTTAAAACCATTTTGAAGACATCAGGCAAACACTGAAAATTTAATAAGTTTCTTAAAAATATTTTATAGCTGAAAATATTCTTTCATTTTTCTTATGTTACGTGAAAATAACCATGCCCACTATTCCATTCTCATGCTTCTTGTTTTCTCTTCATATAAAGTCGTATAAATATTAGTGTACTTATCATTGTTATCATAAACCAATTTAAAATTTTGTCCCACCTTTTGAATTTAAATTCCATGTTATTTTCTAAACAAAATTCTATGTGAATTTACTAATGTTATTTTCTGTCCCACTTTCAGATTAAAATCCCATGTTATTTTGTAATAAAATCTTTTGTTTTCTGGTTAAGAGGGGAAGAGGCAACCAACTTAGGGTGGGTTTGTATTGTAAAATTTTTGTGTTGTTAAAATTTTTGGTATTGGGTTTAGTGAAAAAGTGAAGAGATGTAATTTTTTATATTTTTGTAGTGAAAAGTTATGATTTGATGGGAGAGAGAGATTATATTGTAGTATTTTATTGTGAGAGGATGCAAACGCACCCTTAGCAACTTTCAGGGCTTGATCAAAGGAGTACCTCGCAGCAAAATATTCAGTTTGAGCCATAATCACTGTCCACTGGACGAATTCGTCACTACAACATCAATAAGACCACTAGTCAATCTCAATCCATCTATTAGACAAAAGGCCAAGTTTTACTTTTATAAGCGATTTCAACTTATATCTTTACTAAAACGTCCGACTTTGGAGTTAGTGAATTAATGAGTGATACTAATTGAGCTACAACCTTGGTTAATAAAATTCTATCTAAATTCTAAGAATATCAATCTGGCCAACATTTTGAATCAAGCCAATCTATCCAACTAAAAAGCTTGACTTAACCACTAGATCTTATATATTTTTTTGTTGTTGTAAGAGATAATTTTATATATTGAAAAACACACAAACAACAATTATAAGTTAGGAAAACAAAGAGAATAACCAAAAATGGGCTTTACAAGCGACAACGGAGGGTCCAACAGTGAAGTGACTAGTAAAGAGGATACAAGATCTTCAGATGTGTCGGGCGCGAAGCTCAAAACGAGAGAACCCGAATGTCCTAGATCTTACAACAAGTGTAAAATCAAGTCCAAAAGGCGAAATCACCATTTGCCAGTACTTTTTTTAAAAAATTTAAATAATATTTTGAGTCTCGAGTGTTGGATCAAGTTCAAGTGTGCGAGCATTATTATTGCGCTCTCAAGTCTTAACTTCGTTAATAAGTTTCTCAACTGAGGGCTTATAAGGGTGTTTGTTTGTGGAAATTTTGGGGAATATTCCCGAAATTTTGGGAATCTTTACTTTATTGAGATTTATTGGGGTTTGTGAAAAGTAGTGTGTGTGTGTGTAAAAGTTAAAAATTTTAGAGTGTGTTTGTTTTGTTGGAAATTTCGAACCCCGATTTATTGGGGAAACAAACGCCCAAAAAAAAAAAAAAAAGTTTCTCAAATGAGAATGAAATCCCTGAACAGTGAACTGTGTCCCCTTCGAACTAAACCAAAGTCGGCCCTCTTTTTTACATCCATTTTGCTAACTTGCAGAGCCATTTCATCCTCAGCACAAGCTCCTTCAGATTCATGAAGCGGATGACTACTCCACCGTTGGAAGTAATTCCCGAATCGCCTCCCCTTCCCCCTCCGTCTTCAATTCATTTTTACTGCCAAAAACGACTCGCTTTGTGTATCGCTACTGGCATACAGTGGTTTTGGCGGGTGCTTGACCTCTGTAGTCTATTCACATTTTTTTCCAACTCTGTTTCAGCTGTATTTAGGCATGTTTGCAGATGTTTTATAGAAAGTCGGAGGTTGGTATCTATTGGGTCGGATGAACTCTGTTTTCGGGTTTAAAAACCACAGCCTATACTATTAGACGTGTTTGGTAAAAGGTTGGGTTTAGATCAACTCATTTCATTGGGTCAGAAGATTTCTACCCATCCGTTTATTTTGTCTGGTGTAGTTTCCTTTTGCCAGGTTTAGCCAATGTTCAATGCGCATCTCCCCTTGTTTGCTTTCTTCTCGCATTCTGATTAAAAGAAGGTGCAGGGTGAGTAAGGTAACCTATTCAATCCTGTGGTAGAAGGAAGGTTGTGTACTTAACAAGGATATAGTCTCAATGTGTTGTTTGATCGTCCCATTCGATTAAACTTCGATTGCAAACTGCTTTGGATGTTCACTGTGGAGAGAAATAGCCTTCAGTTCCCCATCCTATGTGCAGTACATGGTAGTCTTGACAGTTGGATTAGGAATTTTCATCATTGGTTCCGTGGCATGGTCGTCTTGATTCTCTTGAAGGTCGTGCATTATCATACTCATCCAACTCTCCAACACCAGAGAAACCCACAGTCGTAATGATCATAATGTTTTCACGTAACATGAAGGTCTATGAAATGCAAGAATATTGAGAAAATTTGCTGCCAGAAGCAAAACAAACCAATAATCTGTGCTCCAAGTTCGCTTAGGGTTACTCGTCTCATGTTTTAAGTAGAGAAAATAGGGAAAAGTGTCTTTGTTTCTTTTCTAATTTCTATATTGATTATAACACTTTGACTTGGTTAAAATGGGTAATAGGTTGTTCGCTTTCGATTGCTGGAGAAACCAAATGAGGATAAATTCTGTCTTGAGTTGTAAGTTGGTCCTATCTGGAACTTTCTCTGCAGGTGTTTTGTATTGAGGTGCGTCAGTTTAATTGACTTATATATTGTGTTTCGTCATTCTTGTTCTCTGTAATTTTCCAGGTCAAAACTTCACAACTATGATGATGTTGTGGAAAGAGTAGCTCAGCATCTTGGCTTGGAAGATCCATCCAAAATCAGGCTCACATCTCACAACTGTTATTCCCAGCGACCTAAACCTCAACCTATCAAGTACAGAGGAGTGGAACATTTATCTGACATGCTAGTCCAGTACAGTCAGGTAATTTATCGCATGGGTGTTGCCCTATTTTGGACTTCTTACTTTCATATTTTTGGTACCCAATGGATCCCTGTGGGTGATTAAAGGATGTGTTCTTTTTTGCTTTTTAGACTCCTGATATTCTCTACTATGAATTATTGGATATCCCTGGTGGAGTGGAACGTTTATCTGACATGCTGGTCCACTACAATCAGGTAATTTATTGCATGGGTGCTGCCCTATTTTGGACTTACTTTCATATTTTTGGTACCCAATGCATCCCTGTGGCTGATTAAAGTATGTGTTCTTTTTTCTTTTTAGACTTCTGATATTCTCTACTATGAAGTATTGGATATCCCTCTGCCAGAATTGCAACGCCTGAAGACTTTAAAAGTTGCTTTTCATCATGCCACCAAAGATGAAGTGAGTAGTGTAGATAGCAATAGATTCTCTTGATTCTTTGATTGTATTATGTAAAGTTTTGTGATACTTAACGTACTACTGTTCTGTTGTCAGGTAGTAATTCATACGATTAGGTTACCAAAACAGAGCACTGTGGGAGATGTCATTAATGACCTAAAGACAAAGGTAATTTTGCAACTTTGTGTTACAAAACTGTGACGTCTATTTTAATTGAAAGTAAGCCTTAATTAATTCTGTACTCTAACATGCATTAAACCTCCTGGTGAGAACATGTTCATTTTAGTATATCCTTCAGTCATGCACTATATCTTATCTGTTTTTATGTACTGTATTTTTCTGCTTGCACGCATCAGAAAAAACATAGCGAAACAATTAAGTATTATTTTACCTTCAATTGGAACAGGTGGAGTTGTCTCATCCCAATGCAGAACTTAGATTGCTTGAAGTTTTCTATCACAAGATCTATAAGGTAATGGATATTGTTCCTTTCTGAATGTATACAATGAATCTCTTTTATTTCTGACCATACAATATTGTATAGTTTCTTACGTACCTGAACATTAATAAAAAATGAATATAATCGAATGTCTCCAAATTTTTTGTTAATAAAATCATTCCAAAACCGTTGTGAAGACTTTATTACACAACTAGTGGAACATGTTTCTTTGTCCGAGGGTTCAAACTTCCATTTATAAATTCTATGGCCATCTAGTAGTTATAGTCTATTTGTAAAGAGAATGCCGACCTGAGTTTGCAAAGCTGCAACGTTTTAGATGAATGTGCTAAAGAGAAAGTAGGGAAAGGCAATACGAAGTCTGCTCATTAATTCCTTTAGATGAATGTGTGAAGTTTGTGTGTACTAGGCAAAATCAAAGAGAGCACACATTTTTACTTCTTGCACATTTTACATGCTTTCTTTAATTCTGACTATTGTGCAGATTTTCCCGCTTAGTGAAAAGATCGAGAGTGTTAGTGATCAATATTTTACATTACGTGCTGAGGAGGTAAATCTACTATGTTGCTAGGCAGCTGTAATTGTGTGTGTGTGTTTTCGTGTCTTTTGTTTTTTGGTGTTTTGAAAAAAGCCGTTGCCTTAATTTTTGAATTTTTTAAACAAGGTGCTATGATAAGACCCTGGACTGATTAGTTGCTCAAGAATTGTTGTCTTTTCAAGTGATGTTAGTTTTTTATATCAATAGAGGAGATGCCTTATCCCTTGCCGGTCCCTGTTTGACGTGTGTAGGACTTCGAATATTCCTAGAAAGAACATGGTGTATTTAATGTGGAGGACAGCTGTTGCCCTCGCCACTATGGATGCGTGATTGACACAATCCTTAGGGCAGTCCACAGATCCGAACGGAACAAATTCTAGAAGCATACGAATAACTTCAGAATATAGGGGGGAAGAGGGGGCTGGGGGAGGAGAGGGACTGGGAGTGGGACCTGAGCACTGCCAATACTTGTCGTCCAGTGGCATGACTCCAATAGTTAAGAGCTTAGCTCAAGAGCAGAAAATTCAGTGCCATTAAACATGTGATTTTATTAATTATAAAAGCATGGAGAGAATGAGGGACAGGATGAAGAACAGCCCATGAGAATCTGAGAAGACTAGTCATAAATTCTATGTATTTCACAGTCATTTCTTAAGAGACATCTCCATTTGGGGTTATTATGTTATTTAAATAGTTGGGAACACTGGCACTGTGAGACCAACTTGGAGTGACAATCTCAAAATTTCTTTATTTCTTGCTGCCACAGATTCCTGAAGAGGAGAAAAACCTTGGTCCTCAGGATCGCTTGATTCATGTTTATCATTTCATGAAGGATACAGCTCAGAACCAGGTGGTGAGTAGTTTATGGATGACCCAGGTACACTGCTCCTGTTTTTGAATTTTTCTAGTTCTATGAAGCTATTTTGTCACTTAGTTAACCCACATTTAGTTATTCCTGTACTTTTGTTCTTTCGGTTTTTAACGTTTTTCGTTATTGATTTATGGATCTAACAGCAGGTTCAAAATTTTGGTGAACCGTTTCTCTTGGTTATCCATGAGGGTGAAACATTATCTGAAGTTAGAGTGCGCATTCAGAAAAAGTTGCGAGTTCCCTATGAAGAGTTTTCTAAGGCATGATCTGCTTCATATCATCTCAATTAATGTCATACTTGGGCACAAACTCATTAGCAGTTGAATTTCACTATGTTATGCATATTTGCACCATGCAGCTGTTTTATTGGAGATCATTAACTTGCTTTGCTGTTGATGTCATCTCACCTGCTCGTTCACTCTCTTGTTTTTATGCAGTGGAAGTTTGCATTTTTTTCATTGGGTCGTCCAGAGTATCTCCAGGACTCTGACGACGTATCCAGTAGGTTTCAGGTGCGTCTATCTGCACACACATGCTCTTCAACACTCAACAGGCCATCACGGATGTAAATTTCCAAATGGGGGTTTAATTGTTCATCCTTGTTATTGTCTGTCACTTCTTTTTTAGAGAAGGGATGTCTATGGTGCATGGGAGCAGTATCTTGGGCTGGGACACACAGACAATGCTCCGAAGATGTTAATTTCTGACCGTTGATATAGTGCAGTTTAAGCCTCAAAACTATACGAGGAGAGGAAAGTTCAGAGTTAAGTTCGTCCGGGGCAAATATTATCTGGAATCCTGGCAACATCTTGTTCATAGACTTCTGAGAGAATCAGCCATAATGTCTTAGGTTTGGATGTTTTATTAGGCTTGGTTCACATTCAAAAGGCTTAGGCCTGGTATTTAGGCCATAGGATTGGGCTGGGCTCTGTGAAGCGTGGCCCAGCCCAGAATATGCCCATCTCCAGCTTGGACTTTCTGTAATTATTGTTTAAGAATGATCTGTAAGTATGGTTATTGTCTTTTTTTTTTTAAAAAAAAATTAGGAAGAATTATTTACATCAAGCCTCCCGAGGTGAGCTTACTAACCGCACAGCTAAATCCCAAAGAGGATAGCACGGCGGCCCACAGCCCCTCACTTAAGTCACTAGTATGAAAATGTCGGTATAAAGTGAAGGAATTAAGGAATTTTAATTAATTATCAAAATATTAATTAAATATATTTTAATAGCTTCGTGCATAAGTTAT
Organism: Myrica gale; assembly: GCA_963930655.1. Taxonomy (NCBI): domain Eukaryota; kingdom Viridiplantae; phylum Streptophyta; class Magnoliopsida; order Fagales; family Myricaceae; genus Myrica; species Myrica gale. Next base: position 4,982,765 of record OZ005607.1, read on the forward strand.
TTATATTAGTGAAGGGATTTCATTAATTGTTTATTTATATTTTAAAAATAGCTTCATGATAAGTTATTGAAGCTGATTATGTAATAAGTAACAAGACATGTTACCACTGTGTTAGATCATATTATTTTAGGTGTGTTTAATTCGCATGAAAATCTTTTTTATTTAAAATTGAATCAATTAAATAGCACCAAATACCCTTTTTTCAAACCATTTTTAAGACATCAGCCTGACACCGAAAAAATTATAATTTTCTAAAAAATATATTATAGCTGAAAATATTCTTTCATTTTTTCTCATGTTACGTGAAAGCAACCATGGCCACTGTTCCGTTCTCATATAAAGTGGTTGTAAATATTAGTGCTCTTATCATTGTTATTATAAACGCATTTAAAATTTGTCCCACCTTTTGAATTTAAATTCCATGTTTTTTCTAAACAAAATTCCATGTTTTTAAATTTAATTTCGTTCCACCTTTAAGATTAAATCCCATATTATTTCTTAATAAAATTCTATCTATATCCATTGTGTTGGTTCAAGTGTGCCATATTTATTATTGTGCTCTTAGTTTTGGGTCCGGTTATTGTGTGACTGAGCTTGTTGTGTAAGTGCGTGAGTGGACGAGTGAGATTAGAAGTTGAGAAATTTAATGGCTGAAAAAATGACACGTCATTTAATGAAACTAGGTCGGTTTCGAAAGTCGGGTTAGTGGGTCGGGTTCATTAAATGACGTGGCATTTTTTCAGCCATTAAATTTCTCAACTTCTAATCTCACCCGTTCACTCACACACTCACACAATAAGCTCACTCACACAATAACTTTTTCCCTTAATTTTTCCAATTGAGGCAAGTTCATCAGAAACTCAGATGCATAAAAGTAGAGTATAATAGATTTACCTTGTTTTTATAAAAATAGTGTCTTTGTACAAAAAGATAAATTTTTATTTTTAGTCACTAATTTTTACGCCCATTTCTGAGAACATGTTTCAAAAAATGTTTTATGCATGATGTTTTTTTGTTACTAAAATGAGCTAGGACATGGTTTTACACCCATTTTATAGAACATGTTTCAACCTCTTATGTTTTTTTTTTCATCCATAAGATTTATAGAACATGATTTATGGACAATCTTTTTATGCACAAAAGTAACGAAAAAGCGTCAACCAAGGGTTATGTTCGGTTTGAAGTTTTTTTTTGTAGGATTTGAAGTATTTTGAGAATTTTTAGATGATGTTAGAGTTGTACTGATGTTTGTGTAGAAGTTGTTGAGGTGAAAAAAAATTAATGATAATGTTTAAAGTTGTTTTTTTTTATATTAGAATTTATTAATTTTTATTATTAAAAATTAAATATTTAAAACGCATTAAAAAACAAAAAAATAAAAAATGACAAAAGAAATGAACGAAAAGTTGAAAGATAGGGGGACAACTTGCAGGCGACAGGGTATAAAAAACAAAAACAAAAAAAATAAATCCTGAACTTAGATAGCCATTTTCCGAATATGAAAAACGCAGGATTCGAATACTACTTTTTTTCCTAAAACTGAACATCACGGACTTTTTATCTCTAATTGTGAGAGAATGGAAAAAAAAAATGACAAACATATTCCATTTATGGGCCATGGACAATATTAGGGTGGGCCAGCCCTGGGTTAAGTTTGGGCCGTATGTATCTGGACTTAATAGGTCCTGAAGTTGGACCGTCTTGAGCTAGAACCTTACCATTAACGTTATAAATTTGTGTCTTTTGGAATTACAAATTCAATTTAAAAATCTGGAAACTTAAGTCCTGAATTTTGAATTTTTGAGCAAAATCCTATAAACTCGCCTACGTGTGCTCGTCTTTTCCTATTTTTTTTTTGTGAAATCCCTGAACTGTCCCCTTCTCGAACTAAACCAGTCGGCCCTCTTTTCTACATCCATTTTGCTAACTTGCAGAGCCCTTTATCTCTCTTTCTTCCCCTCCTTCCCTCCTCCCTCCCTAGTCCCTTCCACTCTCAGTGCAAGCTCCTTCAGATTCATCGATCGGACGGCCATCAATCCGAACACCCATGACTCTGATGACTCCTTCACCGTTGGACGTAATTCCCGAATCGCCTCCTCCTCCCCCTCCTGTCTTCAATTCAATTTTGATCCCGAAACGACTCGCTTTGTGTATCGATTCTGAGATGTTGTTCTTAATCGGCCTCGAATTTTCGACATATTTTCCTGCCCACGCTTAGTTGATGGTGTTTTCAACAACAGATCCGAGCGCCGCTAATTTACCTTGGTTTGGCTTTTTTGCTTTTGCAGCAACAGCAGCCGCAGCAGGAAGACGAGGAGATGCTGGTCCCTCACACCGAGTTTCCCGAAGGTCCTCAGCCCATGGAAGGTAACGACTAGAAAAACGACTTTTTCCCGACTTTCTGAATTCGTTCGTTGTTTCTCAAGAATGTTGTCGAAATTTGGAGTGGAATCGGAAACTCTGTGTTTTCTGGTCTTTTCCGCTTTTGCATTGACAGGAAGGCGATGCACGATTGTGTCTTTACGTTTTTGTGATATAATGCCTACGTAAGTGATAGTGACATGGTTGTCGGTTTTTCGTTTGGTTGCTAAGAAAGCCGAGGGAACCAAAGGAAAAGTAGTTCATCTCTGATAATCTTGTTTAGTTCGTTCTGGATTTTATTCAACTCAATTGAGAATCTGTTCTTATATAACCATTTCTTCAGCCTTATGGGGAAATAAGTGGTGCTGACTTCATTTTAGGGTTTACGTTGGAATTTCCCTGTCTGCAAGTAGATTGATTGCTTTAGATTTTTTTCTTACACTAATGCAAATGCTGTGTACTGAGTAGATTGAGGGGGTGTACTTCTAACCTTAAATTCAAATCTCGGTATCAGGCACACAAATCATTATACTCATTTCACTGGTCTTAGACTAATGCAAATCAAATTAATTTGGTTATGGACTTCTCCCGGCTATTAATTGAGGCTCTACGTTTGATTATATTTTCTGTGTTTAATTATTTTTAGTAGCGCAAGCAGAAACGGCAAATACAGTGGATGCTCAGGCAGTGGATGATCCACCATCAGCAAGGTTCACATGGACAATTGAGAATTTCTCGAGACTTAATACAAAGAAGCTCTACTCTGATGTTTTCTTTGTTGGAGGCTACAAATGGTAATTTGATCTCCTGTTTGAAATATGTTTTACATATACATGCCTTATGTGTTTGATTATTTTTGTTAACTGAAGTATGTGATTTGTATTTTATTGCCCTTGGCAGGCGGATACTAATCTTCCCAAAGGGGAACAATGTCGATCACTTGTCTATGTATCTGGATGTTGCAGATTCGCCAACATTGCCATATGGGTGGAGTAGATACGCCCAGTTCAGCTTGTCTGTTAGCAATCAAATCCATAATAAGTACTCAATTAGAAAAGGTACTTTCTCCACTAGAGCCTTATAGAAAAGGAAGCTTTGGTTTAACACTATAAAATTGAGTAATAGTATGTTATGCCATATATGGTTTTGCTATCGTGCTACCGGTGACAATGCCTTGCTTGCTTGCATTCAACCTTGATGAACTTACCAAAAAAAAAAACTTCGATGAACCTTTCAGTGAGGATTTTGCAATGGTATCACAAGACAATTTTGTCCCCTGTTGGCGGGGGATATTTGATTTTTGTAAATGGGTCATCATTTACGAGATAGGGATTTTGTTCTTCTGTACAGGTGTGCACTGACATGCACAGGATTGTGCCTGTCTGGATCCGTTATTTTAAGTCTATAGTAAATGAATTAACCAAAAGCCTTGCGCAGATTCATTCTGTATGAAAATCCTCTCTCACACGTAACAGTACACCATGTCCATTGCTGCTGAATTGTGCGTGGACTTATGTATTTCCTCATTGCTCACTGCCTTTTTTCATCGAGTGTCTTTGCAGTGTCACCGGCCTTGCCAATGTTGCCTACAAAACCATGAATATAACTAACCTAAACTCACTTGGAGAGCCCTATTTTGTGTTTCAAAAAGAAAAACTGCTAGAGGATAATAATTTTGTTAATGCGTTAGTCAATTTACCTTTTAACTTATGAACATCATGTTGTTCTCTACTTATAGCAAAGAGTTTCAAATATCAAGGTTCAAGATGTTAGTTTTAGCCTTCTTGTTTGAAATCATCTGAGACTATGGATTGTTGTGATACTGAGGTAGTGAGTTGGTATTTGACTTGAAAAGGAGGGGGGAGGGAACTTTTTCTGGTTTGTGGAGATTTATGAATGGAGAGAGCAGGAAGACATGGAGGATAGTGGATCATATGGGTAAGGTTTTCTATAGCAGTTGTGGACAGTCTGCTTGCGCAGAGACGACGTCCTGATTCTTGAATATTTCCTTGCCAATTTCACCATATGTGGGGCTTGTCTCATAAACCTTTGGTAACCACAAATAAAAAATCTGATCATGAATTCAGGCTCTGATTGGATTTGGGGGTTTGGGTTGGATTGGAGAGAAGTGTTAGGTTTGACAGGTGGGTTTAATGGCATTCATGTGAATTGGGATGTAAGAGAGGGAGTTTGGGAGTGAATGGGGTGGTGATTGACAAAAAGGAGGTGATTATTTGTAGGGTACAGGACTCCATATAGAAGGGTCTCTCATAAATGACATACTTAAGTGGTGGGGTTGGTGTTTTCTGTGAAGATGGCTTTGGGGCTGCAGTGTTGGTGAGGGGTTATCTTCAATGAGAATGGTGTGGACTTTGCTCATCAAGGTGGGGATGAATTTTGTATATTTTCACCAAGACCGATAATAGGGCATGGGTCATCAGGTGGCCACAGTTGCAATTAGTATTTTGAATGGATTGTGGTGATGGGATGTGATGATGATGCAATTGGTGGAGGCATGGCTTTCTTCTTTTTCGGCTCGTCACCAACTTGTTGGAGGAAAGGCAAAGAGGGCTTGTGCTATGGTGGTCTTGGAGGATTTTTCAATTGGGGATTTGCAGATTTTGGCTTCTGCTCTATGTTCTTGCCACACTTGTGATTTGATTTTTGTTTGTCAGGTTATTCTTTTTTTTTTTTTTGATGACGAGGAAATTCCCCAAAGCCTGACCTTTTTGGCCCAACCCTGAAGTACAAACCCCGGCCCACTGGACCGACCCCACAACCCAGGGAGCAGATAAGTCAAGGGCGATAATGGGGATGTTGGGGCTCGAACTTGGGACATGTTAGAACCCAAGCCGAAGCCTTACCACCACACCAAACCCTTGGGGGTTGTCAGGTTATTCTTAATAATCGGAGAGTTTGACTATTCAGATTTAATTCACTAGGGATTCCTCTATTTGAGTGACATAGTTTGTGCTTGTCTCCTTGATTTCCCCATAAAAACAACAGCATAATGTAGTGGATGTCTGGAGTGTTGTGAGCGTCCACTCTCCTGCGGGAGAGAGGTTAGGAATCATTCTTTAGATTTTGTCAATTCTGTGGCAGGAGATGGACAACATTCCATTTTCATGATATTTGATGCTGTGTTGCAGCTTTAAAGGAATAGTTATCAGATCAATTTTTTCTAGCCGAGGTTTAAAAAAGAGTGTGGTGCAGCTTCATATTTGATGATGTTTGCAGGAGTATTATATCGAGTATTTTAGTACCATAGGTTTTTTTTTGGGGATTTAGAGTTGTTGGCTGTTGATTTGATTTGCTATTTTGGTGTAGTTATTAACCTTGTACTGGGGAAAGAGAGGATGTGTTGGAGGCTAACTATGAGTGGTAATGTTGATAATCTGTAGTGTTAGGTGCCTATGATAGGTTTGACTACTGTATAAGTTAATTTTAGGTCTAACTTTGTGCTTTTTGTAGTGAATAGCTTTGATTGATTATGAATGCTAGATTTTTAGCAATTCAGATGTAGTTACTTGCTTATAGGAAAAGAGAAAGTCATGCGCTTTGGCGCTTTGCTTGTACCAATATGTGAACTAAAATGCGAACGTGGAAAATTATATAATGAAGTGGAATGTGGAGGGATAGCAGTTAAAATTGTTGTGCCGGTGTGATGGCTAATCATACGTACTAAAATAAAGGAGCAACTGTTGGCCAGAGAGCAGGAAATCTGTAAATATCCACCTATTTGTCTATTTGTGTTCACTTTTGTGCTCCAATGGCTGAATTTGCCTAGGTTTTTGAGGGTCTTTCTTCACCTAGGCAAGGGTTGTGGCTTTTACATTCAAACTTTTGTGGTTTACCATCCTTTGCACTTGCAGAAACACAGCACCAGTTCAATGCACGTGAGAGTGATTGGGGTTTCACTTCGTTCATGCCTCTTGGGGAACTGTACGACCCTGGTAGGGGTTATCTCGTGAATGATACATGCATAGTTGAAGCTGATGTTGCCGTACGTAGGGTTGTTGATTACTGGTCACATGACTCAAAGAAGGAAACCGGTTATGTTGGACTTAAAAACCAAGGAGCTACATGCTACATGAATTCTCTTCTTCAGACTCTGTACCATATTCCTTACTTCAGAAAGGTTAGCACAGTTTGTCTCTGTACCTTGTTTATTGCTGCTATTTTAAAACACAGCTTCATATCGAATATTGCATATTTCAGGCTGTGTATCATATGCCAACCACTGAGAATGATATGCCATCAGGAAGCATTCCTCTCGCTCTGCAGAGTTTATTCTACAAGCTTCAGTACAGTGACACTAGTGTAGCAACAAAAGAGTTGACAAAGTCTTTTGGATGGGACACTTATGATTCATTCATGCAACATGATGTTCAAGAACTTAATAGGGTACTTTGTGAAAAGCTTGAAGACAAAATGAAGGTATTTTTTTAGCGTGTATGCTTTAGCTTTTGTCAGTATAGTCTCTTGTACTATCATCTTTCTTTTCTTTAATAAGATTGGCTTACTTATAAAAAAAAACTTTTTGCATTTTTCTTACATGCTTGCTTTGGAAGTGATTTGGGCTATTTGTTTTATTGACCCAGGGAACTGTTGTGGAGGGTACAATTCAACAGTTATTTGAAGGGCACCATATGAATTATATTGAATGCATCAACGTGGACTATAAGTCAACAAGAAAAGAATCCTTCTATGGTAATTTATGGTTTATGTTACTTATGTTATCATAGGTGGATTTTATGGACCTTCTGGAATTTTTTTTTTGATAAGCAAGACAATTTTATTAAAAAGTGATAGCAGTACAAGGGACTATACCGAAATCACTAGTACAAACAAGCTTTAAAACTAAGGAAATCCTGAAAATCAACAAACGGACAACCTAACCCCGCATCAGCCCAACAAAAAAGAGTAAACATAATAAAATTGTCTGGAACTTTTATATTTGTAGATCTTCAACTTGATGTAAAAGGCTGCCGAGATGTATATGCGTCTTTTGACAAGTATGTGGAGGTGGAACGTCTTGAAGGTGATAACAAGTATCATGCCGAACAATATGGTTTACAGGTAAATTCCTCTTACATGTATGGACTAAGTTCATTACAAAGATTATCCCGTTGCTTGCTTCATATTTATGTTACCACTTACCCAATGAAAAAATTGTGTTGGTGAGAAATGTTCTTCTTCGTTTCCTTTTATGTCCCATTGGGTTCCTCTTAATGTTGCTGGCATTTGTTCTTTTTAAGTCAGAGTATCTAACACGTGGGCTTTTTTTTCTTTGCTTTAATGACTACTTCTTGAGGATGGTTTCTGAAGATGCTTTGTTACTTTTTGACCTTTCAGGATGCTAGGAAAGGGGTTCTGTTCATTGATTTTCCGCCTGTCCTTCAACTTCAACTAAAACGGTTTGAGTATGATTTTTTGCGAGATACCATGGTGAAGGTGAGTAATGGAGTGGATCCCCTTTAGTATGTGTACAGTTTCTGTGTATGGCTTTGCTTCTTTCATTATAGTAGATCATTAGAGCTTTTCCATTTATATTATCAAGTGTAGATTGCTTCTTATGATTTTAGATTCCAAGGATGGTTGTGTGTGTGTTATATTTAGGTTTGCCTCATATTTATGTTCATTTGCCTCTAAACACCTGTAATTGTACTCACCTGTTCCACTGATTGCCAACAGATAAATGACCGGTATGAGTTCCCTTTGCAACTCGATCTTGACAGAGAGGACGGCAAATACCTATCGCCTGACGCAGACAGGAGTGTTCGCAACCTTTATACTCTGCACAGGTATGAATAATTTCTGTTTATTGTGTAGTAATATATGCCATTATTTTATTGGATAAAATTTCTGCTTTATTCGGTAAATTATATGTGCACGGGCTTATATATGATGTGAATTCTTATATTGGATGCCATCTGTTGGGAAAATAGAGTAGATTTTCTGCATCTTGTATTGAAGTTGTCTGTGAATAGTGATGAGTGGGTCGGTGCTTTAAGTATGAAACTAGTGCAAGTATATGTACAACGTGAATTCTAACTCATTTAACTTGTAATGTAAGGCTGTGCTTAGAAAATTTTTTTGAGTTGTGTTATTTTTGCCTTTGATACTTCAGCGCTTAGAAACTTCTATTAGCTCTGTAGCATGAAGAAATATTGTATTTTTTAGAAAAATCCTGGAATAGGAAAGTGACAAATATAAGTTTGACACCCCACAAGATGCCTCCACTCCAGTGATGGCTGCAAAGTGCACGGGATGGAGACCTATCTAAGACTGGTGCCTCATAACATGTTCACAAAGACCTCCAAACTGTTTTTGATCAGTCGAAGGGATTACTTTATCTCCTTGGAAGAAGAATAGCCCCACTCTCTAGCTGACTGATCCCATGGATCATATTATTGGGAGGGAACGTGTCGCGTTAGAGGTGAATGATCAGAGATGTCCTGTAACTATAACGATGAGGCCTGTTCCTCTTTCAGTAGAGTAAGCTGTATGAATGTAGAAATGAATGCCGGTCTCTTTCTTTCTCTGTGAACCCCAAGAAGTTTCTTAACGCTGGTAATTTCTGTTTCGTTGATGCTTGAGCTTGTGGTCCTCCTTTGTTTGTGGGTTCAATTGGATGAATGTGTCAAGTCAAGATCAAAGTATGTAGCAGCAAGTGTTTGAGATGCATCTAGGTTGAAATATCAATATATATAACTCTGTACACAGGTGTAGACATGTCAGACACACCTTGGTTTTCAGGTTGTTTCTGACACGGGTACTGCATTCTATTTGGTGTGTCCGTGCTTTATTGACTGTCTTTTCTAAATTGCCATGCATAAAGAGAATCTTTACGTTGGTTGTAGTGATTATTCATACGGATTGGTCTTGGTTAGATATATAGTCTTAATTAATGTGAATTTTCCCTACAGAATTGGACAAGAGTATAGAGATGACCAACTAATCTTTTTTATTTATTTAAATGGCTTACCATTGATACGATTGCATTTGCAGATTGTAAAATCCACTATTTTTGTTTGCAGTGTTTTGGTTCACAGTGGTGGGGTGCATGGTGGACACTACTATGCTTATATCAGACCAACTCTGTCTGATCAGTGGTAATGCATAATACTCCGAAAAGCTTTAGCTGTTTTCGGCATTCGTCACTGATTGTTCTTTGTTAGATCATTAGACTCTTGCAATGCATGTGTTTGTGCTCTTGAGCTTGTTATTTTTCTCTGAAATGCTGTGAAGTCTATGAAACTTTAATCGTTTCTGAGTTTAGGCAAGTTTACGTTTTTCACATGCTGCGTTTTCCTCTGCACTTCAGTGCAGAGCTTGTTTCTAATTGGCTCATAGTTTCCTTTTAATTTGTATATGGAAGTGGGTGATAGAAGGTCATCATGTTTTTGATATGTAGACAAGTAGCTTTTGTTTGCTTCTGGCTGGGATGCACCCCAATTTCATTAATATATTGATGTTTCCCTCATGGTATATTAGTTACTGTGTTGTATTTGTATTTTTAGGTTTAAATTTGATGATGAACGAGTGACAAAAGAAGATGTTAAGAGGGCGTTAGAGGAGCAGTATGGTGGTGAGGAGGAGGTAATATTTTTTTGCATTTCTCTTTGATGTATTTTTCTTTGTACATTTATTTTTGTCTATTTTTAATTGATGCCTTCTATTCTCTCCCACTTGAAACAGTTGCCACCAGCAAATCCGGGGTTCAACAACTCTCCATTTAAATTCACTAAATACTCAAACGCATATATGCTTGTTTATATACGTGAAAGTGACAAGGATAAAATAATTTGTAATGTCGATGAGAAGGACATTGCAGAACACCTCAGGGTAAGATTTTGATATACTTGTTATTGTCTTGAAAATTTTGTACTTTGTTCTTAACAAAGTAATTTGTGCCTTGAACATCACTTTCAGATAAGGCTCAAGAAAGAACAAGAAGAAAAGGAGCAGAAGAGAAAGGAAAAAGCAGAAGCACACCTGTATACTATCATTAAGGTTTCAGCTTTTAACATCTTGTGTGTGTTTGTGTGCTGCCTCTCTCTGTGAGCTAGTTGTTGTAGTTTGTTAAGTGGATATACATTACTTACCAAATATCATTCATGAGTTCCATTATCGCTGTAGGTTGCACGTAATGAGGACCTACTCGAACAGATTGGAAGGGATATTTATTTTGATCTTGTGGATCATGAAAAAGTTCACAGTTTTCGTATTCAGAAGCAGATGCCCTTTAACCTCTTCAAGGTACTTGTGTGGTTTGTTGTTTCACCTTTTTATGTCCAAACCAAATCCCTCTTTTTCCCTTTTGTGTTTTCAGCTGACTGAATGGAATATTTTTCTCTTCAGGTATCTAATTCTCTATTAGACAACTAACTGCGGTTGCTCTAGAACAAAAAAGGAAAAAAAAAAATTGCAATGACTTCTGTAGCTGAAAATTTTGTTTTGGTCATACAGAAATATTCTAGATTTACTGCAATAAGATACACTGTTGGTACTTACAATTAACTTGTTTTTAATTTTTATATTTTGATTTTTCTTAGGAAGAAGTTGCGAAGGAGTTTGGCATACCTGTGCAATTTCAACGTTTCTGGTTTTGGGCAAAGCGCCAAAACCATACATACCGACCAAATCGACCACTGACACCTCAGGAGGAAGCACAATCTGTATGTACTTATTAACTTGTACCTGTATGTGTCATGATTACACGGAGTTACATTCTTGAACTTGTGATTTTTTGTTTATTCATCGTTTGACCTCTTTATCTGCTTAAAGAATTAGGATATACGTGGGATGCGTCAAAGAAGATGACAGTAGGAAAAAAATTAGGGCTGGATCTTGAATTTTTAAGTCGTTGGGTGATGGCGACGTAGTGGTGCTTTACTCTTTTTAGATTTTGATTTTTAGGAGGCCGCTATTTGAAAAATTGGCACGTTAGTCGCTTAAAGACATGAAAATTGATGAGACACCAAGTCCACCTACTTCTGGCATTCATATGGAGATGTATGAAAGAATTGCCACTGCCAGACAATTCTATGTGTAGTATTTAAATGTTTCTGGGATGAGATATGTAGCACTTAATCTTCTATTTAAAAGTATGATATTAATTGTTCTACTATTTTTGGTTCGGCTGCCCTCAAGCAGGCACTTGATTACTGATAAGCGTATGTTCAAAGTCTGAATGTAGCTATAAATTGTGCTGCTTTTATCTTCGGTGGGTATACCTAGGCTTAAAGATTTTGGGAGAATTTGTTTTGGAGTAGTTACTTGTGGTTTCAAAGCTTTATTTTGCTAAATAAGAAATTTCTCATGGTTGTCTCAGGTTGTTGATGGCATGCAAATAACACTTTTCTGCTTTGTAGGTTGGACAGTTGAGAGAAGTTTCCAATAAGGCAAATAATGCAGAGCTGAAGTTGTTTCTAGAAGTGGAAGTTGGGCTGGTAATGTCTTCTTTCCAATTAGATGAAAGTTCTCATTTCTAGATTTCACGTTGGACTATTGATGGCAGCATCTCTTTTTTGTGCTGTGCTGTTATTGATGTATGTAATTATTCAGGATTTGAAGCCTGTTCCCCCTCCGGAAAAGACTAAAGACGATATTCTCCTGTTCTTCAAACTTTATGACGCTTTGAAAGAGGAGCTTCGGTAATTTCTCTTTCCTTCCCTCCTTGTTAGAGTTTTATGACCCTTGTTAGAGGAGCTTCGGAAATTTCTGTTCCCACTCATGTTTTTCTTCTACTATGTCAGATATGTTGGGCGGCTTTTTGTCAAGGGTAGTGGTAAGCCAGTTGAGATATTGACAAAGCTAAATGAAATGGCTGGTTTTAGTCCTGATCAAGAAATTGAACTTTATGAGGTAATTGTACAACTCTTAGTTGTTCAATTGTCTTTTTTATTTTTTAGTCCAGCATTTTAGCTTAACCATCCTCTTTTGATGTTCAGGAAATAAAGTTTGAACCTAATATTATGTGTGAGCGCATTGACAAGAAGGTTACTTTTCGTACTAGTCAGGTATATCTCATAAAGTACTAATTGCAGATGTTTTTCTTTTTAAGTTCTCAGACGTAGTCAAATACATTTCTATTTGTTTGTTCCATATGTTTGCTCTGCAGTTGTACTCTGTAGCAAAGTACCACCTTATTTTCGTTTGCATTTTCAGCTCGAAGATGGGGACATCGTTTGCTTTCAGAAATCAGCTGGAAGCAGTGATCAATGTCGCTATCCAGATGTTCCTTCATTCTTGGAATATGTGCATAATCGTCAGGTATGGAGTGAACCCTTTCAATGTGGATATTAGGATCTCCATGTTTTTACGATACTTGTTGAGTTTTGGAATAGCTGTTGGTAAGTAGTCTCCGGGGCGGGGTGGTGTTTGAGGCTATCTTGATATATGGCTTGTTTTGCCAAGTTTGAGGGCTGATATTTTTGAAGAATAGTACGTTGAATGAGTACCGATTGATCACATAGTACAGTTTGGTTTAGAATTCTACCTTAAATGAACCAAATACTTGTAATGATTGTGATTTGCTTGCATCTTCAAGAACTTATCTGCCAATAGACCTGGCATACAGTGGTTTTTGGTGGATCCTTTTGGTTGGTGCTTGACCCATTTAGTCTATTCATATTTTTTCCAACTCTGTTTTAGCTGCATTTAGGCATGTTGGCAAATGTTCTCTAGAAAGTCAGAGATTGGTATCTATTGGGTCGGATGAACACTGTTCTCGGGTTTAAAAACGTCAGCCTATACTAGACATGTTTGATAAAAGGTTGGGTTTAGATTAACTCATTTCATTGGGTCAGAAGATCCCTACCCATCCGTTTATTTCGCCAAGTGTAGTTTCCTTTTGCCAGGTTTAGCCAATGCTCAATGGGCAGCTCCCTTGTTTGCTTTCTTCTTACGTTCTGATTAAAAGAAGGTGCAAGGTAAGTTAGGTAACCTATTCAATCCTGTGCTAGAATAAAGGATCTGTACTTAACAAGGTTATAGTCTCAATGTGTTGTTTGATCTTCCCACTCAATGAAACTTTGATTGCAAATTGCTTTGGATGTCCACTGTGGGGAGAAATAGCCTTCAGTTCAGTTCCACATTTATGTGCAATACATGGTAGTCTTGACAGTTGGATTGGGAATTTTCTTCATTGGTTCCGTGGTATGGTAGTCTTGGAGGTCGTGCATTATCATGCTCATCCGACTCCCCAACACCAGATAAACCCACAGTTGTAATGATCATAATGTCTTCACGTCACATAAAGGTCTATGAAATGCAAGAATATTGAGAAAATTTTATGTCAGAAGTAAAACAAACCAATAATCTGTGCTCCAAGTTTGCGTAGGGTTACTCGTCTCATGTTTTAAGTAGAGAAAATAGGAGAAGTGCTAAGCGTCTTTGTTTCTTTTTCTAATTTCTATATTGATTATAACACTTTGACTTGGTTAAAATGAGTAATAGGTTGTTCGCTTTCGATCGCTGGAGAAACCAAAGGAGGACGAATTCTGTCTTGAGTTGTAAGTTGGTCCTATTGAACTTTCTCTGCAGGTGTTTTGTATCGAGGTGCGTCAGTTTAATTGACTTGTATATTGTGTTTCGTCATTCTTATTCTCTGTATTTTTCTAGGTCAAAACTTCACAACTATGATGATCTTGTGGAAAGAGTAGCTCAGCATCTTGGCTTGGAAGATCCATCCAAAATCAGGCTCACATCTCACAACTGTTATTCCCAGCAACCTAAGCCTCAACCTATCAAGTACAGAGGAGTGGAACATTTATCTGACATGCTGGTCCACTACAATCAGGTAATTTATCGCATGAGTGTTACCCCATTTTTGGACTTCTTACTTTCATATTTTTGGTACCCAATGCATCCCTGTGGGTGATTAAAACATGTGTTCTTTTTTCTTTTTAGACTTCTGATATTCTCTACTATGAAGTATTGGATATCCCTCTGCCAGAATTGCAAGGCCTGAAGACTTTAAAAGTTGCTTTTCATCATGCTACCAAAGAAGAAGTGAGTGTAGTGCAGATAGCAATTGATTCTCTGATTGTATTATTAAGTTTTGTGATACTAAACGTACTAGTGTTCTGTTGTCAGGTAGTAATTCATACGATTAGGTTACCAAAACAGAGCACCGTGGGAGATGTCATTAATGACCTAAAGACAAAGGTAATTTTGTAACTTTGTGTTACAAAACTCTGACGCCTATTTTCATTGAAAGTGAGCCTTAATTAATTCAGTACTCCAACATGCTTTAAACCTCCTGGTGAGAATATGTTCATTTTAGTCTATACTTCAGTCATGCACTATATCTTATCTGTTTCTATTTGCTGTATTTTTCTGCTTGCACGCAGCAGAAAAAACATAGCAAAACAATTAAGTATTATTTTACCTTGCTAAGAAAAAAAGAAGTATTATTTTACCTTCAATTGGAACAGGTGGAGTTGTCTCATCCCAATGCAGAACTTAGATTGCTTGAAGTTTTCTATCACAAGATCTATAAGGTAATGGATATTTTTCCTTTTGAATGTATATAATGAATCTCTTTGTTTGTGACCATACAAGATTGTATAGTTTCTTACGTACCTGAACATTAATAAAAATTGAATATAAGCGAATGTCTCCAAATTTCTTGTTAATAAAAGTCATGTGAAACTGTTGTGAAGACTTTTTATACACAACTAGTGCAACAAGTTTCTATGTCCGAGGTTTCAAACATCCATTTATAAATTCTTTGGCCATCTAGCAGTTATAGTCTATTTGTAAAGAGAATGACGACCTGAGTTTGCAAAGCTGCAACTTTTTTTTTTCGTACATGGTTTCCAAGTAAGTCTAAATACTGAGGATGATTGGTAATGTATTGGTCAGAATAATCGGGTTTCTATGAAGTTGACTTCAATTTTTTCTCAATGATCATCCAAAAATGTGTTCTTTGGGTTGCTGATTTTTTCTCGACGAATTTCCATAGGAATTCTTCAACAATAGATTCTTCATTCTTCCTTTCTCTCTGCACTCCTAACACATTGAAATCATGTTCTTCCCTGCTTTCTTCTCTCTCTGTGTTCTCACCCCCCCTTCCCCCCTTCCTACAGCTTCTTGTAGGGCTGAACAAAACCGGACCGGATTTGCGGTCCGGTCCGGTATTAATATAAATAAAAAAATATTTTTTTATATTTTTTTAATACAAATTATAAACTTAAAAAGTTTAATTTTAATCTAAACTAAAACTCTACATTTTTAGATGTCCTTCTCCCTTCTAAATAAACCTAAAAAAAATTTAAAGATGAAAAAAATGAAAAAAAAAAAAAACGGTCTGAACCACTTAAGTGGTCTGGACCGGACCGCATTTGCCTAGACCGGACATGACCACTTATAAGTGGTCCGGTCCGGTCCTCTATTTTTGTAGGACCGGAAATCCGGTTTGCAGCCCTAGCCTCTTGTCCTCTTTGTTCTAGTTCTTCCTTTTTTGTTATTTTTAGGACATTGAAGTTAATTCAACCTCCATAACAATTAAGCCCTTTGACACTGATTGAAAATCCTTGAGCGTACAACTGCAGAAAACTTCTAAAGGTTGGCACACTTCAACATTGTTGACTAAGTGGTATTCAAACCCTGTCTATTCAATTCAGAAGGAAATGTTTTAGGTTTCTCCCATCTGTCTCTGTTTGTGCAGCAGTAGATAAGAGAAATATAAAATGTGTTGCCAAATTAGATAATGTACTATTTGATAAGGGCTACCTCTGTTATAAGAATTGTTTCCTTTGTTCTGCCAACCTCTTATTGATACTTGCATCCTATATTGCAATGACCTTGAAGACATTGCCAACATCGAGTCTAGGTAGTATAAAGGCGAAGAGCATACCTGATGGTGGACTATATCCCCCAATCGATTGTGGTTGGGTGATGCTCGTCACATGATGTGGCACTCTGATTGCAGAGTTGATCTCCAGTTGACATATTTAAAGAACAAATGTGGGTGTTGAAGCTTAGTGGTCTGTGGGATGCAATTGTGACCTTAACTAGTAAACATAAAAGGTATAGGCTTCAAAGCCTTTTTGTTCTCTTTTTTTTTTTGAGAATTTGAGGCCACAATTTAATATGAACCGGTTTAGTTTTGGTTTTACCTATTTGCCTTAGTTGCAGAGAAATTGGGGTACTCTGTTCTGGTGTTCTCACCTCTATGTGAAACTGGAAACCTATTTCCGTATTCTATTTTCTTAAGAGACTTACAACTGGGTTGGACTATATGCTGATGTATCCCCCAATCGATTTTGGCTTGGTGATGCTCGTCACATGATTATGGCATTCTGGTTGCTGTGTTGATCTCCAGTTAACATATTTAAGAACAAACGTGGGTGTTGAAGCTTAGTGGTCTGTGGGATGCAATTATGACCTTAACTAGTAAACAGAAAAGGTATAGGCTTCAAAGCCTTTTTATTCTCTTTTTTTTTTTTGAGATTTTGGGGCCACAATTTAATATGAACCTGTTTAGTTTCAGTTTTACTTATTTGCCTTAGTTGCAGAGAAATTGGGGTACTCTGTTCCAGTGTTCTCACCGCTCTGTGAACCTGAAAACCTATTTGCATCTTCTATTTTCTCAAGTAGACTTATGATTGGGTTGTCCCATTTTCAGCAGCTTCCCGGAATGAGTGGAAAAATCTAATTGAATCATAATCAGTTATAGGACAATAAACTTGTTGCCGGGCAGCCTTGTAGTAGAGAAAGATATTGGGCAGTGGTGGGTTTTATGTATGTGCAAAAGAAAACGTAGGAAAATGCAATATGAAGTCTGCCCAATAATTTCTTTAGATAAATGTGTGAAGTTAGTGTGTACCAGGCAAAATCAAAGAGAGCACAAATTTTTACTTCCACATTTTACATGTATTCTTTAATTCTGACTCTATTTTGCAGATTTTTCCACTCAGTGAAAAGATCGAGAATATTAATGATCAATATTGGACATTACGTGCCGAGGAGGTAAATATACTATGTTGCTAGGCAGCTGTCCTTGTGTGTGTGTGTGTTTTCCTGTCTTTTTTTTTCGTGGTTTGAAAAAAGCCGTTGCCTTAATTTTTGAATTTTTGAAACAAGGTGCTATGATAATACCCTGGACTGATTAGTTGCTCAAGAATTGTTGTCTTTCCTAGTGATGGTTAGTTTTTGGTTAACCCTTGCCACTCCCTGTTTGACGTGTGTAGGACTTCGAATATTCCTAGAAAGAACATCGTGTATTTAATGTGGAGGACAACTGTTGCCCTCGCCACTATGGATGGATGATTGACACAATCCTTAGGCAGTCCGCAGATCCGAAAGGAACAAATTCTAGAAGAAGATGAATAACGTCTGAATATAGGGGGGTAGTTGTGGGGGGGGGGGAGGGAGTGGGAGTGGGACCTGAACACTGCCAATACTAGTCGTTCAGTGACATGACCCCAGTAGTAAATAGCTTAGCTCAAGAGCAGACAATTCAGTGCCATTAAACAGTTGATTTTATTAATTATAAAAGCATGGAGAGAATGAGGGACAGGATGAAGAACAGCCCATGAGAATCTGAGAAGAGTAGTCATAAATTATATGTATTTCATTCCATTGGATAGCTAAATTCCGCATTGATTCCAGTCATTTCGCAAGAGACATCTCCATTTGGGGTTATTATGCTATTTAAATAATTGGGAACACTGACACTGTGAGATCAACTTGGAGTGACAATCTCAAATTTCTTTTTTGTTGCTGCCACAGATTCCCGAAGAGGAGAAAAACCTTGGTCCTCAGGATCGCTTGATTCATGTTTATCATTTCATGAAGGATACAGCTCAGAACCAGGTGGTGAGTAGTTATGGATGACCCTAGAACAATGCTCCTGTTTTTTAATTCTCTAGTTCTATGAAGCTATTTTGTCACTTGGTTAACGCACATTTCGTTATTCCTGAGCTTGTGTTCTTTCGGTTTTTTAACTTTTTTGTTATTGATTTTTGGATCTAACAGCAGGTTCAAAATTTTGGTGAACCATTTTTCTTGGTTATCCACGAGGGTGAAACATTATCTGAAGTTAGAGTGCGCATTCAGAAAAAGTTGCAAGTTCCCGATGAGGAGTTTTCTAAGGCATGATCTGCTTCATATCGTCTCAATTACTTTATACTGGGCACAAACTCATTAGGGGTTGAATGTCACTATGTTACACAAATTTGCACCATGCAGCTGTTTTGTTGGAGATCATTAGCTTGCTTTGCTGTTGATGTCATCTCACCTGTTCGTGCACTTTCTTGTTTCTGTGCAGTGGAAGTTCGCATTTTTGTCATTGGGTCGTCCAGAGTATCTCCAGGACTCTGACGTTGTGTCCAGTAGATTTCAGGTGCGTCTAACACACATGCTCTTCAACACTCCATGCCCTCATCAAAATGGGGGTTTAATTTTTCATCCTTATTATTGGCTGTCACTTCTCCTTTTGTAGAGAAGGGATGTCTATGGTGCTTGGGAGCAGTATCTTGGGCTGGAACACACAGACAATGCTCCAAAGAGGTCATATGCGGCTAATCAGGTATATAACAGCCTTGGATTATGTTGTTTGTGTGCCAAAATTTTGAGCCAAAATTATGGCTTAATAAAATAACTATAAAATAATCTCTCTCCCCTTCAAATCATCTCTTTCCATTACAATAAATATAAAAAATTTATTCAAATTATCACTTTTTCACCACACTTTTGTAAATAATCTCTCCCATAAACCAAAATTTTGGTTCGCACCACACTTTTCTAAAGGAGCTGTCTGTCAAAAGAATGTAAGGAAGATGGATGGCATTACCCTAATTATAAGTGTTCAGAGACTTGGAGCTGAATTTATCACCCCTTCTTGATGTCCTTGGTCAAAACATGAATTTTGAACATCCTAATTGGTACTGTTGCCTCTCTTTCTGATGTATATCTGCTTTAAGGATTCTTTTTGGGACTTCTGGGGCCATATCACCTGTGAATAGGAATGAAAAAATTACAATGACGACAATGATGATGTTAGTGAAGTTTTAGCTTGTGTTTTTTTTAGCCCTTGGTGAATTCCATCTCAATTTGCAGAATCGTCACACATTTGAGAAGCCAGTGAAAATCTACAATTAAAGAAGGGAAAAAAAGAAAGAACGGATATTTCTCCAGTGCATTTGATGATCCAACTTCCGATGGAATTGCGGCTTTGTGTAAAGAGTGATTGAAGCACAATGGAAGCTTGCCGTGAGGTTTTGCAAGATTAATGATTTATCTTACATGTATAACTTTTTTAAGGTTGTCTTGAGGGGGTGGTTAGAAAATTTTAACCTTTTAAGTATTTTCTAGAGTTCACAGTCCTCTCCCTCTTGCTGGCACCCGTGTCTTGGGTGAAGTAGGTGGCCATTCAGCTTAAATTCCATTGTAATCCAGTACATATGATTTTGGGGTGAGTGATGTATAGGGGGTATAGGTGTGTTTTAGTGTTTATTCCTTTTTTTTTTGCCTTCTCGTCTGATCATTCCGTTGTGTTGTTTTTCCTAGATGCATAAGAGGATGAGGGGTATGTATAATAGATAGTCTGGTTTCGAGGATTTGTGCCAAAGGGAACTGCTAAAACATCGCTTTGCCCCCCCCCCCCCCCCCCAATCCCAAAATTCCAACTAGAAGAAATCCTATTTGACATTTTCATCAATTCTTTTCAAGTGCTGGTTGTTGTTTGGGCCTTGGGCCATTGTTTTTACACGCTTTCTCTTTGCACGTGACTTGGGTTTGGAAGGTTCACTTCCAATTTTTTAATAGAGAAAAGAAAATGCTAAATGCTAAATGCTAAATGCTAAATTATATCTATATTATGCTGCACTGACAAAGGGAGCATTTGGAATTTGTTATCCTGCTATAGCTTATAGCATCATTAATGGGGTCACTCTCAGGGCTCTTGGCCCGATAATTGTTCAGTCTGTTTGGGACGAGAGAACTGTCAGTCTCGGTGTACACAAGCATGCTAGTTAGGAAACTCGGTTTTGAAAAAAAATAGCATAAGTAATCGTCAAATACCCCCATTTGGGGAATACCTGTTCCATATACCCCATCTGGGGAATATAGCGTTGTTTCTATTGCAATCATGAAGTTCAACATGCTGAGGATCACTAGCAATATTTTACCCAATTTCTGAAAATAAAGTTTAAATTGATAGAAGGGAAATATCAGACAGATTGATGAAACATATGGTTAGCTAGCTATGGGTTAACTCACTTTGTAAGAGCTATATTTTTCAAATCCTTAATACACTCTTTTCGATCTCCATTAATCAAGAAGAAAAGTACAACAGGGGTGTATTTGGAATCATAGTGGCTTTTGTGTTGATTGTATATTTTGTACTGTGTTTTCATATGCGATGTAGTCAATCGGCATGATTCAGTTAAAAAAAAAAATCTCTTGCAATTTTAAACCGAGGTCTCAGGATTGATATATAAACAAACTAGATGAACAAATGTCATCGTTTTCTCCTGAATGAGAGTTGACTAGTAGCTAGCTATTGACTAGCGGCTAGCTATTCCAAGAGAAATCTTTGAATTCTTGGATTATAAAAAATCATCAATATTTAGCTTTTAATGGAATCTTATAATTGAAATGAACATAAAGTGAGTTAGGTGATAATCTTATAATAGGATGTAGAAAGATAATTTTTTTAATAATTCGAATAACTTGTATTTTAAATTATAAAATAACATTGATTCAATTGTTTGAAGTACAAATAAATTTTGTTTAAAAAAAACAATTTATATATAAGCGGGTAATTTACATGGGAAACTGGTGAACTGCAGCTCTTAAGAGAAAAGGCTCGCATTTAAAAAGGAAATGAAGCGAAGGAGTGTCAGTTGAAACGAAAATTTGAGGAAATAATTTATAGTACGAACAAAAGGACATAGGATATAGTTGTAATTAATTAGTAGGATCGGAAATGCTATAATTGATGACGTGTGACAATGTGAATCCCACAGCACGGAGATAATAATAATAGCAGTATATACCATGTCTGCATATTTAATTCAAGACCTTGCCTTTCCACGAGACAACTGAGTGAGACATTAAAGAAGACTAACATTTTACTAAAATTTTAACCTAACAAACACCACATAAATTACTCTGTACGTGTTTGGGTTTAATTTTTTTCCGGTTTGGTTCTTACTGGTTTACTTTTTCCTAAAACTACCTCCTTGGATTTGGACGCGTTCCCAAATAGATCATGCCGTCAACTTAGTGAACGGAAATACACACGTGACTAATGGTTTACATGTGAAAATTGACACGTGTCAGTAAAATAAAAAATAAAAAATATATAAAATAAGTTATTTTATTTTTTAAGAAAAAAAGGGAAGGATCAGAGTCCGATCCTTTCCCGGTGGAGGGGGCCTCCACCCCTGCTCTGGGCGACTGGGGGACCTCTCCCATCCCGCAACAGTGGGTGGTTACAGGGGATGGGGGAGGTCCCCCAACCGCCCCAGAGCACAGCCCGGGTTGGAGGAGGGCCTCCTCCTTCCTCCACTGGCCGCCCAGATCTGGGCGGCCAGCCTCTTCTGGCTGCCCCCTCCATCAGGAAAGGGGATCCGATCCTTTTTAAAAAAAAAAAATATTTTTTTTATTAATTTTAGAATTATTTTTATTTTTATTATTTTAGTGACACGTGTCACATTGTGAATGAGCGAGATTTTTTAAAAAATCGACCTGCCCATTTCCACACACGTCGTTTGTCACGTGTGCATTTTCGTCCACTAAGTTGACGACATGATCTATTTGGGAATGGTTTAAACTCGAGTGATAGTTTTAGGAAAAGTGAACCCGGAAGACCAAACTGAGAAAAATGTTAAAACCTAGAATGTAGGCCTGAACATGAGTGGGCTGAGGGTCGAACCGACCGAAGCCCATTGGCGCGCGCGGTTGGGTGATGGCCCTGGTCGGTCCTCAGCCCAACATTTTTTCAAACCGAATGAATAGGTTCGATTTTCGGTGATATGGGTCGTTTAACCGAAAACCGAACCGACCGACCCACTTATCTTACGTGTTTTTACCCGTAGCCCTAACCCTAAGTCCAAAAATCGCCCCCACCTCCGGTCCTCCAGGCTCAACCTTCGCGTCGTTCCCCCTCCAGGCTTGTCCTTTGAGTTGTTCCCCCTCAAGCTCTCAACCTTCCCCTGCCGCACCCGCCTTTCCCCGTCGAACCCTAGTCTCAGTCGTTTCTGAAGCAACCCTTCCGGCCTCCTGCTCTGAGCTCTCATCTTTTTCTATTTCTTTTCTTCTTCTGTATAAATCGAACTAACCTTGTTCTTTTCGTTTCTTTGTATTTGACAGAAATTGGAGTTAGCTTTCTTTTGAGGTATTCTCTCACTCTCTGTCACTGGGACTATTTGTTTCGTGTTGTTTGACATCATTTATTAAGCCACGCCATTGCTTTATAGAAGTCACAGAGCCATTGTTTGAATATGTGTGTACACCTTTTGAACATAATTCAATTGGGTTGTTGGCATTGTTTGTTTTATAAAACATATCACTGACATTGTTTGATGTGGCGATTGGTGAGCTGTGTTTATTCTGATGGATTTGAGATTGGGCAACAGATTGTTCTGTTTTTCTGTAGGGGTTCGAATGTTGGGGGTTTGTTGGCTGGCTGACTGTTGACATTGTTTCTTTATTTATTTGTGTGTGCTGTTTTTGGGTGCTACTCTTTCTCTGGTTGCTACAAAGTTGTTGTTCTTGAGAGATTTTGAAATTCGATGGCCTTTTTTATTTTTAAGGAGTTGGAATCTATATTTTTTTGCATAGTTGATGATTTGACATTCAACAAACATTAGACAACTTGAAAACTTTGAGGTTGAAGAAGGTAATTTACTAATTTAGTAGTTATTTTAGATTTCTCTTTACTGAAAATCTATTTGCGATGCATAGTATTTACATAATATGTTGTTTTTTGTTTTCAGGAGGTGAAAATGGAAATTGAAATGCATGATGTCCTTAGGTAATAATATAAATATTGTTTTGATTTCATTTATAAATCCCTGAATTACTATGATAGATGCTTGGAATAGAATTACTAATTTTTGCCATATGTTTCTTGCATATATTTGGAAGGCTAAATTAGTCCGTACGTCCTTGGGGTTTGGCCTTTTCTCAGATTCGTCCTTAGGGTTCGATTTTCCCTACAGATAACCCCGGGGTTTGAACTCAATCCCAAGTTAGTCCTGCCGTGAATTTAATGGACGGAAATACACACGTAGATAACGGCTTACACGTGGCAGTGACAGGTAAGTTTTTTTTAAAATTTGGTCCAATTACATTAAGACACGTGTCAGAAAATAAATAAAGATAAAAATATTTTAAAAAGATAAAAAATATAATAAAAAATATTTTCGTCTCCGTTTGCTTCTCTGTCGCACCTCTTTCCGCTTATGCTCGATATGGTGTTGTTCGGTGAAGAAACCTCGTTTTCATCCTCGCAGTCCACCATTGAAGGCATCCGGTTCACATCCACTCCTCCCAGGAAAGACCTCGTATCTTGGTTTCAGTCTGAAAACATGTTTCTATGTAAAATAAAGCTGATGTCTCATTATTGGTTGTCTTTTTCCCGTGATATTTTACTCTGTGGATAAACTGCAAGGAACACGTTGATTGAAATTGAGCCAAGCGTTAAGAATCCCCACATTTTGAAAGAATCAGCATGATAACATGGCCATGCTTCTCATCGCTCTCCACCTCTGTACCACCTTCCATCTTCTTGTGTCCCTCCCCATCACCGCCAAAACTCCACCCCCATACACTCCTACTGATTATTTTCTACTCAACTGTGGCTTATCCTCCAACTCGACCTCGCCCGATGGCCGACAATGGGAAGGCGATTCTAACTCAAAATTCTCTCCCCAGAACATTCACACCACATCATCAACATCCGAAGCTTCCCAACTAGACCCTTCCGTTAGAGAAGTCCCCTACACGACTGCCCGTATCTTTCAGTCCTCCAAATTCACCTATTCCTTCCCAATCTCGCCCGGCCCAAAGTTCCTTCGCCTGTACTTCTACCCAGCATCATACTCCAACCTCGACAAAACCAGATCCTTTTTCTCCGTCAGTTCATGAGAGAGAGAGGGTTCTGGGGGGAGAGAGAGGGTTCTGGGGGAGAGAGAGGGAGCCTCCTCCCGATCCTTTTTTTAGTTTAATTAAGTTTTTTTATTACTTTTTGATTTATTTTTTTTATCTTTTTAAAAGATTTTTTTATTTTTATTTATTTTCTGACACGTGTCTTAATGTAATTAGACCAAATTTTTTTAAAAAACTTACCTGTCACTGCCATGTGTAAGCCGTTATCCACGTGTGTATTTCCGTCCATTAAATTCACGGCAGGACTAACTTGGGATTGAGTTCAAACCCCGGGGTTATCTGTAGGGAAAATCGAACCCTAAGGACGAATCTGGGAAAAGGTCAAACCCCAAGGACGTACAGACTAATTTAGCCTATTTGGAACATTGAAAGTTTGGACTTGGTGAATGCTTGCAAATGAGGAGGTTTGGGAGACTGCAAATGAGGAGTTATTTGGAGACTTGATGAATTTATTTTATTTTAGAATGTATTAAGTTATCTTAGTATATCTTTTTTAATTCAGTTGATGAATTCATGTTTTAATTCAGTATAATTTATATTTTAAAATGCATGTTTTAATTGCTTGTGGGGATGATATTAACGTGCAGGATTAAAAGGCTGAATCAACCGAAAATTGTAACTAAATTGGGCCAATTGTAACTAAGTTGGGTCTGGACTAAAAAGCCCATAGGCCCAACCGAATCAACCGACCAAACCGATCGAATGGAATTTGCCTTCATGTGTTCGGCCAGCAAATTCCAATTGGCCGGCCTCGGTTGTCACTACGTGACAACTGAACATGGTCGGTTCGAATGTGGAATTAGCCTTCCAACAGAACCGCACCGAGTATGTTCACCCCTGCCAGAACGTATAGAGTAGTTTAGCCCTTTAAATAAACATATAGGGAGGGGGAGAGGAGAGAGAGCAAAAAGGTGTTCATGGCGGTCTCCATCTCGCTGAGTTTTCTTTTCCCACCACCACCTTCTATTTTCGTCACGGCTATGTCGGTGATTAGCTTCACATCATTAGCTTATATTGGGTTCTCAGAAATAAGAGGAAAGCACCTACAGTATTCCAAGTTTTGGAATGTCGCTTCTCCGAAATCTTCTAAAACAAAGCAAATCAAACTTTCTAGCAGAACCGGCATGCTTCTTCTTTACACTCCTGCATTTCTAGCTGGGCTCGTATCCTTTGTGCTTTTCCCGATTCAGGATGTCCGGTTTTTGTTGCTCGATTCTGCTCTAACCCTTCATTTCTTTAAGAGGATCTTTGACGTGCAATTTTCTCTCTTTCCTGTTGGAATATTATCAATCTACAAAAGTAGATCCCTTTCCATGGGCTTAAGTTTTCAGAGAAATGGTTTCTTTATTGTACATGAGCAGATGGTCCGAGTACTACTTCATCTCCCATTTATAATTACAAATCTCCCACGTTTGGTTTAGAGTTTAGACGACAAGTTAATATTGGTTTGGTAACAAAATATATATATCTGACCCAAAGGAGATTTTTTAAGTGTTACAACCGACTTCTTCGTGCTTTTTGATCAGCCTCTTTAGCAATTACTGCCTAATGTTCTAAGATTTCCTTTGATGATATGCTTCTTGGTCATGTGTGTTCTTGTTTGTAATATTGAACAGGTGCTGTTTATTCACAAATACAGCGGCGGGATGGTTCCGGATTCTGCAATTCCAATCTCTCTCAGTTACTTCTTGTCCACTGCAACCATGATCTATACCCAAAACCTAACACAAGGGATTCCGGAGCCAGCAGTTGATCTGAAGTACCCTGGAATTTTGCTGTTTCTTATAGGAATCAGTGGCAACTTCTACCACCATTACCGCCTCTCCAACCTGAGGGGAGAGGGTGACAAAGAATATAGGATTCCCAAGGGTGGTTTATTCGACTTGGTGATTTGCCCACACTATCTTTTTGAGATTATAGGTTTCTTAGGAATCTCTTCCATCTCTCAGACACTCTATGCCTTCTCTTTCACTCTGGGCACTGTTTTCTACCTGATGGGAAGGAGCTATGCCACTAGGAGATGGTACTTCTCAAAGTTTGAAGATTTCAATGAGGATGTCAAGGCCCTCATTCCATATGTTTTCTAGAATGTAAAGAACACAGTTTGAAAAAGCATGATTCGTGCAAATATTCTGGATTGTGATGTACTCCTATTGCAACAATTAATGTCGGTTTTGATTCTTCTTCTTTTTCTCCCCTGCATTCATTTACTCGTTTGGTTGGAAGATGGTGATAGAGAAGTCAGGAAGAAGATACCAACAGTGTAATATACTAATGGCCAGTACAATTAATGGCTTTTGGTTCCCATTTTCTCCATCCAACCAACTTGTTAGTAAATGTTGGATGTGGCAACTAACAATAAGTTTGTATTAATACTAGACATCTATATAAGTCAATATTAGAGATAATGAGCCTTACAATGGGATCCACCTATTGTGTCTATTTCTCTCAAAATTACACCGTACGATTTGAGCAGGAAATTGCAGAGTATGCTAATCTCAATATTAAAGGCTATGAGACCCAACCTATGCCCTGATCAGCTGATAGATGAGTTTGGTGAAAAGATTTGTGGACTTGAGCTGATCAAACACATGCGACATGAGTGGCTTCTACACAGAACTCTCTGACTCCGCAGACTTTCGACTCTACTTCGGTTGTGTTTGTGTTGTAAAATTTTAGTGTTGTTAAAATTTTAGGTATTGAGTTTAGTGAAAAAGTGAAGAGAGATGTAATTTTTTATATTTTTTGTAGTAAATAGTAATGATTTGATGGGGAGAGAGAGATTATATTGTAATATTTAATTGTGTTAGAATTTTAGAGGGGGTAAAATTTTGATACACAAACGCACCCTTCTTTTTAATGTGCATTTTTTCGTAGGATGTTTTTTTTTAGCATTTTCGTACTATGTTTAAATGGTGGGAAATACCCTATTGTTGCGAACTTTGTTTTAAGAAAAAAAATAATTTTTACCTATCAACTAATTGAGTTTCTAATATATAATATTTAAATTATTAATTTTGTTATATTTTATCCTTCCTAATTACCAATAGGGTTAGTTTTCCATCATTTGGGATTAAATTGGATGGAAATTAAAGATTTTTAATTAGTGAAATGATGACTAAAATATTATGGATAAAAAAAGTATAGAGGTAAAGTTGTCATTTCATATAACTCTGCATTAAAATATTTTATGAAAGTGGGTGAAAAAATAAAGAGAGAAATTTTTTAATAAATATTATAATAATAAAAAAATTAATAAATTTTTAATATTAACTCCCAAATAATTGGATCTAATTATTCGGAAAAAATTATTAATCCTCTCATCCACCCCAGTTGTTAACAGTTGGACGACGAACCATACCTGCAGATTCGTCACGTTACCAGTCGCAGGCACGCGTGCTGCTGCTATCTGTGGGGATAAAGATTCGCATTTCCGGTAACTACTTCTTTCCCCTCTGCTTCTCCTTTCCACGTTCCGTATTGCCTTCATCGGACTGAATTTCAGATACATGCGATTGAAATTTCCGTTCACTTTGTATACGTACGTTTCCCCTGCAGGCTCTTCTACGACGTAAAAGAAGAAGAACAACAACTAAAAAACAGAAAAAAGAAAAGACAAGGTACTGTAGTATTACTCGATTAACATCTTCTAGATTTTCTAAGTAATTCAACGACTAAGTTTACATATCCCTTTTTGTGTATCCGATCTTGTCGCTTCCGCATTCACTATGTTTACGACATTCTTGATTTTCTGTTACATTGCTACAATTACGTTCTTAAAGGAGGTGAAGTTGAAGGATGGCAAAAAAATATTTGCTGCTTAGCTCCTTAGGAGATGAGAAGGCGTGAGGCATGATTTAAGTACAAGCTGATACCTGAGTTATGTGGACTGATGTTATTTGTGTCGGGGGTTGTAGTCTTGGCAATCCTTGGGCGTAGAAATCTGGATGAAATTCGTGATAGAGGTGGTTGTAAACGTCAAAGACAAAGATCAAAGACCAAAGACTATTTTTTTGTGATTGGTTGGTGAATGAGTTGAAGTGTGAAACTGGGCTTCTTTTTTACTTTTCAGGCATGCTCTCTCTGGAGATGCCAATTGAGTAGGTTCCATATGGAGGATAATTTGTTCTTTATAGACATTATTATGTTGCTCCCAAACAGTACAAATTTTGCAGTTAGAAGATTTAAATGACAGTGCAGGGTTAGCAAGGTAGGTAAATTAGGGTGAAATATGAATCACTTTTCTTTACTGTTTCAGAGCAGTACTAAATCTATGCGATGTGCCACATGTTTTAGGCCCATATAGTGTCGAATGTTACTGGCAAGGGCAGCAACTCATTATAGAATGATAAGAGGAAGGATGACCCTGAAGGTAAGGTAATTGTATATTGGTGTGTTTTGGCTGATGTTATATTTGCGCACTGCACACTGGATATCCACCGAGGAATGGTTGGTAACAAATGCTGCTGTCTGGATTTTGATGGGGTTATAGTTCAGATGCAACTTTACATTTTTAAATTACCCTTATTTCGATTGTGCCTCAAGATGCGTGGGGTTGATTGTACTAACTGATGTTTTCAGTTTCTCATTGGTCTATTTTAGTTTAACTTCATGAAATTAGTAAATAATCTAGGATGGCATACCTAAATGTAGTCATTCTTCCCTTTCAATCGCTTTTTTGTTATTGTATTCATCACTAGTCATCTCCAAATTCCTTAGGATGTTACGCTACTATAAATGTCATTGCTTCCTTGAGTATCCTACATCATTGAGATATCTTCTTGAGGAACAGCCTGTACCATTACTGTCATATACTCATCATTAGCTTCATGGTCTTGGGATCATTGGCATTCATAATGCTCCAACAGTTGTAGTCATCATTGTTATATTGTTATGCTGATCATTTTAAGCACATGATCAACATCGTGATAAACATTTCCATGGCCATCTCCCTTGTTATAATATCATCAACATCACTGTTATTATAGTTTATCCCATTAGCATAAGCCCGAACCCATCATTGTCATTATTACTATTATGACTATAATCATCATGTCCAGAATTTAATAGAGTACACAAGGCAGTGTCAAAAGACATGGAGTTCTATGATACACATTATTTTTGGACCATCTTTCTGCTATTTCCTTTTTTGAAAAGTAATGATTGCTACTTTGAAAATTAGAAACAACTAAGGATCCATGGAGCCCCATTAAACACCAAGTGGCACCTTTGAGCTCCTCATCTTCTGTTTATATGAAGTGGAGAATTTGCGAATTCTCACTTTATGAGCATCATTCGACAAACTTGCTTTCAGGCAATTTACTTTATGTGTCTCTGCAGAGTATCATAGATAGAAGACTAATGGATCGGCTCAATGGTTCTGCCAGTCTCATGATAGTTTCTGATCTTGATTCTACAATGGTAGATTTCCTGTTAACCTATTCATGATCTCTTAATTCATGTCTTCTTGCTGTGCCTCTTTTGATGCGACCAGACTAATGTGAATTGCAGGTTGATCATAGTGATCCAGAGAATCTTTCCCTTCTTAGGTTTAATGCATTGTGGGAAGCCTACTACCGTCATGATTCTTTGCTTGTGTTTTCAACGGGAAGGTCACCTACAAGTTACAAAAAGTTGAAGAAAGAGAAACCTTTGTTGACCCCAGATATAACAATAATGTCTGTGGGAACGGAGATTACATATGGCGAATCAATGGTACCAGATACTGCCTGGACACAACATCTTAACCGAAAGTGGGATAGAGACATAGTTTTAGAGGAAACAGCCAAGTTTCCTGAGCTTACTCCTCAGGTGAGTTTTCTTGCTAGTATACTTGGTAGTTCATATAAGTTTGGCCGTAATGTAGGCTTCATGTGCAACACTTTTGAGCATTGCATTTCAGATGATGGAAATATTTGCTGCAGATTTTGATGCTCAGAATTTTGTTTCGGTTTTTCGCAGTCAGAAATTCAGCAACGGCCTCACAAGGTTAGCTTTTTCGTGGAGAAGGTTAAGGCCTTGGAAATAATGAATGTTCTACCTGGGCATCTGGAGAAGCTTGGTGTAAGGATATTTATTTATTTTTATCTAAACCATATTGCCTGAACATTAAAATTCTCTTCTAATGGTACTTGGTTGTTCAATGATTTTTTATGCTTATCTCTTTGCACTTATGCTTTGACTATAATCTTTTTCTGTTGGTATTTTTCTATGACAAAAAATTTCCTCTTTCTTATTCTTGTAGTCATATATAACTAATCTTCATTGTTCATGGGCAGTTAGACGTAAAAATTATTTATAGCAGCGGGATTGCGTTGGACATATTACCACAAGGTGCTGGCAAGGGGCAGGCTCTTGAATATCTGCTTAAAAATTTCAAGGTTGATGGAAAAGTTCCTCTGCATACTCTTGTTTGTGGTGACTCCGGAAATGACGCTGAACTCTTCAGCGTCCCCGAAGTATATGGTGTGATGGTTTGTAGTCCCTTGCACATTTTTTTGTTCATCATGTACCTTGTTGTATGGAATACAATTGTAAACTGAGTATTGCTACTTATTCTTGCATATGCAGGTTAGCAATGCACAGGAAGAATTGATGCAGTGGTATACTCATAATGGAAAGAACAATCCTAAAATAATTCATGCCGCTGAGAGATGTGCGGCTGGGATCATACAAGCCATTGGTAGTTTTTCTCTGGGTCCAAATGTTTCTCCTAGAGATATTAGAGACTTTCAAAAATGCAAAGTGGACATCTTCAGTCCTGGCCATGAAGTGGTGAAGTTTTATTTGTTTTATGAGCGATGGCGACGTGCAGAAGTTGACAAGTCTGAGCGGTTTGTGCAAAATCTAAAGACATTGTTTGTAAGTGTCATCCGATAGTCCTTTGCTAACCTTATGGAACCTTCATTATTTTCCTAAGCATTGCCGTATACGCAGAATTTGGCAAAGAGCTATTTTGAAGTCCTCTTTCAGCTGCAAATTGCTTGCAAAAGTGAAGAATATTTTTTTGGAACAAAGACTTGATAATCTCTAGAATACTTACAAGAAAAAAAAAGTGGTTTTAGGCTGTGAGACAAGACATGATGCTCTTTGATAGACAGCCAATGTGTCTGTAGATAGAGAAAAATGGCAAACTTGGATTTGTGTATCATTAATGCCAAATGGCTAATCATATAGTTTATTGCTTTGAGTTCAGTGCTCTAATCTGTAGTAGTATTATCGATGTGTACCCATTTCTCTTTTGCCATGGCTCATGCTGTGTGCTTGTGAAGAATGAAATCCTGCTACAGCACCTCTTTCTGGTGTACATAATCGTTTTGAATCTCAATAAGCTGACATAAAAGCTTCTCACGTTGCTTATTACCTCTCTCTCTCCTTCTGTCCTCCAGTGTCCATTTGGAATATTTGTCCATCCCTCAGGAGTTGAGCAACCTTTCCACCAGTGTATAGATTCTATGGCAAGGTTGTATGGAGACAAGGTGGGACATCGATTCCAAATATGGATAGATCGACTATCTTCTGCACAAATCGGGTCAGATACATGGTTGGTGAAGTTTGATAAGTGGGAGTTATCTGGTGAGATTTGCTCGATTTAGCATAATTGATAGCTGCATTTGAAATTTTAGTTCATATTCTACTTCGAATCTTGTAGGGACTAACTGGGCATGAATTCAATGCAGATTCTTGATCAGAATTTTAACTGGGTCTAACCATGATGTCCTAGGCTATTCAAGATCGATATTCTATGTATCTCATTAAATGTGGTTTATTGGAGAGCAATGCCTTTGTAAATGCTTGGGTGGCTACAATATCTCTTATGGGGTTCTTTTTCCTTTTCTAGTTTTTAAGTCAAAAAAATGTCAAATATACGCCTTTTGCATATGCAAAAAGATAGGAAAATATCTTGCACAGGAAGATAGGACCGTAGACATTGCACAAAGATGGAGAAAGAAGAATGAGAGTTGAGAGAAGTTAAGAAAGAGAAATTTGCAGATGTCATCTTACTTTTAAATTGTCTAATTGACATTTTTAGTTAGATTCTTTTTTTTGAGAGGCAAATTGAAGATGAAGAGCTTCATGGAAATTATTTTGTGACGAGCACAAACTGAAAAATTGTACAAGGAGCAATTTATTTAGCGAGAGAGTTGATGAAATATTTGGTTTTCTTTCACTTATGTCCATTGCTCAACTGTTGGTTATACTTATAGGGGATGAGCTGCAGTGCGGTGTGACAACAGTTTTAATGAGTTTAAAGGTACTTCCGTAAAGATGTTTCTCTATCCTTGAAAGATAATAGTTCCCTTCTCTGATTTACTACTAATGATCATGTATTGGGGAGCACCAGAATACTAATCATTACACATGATTTCTTGTGATTTTCAGCAGGCCGAGGTACCAGATGAATTCACCTGGATGCACATGCACCAGACATGGCGGGATGGTTCAAGAGCAAGAGAGGAGACAGTCTGGTGTTTCTAGGATGCTACTTAGGTCAGCATTAATTGTCTGGGCCCAGTATATTTTTCTTGGCAACGTGTAGGAAAATGGTCTTTGGGGTCTAGGGCACCTCTGTTTCTTAGTTACTATTACCTACGCTGCATGAAGTCAGTGAAATCATAGAGTTGCCACAGAATCCTCAATAATTTTCTGCTGTGATATGATTCTGTGCTCAAATAATTCTGTAGCTTGTATGTATCATGATGGACATTATGGTGGTGTCCGGAGGTGGAAATTTCCAAGCCTCAAAATTTCCACTCATTAAAAAATTATAAAATAATCTCTCTCATTATCATATTATTATTTTTTATTATAATATTCATTCAAATCTTATCCCTCTTCGCTTTTTCATCAAATCTCATAAAATATATTTACTTTTTCACAAACTCCAATACCCCAAAATTTCCAACCCTCAAAATTTTTACTGCCGAACACCTATATCTTCACGTGCAACTCATCAGACTCATGACCAAGCTTAGGTTGAAGTAGTAAGTCAGCTCAAGAGAACACTAGTCACTAGGTGCTCTAGTTACTTTGGAGACATATATATCACCTTAGGCACAGCTGCTAATCTATTCTAGGGCAGAAATCTCCAGTCCCGGATTGTTTAAGATGCTGCATATAGGCGAATATCCGTTATTTTAGTCTAGTTACTTAAGCCAATATCCACATTATCATTTGCCACTTAAACCATGTCAGCTGCTAGCAAATTGCACCGTAGAAGTCAGCAATCCCTATTTGAGAGGTCATAACCACCGAAAGCTGTAGTTTTTTTCAAGAACTTCTGTTTTGGTGCTAAGCTGTTCCAAGAGGTTGGATACTATACAGCATCTGATATCTCTGGCCAGAAGAGAGAAGGGGCTTAGTTGTGTCTTATTGCTGTCTATTACTTCTCCATTCTACAATGGTGACTCCGAATATAACCTCTGTTTCCCACCCGCACCGGCCAAATTTCTGTAGGTTTTTGCTTTTGCCTCTTTTGTCGACTCTTGGCAATGGCCTTGCCCTCAGCTTACTCAGAGCTATATCCAATTTCTGTCAATGGCCTTCAAGAATGACACTCGAAAGATGGTCCAAAGACTCTCGATAGCAGCATCCTTTTCGTCGGTGTTCGCAGGGAAGATGAGATATTTGATTATAAATTGGGGCTTCTTACAATTCGGCTGATCGCAAAATATGGAATTGGGATTGCTTATTCGCCATAGCTGCGAAGAGAAGATATGAACATCTTTGATTCTTAGCTAAGCGTACCTGGACAGGAACAACTCTGCAAAAATCTTATTTTCGACCAGGGTGAAATGCGAAAAACAAGGAGATCCATTCAAGGAAAACAATTGAAGATTACCGTCATTTTGTATACTTCTTATAATGTGAAACAAGAAAAGAACAAAGTTGCAAACCAGTAAGAATCTGCCTAGTTTTTCTCCTTCCACCTTATATTTTCTTATATATATTTATAATATCTTAGAGACGAGGTTACAAGCCACCAGAGTGAAACTCACTTAACGGGTTGATAAATCCCGAGCTGTACAACCTTCTAAGCCACACAAGTTAAGTAATTCCAACTTTGCCATAAGAGTGACCTCAAGAAATTATTTGCACCTAGAAGAATTCGAACTTAGACTTAAGAGATAGCACAATCCTAGATCCCACCCCTTGGGGTTTTCTCTTTTTTATATATTGTAACATAAAAAAAAAAAAAGAGAAAAAGAAGAAGAGCAGAGCCTGGCAAGCTAATCGTGTCAACCATTTGAAACATACATACTTCAAATACTTGGGATTAAGCATTCAGAATTTGTAAATCTTTAGTCTCTGCAATCATCATACAGTCATTCAAATTTGAATGTCTTCAGCTTTATGCACTCAAATAATGCAATCGCTTTGCACATTGTAAATTCAATGTCTATGGCTTTTCACTAAAATGAACACACGTTCAGGGGTGAACAAATATTTTGTCTACTGATCAACAAAATATGATCTTTGAATTATAGGTATTCTCTTACAATAGTTCTTTTGAGGATCTGCATAATTATCCTTGCAATAAGTTGTGATCACTGGAGAGATGAAAAAAAATGAGCTCCTCCTAAATAAGGCAACAAGTTACAATAATCATAAGGTCATTGCACAATCAATTAGGACCAAAAATAACCTGATACTTGAAGCTGTTCCTTTTTTCTGTAAGCTAACAGAAGTTAGCTTAATAATACTCATACACTGAGACTGCGCGGAGAAGGTTTCAACGGCTAAACTGTCCAAAACATCCAATTACTTCTGTTGCAAGCAGCCCCAGCCCCTTGAAGCTGAGAAGTATAGCCAGCAGTTAAATAATATGGTAAGAAAATGCAAGTGTAACAGAAACAGAATTCAGCGATGCATAATCCACTCAGGGTATCCACAAAAATAACCATACCTGCGAAAAGCAAACTTAAAAATACAGAAACTATCATAGTGAGCATACATGGCTTTTCAGCTACACCAGCTGAGGTTGACCTGTATTAAGAGTAAGTTTAGCTCAATCAAACAAGTTCTTCCATCAACAGAAATTCTCACTAGAAATATATCGACAACAACAATAGGCCAATGTGAAACCATGACCAGAGAAACCAAAAGAAGGAAATTGAGCCAATAAACCAGTCCAAACAAGGTGGCAGGTTAAGATAAATAATAAAACCTTTTTCTTCGTCTGCAGTAATCATAAGACATTGTTTCTTTTTAAGGTTGGTAAGCTACTCGCACATAAATGCAAACGCCAGTTGGTCCTGAACCAACAACCTCACCCTCCACTCTGTTCTATTGGGAAGTCCCAGTTTAGCTAAAGCTCATTGGTGATGATCATTAGACAATTGTTAAAGCAGGAGTAAATAGGAATACCTTGTCAAGTCCTTAACAGACTCGGTTGTGAGTCCAAACCCAAATGGGAAAAGTGGATCATAGTGTGAATCCCCGACATTCATTGGCAGTTGATCCACTGTTCTAAACCATGTTCTGGGAAGTTTTCCACTGAATCCATAGTCCCCAAATAGGACATCAGTTATGCCTTGGCCCTCAGTGCCTGGTAACCATGCTGCCACCAGGGCATTGATTGAGGAAAGATATGGTTCGATCACAATAGGTCTGCCAGAAATGATGACAACCACACACTTTACAACCTCGCAAACATTGTGAATTATGTCTGGGCCAGGATCTGCCATAGTGAGGGTCATGCTGTCCCCTAAACTCTCGGCGTAAGGGTGCTCACCAACAACAACAATAGCATATTCGAAATTGTTAGACTTGACAAAGTCACTTTCTGGAGTCTCGCGGTAGACAATCTCCGTGCCTGGGTCAACTGTCGAAGTGACAGCGCCGAGGATGGTGGTTCCTACTCAATGATAGAAAGTCATCTGGCATTCAGTATCATTATAGAAAATGGGAAGCAATGGTACAGCACCAAAAACTTATCAGAATAAGAACAGTAGTTTCTACCCTCTGCTTATGTGAAGCTTCCCAAAAACCTATCTACTAAAGAACCTTCAAGCAAGAGGCATACAAACCCACCAAGGTTGATCAGCCCCAGATTCACATGCATCTGATGTTTACATATACACTGCCCGAATAATTTAAAATAGTTGGAGGTGAACCTTCATTCCTAACAATATTCCATTCTGAGATGAACCCATTAGCACTACCTACCTGCTTAATTTCCAATATTGACAAACACTCAGCAATTGGTGAGTGGATCATAATTATAATCTCCTCCACTGAGAGATGTTAAAAATAGGACTCAAGTCTATGTCGTACATGTAAAGGAACATACCCCTAGTATAGTTGTTGCCACTAAATCCTAGCCATGCGATTGTCCACCCACCACACTGATAACCCAAATTATCAGCATGACTACCAGCAACTAGGATCTTCTGGGCCTTCTTGGAAAGAGGTAGCAGAGGATTTGTTTCATTGTCCCCATTCTTCAGTAGCACTAGCGATTTCCTGACAGCTTCTCTTGCCAAGTCTCTGTGTGCCTAGTCAAGTAGCAGGAAATTAGCTTTCTCGTGGTAGGTAATTTTTTATTCACACTAGAGTGAAATGAATGTCAATATTACTAGCTTTTCAATTGTGTTTTTGGTTGTTTATGGAAGTGATGGGACCAATAGAAAAGATGTTTAGAGAGAAATTTTTTGAATTGTATTCTATTGATGTTTGAGAGAGTACATGATCCACTAAGAGTGTGGAGAATCTTTGTGAGATGAGTGCTTTTTAGAAAACATTGAAAGTAGTTTTGGTTTTTGTGTTTTTTTCTTTGTTGAAATCAAGTCAGATGATTACATGATAAGAGGTTTTTGGGAGACTGAGAATGGTTAAGGTTGAAAACATGTTTGGATGAAATTATGAATTTGGGCCTAGAAATTGAAACATGACTTTGGCAGTCAAGAATTTCTGAAACTGTAGATAATAAATTTGACACGCAATTTCCATACGAG
Source organism: Myrica gale (assembly GCA_963930655.1). Taxonomy (NCBI): domain Eukaryota; kingdom Viridiplantae; phylum Streptophyta; class Magnoliopsida; order Fagales; family Myricaceae; genus Myrica; species Myrica gale. The sequence goes on from OZ005607.1 coordinate 5,020,213, forward strand.
GCATACATCTAGTTAAATCCAACCATCCTAAAAGCCTATTTCATGAAGTCAATTTAGAGTTTATAAATTCCAAGTCAAAAGCCGAGAACAGTTAACTAACCTGGCTTCCAAGTTCATTGACTAGGCTGAAATCAGCAAGTGGGTTCTCAAAGAGACCCATGCTGAACTTGACTAGCAAAATCCTTGCTACAGCATCGTCAATGCGATCCATTGGGATAATGCTGTTGTTAACGAGGTTGGTAAGATCACCGATGAACTCAGTATAGTTGAAAGGGACCATGACCTGTTAAAGACAGAGACCAAGCCTCTCAGACAAAGAGCAGCAGCTTATAGTTTTCTTTTATGATTTGTTCTGAGATTTGTCCCAAAATATAGCCACTGACCATGTCAATGCCAGCTTGAATTGCAGCTTGGATGGAGTACGAGTAGTTTGAATGCGACGGTGAGGTAATCCTGTCAATACCCTCCCAATCTGAGATAACAAAACCCTGACAGTTAATAAGACACTCATTGTAAGTAGTGTGAAATACAGGAATCCAGGTTGCATACACAGAATAGAGACACCTATCATCAGACTGACAAACAACAGCAGCAGCAACAACAGAAATAAGAATAACAACAGAAAAGGTTGGAGGGGACCATAACATTTTCAAGCTTCATTTCAACTCTAAAGGTGAAGTAAGAGTGAAAGAATATGTGGTACCTAAATTACTAAAAGCAAAACAGAATCTAAAGCAAAGATGGGTAACAGAATTACTTTAAAAATTTGAAAAGTGACTATATGATAAATGGGACCAATCATTCTTTAAGACTTCATAGAGGAACCGTCCCACATAAAATTATGGAAAGATAGATGAACAACACCTGCATCTGGAGTACCATGGTTGATCAAAGTATGCCTATCAATTTAATCGTTGAAACGTCATGAAAACTTTTAAGAAGAATAATCTAGCAGAAAGGAAAATTATTGATGGGGGACAAGGGAAACTGCAAAAAGATAGAAACTTAAAAAATGAGTAGAAAAGATAACGAACATGTAGCGATTGATTTCTGTTAAACAAATTGAAGGTGTTGTAAAGGACAGGAGAGAGTGCATAGAGGATGTCGATGTAGGTTCTACAAAAAATGATGACAGTCAAACGTTGAAAAAAGGGCATAAACCTAGCTAGGGCTTTATTCTGAAAGAGGGTTCTTGTGGTCTATCTCAATTATTAAGTAAAAGTCTGCATACAACAAAATGGAATAGACCAAGCTTAATATCATTTACAATCAAAATATAACTTGAAAGATTTATATGGTGAACAATAACGTTTTCTTTCTCTTTCCTTTGGTTTTTTTTAGTCAAACAGAGATAAATGTATATAACCAGCCCATATCAGGTATTTAAGTCCAATGTATGCACTAATGTTTTGCATTAAAATCAGGTTACTTATCTTCACTTTCCGTGTGATCTGTTTATAATTAATAAGTAACAACAGGAAACCACAATAAGCATGGAAATAAGAAAAAGATGTTAACCTTGAACTTAAGAGTGTCTTTCAGGAAGCCCGTAACTAGTTCACGGTTTGCATGCATCTTTTCTCCATTCCAGCTGGAGTAGGAAACCATGATTGTGGATACACCCTTGATGATGGAATCAGAATAGGCAGGCATGTGAATGCTGAGCAACCCATGCCGGTTAATCACTGTGTTGTTCTCGTTGATGCCTTTGGTAGTCCCACCATCTCCCACAAAATGCTTCGCACAAGCTGCCACTTTTTTCCTGCAAGGAACCTCTAAATTAAATGGAGGACAGCATGTGCTTTCTTCTTCTTACATTTAATTTATTTTATATTTTATTTTGAGAGAGAGAGAGAGAGGGGGGTGGGGGTTGCATCCGGGCAAGTATCAGGTGAGGGATTCCAGCTATTGAGTTACCATGTCCTCAATGAATAATTGAGTATAAGAATAACAGAAAGACAGACATAGAATAAATGATATTACGAACAAGAGTATGAGAAGACTAAATTAGCTTCTTATTTATTTTGATGCCATCATTACCAGAGATGCAAAGGCAGTTGTTCCCTGAGGTAAGAGAAGACAAGGTGGTGCTTTCTTTTCTTTTTTTGGTTAAAGCATCCAGGAATTGCATAGATCACACAAAAAATACAACCAAGTTCTCAGGGTGATCAAATCCCTCATACAGCCAACGTAAATTGGAAAAATGCTTTATAGAATAGGGGTTGCCTGCAAGAACTACTCTTGAGGCGGCCCATTGAGCAAGATGGTGCGCAAGAGAATTTGCACCTCGATTCACTTTAGACAAGGTGGTGCTTTCTATTTGCAAATTTGGGTGAGGCATATCAAAGTTTTTGAATCTAAAAAGTCATTTACTAGATGCAGGGTAGGAATAGGCTACGTGATCGCTGTAGATGACAAGCAGTTTTAATATGCCATATTGCATAACTTTCAAGGAGGAGAAAAATGAGCAAATTAGGTACAAATACATAGCGGCTAACTTCCATAGTAAAAACCTACCATTCCACCCCACAAAAAAAGAAGAAGAAGAAGAAGAAGAAGAAGGAAAAAGACATTATTCTTTCAAAGAGACCATACTTTCCACCAACAAATGGAACTCCCTTCCGTAAAAAAGGAGCATCTCCTTGTAATCCAGGTATAATCTCAGTCATTTCCTGCACGATCCTGTGATCCTCACTGTAGCTTTCATAACACCGACCCCACCTTGGATCTCTACAGACCTGGAGAAGGTTTTAGATTTTCAGGTAAGATGCAGGAATTGTAATGCAAAGCACAAATAAGCATTCAGCCTACAACCTCTGTTCTTCATTTTCTTTGGGGGACAAGTCATTAAACAACTTTAAATATTTGAAACTTGCTAACACTTAATGGTTAAGTTTAGACAATGCAGAATATCAATTTACCGCAATGCATGGAGCAAAGACGTAGGGAATCCCTGTTGCTCTGACTTCAAGAGCAGTTGCAGCACCAATCCTTCGCACCAGGTCAGGATCCCTACACATTAATTAGTTAAGGAAGTTTATCTAGTTCAGTATCTCCTCAGTCAATAATATAAATCAAGAGTTTAGAGTGATCCCTTTGGAAAAGATATTACTCAACTCTTTGTATCAACATGATGGAGATCTATTCAAATGAAATGCAACTCATGATTTAGTTGCATTGATATATTTAAAAGGCACTCAACCATAGGGATTTAAAATGAAAGACATCATCTCCTCATTTAACAAATACTATATCGAGTGTGCTCTTAAAAAATGATCAAAGAATTTCAAAGTTCTACTTGCCTGGTAGCTCCAAGACCAATGTTGTGAGGAAATATTGTAGCGTTATAAACGTTATTGTGTCCATGAACAGCATCGATGCCATAGACCATTGGAATGCCTAAACGGGTGGACAGGGACCCTTTCTGCAATTTGTTAATCATATTAACCCAATCCTCTGCGCGAGCCTTTGGAAGTGGCACACTCCCACCGCCACTCAATACGCTACCTGCCAAATATCCATGCAAAGCTTCACCTTAAGTATCATTATTTTCACTAATAGGTCTTTTTAATAGTTTAGTGTCCGGCCCCCACTTGACAATTAGTCATTTATTTCAGTTTATCTAAGGGAAGATTTAAAGACAGAAAAATATTTATTTTGCTTGATAAGTAAAACAACCCATCTCTCAGAATAAGACCTTTCATACTTACACAGAACAGGTGAGAGTGAGAGTATTTTAACTAAAGCACCACGTGCACCAAAAAGCATAGACTCAACTACAAAGTTGCTCAGAGATTTTATCGTGTTTTAGAGTATCAATATATACTTGTGTGTTGGAGTCTGCGCATAAATAGGACATCTAGTCTTTTATTCACCTAAAATCTCATATTATAAGTGTACAGTAATGTGCAGTACTTCATCTTCGGTAAATAATAGTATACCATATAGTGACTACATAACACAAAAGTTATATTCCCAGTAACCAGTATCTATAACTTCCAAAGAGTTAAATGCAAAATCAGTAGATTTGGGCTATCATTACGAGGGGAACCCAAAAGGTTTTTCACTTCCAACTATATGTGAAGAGGAATAAATGAAATGAAGCGCGTCATATGAAATTGCCACCTCTATGATTCAGCACCAGTGTTAAAAACATTGTAGGGCCATAAAACAAACACTACAACTGACCTGTGAGGGATTAAACTGGCATAAAGCGCAGAGTTGGCTCATTCAAAACAAGACGGGCATGGCTTAAACTCGAAGGTGTATATACATAGAGGAAGACAACACCAGAAATGTAAATTCGTTTTACCAATTAAGTAAGTAAAATAAACACTAAATTTGACCAGGATTCAATTGTCAAAAAGCTGAGTGTGCGCTCATTTGAAAATGTATATGGCATGGCATAAATTCAAATGCTTTTATATTGAAAGACAACATCATAAGCTTTATGCAGAATGTTTTTACCAATGAAGTAAGACTTCATAACCTCAGGATCGGCAACAGTCCTGTCAATCTGAACCATCTGACCAATCTTCTCCTCCAAACTCATTCGACTCAAAAGGTCCTTAACCCGAACTGCTAGATGTTGCCTTGGGTTTTTGTATTTCATGTCCTCTGCATCTGCATATGAAGCCCACCACCACCACAAACACACCATTCCCAATATTGGGATCAAAACCCTAACCATCTTCTCTTTTCTTCCAGCTGGTATCCCACACTAAAACAAAGGGACGCAATTATTTACACACGGAAAATCATCTTTCTGCCTGGTTACCAAGAAAAATGTTGGAAAAGAAAGGAATATAAGCTTGTGGACCACGGTCCATTTTACTGGGTATCTACATTTCCAGGAAACAGAAATGCAGCTCAAAAGCACAACTATTCAGATTTAGCATTGCCTCCTATGCTCTTTTCCTTACCTTTTCCTAAATGTTCTCTCACCAACCAAACGGAACTACTGAAAACAGTCTCGAAGCAGCGACGTACGTGTACGTGTACGTGTGAGTGAGAGAGAGGAAGAGAAAGACAGAGCGCTTATCGGGGAAGCAAAACAAAGAAAGACACTTTAGCCGAATGTGAGTGGGAGTGGGAGGATGTGTCTGAACAGTGGCCTATCAAGTGAAAGAAGGACAAGTGGGGACTTGATTTTTATTGCATTCATTGTCCGGCAGATAGTAATAGTGACCCTTTTGTGGCAAAATGGTCATTTCGACGACCAAGATGGTTGCTTCCCTCTCCCAGAAGTTTGGTGATGGATCCCCAGACCCTTTAGCACAAACAATTGCAGGCCCTCTACTCTGTGAGATTGCTCTACACTAAAACTGACAACGAGAAGTGTTCACGTCAGTCCGCAGAGGTGGCTATATTTGTTTCATGTTTCAAAACATTTTTCTCTCACTTTTTCATTAATTCCAATATCTTTTCACCAATCTTAATAACTTTTTACAAATTCCAACAATTTTTAGCACACTTTTCACCAATCCCAAAAGAATCTACACTACTTTTAAAAAAAACACAAACACAAAACATATCTGAAGACAAACTAAACATAGCTAAAGAATGCTCATTACAGTGGCCTTGGTGCAGCATAAGAATTCGTAGGGTGTCACAGAAATAAACCACCATTATTGTAGCGCATGGAACGGGGTTTATAACTTCCTTTCTCTGCACATCTCATCCACGTTGTTGGTGTGGGCCAACATGTGTTCGTCATGGACGAACAGGCTCCATGCCTGACTACTTTCAGAAAGTATAAATGAAGCGGACACATACACGAGGGGAGGAAGGGGATCATGGCTAGGATTAGCCCATGGATCATCGTACTCCTAACCGGCCAAATTCTTTTTATTCCTTTTCCTTAAGGAATCAGTTCTTTATAGTTTTTGAAGGTGGCCTCCATTGGTCTATTTGTTGGTACGGTTTCAGAAGTGGAACAATCTAAGTAGTCGAGATTACCATTATACAAGCATGGTACAACACCTACATTCTCCCCGTTACAAACTGCAGAAAGCAAAAGCAGTTAAGATAGTAGTCTGTTAAGTACAGGGAGAAGACTAACCATTTGGCATTTCCCCATTGGCAGAAGCACAAGACAGTACCAATCGCCGGTCCTGCATCCATCAAGTAATTTTGCATTTAAGACGTTATGGTAATAGTCTGTCTGTTGGATCTCTTCAAAAATAGTGATAAAGAAACAACATAAGCAGAGCGGATTCAATATGTGCTTCAGAAACCCCACTATTGTAAAGAAACAAAGTCTACTGTAAAATGTACTTCTAGAAATTTGCAGCCAGATCAGATGAAAAGTACTTGAAGAAAGAAAATAGTAATAGAAATCCTGAGATGAAAATTAAACCTCACGAAATGTTGCTTACTGAGACAACCATCCCTGTAATTTGCCTTCCAAATTGAATTCCCAGGTGATTGTTCAAAGAAAAGGTGCAATGATTATGCACTTCAAAGGCTGGGAGACCCAAAGGATGTGACTTTTTCCTTTGCACAGCCATTATTATAAATTTCTCACGGCCATCGTTTGTGGGAAAAGCATTGCTCAATAATTGTTGTTTTCTTTTGCAGCCACCATGGAAGCCATTTTTCACTGGCTGCTTAAGTTCTTTCTCTCTCTCTCTCTCTCTCTCTCTCTCTCTCTCTCTCTCACACACACACACACACACACTCACGCAGCTATTTGTGCTTAGTCCCGAACAATTTTGCCCTATACACGTACTATGAAGTGTATGACTGTGATCCTAAAGAGAGAAACAGAGTAGCAGAGAAGAACTCAGTTATTTGAAATCTGCAATTAGTGGAGACATTCATTTACCTAAATCTGAGATCTGCTTGCAAGTTGGCAGTTTATTAAGAAAGTTGTACGCAATATAAGAAAGTCCAATATTTGACGAAAGTGAATGTTCCTTGGACAATTTTTTTAAGCTCCCTTTGCCTAGACGTGGGTTCCAGGAAGTATCAATTTTCGTTCTGGACTATTGTCTCCCTCTTCGGTACTTGCTTTTGGTTTTTCTCCATGGGGATATATTGGGAATTGAAGGGGCGGAGTCTAATGTATCGGTTTATTTTTTTTCTTGGAGTCTAATGTATCAGTTGGGTCGGGGGAGATTACGAGTGATGCGATTAACCTTTCTTGGGTCATTGCATACCCACAAAGTGGAATGATCAGTTCGAAGCTTCCTAGATTCCGGTCTTTAAGGAATAGTGGTACGAGAAAGAGTATTCACTGCATTTCTTGCTGGAAATTTGTAAAAGAAGTATTTTTATTATTCCATTTTGACGAGTACAAGATAAAAGGATACCAAGATTGCAGCAGCCCAGAAATTTAGAGGTATTGTCATGTCCTAGGCATAAGGGAATTTTTCTGTGGCTGAATTTCATCTTTGCCTAGAAGCCTTAGTCTTAAGCCCAAATCCAAGTGGGTAAAGAGGATCATACTGTGGATCCCCAACATTCATCGGGAGCTGATCAACTCGCCTGAACCAAGTTCGAGCCAGGGTGCCCGTAAATCCATAGTCACCAAAAAGAACTTCAGCCACACCTTGACCTTCACTACCCGGGAGCCATGCAGCCACCAGAGCATCCATTGATGCAAGATACGGTTCAATGACAAGCGGACGCCCGGAAATGACAATCACCACACACTTGACTGCCCCGCATACGTTTTGGATTGCACTCAGGCCGGATTCAGGGAGAGTGAGGTCCTGATTGTCACCATTCGTCTCGGCGTATGGTAGCTCACCTACTACCACTATGGCGTATGAGAATCTGCTGGACTTCAGAAAGGCAGGGTCAGGGTTCTCGTTGAAGACCACCTGGGTGCTTTGGTCAACAGTGGCTTTAATGGCATTTAGGATGGTGGTTCCTGCCGTACATTGATAACATCCTCTCAATGAGATGGGTTGCTGAATTCCAATGACAGAGGAAATACCTCGTTGAAGACCACTGAATTAAATATAAATGTATAGAGGTAGGAGATTATGTACCGGCAGTGAGGTTATTCCCTCCGAGTCCCTGCCATTCGATTGTCCATCCACCGCATTGATAGCCCAAGTTATCTGCATGGCTTCCAGCAACAAGAATCTTTGGCACTTTCTTAGGGAGGGGCAACAGAGCCCCGGCAGATGTAGATTTGCCATTTTTCAATAGCACAAGTGATTTCCTCACAGCTTCTCTCGCGAGTTCTCTGTGCTCCTGAAGAAAACAGGGAATCTGATCAAGTGGGGCTTTGATATTACAAAAGGGACAAGAAATTCATCCTTGTCTGGATTGCAAATTAGATATCTCTATACCTTAAAAAGAAATAAAAATTCATACAAATTAGCCAGGTGAAACAAAGAACCAAAGACCAGTGTGGATTATGAACTAGCTGACCTTGCTTCCGAGTTTGTGGACTAGACTGTGATCAGCCAGAGGGCTTTCAAAGAGACCCATGGAGAACTTAACGCGCAAGATCCTCCTTACAGCATCATTTATGCGGCTCATGGGAACGATTTTCTTCTCAACTAGATTCGTCAGTTCATTAATAAATTCTGGGTAATCGTAAGGAACCATGACCTGCAGCATTTTGGAATGTCAGGACATCCTCTGTTCATTTACAAATTCTGGGGGTTTTGGGACCCTGTTCTCAAGAGAGACATTTAGCTAAGGTTTGTCACTGACCATGTCAATACCAGCTAGAATTGAAGCTTGAACTGAATACGTGTAGTTTGCATGTGGCGGATAGGTAATCCTGTCAATTCCTTGCCAATCTGAGATGATGAACCCCTGAAAGGTTCAGACGAAAATACATTTTATATTTGTCTCCATTGATAACTAAAGAGTACGAAAATTCCTTCACTGTCGTTAAAACTGCGAATATTGAAATAAGAACTTGCCTTGAACTTGAGAGTTTTTTTGAGAAAAACAGTCAACAGATTACGGTTTGCATGCATCTTCACTCCATTCAAACTCGAATAGGACGCCATAATAGTAGCGACACCCTTGATAATTGAATCATAGTAAGCAGGCATGTGGATGGTGTACAGTTCGTGCTCGCTAACTATGGTGTTGTTTTCATTAATTCCCCTAACTGTGCCTCCATCCCCTACATAATGCTTTGCACAGGCGGCCACCTTGCCTCTGCATGTAATCATGAAGACATTACCGAGGAAGGTACTCAAAAGAGCTTGCAGAACTGACTATGAAGTTGTAGTGGAAAAGAAGCAGTACGCTGGGAGAAAGCAGGCTACTGCTAAGAGGAAATATAAGTTGTTTTTTGGAAATCACAAATTGTAGGGGGGCTATACCGCAGTAACTTGATACGAACTAATAGAATCTCCATATACTTTGATCAATGTGGCATGTAATTTGTTTGCCAAAGTTTTGGAGGTTTCCAACCAGTGTACACTAAAGACATTTAACATAAATTGCTTGAAGCAAGGATCAAATTTCAGTAAAGCAGTTATCAGTTCTTACTTTCCACCAACATAAGGAATTCCCTTTCTAGATGTTGCTGGGATATCTCCTTGCAAACCCGGGATGATATCAGTCATCATCTGGACAATCTTAGGGTCCTCGCTATAGCTCTCGTAGCACCGACCCCATCTTGGATCTCTGCAAACCTACTCAACAGAACATGTGATTTTGCAGAAAACAATGGAGTAATTAGAAATATGGCAGGTATTGAAATATCTTCAACAGTTGCATCCTTGGAAAAAACTTCTATTACCGCTATGCATGGAGCAAAAACATATGGAATCCCTGTTGCACGAACTTCAAGTGCAGTTGCAGCTCCGATCCTCTTCAGAAGATGAGGATCCCTACAGATCAAAACAAAGATGCTTTCATAACAACGAGAAATGCTAAAGCAGTATCCTATATGTGTCTAAAAGGGTTAGAGAGTCAGAGAGCTGTCATATCATTGATCTCTAGTGGACAAGCCCGTATGGAAAATCTATCCTGAGCGACAAACTGCTGCATTGAGAGCGCGTCCATTTTCCTACTGTAAAGAATAAGAAAGATCCGGCCTGGGAATAGAGAAAGTTCACTGTTATGCTTGCCTGGTCACTCCAAGGCCCACATTATGAGGGAAAATGGTTGCTTTGTATACATTGTTGTGGCCGTGAACAGCATCAATTCCGTAAATCATAGGAATCCCAAGACGCGTAGCAAGAGCAGCTTTCTGAAATCCATTCACCGTGTGGATCCATTTCCTTGGAGAAGCCCTTGGAGCGGGCACACTACCTCCACCACTTAGTATGCTCCCTATATGATAATGCCCGTTATAATTTCAATTTTCAATCTATTGTATGCTCAAATTAACAAACTCAAAGCAATTAATTATGACGGCAAAATTCATATGCAACATGGAAGTTGGAAACATCCTACACTGTTGCATACCTATAAAGTAATCCTTCATGACAAGGGCAGTAGCATTAACCCGTTCAATTTGAACCATCTGACCAATCTTTTCTTCGAGAGTCATTCTTTTCAAGAGATCCCTGACCCTCGCTTCAGCCGGTAGTTTTGGGTCCTTGTATTTCACAGATACATGAGCTTCTGTCATTGATGACAAGAGACATAATGCTAAACGCAAAACTCCCAAGAAGGTGATCGAAATCCTTGCCATCTTCTCACTCTAAAATTAATCCTGCAAAAACAAAGTTTAGATAAAAGAAAACGGAAAGGTTAAATGAAGGCAGGTAAACAAGAACCATGGAGTACCCTGTATCCAAATACGTAGAGAATAATAACTTGTCAGCAGCTCAAGCAGAAATCGAAGTTTAATTATAACATTCAAGAATCATGTGACAGAGGCTTCATTTGGAAGCCGAGAAAATGAACAAGAAGTTTGCTGGGTTAGAGTCTACAGAGTCAACGAACGATCACGATTTTACGCTCCTGCTTTCTGGAAGCTAAAGAATGATTACTTGGGGAAAAAACCAAGAGGAAGAACGTATAACAGTCGTCAAAAAGAACAGGAAAAGATCGAAAAAAGAAGAAAAAAATCTTACAGCGAAATGAGGGTTGAGAAGGTTTCATCCAGCAGGAGCTTGAAGGTTGGGGCCGGGTACTATATATTTATACGGAAGCCTAGTGCTCGAAATAGGAATGGATAAATGTGACCAGCAGGCTTAGGAGATCAAAGGTTATCATGAATTGCTAACTAATCTTGGAACTTCTCGTTTCTGTTTTGAGTTTTTTCTCCTAATATATAGCGGGAAACGCATACACTGTACCCCTCAACCCATTAAAGCCGGTGCCCACGAGCCCATGTATGTCAATCTTGACACTTTGGAGAAAGCTGCATGTTATTGCGGATGCACTGGATCGACTGGCCGGGCCTTGCATTTTGGGCAATTAATCTACGTATCATTAATTGCAGATACCTACATTAATGGCAGATGGGTACGTTAATAATCTTATCATTATCTTTTATATATATAATTTTATCCGTCTAATTCTGAGAAAGATATACATAATAGGTTGACTCCACTATAAAGTCTATACTACCCAAAACTTTACACGGATATCATTAAAGAGCATAAGATCTACATGTTTTATCTATCTCTCCGAATGACCGATACAAGTTATATAGATAAGATAATGTTGGATAGAGAGTTTATAAGGTATAGACTATTAATGTATGAATCTGAAACTAAGGTACGTATCTATGGGCACGATACTTGTGTGGTTGTGTCTATCTCCTATTAAAATTGCACAGACAACAAATTGTAGAGCATCTAATCAGTCATGGTTTGAATTTATTTATCTAGAACTCTACACGGTAATCAAGTTGTGCATGCACAATATCCATCCAAACGAGATAAGTAATGTTTCTCATAATTCTTTTTGTTTTCAATCGGATACAAATTGTACATGCATTGAACTGGAGAGAAGGCATCACTTGTGTGAGATTTTTTTCCTATTAGATGGGCCTCGCGATGTCATGATATCAATTGTCTCAATTTTCATACAAATAATTAGGTGCTAGTAAATATTGTACCAAAAGTTGCAAAGATATGTTGGACCACTAGCCCTTTTACTTTTTCATCTAGCTAACCCTCCCTCTTGCTTTAGTGTACATGTCAATTTCATTAATTCCATAAAAATATTACTATGTTTGGCAATTCAGAAAATTTAGTAAACAAGAAGGAATACAACCGGTCAAAAAAAAAAAAGAAGGAATACAGCTGGAGTGATCATACGAAAAAGGCCGATAAGGCCCAACGACAAACCTAGCTCTAGGCTCTTTAGAAACAGTAAAGAGGGAATAAGGCCCTCAGCAAAAGGGCATAAAAGGCCCCAACCCTACTGGGCACGCAGGCCCGAACCAGGTCACACCGGAGAACAAATAGTTTCATATATTGTGATGGTTGCTTTGAACTCATGCAACCAATTAGCTCTTTTTTTTTTTTTTTTGGATAACGAGCGGAAATCTGTGGGGGTAGGTCATTTAAGTGTACCCACCAGATAAATTCCAGGGCTTATAAAAAAAATAATAAATTCCAGGAAGTTAGCACATGTCTATTTACGTTCCTGAGACTCCCGCTTAAGTAGGTTATGATATTTACTTAATGGAGAATCGAATATGTGACTGTGCGCCTAACCCACACAAATACGGGTAAGTCCTAACCACTGGTGCAGGCCAAGATGGTCAATTAGCTTTATTTTGCAAATGAGAATTTCTCAATTTCTATGTAGAAATAAAAGTACGTATAAATGCATATACGCAGTATATAGGATAACATTAGAATTTTCCCAACTTTTCCGTTTTCTTCTCGGCTAGGCGTGCTTGAATAAATAGCCTACTGATGCACGCCTTGGAGAAGTGTAGAGACAAAACAAAGAACTACTTTTTCGGCCGGGTAAAACAAGGAACTCCTTCCTTGGTTTGCAGAAGAAGTTATCTCGTGGCTTGGAGATTATTGAAGCCCATAATTTAACATAACAAACTCCCAAAGCAATCGAAAAGGAATAGTCCTCCGAGTAGCCCAGAAACTACCACAAAACCAAAGCAATCAAAAAGGAATAGTCTCATCCATAGGAATACTGAAAACCAATTACATCCAACAAGGATTCAGGAAAGCGTGAGATGTATAAAAGGGACACATAACCGGCAGGTTTTTCCCATCAAGAGCGTTTGATCTGCAGATACAATCAAAGAAGTCGATTGCAAAGTAGCGGAAATGGCTATGAGGCAACAACCCGGGGGACTAACTGCCACCTTCCCACATAGATTTACCCGTACCGCATATGAGGATTTCCAGCCGAAGTTCGAACGAAAGGAAGAAGCAGCAGCTTACATTCTATCGGTTCATCTTCCTGGTAACATATCTTATTGAAAATTTGTTTGCTTTCTTCCTTTTTGTACGATTTTGTATGCGTACTCATGCAATTCTCCAAGGCCTATATATATGCAGTTCCAAAGAGTAATCTGGCCCCAGGGGCGGCTTAAATTTAAATTTTCACCTAAGGACGCCCCTGTATGGCCCTTAGCAACTTTCCATATATCTGTATGACTTTCATTTTGTGGCTTCTGTTCTTCTTTTTGGCTGGTTCTATAAGTGGTGTTGGTATATAGCAAGTTTGCACCATAACCCATTTGCCTGATCATAGGCCTAAGGCTAAGAATCAAAGTTGAAATGAGCAACTGTGTAGATCGAGTCCTTCAACCCCTTTGCCTTTTTCAGGTTTTGTTAAGGAGCGAATAAGAATCATATATGTCGATCATACTCGTACGTTAAGGGCTCAGGGAGAGCGACCACTTGAAAACAATAGGTGGAGCCGATTCAACCAAACTCATTCAGTTCCAGAAAATTGTGACGCGGCAAAAATTAAAAGCAAGTTTAACCAGGGAATTCTCACCATTACAATGCCCAAAAAGATCGTGGAAAAAGTTGTAACTGCGCCTGAGGAAGCTAAAACAACCCAAAACGTTCCAAGAACTCTGCCATTGCCTCCTCCCCCGCCAGCGCCTCTAGAGAAGATTCCTCCCAAGCGGCCTACTTCAACTTATGGGGTTGAAAATCTAAGGGAGGAGAAAAAAGTACTGCAAAAGGCTACGGAAGACATTCCTCCGAAAGCAAGTACTTCTACTGCCCCAGAGTACGAAAGACGAAGGGGCGTTGTAGAGGTTGGTCAGTCTCAGCGCCCGCCGGAAGCCACCGCCGAGGAAGCACAAAAGGGTCTACATGCAGCTCTTCCAAAAGATACTTCAACGGTACATGTAGAAAAGCCAATTGACAAAACGAGTATGAAGTCGGCCTCTGAGATTGTTGACCAAAGGTCTATTGAAAAGAAAGATACGGTGATTGAGGCTAGTGGAAAGGCTAAAGAAACAAAAGAATCTGACAACGCAATCGAAAAGAGTATTGTTAAAGTAAAGGAAAGTGGCAAGAAAAGCGCAGAGCCTGCGAGGCCTGAAAGCTCTGCACCAAAGATCTCAGAGGACGGGAAGGAGAAGAGAGTGATCTCAGTTGCTAATCAAGAGAAGCGTGAGGAGGGTATTAATACTGAGAAAGGTGTTGGAGTAAAGATTGCACTGGATTCTGCTAAGCAGAAAGTGAAGAATCTCACCAGGAGGCTGAATGAGGACGAGAGGCAAATGCTGTTAAATGTGGGTGCAGCAGTTCTCGTGATAGTGGCATTTGGAGCATATGTCTACTTTAGACATCGCTCCTCTGGACAAGCCGAAGACTAGTTGTTACATGGTACTTTATTTTCACTTGGACGTGTACGTTTGTTTGTATTTGTAATTAATTAGGCATATATAATTGCATCCCAAATAACTGTGGAATTGAAAAGTTGTAAATAAGCACCCGATGTAAGAAAACGACAAATTAATAGCTTCCTGAAGTTGATATTTCATTAAAAAGGAGCAAGTTCTCCTGGCCTTATTTGTAACAATTGAATGTACTGGAATGCCTATTTTTAACATAATATCGGCTTTAGGGAGCTATATTTGTCGTTTTTTTTAACTTCGGGATTTATTTGTAACTTTTTAATACCACAAAGAACTTTGGGCGCAATGAAACCTTAATTGTAACACTTAATAATAAATATCGACTCAGAATGTTACGTGTCTAATCTTGTTAGTATCTTGATCCTCCATGTTTCTGATCATTCTTGTTACTCATGCAGGCGGCAGGCCAGAAATGGTTCATTGGTTTCACGTATATATAGCTTTTTAAACTATAAAAGATTTGGTTCTGGAAAAGTATTTGGGATCAACTAGTTGTTAATACCAGAAGGACCTAATATACTATAAACAATTTCTTCCCTTCTTGGCTACGAGGGTTCAGAATTTAAACATTAGTTTTTTTTTCATTAGTTTTCGATTATGACGTATAAAACTGAATCTAAAAAAGCTGACAAAAAACCTGCGGATGATTTCGTTGATCATCTCGGGGTATGAGACGCCACTCATTGTTAGATTTTATCTTGGTTCATCAATACCTCTCTTCCATCTATTCACAGTCTTCTTCCCAAATTTCGTAATGCGCAATGTCCACCTTGATTGGGAATTTTTGGCCAACCGATACAATTGTTCTAGTACACTCTCATCAATACCTCTCTTCCAAATTTCGCAATGCGCAATACCTCTCTTTCATCTGTACACTCTCATCTCAATCGCTAACGATGTCTTATTTGTAACTTAAATAAACGGAAGAGCCTATTTTTAATGAAATATCAACCTTAGGGAGCTATTTATTATTTTTCTTACCTCGAGAGCTTATTTGTAACTTTTCAATACCACATGAACTTTGGGTGCAATTATACCTTATAATTAAAACATTTATTATAAGGAATGTTATATCTCTAATCTTGTTAGTATTGTATGATCCTTCATGTTTCTTATTCTTATTACTGCAGGTCAGAGATGGTTCATTGGTTTCACGAATAGCTTGTTCTTAAACTATAAAAGATTTGATTCTAGAAAAGGGTTTGGGATCAACTAGTTGTTAATAGGAGAAGGACCTAATATACTATAAATAATTATTTCTTCCCTTCTTGGCCAGGGGAGTTTTTTTTTCTAGATCACGATCCAAAAAAAGGATCCGAAGACAACTTAACCAAGTCGAATACAACCGGCGGGATCCTAAAAAGGATCGGAGAAACCCACTACATGCTCTATCCGAGGCAGTGGGAGCGGTGACCGGACTGGGTAGACAAAGCTATCAGACCTAGGCTAGCCAGTAAATACAGCACCACAACCCAGTACAGCAAGCTCCAACAAGGGCGGAATAGATCCACAATGGATCGAAAAAGCCCCTGAGAAGACGGATACAACAGAGAAAAAACAAAAACGCCGGCCAAGCATGACCAACACAACCAACAACAAAGAAAAAACAAGGAAAAAACCAAAGAAATGGAAGCAGCAAAACACACAGGCGAGCATGAGACGCCACCGTCAGAATCCGCCGAAGAGGCTGCCGGACAGGAGCGGCTAAGGACGCCTGGAGGAGCAGAATGCATCTGGCAAGGCTGGGGCTACCAGAGAAGAACGGTAACACCAGGTTCTACCTTCAAGCTTCCGAGCAAAATGGACAGAGAGGAAAGAGGGGAAAGAGGAAGAGGAGGAGGAGAGCGGCGGGAGAGCTGGAGCTCCTCCCTCCGCCGGAAAACAAGGGAGAAAGGAGAGGCTGGGGTGAGGAAAGTTCTAGATAGAGGGGCGCGATAGGTTTCGTTCTTTAGAGATTCCCCTTGGCTAGGGGAGTTCAGAATTTAAAGATTGCATTTTCCATACAATGTCAATTGCCCGCACTACAAGAAATATGGCATATAACTATGATAAAGCATGTCCTCCAAAGCATAGAAAGTTGTCAATATATATATATATACACAGAGATGATGGCCCGAAGTGATCAGGGTTCGTGGAGAATACCTCGTGGCTAAAAGTATTACCTACCAGTTGTCACTAGAACAACCTTATTACGGCTAAAAACTATGATAAAGCATGTCCTCCAAAGCATAGAAAGTTGTCAATATATATATATATACAGAGATGATGGCCCGAAGTGATCAGGGTTCGTGGAGAATACCTCGTGGCTAAAAGTATTACCTACCAGTTGTCACTAGAACAACCTTATTACGGCTAAAAAATCCATTGGTAAATAAGTCATAGGCAATGTGGGAACCTATTCAGTTGGTTAGAGCATTGTGCTAAGGTCGCAGGTTCGAGATCTGCATGGGGAATGAGAATTTGGTGAAATGAGCTCTCATATTATCTGGGAGGGAAAGTTCCTCGTGTTCATAAGGTAGGACCTTTGACTTATTTTATAAGAGACATTTTTCTGAGCTTTGAGCCTAGAGGAACAAAACCGTCCAGATTTCGGCCTAAAGTGGACAATATCTTGTCAAGCAGAGTCGGCCCCGGTCGTTACACAAACCTTGTTGTAGCTACAACTTTTGGGCAACGAATGGCGTTGGACACTGCGCAGCGAGCAGGTAGATATGAGACTGCTGAAGCAGAGCATGGGGCGTGCATGTTTCCTCCTTGGAGCTGCAAGAACGAGTTAGCGCATCGCGTCATTCTTCCCGCTTGTGCAAAATCCCTCAAAGGGGACGAAAAGCAAAAAATAGTTGCCGAGAGAGGCTGGGAGGAGGGTTGTAGGAGGAGCAGAGGGGCGCTCCGCTTGAAACTGAGCACAGAAATTAAGGGGGAGCGCTCTGGGATTTTTGGGTGTCTAGAGGGAAGACAGAGCGGCCTCTTTCTTGACTTTTGGTTTTAAGACGTCATCAGAGAGCTAATTTGTAAAAGCACTTACCAGAGATCTTTTCGTTCCTTTCGTGCTCTTCTAAGAGAGCTCTCCGTACCATTTGAGAGGTTTGCATTTTCGGTCTGTTCGATGTTTTGGTGCTGCTTTGACTTCAGCTGCCTGGTGACGGCACCGATGACACTACCAGAGAAATCGGCGCAGCACGATAGCATCTCCTTTGTGCCCTGGGCTACCCGCAGATCTCTACCATCCTTTTTCCCTGTTCTTATAATTTTTGCTTCTCCCTTCCTTTGGCGTTTAACATCTCACTTTCCCTCTTCTCGTTACCTATTGTTTCGCTTGGTGCTAATGGATTCTCACTCCCAAGAGACCGAACTCGGTCAGTTGGTGGCAAAGATAATGGCCTTTAACTTGGGGATGGCTGCACCCCCAGCTTGGAGAGACCCCCTCGTAGCAGAATCGGCATTGGAGTCCGTTGCAGCTAGATTCAGACTTATGGTGAAACCACCGTTGAATATTAAGGGCTTCCTGGAGGTGCTTAAATCATGGTTGCCCGGAATGCAATGGCAGGAGATTGAAGTGGACCACTGCCCGGTGTGGGTCCTAATCCATGGAAAGCCGCCGGATTGTTCTAATGGTAATACAATCGGGCAAGTACTGGAACTGGAGGATCATCAGCCCGCGTCGTCGTTTCAGACGGAAATCAGAGATAACGGAGAGGCCATTGTTGTGGCAAGCATTGAGCATACCACCGAACAGGACAAGACATTGGCCGGTGGTGATAATGCTCTGACAAAACCTACAATGGTAGCTGACATGCCTCAGAAGACTTCTCAGCAGCCACTGAAGCACGTCAAGGAAAGTAAAGGTCGCAAGGCACCTGCTGAACAATTACCAATGGCCTTTCAGGCATTCACTACTTTGGAGAAGCACAAATCAACAGTTTCCAAGACGTGTGAACAAATCCTTGCACCCTTGCTGTATACAGAAGCCTACCGGCCTAAGGAAATAGCACGAAACTTAGCAGCTAAGGACGTACAGGTGTTCTCCATCCCACTTTTATATTCAGTGATTTTTTCGAACATATGTGCAGGGCTGTCTATGATAATGGGCACCTCGTATCTTTTGGTGACCCAAGAATCTCCTTTGCCGAGTGAGGGCCAAGGGAGCCCAATAGAGACACTCTTATTCACTGTAGATATCCAGGGCCCTGCGAGAAGCCTTGTGCGTCGCCAGAAAGATTTGTAAAAGCACAGTGCCTCTCATAGACAAAGGACACAACCAGTAATCGGTTAAGTTGAAGGGTAAGGGTCATGGGAGCACAAGTACACATAGTCGGACAAAAGCACTTTCGCTGAAAAAGGATGACATTCAAATCTTTGTTGTTTCAAAGGCCGGGGTGGCGGGCCAATACATGCCCCCCACCCGATGCATGAGACTATTGTACTGGAACTGTCGTGCTTTGTTCAAAACTGCGGCAGTTCGATACCTCAGTGAGGTGGTGCGGCAACACCTCCCTGAATTTTGTTGCCTGGCCGAAACTAAAGTAGCATCTGTTAAAAACCGTCTTGTGTCTATGGGTTTTGCTGACTGTTTTGAAATCCCCTCTAGTGGATGTAAAGGTGGTTTAGTTGTTGCTTGGCGTAAGGGGATCATTTTGGATGTCCATTCTAGTAACCATTTCATTAATTTGGTTGTGCATTCTGACCCTCAGGGTGTTCCCTGGTTACTCACTTTTGTCTATGGACCCACTCTTTGGAATGAAAAAGAAGGTTTTTGGTATGAGTTGGAACGTTGTGGCTCTAATTTTGTTGGACCATGGATTTGTCTTGGTGATTTCAATGCAATTTTACACCAAGAAGACAAATGGAGTGGCCGGCCAGTGGGCTCTTCTACCATCACGGGTCCTCTTACCATATTTCTTTTGCATGCTGGAATGATTGATTTAGGCTTCTATGGTAATCCCTACACTTGGTCTAACGGCCGGGAAGGGAGGAGTCTGATTATGGAGCGTTTGGATAGGGGTTTAGCCAACGGGGAGTGGCGAAGTTTGTTTCCTAGAGCGACGGTTCAGCATCTGCCTCGATATGCTTCAAACCACGCCCTTATTTTGCTTAACACCATGGGTGATTCTGATTACAGTCCCCGCCCTTTCCGATTCGAGGCAGTTTGGGCTCAAGATCCTAGAAGTGTAGAAGTGGTTGATAAGGCGTGGCATTATGAAGGTGCTGGTTCCCCTGCCTACATCTTATGCCAGCATCTTAAGGCTACTAAGACAGCCTTAAGAAGCTGGAACAAGAAGGTCTTTGGCAATATTCATCAACGAGTTCGGCAGTTGCAAGTGGATCTTGATGCCATTCAAAAACAGATCAGTTGGGGACTAAATGATACGTGGGCTCAAGCTCAGGAAAGGGAGATTGCAGCAAAAATCTTGGTGGCTCAAAAACAAGAGGAGGATATATGGCGTCAAAAGTCTCGCAATTCATGGTTGACAACTCCGGATCTCAATACCAAGTTTTTCCACATATCCACAATTACTAGACGGCGCAGAAATTTCATTGAAGCACTCCAAGACCAAAACGGGGAATGGATCACAGGGCGAGCAGTTATCGGTTCTCATACTGAGCAATATTTTAAGTCCTTATTTACTGGTCGCAGAGCTATTTATCCTTCCAACCTTGATGATCTTATCCCCAAGGTTATCACAGAGGAGGATAATCTCTCTTTATGCAGGATTCCAGATGACTTGGAGATTCAATCGGCGGTGCGAAGCATCGGCGCCCATAAGGCCCCCGGTCCAGACGGGTTCACCGGTCTGTTTTACCATCGCTACTGGTCCCTTGTGGGTCGTGAGGTAACCCTTATGGTAAAAAAATTTTTTACGAATGGATATTTTCTGCGCCAACTGAACCATTCCTTTATTGCGATGATTCCCAAAGTGGAGTCCCCAACCATAGTGACTCAATTTCGCCCTATTAGTCTTTGTAATGTTAGTTACAAGATTATTTCAAAAATCATGGCTAATCGCCTGAAAAACATGTTATCTCAATTGATCTCCCACAATCAAAATGTTTTTGTCCCTAATCGTCATATCCAGGACAACCTCCTTTTAGTCCATGAAGTAATGCAGGTGTTGAGGAAGAAAACTGGAAGGGGTGGATTGATAGCTGTTAAAGTGGACACGGAAAAGGCATACAACAAAGTTGATTGGGACTTTCATATGGCTATTATGCGAGCATTTGGTTTCCATGAGAAATGGTGCCAGTGGATTTATCAGTGTATATCCACAGTCTCTTTTTCTATTCTCTTGAATGGCTCGCCCTATGAGTTTTTTCGGCCTAAATGTGGACTTCGTCAAGGCGATCCGCTTTCACCTTTTCTATTTGTGATGGTAACAGAGGTGCTGACACAGCTTATTAAAAGAGAGGAGGAACAAGGAGTCATTCATGGTATTAAAATCGCACGACATGCTCCCCCAGTGTCCAACCTTCTCTTTGCGAATGATATCATGCTCTTTTGCCGAGCTAATCATGGAGAAGTTCGGCGTTTACATGATTGCCTTTAGATTTTTGCCCGTTGGTCGGGTCAAGCTATAAATTCTCAGAAGTCCCTTCTACACTTCAGTGCTAATCTCAACCAGGACAGAAGAGATCAACTGGCTAGTCTTTTTCATCTCCCGGCTGCTAGTGACCCTGGTATTTACCTAGGCATGCCTCTAAATATCCCTCGGTCTAAGAGCGCTGCCTGCAGATTGGTGCAAGAAAACTTCACGCTTGGCAGGATGGAAAGCACGTGCCCTATCCCAAGCTGGACGTACAGTCCTATTACAGTCCGTGGCTCAAATGATTCCTTCTTACCTTATGTCGGTCTTCCTATTGCCTCAACGTATCAATCGAAGCCTTGATATTCGCATGAAAAATTTTTGGTGGGGATTTGAAGGTGATACTCGTAGATTCCATCCCAAATCTTGGGAAAGTATTTGTCGCCCCAAAAAATATGGTGGTTTGGTTCTCCGTCGCATGGAGGATTTGAATCGAGCTTTGGTGGCAAAGCGAGGATGGGAGCTGATGATTAAAACTGATAGTATTTGGGTTCGGGCCCTTACAGCAAAATGTTGTAGAAACTCCAATTTCTTGAAAGCACGTGAAGTTCATGGTGCATCATAGGCTTGACAGAGTATGCTGAAAACCAGAGATCTAGTTGCAGCAGGTTTTTGTTGGCATATTTGTTCAAGGCAATCTGTTAATATATGGAGTGATCCTTGGGTTCCGGGCATTGACGGTTATATTCCAAAGCTGAAATGGGGGAGTTTAGTTGAACGCCGCATTAACAAGGTCAGTGATCTCATTAATATTAACACTTATAGTTGGAAGACAGATTTAATCACTGATCTTTTTTAGACCCAATCAACAGCAGCGATTTTGAGTATTCCAGTTACTCCCCATACTTCAGTAATTTCAGATGCCCCAAAATGGATCTTATCATCGAAAGTTTATTATTAAGTTAAAGAGGCATATGTGCATGATCAAAACTTTCGCTTTCAGGATACGGGGGGTCTAACAACCACTGAATGGAACAAAATTTGGCGACTTAAGTTACAACATAGGCTGAAATTCCTTCTTTGGAAAGTTGCAGCGCAAGCTCTGCCTATTGCTAAATCTGCAACTTCATCCTTCAAGATTTGCCCGCTGTGTGAAGGGGCTGGTGAAACTTATGAGCATTTATTCTTGGCTTGCCCTGTTAGCACTCATTTGTGGATTATGGAGCCATGGCCGATGAGCACGACATATTTCATTGATCAACCAATAACTTATTGGATAAAGTTTCTTTTAAATCCATCTAATCTGCCAAGTGACGTGCAAGATGAATGGCAGAAGATGATTCTGGCTGTGACTCTCACTTTGGATACAATCTGGTATGCCAGGAATAAATTGGTCCATGATGGTCACACTTTTGATCTCCAAGATCTTGCCCGACAGATTCGGCGTAGATATCATGCCCACAATATAGCATGGGATCAAAAAATTAATGCTACTCTGCTATCTTGGGTTCCTCCCCCCGAATCTGGACTCAAGATTAATTTTGATGCTTCTGTTCATGATAATTGACTTTGTATGGCAGCTGTTTGCAGGAATTGGAACAGAGAGATCCAACAAGCCCGTATTTCAAAAGTGCCTGGCAATGACCCTTTCAAAGGCGAGGCACGAGCGGCTCGGTTAGCTTGTAGTCTGGCGAAGGATTTTTATGGGCAAAAAATTTGGCTGGAAGGTGATGCCCAGCTGTTGATCAATCAGATTATGGACCTTACTTCTCCCCCTGATTGGAGTGTAGAAACCGAGATTATGTCTATCCGGGAACTCATGCGGCTGAATCCCCTATGGAGTTTTCATTGGACCCCTATGGAAGGCAATTCCATGGCACATCATCTGGCTAGATGGGGACACGTGCATACAGACAAAGAACAGCTCGGTCCAGCAGATATTCCTGAGGATGTTGCTTGTTGTGATAACTCTGTTGTATATAGGGGAGACGCTTATGTTGTATGATAACATGTCAAGTAGAAAAAAAAAAAAAAGATAGCTAATTTGTAAGAATGTTTACTTAGAAAAGAAATCTGAAGACATGATAAATAGCACACGCATGACGATACGTACAATAAGCAAGTGATTTTCTTAGCTTAAGAGAAACACCAACCTTCTTGGAAGATGTGAGTTTCTCTTTTAAATGAGCATTAAAAGAAAGGAACAAAAAACAACAGAAGATCCTTAATTATAAGTGTAGCACAAGCGAACCAACATCAGTTGATGATCATGATTTATGCAATCTAATCAATTACTTTAGAATGTTCCAGAAAAAAAAGGTTTAAAGCAAAAACTGTAAGATTCTTAAACAACTGCAACTATATATGTAAATAAAGAAGACAAGACCATGTGAATCCAGCACACAAATAATCTTATCAGAAATAATACAACAAAGCATCTATCTTTTAAAAAGAATATGCTCTAATAATTATATCTTGGTTATATATAAGACAAATATACATCTTACATAATGAGTCATCGATCATAATTGATCTTCTCCTCTCCCTTGTTGTAAACATTTTCTCTAGTACTACTACTTTTCCACTTTTTTTACATATACTTAGTGGCGTTTTCCCTTAAAAAAGTCAAGAAATGTATTTTAAATGAATAACCTACTGATCATGCATGTCTTGGAGAAGTGTCGAGAATATAAGTATATAACAACTAACAAGGAAACACTACAAAAAAACAGGTCTATAGTGGCGGTCGCTAAAAACGCCGCTAAAGTATAGACCCACTTTAGCGGCGGTCACTAACCGCCGCTATAGACCCCCCTTTAGCAGCGTTTTGCAAAAAATGTCGCAAAAGATTTTACATGTGACCGCCGCTATATACCTCCTTTAGCAGCATTTTTTGAAAACGCCGCTAGAAATGAGGTATCTACAGCGGAGGTCAGAGAGTTCACCTTTAGCAGCGATTTTTGAAAAAATTGCTGCTATAGGTATAGTTGGAAAAAAATTTTAAAATTATATTATATTTAATGTATAATTATTTTATACCTTTTAATACATACTTTTATTTTGTCACGTGTTTAAAAAATATTTTAGGAGACCTACATAATAAAATATGGAATTAGAGACCTACTTAATAAAATATGGAATTAAAAGGATTTTTATGAATATTGAAGTGTTATATGGAATTATAACTAATGTTATGAAATTATATTTATGATTGTTATAGTAATTGTATTTTTATTGACTAAATCTAAGTAGTTTAGACATCTACTATCATATGATTATAATGAGCATATATATTTGTAATAATTAGTAATATAATACTATTTAATTATGATATATTATTTAAACAGGTCGGTAGCAGCGGTCGTTGTAGCGGCGGTCAGTGCCACTAAATGCCTAATTTAAAAATGATGCGTGTAACATATAGCAGCGGTCATATGACCGCTGCTATAGGTCTAAATTCCTTTTGAAATCACATGTTCTCCCCGTGAATTCCCCCCTCCTTTTTTCATTTCCTTTCCGATGCCAAATTCCTCATTTCCCGCCCAGCCCCAAATTCTCCCTTTCCCGTCCATCTCTCTCTAATTCTCCCTATCTCTAAGTCTCTCTTTGAAAATCTCTCACTCTATCTCTACCCTCACGCCCTCTCTCGAAAGTGCCTTCATCGCCCTCTCTCACTGGGCTATTTCAGGCTACTTTAGTCAAGACCATGTGAAAGTGGGTGATCTTATGGTCAAAGAGGAGGACGAGAAGAAGAGCTATAGAGGGATGAGTTTGGCTCCCACCCTTGAGGTCCCTTCCATGAGCAGATATCCTAGGATTGGTGATTGGTAAATTCTCTTCTTCTTTTTTAACCTTTTCTATTTTTGTCTGAGCGGGGAATTGAAATCTGGGTTTGCCTTCGAACTCGTGATTAGTTTATGTTGCTGATGAATGTGTTTGTTCTAAGAGTTTACAAGATTAAAAATATTCGTTAGTGAGCCCTCATTTTGAAAATTTTGCTAGTCCCTTCAATGCTTTATGTTTCTTTAGCGTTGTAAATGGGCTAAACGATGGAAAGGAGTGGTGAAACTTTGGATAACTTGGATTTTTGAGCCAAGGGAAGCAAAATGTCCAGGGATTGTTCAAAGTAAGAGGGTAGGTGAAGTGAGATCAGACTGTTCAGGCGAGATGTGGTCTAATGGCAACGAGGATGAACTGGAAGAGCTGAGGAGGGGGCATGAATAAACTGAAATGGTGTCTGTTTTATTGATAGAAAGGTGAATATGGTAGATGCCTGGCGGTAGCAATGGTTTGGTGTTGGTGATTGAGAAATATTTTTGGGAACCTTGTTTTTTTTTTTTTTATAATCCTGATATACTCTTCACTTGTCCAGAATATATTTCCTGTTTGGACATTATAAATGCTTTGGTTCCACACTAAGTTTCTGTTCTGCTTGTTGCTTGTAGAAATCTCTAAAGAGGGGGGGAGAAAGTGAAATTCTTCTATTTGGTTTTGTAGGTACCCTACCCACTAATGTTCTTCCTCGTCCTGTCGTCCACTTTCTCAACATCTCAAATGAGAAGATGGAAGAAGGATGTTGTATAAGATAAAGTTGTCAATGCTTGATTTTTATAGGTTGCCAGCAGGGAGTAATGTGACCATTTGGTTTGATGAAGCGAGAACCTCATATTTAGGTGACCAGATATGCTTTTAGGTGCGGATAGAAATGTATGTTGTATTTTTTCAGCAAGCAAATAGAAGGTTTGTTTTTAATTTAAGTTATATGTTCTGTATTTATTTGCTGCGTTGATTGAATGCAATGCATAGTCCTTACCAAAGAAGTATGTTGCATACTGGCGTTTCAGGTTACAAGTGAAGCTCTCAATTCCATTGCTTATCTGCTGAAACTAGAGGTTTTGACTATGGCAGGCTGCCCTTTAGTAGATGATGTTGGATTGCGGTTTCTTGAAAAAGGATGTCCTTCACTAAAGGTGAAAGAATAGGTAGAATATTTTACTCATACAAGCTTAATGTTAGAAAATTCAAGCAAACAAATAACTAGAAAATACGTTATTAACTAGTAATAATGGTTTTTAAATGTAAAATGTGTATTTTCCAATGGCTGCAGGAGATTGACGTATCCAGGTGTGAATTTGTTACTTCCGCTGGTTTAATATCTGTAGTTAGAGGACATAGTGGTCTTCTGACCCTCAATGCTTGATATTGTTTTCAGGTGAGTGGATAACTTAAGTTATTTGGTGAATGTATTTGGTTTAATTGATTTCTTTTTTTTTCAAGTGTAGTTCTAAATCGCTCAACCTTGGAATTTCCTGCAGCGGCTTCCAGCGACAGTTCTCCACTGTTTGGTGAGCTTTTTAAGTAATATCATCTGAGTGTTACCGCATTACCTACGGTTGACCTGCCTTATTGCTTTTACAAGAAGTAGTTCATATGTATGCAGATCCTCCATCTGTTTCATCATCTTTGAGTGTGGATTAGCAAGATCGCAAACTTGAAATTATGATGGATTAGCTTCAGTTTTTATGCTTTGTAAGGTGCACAAATTATGCTATTATTTCTCAAGTTCGCTCTTCGCATATCTAACCCAAATAGTACCCAACCTGTTTGTGTGTTGATGAAAAGTGTTTTACGGTTTAAAATGAGATTTTTTGCGAGGCTTTGTCCATGGAGTGGAGGCTTGGGCCGATAATTTTTTTGCCCGTTTTATCTAGAGTTGCTTATAGCCTTATATAGAAGTAGATATTTTGTTTACATAAATCTTTTATTTATTTTTATTTCTCATGTGATATTTGTTTTCAATTACAGGAATTCAAGATCGAAGATGTTGATGTGTAAAAGGAAGAAGATTTTAATTGGTTCTTGCTTATTGTGTTGTATTTGAATATTTTAGTTGATCATTGCTTATTGCTATTTTATATTAGAAACTTGTTACTTTTTAGATTACTTATAGAGATTCTTGTATTTGTTGTAAAACGTTATTAATATATAATGAATTATATTTTGTTTTATTATCCTTGATCTTTAAATTTTTTCATCCAATGAATTATGATTATTAAAATAAATTTGTATTACCGATTAAAAAAGCATGTATAGAAAAATATAGGAAAAAATTAGTGGAGATTTGGAAATGCAGGCAAAAAAAAAGAGCTGCTAATCTATACCGCCGCTACAGACCTTTAGTGCCAAAAACTCGCAACCGCGGTTGGCCTATAGCGGCGGATAGACCATAGGTCTTCACCAGCGGTCACCCGAAACGCCGCGTTAGATAGGCCAAAATGACCTATAGCAGCGTTTTTTTGGTCTATAAAGACCCTTCGTTTACGGAAGAAGTTATCCCATGGCGGAGAGTACTACTTATAAATTGAAGCCCATTAAACTAATTCATAACCCAAAGCAATCGAAAAGAAATCGTCTACGCCCAGAAAACATCTCAATACCAATGCAATAAAAAAGGAATATAGAATATATAGATTAGTCTCATCGATGGGAACACGCAAAACCAACATCCAATAAGAAAAGCATCTATAAAATGAACACATAACCGGCAAGTTTTTCACGTCCAAAACGTTTGATCTGCAGATACCACCAAAGAAACTCGATTGCGAAGCGGCAGAGATGCCTATGTGGCGCATTTTCTTGACGCATCCCGTGTGTATGGGTAATTCCGAGCTAAAGTCACGCATTTTCTTGACCCATCCCGTGGGTGAGGATTCCGAGCCAAAGTCAGAACGAAATGAAGGAGCAGCAGCTGATCACACTATCTTGCGGATGCCTATTTGGCGCAATATTCTTCCCTGGAGGTCGACCCGTCCCTTGGATGAGGATTTCCAGCCAAAGTCAGAACGAAATGAAGGAGCAGCAGCTGACACTATCTTAATTCATCTTCCTGCTGGTAACGTAACTTCTACTCATCTAGTTCATGGTGGGTTAGTCTCATATCGATTGTGGAAAAGGTTGATAGTCAGTTGAGAAGGCTCAAGTCAACACTTCATCTATGTGTGGATTTGAGTTATTTGTTTTTTTCCCTCTTCTAATGAAGCACTTGTTTGCTTAATTATTTTTTTTTTAGATTTTGCTTGCATTAAATGCAGTTCTCTAAAATCCAGTTTCAAAGAGTAATCTGGCCCCAGGAGTGGCTTAAATTTAAAATTTTTGCCTAAGGCCTCAACTCTGCATGTTGAGTCGCCCGTCTGGCCCTTAGAAAACTTTTCGTATATCTGTATGACTTTAATTTTGTGGCT
This sequence comes from Myrica gale, assembly GCA_963930655.1. Lineage (NCBI taxonomy): Eukaryota > Viridiplantae > Streptophyta > Magnoliopsida > Fagales > Myricaceae > Myrica > Myrica gale. The sequence goes on from OZ005607.1 coordinate 5,048,709, forward strand.
TCTGGTCTTCTTTTTGGCTGGTTCTATGAGTGGTGTTAGTATATATATAGCAAGTTTGCACTAGAAAACCATTTGCCTGATCATAGGCCTAAGGGCCAAAGTTGAAATGAGCAACTGTACGTAGATCGACTCCTTGAACCCTTTGCCTTTTTCAGGTTTTGTAAAGGAGCGATTAAGAGTCACATATATTGACTCTACCAGTATGATAAGGGCTCAGGGAGAACGACCCCTTGGAAACAATAAATTGAGCCGATTCAACCAAACTTATTCAGTTCCAGAAAATTGTGACGCTGATAAAATTCAAAGCAAGTTTGAACAGGGAATTCTCACCATTACAATGCCCAAGAAGATCGTGGAACAAGTTGTAACTCCGCCTGAAGAAGCTAAATCAACCCAAGAAATCCCAAGAACTGATTTGCCTTTGCCTCCTCCCCCGCGGGAATGGATTCCTTCCGAAGGGTGCATTTCCGAAGGCTACCGAAGGGAAAGTAGAGATTAAAAGAAAAATCAATCCATGGTTAATACATGCCCACCTCATTTAATGAAAAAAAAAATTAGAGAATAGTTATAGTTCAGTATTTCTCTTCATTAAATTATGTGGACATGTATTAACCGTTGATTGATTTTTCTTTTAATCTCCACCTTCCCTTCGGTATCCTTCGAAAATGCAGCCTTCGGAGGGAATCTGCTCCCCCTCCCCCGCCAGCGCCTCTAGAGGAGATTCCTCCCGAGCGGCCTACTTCAACTTATGGGGTTGAAAAACAAAGGGAGGAGAAGTTCCCACAGCCTCAGATTCCCAAGGGGGTCACCAACGGAGATGAGTTATTATGTGAAGCGGGACCGTGTGAAGCAGTGTGGAGCTGCGGTCAGGATCTCCACACCGGCCATCCGACGGTCCCACTTCTGCCACCAAATAAATGAGGCCAAACCCGGTTTTAAATGAGGAACGCCCGGTCTTTATTGCTAATTGCATGGAACCCGGTTAGGGATTTGAATCCCTTCTTCCTCCCCCATTCGGTGACTGATTTTTACTATCAGTTTTGGCCTTGCATTGTGAGTGAGGCTGTAGTGAGGGGGGCTAAGGAGAAGAAGAAGAGGAAGAAGGAGGCGGAGGTGCAGGCTCAGGCTCAGGCAGAGGAGAAGAGAAGGAAAGAAGAGAAGGCGGCGATGGAGGTGGAGAGGGAGGAAGAGAAGAAGGTAGTGAAGGAAGAGAAGGAAGAGGCAGTGGAGGTGAAGAAGACAGAGGATAAGAGCGGCGTAAGAGGTACGGGTTATTCGTTTGTAGTGTATCTTTCTCTGTTTGTGTTTTTCCCTTGAATTTCTTGTTCTACGTGTTATTTGGGAGGACTGAGGGAGGGATTTAGGGAGAGAGGAATATGGGTCTTGAAATTTTAAATCTGAGAATGTTGCTTTCCCTGTCTTTCTCTTGAAATTTGTTGAATTTGTGATCGAATGTTTGGTTCGTTTGGTTGCTTACAAAGCTGAGTAAGGAATAGAGGACAGATCAAATAGTCAAGTGGCTGAACTTTGTCAGTTTAAACCTTTTTGTTGACCTGGGTTCCTTGGTTATGTTGACCTTCTCGTTTTGTGTTTGGTTGCTGAGAAGTTAAACAAAATAAGAACATAAAAACATAGATATAATTTTTACTATCAGTTTTGGCCTTGCATTGTAAGTGATGACTAATATCTTCTGAGCATGAGATTTTTAAGTTGAGAAATGCTTTCTATAGCAATTTCAATAATGTCATTTAACTGCATTCAAACCTCGAATTTTATGTCATTAAATTTTTTGAAAACTGTAGATCCACTTATGGTTCTAATGGAAGGTCATTTCCTCAGGCTCCAGAAGAAACAAAGGAACATATGGCTAAATGCATAAGAGCCCACGAGTGCAAGTATTGTATATGTGCAAAAGGTTATGAAGTCAACAACCTACGAGTGGTGGAGGCCATAACGTATGAGCGTGTTCCGGTGATCATATCTGACAATTTTGTGCCACCATTTGTCAACAGCCTACGAGTGGTGGACCACCTTTGTGTGTGGTGGTTCATGTGATGTGAGATGGGCTGTAAGTTGTGGTCTTGCAGACGTACACGTTGTACTAAGTGTGTGTTTTCTGCATGTATATATAGAACTTTTCTCAGTTCTGTTCTGTTCGTGAGTTCTGTCTAATGGAATAAGAAAGATCAGAAACCCCTTTATCATCCTGTTTATAAGGTGATCGACGAAATACTATTTCTTTATGACTTCAGCTAATGTCGCCATTTGTGGTGCAAGGAATAGCACTTCATCGCCCATAATAATTGAATAGATATATTGAATGAATGAAATTAAAGATATCTATCGGGGCGGCAGTACTTAACTTCGTTTTCCTACCAGTTTTTATTTGTCTATTGGAATAATTAAAAAATGGGAGTACCAGACCAATCTAGGGTATTATTCTATCCCGATTTGTATGTACATATAAATATAAAGCAAACCCATGTGATATTTCCACTGCCATATCTCAAAAATGAACATGCAATAGTTCTTCGTGACAGCACAGGTCCATAGATAAAGGTACAACATGGAAGATCTAAAACTCAAGACTAGCTCACTAAATATGTTGATGTAATACAGACTTTGTGCAGCACAACCATAAAACAGGAACACCAATTCCTAGGATAAATACTTGGAATACCATATTTCACAAAGTAGTTACCCAATCTCAACCTAAAGATACTCAAGACTGTAATTATGTCTCTAATTCTTCTTCTTGTCTTTCAATGGCCCTCTTGGGATTTTGCTCAAAACCTTTGCATCAAACACTGCATAATGCTTCTTGAACACAACCACTGCCTTCTCAGCAAATGAATCAACCTGATCTCATAAATCACAGGGAGCGTGTGCAGTAATACACAGCCACTGCCTTCTCAGCAAATGGTGCAACCTGATCTCATAAAAGTTAGGGAACATAATCACTATTGAGTGAAAAGATGAGAAGAAACCAGTTAGAGATCAATATAAGGAAAGCACAGCATTTGTGGTGTAAACTTATACAATTAATAACAAACATTACAGAAAATTTCAGTTGTACTGGCACTTGAAACCAATAACACATTTATTCCTAAGATTCCAAAATGAGATATAACTCCAAAAGAAAAAGGTAATGAAATTTTGATCCAGACAAACTTTAGTTACCATATATTGCAATTGAATGAAATGTGTTGCTGGTGAAAAATGCTTTCACGTGTTGCTGGTATGTAAATCAATGATTTTATTTCTTAATTTTGTAAGCAATTTTAGCACCTGCATTAACTAGTAATCTTTTCAAACTAATTAACTGAATACTTGTGTGACAATGAAGCTAAACCCCATAATCTTTCTCATTCCAATCCGTTTTGTGTTCATATGTATTACCATCATAGATGATATTACAAAGTGCAGAAAATCATAAATTTGGTGACAATGCTGCTAAGGTAAAGATTCATGACATTTCCAGTCAATATTACAATACAAAATGCCCCCCAATACCAAAGTCCCTAAGCGCAGAGACAGACAGAGAATTAAATTATGAGAAAAGATAACCAGTGGCCAACCTCATATAACAGCTCCAAAACACTCAAAGTTACGAGGGCGTCATTTGTATTGTTTATTTCTGCCTCAAATGCACTAAGTAGGTTTGAGTGGTAAATAACTGATGCCACAGAGTTGGAAACTGAGAATAGCTTCCCAATAAGTGACAGCACCCACAAGCCTGCAACAACCTGATCCATGAACTATTAATAAGCAAGCACAGAGTAGAAACGAGTTCTATTTGCAGGAATGTTTTAGAGCTCCGATTTTTCACATGCAAGAACAAAGATTTAACCACGCATATGAAGGGACAGGAGAGCAGCAAGGAAAATGGTGCTAATATCTGTCCCAAGCACACTGACGACATTGTTTTCAGTAACCCACAACATAAATACGGGAGTGAGAAGAACTACACAGAAAACAATGCCTGGGAGTACAAATAATCACGCAGCACACAATCACTTTTGGAAAAAAACCTACGAGCATTACATGAATCAAATAGCCGGTTCATAAAAAACATTCACACGACAAGGATGGATCTTTTTTTGATAAGCACACAAGGATGAATCTAAATATCATTAAAAAAATTCCTCTTTCTATAAGTTCTCAGACAATTCCAATTAACGGGGAAAATTTACAGATATTAGTTTTTCGACTTCTTTTGCCACCTTCTCGCACAGCAATAAAACAGATCACAGATCTATAGCTCTCTAATTGATCGCCTAAAACATATAGAACCAAGCATCGATTTTTTCCTCTTTTTAAATCAACTAAAACCGCTCAGTCGCACTAACCTCTCGAACATAAGAGTTGGAGTCAGAGGACGACGACGACGACGATGAGTCGTGGCCGTGGATCTTCTCTGCGATCTTCTCCACCGGAGATTCCGGTTCGTCAGTGTGGTCCTCCATGGAAATTCACTAGAAAGAAAGAGTGAGTTCGCTGACTGTTGAGCAGATTCCGCCGGGAGCTGGTCTCCAAATCGGGACGGGTTTTTCAAATGGGAAGGAAGCAGGGGCCAGAAGCGGTAAGAGAGAATTGGGAGCAGAGGTCCGGTTGCCAAATGCGGAATGAAAATTTGAATCCTTATCCTAATACGAGATCGGTCCCGGTCTAACCGGATTCATTTGCATACCGGGTTCCTCATTTAAAACCGGGTTTGGCCTCATTTATTTGGCGGCAGAAGCGGGACCGTCGGATGGCCGGTGTGGAGATCCTGACCACAGCTCCACACCGCTTCACACGGTCCCGCTTCACATAATAACTCATCTCTCACCAACGAGACAAAAGTACTGCAAAACGCTACGGAAGATATTCCTCCCGAAGCAAGTACTTCTACTGCCCCAGAGTACGAAAGACAAAGGGTTGTAGAGATTGGTCAGTCTAGCGCCAGCCAGCCGAAGCCACCCCTGAGGAAGCACAAAAGGGTCTACATATAGCTCTTCCAAAAGCTGCTTCGACGATAGATGTACAAAAGCCAATTGACAAAAAGAGTATGAAGTCGGCCTCTGAGGATCCCGGAGCAACTTACACGCTAGTTGGAACGTACGGGCCTGAATATCCCCGAGCAACTTATACTGCCATAGAGTACGAAAGACGAAGGGTTGTAGAGATTGGTCAGTCTAATTGGCACCCTCCGGAAGCCACCAAAAAATCCAAGAGGCTGAATGAAGACGAGAGGCAGATGCTTGTAAATGTGGGTGCAGCAGTTCTCGTGATAGTTGCAATTGGAGCAGGTTTCTACTATAGCCATCGCTCATCTGGCTCTGGACAAGCCAAAGACTAGTAGTAATTGTTATAGTTCCTTCGGTATTTAAATGCAAGCTTGGATTTGTGATTATAACACATAGGAAGGCAATGCTTTGGAAACAAGCGAATAGGATTGCACCAATACTAATTGGTTAATCGGAAAGTGTGCCTGCTGCCTAAACTATATATATATACACAAAGGTCCTCAGCCTTTAGGAAAAAAAAAATTATGTGACGGATTTATACATTGTCACATGTTTACCTATTGCAAATCATAGACAGTCACGACCCGATATCATCCAAGAGCGGAAGAAACTTCAAGCATCTAGATTTTTTATTTTTTATTTATTTGTCTGAGCTAAGCAACTAGGTTTTAATAAATACTTACTTTAGAGTAGCCTCTAGACAGCTCAATGGTTTTCAGGGTCTGACTTTTACAGACACTAGATACTTCAAAACTTCACTCGTTTAAAATGCAATGTCAGAAACACTCACGTGGATTGGGAATGTAATGTCATAAACCCAAGATATTTTGAATGTCATGCATTTTGTCAAAATTATAAAAGAATTTATTTAAAAGTTGAGAGAAGATGGTTGAGAGACTTAATTTTCTTGAGAATGTGAAATCATTTTGTGCAAAGTTTGATATTGAAATTCCTAATATGACTGTTCCGTATACATTGAGTCGAGGTAGATCTTCCAATAAAAGAGATCATACCACATTGAAGTATCATTATCGAATTGAAATATTTATAGCTGCAATAGACTCTCAGTTACAAGAGTACTAAACACAACAGATTTAATGAGAAAGCAACGAAACTTCTTATTCTTAGCTCAAGTTTAGATCATAAGAATGCATATAAATCCATCAAATGATATTTGTAGCCTTGTTGGTAATTTTTATCCTCAGGATTTTATTGAGCATGAAAAGATTCATTTGAGATACCAATTGTATCACTTTGAGCTCGATGTGCCTCACCATCCTAAATTGGAATGTTTGTCTACCATTTTTGAGTTATGTCAAAAGTTAGCAGAAACAAATAAGTCAAATGTCTACTATTTAATTAACAGATTAATCCATCTTATGTTGACGCTTCCATTGTCAATAGCAACTATAGAGCAGACTTTTCAGCTATGAATATTGTAAAAAAAGAATTCCCAACAAGATATATGGAAGATGAATTCCTTGTAGATTCTTTAGTTATTTACATTGAGAAAGAAATTGCTACAACTTTTAACACAAAAATATTTATAAATGACTTTTATTCTCTAAAACATGGTTGAGCTGATAGGAGATTCATAGGTTTTGTGTGTTTGGCTTTTTGATGTATCCAAATTGAAGTTGTTATAAAATATTTTAGGTACTTTTCTTTTGTTATGAGTTAAAATTCATATATGAAAATATATATTTTATTTTATTCAAATAATAATATTAAATTAGTTCGGCCTCCAAAAGGCTGGCTCCGCCACGGCTGAAGAGTACTATAGGTGCACCGTGCAATTGAATAAATAGCCTAGTACTGATGCACGCCTTGGAGAAGTGTAGAGGACAAACAAAGAACCACTTTTTTGGCCGGCTAAACAAGGAACTCCTTCCTTGATGGCTTGGAGAATATTATTGAAGCCCATTATTTAACAACACAAGTTACAACCCCCCAAAGCAATCGAAAAGGAATAGTCCTCCGAGTAGCCCAGAAAAAAATATGTATAAAAGGGACATAGATTCGACAGCTTTTTCCCATTCAGAAACAATCAAAGAAGTCGATTGCAAATTAAGCAGCGGAAATGTCTACGACGCAACATCCCGGGGAACTCAGTACTGCCACCTTCCCACAATCAGAGAACTCGATTGCATATGAGGATTTCCAGCCAAATATAGAAGGAAAGGAAGAAGAAGCAGCTTACATTGCATTATTTCATCTTCCAGATGGTAACATATCTATCTTATTCAAAATTTGTTTGCTTTCTTCCTTTTTGTACGATTTTTTGTATGCACTCAAGCAATTCTATTAGGTATATTAGATATATCCAGTTGCATCTGGCCCCAGGCGCGGCTTAAGGGGCAGGCTGCCTAAGGCCTCAACACTCGATGAGCCGCCCCTGTCTGGCCCTTAGAAACTTTCCATATATATATATCTGTATGACTTTGATTTTGTGGCTTCTGTTCTTCTTTTTGCCTGGTTCTGTAAGTGGTGCTGTTAGTATATATATAGCAAGTTTGCACTTGAAACCATTTGCCTAATCACATATATAGGCCTAAAGGATCAAAGTTGAAATGGGCAACCGTAGGTAAGTACATCGAGTACTCCTTCAACCGGCCTTTGCCTTTTCAGGTTTTGTAATGGAGCAAATAAGAATCATATATTTCAACCCTACTCATAGGATAAGGGTTCAGGGAGAGCGAACACTTGAAAACAATAGAAGGAGTCGATTCGACGCATTTTTTTTAGTTCCAGAAAATTGTGACACGGAAAAAATGCAAGGCAAGTTTGAACAGGGAATTCTCACTATTACAATGCCCATAAAGACTGCGCTGGATTCCGCTAAGCAGAAAGCTGTGAAGAATCTGGCCAGGAGGCAGATGCTGGTAAATGTGGGTGCATCAGTTCTCGTGATAGTGGCAATTGGAGCATATGTCTACTGCTATATATAGCCATCGCTCCTGATCCGGACAAGCCGAAGACTGCTAGTTGTTGTTACATAGTACTTTATTTTCACAAGGATATGCACGTTTGTATTTGTAATTAGGCACAATTGCAGGTAAAGTCCCTGCAGTATTAAAAACTTACAAATAAGCCTCTTATGTAAGAAAAATTAACGACAAATTTTCCAATGACGTCGATATTTCCATTAAAAACAGACTCCTCCGGCCTACACTCTCATCTCAAACGCTAATCGTGGCTTATTTGTAACTTGATTGCACAGATGAGTCTATTTTTAATTGAATATCAGCCTCAACAGGCGCCTATTTATCATTTTTCTTACCCCAAGAGCGCGTTTATTTGTAATTTTTTAATACCACAGGAATTTTATATATGTGCAATTACACCTTCTAATTATAACGCTTAATAAGAAGGATCTGTTCAAAATATTACTTATCTAATCTTGTTAGTAATTATGATCCTCCATATTTCTTATTCGGCTTATTATTGCAGGCCACAGATGGTTAATTGATTTCATGTTGTATAGCTTTTTAAACTATAAAAGATTTGATTCTGAAAAGGGTTTGGGTCAACTAGTAGTTAATAGCAGAAGGACCTAGCTAATATATATGCATGCTATAAACAATTTTTTCCCTTCTTGTCTACGGGAGTTCAGAATTTCAAGATTGTCTTCGCCATACAATGTCACTTGCCCGCATGCACTGCAAGAAATATGGCCGATAACATTGATAAAGTACGTCCTCCAAAGTATAGAAAGTCGTCAATAAATACATATAGAGATGATGGCCCGTGGTCAAGAGGTTCTTTGAGAATACCTCGTGACTAAAAGTATTACTGACTAGAACAACCTTATTACGACTAAAAAAATTGTGTTGGTAAATAACTTTTATTTTGGTCCTTAATTTGTTTGATCATATATATGCTATTTTTGTCTCTAAAAATCGTTTAATTATGACCAAACTGTAACTACTCAAACTTTGCTTGGCAAGATATTTGTCCGCTTTGGGCCGAAACTCGCGCGCACATTCTTGTTTCTCTAGGCTTAAAGCCTAGAAAAAGGTCTCTTGCAAAGTAAATATCTGAGGTCCTACCTAATAAGTACTTGGAACTTCTCCCTCCCAGGAAATGTAGGATCCTATTCAGTTGGTTATAAGAGCGTTGTGCTAATAACGCGGTCACAGGTTTGAGATATGCATGGGAATGAGAACTTGGTGAATGGGATCTCACATTGTCTGGGAGGAAAATTTCGTGATGTTCATATGGTAGGACCTTGGACTTAGTCTGCAAGAGACATTTTCTAGGCTTTGAACCTAGAGGAACAAAACCGTGCGGATTTCAACCCAAAGCAGACAATATCTTGTGAAGCAAAGTCGGAGTTGTTATACAAACGTCCTTGTTGTGGCTACGGCTTGTGGGCAATGAATGGAGTTTGTATAATAGCCCGAACTGTTAAAGCTTCTAACGTTGTCTTATAGTAATGGACACCGCTGTTAAACTGAGATTACAGTCAATAGAAAGATCATTAAAGCAAGAGGATTATAAGTACTAAACATATTCAAGACATTTTATTCATACCTACAAAAGAGTACCAGTTTTGCCGTCTATGTACAAACTACAAAGCAGGGCAGAAGTTTACTACGTAATTGCAAACTACACGTCTTGATCTTAAAGTCTCCTACTCTTCTTCATCATTATCGTTGATGATGTTAAAGTCAGGAGACCCTTTGCTGAATCCATTTATGAATACTTTCTACAATGATGTCTAGGTTCTCAGCAACCCAAACTCGTACGAACAGCTTTAAGATTAAGACCCCATGAGACAATTTAACAAACACGATAAGTCCAAATGACTCAGTAAAGCCAGTGGTTAGTACCACATGAAGCAGATAACATGAATAAGGCATTGAAGAAACCAGTTTATCAATCCAACAACATAATAGAAGATGAAAGAAAGGAAAAGACTCATTATAAAGATAATCTTTTCAATTTCAACCACCACCCTTCGGCATCACTCCTAAAGTGAAATGCGACATTACTCCCAGAGTGAAATATACGTCCTTTCTTAGGACTGTTCCGCTTACGTTCGGAACTACTTCCTGACCCTACTCCATCCACTGGAGTAACCACGACTAGGATATCACAGTTTGTGGTCCACTTCCTCCTGTGTACAGTATTGCCATTTCTTCAAATCACCAGTTAAGTATGCACGTCTCATATTAATACCCAGCATTACGTGATATGCCATACGCCTTAACCATTAAATTTCTCTTGAAAATCATATTTTTCAGCATAGAAAGCAATTGACATTTTTAAAAGAAAGATATAAGTATTTTGAAGAAAATAACACCTCGATTCAAGGTTAATACCCGATTAACCTCCATTTAGAAATAATGAATATTTTGACATAACCAAAATAACAGAGTTTAAAATAACAAAGAACCTTTCAAAGTATAGAAAGTGGTCGATAAATACATATAGAGATGATGGCCCGTGGTCAAGAGGTTCGTTGAGAATACCTCGTGACTAAAAGTATTACCTACCACAAAATATAATTGTCACTAGAACAACCTTATTACAACTAAAAAAATATGTTGGTAAATAACTTATACGTACTTTCGTCCTTAATCTGTTGGTAAACGACTAGACTTTGCTTGGCAAGATCATATTGTCAGCTTTGGGCCGAAGCCCGCACGGTTTTGTTTCTCTAGGCTCAAAGCCTAGAAAAAGGTCTCTTGCACAAGCGAACACATCAGTCGATGACCAACTTTCTTTCTGCAAAAGGCTACACGTTGACGTTGAATGAATAACCTACTGATCATGCATGTCTTGGAAAAGTGTCGAGAATATAACAAAGAAACGTTTTTCCTTCGTTTGCAGAAGAAGTTATCGATCCCATGGCGGGGAGTCCTTAATTGAAGCCCATTAAACTTGACAAACCCCGAAAGCAATCGAAAAGGAATCGTCTGCATGCATGCGCCCAGAAAACATCTCAAAACCAATGCAATAAAAAAGGAATATATAGATTAGTCTCATCTATGGGAACACGCAAACCCAACATCCAATAAGAAAAGCATCTATAAAATGGGCACATATATATATATAACCGGCAATTTCTTCACGTCGTCCAAAACATTTGATCTGCAGATACCACCAAAGAACTGGACTGCGAAGCCGCAGAAATGCCTTTGACGCCGTGGAACATTTCTCCGCGGAGGTCGACGTCGACCCGTCCCATATTGGATGAGAATCTCCAGCCAAAGTTTTTACGAAATGAAGGAGCGGCAGCTGACACTATCTTAATTCATCTTCCAGCTGGTAACGTAACTCATTACTCATGATCTAGATCATCTGTTCTCTGTGGATTTGAGTTTTAGTTTTTCTCTTTTTCTAAAGAAATACTTATTTGCTTAATTTTTAATTTTTGCTTTTTTCTTTTACAATTTTGCATGAATTATATATATTCTTGACCATGCTTCTACGTAGTCATAGTAATTGAAAGGGAGGGGATGACCAGGAAGATCCAAGGCTGATGGGTGTGATTTCCATTCTTTGGCAATACATGATTTTTAAAATGAAAAGCCTATAAAAAATGACTTTTTTACTTATCAAATATAGGATCCATCTTGACTGACTTAGTAAAAAACAATATATATATATAGTGCATGTGTGTGTAGCGTAATCGGTATCTGTACGTACGTGTGACTTTAATATGTGGCGTCTAGTCTTCTTTTTGGGTAGTTCTATATAACTTGTGTTAGTGTATATATAGAAAGTTTGTGCTAGAAACCATTTGCCTCAAAGGCCTTAGGATCAAATTAGTTGAAATGACCAAATTTTGCGTATCGATCCACTCCTTCAACCCTTTGCCTTTTCAGGTTTTGTGAAGGAGCGAATAAAGATCACATATATAAAACCTGCAATAAAGGTTCAGGGAGAGAGAACTATTGAAAACAATAAATGGAGCCAATACAGCCAAACTTTTTTAGTTCCAGAAAACTGTGACACAGACAAAATTCAAAGCAAGTTTCAACAGGGAGTTCTCACCATTACAATGCCCAAAAAGATCGTGAAACAAGTTGGAACGTCGACCGCGCCTGAAAATCCCGAAGCAAATTCTACTCTAGTTGTAACGTCGGCGCGGCCTGAAGATTCCGGAGCAACTTCTACTCTAGTTGTAACGTCGGCGCGGCCTGAAGATTCCGGAGCAACTTATACTGCCGTAGAGACAGAGTACGAAATAAGACGAAAGGTTGTAGAGATTGGTCAGTCTTGGCACCTTCCGGAAGCCACCCAAAAATCCAAGAGGCTGAATGCAGAGGAGAGGCAGATGCTGGTAAATGTGGGTGCAGCAGTTCTCGTGACAGTTGCAATTGGAGCATGTTTCTACTATAGCCATCGCTCATCTGGCTCTGGACAAGCCAAAGACTAGTAGTTGTTATAGTTCCTTCCGTATGTAAATGCAAGCTTGGATTTGTGATTATAACACATAGGAAGGCCGAAGGCAATGCTTTGAACAAGCGAATAGGATTACACCCATAATACTATTTGGTTAATTGGAAATTAATATCCCTGCAAACTAAACTATATACAAAGGTACACGGGGGAAAAGTTTGTGTTATTCACTACTCATTATTTTCAACTATATTGGATTCAGACATTAAATTTGAGGTTAAATACACTTTGCACCCTCTAATTATGGAGGTCTTGACTCTACGCACCTCAATATATTATTTGTCATATTGCACCAATGATATTAAACACTTTGCACCCTCCCTTAAAATCTTCAGTTAATTTGGATGGAAAATATTTTTTTTTAATGTGCAAAATGATAATTTTGTCCCCATATTTTTTTTTTTGACAATAACCATTTTAAAGACCAAAAAATAAATTTCCGAAATTTTTTAACTGAGGGTGTAATTGTAAAGTATTTATCCCTTAAATTTGAGTAAGGAAAGCCCAAAACAGAACAGAGGTTTCAAGAAAAGATAGGATTTTTGACCCTGAAAACAATTGCAAATGATACAGTCACTGCCTAAAGAGACTAATATCATCCAAGACCGGAAGAAATACTTCAGAGTAGCCACAATACAGCTCAATGGCTAGATACTAGAGGTACTTTCAGAACTTCACTCGTTTATAATGCAATGTCAGAAACACTCCTGTATTATTCATGATGGACTTGCAACGCTTGCAGCATTCTGGTTAAACCAAAATAAGCATGCCTAGACCAACACGGCAATGCCATCGCTGGAGAAGGCCATTCGATTGAAGTCTGAAGATGATTGCTAATTGAAACTTCCAAGGAGAACCTCATTTAAAGCAAAAACTCTAACCCGGGGCTCCTCAAGCCAATGCCTGGAAAATTATCAACTCATTTCATCCGACTCCATCATCAATTCAGGCCTCCATGAACCAAGTCATTCTTGTCGCAATGGAGTATATAGTGTGTTCAATGCTGCAGCAGGCCGTTGCTAGCTATTGTCGGAAAAAAGATACTTCCTGTCAAGATTTTTGTCCCAGTTTTCTAAAGTCCAGCTATAGCTGAAATGTACAAATTCATGTGGATCTCAGTTGGTTCATATACAGCTTCAGGTAACAAGCCACCATCTATCAAGCTTGCCAAAAATCAAAGGGTTTGGTGTGGTGGTAAGGCTTCGCCTTGGGTTCTAACATGTCCCAAGTTCGAGCCCCAACATCCCCATCATCGCCCTTGACTTATCTGCTCCCTGGGTTGTGGGGTCGGTCCAGTGGGCCGGGGTTTGTACTTCAGGGTTGGGCCAAAAGGGTCCGGCTTTGGGGAATTTCCTCGTCATCAAAAAAAAAAATCAAGCTTGCCAAAAATCAAACCGGTATAGACATCTTTCATTGATCTTCTGTTGTATTCTACAGCAGAGCTCAATATTGTTGGAATGACCAACATGCAAGCTAGAAAGATTTTAACACTTAATAACATCTAATGAAGGCATAATGTAAAGTCGATTGCAGCCACTGTACCTACTTCGTAGGTTTGCAATTCACCACCCTTTTGTTATCTCTCAGTGATGTTCTCATGAGCATCAGGGAGAAGTGGAGAGAGATACCAAAAGAAAAGTCTGTTAGCGGAGACCAAACCAAGCTGATAAGCCAATCTAGCATCTGGCAAGCCAGAGAACAATACTTCCTCTCTCTCTCTTAAGTATACTTAACCGACCCTCCCAGCCTCAGTAAGAAATGCAAACCCATTATGTCTAACCAATAGGTTGAATCTCTGTAATCTTTTGCTTTATCATTGCTCATCCCCGCTTTGATATTTCACTGCCAAAACTAAGAGGTACTCAAACTCTTCTCTTTCATCATCATCTACCTATAACAGTAACTTGATGGGATATGAACCCCCAGAAACTACACAACATTTGCCAGGCTAACTATAAAATAAAATAAAATAAAAACTATGCCTCTAAGTTGCCTAACCAGGAAAAGAGAACTAAGAAGTACAAATAAAAAATATCTAATACTTACAATCTAATCTTACTAATCAGAAACCTCATCCCCAAGAAAACCATTACCATTATCCTGATCAATCACAGATTTATTTTTGACAATTGACAATCTACCAGAAGATTTCAAGGGTTTCTTGACCTTCTCTGCCTGCAATTCCAACCCCTTCTCAGAAGGTTTCCGCTTTCTTTTCAAACGTGCTCCTCCTGCATCCTCTGCAGCAGAATTATCTATAACCGCATGAGTCAGTGCCTCATTTAAAGAAGTCTTAAACAGAACACTGTCATTTAAAGAAGACTTAAACAGAAGACTGAGGACATAATATAATCATAAGGGGCTTGGGAAGATATTGCATTCTGTGTACACGCATAGGAAATTAAGTGCATTTTGGTTTCTCAAACTTTATTTGCTTCTTTTTTCCTCCACCATACTCTGTCTATATCCCTCTGGAAAATTCAGAGAAATGATCTTCCAATTATATTCTAGTGTAATGATGGCATCTCCACAATTCCCAAGCAAAATTAATCCAATTTGATGTCCACCTCAACATTTTTATACCGATAACAGTTCAATTGTTGCATTATTTAGCATGATTCTTGTCTTATTTTTTTGTTCTCTTCTTGGACCTTTTTTTTTTGTTTTTCTAAGCCTAAGGTTCTGTTCTAGGACCTAACTATTATTCTTTTTTCCTATTTATTTTTCTGATAAGTAGCACTCAAATTACCTTCAGGTGGACTTGATGCATGGTTTGTTGCACGTCCATTAGGTCCATCCTCTTCTGAAAGAGGGGATCCAGACTGATTACTATCCACCAACTTTGACGAACTTTCTACACACTTGTCTTGCTGCCCATGAATATCAGGAGAAGGAATAGCCGGTAAGAAGCACAGTTCTTCTTGGGACATATCTGAATCACTGAAAGCTGAATTCTTCTCAAAATTCATTATATCAACTTCATCATCTTCATTAACGTCTGATTCTTTCACCTGTAAGCCACATACACTTAGAAACCAAGACATTAAGAAATTATCAGCTCAGCCAGTTAAATGCCTACTCACCTTTTCGGTTTCAGGAACCAGATCAAATTCATCTTCTCGTTCTACATATTCTTCATTTTCCTCTAGCTCCTTGAAATCGGGTGCAAATGCACTCCAGTTCTCCGTATAATCCTTAGCCCAAATATAGACTAAGCCAGTCAAGGAAACAGAGACAACAATGGGGTGAACAGGATGCCATGCTAAGTCAATCAAGGCTTCCTTTGGACCTTCAAGGATTTTCACAAGATGACCAGCCCTATCCCATATGTAAATCTTGTGCTCTCCTTTGCTTGCAGAACCACCAATTACCCACTCACCATCACCGCTAAAACAAGGAGCTTTCCAATGCATCTTAGTAATAGAATCTTGAAACTCGCGGAAAATTGTTAGGCACTTTGACCCAACAGACTTCAACTTCTCAACACCATCTAGCTCATTAAGGGTCTTGTCTAACTCATCAAGGGTTCCAAGCCCATCTTTTGAAAAGAGAAGGTTCTCATAGATCCTTATGGTTCGATCATTTGAGTTTGTAAGCAGATACTGCCCATTCCTGCTGAATACTATGTTCTTGATCACAGCACCCCCAGTAACAGGAACCATGGCACGGACTTGCACAGCTGTATAATCTATTATAAGAATTTCTCCTTTGGAGTTCCCCACATAAACAAGATCCCCATACTTGTTAAAGCAAGCAGCAGTTGGAGTGAAAGGGGGAGTTCCATCTGAGAATTTGGTGCGTGACTGAGGAACAGCTCCATTGCCTGGGTCAGGGATCGAAACTGGAAGCATAGTTGTGCTTCCCGTGTTCAAGTCAACTATCATGGGAGCAGATGATAGGGGGCATGCCAGGCACAGAGATGGCATAGAGGAGCCAGGATGTAGGCGAGCTTGTAAAGGAGTTTGTTGCAGAGTTGTGCGTGTAATCCTCTCACCACTCACAACATCCCAAAGTGTTAATGACTTGTCAGCAGCAGACACAAGGATACGGTGGCCATACTTTGACCAACAGACACTTGTTATGGCCACAACACAATCTTTATCTCGGAGCTCCTTAGCAATGCCCCTGGTTTCGAAATCCCAGATAATGCAGTTTCCATCAGAGCACCCAGCTGGTCAATCAAACAAGAATCAGCATAAGCAGTAAAGAACTATAATCCATAAGAATATTGCAAGAAAGTCACAGTTTAATATGTGCCCAGCACCTCCAAGAAAAGGAGAAGAAGTTAGAAGGGAAAAGAAAATTAAGTGTTCTTGTATAAAAACATAATAGCAGCAAAATTATTAACCTAATACTTAAGAATGGAAATTCTGGACTAATATTGACATTGCTTACTTGACTAGTGAACTTGCCACTAGTATTTGCAGTTGCAGTAGTCAAATAGTCTTTTCTACCTAAGAAATTCAATAATGTAGCTAACTTTACTGAACTCCCCAAATAGCCTATTCAGTTAAAACACATAGTATTGAAACCCACATTAAAATGCAAAATATATATGTTTGCATATAGCCACTCCCAAATATAGATGTATCTATAAGAAATGAAAGGCTATTAATTGTCAGAGAGATACTATCAAGACAAACTCCATTCTTTATGAAATAAAACAAAAGGTGCCCTTTTTGTGGAAAAGCTGATAGAGAATACCTTAAAATAGTATAGAAACTTGGGTTGTGCAAAAAGGCACATGGCATCAAACTAAAATCACCATGAGATGGTGGCTCTTGCATTAATACTATTGTCAAGAAATCCTCCCTCCAAAGTGAGGCAAGCAAAATACCTTTGATGCTGACTCCTGAAAATATCAATGTTGTTGAAGCTAACTAACCTTAATTAGCCATCAGCATTTTCCATTGAAGTATCACCTAAGTTAGTCACAACATTTCTAAACAAAACAGACTTCAGACTGAGTCTGTACTCAACTTCCGTAAACTTAACACAACTTGTAGTTAATCTTTTTAACCATAGGACCAAAGAGCTAATTAGAAATCCCAAACAGATGAATTGTCACTCCTCAATATCATGCGGCCAAATACTATATTAGAAACTGGTTGTAATAGACAACTGCAAACAATTACCAAGATGAACAATGACTATGTTTTACATATCTAGCAACCTCGAGATATCCGTAGCATTCACATAATGCATATGCTAAAGGAACACCAGCCAAAAAGTAAAATAGTAAAAAAATTGACTTAAGAAATTTCAAACCTTTTCAAGTAGAAGACTAACAACTAAAAGCCAACCATTGAGATCCTGACTGAGCAATTTCAAACCCTTTCACCTAGAAGAAAACAACCAAAATCCAGGCATTGTGAACCCCAAGCCCCCCAAGACAGTCTTTCTTCTTTCCATTTAGTTTCGTGCAAAGGTCCTAACTAATCTTTCTAGGGCAAGCAGGATACTACAAGCATATGCAAGTAACTGAACGGCTCCCATTTTGGTAGATTTTCAGAAAAGGCAGCTGATTCCATCCCCTATAATCTTCCATGATGGAGGCCACCGGTGATATAAAACCTGAAGTTTGTTCAAATTCTCTGTTACTGAAAGACCCAAGCAAAAACCAAGAACGACAAATCTCGCTTTATACAGCCAAATGTAACATTTTTTTAGCTCTTTCCCTTCAGCTTGTACATAAGCGGTCCTTTATGTCAATTTCGAATGGTACCGGCCCCGTACACCAACAAAGCAACAAAACTTGAGGCATTGCAAAACCCGATTGCATACCAATGTCCAAAGTATTGTTGGGGAAAATGCGAATTTCACACTGGAATTTTCTGTCATACCAACCACTGTGTGTGTGGGTTTGGGGTGGGTGCGTGTGTGTGGGGGGGAGAGAGAGAGAGAGAGAGCAGTTACCAGCAAGAAGGGTACCACGGCGATTGAAGGCAATGCACTTCATGACCCCATGCTCCAAATACTCCTCTATCACCTCTGGGAAGTCTCCTTGCAGTGGATCTTCGCAATACCATACAACAATTGTTATACCAAACGTTAAAAAACGAACTTTCTACCTAAGCTTAACAAACATCACAGAGAAAGAGAGAAGAGAGACGGAGCTAACCTATTATCGGTGCGTTCATGGTCTTGATTATCTTTCAGAGCCAGGGATTGGAAAGAGAGTGAGAGAGGTATGCTAGTGACGCTCGCAGGAGGAGTAGCGAAGAGGCCGAAGAGCTGCAGAACTAGCAGAACCGGAGGATTTTGGTTCCACTGGATTTGGAGTTACCCGGTAAGCCCAAGTACTTTTCGCATGATCTGGGCGTCTACTTTAAATTTTGAGATTTAAACCTTTTTTAAATGCGAACATAAAGGTTATGGGGGCAGTTCCGCCAAACAAAATTCTCAGGATTTTTTTGAATTTTCAGAATACAAAATATTCTACAATCAAACATCATTTTTAACACAACATAAAAATAACTACAACACGCATACCAATAAAGTTAACCTCACATAAAAATTCTCAAAACACAAAAAATCTTTAAAATACAACATAACCTAACAACACCTATGTTTGGTTTAGTTCTCGAAACAATTTTTATTTTTGTATTTTTTTTAGAAGTAGTGTAGATTCTCTTGAGATTGGTTAAAAGTTGTTGAAATTTGTAAAAAGATATTGAGATTGGTGAAAATATATTGAAATTGATGAAAAAATTATTGAAATTGGTGAAAATGTATTGGAATTGATGAAAAAGTGAGTGAGAAGTTATTAAAAACTTTTTGAGAATTTAAACATCAAATCATCTCTTTCTCTTTCAATTTAATTTCGAACTTTTCTCTCAAAATTTTAATTTTTTTTAGCTTTCACATCAAATAGGCTCACAATAAGATTATTTCTCTTTTAATTTAATTTCGAAATTTAAAAAATAAAAATAAAAATTTAATAATTATTTATCTCTTCCCCTTAAATCATTTTTTTACATTTTAAGACTTAAACGTACATATTTCAAATCATCTCTCTTTTTACTTATTTACAATGCGAATAAAATTATAAGTCCTAAGAAAGAACCAGCGCCATAAGTCACAGCTCTTTGATACCATCACATCGACATTTTCTTAATACTCGATATTTTGTTGACAAAACAAATAAATAAACAGAGCAAGACAGATCAGACTGCTTTTCTTACAAATTGAGCAAAAGACCAAACAAAACGTTTTAATACAAATTTAGGTTCACTTTCACGTTTCAAGAAACAAGATTAATATGTATCTGGTGATAGAGATTCCTATAGGAGGATTTATTCTTTGTAGTCAGAATAAAAAGGTCTTTCTTATCCTTTTGTGGAATATTATGCTAAATTTGTATAAAGCATTAGTTCGCATTTTACGCAGTTGATACATTCAGAAATTATCATAGACTTTGATTGAACACAAATGAAGAACAAAAGTTAACATACACCAACAAAGACGGTACTAGAAAGAATAATATTTAGCCATTAAATGAGCAAATAGAAACCACTTTCTTGAGTACCAATGGGAAGAACGAAGGGAAAAATGGATCTCACTTAATTAATGAGGTACAAAAGGTGCATGACAAAGGCTCTGTTTGCGTAACAAAATTTTATCATCATTATAAAACACTCTCTCTCCTCACTTTTCATCAATTTTCATATAATTTTTCACTATCTCTCCTCATTTTTTTATCAATCCCAATACCTAAAATTTTAAGAACCCTAAAATTTTATTTCTCAAACACAGCCAAAAAGGAATTGTCATAAAGAAAAGTGGGGGAAGAACAGGTCAAGACACAGTAAGCCCCGACCCAGAATGAAAGATGAAGGATAAATAGAAAAAGAAAGAAGGAGAAAGGTACGCACATTCTCTCTCACACACTCTCTCTCTCTTTGATAATAGAACCAGAACAAAAAAATATTGAAAATGATGATTAACAATGACATAGGAGAAATCCCCCTACGAGGAGGATCCCGAGTTCTAGCTTGTTTATCTTGCTTGTAGAGGAAGGAATATGAGATTGAACCTTTCAACTCATCCCAAATGCTGGACTTCAAGCCCAGCTCCATCGGGTTCTTGGTCCAATTGATACTGTGATAGTTCGATTAAAAACGGCTCAATCAATAATATTTAAAACTTGTTTAATTTTGTAAAAAATAACAACAAATGTGAGTCATGGATACTATTCAAGTTAATAATTAATTTATATTAAACAACTTAGTGTCATTTGTTTGCTTGTAAAACAAATTTTTGTTTTATTTGATTTCAGGTATTTGGGAAGTACATGAAAATGAGGTCAAAGTAAAAAGTTTTTAAGGTAACTATAAAATCTCTATTATTTCTCAGAAAACTAACTAAACTCAAAATTTCATAAAACCAAATTATTTTTTGGGTGGAACGTATACATGAGCAAAAATTAGAAAGCTTCCATCAAGTTTCAAAACATTTTATTCTGTCTCATATGTTTTAAAAACAATCAATTCTTTTCTTTCGTTTAATTTGACAATTAAACTATATACAAAATGACCGAAATGCCATTCTAAAACAAAATTATTAAAGTAAATAAAATAAAAATTGAATTTTAAGATTGCATAGGATAATTTTATATTATTTTCTTTCCGGTTCACATGGACAATTTTCCTTAGTTGGCTAACAACATTTGAACTGTGTTACTTATTTTATCGCAAAAGTGTATTTCAGGAACCTTCACATTGAAATATAGAGATTAAAATATTAAATTTTTGAGAAAAATTTTCATGCTACGCGACAGCATGCAATTAGCGTTGATATGATATTTAAAATTTACAAAACATCATTTCGTCCGTTGTCTAACGATAATTGGATGAAGATCGATTTGTCTCAAAAACTTACCTCAAGAGAACAGATGGTTGAAATGGATACCTCAAGGACTAAAATATTAAAAGTGTAAACGACATATAACTGTACGTTAATTAAGTCTTTTATGTTAATAATTAAATTATTAAAAGTGTCAAATGACGAAAAGAAAAAAATTCTTGTAAATGTTTAAATGAAATTCTTTTTAGGTAAAATACGATTACAAAATACGTAGCCTTTAATATGTTTTTCAATTTCGGGGCAAGCTCCGACCCAACTTGCGCCCCCAGACGACCCGGTTCTACGCTGCAAGGCTGCAACAAAGCCATGACACTATCACTGCACAATAGACGGGAAAAATATATTGTATGTGAGGTTATTATGTAAGTGTGTGAGTGAACGAGTGAGATTAAAAGTTGAAAAATCTAATGGCTGAAAAATGTCACGTTATTTAATGAATTTGACTCACTAACTCGATCCGCGAAACCGATCCGGATTCATTAAATGACGTGTCATTTTTTCAGCCATTAAATTTCTCAACTTCTAATCTCACTCGTCCACTCAAACAACAATATCACTCACACAATAACCGGACCCGTATAGTTGGTGCCGACTCTAGTCCCTCTCTACGTTTCGCATTCGGAACGAATGGAACCGCCATGCCTCAAAACTCCTCCGCTAGAATGCATAAGTCGAAGCCAGTAGCGGGTTTCCTACTCGGATGCTCCAAGTCAATCTCCATCAAACAGAGCGCCCTTTCTAGCCAACACGGGGGTGGCCACCTCTGCGGCCCTTTGCTTCGTCTCCTCCTACTTCTTCTTCATCTTCTTCTTCCTCCTCCTCTCCTTCTCCTCTTCCTACGTCTAATGCGAGATTTTCCGTTACCAAGCGTGGTCTCTGCGGGTACGCGGCGGAGCAGTTCTCCGACGATGAGTACGAATGCGATTTCGAAAACAGTAAGGTAGGTTTCGTTTAATTTGTTTTTAATTTCAAAATTCAGATTATGTAATCTTCTTCTAGTTGTTCTCTTTTTGGCTTCTCACGCAGGCCGTTTTGATATACGTCTCATTTTTTCCTTTTCTTTATTGTTTTGGCGGATAAACAAAAGTTCCATGAGTGTATAGTAATGTTTCCCGTTTAGTTCCGAGAAAGGGTGGAACAAATGGAATATGGAAATCTGTTTCGTTTGTGTTTATATAGGCGTCAGATAGCTAGTTTTTGCTTAACTGAGGCTAAAATAATGGTTAACTTGTGTTTTTTTGTTATTAGTACAATTGTATTTTTCTTTTCTGAGGAAATCGAAGCAACTTATTCATCCACAATGCTAAAATAATCTGCATTTCTCGGTTCTTTATTCTCTGGTGGCTCGCATGGGAAAGAAGGAAATAAGTGTAATTCAATCCCGGAGTTTTTTTTGTTATTTTTTTTACTGCCGCTCAATTAAGCGGATTGGTTATGCCACGCTTGCTTAGCCGACGAACCTTTTTTTTTCTTCTCTTTATAAAATGAAACTTAATGGCGCTCGGAATCTTAATTTTGTACCATTCCCACATCGGATATTTGAGAATCTGCTATAGAATGGTTGATTTGCCGTTCTTTTGCACAGCAGGTATAAAGGGAAACTCAGGCTGGAAATTTTCACAATTTTTTGTGAAGTTTTCTGAAACTTTGAGATGCATATGGTTTTTTGAATTTTTCTTTGGAAAATGAACACATAATTTCCTCAGAAGCGTGTCTAATTATTATTTGGTGTCTATAAGATTCTTCTGAACGTTTAAATTTTTTACAACTTGATGATGTGTGGAGTTTTATGCTAGAATCTTGCTTATGTGCCTCCTAAACAATGTGCTGTTTAAAGTTTTGCTTATATAAATAGTGGATCATATCCTTAATCACTGCTCGGTGGCTAGAGGGTGTGGGGGCATGTGCTGAGCATTCTTAACTATGATTGGGTTATGCCGAGGAAGGTAGTGGATGTTTTGCGTTGTTGGAAGAAGAAGTTTGAGGATCCAATTGTGTTGACTATTTGGAAGATGATTCTAGCTTGCATTTGGTGGAGTTTGTGGAGGGAAATGAATGACAGATGTTTTGAAGATAGGGCTGTGTCTTTGGCTAGTTTGAGGGGTTTTTGGTTGCATTCTCTATTTCTATGGGCTAATTTGGGTTTAGGCAATCCTTTTTGTGGATTTTGTGGATTTTCTCAGTTTTTTAGCTTGTATGCTTTAGTAGTTGTCAGTATAGTCTCTCGTACTGTCGTCTTTCTTTTCCTTAATAAGATTGCCTTACTTATCAAAAAAAAAAGGTTTGCTATATAAATTATATAATGTACAATTGCTTAGTCACCTATTGCATTCTTACTTATTTTCACCACCTCTCTATCTGAGTTCAAGGTTATTATATATGGTGATTAGTTGTTCTTAGACAATTTATTGAGTGCAGGCATCATCTTCAGTGGCCAACATCGATGAGTGGAAATGGAAACTAAGCCTGCTACTATGTAATTAAAAGGAAGAAGAGATTATATTGAGAGATAAGAGAGATAGGAGAGACTATGAGCAGATCTCTAACCTTGCCAAAAGAATGGAACTCTACAGGTAGGGAAGCAATAAAGATATAATGGTTTGGTCCAGATATGGTTCACTTCACACATCGTTCATTGCATGTAGTGAACTGTATGGAAAAGTGGTTGTTGCAAGCAAGGTTCCTCTTCCTAACTACAGGCCAGATTTGGATGATAAGCGGCCACAAAGGGAGGTAACAACTTCTGTTGGCTCTTGAGAAGCATTTATCTATAGTACTACTAGGAGCGATGTTGTAGACATGAAAACTTTGATGCTTAATTTTTGTAGGTGGTAATCCCACTAAGCTTGCAAAGGAGGGTCGAGGGTTTACTGCAGGAACACCTTGATCGAGGCCAGTTAAGTCCTGAAACGGTCACAGATGGTTCGGTTGATACTAAATCAAATGAAAAGATTGAAGATGTGAATCTAGATGAGAATGCAGATTCCTTCCTAGATGACTCGGTTATGGAAAAGGTTCTCCAGAGGAGGAGCTTGCGAATGCGCAATATGCAAAGAGCTTGGCAGGTATAATTTGCAAACCAGTGCTACGTGCCATCTAAAAGTCTGGGTTTGGTGTCATCTTAACTCCTTGGTAGGAGAACTCATGGATTTTTTCTGTTTTTTATGGAGAATCTGAGCCCCACACGGGGTAGAGTGGGGTGAGTCTGCGCCTAGTGGGGATAAATTACCAAGGGAAAGGGTAGGAAAATTAAGATAATGCTTACAGAAGGAACCTGAGTTGAAAAGAACTATGAACCTTTCTATTTTTATGCTACTGCAGGGCTCCTAATGGAGCCTAAAGCATTGGTAGCATAACTATGTGGGGCATGCAGATGCTAGTTTCAGTACTTCTGTAGTAAGGAAGATTGCTGAAACTTTTTAATCGGAGATGTTAAGCCATTGTGAATCTTACGCAGGTTATCTGGATACATTTAGACATGATATGGTCATGTCTATTGCAAAAATTGAATATCCCGGTTATATTCAGCCCAATTGATGATAACAGATTGAACGATTTCCATGCACCAAGATTTCTGATAGTTTAACTGATCACTTTTTTATTTTTTCAATGGAAGTGAAAATGATGTAAGTAACGTAAATAGCAACACTTGTTCGTGTTGGCATTTGTAGAACCGCAAAGAACGGAGTTCCCTATAGGTTTGAGGCTAAAACTCGAGATTGATTACATTCATCTGAAGCTTGGAGAAGGCCATGCACTGGATGTTCTTCTCTTGAGGTGGAAGCTTGTGTTGGCTTTCATTGCAATGGATGCTGTCGTGTTTTTGCGTAATTGTGATGCTTTGTGTCCTTTTGGACCAGCTCTGCATTGTTGAACTGTGGAGGCTGCTTAAATCTTTTGTTGTCAAATAGTAAGTAGTGGTAGTGATTTGGTTATTACTTTGTCCTGTTTTCTAGACTTGTTGCCTTCAAATCTACAGGAATCACCTGAAGGCAAGAAGATGCTGGACTTCCGGAGTTCTCTACCAGTATTCAGGGAGAAAGAAAGGCTACTACAAGCAATAGCCCAAAATCAGGTCTGCCCATCGAACTTTTAGCATCATCTTCAGCTACTTATTGTGTGTGCTCATTCTGTGAATACCTGCTTAACCTTTCTCATATATCATCACACACATGTTAGAGGTGGGAGATGAATCAACTAAATTTGGTATTTTCAGAGATCTAGTTAATAAAATGTAGCACCCTTGCTTTAATTGTAGTTGGGGCTAGATTCAATTTCAGTGGCTAACATTTGCTTTGGGGAGTTATATGATCTAGTTCTTCATTTCTAATTCTGGCAATGCTTTGGCTCTGTCCCTGTTGCCTTGTAGCATCTATAGTTTTATGTTTGGATGCACCACTGTGGATGTTTAAAATAAAAATATGGCATATAAGTTGGGATTTCTCTACTCTTTGTAATGAGGCTTTTGGAAAAACTTACAGTTTCATTTGAGGGTTGTTGCTACCTTTCCTATTACATTCAGTTATGACCTTTGAGCCATTATATGGAGGCTATTCCTCGTGGTATACAATTTAGATATTCTCATTACATTCAGGTGTGGTTTTCTTAGTATGTATAACCTTGTAGGGTATCATATATTCTCATTGCCGTAAAATCAATCACTTCGGTATCATAGCTGCACTTGATGTAAAGTTGTTAAAGAGTTTGCTGCAATCTATTCATATTTCCTACCAAAATTCTAACCAAGTTGTTACAATGATAGGTGATTGTAATATCTGGGGAAACTGGATGTGGTAAGACGACTCAGCTTCCACAATACATTATAGAATCAGAAATAGAATCTGGTCGTGGAGCATTCTGCAGCATAATTTGTACCCAGCCTTGAAGAATATCTGCCATGTCTGTTGGAGAAAGAGTGTCTGCAGAGAGAGGAGTAACTCTTGGTGAAACGGTGAGCCTTGTCTCTCTGAAAACATCTGCATAAACACAGACACAAGCATCTTTAAATATATTTTATAGTGGAATCTTTTTTTTTTTTTTTATCTTGCTGCTGTACCACAACAGAACAGAGATTTTTTGGTAGTTTGATTAGAGGGAATGAAAGGAAAAAACACCCATCTGCTTTTTTGTACCAGTGGTATTTTACTGCGGCGGCTCCTGAGTGATCGCAACCTGAATGGTGTAACCCATGTTTTCGTTGATGAAATTCATGAGCGAGGCATGAATGAAGGTGCATTTCCTTTTTCCTGAAATTTCTGATTTAGAAACATCCGAATATAATCTTACTCATGCTATATTTGTTTTTCAGACTTCCTATTAATTGTGTTGAAGGATCTTCTTCCCCGCCGGCGGGATTTGCGATTGGTCTTAATGAGTGCCACTCTGAATGCTGAACTATTTTCCAGTTATTTTGGAGGAGCGCCGACAATTCACATTCCTGTAAGCTGAACTTTTAGTTCATTCACACTGTACTTTGCTTGGTCTTGTTATATGATTTCCTTAGTTTTCTTGCTTGTTTGGACTAGGTGATTTCGGTATAGTCCCTTGTACTGCTTTCACGTTTCCTAATGAGATTGGATTATTTATCAAAAAAAAAAAAAGTATGCTGAGGTTTACTTCATGTTCTGTATATGGCCTCAGTTCATGTGTATGTTATTCAGGGGTTTACCCATCCAGTGAGAGCACACTTTTTAGAAGATGTACTGGAGAAGACTGGATACAAGTTGACCTCTTTCAACCAAATTGATGATTATGGCCAAGAGAAATTGTGGAAAACACAAAGGCAGCTAGTGCCACGGAAAAGGAAAAACCAGATTACCACTCTTGTCGAGGTACATTCTATTCGGAAATACATGGATGCCACGTGGTTCATTTCCAAATGTTTGAGTTGCAGCTTCAAATCCAGAATTGGGTGAAAATCTTCATAGCCTTGCGGACATATCTTATGCAGTATTCATAATCATTTTGATGCTTGATTTTTTCTTTTCCTATCTCTTTGGGTTGTCAATTCCATTCCAATTTAATCAAACCACTGTATTCTGGCAAACACGGCAAAGGTCTATTGTCTCTAAAGCTTTGCCACAAAACAGGTTACTGTCCCACCAATCTTAGCTTTCGATGTTTTCCAGACTTGTCTGTTGCCATGTATGCTCTTTTTGTGTTGCGTAGTTTAGCCCTGAGTCTTTTTTTGTTGGTTTCTTGTGGCTGTACCAACAAGAAGCACTATTCTCCAAGCAAAATGTTATAATAGTCTTTTATTAAGGTAGTTGACTATTCATATGTATCGGATTCACTGAGTTTGAACCACTTGGTGGAATGAGAAAATGCTTAGTCCTTGAGTCCTCAAGTCCATTTTTTCAATTTATTATCCTATTTATGAGTTCTATGAAACTCTAGCCTATCTCCTTCCCCCCTTCCCTCCCTCCCTCCCTCTCTCTCTACACACACGCACACCTCTGAGTATGCTGTACAATATTGGCCATCTAGAAGTGGGAGCAATTGCTGTAAAGTATTGGCTATTGTATTAACTGATCTGCCTGTCCCATGTGACTTTCACAGCTACAGGCAATTTGTTTTCTATAACAGAGTCTATCTGTCATGTCTTCTACCATGTTGGTTGAGATGAGAGTATGCACCTATGGTATCATGACTCAAGTAGCAGTTCATAAAATAGATGTATTTTAATTGATTAATATATATATATATATATATATATATATATATATATATTGTGATCTTTTGGTGGTGCTATATGGTTAAGATAAGTGGAGGAGACCGAAATGACTCCAGTTATTTTGCTTCTGTGAAATTATCAATCATTTGAAAAGCTTAAGCAGATAAAAGAAGGTGAATGTTACTATTCAATATATGTTTCGAACACTCCCCCCAGTTGTGGGCTGTACTCCCCCTTAATTGGTAGGCCCTACAAGTGGAATACTTAATTGCAACATTCTAAAAACTTAAGCTGATTTTTTTTCATAAGTAAAAAAAATTAAGCTGATAGAAAAAGGTGAATTTAACCATTTAATTTATATTTCTAACAGCTGCAAATGTAAAAGTTTTGCAAGACATATGACGAAAACAGTCTGTAGAACAGTAGAAGGTGCATATTTTTATTTTTGAAGGTTTGTGGTAATTGTTGCATGCACTTAGATGTCTTGTTATTCTTGCGCAGGATGCTCTCTGTAAATCAAGCTTTGAGAATTATAGCTCGAGGGCTCGAGACTCTCTCGCATGTTGGATGCCTGATTGCATAGGATTTAATCTTATTGAAGCAGTTTTGTGCCATATATGTCGAAACGAACGGCCAGGTGCTGTCTTAGTATTCATGACTGGCTGGGAGGATATTAGCTGTTTGAGAGATCAAATTAAAGCTCATCCTCTATTTGGAGATCCTAACAGGGTTCTGCTTCTAAGATGTCACGGATCGATGGCAACATCTGAACAGGTTGGTTATTCCGTAGTTTGATGAACTCATGAAGTTTAGAAAATTTTCATTTCTCCTTGAATTTTACCATTGGTACCAATGCATGTGTTCAATTGATCTTGCCATAGGGTCATGCTTCTATGTTAGAGCTAGAGGTGTCAATGGGTTGAACTTGGTGTGGACCCAACAAAGTGAGAGTTTGAACTTGATTATTCAATTAGTAAGAGAATTCAGAGGAAATCCACAGATCTTAGACTATTGTCTTTGAGTCTCGATTCTTGGTTTTAACTTCAACTTCCACCCATATAACTAAGCATAACAAGTTTAGAAAACTGCAAATCAGAAAAGTTCAAAAAACTAACTATTACTGTCACATTAAAATAAAATTGTAGCAAAGTCTAAAACATTAAAAATAAACCAAGACCCAACAATATGTTGAACATATTTCATCCTTTATAATTTTGAGAAATTCAAAAAGATATGATTCCTAACACTTAGTCCCCCGCTAAAAAGTGCAAATTCATTATATTTGTGAATTTAAGTAAGTTTAATACATATTGGGAAAGTAAAGTTGTCGTTTTTATAGGCCGGGATAAATAATAATTCCGGTAATAGAAAGATGCATGTTTTGAGTTAATATGTCAACACTTTGTGAAAATAACTTGATGCAGCAGATTTTAGTGGAACGTCTCCTTTTTCTTATTCTGAATTATATACATTAGAGCTTCAAATGGTCTACTTTTGTAGTTATTCCGATGATGGTGTAAGTTGACGTTGTACATAGAGTCTGTTAGGTATCACTTGTTCTAGGATACTTGTTGGTGGTGGATTGTGGCAAAAATATTCCTTAGAAGATCAATTTTGTATCTACTCTTTCTGATTGAGGTATCGAAGATATCCCAGAAGTGGTGCATCTTGTGCACTTCGTATGAATGTGTTCATCCACTGTTACTTTGACAGCTAAAGTCGCAATTTATGAGGTTTTTAAACAGGTCGTATAATCTCACTAAAGAGGATGCTGTTATCTTTGTAGCTGTACCCACAGTTAAATTGGCTTTGCCTGTCTAGGACAAACCTTGGTACCAGTTGATAATGATCAAAGTCGAATTTAGATTCATTATAAAGAACTTATGCGATAACCCAAAAAAACCAGTGAGGATTTAATGATTCCTTAAAGTTAATTCTTGACAGGATATTTTTTTAAAAAAAAACTCCCATAAGTAATCTCACACAGAATCGGTCTTCAGGGGTGGATAATATCCGGAGTAATTTTTTATGATGCTATTTGAATAGATTGTAAGAATCATAGCCGACCCTACTCTTCGGGTTACATGTTTCTTTCTACCCCGTCATGTTAAATGAATCCGTATAATCTTGACTTGGTTCTAATTTCTCTATTTTTTAAGCGGACTGAGTTGGCTGCTTTAATGTCACTGCGAGCTCTGAAAACATATCTTTTGAAGTATCCCTGTTAAATTTTGTTGACCTGTGGTTGTGGATTTTCAGATCAAATTATTCTTTTCTCTCTTATCCTTCTCTGCAGAAACTTATATTTGATAAACCACCACCAAATGTACGTAAAATAGTTCTTGCGACAAATATGGCAGAGGCAAGCATTACAATCAATGACGTAGTTTTTGTGGTTGATTGTGGGAAAGCAAAAGAGACTACTCATGATGCTCTGAATAATACACCTTGTCTGCTACCTTCTTGGATATCCCAAGCATCTGCGCGACAAGTAAGTCTTTTGCACACCCTACCCTTGTCTTTGGTTTGCCCTTGTATTTTTAGTGATAAATTCCATGGCATGAAGCCTAGTTGGAACTTGCTCTTATTCATTTTTCTTCTTTCTTTTCATTAATTCAAATAGGCTGGTCAATAATTACGATAAGCATAACTTGTCTCTGTGTATGATTGTTGCCTATTGTTTGATGAGTGGGGGGAACAAGACTGTTTATGAGTAGGAAGGAGATTATATCTGATTTTTCTTGGGGACTTGTATGACCTTGTTCTGTTTCATGCTTGCCAATTTCTTTTTACTACAAGCATTAGCCCACATGGTAACATCTTTTATCAAGTTCATTGGCACGTTCTTGCTTCATTTGTTGCATTTTCAATTATGTTTTTACTTGTTTGTTATGGTCATCTAATGTGGAAATGGCATCTGATATGTTGGGTTGTATTTGATTGCAGAGAAGGGGTAGGGCTGGACGAGTGCAGCCAGGCGAATGTTACCACCTTTACCCCAAATGTGTTTATGAAGCATTCTCCGAATATCAACTCCCGGAACTTTTGAGAACTCCTTTGAACTCTCTCTGCTTGCAGATTAAAAGCTTGCAAGTTGGAAGTATAGGAAGTTTCATGTCAGCTGCTTTACAGCCCCCAGAGTCATTGGCTGTAAGTCATATTCCTTATGTGAATCTCCCTGCTCTTTTACTAATCTTCTAATGCCAATAAATTTAGGCTTAATTACTGCTACAGTCCCTATGGTATTGAATTTTAATAAATCAGTCTCTAGGGTGCAACTTTGAACTGGCTGATCCTTGTGATCTATTTTTCAGACATGTGAGTTTTTTTGTCCACCAAAGTTAGCTAACTAATGGCAGGCTGACGTGAATTCTGGGTCGGATAGCCTATCTTGAGCCTGGTCCCCGTTAACTTTTAGTGGATGGGGAGGACCTATATGTCTAAAAACTAGACCACAAGGATTGACCTGTTCAAAGTTGTACCTCTAGGAACTGATTTATTAAAAGTGAATATCACAGGTATGGGTAATTAAGCCATAAATTTATGATGGGCTGATCCCCTTCATGTCGCTTATCTTCTTGCTGGGCAACTTACTTCGAATTCACAATTACTTTGCCATCATACCTGGTCTTTTAGTTTATGATGGGTTGCTTACCTGTTCCTTTCTCTCTTGCCCTTTCTATCCACCTGTAATAAACTTTGGTATGCCATGAGAGTTGTAGAGACTCAACTGCATCTTAAAGATCCCTTTGCCGATATGCTAGAATTACATTTGCATTAGGTTTTGAATTCAAATGCAAGAACTGTGAAAGTTTATGGTGACGGTATACTGAAAGTGGACTCTTTTTCATTTCATATAGTGGAGTGATGATCCAGATCGAGGGGAGGAATGGGGTCAACATTCCTAGTAGGGATGATGTGGGCACTCATGGTGTGGATATTATATTCAACAGAACCATAACCATCTAGTATAAAATGAATAGGACACTGTAGGATGGAATAGTGTTATGCTTACATTGACCCCGGAATGAATTGAGAGGGTGCCAAATGAAAATTTCCTAACAAAAAAGAAGACGAAATTCCGGCAGGGGGGGGGGGGGGTAGGAGGGGGATGGGGTTAGGTGAGGCTTCCATTTTGAAAGCTTACAACTTGGCATGTAGAAAATTTGTATCATCAATGATTTACACCATGGGACAGGTGTCTGGGTCAAGTCCTCCATCTATGGCTTTATAATTTATGGCAACTCTGCTCTCTGTCTCTCCCCAAGGCAGCAAAAAGCTGCAACAATTCTTGCTTATGCCCCTCGCATGACAAACCCACCAGGTGCCTAAAAGAAGAAACCTGACTAATACCCAACCTGAATCCCCTTCAATCACCCCACCTTCTGGACAACAAACCGCCAAAGGAACCACTCCTAACCCGGTCTCAGCATCTGCCACTAAAACCAGCTCCCCCCCCCCAACTGCCCCATCTTCATTCAGCAAGCTAATATCCTCCCCAGCTGAAGAAATGACTAAACTCCCAGGATCCCCTTCATCCCTATCTAAAAGCAAACTCTTACCGAGAGCCAAGGAGGTCTCCCCATCCTCTCCTATCTGCCCAAACCCTCCAAAAAGATTACCGGCCAATTCTGTCACCAGCCCCAACCTTTCCAGCATCACCATCGACCTAGGGGGGGCAAAAATCCCCCAAGGAGCCCACCTTAACATCTGCCGGAGGAGGCTTCATCTTCTTCATAATCTTCCCATAAGAAAGGTGGTTGATTTGTTGAATTGTTGGAAGAGGAAGTTTGAGGATTCAACTGCTTTGGTCTTGTGGAAGATGATCCTAGCTTGTATTTGTTGGAGTTTGTGGAGGGAAATGAATGGTAAATGTTTTGAGGATAGAGTGTTGTCTTTGGATAGTTTGAGGGGCTCTATGTTGCTTTCTCTTTTTCTCTGGGCTAATTCAGTGTTAGGGAGCCCCTTTACGGGTTTCCCAGATTTTCTGAGTTTTTTAGCTTGTCTCTAAGTTTTAAGTATAGTCTCCAGTACTGTAACCTCTTTCTATTCAATAAAGTTTACTTATCAAAAAAAAAAAACAGTTCTGGTTTCTGAGGACCCTTGTTTAAACCTCAATATGATTTCTTGGAAGTATTTTCGATTCTTTACTTGGAAGTATTTTTTATTCTGAGGACCCTTGTTTAAACCTCAATATGATTTCTTGGAAGTATTTTCGATTCTATACTTGGAAGTATTTTTGATTCTTTCTCTGGACAAGTAAAGCCCAAGTATATGCAGCAACATAAGATATTTACCTATATAAAAGCCCATCAAGCTAACTGGAAAATTTCTTAACGTGAAAATATTGCGTGTGCATTCCTGCATCATAAGAGCCTGTTCGTCTTCAATTTCATACCCTGATACTGTTACATGTAGTGATTTGACGACAACAATGGGATGACAGGTTCAAAATGCCATTGATTTTCTGAAAATGATTGGGGCACTAGATGAGAAGGAAAATCTGACAAATCTTGGTTAGTCTTTTGACTCTTGTTTGAGAAGCTTTATTACTTGAGTGTCTCAGTATATGTCCTATCATTGATGTCATGGTTGATTATTCCCCCACATTTTTTTCTCTTAATATCCAATCAGGAAAGTTTCTGTCAATACTTCCAGTGGATCCAAAGCTAGGGAAGATGCTAATCATGGGTGCAGTATTTCGTTGCTTTGATCCTGTTCTTACAATTGTCTCTGGGCTTAGTGTCAGGGATCCTTTCCTTTTGCCCCAAGACAAAAAAGATGTAAGTACAGCATTCAATATATTACCTCTTGGTGCATCAATTGTGTTCTTGGTCTCTGCAAAAACTTCTTGATCTGTGTACCACTATAAACATGAACATGAACCGTAAAAGCAGTTTTGTATGGTAGGTTGCATTGCATTCTTAATACTAATAAGCGAGACTATGTGTTTTAGTGAAAAATGAAACAGAGTAATATCAACTTTGGAAGTAGGATGTGTTGCGGGAAGCATGGGTACTCCTTTATTTTCGTTTCTTTGTTGAAAAATTTACTATTTCTTTCTCACTTCTCTACATGAAACTGAGAACTCCATTGGTTATATTGGTTGGACAAATTACAACACTAGAGTGGTGTTTGCGTCCTAAAATTTTGGTCACAATAAAATAACTGCAAAATAATCTC
The DNA here is from genome assembly GCA_963930655.1 of Myrica gale. Taxonomy (NCBI): domain Eukaryota; kingdom Viridiplantae; phylum Streptophyta; class Magnoliopsida; order Fagales; family Myricaceae; genus Myrica; species Myrica gale. The sequence continues at coordinate 5,082,849 of OZ005607.1, forward strand.
TCTTCCCATCAAATCATCCTTTTTTATTACAATAAACATAAAAAATTCATTCAAATCATCTCTCTCTTCACCTTTTCACCAACTCCCCATAAACTAAAATTTTGGTTCGCAAACACCACCCAGGTATCTGAATTCATAAATAATACATATACATACATACCTATATATATGTCATAATGAGTTGAAATTATTGTGCCCTATTGTGTTGTGTTCAATAATTGGCTTTTTGCGTTTTTGTGTTGTATCATTTGTGTATCCTTTTCCCGCATTGGTGCTTCCTAGGTATCAAGCTTCTATGGACTTGGTTTCCAAAGAGTATAGATGGTGAAGCAAGGCCATGATTCTGAAGGCATATGCATTGTTTTGGTATCAGGCTTCTTTTAAGGAGTTGAAAAGAATGGCCAGTTAGTGAGGGGGCACACAGAATATAGATAAATTCCTTGAAGATACACCGAGTAGAATCCTCTCATCAATGGTGGTTAAAAAAGATACTTTTGCAGTAAATTTTGACTTCTGAACATAATAGTCCCAAACCTTCAATAAACACGCTCAACAAAATATCCAGCAATAATTTTGTAGCTCAGAATGTTTTAGTTAGTATGATGGTTACCTGGCGTGACAAAGGTATCTAGGTCATGTTGTTGCGTATACTTGGGCTTTACTTGCCAAAGAAAGAATCGCAAATACTCTCAAGCAATCATATTGAAGTCTAAGCTATATACAAAGGTCCTCTGGAACCAGAAACTGTTAAACAGACGTACAAGGAGGACTTGACCCAGACACCTGTCCCATGGTGTAAATATCATTGATGAGACAAATTTTCTTCGTGCCATGTTGGGAGCTTTCGAAATGGAAGCTTCACAGAGGTTAGCATCCCGTCCCACTCCTCGCCCCCTCCCCCGAGCCAGAATTTCGCCTTCTTTTTTGTTTTTTTTTTTGGTTTGAAAATTTTCATTTGGCACTCCTCATTCCCCCCCCCCCCCTATTATACATCTGTTCTAGTAGTTGCTATAAGCTTCACATGCCATACTTTCTTTATCTTTTTCATTCTGCTGTCAATGGAAGTATAACACTCTTCCATCCTTCGGTGTCCTATTCAATTTATACTTGAAGGTTACGGTTCTGTTGAAATTGACATTCACACCATGAATTCTCTGAATGTTCATGAAACTGCCACTTTAATGTAGACATTGTCATGTCATGTTTAGATTATGTAGAGAACACATCAACTAATTTTTTCTGTAACTCTCTGATTCAGTTAGCAGGGACAGCAAAGTCTAGATTTTCTGCAAAAGACTACAGTGATCACATGGCCCTTGTTCGTGCATATGAAGGATGGAAAGATGCCGAACATGTAGGATCTGCATACGAGTATTGCTGGAGGAATTTCCTCTCTGCCCAAACACTTCAGGCTATCCACTCCCTGCGGAAGAAGTTTAGCTTCATTTTAAGAGATGCTGGCTTGGTAGATGCGGATGTAAGCATTAACAACAGATTAAGCCACATCCAGTCACTGATTCGTGCAATTATATGTTCTGGCCTCTTTCCTGGCATAGCTTCCGTAGTGGTAAGGTGTCTGCTTGGAAATGTGCTTAGAGTTTTCAATTTGAAGTCACTGGTTTAATAGTTGGATTTACTGTTCCCTTACTATGTGTGCAGCACCGAGAGACATCCATGTCTTTCAAGACAATGGATGACGGCCAGGTTTTACTCTATGCGGTAAGTGTTCAAGTGGCTAGACATTTTGGTTTTTAGGGTACAAAATGAAAGTAGTTTAGATGAAGTTCCATTTATCTGCTTGGTTGCTTTAAAATGCGGTGAAACTCTATCCACGACATGAACTATTGATGCATATCTAGTTTAGAAGGGACCTTTTCTAGACACCAGTTTTGACACCTACGAGTTCTGAACTGCAGGATGAAGCTGCTTGCCATGGTGGTTATTATTTTATAATGCTCAGTATGAAACATACAGGAACAATATACATGGATGTTTCTAATATGTATCACCTCTTAAATCAAAACATACAATATTACCTACTGCGAAATATGCAATGACTTTGCTTCAGTCTCTAGCCCTGCTTTAGCCTTCCTCTCCGTATGAATATTCTGGAAAATTTCAATTGAAATTTACAATAGAGCCCTCAAGTATCTATTACTGTTAGTAGACTGGTGATTAGTTTTCGTTTTGCTTTATTTTTCCTCCTTTACAAAAATGAAAAACCAGAAAGTCTCTCTTTAGGGTTTGTAAGTGTATACTTGCGACTATTGACTGCCCGGATATTTAATGTGAATCGGGAGGAAATTGTAGAAATTTGGAGTTTGCATGTTGTACATGTGCACATCACGTACAATGTAGGTCTTCACAGAATTGTTAATAGATTGGCAAACTTTTTTTTTGGGTAAGTAAGATTGGCAAACTTAATCTGCTTCATTTCTGGTTTTTCTTATGGCATTCATGCGCACACACACTCTATAGACCAGGCATGCAGATATACCTGCATAGACATGATCTTCTTGGCTGAAAGAGAAGATATCTCGGTTGGGGGAGAGAATGGGGGAATCCCATGCACACATATGTGCCCCCACACACATGTACATGCACATGCGGGGAGAGAGAGAGAGAGAGAGAGAGAGAGGCAGAGAGATACATCCTTGCTCTTTGCAACATTCTCCTTAAGAGCTTTGCTGGATACTCAATGCACACAGGTCGCAGAAGTTATCGCTCTTGGTTGAGTAAATGTCGGATTGCAAAAGCACTAAACTCAGGAGAAAAAGTAATTGGGTGAAAAACAGATTCTTGCTTTTAAAGGGAGCTTTCTATTAGTGCAATAGTTTTGACTATAATAGCTTTCTTATTGGAATCCTAGTCTCGCTAATAATTCTATAGTATAAAGCATTTACTTGATCTTTGTAATGGTCTTGGTTCAGAATTCTGTCAATGCACGTTACCAGACAATTCTGTACCCATGGCTAGTGTTTGGTGAAAAAGTGAAGGTCAATACAGTTTTCATTCGTGATTCCACTGGTGTATCCGATTCAACACTGATTCTTTTTGGTGGTGCTCTAAGCCATGGTGTACAGGTGATTCACCTGTTGACAAATCTGGTGTTCCTTTTCTACTGTCAAACGAGCTTGATTCTAGGATTTAATTATCCCCAACTTGGCTTTGCAGGCTGGGCATTTGAAAATGTTGGAAGGATATATCGACTTTTTCCTAGATCCTAGTTTGGCTGAGTGCTACTCGAAGCTCAAAGAAGAACTTGATAAGCTTGTACAGAAGAAGGTTAGGAACAAAAATAACTGCACTCAAATATTTCTTGGCTTCTGTTTATTTATTGCTTTCCAAAATGTTTTACTAATTGCAATGGTCTACACAATTTAGTGAAATATGAGGAAGTTTTTCATAATGGGTTTTTTGTGTGTGTGTGATGCTGCCCTGGCTACGAGCAGCTTGAAGATCCTGGCATAGACATGCACAAGGAGGGGAAGTACCTCATGCTTGCTGTTCAAGAGCTTGTGTCAGGAGACCAATGTGAAGGAAGATTTGTATTTGGGCGTGAAAGCAAGAAGCCTAATCAATCTAATGACGACAGCAGCTTTACAAAAGATGGAACAAATCCCAAGAGCTTGCTACAAACACTGTTGATGAGAGCAGGGCATTCTCCTCCTAAATACAAAACGAAGCACCTTAAGACAAATGAGTTTAGGGCACTGGTTGAGTTCAAGGGAATGCAATTCGTAGGGAAACCAAAGAAAAACAAACAGCTTGCAGAGAGGGATTCTGCGATAGAGGCATTGGCCTGGTTGACTCACACATCTGACAACCGTAGGGACGAAGACGATGACTCCCCACTTGATGTAACTGACAACATGTTGAAACTTCTTGGTAAGCGGAGGAGATCAAAGCGCCACTCTGGTTGACAAAGTGTTGCGAAGATATAAAATTGAGTGTTCGCCATCCGTCCTACATCGTCACTGTTTTCCTCCTCCTTCATTGTACAAATTTCAGCATCTATGCAGTGATGTTCCTTTACATGGAAATATAGAAATCAGTCACCTGAGGCAAATGTGCTTCTTGATTTTTACATATCAGTTTATGTCGGGGTGAAGCCTGAGGAGATAAGTGATTTTCCAAATGAGGTATAGTATACGGTAGAGTGGGATGGAAAGGTCGCTAAATTTTGGCCGGGGGGGGGGGGAATGTAATTTTAGCTTTATCTGTCGTCAATTGTGACAATTAGCTGCATGTGATGACAAACATGTGGTCTGAATTGTTCTTCTGCCTAGTCTCCCATAATATGTGCTGATCTATTCGACCGTATTGGCGAACACAGAGAGAACATAATAACGAAAAAGCTTGGGACTCTAAACATAAATACTTCAGACTCTCGGCTTACACATTGTCTTGATATTTGATTGTAAAAAATTTGGGATGTTAAAGTTGGTGAAAAAGTAAAGAGTGGAATGATTTGAATAAATTTTTTATATTTATTTGGAATGAAAAGTGATGATTTGATGGGGAGAGAATTTTAGAGTTATTTTATTAAGGTGGAAATTTTGGGGCCCAAAATTTCCACTCAAATAGGGCTCAGCAGTACCGGACCGGACCACAAAATCAGATCGGTTTTGTGGTTTTTATTAGATGAATCTGGTTTGGTCTGGACAAGATTCATAAAACCAGACTAATGCGGTTCGGTCTAAGATTTTTAGAAACCGATTTTTTTTTTTATTTTAAAAAAAATAAAACTGGTCTGGACCACTTAAGTGGTCCACCGAACTGTTTCGTGTTAGACCGAATCGGACCACTTATAAGTGGTCTGGTCTTCTATATTAATAGGACCGCAAATCCAGTCCGACCGCATTTCGGTCCAAAAACTGGACCGAATTTCCGGTCCTGCAGCCCTACTCTCAAAGAGAGAAAGACAGTATAGTAAATCAATAGGACTTATACGACTCGATGTTTAATAATGATATCATTGAATATTGTAAGGCTCATACGACTTGATGTTTAACAAGAGCACCATTGAATATTGTATGATTCACATATTATGTTTATATATCATCTAATAGTTATCAAATTAAAGAGAATCTTGATCTATCATTTATACATAGTTTGAAACTTATTGTCTTATCATATGTACGAGGATCCAAAATTATGGAGATTGAATCATTCGAGGTCTATAGAATAACTATCAAATAGCTCAATCATACCAAATCATTGGTCAAAATATACAAAAATAAATGACAGCATTTTATTAAAAGTAAAAATGTATTTTTGTTACATTTTTACAGCCTTCCGGTTCCTCGGGAGAACCAAGTTGACTCACTATGTTGGGCGGCGGATGACAGCGGGAAGTTTTCTCTTAAATCTGTTCACTCTCTCTTTGCTACTCACAGTTCCCACCCGAGCGTTTTGATGGAGGATCAATGGAAGAAGTTATGGAGGCTTCCAATGCCGGATCGCCTAAAAGTATTTCTCTGGAAAGTGGCTTGGAACTGTTTACCCTCTAAGGCCAATGTGGGGCGTTTTATTCACAGACAATATGATGATACTCTATGTGTGCTCTGCTCTCAAGGACCTGAATCTCTCCTTCACCTGTTCTTTGAATGCCCTGTGGCTCTTATTCTCTGGCGGGAAGCTCCCTGGCCCCTTCTCATTTCTAATATACCAATTCAAAGCATTGCCGAGTGGGTGAGTTTAATTCTCAGCCCCTCTCAACGGTTGAACCTCCCTCCTGATCAACATGTGAATTTTGCTCGTTTTGCTACCTTGCTTATGGACTCTATCTGGTTTTCTCGAAACCAGATTATACACAATGGTGGTGATTTGAATATTTTGTCTCTTTTACACTCTGTCCGATCTCGCTATGTGGAGCTCATTGACGCCTGGAAGGATTCTTCAATTCATACTTTGTCGGTGTGGCAACCCCCTCCTAGGGGTTCTTTGAAGATTAACTTTGATGTGGCAATCCGTAAATCTTTTGCCTTTGCTGCTGCAATCTGTCGCGACTCTGATGGGCATATCCTCTCTGTTTTTACAAAGAGGCTTCCTCCTAGCGGCCCTCTTGTGGGCGAGGCAAGGGCAGCCTTGATGGCTACCCAGGAGGCTTTCTTTTTCCCTATGCAACGGATTACTTTGGAAGGCGATTCCTTGCTGGTTATTGATGCTATTAACAACAGTGCGAATGACGCCCCTTGGCAAATTTCTTCTGTGGTTGCTGCTATTCATAGGATTTCCCGGTCTAGAGTTTTGTGGGAGTTTTGTCATGTTAAGCGTGAAGCTAATGTGCTTGCCCATCGAGTTGTTCAATGGGCAGCCTCGGCTAGTTTAGAGGGGCATATTCTCATTTCTTGTATTCCTATGCACATCCTCTCGAGCGACAATCCATGGTTTCCGCCATGAAATGTTCTGCTCTTTGGTTATATTATCTTTTATTCAGAAAAAATGTATTTTTGTTAGATTATAAGAATCTAAAAGAATAATTAAAGAGAAAAGAGTGGTCGGGTGGGACGAGAAAGTAAGGAAGAAAATAACGAATGTAATTACCAAAATTTTAAAATTCTGATTTATGGATAAATGGGGACTAATTATTGTCTGAAAAAAAAGGAGAGAAAACCCACCACCTTCGGGGTCCGCACATTATACAACTGCAAAGCTTTTATCCATTTGAGCGCCTCTGGCTTCTTCTTTTTAACACAATGGCGATTACTCCTTCCCTCCACTTCACTTCCCCATCCATCTCTCCTCTGCTGTCCTCCAAAACCAATGGTTCCTGCCTTTCTCCTTTCCCTCGATCACACGTTTCCATTCGTATATTCGACCGTTACAGCTTTCTGACCGTTCGTTCCCGCCAGAATCTCCCCCTCAATCTAAAGCCGTCCGCTGTAAGTTTGAATTCTCCAATTGTAAAGGCCAAAGCCTCTCTTGACAGAGAGCCTATGGTCCCTCCTTATAACGTCTTGATCACTGGGTCGACCAAAGGTTGGCCTCTGTACTTCTAACTCTCTCTTTATTTTGAGCTTTTGATGCTTTTCTGAGTTTTGGTATTGGTTCCTCACATGTGTTTTGAGTTTATACACGTGCGAGTGTGAGAGTTAAGTCCCACCTTGGATACTGGCCGAAAGTTTAGTCATTCGTATAGTATAAGTAGCCCAACCACTAGATATCGCGATGTAGTATATGAATCCTTAATCGAGTATTAGGCTATCTCAAGATAAGATATCAGGTGGAACAAGGGAATGTAGATTGTTGGAGTACACCCGAGCGAGCATGAGGGGTAAATTCCATAGCAGACAGTAGTCACAAGTGTTAAGTTGTCAATGGAAGAAATTGTTTCCAAAGTTTTGAATTTAAGCTTTTGAATTAAGTGGTGTCTAAATTTTTGTTACATTAATGTCTCACTAGAAGATTTCCCTGGTATTTATCTACGCCAACTGGTTTGTTATTTTGGTTCATTTCTTGGTGTTATTAGAGTGTATTTTTTTGTGAGGGGTGATAATTTGGTGCAAAGGTTAGATAAGTCGTGTCAGTACTGCTTGCTAATTGTTTGTCATGAGTTGATATTAAACATCATAGAAGGGTTGCAGGGTTGTGGTCTGCTATGAATCAGTTGATCTTCATCATCAGAGAAGGGTTGCAAGGTTGTTTATCAACATTAATTTTGTTTTGTTCATAAGAAGCAGAAAGATATGATTTGAATTAGAGTTTCTTATGGGAAGATTACCAAAAACATCCTCATAAAGTGGGAATTAGATGTCATCCTGTGAAAAGAAAAGGGGACAAATATGGCATCATTGGTGTTAAGAGTATACTGCAATATTCCTTCTTCAATCGGGTACTTATTGGTTAGTTTGGTGAAATTACAAGATCTGGTTTAGATATATAGAAAATCTATCAGGAGCCTTAATCATCAGAAAACAGAACTAAAAGCAACCCGGTTGTTGAGAGATTATAATGACTAACGAATCAGATGCTATGTTACATGATGGACAAGTGAAGTATCACTTCATATCTCTTTGTCTAAGGAATCACTTGGGAAGATTCTTTTTAATAGTGTTCGTTAGTGTTATGTGTTGGCAATATTCCGTGTCAAATTCACTGCAATCAAGTTGTAAGCTGTTGAGTCAAGTGAGGAGTTGAAAAATAGTTGAGGAAGCTTCATGTTGTCTTCCCGTTTTCCTGTCGCTCGAGCGCTACTTCAAAAATCTCGATAGACGATCTTCTCAAGTTCTGATAAGATTGCATCGCTGGATAAGGATAAGTACTTGTGATACTTGTGATCTAAACTGAGACAATATAATACTATCCCGATAAACATAATCTTTTTAAGTCCTAATTGAGATTGTATCACTTGAATACCTTTAAAAACTTGTACTAATCGAGATCTAAGGTAAAGAGACATTACAATACTTCTTATCTGCCTATTGTTGGAGACAAAAACAATGTTCCACGTTTCAGTTCTAGAAATTTGGATTTCTCTCAATCAATCACCAAAAAAAAAAACCTTCCTTGTGAAGCCTTTCAAGTTCAGGAGTTTAGCTGTTGGAGTTCCAGCGTTAAAAAATAAGTTGGTTCTGTAAAGAGTCCATAAGAAGAGTTTCAGAGTTCTGGAGTTTTCCGCTTGGTGCGGGTCCAAGCGAGTCACTTGAATTATTATAAGTCGGGATGTTGGAGTCTAAAAAGGTTTTATTGTGTTCGAATCACTGTTTATAAATTTTTCTTCTTAATGGATTTTAGGTAGCGCTGATCAACCTGAGTGGTTTTTCTTTTGATGAGTTCTTCAAAAAATTTGTACTTCGTCAACAAAATCTCATCTCTTGTGTGATTGATGATTTATTTATTTTTTCTCTGTTTATTTTGTTAATTGTGTTTGTCATTGTCATGATCTAGACTTCACAATTTTTGAAGGTGTTTGAAAATTTTCGCATTGAGTTAATTTGGGATAAATATCTATTCACCCCCTTCTAGGTGTCTATTGGGTCTAAACTATTCGGATTTTCAGAGTTAGTGTAAGTTTTGACGAAACCTTCTGGACAGGGCTTAAGGCTTTGGTGGTATGTTCTCTCTTAAACCTACTATAATAGAGTGGAAATACAGTGTTTATATGTTAGCCGGGTTTGGTTTCTGGTATAAGTGAACATCAAAGTGTTATGTGCATGTGGCCATTTTGTATGAGCTTCTGCATATGGTTTATATTTGAAATTAGAGATCCGATAGAAAATGTTCATCAATTCCCCCCCCCTTCTCCACGCGCAAACCTCAATCCATTTGAAGGGAAGTACTTTTGGAATTTGTGTTGCTACAATGGGCTATTACTCCATACAAGATGCAAATTACCTTTAAAGAAGGTCGAGGAAACTCTTTCATTTGTATAATTCAACAGAACTTGTCACATGATCAATTAATCGGATTTCGGTGTGACAGGTTTTGGGGGGGGGGACAGTGTTTTACTTTACTTTTGAGGAGTCTCCTTGGCAGTATTACTGATTTAGACAACTGTCTAAAGGTATAGAGGCAAAGATTTGGAAGTTACTATCTACATATAGATCATATTCTCCCTCCCTCATATCTTTACCTTGTCAGATCTTTTACTTGCCTTTTTCTTTGATCTGATTTATACAATTCAGGAATAGGATATGCAGCGGCTAAAGAGTTTCTAAAAGCAGGTGACAATGTCATAATTTGCTCAAGATCAGGTACGGACTTACTTGGTATGCGGATATTAAAATCTCAGTGATGTATAAGCAGTTGCTGAAATGGTCACAACTGTTCGACCAGGTTATAATATGTTTCTCATACTATCAAGTTTATCCAATGATTCTGCTTCTGAATGTAGCCAACTTGGCAGAGGCCAAAATTATTCATACAAAGTAAATTCTGGAGGATCGCTACATTTATTGATCTTTGGAGGATTTAGGACTCATTGGAAATATGACGATGAGGCACAGAGAAACCGACTTCCTATTAAAATTTATGTGCAACTTCAAGAAAAGTTTCCCGAGGCACCAAAAAAAATATTTCTGAAATAATTTTTGAACTTGTAAGAAGCTAAATTCATGGATATGTATTAGTTTTTCTATGGAAGGATTATTAGATGTATATATACTCTCCCTTAAAGGAAGATGACATATTATTAACAAACATATGCAGAAAGTTATAACCTCAGTAGCCAAAATAATACGTGTTGAGAAATTAACAAACAGTGTCATTTAACTATTGTTGGCAGTGACTCTTGAATTTTAGATAGAATTTTAGGAATTAAATCCATAATATTTGGTATCTGGGGAAATAATTTGGTGATTAGTTGATACCTTTGGTTAGGTTCAGGTTTGGTTTGTTCCTGATTGAACAGATAAGATTGAAGTGAAGGAAACGCACGTTGTGATCATTGTAGCGGTTCCTTCTGATCCCGGAAAACATCCGAGAAAACCTGCTACAGAATTTCTTACAACTTTTTGAGAAGTTGGTTTCTATGCTTAAATTTCAGTTTGTACACATTCAGTTCTGTCTTTATATCACATGTTCTAATGTTTGACGTAAAACTTAATAAACCCATTCTACAAGTGGTCACAGTCTTCTGTGCCTCATTAATGAGAGGTATTTGCTCTCTACCGTGTTTTTCTTTCCCTGGTGAATTAAGTCCAACTGTATGAGGTCAACATAAGGTGATTTGACCCAAAAGGTTATTTTGAGCCTGCAATTCAGATACCAAATGACTGGTTATCTGGTTCTTTGGACAGCTGAACGGGTTGAATCTGCTGTTCAGAGACTGAGAGAAGAATTTGGGGAGCAGCATGTGTGGGTACCTCCGCAAGGACTTTTGTGAAAATTTGCTTACATTTTTGCTACCTCTGTCATTATTATCACTTAATCTTTTCTCTGTGGCTGAAGCCATAGTTGTACTTCGTGCTGCTGGTTCTGAATCACTCGCTTTACAGGGCACTAGATGTGATGTTAGAGACGGAAAGGATGTGAAGGATTTAGTCACGTTTGCTCAAAGAAACTTGACATACATTGATATTTGGGTATAGTTTGTCTCTGTTACTCTATTTGCTTGATGTTAATTCTAGGTATTTCTTCTCTTAAGCTGGATAAAATAATAATGTATTTATGATTAGAAATTTCTGCTTGGTCTTAAAAATGACTTTTGGACGGATGCTTACTCTCACTTGTCATTATGTAATTTAAGCAAGTTTGTAATCATGTAGTTACTGGTGCTGCTACCTATGGGTGGACGATTACTTGCTGAATGACATTAAATTGGCCATGACTGTCTTTCCACCAGTTAGAGGAGCATAAATCCTTCTAGTAATCATGAAAAGCTAGAAGGTGATAAGTTAATAGTCCAGTACAATAGTTGGTCAAGAAAGAAAATTGTTCCACTGATGCCTACTGTAATGCGCGTAGTTTCCATGGTATGGATTTGGACTGGCTTTTTCTGTCGTGGAATTGCACTACGGTTGGGTAGTTGTGTTTATTGGTTATGAGCTTATTTACCTGCGGGGATTTCCACCTACAGCTTAAGTTTTGAGTTGGATGCGTTAACACTATAGGGTCCAATTGTACCAACATGAAATGGGGTGCTAGTACATCCGGCAAGAATCAGTTGGGTCTCCTCACCTTCTAGTTTAAGCATTTGGGTTAGATGCTAAAACAAATGACGTATGTCATTGTGAATTGATTCTAAGATGCAATTTTGAATTGAAAAACCCACTGTTTCAACAACTTCCTCCCAAAGTTGCTCTTTTTTATTTCCTGTTGTTATTCTTTTGAATTCTTTTATATTCTAATCTGCATCAGATTCAATTGCATCTTTGCAATCTTACCCTACGTTGATAGTGATGCAGATTAATAATGCAGGATCAAATGCATATAGCTATAAACCTTTGTCAGAAGCTTCAGATGAAGATCTTATGTGAGCTTTCATACACCTCTCATCCTGCTGTTTTTGCCATCTTTTAAGTTGTTTATGCTATGCATCTTCCCATGCAGTGACGTTGTAACTACAAACACCCTTGGTTTGATGATATGTTGCCGAGAGGTAGAATTTCTTTATTTTGTTCCCTTAAGGGACCTGTTTAAGGCCTATCATCGTGCATAAATGTTGACTTTTTCTCCAGGCAATAAAGATGATGTTAAACCAGCGCAGAGGGGGTCATATTTTCAACATTGATGGGGCAGGTTCAGACGGACGCCCAACACCGAGGTAGTCCATATTACAATCCTGAACCTGCTACAATATTTTTTATTGGTATATTCTTTATCATACTGCTTATTATTCTTTGTCTTACTGTGAAGCGTCTCTTGTACTGGGTGAAAAGATGCTTGTAGAGGGAAGTCTAGTAAATAATGCACATAATACCAAGAGCTCTACTAATATAATTGTTTCTGGAAATCATAAATACAGACCCCATTATTGTTGTAAATGGACAGGCTGAAAATTGTTCCTCTAATTGTGGAGGGCATGTGTTTTTTTTATCAACTATACTCATGCAATTGTTTTTTTCCCTTCTGGGGCAACATTAGCACCTGTGGTATTGAATTCTTCAATAGGTATGAGTTGTGACCAAGTCGGCAATTTGAGTTCCTGTCCCCAGTACCACCCAATAATGATCTTGGACGTGTATTTGCAATTGTTAAACTTCATATTTGGCTATTTTCTAGGGATTTGACTGTTATATATCAATGGAAGTTGTCTCCTGTCATATGACTGGAATGTAGCACCACATTTTCCCATTTGTATCATTTACATTGCTACATATAATTTGTTAGTACAACTATATCCCAAGAAAGCAGATTTACTTGCAGTTAACCCTAACTCAGTTTCTCCAGGTGTATACGAATCTTTCATTTGATCTTGTCTGATCTCACTAAAAGGCAACATTCTGTTCAAATCAAATAGCTGGATGATGGTTTGTTCCTTCTTTTTTATTTTGATAGATTTGCTGCTTATGGAGCCACAAAACGAAGTGTGGTGCATTTAACAAAATCTTTACAGGTATAGAGTCATCTTGTTTTGCTTACCTATAGACTGTCGATTTACATCAAGATCAAAAGACCCGTCTGCGGTTCACGTGTTGCCATGCTAATGGAATATGTTGCTTCACAACAATGACTTTTGATGCCCATCCCTGAAACTATTTTTCTTGCATTTTATTATATCAGGATTCAGCATGTGATGCAACTCATCTAAGAGTCTACTAAGGCCCTAATTAGCTGGAGCATGGAATTCCCCTCCGTTTTTCTTATCTCATTGGGGCCAAGGGGAATCCATACTCTTCAGTTTTCCTATTAGTGTCCCTCTTCTAATCTATTTTATGTTCTCTTTGTCTTGACCTTGTTTGTTTTTTGATTCATAATTGCAAATAGTGTGTGGCAGAGAGGAAGATTAGGCCATTTCAGTAATTTGTATTCTGGTTTCCGTTTCCATTTTATAGGATATCTTTTTATTCTGGGCACACATTTAATTCCATAAATAGGATGGCACTCATCTCACCACTGAGAGACATTTGAGTCGCTCTCCCATTATCATCTCCTTCACTGTAGTCATACCCAGTCGTTTGCCTGGTCAGGATGTGATATGAAGTTTATAGAGGGGTTTGATTCTTCCATCCTATAAAAGTTACTGAGTGTATCTAACTTCAACATTTTTTTTCTGTTTTGTTAAGTAAGTCTAGCTCATGCTATAAGTAAACATACAATTGCAATGACTCACTATAATTTACACTTTCCTTTTGTCTCTGTTTTCATTACCTTCTTTCCTGTTTCCATTTGTTTGAAAATATGTAGAACAATTTGAGAATCCATAGACTACTCTAGCTGATTTTTGTTAAGTTGTGTATCTAATTGTTTTTCATATGGATCTTGATCTCTTCACAGGCAGAACTGCAGATGCAAGATGTTAGAAATGTAGTAGTGCATAATTTATCGGTATGTTTTACAATGCTTATGTGATAAGTTGTCTTTACTTTGGTTGCGGTTAGCAGTTACCGATTGAGCCCCAATTGCACAAAACCCCCAAACCCGAATTCAAAACCCTCAAAATCCCATACCACAATCACAGATTTGAGTATGATGTAACATATACCCCCAATAATAGAACAAATTAAAACTAATAAATCAAAGAGAGAGAGAGAGAGAGAGAATCACCAACACTACAAAAATCGAAATCACAGATTCACAACCTCAAATTGTTTCAAAATCCGCAACCAAAACCACTCAGTGAGAGAGAGAAGTGGCAAAGGAGAGGAGAGAAGAGAGGTGCATCGGTTCAGTGTGAAAGAGTGATCAGTTTTCCGGCAAGGGAATGTGCAGACGGCAGCAGTACGGTGGGTAGAGGTTCAGCTGAGAGGAAATGAGAGGTGAGGAGTGGAAATGGGGGAGGGTCTCGAGAATATTGATAAGATAATCCAGGTTGAAAGTTCCACTCATTTGGCTAGAGTTTAACTTGTACCCCCATCCATAAGACCCAGAATATTGATTGTGGGATTCAGTTTCGCATCCCTCTATATCCATGTAGACACAATTATTCATGTCTTTTGCATATGCTTTAATTCCATGTAATATCTAACAATTTCTTTCCTCCATTTACCCTTGATATTCCCATGATTATTGAGTCCTATATTGATAAATTTTCCAGTTTTTGGTTGAAGGGTTCATAAGTAGAAGTAGTCTATACCAATCTTTTTATTTCTTGTTCGTCAGTCCTGATACTTTTCTTCGGTGTTGCAGCCAGGAATGGTCACAACTGAACTTCTTATGTCTGGTGCTACCACAAAGCAGGTCAAATGAGCATTGTGCGTGTGTTTGTGTATGTAATATTTTGCAGGCTTTTGGCCCAGAATAAACTTTCTCCTTTATTGCAGGCCAAGTTTTTCATTAATGTTTTGGCAGAACCAGCTGAAGTTGTAAGCGTTATCTTTGTATCTCTGTAGCAAGTATTAGTTTGCTACTATGTTTTATGGTCATTAACAGCCCCCTTCTTGCCCCCTGTGTTCTTTTCTCTTTACTTGCTCTTTGTTGTGTTCCAGTCATTTTATTGAGATTTTTCTAGCCCAAAACATGACCTAGAAACTCATTGTATATGGGCTTGTGTCAAATCGGTTTGCTTTCCTGAACTACATCCAGAATTCTGAGCTTCTTAGTTTTTCCAAATATACATATATATATTTTGTAAGGAGTTTTTCCAATATTGAAAGATAATATTTTTCATCAGAGAATCAGTTTGCTATGCCAGGTTCTGTTGTTTAGTGTGGCAGTTTGATTCACCACCTACCGCCCCATCCCCCCCCCCCCCTCCTGCCTCCCATAAAAGAAGAATAAGAAGCATTTTGTGAGGATAAAATAATAAACAGGACTTGGTTAGGTGACAAGGTTGCCATTTAATGCTTTGCTTTTGTGGTTTGCTTTGTGAGCTTACCCTTCTCTGGTTTGGGAGTTCACAGGTTGCAGAATACCTTGTTCCAAATATCCGATCAGTAGCAGCAAATGGATCAATGAAGCCCACATACATTCGTTTTCTCACTGGGATAAAAGCCTACTCCCAGATATTCTCAGTTAAGAACTGAAGAAATCTCTCCTTATTTTCCTTCTAGCAAACATGGCACTAAATAAATACACAAATTGGCATCATGGTCACTGGAAAACTTGGTATACCGGTCATCAATTTTTTATTCTTTCAGTTTTTCTTGTTTTGCAGAGACTTGCTTTTGGTGCCAGAAGAAACAGATACGTGCTTGAAGATTGAAAAGGCTCAGGGGTGCAATTCATTTTTATGTAAATTACTGGACTTCATGTTGCACTATTATTTCATAATCCAAAGTTTTTTTTTATTCTTCTACCATTAAGCTGAGTCATTCCTGCAGATCATATATGTTTGTTGAGCTTTTACTCCTAAAATTTGCGGTCTGTTAGATGATCTACAACACGTTCGCATTGGAATATGGGCATTATTGTAAGTTGGGAGAGAAAAACTGAATGAGATCATTGTGTTTTGATTGCTTTCTAAGTAGTCTGTTTGCTCTCTAGAACTTTGCACAGGACTGAGGGACTGTACATTTATACTAATAAGCTAACTCTATTTGAAGTTTAACACCTCATACCTTCTCAGGTTAGTGGTTACACTATTCCCCTTCCCATTTGTCGTCTCTGCAGCAGTCTAACGCTATATTGGCTGACCCAATGTTGATGAGCTACCTAAAGCTGTTATTGTTGCTATGGGAACTTTTTTGCAAGTTTCAATTACTTTCTTGGGTCGGAAGGTAATAATCTTTTGGTTCCTTCCATGTCAAACATATTTCTCATTTTAGTCTGCTTCTAAGTGTTTATTATCTTCCACTTCTCTTCATTATTTTTTCGGAATCTAGTGGGCTACTCTACCTTGTAGTAAAAAGACTGTATGATACGGGGTAGAGGGTAGTCCTTCCTCGTTCTCACTCATCAAATTTGCCTCTAAATAAATTCAGGATACCTTTCTTATAAAGGAAATAGTTTCATTCACTCGGTTCAAGCAACGCATCTCTCTATTTCTCCTCCACTTTTCAGTAAAGGTTTATAGGTTCTATTCGGCATGCAATTGAGAGGTCAGTTTTTCTCCCTTTAAACCCCTTCCCTGACCACAAGAGTGGTAGCCAATTGGTTTGGAAATCTGGAAATAGAGGCATTCAAGAGTGAGTGTGAGGACAGGAGGTCTATGGATTAAATTTATTGTCTCCAAAATCAATTACACTCTTATAGGACTATACTGACAATCTCTCTTTTTAAGATAGGTAGTTATGACTCAATCCGGACATTCTACAAACAGTAGAGACTCTTATAGTTCAGTAGTAGGTTGCTTTGATGCTCCTTTCCACCCTTCCCACAGAAGTTGCTCATTTCCACCTTTCCCACACAAGTCCAATCTCTGTCTCATGTAAAGGAAAAGAGTATCTAGCCATAAGAAGACATCCCTGAGCTTATACAACTCCCAATAGAACACAGGACAAAGTCACGACCCCGCACTTGAAGGTATCTCATCCTCTCATACAGAAACTCTAGTCCCAAACAAAAGCATTCAAGAAACAGTTCAAGTTTTAGGAGTTTTGGCTCTGTGATCATTCTTGTTTTCTTGTGATCGATCAGGCTTGGGGTGCGTCTTTCTTTGGGAATTCGGCTTTTGTTCTTTTCCAAAAACTTAAAGCTACAAAGACGGCCTTCAAGTGTTGGAATCGTCTCTGTTTTGGGCATATTCAGTCTTCGATTTCGCAGGTTACTTCCGCCTTGGCTGCTATCCATGATTTGTCTCCTACTAGTGAGCTTCAGAGTCATCATGACTTATCTTTGGAACTTGATGAATTGCGTCGGCGTGATGAAATTTTTTGGCGACATAAATCGCTGGTACAATGGTTGGTGTCGCGAGATCTCAACATAAAATATTTTCATGCCACGACCGTCATCCGTCGGAATCGTAGTTCTGTGGTTCGGTTGAAATCACCATCCAATGATTGGTTATCGGGCCGGTCGGCCATTGGCTCCGGTGCAATATTTCCAGGAATTGTTTTCATCTTCCTGCCCTTCCTTTCCACTGGAGCTAGAGGGATTGCTTCAGCCTTACATTTCTCTTCTGGCAACACTTTTTCGAAAGTCATTCTGAACCCAACAATCCTTTTGTTGGAAATCCCATATCTGTGTACAAATGGCAGCTGCAGCGTAGCCCGGTACCAGTCGACGGTATCTTGTGCCAGGCATTAGTTTGCAGTCTTCTGTAAACCATTCCATCGTTTCGCACTCGAGAAAATGAAATCCTCCCATTTTCTTTGTTATCGTACTTTGTAGTCTAAGAGACAAATATAGGAAGATCAGCAAATATGAGCGACAACATTGTTACTGTCCTCCTAGACTACTTGTCAGGGCTACTGACAGAAGCTCATTTACTTCATGGAGTGGAGGATCAAGTCAACTCAATTCGTAGGGAGCTCAGACTGATGAATATCTTCCTCCAGAACTCCAAGGAAAAACGGAACGGGCATGACATAGTGAAGGAGGTAGTTAGGCAAATCAAAGATGTTGTTCACGAGGTCGAGGATGTTATGGACACATACTTGCTCACTGTCGCATAACAAAGGAAGAGGAACGTCTTGGGAAAGACAATTCACATCTTTAACCACACAACTACGGTTCACCTAGTTGCAAAGAAGATGGAAGACCTCAGCAAAGAGATCAATAAGATCTACGACAATATAACCAAGTATGGCATTGAAAGAACGGAAGCGAGAGTGGACGCAGCAGCAGAGGAGGCACTGCACAGACGTAGGAGAGATGTTGAGGAAGATGACGTGGTGGGTTTCGCTAATAACTCGGCGACCACCTTACTGAAGGGAATACACCTCTTGATGTCATTTCAATCATCGGCATGGGCGGCTTGGGGAAAACCACTCTTGCAAAGAAACTCTATAACAGTGATGAAGTCAAGAGCCACTTCCATTACCGAGCATGGGTGTCCGTGTCTCAAGATTTCCAAATCAGAGATCTCTTGCTCAAAATTTTTAAGTCTGTGGCTTCAGGGACAAAGATGCCGGAAGAAATGAATGAGGATGAATTAAAAAAGCAGATGTTTGTGTACCTAGAAGAAAAGAGGTACCTAATAGTCATGGACGACATACGGGGATCTGAGGTTTGGAATGAGGTCAGAACTGAGTTTCCTTCTAACATGAGAGGAAGCAGAATCCTGATCACTAGCCGCATAAAAGAAGTGGCTTTACATGCAGGCCGCAATCCACCCTATTTTCTGCCGGTTCTTAACAAAGATGAAAGCTGGGTACGCAGATTTAGAAACTCTGGGAAGACAAATTGTAGAAAGTTGTCATGGTCTACCACTTTCAATTGTGGTGTTAGGGGGCCTTTTAGCAAAAAAAGAGAAGACGCCACGAACATGGTCGAGATTGGTTGGCCATGTAAATTCATGTCTTACTCGTGATACAACAATATGCAAAGACATTCTAGCTCTAAGCTACACTTACCTACCCCGACGCTTGAAACCATGTTTTATATACTTTTGTATGTTCCCAGAAGACTTCGAGATCACTGTAAGGCAACTGATTGAACTATGGACAGCCGAGGGATTCATACAGTCCACTGGTAGTAGAGAAAAGGAGGAAGTTGCTGACGACTACTTGGAGGAGCTCATTGATCGAAGCTTGATCCAAGTGGCTAGCAGGAGGACGGATGGAGGAGTAAAGAAATGTCGCATCCATGATCTTCTGCGAGATCTCTGCATATTCGAGGGCAAGGAGGATAAGTTTTTGGAGGTTAGTACAAATGTTAACCCATTAAACACGAATAAATCTCGCAGACTTTCAATCCAGGGTGGCCTTTCCGGCTACATGTCCTTAAACTCCTCTGACAGGTCGTATGCCCACTCTTTGTTGCGCTTTGACCAAGAATCACATGATCAGTATGAGGGGGACCTCTTCGAATGGATGGATCGCTAGACACTTCAAATTGATTCGGGTGCTTCTTGTTGATATTTACGATATCGAAGAGACCGAAAATGTAGAAAAATTGATCCATTTGAGGTACCTTCGGATACAACGTTTATGTGGCTCGATAATTGATATTCCAGAATCCATCTTCTATTCAAAGCCTTTCAAATCTAGAAACGCTTGATCTGGGAGATTATTGGTTGAAAAGTTTGCCCGATGGGATATGGAATATGCAGCGTTTAAGGAATCTGTATCTGCCGGAGTCAGTGGTTGTGGTGGGTTTACCAAACCCTTCGGACAAAGAGATTAAACCTCTATTAAACCTTCAAGTCCTTTACTTTGTATCATTTGGTCCAAAAAATGTGTCTCATTGAGGAGGGCAAAATTCCTAATTTGAAGAAATTAGGAATATGGTGTGACGCAGAAGAAGTTTTGGCAAGCCTACGCCATTTACGTCGTCTTCAAAAGTTGAAGATTTCAAGTGATTTAAAGCTTCCTAGGGATCCCAATTCATTTCCGTTCTCAACCACCGAGATAACCTTTTAAATTGCAGGGACTTAGGAACTGGTGGCGGCATGGCCATGTTAGGAATTCTTCAGTATCTTCGAAAACTGAAAGTAGAAAGCTGCCGTTTTGATACCCTCCTTGTCGGTATCCTCCACGTCAAGGAAGGTTCGTTTCCTAGGCTTGGAAGTCCTGAAGTTGAAACACTTGGGACATTGAAAAATGGATACATGAGAAAGATGCAATGCGACGCCTGAGGCATTTGGTCATCCATATGTGCGAATATCATGGGAAGGTGGCCGCTCCCTGAGGAACTGATTAGTTTGACAACATTGCAATATGTAAAGGTGATAGGTGGCGACTCCATATTTGCATCTAAAGTTTCAGCAATTGCAGATGCAGCTTGGGTTTGAGTTATATTTCAATCGGGTTGATTTTGTATCATTAGATTATCTTTAAATCACGGAGGGAGGTTTGTTGGTGGACCACGCACATACTATTCACAATCCATGGCCCAGCCTGATACCCCATTGGTTGATATGAGTCTGTTTTTGTAATTACCCTTTTGTTTTTATGATGAATTCCATTACTTGCCTAGGGATTAAATAAATAAATAAAAAGCAAGAAAAAATTCTGCCCTCGTTTGCATATTCTTCTATTTTACTTTTTGACCCGTGAACCGAAATCGAAATTTGACACTTTTTTTCTGGTCGACCAATCATGGACCTGATGTTATGGCTCATTAGAAAGGATATCAATTTGTGTTGTACATGATGCTTATATAAACTCCCTCACCTAAACTCTATCTGTGAAGGTATCCTCAATTATCTACCTTTCTCTTCGCTTGACCAATAGCTCCTTCATCAATATTCTCCACCAAACTCTTTTTTTTTTCTTTCTCCACCAAGCTCATTTCTGTTTCTATTTTTTTTTCAAGGACCTCTTGAGAATAATGTGCCTGATACCCGGATGCATACAATAGATCACATCCTCTCCAATTCTGACAGAAAATTAGAAAGAATTCTTCAATTCGGATTGTAAATTAGAGAGATCTCTCTTCGCATATAATAGTCATTTTTCTATCATTCTCTTTTTTTTTTCTTGATCATGTTCTAAAGAGGAACCGAAACAAAGACCAGGCGATAAACACCGGCGGGATCTTATAACGGATCGGAAAAAACCGCTATATGCTCCATGCAAAGCAGTGGGAGCGGCGGCCGGACTCGGTAGACACATCTACCAAGACCTTTGCCAGTAAGGAAAACACCACATCCCGGTACAGAAAGCCCATGCAAGGGCTAAAAAGATCCATCAGAGATCGGAGAAAGCTCACGCAGGAGCCGGACCAAAACACACCTAAACAAAATACGGACCAACAACAACAAAAACCTAACAACCACCAAATAGAGATGGAACCAGCACCACTGCCAGCAAACGAGCAGAGAGGCCGAGTCACCGCCATCGCAAGGAGAAGCACCGGCGCGTGCATCTTTCTATCATTCTCAATACCGTAAGGCTCTGCCCAAAGTGCCCATTGTACATGGGGTTTGCATAAACAGCCTACTTCTTAACACTTCTATCTCTCTAATCTTGCATATACTCCAAAGGATACGGTTTTAGTTAAGTGTTAATCTTTCTAATAAACAAAGGTAGTTGACGAGGTGGATAATGCTATAGCAAGTTATTGAAGTTTTGGAGTCAGGGGCCCTGGTTATGGGTGGACCAGGCACATATAATGGACGGGCATGCTTTTCCGAGGCCAATCTACCATTGAGCCAGACGCACAAAGTCCAACAATAGCAAATATATCCTTTGTTTTTAACCTTAAAAACCAAGAAAGTATATTCATACAGGGCCATATAAATGATATGAGATTGCCTTTTGATTTCCTTTTTTCGTTTCTGTTCGTGGGGATGCAAGAAGCTCTGTTTCTTTTACTCGAAACAGAGAGAGAAAAATGAGTAATGCTTTCTAGAGAATCAGGAAAAAGGCCATTGCACATGGTTGTGCGTGCAGCAAAGGGGCAATGAGATGCCTTTGTTGAAATGAAAGTCTGAAATTCAGTGAGATGAGACCCAATCATTAAATTGGTCTTATTCAAATTTGAGGTGTAACCAACTGGATTACCGAAAAAAAAAATAAGGTGCACCCCACTGTACTTAAAAACTCTGAGGCTCACCCGTGAACAAAAGATGTCAAAAAGCTTGCCCATAAAAAGACACCGCACTTGTTTGTTTGATGTGAAAGAGTATTGTACTCAAGTGGGCTTCAGCTTTTTCCACAGGAAACTGAATTCTGTGGTCACTTTGCAGAGTCTCATGTTCTCTTCGGCTGCTTTCTACCCGTGAACCAAATGAAGTAACCGACGTTTGTCTTTCTCTGGGTCCGTATTTTGTTCCAATATTATATCCAATTAGAGAGAATGTGATATGGACAATGCCATGGCTGTGTTTATTGTCTGATATAATTTGAGAACGCCATTAACAATAATATGGTAGGGAGCCCTGATTTATCTACCATTCTTCACTTGACCAGAATCTCCTCCACTATTCACCACGTACTTGCCTCTAGTTTCATTATTTCTCTCTTCTTTAATCTTTCATGGGCATATGTCGATAAGGGGGTCAAAATATGAGGAATCATTCTGTACACGTCTTTACACACTTCTCAATCTCATTGGGGTTGGACCATTATACATAGAATCTGAGGTAAGACCATCCTACATGAGGGCGTGCTGTATGCCGGGACAAATGTAGTTGTACTTTTCTTTTGTAAAGGGTTGACCATTGTACAGCACTAGTATATGCATGATTTCGTGATCTGATATTTCTCCTATGATTGAAAAATGAAATACAAACCAACTAATTAAGGGTTGAAGCTATAGTTTCGTTAGTGACCAAATGATCTATGGCGGGTGCTGGGTTCTTGAGTTTAATCGGCACAAAAAGTTGGAACAGCAAGAAACTGTTGTCTTCTTTTGGTTATAATGTCCCTGCTTCTGATTGCCAAAAACAGAGAAACATCTAACAGACAGAACTTATTGTCTATTAAAAAAAGCAGACTGACTTATTTATATGCACTTCTCGTTTTTCATTGTAGCTTTTTCCTTTTCTGTATTAATAAAATTTTATACTTTTGGGCTCATTGGGACAGAATCTTAGCTCTTTGATTTGGGTACTGTAAAATTACCATTTCTGAATACTATTTTAGATTTCTTTATTCTTTCAGTACCGAAATGTTATAAAAACCATATCTATTGTTTAGTAAAATACGTTTTGCATGAAGGATTCGTACAAAGGTTTATGTATATAATGTGAAGGTTCTGTACGAATTAGTAATGAAGCATTGAATTTTACATTAATAGGTTACGAGAATAAGGCATAATAAATGTGAGAATGGGGTTGGAGGGTGATGACGGTGGTAACGGTGGTGGCCCAATGAATTCTCCATACTGCTACTGATGAGTACTTGGCAATGGCATCTAGTTCCTGAGTTTGGTGCAATTGGAAATGTATCTCGTTGCTCGCAAACTCTACAGGTTATACCAAGACCTGGCTTCAAGTTTTCTTGAGAGTTGGAAATCTTTGTCTCATTGTAATTACTAAAACAAGACCCAGCTGTTCTCTGAAAATATAGGAGGTTAAGAGAGAGGAAAAAGAGATCCCCCTGTATTCAATGGTGTGTTTGCAACCTTTGCTTCTCAAACCTTATTGTACTCCTTGACGATCGATCTAACTGCCAACTACTCTCGTAGTTCTAATGGCAAAACAAGTTTCGCATCCATTTCATCTTCTCCTGCTGATGCTTTTTCTTGCAACCCACCATTCAGACCAACTGCAACCCTCACAAACTCAGACCCTTCTAAGAATTCAGCAGCTTCTTGATTTCCCGCCAGCGCTAAGCAGCTTCAACAACACAACAGACTTCTCCAGCATTGAACCAACCGCATCTTTGACGGTGGCATGCTATGAAGACAACATAACACAGTTGCATATTATTGGCAACTATCGGGTTCCTCCAATGTCTCAAAATTTCTCCACTGATACTTTCTTTACCGCTCTTGCTAGTTTATCGACCTTGAAAGTGCTCTCTTTGGTTTCTTTGGGAATATGGGGGCCATTGCCTAGAAGTATAGGTAGTATATCTTCACTGGAAATACTGAATGTAAGCACGAATTACTTCAATGGTTCTATTCCAGTACAACTTTCATCTTTGAGGAACCTCCAGACTGTCATACTTGACAACAACCAGTTCACAGGTCCAGTTCCTGGTTGGCTAAGTTTACTCCCAATTTTGGCAGTGCTGAGTTTGAAGAACAATTCACTTAGTGGGTTTCTGCCGAATTCTCTGACAACTTTGTAGACTCTAAGGGTTCTTGCTTTGTCAAAGAATTACCTGTCAGGAGAAGTGCCTAATCTGGGCAACTTGACAAATCTTCAGATTCTTGATTTGGAAGATAATTTTTTTTGGGCCTCATTTCCCTACTGTGCCTCCCAAGTTGGTTTCCCTTGTGCTTCGAAACAACAGGTTTCGCTTTGGCATACCTCCTGAATTAGGCTCCTATTACCAGCTCCAAAAGGTGGATATTTCGTTGAACGGGTTTGTTGGACCATTTTCGCCATCCTTACTTTCACTGCCTTCAATTACTTACCTCGATGTATCGGAAAACAAGTTCACCGGGATGCTCTTCGAAAACATGTCTTGCAATGTTGAGCTTATTCTTGTCAATTTATCCTCCAATCTTTTGACAGGAGAATTGCTAACCTGTTTGCGGTTGGATTCCAAAAGCAGGGTTGTACTATATGCTAAAAATGGTTTCTCAAATGAAACCCAACAACAGCATCCTTCTAGCTTCTGCCAAAAGGAAGCTTTGGCAGTAAAAATTCCAGCTCAAGAGCAAAAGCATAGTAGACCTATGCCTAAAGCAGTTCTTGCATCAACAGCTGGAGGGGTTATGGGAGGTATTGCAATTGTTGGAGTGGTTTTCTTGGTTATCAAGAAGGTACACATTAAGGCTTCTATAAAAGCTCCTCTAAAAAGATCAATAACCGAGCGTGTATCCCCAGTAAACACAGCAAAACTACTTTCAGATGCGAGTAAGATCTTGTTCTCATATTTCTTTTCTCAGTCAAAGTGAGGAGATTTTTATTTTTCTGTTATACTTCTTTTTTTGTCTGGGATCTCTGTAATGCTTGCAGTCCAAGCCTTTTCCCACCGACCTTTTCTTTCTTCTCCATTAACTCCTTGTACAATACCACCATCACAGTACATATTCAAAAACTTGAGAGTCCCCTTTTACCCTGTTCCGCTATTGTTTCTGCTGAGGTAAGTTATCTGGGTGCATTTAGTTTGGTTAACAGTTCATATGGAGTTCAGAAATTGAGTTACTCCATCCATAGATCTGAATACCATTCAACTTCATGTTTTGAACCAGTACATTTACGTTAGCAGAACATTGATTTATAGACGCTTTTGCTAGCATTTTCTGAAAAAAAGAACTTCAGATTATGTTTTAAACTTAACAATATATTGCATAGGGCTTCAGAAACAAAAAAAAGAATGAACTGTCGTGTATTAGCTCCTCTCTGTTTATGCATTTGACAATACGCCTGTCTGAAATCTGGTTTATGCAGGGTATATATCAGAAACAATGAAGCTGGGAGCTAGTCTTCCTGCTCATCGAACCTATGCTTTGGAGGAGCTTAAGGATGCTACAAATAACTTTGATGCATCATCACTTATAGCTGAAGATTCAATTGGTCAGGTACAGATTTCGAATGATTACATTATGTTAAATCTCCAATTATCCCAAAAGCTTAAGTTGATAAGGAGAACTAGATTTATTTTCTTAAATTATATTTTCTAACACATTACAAAGAAAAGTTTGATCAAATAAAGAAGTATCTCATTATCATCATACTTGTTAGCTGGACTTTGACTGAGAATACAGCTTAGTTGTGTCTGACTTGTGGGAGACTATTTAATATAGCCGACCTGTCTTTGTAAAAATTAAAGTTTAGTTAAGCAGCATTTGGCTCCTATTTGGATAACAAGCTTTCGTAGTAAGGGAACTATTATTATAGATTTCAATGCACAACTCCATAACTTGCATAACCATCCTAATTCTCGCGGAACTGGGGCACAAGAAACAAATTTGGTAGAATTGGTTTTGCCTGCCTGAGGCATATAGGTTTCCAAATGTTTGACGGCCAGGCCATTCATCAGCCTATATAGTGTTAATGCCCTCAGGAAAAATCAAATTCTCATCTGACCTAATAATGTACTAACCCTTTTTATGGCAATGCCCTCGTAGAGAAAGTGATTAACCAAGTACTTTCTCAAACTGCCAGTGGACATTTTATCCTTTCTTCCTTTTGTTCAGCATGGAGCATTTGTGGTTTATCTATCCTGTTGGATCCTGCTAGCCTTTTTGCAACCTAGACGCGCTTGGATCTTTTGTTTCTTGATCTTTTTTGTATCTTGTACTCTGGATTCAATGCAATGATAATCTCACGGTATTATTCAGCAAAAAAAAAAGATATCTCTTGCTTTGCCCCAGATGGACATGGCTATTGCAGATGTTTTGGAGTGTCTATCTAACTACGCCCTCTTTCCAAACTGTGATCAAGCTCTCTTGAAAAATACAACATAGCCTTTTCTGAAGAATGATATGGTCTGTCACCTCACTTGACGAATTTGTTAAATGGGGTGACCTAAGTTGGTTTACAATGTACGTTTTGAAAGAGAAGGGTCAAAATTTCGCTAGCTCTAAGAATGACCTTCTTTGTTTCTGTAGCACATGCCAAACTCTGGTGTTCTAGGATATTTAACAAAGTTCATGAATGCATTTATTTCCTTTTATATACTTGTCGGGAAAAAAATATACCCGAAAGATCAAAGATCAGAGAGAAGATTCCTTTACACCTTCTGCACTGCTGCATTGATATACCGGTTTGTTATAGGCATCATTGGAGTTTATCTTTCCATTCTTGGCTTCTAGTTATGTCTACATGAAGATTTTTCTGATTAACAATTACTTTTCTCGTACGTTGTCAGACATATAAAGGGAAGCTCTCTGATGGAAGCCTCATTGCCATCCAAAGCATGAAAATGAGAAAGAGACACAGCACCCAGACTTATATGCACCACATCGAGCTGATCTCAAAGCTCAGGCATTGCCATTTGGTTAGTTCTCTTGGACACTGCTTTGAGTGCTACCAGGATGATTCGAGCGTCAGCAGAATATTTATTATATTTGAGCTTGCTCCAAACGAGTCACTAAGAGACTACATCTCAGGTAGAGTCATTACCCATCACGCCTTTAAAAGAGTTATTTATATAGCGAAAACACTTGATTTAGCAAGGGAAGAACTCCAAACGCATCAGTTCTTGCATAGACCTAAATCCAAACATAATTCAGTGTTGTACTCTTAAACTCTCCATCAGTAGGGTATTCACATCTGCACTTGGCTGGCAGGACTTGCGGGACAAACTTTTACCTGGACACAGAGAATAGCAGCTGCAATTGGAGCTGTGAAGGGCGTTCAATTTTTGCACACAGGGATTGTTCCTGGGTTATATTCACATAACCTGAAGATAACAGACGTTTTATTGGATCAAAATCTTCATGTTAAAATCAGAACTTATAATCTGCCTCCGTTCGCTGCAAATAGAGGAATGGTATGGGAATAAGAAGCTTGTTTATACTTTGTTTAGCTCAATCTTCTTTCCCTGATGCTTACCCTCTGACATAATGCTTGGTGAATCTTTCAGCTGGGTGGAGTTTCATCTCCTGGACCAAAAGGAAGTATTCCGTCAAGGTAATAAGAATTTTCCTGTCTAATATTGTGTAAAAACCACATTTTTCTCCGATGGATATACAATATGGATTATTGACTCATTGTCTGAAAACCTTGCTAATCTCTCTCTCTCTCTCTCTCTCTCTCTCTCTCTCTCTCTCTCTCTTTCAGGACACAATATGTAGAGAAGAATGAAATCTATGACATAGGAGTAATATTACTGGAGATCATTTTGGGAAGGGCATTCATGTTCCATAGTGAAGTTGATGCCTTAAAAGACCTTGTGAGTATTTTCTTTCACATTATATAATCTTATTACTTCCAAATATAATAACCATCTTGCAAGTAATTCCCAACGTCGACAATGAACAAAGTCATTCTATTCGACACTAAACAGAGTTAAGCAAATGGGACTTTCAAATGTCATTTGTTATAGGTTTATCCTAAGTCTACCAATTTGCTTTTGCTCCTTACACAGTTACAAGCAAGCCTAACAACTGACGACGCGGGTCGAAGGAGTATTATTGATCCAACAGTTCGCAACGAGTGGTCGGAGGAATCATTGAAGACGACGATGGAGATATGTGTCAGGTGTCTGTCCAGCCAACCATCTGATAGGCCTTCTGTTGAAGATATTCTTTGGAATTTGAAGTTTGCTGCACAGGTTCAGGATTCATGGAGAGGAGACACCCACAACACTGAAGACTGAGCTGTGACATCCGCCCAGAGAAATGTAAAGCTTCAAACTTCCTAATGCGTGCATGAACTAGTGAACAGGGTATGTAATGTAGTGATATAAAAGTCCAAAGCAACACAGCCTATCCCCCATTAGCATCTTGAGGGGCGTTCTCAAGAGGCCTTTGTACATGCCTACCATGCCAAATAGTATGTCTCCTCCCTTCTTGTTTCCCCTTTGATTCTGATCAAATGTAAAATTTGCTGGAATCATTTTGAAGGGGAGCATGCTCAGCATGGGCAGTTGATGGAACCAATTGCTACTGAAATCTCATGACCTTTTGGTAAAATTCGTGATGCCAAGTTCGTAATGATTCTATATACTTTGTCTGGTTCCGTTGCTGACGCGGACTTCAATCGGAGCTCTTGCCGGTTGCGAAAGAGGAAAGCTGAGAAGGTGAGCATAAGCAATCTTTTTTTTATATATAGATTAAAAACTAGAACACAGAACGAAAAAACACAGACAGGACTAGAACACAGACAACAGGACAGACAAGACAGAGAAAACCAACAAGACCCTCGGACGGATCAGAGGAACCACTATATACTCCTTGCAGGGCAGAGGGAGTGATGGCCGGACATAGTAGGCAGAGCTACTAAGACCTGGACAAGCTGGTAAAGCGCCACAAACGACGCGAATCGAGACCCAACAAAGGGTTGGAGAAGAGCCACAAGGACTCGGATAAGCCCACAGAAGAGGCGGACAGACAACCACGAGACCAAACAAACAACAAGCCCTAAACAGAGGGGCCGGCCCAAACAGGCGACAACACAACAGTACAAAAGCCCTAAACAGATGGGCAGACCCAAACGGGTTTATTTCTGGTCAGACTAAAAACGGTGGCGGCGCGTGAGACGGCGGCGGCGGCGCGTGGGAGGCGAACTGAAGGGGAAAATGGAGCGCAGGGGCCACGCGAGCCACGCCGTAGGAAAGGAGCAGGGTTCGGGGGGCGGAGAGGCTGCCACGCGCGGCAAAGCATGTCGGCGCGTCAGATCCACGCGCAACGCGTGGGGCACGTGGATCACGACGCGCCGCCTGTTGGTGAATGGGGAAGATAGCCGACGTAGCGCTCGCCACGCGGAGTCCTCCCAGCCGGCGCGTGCATGGCCTCAGACGACGGAAGCCGCCGAAAACCGAGAGAGAGCCACCTGTGAAAAAAAACCAAAAAACCACCCATCCCCACACCCACCGAGCAGACCAGGGAGCCGGAGAGGGGAGAGGGAAGAGGGGAAAGAGGGAAGGAAAAAGGAGGAGGGGGAGGAAGGAGCCGAAGCTCCCCCCGCCTCCGTAAGGGTACTGTTGGGCTGGAGGAGGCACTCGGCTGAGAGAGAGAGAGGGTACCTGATTCGATCGATAGCTACCACAGCCTAAGTTAGGTTCGAGGCAGGTGATGCATAAGCAATCACTTGAGAAGAGAAAGAAATAGAAAAGATTGTGTTGATTTATGTTACTCGTTTACTTTCTACTTTTTCTTTTCTTTTCTCTAATGTTAAGTACGGATCAATTATTTAGAGAGAGAAAAAATGAAAATGTCCTTGCCACCTAGGGCTGCACACAACCGGACCGGATTTGCGGTCTGGTCCGGTCTTCAATTTTAATAAATGCGGTCCGGACCAGATCGGACCTCATTTATTAAAAAATATATATAAAAATATATTTTTTTTATAATTTTTAATACAAATTATAAACTTAAAACGTTTAATTTTAATCTAAAATAAAACTCAAAATTTTTATATGCATTTCCCCTTTGAAATTAACATAAAAAAATTTAAAAAACTTTTAAAAAAAATTAAAAAATTAAAACCGGTCAAGTGGTCCGGACAGGACCGTATTTAGTAAGACCGGACCGGAAATCCGGTTTTCAGCCCTATTACCACCTTCTAGGAAGTCCACTGGGGAAAGGAAGGGGAAGTAAAGGAAGTGATGAAGGAAAGTAAGGAGTCATGGAGGAATCTCAAATGCCAACCAGGCATCTAGGCCAAGTGAATGATAATTGATCCAAGCTGCATGCATCCTGTTTGTAAAGGAATGAAAGCTTCCCTCAGGCCCACACTAACGGACTAAGAAAGTACAAAAGCGTTCAAGAAAGCCACTATACCATCTTGATTTGGCGACTTTGAAGTCAAATTAAGCACCTCAATTACTTCGCGAAACCTTCCAGATTCCTTTATGACTGTATTTTATATTATGAATGTATATAAATTACAAGTTAAAGATGTCTCT
Source organism: Myrica gale (assembly GCA_963930655.1). Classification (NCBI taxonomy): domain Eukaryota; kingdom Viridiplantae; phylum Streptophyta; class Magnoliopsida; order Fagales; family Myricaceae; genus Myrica; species Myrica gale. Next base: position 5,113,571 of record OZ005607.1, read on the forward strand.
ATATAGAGAAAATACTAATTCCTTTCATGGTCGTGTCCATAGAGATTTCTGCTCATAGTTACCTGTTATGTTCAAGATGGGAAGGACGAAAGACATGATTGACCAGCTGAGGCCTGAACCTCCTGGATGGAGGTCGCCATGAGAAAAGAATCAGTGTGAGTTTATTGAGCTGCAAAGGGGAGAGAAAGCGAAAAAGAGTTGGGATCTTTGGACCTTCAACTGTAAAATGGGCCTCTGGTGGTTGTTGAATGGCTATTGCAGCCAACATGGCGAGTGATGGTTATAGGTTCTAATCATTTACAGGGCGCTGCACAACACTCTCCCAATAAGGCTTTTCCTTTTTCAATTCATGATTTATTTTCTCTGTTTTAAGGAAAAGCCTTATTGGGAGAGTGTTGTGCAGCGCCCTGTAAAATTTTTCTTCTTCTGTCACCCTAATGACAAGGGCATTAGAATCAAGCAGCAACCTAGGATCGCTTAGAGGAAAAAAAAACAAAACAAAAAGTAGCCACCTCTATAACGAAAATCTCCTGCAAACTTCAAGAAGCTATAACATCTACCACCCTACCTGAAGGATGTTTTGGAGTTCTTTTGCTTAATCATCAAAAGGAAGTACTGTACAAACAGAATGAACAGTTCATAGGGAATGGTGCAATGGGCCCAGCATCCCTTGTCATAGACTCTTTGAACCATATGCAATATCCTCTTTCGCTGTCATTCCCTCATATGCAAGAACTACATTTTAACATGACAAGTTTACGGCCAAACCGTCCCCATTGGCATTAGGTATGGCCACCACTGAGGCCTACAGGGAAAAATAGTGACCACAATTTGCCTTCCACAAATGTTCAAGAATGAACTCTCCCAGCCAAAAGAGACTCAGCCTCAACTGCATTAACCCACTTCCACTAGCTTGCAAACTGTGAAAGCAATGAAACAATGCTCAATAAAAGACTGTAGAAGCAGGCAACAACATGTTGAAAAGATGCGCGAATCCAGACTTGTCTCCAACAAAGTGCAGCATAAAGAAAAGATTGATAATTCCATTGACTTCCACTTGGCAGATCACTAACACCTAGTAAAGTCTTTCTTGCTGACATCCACATGAAACGCTCGAGTTCTCAGCATGATCTATATTCCCCGTGTACTTCAAAAATCTACTACCACTGCTCTTTGAATTGGCTACAATGCCAAATATCCCCCCCTATCACAGAACGGAAATGACCACATTTTCACAACCAGTCCAGCTAATATGTCTCAGTGAGATCTGAGTAGGATTAACATTAACAAGGTATTGATCAATTCAAATCATCTGCCATGCTTTATTGTAATGGACAAATAGATCCACAACTCAAAGAAAATTGAGTCCTCAAAAAAATTCTGACAATATAAGATAGAGATTCATGGATTCTCATGCTCCCAAATATTCTGATTTCCCCTTGTTTTTACTTTTTTGAGAAGTACTCATTTGGTCTGCGCGTACCAGCAAATGCTTGCTTCTCGCAACTTAACCTTGCAAAGATCATTTCCGTACTCCTGCCATTATGATGAGTGGCATTCCATTGTATCAGCATTCCAACACCGTGCTTAGTAGTAGACTATTCAGTCCCAGAGCTGCCCAATAAACCAGCAGAAAATTCAACAAGCCAAGCCCTGAATTCCTTCCCAATATTACTTAGACACAGAACTTTTATCTTACACTAACGATGGCACCACTGAGATTACTTCATCGTTCCTTTACACTCTAATAGATAATACAATTATGTACAAGTAGATGAGGCCATGGCAAAAGAAGTATCTTTGTCACTTCACATGGCAAAGTTTTAGGACTGCAAAATTCCAGCGTAATCTTGCTTCTTTCCACTTATATTATTTTGTGTGGTAACATTAGTCAACTAACAAAATAAAATAAAACTACGTGATGGAAATAATGCAAATAGATGTAATGATATCCTTATAACTGTTCCCTTGGCATGCTACTAATACAAGTCTTGATGAAAGCATTTTGTATAACATGCGAAATTTGATTTAGATGTAGGAGTTCAAATCATGACTTTTCATTAATAACCACGTAGCATAGGATAAATACAACATCTATTGAACAAGGGATATCAAAGAACCGAGCGAGGAATGAAGCTATGTGAGAGAAGATCCACTGTGTCCTGACAATTTAATCCAGCCAAAATTCAGCATGGTTGTCTCCAAGTCTAAATCTCATGATACTTTAGCCTACTGAATTAAGTCTATAGAATTTGAAAATCGCAGACCTGAAATCTGAAGAAAATTAAAACCTAGTTTATTCAAGTCCACTATGCAAGTTCTACCCAATCCAAACTCTTGTGCGTTGATACGTGAGCAAAACATCAATCTTATCATCTAAAGAAAATAGGAATATGTCTGATTCCACATACCATGCCAACAAATATGTAACTAAGGACTAGTTTGTCTAAAGTACAAACATTTATTAGATGTGCGAGTGTCTAAGTATATACCCTGTATTTTTAGATTTTAGAAATGTGGTTAAATATGTAATCTCTGATGTCAATCGTTGCTAGCTTTGATAATGATGTCATCTATATATGTATGTATGTAACAACTGAAAGTTTGCAATTCTGATCTTCCACCGCGTAGGTACACTCACCAACAATATTAAGCAGTTGGCAGAAAATCCATTAACAAAATAAATGCGGAACAAGTATCCTCAACAACCAAAATAACACGGGATTTACAGCCCTGGCAGAGAGCTGGTAGAGAGATGAACAAGGACTTCAAGAAAACCAGAGTTAGTGTCTTGATCTAAACTGCAGTAATCCAAAAATCATACCTTGAAATGTGGAGTTGCAGTACTCCTTAAAAGTATGTATTCTTGAATGATGAGAATGCTCCTTCTTTGTGGAATCAAACATGAGGTGCATATCTATCTATCACTATCTGGTAAGAGGCAATGAAGTGGCGCTGGCCGCCATTACAGCCAAAAGCACCCAAAGTCATGACTCTTGAGTGTGGGTGGTGAGTAGATACCATTTATCTATGACGAAGCCCAAAAAAATGCTAAAACTTATCTCCAACAGGTCTCCCTTGGGGACAGATTCTTGCCAGCTACGCAAGAGTATCGCAAGTTCTTTTTTTATGAAATGCCAAAGGAGCTTCTTATTTCCCAGAGAGATCTTACCACATCTATTGAATGTAAACTCCATAAGGAAACACAATAAGAAGGGGGATCCCACAAGACACTGCTATCTTTAAAACCTTCTGATCTCAGGACTGCCATAATACAACAGCATTTGCCGTGCACTTCATCCAACAAAGGCTTCCATGACACATGGACAGACCACCAAAACTTGTTATCCACTTAATTTAAGTGCTTTCCTGGAATGATTGACAGCGAGATAAAGCTGCTGGGTTTGCTTTTAAAACCTGATCAGCATCTGATGTATTGGTACCCCTATCTGATTTAGATTGGGAAGCCTTATAAATTCCACCTCTGATGCTGGGTTTGTCCTTGTCAAGCTTAATACCCAAGGTAGACCATATAGAACTCTTTGCAGCCTCTTCTGGGTCATCAATTCTCAGTGTCTTCGGCACCCAAAGGCACTGTTCCTTTGTTTCTTCACACTGTGAATTTGCATCCCTTAAATGCTTCCCCAGGGTTGGCGAGCTATTGCCTGAACAGCTGCTGTTGCTGGTAGAAGATGAAGCTGATGGGTTGCCAGTAGCTCCAACCAACAGTGTATTCCACTTCCTGGCATCCCAGCTTGGCATGCAACCCCAGTATGGGCCAGGAAGAAATGGGAATGTGATACCTGGTGCACGGAAACCAGGAACCGGCACCATTGGTGGAGAACCTATATGAGCAGTATTGGAGATACCACTACTAGATCCAAACACCATCGTATTCCAACCTGGGTTAAAATGATAAGCACATTGGGAAGCAGGGTAACAGTGCAGTGTTTGAGTTGTATTGGAACTGTTGCAATGCCTGGGTAGACCAACCTGCTCAATTTCCTTTTCTCGAAATTCACTTTCCTGGGAAGTAGTGGCTGCCAACGAAGAGCCAGGTGATAAGGGCTCGTCGCTAATATCCTCAGAAGCCGAAGGCCCAATTTCAACACTTCTCTTCTCTTCCTCGAGATTAAGGACAGTTGCCATGGATTCACAAAGAGCAGCATCTTTTCTAAACTTCTGGACTTCCCCGATTCCCTGGACAAGTCTTGAAGAGGCAGGAAGTCCAACACATGAGAGATGCTGGTTGCTGGTAGAGTTAAGGGTGTCTGCTCTGGTGACCGGCGTTACATTAGAGGGCACCACTACCTGATGGCACTGTGCACCTGAATGCTTATTCTTGCGCCTTCCAGCCCCAACAGGAACATTTCTAATTGCTCCTCCGGCTGTCCAATATCTCTGGCAATTCTTACAGAAGTGTCTAGGTTGGTTTACGTTGTAGTTATTGAAATAGCAAAACTTTGTCTCCAAGCTCTTGCAACGAGGACAAGGGAGGACCTTGTTTGGCTTCTTTAAAACCTTCTCTTGCCCACCTGTATCACTTTTATCAACCCGGTCTTCCTCAAGATTTTGAACTACTTCGGCATTTTTCTGCGTAGAATTTTGGTGGTCGATATCTTTTTGATTATCTAGCTCAGAATGAATACCCTGCTCACAAGACTGCTCCACGACAGAGTCCACTCCAGTTTCTATTCCTTCTTCACACCCATTCTGAACCTGAACACAGAATTAGACAAATGTCCGGATCATTCACAATGCCTCAAGCTAACATTTAATCCAGCATCTAAAAAAAATATTGCATCAAATTTGAAGCTCTTAAACCTCAATCAGGCATGTAGAGGAAATAATGAAATCTGGCATGCCTTATTACCGTATCGGGAGTGGGTTTGTTGTTCTACAGCACACAAGCATGAATCTACTAACTGCCTGGAACTTTAAATCCCAGACATCGGGTACAATTCTAAAGCACAGAGCCGTATCTTGCTCTTTATATATCCAAGACCAAACACGCCCAAAGAAGTTTGCATCTGGCTCCTCAATGTTCTTTCTCAGTAAATTATACTTCCTAAAATACTCTGGTTTATTTGAGAATCAGTTTTAAGTCCATATCATATTACTTGATGTGAATTGAATACCATTAGTCCATAAGAAACTTGTTAAACTCTGTCGTTAGACCTTGCAGGTATAAACATATTTGAACTAGCGATTCCATCACTTGTTGCCAAGGGATCAAGTTTTCAGATATAACCTTCAAAGTATCCGTTGATATAAATTGGCTGATGCCTCGTGGTTATCTCTTGTTAAATTGTGCACTTATTCCAGCTACTCTTGTCTAAGGTAGTAAAAGGTGGAATTGCAATTGTATGAGTTTTCGTATTTTCAACAAAAGGGTAATTGCACTTAGTGGGCAATGATTCAGCTCCCAATAATCCCATCAAGAAACTGCAACAACTTATCACTGTATACTAGCTTATAACGAAAATATTTCCCATTTTTCTTTCTTATTGACGGGAAGTCAATAGGAACTTCTATGTCAAATTTCAATGCAAGTTTCACCACATTCAAAGCTTATTTGAAATCCCATTTTTGAGAAGTGGTGCGGAAAGCTTAAATTTATAAACTTTTAACTTAGAAAGTTAATTAAGAATACGATCCAAAACCCTGAAACATTTTCTCCCTTCTGCAAAAAGAAAAGCAGACTCACATATAAATGAGAAACAGTTCCATACCGAAGAGACAAAAAGCAAGGTAATGCTACTCCCTACATATATAGAAAGCAATCCACGCAAGCGCCAAACCATCAAAGTTTCCATTAATGGAAACATAACAGTTCTAAAGGAGAGAATAAGGTTTAATGGGTATTTTGGAATTACCATGGCTAGAGGATTCGACGAAGCCTGAGGCTCCAAGTCGGAGTCTTGTTAGGAAACTGTTGGTATCCGAGAGTCCGTCAACGGAATATTCCTACCGAAGAGCTTAATGGCCGGATCTCTCCCTTGAGACATACCCTCAGGTGGAACTCAATGAGCTGTGAGTATTAAAAAGGCTCCAAAAAGTAATGAAACAGATTAACGCACTTCAAACCCACAACGGGATTTAAAAAAAAAAACCGACAACCGGATAAAGGAAGGAAAAGTTCCTTTTTCTTTTAAAATGTTTTTTCCTCTTTTTTAAATATCTGTAAAACTAAAGAAATGGATCTGACAAGTTATTCAGGTGGTGTTTGTTTGTGAAAATATTGGGATTTTAGAAATTTTGGGTATTGGAGTTTGTGAAAAAATATAGTATTATATGAAAAAGTGAGGAGAGAGAAGATTTAATTGAATAGTATAATATTATTTTATAATTTAATGAGGAAAGATATATTATTTTATGATTGTTTGGAAATGTTGAGGATTGGAAAAATCGGGAAACAAACGCCCCGTCAATTTTATTTATTTTTTTGTAGGAGGATTTATCCACTTTACCGAAAAAAGAAATTTCACACCCCCACAAAAGAAATAGGGACTTTTAAACTTTCTACTGAAAAATTAATAAATATAAATATTAAAATAACTAAAATGTCAATTTCAATTCTTTTGTTAAAAGTAATAATTAAAAAAAGGAAAACATCAATTCTTTTTTGGCAACTGAAAACTTAAATATTTTCTATTTACTTTCATCAAATAAAATAAAAGTTGATCTTTCCCTTCTGTTTTTTTTTTCTTTTTTTTAGTATTTAAAACGTGGATAAACAGGAATGGCAGGTTGCGCGTGGTGCCAGCAGGGACGTGAGTCAGCAAAGAGGGCCTGGTTCTGGGCCACATCCCACATGTAAGTGGTGGCTGAGGATCCAATGGCTGACGTCAGGCGACAGTATGGCTTTTTCACTTTTATTTTTAAAATGGAATTGCCCTCCTTCCCTTCGTGGGAGGAGGGGGGAAATAAAAGTGGACCTTTTGGTTCCCTCTTTTCTTGAAATGACATATTCATCCTTGTCTGTTTTCTTCGTTACATTTTGGTAGTATTTGTAAATCAAAATATTTTAAAAAATTTGGAAATGTTGTAAAAATTGAATTAGATTAATTTTTTATTGAATTTAAAAACATACAAAATTATAAAAATTATAATTTATGAGAATAGGTGAAAAAGTGAAGAGATTGATGTTTTAAGTGAATTTTTTATATTTATTGTAATAAAAAATGATGATTTTAATGAGTAAAAGAGAAATGATTTGTATTTTTTTTCTTAACCAAAACTTTGAATTATTTATAATTTTTATTTAAAAAAGTTCTAATATTTTGAGTTTGCAAATACTACCTCAATATATCGAAAACTAGTCTCAAATTTCAATTTTTTCTGAAAAATTTCACAGGTGAATTTGGGACAGTAACTTATTTTTTTAAAAATGTTTTGTTATTAAAAATTCCGACATGATAGCAACTATTCATCACGAATCCATCTCATATCGTATACTATGTGGATATAAATATTCGTGACACTTGATTTTATTTTGGCTACCAACATAAACATAATCTTCATTATTTTAGCAAACATTTTTATTTGGTTAAGTGCAGTCGTCGTCTAAATGACATGTAATTTTGTAATGGATTGACATTCTTATTTTAGTCAACACTTTCATTACTCATACACGTTCACTTATCTTCACTCTAATACCGATTCTCTTTGCAAAGGTAGTTCGGGGAAGACACATGGCCTTACACGTGGTATTAGAGAGCCACGTCACACTTTTCAAATAAAAAAGTTAAATTAAATTACCAAAAAGTACAAAGTGGTGAGCCCCTATTGTATTTGTTATTCTTTTATTCCTTTTCTCCCCCTGTGAACTGGGGGAGGCACCAACCTCTCCCATCGATCCCTCTCCACTCTTTTTGGCTTTCCTAAATTATTTATAAAAGCATATTTTTATTGATTGTCAATCTATTCACGTCACTCCATATCAAAATAATTTTGAAAAGTGTTTACTCTGATTGAATGGACCAAAATAATTCTCAAACCCTAACCCAACTATTTTTATATGTTAAAAAAGGAATCGGATACAACTATTTCCCCTCTTTTTGTAAACATACCTATAAGCACCATCTATATGGGATGGAATGATGCAGCACGTGGCAATCCCCAAATCCACAAGTAGGAAGCAACAAAAGCTTGCAAAAATAAATTGAATTTCGATTCGATCAACCCATAAGAATTATTTATCATGATCACTTCAAATTATTTGTAAGTATAAGGATATAAGCAATTTATAGTATCTAGATCCCACATAGAAGGGAAGAGAAGCCGATAGGGACCGAGGCTTGCTAACCATCCAAAGATTAAGAAGAAAAAGTATCGTATGCAAGCAAGTTCTCGACTCAAATGATACTTAGAGTGTGTTTGTGTTGTAAAATTTTTGGTATTGGGTTTAATGTTGGTATTGGGTTTAGTGAAAAAGTGAAGAGAGATGTAATATTATATATTTTTTGTAATTTTTTATATTTTTTTATGGGAGAGAGAGATTATATTAGAGTATTTTATTAGGAGAGAGATAAAATTTTGGGTAAAATTTTGGTTGCAAACGCAGCCTTAGTCTACATTAAGACCAATTGAAGTATTCAAAATTTTTATACACTCCCAACTGGAGACTGGAGTAGGTGGTTAGTTCGACCTCAGTTTACCCGCTCTAAAATAATTTTTTGCTTTCAGTTGAGGAAACAAAGGCAATTCTACTTGTAGGTGTAGAAGGATGTTTTCTAAGTTCCAACAATGATTTTTACATTACATATTTATAAAAAAAGAATTTCATTTCGCATTTGACTTTGTGGGGTTAATGTAACTTCGATAGTTCGAACTACCAAATTCTTCACATTAAACCATAAAATTATTAATACTCATTAATGTGCGCCCTTAAATAATATCTGACTGTCAAAATCCTGTCACGTGGTTCATTTATCATATGTGACACGATTTGAATAATTAGTTCTTATTCGAGGGCACATATTGATTAATTTTAATAATTCAAGAGTTTAATACGACGAACTTAGTAGGTTAAATCTCCAAAGTGACATTCTTCGGAGAGCGAAGTGATTTTTCTCTCTTTTTTTTTTTGCATGCAAATTTTGAAAAGTGATGATCCGGTTGTTGGGGTCAATCCAACAGGTCTTGTTGGGCCGGGGGTGCAACTGTCCCGTTATCCTTCCACATCCAGCGCCAGGAGAAGGAGGTAGTGGCTGCTCTGTGAAGTCAGCCTGGCAGAGCCCACTTGACCGGAGGCCTTTGCATAAGCCACATAATTCACCTCCCGGCTCGGAACGGGCGGTCCACTAAGAGACGGCTAGAACCCAATGCTAGGGCCGGGCCAGAGTCCTATCACTTTAGATGCCCCTACTAAGCTTGCGGGCCCAACAATACATCATTGCTATATGAAATTCAAATACTTCGAAAAATACACATTTTTAACGTTTAGAAATAAAATACACCAGTTAAATATTTTTGTGTTGCTTAGAAAAAAAAACTAATTGAGCAGTTATAAAAATATTATTTTGCAACTACTAAATTCGCAAAGATAGTAGTATAATTTTAAGCGTAATTGCGGATACAATCCATGTAGTATTCAGTTTTAATAAATCAGTTCATCAGGGAACAAATTTGAATGAGCCGGTCCATGAGATCTGTTTTTTTAATATATGACTCATTTTTTCCATAAAAAATTAGTCAACTAGCAAAATATCGGTATAAGTTCGAACTTCGAAGTCGAGATGTCCACTGGATTAACTTTTGGTGGAGAAATGACATGTATGTCTAAAAAATAGACAGAGACAAACTTGTTCAAAGTTATATCTCAAAGACTGATTTTGTTAAGAGCGAATACCACATGGATTGTATCAATAATTAAGTATAATTCTAATTCGAAAGATCAATGCTTACTATTAATATTTTTTGTGATTATACATCGTATTAGTTATATTAATCATCAATAGGTTCATAGTATTATCAGGGACATCAAGAAGACCATTTTTGTAGATATTTTCTTTCATCAAATCTTTCTTCTGGAAGCCGTTGAAATTTGGGTTTCCTAGTACAATTGTACAAACCACTTTGTTTCGACCGTACGTTTTCGAACAAGGTCCACATCCGTTTATTTGTTCGACCAACTAATCTTTGAAAAAAACCTGAAGTGGTCCAAAGAGGACCCAATTTCAAGGATTCCTCTTATTACGACTGGTGAACGAAGACAAAACTTTAGGCTATGTTTGGCAAAATTTTTAAAACGTTTCAACTTATTTTTTTATCAATTTTAATACATTTTCACCGATCTCAATAATTTTTTACAAATTTCAATAATTTTTAACACATTTTTTACCAATCTCAAGAGAATCTAAACTAATTCCAAAAAACACAAACACAAAAACGTATTTTGAGATATAAACCAAACATAACCTTAATATCTGGATCCAGATGAGTCCAATCAAGCTGAAGTTGCATCTTGTTCGTATAACAGTAAGTTTTAGACATGTTTGCAATTTTTTCAGAAATTTTAGGAACGTTGTTAAAATTGAAATACGAGAAAGTAATGAACAGTAATTTTTTAAAAAATGGTGAAAAAACGAAAAAAATAATAATTTAAATATTTATTATAATGAAATAAGATGATTTGACGGAAAGAAAGAGTTGCTTTTGATTTTTTTTTTTTAATTTTCTTGACCAAATATTTAAGTTTAAAAATTTTAGAACGAAAATTTTTTAATTTGCAAACATAACGAGGTCGTTTGAGTTAAGTTGAGCTATATTTTGCTCAATGTTGGTTTCAAAAGCCTCTAATTCACATAGAGACTTGCACAATAAATATGCATGGAATGTTTTAGGGCACTGTTTGATAATTAATACAAATAATATTAAACGTGTCGTAAATTACACACCACGTGTCTCTCTCTTTCGGAATTAAAGCATCCAATTGGAAGTAAGAATTTCCTTATTAGAGACAAACATCCATAACCCAATGCTTCTCACATCAGGAAGCTGACTTGGGAGCAATACAAGACGAACCCCAACCTGTCTGATACATCGGTCCTTTTTGCTTAAAATATATGATATAAGATGCTCTTATCATTTGGCCTAGCAGACAATGTTGTAATCTCACTCACTTGTACATAAAATCAACCACCTCAATTACCAAACAATAATTCAACTAGGGCTGCACAACCGGAAATCCGACCGATATGAAGGACCGAACGGACCACTTATAAGTGATCCGGTCCGGTCTAAAGCGGTTAAGTGGTCTAGACCGGTTTCATTTTTTTATTTTTTCAGTTTTTTATTTTTATTTTTTAGGTTAGTTTCGAGAAGGACATGAGAAAACACATAGTTTTAGTTTAGGTTAAAATTAATTTTTTTAAGTTTGTAATTTGCATTAAAAAAATATATATTTTTTATTAATAAATTCGGTCAGGTTCGGACCACAAATCCGGTCCGATTTTGTTCAGCCCTAAATCCAACTCCTCATTGGCCCAAACCGGAAAAAAAAAAAACAATTCCACTCATCCGAGGAAGACAATCGAGAAGTTGGTATTGAACTCTCATGGTAAAATTCACGTGACAATTTCCAATTCCGGTAGTAATAATTGCTAATTTACATTGAATAGCTTTTTTTGAATACAAAAGACAAAAATAGAATATTTGGAAAAGCTCTACCCTTCGGATAGCAAAGAAACCCAGATCCGGCAACCAAGAGAGATGCTCTGAAGCCAGCCCAAAGAATAGGGATATATTTTACAGAAGAAAAGGGAGATGGAAACAGGAACAAAATCACCTTGTCATCTCCGTGAAGAATCTGGGATAAGATTCATTTCTATTTGTACAGTTCCAAGCTCTCTCTGATTCCCAGCCTTCTCAGCTTCCCTTGCAATTTGAACATCGCAGGGGGAATAATATTGATAAAGAAACTTCACGAAAAAACGAGGAATTAGGCCTGCTATGACGATTGCAAGCAAGCACAACCAGAAAGTCCCAGTCTCTGCTAAGTGAAAGATTGCCCTGCCATATCATATTGGAGTTGCACGTCAGTTTCTATCGAAAGCACAATACCATCATATCGATATAGTTTTGTGTTCTTCCTTCATGCTTGAAGACATTCAGATAATTGGCAGCAGAGATAATCTAATCTAAAATGGTGTGCATTTTTTTTTCTCGATGACCATTCATGATTTTTTCATTTCCCTTTGGCCAGAAACACAGAACTCAAGTTTTAATACCCCAATTGCAGCTAATGAAACCTCTGTGCATAGTCAATTTCAATAATAGGAGCAAAGGAAAGAAAATAGTGTATTAAAAAGATAGATGATTACTTGCATGCTTGTGGCTGGCTGTATTTTAGACATAAGAAATGCCATTTCATTTTAAAGAAAACAAGCATGGCCAAAAGGTAGGTTGTAGCCACTAGCCAGGGTCTTAAGTCATACATACATGCATGCATTTGAAGTTGTTATATAAAATGAACCTGACAAATAAATGAAGAGAACAAAAACTAGAAATCCAACATTACTCCAGCTTATCATCGAAAAAAAAAGACTATAGCTAAAAGCAAGGACGTAACCAAGGCAATAAGCATTGTCAAAATGCAGACACATGCAAAGAATCACATCCTTTTCCAATCACACATTAACATATAACTTAAATGCAATCGTTGCAAATCTGGTTGCATATCCAAAGAGGGTGCACATGTGTGTGTCATTTAAAGGATTTGCAGAAAGCAAGGACTTATGTAGAATCACATCCTTTTCCAATCACACATTAACATATAACTTAAATGCAATCGTTGCAAATCTGGTTGCATATCCAAAGAGGGTGCACATGTGTGTGTCATTTAAAGGATTTGCAGAAAGCAAGGACTTATGTGATAGATAAAATAAGAGGACTTACCAGTAACCGAACAATACAGGTATAGCATCGATGATCATGACACAGATGAAAGTTGCAATTATAGTTGCCCAAATGACTACATGAGTAATCCAACTCCACCGGATGATGTCCATGGACAAGTGTACATTAACCAAAATAACCACAGCAAGTATCCAAAGATCTCCGAGGCCTGATACATCAATGGTACTGTGCCGATATGCCAATAGAGGGATAAAGAAGACAGCTACACTTTGCCACACTGTGTCAACCATTGTTACACAAAACAACTTTAGGTTGTAGCACTCTTGTCTGTGCCCAGCCCCGTAAAGCTGCGGATACTTTACAAGAGTCCTCCTACTCAGGTCCTTATCAAGAATTCCAACAACAATCGTAGGCAATGAAGTATAGATTACAGAATACAACATACTACTCCACTCATTGATTGCCGTCGTCAAAGTGAAATCAGTATAGAGCACATACCTACACAGAGCCCATGAAAAAACTTAGCGATGGTGATAAAAAGTAGGTCATCGTCTAGGTCTGCGTAATAAACTCCAACAGACTTACAAAACTTTGATAGCATAATCATGACCACAGAACCGTTATATGTGAGGAGAAAGTGAAAGCAAATATTACTGCCATATTCCTACTCACCAAAATAAAACAAAAACCATCGTGGCATTCCTATAAAAATTGTATAGTATCATGTATCCCATCCGCTGGTAATTCCAATGTCCATGGACCAATAGAAGGGGAACTAAGAATCTAAACTGCCCCATTGCAAAATCTGATGCCATTACAGCTTGTCGACCCTCTTGGCCACTGATTCCAACTCCCACATCAGCCATTTGAATCATCGAAACATCATTGGCACCTGTAGCGATCCAAGCAAAATGTCAGCAATAAACATTACTATTGAAACATGAAAATTTACATTTATTTCCTTTTTCTTTGCTCTCTCTCGGGAGCTTAGAAAAAGATCTATTATACCATCCCCAATGGCGAGTGTCATTTCAGCAGTCCTGCACTTCACAAGGGCAATGATTCCAGCTTTTTGCAATGGAGCCACCCGACAACATAGCACCACAGAACATTTGCTGGCCAATTCAAAGAGCTGCAGCTCGCAACAAGTAAGCATAATCAGCATATAAGATATCGCCAAGAACTGTTTCAAAAAAAGGAAAAAAAAACTAAAAACAAGTATGTAGATTCACAAACACTTACCTGTTCTTCGAGTTCACTGTCAAGAACATACACAAGGCTGGTACCATCAATAATTAAGGCCACAGGTGTTGAAACAGCTTCAGAACTTCCTCCGTTATTCTCTGCAGCCCCAGATACAGTCCCAAGCTTATTAGACACAATAATGGCGTCTTCTAAACTCTTTCTACACGACTCTTTAGAATTGCTATTAATTATTATCTGGGTCATCTTGTTTGTCAGAAGCTTGGATGAGTAGCCAATCGATATGGCAGTTTCTTGCTTGTCCCCAGTCAAAACCCATACTTTGATCCCTGCTGTTCTCAGAGATTCTATGGCTTCTGGAACCCCTTGTTGCAGTTTATCTTCAATACCAGAAGCACCCAGTAAGCAGAGATTGGTTTCGACACTGTTAGCAATCTTTCGAAGCATACCAGCTCTACCAATTAGAGCAGTGCCTGCTTGCTCAAAGGCAGAGTGCCATTGCTCGAATTCTGAAGAATTCAATTCCCGCATCCCAATAACAAGCGTTCTCAAACCCACGGAGGAGTAAGCGTGAAGATGTGCTTCAGTTGCACGTATTACGTTCATGTTCAAGGATTTATCAACCACACTGAACATGGTTGTGTCAGCACCTTTCACAAAAACTCTCACAGTCTTGTCAGGGCACCCCAATATAACTGACATCCTCTTCCTGTCACTATCAAACTCATGCAAACCCAAAACATTGAACCTGCGCTGCCCATGATGCGAAAATTCATTAAAAAAAAAAAGAGATACCAAGGGCATATTTCTCGAAAGAAGCTACCAACAAATATGATAAGATAAAAGCTTGAACAAGTAATCAACTATGACCACTTAAACCACTCCAATCGCTATCACGCCACAGTCCACCAGTAATCATTATCCTAACCTTTGGTATCAAAAGTACTCAATAAATAAAACCAACTAAAATAAGAAATTAGCTTGAGAGATGATTCCAACCGCCATATGCAGTCTCTTCTGTCACTTTTGTGTGTATCTTGCTATTATGACTGACTATGACGAAGGGAAAACAATTGGCTATCATAAGTAGACGAGGAAAAACAATCGACTTTAATCTTCTTCTGAAGTGGAAATGTAAAGAAGGAAACTTCTAAGGATTATGAAACAACTATAGATCAACCTAAGTTTTCTTCTGATAGTAAAAGAGAAGAAAAAAGAAATAATTGCAGCCTCTACATCGACACTGTCCTAACAATGATTTTGGTAGTTGTTGCAGTAGCAATGAAAGAAGTGGTGCTACTAATTGACAAAAGGGGAAATGGAACCATAGCACATCTAATTACCTTTGCCTTTCTCCTTGAATATCAATAACTATATGGCCAGACGTTCGTTCTATAAGCATAAATCCATAGGCAGCAGCAGCATACACCAATGCCTGTTCATCTGGAGACTCCCCTTGGTAGTCTACCATTTTCACAACAGGATCAGATGTGTCTACAACAATAGGCACAATTGTATTGCAAGCTGCCAATGCAAGAAAGAAATCATTGACATGTTTCCCTTCCTTTGCGTCATTTCCACTCTTTGCTACTTGTAAAAGCCCCGGGTCAGTCTTTACCGTCATCTTTGGCCTTAGAACTTTCCCATCCACTGATACCAAGTATAGAAAACATGAGATGTAAACATTATACTAAGGTGGGAATAAAAACGGAGACAGTATTGTGAACATTATGAAAAACAAAATGGTATTGCCCATAAAGATAGGAAACGAGGATTAGAGAAAAAAGAAAAGAGAGGAGAAAAAAAAAACGAAAGAAGAGCAACGCAGTATTACCTTGGGCAGAGTATCCAACTCGCTCAACTTGCAAACTCCCATCACTATAATCTACTCCCCATATGCTTGCACATTGGAACTCCATCTTGTTTTCCGTGAGTGTACCAGTTTTATCTGAGAATACATACTTTATTTGTCCTAAATCTTCATTTATATTCAAGGCTCTGCACTGAAATCTTGAATTTGATGCCTCATCATACATTCGTGTATCTCGGATCATGAAATAAGCCTGACCCACCCGGACAAGCTCCATGGAAATGTATAGAGAAATGGGGATCATGATCTGGAAAACAATAACGGACATGAGGAATGTGAAAATGCTTTCCATTCCCCATCCGTAATAGTTATAGTCTGATTGTTGCCCATCGTCAAAGTCTGCTTTTCTGTAGAAAGGCATGTAATCCAACTGGTCCTTGTGTCTCAGCAACCAAGCAAGAGCACAGGCGGTGACAATAAGACACAAGGCAGCAAGAAACACAGAGAGTATGATGATCTCAGAGTTCATACGGGTCTCAAGCCGACTCCTCTTAGAGGGAGCTCCTGAGCTGTTGAGCATAGCTTTGGTGTCACGGCCAGCATACACTGCAACCCCAATGACCCACTGAGTGTTCATGAGCTGACAGCCTCGAAGAACAATATTGGAGGGTCCAAGAGACAGTTTCTTCCCATCAACTTCCATGTTTGCATGAAACCCATAAATATTCCTATTTGGTTTCTCACACTTTATCAGCCCACTAACTTTCTCCTCATCAGGCACCTTTGAGAGGGTCTCTTGTTTTGCATATCGAGTCTTCAAATTGGATTCCCCATCCAAATTAATAGTCTGCACATATGCGACCCCAGTCGGGTCACTAGTCGAGAGCACCACCATATCACAAGGAATAGTTTCATTTGCATGAATTTTGATGATTTCACCAACTTGGATGTCCTTCCATTTTTTTGCTTGGAACTGATCATTGACCAAAACTGATGCCAACTGGTTATTCTCAATAAGGTCCGAACGGTGTCGCCTGAAGTCCTCATATGCATCCTTCACCGCTGTAACTAACAGCACAAAGGCTAACGGCAAAACCGAAACTCCCCGGCCAAAAACAGCCAGCTGGGGAAGCTGATTAAGCACAGCAATCACAAGGAAATATATGTATGCAACTCTATGGAATTGTTCAAACAGATTTCTTGGCAAAAATGTGATAATTGAATACTTTGAAGTCTTCACAGAATTCCCTGCAAACTCGTACCTCTCATTTGTCTTCCCAGGATCATTTATATAAATCAACCTCGCATCCTCGTCACTGATTTCCTTTTGGGACAGACTAAGCGCTTCAGAATCAGCCCCTCTTGACCCATATCGCACAGGCTTCGAACCCGAATCACCGAAATTCACTTCCCTGATAGAGTTCCCGCCCGAGGCCTTGGATTGAATGGACAAAGCACTTCGTTGGGATGAGGAATTCAAAATGGTTTCCATACTAGAGGTATTCTCAGCTGGGTTTTTGGATTCCATGTAGCGGCCAGAATTGGTTTTAGCAAGATCTAAGAAGACGGGCGAGGTAAATTGGTCATGGTTGTTGGGTATTCTAGGAGATGGGATCAAAAGGGGACGCTCAGAGGCCATGATCTGAGGATCAGATGGCTCCCGAACAGCACAGAGTCAACCATCACCAGCTTCACGAAATACCCAGATGACGATTTAACCGAATGTGGTAAAAGAAAACGTATAAAACAAGGGGAATTTAAAGAACACAAGAAAAACCCAGAACTACGCAGGCGTGTACTTCTGAGAAACGAATAGGAAAAAACAATTCTAGTTAAATATTCAGCTAGACAGGTTATTGTACAAACAGGAACTGAGAGTGAGACAGAACGTAGGCTATGTGCAGAATGAGGTCGTTTGAACTTTTTTTTCCCTAAGAGAGGTTGTTGAACTTACTCGTTCACCAGGAAATGTTTCAGAGCGACTAAAATAAAGGAGTACATATGGGTCCCGTCCCGTGCTGAAATAGGCGTTTTTCTGGTACCACAATAATGACCGAGGATGCGTGTTTTTGAGGAACAAGAAGATGAATTGTAAAAGGTCAAAGGCATTGTAAGAGGGAGAGAGAGGGCGGCGATCGCAAAGAAATGGGATGAAGTCGTAAGGGGTGGCGACAGCAAACCCATAAAAAAATCATATAAAAATTGGGAATAGAGATTTGATTGTGTGCGCGTATGGAAAAAGTCTTCCCACAGAGAAGAGAAAGTTCAGAGAAAAAAAAATAATGGAAAATGCTCTTCTAGAAGGACTGGTGTGAATTTATTATTTTATTCTTTTGAATGGTAAAGGATTGGTCTAAATTTGACTGGACTGCCTTCTATTTTCCCTCTTTAGGAAATTGAAATCCGACGGAGGGGTTAGTGCTTCTCATGCTCTTTCTCTCTTTTTTTTTTTAATTATTTTTTTCATACTCATTACTTCTAATTTATTAACATCAGCAGGCCTGCTTTGATATCCCACTTATTTTTTTATTTACTCGTTGAATATTTATTTATTTATTTTTACTTCACTCCTCCTACTTTGTATTATTATTATCAAGCCCTACATTTATTATAACTAACTTCTCCAAAAACTTCTTACGAGTGTTGAGTATAACTTATTCTAAACGAGAGTAATATTTAATACTTTTGGAGAAATAATCTGGATATTTATTTATGCATATTGAGTTTGGACACATCTAATCAATATCCGTACGAATTGGATTCAATGTCACAACAAATCTCAGACCATGAAGATAAATTTGAAATTAATATAATTAAATTATTTTTTTTAAAAGGATTGAATTAATTGTTAGTTACCCAATTTTCCACCCATCCATTATTTTATCGTTTAGTTTGTAATTAGAAAATAACCCCTTGACAACGATGATATAAAAATCGACCCCTCTTTGAATTATTTTTCTATTTTTGTTTTTATAACAGAAAACTGATTCTCTGTCAGGAAATTTATAGGAAAGTACCGACATGTTAAATGTGCCAAAAGTCTAATGGGTTTCAAATTTTTCTTTATAATTTTTATAATTAATATTTTATCTTTCCCCACTGTAAATTAGTTGTGAGAAAAAAGGTTAATTTTGTGAGTTTTTTTTTTATATTTGGTGATATTAAATTCGACTTGGGAACCGGAATAAGAGGCGGCCCTCTATAGGTAGATACCCAAACTGGTCTATACAAAGTATTTGCTTATTTTGGTCAAACATGAACAGCAAAGGGCTTAAGAGCTTACCCACCTCACACATCTGTCAATGGAACTTTCCTCATATTATTTTTCTATTTTTATCAACTAAAACCCTTTTAAAAAATAGATATAATTAGCACTTAAATATTCAGAAATCATCTCCCCCAAACTATATTCTTGCAATGCACCAATAAATCTCAAGTTTACATTGATGGATTAGGTTTTATTTGGAGTAATATTGTATTACTCGATTGCACGTACAATTAATTATTAATATCATTTTATTATTTCTTTATAAAAATAAGAGGATTACAAATAGAGAGCATCTATCTCTTTTCATTGAATCAAGACCCATGAATCTTCCTGCTTTATTTTTTAGAGTAATTACAAGTTCTCAAGTTTCAAAATCTTAGGTGATGTTCGTTTGGAAGAAATTTGTAAGATTTTGATAGAATTTGTAAATATTTATATCGACATGCGTCTAGAAATTGTTAAAGAAGATTGATATTTGTAAAAAATAATAATAAAATGTTGTATTGGAATACGTGTTTTGTGATGTTTGACATGTAAATATAAAAGTAGAATGTAAATGCTAAAAAAAAAATTAAGACATTTTGTGTAAATCATTACCTTCTTTACTACATTTAATAATAATTTAAATCACAATTATCATTTTATTTATCCTTAATATCAGATAAAGTACCCTATATTTAGTTATCGTCAAATGAGACAATCCATAGTGAGTACTTATTCATTGAACCGTTCGTAAGATTAGTCATATTTGAAGCCACCTTTGATTATTCTAGAAATACATTTTTTTTGTTGGGCAAATTTATATTGTAGAAGTTTCCTATGTAAAAACAAAATTCTAATTCAAACATGTTTTATGTGAACAAAATCAGGGTGATGTTCGTTTTGAGAAAAAATATAGGATTTTAGAGAAGTTGTGAATTTTTATGTTGAATAGTGTTTTATTGGTGTTTGTGTAAAGTGGAGAGAGAAATGATTTGATGTAATTGTTTAATAAAAAAATATTGGAGTTATGTGAAAAAGTATAGAGAGAAAAAATTTATGTTGAATAAAAAATTAAAAAGTTAATGGAGATTGTGTAAAATGTATTGGTTTTTGTGTTTGAATTCTGAATATGTTCGGTAGTAGAATTGTGAATATACTTAGAATCCTGAAAAAATGGTGAAAACGAACATACCCCATGTCCCTAACAAGGACGAACCTTTGGGGTTTTTTTGTCTGTTACTTTATATTATTGGCAACTATTTGATGAAGTGTTTGACTATTTCAAAGAAGGATAGCGTGTTGGTCAAGACATGCAGGAGGGGCTCAGCCTACTATCACGGAGAAAATATGTCCAAAAAGTCTCGTACACTGCACATGCCTAGTTAGTCTCGAGGAAAATCCGAGAGGGGGGAGGGAGGCATTGATGAGGTAGCTTCTGCAGCCTAAAAGAAAATGCTCCTCTTTGAAGCAGATCCTGACAGCCCCAAGGGGAAGTCTTTTTCAGCATTGTTTTCGTGTATGAAGTAGATCAAGTTTTTGCTTAGAAAAAAAAGTAGATCAAGTTTTGTCTCGAAATTACGTTATAATAGTTTAAAATAATATTATAATCAGTCTCTAAAATGTAATATAAATATTATATATTAAGCATTCAGTTTTAATAGAAACGTTTAACTTATGTTTGGTAGTAAGCTGCACAACTAAAAATTGGGTCGGATTTTTGGACTAAATTTTCGGTTGTGCCTAAATTAAAGAAAGGATCGGACCGAATCACTTGGTCGGGTCCAAAACGGTCAGGTTGGACCACTTATAAGTGGTACGAACCGTTTTTTTTAAATATGATGTACATAATATTTCTAATACCATATATCTCATATGACATAGAAAGAATGAAAAATCCACAAAAAATTTTAAAAAAGTTGTTTTATGGTAAAAGTTTTAAGTTTGTATAAAAAAAATTAAAAAATAGATTTATTATTTATATTAATAAATCTGGTCCGGTTCGGTGGGATACCGTTTTCAAAAGGTCTGGACCGAACAGGACAGTATATAACTAATTTTTCAAATTCGGTCTAAATCGAACCGATTTTTACTACTAAGATCACAAATTCGATCCAGTCTACTGTATGATTTTGTTCAATCCTATTTAGTACGAATTCATAGTACAAAATACAACTATAAATAACTTTTACGTTGAATTTAAATTTTGTAGACAAAAATCTGTCTGTTTTTACTATTTCTCTTATCTCTTTTTATATTATTCTATTATTTTAATCTTTTGTTTTTGGAGTAGAGAATAAGGGTATTGAAGTCAAATTTGTCTCATTGCAATTAACATTCTATCGTAGAGAAAGATTATTAGCAGCCCTAAAACGGTGATCTTATCCAATTTTTTTCCTAAAACGTCATCGTCATTCTAGAAGGTGTACTCACTGTCAGCGGTCTTCGTAATACAAAACTGACATCTCTATCACAGACATAATGGCATGGAATTCTCATCAACGACCTCCATAGTCCATGATATTTGGACAAAAATATAAGTACTCATCTCTCTTAGATAACGTGATTCTAACGCGATAACTCGATATACAGGGTATGTTTGTTTACTGAAATTTTAGAAAATATTTTTAAAATTTTAAGAATATTTTAAATGTTAAAATTTATTGGGGTTAGTGAAAAGTTTGAAGTGTACGTGTAAAAATTGAAAATTTTAAAATATGTTTGTTTTGTTGAAAATTTTAGACCCCAAAATTTTGGACAAACAAATATGTCCATAGTCAAAAGAACGGAATTTCACTCAATAGATAAAACAAAACGTATTTCGTGGGTAGACTTCGAGTTACTTAACTTAAATTCTACTTGAATTGTAGGGATGATATAAATGTTCGGACAGACTTTGAAGTTTATTTTATAGTTAAAGTCAAATTTGTTAAAATTCAATAGATGAAATTAAGGATACAACCAACCTAATCCTATACAATCATTCATGGCCAATGCCACCTATATATATTATCTACCGAATAGAATGGGTCGTAAGAATACGTAATCCTACCAACTCCATTTTGCATATCTTACTTAGATCATAAAGAAAGAGTTAAATGGTGTCTAAGCGGCGTGCCATAACTTGGGTACATTGGGTACAAAGACAAAGCATTAGGTACCTTAAAATAAGGTTACTAAATATAACAATCAATTAATCTAGTGCCTTCCAAATATATCATGTTTACATCTAAAAGTTTAGTGCAATTAAATATATATATATATATATATATATATATATATTTATATTCATATGGCTGTTGTAATGGATAGCAAACGTGAAAAGGTTTGATATTGGGTAATATTTAGGATAATAACAAAATGCATCTGATTAATTATTAAAAATATAAAGAGTAAAGGTGTAATAATTTCCTCTATTTTTATTTTAAAAACAGTATAAAAAGGACTTAAAAAAAATCAAATGTTCTAGAATATTCCAAACGGAAGAAGGAATCCAAAAGGAAAAGAAAAAAAAACAATACTCCATTTGAGGGAAAAAAGGATATTTGGCCTTATCTTGAATGTCCTCTGTAGAGCTATTAGGCTGCTGATACCCATCCATGGCCAGACCAAACTACTTCTCTCCGTAATCTACTTTTTATTTATTTATTAAAAAAATACGCTTTTCAGCTATTAACTTTAACTTGTTTTACATCCATAAATTGTACATTCCTAATATATTATATATTTTATCTATTTTTTTCATCAAATTAAATAGATATAAACTATTTTAAAAAAATAACGTTTGTGTTAAAAAAAAATGATGATATCGTCTTTAAAAAACTAAATTCGCGTGAATAGTAATTTATATTAAAAGACATCATTGTTATTTTATTTTTTTTAAAAATTAATTTCCATCCATTTGAGCAGAAAATATAAAATTGAGTGTAAAATATATTAGAACTCGATAACTTGTGGGTGTAATGTCTAAAACACAGTAATTTATAAAGCAAAGTGTAATATGTAGTTTTGTGGGTGAAAAATGTATTTTTCTGTTTTTTTTTTTTCCTTTTTAGAGTAAGTGACTTGACATAAGGGTGAAAATATACATCCTACTAACCAAAAAGAAAAAATAAAATAAAAATCCATTTTTTAAAAAATTATCCAAATTAATTTGGGAATGGTAAAATCAATGAGCAGATGGGAAGTGTTTTCCGAGAAGTAAGCTTGGGAAATGTACCTATAAAGAAGTGTTAAATAGTGGCTAGTAAGGCGATTTGTGAATTGGGAGTTATGTAGATCCATCTCTTTCTTTCCTGTCAAATTGCAAGAGTGGGATTCATAAAATGTACACGCGTGTCTATACTTAAATGCTTTGCATATTTAACACGTCAATATTTAAGGTCACTCCATATGTCATGACCTGATTTGAAAGCTTTTTTATTTTATTTGATTTTTATATATATATATATACTTAATGTAACAAAGTCCTATTGAGGGAGACAATGTAGACTACTCGTAAATTGGTGACCACGTTCATGGACTCCTACTTCTGCACCGCGTTAACTTATAAGTGGGGGGGTCGTCTCTCTAGTAGTTGGTCTAGGAATTTAGAAAACCAACGGTCCATGCTGCTCGTCATCTTTGATCTTCTCGGTCTGACTTAGAACGCTCCCGCACCCGTGCCCCGTGCCAAGTCCAAAATTTATGATCAGAGACTAATATCTGCTATTACATTTGAAAAAAAACAGAAGAAATATATTGATGATCTAGACACTTTGCATTTCAATCTTTTTTTTTTGTCACATTGCATTTATGAATTATTGATTTTCAGATACTTTGCACCATTCGTTAAAATTTTCCATCAAATTAAATGAAAATTAATTTTGTTGTCATCTAAAATTATTATGATTTTACCATCATAAAATGGTTTACGTAAAAATAAATAAATTAAGGGGATAGAATTGTGATTTCACTTATTAAAAAATATTTTTTTTTCTAAATTAATTGTTTTTAAGTGCAATGTGATAAAAAATAGAGAATAATTTGTAATGGATCAATGGACGTGATAGCACAAAAATCGTGCAGTACACTTTGGACAACATTTATTGTTGTTTATGTAAAGTTTTGGACAACATGGACCCTATCATAAAGTCTAGGTGTTGTATATATCTCTCTCCAAATTGCAGTATACAATTTAAGCAGGAAATTGCATGCAGAGGATGCTAATTCCAAATAACAATACATAAGAATGCAAGAGATTTGACCGGTGCTCCCTTGCTTGATTCCTTCTCTCACATACGCTGTTACTGACCAACTTTGAATATATTGAAATGAAGGGGAAGGAGAAGGATGAGAGGAAAAAGTAAAGCATAAGATGGGGCAGAGAGTTATATAAGACCCAACTGATGTTACTCGTTTTAAGTTGCTTGCAAAAATGTTCAACTTGCCTTTCAACGTGAACTCTGAGTCTCTGAAAATGGAGTTCATGCAAACACCCTATTCCCAGCTGCTGGGGATAGCCGTTGCTCTAGCTGTGGTTGGCATTGCTGCTGCCTACTTATATTACAAGAAGAAACCCAAAGGTATTAACGAGCATCTTCTAGCGACAAAAATGGAAGTGTTTCATGTCTATACGAAATAGTGCCCTCTGGGTGATCATCATCGATTCATTCCCCTCTGTTTCTCTCCGAACTCATTTCTCTGAGATACTGTCATCTTTCTGGTTACCGAAACTTTCATAGCCATTCTCTACTGAATCCCCCCAAATCATCATTTTTGGAGAGAGGATTATATACCAGAACTGATAACTGCTTCCATTGAATATGGAAACAATTAAGTTAAGTTCGTCAAACGTAGATCAAGCTCTAAATGCTTGTCCTGATACTTGGTTATGAAGAGAAAATAAAAGTGAACTTTTCGTCCCGAAAATAATCAATTTTTTTCTTTCCTTAATGTTGGTTTTATCGAATGGTCTCAGATTCTTGTTTGTCTGCAATGCAAAGTTACCATTCCCGTGATATCTGTTCAGGTTGCTTGAATCCTGAGAAGTTCATTGAAGGAGGTTCCAACGGTTGATTCTTTTCTTTTTGGTTTTCACATTATAAAAGGAGGTTGCAAGTTCGGGAGATAAAAATAAAAAATAAAAAATCGTGGAATTGTACGGATAATGTGAAATTATGGGGTATTGGAGACCTAATAGTGAGATTTTTATTTATTTATAATAAAATCCTCTAAATGAATAAGAGATCATTTGATCTTGGTCAATGAGCGTTTTGGTTCAAGACTTACGGTTCAGCCAGGCAAAGAAAAGAAAGAATCGTGGACTTTGGACTTGACTAATTCGCACGTTGAATTATATACCGAGCCTAATCTTGTAGATCGAGGACCGAGATTTCTGTTCGAGTTGTATGATAGAATTTGGAGATAGATATATACTACAGATGAACCTCATTGTAAGACTCATGTTGTCTGAAACTTTATATGGACAACATTAAATAGTGTATGGTTAACATTTGTGTATATCTCTCTTTAAATTTTACTATATATGCAACCTTGATAGAGAATAACAAAAAATCTCAATTAGTAGATCAAAGTTCACACACACGGTTTGTCAACAAAATTTCTAACAAATCTTCAAGGTTATGTTTGATTCGGGGCAGTTCAAGCCCAACCTCAAAGTCATGATTAGAGTTATATTTTGGGTTAATGACCAAAATAGTCCCTGAGTTTTATGCTCTTTATCAATTTGGTCTCTAGGTTTCTAATTTGGTCACACAAGTCCTTAGGTTATCCTCATTTATCGATTTGGTCCTTCCGTCCAATTCCGTCTCCTCTGTGCACAGTCAGCTAACGGTGGGCCACGTCACTACCAATAACATCGCGACACGTGTATGTTTTAAAAAAAAAACTCACGTCCACTTGACATTTCGTTAAAAAAAATCGAACGGGGGAGACCCCCCATTCGCGCGGCGAGAGGGAGCCCAGATCTGGGCTCCCTGTAGCCGGGGTGGGCGGCTCCCCAGATCAGGGGTGTCCGGGAGCCACCCACCCCGGCGACAGGGAGCCCAGATCTAGACTCCCTCGCGCTGTGGGGGGCCGGGGTGGGAGCCGCGGGTCACCCCTCGCGGCGCGAGCCGCCCCGGCAACGGGGAGCCCAGATCTGGGCTCCCTCTCACCCCACCACCGAGAGGGAGCCCAGATCTCGCCGCGCGAATGAGGGTCTCCCCCGTTCGTTTTTTTTAAACGAAATGCCAGGTGGACGTGAGGTTTTTTTAAAAAAAACACGTGTCACGATGTTATTGGTGGTGTCGTGGCCCACCGTTAGCTGACTGTGCACGGAGGAGACAGAATTGGATGGAAGGACCAAATCGATAAATGAGGATAACCTAAGGACTTGTGTGACCAAATTAGAAACCTAGGGACCAAACTGATAAAGGATATAAAACCTAGGGACTATTTTGGTCATTAACCCTTATATTTTTCCTTGAGATATTGAAAAGAACGACCTTTTTTCTCTCCCATAAAGTCCCGAAGAGAAAGAGAGAGAGATTAGAGAATAAAAATTAGCAATTGGTCAGTGGGGGTTGTTAGTTCAAGACGTACTATTCACCCATGCACGAACATCGGAGTTGTGTGTTTGCCCAAAATTTTGAGGGTCCAACATTTCCAACAAAACAAATACAATTCAAAATTTCCATTTTTTACACATACACTTCAAACTTTTTACAAACCCCAATAAACTTCAACATTCAAAATATTTCCAAAATTTTAGGAATATTCTCCAAAATTTCGGTAAACAAACAACCTATCGTGCCGTGGACTTTTGGGTCGACTTAAGCTTTGGACATGGCCCAACCCACCTGGCCCGAAAACTGTTTCCAATCAATTTCTAAATCTTCCACTTAGGTTTGATTTCATTCCCCACCAATGTCCAAATCCAAAATTTATGATCAGGGACTAATATCTGCTATTATATTTGGGAAAAAAAACAAGAGAGAACAAAATGTATATTCATAAAACAATATAGTAGACGTATCAGTTCGTGTTCACATTTTAATACGTGTCGGTTTTTTCTTTCTACTTTAACACGGTATCAGAGCTTTTGTTATATTTTAACATTACTATTTAAAATAAAGATAGTTATAATGAAATCTTATAAAGACAAAGAGAAAGTATGATTTGTGCAACCGCGTTGGTAGACAATTATTGTGTGTTTTTGGTCTTGACTCAAAAAAACCCAAAATAACTGTGAGATTTGGTCTTGACTCGATTTCCCTTTTTCTTTTGTACGGTGAATGTAAGAAATTAAGTCCTGCGGAGGGAGACACACAGCTTGGTATGAGTTTATGAATAAGATAATGGGACCGAATGTAGACTCACACATTGATGGTAATGTTCATGGACTTGCTTAGAAAATCATCTTTGATCTTCTTGGGGGAATTTCTCCTATTTAAAAGTAAGACAGAGTCCCTTTGATTTCTTTCTTTTTGATTTTCACATTATAAGAAAAAGGAGGCTTGAAGTTTGGTACGAAATAATCTTGCGAATTTTCAGGACCACGAGAAATGAGTATGGATAACAGGAAATCATGGGTATCATTCAAATAAATGTGGATTTCAGAGAAAAACCAATCGTTTTTTAGAGAAAATTTAACTTTTCCACTTCAAACTATGATGCCAATGTCATTTTAGATTGTAATTATTAATTTCGTTATATTAGACTATCAAACTATCACAATTCATCAATTGACCCTTTAATCAGTGCGATTAAAATAAATGAAAATTTGGTTGTGGAACAATCTTGATTGTTAGATCTTATTGAATGACGTATATTGATAAATTTTGATAGTTTGAGAGCTCAAGATATTAGAATTGGTAGTTTGGATCCCAAAACGGTATCGGTCCAAGCGGAAAGTAGATATGTTCTGGATAAGTACATTTGGTATCCACCAACTATGAAGATCTAGACACTTTGCACCCTAATCTATGATTTTTTTCATACTGCACTCACAAATTATTGATTTAAGACACTTTGCACCATTTGACTAGTGATCCCTTGCTTGATTCCTTCTCTCAAATATGCTGTTACTGAACAAACTTTGAATATATTGAAGGAGAAGGAGAAGGAGAAGGATGAGAAGGACAAGTAAAGCATAAGATCAGAGAGTTATATAAGACCCCACTGATGTTACTTGTTTTAAGCTGCTTGCAAAAATGTTCAAGTTGCCTTTCAATGTGACCTCTGAGTCTCTGAAAATGGAGTTCATGCAAACACCCAATTCCCAGCTGCTGGGGATAGC
The DNA here is from genome assembly GCA_963930655.1 of Myrica gale. Lineage (NCBI taxonomy): Eukaryota > Viridiplantae > Streptophyta > Magnoliopsida > Fagales > Myricaceae > Myrica > Myrica gale. Next base: position 5,141,972 of record OZ005607.1, read on the forward strand.
CGTTGCTCTAGCTCTGGTTGGCATGGCTACTGCCTACTTATATTACAGCAAGAAACCCAAAGGTATGAACAAGCATCTTCCAGCGACAAAAAGAGTTAAAATAAAAGGAAGTGTTTCATTTATATTCGAAATATAGTGCCCCCTGTTTCTCTCTGGACTCATTTCTCTGAGATGCTGTCATCTTTCTGTTTAGCGAAGCTTTCATAGCCATTCTCTACTAAATCCCCCAAATCCTAAGAGAAAAATAAACATCTTCATTTTTGGAGAGAGGATTGTATACCAGAACTGATAACTGCTTCCATTGAATATGGAAACAATTAAGTTAAGTTCATCAAACGTAAATCAATCTCTAAATGCCTGTCCTGATACTTGTTTATGAAGAGAAAATAAAGGTAAACTTTTCATCACGCAAAGAATCTATTTCTTTTTCTTCACTTTCCTTCATGTTGGTTTTATCGAATGGCCTCACATTCTTGTTTGTCTGCAAAATGACCATTCCAGTGATATCTGTTCAGGTTGCTTGAATCCTGAGAAGTTCATTGAATTCAAACTTTTCAAGAAAACTCAGATAAGCCCCAACACTGCAAGGTTCAGATTTGCTCTTCCCACGCCTACCTCAGTTCTTGGTCTTCCGGTCGGAAAACATATAAAATGCAGGTTCGAGTCAAAACTGATCCTCGTTTGATCCGAACATATTGTGTTGTCAAGGAAAAGTTTCATGCACCCAAAAGTACCCATTAATCTTCTCTGTCACTTGCCCTGATCTTCCTTGCCTTCAAATACTCCCTATTTGAGCGTTTTGGAAGTTCCTCCAGTTAAGCATATTGATTTAGATAGTTCGAAAAAGGATTTCCAATTGTCTTTATGTTGCTTTGATAAATTCCTAAACTTGAATCTCTCACCACCAAGTGATTCCTCATTGTTAATTCTCTATGCATGCTTAAGGAGGCATAGTTGATGGACTAGTGACAGATTGAAAACCCCATATCTCTTCCCTTTATCTAAGCAGGGGAAAAGACAGCGAAGGTCAAGAAGTGATCAGATCGTATACCCCGATCACTTTGGACTCTGAGGTTGGTTACTTCGAACTGGTTGTAAAGGTATATGTCAATCCTATCTCCCTTTGATATCTTACTCCTCCTGGAACATTACATTCTGATATTAGTATTTGCCATTAATAACCCAGTTCCTCATTAAGATTTTTCCATGTCAGATGTATCCCAATGGAAGGATGTCCCACCATTTCAGAGAAATGCGCGAAGGAGATTACCTCCCTGTTACGGGTCCAAAGGTATTCTACTTCTGAAGATGATTGATTGCATGTTTAACCCTCTTGGTTCAAGGACTATACATTGCCTGTTGCTTTACAAAATTGAACTTACCTAAAAACCAGGATTGCAAGGACAACCTCGTACAAACACAATGGTGAAATGGAAACCTCATACTCTGTTTATCAAATAGCTGACATGTTATTCCATGTTCTCTTCAACAGCCAATGAGATTCATCTTTAATCGTCAATGGTCGTGAAGTTTTTATTTTTAGCACCAAATCACCGTAGAAGATTGTCGTTTTCTTCAGGCGCTGCAGAAGACTGATTATTCATTCATCCAGATTGATGGACGATACCCATTTTGGGTCAGCATTAGCTGATCCTATAATCTTAAACTAGAACGGCAGCTTCAAATTCCTGTCTACATCAGTTGGGATCAATCATATATTACCTGGATATTCTTCAGAACCAAACTTCCTAAAGTCTTTTGTTAGAGCATTTTACTAATTAAATTTCTATGTTTAAAAGGGGCGTTTTAATTACAAACCTGGCCAAGCTCGAGCTTTTGGAATGCTTGCTGGTGGCTCCGGCATTACCCCAATGTTTCAGGTACATATTTGAGCATTTAGAAAGCAAGAACTTCTGCTTCTTCTTTCACTCTTCAGTGTAATTGTTGTTGGTGGTGTTTCTCTTCTTATCAGAGCTATTTGTTGGTTTCAAGGTTCTTATATCAATCTCTCTTTCTTCAATTTGTTTTCTAACTTTTCTTTGGCTTTGGCTCCAGCTCATTCGAGCCATACTAGAGAACCCAAAAGATAAGACTAATGTGCATCTGATTTATGCCAATGTCGGTGTCGAAGACATACTGTTGAAGGTAATTTCTTCATTTCACCGTTATTTCTCAATATACTCGTACGTGTGGATCTACATCGACTTATGTATAAAGACATAATTTTTCCTGGATGAATTAGAATGTCTAGAGCCTGCCATCTTTGAACACTTGTATATGATTCATGGACTTTTGTTCCCTACAGTATAAGATATATGAAGGCCTGTTGATCCAGCTTCAGCAGACACCACAGTAAAAACCACACCCTCACAAGACCGACATCTAATAGAGCTCAGCTTTCCAAACTGCTACCTGCTTATCAACACTAAAAAAAAAAATTGATTTATCCTTCCCACATGAAATCCCTATAAACCTGCCGAGAACAACCCCGTGAATGAATCCTAATTTACACATAGTGAACACAGCATCCCCTCTAATCAATGTCTTCAGTTGAGAGACTATTTTGAATAGTTAACAGAGCAATAAAGAGGGCCTTTGAATAGCCTTTGGAAACCTATATCATTCTCACTCTCCGAGGAAAAAAAAACTATGGGAAATGAACCTCTGACTGCATTCCAAGAAGATAAACAGGTGTAAAACTCCTGATCTTGAGTTCCCAAGCAGTTTAATAGTCCTCATTTGAAGTAATAATGAAATTTAAGCATTTTCTTTTGTATCTCAACCAGCAGTTCAAATCTAGCAGGCAACAAAATATGCATGCACAACAGACCATAAAACATATATAAATATATACATACCAGATCAAGTCAGATCTCTGTCTATAAAGCTTTTCTCTTTTCTCCAAACTCTAATTTTACCTGATGGCTGATGTACTAATGATGAGAATGCATTTGCTCCGGACTTTCTGCAGGAGGAGCTAGATTCATATGCTAGCGACTTCGCTACCCGTTTCAAGATCTACTATGTTTTGAATCAGGTCGGTTCCAATATTGCCACGACAATCCTTCAAATTTCTTTCCCTCTTAATTGCTGTGCTAATTTTGGTAACCCTCGTGGAAGATATGCTCTAGGTGTACAAATCTGTCAATGTCAGTCCACTTACACATTTTGAAATTTTCATATGCATGCATATACTACTCAATCAATGACTAGTCAGATTGGAGATAAGTAGGACGGTTTTAATTCTCGAGTCCTTCACCTTGAATAGTTGCACCTTGCCCCAAGAAAGACAGGAAAAACCATACATCTTGCCTGTAAAACTAGTCTTCATTGTGGTCTGCAACTTGTGTTTTACCACTGTAGCTCAGTACCAAAAGGTTTATCGCTGATGCTTACTCTCTACCATAATTTCCAGCCTCCTACGGCATGGAATGGTGGCATTGGGTATGTATCGAAGGAGATGATTCAAACCCATTGCCCAGCACCAGCCCCAGATATCCAGGTTGGTTTCCAAATAATGGTATTTCCCTCGAACGGAAAAGTTGCAGAAGAGTTGTTATGACACTCGACCTCACTCGCCTTAAACTCTACTTATTCGCAGATACTGAGATGTGGCCCACTAGCCATGAACAAGGCCATGGCAGCTCACCTTAATGCACTTGGATACACATCAGATATGCAGTTCGAGTTCTGATTTAATAGCAATTTATTCATTTCACGTGTTCTTATATGCACAACTGCCATATAACTTGTGCAAAGCATCCGACGATGTAATTAACAGAAGGAAAAATTTGTTAAGGATGATAATATTAGGGATTTAGAAGGAGAAAAGGGAGGGGATGATGTTTATTGAAAAATATTATAAATAAGCGAAAGTCATGTATTTGTTTCTCACAACTCTTTTTTTTTGGCTAAGAAAACCACATCGAATTAAGGAAAAAAAAAATTAACATGCATATCACAAAACCGGATATGCTCGGGAATGTCTAAAGCATAATGAAAACCAACACAACTGGAAAGAGCCTCCCACTTAGCCAACAAGTGAGCCATACGATTGCAACGCCGAGGCACCCACGCAATCCTCCAATCAGAAAACTCCGCCAAACCAGCCCTCAAAGACTCCACCATAGCTGCAATAGCCCAACTAGGTTGATCGGAAGAGAGGACCTCCTTGTAAAGGAGTGAGTCACATTCAAACTCAACCTGGAGCCACTGCTTTTTTCGTGCCAAACCCATAGACTCCACAAGGGTCACAACAGTGGCGGAGCCAGAAACCCAATTAATGGGGGGCAAACTTATAAGGAAAAATGACAAAAAAATTTTTTTACTACTTAATGCAAAAAAATATCTTCAGAGTATAAATAAAAAAAAATTAAGGACTAAAAACACTAAAAATATTGAAATACACGTACCGTACTATTTGCTGATACTGAGAGGTGACATTAAAGATTAAATTCTTGTTGTTCAAGACACCAATAGAGCATTAACTAATCACACAAACAAAAGTATTTATATATATATATATTCTTTGTAAAACAAAACACATAAATGAAATAAAGTATTTTCAGCAATATAACTTTTTACTTCCATGAATGAAGTACTTATTTTTGTTGCCAGAAAGGATGTGCCCTATGCTCAATAAGTCCTGCTGAATTTGTTGGGATCTGTAAAAAGAAAACATAACACATAAATGAGAAAAATAAACAATTATTGTATTTCTATTATTCTTGAAAGAAATAATAGCAAATCGAAGCATATTGGAAAAAGAAGCCAAATTATCCAAAGTTCAAAAAGAATCCAGGTTCCGATGACATAAAAATACTTCTCACCCTTGCTATAGTTTTTTTTAGTGTGACAGTACTATTGAACACGAGCTTCTCAAGAGTGGAATCTCTATCAACAATAAAATAACCCGAAATTGAAAGGAGAAAATACATACTTGGTAAATGATAATAGAAAAAAAATTTGGACAAAAAGTTCAATCTTAACATCCAAATAACTATTCTACTCCCCTTACAAAATGAGAAAACAGAAAAATCGTAGTTCAAAGGCTAAATTAATGACTAAAATTTTGAAGAAATAGATTTATAATTTGATCCAAACGTCACAAATTACAATGGAAAAGAAGTTTCACCTTTAGAGAAAGACAATTAAAAACAAGTTAATCTCATGGGCTATGAAAAATCAGACCTAAACAAACAAAAGATAGATGAAAATTAGTCTTACTTCAACTTTGGATTTTCATAAATTGTGGAGAAGTCAGACATATAAAATTAGATGATGATAGTAACAATAAAATGATATAACCAATGATTCTCTAGTAAGTAAAGATGGACACACAACACACTTGAATAATTGAATTATCACTTATCCAACAAGAGCACACCATCCCCTTTCTCAGTATTTGCGATATCCAAATTCTCAACCAAGTCCAACATAAAAGACAAAAGAACAAAAAAAAAGCAGTACTAGAATAGTGAAAACATTTATTTCAATTATTACAACACACAACGATTATCAGGAATCAGGAGAAGTATATGAAATATTCGTCGCAAAATTCACGACAACGTCGACAAGTTAATATAGGATTTCAAATTTTGACATAAATAAATATCTCTCTGATTATTCTTTTAATTTGATTTTGAGGTAGTGGGCTGCTTGGGTTTTAAGGGGGGCGGGCTGATTCATCTAGGCAGGTAAGGGGGCAAGCATAATTTTTATTTGGCCAAGGGGGGCAAACCTAATAAAAAATAAAAAAAATTGCATGTAAAAAATTTTTTTGGGGGGAGCCAACCGGGGCAATGGCCCCGGTTCGCCCCCCCTCCCTCCGCCGATGGGTCACAACCTCTCCAACAATAGGGTCCATAGCAGCTGAACGTTCCATATATGTCATTAAGAGGGAACTGAGAGAATCTCTAACCGATTGCTATGTAAGACCCATTAGGAAGACAAGCCACATCCGACTTAAGCTTCAGCCAACCTGGCTTAAGGGGTTACCACTGTAGCCGGACACCCCTATCCACCACTACTACCCAAGCGCTTGCATGCTCAGCATACCGCCTTCTAATATTTGAAATCATATCTCACATATGTCAAGTATTGCTCCACGCACTATCCTTCTTTCTGAATAGAAATCTAGCAAAGGTTAATCTACAAAGAGGCATTAGACCTGTTGAGGTTAAAAAACCATTTCTCACAAACCATCCTTCTTTCCATAAAATTTCTCAGCAACAAACGAAGAATAAGATCCAATTTTTTAGTTATGCCAACTATTATCCCGACCCTTTTGGTCGCTTCTGTTTGTGTTGTGACCCGACCTTTGAGGTCGGTTTATTTTCTGTTCTGATTTTCGTGACCGGTGTGTATAGTGTCCTGGCCCTCATGGCTGACTTGTGATTGTCTTACGACCTTATGGCGCTTTATGGTCTTGGTACTTGTGGCGGGATTGACGGTCAGATCTTTGGATCCGAACATATTGTAGGGCCTCGGGTCCGTTTAGATTTTTTAGCTGGCTCTCTGGACGTGATTCTTGATAGTACTAGCTTTTTTTTTTCTCGAATATTAATATATAAATTACAATTACCTAAAAAACTATTATCACATCTTTATTTTTTCCCATTGAGAGCGAACACAATAATAACTCATTTGTAACACCTCGAGCGATCCAAGGATTTGATACAATGCAGCTTAGAAGTTGGGTTGCTCGAGAGTCTTGCAATAGAAGAGTTAATTTTTTCTTGAAGTCAGCGAAGAGGTCAGACCAGTGCCATCGCTGGAGAAGGGAGAAGACTGACGAGAGGAAGAGAGGGTGAGGGTCGGTGTAGATGAGGAGTGGGGGAAGGAGGAGTTGAGGGGTTGGTTAAGCTCCCTTTCATGTTACTAATCAGTAATTTACCACTGAGTTAACATTAATGGAGCCTAATTACCCCCCCCCCCCCCAAAAAAAAGAAATGAACAAGAGGAGTAGGCAAAATGTATAATTCTGATCGCCGAGCAAAGTCTTATCTCATTTGAACTTCCATTTGAGAGTTTTGACTAGAGATGGAAATCATCAAGCCAAATATAATTCTCGGCTGTGGCAAGTAGGATAATGCAACCTTTAACTGATATGGGTGCTCTCTGCCAAACAACCCTCCGGATTTAGGAACAAAATCTGTGGCAATGCCCGGGAACTTCATTACAAAGGACACTGATTCTGTTCTTTTGCCAATACATACATACACGTATGAGAGTGTGTGCATTAATGTTTTTATGTACAAAGACACATTCTAGAGGCAGATCATGCTTTGCTCCGGCATATCCAAAATTTTTCATCAGCAATGCAATCAGATTCTCGTTTGTTAACACAACCTGAACTTCATATATATAAGTATAATGCTTAAACGGGAAAGAGCGCTCTAGTCAACGATTTCACCCTCTTCTTCCTCCTGTTTCTGGATTCCCTCACCAATTCTACCCTCCATCCTACCAACATAAGACACTTCTCTCAAATGTGCATCGTTTTTGGCAGCTGTGGTGCCGTCCTGATCATCCTTGCTCTCTTCGCTATCACTCTTATCATCTTCATTATTAAATTTTTCAGCCATGGTCTTCATGCTGCCTTCGGCATCTTTCCCTAGTCGCGATGCTTTCTCTTCAACCACACCACCCTCGAACCCACTTTCTTTAATGATAACTACAGGAACTTTGAGAGGTTTTCCAGGCCAATCTTTGAAGAAAGAGTTCATTACCATGAACCTAAAAACCTGCAACAAGTGGGTTTTATCTCTATTTATATCTGCACTCAGAAGCTTCTGCAGTAGTGTTGGCTCTCTCTCGTTCAAAGAAGGCACATTCAATAAATTTTTATCTTCTAGCCTTTGCTTTTTGGCAAACCGTTCTTTCTTGTCAGATCTTCCCCGTTTATCAAATTTGTTTCGGCTTCTTCCCTTCTTAGTCAATGACCTTCTATTATCTTCCCTTCCATGCCCTTGTTTCTCCGAATCCGAGAGATAGTGTGATGGTACCTCGGCAACTTCAACTCCCAATTCAGCTTGCTTTGCTAGAATCTCCTTGAGTTGCTGCAACCAAAACTTCAATGACCATTATTAACATTCATGAAACAAAAAGGGCTGAAAGAAAAGAAACATTGAAAGCAAGTGGTACATCTTACGATTTTCTTTTATTATGCTCACACTTTTGACCACAGTTTCTTTTCAAGGTGTTTCCTACGTATATTTCCTCTGTCCAAGGATTTTGACCCTGTTTCTCACTTTTTAATAATAATTAACAGATGATAAATAGCTAAAACACCCTGGCCAGAGAGAAGCAAATGGATGAGGATGTTAAGAATGAAGCACGAAAGGGAATCCCTTTCTTGATATGGTTTACTGACCACAAAAAGAAGATCAGAACAGAGTAAGGCCCACCTAAGTTCAAATAATTTCTAAAATAAAACAACCCTTTCTTTCCATCCCCCAAGATGGAATACGAAGCCAATAATTTTTTTCCCTTTTCCCAGTCCATTTCCCAATGACCATAAAAGGTTAAAACCGTTATCATCCTCACCATTTTCTCCTTTCCCCCACTTCCTACCAAATAATTAGAGACATGAAGCCCTGTCTTTCAGATTCAAATCAAAGTTTTCCATTTCTTTGTATGTATGTTGCTCTGCTTTAGTTGGCCAAAGTGTTGTAAGATTGAGTTAAGAGGACCGCTAAAATTTCATACAATTCGATCATGAGTCTAAAAAGGAAAAGAACAAAAGCAGTATGAGAAGTAAATTATTGTACCGCTTTTCGTAGTTTGGCATCTTTATCAGTGCCCTCAGGGCCAGATATCTTTTCAGACAGCTTCTGCAGGTGGTAAACTCATTTATCAAAACATCAAATATCAGATGAGAAAGTATGGCAGGAGGGCACTGCAATAAATTAAACCTTCTCTATGTTGGTATTTGAAGGGAAGTTCTTCCTACGTGCTTCACGCCACTGCTGGATTTCTTGTTCCGAGTAGGTAAGAGATCTTGTAGTTTAAAACATACGGAAAACGCACCCATGCACAGAAATATAGTAAAAGATTAGATATTTTAAGAAACTGAATAACTAGGGACAAAACCACAGTGTACCCCCACCACCCAGCACAGCAACGCCACAGAAAAGGAAGAGAACAAAAACACAAATAAAGAAAATGAACGAAAAAGTAGGGAGTAGCCATATAACAATGAACTTGAAGAGGCAGCAAACCAAATACACAGCTGAAAGACCAGTTGAGGAATACACAAAATTAAACTGCAGTATCAGACCAGAAACACAATTAAATATCCACTATTTCAAACTCCAACATCCACAGAGACTAAAAGTTGAACTAGCCCCATATGGAAATAAGACTTTACTATATGGACTGGTGAGGTAATAGTGTAATACACAATTACATCAAGCAGCAATCACCTCTTCTGCTCTCTGGCTTGATTGGTAGAATAAGCAAGACCAAATTTCCCTGCCTTCCCATTGATACACCCTGTTTTTGTTTTGTTGGGGGCAGTGAGAGAGAAAAGGTTGTCAGAAGGTAACATAAAAAACAGGCATATACTTATCATGTGAAACCAGTTTCATTGAGCAGAAACAACTTAATGGGCCTTCTTTGAAAGTTTGAAATTCAAAGGTCTACAAATGCATGGGCGTAAAGGACTCCAACAGTATATAGAAAACAAGGCACGGCTACCATAAAAATGGATCACCTCTTTTTGCAATTGAGTTCAATCCAACATGCAACTTTGCAATCCTACAAAGCACTTTTGGTAATTTAGAACTCGGCAAAGAATGCATATCCCACTACTGGTCAGGGACCAATAACTCATTTAGAAACATACCGTTGTAGCTAAATAGATTTGGAACTTGGTTATACAACTTACCGTATATTATTTACTTTACAAGCATAGCTGCCAACATGCCTTACAGTCAGAGTTGAAAAAACAAAATTGAGTGCTTTTGTTGACAGGAGGCTTGTAGGCACGAAGTGTTTTTTGTCTCTTTCTTTAGTCACAGTACCCATACAATTCATAAAATTAAGAACAATTCTACCAGTTTCTTCTCCCTTCTCTTCCTTTTCAAACCAAAACCATATCCCTTCTTGTACGTTTATATCCTAGATTTTCTCAACCTTGTGAATGTGACTGACCCACGCAAAACTACCTTTAAAATTCTAATTTGTTACCTACTATGAGGTAAGACATCCATAAACTGGAAATAGAAAGCTGTCCTACATCATAACATCAAGCAGTCACAATTCATAATAATAAAAGTAAGGTCGATTCTTCTCTGAAAATAAACACCCAAAGAGGCACAGTGCAAATGCCCCCTAAAACACACAACTTACATATCTACAGAATACCTTATCCAGCAAGCTTACAATTCTTTACTTCAAATCTACAGAAAGCTTATCTTAATACCTCCTAGCAAGCTCTAACTTCAAACACACAATTAGCCATAATATTTTTTTATCTCCAACTATGGAGGAATGGAAAGTACACAGCCACTCCAGGAAAATAGCCTATTAACTTCAACTCCTAATCTTGGACTGCCTAACTCCTTTTTGGGAGGGGTTGTCATGGAATAAGGGGGGTCGACGAAATTTAATCATAATGTAACAGCAAGGTAGAAAACCACCAACCTTTCCCCTTGTGTTCATTTGGAAACCCAAACTTTCTCTTTGCATTTTTCATATGATGAAACTGAGACTTCTGAAACCTACATAAATTAAATTGATTGCAAACTGTAAGCAACCAGTTCAAATCACTTAAGGAAAATGAAGGAAACAAAATTAATCCAAAAGGAAAAAGAAGAAGAAGAAAAATCATACCCCTCTTCAGGTACCATTCTTTTTGAATTCCTTGTGAAGTTTTTCCTAGGTGAATGCTTCCAGTTGGAGCTTGGAATATTAGTGCCACTATTATTAGCTGGATTCCCCTGAGACAATTGATAAAAACTGTGTCAAGAGTTCACCTCATATTTTGTACTCGACTTATTATGAAAATAGATATTGCAAAACATTACGCAGCAATCCATCGAAAAATCCATATACAGAGCACAACAGAAAGCTACCTGCGCCCTTGTGAAAACAGAAGTTTTCAAGTTCTCAGTATGCTGCGGTTGAACTGGACGATTATTAAATGGTGCAGATGCGTTCCCTTTGCATCCATTGGTAGGGGGAGCCAAGTTTTGCTGATTCTGGTTATCTTGCTGCCCAACCTGATTACAGTGCAGAAGACCAAACTGCATGTTTGCGATAACAGAGGGATTTTGTGGAATTGTGGCCTGAGGTAGTTGATTCAGACCACCCAACATATATGGAGGACATGGGGGGATACCGTAAGGACTAACTTGAGAAGAAGCTTGCATTTGCAAGGCCACAAGTTGATTCATATTTTGCAACACATTTGGGAAACCGTACTGCCCATTTGGCAAACCCATATTTTGATTGAGTTGTTGGGTTAAATGTGGCAAACTATGTACAAAATGAGGCCGAGACACACTGGCTTGATTTGCATTCTGTACCAAATTGCAAAATTGTCCATTAACCGGAAACCCAGCAACCGCGTTCGTATTACATACACTGTTTTGGGGACCAAACCCCACAGGGAACTGACCAGGCTGAGAACCCAAATGGGGCATACCCAGAAGAGTATTTTGCAAGGGAAGAAGGTGGGTGGGTGCACTCATAAGACCAGGTTGAGTCATGGAAGGCCGCATATTGGGCGTGAAATGGGCATTGGAATTGCTGAAGGGGACTTGAATTTGAGCATTGTTCATGCCCAAATGGGGCTGGAATTGCATGGAACTTTGCAGTGAATTACACGAATTTATAAAGGAAGGGTTGGATGACATGACCTGATGAGTGAACAAATTAAAAACGAAATTTTGGTTGGGGGTGAGGGGCGGGGAGAAAAAGAAAAGGCAGCTTCAAATTAGATAAAAGTACTTATTTCTGGGTGTTCTGCGTCCGTTAAAGCAACTAGAGCAATAGAATTACCTGTTGAGAAGGTGGTGCAGTGGGAGCCTTGGTTTGCTGGCTTTGGTTGGGAAGCTGAGGAAAGGGATTGTGGAAAGGTAGCATCTTTGAGCATGGACAGCAAGAATCTCAGCTGCAGAATAAGATCGGGGCAATGAAAGTGAGATTCTGCTCCGGAAGAGCTTATAAAGCATTACTGGGAAAGGCAGGGTTTAAGGCCGTCGGAGGTGTTAGGGTTTAGGTTCTTTATTTTTCATTTTTCTCGGACCACGGTGGATATTTCGCGTGCCCACCCGTATAAACTGGAGCTGGGCCTGGGCTGTCCGCTGTAAGGTTTGGGCCTTTGGGGAATTTTCATTTTATTTTATTTTCCGAGTTTAGAACAGTTCGCGAGAAAAAACAGCAGTAAACCATATGGTGCGTTGGAAATTTGTCACTGATTCTACAATATTAATTCTGTTCCCTCGTTGTAAAATGTCCTGATTCACTGAAATATATTGAAAATAGTGTTTTATTAATTACAAATCCAAATTTTTTTAGAACTTTTTCAAATGCAAACATAAATTTTCTATCCAGAAATTTTTAATTAACTTTTTTTTCTTCTTTTTTTTATTTTAATTCTGAAATTTAAAAATAAATATAATAAAACTTTAAAATCATTTCTCTATAAAAAAAAATAAAAATAAAATTCAATCAAATCATCTTTCCTTCTTTTTTCACCGGTTCTTATAAAAAAAAATGAGACTGCAATCAGTTACATTCAGGAGGTGCTGCTTTCGGGCCATTCGGTTATATGATTGAAGGGGCATGGCAAATGAAAAGGGCAAGACAGCATAAGAATGGTAGAGAAGAGGAAGTAATGCTAGAGATCTCCAAAATGCTGCTTTTTTAGTTGACACATTGGCTACACTACATGTGCCAAACACCTCCATCCAACGTAGCCATTGAAACAAATGACTCAAACTTTTCACTATTTAAAAATAAGCAATTAGCCCGCCACTAAGTTTTTCCCCCATTTCTGTTGGATCCCAAAGTTGACCAATCTGGCAGCACGGCAAACATCAACATGGCAATGAAAGACACACCAGCAGCATTGAAAGGAGGGGGGAGGGGGGGGGGCCTTTGTGCACGAAATCCTTTCCTTTCTCTGAAGTCAGGACGTTTGTGAAACCTGCCTAGTCAATGGTTCTAGAACCTCGTTCTGTGCAATCACTCCTACCTACAGCTTTGAAATCATATAATTAGAACACCAAACAAATGGAAACAAAAACATAATGTCAGTTCTTCACCTCTTTATGAAAATTTGGACCAGTCTTTAATTTCTTTCGATAATCATAGGATGAGAAATAAAAAATGGATTTGCCAGAGAAAACATCTCTTACCTAGAAGCAGAAGTCACCCTGACCCATGTGCCATAGATCCCATGTTCTTTTATGCTGTGCAAAAACAACAGACAACATCTTAACCAAAAATAAAGATGGAAAAAGTACCAAAATATTCAAGACATAACTGCTTCCTCAATAAACGACTTATTATCACCCTCATTGGAAATATTATCAAAACAGCAACTCATAATTTTTTAACAATGGACAGAAAATAACCTAAGTCAAATAATCTAAAGGAGGGGGATTCACTACTGATAATAATTTCTCTCTACCTCCATCTCCCCAAATAAAGTACCTCCATTCCCCTTGAGTTTACCAGGAATGTTACAACCTGTAAGGGTCCTTAACAATGGACAGAAAATAACCTTAAGTCAAATAATCTAAAGGAGGGGGATTCACTACTGATAATAATTTCTCTCTACCTCCATCTCCCCAAATAAAGTACCTCCATTCCCCTTGAGTTTACCAGGAATGTTACAACCTGTAAGGGTCCTTGAATTTTTCAGATATGACTCCCCTTAAGTTTGTGCAGGAGCAGGAAAAACCATAATCCGTTCTAAAAATCCAATTACACCGTTACAAATTAAAGTTAACAAAATAGACCATAAAGCTAGCAGGGTAAGTAGAATTTCTGTTATGTGAAGGAAGAGCATGCGTGCTGTGGCTTTCGCCCAGAATTAATGGTGCAGAAGGTAAGGAGCTTTTTTTCTGATAGGCATACCATTGTATCAGAATCAATAAAACAGATCTACAACATATTGCTCTACATTCCAAGATCAATAAACAAGCCCAGGCACATTTAAGGAAAGTGGAAATGGAACCTAAAATATCCAGAAACAGAACACTGGTTTTATGTCAAAAAGTTAAGAAAGACAATCTATTAATTTTATGGAAGTAATGGACGATTCAATATAAGATATATACCTCGCAGTGTATCCATATGTACATGATTTACTAGACATGCCTATGCACATGTTTAAGTTAACTAAGATATTGATGAGGATGGGGCATCAATAATAAAAATGAGAACACAAAATTGATCCGCGTTGAAAACGGAGGTCACACCAAAACTCAGGTGGGGTCTGCATCCTCATTTTTTTTTTTGTAAAAGAGCGACTTCCTTTAGGGGTTGATTCCTCATTTACAATTGGAGGAATCTTACAAATAACCCTATTGTTTAGGCTGGAAACATACTTTTGCAATATGCAACATAGTGAAATGAGCTACAAATTGCCAGGGAACAATGTGTCATGAAAGGATATCAATAGTAATCAAACTGATTTTCCAAGATAATTTTCATACCTATGTTTTTAAATTTCTCTCAACTCACAGGAAAAAGCAACTCTCATCTTAATGCTTCCAGAAAGGCAAGAGTTGGTAGCTGGTGGCACATAATTCCACAACTATATGGGGATTATACTTTTTTGGTGAACAGTTCTATTTTTATCCTAAAAGTAACCAAAGGATGCGCACATATACAATAAGAACAAAAGGCTACTAGAAGATATAGGAAAGCCCACACGAGGTGTTGATGCTATAGAGTTAGAGGCACAGATAATTAAATATAAAATAGATTAGAAGAAAGATCACGTAAGCAATCCCAAGATAGAATGTTCACTTACAAGTAAGCATCATTTGGATTAATGTCAGGAAAGAGGTTAATATAAAAGCGAAAGCCATCTGGGCTTATATCTCTGCATAGTATACCTGCCAGATATCCAATGGTCAGTCAGAGCACAAGTACAACAGACGCATTCCCAGTAAAAGTTATGCAACAGCCTACCTTTGTTCTCAGCAGTCAGAAGATGTTCCTTCGCCATGCCTGGAGCAATTCCTAATGTCATTGCAGCATCACTTGCACTTATCCCAGTTCGAAGGGCATCGGGATTTGTCACAAGAGCTTTGATTCTTGCAAAAACCTACATTTGACAGCACTAGCTGGTTATTGTCATGCAACTCCAAATAGTGTCTGGCATTATGCAGAACAAAGTGAAAGATAATGATTTGACTAAGTCAAGATTTGTTGCCAACGTGCTTGCTAAATACAGAAGCAGACTAAAAAGAATAAATTTGATTTCCTGAAAAAAAAAGATTAAACCGATTAATTTTCAAAATTTCAAATTCCACAACCGTTGATGAAAAGGGTGGGTGAGGTCTCATTAAGATTGATTTTTTTTTTTCCTGTTTAGCGGTAGCTGCCTTCGTAAATGATACACTCAGACATCAATGGGAGATATGTTTTAACTAATGCAGAAGTACAGTGGCATATTCAGAGACCACTAGATCCAACTTGCAATTAGGGGTAACACATTAAAGAGAGAGAGAGAGACAGCAGAAAGCCTGCGTCTAGTTATTCCTGATCTGTTTTCATTCTACATGTGGATAACTTATCAATATCTTCTTTAGCTAAGCTCTTTCCCGTATCACTTCAACAAAAACCGTTCATCTTCAACCAAAACAAATCCTGCCTTCACCTGGATGGGGTTTTGGGGATATGAGAGGACTCCCCCTTCAAGGTGCTCGTACAAATAGGAAGAAAACTGTCGGTGTATGTGGGAGAGAGAGAGAGAGAGTTCACCTCCTCATCACTGTGGGCCTTATTCTGGATGACCATGACTCCGCTATCAAACTTCCTAAGCATCACTGGGCTGTGATATAAAAGTATCGTACATTATTCCAAACACTTAAGGACGAGCTCAAAATTAATAAGGAAAACCAAGGACAATATTCCTGATATAAGCTATTTTTTGAGATTTTGCAATCTTATCTCAACCATCCAGCAGACTGCAAAATAAATTGGTTGAAGATATGGGAGACATACACATCAAACTTCTCCCACAGAGAACATGCTCGCAACAAATCTTCTGGTGAGATCAATTCTGCGTAAAAGGGAGATACAAAAAACTTGTCTCAGATTCTACAAATGTAGCTACCGGAAACTTATTCATATTGATCAGGCCACTAAACAAACCTGTGCCTCGAGCTCGGTTGAAGAGACAGTAGGCATCTATAAGATTCATCATTCCTCCAGCTCTCTCGAGTGGAATTCTGACAAAATCTGCCAACTAAGTGTTAAAAAATAAAAGTTCAAATCTTCTTTTCTCAGAAATAGAGATGCATCAGAAGGCAGTTTATATCAACAGAGCACATGATATGCTACCTACCACTCTTGAACAAGGCTCTACAAAGAGGAATAAAAAGAGAGTGGAACAGAGAGAAGTTGACAGAGATCTGTCTTGTGCTTTTTTTTTTCTTTTTTAAAATTTAAAATTTTCTTGCTTAACCACATATGGTATGATTGATATTAGAAAGGTTACAGTATTCATTAAGCACGTTTCATAATCTGATTGGTCTAGAAGCCATGTGCCATGCACATGCTTTTTCCGCCTTTCCGTATGGCAAATCATGGATTCAAGGGGTGTCACTACAACTTTCCCAAAACATACAGGTGCGCCTAGCACTATCCATAATTCTGGAGTGAGATAAAGAAGTCAAAGGCAGAGTGGTGTCTGCTCATTTTTTGCTTTTCTCAACAACCACCTCATGGAGTTTCGAGCATCAGCTCATTTTCAATCATAGATATCTACAGTCCTCACCCAAAATGACAGGCCAGTGTCGGGCATGACCATTAGAAATGCAAACGGGAATTATAAGCCAATTATCAAATCCTCAATTGCACATGTCGTGTCACACTCTTAATATTATCCTCGTACATTTTGCAAACTGTTCTGATAAAAAGAAAGCAATAGGAAAAGCATCAACACTCAAAATGAGGAGAGAATAAAACCTGACGGCACAATTGTTGATGATACAGAGCACCAGCAGACTCTTTTGTAACAGGGGATATAATACCAACACTCAACAACCAATCTTGCATCTCTTCCTTGGAACCCATTTCGTCGTCAGTTGTTGAACCAGTTTGAGAATTTGTGCCAGACAAAAGTTTTTGCCTCATTTTCTCTGCTAGCATCACCATCTCTTTAGCCTTACTCTGAAAATCCAAGATGGCTATAAATCTTATAGCAGCAAAAGCAAAGACACTTAACAATATCATAGCAACAACTATCAACGGATCGATTTTTTTTGTACGACTCTGACTGTGAAGCAGGCCAAATGCTTATAATTAATTCCCATTTTACCCTCTATGTTCTCCAGCAGTCCCACATTACAAAAATCTCAGTGCATTACTGAAAATTTTCTAACCAACCGAACAACTCATATCACAGAAACCAGCATGACAAGCGCATAAATCATTTTGCCACAAATACAAAAGAACACACCCAGACTCATTACCATGAGAGCATTCAAATCCTGGAACGCGTCCTGCAAGCTCTTGTCCGTACTTTCCCACATCTCCTGCTCCTTCCTCAGTATCCCCGACACCCCCACCATCCTCACTGCTCCTTCCCTCGTGTAAAAATTGCCCGAAGCGGAACCCGACCCCGCGCCGGAGTCCTCTCCCTTACCCGACCGGTCGTTGCCGCTGTCCTTCTCCCACGCCCTCGCCTTCCAGTTCTCCCCAAACTTCTCCAGAAATGCATCGCAATCCCCCTTTCCCCGCATGACGATCGTGAGCACCATCGATCTCGGAGCGAGACCTGGACCAGGGGCAAGGGAGGCCTGGAAGCGGACCCGGGGGGAGTGGAACATGGACTTGAGGGACTTCTTGGAGGTGAAGATGTGGGAGACGAAGGAGAGAGGGAGGGCCACGGCGGAGGCGGATGCGGAGGCGGATGCGGAGGCGGAGGAGGAGGTGGAGTCCGGGAGCCAGAGGAGGCGGTGGGTGGTGAGGACAAGGAGGCCGGACTTGAGGGAAGGGAAGTCGGGGACCTCGTCGCTCTCGAGGTCAACAGAGGAGACTATGGAGCACTCGATCTCGTTCTCGAGGAGGACCGGCCTCCCGCTGCTCGTTAGTGCCACCGTCGCCAGCCACTTTCCGCCCATTGACGTGGCAGTGAACATACGTGGCCGCTGATCGAGTTTGGCTTATTAGCTAAGTCGCGTGAGCTGCTGTGTTAGACTTGGGAGCGACGAGCGACGATCTATCTCTACCGTTCGATGGCTGAAATGGACGTCTTTTTTTATACGCCTTTAAGTTGGATTTCAAAAAAAAAAAATCTACTAAAGTTGTTTTTGAGTGTCAAGATATTGAATTTGGTGAAAAATTGAAGAGAAACATGATTTTTAATATTTATTATAGTGAAAAGTAATGATACGATTGAGAGATGAAGATTATATTGTAAATTTTTACTGTGTTAAAATTTTAGGAAATGTAAAATTTTAATTAACGAACATAGCCTTAAGAGGAATGACGTTTCAAGCTGCTCTTGTCGCCAATTTATCTAGGGAAAGTTATTTTTTTAAAAAAATTGTAAGATATTTTGGAGTTTGATAGAATTATAAATATTTATGTAGATTTAAGTTTTATAAATTTTCGTATAAAAGTTGGTGAATTTTTTTAAAAATATTTAATTTTTGTTAGAATATATAAAAAATGTGTAGAGATATATGATTTGATGTAATTGTTTAAAAAAATATTAAAATTAAGTGAAAAGTATAGAAAGAAGATTTGTTATAATTTTTTTGAAAATAGATTGAAGTTTGTTTGAAATGTTGTAAAATGTATTGGTGTTTGTGTATGAATTTTTGAGATTTTGGATGTTCATTTTGTAAATTTTGCTGAATACATTTATATTCTAGAATACTTTTGTAAATAAATATACCTTTAATTTAAGTTTAATTATTAATATAGTTTGTCTTAATATTTAGTTTAATAAATAAGTATTTATTGTATAATTTTTAATGCACTGATTCTTTCTTCTACTAAAAAGTAGTCCACTAATAAGAACGGATCCGAGATAAATTATCTGATTCCGAAAATAGACATTTACACTCTTAACTCATTTCGATATTTCGTTGACTAAACTTTTTGTGGATACAAAGAGTTATATATTTTAAAAAATAAATTATAAGGACATACACATTCAAAGTAGTATTTCAAAAAAACCAATTTGTTAAAATGTAAATATTGACGGTATCCATAATTAAGTCATTAATTTATATATATATATATATATATCTTTTTTTTCCTTTACAAAGTTGAAATATGTTTAGAGAAGTTAATATTTTGTGCTTATAAAATTAAAAACTGAATTTAAGATATATAAAACTTTATATAATTCTCAGCAAATATTTGGCACTATGAAATATTGCTGTTGATAAGTTAAATTTGACTGCTTTTATAGGTGTTAGGGAGAAGATGCTTTAATTTATAAAAACAATATCAAACAATTTTCTATTTACTTTTATGTAAAAAGTATGTGAAAAAATAGCAAATAACATAAGCTTTTTCCCTTGTCTTTTGGTTGTGTTTAAGCGTAATATTTTCTTGGTGCATCGAAGGGGCTCGCAGCTAAACGGCGTTAAAGATCCAAAACCAGAGAAGAAAAACAAGAACGTAAAAATAAAAGAAGCAGAAAAGGAGGGGGGAAAAGACAGAAGCGAAAAGGATCCCCCGATTAAGTTCCTATCTCAGAAGAAGAACCGCAAGAGAGGATCATGGAAGATTTCGAGAAGAAGGTTTCGATAGCGGAGCCAATGGAGGCCGAAGAGAACACCGGCTGCTCTGATTCCCCAAAGATCGTCATTCTGCTTCGCAGATTTCTCGCGGTTCAGCAGCGCAGAGCCGAAGCCTACTCAAAACTCAAAAGGTACTTTTTCTGCTGATTTTTTCTCTGGATTACGAGGATATGATTGCGTTTCTTTATTTTTCTTCAATTAAATGTTTGATTTTTGGCAGTGGTTTTGCTGAGTATATGGATTCTGGAGGAGAATTAGCTTATCAACAACTTTGCAGTGAGATCACAGTGGAGTTCAATGATTGCTCCAAACAAGTACTACTTTCATGCCCTTTTTTTCATTTGGTTTCCAAGAACACTTTTAGTGTTTTTCTATTGTTTTAAGTCGGCAGTGCTGTTTTAGGTCCTTGAAATGGAGTCCCAATTTCTGAATCCCGATTACTGCCGAGTTGATCTAGCTCAGTTGCTCAGAGCTGTTCAAGCGCAAGAGAAGCAGAAATTGAATCTGGTATGCTTTTTTACCTTTTTCGCTATGTCCTTTGGTAGTTTTGCCTTGGAGGAAAAAGGTTTATTGATGAAGGAAACCTGAGACACCCTCTCTCCTGTTTTTTTGCTGTTAAATTTATAGGGTTTAGAAGGTGAGTTTTGCCTGAATTTAGATGCCCACGAAGCTCTTTGAGCCGTTGCTTTCTGGGCTTGGTTTAAGTTGAATCCCTTCTACCGATTACATTTCTGGCTGTGCCACTTTTTGTTTTATATTCGCCATTGGTTGCTTTGTTAAATTAAATGTCTGTTGTATGCTTAGTGGGCCTTTGTCACTGCCTGTAGTAGGGAGGCAATAGAAGATTTTTGGATGGGTTTAACATCTGTGAATATTTTTCTGAAGACACAATGAAGACTAGCTCCATCCGACCCATTATTGAGTGATTTAGCTATGGAATTTGCAAATGAGGGTGGCAGATTGAATATGTAAAAAGTTGGGAATTTGGAGACCAACCTCCTTTTCTGTGGTGTGGTGCATGGAGTGAAGTTTAGAAGTTTTATACACGTTTCTTTAGGAAGATAGAATGTGCATTTTTTAAATTGAAGACAGTTTTTCCAATGATATCTGTCCTCTCCTTTGCTAATTGTCAGATGCAAAGTGATCAGCTCTCTTAGCACTATCCAGATAGAATTTGTTCTGCACTGGGGAGAAACAATAATGGTTTGGAGTAGGATCAAGAGTTGGGATTATGAGGCAAAGAAGATTTCACATGGAGATGGGTTGAACATATGTCAATAGGAGATGAGACTTTGAGATTGTTTTGTGTGCATGCCTTAAAACAGCAACTAATTAGGAAGAAGGAGGTATTGTGTTGTGTCAAGAAGAATAGACATGCAATGCCGAAATGAATTATCTACGCAAGTGTCCCAAGATGCCGGATGAATAAGTGTCTGCACAGTAGTAATGGTCTTAATCCCCTGCTACTGAGCAAATAGATCACATTATCAGAAAAAAAAAATAGGGGTCTTAAATGCCTTATGTAACACTATTTGAATTATGATAAGGAAGGGAAAATGTTGGATGATCATGACACTTTAAAATAGGATACAAATTACAATGATTTATCAAGGCAAACTAGAGTTCTTAATTAAAAGCCCCCATTGCTGCAATCTACACCAATTAACAAAGCCAGCTGACTACAAGGCATTCTAAGAATTACTCAAAGCTGGGATACTATCTGTTCCAAGCCTTTAGAGTAGTTTGCGGTTCCCTTTTTTTATAACTTAAGAAAGAGGAACAACATTGCTCTTACTACTCAACGGTCATACATTATCGAATGTCAATATTAATGAGATTAATCAAATTTTTTATTCAAGGAATATTGTGAAAAATCATGTTTAGACCCTATAGACACCTATAGGGGTAGAATAGGTGTTTCCCCTCTATTTAAAAATTCAATAACAATTTAGAACAAGTCCTAAAATTGTTGAGTCTAGATCTGAATATTCAAGCAACAAAATATATATGCAACGGAATAATAAAATAAATATCAATCACATAAGAGATAAGAATTTTGTTGGCGAAGTGGAAAACCTTTGAACTTACCTTTAAAAGGAAAAACCACTCTGGGCTAGCAGCCACAAAAAATTCACTAAGAAGTAAAACCTTACAACGGTGATTCAGACACAGACAATATCCAGTGTTCTTCAAAAACGTCCTTGTTCTTCAACACCAGGAACTCCGGCAGCCAAACTCCCACAAGAAAGTTCGTTTTAATGGTGATTGAATCTAGATAACTGGAGAAAATCTGAACTGTTTATGAGCAGAGATATCTAAAGGATCTTTTCTATCTAGGGAGGAGGCTTGAATTTGAATAAAGCTTGGAATGACCTCCTCAAATTTTCTTAGTCGATATCTCTATATATTTATAGAGTTGGTTGAGTTCTATTTCAAAAAGAATTCTAAAAGGAATGAAATATTTTAAAATCCAAGTTTTGAAATAGTTTCAGGGACTTTGCATCACCAACTCTTTGTTTTTAGCTCTTCATCTTGATGATGTCCTTATCCTTTTAAACTTTGAAATATTCCTTAATCTCTTGAACACTTTGACAAAATTTAAAATACAACTCAATTTGAATTTAAATTTTGACACGGAATTATGTCAACATTAAAGCACTAACATATTGAGTTGCAAAATCTCTCTAATTTCCAAACTGATACAAATAGTAATAGTGTTTTATTTATTCATGTTGTGTGTTCTGAGTGCTGTCTAATTTATTGAAATCGTATTCTCTGCTTATCCCTTGTTTTTCTCCTTCCAACTCAAGATCTCCTGGTGCTTGCTTCCATGTTTGCTGAAACCTATGAAATTCTTTTTTCTAGACAGCTACAATTCAGGTGCTGAAGAAGGCTGGTCGTCCCTCAGAACGTCTAGTGAGCCATGAGAATTGCAGATATAAGGAGCCAATAGAACATGAGTGCGTCCACGTCCATGAGATAACTGAAGCCGCTGGGACTGAGGAGGCAGAAGCAGATGCTGAGTACGACAATGCTCTCAAGGAGGCCATTAGGGGTGTGCAGGATGCAGTGACTGCCATTAATGATCATATAGAAGAAGTCAGATATGAAATTGCTGCCCTTGAAGCTGAGTCATGACTTCTTTGTTTAGAAATTTGCTAGTTTAAGGAGGAGATACATGTCTGTAAGATTATGTGATGGGGCAAGAAAAAAGTTGAATAGGTAAGATAAGATATTACTACCTATTGCAGACTGGTCCCAACTAAAAATCAGCATGTTTGGTCGGTAACTGAAATATTGTACATGTACTCAGTTTATGGCGGGCTTTAATGGACAAACGTTATTCTCATCAATCCATAAAGCTGTGGGTGGGGACCTAGACATTAGCTACTGCTGATACATATATGGTCCAGGGAAAGTTTGAAAGAATTAATGTGCGGGTTCATGGGGTTGCATGTATCAGTGCAGATATCTACTCGTACCATAAATTTTCCCGTAGTTACTCGTGCAATCTTCCACCATACAGGTAATGAGTTGCAGTCTATGTTGATCTATAATTCCAGGGATGAAATTATTCGGCTAAGTTTGTGTAACTACTCAGTCTTGTTGCATCAAACAAGCTTGGGAAAAGCTATTCATGATCATTTCATCTAAAATCATACCGAATGGTCACTTAGGGACCTATATATATAGTCTCATGGAAGATGGACTTACCCTAACCATGAGACTCGAAGAGAATTTTTATATAAAGGTTTATGCTTGATTGTAAAATAAAGTTGATTTTAATAACTTTACAAAATCTTTTTTAAGTATGTTTGTTGTACAGTAGGAAGTGTTGGACTCCCAACTGAAAATTTCATAAAAGTTACTATTAGTGCCAACTCTTCAGCGCACGATCTTACACATAGGAAACTGCCCAAGCCACACCGTGGAGCCGACCATGAAAAAAATAGGGGCTGATGTAGCCCCGTGCTATGTTACTCTAGTTTATTGCTCTGTTTTTCTAGTCTATGTTTAATTAATTTGTGTTTTCAGTTAGGGCAGTAGGATGACGTGAGAATGGATAAACATCCTTTCTAATTTCTTATCAGGGAGATAGACATTGTATATGAGTCCCACAACATTCAAAACATGAATGTCTCGTATTAATATTGTGTTCATCCAATTCGGACAACAAATTAGAAAAGATCTTGATGCTGCGGGAACACCTAATTTTCTATATGTAAGATTTTTTTTTTATTAGTAATGACTAATGATATCATCTCCACCTAGCTGAGAAAAAAAGAAGAGTGTTCGAAGAGAATTTACCAGAAGGTGTCTTGAAGAAGTTTAGGCAGAATAGATGATTGGGATTAAATTCATTCGAACAGTTTGGTGGAAGTTGGTTCTGAATTCAAAGGAGAAAATTCAAACAAAATTGTGCAAATTTATAAACTCAGGGGTTTTGATAACATATAAATTAAAGTCTTAATTTCCAAAAGAAAAATAACCACCCCCGAAAGCCTCTTGTGAGTTCTTTGCGATCGAGCACAAAAACCCTTGAGAAAGAAAGGCTCAATCCCACCAAGCGGGGAGGGAAGTAGCCACAAAAATATATCTGCGGGTTGTTTAGCCCGGATACAGCATCTGCAGAGCCCGTAAAGAAGGAAAGTGCTATAAGTGGGCCGCATATGGGACAAACGCGCTCTCCGGCCTAGATTATTCATCAGCCCGCATAGGTCCACAATTTGAAAACACAAAACTGTTTTCGAAAACTCAATCCAAACGAAGCTTGACTCCGTACTCTTTTAGTCAATTGTTTGTCCTTCCAAGCCTGCATCAGTAAGTTTTCTAGAGGCATATAAGACATTAATGGAATAAAGGATTGAGATCAGTAGCCAGCAGCTAAAATTTTCAGACAAATATATAGAAGCTAGAAATGTGTCAAATTTGAACAAATTGATCAAGTTTTAATACAATTACTACTGTCCGCACCGCTTTGGTCAAACCCTCGATACAATTGATGATTTTCAACTTAGAGAGTGCAGGTTGTCTCCCAAGCGAATAACTTGCTTTTCGATCTTTGCAGTACTTAAGAGGGCAGGAGTCATATATAGTGTGAGAGGCCCTTTCTCGAAGACTCGCCATGATATGTCATGGCCTGGGGGTGTTGCCATCTGCAGCGTCCGGAAACATAACATTCAAACTGTTACCAGTTATAGGTTCGGAATTATCTGAGTGCATTGTCGGAGAACATGGTCGAACGTTTCGTTGTCCGAGCTAGAAGCAAAGCTTTCTGGTCAAGTTGTCAAGAGTTTGTTGCCTTGGACGACATGCCAACCAGAAATGGAGTGTGCAATATCCTAATGCTTCAGTTTTGCATTCTCATTCTATTGCTTCATATCACCTCCCGCTGGTTCTACATACTGAGGGTCGAGGTCCTTTCCTCCCTCGTCCTTTTAAATTTGAAGAAATGTTGATTCGTGATCCTGGTAGTTTTTTTACCTTTGATGATGTTTGGCGCCTGTATTTTGATGGACGGCCCACTATTGTGTGTATCCAAAAAATGTACAAAATTCAAACATTCTCTTTGTACTTGGAACAATAATCATTTCGGCTTTATCCTGGCTCTCCAGATGTTTGGATTCAACCATCGGTGGATCAACTGTATTCGAGAATTTCTTTCTTCACTTTCGTAGTCAATGTAAATCCCATTTTACGTCATATATCCTGGCTCTCCAGATGTTTTGGATTCAGACAGCCGATGTAAATCCCATTTTACGTCATATATTTACAATGACTATGCACATCTCCAACCTTCAAAATTTGGAAAAAGTTTCTTATTAGACATTTCCAACCTTAAGAACCTTCAAGTGTTTATGCCGTTCAAGTATTGGTTCTTCCATATTCAGAGATGAAGGTAGATCCACATAGAGATATATATCTTTCTATTCTGTAACCTACACAAGGTTATCTGGTTCTCTGGTTTGTTTCAAAAATATTTTGAACCCAATTTTGGTGAAGAAACACTGAAATATCGTTCACCTGGGGTTGGGTTGAGGCCTCTCACCGATTTACTTGTAGTAATTGCATTGGAAATTTTGATTTATTTTTTGAGAAGGGGATATTATTTAAACTATGTACTATTCATTCCTTACATTTTGGTTCAAACCTTGTTTTGTTGACTATTTTGAACGTGTGATTAACTCTGAGACTACTGACAGGCGGCCTATACTTTTGATGCGGGGCCGAATGCAGTCATGTTTGCGCGTAACAGAAAGGCAGCTACCCTTTTGCTTAAGAGGATGCTCTTCTACTTCCCTCCAAGCTCTGCTACTGATTTGGACAGGTAATCTCGCTGAGATATTACAACTACCTTTATACACATTGTATTATGATTGGTGAAATATCACCGAATAATCTCAGTGCAAGTTTTTAGAGATTTTGATTTTGGTTTTGCAGTCCCCTGGGCAAGTTTTCTGATTTTTTTTCCTTCACATCTTTCTTTTGCTTATCGTTCAGTTACATTCTTGGTGACAAGTCTATTCTAAAAGATGCTGGGCTTCAAGGGATAGAAGATGTGGAAGGTTTGCCACCACCTCCAGAAATCAAGGGTAACGTTCCCCCCCAGAAATGCAAGGGGGATGTTAGTTATTTCATCTGCACAAGACCTGGGCGAGGTCCAGTTTTGCTTTCTGATAAGAGTCAAGCGCTTCTCAACCCTGAAACTGGGCTCCCCAAGTAAATTTACAGCACTTCCTTTCTAGTGCTTAATCTCATTCCTTGTCTCAATGAGCCCGAGAGTATTTTCAATTACAAGTCCATAAGAGTGTCTGGTCTATGTAAAAGGACTATCTCTCACGTTCTTTGTGCATTTGCAGTTTGTTTCCTTCTGTCATTAAATTGTATTATCTATTCTACGTTCTAGACAATTTCCTAGGATAAATGTGGTCCGTCCTTTCGTCACGGCTACAGATTAGTAATTATGGAAACGGATTCGGTGTTAAGCCGAATCCGTGCGAAGAGGGTAAGGGACGGCTGGAACGAAAAGTTCCAGCCGTCCAACGGTCGGGATTGCCCGACCGTGTCAGTGGTGTGGGTCCCACTGCCCGACCAGTGTTGGTCGGGCAATCCCAACCGTTGACGGCTGGAACTTTTCGTTCCAGCCGTCCCTTACCACTTCGCACGGATTCGGCTTAACACCGAATCCGTTCCCAGTAATTATTGCCCTTTGAGAGTTTTGCAGCCATAACTTGGAAGCATAAAGGCTTGTAACTGTTTGGGTCAACCTCAATAAATTTCAGAATAAGAGTTATCTTTCTTTTTAGTTTTGCAACAAATGTAAGGACTTTTTGCCACTTCGAGCTACATTTTTATTTTTCTATTTCCTTCAACGACCTACAATTAGTGACACTTGGCAGCCTAATTAAATGGATGAATATTATGGGTTAGTTTGGATTTGGGTCCAGGTTCTTGTTCTAGGTCCTGGTTTTATAAGTTGGACCCCCTGGACCCTCGCCCACCAAAACCAGAGCGTAGTAACTCTTAATTCATTCAAAACAATGGCATGTAATTTCCAATCGAATTAATAAGATGACTATGGATAATGCATATCTAAAGCAATGATTCCAAACTTCCACATAACAGTTGCAGTCGACTAAGGATAATGCATATCTAAGATGACTATGAATAATGCATATCTAAACCAGAGCGTTGGATTTTGATGAATTTTTTTTGTTTAGATAATGGATAAGTTTTTGATAAAAAAAAGACAGTGAGCGTAGGATCATCTAGTACTCCTAACGTGACTGTTACTTCTGAAACGAATACTAGTTCGAAAAGACATCGTATTTTTTTAGTTCGGATGAAATTGTTGCTGACTTAGAGTTACGTAAACTCATTGAAGATAGAATATGATGTTGAGGTTAGGGATCAAGTTTGTATGAAGTATTTGATCAAAGGTCCTTGTCAACCATTTGGTTTATCAGCAAATTGAGCTGGCATTGGTTTTACCAGTTGCGACTACAATCGTTGAGAGAGTGTTCTCAACGATGAAGTTTATTAAAACTGACTTGGGTAATAAGATAAGAGACGAATGGATGAATTATAGTTTGGTGGTATACATCGAGATCGAGAGAAAATTTTGAAACTATTGAGATCGAATGAAATTATTTTACAACGTTTTCAGAATATACAGTCCCGTAGAATCCAATTGTCATCTCTCATTATCGAAAAATATTACGGTACGTGTATTTCAATATTTTTAGTGTTTAGTCCTTAATTTTTTATTTTAATTCTAAGATATTTTCTTGCATTATTTAGTTTTTGTCTTTTTTTCTTAGGAGTTTGTCTATTACAATCCTGGTTCCACCAATACTCTTAACATAAACTTTTTCTATATTCGATTAGGAGGAAAAAAAGCCACTCGAAATCACTGAAGCCGTCTGATTAGAGGTCATCCCATATATTATTCATTTTTTTTTCTAGAACAGTACATATGATGCAACTCTTTAGATCCACATCCACAAGTCCGATTACTGAAACTATTATTAGCTGCAGAAACATAAAAGTTTGAACTTTGCACCGTCTTAGTATCAAATTATTCAAGTTCTAAGACAAATGCTATCATCAGTACTACTGCCGCCATCATCCCCTTCATATTTCTTGATGATCTTCAACTGGAAGAGTCCAAGTTCTTATTCCAGAACAACCCGATCTCGTCTCTCGAGTGAAAAACCTTCCTTTCGACCAAATCCTTGCACCCAAGAGCGTCTCAGTCAATGTGAGCCCCTCTCTCGAAAAACACGTACGTTCAGGCCTTGATACGCTATGGGGCTGTTGGCATCAGTGATATCCATTATCATAACATGCAACCTGTTACCAACCACTATTTTGGAGGCATTTTCTACGGTCCAGTACCGGAAAACATACTCGAAAGTCTCATTGTGCGTCAGACAAAGCTTTCGAGTCGCGATGTGGTTGAAGCTGACAACTTTCTCGATCCAGAAGTCGACCGGTGGAGGAGGCAGCCAGTCTCTGATTTCGACCACGCATACTGGGGTGACTTTGTGTACCGAGTTTTGAGTTTTGGCGGCTTCTTCTTCGGCTTTGGTCCAAAAAATATATATTG
Source organism: Myrica gale (assembly GCA_963930655.1). Classification (NCBI taxonomy): domain Eukaryota; kingdom Viridiplantae; phylum Streptophyta; class Magnoliopsida; order Fagales; family Myricaceae; genus Myrica; species Myrica gale. The sequence goes on from OZ005607.1 coordinate 5,171,030, forward strand.
TAGAAGAGAACCTTCTTCATGACGGCCGAGTGGGTTGAAGGTTGATGAAGAATCAAGCTTGAGGTCTTGTGATTTATAGAAGAACGAAGATGGTAAAAATGAGAAGTTTTATGTAATGGACACGTCTTGTAACGGAGGACATTGCCTTGTTGGACTCAGATCTGGTCCTTTCAATGGCAATTACATTAAAACTTTATTTTTATTTTTCTAAAGAAATGGTGTTCATACACTTGTCATCTGCAAAAAATCTAAGAAACTTATTTCGAGACTTACCATATGATCATGATTAGTGAATAATTAAGTTGCTACACCGATAATTAATCCGATTGACCAACGTCAGATTGACCAATCAACTTGGGAAATTTGGGCACATTTACGTGCACCGGGCTCTGAAATACCTGGCTCAACAACCGCACAATCGACAAACCCTAAAGAGACTGACCGGTCCACTGATCATCTCTTATTTAAGTCATAATTAGTTTTTGGCGCTAGTGGTGGTTTGAATCCCTAAGTGTGTGCTTAACCCATATTGTCAGGCCCCACTGCCACATGACCTAACCCAGGTGGGTTGAGAATTAGTTTTAGGTTTCAAAGATTATAATTGATTATTGAATTATCATCTCTACTTATCGTGTAAAGAGGTGACTCAATAATACAAGTTCACTTATCTTTTTCTTTCCTCGGTAAATGACTTCTTAATTAACCTTTTTTAGGAGTCCTGGTTTTTGTAGTATATAATTAGTTCTTAACACAAAGGGCTTCAAAATTTATTACCAAATCTCGTGCTCTTTATGTTGCTGTGGTGTCATTATTAATCAACCTTGTCTTGATGCCCATGACATTTATTGCTTTATAACCATATATATCCAAGAGGAGAAAAATAACGAAACGCATGCAACCAGCGGTTAGCATTGTATATTTCGGATGGAATATACAGCTCCCTATCAGTAATAGGGTCATGACATATACGAGGCCCAATAATTATCTCTTTATTATTGGTTATTTTTATTATTGTTAGTATTATAAAGATAATTATTTTTTTAGGATAAGTAATATTACTTTGAATTAAAGTCCTATATATTAGATGATCGAGTATAAAGCTAGAGATTTCATACTACAAATATATGATATATCAGCTCTAACCTAATATTACTTGATGGTAGCAACCACAAAACCAAAATCAAGAGGAAGACCAGCAATCACAAGTACTTCACATAACTAAGGATCAAGATCTTCTCAAATTTGCTGCCATAAAGAGATAAACACAACATATATGTCCCACATTGGGGTCTACAATGTATGGTAAATAAATTGTATGGTCTAATTCAAAGAGAGATAGACACAACATATGGGTCCCACAAGATTCAATAATATTTGTATTAATTACCATATATTGTGTTTTTCTCTCTACAAATTGGACCATCTAATTCGGACAGTGTGAACTCCCCTGTGGAACCCATATATTATGTCTATCTCTTTACGAATTTGATCATCCAATTCAAGCACCAAGTTAGAGATTATCTCCATAACTAAAGGCATACATATTCTAACAGAGAACACCAGAGCAATCCAAGAGCAAGACTATATATGGCTGCAGCAATCACAACAAGTGGGCTTAAAAGAGTCCACTTTATACCAATTAATTTTCACCTTACGGAACCAAAAATCACGCTGCGAGTTTTTCCCTTTGAAACAAGAAATATGGAATTTCTTCCCATCCAAACAGTTGTATAAGTAGTAGACCAGGTATTATATATCTCTGTTTTGTGAGAAAATTTTGTCTAGAGTTGTGAAAAAGTGAAGAGAAAGATAATTGAATGATTTTTTTTTATATATTTATTCTAGTGGAAAGAGATAATTTGATAGAGAGAAATTAATCTATAAATATTTTAATAAATACAATTTTAGATTGTGTCAAAATTTTATCACACAAACGTTATACGTCACTGAATCCTCGCCCTGCTCTACCGCATTTTACACTCCTCCAACCTGCTCCACCGCTTCGTCTCAGTTGTTTATTTCCATTTCTGTTGATTTATATCGTTTTCCGTCCTGTTTTGATTCGTTTGGGCCTGTGTGCGATATAACACCGAAAGGCTATGTTCGTCGGGACGCCACCTGATCTATTGAAGGTCCAGTTGATCACCCGTCGGAGCCTCTGTTGTATTTTGATCTTTCCATGAAATAAAGGTTTTCCTTGTTTGCTCAGGAAAAAAAAAAGCACCACTGAATCCCCAACTAAGTGCGAGACTATTAACGTTAAAGGTCATCCTCTGATATATATTACTCAATTCTTTTTCTTGAACAACAGTACATGTGATGAAAGGGCTTCAGATCTGCACCCATGGCTCTTAGCTGAAACTATTAGAAAGCAAAGTTAACACTAGGGAAAAGAGAAACGAAAGCTACTACGACTACTACATAGAGGTTTTGAACTGTCTTGAAAACAAAATTGCTCAAATTTTCAGACAGATATTGCGAACACCACTGTGATCATTATCCCCTTGATACTTGATGATCTGGAACTGAAAGAGTCCAAGTCCTTTGCTCCAGCGCAGCCCGATCTCATCTCCCAAGTGAAAAACGTTCTTTTCGAACAGATCTTTGCACCCAAGAGCGTAGCTGTCGCAGTGAGGCCCTTTCTCGAAGAACACATTCTCGCCATGATAAGACATGGGGCTGATGCCATCAGTGACATCCATTATCATGACATGCATCCTGTTACCGGCCACTATGTGGGTGGCCTGTTCTACGGTCCAGTGCTGGAAAACATTGTCGAACGTCTCGTTGTGCGACAGATAGAGCTTCCCCGTCGAGATGCTGTTTAAGTCAACAACTTTCTCGATCCAGACATCTTCGAGCCGTGGCGGGGGCTGCCTGTTGTCTCTGATTTCCACCACGTATAAGGGGGTGACGTGGTGGATCGAGTTGCGAGCCTTGGCGGCTTCTTCTTCGGCCTTGGTCGGAAAAAAATTGTAGAAGATAACTTTCCTCATCATGACGGCCGTATGGGTCGAAGTCGATCGATGAAGAATCAGGGTTGATCAGGTCATGTGATTTATAGAAGAAGACGATGGTGGGAAAAAAAATTAAAAACGGAAAAGTTTTATATCATGGAAATTTCTTGTAACGGAGGGAATTGCCTTTTTGTCCCCTGATGTTATAATTCTAGAGTACTGTTGTTCATACATTTGTCATCTTAAACGCGAAGGACCATATATTAATACACTAATTACCATATATAACGATGAAAAGTTGGGTGCCCAATTTTACCATACGTTAAACGCGAAGGACCATATATTACACACTCAGGTAAAGCACGAAGGACCATCGTCTACTATGGACGTTACACTCAGGTAGAGAATACTTATAACGTCATTCTCTTGGCTTTTGTCGTTTAAAATGAAGCAAAATATTTTATAGACAATGATCATTCATGCACACTAAAATATTTAAAGAATAAATATAATTAATTAGTTAATGATCTATGCTTATCTTCTGAAAGGTTTGGTTGAATATTCAATATTGATACGAGTTCACTCTTTGTGAAAGGCCTCCCCAATTTGGTGATCAAATTGAATGTTGCATTGCCAAATTATCGGATAATTAATTAATATCAACACTATTGAATATTGAAGGCCCGCATATTGTTTCTATCTCTTTCGAATTATAACATCTACAATAAATTAGAGATGATCATTTGATTATCCCTTCTAATCCTCTATGTTTTTATGATCATTTGATCCCTTCGAGGTTCATTGAGTTGGCTTTTACTGTCTTGCATGCCTTATAACGTCCATCATTATTATGCTAATTAATTAAGACACTGCAAAGTATCCATAGATGTTGCTTAAATTTTGAGAGAAAGTAGACTTTTCATTAAATCCTAACATTGTTAATACCATATACATTCATCATGACTTCTATCCATCAATAATAATTTCTATGCTTACAATCATTATAAAATTACAAAAGATATATCCATAGAAAATACATTCCTCTTATTTTAGATGGACACTGATTTGTTGATTTTGATAAAAAAAAACTTTATTTTATCAAGGAAAAACATTACGTTTCACTCCCTAATTATGAGACAAATGTCATTTTGAGTCCACAAATTACCAATATTTTGATCACATATAAAGTTCCCGGCCAAACGACAAAAATGCATTAATATTCATCTTTTCATAAGATCGTACTGTCAATATTATGTTATTTGACCTATTTTTTGTACGTTTCAAGCGTCAAAATTTAATAAAAGGCAAATATTGATACATCTTGAAGTTTTAAGGACTAAATGTGATAAAAATTGATAATTTATGAACTCAAAATAAAATTGAAGTATTAGATCAAAAGTTAGAAGTGAAGATTCTCCTTTTATCAATTAGGAGTACTGGCGGTGGACTTTGAAGCAATTATGTGATAAATCTAACAGTTGTTTAGCCTACATCTATCATGCTTTTGTTCTTCTCTTCAGAGAAACCCACCTGATACAATATATTATTCACGGCACTATAACATTCATATTCCATTTAACTATCTTTATTGATAATCACACTTTTACAATCCTATAAACAATGTCTTCATAATTTTCAAGCAATATGCTGCAAAACACATATATTATCTTTTTTTCTTTTATTTTGTAGACATAAATGGTAAGGCTGATATCAAGGGTTGGGACCTCGATCCTTGGACTGATCATAGTAACAACATTTTACGTTGAGAAATCATTTTGTCCGAGCTTAGACGGGTCTAGCCTGCAAGCGGGATCAATGTGGAGGTTTGCAGACACTCTCAAGACGGGCCAAGTCATAATATGAATCTTTCTCATTACAGTGTTGAAGTTCTACAATGCCGCTCTCTATAAGTATTCTTAGAATACGCTCGTTGGGTGCGATATTAAATGTCATAAAAGACTTAAGTGACGCTTTATTGACACCAATTGATTTTAGGAGGAATAACGGCTTAATGGTCCGACAAGTGTCATGGGTTCAAGGCAATGTTCGTTTTGTAAATTTTCGGAGGATTCGCATTCGAAAAATTCATGTTCGGCGAGTTTGAGTTGCATTTTAGGATTCGGCAGAAAATATTCCGAAAATGCCCTGAAAAAGCTTATGTTTAATAACTAAAATATCCTCCAACAAAACCTAAAGAACAGAAAACGTTAAGGGCAAAATGGGTACTCCTGCATCCGGACTGCAGTAAAGCTGCTTTGTCCCCTGTCGCCAGTGCGGCTTGTCCCTGCGTCAGTGCGTCGTGTCTGGGTCATGTCGCTTTGAATAGTCGAACAAAATGCCTCTCTTCACAAAAGCAATTGTGGGAATGCACGTCGCTTTTGTCGTTTTCTGATTTTCTGATTTTTTTTTTGTTAAATATCTTTAAAATATTCAAATTTTAATAAAAAAAATTAATAAATTCGAAAAAAAAATAAAAAAATAAAAAAATCATCATTATTTTTTTACACATCATCAATCTCTACACAAACACCAATACAACTTTAATAACACCTAAAAGTTCAAAAAATTCTTCAAATCCTACAAAACTCTTCAACACGAACATCACCCAAGTTACCGGAGCATCTTCACAAGGGAAAGATTGTTGGCATTTTACAATACCCAATTAATTTTGAGAGGAATGATAGGAGTCCGACAAGAACTAGCATGACCTCCTGTCCACCAAACTATTTGGGAGTAAGCTTTTTAATCCAAGCAATTCCTTTGGTGATAAAACCGATATGTGATTGATTAAATAAAAGATGTGCATCCATATATTATGGAATACTTCTGAATGTAATGTTCTATCCGCCTTGTAGTTCACTACATTGTGATATAATAGCACATAATATATTTTAAAAGATAATACATGCAGTTGGATAAATAATAAAGAATTATTAAAAAATGTACTTTGTTTCGAGAAAATTCTTGCTTCAATTTTTTTTAAAGAAAAATTGGCAAGTAGAAAATTGAAGTTCCATTAATACTCATCTCCATGATTTCTTTCTATTTTCTCATGTTTCATAAATAATAATAAAATTTTCCTATATTTGTATAAAAATTAAATAAGTCCCTTATTTTTCATAGCCTTCAAATTGAAATGATACCATTGTTCAAAATTAATTAATAAAAATATTCATTAATAGCAGAGAGAAATCAGAGCTAACTTTAATTAGCTATATATAATCAGGGCAATCATTAGAGATTTAATTAAACCAAAGAATACCAGCTAGTAGTACATGGAACTGTTCGCACTGAAGTGAGGCGCGCTATCGCCGAAATTCAAAATGACCGTGAAATTGTAAGTTATTATATATAGCCTTAATGTTATAATTAGTTAATTGCACAATGCTAGTATGGTTAAACTTGAAATTGTAAGTTATTCTGCTCCTACTCTTGCAATTGGTTCCTTATGGCACTGCGTGCCTGCGTGGTTTGTTTCAATGCACTAGATTATGCTTACCACCAAATTTCTAGCATGCATATCACTGGCCTTGAGCCTTCAGGGGTTTTGAAAACTTATAACGGACGTATTTTCCAAAAGAAAACTAACTACCCCCGAAAGCCCTCTTGCGAGTTCTTTGCGATTGAGCACAGAATTACCCTTGAGAAAGAAACTAATTTTGAGTGTTCTTGAGAATTCTTTTTTGTTTTTTTTTTCTAACCAGTGTTCTTGAGAATTCGTTTCTACAAAAGGTTGGCATATATATGATCGAGTGTAGTCAAGGGCTCCGTACTCTTTTTGAAGATCATCCACCAGTTATTAGTCAATCGTACGTTTCTCCTTCTAAGCCTGCATCAGTAAGTTTTCTTGAGAATTCGTTCTATGCACGTTCTCACGCGCCATATTATTTCATGGGGGTGTTGCCATCTGCGGCGTCCAAAAACATAGCATTCAACCTGTTACCAGCAGTAGCATTAGTAAAACAAGAAGAAGAAGCTATAATAAATAAATAAATAAATAAGGGGTAAAGTCATATTTAGTCCAGTAAGGATGAGCACGTAACTTTCAAGAAGACGATTTAAGACACATAACTTTTGAAACTCATCAATTCATACATCTGTCCAAATCAGACGGAAAAATATGAAAAATTGACCAAAATACCCCTTCAAAATAAAATTACTAAAAATCATTTAAAAAAAATATATATATATATATATATAATATTAAAAAAAAAATATTTTTCAAATAAAATTATTGAAACTTCATTTCAATAATCTATTTATTTTAAATTTATTTCTTAAATTTTATTATTTTTATTTATTTTTTAAAATTTATTCTTGGAGAAATATTTAAGTCATTTTACATGATTTTATGGCGGACTTAAAAACCTAATTTGGACTGTTGCTTGAATAAATAAAGTCATTTTGCTGGTATGATTTTATGTCGGTCTTAAATTATCTTTACGAAAGTTACTGGTATGAATTTGATTTTTATTTATTTAGTACATTATCTGAATAAATAAATAAAAATAATAAGGAGGAGGAGCAGCAGCAGCGACGAGTGCACCAATAGAGTATAAGAAATAGAAAGTCAATTCGAAGGAAGACGCCTTGGCGGAAAGAACGATAGCTCATTAGCCCTCGATTTTGTCGTATGTTGACTCCGATCAAAACCCAGTTGAAATTGCAGATTTCAATCTCGGCCCAGATTCTTCCATTTTTCTTGCATTTCCAAGCACGCTGAAGCTTTTCAAGTGGGTAAGAAGAAAAAATAAATTTTATTTGTACTGTGTCTTCCGTGTATGTAATCACACATGGCAGTGGCGGCCTTCAAATCTTCTTCCAGAAGAGGGAACTTGAGCACCGCCACCGCCACCTCCTCGCACTCTGCGGGGAAAGAAACTACGGAGAAAGATAATCCACCAAAGAAAGTGCCGATGCGGAGATCGAGAAGCGTGAGTGCCTTTTCGAGGAGGACCAGCACGGATGTCTCCTCCTCCGCCTCCGAAGATTTCTTGAACAAGAGAGACAACCCACTCTTCTGGAGCAGTGGCTCTGGCCCTGTCCTCGAACCCGAGGCTGCAACTACGAGTGGGAACACGAGAGCATTGGGCAGTGATGGTGCGGATAACAGGAGGGGGCGCGCGGTGACGAGGAATGCGGGTGTTGGGAGTAACAAAGCTTCAGGAAGTGGGAAAGAGACCACACGGAGTCTTACCAGAGTCGACGTTGGCCGCCGGGAACGGCCAGTGTCGAGGCGGAACTATGTGACTTCTGAGGTTAGGACTTCTTTCTTGCAATGGAATTCCGAATTATTGGGGAATGGTTTTTTATCAATCGGGGAAAGAGGAGCCAAGAAATTAAAAAAATAATCTTTTTATTCTTTGACTTTGCTGTTTGTGAGAAGTTTGGTTTCTTTTTAATCAATTTTACGTGGAAATACAGATGAAGAAGAGAGAGGAAGTTAGTTTGAATTATTTGCATTTGTTGTCTGTGCAGAGTGAAGCTGAGCAAGAATGCAGTTTATCAGAGGATCTCAAAATTGGGAATAAGCGGAATGCAATCGCCACTAATCCCAAAAAGGGTGGCTTAATAAGTAGTTCTGATATAAGGTCAGATCAGCAATCGCATTTTGAGCCAGAGGATGGTTTCGCGACAACTTTGGTACAAACTTGCTAGAACCATTTTCTTCTGAGATAGGATACGACGTTACAGAAAAGGTAACAAATTTAATTGATGATTTTCTCATTTTTCACGTTTCTTTTTCAGTCTCGTTGGAAACATGCAAATTGGGATGACGGAGTGTCAACTGTGAGCTCTTTATCTGGAGCTGAAGAAGGAACTATTAAAGCAGTTAGTGAACAAATGAAGGTAGTTAGGTGTGGATTACATTTTGGTCAATTGATCTGGATATATTTTATGGCAGTCTTTTGAACTAGTTAGCAAATGCATTATTTCCATTATGGACAATACAACCATTAGTAAAAGAGGATGTGGATAATATTCATGTAATATGTTGCTTCATACCTGATTGTGCAGTCAGTCCAAGGGGATAATGTGGAAGGTGATACTTCTGGTAGAGGTATATATGAAACTGTTCGCACTGAAGTGAGGCGCGCTATCGCTGAAATTCAACATGACCTTGAAATTGTAAGTTATTATAGCCTCGAGTATATGTTAATGTTATTAGTTAATTGCACAATGCTAGTATGTTTAAACTTGAAATTCTAAATTATTCTGCTCCTACTCTTGCAATTGGTTCCTTGTGGCACTGCCTACTTGGCTTGTTTTAATTCAGTAGATTATGCTTACCATCTTCTGCTCATTTGCTAGTGTCAGGCAACCAGACTCTATTTTTTGTAACATGTTTGTTCGTTCTTTTGAGATCAGGCTATCCAGAGGGGTAACTTTGCTTCTATTGCAACTACCTCTAAAGCTGATATCCCTCCCGACTTGGTTAAGCCAGGTGCAGTTGAATTAGATTTGGACATCAGAAGAGAATATGCCAAAAAGCTTGAGCAGGTGAATGTTTGCTTTCTGTAAGTATAGTTGGATACTATAGAACCAGAGTTGTCTTGTCATGCTTAGTGGTCACAGCGTGGAAAAGTTCACGATGCCATTTGCCACCCAACTTCTGCATTCTTTGGGCCTTCAAAGATTCACACACTTTACAACAATGACTCGATGTCGATGTTGTTTTCACACCACACCCCCCTGCGTCCCCCAAGATTTAGAACCAATTTACAATTAAAATAGAATGGGAAAATGCTCCACTTGGCGACACACTGAATGCATTGGGTGAATCCTGATTGTCCAAGTAAATCAATTTACTTTAACATCAGAGTGGGAGAGAAGCTACAGGCCAAGGTCAATGAAAAGCTTAAGTAGCTATTCAACCAGGAAACATGACAACATCTGTCCTTGCAAAAAAACAACGGTAGAGAGGTCATCACAGTGCTTTCCAAATGCCCTAACTGGCTGATTTGCTCACAGCCTTAACCTTCAAAGTTTCCTGCATGACGTGGCCATTCTGGGGACTGAAACTGTGCACTTGGTGTGCTTAAGGCTTATAATTATCATACAATGGCCCATTTTCCTCAAAGCAAATAACAATAAAAGCATATATTTGCCTCTCCCATGTGCAAACTAAAATCCCCAATACTTATAATAGGCAGTGCCAAGCTAACTTTATCATAGTGAATAATCTCAATTCAAAATGGAGAGTATGACCGCTGATTGATCACACTGTCATGTCTTCAATGCCGCATTGAAGAAAATGTTGAGAGTTTGACTTTCATGGGAGTTTGTGAAAAGTTTTAAAAATATTTTTGTAGATTGATTTTTATGAGAGTTTGTGAAAAAGTGTAACGAGAGATGATTTGATTAAATTTTTATGAAAAAGTATTAGAGTTTGTGGAAAATATGGAGAGAGATGATCTGATGAAGATTTTTTAAATGAAAAGGTGTTGAAGTTTGTGTGAAAAAATCAAGATTTTGTTATTATTATTTTTTTAATCAAAACAAGCATCTTTTATTCAAATAAACTAAACGAACATTACAAAGTTAAGGGGGATCAGTACCCGCATAAAGCCAAGAAATATCAGGAAAAAGCTCAACATTACAGGGATTGCCACCTGAGAGAATCTCAGTGGCGCCCCAACGAGCTAAAAGGTGCACCGCCTCATTGGCACCACGACGAACATGACTGAAAATACATTCCTTCATCGTTCTCAAAATAAAATGAATATCCATCACAAGGGGATGAATTTCCCAATTCTTAGATTGAGGAAATATATTCAAAGCATCAATAATAATGGAATAGTCTCCTTCCAAAATAACATGTGTAAAGCCGAATTGCTGGGCAAGAAGAGCTCCCAATTTTGCCGCCTCAGCTTCCCCTATTACTGGCTTCACCACACCCAGCTTAGCAATTTTGAACCCACAAAGTAGTCCATTATGATCCCTAGCAATCGCAGCCACTACAGAGAAATCCCTCCTAATAGCCACATCCACATTTATCTTCACCGTACCTTCCACAGGGGCTTGCCAAGGCTGAATGTTTAATGGTTTCAATTTCAAATCCCACGCTGATTTATGCTCCAGAGAAAGCTTCCTCACCCGCCGAGCCAAAGCATTTGTCTCCCCACCTTTGCTTATTATGCATATGTTGATTTCTACAAAACCAAACCATATCAATGGCATTCAGTGCATATATTTGAAAGAGATGTTGATCTGCCAACTGAATACCAATTTGGTGATGAGGATGAAGAATTCTATGAACCCATTCTCGAATAGTATCCATACCAAAAACTGAAATATTGAGCTGCCAAGGAGATTCACTCCATATACAGCGACTATAGGGACAATAGAACAATAAATGATGTAGATTTTCCACCCCATCTCCACACAAACCACAATTCAGATCATCCTCATTACTCCAGCTACCCCCCGCACGATCGGCAATTTTACCCTTCGTAGGAAATGCATCCCATATCACTTTCCATAACATAAGCTTCAGCCTCTCATGTACTTTCAAGCTCCATATATCCTTCCATTCAGTTTGCATATTATGGTTTATCCCATTACAACGATCTACAGATAAAATTCTGTTGACAGATTTAATGGAAAACTCACCATTCGCATTAAGGGGCCAAAAGAAAGTATCCACTTTGTCCTCTTGTGGCAATCGAATATTGAGAATTGCATCTGCTGATTCAGGAGTGAAGCAACTCCGAACTTTTACTGCATCCCAACTCCTCCCTTGCATGAGAAAAAACGTACACACTTTCAACTCATCCTGCTCCAATGGAACCCCCTGTCTGATTTCAGGTTTAAAGCCATGAATTGATGGAACCCAGGGATCTTTGAAGGCACTTATATCACAGCCATTTCCTACCTTATAACATAGACCCCCTTCCAATACCTTCCGATGTTTCACAATACTTTTCCAAATCCACGAATCTGTTGCATTCACCTTAGCTTCCATAAAACATTTTCCTCTCAAATACTTACCTCCAAGCACCCGAACCCATAAACTTTCTTTCTTAGACATCATGGTCCATGCTAATTTCGAAATCAAAGCAGAATTTATGTCCAAAGTAAGACGTATACCCAAACCCCCTTCGCTTTTCGGGATACAAATATTCTTCCATGCAATCAAAGCTAGATGATGCTTTTTTCCATCTTTAATACCCCACCAGAAATTTTTCAATTCCATATCAATATATTTGCACCAAGATTTAGGCATAGCATAGAAACTTAAAAAATAGGATGGAATCGCACTAGCTACCGCCTTAATCATCATAGTGCGCCCCGCTTGGGATAGAATCCTTGCTTTCCACCCCGAAATTCTCTGCAGAAACTTCTCCTTATATCCACTGCTGCCCCCATCTTTGTGCGAGGAATAATTAATGGTAGCCCAAGGTGCTTAGCTTTGGAGGGGAGTTTCTTCAGTTGCAAAAAATTCAAGATAGATAGAGCTTGCTGACCCCTGCAATTTTTACTAAAATGGACTGAAGATTTATCACGATTAATCTTTTGGCCCGACCAGGCCATATACTTTCCCATACATGCATCCAATCTTACTGCCTCCCGTTCTGTAGCCTTACCAAATAATAGTAGATCATCGGCAAAAAGGAGATGCGTTATGCTAGGAGCTACTCGACCCACCTTAATTCCTTTCAAAGTCCCTTGATTTTCTTCTCTAATCAATATTCTGGACAGCACCTCTGAGCATAGAATAAAAAGCAACGGAGATAAAGGGTCTCCTTGGCGAAGGCCTCTTGATGGTAAAAAATTCCCATACGGACTCCCATTGATAAGAATAGAGAAAGAAGTAGTCGATATGCACTGTTGAACCCATCTAATCCATTGCGAATGAAAACCAAATCTTTCCAATACCTTTAAAACAAATTCCCACTCCACTCTATCATAAGCTTTCTCCATGTCCGCCTTAATTGTCATTCATCCTCCCTTTCCTTGCTTATGATGCATACAATGAAAAATTTCCGCTGCTACTATGTAATTGTCATTGATAGCTCTCCCCGAAACAAACGCAAGTTGGTAAGGCGAAATAAGCTTCGGTAAGATTAACTTCAATCGTTCCGTCATAATCTTGGAAATGATTTTGTAAATAACATTACATAAACTGATGGGTCTAAATTGACTTACTTTCGAGGGATTGTCTACTTTCGGAATCAATGTAATATGTGTATGATTCAATACCGGTAACAGATCTCCATATATGAAAAAATGTTGAATAGTACTCACCACATCAGCTCCCACCACCTCCCAAAAGAATCGAAAGAAGAGAACCGTCATTCCATCTGGACCCGGTGCTTTATCTGGAGCCATCTTCTGTAACGTTTGATAAATTTCCTCAGCATCAGGTAACTTAATGAGCATAGCATTGTCCTCCACAGTCAGAATCGGTTCTATTAAATTCTCTAGATCCAGAGGAATATTCGGAGAACTGGTGGTAAACAAAGATTGAAAAAACTGAAGAAATTCAGCACCAATAGCAGATCTGCCCGTTACCCAACCCACCTTATCAGTCTTTATTTTAAGAATCTCATTTCTGCATCTTCTTATCACAGCAGAAGCATGATAAAACTTTGTATTAAGCTCACTTAAAGTCAGCCAAGATACCCGAGATTTTTGCTTCCACAATACTTCTTCTCTGCACCACTGCTCCTCTAACTCCAACTGCAGAGCTATTTCCAAGTCCAAGTTATATTGATCAGCATCACTACGTTGACAGATCTCTAACTGTGCTTTAACTCGCTGAATTGTGTCTTGAATTTGACCAAATTGTCTCTTGTTCCATCTTCTTAGAGCATAGCGTGCAGATCTAATTCTCTTGAACAAACATTGTCCTGGATGCCCATCTGTATACTGATTCCAAGCCTCTTCCACTACTCTATAACAAGTGACATCTCTCGTCCAGAAAGCCTCAAGCTTGAAAGGCTTAGGTGCTCTCTGCTCAGTGCCAAATAAATGCAGTATCAAAGGAATATGGTCAGAATTTGTAATAGGGTAATGATGTATCACTGCATTTTGAAATTTCATCCTCCATGCTAGATTAGAAATCCCCCTATCCAACCTCTCTCGAATGTTTGCCATACCCGGACGCTTATTACACCAAGTAAACTTTGATCCCACAAATCCCAAATCCACAAAACCCTCCAATTGCATAAACTGTTTTAATCCTCCTCGTGACCCAGAGGCTGCAAAACTTCTACCCCCTTGCTTCTCTTGTTGCCGAATAATGTCATTAAAATCCCCAATACACAACCAAGGAATATTATCTCCCTGATCAAGCTGGATTAATTCTTGCCAAAACCCTTCCTCCTCCTTCCATACAGACTGACCATACACCAACGAACACAGAAATCCAGGATCTTCCCCACCCGTCTCCACTTCCAAATGAATTATATTCTTAGACTGCCACAACACCTTAAAACAAAAATTCGGACGCCAACAAAATACTAGTCCTCCTTTCCTACCAATCGGAGGTACCGTAAGAAAATACGAAAAACCTAGCTTATTCATAACACGAGCCACACTCCCACAATCCACCTTGGACTCCATCAGAAAAATACCCACGGGATCAATGGTCTTCACCATATCCCGGAGGGCACGAACTACCGAAGGTCGTCCTAACCCTCGACAATTCCAAGATATCAGCTTCATGGAGGGGGTGGGGGCATGGATTGGCCCGCCTCCTCAGCCTTAGAAAAAGCATAGTTAACAATCGTACCTGGAACGTTACCCGCACTCCCACCTTTCCTCTTGAGCAGATTGGTCTTTGGAGCCTTTTTCTGGGATGCTTTCTTGAGATTTCCTACCGTGCCGACTCTGAACAACTCAACCAGAGGAAACTCCGATGATACCGCAGGCAGAAGTCTTTCATTTTTCCCACGCTTAGCCAAAGATTCCAGCTGAGTTTCGGTTTGTTCTAAGGAACGTTTTACTCCGCTGCCCCCACTTTTCACAAGGCCCATCTCCTCTTGATTTAACAGAACTTTCTCATCGTAAAAGCCATGTGAATAGTTTATATTGGGCTCCATGGCCCTCAGCCCATTCCCATCAGCCGGATATAAGTTTTCCTCATGCGGATTTATTTGCCCCAGATTGAAAATTCCTAACGTCCCCCGCGTGGCCTCCAGTGGAATTCGACAGATCTCTGGGACTTCTGAATCTTGAGCCTGAGTCACCTCCCTATCCTGAGGAGATTTTAAAAAACAAGTACTTCCTGAATTCTGTCCGCTATCTTTGGGATTATCCCCTAATCCCTCGGCCCGCCAGCATTCCATCATTCGCTCCTTTATCTTAGCTCTTGCCATATCTGTTACCGTAGGATCCGGTCTTGGCGTCACCAATCTCCCGTGATCGGAGAATCCCTTAGCACTCGTCTCCACCGCCTGACATGGGAATGCTTGGTTATGTTGCTTACTTCCTTCTGCATCTCGAAACAATCTCAGGTCCATGGGATCCGTCCATCTACTCTTCTGCCATGTTGTCCGATGACATTCCACTTGCACTAATTCAGGGTTCTTGGGTGGTGGATATCCTCTCATGTTATCATTAAGGGCATAACTCTGAGGATGAGCGGAATTTTGATAGCAAGTACCAATTGTATGATCCATTAATCCACAATGTAGACAAAAAGACGATAAACGTTCATACTTAAACCCAATCCAAAGATCATCACCTTCATCCCTCGGCAAATAGAATCCTGGCTCTAAAGGAGTTAAGGCAGGAAAACGAATATGGAGTCGAATGAAAGATGCGTGTTCCTCAACCGGTTTCACAGCTAAAACCTCTCCTAACTTACTCCCCATCAATAGGGCATTATCCTCATCAATCAGTTCCAGCGGTAACCCATGAATCTGCACCCAAAACGTCACCATATCTAGATCCACTTCATCAAGTGTTCTCTTAGGATTCCATTCTTGTAGGACCATATAGGATCCCTTAAAATTCCATGGCCCTCCACTAAGAATACGCTCTTTATCGGCCAGAGACGAAAACGAAAAGAGAAAACGATTTGGACCAGCATCTTCAATCTTTATTGCAGAAAGAAATCTCCATCCAGTCCTAATGAGGGGCTGGATGATATGAGGAGGATGAACCTTCTTCGAAATTAACCTTCCAACCAAAGAAACTTGGGTGATAATGTTGGCCCTCTGTTTATTCGGTTTCAGTTTCCCCGATAATTCATTCCATGACAACGATTTAGTTTTCTCAATAAGTTCCTCCATAGGATTGAATCAAACGACACCACAAAGAACAAAAGAAAAACTGGAGTAAACGTATCAAGACTTTTAGGGTAGCAAGGGTAGGGAAGGAGAGAGCATAGTGCTCAGGAGCTCACAGAGAGCAGTCTCCAAGATTTTGTTATTTGATTGTAAAAGATTTTACTTTTTGAAATTTTTCTTAAAAAAAGTGAATTTTTTTTATAATGTGGAAATCCCCCAAAGCCAGACCCGTTTGGCCGGACCCTGAAGTATAAACCACAGCCCACTGGACCGACCCCACAACCCAGGGAGCAAATAAGTCAAGAACTCGCCCAGAAACAGTAAAATACATCCCACAACCTTGAAACTCGAACTTGGTACGTCGAGTCCCAAGGAGGATGTCCCTCCTAACCACTGAAAAAAAGTGAAAATTTTCTTCTCATCATGGTGTTTAAATTTGCTTCTTGGTTGAGTAAAATTTTACTTCAACCATGTTTATCTAGCGGGTCTCTTTTCTCTTTTTTCCCACACAATTCATTGGAATGGAATAATCATACCCTTTGGGTTGCAGTCCCAGGAACGGAGAAGAAAACTTCAAGCAGATTTGGCTGTTGAGGAGCACCGTGGACATGAGCTGGGTAGAATTCTGAAGGAAATACTTCCAGATCCTAAGACCCCTAATGTGCAGAAGTCTCGTCCAGGAAGAAAAGTAAGCTCTTTTGGTGTGTTGGCTATATCATGATCCACTTTGTTTGATCTGTGGGAAGTACTTGGAATATTTGCTTAGTAATGTGTTCGCTATGTCATGATATACTTTCGTACAATCTGTGGGAAGTACTTGGATTATTTGCATCATATCGGGTTAAATTCATTCATATAGAGAGAAGTATTTGCCAGCAAAAGCTTCTCCGATGTGTTCGATATCTTCCATATATTGGGTCTTCAATTGCTTCGATAAAGATGGATCTTTATTGCATTTGTCCTAGGATTTGCTATAATCTTGCATTATCTTTGTTTATATTGGTCTATCTTTTCATGATAATTAGCATATTTGGCTATGATCCTGTGGCCTAAAAAAGGTTTAGTTGCATCTGTTGCTCTATTGTAATTAATGGATTTGGGTTCATAGTCATAAAAACTATAGTAGAATGGACTTCACTCCATGTTCAAGAACACCCTGCAAATAAAGATCCAGTCGCATTCATGTAAACGGCCATGTGAGGAAAGGCTTGCACAATATGCTTGCAATGAATGCTGGGGATTTTCTCTATATATCTGGATCAGAACCAAATATTAGATAAGAACCAACTATGCCCTTTCTTTGGTCTCTCTAATAGTTCATTTCTTGCATTTTTATGGCAGACTAGCGTTGAAAGAAGAAAGATGTCAAAACGTCTGGAAGAAGAAGCCATGGCTTATTTTGACGAGTGTGTATCACTCTCGACATTTGATAGTTCTGACTTCTCATCACCAGAGGACCCACCATTTGATTTTGCTACCCCAGTCAGTAACTGTGTCTCTCTACCCCAAGCAAGCTCTAGTTCTTTAGCCACCAATTGCACTGAGAGCTCCTTGAATACTAAACAGGTCAATCTCCTATTTTCGTATTTTCATCTTAAACTGTTATGTCTAGATATGTCAGTGAATAATTGATCCTACTTAATGCAAGCATTGATTTGCGTGATTCCCAAGGCTTATATGACATTGGTAAGATGATGATTTTGGTTGTGATAGCTTCATATTGATGAAACATATTTGGACCATGAGAGGACCACCATAGACTCGGATTATGTAGTGCTTTCTGGGACTATATGTATGAAGATTGTAGTCTCTGATGCTGGATATGCTGTAAGCAAGCTATAGAATGTCTGATATTCTTCCCATCTAGGCATGCCAATTGAGTCACTAACCATTATCCTTTAAGCCCGTGTGTGCATTAAGTACATAAGTTGAACTCAAAAGTTTTTTGGATGTATGACTTCAAAAGGATAAAAAGAGATAGAGGAACTAAAACATGACCTGCTCTTTGCTCAGATCCTCACTATTTTCGAAGTGCAGTTTTCACCCAGGGGTTAAGAGGGTCCCCAAACACTAGCTGGCTGTGTCCCTCAATTAATGTAGCTGTGGTCCAAACAATAGTTTTCTCCTAGTTTCCCAGAATAATGCCTTTTGCACCATGGCCTGCGAATACATAGTGTCAGAAATGATTGCATTAATCTGGAAGGAGTAGCAAAAGGGAGGAAAAAGTGAAATAGGAAAAAGCTATAAGGAAAAATGTGATTGTCAGAGGTAAATGGACACATGGCCCTAGATAGGGCCAATTAGCATAAAGGATCTTTGTGGCCAATCCAATTAGTTCAAATCGATTGCTATTTGAGTTTATTGAATCTTATAGACTTAATGTAAGGGGCTGTGATCGTCATTTGAAGTTGCTTTCATACATCTATCATATATGTTTACATGAAAGCGATGCATAAGACTTTTACTTTGATACAGTACCAAGTCATTGGTCTTTCCTTTATGCTTAATCCATCAAATGAGTGATTAGGCACAAGCAATCATTTTGATGTAATGTGCATTAGGATTTTCTCTCTCAAGAGAGTTTGGAGCCTGTTGAAACGAGGGTGCAGCAAGGTTTCTAACCAAGTGTTTGGCCTGTGTGAGAAGATCCAAGGAATTTTTTTGTTGAGTGAGAGTGAGACCAGTAGGTGAGCATGACTTTTGAGTTCAATACTAAAGAGAGGGACAGAATACTCAGAATGGGCACATTCCAAACTTACTTTGTATAATTCGGTTGACTTGAAGAGAGGGAGGGGATTTTCGGGCTCCATAAGGGGAGAAAATGGGAAGCGTGGCTTAGAGGGCTAGTTATGTTGCGAAGTAGACTGTTGGAGAGAGAAATAACTAAACTAGAATGTCTAAGGTGAGCATGACTTTTTGAGTTTAATACTAAAGAGAGGGACATAATATTTAGAATGGACACATTCCAAACGTACTTTGTATAATTCGGTTGACTTGAAGAGAGGGAGGGGATTTGTGGACTCCATAAGGGGAGAAAATGGGAAGCATGGCTTAGACGGCTGCTGGAGTAATATAGATTACTTTTTCTTGCTATCATGATCTTTTCTTTTCTTTTATCTACTTGGTTTTTGGTTGCCCTTTCATCTCTTGTTCTTCCTTTTCCTTTGATTGAAGAACATAACATCAAAGACAATTCCTAAGCAAGTATGTTGCTAGCAAAAATATACGTCTATGATTCTGAATAATAGCCTGTTGTTTTCTGAAACAAAATCTTTGAACTCGTAGGAATCATACATTCAAGGTCAGTTGATGAATGGCCATGAAGCTTCAGGACTAACGGCGAGCAGCAGCAGTAAGGAATCCGATTTAGATCGTGTCAGTCCAAACAGTGCTGACACTTTTGAGCTTCAACGGGACATTAGAAAGTACATCAGAAGTTTTGAGAAACACGACACCGACTCAGATATTGCAAGATCAAACTGTAACAACTTGGATGAATATAATCTACAAGCCTCTGCACAAAGCTTGTTGTTTGATAGGGTCATATTAAAAAACAAAATCGAGTCTGGTAGTTTGCTTTTGTGTGGTAGTGGCATGACAGTTCCCTTTTCTTCTTTTGCTTCTATCCTTTAAGGGTTGTGATTTATGGGAACCCCACAAGTTACATGTGACCCTGGAGATACTTGTATCCAACATGAGGACAAAAATGCAAACTTGTATAAAGCAACTCAATTTTTTTCTTTTTTGTTCTTCTTTTTGTTGCTTTGTGATGTAAATATTACCAGTACAATGAAATGATTTGGATCTTGTGTCCTGTGAAGAAAAATCTCTGAAGGTCAGTCAGTCACCTTTCTTTATTGCCATTTCTATCCTTATTATATAAACTGTTAAGACATGGGCGTGGTTTATGCCAGTTGTGTTCAAAATGGCAATTTCGAGAAGGGCGTGGGCTCCATGTATCTTACTAGGCACTTCTTTGATGTTTTCATTAGAGGAATTTTGGGGACTACATATATAAAAAGAATAGATTTAGACTCACCCACTCGAGCTAAATCCTTCATTTTACGGGAAATAATTGGCAGCAGCTGATCAATATTAAGGACTAGAGTACTCCTATCCGTCTGATCAACCATGATCAACTGAAATACATCAGAATATTACTGAAGGACGTGCTAGAAATAAAGAGACATGACCCTTCTCTGTAATCCGAGTGCTTGACATATTTAACAAGTATATAGGCCCCTCTTGGCCTTTTTCTCTGCAGCCATGGTGGTCCCAAATGAGGAACTACGTGCAAATTCCACTTGGAGTTGGAGTGTGAGGGATAATATGCTTCAAGATGGACAGGGGTTTCTCCTCTCTATCTTCTCTGTGGGCTTCTCTCAATGTTATTTTAGTAGAAGTGCATGCTTGTTGTCCCTAAGACATAACGTGGCGTCCATGTCAAATGGTGGAAGTGTTTACATGGGGAACGAGTCAATGCAAAAGACAAGGGAATAGGAGATTTGCATGCTTCAATAAATAGGTGTTAAATTAATGGTGAAACTTAATTCATACCTCTCTCTCTCCGAAAAATAAAATAGAGAACATTCGAATAGATGCATGAGACGATCTGTAAATATAAATTAAAATTAATTATATTCTCCGTTCTCTCGAATATTGAGATTATGATATTTACACTCACTATTACTAATTTCGTTACATTTCGCCCCTTAACTACTAATCATTTACACTTTGTAACCACATCGTTAATTTGGACGGAAATTATTATTTTACCACAATAATTTTTTTATAATTATACTTTGTATGGGTTATAGTTGTCATTCCACTTAATTAAAATAGTAATTTTCATCCAAATTAAAGATGTGAGTGCAAAATGTAAATGACTAGTAATTGATGGATGAAATGTAACAAAATTGATGGTTTATAGTGCAAATTGTCATAACTCTAATAGTCGGAAGATGAAAAATATTTTTTTTCTACAAGTTATTAAGCTACACCAGAACATGCCAAGGCAAGTATAATAAACTAAGACAAGAACTAAATATGTAACAACAATCTAAAAGACATGCACTTGAGATAGAAACTAAAATTTTCCTTAATAAAGTTATCTTATATGGAAAATGATATTTATTCTTCTATTAAATTTATTAAAAAATATATCAGATAAAAAAATCAAGGATTATATTGAAGTACTATGTCTTGCATGAGCGACCGATTGTAAAAACAAAAGCAAAAACAAAAACAAAACTGAG
This sequence comes from Myrica gale, assembly GCA_963930655.1. NCBI lineage: Eukaryota > Viridiplantae > Streptophyta > Magnoliopsida > Fagales > Myricaceae > Myrica > Myrica gale. Next base: position 5,192,480 of record OZ005607.1, read on the forward strand.
AGCCCTCCCTTGAGAGAGTTCTCTGTTTTTTATTTTCTCTAATTTTTATTCTTTTAATCTTTTTTATTAAATCCGCGCTACAATTCCACCTATCACATTCACCGTCATAGACGAGACTTTTACAGTATGTTCTTCGACCTCTGTTCCACCTCCCTCTCCCCGACTTGTCTGTCATGATTTCATCCATCCTATTGCATGTGACTCACACGCATCGTGCTTAGAAAAAAAAAAGACTCACACGCATCGTCTCAGTGCACTTGGATCTCACGCTCCACCCTCCTTACGTCACAGTTTACAATCATCCTTGTCGAACATTATTGTCCTCCTTCGCCTTTTTTTGAAGTTGGTGATCTAGGCAGTGTGGGATTTATGTTTCCTCACGTAAATTGTCACTTTTCATTCTCCTCACGGTTATATGGTGAGTTTGCTAACTAAAATTTTAACACAATATAAAATTATAATATAATCTCTCTCTCCATCAAATCATTACTTTTCACTATAACAAATATTAAAAATAATATCCCTCATCACTTTTTCATCAAATCCAATACCCTAAAATTTTAATATACAAGCACAACCTAAGCCTTACAACTATCTACAATGGTCATATTATAATCCAGTCCTATTTGGCTAACAACCAAGTTTAGGGGCAAAGTTTGGGTCTTAAAATTTCAATCTTAAAGCTTTAATTTTAAACTTTAGGACCAAAATTTTTCCTAACCCCGGAGCTAAAGGGGGCATGACCTCAAGCCCTAGAGCTAAATGTAATAATTTTTCAATGGAGTATTGCTATTTTATACTAATTTATTATTTTTGTCATGTTATATCCACTAATTATTAATTTCAGACATTTTCTACTCCCATTTAAATTTTCTATCAATTTTAACAGAAAATTGATCTTTTAGCCTCTAAAGTTATGATTTTAGATTATGTAAAATGGTCATTGTAAAAAAAAATTACCGGGACAAAATTATTTTTAACGCTTAAATAATAGTTTTCCCTTTAAATTAGCAAAATATTTTAACAAAAAATACAAAGTGTCTTAAATCAATAGTTATTCGGGACAATGCTATAAAAAATAATATATAAGGATGTTTAATTCTAAACTTTATTTTGGTATATTTTTTTAATAATTTGGTCACTTTAAAATCAACGTTCTCGCTTCGTGCCTGGTCATGATACTGTTGTTTTTCCTAATATTATATCAATATAAATACAAAATTTATATTTGCCCATAAAAAAATTAATTGGGCTAGCTCAGGCCCTTTCTAAGATCACTTGCATACTAATTTGAATATGAATAGTTACAAGGCTTTGACCCAATAAAAGAAATTGTCAAAGAGTGCCATACTTTTAGGCTATGGGCCTGGCAAGCTGCCTTCTTCACTTAGGGCCACACTGGTCTATTTTCTATCATTATAATAACAATATTATTATTAATTATTAGTAATTATTAATATCTTTTTGAAGTCAAAAGATGGCCTATTTTCTATCGGTTAGAATAGTTGTTTTTTTGTTGCTGTAATTTAGTCGTATTTCCAGGGCTTCCTGATATTGCACCCCACTCTTCAGATGCCTTCCCTCACGCATTCTTTGCTACAAAGCAAAATCACAGCAGTAAATTCTCAACGTAACTGGCGTATCAAAATAGCCAGATAAGCAAGTTTTAAAGACCTTTGACACTTTGCAGATTTTCAATTTTTTTTTAAGCAAGAGTTTATTTTAGTTGAGATTCTTTCTGCTCTTGAGAGGGAGAGAGAAGTCTAATTGGCAGCATGCATGGCTGGACCTCAAGGCCAAGTGTTGGGCATTTAATTAACTCAGGGTTAATTAACCGAGTTCCCACTTTGACCCAAGGTTAAGCTCGTCTTCACCCATATACTTTTTTTTAACGTACCCTCCATTTTCCATTACTTCTTCCCAGGTCTCTTCTTGTTTTGGTAAACCACCTTAGGCCACCAAAATGCTGCTACTACAAATACTCCAAGTCTATTCATAAAGAGAGGGAGACCTACCCACTTCTCTTTCACCAATAAGCAAATTTGGTCTTCTTGTGCATTGTGCTGCTTTTCTTCTGTGTGTGTGTGGTAGAGGAGATAGACAATGACCCAGATGAAGAGGTCTCCTAGTTCTTCTTGTTCTTCTTCTTCTTCTTGTGTTGAGTCTGATGTGCCTCATCAATCAGAGACGCTGAAGACCAAACGTGCTAGAAAGAGTCGCAAGCAAGAGAAATGCGAGAATGGCAACAGCCCGAGCTCCGGCAGGAGGAGCTCAGTTTACAGAGGAGTCACCAGGTGATCCTCCTTGTTTTTCCTTGTCTCTGGCTGTATTTTCTATCATTCTCTCTCGTTTTCCTTAATGGGTTTTCACTTGCATGTGTGAAATTCTCGTTTGATCAAACAGGCACAGATGGACTGGGAGGTTTGAAGCTCACCTCTGGGACAAGAGTTCCTGGAACAACATTCAAAACAAAAAAGGACGACAAGGTCATTTTCTCTTCATGCTGCCGAAATATAATTAAGAAGATGAGAAAATCAAGGAGATCTGCCATCTTTCTCTCATATTATATTACCTGCAAATCTCTTTTTTATAATCATTCTTCTGTGTCACTGACTATGTTTTTGTTCCTACAATCCCTGTCACTGCAACGTTCCTTTGCACTTTTGGCGCTGTTTAGTTTATTTGGGTAAGTCCCTTTTACTTCTACATGATCCCAACTCTTTTCCTTTTTTAAAATTTCCAATCTTTTTTTCTACCAATTCCTAAGTTCTGTCCTGTAATATCCCTTCTCCTTCTCCTTCTCCAATTAGGAATGCAATTCCTCAGAATTTCCATTATGTGGTCATGAGGGTGTGTCTCTTTCATCTGTGTGGTCATAATTTTGGGTTCACCGATGACAATGTGCAGGGGCATATGACAATGAGGAAGCTGCTGCTCATACGTATGATCTTGCTGCTCTTAAGTATTGGGGTCCAGGCACCACCTTGAATTTCCCGGTACATTAATTATTTCACTTCACCTAACGATTTTCCACAAAGTGGTGACGAACCTGTTCTTTCTTGCTTCTTTTTTTCCTTTTGCATCTATCATAAATTTCACTCTCCCATTAACTCAACCCATCACAGATAGAGACGTACACAAAGGAACTTGAGGAAATGGGGAAAGCTACCAGGGAAGAATACTTGGCTTCTCTGAGGCGGCGGAGCAGTGGGTTCTCTAGAGGAGTCTCAAAGTATCGCGGTGTGGCTAGGTGGGTTCCTTGACATCAAATAGGACAAAATTAAAGAAATGGAAATTACATGTCACTAAATATAACAGATCTATCATATTATATATTTGTTTTCTAGTGAATTCTGGGGAAAAATACGAAATCTTTTGAAGCTGGCTTAATTGGTGAGTTAATATCAATGGCTGAAACTTTGACAGGCATCACCATAATGGGCGGTGGGAGGCAAGAATTGGACGAGTCTTTGGGAACAAGTATCTGTACTTGGGAACTTATAGTAAGGCTCTAACTCTCCCCATCTCTTTTCGTGCCCAGTTAGGTGAATTTATGGGCCTCATGTGGGGAAAAAAGTACACTACATAAATTGTTCATCAGAGTTTAATAGCCCAATTGATAAATAAATTGCTTGCTTATCTTGCTCACTGATGCTCTGCACGATATAACCTGGTGCTGTAATTTGGACTAGTGATCTAGCAAGGGAAGTACTTTTTGTGTGTCACATGCCTATTCATTTAACAAATTGACATGTTTAATCGTATTTTGCAATTTGCGTCGTATATATTAATGTTATATGGTATTCAACCTCAGAATGACATGCGTAATCTAATGTCAAACATGGTATATATTATTCGGTACTCGTATAGCATGCGTGTCATAATGTCAAACATCATGTGTGCTATTCAAATGCATATAATATGGTTTGAGTACTTACAGATTCAACAACCCATTTTGTTTAGTAATATTATTCTTAAGAGGAAGAAATGACCCAAAACTTAATTATTATTTTTTCTTGCCCTTGGAGTTTTATTTTCTTTTGTTATCCTTAGCTGTGTCCAGCCACAAATCCCTTCTAAACTTTTTATAGGGAACTGACCCACTTTTGCTGACTTAAATGCATGCCTAGTTCCAAATTTCAAACCCAAATCAGACTATATGCCAATTTCCTTCTTCTGGTGAGCTACATGCCAATGTCAAAACCAAGCAGTATGCTGATGTGGCAGCAAGATTTCAAATCACTCCAAGTCATTTTTTTTGTTAGTTTTCTGCATATATTCATTTTATTTTTGTTTTTTTTAATTATTCCTGAATGAAAATATTTTACATTGGAAGTTATTCTTATGTTTTCCTAAATTGAGAATGGGTCAGATTATTAAATTAAACATAGTGATAAATTAAATTAGATAGAGTACTTTCCAAGAAAGTTGGAAAGAGTATAATAGAGAAAAATAATAATCACAGGTTCAATTTTTTTTAATTAAATAAAGTGACACTAATTTAATGAAATGGGAATATAGTATTACTGAATTATAATTCCCTTGGGTCAAAATTTGAATTAAATAAAGGGGGAATAAAATGGGTGAGAGTGACAGTAGTGAAATAACATTCTACAGCTAATTAAAATAATTAGTGGGAAGAAAGTGTGTGAGAGTGGAAGAGAGACAGAAAAATACTCTTTGAATTGTTTTTTAAAAAATAAAAATTCTCAGTTAACATCTGTCTACTAGTCCCGCATGACACTGACCCAAATAATTAAGGAACATATGAAAGTAAGAGCTTTTTTTTAATTAATTAGATAAGTATTTTCTTGAGTTTCTAGATAACTCTTAGAGAAAATATTTAAAAATCTTAATAATTAATAATTATTAGGATAGTCTAAGACTTGATTGAACAGTAATCCAGCATTAACCATAGGTTAATATTTAATAAATAAATAAATAAAATTAAAATTTCACTGCAAATTTCGCATTTTGTGTCATAAATTCAGGCCCCAACTTCTGAGTTGTGCAATTTTGCACGTAGTCTCTAGTCTGGAGCAGCACCGCCAGTTTCTACACTTGTGCAGAGATTTTGGCTCTGCATAAAATGTCATATATTCTCTACTAGCTAGCCAGTTTTGCCAGCACTGTGGCACGTGACCCACCCTGCCTGTCCTTGTCAAAAGGGAGTAGAATCCGCAGAGTTTCTACTCAAACACCTTTTGGAAAGTGACGGGCACGAGGGCTCATGTGTGTGTACTTGGCAGGAGTCTCAAGTGATGTGTCCAATTCTCTTAGATACGCCTGGCGTTAGAGGCAACTAAACAGGTTGCAGTTTTTATGGCAGTAGGGAAGCCAGTGTCCTTCTTCTCACCACCTTAGGTGGCTAATCATTGTTTGTTAGTGTACAAATTTTAGCCCCCTTTACTCTCCAGCAATAATCCAAGGTACTTCGCTCCATGGCTCTCCAGTAGGGAAGCCAGTGTCCTTCTTCTCACCACCTTAGGTGGCTAATCATTGTTGTTAGTGTACAAATTTTAGCCCCCCTTTACTCTCCAGCAATAATCCAAGATACTTCGCTCCATGGCTCTCCAGTATGCTGCAATATATTGTTGGGATTTTTCTGGGTACTTTTAAGTGCTTTCCCATTGACAAAAGGTACCCAATTGGGCTAACTTTTAATTGCTGCACCCAAAAGTGGTGTAGCATCTTTGAGCTAATTCAAAGATTTTGGTAATTAATTCTATTGTTCAATCATATGCATTATGCTTATAATATGCTGTTTATTAATCTAGAGGGTAACTCGTCTATTTTTCCATTTTAAGTGAAGAAGAAAAACAGAGTCGGTCGGTCAGTATATTATTGAAAAATTAATAGATCTCATATAGTTAATATATCTTTAGGGCTTTGTTAGAACTGGGTCTCATATAGTTATGGAGGAGCGTTGACAATTGAAAATGCTGAAGTGGGTATTTTAAATACCTAATGATTTAGAAGCCGGGTTGTTTTTTATCCTTCAGCTAAAAAGAATTGGGAGTCATTAATATATTAATATGAGAGCATGAAACTTGGTAAACAATGATATAGACGTGAATTCCAATCCCATCCGTGCTATTTTAAGGTTAATCTTAGTTTATGATCTCATTAATTATTTAATTAATAGTTTATCAGAATAATTAAACTTGTTTATTCTACTAATTTTGAATCTTTTGCTTCCAAAGACACGCAGGAAGAGGCAGCAGAAGCTTATGATATGGCAGCCATAGAATACAGAGGAGCAAACGCTGTGACCAATTTTGATATCAGCCATTACATTGACCGCTTGAAGGAGAAAATCCCCGGCTTCAATACCCACACCTTGTCTCAACCAGCTGCATTTCCCACCACTTGCACTCCATTAGAAGTAGAAGTAGAACTAGAGCAACAACCGCTGCTGCTGCAGCAGCAGCAACCACAAATGGTTGTAGATCAGACTCAACATACGCAGGTCGTCGACCCTACTTGCATTGACACCTCTGCAACGGTGGTTCTGGACCCTGCCAATGAGCAAGATCCTTGGAGCTTTTTGGACTCGGGCTTTTTTTCCCTCCCAGTCCCAGACTTCCCCCTCGAAAAGCCTTGCGAGATAACGGATCTATTTGATCATATAGGATTCGAGGAGGATATCGATTTCCTCTTCGAAACAGCTTGCATGAATCAAGAGGGTGCCAACTTGACAGGCATTTTGGATGACGCAGGTTTCGGGGGTGAGGTCATTGGCGTCTCAGGGAGAATGGAACAGGGGGAGGACGGGCAGGACATGGACAGGTTGTTGTCGTCTTCTATTTATTCCTCATCTTCTTCAACAACAACAACGGTTTCTTGTATGTATACTGGTTGACAGTCTTGGTCTTGGACTTCTGGGTATTGTTGGGATTTGTTTCAGTTTGTTGGTGGGATATGTTGTGGGTAGGTGGATCCGAAAGATTCTGCTCTGTCTTTGGCTTCTTCTTCTTTCTTGTTTTGATAATGTCTTTTATTCAGAAAGGTTATAAAGAAATGTAAAAAGGGAGACACAAAGTGGTCATCTCTGCTGAAGTTCTACTTTTTTCTTCTTTGTTCAAATCTTTATATAATATAACGAATCGAGTCAGTTCCTTCTTTCTTCCGAGCAATAAAATCAGATCTATTTTTAGCTGAGTGAATTCAGGTTGCACGTTCAGGAAAAAAAAGATACCTATTTCACCCACAAACTACAATAGGTTTTGCACTTTACACCTTAAATTATCAATTTTGATACATTACATCCTCTAACTACCAATTTTTGACACTTTGCACCCTTTTCAAATTTTGAGACTAAAATGACGATAATGTCCTTGATCCATTTTGTATATATTAAAGATATTATTGTCGATTTATTAATTTCTCAAGGGTATTATTATCAAATAGAGGGTGCAAAGTGTTTAATATTAGTAGTTGGAGGGTGTAATGTGTCAAAATGGGTAGTTTAGGATGCAAAATGTCTAACATTGGTAGTGTGAGGATGTAATGTCTTAAGGGTGGTAGTTTATGGTGAAATGTATCACTATTCCGATAATTTTGTGGGTGGAAAATGTATTTTTTTTTCCCAAAAAATAAATCCCCAGCTTGCGTGTTCCCTGACCAAGCTAAAGCCTAAAAAGCTCAAATATGGGCGCTTAGTTGGTTTCTGGTTCTCGTATATGTTCTGAGATTCATCATTATAGATGGGAAATATCACAGAAACAGATTATAAATAGCAGAGGATAAAAAAAACAGAGGACTAAAAGCCGTCCCGTCCCACCTTCATCCTCGAATGCAACCCACTGATAATCCAAGTAATTTATGTAGCCACTTTCATATATTGCATCTTCAAATTTGTCTATTAAATTAGATTGAAATGTGTCACTGACCCACTTTACATATATGGTAAGCATTGCTGTCAATTCATTAAACTATCAAAAGCCTTATCCTCATTTTAAGTGTAAAAAAAACTCAATGTCTACTTTGACAAAATATAAATGAGTGAAGGATGTAAAGGGTCTAATATTGATAATTGAATGGTATAACATGCTAAAGTTAGTAATCTAGAGTGCAATGCGTCAAATATTTATTGTTGATGGGTGAAAAGTATATATATATAATGTTCAAAAAATTAGAAAAAAATATATATTAATTTTCGTCCAAATAAAAATATTAATTTTTGTCCAAATTAATGACAAAGGGTGCAAAGTGTACAAAATTCATAGTTGAAGGATGAAATGTAATAAATTTGATAGTTCATAGTGCAAAGTATTAGGAATTTAATACTTGTACAAAAAAGAGTACTTAACCCAAAGTTTTATTAAAGGTTTGAATAATCCGTTGGGAGAATTCTACTTGGAATAATTTCATAAAAATAATAACAATAAGCATTAGGATCCTTCGGAATTTTCTGCCAGAGTTACACGGTGTAATTTGGAGAAAGATAGATACGATATGTAAACTATATTGGAAGGGCCCGAAACTTTACAAGAGCAAAATTAAATAGTGTAGGATCCACCTATTATGTATCTAATTTTCAAATTGCATCATGCAATTCGTGCAGGAAATTGAAGAAGATTTTGATCCTAATTATAATTTAACGATTTACAACTTGATTAAAAAAACAGCATAAACCTACATACAATCTCGAGAAAGTAATTCATAAATCGACGGACCGACTAAAATTATCATTAGACTTAGAATCATCTCTACATATTTGTTTTTTTTAATTAAGTTGACTATTAAATAGAATTAACGACTAATTATAGTTCCATCTACATTATGTTTAGCCAGTTGAGCTGGTCAGACATGTTCATATACATCTTTCATGTATTATATTATATGATTTATCGCGCTAATGAGTGTTCACATCATTCCACACGATCCATTAATGTCAGCATTAAACGTGTCATAGGTTTTAATTGTTTTAATTAATTTTGTAAAAAAATAATATAATCTTTAATATTAATACCATAAGAGTAAATGATTCGGCATAAAACAAGAATATGGTATTGACCGAAGAAAATAAGGCAATAGGTAGAAATATCAGGGATGGCCCATAGAGAGTGCTTGGGAATAAGGCCCAGTCCCCATTGAGCTAAGAAGTTCATATTCTCAAAAAGGAAGACAAAAGCCCATCGCCCACTTATGAGCCCAATGGTTGAGGATTGCTATTAGTTTCCTCCACGTCACGAGAGCTATTAGAGTTTTAAGAACATTTTAAAAGAAAAATATTAATTTTAGCCCTCTAACTATTAATGTAATTTTAATTAAGGGTATAAACTACCATATTTTACACACTAAGTCCACAAACTATAAAATTTTATTAATTTCAGTTCTTAAAAAAAGATTTAACGATCAAACTCGTGTAACATGTATTGTGAATGAACTACGTGATACAATTTGATTTTATTTCATCGCACAATTTGATTAATTGTGAAAGTTGAAGGACTCAATCTGCTAGGGTGAGTTTGTGTACCAAAATTTTACCCCCTCTAAAATTTTAACACAATTAAATATTACAATATAATCTCTCTCTCCCCATCAAATCATTACTATTTACTACAAAAAAATATAAAAAATTACATCTCTCTTCACTTTTTCACTAAACCCAATACCTAAAATTTTAACAACACTAAAATTTTACAACACAAACACAACCTAAATAGTTTGTATATTTTATTTAAAATTATAGTGGTAGTTAGAGGTCCCAAAAGTGAATTTCTCCGAAAATATAAACTTAATGCGCGTGATTGAACAAAATGCAAAGTAAATCTTATCTTAGACATTTGAGATAGGAACAAGATCATTTACAATTCTCCATTCGAATTGCTCAACGAAAATTCAGAGAAATATATATGCCATAAATATTAAATGTTATATGATTAATATTGTCTGAAATTTCATATGAACAATATTAAATATTTTAAGATCCACTTGTTGTGTATATATTTTTTTAAATTATATAATATAATTTAGGTAGAGAAATAAGTCAGAAAATTTTGATCTAGACTACTCGCGAGTGAAAATATATGATATGGCAATTGAGATAATGGAGAAATTTGTAGAGGATGATACCATACTTTGAGATATTCCACACCTCGATGAGTTAGGAACTTCTCTCGAAACGTTCAAAGCAGATATGAGAAATTGAGAAGTGGCTTGCCACGTGTTGTGCTTGGAAAAAAAAACGAGGGATTCCGCCTGGCCCTTCTATCCGTCCCCTAAACCCGACCCGGCCAAGTATGACACAGAACGCGTAAATAGTAAAAGCGTGGTGGTGAAAACGTCAACCGAAAACGAAAAAGGGAATTAACAAACGACCTTTCTGAGTTTTCATACTTCTCTGATCTCTCTCTCTCTCTCTCCGTTCATCAGCTGGTCCCTGAGAATAATGAGATTGGAGCTCTCCACGCAAAACCCGAAAACCCTAACACAGGTCACAGGTGAAGAACTTGGCCAGAGAATACTGTAAAAAGAAGAAGAAGAAGAAGAAGAAGCACATAAGTGGTTTGTCACAGTCTCAAAACCGTCTCAATTGGGCTCGTTGCCTGGCAACACGCACGTGAGTTTTCTTTTGCTTTGCTTTTTTTTTTTTTTATACCATTCTGTATATTGAAATTAACAGTGTAGGTAGGGGTGGGAAATGGTGCTGTTGGGATTCCTGCTTTTGGAAATCTAGGAAGCGGAAGAAACCTGTTTTCAAAACAAGGACTGGGTTTGAACGCTTCGAGATTCCATTTCTCTTTTAGACTTCTTGGGCAATTCCCCCCTCCCCGGCTCCCCCGTCCTCATGTGCTCTTAGTGTTGACTGTTTAGACCATGGCCGTGTTCCATGGCCTCCTGGCAACGTAGCTTGTTGGGAAATGGAAAAGAATAATAATCTGACAATGGTATATTTAAGAATGCTTACTCTTAATTTTTCGTTCTTTAGTTTTTTTGTTAATCAAGGTACATCAAAAGAAAATATCATTCATCAAGTCCTTATGTCTGAGCTTTTGCACCTACGTAATGCTTATTTCCCCACTTTTGGCTGTTATCTTTGTCTTTCCACAATAGTTTGCTTTGTTGGTTTTTCTATTATTCAATGGTGATGTCAAAGGTTTCTTTGACTTATGGTTATCTTCATAATAACATTTAGAGGTACTTAATGACAAAGAGAGATACAAAATGTAGGATGGTTAAGCTTCTGCCTTGGCGGGGGTGCTCATGAGGAACCGTTTATAGTCCTCCAGAAGAGACCCGAACCTGCTTATATCTTATGAACAAGCATGGGAGTTGAAACAGTAGATGTTGAAATTGAAAGAGACAATGGGGAAAACTGTGACTGGAAACTCTGAATCCAATAAAGGTGAAAAGCAGAAGGTAACTGGGAATTCTGCAGGAATAGAAGTAGTAAATCAGGATGATGACGCAACTGCTAAACCAAATGTGGGCATGGAGTTTGAATCGGAAGATGCTGCAAAGACTTTGTATGAAGCATATGCCAGGCAAATGGGTTTTAGCACCCACGTTGCTCAGTTCAGTCGTACTAAGCCTGATGGGCCAATTGTAACATGGGAGTTTGCATGTTCTAGAGAGGTTTTCAGAAGGAAGAATGTAGAAAGCTGCAATGCCATGCTCAGGATCGAGAGAAAGGATTTGAACAGTTGGGTTGTTACGAAATTTGTTGAGGACCATAACCATTCCATGGTGTCTCCTAGTAATGTCCATTACCTTCGACCCCGTAGGCATTTTGCTGGTACTACCAAGAATGTGGTTGATACTTTAGATGCTACTGGGGATGTTTATGTTTCCATGGATGGCAATAATGCATCTTATGAACCAAACCATGTAGGTAGGAGTGTCTCCCCTGCAGAATCAAATCATCCAGCCAGGACTTTTGGGCCTGCAAACTACATTAGACCTTGTACCAGAAAGAGGACCCTTGGTAGAGATGCTCAAAATCTTCTAAACTATTTAAAGAAGATGCAGGCTGAAAACCCTGGCTTCTATTATGCGATACAGCTTAATGATGATAACCGCATGACAAATGTCTTTTGGGCTGATGCAAGATCAAGAAATGCTTATAATCACTTCGGTGATGCAGTAATTTTTGACACAATGTACAGACCAAATCAGTACCAGGTCCCATTTGCTCCCTTTACAGGTGTAAATCATCATGGTCAGATGGTGTTGTTTGGTTGTGCTTTACTTCTTGATGAGTCTGAGTCTTCCTTTACATGGCTGTTTAAAACATGGCTATCCGCAATGAATGATAAGGCTCCTGTTTCATTAACCACAGACCAAGATAGAGCCATACAAGCAGCGGTTGCTCAAGTTTTTCCGGAAACTTGCCACTGTATTTGTAAATGGCACATCTTAAGGGAAGGCCAAGAAAGGTTGGCTCATGTATACCTTGCTCATCCTTCCTTCTATGGAGAGTTGTATAGCTGTGTCAACTTCTCAGAGACGATTGAGGATTTTGAATCATCATGGGTCTCTCTTCTTGATAGATATGATGTACGAAGAAATGAGTGGCTTCAGGCAGTGTATAATGCTCGCAAGCAGTGGGCCCCAGTATATTTTCGTGGCACTTTCTTTGCTGCTCTTTCTTCAAACCAAGGTGTTTGCTCCTTCTTTGATGGTTATGTGAATCAGCAGACTACAATACCACTGTTCTTTAAGCAGTATGAAAGAGCTCTGGAACATTCATTAGAAAAAGAAATAGAAGCAGATTACGATACAATTTGCACTATGCCAGTCCTGAAGACACCATCTCCTATGGAACAACAAGCAGCAAACCTCTATACCAGAAAAGTCTTTGCAAAGTTTCAGGAGGAGTTAGTTGAGACCTTTGCTTACACTGCAAATACTATTGAGGGTGATGGGGTGGTCAGTAAATACAGGGTTGCAGAATACGAACACGATCACAAAGCATTCATAGTCAATTTGGATGTTTCTGAGATGAAAGCAGGTTGCAGTTGTCAGATGTTTGAATACTCTGGCCTTCTCTGTAGGCATATATTAACTGTTTTCACTGTGACAAATGTTCTTACCCTTCCATCACATTACATACTGACACGATGGACGAGGAATGCCAAAGCTGGGGTTGGATTAGAGGAGCATAATGCTGATCCACATGGGATTGAGACTCTCACCTTGCGGTTCAACAATTTATGTCAGGAAGCCATTAAGTTTGCTGAAGAAGGGGCCATTGCTATAGAGACTTATAATGCCGCATTGAGCACTCTAAGGGAGGGTGGGAAAAATATTTCCATGGTGAAGAAAAATGTTGCTAAAGTCGCTGCTCCTGGTTCCTATGGCAGTGGAAATATTCAGGAAGACAGCAACAAGAAGACCCCAAAGTCAATTCCTGAAATGAACGCATCATTATGGCCTTGGCAAGAAGCAATTCCACATCACTTTAATCTTAACGACAAGGGAGTTCCTGCTGATGGTTTGAATCAACCCAGCATGGCTTCTATGTCTATTCAACGAGACTGTGGCACTCTAGACAATTCGGTATGACTCACCTGAGATCTGCAGAATTGTCGTCTGACAGGAACTTTTGTGTATAATTTCATGGTGGATTTATTCAATTGCCAATTATTTATTTAGGTTGTTCTGACTTGTTTCAAGTCCATGACTTGGGTGATAGAGACTAAGAATTCTACTCCAGCTGGTAAAGTAGCTGTCATTAACTTGAAGGTATGCATATGTACTCTCTCTATTCTCAAACCTGTGGCAGCATCATACTTGCAGTCTTCAATTTAGTTCCTTAATGATTTCTTTGTAATTTTGAATGTCGTGTGGGAGTTGGAATAGGTGACCTAGGTGTTAGGTTGAAACCTTACAGGTAAAAGAAAATCAGTTTCCCTCTCTAAAGCCTGGGAAATTAGCTCCATCCTCTGTAATAGAAGAAAATTTTCACAATTATCTGTTTCTCAGGTTATTGTCTTTCTTGTTGTAATTTTCTTTTACCTATGCATTAGCTGCAAGATTATGGCAAGAACCCTTCGGGAGAGACAGAGTTGCAATTTAGGGTAACAAGGATCACACTTGAGCCTATGTTGAGATCCATGGCCTACATCAGTCAGCAGCTTTCCACACCAGCCAATAGAGTTGTTGTTATCAATTTGAAGGTAAAAAAAAATCCCTTTTAAGCATATAGAAATTTTTTAAGTTGAGTTGTTCCTTAACAGTATCCTATTTTAATAGAAACTCTGAACATATGATAAGTAGTATTCAAAATTGGTTAATTTTGTCTTGATTTCAGAAATTTGGAGTTGCGTTCATCTAAAATGTACATTCTTATACATTATAAGGTCAGTGGTTGGAAACCCAATGTTACGTAAAGGCAGTTCAGTGAGTTACGTAGGATCATAATGGTAATATGTTGTACCACTTACCCTGTGATGTGGTAAGGTTGCAATAGGATTTTTTAACAGTTTATATGTAGAATTCAGAACACTGTAAGGTAGACTCTAGTTAGACCAAGTTGAGTTGTTCCCTTTCCCCCTAAGAACTTGGTAATCTAAAATGTTGTGAAATTATGTCCAGATATTGTGCATGCAATCAAGTTAAAAGCTGGAAGAATAAAAGAGAACTTGTAGATGGCCAAAATTTCATGTTTTGGGATGAAAATGTGCCACATTTGGAGGAATGATCCTGTTTTGGCTCCCAATCACAACTCAATATGGGTGGTACTGGAAATTCGGCAGCACACTTATATGTTAGGATCCTTAAGCCTTATGAGTTAATTGTTTATTGTACTTTGATAGTAGAATTAAGAAAAGGAAGATTTCACCCTAGTGAAGACCAACCAACGATGAATCCCCATTTAGAGACGTTTTCTCCACAGTAATAGTAGCTACTACAAATGTAATTAGATAAGGGTGCAATAGACTTTTTTGATAATAAAATATTTAGTTAAGTATTGAGCATATTGAGCATAAGGGTGCAATAGACTTTTTTAAACCTTACCGTGGTGGCCTTTAAAGTACTGTGATTTTAAACTTCAGAGCTTACCTCAGGTTTCCAGAAGTGATATTTATGGCCCATCAGCATGGGTGTTGTACAAAGGCCAAGGCATGTTGTAGAACATGTATATGTTAGTTTGACTCTCGCCTTCCACCTCTTCCTCTCACAATACCCCCCCTCCTCTTCCTCACTTTCTTTCCAAAACAAAAAGAACTCCCTGTGAATCTACCACTTATCCCAAAAGCTTAAACTGATTGGAAGAGACAGATATTATTATTTGAATTATATTTTCTAACACCCCTTTACATGTGGTTCACTCTCATTTAATTGGGAGGCCTAACCTATGCAATATTTAATTGAAATTGAGGTGAAATGTGGAGTCAGATCTCAAACTCAGGACCTTGGCTCTGATATCATGCGAATCAACCACTTATCTCAAAAGCTTGAGCTGATAGGAAGAGACAAATTTTATTATTTGAATTATATTTTCTAACACTCCTCTTAAGCAAGATTTTAGGCCTGAAACCTATACAAGCCTGCACACCATTACCACGTGAGCCAACTCCTGGATGCAATCTCGCTATTTGATCTTAATGCCAAATTGGATTCCATTGAATGGATATCTTAGAAAGCATACTTGATGTGAGAACTCCAGATGGACCTCATATTTAGATCTTTGATAAAAGAAGTCCTGTATATATTTCATCAGTTTAAAAGCAGGATTATTGGTCACAATCTTCAATAAACACTGTTGCATCTTGTTTATTAGTATCATCCACCGGTTTTCACAACATAAATATATCAGCCTTAAATGTGAAATTCTTAGGCAGGATGTCATTTTTTAACAGTAATTTGGCTTTCTTTATCCCTTGTTAGTTCTCAAAGAATTTTCCCTCAGGTTTTCTTTTCATGTCTGGTGTGCAATCTCTATTTATTGAAAGATATATTGACTTAAGAATTTATTTACACCTTCAGAAATTCCAAGAGTATGTCAGACTACCTTTGTTTTGTTTCGAGACTAGTTTCAGGACTTTCACGTGTTAAGTGGCGTGTGAAATTCTGTTTTTGTTGTTGATCAGCTCCAAGACACAAAAACAACTTCTGGAGAAACAGAGGTGAAATTTCAGGTGTCCAGAGATACACTAAGTTCCATGCTAAGATCAATGGCCTATATCCGTGAGCAGCTATGAATGCTGTAAGCATACTATTCGCAGTGCTCTAATTAGTACTGTCATAACTGTGAAATAAATTCAATGTTCATACCTAGCTAGCTATGTTCGGGGGAGCAGACGGTATAGTGGTCTCTCATAGGCCTGATTTCCAGTTTTTCAATATGGCTTGATAAACTCTGAAGTGCCTTAGTGTACCTGAAGCAAAATGATTGGAGAAAGATACTTATCAAAAAAATGATTGGAGAAAGACAATGGATTCAGAGGCATAAGGCTGCATCATATATATGATATGACTTGATGGCCAGTGTCAAACAAAATTTACCAAGTTTAGTAGTCTTTTCTAACAACACTTTTGAGTATTTGCTTCACTCATTAGTGTGTAATACATCACATATCGTAATTAATATACTACCTGGGGCAAGATAACTATAACTTCCTTTGGATCATGTTTAGTCTTACTGTTTACTTGCATATTAATTCGTGAGCATAATTATCTGTTGAGCAAAAAATTAAAGGAGCACATCCTCCCCTCCCCTCCCCTCCTCTTCCCCTCTTGCATATCATGTGGTGCAATTCCCATTTGCAAACATTTTCTTATTTAGAACCTTTCTGGACTAGCCAGTATAGCAGGTGCAGATCTGAATGACCTGGCTTGAGTACAACTGGGATGTTTTTAGCCATAATCTAGGCAATGTGACCTTAAAGATTGGTTTCGTGTGGTTATTTGAGTAGCTTAAGCAGGTTGTTGCAGAAACTTGATTCCTCTGCACCCATAATGGTCTCATTAATAGTTCTGAATTCTCTAGAAGACAAACTTTATTCTATTTTCCTCTTTGCTTGCCCAAAAGTATTATGCTTGTTGGATGATAAGTAATGTCCACCCTTTAATATGCTTTTTCTTTGGCCTTGTCACATTTAGTTTGACACAGAAGGTTCTACCTGGTAAGATTATTAATTTTGTGCCAGTGATTTGATTTTTACTACAGTGCTTCATTCTAACAGTGACGAGGACTTCGCGTGTTAAAACGGCGGGATAGAGGTTTCCCTGAGACGGGTAACTGGTTCAGACCCATCATTGTTTGGAAAAGCAATAGATATAGAGGCGTTGTAGGTGTTTCCTGGTTTATAACATTCTTGTACTGTGTTCATACCATCTCTAGCATTCCCATTGTCGGAACTGGTGTCTAGTTGTTATAGGTTTTGTTAGATCTTTTCCATTCACCACATTCAGCTTTTAGGTTTGGTCACGTATATCCCCTAACTAAAAAGGTACAACTCTCCCATTTAACCATTTGTGTATGTAAGTCATGAACGTCCAGGTCTTTTACTCAATGAGCATTGCATATATTGTGTATTTCGGCTGCAGGAGACTGACACGTTCTTCTAGTTGGGAACTTAGATGCTTTGTTTTCTCGTTTATTGATTTTTATTTTCATGATTTCCTCAGCAACTTCAGTTCTTGGTGCTTCATATCGTCTAAAAGCAATTATGGAATTTTTCGAAATTTAGAAACGTCTAATACAGAATGTGTAATCTGTGCACCGTGCACGTACGAAATGGTTTGTAAGGAAGAATGATCAAGGGAACGCAGGTCGATGTGAAATATCTCGTCGTGAGGATTCCCACCCCCCCTAAAAAAAATAAAAAAGAGCTACAGTTCACTTTATCTGGGTGAACTCCAAAAAGAACAGCCAACTTAGCATTTTCTACTGAAAGAATAGCCTATCCTTTTCTCAGTCTGACAGTAATCCTATGAACATAGGAAGCTGAGCTACAGTTCACTTTTATCTGGGTCAAACTTGTACTCAGTACTCACCATCCACAAATCTTTCTGGTGGCAAGTTAGACTTTGAGACTTTCCATTTTGATATCCTCTTTCACATGGAGAAATTTCCACCAT
The DNA here is from genome assembly GCA_963930655.1 of Myrica gale. Taxonomy (NCBI): domain Eukaryota; kingdom Viridiplantae; phylum Streptophyta; class Magnoliopsida; order Fagales; family Myricaceae; genus Myrica; species Myrica gale. The sequence goes on from OZ005607.1 coordinate 5,210,516, forward strand.
GCTGATCTTGTGTTCTTCTTTGTTGGGGGGAAGGTGAGAAGCGATTATGCAACCACAATCACTCAAAATATTCTAAACTTCCATTCATAAATGAGTTTGAGGCCAGCATGCACAAACATTTACTGAATTCAAACCTGAAAAGAATGAAATCAAACAAATCCTGCCACATTGCAATTTAAGAACTCTAACCGTCTACAATCTGCCAAAATCTGGTAGTTCAAGTTAAGTCATCTCTTCAGGTCCCCATGTACTGTGCGTGAAAGTTCATTAGCAAACAGAAGCATTGATTATTGGTACAAATAGGAGAACTGATCTCAGAATGAAACCAGCGCAACGCTGATGTCAAAAGATTACTCTCCAGATTGATGAAGACCGAAATAATCGTGCATTTGGGGAAGCAGACTCATCTACGAGGCTTTACAAACTCCGATAGTCTATCACAGTGACTTCATCCTCCAGAGCATCCAGATCTTGATAACTGCACACCATCAAAACCACCACCACAAACAAGTAAATATGAAGAACCACATTCCAAAATTATAAATCCAAGAACTTTCATAATAGGTACATTGAAGTGCAATCTGAAACCCATAAAAACCAGGTACCCAAGTATACAAACCACTGGCAAGCAAACCAAAAGTTAATAAACAAATGTGGAATCAATGGCGTTCACCAATCTAGCAGTGCCCTCTCCAATTTCCCTATGAGCCTTTGGCACCAACCTCAAGTGCCAAGGCCTAACAAATTAAACGAGTCAATCCAAGGTTCACAAATCACCGACAACAGCTTGATAGGTGTTGAAGCATGAAATGGGTCTTGAAATTAACTGAACTATATTGTCACACGAGTATACAATAAACAAAGCATGAATGGGATTCAAACACAGGGAATTGAGAAAAAAAAGTTGCTGGGATCATCTAGGTAGATTGACACCCAGAAACCTAGGAAGTCCAGAAAACCATGTACCTTCGCATCCGTCGAGGATCAGGTCTAAAAGCAGGGGGGACAAGAATTGGTGACGGTCCTCCAATATTAGGACCAGGCCTCATTTTCCTACCATTGCCATCATATGAGGAAGGCCCTCCCTGCTCCCGTAACATCTGCATTGCAACTTCTGGGGGAGCAGGAACAAAAGGTCCCAAAGGGCTGCAATTGTTAATCCAAAAAAGGTTTTAAGTTCATGCAAAATTAACTTACGTGCCTCAGAAAAAAGGTAAAAACTGAAATGAAAGGGTAACCAACCCGGCACCAGGAACAGGCATTAATACTGGTGGTGGAGTTATATCTGAGGGAAAAGGGCCTATAGCAGTCATGCCTTGTCCACTGTATGCATCATACATAGACTCGTCATGATTCCCCACTTCAAGGACACCAGGTTTAGACTGTCGATCACGGGAAGGGGAACCCTCAGCCCGATCAAACCGTTCACCATCATTAACCCGGTCAAAGCGTTCATGATCCCGCCGGTTGCCACGATCATCTCTCAACCGATTATCCAGTCCAAGTCTCCGCCGCTGTGGCTTGTCCTTCTGAAATTGCTCATATAAACACCACATAAGATACAGAACCATTGGACCAATAATACAAGACATGAATAAAAGTGTGAGATTTAATTATATTTATTGCCTACATGCATATAAAATACAGCATAGGGAAAGATACCTGTGATTGCTGCATGACAGGTGTTCCACCCGGAGCCTCTGGATCACTGCATATGTGCCAAGGTATTTGTCACCTCATCAATAAAATACTGCTGACAGCTGGAATGGAAACAAACAAGACTTGTACTTACTTCATGTAGTTTTGGAAGTAGAGATCCTCACGCACTTTTGAAGTCACTTCCATTACAAGTTCTGGGTGTTTAAGCTTCAGATGTTTATGCACGAATTCAGCAGCATGGAAAAGCTTTGTACAACCCTTAGCTCCACAACCATATTTCCATCCATACTTTTCATCCCTTATTTTCCTAACATGTGGATCTAAAACTTCCGCAGCTGCTGCATCTATCTTCTCCTTAGCAGTCATTAGTTCTAAGGGATCCTGACCTCTCAACCTTTCTTGCCAAAATGAGTCGAGTTTCTTTTCCCAATCAGCCCCAGATTTAGCTGCTTCTTCGTAACTCTTTCCTTCTGGTCTTACATGTCTAAAACTCTTAGCTTCACTAGTTTCAACCATACCATAGTAATCAACACCATGGATGCGCCAAAGATACGTAAGAAGTGTGTCCAGAAGCTCAACACCCTCTAGGCCCTTAACAGACGTTAAGCCTCGTATAATTATAATTGGACCAACAGATCCACCATGAGACTTATCACTACCAGTTCTGTCATGATCAACACTGCACAGGATATTATCTTCAATTCCTTTTTCAGAATCCAGCTTGCGTACAAGGGCCTGAGCTTGTTCAATATCTGCCTGAATTCGTCTTGGCTCAGAACTGACAGGAGGGGCCTTTGGAGCAGCCGAAAAATCATTTTCTTTAACTGGTCCCCTACCATGTCTTTTTCGTTTACCACCAGCGTCTGCTTCATCATCAGAGTTTTGATCGCTTGGTAGCCCTGATTTGTTTGATGACAATGCACTAACACCAGGGTTTCTGCATCACAAAATATAGAACACGCATCATAGCCTGGAGGAAACAAATTTCCTGTTCTCAAATAACCTTCTTTTCCTTTCCTTCTATTTTTTCTTTGTAAGCGAGAAAATGCAAGGGATGGGGGTAGAGAGAGAGAGAGAAAGAGAGTACAGATAAAGTGCTCCACTCTGCAAATCAAGCAAAAAATCCTTAGCCCCCTGTCGAGCATGTTCATTCCTCCTAAAAGGCAGATAAAAGAAGTTAGAGACCAAACCAGACTTTACATGAGTTTGTCCAGCTAAATACCCTCAAAAGTTACTATGCCCGTATATTGACCTTTGCACGGTCAACGTGTTATGACTGTGCATGTTACTTTATATTAACCTTTGGAAGGTCAACGTGCATGTGGGCCTGTTAATACATGCACAGCCATACAAGAAAACCCTTCACACGCATACTTTTTACCCGTTATCAGCTGATGCCAAAAGGATCCAGTGTTAGCTCACCTTTCAATGACAGTAAGTAAATTGGTTGGATGGTACTTGTCTTTCAACCTTCGTCAAAAAATAAACTTAATAAGTGCACAATAATCTCGACAGAAACAGTTAACGTCCAAAATACATTGCTGAACCATAACAGTAGAAAGAGAACAACTAAAATCAACAACACAAAGAACCTACCATTCCTCATCTTTATGAGCATCAAAGAAAGCACGTTTCTGAGTAGAAATGTACTCTGATTTATACTCTTGGTACCTAATAACCAAATACACCAATTATTTCTCAGACAAAATTATATCAAATTAACCAGCAAGTGGTCAGAAAAAGATGAATTCGAACTTATTTTACTTTCCAGGATATACCTACGCTCAGCTTCGGCTGGTAAGATATCGTCTTCAAGCTCCTGAATGAATTGTTTATAAGACATCAACCCCTCCCTGAGACAATTATTTTATTGCATAGTATTAATTTATAATATGGATAACTAAACTGTTGAATTACTAGCAATGAATGAAAATGACAAACCATTTAATCTGAAAGAATGCTCCCATTGACTTTTTTTCATTATTCAAAACTTCTATAACTTCATGATGAAAATTTTAACAGCCAAATTGTCATATGAAGGAAATTACGCAGAGAGTTCACCATGTAGTTTTAAGGGATACTTGGACCCTGATTTTGAATTAACATGCAGCTGATTCCGATTCCCCAAGGTTTTTATCAGTTAAATTGGTAATTTGGTACTTTCTAGATACACTAGAAATAACTATATAAGTCACCTAACTGTCCCATTACAAGTCCAGTTGTGTTAACAGTCTTCATGTGTTTAACTTAGCAGTTCCGGGATTGGTTTTGGAGGTAAACATTGCTAAATACTTTAGTTCGGAACTTTGACACTGAAGATGGACTTGAACTAGAAGGACAGGGAGCTCATACAACATGTATTAAAACTTTTCAATTTGTTAAACATCAACTTGGAGAAACATTCGATCGGTAGGAACTATCTTTAAGAATTGGTTTTAATGCAATTTTAAGCTTGCTTGTGCAGCCCAAGGAAAATAAAAAAATGGAAAAGGCAATTGCTCAGACAACATAGCAACAAGCATAAACTTTCAACTATTTTGTTTGTTGTCTAATTACCTTGGCTTTTCTCTCAAACCAACAAAAGAGAAGCGCAAAACAGCAACATATACTTTCATTTAAAATCAAGAGATTGGGCATATAGGAATCTCACCTTTGTGTACTCCCCGTGTTCGATAAATCTGCATAACCACCACAGTTTGATTCAAAGTCTACCCCCAAAAAAAAGAATAAAAAAGTAGACACAACACAGGGACATACGATTTTCAGGTTGAAGTTGAGAAGAAAGTAGAGTGAACCATATTCAATACCTAGGCCTCAAAGACAACTTTATAAAGCCATTAAGGAAAGATACAAACATACTTTCCAATTGTTTTGTTCAAGGTACTAGCCAACCTAGTCCTAAATCGAAAAGTTCTAAATGCATTCCAAGACAGGAACCAGTTCTTGAGTTTAAATACCATTTTCAAACCAAAAAAACAAAGGAACAAGAAAAATAACACCCGTAAAAAGATCTCTAAAGTACTCTTGCCAAGGGCCGTAAACGTTTTCCTCAAATTTTGGGCTTTATTTCTTGTCCTTTGCTTGTGAAACCTTTTCATCACATCTCTGGACCTCACTGGGCTGGAAGGGGAAAATAAGTACGTAGAATAATTTTCCAATACCTATTCAGCATTAATTCCAACACTCTGCAATCTATACAACTAATCAATTTTGTTTGGATCCTTTGCTTATTCTAATCTATATAGCAATATAACAATTTATTATAAATAGGGCAATGATTTACCCCTACACCTCCCGTGTTTTGAACTGATTCCATTGACACTTCATGCGTTTCAATTTTTCTTCTCGCACACCCAATGATATCATACTCTCCATTAATCACTCTTCACTCCTACCATTAAAAAATTAAGGGAAAAAAATTTCCTGTACCAATTAAGTCCAGACCCAAAGCCAGAATTCTCAGGGTCATATTTATAGTTGGTCCACGAAGGAAGAGCAAAGCAAGAGAAACTGAAAACGAGGTAGCTGGAGTTAGAGAGAGAGACACACTTTGGAGGTGCCATTTGCAGTTGCATGAGGCACACCAGGAGACAAAATGCTAGCCCACCCCACACCAAACCCACCACCTTACACCACTTCTCCAACACCATAATCACGTTCATCACTGCTGCCACCCAACCTAGTTGGTTTTTCATGTGGCCCAATGGAGGTTGATAGGTAGGAGCCGAGCTGAGCTTGGACTCAACAAATGTCTTCAAAGCTAGATTTCGATGAAGAATCAGTCTCAAACCAAAGGATTAGAATCTGGCATGAGAATAGAAAGGGAAATGTGACCTTGGTGGTTGGCAACATCGAGTCATAAGCTGGAAAGCGGAGACACGGTGGAGAGGTGTCAAAGATGGGGCCTTGGGGCCCAATAATTAGAGATGATGGCTGGGAATACAAATTGGAGGGATTGGTTGGGGCATGGGGAGAGTTAAGATAATCTGGAGGAAACAAAAGTTTAGGATGAAGATGAAGCTCACAAAGTGTAGGGTCAAGAGGCCCATGGAGATGAGGGATTGGGTGTCAGTGTTTTTGCCAACTTGTCTTCCTTTGGTACAAATATGATGGAAGACACGGGAAGAACAAGGGAATGGGCTGGACATTAGTGGAGTCACCTTGTTGGGTTTTAAACAGTTAGTTTGAGGTAATGAAGCAGCTTGCAGAGATAAAAGAGAGCTTGCTTGTGAGTATTTTGTTTCAGCTGTTCTTCAGGTGTGGCAGCGAATCTGGTTATACTGCCACCTTGGAGGCTAAGGACCCAAGATTTGGACAGGTAACGAATCGGAATTGCTGGGATTTGTGCGTGGAAATAATTAGACCGGCGAACAATTGCAACTAGAAGCATGGAAAATGTCGACAGGAAATAAGAAAATTTGATACTGCAAGCTATACAGTCAATAAACAATTTTGAAGACTCAGAGAAGTCAATAATATTGCCCAAAACCAAATATGTTACACCTGCACTTTACAATTATGCAAAAAGGTCCATTTTCGAATCATTCCCATTTCAGGTCCTAACTTTAAACCATGTTCCCCGTCTTTGAACATGCTGCACGTACCTCATACTAGGTGATGTCTGTGTGCCAAAATTTTGAGTTGGTCAAAATTTTGGGGTATGAGAATTGGTGAAAAAATGAAGAGAGATTATTTGAATGAATTTTTTATATTTACTATAGTGGAAAGGGATGATTTGATGGGGAGGGAGATTATTTTGCAATTATTTAATTAGGCCAAAATTTTGGAGTGAACGCCACCTAGTTTTTAGATTCTGCAACACTTTTCAAACACAATACGCAAATTCGATAGGTATGCAATGATTGTCTAATAGTATCCTATATGCAACAATTACATGATGGAAGAAGGCATGGCAAGTTTACAACACAAAACTCACCAGAAGGTCCATTTGGAAAGGCACCTGCTGATCGATTCATGAACCGACCATGTGATTTTTCATCAATATACCCGGGCCTTCCTCCCATCCCACGATCATATCCACCAAGATAATCATAGCCAAACCTGAACAATTATAAACATGAGATAAAAATAACCGAACAATTGTTGGGAAAACACTGATCAACCAAAAATAATAATTATAAACCTTATTTATTAAATATTAAGCTCTTCAGATCAATCCCAAATAAATGTTGAGCTCCAATAGGAAGAGGAGAAGTCCAATTTTTCTATAGAGTAATAACATAAATATAAGTACATGCAAACAGCCAAAATTTATTAAAGTACTCAGACATGAAACAGCCTATGTTTGCCAAATTGAACATAAAGCTAGGGGAGAATATCTTTGCCAGCTTATAATTTGGAGTATCTCAAGCTTTTGTTGTGAAACATTTTACTATCCTTTAACTAAAGGATACACCAACATGAAATAAAATGTAAGCTGGTAAAATCAAATTTTTTAAAAAGTCGCAAAAGAAAAACAATGCCCTATCACAAGAAGATTCTTTGGAATGGGAGGAGGGCTCAACTGGGGGAAAAAAGGATTTGCTAACTTGTCGTGTTGAATCTGTACTAGCAACAGATCTTATTTTCAGAAAGAACTCTAGGGTAACATTGAAGACAGATCAACTTTCTCAGTAACCTCAGGATGCCAAAAACAAGAGAAGAAGCCCAAAAAACACCCAATGTTTGCTGTTGTACTGCAAAAAAGGTCACAACCAATAAATATCGGGAACAGACCACCATGCATGCGCTGATACTCCTATTCCTCCAAAAGCCTGAACTTCCGCATTACACCACATTTAACACTTTTTCTCCTTAGACATCTGAAAAAATAGCGGGAAGTATGGAGCTGTTCCCGAAATCCATGGCCCTCTGTGATATATCATAGCTCTCCCCAGCCAAAGGTAACATCGGGGTAGTTTCATACTGCTATGCACAATAGACTGCTCGACTCCCCTCCCTAAGGACACTGAGCAAATGTTACTAGCACAATTCCGTGGCAAACCACTTCTAACAAGCTCACAAAAGCACACGTCCTTAATCCAAATGTTCACCAAAAACATGGTTCCACAAAAACAAAACAACATAATCTTTTCTAAATCAAATATAGCCCGCAAGCAAAGGCTGCAGTCGAAAGGGCACTCCACCCAACTAAAATGGTATGATAGTTAAGTTCATTTCAATAGCAGAACAAATGCATGATTAAAATTGAAAAGAATCCTCACTCGCAAGCAAAATAACAAAAAAAAATGCATCAAAAAATCAATTAAAGAAAACCCAGAACACTAACAGAAGAAGATTACCAAAAAAACGAAAACAAATATACTCTCTTGCCTGTCGTCTGGTCCATAACCCCCGCGGGGGCTCCCTCGCCTCGAGCGCTTGAAAGGCGGAGGTGAGCGGCGAGAAGGGGAGTAGCGACGGTCGCGGTATGGGGGAGGGCTGGGGCTGCGACGGCGCTTGTACTCCCTGTCCCTGTCTCTCGGCGGCGACAGGTTTCGGTCATAGTAATCACGGCGGTTCGGGGGTCGATCCAAGTCCTTCTCGTCCCTCCTGTCCCTCGAGTCTCTCTCCCTCCTACGAGGCGGCGCATTCGATGGCGGCGGTGGAGGAGGAGGAGAAGGCGCCGCTTGTGGGTCTTCGTTGGTGTAGGGCTTTGGGGACTGGTCGATGGAGTCTTGGGGCACGTTCATGTCCTCTGCCATTGATGAAGAATTTCTATGGAGAGGGTTAGCCCTAGAAACAATTATTTCTGTAACATCGGGGAAAAAAAAATTGAAGGGGTAGAAGTGAAATTAACGTGTTGGGTTAGGGTTTTTCGGTGAGAGCAGATCGATAAGCGGTGTAGTGGGAAGGCAAAAGTTATTCTGAAGGGCTGAACAGAACCGGATAGCAGACCGGACCGGACCGGATTTGCGGTCCGGTCCGTTTTAATGTTAAAAATACGGTTCGGTCCGGACCGGATTTATATGGTCCGGTCCGGTTTATATATTTATTAAATGCGGTCCGGACCGGACCGAACCGCATTTAATAAATTTAATTAAATTTTTTAAATTTTTTTAAATATATTAAAAAAGCGCACACTGCGCGAGCACTGCGAATAAAAGTTAAAAAAATAATTAAAAATAATTAAATCCGGACCGGACCACTTATAAGTGTTCCGGTCGGTCCTTTATTATTGAAGGACCGGAAATGCGGTCCTGACCGCATTTCCGGTTTTCACCCCTAATTTCTGAGAGTAAAGCTATTGTGTGAGTGTATGAGTGGACGGGTGAGATTAGAAGTTGATAAATCTAACGGCTGAAAAAAATGTCACGTCAATTAATGAATCCGACCCACGAACTCGACCCGCACAACCGATCCGGTTTCATTAATTGACGTGTCATTCTGTCAGCCGTTAGTTTTCTCAACTTCTAATCTCACATGTCCACTCACACACTAGCTTCACTCACACAGTAACCGATCGCATTAGGAAGTGTCCGCAGTGCGGAGAGAATGCAATCTAGCGTGCGATTGGATTGAGGCAGGCTTGTAATTGGATTGCGTGGTAAATTTCCATGAAACTCGACCGATCCAGTGAGCTTGAAAGTTGAAATTATTGTTTCTCACGTGGGTGCACGTGTTACTACGGTGTAGTATCCCTGCAGAAAGAGAAACCATTTCCAATAAAAATAAAATTTCAATAAAAACAAAACGATTGCTCTCACCAACAGTTTCATAGCTATGTTTTCTTCTTCTTCTTTATGCATTTTTTTCGAATGATCGTCTCATAGCTATGAAATAAAGGATAAATGCAATCTTGATCTCTGTAGTTTGTGCGAAAATTAAATAAGTCTTTAAACTTTAAAATACATAAAATTAGTTCATGAGGTTTAAAATCATTCATATTTGAATGGTAATAAAAGAATTAAATTGTTAATAGATTTTAAATTTTAAAGACTAATTTGATGAGTTTTAAAGTATAAGAACTTATTTGATTTTCGGTCAAAGTACAGGGACCAAATTTGTATTTATCCTATGAAATAATTCACTTTAGTATGATAATCAGTAAAAAAAATTAAAGAGATAAATGATTTGAATGAATTTTATATATATAATTTAATAATAATAATAATTTGATAACAAAAGAAACAAATTATTTTATTAGATCAAAATTTTGGAAACCAAACACCAACATCATGAGATCAAAGACCATTACTGTCTACTGTAAAATCATGACTTAAATCATGTTTGCAAACTCTAAAAATCTAAGAAATGTTAATGAAAATTGAGGAGATTAACTTTTTATTAGATTCTATGAGATAATACACTAAAATATTGTGATAGATGGGTTGTATGCTTTTTTAAACTAGTGATTGAGGTGTTGAATAAGTATGAGAAACGATTGACGTTCTTCTCTTGTTCGCCTACCAAATATAATATTGCTATTTTGCAGTTCTGCTAGTGGGCCCCGTTGAAATGCAAACATACCGGTTTTGGTTTTAAACTCTCTCAGACCAGTTTTTTTTCGGGTGTCTCTCAAAATCCACTCCCGAGCCCCATTTTAAACGCCTCATTTTCTCTCTGTCTCTCCCCGTGTGCCCCAAGCGTTTCTTAAACCCTAAATCTCCCGAGCCCCTCTCCGTCTCTCCCTGTCTGCCCCCAAAACGAAATGTTGCCCCCCAAACCCTAGATCTCCCTGTCTCTCTCTCTCTCTCTCCGCGTCTGCCCCCAAATCAGGCAGTGTTTAGGCTGGGTTTCAGTGCCAAATCTACTGTAAGTTTGGATTTCGCTGGGTTTCGGCCCCAAATCTACGGTAAGTTTAAATAGCACGGGGTTTTGCTTGGTTCGACTGGGCTTTGCTAGGTTTTGTGTAATTTGATTATCAATCAGTCTAGATTTGGTTATTTCGTGTGGTAGGTCTTTCATTCTGTTATAACAATTTTTTTAAAATAGATGCTTGTATATATCTTGTTGTTTTTGTTCTTTGTCTTAGCAGGTGGATTCTTACTAATTATGGGATGCCAAAATTAAAGTTGGTTATTTATGTTCTGTATCTAATTATTTTGTTGGGTTTGCCTTGTTCATTTTGCCTTGTCTCTGTGTGGGTTTTACTGGGATTCGGCTGGGTTTTGTGTAATTTGGTTATCAATGAGTCTCAATTTGGTTATTTTGTGTGGCAGGTCTTTCATTCTGTTATGACAATTTTTTTTTAAATAGATGCTTGTATGTATCTGGTTGTTTTTGTTCTTTGTCTTAGCGGATGGATTCGGTAAGATGCTTGTAACGGCGAACATGTTATTTATTGTAAATTTTGATAAATTAAGTTGTAAGTTTATTTGTTATTTATTGTAATTTTTGGTAAATTAAGTTGGTGAGAATATTTGTTATTTTATTGTAATTTTTGGTAAATTAAGTTGTAAGTTTATTTGGAACCTAAATTTTTTTGGCTACCAATGATCTACTCCCTAACAAGTGGTCCTCGAGCTGTAATCTGAGTCAAAAAGAAATAAGAAGAATGACTTACCCACTCGACTTACCCACTCCCTAACAAGTGGTCTTTCATACAAATAGAGAATTCAAAAGGCAGTGACCAGAAATTGGAAAATCGAAAACTCCAAAAGTCAGAAAATACTGCCAACCATTGCAGATTTTCATATATAACAAATTGAAGGCAACATAGAAAGACTTGAGAACACAGGAGGATACTTCTAAGTGTCTGAAACCAAAAGGTTTCATCGAGTGAGAAGTAATCAGTCATGGCATGTTATGTAGCCCTAACAAGTGGTCCTCCAGCTGGAAATTCGAAAATGTGCAAATAATGATATTACATGTAAACACTTATTCTCAAGAAATCAATAGCAAATAACGAAATACAGATAAAGCAACTACATATCTATCAACTATCTCAATTTATCAGACAAAGCAACTACACTTGGGAATGTTTGATTTGGGGGCAACTCGGCGGGGATGGAGAAATTTTTGATTTGGGGGCAAATGGACGGGAAGAGAGGAATGCGTTTGATTTGGGGGCAACAGCTCGGGAGGGAGAAATGTTTGATTTAGGGGCAAATGGATGGGGAGAGAGAACGTGGGTTTCGAGACAGTCCCGAAAAACAAACTGGTCTGAAAGAGTTTAAAAAAAACACGGTCTGCTTCAGTTTGGACCGGTCTGTTTGCATTTTAACGGGGCCCACCAGCAGAATTGCAAATAGTAATATTATATTCGGTAGGCATTTTCATCCCCGAACCTGATCGAAAACTAGCTATCCCGTTGATTGATGCGCATGAAGGTAATTTCATCCCCAAGTGCTCCTCTCGATCTGACAGCCCTTAACTGCAACACTGACAAATGGCAGGGAACAGATTCAGTCCAAAGATAGTTTGTGCAAAGACAGTGCAGATTTTAAAAATAAGATGAATCGGTCAGGATTTAACCATAGACATGTGAGACAAACTTGCCGCTTGGCTTGACTCAACCAAACTCAGGTTGTGTTTGTGTTGAAAAATTTTTGGTATTGAGTTTTGTGTTGGTATTAAGTTTAGCGAAAAAGTGAAGAGAGAGGTAATTTTTTATATTTTTTGATATGAGAGAGAGATTATACTGTAGTATTTTATTAGGAGTTGGTGAAAAATATTGTGATATTTTTGGTGCAAACGCACCCTCAGTCACGTGTCTCTAGTTTAACATCAAATCAAACTCAGCCTAAGTGTCTAATTTGATGTCTCTCCTTCTCTTTCTCCCTCATTTTCTTCTATCTTCAGCAGTTATCCAATAAGTCTTAAAATTTCAGGTTTCAACCCAGAGCATCCCCACAATAATTTTCCTTCAAGAATCCAATTTCACTCTCTCTCTCTCTCTCTCTCTCTCTCTCTCTCTCTTTCATTGCTTCTCCAAAGCAGTCAATCATACAAGGGCAACCTATGACGTTGTCGAGAACCTCTTTCTCCTTCTGTAGCGAACCCGAAACAGATAACTCTGCCGATTTCACCACCATGGACAAAGGGAAACAATGGAACCGTGATCTGGGTTTCTTCGACTTGGCAAAAAAGTGTGAATGTTGTGTGGCTCATGGACTTTCAAGTGACTATTATGCCCTTCTGAGTGTTTTAAAATGCATAGGAGTTTTGGGGTAAATCTGTCATTGTCTAGAATAAAAGCGACACATACCTAAAAGTTAAAGGAGAAAACAGAACCTGGGATATGTTCGTTTTCACTTTTTTCAGGATTCTAAGTATATTCACACTACTATCACCGAACATATTCAGAATTCAAACACAAACACCAATACATTTTACACAATCTCCAACAATTTTTTATTTTTTTATTCAACATAAATTTTCTCTCTCTATACTTTTTCACATAACGCCAATATTTTTTTATTAAACAATTACATAAAATCATTCCCTCTCCACTTTACACAAACACCAATAAAACACTATTCAACATAAATATTCACAACTTTTTCTAAAATCCTACATTTTTACTCAAAACGAACATAACCCTGGTGGAGGAGGAATTTTCTCTTATAACAAAAGTTCATAACTTAAGGCCCAAAAGAGTGGAACAAGGGTTAGTTCATTCCATGTAACATGTGCATAACTGTGATTGAAGGTCTAAAAAGGAAACTGACATCCATACTTTATCTTGAAGGGGCAGTCCGGTCATTTTACATATGTTTTCGTCTGACTTAATGACTGATTTGGACGAGAGGTGTACATCGATGATTTTAAAAAATGAGAGGACGTAAATCGTCGTTTTCATAGTTAGGGGGTCAGATTGAAGTTGACCTATAGTTAAAGGGCGAACTATGATATTACCCCATAAAAAAATTATTAAAATTTTTCCAAATCCTATTAATAAACAATACATTGGGCTAAGCTGTGGGCCATTCTTGCATTAGCAATGGAAGCTGACCTTTGGGTTTAGTTAATGACTCTCAAATTCCCAATTGAATAGGATACGATAAATGATTTATTATTATTAAACGGGCATAATTAGTGATCAATTCTTAAACTGTTGTTTTTTTAGGATTAATCTTATGAGTTATAAAATGAAAATTGAGATGGATAAAAAAGTGATAAGTTTAAGGGTAAGTCTTTACAAGTGAGACAGACCCCGCAGTATAAAAAAGGGAAGTTTAAGGGCGAATTGCGGAAGATTATAATTTGTGGAGAAATTAACAATGACATGATTTGGGAGGTTAAAGGGTAATAATTTTAAAATAAGGAATAAATAGGCTTTTCACTCAAATCTATGATATATTGTATCTAACAACTATTGATTTCAAACACCTTCTATAATCTGTTCAAATTTTTAGTGAATTTGAATATAAATGATTTTTTGATGTGCAAAATGACAATTTTATCCTATAATTTTTTTATTAGTAAAAATTTTCTGAGGATAAAATCATAATTTTTGAGGCCAATAAATAAATTTTCATTTAAATTGACAATTTTTTTTAATTAGAGTGTCTGAATCAATAATTGGTGGATGCAATATGACAAAAATAATAGACTGAGGTGCAAATTGTCAAGACTCCCTGATTAGAGGGTGCAAAGTGTATTTAATCCATAAAACAAATATTTATTTTTCGTTTTTTTCCTTATTAAAAAAAATCTGCGGTTCGTCCAGAAACATACAAATAAAAATCGTGCAGTTACAAGGTGATTAAAAGATCCGGGCGTTTGGTTCGGTTAGCTAAAAGTGTGAGGCGCACTGTAATCTATAACCTGAGGCCCAAGCTCTAAAAATTGAGTATTGTTAGCCCATGGACAGCCCAAATAATTGGAGTAACCATCAGAGAGAGACGGAGAGAGATAGCCCAACTGCAACGAGTTCATAGAACCCACAGTCATCACCTCCATTTCCTCTTGACTCCACGGCTGCTGCCACGTTCTTGTACTTCTCCTGGATTCCTAACCCCTGTGCTCACCCCCTGGTACCTCTTCTCTCTCTATGGTTGTCAATTTTGCTTTATTTGTTGGTTTAATTAGGTATATTTTGTTTTACCTTCGTTGTGTTTTTGGTAATTGCTGCTCTTACTTCGCATGTTATTGTTTGATAGTCTGGAATCAATATCTGTATATCTTGCCTTTTGTTTGTTTGTTTCATTCGGAAAGATCCACTCATAGCTGTATATTATATAGTGGAGATTACACTAAATATGTCTGCTGTTTTTCTTTTTTTTCAGCGACTAATTAGTTCTGTTTGATTAGGAAGAACATGATTCTTTGTTTTCTCTTTTAGTCGCTTCTAGTTGACGAATTTCCGTTCATTGGTTTTGTATATATCTTTCTTGCTAAAAGCAATCGATATGTTAATTTCAGCAAATTGGTATTGTTTTTTTGCATATTGCCTCAATCATTGCATTGGCCATTGGGAATCGCTTTATCTCACTAGATGTAGAACAATTAATGCGATAGTTGAAACCTCCAGGCATTAAGCAGGATTTTTTTAAATGGGAAATGCAAATGAAGCTGGACAATTACACAGGAAATCTCCGACATTGATTTTTTTTTTTTGGTGTTTGTTCTGTAAATGGTTTTTGGTAATTGTTTCCTGTTAGTTGTATACTGGTTAGTATTGTGATTGCTTGGTATGGGCCACTTTTTCCACAAATGTTCTTCCATCAAGAGTATATCCAAATTTAGAGAAAAGTAACGTGATGTGGAGTTTTACAGCTAAATTTAGTAGGGGAGACTCAGCAACATAGAGGAACAATGTTCGCAGTGGAGAGAGCAATTCAAAGGATCCACACAGCTGTAGGTGCTCCACGCCTCACCAAATTCACTCTTCATGCTCCTAAGCGTGTAAGCTCCTCGGTGTCTTCTTTTTCTCAGTCCTCCTTTTTCCCAATTCCATATCGTGGGTTAGCTGTATTTGCGATATTGCTTTGACCTCTGTTTCTATTTACACATTTGTTGTTTGAATTTTCTTATATATACCTTTGGTTTCTGCTTATGGAATTGTGTGGTTTTTCAAGTAGATGATGTTTGCCTGGATTGTTTATAGGTTTACCATTTCTTCAATCCAGGCTGGAGTTTTAAAACTTAAAAGCTAGAAAGTTGCTTTGGAGGTACTGTAATTGCCTTTGGAAGCAAAACTTGAAATAGAATTCTAATGCATGTATTATGCTTTTGCTTTTTTTTTTTTTCTAAAGCAATCTACAAGAAATTTAATCATGTCAAACACACTCGTAATGATTTGTGACTATCGTTTCTTGTGACCGAAACAGATTAGGGTTTCTGTTTGCAAAAATATATGTAGTCAGTTCAATGGTTACATCAAATTCTGCTGTATGTTGGCTATTATGCCAATTCATGTTGCTAAAACTGTTGTGAGGTCTTCAAGGTTAGCCCTAGTTCATAAACATTTCAGTGGATGTTTTTATTTGCCGTGGATGGTTACTAGCAGTGATAACAATGTTGTCATTGAGCTGAAGCTAGAAATAGGCAGTCAGTCTGAGGGATTCACATTTTAATGTTTTACAATTTTAATTGGAGATCTGCTTCAATGCTAGGTTTCAGTCACTTGATTTTTGACTGGATAGTTCCTTTTCAGCTCTACATGTTATTAAATGTTCTTGGGAATTCGATTTTCTGAATCTTTCATTTCAGGTAGAGGTGGAATTTGCTGATGGTAGTGTGTTTAATTTGTCAGCCGAGTTTCTTAGAGTACAGAGCCCAGCTGTTGACGCCAAGGTCAGGTCCATTGGGGGTGAAAAGGTGATTGTTAGTAACGTTCATCTCTATACTTTTAAGAGGATTATTTTTCCTCGACTTATCTGAAAACATAAAAAGGGAAATTTTGGTGCTCTGATGATCTTTCCTTGTGTTGGTGCATTTGTCCTTAAACCAAAATTAGTTGTTATCTGGGTGAAACTACAATAGGACAGCATCCCCTTAGACACGTGGTTTTTATCCATTTTGCCTGTAAAGATAGAATTTTGCTTCATCTAGTTTATTCATAAGGTTAAGTAAACAAATGAATACCGAGTCAATTATGTTGTATTAAAATATAGTTGCTTTATTTTTGTCCTTGCATAGCTCTGTTTTCCACTATTCAATTCAAGTACAAAAGCAAGTCATTTAGTCCCACTAATTCAAACCAAAATTAGAAGATATCCATGTTTATTTTTATTTTTTTATAGATTTTTTTAAATGATTTAGATCTATTCTTAATCTCACCAACATATGTGAAATTGGACTAAGCCCTGTCAAAATCAATGCAATGGCATCGTCATATTTTGAATAATTTGGTTGATGGAATAGTTGTGAAAATGTGGACTTCTGAAATGCATATCCTGCGGAAACAAAGCTCCTTTCCTTTATGGAAAGGACCACAAACTAGAAGCTCATCTTATAAGTTAAGCAAAATATATATTCCTGTACTTCTGAAGCTAGTATTGAAAAGATTAGATTGTATATCTGGGATGCACCAACGCATGGTAATTTGCTTTTTGTTGGCACAGATCTTTCACCACCGAAATTTGGAAAACTCCCAAACGAGCTGCCTATCACATTTTACGTGTCATCTCATCTCTAAATACTACTGTACCTGAACCAGGTAATATCAGGAAGGCGTCATGTGGGAATTATGTCTGCAGAACCTGTAGGCAACTATGGGGTAAGGTACTTAAAGCTCTGATTGAGTTTGAGCATCACTATATAGACTTTTTCTTCGAACTTTTCTCCAGAAACAACTGTTAATAGCGATGATGTGATTCGGTGATCATTGGCTGGATGTTTCAGGATAGTCTTCGATGATTTGCATAAAACTGGTATATATCCATGGAACTACTTCTATCAACTTGGAAGTAACAAATTCACCCTTATGAGAAATTATATCAAGACATTGAAGAAGCATGGACTCAGCCGGGATCCATCTAGAAGAAAATAGTGGACTTATGTCACATTATCCCATCTGGTACTTCAAATGATGCCTCATCCAGATCACGATATGAATGAACTTCTTCTTTTAACCTGGAAGACTTCCCTGATCCAATCAAGCTGGAAAGTGTAGTGTCAAAGGATATTGTGGATAAGATTTTACTGAGTTGTTCTTCAATCAGAAATGAAGTTGATTGCTTGAGATTTTAAATAGAATTCTGCACAAGTCAGTGAATTGTCTGAAGCGTGAACCAGTGGACTTCACTTCTGAAACTCAACTGAGCTGATTCACATAGCAATCGCGGGAAATTAGACTTACTTTACTACCTGTCGTTGTTGGTTTTTCTTTTGTTTTTCCTCCTTAAAAAACCGTTGGATATTCAGACCTATAACAAGTTATGTTTCATCTTCTACTTTTTGATAAATAACAAAAGTACTTTTAAGGTGGTTTTTGTAAACTAAAATTTATGGGAGTTGCCAAAATTTTGGTTTAGAAGTTGGTTTGTAAAAAAAGTGGAGAGAGAAAATATTTTAGTGAATTTTTTATGTTTATTGTAATAAGAAAGAGATGATTTGATTGGAAAAGAGATTATTTTATAATTAATTTTTTGACCAAAAATATGTGATGATCAATATCCCTCTCTCTAACAACTTTTCAATGAAGAAGAGAATATAAACAAGTTAAGCATAAAATTAGCTGATTTCTGTAATCTATTTGGAGAAGGGTAAATGGAGAAATTATTGCATAATAAATTCCAACTTAAAACCAGTATTTTCCAGGAAAATAAATCTATTTGGGGAAGGGAAAATGAAGAAACTATTGCATGATGAATCCCAAACAGAGCTGCTTAAAAACAGTGTTTTCCAAGAAAAAATCCGAAGGCAAAAGAAAAAACTTGTTTCCGAAGAAGGAAAGAAGGATAAAGAATAGAGACAAAAAAAAACAGAAGGATGAGTAACACGTGATACGAGACGAAACGGCACAAAAACAGTTGGGGAAGCGAAATTATCAAATGCCTGTACGGTTTTCTTTTTCATTTCCGGTCTCAAGCCGATACGATTTAAGGACCTGTTTTCACGCAAGATCCAATTATTTGATGTTAATATTAAAAAATTTATTAATTTTTTTATTATTATAAATATTTTCTCCTTATTTTTTTTACGACAATAATATTTCACAAATTTCCCTACTCACTCGCATTCCGATTGTGTAAACCTCCAAATTTCGCTCGCCACCGAGGAAACTGACACCAATTTCGCGGTTCGCATCCCCCCGAAAATCGTTGTAGTCCGATCCTTTTCCGGACTGATACGGTCTCATGCTTGTGTTCGGTACCCGTAGTTTGTTTCCGAGCTCCGGGTCTATTGTCTCGGATGAGGATTACAATAATTCGGCACTTACCTCCTTTACCGGAATTCGGAAATTTTCCCAGTAAGATTTTGACAATTACTTTAATTTAGTTTAGATTAATCGATCGGATATTTAATTTTCTCAGCTTGAATAATTGGCTCAGTCTAACCAGTAAAACAATTTACTTTCCACGCCTTGTTTGGTTGCAGAGAAAATGTGGAGAAAAAGGAAAGAAGTAAATATTCTGGTTTTCTTGTTACTATCTAAAACTAGGAACCCACTAGGTTGTGCTTAAGACTACATTTGGTCTGCTTTACTATTTTCTTATCATTTTAGTTTCATTAATTTCTTCTTTTTTAACTTCTTCTTCTTCTTCTTTTTTTTTTTTTGTTGTTGTACATTTAGCCTGCTTCTCTGGTTAAAGTACTTTATTATGTAGTGTTATTGGTGTTTCCGTTGAGATGAGCTGAATTTTCTTGTTTCCACTACTAATAAAGTAATATAAGAATTTTGTTATGATTTTTTATGTCTGATTTGTTGCCTTCTTTTATGCTTAAGCATAAGGAGTAAACATATAGATTTCATAAATTTGTATTCCTGGTGGACCTTTTTCTGAGTCAGCTTCGTGTGATTAAACCAAATGGGGAAAAGGTTTTGAAGAAAGTAAAAGTTTTAATCTTATAACTTAAAACAAAGAATAAAAATACAAGATTTTTGGTTTGTTTGTGACCTGAGAAAGCAAGAGCCTCCACTCATTTGGGCCTAATAATATGGCTATATATATATATTTGTGCTTTTTCATCAGTGTATATAAGCCATTGTTACTATGTCTCTTAGTAAAACAAACCGTCCATTCTTATCATTTTTCTCCTAAACGAGTTTTGTGTATTCCAGAAGCATTTCGAATTCCATCATATAAGGAATAATTTCATTAGATAGGAAGTTTTCCGACAACTATTGTGTCTGCAACAAATTAAGAAGCTTTAAGCCTAATAACTGGCCTTGTTTGGTGGAATTGCAGTAATTTATTCACCTTTATAACCTTGAGTACAATACCTTCATGTGAAAAAAAATGCTGCTTTGTGTATCCTGTATGGTGGTGGTCATGAATCCTTGACAATCATCGAGTGTGTGGCAGTGTGGCTTTCTTGTTGTTCTACCAGTTTTTGGCAAGAATTCTACATATATTACCTAGAACTGATTGTATCCTGCATTGATGTTTCTTAGGCTCTTCCCACCTTTTCAACTGCCTCTTGGTATAATGTCTAACCTCTCTGCCATTTTAGTTCAACTTGATGCATGAAGTTTGGATCTGCTTGCCGCTTGGGATGATTATGTTTTGAGACTTGTGGGTGAATGCTATGTTGGGTTCTCCCTTTTCGGAGTTTTTAGATTTCATTAGTTTTCTAGCTTGTTTGGTCTAGAGGTCTCAGTATAGTCATTTGTACTGTTCCTTCTATTCCTTTTTCTTTCAATAAAATTGCCTTACTTATAAAAAAAAAAGGATTATGTTTTGAGACTTGATTTTTGGTTCCTTTGCGGACTTGGACTTCTTGACTTCCATGGCTCATTTTTAATCAATATCTTGTTTGTTTTGCTTTTACAATGAAAGGAATTTTTGCCATTGTAGATAGCTGCTAAAAAATCTTCTGGTTAGTTCGTTTCATTTTTTTGGTTGCGGGGTGGTGGGGATTGGAGAAACTATTGCTTACCGTTTTGATGTTGAAGTTTGTTAAGCCATTAGTATAACGGCAACTAACGTCACTGAAGCATGAGTGCCTGTAGTCCTGCTTAACATTGATGTCTCATTCGCTACTCTTGATGCTAGACCACGGGAAATTGAGATGTCTTGATCCAATTATGAAGAAACATGTGAACATGCTTGACAGGAGAATGTGATTGATAAACAAGATGGAGCAAGGTTTCTATGCAATTGTTTTTATTTTATTTTATTGAAATAGGCCTTTTGGGCCAAGCGAATCAGGATTTTGGTCTGCTAGACTAGTAGTGGATCACAGGGAACGTGGTTTTGAGCTATGATGATTTAGCAGTTCCAATATATTACTGGGATTGGTGACCAACCTAGTGTCATGTTGTTGAGCGAGTCATCTATAGAAGACTGTTGTCGAAGAGTTGCTGCAGACTGGATTGCAAGGTTTAGTAACTGAAACACTTCTAACAAACTAAATATGAGATCCGGCAATGGGTTTACATAAAGCCACAATGCTGCCACTGAGGACAAAAATGCCTGTACCTTTAAGATCATCATATAGAAACCATTTATAATACTGGTCTGTCAGAGATTCAAAAGGTTACAGCATAAACTACTTATGCACATTGCCCATCTGAGTAGGAGAGTGAGCTTCACATGGTAAAACCCCAATTTTTTTTTATATCTCAGAAAGATCTTAATTGATTCTGTTTGAGTGACCTCAGAAGATCATATGCAAAACTTTCCTGAGACAATGTTATATTGGTGGAAGTATTCACCAACTCAAGCCAAAACACATTGAAGATCTGCAATTTCTATTTCTCTTCTGTTCTTTGTGTTGGTTTATTGTAGAAATCAAAAGATGTTGTGCATTAGCTTGGGAAAGATATATTGATGTGTACTGAAGGAGTTTAGATGGTGCTTTTAGTTAGTCATTTTCATGATCTTTAGAGTTCCAACTCAGTTTGTTCTGTAAGAATTCGAGATTATTAGTGAATTACACACACACAATCTTGTCATACTAACATAGACCATTTCTTTTGAATGTCCAGAACAAATGATGTAGAGAAACATTAATCTCATAAAGTTTAGCCCCGCAATGGCATTGTGGTCCACTGTCTGGTTTGGACTCATTCTCTTTTATGGTCTCCTTTCATTAATATAACAACAAACTCGTCTCTTAAACACCTTTGCAAATATATTGACTCCACTATCTGTGTTGTGTCGATAAGTATACATTTAAGTGTTCTCATGTTCTGATTGAATAGGATTTTTATTTTGATGCCTTTCTGTGACTTCAAAACAGGGAATTAACAGCTGAAGATGGAAACTTAAGAGTCTTTTGATGCATCCTCTAGCCATGCAACACAGGGGCAATCAAGTATGCAATATATTTGTTTGCATTTCTTTTCCAGCTTGACTTTTCTATTCTGGAACTTTTAGTATGAAACCCAATTGTTTTTCCTTGTATGATTATGTTTCATATACAGATGTGCATGAATGTATATTCCCGTGGTTACATATTAGTGCTTTGTGTTCGAAATGTTGACTATGCTTATCTCTTACTAGGGTTTGGCACCTCCCCGAGCTTCTGATCCTGGTTGGGCCCATGGAATTATGGTAAATGGGGGTCGCCAAAAGATTAAATGCAAATACTGTCACAAAATTATGCTTGGTGGCGGAATTTCTAGACTGAAGCAACATTTAGCCGGGGAAAGAGGGAATGTAGCTCCATGTGAGGAAGTGCCTGAAGATGTTAAAGTGCAGATGCAACAACATCTGGGATTTAAAGTTTTGGAAAGATTAAAGAGGCAGAAAGGATTGAAAGGTAGCAAGGATTCGATGTCGTATAGTCAGGGTAGGGAAGAAGGAGATGAGGATGATGTTGTACAGATTAAGAACATGGTTTCTACCCGAGAAACTAGTAGAAGGGGAAAAGAGGTTGTGCAAAGAATCTCCAATCGCTCTAAGAGACACAGGAAGCAATATTTTTCAACTGTTGCACCTATTGTTGCTCAACCAATACACACAAGTTTTGCTTCGCAGGAGAGTATGGATCAAGCTGACATGGCTGTTGCAAAATTTTTATACGAAGCTGGCATACAATTTAGTTCTGCCAATTCACAGTACTTTCAAGACATGGCTGACGCGATTGCTGCTGTAGGCCCTGGCTATAAGATGCCTTCTTATCATTCTTTGAGGGGTAAATTGCTGAACAGGAGTGTTCAAGATGCGGGTGAATATGTTGAAGAACTTAGAAAGTCTTGGGAAGTGACTGGGTGCTCGGTAATGGTCGATAGGTGGATGGACGGAACTGGTCGCTCAGCGGTAAACTTCTTTGTTTATTGTCCGAAGGGTACCGTGTTCCTAAAGTCTGTTGATGCATCAGACATCACATCCCCTGAGGCACTTCTAAGTTTGTTTGATAGTGTTGTTCAGGAAGTTGGGCAAAATAATATAGTCAATTTTCTGACAGATACTTCACCAGGTTATAAAGCTGCGGGAAAACTTTTAATGGAGAAATACAAATCATTTTTCTGCACTGCCTGTGGGGCACACTGTATTGACTTGATGCTTGAGGACATTGGAAAAATGGATATAATGAAGGAGGTTTTGGCGAAGGCTAAACAGATAACTCAGTTTATATATAACAATGCTTGGGTTCTCAATTTATTGAGGAAGAAAACAAGTGGAAGAGATATAATCCAACTCTCAACCAACAGGTTTGCTTCCATCTTTTTGACACTACAGAGCATTGTATCTCTGAAGGACCTTCTCCATCAGATGTTCACTGGAGCTGCTTGGATGAACTCAAATTTCTCCAAGCAAAGAGCAGGACTTGAGGTGGCAGAGGTTATTGTGGACCCGCTGTTCTGGTCAATGTCTGACCAAACTCTAAAGGTGACAAAGCCCTTACTTACAGTTTTACAGCTTATGGAGTCTGGAGAGAAACCATCCGTTGGATACATATATGATGCAATGGAAAGAGCAAAGCAAAGCATCGTTGCTGCATTTAACAAGAAGGAATCCAGTTACTTACCATATTTCGAGGTTATTGATCGTGTTTGGCAGGAGGAATTTCATAGCCCAATACATGCGGCTGCATCCTATCTGAACCCTTCCATATTCTATAACCGCAATTTGTCCTCAAACAAGATCTTCCAGAAAGGCTTGCTTGATTGCATTGAAATGTTAGAGCCTGATTTAACAGCTCAGGTTATGATTACGAGCAATGTAAATTTCTACGAGGAAGCTGTAGGGGATTTTGGTCGACCTGTAGCATTACGCGGTCGAGAGTCATTGGCTCCAGGTTACCATCTTATCATCTTGCAGTTTCCTGTTTATAGTTATTTATTCTCTGTAGTTGGGTGATAGATAGCTGTCTATATTGCAGCTACTTGGTGGTCATTGTATGCAGCTGATTACCCAGATTTACAACGCTTAGCTGTCAGGATATTAAGCCAAACTTGCACTATCACACGATGTGAGAGGAGTTGGTGTATGTTTGAACGTATCCATTCTAAGAAAAGGAACCGGTTGGAGCATCAAAGGTTGAATGATCTCATATTTGTTCATTATAACTTGCGTCTTCAAGAGAGGTAATTTCTCCGTCCTCCATAATGTTTTCTTTGCAAGTAAACTTGTAATACCATAGGGCTAGAATCACTTGTGAATTAGGGATAGTTCATTGGTTCTGTTTAATCTTTTAAGTCAGGGAATGAATCTACCATTTGCTGGGAGTAAATACGTATTTTCTGGACACTTATAAAAAAAACGTATTTTCTGGAGAAACCACTCATCAAACAGAGTAATTTGCAGCTACTTGGCCTTCAATAGCTGATTTTCTTTCATTTACCTTGGTCTCCTATGCTTTTTGAAGTTTGTGGAGTGTGAGTATAGATCACTAAGAGGAGGTTTTGGAATCAGCTTACCTGGGAAGACCATCTGGCACTTCCTAGTGTATTTCTTCTTACACTTTTTCTCGTGCTTACTGTCATCTCCTTAAAGAATCCTTCCATTTTGAATTTCTAAGATCAAATAGAGAGATCAGATCAAAGGGCTCAATTGGCACTACCTCCCCCTCCTTAAAAAAGGGGTGAGGGCAAATTAATATGATAAACAGATACTATAGCTTTCTCATTTTATATTATGTGCATGTTTTTTTCTGTATTAATTTTGGTGATTCAATTCTTAAAGAGACAGCTTGTGGAAGACAGTCATTACGGAGAAGTATGGGTGTGAGGATAGTGGTTGGAGAACTTTGGTGGTTCAAGGGTCTTACGGTGTGAGTTTGTGGAAAAGCATCAGTAGAGGGTGGAACTTCTTTAGGGAGCATATTAGGTTTGTAGTTGGGAGCAGTTCCAGGATTCAGTTCTGGCATGACAAGTGGTGTGGGGATAGACCGTTGAGTGAGGAGTTTCCTCAATTATTTTCTCTTGCTCGCAAGAAGAACGCTTGGGTGGCTGATTGCATGGAGATGGGATCCAGAGTGGTTGTGTGGGATGTTCACTTTGATAGGGTGATGAACGATTGAGAGTTGGAAGTTTTTTCAAAGTTTTATTCCTTACTATATTTGTGGAGTAGGAGGCGAGGGGATGAGGATAAAATGTTGTGGAGGGGTACTAAGAGTGGTGTTTTCTGGAGGGCTCCATTGCGGATTTTCCTTGGCGCCCTGTTGGAGGAATGAGGCTCCTCCTAGAGTTGCATTATTTGTCTGGGAGGCCACTCACGGGAAAATTCTAACCATTGAAAACTTGGGAGGAGGGGTGTTTGTGTGACTGAGTGATGCTACTTATGTAAGAACGATGGAGAAACAGTGAATCATATCCTTATTCATTGCTCGGTGCTAAAGGGTTGTGGGGGCATGTGCTGAGCATTCTTAACTATGATTGGGTTATGCCGAGGAAGGTAATGAATGTTTTGCGTTGTTGGAAGAGGAAGTTTGAGGATCCAATTGCGTCGGCTATTTGGAAGATGATTCCAGCTTGCATTTGGTGGAGTTTGTGGAGGGAAATGAATGAGAGATGTTTTGAAGATAGGGCTGTCTTTGGCTAGTTTGAGGGGTTTTTGGTTGCATTCTTTGTTTCTATGGGCTAATTCGGGTTTAGGCAATCATTTTGTGGATTTTTCGGTTTTTCTTAGTTTTTTAGCTTGTACGCTTTAGTAGTTGTCAGTATAGTCTCTTGTACTGTCATCTTTCTTTTCCTTAATAAGATTGCCTTACTTATTAAAAAAAAAATCTCCCATCCTGATGCGACACTTCCATTTATTTTCTGAACTTGTTATGCTATGCTTACAACTTGTTGCTCGGCATTTCTCTGTGCAACAGGAGGCCAGAAGCATATAAAACTAGGATCCGAAGAGGTACGCTTGACCCTATATGCTTAGAAGTTATGGATGCCAACATTGGAGATTGGGTGGAGGACCCTGGAATACTGGAGGGTGAGGACCTTAGCTGGATGGATGTGACAGTCTCTGGTGAGCCTACCTTTCTGAGTCACAGAGTAAAAGATCTTGATGATTGTAATGACAGTACAGATGATAGAGATAGCGATGACATGAGAGGTACGGATGAAAATGATGATTTGTAGTGCTCTATTCTTTCAAAGAGTACCAACCTAGCATGTGTACTGGTAATTAAAAGTACATTCAAATTGTTTGGAATCTTTTGATCGATCTACTTTGTTTTCTGTATAGATGGTACACTCTGCTGATACGGGTAGTCTTGTTGTAATGTTTAGCAGAATCCTAAAGTTAAATTTTGCATGTTTGCGTTTAGACATGGGACATCTGGCTAATGCAGTGAGACCTGCTATTTCTGTGAGACTTTTCTAAGTTTCAGTTTCTCCTGCGATACAGAGCTCACCTAGTATATTATGTGCAATGCGGAGCCATATGAAAGTCCCAGAGTTTAGAACAATGAGAGAGACAGAAGTAGAATAGAAGTTAGAAAGAAAAGGTAAACAGGATAGAACAGAAGAAAGTTCAATTTCATTATTTTGCCTTTGCATTGAACACCTCTCTCGTAACTGTCATTAGGACCTATCTTGAAATTATGATCTCCCTAGCAACATATTATACTAAGAGATGTACATCTGGTTTTCCTTTCTTTTAAACTTGACTTGCATAGGCATTCTGATGGCAGTAGTTAACAGGCAACACGAGGAATATGTCCTGATGGGTCAGGTTACAGATCCTAACTATCATATGTTGGAATTTGAACTACAAGTTTTTGTTTTTGATAGCAAAACAATGCCAACTCTTCCACAGGATTCATAGTTGATTACGTTTAACTAGGTGTAGAAAGGAACAAGTAACTTTATTCAATTGATTCATAGTTGAACCATGATGCAAGGAAAAAAGAAGAAAAAGGAAGCAATACACATTTGCCCATTTTCTGTAGAAACTTGGAACTTGACAAAGCCATCGCAGAATGGTCTTTTCATCCTTCATGGCATCAGAGGAAAGGGTTTGAATTTCACCAGTTGGACAAACCCCTTCCTTTGATTTTCTCTTTACAAAATTACAAGTGGTTATACTAGGGGAGGAAGGGCTATAGTTAAATTGTGTGACCTCTATATTCGTGGGATGTGATTTTTCTCGTCCCTCTCCCTCCAAATTTAAGTGAGAAAAACCCTCAGAGAGTGAGAGAGAGAGAGAGAAACTTGAGGTTAATCATAGTACTGTATGAATAGGCTATGTAGGGCTGAACAAAACCCGACCTGATCGGATTTGCGGTCCGGTCCGGTCTTGTTTATTTAAATCCGGTCCGATCCATACCTTTTGACAAACCGGTTAGGACCGAACCGAACCAGATTTATTAATATAAGTAAAAAAAATTAAATATTTTTTAATACAAATTACAAACTTAAAAAGTTTAGTTTTAACCTAAACTAAAACTCTACATTTTTATATGTTCTTCCTCCTTCGAAATAAACCTAAATTTTTTAAAAAAAAATTAAAAAAATGAAACCGGTACGGTCCTCCATATAAGCACAACCGAAAATCCGGTCCGACGGGATTTCCGGCTATGTATCTTTTGAAAGAGGAGCTGAATTAAATCTGCAGGTCAGATGCAATAAGAAAGTTGGGCTTCCCTGGTTTTCTTTTGAGGGATAACAGTTTGTAATCGTGACGGAAAAAAATAGAGATACATTCTCACCTCATTTGATTTCTTCTTCTAATTCCCGACATAAAAGTTCAACCAAGTGAAAAAAAAAATCCAGAACTTATTTGGAAAGTTAACAGGAAGTGGATAAACTATGATGGGCGAAGGGAGGATAGGACTACATCTTGGAGGGAGCTATCTCTTTGCATGGCATCCTTGAACTCTTCGAAGGTTACTCTTCCATCGCTGTTAGCATCCATCCGATCAAATATCTCATCCAATTTCCCAGGTTCAGTGATATCCGCCGGAAGGCAGTCATCAGGCAGAGCCTGCTCAAGAAAATCAATGGATCATGACACCGTATAAAAGCAGTTGAAAAGTAAGCTACAATGTGGAAGACAATGCATGATAAAGGTTTAGAAGTATTACTCTGAGCATGGATGCTAGTTCTTCCTTAGTGATACATCCAGACCGATCTGTATCATACATCTGTTGGCCAAACAAGCAAGAGAGACTATTAGTTCAGTTTTAGGTTCTGCCTCTTTTCATGTAGATTACATGGTGATGCATCCACATTATAACTTGCTTATGCAACCTCAGTGATTTGAAGGCTGTTCAGTTGAATGTCCCTGCCTGCATGTGTATGCATATTATGTTATCCAAAACTATGAAGGAAATGCACCTGAAAGCACAGCCGGAGAGCATCATCTCCCTTTGAATTCCTGAGGCTGGATAACCCACAGAGAATCTCCCGCATGTCAACCGTTCCATCACGGTTGTTGTCAAATAGGTCGAAGATGCGGGGTGCCAGAGGAATCAGCGACGACATGTTCATTGCTTTTAGCACCTCCTCGAACTCAGATAGAGTGGCATTGTCACCTTTTGCACATCTGAAGTTTGGAAAAGAGGTTGTTAATTCTTCATCAGGATCTTGAAAGATTGATTCAGGATAAATCGAGCTTGATTGATAATTTAATGAGAGAAGAAGTTTGTCCCCTAAGTTTATAACTATGAGAGTGTGACCCATTTTTACTGCAGCTTCCTAGTGGGCCTCTCCTGTCCTTTGCGGATCGTTTTCGATCCCCAGTGGGCTTTGCTGTGCCTAAGTTGTAGTGTTTTTATTACTAGTTTGTATAGATCTCGGTAGTTATGTCTACAGTTATTGGTCACTGCTCTCCTATGTCTAGCATTGAGCATTTTTAGGGGTTTTCTCAATCCCTTTTATGAGATCCTATTAGTTTTCTTTTATAGCCTAGTTAAAATTAGGTCGTATGTAGATTTCTCCTCGTAAAGTTGTAACTTTTGAAATGCAAGCTTGATGTCATTATTTAGAAAGAAAAAAAAAGAATTGTAAAAAGTCTCAGATGTATGAATCAACTTTGCATACTCACATTTTGACAAAATGTACCCTGAGGTTCTCGATTTCCTTTTGTGTAAGGTCATGGGACTCCATTAGAGCTCTCAGCCTTTTTGTCCTGAAGCAAAAGGTGCTGGTACACAAGCTAGCAATGGCTGCAGCACGAAGTTTGCGTCGGGCATTAAAACTCTGCAGTCGTGAAACGATCTCCTCGTCCATTTGATCCTGCTTGGCTAAGTCACCTATGACCCACGGATGCTCGAGGAGCTGTTTTCATATATTTCTTTTAAAGTTAATTCATATGCTAAATTAACAAGCAATCAAGCAAATGAATTTAAGAATCTATTAATGTTTGTCTGACTAGAATTACAGATCATCGGGAAAGAAAAAAAAGTAGGCAAGGTCACTGCCAAATTAAGGATTGTACTATAATGATTGTAATCTTCATGTTAGTTGTTGCTATTACAACACATGTAACCATGTTCAAGAAAAAACCAATTATTCCAATTAATGTGATCCTTTTTAGAAACAGGAAATTTAAGCTTTGAAAAGTTTTCTAGGCATCCAAACAGAGGATAAGATGCAAAATTATTAAATTTTTACTACGAATATATATGACTTTGCTAGTCTCTCACGAATTTTCTTTCACTGTTTTCCAAAACCAATTTAACTCAAATTATTTGGACTCCATTTGGGAATCACCAAATATAATAATTCATGTTGGTGTAGGAAGAAAGAAAAGTTACCTCTTGAGCACTAGGTCTCCTATGAGGATCAACAGTCAGGAGACTTGAGATCAATTGCCTTGCTGAGGAAGAAATGTTCTTCCAAGTCTTCTCATAAAAACTAAATTCTCCCTGCACAAAGAAGCAATATTCCATCAAAAGTTGGAAATAGACAAACAAAACTTCGTGTTATAGTGGGAAGATTGTTGAGAGAAAACGCTTACAGCCATTATCATTTGTTGCTTCTGCCTATTTGACTGAGCAATGAACGGAGGATACCTAAAATAGCACCCGATCAATCATTAGGACCTTGTATTCAGCAGATTAAACAGTACTTTTGAGGAGAAGAAACAAAAGAAACTGATCTCAAAATTTAGTGACTTCTGATTTGAAAGGATATATCCAGGAAAATTAGCTACCTACCCAGAGAGCAGAATGTACAAGATGACTCCCAAGGACCACATGTCGCTTTTAGAAGTTACAGTGCCCTGACAAAGGGCCTCAGGTGAGACATAATCTATGGAACCAAACAATCCAACAACTGGGTCTGTGAACTCCTCCACAGAGCTTAGTCCAAAATCCATGATCTTCAGAGGAGAATCCTTGGTTTTGTCTAGGAACAGGCAGTTTTCTGGTTTCAAGTCCCTGTGGACAATATTGGCCTGGTGAAGAGCCTTTAAACCTTTTGCAATCTGCCGGATCACGGCTGCGGCTCCGGCTTCCGTGTACCTCTCTTGGGCTACTATTCTGTCAAACAGCTCGCCCCCAGAACAAAGTTCCAGCACAAGATGAACCCCATTCTGGTCGTCATAGACATCGTAGAGGTCGATCACGTTTGGATGGGGCGAGACGTTTTCCACTATTTTCTTCATTACCAATATCTCATTCGTTAGTAAGGCATCCGATACCGGGACCTGCTTCCACATTGGGAACCCCATGGAAGCTATGCTTTTCTCACCACCACCACGGCTCTGTGGAATTCCTGATGGAATAGACATGCCAAACCTTTTGAGGGTCTTGATAGCCACATTTGATTTTTCACCGCTTGATTTCCTTACTCCCAGTCTAACAACTGAGAACCCTCCTCTCCCTAAAATATCCAAAACCTCATATTCATCAGAGAGTCTTCTTGTTTCCTGTCTCATGGTAACAAATTCTCGAACAACTAACTGCAAAGAGACGAGAAATGGAATACTGAAACCTGATGAGGAATTTAGGACACTTTTGAGGACAGGTACGTAGGTTCAATGATAACTAGGCTGAGGAAGTTGAGTTGCAGACTGGAACGACATGGATTGACATCAACCTCTGAACAGTTCTGCATTAGTTTATATAGCATAAAATATGAAAGGAATAGGGATGGAAACGAGAGACAAGGATTTGGGGGAACAAGCTGCAGAAAAAGAGAGACATATATATAGTCAACTTAGAAGGTTGTGTTTAGTTGTTTCCAAGTGTAGCTTTAAAAATTCGACCGTAAGAATGCATGGCTTCTCTCTCACTGATCTCTCCTTTCCCTTTTCCAATATCATCGAAACAGGAGGCTACTTCACCTAAAGTATAGAGATATTTGCATGAAGTTGACCTCCACGAGATGCTGTCGCGAGAAAACAAAAACGGGATATATAGATCTAAGTACGGCAGCACTGAAGAAAATACCTCAGTCCCTTTGAAAACGGGAGGTTTTCTTTTTCTTTCTTGGGTAGTTAAAAACGAGAGATGAACATACACGTTTGGCTTAAGCTATGGCCAGTTGACCAGAAAAAACAGGCATACACTCTGAAGTTCCCAAAGGCCATTTCTTGAACCTACACTACACAATTGTATATATATATCGCTATTTGCAAAGGGCCAAAAAGCTGAAAATATGCGAATAATTTAGATTAGATCAGTCGAAAAAGAGATTCAATAAATAATATATATAGGGTTAGATATTGTTGCAGTTAATATATCTCTTGTTAATTAAATAGACGGGATTGAAGAACGATCGATCATGTTAAGGCGGCCTTTGCGATCCTTTTGAATGGGTACCTTCCAGGATGGCAAAGGGTCAGTGTGCAGGGATTCAAGGGGATCATCACACCTAGCACAAATCCTTTGCTTTTCGGATTTCTTGAAGCCATGGGCGGATCGAAAGAAAAGTTCCTTAGTCATGCATTTAGATTGAAACTCCTATGATTTATATGTCTTGGTAAAGCATTCTGTTTGGGCACTAACCTAATGGTTGGCAGGTCCCTCTTCGTGTGCTCGATGTATTAAGTTCAAATCACATGAGTGCGGGGTTGATACTCTTAGGGTGCGTTTGCACCAAAAATATCACAATATTTTTCACCAACTTACAATAAAATACTACAATATAATCTTTCTCTATTCCATAAAAAAATTACCTCTCTTCACTTTTTCACTAAACCCAATACCAACACAAAACCCAATACTAAAAATTTTTCAACACAAACACAACCTTACTATTAGGCAAGTCCTAAACTAATCGCGCTCGAGACTCTGGAGTCAGAACTGTGTGCACCACCCAAAAGGAATTAGCCTATAAGGTAGGTTTAGGCCAACAAGATAGCTTCCTTGATAGTTTAAACCTTTTAATTTCTTTACATGTTTTTCCCTACTTAAAGAAAATTATTTTCATTTTATTGAATTTAGGTAAAACTTTTTCAAGGTTCGGGAATCAGGAATATAATATTTGAGACGAATGTTTGAAATCCTTATATCTTTTTCTAAGTGCAAAACATTAACAGCCTCCATTCTTTATCGGGCCCAACCAGTCGGGTTTCGGATGTTATGGCCCAAGTTTCAGCAAAATCCTGTGAGCTGGGGCCCAATTTTCTCAGTCGGCTTTCGGACGCTATGGCCCAATAAAAAAATGCAGGAGGTATGTTCTATCTTGGGCCCAACTTTCCGCAAAATCAGGCCAAGTCGCCAACTGGAGCCGAATTGGGACCTTTGTGCTCGTAAAGGGCCTAAAGGCCACAGTCCACACTTTGGTAAGGCGGTGTCGGTGTAGATTATGGGGATTAGTGGTGCTCTTAACGGTGTCGCTAATTTGCCGGCGAAACCGATACCGCATATTTTTTAATTAAAAAAATAAAACAAAACGGCGTCGTTCTCTACTCTACAAGATCAGAACACTGAAGTTTTACTTGCATGTTTCGCAATGCTAGCACCACCTGTAATGTTTCGCAATTTTATTTTAAGATCTAAATTTTTAATTTTTTAAATTTACCACCCAAGTTTTAATATTATTAAAATCTAAGACAAACCGGCCTATTTTTTTTTAAGGGAAATTGTCATTTTAGTCCTTAGGTTTTACACGCTTTGTCATTTTAGTCCTTGAGTTTCATTTTTCTGATTTTAGTCCTTGGGTTTACATTTTTTGACAAAATGGTCTTTCCGTCGGTCCGCTGTCAGGGAGATTGTCATTTTAGTCCTTAGGATTTACACGCTTTGTCATTTTAGACCTTGGGTTTCATTTTTTTCTAATTTTAGTTCTTGGGTTTCATTTTTTGACAAAATGGTCCTTCCGTCAATCTATCGTCCATATGCTTAACGGAGCTCTCTGACACGTCAACAATTTGAAGCCGTCGACCGGGTATATGTGTAAAACATAAGGACTAAAATGACAAAGCGTGTAAAACCTAAGGACTAAAATGATAATTTCCCTTTTTTTTAAACTAACTTTGAATCTAAAAATTGTGCTGCTTTCCTCTAATACCACGCGGAGAGCCACATGGGAGGTCACGTGGTCTACCCCATGGTATTAGAGTGCCATGTCACAAATGTTTACCAAAGATTAGTTTAAAAAATGGAGAAAGGTTTCAGATTTTAGAATTAGTAAAAAACTGGAGAAAGCAGGGGTGGGTGCTCTCTAGCATGCTTGCATAAGTTGATTGCCCATGGGTCCTCTCTAGCATGCTTTCAATGTTTGGAAATAAAAAAATAATAAAAAATAAATAAATAAACTTGGTTTTGTCCCATAAATACCTTTTAAAAATTACCCCCAAATACTTCACAAATGGGTTTCTGACCAGTCTTATCATTCTTTTGAAAAAAAAGGGAGAAAAATTTATGAACTTCTTCCAAATGATCAGTAAAGCTGTTGGACAAAAACAATTTTTTTTTTTGGATTTTGACTTCCTATGTGGTGGGGTGGGGGGATAATGTACAAAACAAGGGGCGGAATAACAATACAGGGGGAATTAGTATTTTAGTTATGAAAGTATTACTCCATTTACCGATCTAACTACGAATTTTATTATATTTAATCTCGAACTATCATAATGTATCACTATTTGTCATCTAGTACGATTTTACAGTTGAAATGTATAAAAAAATAGGTATATTATGACCAAATATTGATGATATGATCTTATAACAAGACAAAAATTGATGTATTTTAGTAATTTGGAGACTAAATGTGATGAAAATTCATAATTTAGATTGGTAAATAACATTTGAGTGATAATTTCGAGATTAAAGTGAAGATTGTTGGCTTTTGTGCACAATCGAGATTTTGATGATTTCAATAAATGGATAAAGTTTACAAAATGGACATCTTCAAAGACAAAGACAACTTGACGAAAAGAACCAAAACTTGAAGAAAGAAGAACAAGAAGATGCAAGGAGCTAAAAGTGAAGTTTCAAGACCTTAGGGTATAATCCTTGTAACTCTTTATTCCATATTTGACAAGGATTTGAATCACGCACTTGCATATATTTCAAAACGTCCATAAACCGTTTTACCTTTTGTTTGAAAGATTAAAATGTTTTTAAAGGTTTCAAAACACCCCAAATATATTCATAAGCCCTTCATATACTTATGAGAATTAAGTCTTTAAAATTGGGTGTTTAAAAGTGGTCAAAAATATGTTTTTAAATGAACCGGTCAATGAACTTTTTGTAGCGGTCGACCTTTACATGAAGCGGTCGATCATTGACAGCATTCAAATTTATGACCGTTGGGCAACGACTACTTGAACCGGTCGACCGGTACAACGGTAAAATTGTCAAATCGACCCCCAACAGCTATAAACGGCTAGTTTTCATATGTGGCCTATAAATACACATCCAAAACGTCTAAAATGAAGAACAAACGACCACATATAATTTGTATAGCTTGAGAAATATTTCAAACCTTCTTATTTCATATTTCTCATATCATTCACACATTGCACTTTCACATCCTTGTCTTTGTGTGAATCAAGAGATAGAGCTTTCCACTTTTATATCCACTCTTTGAGAGTTTTGTTCCTAAAATCTACCTATCAAAAGAGGTGTTTCCTTTAGTGAGGTTGTTCACTAAAGAAGAAGTTTTGAGAGTGTTTATCTCAAGCTTGGTGAGGTTGTGAGTGGTGAGCCAAAAAACCACTTGGGTGGCTTTGAGTGTTGATCCCGGGAAAACACTTGTACAGTTCACTAGCACCCGGAAGCTAGTGTGTAAAGCTATTGAAGATAGTGGAAAACCTCAAGACTCGGTGAAGGAGCTTGAGGGGTGGATGTAGGCGGGTTTACCGAATCACCTAAAAAATCACGTGTTTGCTTTCTCTATCCCTACTCTTTACATTTAGCACTTTCATACTTGTTAAAATCATTATACTTGTGCTAAATTAGTATTTACTTTGCAAACACGGTTTTGGGGGGTTAATATCGAAAAGTTTAGAAAATCAATTCAGCCCCCCTCTTGGGTTGGCTTAATCCTGAAACTATGACTTACAAAGATTTCTCTTCATTTTTATCTACTTAGACGAGGTTGTGCTTAGGTAATATTTCTAACTTTAATGTTAACAAAATAAGTTTTAAGAAATTTATAACAAAAAAAAAAATTCACATCCTCCTATAAATGGTGAACCACGTCGGGAGTTTGAGTCGGTAAGTTTTTTTTTTTTTCTTTCCATAAGAAGGGAAAAAAGACAGACTCGTATGCCATTATATCGTGGCTATAGGAATAGTCTCGCTGCAGAATATCCATAGGATGTGCTTGGCAGCATAGAAAGAAAGTTTTAAAGACCAGTGTCAACGACGAGAATTGCTTCCAAAGCTTGCTTTGCCTAACTTCAACCGAATCACTTTCTTTGACCACTTTTTTAACAGTTGTCGTTTTTCCTTCGACGTTTTGTCCAATTTTTCTCCAATCCAAAACGTGGGTACTACTTCCAGTGTCCAACAGCTAATCCGAATGGCCTACAAGCATCAATAATTGCAGCAAAACGACAGAACTTTGACAATTCAAGGAGTCCTACTGGTCAGATTTTGTTTGACACTCTTTGGCCTGTGGCTGGCCAAACTTGGAGAACCTCCTACCTAACTAAAGTCTTCAATCTAAAGAAGAAGGAAAACCCAAACGCGAAAGGGGGACAAAACAAGAGGAAAAAGATAAAAAAAATTCCTTTAGCTCCAAATTATCTCACTTATTCAATATACTTCGGGTCGTACAACTCCCCTAAATCATAAATACTAAATAAATTTAATTTTGCTGTGAAAGTGATCCTAAAAAATTGTTTGCATCTAAAGAGTTCGAATTTAAGACCTCATAAGAGAACACCCCAAAGCCTCAAGTCTTAACTACCTAGCTCAACCCTTAAGTCTTGTTTTAATTCTTTTCACTAATTCAATAAAACAATTTTACTATAAGATATTGTTTTAGTTCTATTTTTTTTTTAAAGGAATAAACTTCACTCAAGAGCCTGCACACTAGGAGTGCCTTTTCTTTATATATTTTTACTTGGTGAGAGACATAGCGACTATACGTGGCCATTTCTCTAGTACATCCTGTCATCCTCTATGAAAAAGAACCTGTTCTGGGTGCGATTAAGCATTTTAATTTTAATTTCAATTTCCAATTTTATAATTCCTCCAATTAAAATCTTAGAAGTTTATCCATGCTCGCGATTTGAAAATCATTAACCCTCTTTTCATAGTATCCAGAAGACAACACAAATCGTTTTATAATGCTACTCTGACCTTTCATTTAGGGGAGTCACGTTCCTCTTTACTTGAACCCGATGGTGCTGTTTCCACCGCCAGTTCTGGCGGCATGTGAGGAAGTTCTTATCACAAGAAGTCTGTGATGGCGTTGGGATGCTCTCAGTCTCTTTTTTCTCACGTTATGTGCCCGAAAACAGAGGGGCGAGGGCACTCTCAGTCCTTAGCAACGTGGACAAACTGAAGATTCCAAACTTGGTTGTGGGGCCCTGACGCAAGATTTTTCCAAGCCCTGCAAAGTCACAGCTTCTCTTCTTCTCCGATATCTTCTGACGTTTGTGACATGATCTTCTCACTGCCGGCTACTCCAGATGAGCATTTCTGTAGGCAACTAGCATATAGAACAGATGACAAACAGGGGCCATGAAAAGAATCATTTGGAGCTATGGTTCACTACTACCAATATGGTCAGCCAGCAAAAGAACAATGGGGTAGTGCCCAAAACAAGCAGAATGCAGCTTAATGGATGTAATATAAAGATGACGTTTTATATATATATATATATATATATATGTATATTATATACGAAAAGGCAATATCAAGCTTTTGCAACAGGAAGACTCTAAATGCTTCTAAATATTTCAATAGCAGTACAGAATACAGGATAGGTCCTTCCCAGTTCTTTATTGACCCTTCAATACTGCACTAACATCATCCTAATGCCCTAGACTTGCAGGAGTAGCCCAAGTACTTGTGGGTTTTAAACATCTCATAAAACAAGCTTATATATTACAAAACTAGATTCAGGAAGGGAGAAGCTGCATCCACCCCGCGGAGACCTTTGTAGAGATGAGAACCGCCCTTCTACAGCCTCCCCTATCCATTAGTGCTGTCAACCAAAGAGAGCCTAAGATACAGGCTGCTTTTTTCTTCAGAGGTACCACAGGGAGATATCTTGCTTTGGCAATGAATCCACTGTAAAATCAACAGATGCTAGGTTAAACGGAGAGCTGAATCTGAAGTCAGCAATATTATCTGCCGGGCTGTTATCAAAGGGGGCATCAAATGCCTTGCACGGGTCAAACTGAACATCTGTTGTTGGGAACACCATGTGATTCACGGGCATGTTGGTTTCTACAGGCACGTTACCTCCCACCATCATCCCCTGGCTGTAGTAGTTATCATCCACCTGAAGTTGAAACTTCTGCTGCTGGTTGTGATCTTCTGTGGCCTTAAGGTTCCCAGGATTCCTGTTTTTCTCACACTGGAGACTAGTGTCGTAGAATGACATAAGATCTGAGATCATTTTCTGCCCATCTTCTGGAAGGCCAAGTCCAGAGACACTAAAAGAAGTCTGGTTTGCTGGGTTCACCGGTGGGGTAGCTGGCTTAGGTTGAGCAAAGGGTAGAGAGAAGACTGATGGCTTCTCATTGTTTCTTTGAGAGTTTGAAGTTCCAAACACTTGGGAAAAATTATTCCGGTAGGGGCAACTCATTTGGTGATTGTTTCTGGTGTTTCTGTCAAGAAACCCAAGCCGGTAATCATTATATGGGCATCGAGGGTAATCACACGTATATATCTTGTGATCAACTGTAAGTGGCTCATCAGCCAGCTGCTTCCTCTTTTGAGTGAAACCTGAGTCAATTTCAATGAGCTCTCCCTTAATTTGAGGATCCACTTGGGGCATCATTAGCCTGTCTCTTGGGACAGCAGCCCCCATATTGAAGAGATTGACATCGCAGGGCTTGCAGTCCTCTACTTCAACATTTTGTTCTTCGTCCACTCCTTCCACATCGTAATCACTAGCATCACTGATTACGAAGGAGCCACTCCCACCAACTGGTATAGGTGGACATCTATCGGGATACAGCTTTTGGGCAAGCGATTCTTCCTGGTTTATAATGGCCAGCCAAGTAGCACTCTCCTTGGCAGTCATCTTGTCTTGCAAGCATTTTGACTGACGAACAAGCTTCTTGATCTTCGCAATGTCAGGGGACATGTGCTTAATCACAGCTGTGAGAACACTCACCTTCCAAGCCTTCTTCAGATCATGAGGCTTCTTGTATGGGGGAGGCCCCTGATCTTTGGGCAAACCCAGTTGAGGCCACCACTCCTCATTCCCAGTTGGCCACCAGGGCGGAGAAACACCCTTCTCCAAAGGGAAACGCCTCTGGGGCGGATCACAGTGCTGCATCAGAGCTGACAAAAGTGATCCAAGGGTCGTGTCCTGGAGCTCCTGCAAGGTGTGAGGCGTGGATGCCACTGCACTGCAGTCTTCATCCTTCCCAGGGATCGAATGATCTGCCTGATACTTGGAAATTGCAGCAGGACCATTACGATCAAACCTGACTTTTTCTTTCCACCATGCCCGCAGATTGTCAGAGGCTCCACTCACCGGCTTGCCCTTCTCAGGAACGATCCCGTACACAAACCCTTGAGCTTTACAAACTTCCATCATCTTCAGCATATATTTGAGGATACCATCTTGGGCACGAGACATCTTCTTCCTTCGAGCTTGCTCCTGGGACTGGCGCTGCTTTGCATTATCAACACCCTCCTTCCCCTTATTCTGTTCTTTCAGCCGTTTCAATAGCATTCGGTCCCTCCACATCCTTCTCTCAAGTTCATCAACATCCATCTCGTCATCACTGTAATCCTCCTCCACTGCCACTTCTGGTTCATGCTCAGGGACTGCCTCGCCTTCCCCAGGAGGAGCCAGGAGGAAATCATGATTACCAAAAAAACCCATTTCTTCAAAGATTCCCATTTAGGACTGAGAACAAAAATCAAGCCAGTTGAATTTTCAACTTCACCGCCGTTTTTCTCTTATCAATTCTCCAAACTTTGCACGCAAAATATCACTCGAATTCCTTGGGGTTCCAATATCGAACCACGTCAAGTTGACTCATTCAGACCAATACTTCATAAACTGCCTTAATTAAAGTACAAATCAGAGTCAGTTCAGACCATAATACTGTCAAATACACTCATCTGTATTGAATTGATAATGACTACTTAAATGTAAAGCAGAAAGAATTAAGACATCTCCTAAAAACCATTAATTAAGCATGTATAAAAGCAAACGCATAGCTAGTATAAGCTGCGATTTAGATGATCATGATATAGACAGAAATAGCACGAAAAAAAAAATAGTAACTTATCAGCCAAACACAAACCCACCAAGGTTTTACTACTTGTTTTTTGGGAATCAGATCAGGCTAACAACTCATGGATTTCACAATTATGGAAGCAAACCAA
This sequence comes from Myrica gale, assembly GCA_963930655.1. Taxonomy (NCBI): domain Eukaryota; kingdom Viridiplantae; phylum Streptophyta; class Magnoliopsida; order Fagales; family Myricaceae; genus Myrica; species Myrica gale. The sequence goes on from OZ005607.1 coordinate 5,250,485, forward strand.
CCAACAATCTAGGAAAATAAAATTGCCACTTTCTGACAAAATAATTACCATAAAAAGCCATTACAAATTTACGAGTAAATCCCCAGGAAGCAGTATCATCCCTCAGATCCATAGCACTAAGATATAACCGGCGCCAAAAAGCATATATTTGTACGACTGAGATTCAGATTTCTTCGTTTGAACAACGCCAAATACGATCCGATTTAGCTTTTAAAACAAACTTCCACCCAGTTTGTCTCCAATCCAAGCACAAAATTTTAAGACTTTTTAACAGCCACCTTTCACCTCAATAACCCCATAAAGGAAACAAAAACTGAAATCATAATCAAACAAAATTTGACAACTTGTTCCGAATATTACGGATTTGAGCACGCGAAAGGCTCGGGAGCCGCCTTTCTAGATCCAAGTCTCAGAAATCCACAAAAGTGATCAGAAATATAAAACGATAAACTGAAAAAGATGAACCGAACTCCAAAACAACCACAGCTCCGAAAATACTGGGAACAATGAATTTCACACAACTGAAGTAAAAAAATAAAAATAAAAATAAACAGTTTCAGATACAGCACCGCAAACAAAAACCCAAATGAAATAAATGACTAAATCCAAATTCAACCCCCCAACAAAAAGCAGTTATACTGTTTCCGTGCTTAAGCCAAGTGAGGAAGATAGCATAAGCATGAACGTTACCGAATATTATCTGCGTTCAGCAAGCCACTGAAGCTCCTCGTGATGTCACAGAGAGAGAAAGAGAAAGAAACAGAGTTGTGGTTTCTCCTTTTCTTTCTACCACCTGGAAGAAGAGAAGAGAAGAGAGAGAGAGAGTGACAGAGCGAGAGGGGTGGTGGGTCTGAGATGAGACTCGAGACTCTTGAGACTTGAGAGAGTTGTGGAGGGATAGCAACAGTAACATTTTTGAGGGGTCGTATTTAACCATGGTCAGGTTTAAATTTTAACCGCGGTCAAGCCGTGGGCAAGCAAGCGTTTTTAAGATATTATTTGGGAGTCTGCATATTCACAATATTGCTCCAATGACCAACACGTGTCCACTTATTCCTGGCCGTGATCCCATCACTTTCTGTGCTGCGAAGGATGCGGTTGAATTTGGGGGAAAAAAAATTAAAATAATATCCATCAAAATATAAATATGCCTTGTGGGATTACCAACTCCTTTCATTTGAAATTATATTTTTCATGGGTTTTTTTTTTCGTATTTTACATAAAATTCTAATGCAATTACCTTTTATGAGATGCAACTATAGAGAAGCATTTACTTTAGTCTAAAAAAAAATCACAAGTCTTACCATAAATATATAAGATTAAGGTTGCGTTTGCAAAGCTAACTTCTCCCAAAATTTTATCTCTCTCCTAATAAAATACTCCAATATAATCTCTCTCTTCCATAAAAAATATAAAAAATTACAAAAACTATAAAAAATTACCTCTCTCTTCATCTTTTCACTAAACCCAATACCAACACATATTCTCATACCAAAAATATTACAACACAAACACAACCTAAGATACTATATAATTCTGATCTCATACCTCATGCGTGGTTTCGTGGCTTATCATAAGCGCTACACGTTTATCGCTTTCTATCGTCGCATGATATCATAAATGATAATGTCATATTCATTTGACAGGTAGTTTATAAAATTTTAATGATAGTATATATAAAATTTAATATTGTCAATATAAAATTTCGGCAGCATGAATTCTTTAATGAAGACTATCTTTTGTGTCTATTTATTTTTGAATTGCACCGTACAATTCGAACATAAATATGCAGAGGATCTCCATCCATAAAAATTTGTACACTAAAACAGCGGCAACAAAAGTTTTGGATCCCGAGAATTATCTCCTATATCCGGCACCGAGTAAGTTAAAAGAGATTCGAATATCAATCAAGAACGAAAAACTACTACTGACCTCTCTATTATACTACGTACATGGTAACTTATTATCATACACCCGAGTATATTCTCTAATTTACTAGCTATCCAATTTTGGATTTGGATTTTATTTAATACATTATGTTATTCTTCATTTTTTTTTCAAATATTATGTACACATGAGAGAGTGTCAGTTTCATAAATGGCACAAGATTTGTCATAATCTAGCAAGCCAATCTAATTCCTGAGTTGTCAAGCTGAAGAATTAAGAGCCACAAGAAAAAAAAATGTAATCCGAGGATATCCTTCTTAAATTATCTTTAATGCCTTCTAAAATTACTAATTTTCTCCACATTGATCTGAGTTGTTGATATTAAAATAAATGGACTGTTAATTTGTATTCAAAATAAATAATTTATATTAATGCAGATTATTAAAGGCACTTTATTGTGGACAGCCGGGCAGGGAGGGGATTAGGAACGTGCAAGAGAGCAATTAGGCCAAGGAACACACTGAGTGAATCTGAAAGCCTCGCTTCGTGGAAGGAGGTCAATCAAAGGTTAATTAATTTAATCGGTGGGGGAATGTGACGAGAGAGTTTTGCTGCCATATCCTTAATGACTGTTCAATTCCCAAGTTTGTACGCAATTCCAAATAGGGGCAAATGGCAATCAAGTTTCTCTATCTCAAGGGTTGTGCTATTAATAACCCATGAGAGGACAGGTCCAATGGGAGATATATTTGTTGTCCAAATGAAAGGGAAAGTTTGAAAGAGAAAAAATGATAGATCTGAAAGGAATTGTACATTGTTATTTTGAGAGATATAACAAGTATTAAATACTATAGAGCTCATAATATCCTAACCTTGTAATGGACATGATTAAATACAGTGAGAGGTTTTTCTACTCGAATTGTATGGTAGAATTTAAGGAGAGATAGACACAATAGGCTAACATCATTAAATGGTTGCTGCTGAAATTTTATATATGAAGATATAAGCAACATTAAATGGTGTAGAGTCCACCTATTGTGTCTATCTCTCTCATAATTCTACTATGCAATTTTAATAGGAAATTGCATAGTATCTTGATCCCTTCTAATAGTATCATGCAATTTGAATAGAAAAATATAAAAAGTAATAATGCAAAGAAACTTGTGGACTAGACAAAAAGATTGCCATTTTTCTTATGTAATTAGTTAATACACTCCCCGATAACAATGCACGTTAACATAAATATATATGTATGACCTTGGAATTGTATATTCAAAAGGGCTAACAGGTTGAGATTGGAGACTCACGACTAGGTCAACCTTTCAATATGTTACACGATTTATAAGCATGCGAGAGACAACCTTGTAAACTGAAACATCTTAGTAACTAAAAAAGAGAAAAATTAACAATAAATTTATAGTAATCAGGAAGAAAATGAGAGCAACCTAAATACCTGGTAATAGGAAATAGGTCTTATACCTCATGCGTGGCTCAATATAAGCAGCACACATTTTATGACTTGATCATCTAATTACGTAACTGATCTATATAATTAAATATTGCATAATGTACTTTTTTCCCACATAGTCATGGCTAGCTAGAAATTATTCTTATACTATTTTTCTGAGAAGATGTTAACTAACAAATTTGCTTCAGATGAAATTTACATGTTTGTTTGCCTAAAAATTTAGGGTCCTAAAAATTTCAACCAAACAAACATATTTCAAAATTCTCAATTTTTACACATATTTTAAATTTTTCACAAACCCCAATAAAGTTCAACATTCAAAAGATTCTCAAAATTTTAAGAATATTCTTCAAAATTTTAGTAAACAAACAACGCCTAAAATACGACATAAATGATCTTTGAACCGGAGTGAATGACATAAAATGAGTTCTCTATTGATTTTCCTTCTCGATTTAAAGAATAGATATATTCCTTTTTAGAAAGACTTAATTTTGCACTTGGATCTAAAAAGTTACGTGATATGATTTTGACGGTTAAATCATATTTGAGGATGTACTTGATGAATTTTGATAGTTTGAAGGCTTTGAGTGACAAACTTGATAGTTCATACTCCAAAAGTGACATTGACCCTATTGCTCGAGGCCGGAAAGTGATTTTTTGATAGTTTTTTTTTTCACTAACATCACTTTTATCAAGAAATAGTAACTAAATGTGGATGCAAGAATCCAGTAAAGATCATCAATAATAACCTAAATTAGGGCTGAACAGAACCGGATCGCAAAATCGGACCGGATTTCGTACCGCATTTATTAATATAAATAAAAAAATATATTTTTTATATTTTTAATACAAATTACAAACTTAAAAAATTTAGTTTTAACCTAAACTAAAACTCTACATTTTTATGTAATTCCCCCTTCAAAATTAACCTAATTTAAAAAAAAAAATGAAACCGGTCCGGACCACTTAAGTGGACCGAACCGGACCACATTTTGTTAGACCGGATCGGACCACTTATAAGTGGTCCGATCCTTTAATTTAGTAGGACCGAAAATCGGATCGCATTTCCGATTTACAGCCCTAACCTAAACTACAACCGGACCGTATTTCCGGTTTGCAGCCCTAACCTAAACTACAATTACAAGCACTATTGGAGTGTGGTTTGCTTAAATTGTTAGTTAACAATAATCCATTGAAATATATCGTATTAATTCCCTCCAAGCTTAATCAAACTTATGTTAAAGTTCAAGGGTATTTCCAAAATTACAACTATAGGATATATATATATATATATATATACACTACAAGTTCGTATGGACTTTACTTTATAACCAATAAAAAGGTTATTATTTTCGAGAGAGAAATCCTCAAAAGACATTCTAGAAAAGGAATTCTTCTCGTACCCTTTCTTTGGACCCAATTGTTTTACGCACGTGGGGGATTAGCATCTCAACTTTTTATCACCTTTTGACGCAAGGATCGTCCTTTAAGAACTAAATATATTGGAAAGCATATCATAATGTACCAATACTAGAGACAAGTGGCCAGCATCTTTCTTTCCATATCTTGACTGTACAAAACATAATCACTCACCAATCTGTTTCTCACTCATTCTCTCTCTCTCTATATATTTCTTTAATCTCTTCTTTTGAATCTCAAACAAGGTTCATAAAGGAAATGAGATCGAAACTAGTTTGATATCATTTCAGAAATGTTCTTTTAAAGTAACCAAAAGTTTTAGGCATGATACCGGTTTGAAGTATGAACTTTCATTTCTGGACTAATCTTATTTAGTAAGTGGAAGTTAATTCGAATTTTAATGCATGCGAACAAGTCATTAACTTAAATAATATTTGAATTACGGTTCAAACGTCTGGAATTTGACATCGCTCTCTTAGCTCAGTTAATGAATATTCTAACTATTTCAGGTCCATTCGAACTCAGTACATAACAGTAGAAGGTGCATAATAGTAGAATACAGTTGAATTCTCTTGTTACTCAAAATAAGAATTAATTTTCACTCGAAAATGTTCAATTTCTTTATCCTTTCTCTTTTTCGTTTCTCCCTTTTTCCCACTTCCCTTTCTTCCTCTAGAAATGACCCTCGTTGGATTTCTCTTTTACTTAGCCACGAACTCTTTGGAAAAGTTGCCCAAATAGAAAGAAAAAAAAACCCACTACCAAAAGCATGCGGAGTTTCTTTATCCTTTCCTTTTTTCCTAACCCGAAAATATTTTATAAAATCAAGCATTTCCAAATATGTGACCACAAAACTATCTTGTACAAGATTAAAAAGTAGTACTCTCTTCCTACTATTTGAATCGTACAAAGTCTAATTGTACCTTTGTAGTACACAATCCCCAATTAGGCTTCCAATTAAAAGACCCTTTTCCTTGTTTTAATTATTATTTTTCCTTTGTCTTTTCCTGGACCATCAACAAGTTTGGTCTATTAATATCATTATTTTCTCCCTGACTAGCTTTCTTGTTAACCTTTTCATTTGGGTCTGAGCAACATTAGCAACAACAAGAGCTCTAAAATCAAACCACCATTTGGTCCAAGTACCTCTACGGCTCTACTACGTATATGTAGGCCAGATTAATTTGTATGTGATTATTGATATTAGAGTAACTTCATTTTAGACTCCACACACTGAATTCAAGTGTTAAAAATAAGTGTTTTTTAAAGTGCGCGCGAGAGAACTCGGTACACACGAGCAACCATTCATATATCGTATTGTACTAACACACAAATGAGTTTCGAACATTTAAAAAAATTACACTTTGCACTCTTTAACTACTATATTGTTTACAATTTAATATCAAAACTACCAAACCTAATTCATTGCACCTATTACTAAAGGTTTACGGTTACCATCCCAGACTCTCAACAAATTTGTATTTTAAACTTTATGTTAATGTATTATCATATCACCTGACACAATTTTAACCGTAAAATTGTAACACTTTATGTTTGTATGATATAAATTATTGCTCTTAGGGACCAAGGCACTTTTCAATAGTTTTTACCAACATTTTTTTTCATAAACTTCAATAAATTTTTTTTTATAAATTCTAACAAGTTTTTTCTTAAATTTCAATAAAATTTACACTACCTCCTGTAAAAATAATTTCAACAAGTTCTTTTTTACCCACGTCCAAATATGTTAATAAAAATTATTTAGAGGTGTTAAAACAATACAAAACAAAGTAAGAGTCCCACATTGATTAGAGACCATTTAATCTTGTGCTTTATATACCTGTTGGGTCATTTCTTTCCATTGCCAATTGGTTTTTGGATGAAACTTGACATGATATAGGAGCCAAATATTTCTGGGCTTGACCCACTTGTTTGTGTTTCCATTGTTGTCCACGTGCATGGACCATGTTCATTCGATCTGCATATGAGGAAAAGTGTTAAAGTTCCACATTTATTAAAGATAATTTAATTTTGTACTTTATATACCTTTTGTCTTTTCATTACCAATTAATTTTAGGATGAAAATTTTTATACCACTTTGTTAAGAAATGATTATCTCCTCGTACGAAGGAAATTATTGATGTCAATAACTTATAAGACCCAATTAAACAAATCCAATTACCAACTTTCAAACTCCTGCCTCCTCCTCACGTCAAACCACAGCTCTGTGTATGGATTCATTGCATATCCTAAACTCAAATAAAGTAAAAGAGTATTTTGTGTCCTTTCAACGTCTTATTTTATTTATATATATTATTATAATATATTATAATGGTGGACTCTTTATGATTAATTTTAGGTGGAGTCCGTAGCCGCCGCAACGTATGAGCCGTCCAAACTCCAATGCCTCCATGTGCGGTCACTCTAATTTGCCCCTCTCAGCTTGCCGCGTGTCCCACCCGGTCGTGAAAATCTTCGAAAACGCGTCACCTCCGGAGTAAAAGGGAAAGTGAGCGTGAGAGTAGGGAAAGTGATCTCTCTCTCACGCTCACTTTCCCTGTCCATATCCGTTATCCTTTTCCGACGCAAATGGACGACATATTTTTGTTTTCCTGATCCAAGTTAAGGGAGAGATGTGGGACTCTCATGGGCTTTTGGCCGATCTGCCTTCTGATAAGACCACACTTCTGAACAGATGAGACGGAGTTCCCCCCATCATATCTTCTTTAGGTGGTGTTTGTTAGGTTAAAATTTTAGTAAAATTTTAGGAGTTGGTAAAAAGGTTGAAGAGAGATAATTGAAAAAGTGAAAAAGTTAGAGAAAAAAGTAAGAGAGAGAATGAAAAAGTAAGTAAAAAAGTGAAAAGTAAAAAAAAAGTTAGAGAAAAAGTAAGGAGAGAGAATGAAAAAGTAAGTATGTTAAAATTTTGGTAAAATTTTGTTAAAACTGTAGTTTAGACAAACACAATGTTAATCTTCTTTCTTTCTTTCTATTCTTCGTCAACGGAGAGGGAAGTCCTGTACAGTGTTCTTTAACATGTCAAAACACAAACCCATTTGTAGCACTTGCAACTTGTTGCTACCATTATTGATTATTTCAATGTCTTCATCGCATCACCCATTTCATGATTTCTTCCTGTCTGTCTTTCACTTTTCATTAGTTTTTTTTTGTTTGAGATAAAGTAGGGTTTCTCTACGTCATGTCGATGCGTGTTTCTAGTGTACGTCTAAAGGATCTGAACATGTACCTAGACATTTTGTTATGTTAGATCATGGTGAGATTGAAAAGCATTGGTCGGAGTAATTTTAATGGATCAAAACAAATGGGATTACCTAATCTATATAGTAAAGGAGCAAAACTAATGATAGATGTGTACATAAGACCATATACACCATATCTCGTGTCAAGTCTTTCACCCACCCACCTTTTAAATATTTTATTTTCGTATTCAACATTAGAATAGGGTTTTCCCACTAAAGGATAGTTTTTTTTTTTGGGTGTGCGAATATATTCGAACATCCTTTTCCAACCATATAGGAAGGTGTTCTCCATCTTCACCAAAACCCATCGTTTTTATAGCAAGGTTCCATTAAATATTTTGTAATAGGGGAGAGTCCATGGGCCAAATAGTCCGAAGGGCTTGGAAATGTTAGCCCAGAATATCTTCCTAAACATTTAGTTGGGCTGTCGTTTCGGGCCCTTGGATTGGTTGGGCCACTGATCTCTTGTGCCCATTTTAATTTTGTAGCAGGCCCGGCTTCATGAAGCTTAACAATTTATCGAGAGGCCTCTCGGTTTAAGGCTTGATTTTCTTTTTTAGGAATAGGACAATCTAGACAGCTCTTGTTCTTAAATAAGCCTTTTTAAATTCTTTAATCGAGTTTATTTTTGTCGTTAGAAGCGATTTCCAATTATGGGTTGAGAAAAAAAATACAAAAGAAAGAAAAAAGAGTGAAAAAATATATACAGATAAAAATAAATTGTATATGAACGAAGTAAGAAAGGGGTTGGGATGAAATCATACAAGCATAGAGACACTAGAGAGTGTGCATGCACTTTATATCCTCGGGGGCTAGTTTACTCGTATGAGTAGTACTTTAGCCATGCATGATGGCTAAAGGCAAAGTAGTTTTGTCGTGTGGATCTTATTATAGAGTTTACTCATTTGAAATTTTATACGGACAATATTAAATAGTGTGTGATTCACATGTTGTGTTTATATATCTTTCTTCAAATTACACTGTGTAATCTTGACAAAAAAAATTGCATAGTATCTTGATCCGATTCGAAAGTGCTTATGAAGGGTCGACATGCTCATTGTGGCAAGTTAGACCCATACATAAGCCACTTGACTCATTCTGCCTATCCTCTCCACGTACGCCAGCTAGTTCATGATCAGCTTCTTTTTCACCCCCTCCATGGCCTCCATTACAAAACTAGGCCCTCCTATCATCATCGAGTCTCACGATCTATGTCATGGCTTATGTCGTTTATATAATCATAAGCGCCGCTAAGCCAAAAGAGAAGAAGAATATTGGAGGAAAAGGGAAGCTAAGATCTCCTATAATTAGTACTATTTAAAAATGTTGAAGAGTTAGAAAACTATAAAACATTACAACTTGGGAAAGATATATTCCATACATAACCCCTATTAATTAGTTTCTATAATGTTAAAAAACATATTCTTGGATAAATTTGAATTTCTCTTCTTCTTTTTTTGTTGAAAAATTTACTTCCGTGATATGGAGTTTGTTGTGTGTATATATACCTATTTGAACCATGAGAAAATATGAAAATATAAAACATTTGTTCATAACAAAAATTACTTATATTTATTCAAGATTAGTTTTTTTTTGTTTTAAAAAAGAACGAAAGCGGGCGGCTAGCATAGCTATAGAAAATAGGGGAAGGGAACAGTCAATATAGCCTACTTTCTTGGACGTGATCATAAGAACCTCTCACCCGTTGTTGAATGATCAGATTGAGCCATAATTACTCACCACAGTCACTACACCTTCAACAGAGTGCAGTTGATTTTCGAGGTGAGAATTCCATCCACAGACCTCATGTCACCCCGGTTCTTGGTTCGTCTTTTTCAATGTTTAGTAGTGGAAGTTAAAATGTATCTGGCTTATATATAATGAAATATAGGAAGATGTTGAGCCGCCTATCCAATCCGAGTCCCTTTCCAAGCATATATGAATACCTTTATTTATAGAAAGTCATCTGGTTATAATATTATTCACGTTGCCTAACATTTTTAATATAAGTTAGTTAACATAACAAACTCAATTTGGTGTTTTCATAATTGGATGTCTCACTTATCAAAGTTAAATTTTTATTTCTAACATGGTATCATAATTAACATAACAAATCCAATTGAGTGTTACCATAATTGGATGTCTCACTTATCAAAGTTATATTTTTATTTCTAAATTTTTTTTATTTTTTTTCCTGTAATTATTTTTTGTAACTCCAAACCAGTGGCGGAGCCAGAAACCCAAACAATGAGGGGCAAACTTTTAAAGAAAAATGACAAAAAAAAAAATTTACTACTTAAGCCAAACTAACCATCTAGAAGATACAATAGAGTTAGTTCTAATAACAACAGCACCAAGCACCATATTCTACTCGGAATATCTAAATTATGGTCCCGGTTCTTCCAAGAGGTATAGAGTCAAGTGGAAGGGGCTGAGGACCATTAACGCCCAAATAGCCAACAAGTTTCTGGTGAGTTCGTTTCTCCAAGGGTCCAAGTGGCTACCGGCAGCAGGTGTACCCTACAAAGGCACTCTCTGATTGTGCCATATTGGATGGGGTCTGTCATTAGAAGATTAAGTTGGTTTTTGGTCCATTTCTTTTTCTTTTTTTCTTTGAAAACAATATATAGTGGGGTTTTTCTCCCCAGTTTAATTTACATGTTTTCCTTGACCTGTTACCGTAAAGTTCACTGATTGCAAAGAGTTTGGAATAGAGACACAAGCTAACACCTGTAGAACTGTGAATTTAATGCCTCCTGCTTATTGGAAGATTCTATTAAACGGGAACTTTTTCTTTGTCCATTCTCTGCCTCTCTGTTTGGCTTAATTTGAAACCTCCCGACTAGTCATGTGTAAATTACACTAACGAGGCACATTTAATTCTCTATTATATACTTAGACTACCCAAGAGATAAAAAAACGAAGGGAAGAATTATATACAAAGACATCATATTTGTCTTGGAAGATTTAGCTAGAGTTTGAAAGAATCATTGGAAAGCTAATGCAGAGGAACCAAAATGGAACTTTTACCTATTCTTAAATGTCTAGTCTAGAAGTCCTGCTGAGAAGGGTATGTCAGTACCAGGTAACCATTTCTGTCCCATTGTAAAATTATCCACTGTAAAATTTAGAGCATCCGAAGCATTCATCAGAGTATAACCAGGCCAGTGTACTCTCATACTGGTATCTGCACCCGGTCCATGATTCTCAAACTCTCCATAGTAGAGCGTGTCTGTTGCAAATGTTCCGTCCCATTCCAGCCAGCCGGCTGGATGGATCAAACTACCAATATATGATTGCATGTACACAGTCCTCGAGTAGTTTTTCCAAGGTCGGCCCAGATAAGTTGAGGTGGTCGTCAAATTCATAGCCAAGTCCGGTGCGGCTTCAATTGTGCAGTTCTGGATGGATATACCAGTGTTCTGATTTGGGTCAGTCCGGCCCTGGGCTGTGATGGCATTCTTTTGGGAAGTCATTGGCTTCCGGGCATATATATTGCAGTTTTGGAAGACGGCAGCAGCGTTCCCGAAAATGAAATCTACCGTCCCGTGTATGTCACATTCCCTATAGAACTGTCTGAGAGAGTGTACGTAAAGAGTGTCCTGGTAGGCTTCAAAACTGCAGCGGTAGAATGTGGAGAGGTCAGCATTGTTCCTTAGAGCTACAGCTTGGTGCTTCTCTGGACCAGCCGTGTTCCTGAAAGTAACGTCTATTGCTACAAACCGGTCTCCAGAAACAGCTGCAACACCATACAAAATTGGTTACCAACTCAGACAAAACAATCGATTTAAATTTTCACGGGCAAGAAATAAGTTCATAGGATATGAACTTTGATAGGGGTGTACTAATTACCAAAGGTTGAAGAATTAAAAGTTGTCCAGAGCCCATCCTTCACACTGTGGTTTCCCGTGATCACAGTCCGGTTGATCCCATCTCCGAGCAACATGATGTTCTTCTTATAGCTGGGCACGACCACATACTCCTCGTAGTATCCTTCTCGAACGTAGATTACGAAATATCCATCGCCGGGCTGTGAGTTATTGGGAGCAAGTGCGATGGCATCGGTGATGGATGTGAAGTTTTCGGTACCATCTCGACCGACCGTCACGGTCTCGTTAATAAGAAGTCCACTGTCCTCAGTCAAACCAACAAGAATCCGTTCCCTCTTGGGGCAATGCCTTGATTCATTGCACGTGGTTTTCCTTAGAGCCTGCAGCAGCAAAGCACTGATATATTCAGTGTCTTCCTAGCTAAACCAAAACCTCCCCAATTGGCTTGAGTCATGCATTTTTCTGAATCCAAAAGGATACAGCCAGCCATTTTCCTTTTTTCTTTCGGAAGCTTTCCAAGTCATATGGGCATTAAATTCGTTCTATCCATTTAAAACAGACTGACAATAGGTGGGAAAGGGGAATCTGAACAAGTTGGCTGAAAACGATTAAAAAAAAAAAAAAACCATTATAACACAAAAGAGTGAACAGGCTAGGCTGTTCGGAAATCGACCACACACATGAGAGAAACCGCGTGCAGACTTCGATCGTACTGGTCTCTCATGGACCTGGTGGGCGGCATTCTGTTTTGGAATGGACCTCCTTATAAATCAGTGTCATAGACTGTCTGTATTATTGTTCCTTCTCAACGACACACATTATTAAGACAGAAAATTTTAGACAGCCAATTCAGCAATATTATATTACTTTTTTTTGTAATTTATTTGTATATTTATTCCCGGATTAATTTTTCATGTATAAAACTGTATATACTAAGTGTGATCTATATATATATATATGCTATATCCAATTATTTATCTTCCCTAATTAATATATATAGGCTATTGTACTCAATTCCCTATTTTCCCTATGGAATCAAAAATTAATTTTCATACTCAATTACCTAAACTTTCTATGATTTGCATCCAAACTACCAATTAAACTATCGATTGGTTTACATTCTACTAGCTCCCATATCAATTATGACGATCTCGTCATTAACATCAATTTAAAATAGACCATATGTCATAATCTAAATTGACAGATCAAATTGTAACACAGAGTTCAAGTATAAACCTATTCATAGATTGTAACAAGTTTTGATAGTTTGCAAATTACAAAGTTCAAAAGGGTGACATCAAACTAAATAGAACAAGAATAATGCACTTGCTTTTAGGAACATTTTAGCATGTACAAATTCCTAGGGCCGGCGCCACAGGCCGCCATAGCCAGCTCTCCCGAAATAAAGTAGATAAGGTCAACCTAGTGGCCTTAGATCTTTGCCCCACAAATCAAAAGCCTTTAACTTAAGCGAACCCAATATATAAAAGTATATAGAATCGTTTGAAGGCATGGAGCTCAGAGCTACCCTACAAAAGGGCCACCGCCATGCACAGTCCCTTAACATGCGAATTACTTAAAGGCCATGTGACATCAATTAAGTGCAAACCCTGTTAATCGTGAACTCTAATCGACCAAAAACAAGAAAACAAAATTGGTCGTACCCGGCCCACGTGGTTGACCTAGCCGTTCAAAATTTCTATACTTTTTTGTAATACTCTATTGATACTAATTACCAACAAACTTAAAGTTTACACTAACCTAAACTTAAACTGAGAAAAAAAATAGATTTTATTATTTTTAATTATATTATCTAATAGAAATGACCTGATTAAGAGAACCCTAAAGTTGAATTTTAATAAAAAAGAATAAATCATATATTTAAAAAAACTAAGTAAAATGTTAAATGGTTATCCTATGAGCTCAACATCCTATTAGAACAATAATATTACTAAATAATTAAAAACAAATTAATTATACCATTAGAATGCTTTTTTTGAAAAACAAAACAAAACAAAACCACGCGCATATCTTTCATTGAATGTTTACATGATTCCTTTGTTTGTATACGACAAGTGGTCCTTAGATTGACCCTAGCTGCTTCAACTTCTGATATTATTGCTAGCTATCTGCTTCCATTCGCGTTAATGAATCTCTTATTATACGTAGCTGTATCATGAATTGAGGTATCTAATTTAATTATCTGCAGTTGCAGTTACAGTTGAACCAAGTTAGATGAATCTGTCGAGCTCAAACTTCAATGGCGAAGCTCTGCAACTGCAAGTATGGCCTCCAGATGTTTCACTCACTTGGACCACCGTCTCAAACGAAGAGAGTTGGTAATGCTTTCATTTTCTAAGCGGGTATGAAAAAGACAAGCTAAACAGAAGGAACAGGCACTAGAAGTTGCTTTTGTTACCTTGATTAAAGTTTCGAGTCGTTCTCGGGCCGGGTGTCGTCCCTCGATCGGGAATCCCCCTTTAGACGCCTTTTTCTTCCTGTTCAGTTTCAGATTCCGATCCAATGCATGCGTTACAAGCCCAAGGGACACGCTATACAACCGATTCGCGTGGTTCAGCGGCTCTGACAATGCGCTCACGATGCTGCTCTTGGAATCTTGGAGCCCATCGTAACACGTCTGCTGGTTCGTCACTATCGCACTCAGCAGCGTCCGCACTCGCTCCACGAGCTCCTCGTCCAACGATTCGGCGGACTTCAGCTCGGTCGCGATGGTCTGCCAGTACTCCACGTTGAGCTGGGAGAGATGGCGGCAATCGTCCAGTGCTCCAACCTCAGCGTAGTTTACTGAGGAGCGCAATCGCCTGTGGGTGAGGAAGTGACCAATCACATCTGACATTTTAAGCGCGTGCTTCAGGCCTTGCTTCACGGAGTACTTGCCATATCCGTAAGGATCGGACGGTGTGGAGGGGACGGAGGAGAGGATCGACCGGCAGAGTTTCGGGTAGAGAGTGAACTCGCATGCAGCAGAAGGCGACTGCGCTGTTGAGGACTGGGCCCAGGCAAACAGAGACAATATTAAAAGAGAAAGGAAAAGAAACTGAAAAACGGAGGAGAAAGGTGGATTCCACAATGTCATGGCGGTGGTTGACTCTGCCGCGCGCGAACTGCTCCTTGTTCGAGGTGAGCTTGTGAGAAAGAGAGAGACAGTCTGTACATGCAGGGGCAGCGAGTAAAATGCTTTAGAGTAGAAAACATGAAGAAGGAAGCATATAAATGCGTGCGAAACAATAATGGGGGTAGCAGTAGGGTTTGGTGAATTTGTACTATTAATGCAGTAATGGTAAGAAGTAAGAGCTTCCGGTAGGCGCCATAAGAACATCAGGAGTATAAAGTGGAATTGATATGTTTTTTATATTAATTATTTGTCTTTAATACTGTTTTTCATGTCTTTATTATTAACTAATTCAATTGTGGGATTTGAAAGTTGAAAGAATCTTAGCTTGTTATAATTCGGTTTATTCATATATAAGATTACGGGTTCAACAAAAAAAATCCGTATGTGCACCAATCAACGAATGACACGTGCACCAATCTTTGGGTTGGTTTTGTCCACGTGTAAACCCATCAAACTGTTCGCCCCCACCGGTGCTCATTTTCATCTTCATCTCCCTAGCTTCTCGGTGGCCAGCCCAAGGTAACTTCACCCGTAAAGATTTCCTTGGCCCTTCTATGTGGGTATAACAATTTGTGTGCATGTGATGTGCATTTGCACCAGATGTCCTGAACTGAGACATTGGACAACAAATTAGGGTCATAAATTAATCCAATTTCCAATATATGGAAATTAATGTCATGACAGAGAACTAAAAAAAAAGAGAAAGGATTGCGTTATGATGTAGGTTGCATAAGCCTGATCTCTGAGGTTATATGGAGAATGGGCCTGTTATGACTTAGATATAGGCTTCAGCATGGCCGGTTATTGGGCTTAGATAGAAAGCTGAAAATCCTTGTTATGTAGATTTTTAGGTATGGAAAAGCAAGCCCAATAGCAAAGGGGCCAGAATCCAACCACTTCAAAGGAAGATTAAAATCTCTGGGCAATAAGCACGTTGCAATCAGAAATCAGTGCCAAAGAAACCATCATTTTCCAATAAGCATTCTTTCTTCTTCGGCTTTCAACTTTCATTCTTTCCGTATCTTCTCAGACCTCCCTCTTTTGCCTCCCTACAGCCTACAGGTTAGTCCTAATACCAAGAATGGAACTATCGGTTTTCTTTTTTGTGGTGTTCCAATGCTTTCTCATTTGGTTTTGCATTCTGAGAAGGCTTTTTTTTCCCCTCAGAACAGCCGGAGTCTTTGTTGTATTATATATGGTGCAGGTTCTTCTTTTCTTTACGTGCTTGGCAATGGCGGCCTTCAAGGTTGAGACTCTTTGTTTTCTTTTTTTCTTTTCCCTAGAGTTTCTTGTCTCCTTCGTGTCTGTTCTGCATTGTACCGGGAGCATCATTCTTGTTTGTCAAAAGCTGGAAGTAAAGTATCTTAGAATGACTATCTGAAAAGAAGGTGGAAAGAAAGGACAAAGGAAGAGATATAAACGCTATAGTAGGAGAAGAAATCTGGTTGATCTCTCACAGGATTGTCAACTAGGAAATTGATTTGTTGAAATCTGTATTTTTCTCCTGCTAGTTCCACGATTAGGCCTGGCCATGAGGACCCTTTTAGGCTTAATCTGAGAGAAATACAGCTTTTGACAAAGCATTTCAAAGTTGACATGCCTATGGCAGATCAAACAGATTTCTTATTCCATTATACCTTAAAAGTATCCGATCTTCAAAGGGCCTCGCTAACAGAGCAGAGTTGTGAGAGATGTAGGTTCTACACTCTTAAGCATTTGGTATATATTTTTTTAACTAATTACGTGATTAGGTTCCAAATTTGACTTTGGCCTATCCTGTAGGTTCTGAGAAACAGCAGATACACGATGCCAACAGAATGCTTCAGTCAGTCACCCCAAATACATAGGTAATAGTCTTGTAAAATTGTTCGGCATAAATTTTTGGACCCTGTGAAGATTGATTATTAGCTAGAATTAAGTTCCGTATCTTGATAATATTAATATTTTCTAATATGAAAGACGAATAAAATTGAAGGTCAATGGAAATAGAAAACTCTTGTGGAGCTTGGAATTCGTTGTAGGTTCTTTGCTGTTTGTGCATTCTGCTGTCCCATTTCATAATTGGTTGGTCTCCCTCTTGCAACTAGGGACGGAGTGAGTGAATCGCAGTTCGATCAAGTGTTTGAATTGGGTCAGATCATAAAGGTTTTACATGACTAATCTACCACTTCTGCCTAACTGCTTTGCTTGGAAAAGAAAAAATGCTAGCTGCAACTAGAACAACCTTTCGTTTTTCAGGCCTGCAAATTCTTCTAGGAGGACTGGTCCCCAAAGTTCACATTAAGAATCATCACACAAAGTTCTTCCAGCTGCCTCCAGGAGTTCCGGAGAATGTTCCTGCTCAATCTTTCATGGAAAATTTTGAAGTAGGAAAAATCCTAATAGAACTTAATTTGTTGATTTGCATTCTCTTCCCTTGATTTCTTTGCAGAAACTGTCATTGACAGTGAAGTTTGTCACCCAAGGAACAATGATTTTTACTTGTGTGCTCATGCCGGGACGCTTGTGAGTATTATTATTATTATTATTATTTCACTAGTTTATCAGAGGGGTGCAAAATGATTTGGGTTTTCATATTTCATGGAGACAGATGGAAGAAATCCATTTATTTTTACTAGGCCATTCCTTACACTTTCATACAAGCCCGAAACGACGTAGTAGCTTATTATGCTCGAGTCTAAATTTTATAATTAGTGCCCATGATAATCTTACGCAGGAGCCAGAGTTGCACTACAGCCATATCAGCAGGTAATGTCTCTGTGGGTTTTGACTGCTTCTGTCCCATTTTGTGTAATTCACTGCAGTTGCTCCTATACGTTATGCCCACCTGGCGGCTGCCCAGATGGCAAAGTGTATGGAGTTCGATGGAGATGGAGCTGTTGGTGATCAGCCAGTTGCGGAATTGCCCAGGCTGAACGACAAGGTTGCAAGCTCCATGTTCTTTTGTTAAGGATTTGATTTAAGCTGTCATGCTTGGAACGAAACATCAGAGGGAAGTGAATTTCAGAAGGAAACATCTGGTAGTTACTAGCGCTTTAGTTTGTTTTGGGACCTCTGTATGAATAGTTGATCGATTGAATTCTCTCTGGGTGTTTCATCCTTTGTATGCTACCACTTGTCTGTCATACATCTTTCTCTTCTTCACTGGTCCTAGGTTTATGTATTCTTGTGCAGCAGAACAACCCCCCTGTGGGGCATGACATATACAAACATTTTACAGAAAATGAACTTCTCAATCGATGCTAAATCTTGATAACAATTTGCAACTAACTAAACAACAAAGCAGAAAGTAGAACTCAAAAAGGGTTTTGAAAAGAAACCATGGACCTTCTCCAGGCATGTCTCATAATCTGCATTAGTAAGTTTGATTGGAGTGTTCTGAGGGGAGACATGTAGACTGCAAATGTTAACCAATCGAGAGAAACGTCATCCAAATGACATCAACTTCACTGCAAATTGATACATTGCTAAGTAGCTCTTCCAAAAGGCCCGTAGGTAGTAAAGGGGTTAGGGGGCAAGAGAGATGGAACATCCTGGGGATGAGCGTGTATCTAAAGAGGTTGGTGCAGCAAGCAGGTTTTTCACTCGCATTGTACCCCAAAAAATTGCAGAATCAACTTCAATTAGAACAAGTTATCGAGTAAAGAACTGAACCGAACAAAGATGGTCTGATGGTGGCTGCGAGAAAGAGACTATATACCAAACATCTGTAAGAAGTTGTAACTGAAATAGTACAAGGTGTTGATGGAAACTATATCGAAAATGATTTCACAGACAAATAGATACAAGCAACATCTCACAACAGGGAGAAACAAACCATCAACCGCGATGCAATAGATAGCTCATTCAGAGACACATACAGATTCAGCTGAGTGCATACATCCATACCACAGTAAACTCAAAGGAGCATCTCAACTCGCATAGTGTCTTCAGAGCTTCAACATATAAAACGGATGTCAGAATGGGGCTGATGCTGTTCTGCGAAGCTGATACTTTGGCTCAGGAGGCGGTGCAGATGGCAACATTTTCTCCAGTTCCTATCAGACAAGGACCAAAGGCCGAGAAAGAAAGGGTTTAGAGTATATCAAAAAGCATTAAAAAAAGTCTCAGGCATGTTTCATGACAATCACAACTAGCATATTATCCCAGACCATGCTACAGAAAGGAACTGCGTTAATCATGGCCATATGTTGTCCTGATGCCACCAGTATTAGTTATGGTTCTTGTATGAACAGCTTTATGTTAAGCATTCGTCATCTGCATTGTCTTCCTTCTCGCGCTTTCAACATCATCATTCCCAGAAGCAACCAATATTGTTCATATGACTAAAGTGACCACTACTTTCAGTTCCCTACACACCTGAATGGCGAAGTGACAATCTGGTTGAATTTGAATAGTATGTGTTCGGGTGAAATGGATTTGGTTTAGTAACCTACATCTATTATCACAACTGCTCTAGGTGATTAGTCAGCGTCATGGTCAATTTCCTATGGACAGAGTGGCCTTGTTAGATTGACAATTTCAAGTCCTGATGTGCGAAGAAATGGAACTCTTTCAAAAATCACATGGAATGTAAAAGCTGAGGAAGTATTCCGTGAAAATTAAGCACCATCTAATCCAAACACCCACCCTCTTCTTAGGTTATGAAAAAAGTTCCAACATGCACTCTATTCTTTATGCACAGTACAAGTCAAGAGGGTTTCAACTATTTATTTAAAAAAGGAAAAAGCAAAACCAGAGAATGTAAGTAGTGCCATGAAAACAGATATTGTGAGTCCACACCAACTGTTGCATAATTTTGAGTAAATATAATTATCAATGCCACCAGAGCCATGCGCATAGGAATAAAATGTCACATGGTTAAGTAATCACACCATTATTATCACAGTTTGTGCATGCTTCACAGGCCACAACCACGGAAAATAATGCACAACATAGTCACCCTAAATCCAAATGCTGTTCCCCTCGAATTTTCGATTTGGCTGAGGTACAGACCCCAAACCCAAACCTTAATTTTTTCCACAATAATGTCTACCCTTTCTCCAATGCTACAACTGTTATCCTTTTCTACTTTTTTTTTTTGGGGGGGGGGGAGGGGGAAGTGGTTTTGGCCTATCAGGAACTTCATCAATCAATTGAACCCAATGGCCCACCCTTTTCTATAGAACTACGATGTTAATATGTCTGTCCTCTTAACCTCATGCCTATCAGGTACTCATTCTCCTTGCATCCAACATCAACTACCACAACATTTCTCTCCTGACAAATACTTCTCAGATACATTCACTTCTTTTTCCTCATTTCCTTTCTGAGCACCAAATCTACCTGTTGGGAGGAAGACTGCAGTAACATAGTTTCAAAATCCACTCCTTGGGCACAATTGTGGTTCATCTGAAAAGAATAATGCTCATATTCCTCTTACTCCACACTAACCTTTTTCTCTTCGGGAATCATTAAATAATTGAAGAACTTATCAACTTCTTTTATCCAGTCCAAGAACCCCTTTGATGAAGATCTCCAACAAAAATTCGGTAGATCAATATCTTCATCCAATTTTTTTTTATATATTTTATAGTCTCCATCATTGCAAACTCAGGCGTTCAAATCCTCGAGATGCACCTTCGCCAAACTATTTACCATCAAGGGAAGTCCCTGTATAGGCTGGTTGTCCATCAAAATACAAACACAAACACGAATAGGTTGAAAATGACCCATCCTCATTGCAAATCTTGTTTTTTTTTATGCAATTCACATCCAGATCCGCCGTTAGCAAGAAGTGCTCGAATATCAAGCGAAACCTTTTGAGTCTCATGCTGGAAAGCCATATAGCCAGCTATTGTAGAAGCCCTCTCTCACAAGCATCGTCTCCAGAAAGGTTGCCACCATTGCTTGGGTTAGCAATCAGACCAGGGAATGATGAAGCTTCGTTACTAACCAACATAGGAATACAGGGCCAGACAACATCAAACCCCTTAGAACTTGAATCCGCCAGGAAAAGAGAGAGATTCACTGTTGATGACTTTAGTGAAAGGCTACTCTAAATATTTCTAGACAGTCCAACCATACGAAATCCACATTTTAAATAGAGAAAAAATGACAAATAAAAAAAATTGTTTGTAGATTACTCGTACTCCTTTACTTGCAAGCTACCCTTACCTTACTTTTAAACAAAGTATAAAACATAAATATCCCAAACTCACTAGGAAACCCTAAATCAGAACAATGAAAAGAAAACTCTAGCCACCTTTTTTCTAATTGAGGGTGGGCACATGTCCTACATCAATGGACCTTGTAGAACATGTTGCTAATGGAGTAAAATGCTCTTCTTTTCCCCTTTTTTCTCAACTAGTAATTAAAGAAAAAGAGGGAATAAAGTACACTCCAAGAGAGCTCCTAAAATTACAAGTCTACAAATAAAGGATTCAAAAAAATCTAAAGCACTGGAACAAAGGCTACTTTGAAAAGGCATCTACCCTAAGAACAACACAGAATCATAAAACATCGAGTCAAAGTAGTTGTGAGCTTAATAAGAACTGAGAACCAGAAGAAAAAAGCGAGCACATCAAATATGCAAAATGAGCACCAAAGTAGGAAGTATGCCTATAGTTGAAGCAATAGATTTTGAAGGAAAAGCTTCAGTCTTCTGATCTTACAATTATATCAACACTATTTGGGCTTTGACTAATCATCATCAGATAAACTAAGCAAGGGAAGTCGTGCAGTAACAATTGGAATGCAAGCCTTGATAGAAATTTCTATGGCTCTCAATTGTTTCATTTAGTAATTAAAATTTGAAAAACATCCAACTCTTAACATGTATTGTTGTTACTATGCACACCATTGTTGATGCCACAGGCAATTTTTGTACCTGTGCTCTGACAATATTGACACAGCATCAATATGTAACCATATAATATGCTAAAAGAAAATATGTACTCTCAGTGGCTAACTGAGCCTTGTCTAAAAGCATAAGGCATACAGCTTATCATATTCAAGACTAATATTAAGGTAGTATCTAACGAAGAAGCCCACAAGTTATGAAACTACCCAGTATGTTTACAGTACTTCATCAACATATCAAAAGAATCAAAGTAATAATTTCCCAACTTTTGTAGATATTCTTGCATGAGTATCGATCACAAAGAGAATGTATGTTAGGATATGATCTTTCTTGAGTTTAAAAATTTCTTATCATTACAACAGAAACACGTGAGTTTGTAAAAAAAAAAAAAACTTCTGAAAAAGAAGCTTCAGTCTTCAGTGGTTTTTTCAACCATTTTGGCAGAGTTTTTACAATTTTTCTGACTAAAGGGTGTTTAAAAATGCTAGCACGATTAACCTATTACTGGATAAGTATATCATGTTTAAATTACATGATTACTATAGAAGACTAATAAAAAATGTACCACATGAAAGTGAGATATTTTTTATTATTAGCACATCAATACTGTTATTCATTACCTTTTAAAGACTTCATATTAACCCAGCTGCATCAGACAATAGTCATAACACATACCCCATGTTCCTGATTCCTAAGACTTGTAACTTTCTTTAAGTCATCAGTAGGAAAGAAACACATAACTATTATAGTTTTCAAACAGTAGGGTATTAAAGCAAATAAACCAGAACAATGCATCAATATCTTAAATGAAGAGCCTAACCTTCCGTTTCCGGAGCCTCTCATTTTCCTCTTCCAGACGTGAAACTTTGTTCTCCAGTTCATTAGTGTAAGCCTATTACAACATGGTCTCTCAGATCATTTGAAAATCAGCATTATAAAAATCTGAAAAAAGGCACAGAGCCATTGCAAAAAAATTGAAACAACCATCAGGTCTTGAAAGCCAACCTGCTTCCTTGCTCGTGAACGGGCAGCAGATTCACGGTTCTTGATCATCCTCTTCTGCCTTCTCTCAACAGTCTTCTCAATCATGTCCTCCGGGACGCCTCTTTTCCTCCCAGGCATCTGTGTGTCAGACAATGTTCCCATCAAAGGTGAAGGCAATGCCACCTGATTCTCATACTCCACCACTGCACCAGTCCCCATATGTAGTGGCTGTGGAATAGGCTGGCCAGGCAAATAAACACCCATCATACTCTGTTGTGGATGTTGATATTGTTGTTGGGCATATTGCATCCACTGACCTTGCTGTGCAAACGGCGGTGCGACGTTCTGATCAACCGCAACAGGACCAACACCTTTTTTCTCTGAAGATGTTTGAGCCACAACTCCTGCTTTCACCAAGAAATCCTCCAAAGTCATCTCTCCCAAAGTAGGCTGCCGTTCCCGACATTTCTTTTCCATGTTATCTTTGCTTTGCTGAATATCTCTCCAAACTTCATCAACTGTCTTCTTGCTCAGTGTACTAGTTAATGACAGGCTAGCCTGATGCTGCAGGGCAGTTTGATTGGCATGCGCTGTCCCCTCAATGTCCATACCTGTGGGCTGGTTGGCCTCAGCAGTCCAAACATTTTTTAGAAGCTCATCGAGGTTCATGCTGCTAAGCGGCTTCCCCAGGTCACCTAACTGATTTTGAACCTCATCAAGTGTAAGACTATACAATGAGTTTTGTCGCACCAATGGCAGGAACTGCGACTGTTTGCCATTACTGTCACCACCACCTTGAGACCCCATTGTCTCAATCTCCATTCACCAACCCTCAATAGCTTTAATCATACTAATACAAACTCAAATGTCCATAGCAACAACTGCAAAGAGTCTAATAAGCTCTTGTAGGTAGGTGCTGAGCCAAATCTTCAATACCATCCCATTAATCAGAGACCTGAAAATTCAAATCCAAAGTTTAGACCTCCCTGCAGTTCATAAAATTTTTGGGAGCTAGATTTTCGAGAATACCATTAAATAACAAGGTCACATGCACAACCAAAATTTCATAATAACGGCTAGAAAATCTTCAACCAATTTTTTTCTTTTGCATCTACTAACCTTTAGCAATATTTAACGCAAAAGCACAGGTAGGCATGCACTGAACATATTATAAGATGACCTAGCAAATGCCCATTAAGTTTACAATTAAAAGTCCCTCAAAGGATAAATGGTACAAGAAGATCCTCTTTAAAAGCTATATTGAAGCTCACCCTCGAAAACATGAGTGTTCCAAAAAAATACTCGGAACTATTTACATACGAAAACGTATTCAGACAAGCCAGAGACAAGGAGTCCTCTTACCTATTCTCATTTTCAGAACCAACGGAGACAAATCACTTGCATGCACCAGGAAAGAGCATAGCTCTAGCCTCCCATAACCAATTCCTATGAAACCCTAAACCCACTACTCAAACCCAAAAAGACTGACCCACAGAATGCCCCCCCCCCCCATTAAAATTTCCAGCTTACCATGCTTTGGATTAAAGAAACAGAGAGGCCAATTTGCATGAATATAATAGAATAATACAATTAAAAATACAAAAAGAGAAACACGTTTTTTTATTACAACAGGATCGAACAACAAATTACATGGAAAACAAGATCATAGCATTACTTGACCTGAATCAAAGAAGGTAGAAAAAAAAAAGAAGAGAGGGAAAACAAAAGAAAAGAAAGGGAAGGAAAGGGCCTGCATGCAAGACAATCACTGTTTTTATAAAGCCCAAAACTTCCCCAAAAAAACGCCTCAAAAATATAACAAAACAAAGAACAAGGCAGAGACCAGAAACCCCTCAAGCGGTCCCATATGTAAAAGCGGGCTACAGAACACAGAAAAAACAGCGACGGTTAAGGAAATGAACGTCAATCAGAGTGACTCACTTGATCTGAATCTGTACTCCGCAGGAAGGATTGAGAATAAAGAAAGGGACTTTTTGGCTTTGAGACTTTGTATACACTTTTTTCAGGTGGAAATCATCACCAGCATGTCCAACTGTACATATTTGTACAATGTCTTTGCTTGCAGAGGGACAATCCCAGGTGGGTGTCTCTGTGTTGTGTTTGAGTAACAGAGAGAGAGAGACTGAGGAAAAATCAAATACCCAAAAATTTATTTATAGTTCCACAGAGAAACTGAGTTAATTGGCTCATTTTGTTTTTGTTTATAGTTTCCAACGTGAATAAACTAAGCAATACTATCATGTGGACTGCCTCATGCGATAATCATGAGCACTCCCACTTGTTTGGTCCATTAAAAAGGCACCAATAACTATAAATTGTCTTGCTTTGCATATGCAAGTACCAAACTCAAAATGTTTGGACGAGTAAAATATATTATTTTAAAATCAAAATTCACTCGAAATTCAATAATTAATTCACTCAAATTATTATTTTAAAATCATAATTAACTCGAAATTCGATAAAAAAAAATATTATTTTAAAATTATTTTATTATAACTAGAATTTCGAGTTAAATATATTTACAAATCAAAATTTTTGACAATGAAATTTTGCCATTCATCACCATTTTGGTTTGTAGACATGGACAAGTATCCTACCCAATTGACTTTATTATAAAATTATAAAATTCATAATATGTAAACTTTATTATAAAATTCATATAGTCTGATATTTTACATACATAAGGTATGAATTATGTCTATTTAGAGGATGTTCGGTTGGGTAGCTTTTTTGAAAATTTTTTATATTTTGAGAATTTTTAGGTGATATTAACTTTATTGGTATGCGTGCTGTAGTTATTTTTAGATAATATTAAAAAATATGTTCGATTTATGTATTTTTAAAATTCAAAAAATTCTGAGAATACACAAATACTGAGCAGCCCCTATTTTCTAATTATGTACAAAAAAAAATTACCGACATCCTAGTTCCCGCAGACACGATTTCAGGACAAAAGGCGTGTGATCCACACTGTATCCTATCTCATTCTCACACTCATTGTATCCGTACCGAACGACTTAAATCGGAACCCCACGAAACTGACATGATGTTTTGTCCACTAGCGAGATGTCTGTAAGTCAGGATATGCTTCCCTCGGCGTGGCTCTGTAACTCCAGCAAAGAACCAACGAGGTGCGTGGCACTCTATCGACATCCTAACTCCAATTTCTGCTTTTAATTAAATTTTTACTTTTTTAATGACTCCAAAATAAATTATTAAAACAAATTAAATAATAAATTTCAAATTATGCTAAAAAAAAATACCTCCAAATGAGAGCTAAATACTTTTTAGAAAACGCTCCTTCACTCGCGATGTTTAAAATAAAATTCAGGGACTTGAAATTATTTTTCCTATAGTTTTTTAATAAAAATTAGTGTTTTAATTCAATAATCCTGAATTGTAGGACTTTTATTAAATATTGGAGAAGATTTTGTTTTCAGCGTATAGAGACAATTGATTATCATCTATATATATATATATATATATATATATATATATATATATATATATGCGCGCAATTTCAAACAATATATGATTAAAAAATTGTTTAGTGTCTATATATGAAAAAATATATATAGAATAATAAAAAATTATTAAGGTGGAGTTTTCTAAAATTTTGATTAATAAAATAATTATAAAATAATCACTCTCTCATTCAATCAAATAATCTCTCTCAATTTTTTTTTATCAATTCACATAAAAATTTATTTTTTATTACTTTATCTCCAAATTCAATAAAGAGGGTGTTTGTTTGTGGAAATATTGAGATTTTGGAAATTTTGGGTATTGAGGTTTGTGAAAAAGTATAGTATTTTATGAAAACGTAAGGAGATAGAAGATTTAATTGAATAGTATAATATTATTTTATAATTTAATGAGGAGAGAGAGATTTATTTTATGATTGTTTGGAAAAATTGGGGAGTGAAAAAATTGGGGAACAAACGCCCCGAAAAACTCTAATCCCTCTCAATTTTTACAACATCCCACAAATTTTGGCTTATAAAGACTACCTAAATATAGAAAGTGGTTTATAAATCATAATTTGTTATGAATTCTATAATTATTGAGAATTATGGATAACCATTAAACTTATTGATTTTCTCCACCTCTTGGTTTTCCAACTCCTATGACCTTTGAGTTGGTAACATCCATCTCTTTGTATTCCATGTATCCCATTATGACTCTATGCCTATATAAAGGGATATTGAGATGTGTTGTAGACATACAACAATACACAGATATTAAATCAATCTAGCATAGTTCCTGAAGAACTATTCCTCTCGTCTCTTTTGTCTTATTTTCTTCTATTACGTTTTTAAGTTTATAGTGTATATTAACTAAATTATATCATCAGAATATAGGATTAAAATTCTTGTATTTTTGTTTTACACCATTTAATGTTGTTTATGTAAAGTTTCAAATAATATAAGTCTTATATTAGAATTTATTTATTGTGTTTATTTGATTCCAAATTGGATCATACAACTGGATACAAAAAATTTCATAGGATGTAATCCCAAAACATAGGCTGTGTTAGTTTACAATAAAATTTTAGGATTTTCATCATACTTTTATATTTACAATCCAAACATTACAAAAAATACGTATTCTAATACAACACTTTATTATTATTTTTACAAATATCAATCACTTTTAACAACTTCTGCACGCATGTCAACATAACTTTAACATCACTTAAATATTCACAATTTTATCAGAATACTTCAATTTTCTTCCAAAGAAGATCCCCTTTTTACGGAAAAAAGAAGTATTCTATTTACGTTTTTTTTAGCCAACCCTAGTTTAAACTTTACAATCCAATCCATTCGACATCATTTTCTATTAGGGCTGCACAATGCCACCGGAAAATTTCGGTGGCACCGGCACCGGGTTCCCAGTACCCGGCCTAACCGGTGCCGGTGTAGGTTTAGTTTTTTGAAAAAACCGGAGGTTCCCGGTTTAACCGTAAACCGGGATAAACCGAGATTTTTTTTTTAGTTTAGGTTCTACTCAATAGTTTAAACTTTAATTTCACCTCAAGACGTAGTACGTAGTATTCTAGAGGCATGACAAGGTCTACTCAATAGTTTAGTTTCACCTAAATATTTGAGATTTGTTGTTGGTTTTGTCTAATCAAATACTTACATTCAAGTTACCAAGAAGCTTGCTAGGTGAATGAACTAGTTATTTAAAATTTTGGTAGAAAAAATTACAAATTTATTGTATTTAGAAGGGTATATATGAAGGCATTGAAATCATAATTAAAGAGTTTAATGCTAAACTTTGGTAAGTATATCGCATAATATAAGTCAAAAGGTCGAGATTCTAGCACGAAAAATTGACAAATCACTGTATGAGTTTAAGAGTTTTTATGAAATTTTAATTAATTGTCTAAATTTATAATTTATAAAATTGACAAATCACTATTAAATTTATACCATGCTTGCAAACTGAGTCACTCAATTACATTATAGTTCAAATTTCTAATGCATTTTAGTTCAAAAATTCAGACAGAGTCATCACGTTTGACTAGCGTTTGACAAGCACTCGAGCGCCCTTTGAAAAAAATTTAGATAGAGCCTGCACGTTTGACTAGCATTTGACAAGCGCTCGAGCGCTTAGTTAAAATTTCAGACAGAAACATAAGCGGTCGACGAGCGTTCGACAAGCGCTCGAGTGCCTTAAAAAATTGCTGAATTTTTGGATTTTCCTTGTGAAACTAAGGGAAAACTTACTAAGTTCTGAACATGTTTTAAAATTGTTATTGATTTGTTAATTAGAGGAAAAATACATATTCTCCCCTCTAAGTGTTGTTAGGGTCTAAACTGGATTTTTCAAAAGATAATAGTTCCTACTTACAGTAACGTCTCTATTACTTTAGACTTTAAATTCTCATTTTATCTTTTAAGATGATCTTTAATTTTATTGATTTTGGAATTTTGATTTTATTAATATGTGATTAATGCACCAAAAGAAAAAAAGAAAAAATACATTGGGTTCAAGTGAGTAAAATGCTAAAAAAATGGCTCAATATGAATGTAAAATAATTGAAACCGTCATCGCTAAGGGTCAATTTTTACCCTTAACGGTATAAGTATAGATGACAATTTTTTCAAAACCGGCGTCTACACGGATTATGCAGCCCTAATTTTTACGGATCCCACCAATGTCCGCTCTTACACAGGGACCCACTCACAGAGGTTTTCGATTTCAAATCACCGAACCGCTCGAAACGTCAAGTCGGTTATTCCCTTTTCTTATTTCCTATGTATATATATATATACACACATATAAGTCGTTGGATGAGCAAATTTTAATTATTGTTGGCAGTTTATTGAATAATGTACTTTCATATTTTATACTCTCTGACAATCAGAATTTCGAAATTTTGAGAAATTTGGGACCCGAATGTCGGCTTCGACTGTATCTATCACGGCCAACCCGGCGGCACGACGCCGGCCCGTGGTGGCCGTCGAGAAGAAGACTACCAGCATCGAATTGCTCGGCGCAAACGAAGCCACCGTTGCCACCCAACGGAGTCCCAACGGTTTTGTCGCCGGTGGGGACGATAAAGCCATCGCCTCAGACGGCAAGGATCTGAGCCACCACTCGATTCGCGGCGAGAGATCCTCCAAGGACATGGCAGCGCAGCAGGCGAAGAAATCTGTGTCCGCCAATAACCAGAACACCTCCAACGTGCCGCTTCGCCGCGCTCGCAAGGTGTCCCCGCAGAAGCCGGACCAGTCTCGCTGGATGACCGTCCTCAGAGTCTTCGCCAAGAACTTCGTCCTCCTCGTCCTTCTTGCTGGCTTGGTACAGCTGATTCGTAGACTCGCTGTGAAACCTGGGGACTCCATCTCGGGGACGCAGATGGGATTTTCGGACTTCGAGGGGCGGATTGCGGAGGTGGAGGCCTTCCTGAAGACCACCACCAAGATGATCCAGGTCCAAGTCGAGGTCGTGGACCGCAAGATTGAGAACGAAGTCGGAGGGCTAAGGAGGGAAACCAAGGACAGGTTGAAGAGATTGGCATCCAAGAGCGAGGAATTGGAGAGGTCCGTTGGCGAACTGAAAGCAGTGGAATGGTTATCGAAAGAGGAATTCAATAAGATATACGAGGATTTGAAGAAGGCAAGGAGTATAGAACATGACGATGGAGGTGGGAGCTTGGACGAGATAAGAGCGTATGCGAGGGAGATGATTGAGAGGGAGATTGAGAAGCACGCGGCTGACGGGCTTGGCCGTGTGGATTATGCTTTGGCGACTGGCGGGGGAATGGTTGTGAAGCACTCGGAACCGTATTTGGTGGGCAAGGCAAGAAATTGGTTCCAAATGGGTGGCGGAAACGCTCACAGCAATGCTGAGAAGATGTTGAGACCGAGTTTCGGAGAGCCTGGGCAGTGTTTTGCGCTGAGTGGAAGCAGTGGGTTTGTGCAGATTAGGTTGCGCACAGCTATTGTTCCTGAGGCCGTTACTTTGGAGCATGTTGCTAAGGTGATGTTTTATACTTCATATATACTTCACAGATGGATATGCCTGTTTCAATGCTTCTCATGTTATTCGTTTCATATGTGGATGGTTATTTTGTTGCATTTGCTTGGGTTCTCGTTTACAAGTGGATTGTTGATTTTTTGAGACATTGATGTTCAGTTTCACAATCTGTGAGACTCAACATATTCACAACCAGCAAACTCAACTATGATATCTGAAATCGTTTTAATTCTGAATTGGGTTCTGGGATAATTTGGGTGTATATTGTCCTCTCGAGTGGGAACAAGGTTGGTGAATAACAACTAATATGATCTCTAGGATGAAATTTATTGTCTTGTCTAATAGGGGTATGCCCAAAGCAGGTTGGTTTTGGTAGTTGAGACCTGTTTCCACCCTGAAGTTTTTTCAACCAAGATTAGCCTCATATACCTAAAAAAATGACAAAGGGCGAGGATTTTAACATCTACTTGCAAGCTTGAGCTAAAGTGGTGCAACTATTAAGAAGGAAGGAGACATGTAATTCTAGCTCGTTATAGAGTGGGAGGATGCCCATGAGCTTTAGCTCAATGGTATTTTCTCACCTTGCAAGGGGTTGGAGTTGGATGGAATACTAGTTCTGTTCTTGAAAAGTGGTTGAGCTTTTAGCTTTATTGTAGCCTTCTAGCCTTGTTCATCCACATGACTCTGTTTACTAAGTGGGTTGTAGTTCTGTGGTTTTAACATACTTCACATGAATTCAGGTCATTTTATGAATTTGGTTGAGGCAGTCACAATGCTGATCAAAGTGTGGATTTATGGGTTGTAAATGGTAGTCAAACTCCCATAGGAATGCTTTAAAAAGGAAAAAAATGTTATCCCTCCATGTGCATAGCATGTATTGGACGATTAATTTAGTGGGGGAATAGAGCATGAAGAAAATTTCAAGTAGCTGAGATAAGGCGGGGTTAGTTTTCTTCACTGGTGGATTTGGCTAGAGCAGCACTCCTCAAACTTGACTGGTTCAGATTTCTTACGGACTTGTAAATAAATATTATTCTGAAGAAATAATATGGCTGATTGATGAGGTCTGTGATAGTTTTAAGGGTATGTCCCCCCCAAGCGAACAAAAAAAAGGGTAATTGACAAACACACCCACCATTACAAACCTATCTCGATCTCTATCTGTTATATATTTTCTTAGTAGGAGTTGGTGCTGTAGAATTTAAAAGAGCATGCTTTAGATGTGATGAGGTCTGACAAAACTGATCGTCGCAGAACCTTATTCGAGGGGTAAAGTTTTGCTAGCATCTCCAGTTTGTTTTATGATATTGAGGTTCCTGTCTTTAGAATTATTTGTCAAATTAGATTGATGAGTAAATTCTTATCCAAATTGTTTCAAAAAATGTAGTGAATTGGGATATGTTCGGTTTGAGTAAAAATGTAAGATTTTAGAGAAGTTGTGAATATTTACGTTGAATAGTATTTTATTGGTGTTTGTGTAAAGTGGAGAGAGAAATGATTTGATGTAATTGTTTAATAAAAAAATATTGGAGTTATGTGAAAAAGTATAGAGAGAGAAAATTTATGTTGAATAAAAAAGTAAAAAGTTGTTGGAGATTGTGTAAAATGTATTGGTGTTTGTGTTTGAATTCTGAATATGTTCTGTGGTAGTTTTATGAATGTATTTGAATCCTGAAAAAATTCAGGAAACGAACATAACCTTGGTATTCTTGAATGGTTAGGTCATTGGGTTTTGCTTGGAGTGAACTCTTCTTGTGTGTTTGTTGTGAGATTGGTTACATCATGCTGCATTTAGTAGAAGAACTGTCATAACAGGGTAAGTTTATTGACAAGAATCAGGATATATTTGGCTCTTTGAACCAGAAGTCATGTTTCTAGTTTCATTGAGTTTTTAATATCCTGTCAGGTGCCTTTTCTTTTTTTATAAAGCTTGTGATATTGGGATTGATAGATGATTCTTTGCGAGAGTTGAATTCTTTGACATGATTGCTTGGTCTCTCTCTCTCTCCTCCCCGTCCCCCCTCTTCTTGGTGAACAAGTGGCAGTATGTCACATCAGAAGAACAAATTGGCATAACAGAGAATAGCATGAGGTTACTCGCTAATTTGACTGTTAGTTTTGTCCTCTATGTTTTGGGAGGTCAGGATTATTTTTGGACATTCTTTGTTTTCCCATCCAGTATAATGCATTCTACTTTTGTTCAGAAAGTAAAAGAGTAATGGTTTGAGGAACATGTGAATGAACTACTAAGTTAGGCTTATTTTTGGATTGACGTGTGTCACTTTTGTCTAAGGATTCCAGCTGTTCATTTAAATCTGCTAATGTGTGGCTTGCTTGTCCTCTTCCTTCCTTTTTCTCTTTAATCCTCTGTTTCGGTTTTATTTTCTCCTTGGAAGGGACACAAAGGAAAAGGGGGATGACTACTCGGTCAAGAGATGGCACCAGGAAGCTAAAGGTCTTCTCCACCTCTCGCTACGGGGGTTTGAAAATTTTATTCCCTAGCCTTAAAAGAGTCATGCTAAAGCAGCCCAGTGAATGGACTGGTGACTTGCGCCCAAGGAAAAAAATATTGAAGAAGAAAATGACTGACTTAAGATCATCAGTTTTTCTGCCAGAAGTAACTGAAAATGGGCCCATGTACACAATTGCTCACAATTGCATGTCTATAAAGGATGACGTCGTGATGAGAGAGACAGAAAGATGGGTGGCGCAGCCATCACTCCATCACTTCACATTCTTTGCTCTTGTGGTTTACTAGCTCTGTATTTTATCCCATATACTAACCAAAACACCCAGACATTGCTTTTAAAACCACTAAAATGATCTATCTTGACCTCCAGTCCCTCACACCAGTTATATGCTTATGGACTGTCACCCATGTCCTACTTACCATTACATTTAAGCATTGCTTCTAAAACCACTGCAATGATCTATTTTGACCTCCAGTCACTGAGATTAGTTATTTGGTTATGTACTGCCGGACCCATGTCCTACTTATTGTGCTAAATACTGAGTGAGTAACAAACTGGTGTACAACTCAACAAAACAACTGCATCTCTCTCTTTCCTGGTTTCTGGTGATTTCTTCCCAAACTCTGTTGTCACAAGACCTCTGCTCTTCCTTTCATTTTTTTCTGTCTCTCCTTTCCATCTCTTTCTTTTTTCTTTGCCACTTCCCTTTCTGTGCTCGATCTTGTGTTCTGTATTTTATCATTTGGTCTCTATATGAGTTATGAGAAAAGGACAAGATGAAGACGAGGCATCTTCATTTTATTGGCCTAATAGTTTGTCACATGATTGTCACGTGCATGTTTTCTATTAGTTTTGTCTGAAAGAATGACAATTTCACTTTTATGTATGAGATTCCTTTCTTTATGTATGAGAAAAAAAATGTTTTGTTTAGCATAATTCAACAACTTTCAAAATCTATGCGTTTCCTGGTTTATTTGAGCCCCGTTGAGATGAGTGAACTTGTATATAGTGATAGGATTGAGATCTATATTTGGGAGGATCGTGATCCATAGTCCTATAGGTCTGTAGTCTGATTGTTTATGTGTATGCATCGTAACATACAGGACACAGGCACAGAGGAATTTCCCGTGTTTAGTTTCCTTCAGCATTGGGAAGATGGCCTTGGTATGTAAACAGTCAAATTGAACTGGATGGAATTCCGTTGAGGTATAGATTCTGAATTTATTGATATTGTTTATGCCCTCAATGCGGTAAGTTGCTTGCGCAATTTGTTCAGCAGATGGTGGTGTTATTGGCAGACTGTCAGTGGTGATGCTTAGCATTGAGGTATTAGTTGGTTGTCTCATGGTTCTCCATGTCTAGGGTGGTGATCCCCACAGTTGTGGTCGCAGATAAGGTTCTGCTACTGTTAATGGGATAGTTCTGCTTCCAAGAATAGTGGTGGTTCTATTTCTTTGGGTGAAGCTCCACAGTGAAGTTGCTAGACATGGTCCTGAATTTGCAGAAAGGGGGGAGCGGGGAAGTTGAAATAGGACTTGCTAAATCATTCAATTTCGTGCCAAAAAATATCAGCAAATAATGGTAGGAAGCAGAATTCGAGAGTTGCCTTAAATCATACAAAATCTCACTTTCTCTTTTGTGTTTTTTGGGTGGGATAGGAGGGCAGAAGGGGAGGGAGAGAGAGAGGAGGAGGTGGTGGATTTGGAGGTATTCTACTGGTAATGAAGCTGGAAATCGGTTATAGCTTTTAGTATTATGTTGATTTTCATCTGACCCTTTGCTTTCGTTTTTAATTTGTGGGCCTCATCTGTGCTTGACCATTTTCCGGAATTTATATTTGGAATCAATTCCAAATGTGAGAAATAGTTACAAGAGAAGTTATATTAGAAATGAGAGAAAAGGCATCTGCTATCATATCCATTATGACTACTTAGTCTACGGAAAATAAGTAATTCTGATTAGGAATTTGCTTCTAGTTACTGGTTCTTGTTAGGCTTGTAGGTGCTGGTTGAATGTATTGCACCAGTTTTAGACCAGTCATTGCTCAGAGCCGCATTTTCTGTGCAAGGCTATTCTACTATTTGCCTGACTTTCCTCTCTGATATTCCTCTGCGTCATCATTTGTTTGTTAGTAAATTGCGGCACCTATGTAGTCATTTCTGTTCTCACCCTCTCTTGACCCTTTTCCAATTGTACTGATACATTGACTTACTTGAAATTTCTGTGTGAACAGAGTGTTGCATATGACAGATCCAGTGCTCCCAAGGACTGCAGGGTTTCTGGATGGCTACAAGGGCACAATATGGATGTGGCAGTTGATACTGAGAAGATGTTTCTTTTGGCAGAATTTACTTACGACCTTGAGAAGAGCAATGCTCAAACCTTCAACGTGTTGAACTCAGCAGGCTCTGGTGTTGTTGACACAGTCAGGCTTGATTTCACTTCCAACCACGGAAGCCCTTCCCATACTTGTGTTTATCGCTTCAGGGTGCATGGTCGGGAGCCAGAGTCTGTTTCTGTGATGGCAATGCAATCTTGATCCACCGACGTAGGAAATCATATGTCCCACTTTCTGTAGCAGTTGTTTCATTTTCATGTATTCTTTATGTAGATCCAGTGTTGAAATCTCTTAACTTTCTAGTCATTAGATAGAGACACCGGCTTGAAATCTCTTCTGTGTTTAAGGTTGACTACTTCCTCATCTTAGTGTGCATCAAATAGATATGTACCCTATTGTATGATTGTTACCTAGTTATGGAGCTTAATGGAGTTAAGCTATTAAGGTGAGCAAAAATTGTCTTTGAACCTTTTCATTTGGTTGGGGGAAACATTTAGAGGTCGGACTGTGAACCCAAAAGGATGAAAGAAAGGCTGGCATGTCAGTTGATCGTTACATTTTCCATCTAACGTCTTGGTTTGCACGCGGATCAAGATCTTTTGGGGGAAACATTTATTGGTCCAGGGCATTAGTCTAATGGTTGGGAGGTTGCTCTCTATAAGATCGACTGATCAAGTTCGAGTAAGATGAGCGTGGGGTTGATACTCTTGTCGTTAGGCAACTCTCAGACTTAACTCACACAAGGCTGTGGGCTCAGATATATGCGCATCACTTTAGGAGATCTATCCTATCCTACAGTGCTCATTCAGGCCAACAAGGTAGCTAACTCATATAGGCCAACAAGGTAGCTTCTCAAGTCGATGGTGAACCCAAAAAGAGGAAAGAAAGGCTGGCCATGCACGACAAGCATGTCAATTGATCGTTACATCAAACTTGCTTTGTTTTACTATGTTTTGTTTGTTGAAAGTTGCTGTACAGACGAGAGAAGCGTATCTTGGGCCTGATGACCAAGAAAATGAAAGGAAACGGGGGGAAATGGGCAACTTTCGTATGGGCTGATGGTAGGCCATAATACCACTTTATAAGCATATGAGCATAGTCAATAGACTACAATAGAATTCCTTTCACCCAAGTTCTACCCCTTCAAAACTTAGAAGAAATATCTAATGGGATGGAGATCAAGGTACAAGGTTTTTTTTAAAAAAAAAATCAAGGTACAAGATATTTGGCCAGTAGATTCTCTTTCTTTTTCCAACCCCCTTCAGGCCTCAACATAGACAACAAGTTGAGAGTTGAAGTCGAAGAGATAATTACATTTTGCACTCTTTAATTATGGGAGGTCTTGATATTTTACACTAATATATTATTTTTTTCATATTTAAACCCACCAATCATTGATTTTAAACACTTGTGTCCTCTATTACAACTTCTGGTTAATTTAGACGAAAAATGATTTTTTGATGTGCAAAATGATAATTGTCATCATAATTTTTTTTATAGTAACTATTTTATGAGGGTAAAATCATACTTTTTGAAGTCAAAAAATAAATTATTAAAAAATTTAATGAAAATATAGGGGATGTTTGAGGGTGAAAATTTTGAGTATTGGGGTTTGGGAAATATTATAAAGTAAAGATATGTTATGAGAGTTGGTGAAAAAGTAAAGAGAGAAGATTTTTAATAAGTATTATAATAATAAAAATTATGTGGTGAATTTTTTATGATTAAACCCAAATATTTGTGCCCAAATATTTGGGCACCAAACATACCAAGTATTTAAAAATAATAATTAATAATTATAATATAATAAAAATAATAAATTAAGATACCAAGTGTTAAGATCTTCTAATTAAAGGTTCGAAAGTCTATTTAACCCGATGAAAAGATTAGAACCAAAACATAAGACACGATTCTCTAGCCTGGTTGGATTAGGGGTCGTCATCGGTAGGGGACAGAATGTGTGGATTTTAAGCCCTATTCCTTGCTTTTTCTCCGTGGGTCCACTCCAGCACTGAAGTCCTACGGTCACGGTCACGGTCAACTGCATTTTCCAGGCAATGCACGGCTCAAAGTTTCACATCCTTCTAGTTTAGAACGCAATCCTCACTTTTGATCCGAACGTGCGACGAATCTCTTATTTTAATATGCAGTTTTAGCAAACCATGACAGATATGCATGGTTTAGCCATGCGAGGAATGTTCGCCAAAGAAGCGCGAGCTTGTTGCATATACAAGGAGACCAGCTTCTTGATATACTCAAAAGCTAGAGAGAGAGAGAGATTAACATTTGTTGTTTAAAAGAAGTTGATTATCTTTTCTAATGCTTGATGGGGTGCTCAAATGGATTTCTTAAGCTAATCCGCCAAAGAGAGAGCGTGAGCTTTTTGTCTGAGATGTGTCTTTATTAGCGTCATCTGGGTTTAATTAAAACAGAGGGTCATTAGGAGGGCTTCAACGAGGAGTGGGGACTGATCACAGTTTGAAAGCACAAAAAGAGGGAAATCCACACAACATGCTGTCTGTCTTGTAAGGATCCCCCCCACTTTGTCAATTGAAAAAGGAACCGGTCTTCGCCTATCCTGGGAACTGTGCGCTTTTCCCACAGGCAAATGCCCTTACATTTTGGCTTGTCCTATAGCTTCTTCTTCTTCTTCAAAAGAATTTTTGCCTTTGAAGCATAAATCCCATCTTATAATCCCTTGGGACCAGGAGAGTTTTTGGGGACCCTTCCAATTGATTCTGTTCCTTTCTGTTGGGGATGCAAAAATCGATTTGCTTGGTCACTTGACTGCCCCAGCTGATGATCAGGATTCTGGTCCAAGGCTTTGAATTTGACTAATTATGTGGTTGGGCGCCTCTCCATGAATTGGGCAAGACTGAATTTTGAAGTTCTTTTTTGACACATAGGTCTTACTATTTAGCAGATCAAACTGAGAGGTTCAAAAAGTATTGATTTCAGGTCTGATGATAAAAAGAGATTTACATTTACCAAATATTGAAATCATTAAACCTGACTTACCCAAAAAAAAATCATTAAACCTGAGTCAAAGAGCAGACTTCAGTTTTGACATGTCTTATTATTTCGCAGATCAAAATGAGAGGTTCAAAAAATATTGATTGCAGGTCTGATGATACAAGAGATTTACATTTTACCAAATATTGAGATCATTAACCTGAGTCAATCTTTACCCATCTTGCATGAGACATGGAGGAATCGGTCTTGACTTTCTAGCTTCTTTGATACTACGTAGGGTTGTACAAAGGCAAGTCGGGGTCCGGCGGTACAACCGTACAATTCTCCTTCCATGGTTGAGAGTCTAAGTTCGGCCACCCAACTGAGAGGTGAGGAGCCGGCAGAGACTGACTTCCACTCGACTTCAGTGGCGAACGTAAGTGGTGGCAAGCCCGGGCTGTTGCCCCCTTGGCCCCTCAGTTCTGTCATTTTTATTTTTTTACATGTATTTGCCCCTGGCCTGCCCCCCTTGGAACCTTCCCCGTGGACTATCTCGAAGACTATGGAGAAAACTCGTCTAAAACTGGAACAAATGAGCTTCTGGATGTTCTCAAAAATCTCACGAGACTTGAACTCATTTGCGCACATGTCTGCACAGTGGGTCGTGTCTCATTCTTTTAGTTGACACATACCATTTTCGATTCTCTCTTATTTTTGGAAGTTTGATGGTTTTGACCCACCGTGAACTTGTCTCCCTTTATTATTTTTATTTTATTTCATAAAAAAGTCCATTGTATATCATTCATTACCTGCGAAAAATAATGTCAATAGATTATTGAATAAAAGTTTTGCCTTTGTGTCTCCTTCCATTTGTGTCACTTCTTTAAATTGATAGGAAATACAGATATAGCAAAACTACCAAGAGACACTAGAGTTATACAAACAAGATCTAGTGGATTGTTGGTCGATGTTGGAAGATGATTTTTGTGAATTGTTAGAGATTGTAGGTCAGAACTTACGTTGGTACGTGTATTTCAATATTTTTAATCTTTAATTTTTAATATTTTAACTCTAAGACACTTTTTGCATTAAGTATACTTTTTTTTTGTCATTTCGCCTTAAGAATTTATCTCCCTTAACTTGAGTTCTGGTTCCGTCACTGCTGACTTGGTCAGGCTGGCGGGTTGGATTGAGTTAAGTTTTTTTTTTGACATTTTTTTTTTCATTTTTCAGCCCGCCCAATCTCCCCTAAAACGGTGCCATCCCCCAATAAAAACCTAATACATATTTTTTTAATTGATATTATATATGGGTAGGTCAGGTTGAGATCGGACGGTATTAGCCCAATCTTGAACATTGATCGACCATAGTCGGTCTTTATTTTCTGGGTCCGAGATTGGGCCCACCCCTGAGTTGGGACGACCAAGTTCGGTCAATCTCGATCAGGGACCGTCGGTTTCGGACCCATCTTATACATCCCTAACACCATGGTCGATCTCCCAAGTAAAATCCAAAGAGTTTTGACTTCAGGCTTATCATGGAAATTAAGGTGTCTGAGTCAAATCTTTGCAGAAGTCTTGCTAGATTGTTTGATGGGGACAAATTATCTTCCTTTGTTATAATCTGCACTTGGTCTAAACTTATTTGGATCATGGAATTAATGATCAGTCTTTTCCTTACCTGGCTGGTCTTCAAATCCTCTTGATAGAAAATCAAAATAGCTCCATCATTCAATGTCTCAAACAAAACAAAAGGGATGCAGTGACATCTTCTTCAGGTTCAAAAGAAAGATCCAAGGAGTTTTGACTTCAGGCTTATCATGGAAATTAAGGTGTCCGAGTCCAAATCTTTGCAGAAGTCTTGCTATTTTGATGGGGACAAATTCTCTTCCTTCTTATAATCTACACTGGGTCTAAAATTATTTGGATCATGGAATTAATGGTCAGTCTTTTCCTTACTTGGCTGGTCTTCAAATCCTCTTGATAGAAAATCAAAATAGCTCCATCATTCAATGGATCAAACCAAACAAAAGGGATGCAGTGACATCTTCTTCAGGTTTTAAAAGAAATATCTGATAAGAATATTTCAGAAATAATATCTTTGATTGGCTAACAACGTTCAGATTCTAGTTTTAACTAGATGGGACATCAAAACAACGTTCAAATGCCTCTGTTCTTTCTCGATGGGAAGGGTGAAGGCATTTATTTCTCTCATGTTATCAAGTAGCGGAATCTCTAAAGTCTGACAGCCTGATCGAATTGATTGGTCCAATATACCAACAACGTTTAACTTTATAGCTGTTTTTTTTCAGTGGTCTAATATGGTATGCTTCGTAGTCAATCTTTTATTGGAGGTTGAGGACTATTGCTCATCTTATTTTTTCGAGCTCCAACCTGTATTGTCCATTAAGAAACAGCATTTCCTGATGTATTACAGAGGAATCTCCATTTTGTATCATATTTGGAAGATTTCCGTGGTCCCTCTTGCTTTGTAGACTTTGCATCAATGGAATTCTTCCTTCTTGAGAGGTCACACATGAGTTGTAAGACAGACATATGTATGTTTGTTTATCGAAATTTTAGAGAATATTTTTAAAAATTTTAAGAATTTTTTAAATATTAAAATTTATTTAAATCTGTGAAAAGTTTGAAAGCACGTGTAAAATTTAAAAAATATTTATTAATTGAAAATTTTGTACAAACAATCCTGTTTTACAGTGTCATAGACAGTGATGGGAACCAAACACCGCGTTAGTGTCACAGACACAGTTTTGGGAACCAAAAACCCCTTGGTGATTTGTGAAGGAGTTCCGTATGTTTTGTGCGAATCGGCAGGAAGTGGCAGCGGTCAATGACATCTTATCCAAATATTCAAGGTGGTAGGGGCAGCAGGTTAATTATACAAAATCAGCTCTATGTTGCAGTGCTAATACTAACCCAGCTTTGACAGCAGTCCTGTGTGATTCTCTTCAGGTAAAGGCTATGTCCATACATAGCAAATACCTTGGGTTGCCATTGTTCATTGGAAGATCGAGGAAAAAAGCTTTTGAGGAGGTGAAATCAAAGGTGTTTGCAAAAGTAGCGGGGTGGAAGGTCAGAGCTCTCTCCCATAGGTCCACTCTTATAAAGTCTGTGGCGACTGCGATGCCCATATATTGCATGTCCACTTTCCTATTGCCGAAGGGGTGGTGTGAGCAGATCGATAGAATCCTTAAGGATTTTTGGTGGGGATTTCCCATTCAACAGTCTCGACATTACACACCTCGGGCATGGGATGCGATATGTCTACCCAAAGAGCTTGGGGGTTTGGGTGTGAGGAAGATGATGGAGGTGAACACGGCTATGATTGCAAAGCTGGGGTGGAGATTGATTTCTGAGCCAGAGCGGTTATGGGTTCAAGTGGTGAAGCTGAAATACAGATTGCGGGATACTATGCACCCGGGCGTTGTGAGGGGGAGTTGCTCTTGGGTGTGGAGGGGGATTATGAGGGTCTATCCTCAGGTTTTGAGGGGGGGGTGTATCTTACCCAGGAGGGGGGATCATGTTGATATCAGATCTGCTCCCTGGTTGCCGTCAATGCCGAATTTTATTCCAGTGTGGCGTGCAGGACATCAGGCGCGTCCAGAGATCCGGTCGGTGGCTGACCTGACAGTGCCAACGGGTGGTCAGTGGGACGTTCAGCTTATTCGAGAGCTCTTCGATGCAGATTCGGCATCGGCAGTGCTGAGACTCCCTATTCCTAGCCCTTCGACAGAAGACCAGTGGGTGTGGTCGCGTGAATCCCATGGGAAATTTACGGTGAAATCTTTCTTACTGGATGCACAGGGGAGGCGTGCTTCTGAGATTTTGCCTTTGGATAAAAAACCATGGCACATTCTATGGAAAACTAAAATTCAAGATAGACTCAGATTGCTGCTCTGGAAGGTTGCAGTGGGAGCCCTCCCATCTAGGGGCTTTTTGGGCAGAATTTTGCAGCGGGAAGAGGACGACCAATTCCAATGTCCTTTGTGTCGCGGTGCGCCAGAGGATACTTTGCATCTGATGGTTCGATGTCATGTGGCGGTGAAGGTCTGGAGAGAGTCGCCATGGGCTATCAGGATGGACTGTGTTCCATTAGCTTCTTCTGCTGATTTGGTTTTTCATATCCTGAACGTGGAGAATTTGTTACAGTTGGGTCACCAAAAGGTACGGGCTTTCATTCTTAACGCTGCGTTGGTCATGGATGGCATTTAGCAAGCCCGTAATTTGCTGGTTCATCAACAAATTCCGGTGGAGATCGATGAGTTGATTCATGGGATCAGACGCCGCTATGCGGAGCACTCTGGCGCTTGGGTGGAGGTGGAGCGAATTGCAGGTATGAAATGACAACCACCTCCTTTTGGTTGGGTGAAGTGTAATACGGATGTTGCAATCCGTCCGAATGGGTCTTGCATAGCAGTTTCTGTCAGAGATTCTTCTAGTTCCCTCTGTATGGTTTACACGGAACGCTTAGTTGCTATGGACCCGGTGGTTGGGGAGGCTTTCGCTTTGGCGGAGGCGATGTCTTTGGCTTCGAATTTTGGGTGGAGTAAGGTTTTGTTCGAATGTGATTCCTTGGTGCTATGCAAGGATGTCCTATCTCCCGATCCTTTTATTTTGTGGGCAGCTTCGTGTTTTGTGACGCACATTCGGCGGTTTTTGGCGGAGCGCAGTGATTGGAGGGTTGCTTGGGTTTCGAGACGATGTAATGAGCAAGCCCACCTGCTTGCTAAGTGGGCTGCCCGTTTTGGTTTTGTCGATTTTTTGCCGATTGCTGATATCCCCGAGCATATCCGGTCTTGTGATATGCAGGTGTGACTTGGTTTTTCTTATTTATGTTATGGGTTTTTGAGTAGCAAAAAAAAAAAAGTATGTTTTGTGCACACACACGTGGGGTCACTTTTCCCCAGACTTACATTCTCTCTCTGTCTCTGACACGTATAACATAAACTCCCTCCGATCTTCTCCTCGATATAAAGGTAAAATTTACGCACACAACGAAGAGGAAGAAGGAAAAAGAAAATAACCCCAAAAGGTGGTTAGAAAAAAAACTTTTTCTCCGGAGAAGAAAACAAAGTACAAACGGACCATTCAGCGTCTCCGTAAAAGATTTTGGACTTTGAAGGGACATGTAAGATTCTATGCCCACTGGCCACTGTTGACCGTTTCTTTTCTCTCTTAAGAAACTCCCCAAGTCCTCTTTGCACGTAAACCTCGCCGCCTCGCTTTGGACACTTTTGTTCATCCATTTCTTGGGAAAAAGACTCGGTTTTAGGCCATTAAACATTGCCTGCTGTCTAGAGAGTAGTCTCAGTTCTAGAGCATCGAATATTGAAGGTTTTTTTTTTTTTTCTTTTCTTGTCTCCCTACATCTAAACTCAATTTTCAATGTGTGTTTCCAGGAAAGTGACAAAGACTAATATACTACTGACTACACGTTATAATAGATAATCGTTTGCTTGGGGGCAGTTGACTTTCTCGGGAAAACCCATTTGGGCTGTCAACCTCTTTCGTGGGTTGCCACCCTCTTCTTTTATGCTTGAGATTCTCGTCTTCATGAATGCCATATGTGCACGTTCTTCTTTTCTGGTAATTCCTTAACGCTTATGGTCAGAAACAATTGGCCAATTGTACATTTTCTAAATGTGTAGGTTCATGTGCATTCTTTGAATCTTTCTGCTGTTTCCAGCACATTGGTTTCTTCGTAATATATTTACTCTTTCATTCTTTCCCTGAAGAAGTGGATTGGGATCTTAGATTTTCTCTGCTTTGTATTTGGATTTATTTCTCGTTTAATTTTCAATGGGCAACATGAATTTATTTATTTCTTATAGTGTCAAATAATATTAGTCTGACCAATTGCATGGCTTTGGTGTATATCTTTGCTTCTGAAGGTCTTTGATTTGGGGTCTTCCACATTGAGGCAATTTCAGACATGACTCTAATGAATCAAGACGGGAAGAAGAAGGTTTTAGTTCTTGATCTTAATCTACTCTGAATATTTAGCTATTTTGGAGATCTTGTTGGTTCTAAGTTTCTTCACCATGATGGGTTTAAGGAAAATGAATGATGTGGGTAGGCACCATTTACTAGTTTTACAGTAATACGTTGTTGCATAAAATTGTAATCTTTGTCATTCATTCTTCTCCCTGTGATTTCAGTCTTTCATCC
This sequence comes from Myrica gale, assembly GCA_963930655.1. Lineage (NCBI taxonomy): Eukaryota > Viridiplantae > Streptophyta > Magnoliopsida > Fagales > Myricaceae > Myrica > Myrica gale. The sequence continues at coordinate 5,294,771 of OZ005607.1, forward strand.
GCCATATTTTTGCAAGAAGGGAGAGAAATGGAAGGGAAATGGATAAAGGCACATTTGATTTCCCTGGTGAGTGCTATGACATTCCTGCTTCAACCATATCTCTGTTTAAGAGAGCAAACAGGCATTTTTTTTTCTCTCTCTTCGTAGATGTGAAACGTATCTCTTTTAGATACAGAAAACTCAAACAGATGGTTTTCCTTTTTGTGATACGCGAAATATGCCTGTTGCTTTATCTGGGAAGTGAGTATCTTTACTTTTTTCCCTTTGAGTGCAACATTCTTGACTTCTATTTCTTTCTCCTGGGAAACCGAAATGACAGAAACAGGGGGAGCATCGTGCCAATTTGCTCAAAAATTGAGAACATATTCATGTTTGTACTTTAAGCTAGTATAAGAAAGGAAGAAAGAATCTTCTCTTTCTCTCTTCTCTCTCTGTCAGTTATGTTGGAATTGCTCCTTATACAGTGTATTTTTTCAGGAAAAATAAAATTAGAGTCTGAGGAGAGCATAGATTTCTCAGGTACACTGTCAGTCTTGAAGAAAAAGTTTCTCTGGCTTAAATTGCTTTGGTATCCGAATTACCAAATTAATCCTGATCATCGAGTTTCATTTTTCTGTTTTGCTTCCGTTTCCGGCCACAGAAAGCCAGTCTGATCCAATGTCTAGAAGTCTATTCCCCACCGGCATAGGATATCCAATGCCTCTTGGTCAAGATGTTCAGACCTTCAGGTACTCACAACATGATCTTTTTCTTGACTTTTCCAAGTGTTTAGTTCTATCCCATGGCTTATTGTATAATGCATTTCATTTCATTTTCTTGTTTGTGTTTTTAGAATCTTTGGAGCAACATGGAATGTGGGTGGGAAATCTCCCCATAGTGCCCTAAACCTGGATGATATTCTTCACTCAGATCAATCAGATATCTACGTATTGGGGTATGTTGTCTCCCTCCTTTTCTCCCCGTGCGTTTTGTCTACTTTTTGTTTTTGTTTCCAACCAAAATACTAGACCAATTAGTCCTGCGTGTATATTTTCTGATATCTATTTAATTTTTCCGCTGACATATTCTAACTCATTCACAGTTTTACAGCCCCCCCCCCCCCCCCCCCCCCCAAAAAAAAAAGGAAAAAAAGGCTGAATTCCTTTGATAATTGGACACCTTTGAGGGTGTCTTACTTGAAGACTTTAGAAGAACTTCCCTGTAATATGCTTGACAATGTCTTTAAGTTTGTTTTCGTTTAGTGTGCCTGAAACCAAAAAAGAAGACTGTAGTTTTACTACCACCTCTGCAGACTTGGTAGTTGTTAGAGATATCTTGTATACATTCATGATTAGAATGCTTTCTTAGTTAGTTATGTCCATGGTACCCACTGTTCTTTCTTGCATCTGATTGTTTTTTTATTAGCAGTTTTCAGATTGCGCTGTCCTGTTATGTAATCGGTCTTTTAATGATCAGCTTTCAGGAAATTGTCCCTCTAAATGCTGGAAATGTTCTGGTCCTAGAGGATAATGAGCCTGCAGCAAAATGGCTAGCTCTAATCAATCAGTCCCTAAATAAATCAACTGACATGGCATCAAGAGGACTAAAACCTGGAGCCCCCTCAGGTGGGTCCTTGTTCTTCTCAAAGCATTCCCTCAAAAAGATCAGTAGGACTTTCAGGACAGAGAGCGGAAGGAGGCTGAAGACTTGCAATTGCATTCCTGAATCAGAACGGAAGCATAGTAAAGATTTCTGTTTCCGATGCCCACAGTCACATATAAGTGAAGATGACTTCCCTTTAGACGACGACGACGATGTATCTAATAGCTTTGACATTGCCGATATTTCTGTTCCCTCAAGTACTGACCAGATGAAGTACAGTCTTATAGCTAGTAAGCAAATGGTGGGGATTTTTGTCACTGTGTGGGTGAGGAAGGAGCTTGTTCAGTACATAGGCCACTTGAGGATCTCCTGCATTAGTCGTGGGATTATGGGCTGCCTTGGGAACAAGGTTTTGTGAATGTTAATTTAAGAATACAGTCTTTATTTTTGGACTCGATGTATTATGTCTTGATGCTGATTCTATGGTGGCAGGGGTGTATTTCCGTGAGCATGTCATTCCATCAGACAAGCTTTTGCCTTGTCTGCGGTCACTTGGCATCAGGAGAGAAGGAGGGGGACGAGCTTAGAAGAAATCTGGATGTCATAGAGACACTAAAGAACACTCAATTTCCAAAGATCTGCAGATTGCCTCACAGTAGGGTGCCAGAAAAAATTCTTGACCACGAGTGAGCATCTTTGAAATCATTGATTAAATAGTTTCCTCGTATTCATAAGATATTCACCCATTGTAGTCTGTTTTAAGTTTCCTCATGTTAATGGTCACTAATGCTCTTATTACTGCTTTCAAAAATGTATTCAGTCGGGTCATATGGTTAGGAGACTTGAATTACCGAATAGCTTTGAGCTACTCAGAGACGAGAAAGCTACTCGAAGAGAATGCTTGGGACACACTTCTTGACAAAGATCAGGTAGTTAAATTTACCATTAATACGATGATAATTGAGTTTTTCTGGAGCATCTTTACCGGCATTGTAGGGCCCTTTGAGCTAGGAACTATTGGCTATAGCCGATTTCTAAAAGTACCGCTATATGTTAGCAACCAATCTTTTTGCAAAATCTGAGATCCTGGCATTTCATCAAATGGGAAACTGAATTTCGGAGTTTGACATAGCATCTGAAGGCACTAATCCATCAAGATAGTGGTTGATGATAGCAAAAGGGGATAACAGAACCCTCTCTTTTGTTGTATCATTACAAAACTCAATTGAACGTGAGCCATTTCTTGCAATACTGGGGATGTTCCTGTATTTGAAAATGACAGTGACGTGAGTTACATGCTATGAAAATCAAAATAGGATTTCATTCTACTTCTGATAAAAGAACATAACAAACCATTTAGTTTTTCAGTTCAAACACCCTGATCAAGCTTGGCATTTTCACTCCTTGACTTAAAAACACTTTCCCTGAGCTTTTACTGTCTCTGTTGCTGCATTTGCTTATTGTGTTATGTGGTGCCCTCATTTAGATCTATTTGCTTTTATAGCTAAAAATTGAGAGAGAAGCAGGGCGGGTATTCAAGGGATGGAATGAGGGTAAGATCTACTTTGCACCCACATACAAATATTCCTACAACTCAGACTACTATGCTGGAGAGACGATGGAATCAAAAAAGAAAAGGAGAACTCCGGCCTGGTATGTATAGATAGTCTACTTGAGGTAATACCAAACAATTCTGCAGAGAATCTGAGCAGTTAGGAATTGCAGGTGTGACAGAATACTATGGCACGGAAATGGGATCAAGCAACTTTCTTATGAAAGGCGTGAGTCCAGGTTTTCTGACCACCGGCCTGTCTGTGCAACATTTTTGGTGGATGTTGATGTTGTATCAGGTGGATCAAGGAAGGGATTATCTAGCTCTAACATGAAAGTTGGCATAGAAGAGCTTTTACCTCCAACTAGTAAATATGTTCATTGACTAATGAGTAAGTTCATGCACAAATTTTGATTACGATTTCAGTTTTGGTAAGCAGTGAGTTTAAGGACTCGGCACCACTATACAGTGCAAAAGCCTGCAGAGGCCCTATTAGTAAAGAAATAACAGTGTCTTCGGTTTGGCCGTATCTTTCAATGTCGGTCGGAGACCATAAATTCGTAGCATGGTTCAGTAAGTTATATTTATCTTAATGTAAAGGAAGTCGCTTGATTTGTTCCTGTATTATCAGGTACTGATGCAATTAACGCAGTCGTAGTTGCAAGGCTGAAGAGATACTGATTTTGTCAATCATTAGAGATTAAGTAGGTGACGAGCACACAAGTTTGGTGCAGCATCATTTGTACGTCGGGCGACCTGTATAGAGCATTTTGCAGCCGTGCAAGTGTAAATAACCTCCAATGAGCAACACATATCTTCAGAAAAGTCATCCAACATTAATTTGGAAGCATCTAAGAAAATATCCCGGTTATTGTACCTGGGTGCTTGTGATCGTGAATTCTGACCCTTAAAGAGGCAATGGTAGATGAGTCTTGCATATTAGATTGTACTGCACGCCTTCTTATATTTGTTCTGTTAAGTTCAGTTATATCTTGGTGCCAGCCATGCAAGAAAAACTTCAAGGAGATCTTACACCATTTGCATAGAAACGTAATTAAGAAAAGGGTGCACAGATGCTGCTTTTAAGGCTCAAATAGTCGTCCTCACTTTTTGTTTTATGGTGAAAAGATCTCAACTTCATTAAAACAGCAGAAAGTCTAAAGAAACATAGACGAAATACAAAGATAAACGAAATACAAAGAAAACAAATCAAGGGAGATCCGTTCCCTCATACAGCCACAGAAGCAAGGAGAAGTTCTCATGATAGGAGGGGAGGCCTCTAAGCTCCACCTTAGAGGCAGCTCAACGAGCAAGCTGGTGCACTATAGTGTTTGCACCTCTATTGACATGGTATGCCGACCATGTCTGCATAGAATTAAAACGGGCATCAGATATCCCACACAATGTTACTAATTCGCCTGTCAGCACAATGCGGGAACAAAGAAATGGACTTGATCAGGAGGGAGGAATCACACTCACTTGGTTATGAGTTTAGGTGTCACATGTATTGAATCAACCCAAAATATAAGATGACAAAGACGACTGTCAGAAAGTTCAAAGAAACTGCGATCCTGATTTGAAGACTGAAACCTAGTTAAACTTAAACCTAGCTTGTTAAAGCAGAGCGTCGAGTTTCAAACTTCTGTGTAATCTGCAAATTGCACTAGGGTAGTATTTCTTTTTGTTCTCTGTCAAACATTTAGCTGTACCTACGTCATTCACCATATCTTAGTATTTCTCTCTAATGGTAGTAAATTAGTTAGCATTATGCAATTGCAATTGGGGCGCTGGTTGGATTTCTTTACGCATGAATGAAACCTTGAATAGCATATTGGTAGTGATCGCGACACTGTACGTACGTGCAACGCATGACTAGCAGCCCAAAGGGCAAGAGCAAGATATATATGTTCAAGGAATATCTCAGTAGTACTATATAATATCTTTCTAGGCCGGCTCAAACCAAATGGAAACTAAGGTGGTATAAATTATTAAGCGCTTTATATAAATTTTAATATAAAATATTTAAAATTATCTGAAAATTATTAAATTTAATATAAAATATTTTTAAAAGCCTCATTAAGTATTTTTTTATAGGGCCCTAATATATGACATCAATGCTCCATGACTCAAACATGTTAAGAAATTTATAGTATATTTTTTCTCTTTGAGCAAACTTCAGAAATGTCTAAAAAAAGATTAGGAGACTTAGGAGAAACATATCACTCTATGGGCAAAAAGACAGTTCACTCATGATAAAAAATGATGAAAAGATTGCATCTTGCAATTCTTTTTTTTTTTCCTTAGCTCAGTTGTCATCTACAAAAAAAACTCTTTATGGAGCCTTACTCAGGATTGAGGCTTTAGGCCAATGCCTAAGTTGCATTACCCTTGAACTGACCATGTTTCTATGTGCACTTACGAGTAGTCTCAGACATTACACCATCTCATTACCAAATTTAGACACTTTGCACTTTTCAACTACTAATTATGTCAGTCACTTTGCACCCTTTGTCCGACAATAATACTAATTTAATAAATTGACAATAATATCTTTGCAAAGTGGGTTAATAGCATAATGATCATTTTAGTTTATAAATTTGGCAAATGATGCAAAATGTCTAAAATTTTGGTAGTTGATGCAATATCTCAAAAGTAGTAGTTTAGGGTGAAAAGTAAAAAAAGCCTATATTAATTCGTGGGTAAAAAATATATTTTCCTCTATTTGTATTCTTTCTCTTTCTTCTATAATCTCTCTCTCTGTAATTACAATGTAAATGTCTCTCTATGAATTAATGCAGGATATACCAAAAGTTGTAAGTGGTAGATTTGAATATATAGCTTTTAATTAATTTTTCCCTCCACATACATGAACATACATATACAACGTATAGTACTTTATAATAGAAAAAATATTATAAAGAGGAAAATACACATTGCACCCATGAACTTTGGAGTCATTTCTAAGTTGCATCTATTTTTATCGATTTCGTTAGATTAATATTCCAAAATTTGTGTTTAAGTTATTTCCACCCTAATTGCCTTTAGTTCTCACAGCAAACCAACCATCTGCCGGCCACATGAGAACTTGAAGTTCTCATTTTCCGTTTTGCCCTTCCGTTCCTCTTCTCTTTCACTGTTCTCTCCATCCACGCTTTTTCCACGCTTAAACACAAACAAAGCAGAAGCAAAAAACACAACGACCAGAAAGCAAGACGGATGATTTGCAGAAACGGGAAAACAGAACCGCCTTTTATATCCTTTTATTCCTTTTCTTTTCTTTTTTTCTTTTTGGTCTTTTAGGTGCGTTGTTGCTGGATGCAGAGGGTTGAAAAAACGAGTTGGGTTTCAATGTCAAAGAGAAGAACGTGGGCTACCGACGTGTATGATTTTATTCGACGAAGTGAGATTCTAAAAATAACAATGCTTTACTGTGCGTAACAAAATATTACGGTGTCTGTTCAACGATATCATAATGAAGAAACGTGTAATGGCAGACAAATGATTTACTATTCCGCGTTTTGTGTACAGAGAGAGGTGGCTTGGCTCTGCGTGTCGCGAGAGAGACACAGATATAATTAGAAGGCGAGACTGGGCAAGTGTCTGTTCTGTTTGTCAAGTGAAGAAAGCATGTTCATCCACCTCCTCTTTCAGCCCGTTAACAAACTAAAGTATTAGGGAATGTTTCGTTCTGAAATTCACTTCCCTATCTGATGTCTAGTTATCACAGTTACAAACCCTCCAGGCATGACAGCTTAAATAAAATATCCTTAACAGAAGAACATGGAGCTTGCAACCAGCTTGTCGTTCAGCCTGGGAAATTCCGGCACTGGCTGATCACTTTGCCATCTGGAATGGCCGCCAGGTGGGCATAACGTATAGGAGCAGCTGCAGTAGTCGAAGTACACAAAATGGGACAGAAGGCATCACTAAGATAGACAACAGTAGTGCGGAAGCAGTCAAAAAGCCATAGAGACATTACCTACTGATATGGCCGTAGTGCACCTCTGGCTCCTGGGTAAGTTCAGGACTGACTGAGATCCGACAGGACAGAAGCGTTCTGTTGGCATCATATTTGCTGTTTCTCAGAGCCTGCAGGGATTGGCCAAAGTCAAATTTGGAACTAAATCAACTTTAGTACGTAATTAGTTAAAAAAAAAATACCAAATGGTTAGAGGGCAGAACCTACATCTCTCACAACTCAACTCTCCTGTGTTTGGGGTGGTACTGTTGCTGTATCTTCCTTCCCATATACTGTAACCGAGTGAAGGCAGACGACTGCTCCCACGGCCACCATTAGAATCCACATGATATCAACTTGCATGATGCGTTCTCGTGGTACAATGTTAAAGCACCCTTTCCTTTTTATATCTGAAAGTCCAAAAAAAATTCCGAAAAGGCTTCCTATGACTTGAAAGAACAACCGCAATAATTCATATATATATTCGATTACTTTTTGGGTTATATATTCACCCTCTCAAAGTATAATCCAATTGTCACTTTGTTTTATGATGAAACATTTACGGTGACATTTTGTTTGGATAAACGATTTTTAGATAAGGGAAGGTCAAGGAGTGAACATTTTTAGACAACTGAAAAGGTAGAGAGATGTGAAAGGTCAAGGACTGAACATATTTAGACAATTGAAAGATAGGAGTTTCATATGTTCCTCCCGTGAGTCAAGTTATATCCACATGAAAAAAAATACATTTTGCAACACTTTGGACCACAGTCTATTATTTTTTATCATTTTATACCTACCAATTATTGATTTCATTAATATTTTCTGTGCTAAATGATAATTTTATCCCCATAATTTGTTTGCCCGTGACTATTTTATGTGAGAAAAAAAATCGTAACTTTAAAGCTATTTTGGCTCTGCTAGAAAAGGTTCCCTAAACTTGGATTCTCTAACTATTCATCCGTATGATCTATCAGGCTTGCATCTCTCTAATCTGCTAGTGAGAGCCTTGAAAGCATATGCTTGTTGTGTATCTAATGATTTCTACTAGAGAAAGCATAAGAAACATTAAGGGTTAGTTATACATTGCACCCATGTGGTTTAGGGGTCCTAACACTTTACACCTTGTTCTTTTAATTTTGAAATATTTCACCCCCATGGTTTGAGATTCCTTCAATTTGCACCCCGTCGTCTATTTATCCGTTATTTTGAACGAAAATATTAATCGTGTGTTCTGTACGTGGCTTACTTGCCCTTTTTGTCCTCATATTCAAAAAAGGTTAATTACACTATGCACCACGTAGTTTGGAATGTTTGACACTTGGCATCCCATTTTTATTAGTTTTGATACACTTTGCACCCCATGTGTTGTACACGTGTTCTAAATAACGGTTAAATTGATGGGGTGAAAATCGAAGTAAGTCAGAACCACGTAAGTAAAATGTGTCAGAATTGAAAGAACAGAGTGTAAAGTATCAAAGCCCCCAAACCACGTGGGTGCAAAGTATAATTAACCCAAAATAAAAATTGACAAATAAAAGCGAAAACCTTTATTTGAATCTCCCTAACCATTATCTTTGGGGAAAGGTTACTCAAATCTCCAGTACCCATCCATATGACATAGTGAGACACCACTAAATACTCATTTGAAAGCCCCGGTTTCACCAAACTCAAAAAAAATCCAATGTACAATATCTTTCACCATCTTGCCATTCAACATGGGTTTTATGTTATGACTTTCTCATGATGCTCTTGAATCGGTATAAAAAAAGCTACATAATTCTTGCTGAACTGATATTATGGTATATATTTATAGATTTTAATATTCGATTAATTTTGGGATTTTATATTCCCCTTCTCAAAGTAGAATCAATTTTCACATTGTGTTATATATGGTGAAACATTTGTAGCGACATTTTGTCTGGATGCAACAATTTTAGTACCTCTACGCCAAGAGGATAATTCTTAGAGAAGTGAAGGTCAAGGAGTGAACATGCATCCAATTTTGCCTTTACGCCAAGAGGATAATTCTTAGAGAAGTGAAAGGTCAAGGAGTGAACATTTATGGAGAACTGAAAGCTGGTAGGAGCTCCATGTTCATCTCATGCATCAAGTTATATATATCCACTTGAAAAAAGAAGAAGGAGAAATACACTTTGCACACTTTGATTATAGGTATTTTAACACTTTGCAACACAATTTATTATTTTTGTCATATTTCACCCACTAAATATTAATATAAGAAACCCTCCGTTAAAATTTTCTTCGCAAAAGGACAATTTTATCCTCATAATTTGTTTGTCAGTAACCAAACAAATTTATGAAAAATTTCAGTGGAATTCATGGGGGGGACAACAACTAAACTCAAGCCTTGAGCAAATAGTTCATTCAAGGTGCTCCAACCTCTTGGTTGGAATGTGTATAAAATTGACCTTCTAGGGGAATATGAAGTTTCAACAACTTGTAATGTCGACTCTGACCTTTCTCCATACCATGAAGATTGAAGATGAAGAGAAAGCCTCGAGGTCAAATCTTTTCCAACCGAGGGAGAATCACATAGGAGAGGTCAGCACTGAGACTCAAAATTCAAATTAATTTTGGGATTGATATGGTATCCAGTGCTTTCCCCACACAGAGGAAAAAAAAAGATTCCCTTTCCCGTCTTGCCGGCCCTAAAGAAGTAGTGTCTTCCATTTCTGAACTTTGCAATGCAAATGCAACAATTTTACAACTAATATAATCTAGGGTACTATTCATCTAATTTGGTGTATCTAGCACTCATCCTATGGGGCTATATATAGCTACCATTGATGAGAAGAATTTTAACGATTGTAACCATTAGCCATTACACACTTGTAATAGCTATAATAGTCGACTCATTAAGACAATTGAAGAGTCGCCATGCATGTGGGCGCCTTTATTTCTCAATTATCTCTTGAGATAATTACACTACAAGAAATAGGATTATAGGTGACAACTTGTTTGGTGTCAAACCAAATTTTGTCACCTAAAGTTACATTTCCATGATAAAACATTAATTTCGTCATCCAAAATCATCCTGGAACGCCATTTTCGACCAAATAGGTACAAAGAGCATTCAGACATATTTGTGGTGTGACAAAACACAGGTCGTTGTAAATGAGAGACGATTAGTATCGTCACAAATATTTCATATCAGTCTAGACAGGTCCAAAAACGTTTCGGACGGATATCTGGGTGACAAAATACAAGTCGTTGTCAATGAGTGACGATTATTATCATCACAAAGTTTTCATCCTTATTGGATAGCTTTTTGAACCCGTCTGAACCAACTTTAGGTAACAATAATGATCGTCACCAGTTAGCAATGCATTCAAAATCATCATGCATACTCAAAACCGTCCGGATGCCAACATGTACGTCAGGAAGCTAGAAAATTGTTTGCACATGTAGGAATGCTTCTTTAGCGAATCGTGCGGTTCCATATTGCACAATTTCACAAACGTGATGTTGACACTATCTGGACAACCACCAGGCTGTCCAGACACTAGTACGTAGGTTCCAGAAGATTTTTTAATCTGCCTTAGATACGTATTTAATGAGGTTGAATTTAATTGGGCCACGCGTAAATCTAACCATTAGTTCATATTTCCTTCTTAAGTTCCTCTTGACAGTTCTGAGCTCCCATTGGAATGCCCAATAACTGATGAGACTTATACATATATATCAGTTACCAGTATTCCTCAAATTGATAGTGGATCTTGATTTTTCCTGCACTTAGACTGGCAATCGTAGCGAAAGCATCTCGGGAAAGATTGATGGTTGAACTGCATTTTGGGCAATGATCAACAATCGGAACAGTAATAAGGCCCGGGGTGTAAGGTGGGACAGTACATGGATTTGGTGCGAGGTTTGTGCCTCCAATGCATTTGACTGAAATCCATCTCCCACATACTGACCCATTCTTCCATATGGCTTTGCTTGCTGAAGCAACCCAGCGACCGTTGTCTTCATACCCAAAACATGCAGAGGCTGCCAAGTGATCACAATGACGTTACTTTTTTTTCTAGGAAACTGTACTTCATTTATTAAAATCCAAGAAAAATAGCAGCAAGTACATACAGAATCACGCCTAGAGGGGCGGTTGAAAAATCTAAACGGACCAAAGGTCCTACATTAATAAGTGGATCCAAAAACGAGAATGAAAGAAATACTCCGAGTAGATTAAAAATTGGCTTAAATGAACCTGATACCCCTGTGGTATACTTAAGTTGCAGATATACCCCTATGGTAAAGAAAGTTGTTTTAATACCTTGAGTAAGGTAATATTTCTGTTAACAAAATACCCTTCCGTCCACTTTCCGTTTAAAAAACTAAAGGGAAATGGTGAAGTGACATTCCTCAACACGTCTATACTAATAAAAATGTGACACGTGTCATCTGGGCCCACTTTCGCCATGACATACGCCCTGTCAACTCAAATGCTACTCCATTTAAAAAAAAATTAAAATCAAATTCAAGATAAGCTGACGTGGCATTTTAGTTGACTGGGCATATGACGTGGTGAAAGTGGGCTCAGATGACACATGGCACATTTTTAATCGTGCAGACATGTTGAGGAATGTCACTTCACCACTTCCCGTTAGTTTTTTAAATGAGAATTGGATGGAGGGGTATTTTGTTAACCGAAATTTTACCCGAGGGTATTAAAACAACTTCTTTACCTCAGGGGCATATCAGCAACTTAAGTATACCACATAAGTATGAGGTGCATTTAAACTGAAAAATAAAAATAGTCAAATATAATGGAAAGCCTTTATTTCAATCTTCCTAACCATTATCCTTTGAAAAACCCAGTTTCACCAAACAAAATGTAGGTTTATGTTAACTTTCTCGTGATGCTCTTGAATTGGTAAAAAAAAATAGCGACATAATTCTCGCTGAACTGATAACATTGTTAAAGTAATCAGACACTTACCTGAATGAGAATAATAAATGTGTATGCACAAAGTAACATTGAGATATAATCTTACGGACATAGGGTGGATCATAGTAGGTTGCTGTATCTTCCTCCCCATATACTGTAACGGAGTGAAGGCAGAAGATTGCTTCCACGACCACCATTAGAATCCATATGATATCAACTCGCATGATGCCTTCTCGTGGTACAATGTTGAAGCTTCCTTTCCTTTTTATACATGAAAATCCGAAAAATAAATCCGAAATGGCTTCCTATGACTTGAAAGAACATTAACCGAATTCACATATATATATATAACGTGATATTTTGTTTGGATGAATAATTTTACCTCTTCGCCAATACGATTTTTAGAGAAGGGAAAGGTCAAGGAGTTAACATTTTTAGACAACTGAAAAGGTAGAGAGAAGTGAAAGGTCAAGGACTTTTAGACAACTTAAATGTAGGAGTTTTATATGTTCAACTTCTGAGTCAAGCTATATCCATTTTTTTATAAAAAAAATACATTTTTGACTCTCAGTAAAGCAACACCGTATAGTCGAAATTCCACCGCCCATTCTTAGGGAAGATGAGTTGCCATCACCTGCCAATAGCTTCACAAAATATCAGTAAAACAATGCATGACAGCCTGATTCAGATATAGTAAGAAGGCCACATGCATGGCCAAAAAAAAAAGGTTGGTTACCACTGGGACTGATAAAGCACGGCCTTCAACCAGGGTAAATTCTCTATTGATTGAAATTCCACATGACTGAAGCATTCGGCTGGCATCATATTTGCAGTTTCTCAACGCCTGCAGGAAAGTTCATGTCAAATTCAGAACTTTGTGAAATTAAATAAAAAAGATACGTACAGACTACAGCAAATGCTTAGAGGGTAGAACCTACTTCACTAACAACTTTCATCTGTTCTTGGGGCTTTTGCCTTGATTTCTCCACCAGTGAAGCCCTTTGAAGATTGGATAATGCCTTGGTATAGCGCTGCAAAGAAATCAAATAGCAAAGCTACACAGGAAGAGAAATTGAAAATTCTGATTCCTAATTACCTGATTTGACTTTGATTGTTATGGAGTAGTTCTACAAATTCTGATTCTGATAGCCCAAAATATCTGTCACCTAAATAGGAAAGTACGAAAGGCGCTTTGGTTTCCCAACATTGATGCACGTAAAATCAACTGAATGGTACAACTGTATATGGCGGACTTTGCCACTGCCAGTTTTTTGTTTCAACAAAAACCTACAGCATAGATATAAACAATCTTAATAACTACAGCATAGTCTTACAATCTTTACAAAAAGGTTGACTCTTTCGTAAGAGGAAAATTAACATGTACGGACAGAGAAGAAAGAAATCAAATCTTCTAGTTGCAAAACAAAAAAAGAAAAAGAAGAATTCACAGAAAGAACTAACGTCTGCTGTATGCAGGATTCATCACTCAATCCAGTGATTTTGAACTCTTTTATTAGCTGTAATCCTCAAATTCTTCAGTCTTCCGAGCCTGGAAGCGAAAAAAAGTCAAGCTCGGCCTCATCTAACCATATACATCAAACTGTTTAAAATTAGAGTAAATGTGAGTTACCTTGATCCAATCAATTTCACAAGGATCATTAACTCTTTGGTTTCTGACGAGAAAGTCGAGTAATGTCAGTTACCTTGATCCAAGTTTTTGCATACAGGACAAAGAGAACACTCGGTCTACTCTGTGATCAGACGAGAATTTAAAAAGCATATATGTGCACAATCGATAGTTTGATGATTTTAATAAATAGATTGAGTTTACAAAATAAACATCTTCAAAGACAAAGACATTTCAATCAAAGAGTCAAAGACAAGAAGATTGAAGATACAAGGAGCTCAAAAGTGAAGATTCAAGACCATAGGGTATAATCTTGTAACTCATAGTTTCACTTTTGACAAGGATTTGAATCACACACTTGCATATCTTTCAAAACGTGCATAAACTATTTTACCTCTTGTTTAAAAGACCAAAATATTTTTAATGGTTTCAAATCACCCCAATCAAACTCTTAAATCTTTGGGTTAAATGCTCTTTGCCCCCTTATCTTTGGGGTCATTTACACTTTGCACCCCGATATTTTATTTTTGATACATTGGACCTATTAACTTCCACATTTTTTCACATTGGACTCCAACCCAAATTGACTGTTTAAATTGATGGGTTTCGTCAAAACATGAGAGGCACGTGACTGATCCTTATGTGAGCTTACTAAACTGCCCTCGATGCCAAAACATAATTTGCTTCAAGATAAACACGATTAATTCAATTACTAAAATCCCTTTATATTGTAATTAGCTTCAAACTAAATATGCTCACCAAACCCACGTACAGACCTCATCAATCGCATACCCATTTCTTCTCAAATATTTGCCTAACCCACGAACAGACCAAATCTTGCTACCGAAGACGATTGTTCAAGCTTGGGCAGCTTTCTTGCTCCCAATCTTCATTTCTTGCTATAACCCACGAAGAAGACATTCAGGTGAGCACTAGGCAGCTTTGCGCAGAACACCCAGATCTCAACTCAGCACCTTTGTGAAGATGGCATCAAACCGGTAGAGAAGCTAACCTTCTCGGATCCCTCATGACCCATGAGATCCAAATGCTCGAAAATGAAGATGCGAGCAAAAAGAAGATGATGATGAGGAAGACATAGTTTTGATGACTAGAAAGTTCAAGAACTTCCTCAAAAGAAAGAAAGAAAAGAGATGCTTCGAATACAAGAAGACTTCATGGAATGTTAACGATGAAAGCTCCTCCTCCTGCGAAGAAGATAGAGAAATCGCTAACATGTGCCTCATGGCATTTGAGAATGATGATGATGTATATTCTTTGGATGATTAACCTAAACTTTCATATATTGAACTACAAAATACCTTTGATGAACTTCTTTGTCAATTTGAAAAACTTGGTTTAAAATATACATCCTTGAAAAAAAAAACTCATTTTGATTTCAAAATAAATTGATTTATTAGAAAATCAGCGAAATACTCTAAAGTTTGAAAATGATTTACTCAAATAAAAAGCTTTAGAATTTGAAAAGGAGAAAGTTGCTTTGAACAACAAAATAGTTTCTCAAAACAAAATCCTTGAGAAATTTACTCAAGGAAAGAAATCATTGGATTTGATTTTTGGTAGTCAAAGATGTGTCTTTGACAAAAGTGGCTTAGGCTACAAGCCTTCTATTCACCAAAAATATTTTAAGAATTATTTTGTGAAGGTAAGTCTTTTTGTGCACCTACTCAAACATGTCATTTTTGCAACAAGGATAAACATCTAATTTTTTATTGTGCATTGAAGAAATTTGGGAGCAAGACTCTCAAGAAGATATTGGTTCCAAAAGGAACCAAGGCTAAAACCAAAGGACCCAAGAAAGCTTGGGTACCAAAAATGGTTTCTTGATTCCCTTGTAGGATGGAGCAATAAAGGGTACTTGGATGAAACTTGTCTATCGAAAAAGCTTGTGACATTTGAGGACGAATGATAAGGGGAAGAACTTTGGTAATTTATAATCCTTTGATATAACTTATTGTTGGTTGATTATCTTCTATGATGATTTCTTAAGTGTTAATCTTCAAAATGCAGATGTATTTATCTTTGAGATATTTCTTGCATTTATCAAAATGAAACATCTATGACTTAACAATTTTACAAACTCATAAACTTTTATGAGATTTTGTGTGCCTAAATGTTTTGGTTGATAATTATTTTTAAATTGTCATTGGTAGCTAAGAGGTTAGTACAAACCCACTCGGTGGGCTACTATCGTAATAGCGATGGAATCATGAGTCCCCATTAGTCATCCTCTATACCATTCAATGAGATTATCATTTAAAACCCCAAATTATTCTCTTGGATGAAAATGACTATTTGAGTTCTACCCATGTATTCATTTTTTGATTGGCAAAGGGGGGAAATTTCTTAATGTCGATATGCTTGTATTCTTTTTGATCATGCAATGGATTTTGGTAGAATCCATGTTTTGGGAACTGACTATATATCAAATCTTTGGTGGTGCATCCATCCAAGTTTATATCCTTTGTCTTTTTTATGTGACAAAGGGGGAGAAGTGTCGATAATAGTTTTGATGACTTGATTATATATTCTCATTTTGAATTGGACTATGAACTTTGATTGTGTTATTCTTTTATGAATCTAATGGCTACTAATGTTTTGTCTCAAGTTTCAAATAATTGTCCAATTGCAAAAGATAGGGGGAGTCATCCCAAAACTATCAATTTATTGTCATCATAAAAAGGGGGGAGATTGTTGGCTTTTGTGCACAATCGTTATTTTAATGATTTCAATAAATAGATTGAGTTTACAAAATGGACATCTTCAAAGACAAAGACATTTCAATAAAAGAGCCAAAGACAAGAAAATTGAAGATGCAAGGAGCTCAAAAGTGAAGATTCAAGACCATAAGGTATAATCTTGTAACTCTTAGCTTAACTTTTGACAAGGATTTGAATCACACACTTGCATATCTTTCAAAACGTGCATAAACCGTTTTACCTCTTGTTTAAAAGACCAAAATATTTTTAATAGTTTCAAATTACCCCAATCAAACTCTCAAATCTTGTATATATTTATGGGAAGTTAGTGTTTTAAGTTGGTCAAAATCGTGGCATTAAATGAACCGGATCATGTACTTAAGTTGTGGAGGTTGATCGGCTGGTGAAGTGGTCGACTGGTCTAAGACCGATTGGTGTCGCGGTCGACAAGTATAAAGTTTTCAAAATAGATCCGTTGAGATTCTGACAATATGATTGTTGGGTAACGATAACTTTAAGCGGTCGATCGGTTCATGTAACGGTCAACAGGTTCGTTTTGACGGACAACCCCCAACAGTTATAAATGGATAGTTTTCATATGTGACCTATACAAAGACCTTCCTATTGCCTCCAAATGATAGAGAACGATCATATATCATTTCTATAGCTTGAGAGATATCTTAAACCTTCTTATTCTATATTTTTCATATCATTCACACAAATGACATCTTCATATCCTTGTCATTGTGTGAAGAAAAGATAGAGCTTTTCATTTTCATATCCACTCTTTGAGGGAGTTTATTCTTGTATCTTCTTATCCAAGTAAGACGATTCCTTTAGTGAGGTTGTTCACTAAAAAAGAATCTTGGTTAGGTTGTGAGTGGTGAGCCCGAAAAATCACTTGAATTGTGAGTGTTGAGTCCGGAAAAATACTTGTACGGTTCTCTAGCACCCAGAAGCTAGAGTGTACACTATTTAGAAGATAGTGATAAAAACTCAAGGCTGGGTGAAGGAGCTTGAGGGGTAGATGTAGGCAGGTTTGTCGAACCACCTAAAAATCTCGTGTTTGTTTCTCTAATCTCTACTCTTTACATTTAGCACTTATTTACTTGTTGCATCTATATTCTTGTTCTAAACTAGTCTTTTCTTTGCAAACACGTTTTTGAAGGTTAAAAGCAAAAAAGTTTAGAAACTCAATTCACCCCCCTCTTAGGTTGCCTTAATCCTAGGACTTACATAATGTCTCTGACCTTTTTCCAAATCATGAAGATTGAAAATAAAGAGCAAGCCTCGACGTCAAGTATTTTCCAACCAAGGGAGCATGACACAGGAGTGGTAAGCGCCGAGACTCAAAATTCAAATTAATTTTGGGATTGATATGGTATCCAGAGCTTTCCCCACACAGAGGAAAAAAGGATATTCCCCCTCCCCTTTCGCCAGCCCTAAAGTTGTAGTCACTTCCATTTCTACAATGTTTCTCAACAATATAACATCTTATGTCATTGCAAATATCCAAAGTAATATAAAATAATATATACAACTGATTAATTAATAACAATAATTATCTCATAATTATTCTAAATGATTGATTTTCAGGGCATACATCTAACAATACCAATATTAGAAAAAATTATTCAAACATATCGAATAAATTCTCATAAAATAATTTACACGATAGAAGAATTTTAGTAAACCTAATTTATACCCAAAATACGGATCATTTGATTGTCCCGCGTGAATTCAGCATCACTTTCTCCATCGCTTAAGCTCGATGGTAGAGTATATTTCAACAACTAACAACTAAGAGAAAAATTTATAAAGAATTCTATACCATTACCACTCATCCAAAGGGGCTATTTTAAAGGTCGTAACCCGTTACACACTTGTAATAGCTGTAACAATTGACTAAGGCAATTGAAGCGTCGCCATGTGGGCATCATAATTTCTCAATTATCTCTTAAGGCAGTTACTGTGTGATTTTTGAATTATATTGTGCTTGAGCTTTACAAGCAGATAAAAGAGATGGGTTTAGCAGGGTTGAAAGAAAAAATATTTTGGATTTGCTAGAAAAGGTGCCCTAGACTTGGATTCTCTGACTATTTCTTTGTATCTATCTGCAGGCATGCATTCCTTGTGCTCTTTGATCTTGTCTCAGGCAGTATGGACAAGGGATGAGATCATTAGTAAGAGCCTTGAAAGCATATCTTGTTGTACATCTAATGATTTGTCAGAGAGAAAGCACAAGAAACATTAATTTATATATCTTAGTTGTTGAAATACTCCATTAATATGAAAATGAAAATGATACATAGACAGTGTGTTGATTCATATTACCTTATTAATTTTCTTTCGACAGTCATGAGCTACCAGAGGAATGCCCCATAACTGATGAGACTGTTGGTTTTTTTCACAATCGATATTTTGATGTTTTCAATAAATATATTAAATTTACAAAGTGAAAATCTTCAAAGACAAAGGCTTTTCTATCAAAGAGCCAAAGAGAAGAGAATTGAAGATGCAAGGAGCTCAAAAGTGAAGATTCAAGATCATAGGGCATAATCTTGTAACTCTTAGTTTCACTTTTGACAAGGATTTGAATCACACACTTGCATATATTTCAAAACATGCATAAACCATTTTACCTCTTGTTTGGAAGATCAAAATTTTTTTAATGGTTTCAAATCACCCCAATCAAACTCTCAAACCTTTTATATACTTATGAGAGGTTAATGTTTATAATTGGGTATTTTAAGTTAGCCAAAATTGTAGTTTTAAATGAATCGGATCATGTGTTTAAGTTGTGGAGGTCGACCGGCTGGTGAAGTGGTCGACCGACCTACGACCGTTTGGTGTAGCAATCGACCGGTATATCTTTTGAAAAATAGATCCATTGAGTTCTGACATTATGATCGTTGGGGTAACGGTAACCTGAAGCGGTCGACCGGTTCATGTAGCGATCTACCGGCTCGACTTGAATTTTAACAAATTGCCCCTAACGGCTAGTATTCTAATGTGGCCTATATATAATTTATTTAGTGAGGTTATTCATTAAAGAAGAAGCTTAGAGAGGGTATATCTCAAGCTTGGTTAGGTTGTTAGTGGTGTGCCTCAAAAACCACTTGTGTTGTTAGTGTTGAGCAAGGGAAAGCACTTGTACGGTTCTCTAGCACTCGGAAGGTAGAGTGTACACTATTTGAAAGATAGTGAAAAAACCTCAAGGCTCGGTAAAGGAGCTTGAGAGGTGGATGTAGGCGGATTTGTCGAACCACCTAAAAATCTCGCGTTTGCTTCTCTAACTCTACTCTTTACATTTAGCACTTATTTACTTATCACATCAATTCTTGTGCTAAATTATCATTTACTTTGCAAACACGATTTTGGAGATTAAAAGCGAAAAAAATTGGAAACTCAATTCACCCCGCTCTTCGGTTGCCTTAATCTTAGGAATTACAGAGACTTATACATATCAGTTACCAGACCTTGTCAATGCGGATCTTGATTTTTCCTGCACTTAGATTGGCAATCAAAGCGAAAGCATCTCGAGAAAGATTGATGGTTGAATTGCACTTTGGGCAATGATGAACAATCGAAAAAATAAAAGGGCCTGGAGTAGGACTACATGGATTTGGTGCAAGGTTTGTGCCTCCAATGCATTTGACTAAAATCGATCTCCCACATACTGACCCATTCTTCCATATGGCTTTGCTTGCTGCAGCAACCCAACGACCCTTGTCTTTATACCCAAAACATGCAGAGGCTGCCAAGAGACAGTGACCGTTACTTTTTTTTTCTAGGCGACTGTACTTCATTTATTAAAATACAAGAAAAAGAGCAGCAAATACATACAAAATCACATCTAGGGGGCTAGTCAAAAAACCTAAACGGCCCAAAGGTCCTACAATATAAGAGGATCCAAAGATCCGATAGCGGCAACAAGTGTCGGGATCATAGACAACCACAAAGGCTGTAAGGCAACCACAAACAGGCAAAGAGGACCGATATACAAACCGACCTCAAGGGTTGGGTCACAACACAAATAGGAAAAAAGCACAAGAGTCGAGACGATAGAAACAAAAAAGAACCACATGGGTCCTGACAGACCGTCGCTCAAATAAAGGTTTGTTACTTCTTAATGGGTCATACATGCAATGTAAGTTATTCTTTAAATAATGAAAAGGAAAGAGACACTCCGAGTAGATTAAAAAATAGGCATAAATGCACCACATACCCCTGCAGTATGCTTAAGTTGCAGATATGCCCTTCTGGTAAAGAAAGTTGTTTTAATACCCTGGGTAATATTTCTGTTAACAAAATACCCCCCGTCCACGTCCCGTTTAAAAAACTAATGGGTAGTGGTAAAGTGACATTCCTAAACACGTCCGCACAAATAAAAATGTGCCACGTGTCATCTGGGCCCACTTTCGCCAAGTCATATGCCCAGTCAACTCAAATGTCATACCATTTTAAAAAAATCAAAACATAATTCGGGATAAGCTGACGTAGCATTTGAGTTGACTGGGCATATGACGTGGTGAAAATGGACCTATATGACATGTGGTGTATTTTATTCATGCAGACATGTTGAGGAATCCCACTTCACCACTTCATTGGTTTTATAAATGGGAAGTGCACGAAGGGGTATTTTGTTAATAGAAAAACTACTCAGGGGTATTAAAATAACTTTCTTTACTAGAGGGACATATCAACAACTTAAGCATCCATTAGGGTATGAGATGCATTTAAGCCTAAAATTAATAATAGACAAATAAAAAAGAAAACCTTTATTTCAATCTTCCTAACCATTATCCTTTGAAAACCCCACTTTCAGCAAAGAAAACGTGGATTTATGTTAACTTTCTCGTGATGTTCTTGAATTGGTAAAAAAAAGCAACATAATTCTCGCTGAATTGATAATATTTTTAAAGTCATCGGCCACACTTACCTGAATGTGAATAATTAATGTATACGCACAGAGTAACAAAGAGATATAATCTTACGGACATAGGGCGGATCATAGTAGGTTGTTGTATCTTCCTCCCCATGTACTGAAACCGAGTGAAGGCAGATGACTGCTCCCGCGGCCACCATTAGAATCCACATGATATCAACTCGCATGATGTGTTCTCGTGGTACAATGTTGAAGCTTTCTTTCCTTTTTATATCTGAAAAACCAAAAAAAAAAATCTGAAATGGCTTCCTATGACTTGAAAGAGCAACCACGGGAATTCATATATATATTCGATTAATTTTTGGGTTATATATTCACCGTCTCAAAGTAGAATCCAATTGTCATGTTGTTTTATGATGAAACATTTACGGTGACATTTTATTTGGATTAACAATTTTACCTCTACGCCAAGATGATTTTTATAGAAGGAAAAGTCAAGGAGTGAACATTTTTATACAACTGAAAAGGTAGAGAGAAGTGAAAGGTCAAGGACTTTTAGACAACGTAAAGGTAGAAGTTTCATATGTTCAACTTTTAGGTCAAGCTATATCCATTTAAAAAAAAAATACATTTTGCACTCTCAACACTTTGCACCATAGTCTTTTATTTTTGTCATTTTGCACTACCAACTATTGATTTCATTAATATTTTCTGTGCCAAATGGTAATTTGATCCCCATAATTTTTTTGACCGTGACCATTTTATGAGAGAGAAAAAATCGTAACTTTAAATGCTAAAAAATTAATTCCCATCAAAATTAACAAAAAAATTTAACGGAAAGTGAAAAACATCAATAGTTGATGGTTGCAATGTAAAAAAAACAATAGTTCACACAGGAGTGGTCAGCATCGAGACTCAAAATTCAAATTAATTTTGGGATTGATATATGAAGATTTGACCGTGACCATTTTGAGATGATTGTTGAATTATATTTTTCCTGCGCTATACTATCATATAAAAGAGATGGGTTGGGCAGGATAGAAAGAAAATCTATTTTGGCTCTGCTAGAAAAGATGCCCTAAACTTGGATTCTCTGACTATTCCTCCATCTGATCTATTAGGCTTGCAACTCTCTGATCTTGTCTTATGCAGTATGCATAAGGGATGAGATCATTAGTAAGAGCCTCAAAAGCGTAATCTTCTTGTGCATCTAATGATTTCCAAGAAAGAAAGCACAAGAAACATTAAGAGTTAATTATACTTTACACCCCCGTGGTTTAAGGGTCCTAACACTTTACACTTCGTTCTTTTAATTTTGAAACATTTCACACACATGGTATGGGCTTCCTTTGATTTGCACCCTGTCGTCAATATATTCGTTATTTCGAATGGAAACGCTAGTCGCATGTTCTGCACGTGACTTACTTGCCCATTCTGTTCCGATATTCAAAAGGCGTTAATTATACTTTACACCCACGTGGTTAGGAGGGTCTGACACTTTGCACCCCACCTGTTTTAAATAACAGATAAATTTATGGGGGTGCAAATCAAAGTAAGTCAAAACCACATAGGTGAAAATAGACAAATAAAAGCGAAAACCTGTATTTGAATCTTCCTAACCATTATTTTTGGGGAAAGGCTACTCAAGTCTCCAGTACCCATCCATATGACACCGTGAGACGCCACTAAATACTCATTTGAAAGCCCCAGTTTCACCATCTAGCCATTCAACATGGGTTTTATATTATAACTTTCTCGTGATGCTCTTGAATCGGTATTAAAAAAAAGCAACATAATTTTTGCTGAACTGATGCTATAGTATATAGTTGTAGATTTTAATATTCGATTAATTTTGGGGTTTTATATTCCCCTTCTCAAAGTAGAATCAATTGTCACATTGTGTTATACCTCTACGCCAAGAGGATAATTCTTAGAGAAGTGAAAGGTCTAGGAGGAGTGAACATTTGTAGAGAACTGAAAGGTAGGAGCTTCATGTTCATCTCATGCGTCACGTTATATACATCCACCTGTAAAAAAGAAAAAGAAAATGACGAAATACACTTTGCACTCTTTGATTATAGGTATTTTAATACTTTGCAACACAATTTATTATTTTTGTCATATTTCATCCATTAAATATTAATATAAGAAACTCTCCGTTAAAATTTCCTACGCAAAATGACAAATTTATCCTTATAATTTGTTTGTCAGTAACTAAACAAATTTACGAACAATTTCATCGGAAGTCATGAGGCAAAAAAAAAACAACTAAACTCAAGCCTAGAACAAATGGTTCATTCAAGGTGCTCTAACCTATTGGTTCGAATGCATATAAAATTGACCTTCTAGTGGAATAAGGGGTTTCAACAACGTGTAATGTCTCTGATCTTTCTTCATATCATGAAGATTGAAGATGAAGAGCAAACCTCGAGGTCAAGTCTCTTCCAATCGTGGGAGCATGACATAGGAGTGGTCAGCACCAAGACTCAAAAATCAAATTAATTTTGGGATTGATATATGGTATCCAATGCTTTCCCACAAAGAGGGAAAAAAAAGGATTCCTCTTCCCCTTTCGCCGGCCCTAAAGAAGTAGTCTCTTCCCTTTCTGAACTTAGCAATTGTTGTCAAACTGCAACAATTTTACAACCAATATAATCTATGACTTGAAAGAACAACCGAAATCATATATATATATAGTGACATTTTGTTTGGATGAACAATTTGACCTCTAAGCCAGGATAATTTTTAGAGAAGGGAAAGGTCAAGGAGTGAACATTTTTAGACAACTGAAAAGGTAGAGAAAAGTGAAAGGTCAACGACTTTTAGATACAACTTAAAGGTAGGAGTTTCAACTTCTGAGTCAAGCTATATCCATCTAAAAAAATACATTTTGCAGTACTCTTGACACTTTGTACCACATTATATTATTTTTGTCATTTTGCACATACTAACTATTGATTTAATTAATATTTTCAGTAAAATATGATAATTTTATTCCCATAATTTGTTTGACCATGACATTTTTATGAGAGAAAATCGTAATTTTATATGCTAAAAAATAATTTCAATCAAAATTGACGAAAAATTTTAACGGAGAGTGCAAAACATCATAGCGTATCATTGCAATATATATAAAAAAATAGTTGATGGTGACAAAAAAATTTAACAGATGTCTGAAATCAATTAATGGTTGCTGCAATGTGAATAAAATAATAGTTGGAGATACAAAATATCAAGACATCCATAATTGAAGTGTGCAAAATGTATTTATCCAAAAAAAAAACTAGAGAAACAAAGCACACCAAGACATTCATCATCCAATCTAATGGGTCGTTAGCCTTTCTATGTTCGATTAGTTAAAAATTTGAGAATTTGAAGTGTTTTGAGAATTTGTAGGTGATGCTAAACTTTATTGGTATGCGTGCAGAAGATATTTTTAGGTGATGTTAATAAACATGGTTGTAGAATTCTAGAAAAACAAATTAGTCGAACATGTCCTAAAGGGTCCATTTGTTTGCGTGTAAAACAAATTATGTACTTGTTTTCAGGTATTTGGAAAGCACCTGAAAAATTAGGTCAAAATAAAAAGTTTTCAAGTCAAATATAAAATCTCTATTATTTTTCAAAAAAATAAAATAAACTCAATTTTTTTGTAAACCAAAATTTTATTTTCAGGAACATTGTAGTACTCCCATATCTATAGACAAAAATCAGTAAGTCGTCCTCCAGTTCCAAAATATTTTATTCCACCCCATATGTTTCAAAAACAACCAACTATATTCCATTTGATTTAGTCCTTAAACCACATGTAAAATAACCAAAACGCCACTCCAAGACAAAATTAAGAAAAAAACTTATTAAAAAATATATAAATAAAAAGTAATTTTTAAAAATAAATTATTGAAGATTGCATATGATAGTTTTATATTCTTCTATTTATAACCAACTTATTAACGGAAATTGAACTACTTAGACTAATTTTATCGTAAAAGTGTACTTCAAGCGCTTTCAAGTTGAAATCAATACATTAGGAACTAAAATATTAAAATTTTGAGAAAAAAAATTCATGTCACGCAGCAGCCTACTATTGGCGCTGAGATGACATTTAAAATATATGTGAGCATCATTTTGTCCTTTGGGTAGACAATTGGACGAAGGATCGATTTGTCTCAAATACTTGCTTCAGGGACCCAATGGTTGAAATCGAAAACTAAGAGACTGAAATGTCAAAAGTGTAAACTATAGGGACATGTACGGTAATTAAGCTTTTTTATGTAAATAAGTGAATTATTAAGTGTGTCAAACATTTTAAAATATTTTCTTGAAAATATTTTAAAAGAATAGCCAAACACTGAAAAGGAAAAAAAAATCTCGAAAACTTTTCAATTAAAAGTTTTTTACTTAAATAATAATTTTACAAGCAAACAAACAACTCTAATTAATTATGATACAAAATCTGATGATCAATAAGAGTTTGCGGGGTAGGAAAACTTTCAAAACGATTTCATTTATGAAAGATTCATGACAACTCCAATATTGCTTCCTATCATTTAGGTGATAACTTAGGCAATGATATATAATCAGTACAATGATCTGCCACTTCAACAAAAATCACGGATTATCTCTAAGGATTTTCTTCCAACAATTTCAGGAGAGATTTGATCACGTTCAGTGTCTCCTTCCCTAATTATGGCATAATTTGCTTCTAAGCAAGAAATGGCTTGAATGTCATCAACACTCCAATTGCCTCAACCAGCAGGTCGATCATCTCCTTACATTTTCAACACCATTGCAAAGTAGCTCAGCACCCTGCAGATTTTCAGCCAAGATGATGACTCTTGATTGAAACTCGTTGCTTAGCTCAGCACCCTGTAGATTTTCAGCCAAGATGTGTCCAACTCATCGATGAAAAGATTGGAAAATGCCTTGGTGGAGAGAGAGGACGAAGGAAGGAGATACGTACACAGGCGGCATGTCACCACCTCCCCTGGTTATCCCTCCCAATGTCGTTCCCATAAGGGCAATGATCCATGTGATGCCATTTCTCAAATTCTGTTCTGCGAAAAAAGTTATGCACAGAAATAAACATTTCAGGGGAGTTAATTAAAAAGGAAAAATACAGATTTAAACAAAACCATTTCAAAGTTGACATGCGTGTTTATTTCAAACAAGAATGATGCTTGCGGGCCTAGAAAAAAAAAAAAAAAAAAGAATGATGCTTGCGGCACAATGCAGAACAGAGTCCAAAGTTCAGAAGGAGAAAAGAAACTCAAGGAAAAGAAAAAAGGAACGAAGTCAAACTATCCAAAAAAAAAAAGGCCTTTTCAGAATGCAAAACCAAATGAGAAAAGAAAACCGATAGTTCCATTCTTGGTATGAGGACTAACCTGTAGGGAGGCAAAAGAGAGGTTTGAGAAGATACGGAAAAAATGAAATATGGAATAAAGCCAGTAATTCACCCATTCGGTAGATGAAAACCAAACCAAATGTATTTAATTAGGAAATGTTCTAATTGATTTCCTTATTAGTTTGAGACCAGGAGGGTATTAGTATTTTTTGGATTTGGAAAGCTTTTCTTATTAGCCGTGCATGGAAGCATACCATATGATATAGGTATGCACACCCAATACATTCTTTGGTTTTTGCTTTTTCTTTTTTTAGATAAATACTAGAAACCCTAGTGACTTCTCCTGTGAATAGAGATTAACAGAGCTGATTGAACTTGCTTACTGGCGTTCTAATTGAAGTTGCTTCTGCAATTTTTTGGGGTACAATGCGAGTGAAAACCTATACAAACTTACTGCCTATGGGCCTAATTTGGATGAAGTTTCTCTCAAGTGGTTAACATTTGCAGTCTTCTTGTCTCCCTCAGAACTCTCCAATCAAACTTAATAATCCCAAATTATGAGACAAAACAGGAGAAGGTCCATAGTTTGTTTGCTGTAGAGAGAGGTCGCATCACAATGGATGTATATGTCATAGCATAAAAAGGATGAAACACCCAGTCAGAATTTGAATCGATCGACTCTATCATATACAGGTCCCAAAACAAACTAAAAAGCACTAGCAACTACCAGATGTTTTGTTCAGAAAAAAGAAAAAAGAACTACAAGATGTTCTGTTCTGAAATTCACTTCAAGCACGCCAGATTAAATCAAATCCTCAACAAAAGAACATGGACCTTGCAACTGCGGAATCCATCCTGGGTAATTCTGGCACTGGCGGATCACCAACAGATGTGATGTCCCCACTATGGCTGGAAGAAGTGTCAGCAATTCCATCGACCCCGATAACCTTTGTCATCTGGGCAGCTGCCAGGTGGGCATAACGTATAGGAGCAACTGCAGTGAATTACACAAAATGGGACAGAAGACATCACTAAGATATATGTCTGGAATGTGAGCTTGTCATCCGAGAGATGTAAACACAAACCTAAATACTTCTGTGTAAGGCCCAGTCTGTCAAATTTTAAGTACGAAAAAGACAAGAACAGCCTATACCATAAACAGCAATAGCAAACTCTACTAAATTGTCTTGCTCTCAAAAGTAGGACTCCACTCGATTATCTTACAGCTCCACAATGAGATAGCATCGAAGTGGGGAACATGGGCGTCATGCAAAACAAGTAACCAAATCCATAGAAACATTACCTACTGATATGGCTGTAGTACTCCTCTGGGTCCTGCATAAGATTATCATGGGCATTAAGTTCAAAATTCAATAAAGAAAAACTTGGTTGCCATCATCCATAACTTTCTATCTTTGAAAGAAAAGGTGGAATACACATGTATACTTACACATATGATAATGCATGAGCTACCTCTTGAAGATCATCTGTTGAAAAGCCAACCTCATCATACAGAACATGGTAATGTTTAGATCGAGTTGTTCCCTATACAAAAAGTACTATAAGATTTAGACTCAGCAAAATAAGCTACTACAATATGTTATATTAGGTTATCGACAGAATAGAAAGATATTAATGGAAAAATCACTTTGCATTCTAATGTGTAGATCTTAACTTCAGGCTGTACATGGAAAATTCTTGCCCCTTAAGGTTCTCAATGCATAACATAGTGCTTAGAAACGTTGTTTGACGTTTCATCTCCAATTATATTGTTGTGTTTGTACTTGTGGGGTGCGGTTCATCTCCAATTATATGGTTCTTAGAAAGTGCAAGGAATGGCATAGTAAAATAAATGGATTTCTTCCATATGTCGCCATGAAAAATAAAAACCAAAATCGTTTTGCACCCAATGCCAACCAGCTCTAAGAAACTAATGAAAAAAAAATCCTCACATGCATCCCGTCATGAGCACAAAAGTAAAAATCATTTTTTCTTGGGTGACATACTTCACTGTCAACGACAGTTCCTGCAAAGAAAGCAAGGGAAAGGATTATCAACAAATTATTAGGAGTATCCTTCTCTAAAATTTTCCGTAAAAGATTGACTAACCGGCAGGAACATTATCAGGAGCTCCATTAGCCTGGAAAAACTTTGTGTGATGATTCTTCTGTGCTACAATTAATGTGAACGTCGGAGACCAGTGCTCAATATTGAAGAATTTGCAGGCCTAAAAAACAACAGGTTGTTCTAGTTGCAGCTAGCATTTTCTCTTTTGAAGTAAAGCAATGAGGCAGAAGTGGTAGATTAGTCATATAAAAACCTCTATTATCTGACCCAATTCAGTGTTCAACACGTGATCGAACTGCGATTCACTCACTCCATCCCTAATGAAAGAGGGAGACCAACCAATACAATCTGATAGCAAAATGCAAGTAACAGCAAGACAAGTAACGTGCACAAACAGCAAAGAACCTGAAATGATTTCTGTAAAAGGGTAATCTATAGGCATTGAAAGTTAGATATTATATGAATTTCTCATTCATAGCATCTCATTCAGCCACCTGCTTACTGTGCTAAAAAGACATAAGAAACATCAGGAAGTTGACCTAAATTGGTAGCCAAAAGTATATTCTATGTGGTGTCTGTTACATTCGATACACCATTCATGCCAAACAAGTGTTGAGCATATACAAAAGTAGATGTTGTGTTTGCTTGTTTGAAAATTGAATATTACTTTGAGTACCAACATTGCTTCTGCATAATATCTTTGCATGAGATGAACCTAAAATCTTATAAAACAATACCCACAGATAAGAATGAGAAAATTTATAGGAAAATCGGAGTTGGGAAAAGATAGAAAGAGCATGAGCTAAAAGGTTATGTAGCCACATGATACACAGGAAAATGTTGTTCGGCAAAATTCTTCGACCAACTTCATATTATTCATTTCATATGTAAATTCTCAAAAGTTATCTTCCTAAAGTTTTCCAGAAGCATGTGTCCACATATATATACAGGCAAACCTACATCTGAATGCTTTCTTTCTGATTGAAAGCAAGTGTGACAACTTACCTGAAAATTATTATCTGCTCAGGCATCAAACCTGAAGTGCAGTGGAACTCTATCAGCAGCTCCCTATATAGGTAAAGAATACAGAAGATTATGTTAAGTCAAGCAGCAATAATACATTGCTAAAATACAATGTGTCACAAAGAGAAACCCACCTAGTAATGCCCTGATCCTCTGTATCAGACACACGCTTGAAGAGAGAAGTAATCATTTCATTTTTTGATGATTGGGTACGGACTGAAGCTCTATAAGAAGAAATCCCCGGCCATCTTCTGGAACCAACAACCTAAATTTTCAAATTGTATATGTTGCACATAAAATATAGAAAATGGTGGCTATTCTGCCAGAGGGAATATTGACACTCTTTAGTCAGGCACAAAATAGTGAAATTTTGGACATGGAAAGCATTTCGTTTAGCAAGAACCTGGCTACACAATGCTTTACAAGGAGGAAAAGTCAGTTACCACAGCCACTGATGGTATATCTGACCGGCCAGAAGAACCATGTGAAACATCCATTCCCAAGATCAGTGTGGGACGCCTAGAAACCAAAGGTATGGCATGCGAATGCTCGGCTTCCAACACTGAATTTAATCCACCAAGCTATTGGGATGCAAGAAAGTGAAAACAAAATCACGGTATGAATACTTCTAACCAACAGACAAACAATAAAAGGAAAATTGAACTAAGTTGTCGACCCTACTTTACCTTTGCATTAATTTTCAGGAGCAAATTTGTGAGGTACTGATCATTCACTCTTGTTGGCACCATACATTGTGTAGCAACTCCAAGCTCAACAAGAATTTTCTTTTTTCATGGACCTTCAATTGTAGAAGTCTTTCATATTATAAATATTATCAAGATTTGAAACTTAATTCTAGCTGAACAAGATATGGAAAATAGCAAACAAGTGGCCTAACCATAAATCTCAGAGTTCTTTTCTGGAAGAATACACAAGAGAAACTGGGGTTTCTTAAGCTCCATCAGCATACTTTCTAACATTTTCTGCACTCTAACATGAGCTGGTTCTTGTATAAGCAGAGGAATCTCTTCAAATACTCCCTTTGGAGCATTAAAGAGCTACCAAAGAAACAGATAAGTCAACAATAGATAAATCCATTAAAAAGGTGGAGTAGATATGATAACTAACTCACAGCATACTTACGATTCCTTTCACTTCTGCACAAGTTATGAGGTTTTGGACCAAGATATGCGTATTACAGGGTGCCGAGAAGTTCACAGCAGCCCAATAATCAATCTTCACTGGTGCTGCTACTTCCTGTGGAACAATTTACAAAACTTTTACCTAATAATGTAGCAAATCAAAAAAAGGAAATTCAGAAGTAAAGCAACACCGTATAGTTGAAATTCCACTGCCCATTCTTAGGGAAGATGAGTTGTCCATCACCTGCCAATAGCTGCACAACATATCAGTAAAAGGAGCGGAATCAATGACAGCCTGATTCAGATATATGAAGAAGGCCACATGCATGGCCAAAAAAAATGTTGGTTACCACTGGGACTGATAAAGCACGGCCTTCAACCAGGGTAAATTCTCTATTGATTGAAATTCCACATGACTGAAGCATTCGGTTGGCATCATATTTGCAGTTTCTCAACGCCTGCAGGAAAGTTCAAGTCAAATTCGGAACTTTGTCAAATTAAATAAAAAAGATACAGACTACACCAAATGCTTAGAGGGCAGAACCTACTTCACTCACAGCTTTCATCTGTTCTTGGGGTTTTTTCCTTGATTTCTCCACCAGTGAAGCCCTTTGAAGACTGGATAATGCCTTGGTATAGCGTTGCAAAGAAATCAAATAGCAAAGCTACACAGGAAGAGAAATTAAAAATTCTGATTCCTTACCGGATTTGACTTTGATTGTTTTGGACTGATTATTTAATTCCTTTCATCCATCTATTTTCCACAAATTCTGATTCTGAACAAAGAATAAAAACTTTAGATATCCCAAAATATGTCACCTCAATAGGAAAGTAGGAAGGGCGCTTTGGTTTCCCACCATTGATGCATGGAAAATCAGCTGAATGGTACAACTGTATATGCTTATGATTAACAAAATAATCATAAACTGCTGTTTCAATAGAGTGGACTTCGCCACTCCCAGTTTTTTGTTTCAACAAAAACCTACAACATAGATGTAAACAATCTTAATAACTACAATCATACAAGCTTTACAAAAAAAGGTTGACTCTTTCGCAAGAGGAAAATGAACATGTACAGACAGAGAAGAAATAAATAAAATCTTCTACTTGCAAAACGAAAAAAGAAAAAGAAAAAAGAAGAATTCACAGAAAGAACTAACTTCTGCTCTTTGCAGGATTTATCACTCAATCCAGTGATTTTGAACTCAGTTTTATTAGCTGTAATCCTCAAATTCTTCTGTCTTCCGAGCCTGGAAGCGAAAAAAAAAAAAGACAAGCTTGGCCTCATCTATCCATATACATCAAACTGTTTAAAATTAGAGTAAATGTCAGTTACCTTGATCCAATCAAGCTCACAAGGATCATTAACTCTTTGGTTTTTGACGAGAAAGTCGAGTACTGGCCCAGGTTCTACAATCACCGTAGTAGATACATCTGCACACAGGACAAAGAGAACACTCGGTCTACTCTGAGATCGGACGAGTATTTAAAAAGCATATCTGTACAGAAACTTACGCATATTCAGGGATAGACCTCCTTGTGTGGTTCTGAAACCTGAATGGAAACCTCGGCATGCAAGAAGACCATCTCCCAAGTGTGTGAAGTCGCTTTGATTTGGATGGAAGAAAGATTGCCGGACAAGGAGACAGTTCCTGACAGAATCAAAGTTAGACCAAAAAAGGCAATAAAAGGTTCTTATTTTAAAATCACCAATAAAGTTTAACGTACTGCTTCGCTGCATTTTGTTTTAGTATGATATCGAGAACTCTCAGGGGTTCTTGAGATTGCTCTGACTCACTGCCAGACAATGCATCTGCAATTGCTTGTATTCGGATTATAGAAGCAAAACATATCTTCACCTTAAAAGTCTTGGATAGATATCGATGGCTTAATCTCTTCTGATCACTCTCATTCGGGCTGCCTCTACCAATGTTCCTGATACGCATTCACAAAACTCACCAAGCCAATATCCGAGCAAACGTGAAAGATGATAATTACTTCAAACAAGAACTATATGCAATAAATGTTTACCTGTTTGACAAAAGATCATCCAGCACCACAGTGAATTCAAGTTTGTTGGCTTTGAGAGAACCGCGGGTAAACAAGCTATTATCTCCATCATAAGCAAAGTTCTTACCTTTTAACTCATCGTAAGTCTCCTCAACTTCTTCTAGAACTCTTCTTCCAAAACCTTTCACATCAACAGGGCGTCCATCTTCATAAAACAGAGCAACCTATGCCAACGAAACCAAAATCTCAGCTGGGTGTAAACCTTAGAATGGCTATCTGAAAAGAAGGTGGAGAGAAAGAAAATTACGCTATAATGGCAGAAGCAATCTGCCCTATGCATGTCAACTTTGAAATGGTTGGTTAGAAGCTGTATTTTTCTCCCTCTAACTCCACAATTACGCCTGGCCATGGGGACTCTTTTTGGAGTTGATGTTTTCTTACATAGATCAGTGCCCTTAGCTGATTCTTCTTTGATGGGAATGACATTGGAAGGGACAAAAAGGGGGGTTGGTGACAGTGGTTCTGATTTATGAGACGCCATTTCCTAAATTCTGTTCAGCCAAAAATTTAATGGATCAACTTAGAACAATTATACAAGATGCCAATTGTTACAACGGAAATATTTTTCGCCACTGGACAGGTAAAACTAAGCCTACATGACATAGTTTCCTATCTTGTTGTAGACTTCAACCTTAAGTAGATAATCAATCCTTACTGCTAAAAACCTAGCAATCTTACTTGAGAAAATACAACTATGATGGTATATATTCGAACTATGAGGAGCACATAACCAGATTTAAAAGAGTAATTGTACAAAGAAATGGAAAACTGTCAAAGAAAAGATATTTTGATGGACAGGCATTTTCCGGACAAATGCTAGGGGGAAGAAAAATCTCAGAAACATCCCCATTTTGACTACATAATACCACCTTATTTTATATTTTAGTTTCATGGATTAATCGACGTAGCCATGTAGTATACTATGATGAAAAAAATAGCACGCACTGTCCATTGTAACACCCATAATTTAACTACATTACTCAATCAAGAGGAACCTTCCTTCTAAGATGACTGCTGAAAGAAGTACAGCATTGAAGAATCAATTGTTCTTGAAACTTAAGTTAATAGAAAGACTAAATTTCATCATTTAATTTATATCTAAAACTTATTCTTATGCATGGGCGATTGCATTGTCCCAAAAGCTCAATCTAATGGTAAAAAGGTACATATGATCAATGGTGTTTGTGATGTTAAAATTTTAGTAAAATTGTAGGAGTTGGTAAAAAGGTTGAAGAGAGAGAATGAAAAAGTGAAAAAGTTAGAGAAAAAGTAAGGAGAGAGAATGAAAAAGTAAGTAAAAAAGTGAAAAAGTAAGAGAAAAAGTAAGGAGAGAGAATGAAAAAGTAAAGATGTTAAAATTTTGGTAAAATTTTGTTAAAATTATAGGGTAAACAAACACTATGTTAGTTTACATATTGACACTCCCTCAGTTGGTGGGCATAAAAGGAGCATAAAATCTTAAGTTCGTTTAAGCATTTGCTTATGTGTGAACCAAGGTAACACTCTCCTCATACGTGGGCAGAAATCCCAATTAACAAGTGGGTATAAAAAGCTTATCGAGTTTTAGCTTCCAGTTATTTGTAAGTCTATACTCACTTCTTTGATACCATATAACTCTCCAATTGGCAATTGCCGTAAAAACTTGAACCAATATGAAGTTGATTGAATTGCTTAATTTACATGTTGGCATAAACTACACACATTTGATTTTTTACACCAGAAAATACTGAGCAAGATTAATAATTTAAGATACATTTTGAAATGAGATATAGACCCTTCTATATAAGGTTCCCAAACATTATCCCCAATCCTTGAACTTGTTTTGCAACAGAAAACATTACGGACTGGGAAACTGAGCATTGAGACTGAGAAGTAGGATCTTACATAAGCAAAAACACCCCGAAGTGATCATAGGTTAAATTTCATGACAAGAATCGGCTACAAGATAATATAGGTCAAGAATTGCTTCTTCACATTTGGCGAAAAAACACCCTATGATCTTCACCTAATAAAAGAATAAACACCCTCTGATCTTCACCTAATAAAAATCACTTCTTTAAAGTATGATTTCATAGACGTCAGGATCTAAAACAGGGACTCAAAACATAAAGATAGAAACAGACACTTCTTTTGTCTCACAGAACTTTCCGGCGAAAGTCTCCTCATAAATCGTAATCCTGTCCGTAT
Organism: Myrica gale; assembly: GCA_963930655.1. Taxonomy (NCBI): domain Eukaryota; kingdom Viridiplantae; phylum Streptophyta; class Magnoliopsida; order Fagales; family Myricaceae; genus Myrica; species Myrica gale. The sequence continues at coordinate 5,329,836 of OZ005607.1, forward strand.
TTAAAAGTGAACCTCTTTGCTCTGCCATTAAGCGAGCACCGGATCCGCAAACAGATATTATGACGATTCGTTGTCGGAAATGAACTAGAACACTACGATTTATTCATACACAAAACAGTGCTGACAATATTCAGGGAGATATTATAGCAACATCATGCAAACAAGAAATGATGCTTGCAGCGTAATGCAGAACATAGTAAAAAGTTCGAGAAGGAAAAAAGAAACTGAGGGAAAATAGAAAAGAACGAAGTCAGTAGTGGTAGTATCCAAGAAAGCAAAGAGTCTCAAACTCGAAGGCCAAGCATCGTAGAGAAAAGAGCAACAAAAACATACGCATGCACGGTTGCACCATGTATTATACAATACAAGAAAGCAAAAACTCGGGCTGTCATTAGGAAAACAAAAAGATAAAAAAACGCATTGAAACACCAGAGAAAAGAAAACCATAGTTCCATTCTTTTTATGAGCCTATGAGGGCTAACTTGTAGGGAGGCAAAAAAAAGAGTTCTGAGAAGATACGGAAAGATTGAAGGTTGAAAGCCGATGAAGAGCGAAATGCGTAACGTAAAGAAATCGATGGGTTTCTTTGAAACGGATTTCTGATTGCCGTGTTCACGAGAGAGAAGCCTAATGAGCATGGCACCAGCAAAGCTTCTGAGTTGCGAGGTGTTTTGCAGGGGTTGAAAATGTGTTGTCAACTTGGTAATAGACGTAGAAACTCTCAGATAATTGTTAACTGAATCGAGAAGACGAGACGGTGGAGTTTGGTAATTGGAGGATTATTGTAACAAAGTTTCTAGAGAGGATATTTTGTTTTTCGTTACATTCTCATGTATGGAAGAATAAGTTTTATATACTGTTTAATTGATTAGCTTTTTGTGAATTGGTTAGTTCCGTTCTTTTTATCGCATTACACGGTTAAAATTTTATATCAATTTCAACAGAAAAATAAATTTTTGACGCATAAATGATTATTTAATTCTCATAATTTTTTTACCGTAATTATTTTATAAAAGTAAAATCCTAATTTTGAAGAAAAACGTTAATAGAGAATTTAAAATCAATATTAATAGGTGAAATGTAATAGCAATAAAATTTTGAATTAAAAGTATAAAAACCCTTAATTAGAGGATATAGAATATATTTATCTCTAAATAGCTTCGTCTTCCGTATGAATTATATTTGTCCGTTGAGACAGTTCCTATGTGAAGAGAGATAGAAACAGCAGGTGAACCCTATATATACCATTTAATACTATCATGTAAAGTTTCGGGCATTATGTTGTGTCTATCTCTTTTCGAATTGTACCGTGTAATCCGAATAAGAAATTGCAGAGGATATGATCCAGAAAAGTTGCCCTAAACTTGGCTTCTTTGACTATCGTATATGATCTATCAGGCTTGCAGTCCTTGTGCACTCTGATTTTGTCTGATGCAAAAGTGACGAGATTATTAGTAAGAGCCTTGAAAGCATATATCTTGCTGTGTAGCTTTTCAGTAAACCAAATTTATACCCAAAATACCCAAAATAAGTAGCTTTTTCAGTAAACCAAATTTATACCCAAAATACGGATAATTTGATTGTTCCACGTACTTCAATTAGAATTCACCATCACTTTAAGCCTGATGGTAGAGTATTTTACAAGTAAAACTAAAAACTGAGAGATTTTTAAAGAATTCTATACCATTACTACTCATCCTATATGGGGCTATATATATCTACCATTGATGAGGAAAATTTCAACAGTAGTAACTGTTAGCAGTTACACACTTGTAATAGCTGTGAAGAGTCTCCATGTGGGGAGCCTTTATTTCTCAATTGAGGTAGTTACGGTGTGATTTTTGAATTATATTTTGCCTGCGCTTTACAATAAGATAAAAGAGATGGGTTGAGCAGGGTCGGAGGAAAAGCTATTTTGGATCTGCTAGAAAAGTTGCCCTAAACTTGGATTCTCTGACTATTCCTCTGTATCAATCTGCAGGCTTGTAGTCCTTGTGCTATCTGATCTTGTATCAGGCAGTATGCACATGGGATGAGATCATTAGTAAGAGTCTTGAAAGCATATCTTGTTGTGCATCTAATGATTTGCAAGAGAGAAAGCACAAGAAACATTAATTTATATTTCTTACTTGTTGAAATACTCCATTAATCTGCTATAAAAAGGATACATAAACAGTTGGTTGGTTAATATTTCCTTCTTAATTTCCTCTCGACAGTCATGAGCTCCTAGAGGAGTGCCCAATAACTGAAGAGACTACATATATATTAGTTACCAGTGTACTACTTCCTCATAATAGATGTTGATTTTTCCTGCACTTAGACTAGCAATCAAAGCGAAAGCATCTCGGGAAAGATTGATGGTTGAACTGCACTTTGGGCAATGATCAATAATCACAACAATAACGTGTTTAGCTGGGGGAGTACATGGATTTGGTGCACGGTTTGTGCCTCCAATGCATTGGACTGTAATCATTCTCCCACATGCAGACCCATTCTTCCACAAGGCTTCGCTTGCTCCAGCAACCAAGAAATCATTGTATAGATACCCATAACATGCAGAGGCTGCCAAGAGACAATGAATGTTACTTCTTCTTTTTTCTAGGCGATTGTACTTCATTTATTAAAATCCAAGAGAAAGATCAGTATGTACATACAGAATCACGTCTAGAGGGCCAGTCAAAAAACCTAAACAAACCAAAGGTCTTACAATATAAGCGGATCCAAAGATTTGGTAGCGGCAACAAACGCCGGGATCATAAACAACCATAAGGCCGGTAAGGAAACTGCAAATAGACAAAGAAGGCCAGGATACAAACTGACCCCAAGGGCTGGATCACAACACGAACAGGAAAAGACCACAAGAGTCGAGACAACAAAAAACAAAAAAGACCACAAGGATCCGAGCAGAACGTCGCTCAAATAAAGGTTTGTTACTTCTTAGTGGGTCATACATATTACAATGTAAGTTATTCTTTAAATAAAAAAAATTATGAAAGGAACAGTCCGAGTAGATTAAAAAATAAAAATAGACAAATGAAAAGGAAAACCTTTATTTCAATCTTCCTAACCATTATCCTTCGAAAAACCCACTTTCACCAAACAAAACGTGGGTGTATGTTAACTTTCACGTGATGCACTTGAATTGGTACAAAAGAAGAAGAAGAAGAAGAAATCTACATAATTCTTGCTGAACTGATAATATTGTTAGTCATGAGACACTTATCAGAATGAGAATAATTAATGTATATGCACAAAGTAAAATAGAGAAATAATATTATGGACATAGGGTGGATCATAGTAGGTTGTTGTATCTTCCTCGCCATATATTGTAACCGAGTGAAGGCAGAAGACTGCTTCCACAACCACCATAGAATCCACATGATATCAACTCGCATGATGCGTTCTCGTGGTACAATGTTGAAGCACCCTTTCCTTTTTATATCTGAAATCCTTACAAAAAAAATCTGAAATGGCTTCCTATGACATGAAAGAACAACCGCGATAATTCATATATATATATATATATATATATATATATATATATATATATATATATATATATATTCGATTAATTTTTGGGTTATATATTCACCCTCTCAAAGTAGAATCCAATTGTCACTTTGTTTTATGATGAAACATTTACGGTGACATTTTGTTTGGATGAACAATTTTACCTCTATACCAAGATGATTTTTAGAGAAAGGAAAGGTCAAGGAGTGAACATTTTTAGAAAACTGAAAAGGTAGAGAGAAGTGAAAGGTCAAGGACTGAACATATTTAGACAATTGAAAGATAGAAATTTCATATGTTCCTCCCGTGAGTTAGTCTTAACACTTTGCACCATAGTCTATTATTTTTATCATTTTACACCTACCAATTATTGATTTCATTAATACTTTCTTTGCGAAATGATAATTTTATCACTATAATTTGTTTGACCGTGACTATTTTATGTGAGAAAAAAATAGTAACTTTAAAGCTATTTTGGCTCAGCTAGAAAAGGTTCCCTAAACTTGGATTCTCTAACTATTCCTCTGTATGATCTATCAGGCTTGCAACTCTCTAATTTTGTCTCATGCAGTATGCACAAGGGATGAGATCATTAGTGGGAGCCTTGAAATCATATGCTTGTTGTGCATCTAATAATTTCTAAGAGACAAAGCACAAGAAACATAAGGGTTAATTATACATTGAACCTACGTGGTTTAGGGGTCCTAACACTTTACACATCGTTCTTTTAATTTTGAGATATTTCACCCACATGGTTTGGGATACCTTCAATTTGCACCTCGCGGTTTATTATCCGTTACTTCAAACGAAAATATCAATCACATGTTCTGCACGTGGCTTACTTGCCCTTTTTGTCCTGAAATTCAAAAATGGTTGGGGGATCCATTCTGGGCGGTGGTCTGGGGGGCCTCCCCATCCCGCAACCACTAGTTGCGGGATGGGGGGAGGTCTCCCAACCCCCACCCAGACGATCGCCTGAGGTGGAGGAGCCCTCCCTCTAGCCGCCCTCCAACTGTGAAGATCGGGGGTCCCTGATCCTTTTTTTTAATTTACATTTTTATTAATTTTGGATTTATTTATTTTTTTATTTAATCATACGTGTCACATTGTGATTGGACGAGATATATTTTCTATTAAACGGGTCTAACAAAATTGGTTCCAGTGAGTTTTGATACCAAAATTACAAACCCAGTGAGTGTTTTGAAATTTTTTAAAACCTAGTGAGTTTTTTAAAAATGCGCTAAAACTTAGTGTGTAATTTTTAAATTTCCCAAAAAAAGCTACATAATTCTTGCTGAACTGATATTATGGTATATAGTTATAGATTTTAATATTTGATTAATTTTGGGGTTTTATATTCCCCTTCTCAAAGTAGAATCAATTGTCACATTGTGTTATATATGGTGAAACATTTATAAGGACATTTTGTCTGGATACAACAATTTTAGTACCTCTACGCCAAGAGGATAATTCTTAGAGAAGTGAAAGATCAAGGAGTGAACATGCATCCAATTTTACCTCTACGCTAAGAGGATAATTCTTAGAGAAGTGAATGGTCAAGGAGTGAACATTTGTAGAGAACTGAAAGCTGGTAAGAGCTTCATGTTCATCTCATGCATCAAGTTATATATATCCACTTGAAAAAAAGGAAAACAAAAAGGAGAAATACACTTTGCACCCTTTGATTATAGATATTTTAACACTTTGCAACACAATTTATTATTTTTGTCATATTTCACCCACTAAATATTAATATAAGAAACACTCAGTTAAAATTTTCTTTGTAAAAGAACAATTTTATCCTCATAATTCGTTTGTCAGTAAACAAATTTATGAAAAATTTCAGTGGAATTCATGGGGGAACAACAACGAAACTCAAGCCTTGAGCAAATGGTTCATTCAAGGTGCTCCAACCTCTTGGTTGGAATGTTTATAAAATTGATCTTCTAGGGGAATATGGAGTTTCAACAACTTGTAATGTCGAGTCTGACCTTTCTCCATATCATTAAGATTGAAGATGAAAAGAAAGCCTCGAGTCAAATCTTTTCCAACTGAGAGAGCATCACATAGGAGTGGTCAGCACCGAGTTTAAAATTCAAATTAATTTTGGGATTGATATGGTATCTGATGCTTTCCCCACATAGAGGAAAAAAAAAGAGATTCCTTGTCCCGTCTTGTCGGCCCTAAAGAAGTAGTGTCTTCCATTTCTGAACTTTGAAATGCAAATGCAACAATTTTACAACCAATACAATCTAGGGTAATGATCGTCACCTGTTAGTGATGCATTCAAAATCATCATGCATACTTAAAACCGCCCGGATTCCAATATGTACGTCCGAAAGCTAGAAAATTGTCCGCACATGTAGGAATGCTTCTTCAGCAAATCGTGTGGTTCCACGTTGCACAATTTCACATACGTGATGTCAAAACTATCCGGACAACCACCAGGCCGTCCAGAAGATTTTTCATGTGGTTCCACATTGCATAATTTCACATAGGTTCCAGAAGATTTTCGAATCCTTAGATACGTATTTAATGAGGTTGAATTTAATTGGGCTACACGTAAATTTAACCGTTGGTTCATATTTCCTTCTTAATTTCCTCTCGACAGTCCTGAGCTCACATTGGAATGCTCAGTAACTGATGAGACACATACATATATGTCAGTTATCAATATTCCTCAAAGTGATAGCGGATCTTGATTTTTCCTGCACTTAGACTGGCAATCGAAGCGAAAGCATCTCGGGAAAGATTGATGGTTGAACTGCATTTTGGGCAATGATCAACAATCGGAACAATAATAAGGCCTGGAGTGTAAGGTGTGATAATACATGGATTTGGTGCAAGGTTTGTGCCTCCAATGCATTTGACTGAAATCAATCTCCCACATACTGACCCATTCTTCCATATGGCTTCGCTTGCTGAAGCAACCCAGAGACCGTTGTCTTCATAGCCAAAACATGCAGAGGCTGCCAAGAGATCACAATGAAATTACTTCTTTTTTCTAGGCAATTGTACTTCCTTTATTAAAGTCCAAGAAAAAGAGCAGCAAGTACATACAAAATCACCTCTAGAGGGCCAGTCAAAAAATCTAAACGGACCAAAGGTCCTACATTAATAAGTGGATCCAAAAATCCGGTAGCAATAACATGTGCCATGATCATAAATAGCCACAAAGGCTGTAGGCAACCACAAACAGGCCAAGAGGGCCCGAACAGTAACCGACCTCAAGGGCCGATTCACAACACGAACGAGAAAAGACCACAAGAGTCAGAACAATACTAAAAAAAGACCTACTTTCGCCATGTCATATACCCAGTCGCTCAAATAAATGTTTGTTACTTTTTGAGGGGCTATACATGGAATGTAAGTTATTCTTTAAATAACGAGAATGAAAGAAACACTTCGAGCAGATTAAAAATAAGCTTAAATGCATCTTATACCCTTGTTGTATACTTAAGTTGCAGATATTCTCCTATGGTAAATAAAGTTGTTCTAATACCTTATTCTTTAACATTTCTGTTAATAAAATACCTCTCTGTCCACTTTCCGTTTAAAAAACTAAAAGGAAGTGGTGAAGTGTCATTCCCCAACACGTATGTACTAAAAAAATGTGACACGTGTCATCTGGGCCCAATATCGCCATGACATACGCCCTGCCAACTCAAATGCTACTATATTAAAAAAATCAAAACCAAATTCAAGATAAGCTGACATGGTATTTGAGTTGACTGGGCATAAAACATGGTGAAAGTGGGCCGAGTCAACACATGACACATTTTTATTCGTGCAGACATGTTGGGGAATGCCACTTCACCACTTCCCGTTAGTTTTTTAAACAGAAAGTGGACGGATGGGTATTTTGTTAACCGAAATATTACCCATGGGTATTAAAACAACTTTCTTTACCTGAGGGGCATATCAACAACTTAAGTATACCACAGAGGTATGAGGTGTATTTAAACCTAAAAATAGAAATAGAAAAATAAAAGGATAACCTTTATTTCAATCTTCCTAACCATTATCCTTTGAAAAACCCACCTTCACCAAACAAAACTTAGGTTTATGTAACTTTCTCGTGATGCTCTTGAATTGGTAAAAAAATAACGACATAATTCTCGCTGAACTGATAACATTATTAAAGTAATCAGACACTTACCTGAATGAGAATAATAAATATATATGCACAAAGTAACATTGAGATATAATCTTACGGACATAGGGTGGATCATAGTAGGTTGCTGTATCTTCCTCCCCATATACTGTAACCGAGTGAAGGCAGACGACTGCTCCCACGACCACCATTAGAATCCACATGATATCAACTCGCATGATGTCTTCTCGTGGTACAATGATGAAGCTTCCTTTCCTTTTTATACATGAAAATACAAAATAAAAAATCTGAAATGGCTTCCTATGACTTGAAAGAACATTAACCGAATTCATATATGTATATATACGGTGACATTTTGTTTGGTTAAACAATTTTACCTCTTCGCCAATACGATTTTTAGAGAAGGGAAAGGTCAATGAGTTAACATTTTTAGACAACTGAAAAGGTAGAGAGAAGTGAAAGGTAAATGAGTTATAGACAACTTAAATGTAGGAGTTTCATATGTTCAACTTCTGAATCGAGCTACATCCATTTAAAAAAAATACATGTTGACTCTCGACACTTTGTACCACAATCTATTATTTTAATAATTTTGCATCTACCAACTATTGATTTCATCAATATTTTCTGTACGAAATGATAATTTTATCTGCAAAATTTGTTTGACCATGACCATTTTTTGAGAGATAAAATTGTAATTTTAAATACTAAAAAATTAATATCCATCAAAATTGGCGAAAAACTTTAAGGCGAGTCTAAAACATCAATAGCTTGCAGCTTGCTCTTCAGCCAATTTTTGGAGATTGTGTTTAAATTCTGAATATGTTTGGTGGTAATTTTGTAAGTATATTTAAATCCTGAAAAAAATATAGAAAACGAACATAATCATGATGTATCTAACACGAGAAGAATAGCTTTTATCTTTGATGGAGTGAAGCTTCTAATTAATGCTAAACAGATTTTCTGGAATCTCTTTTCCTTCTGTTTTTAATTAAAAAAAAAACAGAAACTCGCCTTCCCACGCGGCTTCCTATGCGAGCTCAGTGCAAACGCGCCCATCCTAAAGAGCTTTTTAGCAAAACAGACTCGCGTGTACGTAGACAATTCAAGAAATCAAAATCTATAACAAAAGAATTAATTTTCTTTTGAAAAGAAAAGTGCACGAGAACAACTTAACATATCAATGTTAGAAAAATTTATTCAAACACAGAATAAATTCTCATAAAATAATTTACATAGCAGAAGAATTTTCAGTAAACTAATTTATACCCAAAATACGGATGATAATTAATTAGGGAATTCACCATCACTTTAGGCCCGATGATAGAGTATATTACAAGGACAACTAACAACTAAGAGAGAGAGATTATAAAGAATTATATACCATTTCCACTCATCCTATGGGGCTATATATATACATCCACCATTGATGAGGAAACTTTCAACAGTAGTAACCCGTCAGCCGTTACACACTTGTAATAGCTGTGAAGAGTCGCCATGTGGGCGCCTTTATTTCTCAATTATCTCTTAAGGCAGTTACTGTGTGATTTTTTAATTATATTTTGCCTGCACTTTACAATCAGATAAAAGAGATGGGTTGGGCAAGGTTGGAGGAAAAGCTATTTTGGATATGCTAGAAAAGGTGAAATGGTAATATTGTTAAAGTCAAGGGATACTTACCTAAATAAGAATAATTAATGTATATGCATAAAGTAACAAAGAGATCTAATCTTACGGACATAGGGTGGATCATAATAGGTTGTTGTATCTTCCTCCTCATATACTGTAACTGAGTGAAGGCAAACGACTGCTCCTACGGCCACCATTAGAATCCGCATGATGTCAAACGACATAGGGTAGGAGTTTCATATGTTTGATCTTCTGAGTCAAGCTATATCGATCCATTTAAAAAAAAATACATTTTGCACTCTCGACATTTTGTACCAGTCTCTTATTTTTGTTATTTTACATCTACTAACTATTGATTTCATTAATATGTTCTGTACGAAATGATAATTTTATCCCCATAATTTGTTTGACCGTGACCATTTTATGAGAGAGAAAAATCGTAATTTTAAATGCTAAAAAATTAATTTATATCAAAATTGATGAAAAATTAGAATCCATTGTCACATTGTGTTGTATATGGTGAAACATTTGCAGTGACACTTTGTCTGGATGCAGCAATTTCACCTATACGCCAAAGGGATAATTCTTAGAGAAGTGAAAGTTCAAGCAGTGAACATTTGTAGAGAACTGAAAGGTAGGAACTTCATGTTCATCTTGTGAGCCCTTTTGAAAAAGCAAAAAAGAGAAATACACTTTACGCCCTTTGATTATAGGTATTTTGACACTTTGCAATATACTTTATTATTTTTTTCATATTTCACCCACTAAATATTAATATAAAAAACCCTCCGTTAAAATTTTCTACGCAAAATGACAATTTTATCTTCATAATTTATTTGACAGTAATCAGTTTACTAGTAAAAATCGTAATTTTAAATGCTAAAAAATAATTTACGAAAAAATTTAACAGAAGGTGCAAGGTGACTGACATCTGTAGGTAATCGTTGCAATGTGACAAAAATAACAATTGAGAGTGAAAACTATCAAAACCCAAATAATTGAAAAGTGCAGTGTATTTAAAAAAAAAACTAAAGAAACAAAGGGCACCTCAAGACATTCATCATCCATTCTTATGCGCCCGTCTGCCTTGACTTGACTAAATTATGATACAAAATCTGACAAATAACAGTGTGCGGGCAGGAAAACTTTCCTACAATTTCATTTAATATTGAATATTGCTTCTGATCATTTAGGTGATAACTTAGGCAATGATATAATCATTACAATGATCTGCCCACTTCAACAAAAATCACGCATCATCTCTAAGGATTTTCTTCCAACAATTTCACGAGATTTGATCAGGTTCAGTGTCTCCTTCCCTAATCATGGCATTTACTTCTCAGCAAGAAATGGCTTGAATGTCATCAGCACTCCAATTGCCTCAACCACATTCAAGATGAAGAAAACCAGCTGGTCACCTACATTTTCAACACCATTGCAAAGCACCTCAGCACACTGATTTACAGCCAAGATGATGACTCTCGATTGAAAACTCGTTGCTTAACATTTTCAATCCGATAATTATGAGGAATATTGTGGATGTGAGATGCTAAATTCAGAATCTACTGAGCAGGGTCCAACTCATCCATGAAAAGAAATAATTGCAGGACGGCTAATAATTGAAAAGAAGAGGATACTCAAATCTTCTTGGTATCATGGGGGAAAAAAACAAACAGCAGCTTCATAGGATATATTATGCATAGAAATGATGGACCATGTTCAAATTCCCACATGAGATGCCAAATTTCTCTCTGAACTCCTGGTAAGCCAATAAAAATCCACAACAAAATATCAGACAACTCCTTGTGTAGTACAACATACTGTTAACTGCAGTTTTTTCTTCTCTCTCTCTCTCTCCCCCCCCCCATTTTTTTCTCTTGCCATTGAACCGGGTTGACTACAATCCGAGTTGTCCTTTCAATCTTAGACTGTGATAATAACTACTAACGAACGATGATAATTATCGGGCTGATCAACTAGTAGAGTAGCTAGTTAGTCATGGTTTTGCTGTGATATATACAAATGAACTTGTTCAGAAAGTTATATTTCTGTTGATGTAACTCAGAACAAATGCAAGATGCAACACCACGTGGATTGAAAGTGGCCATTTTAATGGTCCAAAGTAAGTTTTCTAAATTTATGCTTTGTACCCAAGAAACATATATATATATATATATATATATATGTAGACTGCATACCGGGGAGGAAAACAGCATGTTGACGCTTTTGTGCCCAAGAAAATCTGCATACACCAAGATATTGAGATGAAACATACAACTAGCAAAAGCTAATGTCATCATCAGAGAGTATGTAGTAAAAGAAATTCAATTATGGAAACACAAATATCAATATACTGCATGCATGTCTTATCTGGCAATTACATTTTTACTTATAATAAATCGGTCATGGTTCCAAAATCAAGGATATGCAATATAGTTCAAGCCAGCATGATGAATTTCTCAAAAGAAGAATAGAAACCATCTAGTGGGTATTTGATACTAATTAAATATACTATCCTTTGGTTAAGTGTCCATAAATTAACGTATTTGTGAACAGTTATAACATCAAAGAATGGTGTTTATATCAGTAGAAATATAAGTAGAGCCTATTCAGTCATTCTTTCACTTCTTAGCAATCTTCCTATATAAATTGGATTCGTCACATGTATTCAATAAAACTTCTTATCTCTAAGGAAAACAAGGAAAATGGGGCGAAGTAGATGAAAAGTGGATTGAAACAGTATTTCAATATCTAGCAAAAATATCCTACGTTCCTAGCATTCATTATGTCAATTGCATTTAGTGTATTTTACTTTAAGAGATAAACGACTTACAAACCTTATCAGAATATCAAATATAGACGAAAGTTATGAAGGAATAGTACAACAAAAGAAATTATACCGCATGTTATTTACAAGGATTCTTAATATCTACAAAATGCTCCCAGGAAAAAAAAAACAAGATCTAGAAAAGAACAGCAGTCTAAGAAAAGTCTCTGTAACAGGCAATTTACATTTAAAACCGTGATCTGATCTATAAATGGGTTTCTCCAACACCAAAAAGTCAAATAAAATTCAAAGAAATTTATACACCTACATTGTACCACCTCCAGCTGGACCAATTGCTTTAAACAGAGACATCGCGGTCATAGAAATACCATTAGCAGCTCCTCTTTGGTGTTGCTCCTATCATTCAGTTTAAGGTTGAATTCACAGTAAACATACTTTGTGGTTTATCACTATCTCAAGAAATATCAACAGAAGAAATTACATAATACAAATTAAGGAAAGAAGAATACCACAGCTCTATTTTGTAGAATGAATAAGCCTGTTATGATGGATACCTGCTTATATAAAAACATCAGCCAGCTCAACAACACAATGGAGAAAAGAAGTCTTCAAGCATCGGTGTTCTTGGAACACGTAATCTCAATTAGCCAAAAAGAAACATCAAGATGTTCAAAAACATAAAATCTACTTAGAAGCCAAAAAGTATTTTCGCAATTTCGTTCTATACAGCACAATACCTATGATGTCCGCGTGTGCTTGTTTATTGGTAAGTAAAGTACAATTTTGGTATTATCCATAGATTCCTTTTGCTATGTATAGTTCCACTGCATGCACCTTGCAAACACATACCATACCGAAACACTAGTCCTCTTCCTCTCGCTTACATCTACCTTTCTATAAAACCTAACTCCTGATTCTCATAGCCTATGAATTTAATGCATTAAACAACGAGTACAAAACTTGATAAGTCTGAACATTTGGCTTGGATGGCTTGTTACACAAAGACATACCTATATGACTAATATCAAGGGTTCAATTCATGAGTACAATACCAGAAGTTCTAACTGTTGCATTTCTATTGTCCTTTATCTTCAGCGCATAATATCTGATGAAGGAAATTTCAGGTGGGAAAGAAAAAAGAAGAAAAGAATAATTTGATCTAAGGTGATGATGTAATGAATGCTGATTTGATTTAGTACAGTAATTTGTGGATCTCTTAGGTAAAGGCCTCTAGCACAAGCAATACAATCTCAAAATTTATTTCAATCAAAGCCCTAACTCTATAACTCAATATGCCAGTAATCAGTCCAAGAAACAGCTTATAATAAACGCGGTTTCTCATTTTGGAACAATCAAAATTTATGTTAGCATCTTAATATCACCCTACTAAATGCTCAATATTGCTTGGTGATTTTTAATTAAAATGGGATCATCAGGATGTATATGCACTTACAGATATGACATTCTTCAACACAGAAGCACAACTTATGAAGAAGGCAAGGCTGAAACCGGATAGCAAGGCTATGAATGGGTAACTTGCTAACAAAGGTATGGATAAAACCTGCATTGTGGATTTATGAACCCAAAAACACAAGGAAAAACCACAATTATACAATATGTTGCAAACAATATGTGAAGTGCAGACCTAGTATGGAGATCTGAAAACTTACTCCTCCAAAACGAATTATCATTGTGGGGCCAATAAGTCTCTCCAAGTACGGATACAGAAATAGTTGAAAGAGGAGAAGGCCCAAACCTGGAAGGTCATGCATGCGGTAAACAATAATTCAACAATCATTTTGAGTGATAGATATTTCACCATAAAGTAAGTGTTTAGCAAAATTAAGTTGCAGAGGCAAAAACTAAATCGTGTTCATTATTGCAATACGTTTGTCGAAAAATGGATATCACGCAAATATTGTTAGCATTATGTAAACCCCCAAGGGTTTGGTGTGGTGGTAAGGCTTCGGCTTGGGTTCTAACATGTCCCAAGTTCGAGCCCCAACATCCCCATTATCGCCCTTGACTTATCTGCTCCCTGGGTTGTGGGGTCGGTTCAGTGGGCCGGGGTTTGTACTTCAGGGTTGGGCCAAAAGGGTCCGGCTTTGGGGAATTTCCTCGTCATCAAAAAAAAAAATTGTTAGCATTATGTAAATCTGAATTTGAATTGGACTACCATTAGAAAATTGCTCACGAACCAGTTTCCAAATTTATTTTGCGGGAAGCAACACAAGAGTTTGAGTTTCAAGCACCTCCCAAATAGAGAGAAGTTCAATTGTGAGTTTGATTGTATGCCCAACAAATAGTTTTGTAATTGCTCCATGTCTATACAGCATTCTATATCAGTGACTGTAATACAAAATAGGAAGAAACACAAATGTGCGAAAACTCTTACATGCAAAGACTTATAGCAATTAACAGGACATCCATACTGACGAAGAAAACAATTCAAAAATGTTGAAAGCCCTGGACATGGGGATTGCTTTGATACTCAAAGAAGAAAGGAAAACTGAAAATTGCATAAGTATCAGCAGATAGGAAATTATCCCTGCCCAGTAATCACATAGTTCTTATTGATGAGGTATTGGGATATCATTCGCTTAGAGGGCAAATGTAACAGAACTATGTGGCTCGATTAGAAAAGTCTAAATTTGTTTACACTTCATCAAAAATGAATATGACAAGCAAATTAATATGTAAAAATAAGTAATAATATATAATGCATACCTGAGAGTGAAAGAAGTTCGCCAACATCCTTAGTTGTGTAGCTCAAACCCCCAAGACTTCGAGGGCTGACAGCCCATAAAGAGAATATCTATAAGAGATGTTTCTTAGTTATACGCACAAATAATAAATTTAAAGCCAGGAAAGGAAAGAAAGAGTTCAAAAGAAACAGAAAATAAAAAATAAAACCAAGTTATGCAAGTCAATAGCAGTTTCTTTGCTAATAAAGCTACAATTTTTTCAGGTGGCATCCACAAAGTGTATAGCCAGTATATATGAAACGTATCGGTATTACACTTACTGTAGACTTTAGCAA
Source organism: Myrica gale (assembly GCA_963930655.1). Classification (NCBI taxonomy): domain Eukaryota; kingdom Viridiplantae; phylum Streptophyta; class Magnoliopsida; order Fagales; family Myricaceae; genus Myrica; species Myrica gale. The sequence continues at coordinate 5,344,917 of OZ005607.1, forward strand.
GCACTTTATTTTATGATCTAAAGATATGCTAGTCACCTCTATGCAATATTTCGAAAGAACTGTTTGATAGATATACTAATTCAAAGGGACAATTAAAACTTCAGGCTCCTGTACTTGCTTATATAACCTATATTGATTTAGTACCAACCATGTAGTCCTCAGCCTATACCTACACAATGTCAATGCAGTGTGAGTCCAACCAATCTTTGGCATCCTCTATTGGGATGTAGAGCCAAAATATCCTTCAGTTAACCCTCAATTAAATTAAGTTGTAGCTATAGTGTCCTTGAATCACATGCCATCATTGGTTGACTCTGTTACAATATCTATTATAGCAGTCAAGCCGACAAGGGCCAAGCAAAGTAGTCAAGATCCTTGACTCTAAAGACTAATGATGGGGCAGCCAGATCATGTGATGGGAAAGATTATCATTGGACCTTAAGAGATTGGAAAGAGACCACCTCGTTTATACTTTTTATCTCTATTTGAGATTTGGTTAGTTGTTATTTGTTAAGATTGTAGTTATACCTGTACCAACCAGGTAATAGAGTCACTTAATTGCTGATATAATTCTGTTTAGTACATTTAATGTTAGACAAAGCAAAGGGAGGTTTGTTTTTCTTTTTGTCGGGGGGGGGGGGGGGGGGGGGGTCCTGCCCTTTCCAAAGAAATAAACAACCAAAAGAAAGCTCTTTGGGGTTATGGTATTTTTCTAAGAGTAGTTAACCGAAATTCCCGCCCAGAAAAAAAATTTTCTAGCCGTCAGAAACAGAATGAAAAGGGGAGATTCACCCTCCCCTCTCGCCAGCCCTAAAGAAGTATTCTACCTTCATTTCTGAACTTAGCAATGCAGATGCAACAATTTTACAACCAACAGAATCTAGGGTACTATTCATCTAATCTAGTCTATCTAGCAGGAGCAGAATAGCTTTATCTTTGATGGAGTGGAGATTCTAATGCTAAACAGATTTTCTGGAATCTCTTTTCCTTCTTTTTGGTTAATTGATTCTTTTAGGTACTGCTTCTGTTTGTTAAACATGTATTCTGGTTGTTCCACTTTTCGACATTACAAACAAAAAGTATGGGCAAATAATATTAAACTTTGCAGCTTCCATGCACGTGCAAACTTAGTACATCTAACAAAAAGTTTAAAATCATACATTTCACTTATGAAAGAATAGAGATCACCCAGAACATATCCCTGGACAACTAATATGCAAGAATAGTGATCAACCAAAACCTAGCAATAGACAAACGATATACACAAATATTGATAAATCAGCATAATATAAATAGCTATGAGAGATACCTCTGTGTAAGCCATATCATGAAGTGAGAAAACGCAATAAATAATGATAGATGACATGAGAGGCCAATTCTTTATGAGGCTTTCCTTAGCAATTGGACCTTTTTCTTCATTTTGTTCCATTTTCCCATTTAAATTAGACCCACGGGATGCATCTTCTAGACCATCTTCAGAGTCATCAGGTGATGTATTTACACTATGCATGTGCAATGTTTCCTGCACAAATGCAAATATCTTTGAAAACAATATCTCCTAACTAGATTAGTAGTGTATGAAAGTGACTCTCAATCAAGACCTATATGTACATGAGATGAAAGTTCATATCCAAAAGAGCCCTTCTACATTCTTCCACCTCCACAGTTTACATGGAAATTTTCACCAAGCTAAGAGTTTGAAAAATGTATGGAGTCAGGTATCCAGATTATCAGCATATCTATACATGCAAAAAAGATTAATGAAATGATTACTTACACATGCTACGGTTTTAGAATAACACAATAAAGTAACAATAATCACTTAAATTTTTAAGGATCTGACCGAAGGTTAGATTGGAAAATCATCAAACAACTACAATTATACCCAAAGAGCTGGAGGAGGTCAGATGTAGTTTGGACATAAGAAAATACAAACTGATGTAATATTACAAAACCCACCATGGGGGTGGGGCGATATAAAATTATTTTATGGATTTTAAGGTTCAAATTCAAAAGCTGAAAGCCAACAAGAAGCCTTCCTTGAACTGTTTTAACACTGCACACTTCATTTTTGCTAAAGAACCACTTTAGCTCATCAAGAATATCCAGTATAAGTACTTTAAAAAATCCAAAGAGTAAAAGGAAAACGAAGTACTAATTCTCACGTCCTTCACATCCTTTTACAGTACACCATAAATACTTTCAATTTATAAAAAAAAAATTGAGTTCATCTTAGTGAGTTAGAGGAGTTGCATCCATAAGCAAAGTCTATCTGTGATGATAAGAGGTTGTGAAAACAAAACAAAAAACTAGACTCAGATCTCAACTAATAATTAAGCATTGAAAACAAACAAATTAAAATACTAAAAGGACTGTACATTAGTAACTATGATATATACCGGAAGCCAGCAAGAAGCTACCGTTACTGCTAATGCAAAAAGTGATATACAAAGGCAGGGCAAGAAGTATGGGAATCTGCATCATAAACCCATGTTTTAGAATGCAAGAAAACATCAACAAATAGTAGAAAGAATTGAAATAAGACATTCATACTGCATGGTACAGAAAATGCCACCAAAGAAACACTTACCTCCCAAATAAAGAGTCTTTGGAAAATATAGTTGGATATTTATCTGCTGGCTAGATGAAAAAATTGTGCAACAAAAACAACAGAAAAATTAGTTTGAAGTACAACATTGCTCTATCTGCTGCTACTTTAAATGCTAGGCCAAACTTATCTGTTTTTTCGCATTTACAATTTCGCATCAAAGCTTTCCTCCAACAAACACTGGCATTATCTATTAGTTGTCAAAATGACACGTCTCTTTTAAAAATATTCCACCATAAGACTACATTATGCTTCCTTGAACTGCTTTTTTTCTTTTGGTGTTTTTTAACAACTATTTTCTGTGTTCATTCTGTTATATGGACTATTCCTCAAAAGCTTATGCAAAACTCGTAAGAAGGGAGATATGGTTAGCATACGATTTTACCAACCCATAGAATCGTATGCATGTCCCTACTGACAACATTTGGGAGTGTATCCATGTTAAGTAAACATGACAGAAGGTTGTGTTTCCGGTTCCATAGAATTGTATATATGGTCCTAGTTCCCTAATTTCTGATGAATACATGTTAGAAATGTCCCTGGTACAGCAAAAACATTTTACATTTGCAAGATAAATTTCACTATAAGAGACCAAGAAATAGACATACCTGTGCAAGAAATCCTCCCAAGGCAGGGCCAATAATCAATCCTATGCCCCATGCTGTACTAATCTGAAAATCAATCATAACTCTTGGTTATGATTGTATGACACTTTAAAGAACTCAGAAACCTTTACAAATGTCAGTGAGACTCACCGTTGATAATCCTAAAGCTTGGTATTCATCACGGAAAATTTCAGTTGCATATGCCTGGTAATGAAGGAAGGTAAAATTTTTACATGCACAAAAACATGCAACACTTTATAGATATAGGGAAACTAGATCAAGCGAGAAAGAAGCAGTCCAAAACCCCCAAGAACCAAATTGTTTGAATTCCAAGAAAATATATGGAAAACCTTCTACTGTTTCCTTGCTCGGTAACTCGTGTATTATACCTTTATTGGTCCAAGTAAACCATTCAAACTTCCAAGAAGAAATCTTGTAGTAATTGCCATCCAAAAATTTACACTGAGGCCGAAGAGAGTGTTGAATATAACCCTAAGTTACAAAAAAACAAAGCGTAAGAGGTACTGGATAAAGCATCAGGGAAAGCATTCCATAGCATTGCAAATATGAGTACTAACACTGCGACAGTCCCTAAAACTATAACAGGTTTTCGGCCATAACGATCAGCTACAATTCCCCAGAAAACTGATGTCAATGCTCTACCAAGCATAAATGAAGACCCTTCAAGACAAAGAAAAGCTTGTTAGGAATACTTATTGATCCACCAGCATGTGGAGATCACGAAAAAGTGTACCACCAGTGAAGAATAAGTAGTGAAATGTATCTCACCAATATAACCCGCGTAATAGCCAATATCTTCATCTCTCTTTGCAATATGGAAATCTCTAACCTACAAATAGAGAGCAATAAACATGCGAGAGTTGTACCATTATATCTTCAAATAATAGCATTATGTTTGAAGTTCAATAGGTTGTCAAGGTTGATGATTAAGGGTTTGATTTCTCAAGTTTCAGAAGAGGAGAAATTATCTGATTTTTCAATAGTGTGAGGCATTCTCAGATTCTCAGGGGGGGGGGGGGAAGCAAGGCATTCTCAGATGCAGTTTGGAAGATATTCAGACAGAAATACAATGACAAAAAATAATATAGTTTAAATCCTTTTTTGGAAGGTAATTAGCTAAGGGAAGATAAATTGGTGACATTGCATAGGAGTGTACTTGTTTGTGAGAGGGACTTCAAACCAAGTCTCATGAAGCCTTTACAATTAAGGCTCTGAATGTAATTATACTGGGAAACTTCAATTGGAATGTACGTAAGAGAAGTGTAGTATTAGGTGAAGATATCTTCTTCAATTCCTCAGTACCTCTAGCACTTACCAATGCCCTCAGGAGTTGCAGGACTTCCAATAGCTAGTACTCTTATTGTACTTACATAATTTCTACAGGGGAATTGCTCATATCTATTGATACAACTGCAGAGGATAATGAACGAACAACATATCTTAAAACACAAATCAAAATTCATGCCAGGACACTCTGTAAGAGATCTTCATTCCTCTTTGAGTTCACAGTAGTGAAATAGCACCACATGAGACAGGAAAACAACCATTTGTGGAGACTACCATGAACCTGTATTGTATAAATATATCAACAGGTCCTTCATGCATATATCTGTATTCACATTTTTACTCGCAACGTTTTGTTAAGGAAATAATAATATACAGTTGAGCAATGTCGAGACTCACCATGAAATAAAGAAACGGAAATAGAGATGATATTGGCAGCGCTGAGAAAAACACAAGAGATGTATAAGGCTCAACATATTGGAGAGAGAAATCAATTATAAGACAGTGGAACAGTTGACAACAATTGGTCAAAGACATAAAATCAACAGGCTTAATTATAACTTCGCCTGAGAATGTTGTTTTGTTTCTGTTTCCATATTATTGTTTATTGGGAAAAAATCACTTTGAGTCTCATACTATCAAAGCAATTCCTCAACTATTACCTTTGACATATTGAATTCTAAAACCATTAAATTTTATCAATTTGCACTCCTAAAAAAGATCCAACCCTCAAAATCGTGTCACTTGTTGTAAATGGGCCACGTGACACAGTTTTGACTGTCGGATTTTATTACAAGGTCTAAATTGATTGACTTTTAAAGTTTTTGGCTCAATATGTCAAAGGTGGTAGTTGGGACCTCTGTTTGAGATTGCTTTGGTGTTTGGAGATACAAAGTTACTTTTCCCTTGAATATTTTTGGCAGATATTAGGTCTTTTGTTCGCAAATCTTGGTTTGTGTTTAGGTCGGGTTTGTAATTCTCTGCAGTTTTCTGCATGTTACTTACACACGTATAGCAACTCTTTCACCAAATAAAAATATATGTTTCTCCCAACCAAATTAATAACACTGATCGCTGTGATTTCCAGCTACAAATATTTTCAAACTTAAAGTGAATTTAAGATCAATCTTGTTAGCTCCTTACGTATCTGACCATAATGCTCAAAAGACAGATGCATTTTAACCTCGTGTACCTAGTGCGACTCAATGAAGTTTAAGGAAACAGGGACTAAAGGGAATGCTAGTGCCATCTAACTTTTTCACTTAAAAGGTACGTGCTTTTTGGATAGATTGTTGTGAAAAGAAAATTGCTCCTAAAGAAAACACCAGGTAAAGCAATACACATAAAGAGAATTGTGTGAGAAACAGAGTAGTTACCAGTGCCAAGCACAATAATCCACATAGAAATGAATTCTCGGAAAGGAAAACCTCGTTGCGACTCCTTATATTGATCTACTTTGCAGCCAGGACAATTCTCATAGTAATTCTTCTTCAAGAGTCTCTGTCTACACCCTTCTTCCATTCTCGATCCAGCCCCAGGACTAACCCAAAATACTCCTCCCTCAACCAAAACACCAGTCTGCAAAGAGAAAAAAATAAACCATTTTCAATAATTTGTTCGAGAGAATAATACATAAAAGAAAGTGGCCTTTGCCATATGTTAAAGTTAATGCGCTTAGAAGCCAGCTCAGAGGAACATACTATGCTGGCAGGAAAGCTGGTGAGTGGTGATGCCACTCTGCTAGAACAGAACCAGGAATCCTACTCACAGCTTGGGTTCAGTGATGGGAAGCAATTGCCCACCTCTTGGGAGTTATGACTTATGAGGACCAAACGTGGCTGCTCCAATTGGCATCATTGCATGCGTCAGCGGAATCACATTATGATGTTGATGACAAAATTAATATTTATATTTGTTGTCAAAAGTAGATCGACAAGGACCCAGATTTGAGTGGCGAGGAACAAGACAACAATAAGAAATATCTTAAATACACAGTCCAGTACCCCCACAGAAAGAGAAGAGCAAGTAAAATTGGTAACCGCAGAATGAGCTCTCATCTGAATTATTCAACAGCTTCGAGACAAAATCAAAAGGGATATATACAAGTTTTCCGCCAATCTAAATGGTCTGAATTCTGACACTTTCCGTTCTCAGCAATTAATTTAGACGAAAATAGCTAATTTAAAAAAAATGACATGACGGTTTTACTCTCTAATCTTTTATTATTATATTTTATGTAGAATAAAATTGTTATTTCAATGGATTAAAATAATAGTTTCTGTCTAAATTAAGTAATTAATTGTTAAACATAAATTCTAAGTTAAGTACTCATTGCAGTCCTGTGTTCACAGGTTACATATTCGACTCTCTATTAAAAAAAACCCTACGCCAAGAAGGCAATTGATGCCCAAAGAGAAAGCAGTCAATTGTCAATTTGACAGACGTTGGACATGATGTCATTTGGTCGGGGACATTATGCAGCAGTGAAGGTTCACGTTCATTTATGCACAAAACAACAAAGAACACCAGGGACCAGGTTCCTCTGCATGAGAACCAGGGACCAGGTTTATTCACGTTCATTTATTCGACTCTCTATTATTGCATAGGGACCAATAGGTGTCTCTCACTCTCTCACCTTCACCCGAATTGCAGAAAGCCTAGTCCCATCTCTATTCAAACGGGTAAACGACAGATCTTTTTTTTTTTTTTCCTAAGCAACGACAGATCTTGTTGAAATCACAGCCACCACGTGCATCTCATGTGTGACCCGCAATCCATCAATTAGTAAGGTTATGTTCGTTTTGAGTAAAAATATAGAATTTTAGAGAAGTTGTAAATTTTTATATTGAATAGTATTTTATTGGTGTTTGTGTAAAGTGGAGAGAGAAATGATTTGATGTAATTGTTTAATAAAAAAGTATTAGAGTTATGTAAAAAAGTAAATTTATGTTGAATAAAAAATTTAAAAATTGTTGGAGATTGTGTAAAATGTATTGGTGTTTGTGTTTGAATTCTGAATATGTTCGGCAGTAGATTTGTGAATATACTTAGAATTTCCTAGGAATATGCTCTACTTTTTTTTCTTTTTCTCGTCTCCTTTTTTTTCTGATTGAAGTACGTGGAAAAGCGTTTCATTTGTTTCGACTAGCGTACGTACCATGTGCTTGATTGGAGAGAGAAAAGTGTGCTCTGTATACATGGTCCAAATTTTTTTTTTTTTCTATAAAGAGTTCTCCCATAGACATTTGAGTTGAACTGGTTTCTGTTCCAACGACGTCGTCCTCGCGATGTATTTTAAAAGAATTTTGTCTTTGCAATACTTTAAGCTACTGATGCACGAGACGCCAATAGTTATGTAAAAGAGTCGAATAGACGACTGTCAAGGCAAAGGACGCCTTTTTTTCACGTGATAGAGAGGCAACGGGTTATTATGTTTAGCACCTTAGTTGTTGAGCATGCTGATGTATGGTGCTGAGCATGCTGATGTATGAACCAGATGGATTTGTAAAGATTTAAGGGCTGAGATTAAAACACGTCAATTAATGAAATAATCAACTAGGTCGACCCGTTCAACTGTGACCCGCGAATTTGACCTTTTCATATAGCGATCGACCGCTTCATGTACCGGTCGACTGCTATATGAACAGATCGACAGCTACATGCATATGTCAAAATAAAACAGATCGACCGCTACATGAAGCGATCGACCACCTGAACAGGTCAAACCCGTTGGGTTATTTCATTAATTGACGTGTTTTAATCTCAGCCCTTAGATCTTCACAAATCTATCCGAGCAATGGTTCTGGTCACCTGTTACTCCACTGAAAGGTGGGCAGTGGAATAATACAATGGTTCTGGTCACCTGTTATATCTATATGTATTAAAATTGTACATTCAAATTCAGATAAGAAATTGTAGAGTATCGGCCTAATCTGGGATAATCAAGACTAATTGCCTCTTTTAAATTTAAGATAACACAAAATTCTAGTAAGAAGAACTTGGCCATCACAAACCACAATTTCAAGATCTTTCAATCTGGCTTCTACAGTCGTTGATCAAACACAGGTGGGATTATTGCCGATTTGATTGCTTATTGTCCTCGAATATATCTACATAAGTTGCTTAGCCTTTTTTTTTTTTTTGGATAAATATAAAATTTGCCTATATGATTTGGTCAAAAAAATCAAATAATCTTTCAACTTTAAAATCTATCAAATTAATTCTTAAGGTTTAACATTCATCAACACTTTAATTCTTCCACAACCCTTCAAATGTGAATAATTTTAAATCTCATAGACAAATTTTATGTGTTTTAAAATTTATAAAACTTATCTTATTTTGGCATAAACCACACGAGCAAAATGTTGTATTTATCCTTTTTATTTATAGCAATTTTTTTTAAAAGTCCAAACTAGCATGGAGCTATTACTGGCCTATACTTGTCCTGCAAGGTAACTCCATGTGGTGTGCATGAAATTGACCCTACAACTCTATGCACAATAAATCTGAAACTTGCCTTGTAATAATAAGAGCACCAACTCTCTTGCTCTTCAGTCACCGGCTATCAGTTTGGCACCCTACTCAATTGCCTCCAAATCTGCCACTGCTCTCTTTCCTGTAGCAATATTGCCTCTGGTATGTGATTATTGCAGATGACTCCAAGGCCGCTTGGAGTTCTTCGATTAAGCTCCTTCAGGGGCGGCCTTGTCTCGTCTCGTCTCTGACCATGACCAAGAGCTTGTTTTTCTTTTATTTTATTTTCTGTTTGCAGTAGTTATTTGGGGCTGTTTGTAGGTTCTCCACCCTCCTCCAATGTACTGTATTTTAGTTTTTTTTTCTAGGCATACCGTATGTTAGTTTGAATGCAATGTTTGCTTGCTTAGAAAAAATAACAATAAAATAAAAAATAAGAGCACCAACTGTACATAAAGCTTAGAAGAGTGATGCCGCAACTGTTGAGCGCAAACGAGTTGCTTAAAATATGACTCCAACAGATGGGAAGCAACATTTGGAACATGTACCAGTGAAAACACCTTAATTACGTCGAAAGATTTGACGAAACAGTCGTCTCTATAACCTAGAACTACCAAGTTGGAGCTCGGAGTGCTATCCAGTCTCCGGCCTGTAACGCCACTTGAAGACTGCTAGTTTTAGGGGTCTTAACACTTGTAAGATATGGAAAATGAATGTTCATTTAGAATAATATCTAAAACACCTATTAGGGCCATCTTAGTACCCATTGGGAAACTGAATATAGAAAAGAAAAAATGAATCAGCATTGTCAATAAAAGCCAACGCACATGCTACTGCCTACTATACTATTTCTGTACATATGTTGTCTATAGGGTCATCAACTACTCATTAGAGCTGCTTCAGCATTTCAGAAGGGATCTTAAGACCAACCACTTGCCCAACGACTGAGAGCCATGAAACCAGATATAGTTCAATTGCCACTGCATTTTTAGCCACAGAAACATCACTCTGAAAAAGCAGCTTCATCCACTCACCGGTCCCGCATGGATGTAATTTGTACCATGGCCGGTACAAGTATGGATGCTCCTAAAATCGACAAATCAATGTTGTCAAAGTTTTGTCACAGCTTTCGGTTAATACCGAAAAGGTCTAGATAAAAGATTCTTCACGAATCATAATGCTTCCATGAGTAAAATTGACAAGCAATGCTTCATCAAGATCTACTCTGCATACCAAAAGCATTAAACACAAACCCATGCAAGCTAAACACAAGGTGCCTGACAGTCTACACATCACACGGACCATCTTTACTAGAAGATATATTACAACAGTTTGATTTCACTTCTGATTACCACATATTGTTGGATGCTGAATATGATTTCAACCAGAAGACTAGTGATAACTCCTGAGAATAGCTGACAACTGGAGATTCAAATTAATAGGACCTGTGTAATCCTAAGTACAACAGAAGCACCATGGACCCGATTAAAATCAGCACAGGGTTGATGCTAGCTGAAACAATCAGCATTGAAGCCACGGTCAACAATTATATTCCACCCATCTACAGAAAAAAAGCCATTAGATTTTGTAGTGTGTCCATATACTGCCGGTTGATAATGACCACAAACAGGAGCCAACTCCTTGGGATTCAGCAACCCAACCAAACCAAGCTTCTTCTTCTTCTTCTTCTTCTTCTTCTTCTTCTTCTTCTTCTTCTTCTTCTTCTTCTTCTCCTTCTCAAGCTAAAGGTACAGTTCAGTTTGGTTGGATCTAGTACCAGAATTTCAGTTTGGAGTGGATTTTGAATATCCAAAACCAAACCAAACTGATGATCATATGTCAGCAGTCTTTTAGATACTTTAATCATGTGGTAAATTCTGACAATAATTTATTTCAACTCATAATATGTCCTATATTGCAGACATCTACAAACTGATCCATGTGCATTGCATTGCCTAATCATGTCCACAAGTCAATCACGAGGACTCTTTTTTCTATTTGGCTTCTCTACTCTTTCCTTCCCCAGACATGAGAAAACCCCCACCGGGACCTTCAGTAATTTGCCACCAATGTTCATTGCCACAGTCATGACTACCATGAGCATCACTATTGCTACAATACCTAACCCCTCCAAGGAAAAAAAAGAAAAAGTGATGGAGCCTCAAACCTATAGATCAATGCTAATCGCGCCCACCTTGTTTTGGTTTAATTTGTTTTGGCTTTTCTTGATGATCAGAAACGAAATTTTATTTCAAATAGAAATCTATGTTAAAAGTTATGTTACATAGATGTCTAGTACATATTCATCTTCTGTAACACAACCATAAATGTGGAATTCGATGCCACTTTGAATTTACGGAAAACCTCATGCTTTCCAATAATAAATTGTGTTAGATCATCTTCCAATCTTGGAAAAAGAAAAACTTTATACCATGAGATGCACCCAAAATCTTTAAGCAACAAAGCATAAAATTAAATGAAAGTTTCCAAATCTAAACGGTTAAGGAATAAAACGGTCACATGTGTTATAAATGGGTCATGTGGCACGATTTTGACAGCCGGATTTTATTCAAGGGCGCACATTGATGAATTTTGGTAGCTCAAGTGCTCAATGTTAAGAACTTGGTGGTTCAAAACCCCAAAGTGACATTGCCCCCATAGTTAGGGATGCAAAATGAAGTTTCCCCTAAAAACTATGCATACCCAATCACTTACTCAAGTAATATATTATAATAAAAATTAGAGAAACTAAACATACCTCTTGGGTTATAAATGTCCATTTTGAATCCACTAATGATTTTGCAGAGTAAGCAGGAAGGTCCTTTTCGATTTCACCAAACCCCAAAGGTTCTCCATCTATAAACAAACAATATAAGTGCTTTGCTTGAACAAATATTTCAAAATAGATGAAAAGAAGCATACATTGGGACTTCAAAAATGCTTGCATCTAGAATAATCATCATGAAACAACTTCACATTCAGACTAGTTCAGTGCGCGCAGTATATTTTAGCTGCATAATGGCAGACCGAATAAGATCTTTTCTTTTCTTTCTTTTTTTGGTTTTGTTTTGTTTTGTTTTGTTCTGTTCTGTTGCCAACCAATGGTAAACCTTTTTTGAGCTCAAAAGCTGTATAAAAGATAGCAAGTCAGGAGAAAGACTTGCATGCCAAACATATGCACACCTTCATTTTGGTGGCATCCACCCACCCCTTCCCTGGGGCTGCGCCAGGTTCACACACACAAGAAGCATGCTTCCCAAGGAGCGGTAATTAATAACAGTATTCAGACGTGTTACCTTCGCACTGAATCGGACAAATTGATTTTGTTTTCCAGATGATTAGGGCTGGTTTTCAGAGTCATATGTCTGTTTTGGGCACTCCAAATTATATACTGCAAGTAGTTGCTTTTCCATGTGGGTTTGTGTGTCTGTTTATAATCAGATCAAATAAAGTCGAACATACCACTGTAGTACGCGCAAAAATATAGCACTGGAACTCTAAACGAATCACTGTATATGATATGGAGATCATAGTAGCATACGTCACCGTGATTACTCGGAACCTTGCAATGAGAGCAAGAACTTGGTCAATATTGTAAAAGCGACAATAGTCAACAGGTAATAGAAAACATGCAACTCTCATGGGTGATATCTATGTCTACTCAGGTGCATCTTAAGACTTATACAACACATAGGAAGCCAGAATAAGGATACCAGTTAAAGGACATACTAAGGTGCCTATCAATAGGCTCCTCTGTTTTAGAGCAACTTGTCACTTGTTTCGGAGGGCGTCTAAGTTCATCATGTTGTTCCTGTACATAAAGATTGTGGGAAAACTTCAATTCATCGATTAAAGAGCTAGTGCTCCATTAAACATTAAGGACAGACCTCATTGGACCTGAGAATTATGTTCTCCAGGGACAAGTATCCTTCCACCTGAGAGAGAGAGAGAGAGGAACAAACAAGGAAAGTAACATCAGTTTTTTGAAAACCAGAGGAAGCTTAACAACACGGTTGACAACACTAACTTCATGAGAAACAACCCGAGGTTGTTTTGGGCAAGGGATCCATGACCAAGGAAGGAAATTGGATGAAATACTTGTCCACTTCTCCATCAAAGAACAAGCAGCTACACGAAATTCAGCCGATGAGATGGTTCCATCCCAAGACAAAATATCCATGACCAAGTATTTTGTAGCTTTTACCGCCTGAAGGGAGAAGCAAAAGAAATACGCCTTGAGGGTCGAAAATATATAAGGTTAAACAGACCAATTTTGTAGTCCAAGTCCAGAGATGAAACCAGTCTATTAACTACAGTATCTTAGACAAAATCTTTTCTTTCATCCTTATTTTCCTTAAGTTTCTCACCAAGTCCAAACGAAAAGCCTAGACAGGGCGCTGACTTCACCCAAATTCCCAAAAGGTTGGCCGTCCGGACTCCGGTAGAGGAGTATTTCCCCGCCTTAGAGGAGCTTAAAGCTTTATCTGAATTCGGGAGCAGCGAATGTACAACACCCTTAGATCGCGAAATATGGTTTGCTTTGCGACGAAACAAGAGGAGATTGCATTGATCAAAAGATGGTGGAGCGGGCATCCTATCCAGTATCCACGACCCTTTGTTTGGGTCCCAAAATTGACTCTCAATTTCCGATGGATCAAGCTGGTTCCGAGTTCGTCTACGACGTCTAGAGGCTCGGCCCGCAGGAATCTTTCTCTGGCAGTCGATTAGAGGATCCAGTTGCTTAGAAAAAAAAAAAGGATTAGAGGATCCAGTTTGGGTTCTGAAATCGATCCTGAGACCCATTACAACATCTAATTCAGTTTTTTCACTTTGCGTTGCGGTGCCCAATTAAGAAAGAGACGTGCCTTCATTTTCAAAGTGCAGACGGATCAGGCCCATTAAGATCAAACCAAACTGATTCGACCGATGATAGGTTTTGTTTGTTTTTCTTGTTCAGTCAATATGGTGCGGTTTGGTCTCGTGTGCACTTCTCCCAAATCCTTACTGATTTGGTTCGAAAATGCTCTTGAAAACCATCTACACCGACCAAATAAACACCACACACTTGAGCTTTTCAATTCCTATCCTTGGGTTTATGGGAGAGCTGGCCCACCCTGATCTGTAATGCTCTTTTCTGCGCTAGTCCAATGAAGTTTCCTCGTATTGCTAAAAGAAAAAAACACCTTAATGTTGTTATTTTCTGTTTTTCCAAGTCCCCAATGACATGGTTAATGGAGCTGCATAAGTCATTGCTTGTGTCGTAGCAGGGGAGAGGGAGCAGCTTCGACGGGCTGATGTCAACTGAAGATACTGGTTACTGGATATATATCCTCTCTAATTTACTGATTAATAGATATATATCCTCTCTAATTTACTGCCCGAACGGTCTAATTCAGAGAGAGATAGACATGTTGTGTCCCACAGTGAGGTCTAAACTGCCTGGTAATTAATCTGGATTTCTGAATATTGTAAGACTCATATACTATATATATCTCTCTGTTGGACAAGGTCATCCAATTCGGGCAGCAAATTAGAGAGGATCATAATCCTTGATTAACATATCTTCCAACGAATTGGGTTGGGGATTTATGTTAAGTTTACAAGATTTATGTTAAGTTTACAAAAATTAACATCATACTCCTACCCAGTTGAAACCTGTAAGGTTATGTAGCTGACAGATGCCCTGGTTTTCATTGCTTCTCCTAAGTCACTGCCAAACACTTATCTTTTTTCTTCTTCTATTCAATCGACATAATCAGGAAGTAGTTAAAGGCACAAATGGTTTAAATTGTACAGTGGTATCAACACATCAAATAATAATTTTACATTGTCCCTTAGAGGCAATTTACCAGATTTTGTGTGTTTTGTTTTTGGTTTTATTTCAGTGAAGCATATATCCTTTCAGATGTGGAAATGACAACCTCCTACGAGTTCCTCTGAGGTTGTTCAATGACAATGCAAAAATCCCTTCAATATATTGTCCTGAATCTTGTCTTCTAGGTGAATCAAAAACTCGCCTCCTCTGTGGTCGGCCGCCTCAAAAAGTATCGCAAGCTATTACCAAGAACCTGCACATCAGTATTACAACAAAAGAGCTGCATCAGATTCTCAGAGTTGCATCGTTTTGAATTGGCTCAATATGCAGTTACAGCGTACAACCCTAGCAGTAAACATTCTTATACTATCATGTTGCAATTTAGTGAAGGAAGGAAACTAGGCGACCAGGTTTAGCCCTGGGGTTTTGCAAACGCAAGTATAGGGCTTATTGCCTTACATTCTTCTTAGCATGCAGCATTTCAGAGGTAATAAAATTCTCCTTTAGACACTTCATGTCCACCCACTTTAGGTGGGAAGGAAGTTGGCAAAGATTCATGACATAGCTGGTAGACATGGGACGAAAATTCATAGAATAACTTAAGCCTGAGAAAGTTAACAATCTTGTATTCAATAAGAAATCAAAGAACCATAGTTCAGGACAGAGCTAGTGGTCCTTGGATGAACAGTATTCCAAGTCATGATGGTGTAGTTATTAAGAAGGCAATTAACCTCTACATGATAAGGGTACTTCGAGAACAATTCTAATGGTTTATCATTGACAGTTTGCTGGCTTACCAGCTGGAGAGGCTTACTAATAGCTTTATCCTTGTAACTAACATGGAACTTTGCCTTAGCCAACAACCCCTACAATCAAAACCAAGATGTGGAGAATACGTTACTATACTCTGCCCAGAGAAGGCGGGGAGAAAAGAAAAAAAAATGGCAGATAGAGAGTAATCATCACACCTCTGTGTCAAATTCTCCTGACTTAACTGCAACACTGATGTCAGTGACAATCTTCACGAGATCCACCAGTAATCCAGGGCGATCGGCAGTCTCCACATAAAGCAAACTGCAAAAGAAATATTATGGAGGGGACAGGGACAGGGCCAGGCATAAGGAAAATTTATCTTTTTCCAGCCGCATTCTCATTTAAAATTTTCATCATCCACACTTGGAAGATTATTGCTAATGGGAGTCTGCAGCCTCAACAATTCTGACAGGAGCAACCATTGTTGAATTGCAGGTTTTAATCACATCAGATTACAAAACTGACATGCGGATTACCTCCGGTTAGGGCCATCGTCATTGACACTTATGCGTGTTGCTACATCCACATCAACCTGAGGAATAACAATACAATATATTTGAACCGAGACAAAAGTAGGCATAACTAAATATTAAGCATATATCTCCTATACCCACACAGTATCTCAGGATGCATCAACCAAATATATCACTAATGATATATGGAAACAAATCCAAGTGAAAGATACTATCTTACTCCCACCATGTTCCACGGGTTGCGAGCAAACAAAAATAATTACATGGCACAAGAAATATATAAAAGTAAATCAGCACTTTTGGGTAGTAGATATGGTATTACTTAGCAAGTCTCAATCCACTGCCTTACCTATTACTTCCTGCAGAAATGATTTTACTCTATATTCATCTCCTTCTTTAATCAATCAATATCTTGTTTTTCTAATGAGGGTGGGAGGGGATGCTTACACATCCTGTAGCAGCAGATCCAATCATCCCTCCAGGAATAAAAAAAAATAAGTAGAGTGATTACAATGGGAAATGGCCATGGTCATAATCAAGAAGGGAAAACCATTACATCATCAGATCACCTCGTGCTCATATTTATGCTCAGTTTTGAACCATATTGAGAAGAGGGACACATGCACACCTGTTAGCAGAGACCTCAAGCCCCTGATTTGTACCACAAGAATGACAGATACAACAAACAGAAAGGTACAGAAAGGTAAACAGAGCAATATTGTTCTAAATGTGATAGCTTAATCACAGCTAGTTGACTTTGCAAGAAGAAGTCATCCACCACTGACATACTCCAAACAGATATAAACTCGCAAATGGAAAAATATAGAAATGCTTAAGGACCTGTTGATTTGGTGGCATTACTCCAAATGCTACTCCCATTGCTAACTGGGCGCTTGATTCCTGGAACATGTTCAGGAAGCTTCTAAAGAGAATAACTCCTAAAAGAGATCTACCAGATGCAATCTTAAGAAAAATAAAACAAAAAAAGTTTAAAGGTGAAATACCGGGTGATACTGCATCATATTGTTTATAATAGTCAAGCGAATTGCCTCAAGCAGTTCTGGATCTTCTACTTTTCTACCAGTGTCACTGCAAACAAGCTCTACCAGAATCAACCAAAACAGCTAATAAAGCAACTAGAATCACCATAAAACAGTTACTAAACAAACTAATTCACAGAAAGAATGAGTCATCTTCCAATTCTTAAGGCCTTCAGAGACATCTAGGAAACCAAGATTTGCAATTGTTTCACAAACTACTAGCTATGATCTTGTACATTAAATTAGGTCACAAGTTTTCTCTATATCTTTAGGACTTTGCATTACTACAAGGGGCAGTCAGACTTGTGATTCAAAAACCATCAGCTGCATGGAAGCTCGTCCACAAAACATATTAGGAAGTATCTGGTAACAAACAACAGAGATCTCAACTTTCCAGTCCAGGATAACCAGAAAGTAAAATAGAAGCAGGAAAGCCAAAAATCAGTGGCATCAATGCAAATTGGCAGCTGTCAAGACAATATTCGAACAGAGGTAGACAGAAATTTATACCAGGAACCGACCTCATAAATACATGTAAGGCACAATAACTTACGCTTTAGTTATGGCAAACTTGTTGTGCTTCCCAGAAGAATCCAAAAAAACATTTGCCTTAACAACGTTGAGCCCAAGATTTTTGAGTGCATTCATCTGAAACAATTTTCTGATGGTTAATGTCCACTAGTGGACACACTCTAGAAAGAGATTAAGATAGATTATATGCAGTCAGATTGTTTCACTTTCTCAATAAACTGGAGACTCAAACACATATATAACAAACACAAAAAGAGAGATAATATGATCATTCGTAGGAGGAGGTAACTGGCTGCATACAGTATCAAGAAGAGCTCCAAGCCGATCCCCAAAAGTTATCTCCACAATAGTTGCACTTGGATCAGAGTCTTGATCAATAACTACTACTGGTGTTGGAATGGTATCACTGCCACTGGGACTTCCATCCTGTTAGCCACCCCATTCACCAAATCCAAAAATTAAAACAAATTAGATAAGTAAACCGGCTAATCTACAAAATCCCCAGCCACATAGCTCAAAAATAGTTCAATACCTCCACAGCGGTGGCTGATGATGCTCGCGGAGTAATTGTAGTGACTGAAGATAACCTTCTGAAAAAAAAAAACACAAAGACTAACACAAAGAATAGCAACAATGCAATGCCCCATCGTACTCAAAGGCGATATTGGGTAAATCAGGTATATCTGTGAGTTGTCTATATGCATACATGGATAAACACAAACATATATGCAGACATGCATACATGTATGTTTTCGTCGGATGTCACATGTAATAAGTAATAAGATGACAGCATTCCCTCATTGGTTCAAACTATATCATCCTACCAGATGAAGCTGTACTGAGTTGAAGCTGTCGAAGTCAGAACTGAAGAAGTTGAAACAAAAGAGCCTCTCAGATACTTTAAGGAGAGTTATAGAGGTTTAAGAAAATCTTTAGGGACATGTTTGGAAAGTATATCAGGTTTTAGTTTTGATTTTGGTTTCAGTTCTTATAGCACCCAGAAGCAAATGCAGCCGAATCATGAAATGGATGACTTTAGTTGAAAGAAAAAGATTCGGTACAGCATTCTGCTGCATGCGGGACTAAAGAAAGCTTCAATAAGCTCCAGGTTAGAGTGCAGTGGCTAAACTTAGGTGATGAAAGCACTAGGTTTTTTCCACTACATTAACTGAAGAAAACAACAGAAGTAAATTACAGCTGTGTGTAAGATGGAACTAGGGTAGAAGACCCTCATGCGGTCAAGTATAAAGTGGTAAGCGTCTTCCAGAAACTTCTGGGTCCAACTTATAATCTCGTTGATCTGAACAAGGAAACACGAATACTGCTTTTTCTAAAAGGTGATATTGAACAGTGGGACCAAGTTGGCTCCAAAAGTAACTGATGAAGGGGTTAAACACACAATGTTCTCTCCCATAGTGGATGAAGCTCTAGGCCCTGACAGTTGGAATGCCATATTTTTCAAGGAGGCTTGGCATATAATTAGGAAAGAAATACCGCAGCAATCAAATCTTTCCTTTCTTCTGGATATTCGCTTAAAGAGAGAAAATGCAGAGTTATTGCCCTGATCACTCAAATTGCAAAACTGACTAGGCCAGCCAAATACAGGCCTATATCTTGCCGTGGTACTAAACGAGTGCACTCCCATGATTCACACGAAAGGAATAAGCAAGTTCCCACTGGTCTAAGTGGTGAGCAGCAAACTGCATTTGTTGAGAAAAGAAGGATTGTAACAATATCCTCCCCTATCAGGGACTCCAATTATCCTAGATGCACTTTGAAGAAGAGCTTGGCAAAAGTTTGTGATTCATTGGCGAATTTGCGATAGCAGTTTTGAGGAATGAGAGATTTGCAAGCAACATGGTCAATTGGATCAAAGATAACTTCTAGTGTCAGAGAGCCTGACCACAACCTGATTCTCTCTTTTGTAATTTTAATAGCCAGTATTTTTGACCGTTGGCCTATGTAGGCCTGTTTTGTAAAGCCTCTATTGCTTCTTCTGGCATTGCGCAGCTTGTTGGGTATGCTCCCTTCGCTTTTGTAGTCTTATCTCTTCAATACTGATTCTTACTTACCAGAACCTAAGACCAAAAACAGAAAGTACAGGGACCATTCTCATGTCCTAATTTGAGGAAATAAGGCATCAAGTACATCACAACGCAATGGTGGAGCACAAAATCCGACATTTCTTTTTCATTTTTACCTTTTTTTCATAAAGAGTGGACTTCTATAGACTCAGGTTGAACACCTTAAACCAGAATCTTAAATCGAACTACTTATCATGGTCGAGAAATGGCATTAAACTTGGGACTTAAGAAGAGCCACGACAAAAATTACAACAAACAAAGAAGCAGATAAGCTTCTGCTTTTTCTTTTCAACTTAAAAGACGAAAATCAGAGGCTTTACGAAGGAAGAATGTGAAGGACTTACCGTTTCTTATGCAGAATGAAGAGAGGCTTGGTGGCAAACCCAAAGGAACCCCGGATCAAAGCCCCACTTGACACGCGCGTTTCACAGGCTCTCAGGATACTATTGTGATCACTGAGGTGAGTCCCAACACCCAAAGAAGCCATGGCCACAGCCATTATGTACCTTTCTCCCAGAGAGAGAAAAAAAAAAAGAATTTGCAAGGAAACCAGGAATGAAGGCTTAGAAGGAAGAAGGGACTATAGAGAAGAAACACTAAGAAACGAACCCAAAACAACAGGCATGACGATATTGAAGAGGAAACGGAAATGGGAATGAGATTTTTGGAGAAAAAAGGAGAAGAACAGGTAGTTGGGTCGATGAGCTCTAGGAATATACGCCATTGGGTGGATAAAGAGTGAACCTTTTATCAGCTGCTCTGTCTGCCTCCTCCTCCACTTTGTTTTTTTCGTCCAATTTTTCTCTGTTTTCAAGGCCATTTATCTCATATCATCTGCTACAAATGATCTCCAGCGTCCATTCCTCATCTCATCATCTCCATTCATCTTTCTTTCATTGTTAATTTTATTATTACTACGACTTTCCATTAATGTTTTCGTTGTTCCCATCTGGATCTAATCTTCTACCATAACAGCGACGCGTTTGGTTCAGACTCTAAAAAACAAATAAAAAAGGTCGTGCTCCCCCGTCGCCATCCTATCCAAATTCCTAGCTACCACTCTCTTCTTCCTTCG
This sequence comes from Myrica gale, assembly GCA_963930655.1. NCBI lineage: Eukaryota > Viridiplantae > Streptophyta > Magnoliopsida > Fagales > Myricaceae > Myrica > Myrica gale. The sequence continues at coordinate 5,365,739 of OZ005607.1, forward strand.
TTCAATTTTTCCCCCGCAATAACTTTCCTTTATTAGCCTTTGGACATAGCTATTGGCTAGGCTGATATGGCTACGATTCGCAAGCTGAATATACATGTATATACTATATATAAATTATATAACATTTTCAAGCCAGTGGCGGAGAACGCAATCAATGGGCAAACTCTAAAAAAAATATATATTAGGTAATGTAAAAAAATATCTTAAGAGCATAAATATAAAAATTAAAAACTACAAATACTAAGAACTGATACTCAGAGGTGACATTAAAGATTAAATTCTTGTTCAAGACACCAATAGAGCACCAATTAATCACACAAACAAAGCATTTATATATATATTCTTAGAAAAACAAAACACATAAATGACACAAAGTATTTCAAAAGCATTTTCAGCACTATAAGTCTTCAATTTCATAAATGAAGTATTTACTTTTACTGTCATAAAGGATGTGTCATATGCTCAATAAGTCCTGCTTAATTTTTTGGGATATGCACAAATAAAACATAACACGTAAATAAAAAAAAAACAATTATTGTGTTTATATTATTTTTGAAATAAACAAGAGCAAAATACATACTTGGTAAGTAATAATAATAATAAAAATTGAACAAAAAACTCAATTTTAACATCCAAATAACTATTATACTCTCCCTTACAAAATGAGAAACACATAAAAATCGTAGTTTGTGGGCCAAGGGGGGCGGGCTTAATTTTTTGTGGGCCAAGAGGGGCAGGCCTAGTAAAAAATAAAAAATAAAAATATTACATGTAAAAAAAATAATTTGGGGAAATCAACCAAAGCAGTGGGCCCTGTTCGCCCCCTTCCCTCCGCATGTGTTTCACGCTGACTCGAGTACGAGTTTTCACGTCTGCATCACAATGGAGGTAATTTTTTAATTTTGGCTTTCCAACTAATATATTGATATCAGGGATCTAAATTATCAATGTCATTATATTTCGTCTTCAAATTATATAAAAATCATCAATTTACTCCTCTTAATCACCAATCTTCCCGTTGATATGAACAAAAAAAATAAGCTACATAACACAATCTTGACGGTTAAATTTTATCAAAAATGCAAATGGATGGATTTCGAACACAGAATGTAATTGAATTGGTAAATTGTCCTTAAAATGATATTGGTCTAGTCGGTAGAGAAGTGAAGTTTTCTTTATAATGTATCGATGAATTTGATGATTTATTCCATGGGAGTCGGGACAATAATAAGTATAGTACACTTGTATATCATTTTTTTTCCACTCCGAATTGATTTCTTCAAATCGTTGCATAAAATATAGGGAATAATCTTCGAAAAGTAGACTTCTTTTATCTTTTCGTTTTATTTTAATTTTAAAATTAATGATCATTCTGTCACGGGATTTTACACTATTTTTTAAAATGGTCTATGAATTTCAAATTTACTCAAATGAATCTTTAGGTTATTGTTGTTCGTCGATTTAATCTTTCCGTCCAATTTCGTCCATTACATACACAGTCAGCTAACGACGGGACACATCACACTATGTTTACAATTAAAAATAAAAAAAGAAAAAGCATAAAAACAAGCCAGAACAAAATGTTACTATTCAGATATCTCCAAATTTACATGGTTAAATATAAAATCCATATTTTATAGCGAAAAGTTATAGGATTCCTTGGGAATTCTCAAAGAAAGTCACTTTACAGATTTTGTGTGTTGGATTTTATTATATTTTTATTTCTAAATCGCAGAAAAAATAATAATTAAAGACTAAATATAATTTACACCTTAAATTATTATTTTTATCGGAATATCTATTAACTACTTATATAATTTACACTGTCTATTAAATTTTTTCTTTAATTTTGATATAAATGATTTTATAAAGCGAAATGACAATTTTATCTCCATACTTTTTATTTAGAGACTAAAAAATCAATTTCTATCCAAATTAAAAAAAAAAAAAGTTTTACCCAGTCCTTCATTTGGTTCAGCCCAGGAAATTGGGCGTAGCCCGGCCTTATGGACTATTCTCTCGGTCCATGTTCTTCAAACATTAGGCCTGTCTGGGCCGTTTTGATAGGCCGCCTGACCCATGTTTGACTAATTCCAGCCCGTTTATGGCCCAGCAGTTCTGTAGTACTCCTCTGAGCCGACGTAGCATCCGAACCCGGACATGCTTCCGTGGGTGATTCTGGTTACCCGATAGATCCCTATTCCCTGCCTTCCCAATTCCATATAAAACGCGCAGGCGTAGTTATTCAAAGCTCGGTGCGCCGTCTCTGGAAGATTGGAGAAGGTCTGCGACTGGGAGAGAGCGAGCAAGAGTGTTAGGGCACTTCTTCTGTTGGGAGCATCACGTAAAGAAAAGTAGTTTGCTAACAAATCGAATCGGCCACAATGATCTACGACGTGAACTCACCTCTCTTCCGATCCTTCCTCAGCCAGAAGGGTGGTTCCTCTGACAAGAGGTAATTTTTTTAATCTTTTTTAGCATATAGGGTTTGTATTTGCTCACATGTATGGTTTGTGCTTGTTTTGATACGTACGCGGGGATTATTTTCTGTGAGCTTTTCGTTCCATTGGAAGCTCGTGGGGTATATGGATCAAGGTGGTGTCTTTTAGGATTATTATTTTGAGGCTGTTGTCAAATGGAATGTTTTCTGGGTTCGGATTATGAAAGTAGCTGCAGAAATATTGACTTCTCGAAACGCTAGTTTTTCTTTCCTTTTTCTATGAAGTAGGGTTTTGTATTTAGCTCGAATATTGAATATTTGAATGAACCGTCAATCTCTAAATTTTTAATTGGATGTTTGAAGTTTGTACATTTATCGGAAAAGAGGTCTTGTTTGGGAAGATTTGTTTAGGAAACTTTCCCTGGGTGGAAAAGCGAGTTATTTAGGAGGCAATAATGGTGTCGTTTGCTGCCTTACTCTAACCCGAAAGGAATAATAGAAGAATACGAGAAATGCCTATAGAGGGCCTGTTTTGTTGCGATTGAAACTCACTAGAATGCTATAAGTAAATATTGGATTAGTTAAGGAAATCAACTTATGGATGATTTTAATCCCTCCTCCTCTCTGAATCTCTTAACATCTCTAGCACCCAAAAGATCTTTCTGATGATATATTGAGATGAATTTGACTTAGTTTGAGTGAGGAGAATGAATCAATGAAAGGTTTCCTTTTGCAATGTTGGATTATTAGCTGCCTATCGATGCTTAACTTAGATTTTCCTTCAGATTGTCTCTTTTGGGCTGCCTGATTTTCTCTTGAGGCTCTTCAGCTCGTTGATTTTCTTTTATCTATTGTGCAATGTGGTCTGGTATTCTCTTGTTTTTTTATGTCATTGCCTCATGCTCAGTCTTTTTTTGCTTTTTGTGTTAGTTTGGTCCATCACTTATGCCTCACAAAGTTTAGAAACTGCTTTAAGAAGGAAGGGCATATCATACGAATGCTCTAAGCCTCTAACAACTTATTGCTTTTGAAAGAGTTGTACATTTGTACAGTAAAATGACCTTCAAGGTTTCCCAACTGTGGTTTTTGCAATTCTCTCTTGTTCTGTGATTTTTTTCTCAGCATCGAAGAAGGGGAAATTTAGTTTTGTAACTGTTGTATTTTATGAGTATATTGATTGATGTGAATCATATATGTGGTTGTATTAAATGTAGCGCATTGACACCTACCAATAGTTGGGCTCAGTTCTGGTTTATTTGGGTTTAGTTCAAATTCAGTTTGCTGCTTGGTCATTGTTCAATCTTTAAATCTGGGTTGTAGACCAAATTTGAGCTGGTGTATTTGCGTAAATGTATAAATAAATGAATTGACGGATTGGCATGAGTTTTGTTGGGGTTGAGTTGTCATGGGCCTTAAGTATACCCAGGACATTCTTATGTCTTTGGTGCATTTAGCTTCGGTTAAAATGATCCGAGTATTATTTAAATATGTCTGCGTGCTTATTTGATGATCTGTTTGGTGAGGTACTATACTCTTCTTGCCCAATCTTAAAATTTTCAGTTGGATCTCCCAATGCATCTCCCTCTCTCTTTGGTGAATATTTTTGTTTCTACATCTGTTTAAGCACTTGGTTTTTTTGTTTATAATGAGGCTTGTGTTAGACCAGCCTGTTTGGAGTATACTAAAAGCACATTTGCTTGCATTAGCCCCTTTATTATTGTGTCAGTGGATTAAATTGGTTGATTTATATGTAACGGACATTAATAGAGCAACTTGTTATTCTTGTTCCTTGAAATTTCTTTCGATTTACCGGAGTATTTGTTTTGTTGGGGTTTCAGGAAAATGGAAGAGCAGAAACCAAAGGAGCAGAGGCCCAAAGCAAATGAGAATAAGCCTGTTATGACAGAGTGACTTCTGCTGGGAGTATCATGTGAAAAATGGGGTAGGATGGTAGATGTTGTAACTTCTAGGGTGTGTTTGTGAGTACTTCATTAAAGCCATGGTGTGACTTCACTTTTGTGTTTGTAATGGTCTCTCTGTTTGGACGTGGATGCTTGTTGAGTTTCTATGGCTCTAGCTTTCCGTTTGAAAACCTACAATTATCTTGTTCATGCACGTGGTGTTCTTCCTCCTTATCCCCTCACCCACCCAAATTTGTTTTGGGTTTTCACTTTTGTGGGATTATTAAGGACCGCTGATTGACAAGAAAAGGCTAAAACTTTTCTTTAGAAAAAAGTTGAAGGTAGACTAGATGTCGCCCCCCCGCCTTGTGCGTTAGGATGGTGAATTGTCAACAGTAGGCCCCACTTGTTCATTAAGTGGAAGTAATAACCTGAGTACATGCCTTTAAGGTCTGAGCTGCAATGAGTATGTCGCTTCTCATTTCAGTTATAGGAGGGTCAAGTTTCTAGTAACTGGTGGAGAGTAGCAAGTATCATTGTGTCTGTTATGCTAAACAAAGCACTAGCTTCGTGTATAACCACTCTCTATTCTCTCGGATGACTGAAAGTAGGGCTGGCTGACGCTAGGTACGCGTTGTTCTTAAACCTTTTTTTTTAAGCAGAAAAGGTTCTTAGGGGATGGATCATCAGCTTAGCTAAGCCGAAGTCTTTCACCGCTTAAACTTCAGCATTTCACGTAGTGCAGGGACCAATCAGAGTATAATGGGATTATTGTGATTTGAAACGCTAGGTTGCTTTGTACTTTTTTTTTTTTAAGCACAAAAGGTTCTTAGGGGATAGACCATCAGCTGACACCTAAGCCGAAGTCTTTCACCACTTAAAACTTCGGAATTCCACATAGTACAGGACCGATCAAAGTATAATGGGGTTATTGTGATTTGAGCTTTGGTTGGGAGCAAGTTTTGAGTCTTATGCGCAGTCCGCACACTATTAAGCCACCACCTCTGGTGATGCGTTTTTTTTTTTAAAATCAAAATACCACACTTTATTCAATACCCCAGCACACAAAAGACATCAAGGGGGATCAACCCCAGCATACAGCCAATCTAACTTAGGAAATTGCTCACAAGAACAGGGATTGCCTCCTGAGATCAGTGGCTGCCCAACGAGCCAAATGGTGCACTACCACATTTGCACTTCGTCTAACATGTCTAACCTTCCAAGTCTTAATCAACTTCAACACAGAAACAATTCCAAGTCTTAATCAACTTCAACACAGAAACAATGTCGGAGACTAGAGAGATTGGAAAATTGTGTGGGATTGTCTTCCTACAAAATGGAAAGTAGCTGAACGTCTAGGGAGACTGGAAAATGAGATGGAGGAATTGAGATGTTTGCTGTGTGGTGAAGGAGTGGAGTCTATTCAACATCTGCTTCTGCAATGCCCATTTAGTAGAGCAATTTGGAGTGAATCGTCATGGCAGCTCGATATTCTCGCTTTTGGTGGGAGGACGGCTGGGGAGTGGGTGATGATTTTGTTGCACCCCCATAGGAAGATCGGAATTCCTAACTGCTCTGGTGATGCGTTATTCGTAACTTAACTGCTCGCTAGAAGGGCGAAAACCTCCAATTTCGTGGCATGTTGTCATACAAGAGAAATGTGGATGCGAATATACTAACTAGAGTTGTCGATGTGCTAAGTAAACGTCCCAGATTGCTTTTCTTTACCTTAAGTATGCACCATAGATTTTTCTCCTTTATTTTCTGCCCGTCCTTCGATCAGAGTGAGCAATGCCACCGACATAACATAGAACTTAGAAGACAAACTGCACGTTGGTACAATGGTATAGATACGTTGCTCAAAATGAGATGGAAAAGAAAATCTGCCAAAGCTTCTATTGAGACACTGAGAGCATACCAGGAGACCCAAAAGCATAGCAAGCAGACATATGGGTCCCTTGAGGGATGAAAAAGCCGGGGACCGTGGGGTGCATGCAGGGAAAGAACTTGAGTGGTCATGAGTGGCTTCCCATGTGCAATCCATCTTACCTGCTTGCACCTCAATCACTCTCTGTCTCCTCCTATCATCAATCTTCCTACATGAGAGGCACCAGCAACTTCTTTTTTCTAGGTGCGCTATGTTCCTTCCACATCAAATTAGTGTTAAATCTTCAAAGCTGGATGGTTGTTAGGTGCATGACTGGATCTAATAGGCTAATACCATGTCACAAATCAGGCTGTGATTGATGATAAAAGGGAAAAAATTTCTTCTGACAGCAAAAGGGTTAATTATGGTGTGTTGTAATTGAAGAAAGTTTGCGTTTTGTCTAACAGTGCCGACTGGATAGAAAATATTCGGTGTGTTTTGTCTGTGGGGCTAATAAGGGGTAGATACTGATAGCGGCAACAGAGCTACTGCATTAGCAAAACAGAGCCGAAAGCATTGGGGAAGCAAGAATGGTGAGATGCCTGCCCATGTACGAAATAAGCCAAAGAAAATAGCTACCCAAAAGAAGAAATACTTGCACGAGTATTTTCGGCTAGAATTGAGTTGCCGTATTGCACTTGTTTGTGCGATCTGTTTTAGTTGTATAAATCCCCTGTCACTGTCGTCTGCTCTTTTGTGTCTCGTATATTCTTTCTTTTCTTCTTTCAGCTCCATGTGAGAGAAATGCAGATGGAGAAAGAAAGGAAAAACGAGATCGAGAGAAATTCGAGGAATTAACTTGGTTTGACCATGGCGACTTACGTTCCGAACCAAAGAAATGGAGCACAAAGAAGTGTAGTAGGCTAGTAAGAACAGAGCTCTAACACTGCAATAACTTGGAGTATAACTAGCAATGTCAAACTTTAAGATCCTGCCAAAAAAAGAAGAAGAAAAGAACAGAATGCTAGAGGTTCACCGTGATATATGAAAAGCAAGAAGCCCAGAGTTTAGGTAGTATACGTTAAGATTTATAAACTCTTTCTTTGGCAGAAGTTGTTTGGGAGTAATTTTCTTTGACAATACTGAATTTGTACAGATTCCATGCAATTATCAACCAGGACTTAGGGGGTTGTGTATGCAAATATGAATCAAAAAGGAAAATAAAAGAAAACTTGGCTGTTATAGACAGGCAGGAAAAGTTTCTAAAGGTGCTTTTTCTTTCTAGTGGTAGTTACTCTCTCTCTCTCTCTCTCTCTCTCTCCCCCCAGTCTCTTCCCTTTATTCACGCCGCTCTCACTTCCAATCTCACACTTCTCTCCTCCACTGCTGAAACGTGAAAACAAGAAGAAGGCTTTTCTACCTCTCCCTTCCATTCCGATTGCTGAAACAGAATAAAAACGAAACCGTCCTCTCCCCTTTCTCTCTTAGACACCAAGAGGGAAAATGTCTGAGTTCTCTTTCTCAAGCACCTCCAAGAAGACAAAATTCTCTAGTCTTCTCCTCTCTGACTTGTTCCATGTTTGCTTCTTCGTTATCTCTCACCCCCTTTACTTCTCTTACTTCATCTTCTTTTCACCCTACCTTCTCAAGCTCCTCTCTTTCCTATCTCCTCTCTTCATCACCACCTTTCTTCTCCTCCTTGTTCTTCTCACTGTCTCCCCCGACCTTGTCCGGCAACACTCTCACGTCTCCGAATTGTCAGAATCCAGGGCGGGGTTTCTTGTTGGCACATATCATGCTGTTCTAGAAAGATTACAGCCTAAAGTTCTGGACGATGAATATCGTGAGAATTTTCAACAATTTGAGGAGCTTGAAATGTACAAGATTGTGTTTGACACCTCGACATTGGGAATTAGAGAGGAGCCGGAGGAAGTGTTGGAGTTGGAAGTTAAAGAAATTTGCTCGGAATCATATCAAGCACTGGTTGACAAGAGTTTGGCTTCTGGAGACAATTGCACAACTGGTTTGGAAGCTCTAACTAGCAATTCAGATGCGCATCCGGTTGAGACGAGACAGCCGGAAATCACTCAGCAGATTACGGGAGTGAAGAGATTGGTATGCTTTTTCCAAGAAAAGAATGAATTGGAAACTATGTCGGGTGTAAAGGAAGAGAAAGAAGTCAACCAACTAGGTTCAGAGTCCTATAAAGTGGAAGAAGGAAAAGCAAAACCATCCATGATCAGAAGTGGATCCAAGGCAATGTGTAATGAGGTAAATGTTACTACACTCGGCACTAAATATAGTGAAAAGCTTGATCCCAAGATGAGGGTAAACTCCCTAAGAGAAGGTGCAATTCTTGAGAGTCGTAATAGTGATGGTCCTGATGGAGAATATACTTCACAAGTGATGGAGAATTCTCAAGCAATATTGGGTTCCAGTGCTCTTGGAAGCTTTGGTTCGATGAGGAAAGAGAAGGAGTGGAGAAGGACACTGGCATGCAAGCTCTTCGAGGAGAGACACAATGTGGATGGAGCTGAAGGTATGGATTTGCTATGGGAGACATATGAAACCGACTCAAACAAGACGCAGGCGAAAAGCAACACTAAGAAGGGAAAGAAAAGTGGGATTTGGTACAATGAGGATGATGAGGAGGAGGAAGAGGAAGACATGGATGGGCAGCTGTGCTGCTTGCAGGCTTTGAAGTTCTCAGCAGGGAAGATGAACTTAGGAATGGGAAGGCCTAATCTTGTCAAAATCTCCAAGGCCCTGAAAGGGGTAGGATGGTTGCACCAACTCGGCAGGCATGGAAAGAAGGGATACCATTGAATGAGATTTTGCTCTGTTATCTTGGCAATAGAATACAATGTACTGTTTAAGAACCACAAGTAAATATTGCCTCTTGTTTCACGCTTTGTGTTTTCATCCCTTCAATTTGGGGACAATGTGCCTTATAAAAACAAATATCTCTTTAACTTGGGTCATAGAGAAGAGCTTATTATGTAACTGTGCCAGCTTAAAGAGCAGCAATGGCTAGAATTCATCTCACCTATTGCCTTCTCCCCACAGCTTGGATCATCCATTCATCCTGCTTCCTATGCATATGTAGGTGAGCCTGGGTATAACATTATGGCCTAAAGTTCTACCAGACCAGAGTCCTTCATCTTGAATAATCAGCAATAAGTGTGATAGATGATGCATTGCAGAGATAGGCTCCATCTTTACAATAATGTTGCTAGGGCCCTTCAATTTTATAATGTAAGGGGATCATGCTGTGCTTTTTTGCGGGACAACCAGATAGGTGTTGCACCCAACTGCCGTAATATGATGTTTGGTAAGCTTTATTAGGTATTATCTGCACTCATATAGCATGAGCATCCTAGGCAAAACTAAGCTGTCAGGTTTCTTTTCTCTGATCTAAAATTCAAGTTCAGCTGTCAGCATTGAGCACCCTGCAATTCAGACAAGAAACTGCAAAACAACCTCATCCTAATTTCTGCCTCAAAATTCCTTTCTTTGCTTTCAGCAACCTTCCATCAGATAGTGTTGGTTGGTGAAACCCCAATGTCTAATAGAATTTCTTATTCATTTTCTTATAACAAAGTCAATATTCCTTAATGTAAATCTACCGGTCGAAATAGAGAGTCTAGATAAATTAAGATAATACCAGATATCAATACGTTCCAAATAGGATCTGTAATTTAAATTTGAAAGTATAACTAAAATATCGTAGGAAATTAAAAATGAAGTCAAGCCCCTAAAAGGGAATTCCCTTAACTTTTTTTTTTAAAAAAAAAATCTTTATATAGTCTGATACCACTACAAATTATGGGAAACAGGGAATATTGCTACAAAAAAAAAAAATCAAAGAAAAATACATTCTCTCCCTCCATTCCTACTAAATCTGGTGTTTGCCGATTAAAATTTTGGGTGCCAAGATGTGTTTATTCTGAGGTATCAAGTTTGAATCTTTTAAAGTATAAATAATTTTATAATTAAAAAATAAATAAATGATTATTTTATAATTATTTTATTAAATAAAAAATTTAGATGTATCACTTAATTACCACAAATTTGGCAGGAAAACACTAGTCATAATAACAAAGCTGGGTTACTAATTATTATGTGAAGAAAATACATTTTTCACCCACGAACTACCATAGATTTTGCATTTTGTACCATAAATTACCAGTTTTGACATATTACACTCTCTAACTACCAATTTTAGACATGTTGCACAATTTGTTCAATTTTTAGACTAAAATGAAGATAATGTCCTTGACCCACTTTGCATATATTGGAGATATTGTTGTAAATTCATTTAATTTTTTTAGGGTATTATTGTGCAAAGTGTTTAACATTAGTAGTTAAAGGGTGTAATGTGTCAAAGTTAGTAATTTAAGGTTATCTAACATTAATAGTTTGAGGATGCAATGTGTTAAAACTGATAGTTTAGGGTGCGACGTGTCATAAACTTATGGTGAAAATTATATTTATTCCTTATTATATTATATGTTTTGTCTCAATTGTCGAGACTATTCCTCATGTAATGCCAACCGACAATCACGGAGAAGTACTCACTTAATCATCCATGCCCAAACTAAAACTCATTAATAAAATTACCAAAAAAGAGAGTAAAAATTAAGAAAAAAACAAAAAATCCTATATTTTTTTAATTAAAAATAAATAAATGTAAAATCAATTCTTATAATATATGTGAAAATTTAATTAATTCCTGTAATAATAAAAATATAAAATTAGTTTATATAATCTCATAAAAATATAAAATTAGAATATCACATGTATCGATTTTGAATTTATCCCTAAAAAAAACGATAGTGAAGCCAATCACGCGTCACGGGTGACGGGTGACTGCCAGTTGGCACATAATTTCTTAAAAGTCCCAATCTCTGTCTCTGTCTCATAGACTCTCCGAGTAGGATCCAGCAGTAAAAAAAAAACACTCTGAGACAGATACAGCCATACAGGCACACAGAGATATAACAATCGTTTATCGAATTGGCGAGAAGGGCCACGAAAATGCCGAACCTTCGAACCGCGCGCTCTGCGGAGAGACTGAACGGAGGGGGAGCACCGATCCGGAGCTTGGGTTTCACGTTCAGAATCTTGGCCTCCGCGATCACAGCGGCTCTCTGCCTGTTTTTCACTCTCTCTTTCCTCCTCACTTCCCGCACCGACACTTCCGACCTCCACCACATCGTTAGTGTCCTTCTATCTCTCTTAGATCTGTTTCCCTGGAAAAAGAAAATTTCCTCAGGGACGAGCAAGTTTCTAGGGTACAGGCTTACGGCGTATGAAAGCATTTTTTTAACTGAAGTGGGCGAATTTCTTTCCCTGAATTATGATTTTAACATTTGGATCTTATCATTCCTGATCCGCCACAAGATATGCAATTGACACATTAGTTTTTTTTGGAAAAGAATTCTTTTCCCCAAAAGAATAGATTCCTTGGAGCTTTTTTCGTTACTTTCTTGAACAATAATGTTGTAATGTGAAAGCTACTGGAAGTATTGGAAATTGTTAGAATTGAAACAAGCAGTTGCTTACTTGGTTGATTTCCGTGTACATTAGGGTTTCAATTCCGGTTCATATGGGTTGGGAATTACTAGAAGATCCGTACTCGCGCTCAAATCGGACCCGCTCAAGCCGCGGCTGGACCAGATCCGGAAGCAAGCAGACGATCACCGCTCATTGGCTTTGGCTTACGCCTCCTATGCTCGTAAGCTCAAGCTCGAGAACTCTAAGCTCGTTAGAATTTTCGCTGATCTCTCCCGAAACTACACCGATCTTCTCAACAAGCCGTCATATCGTGCTCTCTTTGAATCCGACGCTCTTTCCCTGGACGAATCAGTTCTGCGGCAATTCGAGAAGGAAGTGAAGGAGCGAATCAAAGTGACACGACAAGTGATTGCGGATGCCAAGGAGTCTTTTGATAATCAGTTGAAGATCCAGAAGTTGAAGGATACAATTTTTTCTGTGAATGAGCAGTTAACCAAGGCAAAGAAGCAAGGAGCTTTCTCGAGCATGATAGCAGCAAAATCAATCCCAAAAAGCCTGCACTGCCTTGCGATGCGATTGATGGAAGAGAGAATTGCTAATCCGGAGAAGTATTCAGATGAAGGGAAGCCGACTTCACCAGAGTTTGAGGATCCAAAGCTTTACCATTACGCAATTTTCTCGGATAATGTGATTGCAGCGTCGGTTGTGGTTAATTCGGCAGTGAAGAATTCGAAAGAGCCCTGGAAGCATGTTTTCCATGTTGTGACTGATAAGATGAATCTTGGGGCGATGCAAGTTATGTTCAAACTGAAGGACTATAATGGAGCACATATTGAGGTGAAGGCCGTTGAGGATTACAAGTTCTTGAACTCTTCGTATGTGCCAGTGCTTCGGCAATTGGAGTCTGCAAATTTGCAGAGGTTTTACTTTGAGAATAAGCTGGAGAATGCAACAAAGGACACCACGAACATGAAGTTTAGGAACCCAAAATATTTGTCGATATTGAATCACTTGAGGTTCTATTTGCCAGAAATGTACCCGAAATTGCATAGAATTTTGTTTTTGGATGATGATATTGTGGTTCAGAACGATTTGACGGGGTTGTGGAAGATAGATATGGATGGCAAGGTGAATGGGGCTGTTGAGACATGTTTTGGGTCTTTCCATCGATATGCACAGTACATGAATTTCTCACATCCTTTGATTAAGGAGAAGTTTAACCCCAAAGCTTGTGCATGGGCTTACGGAATGAACTTCTTTGATTTGGATGCTTGGAGGAGGGAGAAGTGCACGGAAGAGTATCATTACTGGCAGAATCTGGTAATTATTTGTTTTTTCTTCTATTACTTATGTGTTTTAGCATGCTTGAGTAGCATTTGGTCCAGCACCCTGAACTATTTTACCCGTTTTGGTTGCTAATTGTGATGCTCTAGTTTGAACCAATTGATCTTCGTTTTGTTGGCTTCAAAACACACGGCCTATAGTTTGTCCTGGAGGTACTTTCTACTGAGCTGGTAATGATGGCAGTATATCAACACTGCTATAGGCCACAATTTTGAAACGAAAACTAAGTTTATTAAACACTGCGGTTCCATTGTCATAATTTTTTGCTTGCTTGCATTGTCGGCTGCTTGTGTGATCTTTACTGTTTCATTTATTCCAGAATCTTTTTCTTGCTCCTATCAAGTAGTAATCTTTTTGCAGAATGAGAACCGTACCTTGTGGAAATTGGGGACATTGCCCCCAGGTCTAATTACATTTTACTCGACAACGAAGCCTCTGGATAAGTCGTGGCATGTTCTGGGACTTGGTTACAATCCAAGCATTAGCCCGGATGAGATCCGCAATGCTGCTGTAGTGCACTTCAATGGGAATATGAAACCATGGCTTGACATTGCCATGAATCAGTTCCGGCCACTTTGGACAAAGTACGTTGACTATGATTTGGAGTTTGTCCAGGCTTGCAATTTCGGTCTCTAAATAACGAGTCCTAGTTTGATGCCACTCTGCTCCAAAGAATTTGGGCTTTCTCATCAAGCAGCAAGTATCCCACTCTACAGTGCTATGGCTTATACATTAACCAAGTCTTCTTATTCAACACCCAAGAATAGTTGCTTCTATCCAAGTGTAAAATACTTCTTTGTTGCGTCACTTTTAGATTCTTCTTATTGTTCATACAAGTGTTTCAATCTTTTTATGTGGCAGATCCGCAGACCGTAGTCATTAAGAGGTATGAATTCTTGTTACAACATTCAAGTTGCTTTTAGATCTTTATTTCACACTTAAGATGTGACTTCTCTAAATATTCTTCTGTTCTACCTAAACATAAATTTATGAAAATAATCAGAGCTATATTGTCTAAAGCTGTTTTAGCATTCTTTCTTTTCGAATATGTCATTCCAATAGCTTGATACTGCTAATGCACCCTCTAGTACTTATTTGCGTTATCTTTGTCACTCCATCAACCTCTGTAGAGCACTTGGGTAGGTCATGGGTGGCCAATTAAACAACAGTAGCACTAGGAACACCAAGCTACTACCTGGATTTCAAGCAAGAAAACTTGTCACAATTTTCAAATGTGTTTTCTTTTTTTACAGTATCTATTCTTAGCTGGGTTTCTTATGGCGGGCGTGAGCCATTTTTCTTTTAAGAAAAACTTGTCACTGATTCTCTTTAGATCCAGCACGTGTATGGTTGATTGCCTAATAACTTTTCGTCTTGGCTGGCTTTAGGAGATCCACAGGAAATGTCATTTATTGTATAGGTGGTTGCATAATTACTCAGGACAGCACTTCTTGTGAGAAAAGTCAATTTTTGACAGCTCGGTCTTCTCCTTCATAGCCATCACAGGTGTTGTATGTTTAGTTCATAATCATTACTCAACTCCCCGCTTAAATGCTGCAGCACTCTTTTGGAGCAAACTGCAAAACAATGTTCCAAACTGTACATTCCAGCTGTTTCAATGTCACAGAGATGCCCTCGAAAACAAAATAATTAAAAATTCAATTTTTAATAAAATATATAAATGATATATTGATAAAATAATATTTTCTAAATTTTAAAAAATATATAAATTCTATTTTTTTATATATTTATTCATTTTTTTTAAAGAGTATTTTAGTCAATCCACATAATTTTCTGTCTGATTTTGTGGCTAAATCAAATGGAGGGCATGATAGATTCCTTTTAACATATATGGGCATAATAAAATAATTAAAAGGTATAGATTCAATTTTATTTTGTATTTTATGATACTTTAAAAAAAGAATAGATGAGATCAACTCCCACTCTGCTCGGCCTCTGCGAGTGCGAGCTACCCTGTGGGTCAAGCCACTGCGATCTGCCTCGCGAGGCCTCTTGCGATGATTGTGCAGGTTGCCTTTTATTTGTCTCACGAAACTTAATTATAAGTAATGAGCATGGATCAAGCTATTTTCTTATATAAGATTGGAAGGTAGCATGAGGAAATAGTCAATGGTTGTGCATGTTGCCCTTTGTTTGTCTCGCGAAACTTGTTTATAAGTAATGAGCATGGATCAAGCTACTTCTTATATAGAATTGGAAGATCTCCATTAGAAAATAGTCAATAGGGTGCTAGACATTTAAAAAACAAGACATTGCTATATAAAAAAAAGGTTCTCAAACAAATTCCAAAAGATTAGACGTTTTTGTTTTAAGGTTAAATACACTTTGACACCCCTTATGTTTGGGGGTGTTGACACATTGCTTCAAAATATTTTATTTTTTAGATATTAAGCTCATTATGTTATCTCTCCCAACGATTTTGCATCCCGAGGTGAAATTAGGCGTCAAATTAGACGGTAATCGTACCGCCCTTGTTATTGCTAAGATATTGATAGAGGAATTTGCCGGTAAGGACTTTCAAGAGTGATGATTCTAAGGCAATAAACGTATGCATTCGAAGAGATATGCTGGTATTGTACATATTTCAGGTGGTATGTAAGCAAACATTGTTTAATATTCAAAGGTGATACGAAATCTAACAGCGATTGAGGTCACATGAGAGACACGTGTAAACGATTACCGTCTAATTTGATGCCTAATTTCCCTTCGGGTTGCAAATCGTTGGGGGAGATGACATAATGATCTTAATGTCTTAAAATAAAATATTGGGATGCAATGTGTCAACACCCCAAACATTTCTTTCTTTCCTTTTTTCAACATTGTTTCCATTGTCCATTGGTAATGATAAAAAGGTTTGTTGGCCGAAGAAAGGGAAATATGTAAATAAGAGATAAGATTTACTAATTCCATAAATTGATTACGCACCAAGGTTTTATTTATCATTAAAGAACTTCACTTGTTGTTATGATAATTCTCATGATTTGTAGATCTTGAATTGTTGTAATTTTTTTTTTCAGAGTGAAATTTTGTTTGTAAGGATATGGAGTATAAGGTGGACAACTCCCCTACAAAATTAAAAGTAACATTTTTAAAATATATATTTTTTCTTGCTTAAAAAATCGTCACTTTTAATCAAATCTCAGTTTGAAAATAGTCACATTTGATTTCGAAAACTATCGAAATTCATTTATGTTCCTTGTATCATAATATTCAACCAAAAATATTGTGATATATAGTATTTTTTTTTTTGGAAAAATACAATTTTCACCCACAAAACTACAAGGGTAGTGACAAATTACACCCAAAACTATCAATGCTAGACACTTTGCACATTAAACTACCCACTTTGACACAGTACACCCTCCAACTACTAATATTAAACACTTTGCACACTCCATTTGACAATAATACTCTTGAGAAATTAATGAATTGACAACAATATCTTAAATATATGCAAAATGAGTTAAGGACATTATCGTCATTTTACTCTAAAAATTTGACAAAGGGTGCAAAGTGTCAAAAATTGGTAGTTAGAGAGTATAATGTGTCAAAACTGGTAGTTTAGGGTGTAAAGTGCAAAACCTAAGGTCGTTTGTGGGTGAAAAATGTATTTTATTTATTTATTTTTGTATATTTCAACCGTGCATCTTATTAGAAGACAAATCATGATGTATTTTGATATTTTGAAATTTTTTAAAGTTTAGACGAGTAATTGAAATTTGGTAGAAAGTTGGGGCCAATTCTTATTTTGATTGAACTTTTTGAGTTCACGTTATAATGTTCAACGATGGGAGACAGATGGGCAACCTTGGTCACATCAATAATGATCAAAAACACTGATTCGAGATCAACGGTACAGGATCTCGCTAGACCAGGTGATTATTTCTCCTCCTCCCTTCCAATCCACGGACCTCGCTTGGTCGAAGCTCATTTACTCGCAATCCCGGTCTCTAGACTTATCTCTCTCCCTCGACGTTTCGATCTCGATCAATTGCAGGTACGAACCCTAGAGTTTTCTTGGGGAGTTAGTTTGTTTCTTTGATATTTTGTCGATGGTTGTTTCTCTCTTTTGAATTATGAGATTTGGATAATAGCTAGATCTTATTCCATCTAAGCTCAATAACGTAGACTAAAGCAAAATGTAAGAAAAGTGTGACTAAAGCAAAATGTGAGAAAAGTGTGAAATCCGATTATTTGTGATTTAGCTGATTGATCGGAGTTATTTTATGTATCTGGTATTTTTGTTTTGTTCTGCGGAATGGTAAATCGTTATTTGGGTTATTGTCAGTTAAGGAATATGCGAGGGATTTTTTTTTTTTTGAGTTCTTCCCTACGATTATCTTGCGGCTGGTAGATGACTTATTAATTGAGGAGTTTTATTATCTCTAGCTGTTGTAAAATTTTTGGGAAATTAGTTTTGCATGCTTTACCCTTTTTCTCCTGAGAATTGAAGATTGCTGGTTTTACTACTGTCCTTGTTGATAATGTTTGGCATAGCTTGATTTATACAATGGGTTGTAGAGAAGTTAACTTTTGTGCATTGTTTGTTCGAACAAAATTTTGAGCGAAGGCAACTTGACTTCTGTTTGACATTGATCAATTCTCTAATTTTTGCCATGTTTGGCAAACTGAAATTAGGGTGGGGTCTTGATTCCAAGAACGGTGTTGCAACAGGTCCTGAAATCGATTTTGCCAAAACCAGGTATGTTATTTATATTTTTCCCTGAATAATTCATAGATCTAGCAAAACGTAAGCTAACAAATTGTGTGCTGTTGCAGCTGTTTCGTTGAGTAGTGCGAAATCATCATGTCAGGCGTGGAGGATGTCAAAGAGCAGGAACTGGTGGATGGAGATGTCCCTGAGGAGTCTGAAAAATCTATGCCGTCATCTCAAGAAGAGGTTTTGTTCGTATACTGGATTTCCTTACATGCTTAATTTATAATTGAACCTTTATTGTGTGCTTGGAAAGTTTTTATTCCAAGGATATGCATAATTTCTGCCATTTCTTAAAGCTTATGGTTAACTCATTCTATGATCTGTATAGGAGGTAGTAAAGAAGAAATATGGGGGAATAATGCCCAAGAAACCACCACTAATTTCTAAGGTGACTCTGGTGTTGAACTTACATATTGCTCTTGACTGGGTTGGGAAGGGACGTCTATTTGAGTTGGTTTTGATCTGAAGTTTTGGATTTGATATCAGGATCATGAACGTGCTTACTTTGATTCTGCTGATTGGGCTCTGGGAAAGGTATTTTGCACTTGGAAGTTTACTGGAGATTGACAGCAGTGAGGACACTATAAGCTAAATAACAAGTATTTTTATGCTTTTAATGATAACAGCAAGGTGTAGAGAAGCCCAAAGGACCACTTGAAGCCCTTCGGCCCAAATTGCAGGTAGCAATCTAATTTAACTTGTCTTAAGATTCTTCTTATGTATAGTTATGGTAAAAAATAAGTAGATATTGCTTGTGACTACTTGTCAGATTGCATAATCAGTATGACCTTTTGGCTGAGGCTGTAGTGGAGCTCTGGTTAATGTATTTTCTGACTAGGGTTTAAATTTGAATTCAGTCAATTTCCTGCTTTTTGTTAGTGCAGACAATTTTTTAAATGCCTTGAAGATGCTATAAGTACCAAGCAGCCCAATCAATTGGGACAATTCATTAAGTCATGGATCCGAATTTTCATTTAAATGAGCTTGAGGCATTATCTCCAACCAGCTCCCAAAACTCAAGTCAGACAACCAATGCTTGAATGTTGGGTGGAGCTGGAATTACAAATACTAATTAGTTAATTAGGCCAGTCATTCCTTAGAGGACCTAGAAAATTACGACCCTTATTTGATCCATTTGTGCCTCTTACATTTAGAGCACCTGTAGGCTAACAATAATATAACTGAATGATCTCGCTGATTTGAATTTATGCACATATTGGGTAACAACCCGATTACATGATAAAATAGGATATTCAATTTGAAATTTGAATTACATAGATAAGATGATAAACTAGCTAATAAATAGATAACTAACTAGATAAGATAAGCTTATCCTATCCAATCTATACAATAGATCACAAACTATTTAAATACACAACATAATTACAAACTAGGATAAGATAATATTCTAGAGCCGTTGGTACTCTAGAAGTCCTGCGGAACCCTAGCTGGAATTTAGGTTTCCGAACCGTATTTTGATATAGGCAACAAACAAGTGCAGAGGTTATTGGGTTATTGACTAATGAAAGTGAAATAGGTGCCATTATTTTACATGGACCATATTTTCTAAGATAGCGTGAAGTAATTGTTGGATTACTTTGTTTTCATCAGTTTGTGGAAAATCCCCACTGAAGCTGAATGAACCCCTTGGTGCTTCAAGTTTCATACCAAAGCAAACCATGAACGTGGAAAAACCAATAACAATGCTTGTTGAATTTGTTGGGTTTAGGGCTGGGCTTTTCGGGTTTCACCTACTCTGAACCCGACTCAATCGGGGAAGGAAAAATGAAACCCGACCCCAACTTGGAATGACTCCTAAACTCGAGCCACCCCGGGCAGATCGGGTTCGGCTCGGCTCGAGTTTCGTTGTGCTTTTTTTTTTTCATTATATTATAGGCCCAAAACGTTTTGGGCTCTAATTTTTTTTAGCCCAATACTATATTTTTTGAGAAATAATGCAGACTTGGGATATTCGGGTTCGGGTTTTTCCGAAAGGTATTTAACAAACCCGAACCGGCCCCGAATCTGGACGGAAATGCATACATAAAACCCAACCCTGGATAAAGCCGACTCGTACGGGACGGGGTCTTGGGTTTCTTGCCCAGCCCTAGTTGGGTTGGTCAAATGGATGGTTTGAATGCACAACCCTAGTTCCACTCTGCCATATCATCCTTGCTGTGATTCTTCAATGATTAAATAGTCTGAAACTTAATCTAGTATTCTGCTGCGATCTGGTTAAAAAGAAAATGAGGACCTCCTTTGGGAAAGGAGTGGGTGACCCATGCTCACATACGTGTCTGAGCTTGTGTGCTAGGCATAACATGCATCAAGCATGCAAGAAAACTCTGGTTAGATGGTGCCGATCAATTGAAGGTGGTAGTTCTTAACGATGAAGGTTTAGTTTGGATTGACTCGTTGAGGCTACTGGCAGCATGCCTCTATAATATTAGTAGAATTATGGATCCAATGAAGTATTCTTGTTGGGACTCGTTTATCTTAGATACCCATATACAGCTGCTAACATTTGAAATGAGTAAAACATTTTGTTTGTTTTGAAAGTTGGATACTGCTCATGTCCTGTTTTACTTGGTACTTTATATGGTTATGATATAGCCAGACAACAGTTAATATAGGTTCTATTAATATCCAGCTGATTGTTCTTTTTTGAAATGTTTATGCTGCTTATGACTAATTACATTTGGTTCTTTATATGATGTAGCCCACACAACAGCAAACAAGATACCGGAAGTCTCCTTATGCTCCATCAGATGGTGAAGGTATGTACAACTATTATATTGATACTTGTTACACCAAAGCTATTGATCGAATCTAATCTATCAATTACCTTGGGTAGTTATACCCGCAAGTAAACAGAAATCCATAGTACTGAATTGGGTTGAATTCAGAGGGATTAAATTATGTGATAAAGAACCATGAATAAAATAATTAAAAAATATATATAGAGAAAAATTGTTTTGTTGATTGTTGAATTTGACTTTTAGATTACACATAAATAAAAAGAAAATAATGGATGAAAACAATAAAGAGAAACAACTGAGGTTTCGAGGATTCATTTAACTTGTGATGCCTTTGATTAGTTATACTCAATTGGATGAGAATGATTATTCTCTTCAATCGGAAAATCTAACAATAAGCCCTGCAAAGATATTCATATGATAGGATTTATGAATAATAAATGGTTTGATGGTAAAGCTTTAATTTCACATCATAGGGAGTCTTGAAGTATTCAAGTTTGATGGTAAAGCTTTAATTTCACATCATAGGGAGTCTTGAAGTATTCAATAATGTATTCAGAAATCACAATGAATCAATAGAAATGTATAGATGAGAAATTAATCTAAGATTATAGAACCATTCGATTAAACATAAATCAGTTTATTACCTCATTTGCTTGGGTGGCTGATTGTATGGAGTTGGGGAGGAGTTGTGTGGGATGTTCATTTTGAGAGGATGATCAATGATTGGGAGATGGAGGTTCTTTCGAAGTTTTATTCCTTACTTTACTCGATGAGTTGGAGAAGAGGAGGTGAGGATAAATTGCTTTGGATGGGTTCCAAGGGCGGCGTCTTCTCTGTTAGTCGATGTACTCTTTGCTTTTGGAGGACTCCAGTGAGGATTTGCCATGGCGTCAATGTTGGAGGAGTTTGGTTCCCCCTAGAGTGGCTTTCTTTGTTTGGGAAGCCACTCATGAAATTCTGACCATTGACAACTTAAGGAGGAGAGTGTGCTTGAAGTAGTGGTGCTATTTGTGTAAGGGGGACGGCGAAACGGTTGATCATATCCTTATTCATTGCACGATGGCGAGAGGAGTTTGGGCGCATGTGCTGAGTATTCTCAACTATAATTGGGTTATGCCTAGGAAGGTGGTGGATGTTTTGTATTGTTGGAGGAGGAAGTTTGAGAATCCTATCGCCTCGACCATTTGGAAGATGATTCCGGCTTGCATATGGTGGAGTTTGTTGGGGGGGGGGGGAGGAATGGAGGAGATGTTTTGAGAACAAGACCATGTCTCTTTGGATTGTTTGGGGGGGAGGGGGTTCTATGTGGCATTCTCTATTTATGTGGGCTAATTCGGTTTTAGGTTTTCCTTTTGAGGGTTTTCCGAATTTTCTAAGATTTTTAGTTTGTATGCGCTAGCGTTTTCAGTATAATCTCTTCTACTGTCAACTCTTCTTTTCTTTAATAAAGTTTAACTTACTTCTAAAAAAAAAAAAAACCTTCACCTTTAACCTTAGCAAGAGAGTTCTAGCCTGATATCTTTACAATGAAAGCCATGAATTCTAGAGAAAAACGTCTAACTAGAAAAGCAACAAAAGTAAAAAGTGAAGTCTTTCAATGCTGTGTTCTCCATCCACCTTTAACCTCCTCTTTGAATGCTTTTGTCACCCTCCCAATGTGTGAATCTTGAAATCTTCATGAAATCAAAAGTTGTAGATAGCTCAAGAGCTTTCAAACACTGTAAGTAACCCTTGTTCTCTTTCTGTAGATGGGGGAAGTGCTCCACCAGAGGATGGGGCTACCGACGTATGAGACTGCTGTTGGTCTTTCAATCTTGTGAGGACTGCTGATTGTTATTCTGTACCTACATAGGTACTGAGTAATTTTTATGTTCTCCGAAATAAAAGTGGGTGAAAATGTTTTGTTGCGAGCCTGAAGGACCGAAGAACAATGATGTTGCAGCCGAGATTTATGAGCCTTTAGTTTCTGCCGTTTCATGTGCTTTCGCACGTGGGACGTTGTCACATTCTGATTTTAAAGGGAAAAAAAAAGATACTGGTGACTAGCAAGATCATTTTCATTTATTTTTATTTAGTTCCAGTGTTTCCAATAATCTAGGTGTCCGTCTGTACTATTTAAGTGAAACAGATTGTTTGTATCTTATGTGTTGAAAAAATGGTTTTATATTCTACAGCAAAAATTGGTTGCCTCACTGGAGGCATTTTCGTTTGCCCGTTTTCCCATTCTGTATCAACAATTGACACGCCCGCCTCAATTTACTGCATCCGGTTCTTTTTTCTTTAATGACACCGCCGGGTCGAAAGGATCCGTCCCTTACTTGAAAGCAACAGAAGCACATGGAAAACCCAGAAAACCTCCTACCACAACGAGCGTCTTTGCCCAAAAGGCTCCAATGTATGAACTCAAAATTTAAAACACTTGATCACGGAAAATAGTTCATTCTCAGACACCTAAAACCTTAATGGAACTAATATGGTCTACTACATAAGCCATTTCTGGCAGATAAAAAAAGCATATTATGATGACCTATAGCCGAAGCATACTCTAATTCCCCCAGCAACAGCGCCTCAAAATTTAACGGGGAGGAAAAATGGCCCAAACGGCACAGACTCTTGGAGGATGGATAGGACATACTGTATTAAACATTTAAAATGATTATCCACCCAAGACCAAACAAATAAAAAGCATGGACAAAATCTTAAAGCGATTTTTGTACAGCAGCTCATTCAGGAAAAAAAAAATCCAATCACTTGATAAATCCACCAAAAAGCTTCACCTCCTATTCTCCTAGGCAGTAGCCGGTATCCGTGGTGCTGTACTTCTGGCTGCAGCATTAACAGCCACTCCACCAGCACGATTCACACGCCCACCATTGTTACCGGTGTGATCAGCCCTCTGATATCCATCTCCGCGGCTAGAAAACCCGGCTCGATTGCCGCCCCTACCCCCAAACTCGCCCCTGCCGCCAAACTCACCCCTGCCGTTAAAGTCACCCCGGCCATAGCTTCTGCCACCTCCATAGCTTCCGTTTCCACGGCCCCTTGCACCTTCATTCCTATATCCAGCTGCCCTTCCAGATGAAAATCGTCCCTTACTGTTCCCTGGATATGAAAAACAGCAACATTAAAATGTTGTCATATCAAGGTGTGAATGGATAGATATCCAAAACACAAAACGCAAAACACAAGTCCCCATCTGCAAATGATTCAAGAATGCCTAGGCAGTAGATTTGTAGAAAAAATATATTGCACAGGACAAAAATGCCCCATTCAATCAAACCTGCCCCCTCTAGTATGGTTAAAAGGTGTAACAGAAACAGTTGCAAGACCTACACACGCTCCTCCTACAATCTCTTTCTTATTGTGATAGAAATTTTATTTCTGTCATCTAACTCCCACATTGCAAGACCTATGCTGCATTTACAAAGAGAAACATTGTATTCCCTTGTTCTGCAACCAAGCAAATAAGATATCAGATGTCTCTTATCTAGTTCCTAAAAGAACTCACCCCACCATATACAATATGTATTACTTGGAAAATTCAATCTACAAAATCTTATCCACCCCCCTTTTCCTTTTGTAAAGAAAACAAAGAAAACTCTCAAACAAGTGAAAATTCAACCACAAAACCCAACTAACCTCGACTGGTAGACCTCTTTTCCTCGACAACAGCATGGCGTCCTCCGACAAGGATGGGTGAAGCCTGAAATGTCAATTGTACTACTATTTCATGCCCCAAAACAAAATAAGAGATTTTAAGCTAATGGGAGCAACAATTGATTAAAAAATCTCACACAAATAATAAAGTCAACAAAATCATTAGCAATGGGAGAGGTTGAAATTCAACCTAAACATCCATAGGAACGGGGCGGGAATTCTATGTTCAGTAAATCTCAGGTATACTTCAGGTGGAAAAAAAAAGAATCTTGTGTGAACTTATGCATTAACCACAAAGAAACAGGCAAGACTACCGACAATCAGTCATCAATCCTCCTGAACCAGTACAACCAAATATCAATATGCATCACAAATAGCAAACATACATTATGGAAAGATTGACAACAAATATAGTGATGGGACCCAAAAATGACCCATAAAACTGAATCAGCCTCGATGACAGATGTAAGACTGCATTTTTCAAAAAAGGTGTAGATGTATGGAGAGAACAAGCATCAACATGGAATGACAGGTACACAAATTTGACCTCAATAATCACTTAGAAGAAGAGACATGAAGGGGATGGAACATTCCAACCAAAATCCAATAAATAATGACCATTGATGTCTACACAGTTAAGGGATCAGATCACAGGTTCAACGAGGATCAATTAGTTCCGAGAACTCAAAGATTTCACTAGTCTTAAAAAAAATATCTCGTAGTAGTAACTCTCGTTTACTTTAGAATTAGAGTTAGGCATTTATTAAGCCATCCATTTCAAGTAAAAACTGGTTAAAATTTAGTAGGGAAAATGCAGCAATAGAAGTTGTTTCATATCATGTATAGGCAACTCTGAATTTCAATGACAGGGCATTGACAAATAAACAAATTACCATACAGATAACAAGACACTGCAGTTATAGTGGTCATAAAAGTAATAAATCACCAACAATAAAGGCAGATAGATGTATACAAGGCTACAGATAATGGTTGTGGTGGATTAACTATTCTGCCCATCGTGTGAATGTTTTTTTTTTTGGGTAAATAAACTATTAGCAGTGATCCCATTTTGTGAATGTTAACAAACTCCAAAACTTGAATTTGACACGAGGGGGTACAACGGTTGGCTGCACAAGTTTGTTTGTATCACATATGTCAGAACATTGCACTTAGTTTAACACAGTGCCTATGCCAGAAAGATTTCAGGAATAAAATAGAATATCCCCTTTCAACCAATAAAACAAGTCATGGCTCATCCACTTACTCAACCACAAAAAAGGAAATATGGGGAGGTGAAAAAAAGGGAAAAATACGACAATAAAGGCAAAATTCGAAGAACACCAGAATTGCACTTTGGAGAGCATTCAGTTGAACCAACAGAATCTAGTAAAAGCTAAGACGTTTAGGATCCATCCTTTTGCTCAATCATATCAAGCACAGACGGAGAAAGTAAAAACATAAGGATTCAGCACAGAAATACTAGATGCATACCTCGATTGCACTTTGCACTGCACTTGCTACCTCAAATTCCACAAAACCAAAGCAAAATCCCTGTTGTATTGATTCGTGGGCAAGGAAATATTAGTTTAGGAAAAAACTAGAAATAAACAAGAAGATTTGAGTTAACACTTGGACAAACCTTTTGGCTTCTGACTTGAATACCACCACTCTTAATAGGTCCAAACTTCTTGAACTCATTCTCAAGTAGGGCGGGTGTAGCATTTATAGGTAAGCCTTTTATGTAGATAGAATGACCATCAGCTGTCAACAAACACAACAGATATGTAGACAACAGAATCAGAGTCTCACCCTATGCCTAAACTAGAAGAAATAATGATAAATTATAACAAACCACACACCTTCAGATTCCTTGTTACCACCGTCTTCATCTGCATTTGTGCTGGAAACCAGTGTCGGAGACACGGGGGCAGGAGAAGGTCCAGCTGTCGCTGGTTGCTCTTGGCTCTTAGGAACAGACCTCCTTGGTGCAGAAGTTGGAGACGAAAAAGGAGCAGCATTCTCCTTCAAAACCTTAACCTGGAATACCAAAATAAAGAGGTTTTTACCATACAAGGCCTTAATAAAAGAAAAACTAGCAATAAAAATTGAAACAACAGATGGGGACAATTGCTAGCTTATCCCAACATGTAGTTATTACCAGACCTGTTCTTGCGAACAAAACATATAAGAAATAAGTAAAAAAAACATAGGATTTTGTTTGATGGCCACTTACAATAGAAGCATAGGACTTCTTTGGCACTTCTTCAATTTTCGAGTTGGATTCAGCCACCATCTGCCATCCATCAGAAGTTTCATCAACAACCTCAGGAACTGGTGCTTCCTCTTCCTCCACAGAAGCTTGTTCATTCTCAGGGGGATTATGCACTTTCCCCCCATCAACAACCCCCAACTCTGCAGTTTCTGGCTCAGTAACATGATTCTCTTGCGCGGGAGATGATTCTGCAACAAAAATTACCTCAAAATCAATTAAAAGCGCAACAAAACAGGCCACACTTAAAAATTCCCAGCAACATTTAACATTACCAAGGTCCGAAGCAAGAGGTACTTCAACATCGTTAACGATGTCCTGGTTTCCATCCCCAACATATCTAAAAACATCGTTCAGAACAAAGTAGCCTTTGTCTTGAGGTGCCAGGAAGAAAGTTTGAGTAAATTTCTGTCTCAAACTATCCTTCCGGGTCAAATAGCCAGTCACAAGAACAAGGACTCCCCCGTTGAAAGAATCTTGTGCATCCACAGTTAAGATCTCTGCACTTAGTTCACCATAATGAAGCGAGAGTATCTTCTCATTGATTGCCTAGTCAATGCAAATCAGTCAGCATGGGTAGAGGCCAGGGATCAGGTTATCAACTGATAATTTTCATCTTTTGTAGGTCAACCTACAAATACACACAACATCTAGCATACAAAACCAAAAATGCAAACAAGGCAATAAAATTCAAATCCCTGCAGTTGTCAACTCTCCATCCGCTCCCACCTTTCTTCCTTATGCTTTTCTAGTCATCTACCATGGCGTTAGCGCGAGACAATTCTTAATCATTTTTTTTGATGACGAGGAAATTCCTCAAAGTCGGACCCATTTGGCCCAACCCTGAAGTACAAATCCCGGCCCCCTACAATTCTTAATCATAGAAATCAAATAGAAAAAAAAAACCAAACACGCCACAATGTGTAGGCGATAGGCCTTGGAAGATAGCTAAATTGGAAATTAAAGGAGGGGGGGGGGGAATACCCATACACAACCGACAAGCACAAAGATGGAAACTCACTTCCATGGTTGTTGTGATGCTCATGGCCCCATTTTCTTCTTGACGACCGAGCTTACTAGTATCCTGGTAAAATCGGTGAACAAGCTCTGGAGATTGGTGCAAGATAAGGTAGTACTGGTGAACAAAGGCATTGCCAACCTACATTTAACGAACGAAGTCATCCAAAACCAATTAGTACCTATAAACAAAACAGGACCTCTTCTAACATTCCAAAATAGAAAACAATACGTACAACATCAGCACCAGGAGGGCAAGCTGCAGCTGAGACTTCCTGCTCTGAAATCGCCATCCCTGAAATGATCACTGAAAAGCGATTAAGAATAAAACTAATTAAAACAGATATCTCGCACCATAATAGTTAAACATAATTTAGTAGCTTAACAAAACAGACCACTACAATTTTCCACCAACTTTTCTCCTCCACCTTGTTATCACAGGGGAAGAAGTGTAATTAGAGCTAGAACTCACTGGACACTCTCTCAGCAACTTTTATTTTGTAAGCCACTCTTTCAGCAACTTGAATGCTTGATCGATTATTCAGCAAAAAAAAAATCAGCAAAAAGAATGCTTGATCGATTGAAGAAAAAAACTACGGGCACTACATTCTAAGACAAAATTGTCTTTTCCAATTATTTTTAACTGACAGGACATTCTCAGGAAAATTATCATTTCCAAAAAAATTCCAAACAAACACTATGCAGATTTCCCTATTGTAGATATTCCTTAAGTTTTTCTAAAAGACATTCCCCCGAATGTCACGAGAGATGGAGACTCGGATGGAAACTTTCTCCACTAAATTCTTTTCTGAAACAAATGATCCCTCTAGCAACACAAACAGAGAAATCTACAGACCCTTCGGCTACTTCAAAGCAAGTCCTGGTCAAATTACTTCATTAAATCAAAACCTCGGCTTATACTTAAAAGTTTACACACAAAGGTTTACGCTTCCACGGGAAAGTTTTCCCTGGAAAGAATCGGGGCCGAAAATAAAGTTCAAAAAGTAAACCAAGGGTTTTGCTAACTAGTGGCGATCCAGCAGAGGATTTTTCAGTACGTGAATCTCGGGTCTTCCTCAAGTAAAATTCTACTTTCTACAGTATTTCCCCCTAGAAAACAAACAGAGAATTAACAAAGTAACACTTCGAAAGAATTATGGATGCAATTGGGGAAGCAAGAAGAGTACCTGAGCTAAGAGAGCGGATCTGACAGAGAGAGAGAGAGAAGGATATTCTCTGCGTCGCTCAGCGACCTTCTCTCACCTCCCCGCCCTTTTCTTTTTAGGGTTTATATCGGGGTTTGCTTGTCTGGCGGTGCGAGTGTAAAAGAAGAGGGTTTGGGGGGCTATATATGAGATACAGCGCAACAGAACCGTACTGGGACGTGGGAAGAGAGAGAAGAGAGTAGGAGTCTCCTAAAGTGTCGAAGCAATTCTTTTTTTCGATGAATAGAAAATATATATTTTTCTTTTTTCTTTTTTATTCGACCAATAGTATTGGAGCCGTAGAAGGTTCTGTCGGTCGAAAAAGGCAAATAAAAACGAGAAATTACCACAAGGAAATTATCACTCAGATTTTCGGAACCTAACATGGTGGTTTGCTTATTACGGAATAAATTTTGTTTCTGGCCAGCGAAAATGTCTAGAAAAAGAGTCCCCAAGGTATCATATAATGTTTCCTCTAGAAAACTTTGGTGTAATCAACATTAGGGCATGTTGGTGTTGTAAAAAATTATAGGATTCTAGTGGAATTGTGATATTTATGTAAAATAGTGTTTTATAGGTGTTTGTGTAAAGAATAGAGAAAGATGATTTGATGTAATTGTTTAATAAAAAAGTATTGGAATTAGGTGAAAAGGTATAGAGAGAAAAAATTTGTTATAATTTTTTTTTTGAAAATGTATTGATGTTTGTGTAAAAGGTTATTGAAGATTGTGTTAAATGTATTAGTATTTGTGTTTGAATTCTTAAGATGTTCTATGATAGTTTTGTGAATGAATTTGAATCCTAAAAAAAACTTGAAAACGAACATGCATTTGATCATTATCTTCAAAAATTACATTAGAGGAAGTAACATCCAACTTGCTATGGTCAGGATTATATTTGAATTACCAATTATATTCACTTTAAAAATGATAAGTGATGAAGCCAAATTTAGTCTGCCTATCACAAAATTCACTAGGCCAAGAACTAGAGGGAGCTGGGCTAGAGGTCCGACGCTCGGGACGGGTTAAAAGGCGCATACACTTATTCCTTTCTCCTACAAGCAAAGAGAACAACCTAAGACACTGGGTCCTTCCCGTAGGTTATTTCTACGATGCTTTGTTAATCGTCATTTTTCTGTATTTTTTATTTACTGGTTTCTATTATGAGTGTGAGAGAATTGTCTACCTCATTTTCTTTGTGTCCTTCCTTTTTATTCTCTCTCCCCCGCTGTTTTTCGCTAGGCCTGGGCCTGACGCCCCTTCCCTTGCTTTCTCATTGGTCTTGGGGTGCTAGTCCCTCATTGGTGTTGAGAATGAAGTGTCTTCTAGGCCTCATCTGCCTCACATTTATTAAGTACCTACATTCATCCCTCTCTTCCCTCTCCTTATTGGCCCAGGGAATGACGATCTCTACCCGCTTTTAAAATGAGTGGATATTATTCCCCACACTATTGTTTCTGTTAGGAAATTAGATGATTATTTTTCCCCGTCGACCCGTCTATCAGGCTTGATGGGACTTGCCATTAAGAGGGTTGTCTGTTCCTCCTCCTACTCGACTGGTTTGTATGGGATGTGGGTTCGTTAACTATGAGATGGGCCCCGACTTTTCCCTTATCACCTTGAGCTCGCCTTCCTTATCATTGGGTCTTGATAGTGGCAATCTCTCCCTTAGGCCAATAAAACCTACCCCATCATAGCATTCTTAGCAGCATATTTAAATTTGCACTTTCATCAAAAGCATACTTCTCTATTTTAACCATCTACTTTTGCTATTCTATTTAAATATTATTTTCAAATATTTTTTATTCTTTCTGTAACATTTTATATTTTTTTAATATTTGTTTCGGTCATATTTTTGAATATTTTTCTTATCCTAAAAAGGTCGGATTTTTTAAATTTTGTCTTTTCCTAATTGTCGGAATTTTTTAAATTTTAATATGGTGAGTGATCGGTAGTTCTCTAAAAATAGAAAAAAAAACAAGGGAAAAAAGAAAAAGAAATAAAGATAAAATTTACAATTAATTTACAAAATTTAGGAAAAATATAAAAAAATTTGAAAAAACATAGTAATATTTTAAAAATTATCAAATAATATACAAATATTAGTAAACATAAACTTAAATTAAAATTAAAAAAATTCGGGAAGTCGTATAACATGTGTAAAAAAAAAGTTCTTAAAACTAATTAGTTGCTATAGATTACAATTTAAATTTAAAAAATTATCAAAATAAAAATATAAAAATATTTTGGAAATAAAATAATTATCAAAATTATTGCAAAATCATTTACTAAAATAAAATGTATAAAATATTTACAAAAATAAATAAAAAAAACAATATTAACAATAAAAAAAACTTAAAACTATAGAAAATTAAAATAAGAAAGTATTCAAAATATTCATTCAAACAAGAAAATGAAGTATAAAATTTAAAAATAAATTTTTTTTGGAAATTCAATAAAATAAAAAACAGAAAATTAATTTACAAAAAATTTTAAAAATTGGGGCCACCCAAAGTAACCAAAAGTGAGCCATCTCTTAGGGTTGTGCCTAGAGGGAGACCCCATTGAAGCTGTGCCACCTCATCAGGGTGGCTAGTCTCACAATATGTTTTAATTTTTTTTAATATTCTAATATTTTATATTTTTCTAAGTATTTAGATAATTTTTCTTAATATTTTTATATTTTGATTTTTTGTAATTTATATAATTTCTTATATTTTTAAATTTTTTTGCTAAATGGCAGAAGATTTTTAATTTTATTTATCTATTTTAACATTTTTTGTTAATTATTTATTATATATTTATCTGGTTGATTTTTATTATTTTAGAAGCATCGGGATTTGTTGCCCAATTTTGGTTCTAAATTTTTTTTGCGTTTTTGAATTTCTGTAAGTTATTTTTGGTATTTATTATTAGTTCTAATTTTCGCAAATTAATTTTTTTAGTTTATTGAATTTACAAATTATTATTTTTTAAACGTTTTCTAGATTTTTATACTGTATAAATATTTTGATGAATTTTATATTTTTCTCTATTTTAAGTATTTTTATTGAATTTTTATAATTAATTTTACTTTAGCATTTTATCCATAATTTTCTTACATTTTTATTTATTTTTAGAATATTTTGTAAAATTTTGATATATGTAGAAAAAATATTTTTAATAATTTTGATAATGTTAATTTAAATTGTATTTTATAGAAATTAGTTAGTTTTGAGAAATTATTTTTTATATATTTTATCCGTTTTCGTAATTTATAAATTCTGATTTTAATTTATTTGTTTCTCAAATATTTATATTTTATTTAGTTAATGTTTTTATTTAGATATTTTATGTTTTTTGGAATTTTATTTTTAAAATTTCCTAATTTCTTTTTGTTATTATTTTTAAATGTAGTAATATTTGAAAGAAAATATTGTTAAATAAAAAACTAATTTTTATTAATTTATTTTATATTGTTTTCTTTCTTTTCTAATATTTTTAAAAATTAATTCCCGATTTTATATTGTTCCTATTTTTTTATAAATTAATTTTAATTTTTTTTTCATTATTTTTAAGATGTAATAGTATCCAAAATAAAAATATTATTAAATAGAAAGTTAAATAAATGAGTCGAAACAGCTAACCAAACATGGTCTTATTGTAAATCTTATTTTAATCTTCCATAACTTATTTCCAAACATGCCCTAAAGCCCTCTATGAATGGGCATATAGGCCCCATAACAAGTTGGATCCAAGAATCTAGAAAACCAAATCAGCCACAAATGTCGAAGGCACCAACATAGATGACCACAAAGGGCGAGATACAAATACAAAATGACCACAATGGTCGAGATACCAACATAGATCAACCACAAAGGTCGGGACACAACACAACCTCCGTGTAAGCGGCGATGACTTATACTGGTGGAAGGACGGACGAAGCGGTGATTCGACTCCCTTGAAAAGAACTTTTCATGCATATACCAGCTACAAAAGAGGGAAAAAAGATATTGAAAGTTATAAATGGCACAAAACAGCATGCCGGCTGGAGGAGAAGGAGCAGCCACCGGAGAAAAATATCTAAAGCAGTCTAGGATAGAGGAGCATAAAAGAGCTTCAAGCAAAAGGTTGATAACGACGGCGAAAGGGGATGAAAACCAAGTAAGTGAGGCGTACACGGAAGCCGGTCAACACTGGACTAACTTTGAAGGAGAGCCCAACGCCTGATTTGTCAAAATGTGGCACGTGTGTCCTTCGGAGGCCAAAACGCCTAGATCTAACATCCCTTCTTACCAGAGCAAGACCAACAAAGAAGTAAAAAAAGAGGAAAAAGCATTATAACCGGCCATATAAAAGCTTGGCCAAGGGAAGAGGAATCAACGGGAGGAGAGCTCCTCCCACGGTCAGATCTTCTAAGGGGGGAGGGGGCTCAGAAGAGGGGAGGACCGGTGGGGTTAGAGTGAGAAGCCGAGAGCTTCTCTCTCTAGCAAAAAAATAAGTTGGTACAAGGGATGGCAATTCTTTTTCCGTCTTATATGGTTCAATTAGAAGAGCCAGACACGAATGGTTGAATAACAACTAAAATTGTTTTGTTTAAAATTTTGAGAATTATAAACTTTAAAGTTTTGAATGTTTGCTTTGTTTTCTCTTTCAATTAAATCTTGCATTCCTTGTTATGCTTGTAGGGGATCTTTAATTCACTCCAAAGCGTTCTCTAAATCTATCTTTAGTTCGTCTCATAATATGAATAACATATTTTTGAACAAAATTACCGATAGTATAACACGTGCAGTTTTTAATTTGTCTATAAATACACATGATTAGCAAATAACACCCTTATACTAAAAATGTCCTGTAACGTGCATCGTTGGTATTGAATTATTATTTCATATATTATTCTTAGATCGCAACTTAGAGAGTGAATTCTAAAATTTAGCAGTTTATAAATTAGGTTAATTGCCAAATAATGATAGTTTCGGGTGTATTACAAGTTATGGAATGGTAGTTTAGAGTGACAAAAACCAAGAACGAAAGAGAAGCAGGGGCAGGCTTTGAATAAAGCAGCAAATCTATGGCATCCAGAGTATATATATGTTAAGAAGAGTCAGAAAAGGGCATATCACAATTCAAAAGATGCGAGTCTCCATCATTCGTGATCAGTAGAAGAGCTACTTCAGTCCAACTTGAGTATGTACGTAACCCACCACCAGTCCACCCCATCAGATTTTCCATCCCTAGCCTCTAACAAGTAACCCCATTGTTTCTGTTCAACACCCGCAGTCTCTAAAAGACCAAAAACCTAGAAGACTTGAAATCATCAGGTTCGGTCGGATGCGAGGGTCATCCAAGAGGTGAAGGAATGACGGTGATATGTTTCAAAGGATGTGAGACACCCGTGCTTCCAGCATGCTGCACGAACTCAGCTGGTGAGAAAGTGCTTCCATGGCAAACACAGATGATACTAACCTCTGATTTCGTATATCTGTACAAGAACCCAGTAATGGTTTTCCCATTTGGACCATTCCCGGTCGTCGACACATATGGCATTTGATGCAGAGAAGTGATGGTGTTTTGGTTCTGAGCTTGTGGTTTGGGAGGCTTTCCCATCTCTACCTTCGTTTCCTTCACCGAACAAGGGGTTGCATTTTCAGTGTTTGGCAAGTGCTTGTCACTTTGTTTTGTTGCTTCAGCAGCAGCTTCAGACATGGCTTCCTCCTTGGGTCTAGTTGGGCCAAATTGGGCAGTGTTCAATGGAAGCGATTTCTCAATATGGGTTGTCCCATCACATTTGCCCTTGTTGGATTCCACGGGCTCAGAGGAAGCACTGTGTTCTGAGTGGCCCATCGAATCATTTGCTTTCCAACCCTTTAATTGACGTTTATCTGGCAAGGAGGGGCTTGAATGGCTTCTGGATTCACTGGTGCCACCAACACCTGGAAAAAGATAAAAATAAAACAGAATATCATTAGGGAAAAGAACCTCCCAATCCATTCTACACATGAATATGAACTCAGGTAATCTGGAAGAGTCGAGCTTTTTCTCCATAAGAAATTTAAAATATTTCCAAGTCCAGGCTAAACAAATTCGGGAATTATCTTCCCCTACGAGTTCGGGCAAAAAATATTATAAAATAATTCTGAGCGGGATCCAGCTAGTGACATAAACCACAATGACAGTTGCCACCATGGAGTAGATAAACGAAAGGGAAATGCTGGGCAACCCACGTCCCGCTGGCTGGGATGCTCATCATTCCCTAAACGAAACCAGAAAAAAGGTGATTGATCTTATCGGAATATCAGTTTTAAAAAGAGAGAAAAAAAAAAAAATCTCCGGGAAAGATTCCTTGCGGCCAGAACGAAAACGTGTTTCTGACTTCTGAGATCGTCTCACCCTCTGTCAGCGAGCCTCAGGCTCAGCTGGCATGACCTCCTTTGAGTAGAGCGTCCTGATCCGGGAATAGAATCTCCTGTCCTCACCCCGAAATTGAGATGGGTAAAAAGGTATTGGAATGGATAAAAAATTAGGTAGAATTTTTTGAAAAATCAAACAAATTTATCTATTAAGGAAAGAAATTTCTTATTCTTCCACTATTTTATCTATTTTTTATTGAGAAAATATATATCCATTTTTTATAATTTATAAAAACCGACTATCTCTCACCCTTTTCAATAAAAAAAAGAAACCCTCGGAAAAGTGACAGAACGTAAGAAAAAATAGATCGGGGGCAACTGAATTTTAATGGGGAAAACCACCAACCAAACACAAAGGAAGGAAAAAAGAAAGAAAGGGAAAAACAAAAGAGGGAAATAACTATTGGGGTACCTTTACGAGAGGAACTATGGTCCACCGAAAGAGCAGAGGAACTGCAATGTGGCGATCCGGACGACGCCGTTTTTCCATTCCCGCCATCTTTCACACTATTGTGATCCGATTCGCTCCCGTTGGACAAGTTAAGCTCTGGACTCTGACTCCCCTTGTACGGCCTGAAACTTCCGCAACCCGACGGCTCAAACGCCCCTGCACCGGGCACCCAGCACGGCATCACGCAAGGAAAACCCGAGCCCCCGTTCGTGAACGGCACGTACTGCACCGGGGTGGACGTGGACTCTGCTGTGGCCGACACGGCCCGCAACGGCACTGGATTGGTAAGGACATTGTGGCGCAGGTGCTGCTGAAGCAGCATTCGCATTTGCTCATCGCTATCATTCATATTCATGTTACTGGCATAGTCATAACTCCAATCTTTCTTAAGCGCCGGCTGCTCCGGTTCCCCCATTTGGAACTCATTTACGGATTCTCCATTTCCGGGTATAAACGTACCCCTTTTCTGCTGTTGCTTCTCTTCCCTCTTTCTCTTCGCTTCTTGCCTCCTTAACGCATGCATCTCCCGCTTCGTCTGCGCTTCCACAGGCTCCCCATCGCTTGAGAAACTCGGCGACACGCTGGATCTTGAAGAAGCCGGACGGTTTTCCTTCACATCCGCATAATAGCCGTCGGGTTTCGAATCAACCGTAAAACCGTACACTTTCTTCATTGGCTTCAATTTCTCTGATTTCTTGAAACTCCCTCCGATCGACAACCCTAAGTCTAACTCGTCCTGATCGTCCTCATGCTTCAATCCAATCTCTGAAACCTCCACCATTGCGAGGAACTCAACCAAGTTCTTATTTTGACAGAAGTAAAAGATTCAACTAGAAGAAAGCTCGACGCTCGAACAGCCACATAGACAGGATAATCGATATCAAAGAAAGAAACGTCGTGGTTTGGGTTCAGATTGTGTGGAGACAGGGAGAAAGATAGGGACAGGGAAATAGGAAGAACCGAATCAAAGCGATAGGCCACGTGGCGAGAGCGGAGAAGTTGAAGAGGGCGGTTGGTGACAGGAATGAGATTTTCCGTTTAATCACCTGATTATTCGCTAATTAATTAAGCTAATTTAGCGGTAACGCGTGTATTGGATGTGCGATTAATATAAATCTTTTACCTTTGGCTGAGGTTCGACCCCAGGGGAACACGGTTGCAGGCCCTCGAGCGACCACGTGGCGAATGGGAGAGAATAGCTCAAAGTTCGACACCTGTTCGTCTCTTGCCAGTCGCCGGCCCCGTTCCTAATAGGTGTAGGTGCTGACAATCTGGCACATTACAGCCACGTGGTGCGAGATCCTGCTGTCTCCGCAAATCTTAAGACAGAGAAAGCTAACACGCATTCACACGTGTACTTTTCAACGTGGGGTCCTGTGCTGAGTATGACAGCTAAGCAGGTCAAGCTGCTCCGCAAAGTAACAACTTTTGGAGCAAAAGTAACACTTTTAAGGAGGGTGATGTAAACGGTGTTCTTAGCTGGGGTTGTCGTACGCGTGGCGCCATGGCTTTGGTCCTTGGATAAGGTGGTTTTTTTAGGCGTCAGGAGAGGTGCGACACGTGGAAATCGCCCCTTAATAAGTTGAGGACAATTTCAGTGGCGCCACGCGAGCCTGTTGGATGGGACCCGCTCTTAGACGGGGTTTTGAAAAATCTACTATTGCTCGAATGATGCATGGCTGCCACGTGTCGTTATTGTAAATGAGGCAAGCTATATGCATTGATGGAAAGAGACCTGGCCTGTCCTACTCGGACCAGGATCCTCTCTAATACCTAGGGTATTGTAGAGGGTCCGATTTAATGAGAGGCAGAGACAAAAGTATGGGTCTTGGGCGAGATCCACACCTCTCTTTCTGCCTCTCACCAAATTGCTCCCTGTAATTCGGTCAGCAAATTACAGGCGAGCCGGATCCATTCTACTCGTACTAGATGAGGGCTCCACGTGTTAGAGCCAAAAGGATTCCTCGTGGAGTTATTTGGCAGCATACAAAGATGAATAGAAAACGCAAAATTATAAACTAGGGTAAAATATAATTTTTACCCACAAACTATCAGGTAATGACACATTGCACCCCAAATTACCATCTTTAAGACATTGTACCCTCAAACTATCAATGTTAGACATTTTGCACCCTAAACTACCTACTTTGATACTTTACACCCTCCAAATACTAATATTAAACACTTTGCACCATCTATTTGACAATAATACTTTTAAGAAATTAATGAATTAACAACAATACCTTCAATATATGCAAAATGTGTCAAGGACATTATCGTCATTTTAGTCTAAAAATTTGACAAAGGGTGAAAAGTGTTAAAAATTGGTAATTAAAGAGTACAATGTATCAAAAATTATAGTTTAAGGTGCAAAGTGCAAAAACTATGGTAGTTTGTGGGTGAAAAATTGTATTTTCCTCTATAAATTATGATACATGTTAATATGACATGTGCGCTTTTTTACTTCAAAAAAACCGGTGAACGTTAGTCTTAAAATTGGTTGTACTTTTAAAATAGAACAAAATATTCGCGCAGCTTATAGCGTAAGCAAAAAACAGAAAGGGAAAGACTCGAAGATGACAAATTTGGGTCGTCGCATTGATGCCTTTGGATGTAATTTACATCCTCAAAAGCCCATGTTGGTACGTGAAACAACGTACATTGAAATGGAGGACGGATTCCCAAGCCGCGTTCCTAAACTGGTATCCTCGTTACAAGCTGGCCTTGCATGAAGCTGCAAAATGGAAAGAGAGGAGGACCAAGAGATCAGGTTTACGTAATTTATATGGTATATGATGGGAGCCCATAGAGGGCAGCATAATTAATGACACACTTGCAGATACTGAAAGAAATTGAGGAAACTTGCCTATTTATGTAATAGTAACAGAAGTCAGCCAAGATAAACGTTTGGACTATTTCAGCAAGAAAATCAGCCAAGAACCAGAAGTACCCACTACCAACCAAAAACAGATAGCTCCCACCGGTCTCATAAATCTGCAATATGCATGCACAAGGCAACAATGTTTGCATTTGTGTGTTTCCATCAGTTAAACCCGGCAAAAAATAAAAAATGGTGCATGCTTTGTCTTTAGTAAGACGATGGTATTTATTACACAGCATTCTAAGCAACAATGAACATCGACAGGGTGAAAACTGACCCTCTCGGTTTGGTTTTCACCCCTAATCGACTACCGTCAGTTCATAATTTATATGGACTGACTACCGAACCACTCAAGCACATAACTGGCCAGGCCGATCATATTCAGTTTTAGGTCGGTTTGGCCTTTCAGTACAACATCGTCTGTAGTAGGTAGCGACAGCGGCAACGGTAGATGCTCTCTACAATAGAAAAAACTTCATTCTTCCAAATACTCTTTAAGAATAATAATATGAAGCATGATATCACTAAGTTGAACCCTGAAGCAATCATTTTCTTGCCCTTAATTTCCAACCGTGAACCATTTAATTGAATGCAAAACACACCTTGCTCTTCTAGGGTTCTACAGAGTCCATTAAATGGTACATGTAATAGGAACCCCCATAATGTATAACACTCACCTGAATTATCCAGTGAGCACATGCGAAGAATCTTGAAACTCCCAGTGCAAACACAAAATGGGCTGTAAATGGTTCCATCATCTGAAAAATTGGAAGGAGAATGGAACACATTAGTGCTAATTTTGACAACTTGACAAACTGCTGGATGCAGAGAGAGGAGAGTAGCGGAAAGTAAAACCTTAGCATTCTGCATCAAACGAAGCTGAGGCAGCACTGAAACAGATTCCAAATACACACCAAATGCCCATAGAATCCGAGTCAAGCGAAAATGGATTGTAAAAGGGTGGACAAGTATGGCAAGGGCAGCACAAGGCACCACCTGTCATACAACAACCAGAAGAAAATAATGAAGTGCTTCCTCTTTGTTTTACATAGCTCTATTACACTGACTGAAACAAACATTTCTCTGTCTAACTTCTAGAAATCCTTAAGATCAAATGACAGTTGGTATGAAGTTCCCGACCAATACCGGATGGTCCGGCCAACGTTCTTTTGACTTGCATTACCAAAGAAGAATGAGAATTGGCAAAGGTTTGGACTCTGTTCCACAATATTAAGAGCAGAACACACATCAATGTCTTTACCAGATAGTATAAGGGCAAGTTGTCAAGCTCCTTGATATAGGTTGACTTCAACTTGAATCGAATCATGTATACAACCCATGTCGTCGCCACAAGGGTGATAAGATCTAGTACTGTGTGAATGTCACCCTCCATGAAGGTGCTACAGAAGAGTCGTACGGCTAGGAACAGAGCTGTGAGTTCTTGGCTCTTTAGTGAGAGGCCTAAAGAAGGCACCAAAGCCTGATTATTGGCACTATGAATTGGTAGAAACAAGCATCAAATTAATGCAATTAACAATTCTTTTACTAGCGTATACACAAACGAGTTAAACCCATTGGACAGAGTCAGCAGCTAATTAAACAAACGGAAGCTGGAAAAAAATGAATCTAAATTCTGAGATTTGTGTTTGAGTGCTATAAAATACAAAATTCACAACCCTTGAATTGTTGTATCAATTGATAGGAGTTATAATGACAGTTCTTTAGATTCGTGTAGAGTGCTATATACAAATATAAGATCGATTTTTTTCTTTGTTTAGAAATATTTTCAGATATTCCCTTGTGACATGCCGTGATGGTGAGTCAATATATAGTAGAGGAGTCACCAGCCTAGCAACCTTTTTTGGGACATGACCGTAGGAGCACCCTTGTTGTAGAATATTCAATTTGAGCCATAGTTACTGTCTATTAGGCGAGTCCGTTACCACAGTACTAGCCTGATCACCGGCTAGTCTCAACTCATCCACTCGGCCCAAGGTCAGACTATACTTTTGCAATCGATTTCAATTTATGTTATTTGAACTCCTGACTTGAGAGCTAGTGAATATTGGACGGTACCAATTGCCAATAGTAACTTACTGTTTGGTATAAACACAAAAACTAAATTGAAAAACTAAAAAGAATATTAACACCACGAAAACAAAATAAATCAACAACGGTTATAATGTCCAAACAACAGATCAGAGACTTGCATTAGGAATAGAAAAAGAGGAAGACATGCATCAGTTCAAACATACCAGAGCAGGTCATTTTAGTGGTAAGCTTGTAAATCAGGACGATGATCCCCGCCGCGTGGAAGGCTTCCGAGGCAACGAAGAAGTGGTTGTAATCTTTGATCGTAAGCTTCAAGACCACGAAAACACAAAGAGCAAGCATTGCACCCAGACAAATCTTCACTCTCATAGACTGCCTCTCCACCCATCCCAACACCTCGTTCGCCGGCGAACTCCTCCTCCTCCCCATCTCTCCGTCCCTCCCTCTTCCTCTCTGCTACAGACAGAAACTTCAATACACAAAGAAGAGACAGATAAATAACTGAAAATAATTCTTTTGATAGGGTTCTGAATCCTGGATTTGGTGCGACAGAGGGAGAGAGAGGTTTTGGAAAGACACGAAGAAGACATGCAGTCGTTAGTGAAATTTATGTGGCATTAATTTTCTTCCTACGTTGGCAGCCAATGAGATGTTGACACGTACGATTTTACTTAAGGACACCCGAATTTGGTGCCTGCTTCCCCGGTTTGTGGCTGCAGATATGGGATTTTGTAGTGTTGTTGAAGTTGGGCCATTTGATTGGTTGTGATAAAATAAAAAAGTGCTGTATTAGTGATTGTAACTCTCAAGAGTATATCTTACAGAATCCTATAATTAAATGATTCAGATTGTATTAAATCAGCCTTTACCGTGAAAGGAATGGTTATTTTAGGAAAATTTATTTTTTAGTCCTTAGTTTTTAAACACTTTTTCATTTTAGTCATTCAGTTTTAATGTCTAAATTTTTAGTCATTGAATTTTCATTGTTTAACGAAATAGTCCTTCTGTCAGTCTGTCATCCATAAACTTAACGGAGCTCTCTGACACGTCAGCAATTTTGACCCGGTCGACCGCTCCTTTTCAACACATATACCCGGTCGACCGCTTCATATGTCGTTAAACATTTGGACGACAGACTGACGGAAAGGACCATTTCGTCAAAACTATAAAACTCAAGGATTAAAAATTTGAAAGTTGTGCCCAAAACCTAGGGACTAAAATGTCAATTTCCCAATTTTTTATCTAGAAAATCTAAAAATTGATAGTCCTGCAAATTTCATGACGATTCTTCTTTCATAATCGACTAATATATCATTTCAGTGGGATTGTTTCTGTTTTTAGCTTTTGATTTTTGTTAAAGTTGAATTGTCTGTCCTTATATTCCAACATATTATTTTTTAACCAGTCCAACATATTATTTAATTTGACACTTCAACCACTACTACAACCTTTTATACAAGACATGTTGGAGTTTTTCAGGTTAGGAAGAAAGCTAGGAACATAATTAAATACAAGTTCAATTTTCTTCTCATACCACCACCCTTGTAATAACGACGCAAATGTAATTCTCTATAAATTTTGGCAAAACTTCATCTTGCATCCTCAAACTACCATATTAATATCACCCTGGGGATTGAACTATCAAATTCTTTATATTACACCCTCATATTACTATAATTTATTAATGTGCACCTTCAAATAAAATCTGACCGTCAAAACCGTGCCACGCGACCTATTTATAACACATGTGGCATGATTGTTTGACTAGATATGTTCTTAGGGTGCATAATGATGAATTTTGATATTTATTAATGTGTGCCCTTAAATAAGATATAATCGTCACATCGTGTCACACGACTCATTTATAACATATGTAGCACGATTTTATGATCAGATCTTTTTTTTAGGGCGCACAATAATGAATTTTGATAATTTTGAGTGCTCAATGTGACTATCTTGATAGTTTGGAGTACTCCTAAAGTGATATTGTATATTAGGGACGTGACAACTTTTTCCTATAAAATTTTCAATACACAATAATGTTGGATAAATACCTATAATTCTTTTTTGGCCGAAGAAGATTACATTTCTAAAATTATTCAAAACTGCGGAGAAGAAAACACGTGGTTACAAGATTTAAAAAAAAAAGAAAAAAAAAACCTATAAGATCTCGGTGGTTGTGTAAATAGGACAATGAAGGAAGCAACATCGCCTTTTGCAAGTGCAGGCCGCTTCCACGACGAAACGTGGAGATCAGGTTGCTTAAGGTGGTGTTTGTTAGCCAAGTACTGTTCTGCTGAGTTTTTGGGTCAGTCACGAACTCAGGTCAATTGCGTGTAAAGTGGGGTGGAAACTGCATATCCGCAATATGAAAAGTAGAAGCAAAAGGAAAATGAATAGAAAGTAAGATGAGTTTTCTAGGACGATCCAAACATGTCTGAATCGTGGGTTTTTTTTTTTTTTTTTTTCTAAGCAAGCGAAATTACATAAACAAATGTTAATTAGCCACTTAAGCCTAACAAGCAAGAAGTTGCTTAAACGATTTTACCTCCGATTCTTAATCAAAAAACTTGTCATTTATTGCAATTGAATAGACTGTACATTTCTTGTTTCTTACGTATGACAAGGTGATTCGAAGTTTCTTAGATGGTCAGGACACCAACTACCCTTCACAAAAGTACTAAACGGCGCCTATACATACTGCGAGATCAGTTCCATTCAACGGATCAACTATATAAACTGAACTAATCAGACAACATCGTTTTGAGAAATTAGCAGACTTCTAATGTTCCTCTATAACTAAACTACAATTTTGTCTGCCTTCCTCTTCAAGTTTTCTGCTTCTTCTGCTTCCTCTCTCTCTCTCTCCGTGTCTCTCACTCAACCCAAATGTTGATTTTCCTTCTGAGACTCGTTTTCTTGGCGCTAACCACGCTATCGAATTTTGTCACTCGATTACTCTTCACCGCTGTGGCTAATCTTCTCGTGTTGCTGATCCATGGATTCAAAGTACCGGGCGAAGCTCTTCTGGGCGCCTTAGAACAAGTAGCGGAGGCCATCAGGGGATGCTTGGAATATGTCTTGGAGCTCCTGGTAGAGATTCTGACAACTCTC
The DNA here is from genome assembly GCA_963930655.1 of Myrica gale. NCBI lineage: Eukaryota > Viridiplantae > Streptophyta > Magnoliopsida > Fagales > Myricaceae > Myrica > Myrica gale. The sequence continues at coordinate 5,409,342 of OZ005607.1, forward strand.
ATCTCTAGCGTGTTTGATGCTCTTGTAAACGCTGTTACGGAATCTGCTGCAGCTACTGGGTCGGCGGTCGGAGGGCTTGTGGAGACAACAAGGTCTTCTCTCGAAGGGTTGCTGAACGATATTGTGACAGAGGTAATCAATGGATTTGCAGAGATGGTATCGACCGTGGTATCAGATTTGTGGAGCAATTGCATGGATGCTTTAGGATATGTAACCGAGAATATTTCTTGATTTGATGTAACTACTGTAAATAATCATGTTCACTACGTTCTTCGGCTCTTTTCTGTGGAAATTAATACACCAATCTTTTTGTCCAAGTTCAAACAGATATTACTCTATATGTCCTTCCATTGTTTAGCAGAACCATGCAGCTAAATCCGAGCTATCCAAACCAATATTCCAGATAAGCTGTATGGCAGATGGTATCTCTCATTTTCATCCAAGGTTTTTGCATCTTAGTTATTACCTTTTCCTGCTCCTGATCTGCATGTTCTTAGGAAGTAAGGCACTGACTCCTTCGTAGGAATCGTTGGGCTTTGGACTGTTTCATAAGGATTAATAAAGACTTCACACAAGCAAACCTCAGACTTGCACTTTACTGTTCCTTCATTATTGGAATTATTCTTCGTAAAAAGTCTCTGTTTCTGGGAAATTCTGATATGGAGACCAAAAAGAAGATGCCAAAAACAGAAGTTACCCAATTATAAAATGTCATAACGCGTAAACATGATTTTTCTCGATGACTTGTTAGAGGGAGAACCAGGTCTTCCTTGACCAGGTTAATAAGTTGCAAGTAATTTCGGGACATATATAAATGGTTCAGATCTTAGACTATTTTGGTCCAGCTAGCTTATACAATTAACAATGGGATTAGGTATCTTAAATCTTAGGAAAATTACTTCAAATGTTCATATCAAACTTAAGAATTGCAAATGACAACGATGCTTTGAATTTTTAAATTCGCAGGGAAAAAAAAATTCAGCTGGATACCTTCTCTATTGAGCAATAGGAATTTGCAGTGCAAAAACTTATAAAATACCACCAATGTCAGACTCCCTTGTGTTCGTTAAGAAATCGTCCATAATTGCTATAATAGCAACTTCCATAAGTTCCATTAACGTTTTCTGAGCATTCCATTAATATTCTCCTCGTATCGTACAGATTCTTTTTTTCCTCTTTCAGATTACAAAATGAAGAGTAATATTAAGGGTAAAGTACATATGGACTAATTTGTAGTTCCTTATGGTATCACCTTTTACAAATTGGTCCCTACGTATAAAGTAATAAAAATGTCCTTCCGGAAGCTTTGACCGTTAAGTGGGTTGACGTAAATCTAACGGGAGGACCTTTTTGTTACATGGTGCTTATCCCAGAGACTAATGTGTTCAAGTTGAAACCACATGGACCAATTTGTCAAAACGTGAAACCACAGGGACTATTTATGGACTTTACCCTAATATTAATAAGGTAGTAATAAGAGATGTAGGTGATATATATGGAAATGTCGATTTTTCAGAATTTGTGTTGTCAAAGTAGCAGATATTTCAATTTTTAAGTATTTAATAATAATAATAATAATATGTTTATTATTTTTGTGAGAAATGAAATATGTTATTCGGTTGATTTTTATACTTAATTTTTGACTAATATCAAATTGATGTTAACGACTCAATTTACTAATTATACAAGATTAAAAAAATATAACTTACGTCAAATAATTAAGGGTGGGTACCGAAATGGATGAAATCGAAATGGCCCATTCCGGTTCTGGTACCCACCGGAATTTCCGGAACGGAATCCGAAATTTCCGACGAGAAAGAGAACGGGAGGAAAGCAAAAACTTTCGGCTGTGGCCTGCAGAAAAGAAACCACAGTTCGTTTTACACAACGTACTACTACTTGAATGCAAGCTAAAGAAGACAAGAAGAGAGAAAACCGTAGGCAAACTATGGTTCAGGGGACTACAAGATACTTTTAATTGTAAATAGAGATTCACATTTATCTTTAGGAAAGTGCCGAACAATCCACTTTAATTTAATATTGAAACTAACCACATTCTATGCAAACCAAGCACTCCATCTGAGCTATAAAAGACTACCCACGTATTGACGTTTCCAAGCAAGCAGCATTACTCTACCCATTTTGTTCTGCGTCCCATAGCTTCAACATTCTTCTTGAGATTTGATCAAATTGTTATATTGGGCGGAAAGGTAATGCAAACCTAAAATCTCCTTCACCACTGATCTGGGCCATCTAGTAGATCTGTCCCTAAAAATGCAAGGTGAGAGAGAGGAGAGAAACAAAGAGAGAATAGAGAGAGAGAGAGGCGGTCGCAGCACTGCAATAGGGAGGGAGGGGGAGGCTGCGGCTTTAGGTTAAGCCTGGGGGCTGTCTGCAACTCTTCGTCCCTTCAGGCTTCGCAAATATGCCGAATAGGAGTGATGTCGTCTGTGAAACAGTGAGAGAGAGAGAGAGGAGATCGCTGGTTGCAAGGAGGAAGGAGGGAGAGACAAAGGAGAAAGGTGGGGCAGGGGGAATTGTCGAGTAAAACACGACCCATGTCAATACATAGTGATTTTTAACTAAGGTATCAAAACTCAGCGTTTTGAGGAAAAAAAATCAGGAACCGGAAATTTCGGCTTAGTTCCGATTTTTTCAAAATATTGGATCCGGTTCCTGTACCGGAAGTGGCCGGAACTGGTGCCGGAACACTGGACCCAGTACCGGAAGTGGATGTTCCGGTTTAAACCGGAATATTTGCACACTCTTACAAATAATTGAAAAAGTGATTTAAAGAAAGATGTTTGAGGTAGGAACTAAAACAAATATTATTAACTTGAATTTACTTGACAATATAAATAAATACTTTACATCGAAACAACATAGCCAATAAGTGTCTATTATTCCATTTTAAATATAGTTTTCTACAATAAATATGTTATATCTCCATCCATCTTAAAAGATTTTTAGCTAATAGAAATAGTTAAGTTAAATCCAATCCCAATATCTTGATTTCTAACGGAGTGCATCGTGGGCCCATATATATATATATATATATATGTCATCTGCTAATACATGACCTATTAATGTTTAGATAAAAATTCCTTTTAGCATCATTCCATTTTGAAGACTCACATAGACACCTCGAATGGAAACACCATTTGTTTTACGTACAACAATGTATTGAACTACCTAACAAGTCTGCGTGTAAGATATCCTGCATCTCATGTTTGTACAACAGTAATATATATCTACAATAAATGATATATTCTGTTAAAGCTACCACCTCCACTTAAACCCTAACTTATCTCTCTTTTTTCTCGCCCTCCCAGTTTTATTATCTTCATGATATATATGTTATATATCATAATTTTTTATGTATTTTATTGTTTAAAAATAATTTTTAATTTTTTTAATGATTGTTACATATGTTATTTTTAATTCATCTCAAACTAATATTAAGAATTAAGTTTACTAATCATACATGATTACAAAAAATATAACTTATATCAAACATTATGAAAAGTGCTTTAAGGTAATATGTTTTGAGGTAGGAATCAAATATTGAAAACTAGAATACTTTATTGAAATAAAATTCACTTAAAACTACTTTACATTATAAATAAAAACAAACATATATAGTCTAATTTAATTTATATTTTTGTATGCTACTCCCCCTCATCTGTATAGTGGACTCTCTCTCAACAATTAGATTTAATTAATGCCTAGAATCAAAGTGTAAAGTGTGAAGTCAGGATTCGAACTCAGATCACTCCTCTCAAACCAAGTTATTATCTTGGCATATATCTTCTATTGGCTTGTACCAATCAAGTAATGAAGAGTACCACAATGAATTCTTACCCTAATAAAAACAAAGTGTTAGGGACTTAAAATATAATCCATACAAAGATAAGACTGCCCCATCCAAAACAAAATTAGGATTTTATATAATTTTTTGTCTGACCTACACGATGCAATTTAGAGTGAGATAAAACAACATGTAGACTCTGTTGTAGGGCTCATACTGCCTAAAACTTTACACGATCAACATTAACGAGTGTAGCGTCTATATATCTCATTTTGTGCTTATCTCTTTTTGAATATTACACCATATAATTCGGATAAAAAATTATATAGGATGCTAAATGCTCTAAAATAATTTTCTTCAATACTCTTAAATGCCTTCTTATTAATGTTGGGATCTCCATGGGTAATATCCCAAAAAAATAAATTCCTATTCCCGATCGAACAGCTGGTCAATATTTCACACTGATGCGTTACCTTAGGAATTGGATTTAAGTCAATTAAGAACCGCAGAAAAATATTTTCCTCCTGGAATCAAAATGGCATATACTATTTATAAAGCAATATAATTAAGTAATGGTTATTTACAAAACTAATGGTCATGATGTAAAGAAGTACTCTAACCTGTACGTACCCTAAAGATATAATATAGTTTTATATGGTTTATTCCAAACCTATCATAATTAGTGCAACAATTATATTGTAATTTCATTGATTTTTCAAGACATAAAAAGAGTTGAGAGGAATTGGACTCACTTATGAGTTTTTTTTATACAATGTCGTCACTATATTACCATTTTAATATATTACATTCCCCAGGGAAGAAGTCACGAATTAACTATTAATAGGCCAAATTATATGAAAATGATTTTGAAGGGAGCCAAAATGAATAAATTTTAAAAATTTTAAAAATCTCCGTTAAAAAATGATAAAGAATATATATATTGTTTTTAATAAGCTTTGGCCTCGCCAGCTTCCCTTGGATTCGTTAATTTATGCTCTCGACTGTCGGCCATGGTTATTGTGTGAGTGAGGTTATGGTGGGAGTGTGTGAGTGGACGGGTGAGATTAGAAGTTGAGAAATCTAATGGCAGAAAAAATGCCACATCATTTAATGAAACCGGGTCGGGTTAGCGAGTCGAGTTCATTAAATGATGTGACTTTTTTTAACTATTAGATTTCTCAACTTCTAATCTCACCCGTCCACTCACACATTTACACAATAACTTTTGCCCTCCAGTGTCTTACATGTGGTCATCATCGACTAAGAGAAGGGGTTATCATCATTGTCCCTCCTAAAAAATATACAAAGAAAGATTTCTGATTAAAATATATAATTTTCCAAACAAAAAAAATGTACAACCTAATCCTAATTCTTTTTGTTTTCTCATAATCTAAACCCAATTCAAGAATCGAATTAGTCTGACAATGGAGTTCCCGGCCCCCTCCCCCACTTTTAATACAAATCTAGGTGATGTTCGGGTACTATTTTTTTTAAGATTTGCATTTTACTTTTATATTTACAATTCAAATATCATAAAACACACGTACTCCAATACAATATTTTATTGATTTTTTTTATAAATATTAATCAATTTTAATAATTTTTACACGCATATCAATACAACTTTAATATCACTTAAATATTTACAATTTTATCAGAATTCTACAAATTTATTCCAAACCAACATCTCCTAATCGACGCCGAGACCAAGCCCTCATTTCATTTGGTGTTGCTAAATCATTAATATTGAAATTTTTTACCAACTCACAATAAAATACTACAATATAATCTCTCTCCCATCAAATCATAACTTTTCACTACAAAAAAAATACTCTTTTCACTTTTTCATTAAACTCAATACCAAAAATTTTACAATACAAACATAACCTTAATAGACAAGTTTTTGTGAGAAAGGACGAATTTATTATTGTGATCTAATTTTATATAAATATATTTTTGGAGTTAAAATGATTAAAATATAAAAAATATAACAAAAAATATTAAAAAACTAAAAAATCGACTTCGTCTCTGATAAGTGACAAGCTGTACAAAGATGGATCCGCTTATAGTGGATGGAACCACATGGTGGGGGCGTCCCCATACACATGGGCACGCACATTACACGTAGGCAAAACAATATATATTATTTCAGTATAAAAGGAGCATATTTAGGTTCACAGTCATTTGACTGACTTCCGACGAAGATCTAAGGCAATCAGGCACGTCAACGTGGCTTGCTGTGACCGTCGTATTAGTACTTCCCCATATGAACACTGTTCGTGATATTTACCTATTCCGCGTATTACGAAGTAAAATGTCAACGGCCTCATATCGAAAATAAGAGAAGTCGATAGTGGTAGTTTCGTCATTTCGAGTTACCCCTTACCTACTCCCTGATCCGAGAGAGGTCCCGTCACTATAAAGCCGCGTCAGAAAATCTGAAACAGAGCCTCCACGTTCCAGTGCTCTGTGATCTCTCTCGAACACGTACGTACATAAACCCCTTACCATCTCATCTGTGTTGTTATCAGTATGGCAGGCAAAGTTATGCATGCAATTCAGTACCATAGTTGTGGCGAAGGACCTACTGAGTTGAAGGTAATTAATCTCATATTCCTTCGGTTTTTTTTTCTTGGAAAACCTTCGTTTTCTTTTTGTTATACGTAACTATATATGTTCCTCTTACCACAGAATACTTGAGTTTTGTTTGCGGAGTTCCTCTGAACTTTGTTGTTTGGAAACTATCTTCCATAAACTTCTTGTGATACTGACAAGGAGAAGTCCACTGATGGGTGGGTTATTCGTGCTTGGTGTTTAAGTTTTAGCCAGAACAGCCAAAAATGGATTTGAACAGAAAAGTTATGGAGTATGAATTGAATGAACTTTGCCTTAATCAGTCTATGCAATTCTATGCGAAAAGGGCTTCTCACATTCTTAGTATTAGTGTTAACGTATAGATTAATCTGAGTAGCTGAAAAACGTGTAAGCTTACTGTTAGGTGTTATTCCCAACCTCAAAATTTCGCTCAAAAGTTGAGACTTTCTCTCACATTTATAAACTCACCACAACCTCTATCATAACTGACGTGGAATTAACACCAACACTCACAAGTCACGAGCAAACACAGAAATGCACGGAAGTATCTATACTGAATGAGCGTTGGTGGAATTATTTTCTAGTTTATTGGTTACTTGTTTGGAGGTTCATCTTTCGATTACCTACTTTGATTGACTTTTGAAACCGGACCCGTTTTGTGAATCTGCACGATATCGAAGTTGTCAGAGAGGAAAAAGAGAGTATTGAGCTATGTTTCTGAGTTTAATAAGTGCCTATCGGATCATTAAAGCGTGTTAACTTAGATGTTGATCAGTGAGAATTATTGGTGAAGTGGAAGGTATATTCATTTGGAACCTAAACAGCCAACAATATTATTAGACGATCGAGACTGATATCCACCATCTATCAATTCAATTATTTGCTTAGAAACATGAAAAACCAGAAGAAAATAATCATTAATTTGAAGTGGGTGACTGGTTTTTCGTTGTCTATCCGGGAATCTTTTAGAAGCAATAAAACCTATGGTACAAGATTAATTAGGACATCTGGAGGCAGCTGCTCCCTTAGTATTCTATGGCAATTTAATGTTTCTTTAATTGTTGCAGTACGTTGAAGTTCCAGTTCCCACTCCAAAGAAAGATGAGATTTTGATAAAAGTGGAAGCAGCGAGTCTAAGTCCGATTGATTGGAAAATTCAGCAGGGCCATCTGAAGCCTATGTTTCCTCGTCAATTACCTCAGATACCTGGTAATTTAATCTTAATTTGGTTAATATTCTTGACTTTAACGATGAGTGTCCTTACGTACGTTACTGAGGTGTTGGACTCTATGTACTTTTATCTGTTTGGGCTGAAATGTTCTTTGTGGAACAGGTACTGATGTGGCAGGAGAGATCGTTGAGGTTGGATCAGGAGTCAAGAATTTCAAAGCTGGTGACAAAGTTGTAGCTATGTCTAATTTTGGTGTAAGAAGTCCTTTTCCTTCGCAAAAGAAATTAACAAAAGTACTCATTCTCGTTCCTTAATTTGATATTGAATGGAATAATCTTGTACATATTCACCTAAGATTCGGGAAGCATGGCGTGAAGCCATGTGATCAAGCGGTCAAAGAAAAGAAGGAGATTACTATATTCGTCTAATCTCAAATAGACGAGCAAAAGAATATGTACTTGTATGTCTGGAATGGTTTAATTTGGTCAAAGACTCAAAACCATATGGAAACAGCGGCATTTATGAGGAATTATTCGTTTAAGAACTTTAGTGATATTGTTAGAGAAAACTCCATTAATACGAGTACATCCATCTTTAAGATGTTTTGTATGGACAGAACGGAGGCGGACTGGCGGAGTTTCTTGTGGCTAAGGCGAACTTGACAGTTGCTCGGCCAGAAGGGGTTTCAGCAGCTGAAGCTGCAGGCTTACCTGCTGCAGGTCTCATGGCTCACCAGGCCCTGACCGACTCTGCTGGGGTCAAGCTTGACGGAAGCGGAAAGCCGGTAAACATCCTGATCACCGGCGCCTCAAGTGGTGCGGGTCACTACGCAATTCAGCTGGCAAAGCTGGGCAACGCACACGTTACGGCTATTTGTGCATCCGAGCATATGCAGGTTGTCAAGAGCTTAGGTGCTGATGAGGTTGTGGACTGCACGACCCCAGATGGGGTGGCTCTCAATAGCCCGTCTGGAAAGAAATACGACGTCGTGATCCACTGTGGAGCAGCCACTTCTTGGTCAACTTTTGAGCCTAATCTGGCTTCCAACGGGAAGATATTTGATGTGAATCCTACGCCTAGTGCCATTAAGACATATGCCCTAAAGAAACTGACCTTCTCGAAGAAGCAGCAAATCCCTGTGCTCTTAAGTCCCAAGGGTGAGAACCTGGATTTTCTTGTTAAGTTGATGAAGGAAGGGAAGCTTAAAACGGTGATTGACTCAAAGTACCCCCTGATCAAGACTGAAGATGCTTGGCCCAAGAACATCGATGACAAAGTTATGGGGAAGCTCATCCTGGAGACTTAGGAGCCATATATATATTATATGCCTCGACCTGCGCTGAGATAAGCTTTTATGCAATATATGCGCAAATAATATACAAATAACACTATCCATGTGTAATTTGTGTCGTATGTTGATCATCTTCTCCCAAAAGTAAATGATATTCTTATCAGGGGGAGAAAAGAACTGTTTGTTTCTTAAGAAAAGAAAAACTTGCCACCTGGCGACTAGCTGGCAACATGAATTGATGTGATTTGACCCATCTTTGGTTTCTAATTTCACATGTACGTAACATGGATCAAGCTGATCATGAGACGTTAATAGCGATTCTGACGTGCACAGCACTCAAAAGCAATGTACATCAACCTTGTAAATTATCGAAACTGTGCTACAATAGTTGACGTGACCTTGCACCAACAACATCCAGCTTTGTCGCCTTTGGGAGATCTTGTTCATTTCTTTGTACGAGTAGAAGGATTATCAATAAAAATTAAAAATTGGAGGGAAATTGAATTTATAATCCTTAAATTTTGGACATTTTTTATTTTAGTTTTTTACTTTTAAATTTTAAATTTATAGTCTTTGAGTTTTCTTTTTTTAACGAAATGGTCATTCCGTCAATCTGTCGTCTATATGCATAACTGAAAAATTTTTTTTTGAAGTGATCGACCGAATATATGTTTTGATCGTGAGCGGTTGACCGATTCAAATTTGGTGACGTGTCAAAGAGTTCCGTTAAACATATGGACGACAGACTGACGGAAAAACTATTTCGTCAAACAAAGAAAACTCAAGGACTAAAAATTTGAAATTTGAAAGTGAAAGACTAAAATGAAAAAGTAACCAAAATCTAAGGACTAAAAAATAAATTTCTCTTTCAAATATAAGAACTGATACAATAAAAATTAGAAGCATCCAGGATAAAAACTGCACCATTTTCTTAATTACTTTTCCATTTAAGATTGCAGCTCTTTCTATTTTTATTTTTTCAAATTAGATTGTTCAATTTTCTTTCTGATAATGAAGATCCATAAATGCATATTAGCTGTGATGATGCTAAAAAGATTTGAATAGTCAGATGAGCGGATTATCGGTACGACGGAAGATGGTCCAATGAAATTTTTTGTTCGGAATGTAGAGGGTAATTTGGTGAGAGATAGACATAATAGGTTAATTCTACATCATTTTATTGTTATTAACGTAAAATTTTGAATAACATAAATCCTACTATATGGTCCAACTGCAGTGTTTATTTCACTGTATAATCTAAATAAAACATTATAGTAAGAAATTATAGAAAAATCTCATCCATGTAGTAGACTCCTAGATCTACCTAACAAAATATGAATAGATGAGAGAGAAAGTCCACTCGGCTGCTTGCGAGAGACGACTGCGAGAGTGAGGAGGGCCTCAAATATGAATGTTTGTTGCTGGTGAGAAAATATCATATAAGGACAAAATTTGGACAACCAAGGCGTGAGAAGGACAACCAAAAAGTCCTATGACCGAGACGTTGTAACGAAATAATTGGAGGTCACGGGTACAGGTAGGCGGTAGCTTTCCACGACTATTGTGATTCGGGCCGGCATCTTCGGTATGGGAATCTGGAAGGTTCATAACTATTAAAAAACTGCTATTGGACGGCAACGTTTCGCAGATTGAAAGATTCATGAGCTGGATATCTTCTTTATGTTTAGTAGCGGCATACATGGAATAATATCAATTATTTCATACTCCTTACATATGTTCCGTATAAATTGCGATCCACAATAATTCCTTCTTTTTTCCTGCTACCAAATTTTTAAAGAAATATTCTTCACATTCCCATCTTAATCTCAAGGCCTCCTTTGATAAGTTTTCTGTTTTCAACCATTAGTGAATAATGATCCTCTACAATTCTATATGGTCTGAATTTTATGTTATAGTTTAGAGAGAGAGATAAACACAATGACATACTTTAGAGTATTGTGTCAAGTTTCATCCCAAAACCAATTGGCAATGAAAAGAGTTGACCCAACAAGTATATGAAGCACAAGCTTAAATGATCTCTAATAAATGTGAGACTCTAACATACTCTAACACTCATCCTCACGTGCAGACTGAATGAACATGATCCATGCACGTAGAAAACAATGGGGAACACAAACAAGTGGGTCAAGCCTTGAAATAGTTTGCTTTGATACCATGTCAAGTTTCATCCCAAAACCAATTGATAATGGAAAGAGGTGACCCACCAAGTATATGAAGCACAAACTTAAATGTTCTTTAATCAATGTGAGACTCTAACATACTCTAACATATTGTAATATTGTCCATGGGAAACTTTGAATGCTAAAATATTTAATGTGCATTTAATGCGTACTTTGTATATCTCTAATCTAGCTCACTGCATGATGGAATTCTGATAGAAAATAATAAATGATCTGAATCAAAAGAAGGATGAAACGAAACACTACATAATAAAAATATGAAAAAAAAATCACTTCGCACTCTCTACCTATGCGTTCAATGTCCTTTCAGTGATTCGAACTCTCAGGTTTGTAGAATTGAACTTTACGACTAAAATCTATCAATGTGCGCTTATGATAAGATTGGATCATCAAAATAGTGTCATGTTGTCCATTTATGATTCATATCAACACTAAAATCTAATTAGATGGGCATATTAATAAATTTTTGTAGTCCAAGCGCTCAAAATAACCTACCTAGCTAATATATAGTTCAAACACTCAGAACTATATTGACAACGTTCATGGGCACAAAATGAAATATTCTCTAAGAATGTACTTAAAATTCATAGAGAGAGAGAGAGTGAAAGAACTCTGATCCGATGATCCATTAATTTATGTAAAAAAATATTCCATCCCTTCTCAATATAGATTTTTTTTAAAAAAAAACTGCATCAACGTGGAACAGGCCATTCGAAATTTCGAATATAATGAGTTAGAAAAAGGATCGCTTCTTTATAATATAATCGAAACAAGCATGAATCGATCCGGCACTACCCAACTGTCAATTAGGTGTTAATGAATGTGTTCATTGACTTTGAAGCCATGCTAATTATTCTCTGACAGCCCGTGATCCGTGTGTCCAAAATCACACGTACATGTGCAGTGCCAGATACTCCAACAACGAGGCGAGTTTCGTCGTTTCGGGTTTAGGTACTCTTGCCGCGAAAATTCTCGTCTATATAAAGCCGCTCCAGAGATATTGGAGTAGCCTATATTTTCCCAGCGTAGCTCCAGTCCCTCTCTCGCTCAGACGCATATACGTGCCCGTTGGTTTTCCTCTGTGACTGGGAGAATGGCAGGCAGAATTATGCACGCAGTTCAGTACAGCAGTTGCCGCGAAGGGCCTACTGATTTGAAGGTTCATTTCATATCTCTGTTGCTTTTCCTTATAATCAGTCATATTTTTCCAGATACCAGCATTGATTCTTCTTGGGGAAAGGTAGTACTTCGAGTTCTATTTGTTCTTGAGTTTGGTCTAATGGAGTTTCTCTTTAGTTACTTTATTCCACAACAATGGTTTCCTCCTCTTCAGTCTCTCTGTTATAGTCACAAAACTGTGAGGAATTGGCCTTTTCTGCTTGATGTTGAAATTTAAGGAAAGAAAAATAGAGAATGAAAGACAATTACCTAACTGACTAAAGCTTTCAAACTTACTAACTAAACACAAGGTGAACGTGCGTAAACTAGATTTTGGTCATGTATCTGTGAATATGTTATTTGAGTCATGGAGCTGCCTTAATTAGAAGATTATTGCAATAAAATTTTGTTGCTGTTTCAGTATGTTGAACTCCCGATTCCCACTCCAAAGAAAGATGAGGTTTTGATAAAGATGGAAGCAGCTAGTATCAGTCCAATTGATTGGAAGATTCAGCAGGGCATGCTGCGACCTATGCTTCCTAGCCATTTACCTTGTATACCAGGTAATTTTATCTTATTTTGGGATTGTAGCAGATCATAGTCTCTCCTTTGAGCCAGGTTATCTGTTATCATATTTTTTTTATCTCTTTTTTCCGCTGAAAAAATTCTGTGTTGGAACAGGTACTGATGTAGCAGGAGAGATCGTTGAGGTTGGTTCAGGAGTCAAAAATCTCAAAGCTGGTGACAAAGTCGTAGCCATGCTCAACTTTTACGTAAGTGTGTATATATACATATATATAGTTATCGTGTCCTTAGATTATATACGCTGATCGTCATCGTTGTCATGTGACATGTCAACAGACTGGAGGTGCACTAGCCGAGTTTATTGCAGCTAAGGCGAGCTTGACAGTTGCTAGGCCCGCAGAAGTTTCAGCGGCTGAAGTTGCGGGCTTACCCGCTGCAGGTCTCACTGCTCATCAGGCCCTCACTGATTCTGCTGGGATTAAGCTTGACGGAAGCGGAAAGCCGTCAAACATACTGATCACTGGCGCCTCAACTGGCTCGGGTCACTTTGCAGTTCAACTGGCAAAGCTCGGAAATACACATGTTACAGCTATTTGTGCACCCCATCACGTTCAGTTTGTCAAGAGCCTAGGGGCCGATGAGGTTGTGGACTGCACGACCCCAGAAGGAGCAGCTCTGAAGAGCCCGTCTGGTAAGAAATATGACGTGGTGATCCACAGCGCAGAACCCATTCCTTGGGAAACTTTCGAGCCAAATTTGGCTTCCAACGGGAAGATATTCGATGTCAACCCTACACTTGCTGCCATAAAATCATACGCCCTAAAGAAACTTATATTCTCGAAGAAGCAGCTCTTCCCTGTAATGTTAAGTCCCAAGGCTGAGAAGCTGGATTTTCTTGTTAAGTTGGTAAAAGAAGGGAAACTCAAGACGGCGATTGACTCGAAGTATTCCCTGATCAAGGCTGAAGATGCTTGGGCAAAGAATATTGATGAAAAAACTGCTGGGAAGATCATCGTGGAGCCATAGTGCAGTACAACTGGAGTAGCTGAAACGAAGAGCTTTGTGCAAGAGCCCTTTGAATTTAAACTTGTTTTAAGTTGAATAAGCAATGTGAAGATATGTACTATGAAAAATGCTATATTTTTTTTTTTCATTGATATCCGTACCTCTGTTCAGTCTTTTTAACGTTTTGATTAAAGTTGACCATTAACAATGTGAACAAGATCGGTTATGCAGAAAACATAATAAATAAGCCTTATCAAAAAGCTTCTTATGTCTTCAATGGTGAGAAAATTCAAGTTAATTTAGTAATTCAACTTAGGCAAATGGTATCAAGAGTTTAGGACTACCAAGAAGTACAATAATATAGGGGAGAATTGGAGTGTCGCCTCTCCGACCCAATGATCCCAACTTTGGGTGATCTTGAGTCTTCTTAATCATAAAAACTAATTTAAGAGGTAAAATTCCCTTATACTTATAAACTTATCACCTCCCTTCCCTCAACCAAGACAACGCCCAATATAGGCCAACCGCATGAAAAGCTAACACAAATTTTGACTTTATCAAGTCAAGAGGTTTTCCTGAATTAGCTTGAGGATGTACGTGTACACTGGGGATAAAGAAGACATGAGGGGCTTCTAGAGGTCATCGGATCCTTTTTCTTTCCTTTCTCATCCATCATGTCGGTTTTCATTTTTTTTGGGGGTGTTTAATTTCCATACTCCCTTATCGTGTTCACTTAACGACAGGAAATAAGAGACAACGTACAGTGTCAGATGGATCACCTATTACCTCAATGGGTAGCAAAATCTTAGTGTTTTGGATTCAATATATGGGTTCGGTCGTATTGCAGAGGATACTGGTCCCATGTATTGAATCCAAAACAGATTTTGCTACCCATTGAGGGATCCGCACCTCTCTCTCTCTCACCTATTGCTCTGGGTGAATTTGGTCATCCGAATTGCATAGCAGGCTGGTCCCAATACATGTATCCTCTTTTCCTCTAACAGTAAGAAATGCAGATTGGTCAGGTGAAGTTTCTTTATTCTCTCGAGTCATCAATAGATACTTCTATACCTTGCGAAAAGGATTTCTGTATACAGGCAGGCCATGACGTAAGGTCGGTAATATTGCCGAACCTTCACATCAGGGTTCTGGAATTTGGTGTCGGCTTATTTGACGCAGAAACCGATTGGCATTAGAGTAATAGGAAGGGTTACTGACTGAGACGTAAATGTTGCTTTTCAGTTTTGGCATTTCATGATCATTTGCTTTGAAGTTCATATGGGGAGCACTTGAAATGCTTGAATTTTTTGGTTCAAGAGTCCTGACTGATCACCAACCTTATCCCATGGTATTAATAATCGTCCTCTCATCTAATTCATCCAAGAGAAGGCGTGCCCCCACACACAAGAAGATGATAGCATCACGATTGCTGTCTTGCAATCCTAACATAAAGATAATACAGTCTTTATTAGTACTTTAATCAATCTTCTAGCAAAGTAATTGTCAGGGAGCAGCTGATCCGCCAAAGTGCCGGGGGGAGGGGGGAGGGGCGGGTGAATTGTCTAGGCTGGTTGATGTGATCAATTGTGATTTGTGGGGCACAAAGTCGCCGTAGAAAAAATGTTTCCACTTTTCCTCACAATTTCTAGCCTACATAGGATTAAATATTATGTATATCTTTAGAGTTTAACTTTTTCCTGAAAATGTTCCTAGGGTAAAATTTGTTGTCCCGCCGTCCCTGTGGTTTATTGGGATTCCAAGCCATTACCCTCCGGCTATCTGACGTCCAAAAAATGACGGAAAGTGATGACATGTCAAACACCCCACGTCATCTCCTCTAAAAATACGACACATGTCCACCATCTGGTAGAAGGTTTTAAGTAAATGACATGACAGTGACATTTTAGTAATTTTAAGATGCTTTACTGGTGTGGCATGCAAATTAGGTAGATGGTGGACATGTGTCGTGTTTTTAGAGGAGATGACGTGGGGTGTTTGACACGTCATCACTTTTCGTCATTTTTTGGACGGTAGCCGGAGGGACATGACTAGGAATCTCAATAAACCTTAGGGACGGCGGAACAACAAATTTTACTTTAGGGCCATTTTCAGGAAAAAGTTAAACCTCAGGGATATACGTAATATTTAAGCCTACTACATAAGCTAGGAAATATCAAATAAGAAAAAGATAAACACCATGTTTTGTAGACACAAATTTATAGCTGAGATTTAAAAATAAGAGATAAATATACTTTGCATCCTCTAATTTTAGAAGTAGTAACATTTTCCACATCTATCTATTATTTTTATAATATTGTACCTGTCAACTATTGATTTAAGACACTTTGTACACCCCGTTAAAATTTTTGGTTAGTTTAGACAGAATTCAGAAATTTATTTTTCAGTCTATAAAATTATAATTTTACCCTAATAAAATGAGCATTGCTAGAAAAAAATTATGGAGACAATTGTCATTTCGCACGTGAAAAAACCATGAAAATTTTAAAAGAGAGTGCAAAATATCCGAAATCAATAGTTAGAGGGTGCAGAGTATAATTAAGTCCTAAATATAACTTAGTAAATAGGCATTTTTGTACTAATCTTTTTTCATACATATATATATATATATATATTATATGTGTGTGTGAAAAGCTTTTGTCCAGTCTTGATATTGTTATCCTGCAATAGGATGCTAATCGATCTCAACGGGCGATAACCAAGGTTTTCTCCATAAGCCAAGGTTTCCTGTTTGAGCCGATCTTTTTCTGGCAAACGGAAGTTTACTTTGAAAAGAATTTAAAAAAAAAAAGAAAAGAAAAAAAGAATGGGGTAGTACAGGAACTTTCCCCTCAAGTAAGCAGGAAGGGACCCCCTTAGTCGTACTCTATTTGGATGATTTATGATGTTTTGTGTTTTACGATAATAAAAAGAAACATTAATCGATCCGACACCTACCCAACTTTATAGTACGTGTTAATGAATGCGTGCATTAATATCTATATATAAAAAAGAATGCGTGCATTGACTTCTAAGCCACCACTAATAGCCCGTGATCCGTGACTCGGCATACAAAAAAATCTCACGTAGATGCACACGTCCAATCTCCAGAAATATTGAAGCAGCCTCTACGTTCCAGTGCTCCTGTCCGGAGGTCCCCCTCTCTCTCTCAAACTGACACATATACGCAACTGTAGGATTTTCTCTGTGACTGGGAGTATGGCAAGTAGAGTTATGCACGCAGTTCAGTACAGCAGTTGCCGCGAAGGGTCTACTGATTTGAAGGTTCATTTCATATCTCTCTGTTGTTTTTCCTTATACTCAGCCATACTTTTCTTGTTGTTGGGTATGTTGCTTTTGTTTGTTCTTGAGTTTGGTGTCCTCTTCAGTCTCTGAGAGTCTGAGATAGTCACAAAACTGTGAGGAATTTAGAGAAAGAAAGTACAGAAAGAAAGACGAGCTCACTAGCTACAGTAGAACAGTACTTCCTCATGACAGTAGGGCCGATAAAGGAAGTTACAACTAGGATAAAAGGACTTCAAAGATTGATGAAGCTTGGAGCATACAGCAGGGGGTATAATATGGCCCAACAATTGGCTGGATGGATTTCTAGGAATCATTGCTTTGGTTACCTCAATCTGAGGATATTACCAGTTTATGCAACTCAACACTCATGGGCCATGGCTACGACACCCCGTGATATTATTTTGTCTTTATTTCAATGACATCGTTCGCTTAGGAAAAAAAAGAAAGAAAAAAGGTTTTATACTGGAGAACTAAAGTAGCAAGGTGAAGCACTCATACCAGCAAGTTTTTGGTAGTGTATCTGTGAATATGTTATAACTTGCAATTTGCTTGTGTTTATTGGCAGTATCTTTGAGGCAGCTGCCTTAATAGAAGCTTATTGCAATCTAATTTGTGCGTTTGCAGTATGTTGAACTCCCGATTCCCACTCCAAAAAAAGATGAGGTTCTGATAAAGGTAGAAGCAGCTAGTATCTGTCCGTTTGACTGGAAAATTCAGCAGGGCCTGCTGCGGCCTGTAATTCCTCGCCACTTACCTTATATTCCTGGTAATTTGATCTTAATTGGGTTTGTACGTATTTGATCATAAGCTCTCCTTGTAGCCAGGTTATTTGTCCCAAAGTGTACGTAGGAGTCTCTCCCGCAAATCGAGGTGGTGCCACTTGAGCCAAGGCTAAGTGACGGGTTATGTGTTGCTAAACATGGTTATTGATGCCGGGCAGAATAGAGAAATATTCTGTAGGCTAATTCTACCAACTGTGTAGGTTGTGTGAAAGATATTGGTTCTCAACCAATCATCTCCTGAGTCATCCTTGGGAGTCAATAGACTTTTGCGAACGACTAGAGTCTCTTGTCCATATCCATACAACACATCACCCTCATCGTCATCTTCATCGAACACAGGCTCTCCAATCTCCAGTTTCATCCTCCATATCATCCCCAATCACGATATTTTTGCCCTTCTAATTGGCAGGCTTCCTGCAATTAGTTGTTATATATCTCTGTTCACCACATCTAATGCATTTAATACTAGGGTTAGAATTACCCTGCGATGGCTGATGCGTAGGACGAGCTTCTTAAAGGCGAACTGATCGACTACTTTGATCGCCTCTGACCATTGGTCTCTTATTATGTTGTTTCTCTACAGCAAGTGCAAGCTTGTATGCTTCAGACACAGTCCAAAGTGAGTGGAGGCTAAGGGCATCCTGCAAGGGCTGACGTAAACCTCCCAAATACTGTGCGATCATCTGCTCTTTTGTCTCAGATAAATCATTTTGGGCTATCAATTGATAGAACTCCTCCGTGTAATCATCAACTGATCTCGGGCCCTGCCTCAACGAATGAAGCCGCAGGAACAAGGATTTGGTGTAGCCGAAAGGAAGGAAGTGACCCTTCATCCTTTTCTTCATCTTCTACCAATCAGAAATTTTGACCTTGCCCTGCCTTTCCCGTGAACGTTTCAATTGCTCCCACCACGCAGATACACTGCCTTTGAGTTTAATGGCAACCAGTTTTACCTTCACACGATCTGGACCTCCTTATAATCAAAGATTCGCTTTACTTAGTTTAAGCAATCAATACAACCATCAGCCCGTAACGTACCAGAAAACACGGGCAAATTCACTCTAAAATCGAGGTCTCTATGACGATCCTCCTGTCCAAGGTGCTCCTGGAATAGGGCATAATTGTGATACAGGTTGATGAAAGTGGAATTGGAATCGACATCGTGATCGTGATCGTGATCTTCCATCTCACGTTCACCGAAATCCTACGCCTCTAGACGCTGGGTTAACTCTGCAACTTGTCTCTACAGATCCTTAATCTTCACATCCTGAACGCTATGATCACGACGATAGACTTCCTCATTCAAAACCTGCTCACGACGACCACGACCATCCATTGCAACTGATGAAATCCCACCCTAGGAAGATGCTGAAGCTCTGATACCAATTGACGCCGGGCAGAATAAAGAAATATTCTACAGACTAGTTCTACCAATAATCCACAGGAAAGATAAATCCCGAAAACAGAGAGAAAAATGTCTATGATATTAAGAGAATTATGAATAATCAAGAATATCGAAACCTTAGCACACAAGTCGGGGCCTCAATTAGTGAAAATTCAACGTTTTTTTCCATCTTTGTGCTAATCTGCCATCTCAAGGTATCTCAGTGCCATCAATGTGTTATCTGACAACTCATTATCCTCTGTCTCGGATCCTCCTGCATCAATTACCCTGTAACTTCAATGGTAGGAGTCTCTCCTCAAGTTGAAGTTTTGCCTAAACTTCAAGATTTGCCGTTGTTATGTCTAATTCTGACACTAAATATAATGCATAACATGTGTATTACAATTTGTTTTCAGTAACCAATAAGAGCAATGAGCACATCCAATGACACATGAGCATGATCACATCCTCATGATTAATTAAGGTGGCATGCTAATGTGTCATTGGATGTGTTGAAATTTAAATCTTAGTCGTCCCGTCTGGATCCATTTGAATTTAACTCGTATGGATGGAATCATTTATCTGATTGGAGAAATTGAAAACACTTGTTTCTAATTACCAAATACTGTTAATATTCTTGCCTTCCAAGATGAGTGTTACTACTTATGTAGGTCACCTCGTGGGTATCATTTTGTTTAATTGAATGCCCAAGTACTCTAGATGTCAGTCTTGACTCCTAATACATTGCAAATTTTTCCTTTGTTGCATTCAAAGCATATTTTCTTCTGTTTGGGCTGACGATATTCTTCATTGCAACAGGTACTGATGTGGCGGGAGAGATCGTTGAGGTTGGATCAGGAGTGAAAAATTTCAAAGCTGGTGACAAAGTCGTAGCCATGCTCAACTTTTTCGTAAGGGATAATATTTCATTTAGTACTTTTTTTGTTGAGTCCTTATATTATGGACACCGTCGTCATCTTTGTCATGCGGCTTGTCAACAGAATGGAGGAGGACTAGCAGAGTTTATTGTGGCCAAGTCGAGCTTGACAGTTGCTAGGCCAGCAGAAGTTTCGGCAGCTGAAGTTGCTGGCTTACCCGCTTCAGGTCTCGCGGCTCATCAGGCACTCACTGACTCAGCTGGGATTAAGCTTGACAGAAGCGGAAAGCAGGCGAACATACTGATTACTGGCGCCTCAACCGGTTCGGGTCATTTTGCACTCCAACTGGCAAAGCTCGGAAATACACATATTACAGCTACTTGTGCTCCCCAGCACGTGGAGCTTGTCAGGAGCCTAGGGGCCGATGAGGTTGTGGACTGCACGACCCCAGAAGGGGCAGCTCTGAAGAGCCCGTCTGGTAAGAAATATGACGTGGTGATCCACTGTGCAGAACCCATTCCTTGGGCAACTTTTGAGCCAAATTTAGCTTCGAACGGGAAGATATTTGATATCAATCCTACGCCTGGTGCCCTCAAAACATATGCCCTAAAGAAACTTACATTCTCCAAGAAACAGCTCACCCCTGTAATGTTGAATGCCAAGGCTGAGAACCTGGAATTTCTTCTTAAGTTGGTGAAGGAAGGGAAACTCAAGACGGTGATTGACTCGAAGTATTCCCTGATCAAGGCTGAAGATGCTTGGGCTAAGAATATGGATGACAAAGCTGTTGGGAAGATCATCCTGGAGCCTTAGGTGCAGTATTTCCTTCGTGTTCACGTATGATAATAAACAAGAGACAACAGCATCAGATGGGTCACGTATTGGTAGCAGAATCTTACTATTTTGGATTCCAAACATGTATCCTCTGTTCTTGTAACTGTATGAAATTACATAAATCACTGAATCCATTGAAACCATGGTAAGCCATATTTCCAATTCGGATCTTTGACCATTGTATTGAAGCAGGAGTCGATTTTTTTACAAATAGTAACAGACTACAATTTTTCAGTAATCGAATTCATTTTTTTTCTCAAACGTAAAACGCTTTTTAGTAATCAAATTCATTTTCCCTAGTGTGTAAAAAGTTTTCCAGTTATCGAATTCATTTTCTTTCATAAGTAAAACATTTTCCTGTATCGAATTCAAATTCATTTTTCTTAAAACGTTTTCCAATAATCAAATTCATTTTCCCTCATATTTAAAACTTTTTCCAGTAATCTAATTCATTTTCCCTCATTGCGGAAAACGTTTTCTAGTAATCGAATTCATTTTTCCTCATATGTAAATCATTTTTTAGAAATCGAATTCATTTTCCCTCATACGTAAAACGTTTTCCAGTAATCGAATTCATTTTCACTCAATGCGTAAGACGTTTTCCAGTTATCGAATTCATTTTCTCTAAGTGCGTAAATGTTTTCGAGTTATCGAATTCATTTTCCCTCATACTTAAAACGTTTTACAGTTATCGATTCATTTTCCCTTAGTGCGTAAAACATTTTCGAGTCATCGAATTCATTTTTATTCATACATAAAAGGTTTCCAGTTATCGAATTCATTTTCACTCCGTGCCTAAAACGTTTTCCAATAAATGAATTCATTTTCTATTATCGAATTCAATGTCCCTTAGACTTAAAACGTTTTTCAGTAGTCGAATTTATTTTCCCCTCCGTGTGTAAAACGTTTGTCAGTTGTCGAATTCATTTTCACTCTGAGCATAAAACGTTTTTCAGTTATCGAATTCATTTTCCCTCCGTGCATAAAACGTTTTCGAGTTATCCAATTCATTTCCCTTCAATGCGTAAAACGTTTCCAGTTATCAGGATGACTATGCTTGGGCAAAGAATATCAATGACAAAACTGCTGGGAAGATCATCGTGGAGCCTTAGGTGCAGTACGCCTGGAGTAGCCGAAACGAAGAGCTTTGTGCAAGAGCCATTTGAATTTAAACTTGTTAAGTTGAATAAGCTATGCGAAGATATTTACGATATTGAAAAATGCTATATTTTTTTTCATTGCTATCCGTACCTCTGTTCTGTCTTGTTAACGTTTTGATTAAAGTTGTCCATTAACAATGTGAACAAGATCAGGTATGCAGAAAACATAATAAACAAGCCTTATCAAAAAGCTTCTTGCGTCTTCAATGGTGAGAAAATTCAATAGAATTTGTATCCTACGCATAGAAAACAACATAAGATGTCTTAAAACACTAACGCATCTACTATTGTTGTCATGACAACAATCTCTCCATTAGAGCAAGAAAATAAAGGGCAAGAAGACATAACAAGTTACTTTGGTAATTCAACTGTAGATATTAGAGCTCAGAGTATCAACAAGTCTCGATTCAATACTTCACGAGATAAACAGATTGTCGCCTCTCCAACTCAATGATACTAGTGTTAAGTGATCTTAGGCTTTCTCAACCTCAAAAGCTAGTTCAAGAGGTGAGACTTTCCTTATACTTATAAACTAACCAGCTCCCCTCACACGACCGAGACTAACCCCAACATAGGCAACCGGATGAAAAGCTAACACAAGTTTTGACTTATATATTGATCACCTTTCCCTCCTACTATCGAGACTAACCCGAACATAGGCAACCGGATGAAAAGCTAACACAAGTTTTGACTTTATCTAAGTCACGAGGTTTTCCTAAATTAGCTTGAGGCTGTACACATGGGATAAAGAAGACAGAGGGGCTTCAGCATCTCCCAGAGGTCATGGGATCCTTTTCTTTCCTATCTCATCCCTCATGTCGTTTTCATTTATTTCTTTCTTTTTGGGTTAATTTCCATACTCTCTTATAGTGTTCACTTAACGACAAGAAATAAGAGAACAGTGTCAGATGGCTCACTTGTTATGTTACATTAATGGAGAGAGTGGCTTCAACATTTCCTAGAGGTCATGGGATCCTTTTCTTTCCTCTCTCATCCATCATGTCGTTTTCATTTCTTTATTTCTTTTTGGGTTAATTTTCATACTCTCTTATCGTGTTCACTTAACGACAAGAAATAAGAGAGCAGGCTCACTTGTTACATTAATGGAGAGAGTGGCTTCAACATCTCCTAGAGGCCATGGGATCCTTTTCTTTCCTCTCTCATCCATCATGTTGTTTTCATTTCTTTATTTCTTTTTGGGTTAATTTCCATACTTTCTTATCGTGTTCACTTAACGACAAGAAATAAGAGAGCAGTGTCAGATGGCTCACTTGTTACATTAATGGAGAGAGTGGCTTCAACATCTCCTAGAGGTCATGGGATCCTTTTCTTTCCTCTCTCATCCATCATGTCGTTTTCATTACTTTCTTTCTTTTTGGGTTAATTTCCACACTCTCTTATCGTGTTCACTTAACGACAAGAAATAAGAGACAACAGGGTCAGATGGCTCACTTGTTACATTAATGGGTAGCAAAATCTTACTGTTTTGGATTCAATACATGTATCCTCTGTTCAAGAAATAAGAGACAACAGGTCAGATGGCTCACTTGTTACATTAATGGGTAGCAAAATCTTACTGTTTTGGATTCAATACATGTATCCTCTGTTCCTTTAACAGTAAGAAATGCAGATGGGTGCTTTGATAAAAATATGATGCACTTCTCATGTTAAAATATGAATCATTTGATTAGGAAAAATAATAATTGAAAACAAAATAAAAACAGCAAGAGACAGCTCTGTGGTGATTCAATTCCTGTTCATCAAAATAATTGGCAAAGTAATACTATAGTACAAGAGTAGTGATACCATTAGGTATTTTTTTTTTAGGAAAGGCTCTATATAAAGTATCGCCTAAATTGGCAAATTTAATTGACGCTGTCAGTTTTTATCTTCAAGGATCTTTATTCCGGTTATATATAGAGAAATAACTCTGACCCGATCCATAATTTACAGACAAAAAAAATGCTCCATCCCTTGACGTAGAAGATAAAAAATTGCACCAACGTAAAACCCCTTCGAATATGATATGAGTTGGAAAAAGGAGCTTCTTTCTAATATAATCGAAACAAATTTGGGTGCTGAAAAATTCAGGGGAGTTCTCTGCTAAATCTATGTACAGGGGAGGTGGTTAAAAGAAGATTTCATATATCCTAATAACCCCTTGAAGCTACGCATTGGAAGGTTCATTGAAATCACATGAAAGACTGAAAATCCTTAGGTGGCAGAAAAGGTCGGTAATATAGAGGGAGGATGAACCGGTAAGGGAGATAAGTCTAAGTCCTACCCTGTAAATATTCAATGTGAGACTTACCCTTATAGGACTAGATAATATTGTGAGTGTTTGAGTGTTGACAAAATTTCGTCCCAAATTTTAAATTCAATTTGAGTTGTATTTTGGTCAAAGTATTCAAGAGATTAATGAGTCTTTTTAAAGTTTGAAAAAAATAAAGACATTGTGAAGAGCTAAAAAGGAGCTGACCTCACACAGGAAAAAGTCTTTGAGAAAATTTCGAAATTATTTCAAATTTTTGATTTTGAAATATTTCCATCTTTTCAGAATTAATTTTTTTTCTTCATAATCTCAATTGATTTGAAATTCAACCAACTCTATAAATAGAATTCGACCAAAAAAATTTAAAGAGGTCATTCCACTATTTAGTCAAGCCTCCCTTGATAGATAAAATCTTTTGGAGATCCGTGCATATATAGTTCTAAATTTCATTTGAAAGGTAATTAAAAGATTTTTCACTTCATTAACAAAATCTTGTCTCTTGTGTGACTACTATTTGCGCTTGATTTATTGATTTAATATTTATTTAGATCTAGACTCAACAATTTTTAGACTTGTTCTAAAATTATTATTGATTTTTTTAAATAGAGTGAAAACACCTATTCACCCCTCTAGGTGTTAATCTAAATCAGATTTTTTAAATATGATGACATGGTATTTTAGATAAATCTAAATTTTACCAAGTAAACATGAAATTTGAACCTTATAAATTCTTCTCTTACTTTTTTTTTCCCTCTAAGTGAGATTCGGGCCACTCAGCCCACAGACAATTTGTAATGAGCTAAAGAGAGTGTTAGTCATATCTATTTTTTAACCTCAATATGACTAGTCAGAGTCGTTACTCATAAAAAAAAAGTGGTTTTTGAATTTGCTTGAAAAAGATAGCCTCAATTTTAGAGCAGAGACTTCCATTTTTTTTTTTGACGAGTAAATTCTTCAAAGTTGAACATTTTTGGCCCAACCCTGAAGTACAAACTCCGACCCTTTGAACCGACCCCACAACCCATAGAGCGGGTAAGTCAAGGACGATAATGACAGTGTTGAGACTCGAACTTGGGACATGTTAGAACCCAAGGAGTGCGGCAGGGACTTCCATTTCATCCCTATTAATTCTTGCGTTCTCACTCCACGTGAGATTGGGAAATGACAGGAACTTTACCCTGAAGTACGCAGAGACGGACTCCCTTAGTTGTACTGATCGTACTCTTATTTTGATGATTTATGAAGTTTGGATCGAGATTCTAGCATAGCAATTCCGGAGAGAGAAGTGGTTCCTGCTCGGACTCACACTTGCTCGGATAATGGAGCTATGTTTAGGTAGGTGTGGGTCCGGGCGGTACTCACCTCCCTCTCCCTCTCTCACATTAATTGCACCCGAATTGCAGAGATCTGTCCATGAAGTTTTGCGTTTTCAAAATAAAAGAAAAAACATTAATCCATCCGACACCTTCCCAACTGTCCAGTAGGTGTTAATGAATGCGTGCATTGACTTCAATTCCAGCTAGTTTATGGTAGTGTATCTGTGAAGAGCCCGTCTGGTAAGAAATATGACGTGGTGATCCACTGTGCAGAACCCATTCCTTGGGCAACTTTTGAGCCAAATTTGGCTTCGAACGGGAAGATATTTGATATCAATCCTACACCTGGTGCCCTCAGAGCATATGCCCTTAAGAAACTTACATTCTCCAAGAAGCAGCTCACCCCTGTAATGTTGAATGCCAAGGCTGAGAACCTGGATTTTCTTGTTAAGTTGGTGAAGGAAGGGAAACTCAAGACGGTGATTGACTCGAAGTATTCCCTGATCAAGGCTGAAGATGCTTGGGCTAAGAATATGGATGACAAAGCTGTTGGGAAGATCATCCTGGAGCCTTAGGTGTAGTATTTCCTTCGTGTTCACGTATGATAATAAACAAGAGACAACAGCATCAGATGGATCACGTATTAGCTCAGTGGGTAGCAAAATCTTACTATTTTGGATTCCAAACATGTATCCTCTGTTCCTGTAACCGTAAGAAATGCAGATTGGTGCTTCGATAAACATGATGCGCTTATCTTATGCAATAGACATCATTATGTATCAGGTCGAAGTCGGGAATTAACTATTTGGAGACCAATCACATGAAAAAGATGTTAAAGGGATCAAAATAAGTAAAACATATTTTTTTTTCAAAAATTCATTAAAAAAATGTACAAAATATGCTGTTTTTTAGGAGCTGCTAGTGGATTGGGAGGTCATGCTCCCGCCAGCCCCCTTGGCTTAGTCTTTGTTAGATATAACACACCATGTGCTTGTGAATCTACTACTCTTGGGATGAGTGGTAGATTCACATGGTATTGGAACATGTAGATGTTGACACAATTGATTGACAGTAAATGCAATTTTTGGCCAAGTAAGTGTGCAATATTGCAATGCACCAACAACTTGACAAAAATCAGTCGGATTTGAAAGAGGATCACCATTAGAAAAGGATAACTTGCCACCTGAAACACAAGGAGTTGGTGAAGGTGTGGCACAAGCCATTTTGGTGCGGTGAAGAATATCCACGATGTACTTGTTTTGACGAAGACGAATCCCATCAGTGGTGCCAGTGACCTTTATGCCAAGAAAATAACCAAGAGGACCAATATCTCGTAATTTGAACTCAGAATGCAAAAGTGTGATAAGAGATCTCATGAGAGACTTATTAGTGCCCGTAATAAGAATATCGTCTACATAAATGAGAATAAATAAGTGTTGATCCAAGTTATGATAAGTAAAGAGAGATGTGTCGACCATAGAAACACTAAATCCAAATTCAAGAAGGCAACAAGATAACCGTGTATACCAGACACGTGGAGCTTGCTTGAGTCCATATAGGACTTTGGAGCTTGCTTGAGTCCATATAGGACTTTGTGTAGGCGACAAACATGATTAGGCCATGTGGAATCAACAAATCCATGTGGTTTATGGATATAAACTTCCTCTTCGAAATGCCCATTAAGAAAAACATTAGAAATATCAAGTTGATGAATCTCCCAGTTGTGGTGAACTGCAAGTGTAAGCATAATACAAACCGCAACAGGTTTAATAACTGGACTGAACGTCTTTGAATAATCAACACCACTGACTTGTGTGAATCATTTTGCAACCAAATGTGCTTTAAATCGCTCAATCTGATCATCCGATATTTCTTTGATTTTATAAATCCATTCAGTGTTAATGATATTGTGATCTTGTGGTCGAGGAACCAAGGTCCACGTGCCATTAACCAAGAGGGCCTCATATTCCTCTGTCATAGCTGTTTTAACTCTGCAGATTTAGTAGCATGAGAGAAATTTGGTAGTACAGCGATGGTGGTCTGGGCGTGGAAGGCATGGAGAGGGCACCAAGTGTTATAGGACAAATAATAATTAGGAAATTGTTTGGGTCTGAAGGAATTGGTTTGGGAGCAGTGTCACTATTCGAGATTCACTTAAATCACTAAGGGAAAAGGTGGACACATGGATAGGATTTGAAATAGAGGAAATAGACTCACAGTTAGCGGTAATGGCCGAAGAATCTGGATGGGTAGGAGAGTAGAATGTGGAGAAAATTTTGGTTGGGAGGCATCATTTTCTAAGGAGATATTGTATCTGGTAGCTACAATAGTAAGAGAATAATTAAAATTTAAAATAAGAGAATTTAAAGGAGAATTAAGTGGAGAAGTTACCAAATTTTGACGTTCAGTGAAGTATGAGAAGAATTAGAATTAAAAAATGGAAAATTTAATTGGAAAAAGTAATACTATACTACAAGAGTAATGATACCATTTTAGGTGTGATATAGGAATGGCTCTATATAAAGTAAGGCCTAAATTGACAAATTTAATTGACTGTTTCAATTTTTATATTCAAGGAACATTTGGTCCGGTTATATCCCAAGAAGTTTTTTAAATTTTTTTGAGGAACTTTATTGGTGTTAATTTGTAGTGGGTCTCTTTAAAGAGGTAACCGACCTTTTTTTGTTTGTCATTCGCTGCACCGTCTACCACACCTTATCAGAGACTTCACCGGCAGCGTAAAGCCATTGCTAGATTTTCGAGGAGAAGACTCTTACAGTTTAGACCTTTTCTCTGTCTGTCGGTCCCAAGTATCTGTCTTACACGCTCAAAAAGAGACGCGCAATCTACTTTCTTGTATGCGAGTATGGCTGGAAAGCTTATGCATGCGATACAGTTCTATGGCTATGGTGGAGGACCTGCTGGTTTGAAGGTTATTTTCTATCTCCTCCCCCCCCTCTTCCAACCCCCCTTTTGAATATTAATGTGTGAATTTCGTTATCTGGGTCATATTAGATCTGTAGTTCTAAGATAATTTCTGTTGTTTTTCTATTTTGGTTGTATTCAACACTTTGTGCTTAATTTTGAAGTTCTGATTTTTGTTTGAAAAAACAATGGAATTTGCTAGGCAGACTGTAGTCAGTAGTATGGGGTCTGGACTGAAGACCTATTCGATGCATGTTGTTTGTGTTTTTTATGGTTCCAATTTCTCTTGTCTCGTGCGCTATGTTGAAATAAAAAAAAAGTGAGAAATTGGGATGTGTGTTGGTGGTCACTATTTCTTTTTTTAATTGGTTATTGAGGGCTTAGTCCTGGTTTTGTTTGTATGTATTAGCAATTGACTACTATTTTTCCCTTGGAACTATATCATTGGAAAAGCCGTTTCACTTATGGTGCAAACTGAAGGTTTGGCCAGACCACATATTATAAAGGTTGATTATGAGGGCCAAAACGGTGTTGCTTGCATAACGATATGGTAATTTGGTGATTACAGTGATGGAGCAATTATAGCTGCCATCTTGTATCTTAAATTGCTTTTCTGCTGTTCTATTTGTTACATGGTGTCGTAACCTGAACTCAACAGCCTATTAAAGTGGGTAAAAGTGTTTTCTTGTTTATTATCTCCAGGTGTTAGTCACCAATTGTGGGGTTTGACTGATCTTTTGATGATTCGTTTTGCTTTCTTTTTTTGGCTTCCTCATGGATAGGGCTGTCCAAGACCCGGTTTGGTCCGGTTTGGCCGGCCAAACCGGAAGTTTTTTAAAGCATATAGACCGGACCGGTTATATGACCGGACCGGTCCGGTCTCCGGTTTATCCGGTCCGGTCTGGGCCGGTTTGAGTCGGTTTGGGCCATGCCATTTTGGGCCGGTTTTGGGTTGGTCCATGCCATTTTGGGCCGGTTTTAGGGTTGGGCCTTGCCATTTTGGGCCAGTTTCCGGTTTGGGCCGGTTTGGAGAGGTATACTCCGGTCCGGTCCCGGGTTTTTATGAGGGTAACCCGGGACCGGACCGGTTAACACCGGTTACCGGTCAGGTCAACCCGGTTTCAAAAAAATCAACCGGTTTGGGTCAAAACCGGTCCGGTCCGGGCCGGTCCGGTTTGGACAGGGCTACTCATGGAGCATCAGTTTTATTTGTCGGTCCGGCCGGTTTTTTTGGACAGGGCTACTCATGGAGCATCAGTTTTATTTGTTTGTTGACTGAACTCTGGTGTCTACTGATTCTCTAGTAACATGGTTGCCTAGGGGCCTCATGATTCATGTTTCTAGTATGGACAAGCGAGCATACAGACTCCATAATAACATGGACTTTATAAATGAGTTTTACTAAAATAGATTCCTCTTATGGAGTTTCTCCATGCTGAAATTTTGCAACGAGGAAAAAGAGAGTAGCATTCCAAAAGTTTCAAGGTTCAGTTCAATGGTTAAAAAAACTATCTTTGGTTGTGTATCTGTGAATATATTGCTAGCATTTGCTGTTGCTTTGCAGATAAGTCATTGGAAATATATTAGTGCACCTGTAACTGCTTATTAAAGATTAATCCATGTCTTGTTTATTTCAGCATGTTGAAGTTCCAGTTCCCACTCTGAGAAAGGATGAGCTTTTGCTAAAACTAGAAGCAACTACTCTAAATCCAATTGATTGGAAAATTCAGAAAGGCATGCTTCGGCCTTTTCTCCCTCGCAAGTTTCCTCACATACCTGGTAATTCTTTATGGTTTCGTTTATTTTAGCTGAACCTTTTGTGACCCCTTCTTTGACATACTGGTTGCGTTTTATTACATATATCACTGAATCCTTTGAAACCATGGTAAGCCATATTTCCAATTTGTATCTTTGACCATTGTATTGAAATCTGCAGGAGTTGATTTTTTTACAAATAGTGACAGACTACTTTCTAGTGCACTAGCATGGCGGATTGATCTGTGGATGCTTGGATGAATATAAATAGGATCTGGATGATCCTTTAGTGGTCATTTGTTTGTTGCTTCAAAGATGCATGTACATGTTTCTTGACTACCACGAGTGCGAGTAGGAATCTATGCTATGATAGCATTGACATTAGTTGAGAATGTGCGTTGTTACACCCTTTTTTTTGGGGGTAATTTAAAAAATAACTGCCTGGGTTTTTATGATATTTTAAAAAGTTGCCTAGGTTTTTAGAATTGATAAATTGTTGTCTAGGATTACGCCACGCTTGCAAAATCACTCATTCTGTCACATTTTCGTTCAGATTTCTAACAGAATTGATAACATGGCACGTCAAGTGTCAATATATGGTCATGTGACATGTATAAAAGATAAATAAAAATTAGGAAAAATGTCATTGTTCGCCCTATAAGTATGCGCCAATTGTATTTGGGACCCCTTAACTTTCAAAACTGCGATTTACGTCCTCTAAGTATGAAACATTTGCAATGTTCGTCTACAGTAAAAATTTCCGTTAAACTTGACGGAATTCAGCATTAAAATGACCAAAATGCCCTTAAAGAAGATTTTCAAAAAATAAATAAATATCGGAGAAATAAATTAAAAATATATATAGATTACTGGAATAGAGTTTCAATAGTTTTATTTAAAAAATATTACATTTTTTAAATATTATTTTTTAGTAATTTCGTCTTGGACGGTTATTTTGGTCATTTTAATGCCGAATTCCGTCAATTATAATGAAAATTTTGACTGTGGACGAAGATTGCAAATGTTTAATACTTATAGGACGTAAATCGTAGTTTTTAAAGTTAGGGCCGGAAAATGCAATTGACTCAAATTTATGGGGTGAACAATGTCATTTCCCCTAAAAATTATAATACGTGCTACATTCTCAATTCCGTTAGAAATCTGGATCGAAATGCAACAGAAGGAGTGATATTGCAAGTGTGATCAAAACTCAGATAGTGATTTGTCAATTTTAGAAACCTAGGCATGTATTTAAAATCCCATAAAAACTACCGGCAGTAATTTTTAAATTTTCCTCTTTTTCTTTGTCTTCGCAGATTGTTTTCATAAGTAAACACATACATTTGTGTTCATGTAAAAATGTACACATGTTTTTGTGTTTATATAAACATATATGGGTAGCTTGGAGCCTGTTACTTATCTGTCGCACTCAAGCGGCCTGAGGATATGGAACTTTGAGAGGAAGAACTGATATTGTAAACATTATTCATGCATTACCGATTGATTACGACATGCTAAACATCAAATATAAATGGTATTAGAACATTCACACATGGGTGGTTCAATGATATCTGGTGAGCTGAATTTCTTGCTGGTGTTTGTCTCGGAAATTTTTGGGAATTATTCCTTTTGTCCCGCTTGGCTTAACATATCATTTGCTGGAAAAGGTACCGATGTGGCAGGAGAGGTTGTAGAGGTTGGACCAGGGGTCAAAAGCTTCCAAGCTGGTGACAAAGTCGTTGCTAAGATTAGCCATGCTGTGAGTACTCCTGCCTATTCTTTTAGTTTTATTGTTCCCTACCATTAATTTGAGTATAATGAGTATTCCTTGTGTTCGCTCTGAGGAAGCGTGTTTATATGATCAAGATTTGACAAATGATCTGAGTATTCCTACATAGGCAATGGGCAGTTTTTTTTTCCTTACTTTTTATTTCTCCTTTTTCCGACTTCTGTATTGATCGGTTGAAAAATTCACTGATGGAAGAAATATTCAACCGACATCTTCTCAGAAAAATGGTATAGCAGTAGCTCCTCTCCTTCCCTCCGGTGACTGGAGCAGTCTGGATTAGTTGAAAGTTGAGTGCTTTGTAATATTTTAAGTTTACTCCATGCTGTCATTTTGTTGAAATATCAGAGTATCTCGGAAATTAACTTGCCTATTTGCTTTCTCCTAGACTCAAGTTGGTGCTACATAACATTGAAAGGACTCTGAGAAGCAATATGGTGGTTTGGAGAATTTTGAAGTAGTTGGATATGCATACTGCAGGACAACAAAATTTAAAGTGAAATATCGCTATTTTATTAATTACGATACTAAATTTGTTAATACGTGCATAAAATACGGTAGCCGCGAGTTACGCTTTTTGGTGTACCTGAATGAAACTCTTAATTAGCACATTTATAATCAAGTGGTTCTTGATCAGTTCCCTGGGTAGCAGTACATTGGTAATTAATTTAAGTTGGTCTAGGCATTCCTCGAGTGTGTTCTGCTTTCAAAAGCTACTTCTGAATTTGGTGTTCATATCGTGCTCGTCCAGCAGTTTCCTAGCCTCATTCATAACCTCCACATTTGATATTCTATCCTTGCCAAGTATGTTGCGGCCTGATTTTTTGCATGAGGTGGTACAATTGCATTTAGTAATCTAGAAGCTAGTTATTGGATGTTCCAGGCTGTGATTATACTCGAGACATTAGTAATTGATAGATCCTGCACTGTTCTCTATCTGTTGTCTTATTATACTTTTTTTTTTTATACATTGATAGGAAGGAGGTGGACTTGCCGAGTTTGCTGTGTCCAAAGAGAATCTGACAGTGTCTAGGCCACCTGAAGTTTCAGCAGCTGAAGCTGCAGCCTTACCCGTTGCTGGTCTCACAGCTCACCAGGCTCTCACCCAAGGTGGCGGTATCAAGCTTGATGGAAGTGGGCAGCAGGCAAACATTTTGGTCACTGCCGCCTCCGGTGGTGTGGGTCACTACGCAGTTCAATTGGCAAAGCTTGGAAACACACATGTGACTGCCACCTGTGGGGCCCGCAACATTGACTTTGTCAAGCAGTTAGGGGCTGATGAGGTTCTCGACTACAAGACCCCGGAAGGGGCAGCTCTGAACAGCCCATCTGGTCGGAAGTATGATGTTGTGGTACACTGTGCAACAGGCATTCCTTGGTCAACATTTGAGCCTAATCTGAGTCCAAATGGGAAGGTCTTAGATTTAACTCCCGGCCCAAGTGCCATAGCAACTTCTGTCCTAAAGACACTTACCTTCTCCAAGAAGCAGCTCTTGCCATTACTATTAAATGCCAAGGCTGAGAACCTGGATTATCTTGTTAAGTTGGTGAAGGAAGGTAAACTCAAGACTGTGATCGACTCAAAGCATCCCCTGAGCAAGGCCGAAGATGCGTGGTCTAAGAGTATTGATGGCCATGCCACTGGGAAGATCATCGTGGAACCTTGAGTGGCAAGTGATATGCTTGGGGATTGTATCTGGGTCATGTTACTCGTATATATGATGAAAACTGTGTAAATGCATCTACATGGAGCGTTTGGCATGATATTGTAATCATAAACATCATGCAGATTTTTATTCTTTTTTTGGCCTTGACTTATTTACATGTGTAGAAGTACTCATTTTACTACATCTTTAGATCTACCATCCCTATTAATGCATATTTCTGGGCACAGTTGCTTCGGATATTGAAACTCTGCATCGAACTCTTCTGTAATTTAGCGGTTGTCATGGCCCACATTCTTATTTTGTCGTGGTCTAAGCATGAAGCTCATTACATTAGCATCTAAGACTAAAGGGCTATACAACAATTTGACCTTGAAGCCTCAGTCCCAATGGTTGGGGTCTTACACAACCGGGTTATAAGACCCATAATACGTACCCAGGTCCAAAGACCCGATTCTAATTAAAAACCATGCCGGTTTCGGTCACCGGAGGAGGGGGTGGTTCACCTTACTCCCACTTCCCGGAAGGAGCATCCATACCAGCAAAGAGGACTACACGAGAGGTGGTTCTTGGAAAAAATGGCAGAGGACGAGCTGAAGGCCGTGGGGATCCGCGCTCACTAGGAATGGCGACTGGCGAGTGGGATCACCGTCTTCGTTGTAGATCTTGAAGCGGTTCCTGTGGTGCTTGTTCGCTAGAGATCGCCTGAACGTGTAGGCCGTCGCTCGTTCCTTCCGAAAACCAAACCTTACCGAAATGAAATTCTAAAAAGGCCAAGCGGAAAAGGGAAAAAAGAGAGTAAATAAAACAACTGCTGGACGGCGGTGGCCGGCCAGGGGTTGGGCGGAGACGGGAGGAGCCGTAGCCCAAGTGAGATTATCGTGAGGGAGGGAAACTATCAGACGCAAAGGGAAAGGGGATGTTACAAGCTGAGGAAGGCTGACGAAGGAGATCTGAGGTCGCCGAAGAAGAGAACAGAAAGGTCGAAGCTTGAATTTAAGATTGAAGCTTGGGAGTTTTCGACGAGAATGTGTCTAGGTGGCACTGAAGTGTTCAGTTCGGTGGTTCAGTTTACTTTAGTCTTTGTTGCTTTGCTTTCTGGGTGAGCCTTAGCGGCTGTTTAGTTGTTGAGGCAGTAGTTGACGTCTCATTAGTTTGGACTTGGGCTGGGTTCGGCCCAATTCTTTTACCACCAGATTTAGCCCATGCATGAGCACGAGAATTAGGGGCTGTTCGTTTAATAAAAATTCTCAGGATTTTTTGAATTCTCACAATGCAAAAAATTCTACAACCAAATATCATTTTTAATCTCACATAAAAATAACTAAAACACGCATACCAATAAAGTTATTACTTAATAATTCTCAAAACACAAAAATCCTCACAAAACTCTTTAACCGAACAACCTCTAAATCTGTTTGGTTCCTTTCTTTTAGATCAGATCTGAGCACATGTTTGTGTAAGGAACTCTTGGATCAGATCTGAGTACATGTTTGTGTAAAGAACTCTTGGAGGGTTTCTACCTCGAATCAGCATTATCATTTGGTTATAAAATAGTGAATATAATTCCAAGATTCTCCGTAAAAACTCAATACAAATTCTTGAAGCTTACCGATTTCACATAAACCATGTATCAGTACTGAGTAAGTAACAGAATTAGGTCCACAACTGCCTTCTTCAGACATTATGTCAAACACCCGGAAGGCCTCCTGGATATCTTTTTCCCTACAATTACCCAAAACTAAAGAAGTACAAATATGAGTATCCAAGCTAAAACCTATTTTCATCATCCTACACAAGAACATTTCAGCAGCTTGTACAAACCCATTCTTGCATAGAGCATTTATTATTGTCCTGTAGTCAATAACACCAGGAATAAACCCATCTCCCACCATTCTTGTATAAACCCAGAATGCTAAAGAATCCATGTCCAACTTAGCTAAAGACATCAATAGAGTGCTATAGCAAGGGTAACTAAGTCTAAATCCAATCTTGCGCATGTCCTCAAGCGCACCCATCAGCTTCAAAATCCCAGCTTCACCACCACTATACTCCTTGGCAAATACAATTATGGTCTTATGTGCAATGGCATATAGATTGGAAGATACTATTGAGTTCAATAGAAAGATCCTACCGTCTAAATCATAACAGTAGGTAGAGTGCTTGCAAACCCACTTGAAAAACCGAACTCCAAGTTCCGCATTGTTGCTGTTAAGCTCTATGACCTTGGAAGCTGAAAGTGGAGTCATATGAGAGACCAGCGACTTGATAAGACTGCTCTGCTCCCAGTTGGGTTCCTTAATCAAGGCTGATACGTAAGAAGTCGACTCATCTATGCTTTCTGAGATTGGTTAGTTGAGTGGCGACAGATAAGAAAGAAAGGAAGTCAATAGATGATAGGAGCATACAATAGCAGGTCTCGAGCGGAGGCTAAGGAGTTTGTTCGTCTTAATCAACATGCAGAGCAGTCTATTGACAAAGTTAAATATAGAACAAAGTTGGCGGGAAACGTCGCGTTGAAAGCGATTTTGGAAAGACAATCCAACAAGTAGATTGCCTGTAAATCCTTTTTCTTGGGAGAGGAGACACTAAGGACTAAGGAGACGTTGAGGTTGTTAACTCGAACTAGAAAGCATGTGCTATACGACTTTCAACGAAAGAGAGAGGAAGAAATAATTAATATCTGAATCATATTCCTCCTTGATTTTCTCATATTCAAGAATTGTCAATATAGGACAAATCAAGGTGGAATATGGCCATCTTATAAATCTGCCTCTCTTAATCTACTCAGCATATATACCATGAACAATATGACTAATGTAATCCCAAGAGATTGCTCTTGGTGGTCTAGGCTGAGACTTGGTAGTTTGCTCTCTTTAAAATCTCAATTTTGAAATTTTCAAGTGCTACCAACCGTCCAACCCTTTTGAGGTAAATCTCATGGCTTGCGGCTCCATAATTAACTAATTTATATTGGACAAAAGGAACCGTACGAGTTGAGGGATTAATCTAGGCGAAGTTTTGAATACCCTTGTTATGTATGATTAATGTCTTAGGTAAAAGCTTAGGAAAAAACATCAATTTTAGCCCATAAAAACTTACATCAAAATGTAAAAAAAAAGGTTTAAAATATTAAAGTCGTCATATCTAGTCTCAAAACTATCAAAATGCATCAACACCCACCTGTCGAAGGATCTGATGATTGAAATATCTAGAAAAGGCTACGGGTACAATATTGACGGTTGGATAATAGGGTGAAGATTTATAGATTTTGATAGTTTTGGTGCTAAATGTTATGACTTTAGTAGTTTTGGCTTTTTTTTTTGACGTTTTGATGTATGTTTTATGTGTTAAAAATTGAAGATCCCCCTTATAAAATTTAGGACGTAAACAACTATTTTTTTATAAATACACTCTGCAACCTTGAGATCAAGACACTTTACACCTCTATCTATTATTTTTGTCATATTCACTTTGCACGATCCGTTAAAATTTTCCATTAATTTGGACATAAATTTATTTTTTTAGTCTCAAAAATCACAAATCCATAACTAATGAAAGTAATGTGACAAAAATAAGATTTAGGATACAAAGTGTCAAGACCTCATAGTTCAAGACTGCAAAATGTATTTAACACCTTTTTTTTTTGTCCTTTATCTTCTTCACTAGGGACTAAAAGGGAGGCTAAATGAAAAAAACAAAAAGTGGAAGAGAAAGGAAAATGATGAAAATGGGAAGAGAAATCTGGAGGAAACACGAAGAGGTGATTATCAAGCTGGAAGTATGTTACGTAACATGAACGTGTTGCACATTCCACGCAAATCAGCACGGACACGTTCCAGCTGATTACTTCACCCATTGAAACAAACTGAACTTTGTCTGTATCAGAAGTAAAAGCAAAACAACACTCAACCTTCTGCATGTGTCATGTAATGGAATGCATTCGAGCATGTTGATGTCAATATTGCTTGCTTATAAATCCCAAGGGATTGATCTGGGTGATCAGGATCTGGGGCCTAGAAGTGTGTTTCTCTTGAGTTCTGAATTTCAAATCTTAGGGCTACATTGGCGGTAAAGTCAGACGTACCTAGTCTATGTGACTTGCGAAGACTGCACCCAAAGTTTACCAGTCCATTAGTGGGTTCCACTCTGATGAACTTGTCGGGGGCTGAATTTCTCCTTGTCATCCAAATAAAAAAATTAAATATATTGCTTGCGTATATTGCTTTTATCAAAGCCCACTGTTAAGAGTCGAAAGCCCTAAATAGGGATCATTCCCCGACAATTTAACATCTCAAAGTGCAGGAAATTTCTAGCACCCATCAACGTGTATTCAATAATTAAGGCCTGTTTTGAATATGTGGAACATAAGGTTGTCAAACAACTAAGGAAGTCAGAAGACATGATTTAACATATACAGGCCATATACAGAATACATGCAGAAGTTATGTGTGTTGCTTTTCTTCCTCTATACCAGATTAGGAAAATGATTATGTATTTCACATGACCAAATCTTCTTTGAAGCAAAACCCAGGTCCCAGGGAAAATATGGAGATAATATATAATTAAGAACAAAAGTGACCAAATACAACAAAAATTAGGAGAGCTGAACGTTATTATTTCATGATATCCGACAGCATGAACTAAGGCAAAACAAAACACCCTAAGGTGTCTGGTTTAGACTTGTAAGGCGAAAATCCTTTTGTGATATCCTGGTTAAAAAAAAAAGATTTTGCAACTAGCTGGAGTCGAACTCCAGACCTGAGGATTAAAAGGAGAAGACCACGGGGCAAGCGCGTTTTGTTGATTTTTATTCGGTTGAGTTTATTTAGATGTTTAACAGTTTTATTTAGATTATAGCTTAATTGCTGAGGCGCTTCACGTAGTTAGTTAACATTGTTGAGGTTTTATTTAATTTAAACCTATTTTGTTCGAATTGAATTTTTAAGTGAAACGGTGCGTTTCACCTATCTTCTTCCTCAGATCTGAAAGTCACGATTCCTTTGCCCTAGCCGCCGTTTGCGACAATACAGTTCCTCTCTCTTTGTTCGATTTCTCATCTATTTTAGTAATTTTTCGTCTGATTTTTTAGGCTTTTCATTTCCAACGCTCATTTTCTCGAAGTTTCCATGCGTTTTGGCGGCTAATGGCAGAAATGAGAGGTTTGTGAAGAGGTGTCCGAATGTATTCCGATTTGGACGATTTTTGCCTTGTATTCAAGTCTCCCTCACCTATATAAAGGGAATTCTTGCTCATCTGATATTCACACCTCTCAAACGTAATTCTCTATCATTTTGAGATCTCTATTTCTCTTAATTCAACCATTGTAGGGTTTTGCAATTTTCTTTAGTTCTTTTGTGTCGCTGCAACACGTGAATTCTAGGGTAGTTCGATTGTTGAAGCAAATTGGGTTAGCGGAGCTATTATACAGTTTTTCTTCAAAAATGATGAACACGTTTTCATAAACGATTTTGTGG
The DNA here is from genome assembly GCA_963930655.1 of Myrica gale. NCBI lineage: Eukaryota > Viridiplantae > Streptophyta > Magnoliopsida > Fagales > Myricaceae > Myrica > Myrica gale. The sequence continues at coordinate 5,448,632 of OZ005607.1, forward strand.
AAAATATTGTTTTATTGCAAGCTTTATGTTATTTTGAAAACAAGTGTTGAATTTTAAAAAGCATGCTGAGATCTGTTTATATTAATGTTCTAAATTACTTCTCTCTAAATATAATTTCTGATTCTAAATTTTGTTATTATATATTATATTGTTTTCAAACCCCGAGGCGATGTTCTGTTACTGATACTGATGTTGTTGGTACCAACTTACTGATTACTGAGTGCACCCATTTTTCGGAGTGATTTTGTGTGGGTTTCTCCCTAGTGCACGCTTAGCGTACGTAACTAAGTCTTAATAGAGCAAACTTCACTTACTGTTGGCTTAATTCGATTTAGCAGCCGGTTAATTCGTTGCACAACCCTACAACAAGAGTAAATATGGTTCACTATTAATACCAAAAAAGATTTTCTGGTAAAACTATTCTATTTTCTGTATTTCCGCTCGAAGAAAATAATATATATTTTTATTTTTTACTTACTGAGTTGTTGAACTCACTCAGTTATATTTTTCTTATTTTTAGAGATTGTTCAAGGATCGAACCTAGAAAAGCATGCGGGCGGAATAGATGAGAGCATCATTTTGGATTTTATATTGTTAAGAGAATTTGTTTAAGTTTATGTTTTGAAACATTATAGTTATAATATGTTTTATTCGGCATAAATGAGATAAATTTCTTTTATTTCTTTTATTTATTTATGCTGATTTTTGGGGTGTTACACCCTTTCTCTAGTACATGAAACAGTCCTCTCATTTATTTATATCAAGATCAGCAGATATAGGCCTATTATATTCACCTAATACTCAACAACTATCTTTCCAGTTGCATGGCCATCACTAATCTTAGCCCAAGCATCTTTCACCTTGTCCATGGGATACTTTGAGTCGATCACTGTCTTAAGCTTCCCTTCCTTGACCAAGTTAACAAGATACCGGAGGTTCTCATCCTTAGCAATTAAGATTAGCGGCACCAATTGCTTCTTAGAAAAAGTAAGTTTCTGCATGGCAAAAGTGAGCAGGGTACTAAGGCCAGGAGTGATATCAATTACCTTCCCATTTGAGCTCAAATTAGGTTCGAAAGTAGACCATGGAATGCCTTTCGCACAGTGAATAACTGTATCATATTTTTTACCAGACGGGCTCCTCAGAGCTGCCCCATCTGGGGTCTTGTAGTCAATAACCTCATCAGCCCCTAAGCCCTTGACAAGCTCAATGTTGCGGGCGCCACAAGTGGCAGTCACATGTGCATTCCCCAGCTTGGCAAGTTGAACTGCGTAGTGACCCACGCCACCTGAAGCAGCAGTTATCAGGATGTTTGACTTCGTGCCACTTCCATCAAGCTTGATTCCGGCAGATTGAGTTAGAGCCAGGTGAGCTGTCAAACCCGCAACTGGGAGCCCAACGAATTTGTCCGCTGAAAGTTCAGGTGGTCTTGCAACTGTCAAGCTTCCCTTCGTCACAGCAAACTCGGCTAGTCCACCTCCATTCTGTCACGCGTTGAAATAATGCAATAACCATTACAAACATTGAGTTTAGATAGCAGATATTGAAAATTTGATGCAGGACATTGAATCAACAGGTTAGTAAACTGAGGACATCTACCACCACTATACATGAAATAGCAAAAACTCATGGCAAATGGAATGAGTGAATTATCTAAGTATCATCATTACCTCCCAGAAAATACACGATTTTAAAGCATGCATCAGATTCAAAGAGGCCAGCTCCGTTTATAATGCAAATTATCAACATCCTAATATGAGAAAGTAAGTTTAAATCTTGACACGGTTTGATACAACTGGAACATCCTTCTCAAGATACTGACTGATATATTCAAAAACAGCAAAGTTCACAATAATTGAATGAACATTACGTTGACCCCATCATTCTTTAGATTACGTAGTCTGGAGAAGCAAAGGTCCTTTTTCATTAGAATTGGAATCCTTTAGTACTGTCCTTTTTCATTTTACATTACGTAGGCCAATGTCAAGCCAACAAGAATGACCAATTGAACAATGTGGTTATGAATTCCTTAGTATTGGTAGTACCTAAACTAAAGATATGCAACCCGCCATGTACACCAGAGGTCTCTTACCATGAAATTGATAGTCAACAATCATTAGAGCCATCTTTCAAGTCCTCTGGTTGTCTTTCCACAAGATGGAGGACTATAAGTGTTTAAAGTCTGAAATAAAGCTTAAAGAAGAACATACCAAAAGAATGTACACAAGAGCTTACAATGGGGTTAGCCATAGCTACAACTTTATCGCCAGCTTTGAAATTTTTTATTCTTGATCCAACCTCTATAACATCCCCTACAAGATCAGCAACTGTTCAACAAGGCAAAGAGTCATTGTTATAACGCTACCGTGTATCAAAAAAAAATTCTTTTTTTCTTCTTTTTTCCGGTGGGGGGAGAGAGACAGAGAGAGGATTTAGAAGAAAATGCACTGACTAATTACCAGGTATGTGAGGGAACTTGGGAGGAAGAAAAGGCCGCAACATGCCTTTCTGTACATTGGAATCAAATGGATTTAGACTTGCCGCTTCTATTTTTAACAAAACCTCGTCTTCATTGGGAGTGGGAACTGGAACTTGAACATGCTGCAAACAAACATGAAATTCACAAAAGTTTCAGTTGGGACGCCAGAGTATCTTGACAACAGTGTCAGTGGCATCGGCGGTTCGTAAAACAAAACCAAAAAGAAGCCAGTTCCCAAGTACAAAAACTCAAGACGACTCCATTTGCTGTCTCTTTCTCTCTCCTTTCAAAAGATTTCAGCACATCAGAACAGGTAGGAAAGAAAAGTCCTGACTTTCAAATACCAACAATGGTGTCCGATAGCGCAGTGGCGGAACTAGGACAAAAATTCAGGGGGGTCGAATTTCAAAAGCGAAATAACAAGAATTTTTTTTCCTTTATAATGTTAAAAATTATCTTACAATTACAATATCAAAAATTAAGAACTATAAGCATTAAAAATATTACAATACATGTACATAGGTGACAATTGCATCTTACTCATCAACTTTTTTTCTCACTTTACACCTTTGTTTGTAGTTACGCCTGCTTTTGATGATCTTTAATATAAAATTTAGCCCCTAGCGGGTGAATAGATACTCCAAGATTTTAATTCACAAATTCGCACAACAAAACCAGATGTAATCAAGGAAAAAAAAACAGAGGTAAGTTCTCTCCCTCCTTTTTAATATTATGCCAAAAAGAAAGAAATTTCTGACAAAAGTTTAAAAGACTTGTTGTTCTCACGATTTCTCAGTGATATTCTCAATAAAAATATGTACAAAAACTAAGTTTGAGTTGTGGTGAAGATTCTGTGCAACGGCCTAGAAAAAAAGAAAAAAACTGAAGATTTTCTCTCTCAGTGAAGATTTTGGCCTATGGAGGTAGTCTCTTGACCCATTATGTGCAGACGGCTAGAAAAAACAAAAAAAAAAATTATAATAGAAGAAAGACATATAACAAACGAAAAAGAAACACTTGAAGTTTGATCTTCGCAAATCCCAGCATAACTCTGAAAAACAACGTTGAAGATATCGATCTGATTATGCCAAGGTGGGAAGAACCGGTCTTCATCTTTCCTTCTACCTTTTTGGACTTCGTTTTTCCTAGGAAAACAAACTTCAGGGCCAAGTAGAAAGAGCAAATCTAGAAAATATGTTAAAAACGAAATCAAATAAGAGAAAAAGAACAGACAAAGCATGTGTTCAGAGGCCGGAAACTACTTTTTAAAAGGGCCGACTACGGGCCCAAAACCTATAAAAGCTAGCGAAATGGGTCCAAGACCCTTATAAACACAGAATGGGCTCAAGGCCCTTACAAACCAAAATAGGCCCACGGTTGTTGGGGCTCAAGCCTAAAAACTGAACTTTTTTTTTCCGAAATGAAAAAACGCCAGAAACGTCCCTCCAATTCCTTGGTATCACCTCCGGTGACCTTATCTTCTTCAATGAGCGTGTCAGGTGAGAGACTTTCGGCAGAAGGCGAAGTTGATTTCATTTTTGTGGCTTGAGGGGTAGCGGCCCTTACTTTTTTTTAAAAAAATATATTAATATTTGCATGTAAGAGTTCTTTTTTGGTGGCTTGAGGGGTAGCGGCCGCCCAGGACCGCTACCCCTTCGTTCCGCCACTGCGATGGCGTTACAACTTACAAATGCTTGTCCCGTAGACTATATCTACCAAGAACTGATTAGTAGAAGCTGTAACCAATAAACATGGCATATCCAATTCCCTTCCGACGTTTTGCCCAGAGAAAAGAAAAACAATTCCCGTAGGGCGTGGAAACACACCATTAACGACGCTGATTAGTTATTCAACTATGACAAAACACATAAATTAACACAGACAAGAAAGGTTTTCACACAATTACTAGATGGGTCCTCCGCCCCAAACCCAATTCTAAAATTGTCTAATTCAAAACTTCGCCATTTATGTGCATCACCACCCTCCAAAACCCTCATGAAAAAAAAGTGCATGTCATGCCCCTGTGGTATGCGGTAATAGCAAATATGTCCCTGAGGTAAACAAAGTTCTTTTCATACCCCTGAGGTAAACATTCAGGAGCAAATATGTCCTTCCGTTATGTGTCGTTTGAAACACTAACGGTAAATGCTGACGTGTCAAAATTAGACACGTCAGCACTAATCGAAATTAGACACGTGGCATTTTAGGAAGAAAAAAAAAGGGAGAACCCCCGAGCGGCGAAGGGAGCCCAGTATTTACCGTTAGTGTTTCAAACGGCACATAACGGAAGGACATATTTGCTCCTGAATGTTTACCTCAGGGGTATGAAAAAGACTTTATTTACCTCAGGGGCATATTTGCTATTACCGCATACCATAGGAGCATGATATGCATTTAACCCAAAAAAATGAACTATAAAAGACGCCTATGTCAAGAACATCAAGAAGCAGAGTTCGAGAAAAAGAAATTAAATGGAAAGCGGTGAATAGAAGAGAATGAGGAAATTGAACGAGAATAACCAACCCGTAAGCCATCTGGACCTCCGCCATAGGAACTATACTGAACTGCATTCATCAGTTTCCTTGCCATTTTCACAGCTCAGATGGCTAAAGCCTCAAGGGAAATGACGCCGTTATAAGGACTGTCTTACAAGTGGGAATGCAGGGGTGGCGCGGCTTTATAGCATCCAGTACTGAAAGAACACCTAACGGTAGGTTGGTTGGTGTGAAATTTGTAGGATTTGAAATGTTGTGCGAATTCTTACTGTGTTTGGTTTTTATTAGTGTTTGGGTAAGGTGTTTAATTGTATTAATATTTATAAAATAATATAATATTGAGTATTCGCGTAGAATAAATATTGAAATTATAACTTTAAATAATTGAATTCAAATCATTAAAATAACCTTCCCTAAATGGAAATGCAGGGGGTGACGCGGCTTTAATGCATTTATGAACATTAATAAACATTAAATGCTTGTCATGACATTCACGTATAGCCGTGCTATAGCAGCAGAGCGTGACTTTTCATGTATTGTGAATTTCTTTTTTGTGTTTCCGCTTATGAGAGTGAAGCCACTTAAATTGTGGTGCTGTATGTGATTGCTGATTTATTTTTATCTGTATTATATCTCGATTCTGAATGTTTATTCTTATCACTGCATTATACGGGTGTGTTTGAGATGTAAAATTTTAGGGAGTTAAAATTTTAGGGTATTGAATTTGGTGAAAAAGTGAAGAGAGAGATAATTTTTTTATATTTATTATAGTGAAAAGTAATGATTTGATAGGAGAGAGAGAGATTATATTATAATTTTTTATTGTGTTAAAATTTTAAGTGATGTAAAATTTGGGTTGCAAACGCAACCTACGTAGAAGAGAGTTAGCATAATTATAAGCAAACCTCACGCATTAAACTAACATACAATATTATTAGAAAGAAGTACAAAAGAATAAGAAAGAAACTAAGGCTATGCTTGTTTAAGTTCTCAAAAAGTTTTCAAAAATTTCTCACTCATTTGTTCATCAATTTCAATACATTTTCACCGATCCCAATAATTTTTGTTTATCAATTTCAATACCTTTTCACCAATCTCAATAACTTTTTACAAATTTCAACAATTTTTAATTAATTTTTCACCAATCCCAAAAGAATCTACACTACTTCCAAAAAAACACAAAAAATAAAAAAGACATAAACCAAACATAGCCTTAGTGTCTAAGTCCATGGGCGGATCCAAGGGGGTGCGGGTGGGGGCGGCCGCCCCCACTGGCTCCAAAAATTCTTTGTGAATTTTTTTTTTGGTTATTAAGAAGCAGACCCTTCCCCACTGGCCCAGCTGCCCCAGCCTGCTTCCAAGGCCAGTGGGGGCGGAACTGGGCCAACGGGGGCACACCCATTGGCCTAATCTGTGTAGCCTAATTGCTTAATTTTTTTTTAATCAGAGGGTGAAATTACGCCATTTCACCCTCTGATTTTTTTTTAAAAAAAATTACTCACGCCTCTCTCTCTCACTCTGCAATATCTACGTGTCTCCCTTAGCCATCACGCCTCAGCAGTCCCTCTCACTGGTCCATTATCACTTTAATTGCACTAATACATAAATTATGTAGGTCCTCACTAATTTATCATTTGTCAATTAGAAAGGAAAGCACAGAAATACTTTTTTTTATTAATCTAATTTATTACTGAGGTTATTTTTTAACGAGAAATAGCTGAGTGCACCAATATTTTTTTACAGAAGAAAATTCATTATCTTCATATAGACATCCAACTCCATAATTATTGATGGGTGTTAAGAATTGTCTTCCTCATATGCTGATGAACATTTTGTTTTGTTTTGTTCTTTTTAGATAATGGATAGATTTTTGATAAAAAAAACAAATCCACGAAACATGGAGTCGTCTAATACTCCTAATGTGGCTACTACTTCTAATGAGGATTCTAGTTCAAAAAGATCTCGCTCTTTGTTGAGTTCGAATGATATTATTTCTGACCTAGGGTTGCGTAAATCTATTGACTTGTGCAGCACAGACCACACTTGTTATCATTAAAGACATTAGGGATGAATTTTTTTGTCTTATGGTTGATGAATCTCGAGATAGTTCAGTGAAGGAGCAAATGACATTGGTTTTGAGATATGTGAACAAAAGTGGATAGGTGATTGAACGATTTCTTGGTGTGGAACATGTTACTAACACATGCTACCAGTTTTTAAAAACTGCTATAGATAAATTGTTTGTAAGACACAGGTTATAAATTGTTTCTTGGTATGGATAACTGTATTTCATTATTTTTAATATTTTTAGTTCTTAATTTTCAATATTGTAATTTTAAGACACTTTTTATATTATGTGGAAAAAAAATTTCTGATAATTTTTCTTTAAAAATTCGACCCTACTCATTCTATATCCTAGATACGCCACTGTCTAAGTCTACTTCATCTTATAATCTATTTTGATAATTTAAATTTTAGGTTAAATAGATTTTACACTCTTTATATTTAGAGATGTTGAAATATTGCATATTAATATTTTATTTTTAAAATATTGAATCTCACTTAAAGTGAAATTTGACGGCCTTTCAGTCTCTGTCATGTTAATCTATTGTCATTCAATCTCAGTTATGATTAAATGAGTTTTAAATAGTCACGCTTCGCGGCTATAGGACGGCTGTTTGTGAATGTAAGAATAAAATCCACGCAAGCATTTAAAACACATAAAGAAATTCACGCTTTGCGGCTACAGGACGGCTATTACGTTTCATTAATGTTCATAAGTGCATGTTGTTGTTGAATCAAAATTCACCTACGCTAACAGTTTAGCTTTTGTCATAGAAAGACAAAAAAATGTGAGTTGACTTTTCAAAAGCCAAGCCACACACGTAACTGATATCCATAGGGACTGGGGAGGCTAATCTGACCATAATATATATATATATATATATATATATATATATCATTCCTTGAGTTTGAGGTTTTTATTTCTTGAATCAACTTCTCCTACTCTTAATAAAATGATAAAAATTTCACCTAAAAAATCTGTCTATTACCCAACAATTCTTAATTTACATTTAAATTCTTAATTTACATTTAAAGAGAGTGAGAGTCAGAGTCAGAGAGAGCCGAGGGGTAGTGGGAGAGAGAAAAATTCCTAACTAAATAATAGTTTCCAAATTTAAAGAAAGAATTAGGAAATTCAAATTCAAATTTAAATGAAAATAAAATCTCACCTAAAAATTCTTTCTTTATTACCCAACAATTTTTAATTTGCATGTAAAGAAAGGGAGAGGGAGAGAGAGCCGAAAGCGGTAGTGGGAGAGATAGAGTTAAGAAATTCAATTTCTAAAAATTCTCTCCTTGTCATTTATCACCAAAGACTAAAGTTCTTAACAAATTAACAATTTCTAAATTTAAAGAGAGAATTGAGGAATTCAAATTCAAAGGGAAATAAAATCTCACCTAAAAATTTACATTTAAAGATTTCAATGGAAAAAAAAATCAATTTTGGATTGACTATCTCTCATATTGTAGGATAATTTTAAAACGTCTATTAATTAATATTGATTGTTTCTTTGAATATATGGTCCACTAATTAATTAATAAATAATTTATTTTATAATTGATCACAATATATTTGAAAATTTATTGATGGACTTTTTATTTGCAATTGATGTATTTGGAACTCCATTAATGAAAATTTAATTTCGATATAGGGTTTTAATTTCATAATTGATCGTAATATTAGATCTAGAGTGTTAGAATTTTTTTTCCATTCTTTTTCTGTCATATGAGATATAGGATGTTAGAAATATTATGCAAATCATATTTAGGAAAAAAACGGACTGAACCACATATAGGTGGTCCCGTCCGGTCCTTCAATATAGGCACAATTGAAAATCCGGTCGGACCGGATTTCTTGTTGTGCAGCCCTAAATTCGATCATTTAAGACTGCAAGTTTCCAAGTGTGAGACTCTAAAGGAGATAGGATAAGATAGCTCATAAGGCTCGGATCAAATAAAGGCTTCTCTTTTTGTATTCTTATTTATTTTTGTCATCAATAAATATAGGTTGGATTTTTATTTTTGTTGGGGCAAGAAATGTGGGAGGATGATACATACTCTCTACTTCTTCTGAGATTGGTTGGTTGAGTGGCGACAGATAAGAAAGAAAGGAAGTCAATGGATGATAGGAGGCCGAGGAGTTTGTTCGTGGGCTGGGAGAGGAGGCACTAAGGAGACTTGAGGTTGTTAACTCCTCTTTTTCTTTTTTAGTCACCTTTCCAAAGGAAATCGAAATAAGTACAAGCCTAGTAGCATAAACACAACTACAAATCACACTGAGTAATACAAAAAAGGATTCTACCTAACGGGATGGGCTCCAAATGAGCTCCTCAGCTGCCCATTTTGCCAAAAGATGTTCCATGTTGTTAGCTTGTCCTTGGAATCCACTTCAGCTTCTAGAATTGGTATTGACTCAATATTATGGGTGTACATAAGTGGGCTGAAACCGACCAGGTTGACCCAAATTCGCCCGAAATTGACTTGGCCGACCAGTTTCGAACCAGCCTGGTACGACTGTCGACCTTGTTTTTTCCAGAACCAACTGGGTCGATTTGGTTCGCGGTTCTGGGTACCCCAATGGGCCGAATCGAGGTTATCAATATAATTTCGCTTTTTTATTATTATTATAATACTAAGTTAGACGACGTTGTTGTTCCCCCTTTACGTTTTTCCCCAACGCCCCATCCTTCACTCTTCAGTCTTCACCCCTGGTCCCCTACCCCTTTTATGAAACCCTAGCCAATAGTCGCCCCCATCCACGTCGTCTCTCTCTCTCTCTCTCTCTCTCTCGCACGCCCTCTCTCTTTCTCTCTCACGCAGCACGCCGCAACTCTCTATTTCTCATGACTGCACGAAGTTGCCTCTTTCTGCTGCTTTGTCGCCTCCCGCTGTCGTCTCCCTCTCTTTCTATAAGCCAACTGACTGAACTGAACCAACCACCAAATCTGGTGATTCGGCCGGTTCTGTAGACCGACGCTTCGGTAGTCAGTCTAGGAAATACAACCACCGAATTCCTCGGTTCCGTTGATGGTAGGGGTTGAAAACCAAGCCGAGGGGTCGGTTTTCACACCTACTCAGTAGGGCTTGAATCGGCTTGGAACTCGTTTAGATGCTCCTCAGTAAGTACTGCTAACTCAAGCAAATTTGTACTTTTAGAATTTTTAGAAAATTTTGGTGATGTCGTTAAAATTGAGGTATATTATTAGAATTTTATTTGGTTTTGTGAAATAGATGTGAAAATTTTGAAGTATATTTAAGAAATGTTGAAAAAAGTGAGTTTTATAGAAATCTGTGAAAATGGTGGGTAATTATTTGGTAACTGAAAAAGTTAAAAAAAAAATTGGGACAAAAATTAATTTTTACATCTAAAAATTCTACAAAATCTAGCTTTTCGAACATACCCAACTTTCTAACCATGCAAGCGAATGGGAAATGCGTACAATATTGCATTCCACATGAAGTACTACTCCAATGTCAAGTCATCAACATGGAATGGCTAATTGACGATCTCATTTAATTAATTTCTATTGTCTTTTAGACTTGCAGCACATAATCATTTATTTTTCTGGCAATTTCAAATAACCTTATATATGGTGGGGTGAAAAAAAAAGAAGAGGATGGCAGACCCTTTTTTTATGGGTAAATTACTCCAGTAGTCCCTACGGTATGACTGATTCTCAGATTGGTCCCTAGGATAATTTTTCTCCTGCAGGGATCCCTGAGGTTTTGAACGTTTCTCACATTGGTCCTCCGTCAAATAAGATAACAGATTTTGCCTACGTGACTGAAGAAGAACACGTCAGAACCACTTAAGTGGTGACACGTGTCATTTTTTTTGCCACCTCATTAAAAAAATTGACAAATAAAATATTTATACGTGTAAATGGTGACTGTGGAGAAGAAGTGGGTGGATCTGAAATCTGAGGCCGAGGGACTGGGCGAACTTCAAAAGGCGGTCGCCAGTTTTGTGGAGCAATCATCTTGAGGCTATAGCAATCCAGCTCAACCAAATGACACGCCGACGCATGACAGGTGTTTGAGAAATGTCCTACCGACCACAACCACCATGAACTGAGTGAAGCGTTTGGAAAGGTCCAACAAAACCTGAACTGAGTGACCCAAACCTGACGTGTGCTTTTGAAGTCCACCTCCAAAACTTTACCGGCCATTGAAGCCGCCCATTCCACCTTGTGTTTAGTGTTCTGGCCCAACGGAAGACCATGCACTTGACGGACCAAGGAGCTTGCTCCAGCACTTGCTACCTACTGATAGCAGTAGTGAAAGAAAAAATGAGTTTGTTTCATCCAACCTCCTCCACCTCCAAATTCTTGACAAAATGCCAAGAACGAAAGATTGTCTCACGAATACCAGCTCTATGGAAAGGTTTATCAGAGATAAGCTTTCCAACCAGAGTTAACTCCAGACCTAAGCCTTCAGAAGAGTCCTCGGGATCAATGGTCTCATCCACACAAGGCCATTCCAAAGCTTCCAGACGAAGACCCCAACCCTCCATCAGAACAAGAAGATAAGACAAGAATCTTCATCAACTCTCTTTGTTTTTTCTATTCACCCCTGCTAAAATGACGTTCCAAGCGTTACATATAAACATACAATTCAATGGTATATATATTCACTGGTGGTCAAGGTATTAGAAAAAATGAAACCAAAATTTGTCTCAGAACGAACAAGGAAGTCCTACATGTATGTTTTGGATGGAATCTTGAACGAAGGAAAAAGCTTGCTTACCTTTATTAAAGAAAAGAGAGGAACAGAAAAATGGTTTGGTTCTATGGGTGCTGACACTCGGAAAAGTTTGGTCCCACCCCCCCAACTTTCGGTTCTGAAAAATGGTTTGGCATTTTCTGCTCTGTTTTGACGGCCATTAAAATGGAGAAAGACCGTACCCAGATTTGATATACATATTCTTCACTAGTAAATGAAGACAGGCATATAAACGTTGCAAAGGAAGAAAAGAAAGAGAATATCATCTAGGCGTTGTCTGAAACTTTGTGCTGGAGATCCAAATCCCCAGGAACGGCTTACCTCCTCTTCTCCGCAGCTCCACACTCACTGGCGAAGAGAGATTGGGGGATTTGTTGCGTAGGGAGTGGGTTCAGCCGGATTTTATGTTGGCGGAGAGTTAGAGCGGTAGAGATGACACTGTATTGTCGTGGGAGAGAGTTGAGGAGAAGGCTGAAGAGGGGGTGAGGAGGAGAGAGAAGAGAGTTGACAAAAAATTAGGGGTAGAGACGACACTTCATTTGTAATTTATTTTTAACTGAGGTGACAAAAAAAACACGTGTCGCTACTTAAGTGGTGCCTACGTGTTCTCCGTCAGCCACGTAATCAAATACGTTATCTTATCTGACGGAGGACCAATGTGAGAAAAGTTCCAAACCTCAGGGGCCCCTGCAGGAGAAAAATTAACTTAGGGACCAATCTGAGAATCAGTCATACCCCAGGGACTGCCGGAGTAATTTAATCTTTTTTTTATATACCCTTGTCGGTACGTATGATATGATGTTATTCCAGTGCATGTTTTCTTAAAAACAAAAAAGAAGCAGGAAACCCGAAGAACCTTACCATTGGGCTAATCTTGGCCACAACTTTATCACCGACTTTGAATTTTTGGACTCCAGATCCAACCTTTATAACCTCTCCTGCTACATCAAGAGCTGTTGATTCAACAAGGAAACGATTCAGCTCTACAAATCAAAGCAAGTACGTACGTGGCCGGGAGTAGGGTTGTTGGAAGCGCGCAAAAGCTAGCGAAACTGATCTACCTGGTATGTGAGGGAACTTGCGGGGAAGAAAAGGCCGCAGCATGCCTGCCTGAAGTCTCCAATCCAGTGGATTTAAGCTAGCAGCTTCTACTTTCAGTAAAACCTCGTCTTTCTTCGGAGTGGGAACTGGAACTCGATCGACATGCTGCAAACAAACACATGATGCAGAAAGAAAAAGACAATGACTCGCCAACGACTCTCTGTTTGTAAAAAGCTGTTAAAGGCTCTTCTTAATGACCTCATGGTAGCAGAGTTGGAAGGAAAATAACTCAGAACGATAAGAAAGTGAAGGAAAGCAGTACTACAGTGTAGAAGTCTAAAATGAGGGACAAGTACTACTACTAGAAGAACCTGTAAGCCATCCAGTCCTCCGCCATAGGCATTATACTGAACTGCCTTCATGAGTTTCCCTGACATGTTCGGAAAAAGATTACGTCCAAAGAAGCAGAATTCTAAGAATTTCAAAGAAGCGGCCTTGATTTAAAGAAGCGGATCTAACGTCCAAACTTCTGCCACATCATTTAATGCCAAGAGGCGGAAACGGCTCGGCTTTGGCTCAATTTTTACTGCACATTCTTTACATTCAGATTGCTGAACACTCAAATGAGCAGGTCCGTATCTGAGTTTTACAAACGCTGCTGGTTTTACTTTCCACAAAAGTCAAAACCAAACGAGCTGTAGAAATCACCAATGTGGCCTCCAGCAACATGGTAGAGAGCCAGTTGAAGCTCGTTGAGGGCCTTAGAAACAAACACCAAGAAATTGTTCTTCCGCTGAACCAGTTTGATGGTTAGCTCGTCGTGGATGATGCGAACATCGACCTTGGTGTCTTTGGATTTCCCTGAATCCATGAGCATCTCTAAGAGCCATTGAAGGAGTGGTCTGTGTCACCCGGGGGCGCTTCATGTTGCAGCTCTCCACATCATTACCCATATTCAGTGGCGGAACCAGAACCAAAATTCAAGGGACAAGAAAAATTATTGTTCAACTATTTGACAACATTAAAAAACCAAAGGTATCTGCCCTACCCTTCCTCTTTATCTATCCAAGGGATGGAAGGGCGGAGGCCTTTGATATCCCCTCCAGTCAATAATTGGGGCCTCACAATCACTAGGTCGAATTCTAAAGACGACATGACAATAATTTTTTTTTCCTTTATAACGAAAACTTTCTTATGATACCAACTAAACCCTCTTCAAGCTTAGAAAAAAAATACAAAGCACCCTTCATAGCTGTGCTTGTGACCACATCACAAATTGGTGCTCCATTGCATGTTCAATTCACCGCGATGTACTTCAACTTATATGTGCATGTAATACAATTATCCCACATAGCAGAAGTATTAAAGTATTTTATTACGTACAGAGCAGAAACCAAAGACCACAAAAGTTAGTCCTATGACACTGCCTGCAGCTGCTAAGAGCCCTGATTTTGTCACACCACCGTTTGTACCCCTTCGAACACACTGCTAACAACACAGGAAAGAGTTAGCATTTCTAAGCCCTCTACATCTAACAAGCAAGACAACTTCATTTAGTTTGCATAAAAACTAATGATCTAAAACATAATTAAAAGCGTGAACTACTACTCATAGGCTGACATAGTCTTGCATTGTTCTGATCATTGGGTTTTAAAAGTGAGATATGAGATATGGTAGGATTGCTTCAAATACACAATATATTAATAAAGAGAGAACAAATTGTTGAAAAGCAGATGTTGGTGTAGGCTCGAGCTTTCAAAAGGCTAAAAATAGCAAGTGTGAATGCAATACTTAATAACTTTGGGAGAAGTGAAGGCTGACCAAGTATCACCTCGTATCTTAGCAAACAGATGGAAAAAATGGTCTTAAGGTTCAAGAAAATGCACTTACCTTAAGGCTCAAAAATAGAGGGAAAATTTTTTTACTCTTGAAATGTAAAAACTACATTTTCTCTTTAGCTTTTCAGACATCCCTAATTCACACAATTCATCAAATCCCTAATTTACAAAATTCATAAAATCCCTAATTCACAAATCTCTAATTCACATATCCCTAATTCACAAAATTCATCAAATCTCTAATTCACAAAATTCATCAAACCCTTAATTCACAAGTCCATAAATCATAAAATTCATCAAAAAATCACAACAATAAAATTACTTACCTTGGCTGAGTGATTCTGTCAAAGAGAGAAAGAGAGGCAGCGTAGGTGATAACTGATAGGTCTGTGAAATATTGAGAGAGAGATAGAGTAGAGTTTAATAATTAAATTTGTAAAGAGAATTAAATCACAAAGTGAGTGGTTGAGTGCCCAGACATGTTGTTGTTGAGTGTGCAGCGGTGGCTGAGTGAGATGAGAGTGAGAGGTGAGAAAGGTCGGAGTCTTCAGATGCAGAAAAGAGAAAGGAGGGGGAGATGAGGAAAAGGGGGGACGCGGAAGGCTCGCGTTCCTAGGGTTTTTTTTTTAAATTCTGCAAACGGTGAAACGACGTCGTTTCACCCTCTACTGTTTAAAAAAAAAAGTATGGGCCAAGGGGATCGGGCCGAGGCTTTATATAGAAAACATGTTTGTAGTTGGCCTGAGCCTGAGCCTGATGGGTGTCGGCCCAGGCCAACTTATTTTTTTTAAATAAAAAAATACTATGTAAATTTTTTTTTGGGGGGCAAAGGGTATCAGCCGATACCCTTCGCCCCTGCCCATATTCCTCAACCTGACCCTTGTAGGAAGCCCTATCAAGAATGACAATCCACAATATAATTAAACTGAGTGAATGCGGAATAAAACCCTTACGTCCCCCAACCAGTGGGCCAGTGGACAGTAGGTCGAGGAGTTCTAATAGAATTAAGGACATTTTCCAGGAGAACCAAGGGACTTGGGAGGAAAGAAGAATATGACTTTCTTTGCATAACAGAATTTTAACATCCTAAAATTTTATCATCATTACAAAATATCCTCTCTCCTCACTTTTTTATCAATTTTTATATACTTTTTTACCAACTTTTTCATTCTCTCTGCTCATTTTATATCAATCTTAAAATTCTACTTATCAGACACGGTATAAGATGAAGAAGCTGCTCGTAAGAAAGACGACCCAAAAGTAGGTTGTAAAACACATGAGCCAAAGCCGAGTAAAAAAGCCAAGCCATTTCCGTCTCTTATCATTAATTGATGTGGCAGAAATTTAACCGCTAGCTCTGCATCTTTAAATCTAAACCGCTCATTTGAAGTTTTTTTTTTTTTTAGAACGCTTCTTGGACAGAATCTTTTCCCAACATATTCAGCCTTCAGAGATCAAACTTCTAAGGCGCGATCAATGTGCCCAATAAAATGTTAGTGGGAGTGTCAGGGAGGTATGGCTTTAATGGCAACCTGTGAGTGTCCTTTAATTAAAAAATGGATTTATCCGACCCGTATCAGACCATTTTCTGTTCAGTGGACGGTGTTATAATTTTCTAAGGGTATGGCCATATGGGAATGTAATTTTTTTTTATTCCGGTTAGACACGTAGGTTTATTTGAACATATTTTTTGGACTCTAATAATGAGTTAAAATAATTTTTGAACAAAAATTTTGGAAGATTTTTTGTTATTCTTTATAAATTAACAATAAATATAAATATTTATCTAAAATCTAAATTTCAAAATAAACATAAAGCAAATTTCATATGTTATACTTATTTTAAACCTTATTTAAAAAAATCAAAATCAAAAATTTTGATATTTTTTATTCATTCATCATAAATTAATAATAAATATAAAATATTCATCAAAAATCTAGATTTTAAAATTAACATTTAGTTAATTTTCAGATGTTATACTTTATTTTGAGTATTATTTTTATTTTATTTTTTTAGAAAAATCAAAACATGAATTGGGTGGAATTTCAAGTTCCAGTTCCGATTTCAAAAATGACAAAAAATGACTTTTCGATTCTGATATATACTAGAATTTAAATTGGATTTTTAGAATCGGAAGTTGAACAAAAAAAATTCTAATTCTTACCAAAATTTTTTCCACCCTTATAATTTCCCTGTGTAATTCGGAAAATCATTGAAGCTTTTTATACCAGCGTGTAACATCTATCTATTTAATCTATTTCTTTCGTAATTGTACTAAAATTAGAACAAAAAAATTGTAAAGGATTATATGAAGGCTAAATTAGTCCACCTGTTCTTGGGGTTTAAGCTTTTCTCAAATTGGTCCTTAAGGTAATTTTTGTCCTACTGGTATCCATATGGTTTCTCACGTTTCCCAGATTCGTCCTACCGTCAGATAACCAACGGAATTTGCATACGTGGCTGACGGAGACCACGTCAGATCCAATAACTATCTGACACGTGTTACATATGCCACATCATTAATAACAAATGTAAAAAAACGTAACGAGCCACGTCAGTTGAGTTGCCTTTAACGTCCAAAACAACCTAAAGAGTGAAAGGGAGAAATCCACAAATGAAATTCGTAAGCCTTGTGAACCAACAAGAACCTTAACTCATCTTCCCCAAATCTCTTCCAATTGATTCCCCGCATCAAGAACCCTAACTCGTCTTCCCGAAATGTCTTCCAATTGATTCCCCGCATCAAGAACCCTAAGTCATCTTCCCACATTCTCTCGCGATGACCAGGAGAACAACATCCTTTTCCTCTGTGAGCGACGGTAGCCATGGTGGAGTGTCATCGGCGGAGCTGGAGGTGGACGCCGACTCGCGATTGTGCTTCTGCGGGCTAAAGGCACGGATCAAGACAACCAAGACGGAGGGGAACCCAGGCAGGAGATTCTTCGGCTGCTGTCGATATGCCAATAGTAATGAGGTGAGTTTGTTTAGCCTTTGCTTTTGGATTTAGTAATTTATATGTATTGTGGTTATCACTTGTAGCTAAGTTTTGGTTCGCACTTGTCATTTGTTGCTTCTTAAATTTTGGATAAAATTCCTCCTTTCAGCTGCACATGACATCGATTAGTCATGTTGCTTAGTGTTTCATAATGAACTGTCTTCAGTTTCTTTTGAAATACTTGTTTAAGTTGATTAGTTATGTAAATGGAGATCTGCATAGTTGATGGATCTTTCTGAACTATGAAAATGGTTTGGACTAAACCTCTTCCACTGAAAGATGAACTTTAAATTACAGACTGTCAATATAATATTGCTCTGGAAACTGTAAACCTTTGTTCATTATTGGTAGCCTTCTGCAGATCGGTGTGAATACTAGTTGCTCTAATATTTCGGCCTATTCTTGTATGTCCTGATTACTTTGGTTATTTAAATGGCTGCACAACACCTGCAAAAGCAATGAGTTAATTAGTTAACTTATAGTTGTCATTTCAATGAACCCACGTGAATGGAACTCTGCAATGACCAGCACGTATAGACAAGCACAATTTTTTTTTCTCTTCTCCTGGTGATAGGATCTAGGTGGGTCTCAGTTCAATTTATCAAAATAGAAACTCAGCATGCTATTTATCCTTCATTAAAATGAAAAATATGTTTCCTTAATATTATCTAAGTTATTTATGTACCTATTATCTATCTAAGCTATTTCCTTACCTATTTTTTATTGCTTGTGCAGAGGCATTTGGCATGTAACTTCTTTGAATGGATTGACCCCCCTCATTCTTCACGTGGAGAAGATGTCATTGCTAGTATGGTGAGAAAGCTGAAGATTTTGGAGAATAAGATTAAGCACATGGAGGAGAAGATTAAGGTGATGGAGGAGGAAATCAAGATAATGGAGGAGGAGATTCATAAATCGAAGGCGAAGCAGAGGCAGCTGAAATTCTTTTTGTTTGGATCGTGGATATTTGTTGCTTGTATTTGGTTGGATTGTAGTTAAATGTATGTTTAGGTGGGTTCATGGAAGTGTAATTAAATGATGTAATGTAAGGGCTTTGTATGGATATGACTCATGGGTTACTAGTTGTTAAATGTCATTTTGTTGTGAAATTATAACACTTGGACAAATGCATATTTGCTTGCTGCCATTTTGTCAAGTAGTCATGTTATTTGCTGACATTTTGTGAAGCTGGAATGAATGGTACGCATATATCAATATCTAAACACAAATCATATAGAACATAAGCTCTTGCTGCCATTTTGTCAAGCAGTCACGTATGTATGGTTGCTGCCAAATTTTTGTCAAACTATATATATCATAACTTGCATATATAAAATGCAATATTACTTGTCCAAAACATACATAATCTCGAAAATCAAGTGTTTACTAGCATTCTGCTTCCAATACATCTATGTCCAAATCATAAACACTTCATTCTAAACCAGCATCAATATTATCCACAAAACAGTCCATCATGGCTTACAAAACACCACCCATCATCTACACATGACATCACCCAAATCATCTTTGAATGTCGACACAAATCCCCAAATCATCTTTGAATGTCAGCACCCAAATCTGATCTAACAGACTGTACCAGTTGGCCCCTTCTTCCGTGGAGATCTCCGCGGTTGGGAGGGTTGTGATCCACCCTGCAATGAATATATAGACAACATTGAAATGCATATCTACTAAACAAATGAATTATATTCAAAATGGTTATACTCAAAGACAAACCTGAGATGCACTGTTCCTCTTACTTTTTCTTTGCTCAAGGGCTGTGGTAGATGGTCCAGGCTGACTGCCAGCATCCTGAAAAATATTTACAAGAGCACAAAATGAGAATTAAACTTCCAAAACAACTTTATAAATTCTTATACTCGAAGTCTTACCTGAGATACATTGTTCTTCTTTCTTTTTCTTTGCTCTGGTGCAGTGGTAGCTGGTCCAGGCTGACTGCCAACATCCTGAAAAATATTTACAAGAGCACAAAATGAGAATTAAACTTCCAAAACAACTTTATAAATTCATATACTCGAAGTCTTACCTGAGATACATTGTTCTTTTTTCTTTTTTTTTTTGCTCTGGTGCAGTGGTAGCTGGTCCAGGCTGACTATCAGCATTCTGAAAAATTTACAAGAGCACCAAATCAGAATTAAACTTCCAAAAATATCACCTAAAATCAAGTATTGAAAAACAACCATTCAAACACTCACCTGGGGGGCATGGTTCCTCTTCGATGGTTTCTTTGGATATATCCGTCAATTGGGATTGTTAGGTTTTTTGCACGATTTTGCACTGTGACCCACAACCAAGCATTTCCCACAACGAACAGGAAGACCTTTCCTTGTCAAGTGGTATGCGTCTGGTGCCTCATCAGCTGCCCTAACCCTCGCCTTCTTCGGCCTTCCTGTCATAGTTCTTATCTCTGGCGGTACAAGAACGGGCAGCCTTCCACAAAGCATCCTTCAATGGTTTCCCCCGATATCCCTCGGTTTTGAGATTAGCATGAAGATGCCAAACACAATGTCGTTGCTCATCACTTGGGACCAATGCCTCTAGTGACTCTCGCAAACCCTACACAAAACAACATAATATGTTTGACAATTTATTTGTCAAATTGAACCAAAACAAAAGGAGGGTGGATTGAGATTTCACCTTCTGTCGGTCTGACATTCATGTCCAAGCACGACTATCGTCAATCCCAATATCCTCAACTAATAACTCAAGGAACCAAGTCCAAGAACATCTTCTTTCAACCTCACAAACAGCAAATGCAATGGGGTACATATCATCGTTTGCATCTTTTCCCACTGCACAAAGAAGTTGTCCACCAAAAGGACCCTTCAAGTGACACCCGTCCAGTACAATAAGAGGCCTACAGCCTGCCAAGAACCCTCGTTTGCAGGCATCGAGACGCACATATATTCGCTGAAAACGTTGACCATCCCGACAAACTTTCAAGCATGTGCCTGGATTCCTTTGACTTAATGCTTCACAATAGTCGTATACATATTTGTATTGATCAGCATGTCTCCCATATATCATGTCCAAGGCCAGCTTCTTTGCTCGGTACATATGATTCTTCGAAACAGACACATATAAATCCCTCCTAATATGCCCTCCGAAGGTCGTAGGTGGCATGTTAGGATTATCTCTAATGCACTCCAAGTACTTGGCTGCAGTGAACTTATAATCAAGCTTCGTGTTCTTGTGATGTGCACCGCATTGGTGAGTGGAATTAAAGGCTTTAATCTGGACAACATCCTTAAAATACGTATGAGATGCATGTATCTTCCAACCACAATCCCTTTTACAAATTGTTGTGCACCGTATCTTGTCATTCTTTATATATTTATTGTCAAAGTGCCTCTGAATTCCATACAACTTTAAGACCTCCTTAAATAAGGCCATATCTGTAAACTTAAGTCATCTCTCCAAGTGGACCCTCCCTTTCAGCTCTTCTAATCGAAAATCTCTACATCTCTTATTCTTGCATGAATCACTGTCACCCCCGTCTCCCTCACTCATGCTTTCAGAGGCCTCAGTGTCAGAACTCTCATGAGAATGTGGATCCGCAACATTAGCTCCACATGCCGAGCCGATACCAAACCACTCCATGGCACTTTTCCTTTTTTCAGCAAATGCCTCAACATGAACCTCTTATTCCTCAACAACTGGTCGCTTTCCTCGAGCCTTCTCTCTACCCTTCTCTAGTGTAGCCTGCACCTCTTCAGCATCAACAACAGGAGGGTCACCAAATAATTCTGATATCTCGTCATCGCTCTCTTCAAAATCACTAATCTCTTTTGCCACACTATCATGATCCAACCCTTCAATATCAGCTTCATCATCAGCATCTAAATTTTCCTCCCCCTCCCCCTCAGCAACAGGTTGTTGTGCTTCACCCTCCCCCCATAAGTGAGCTGCATCGGTTCTAATGGAACCAGATTTGGCACACTTGGCTTGTGCTCTACAAAAATCCTCAAAGCATCATGCCCCTCTCGAGTAATACGATCAATAACCTTGCAGACATCAACATCATTTTCAAGTGAATTGATCCCTTTCTCAAAGGGTTCCCCATCAAAGTAGCACCATAGGTCCACAGCCTCATGATACTTCAAATCTTTTTTTATAAATGTCCAAATATGTGTGACAGATAAATAGTCTGGGTTAAAGTTTCCTGCATGTACAACCTCCCCCCAACATAATTTCCAGACACCCAACTCAACTTGCCTCCATGGTGCAAAAAAAATTTCACCATCTACAAAAAAAATTAACAGTTGAGCTATAAGATAATCACAATATGTGGGCTTTAATTACTTAAGCGTAATCAGCCAACAATTAAAAAGGCTATTTAAATGACAAAATTAACTTCTTATGTTACAGATTGTCCGTGATTATTTGTTAACCATAGGGACTTAAATTGTTATTGAGAATAAACACATTTACAGAACCACAAGGACTGAAGTATGGGTCAAAACACCGATTACAAACCACAAGGACGATTACATCAGCAAACCAAAAAATAATTGCATATCCAATAACAGAAACTGAATCCAGACAAAGAAGGGACCACTTTAATATTGACCAGATTTTAAATTCATCTAAAACGACAAGAAAATAAACAAAACAAGCAGCCAATAGGGACCACTTGCTTCGAGAAATTCAGACAATGGTAACGTGGTCTCCCGACAACCTCATCTGGACAATATAAGAATGCACTTAAAAGCAAAAATCACTACACACTTTAACACACTCACAACTATCATATACACTTTAACGCACTCCCAACAAAATATTCACTTAAAAGCACTATACACTTTAAGCCAAACCAAAAAATATACACTTCATTTCGTTGCTGGAAACATACAACAAAAACTATGATAAATAAGAAAAGTACCTTTGTTGCAGAAGGTTCCAACGCACTCACGAAATCTCCTCGATCTCCTTAATCTCCTCCCTTCGTTGACTCAGATGTCCACGTCTTCTTCGTTACACGACTAGAATAAATAGGGTTTGTATTTTCCACGCAAAATTCCAAAATCAGGGCTTTTTTGGTTCGCGAAATAGGGACCAATCTTGGCTTCAGTGGTTCACAAAATTTCAAAATCAGGGGTTAGGGTTCTATCTGTTCGCAAGTTAGGGCACTTGATTTCAAGGTTTTTTGTTTTCGAATGATATACAACGATTTTGGGTCGTCGGCAACACGCAGAATTACAATTTTGGTCAAGCCTTTTTGCTCATGAACCACACCACATATTACACGTTGTCATATTTTACATTTGTTATTAATGATGTGGCATATGTAACACGTGTCAGATAGTTATTGGATCTGACGTGGTCTCCGTCAGCCACGTATGCAAATTCCGTTGGTTATCTGACGGTAGGACGAATCTGGGAAACGTGAGAAACCATATGGATACCAGTAGGACAAAAATTACCTTAAGGACCAATTTGGGAAAAGCTTAAACCCTAAGGACTGGTGGACTAATTTAGCCTTATATGAACACCGAGTCAAGACATAGTAGCTTTCGAATATTTGGATCTTGATTCGTTGGCCCATGAATTAAATATGGATTTTACCTACCACAATTGCTTTTGTGACGCGTTTCACTCTTTGGCAACAAAGATATGGAAGTTTGTGCTATTTGTAATCCAAGAGGAATTCTTAATGGTATAACTTCAAAACGGTGCGTTTCGTAGGTGTGTCTCTCTTGCCACTCGCGTCGCATTTAGCCTTCCCGGCCAACCTGATAGGGAGCTCAATCAAGGCCAACAAAATAACTTAATCAACTGTCAAGTGGTTCGCACAATATCACACCGATTAATCCTCTTAAACTGTTTCAAGTAACTCAAGATAGTAGGATCACACACAAAGATGAAAACTTTACAAGTTGTATTGCAAAAGATAACTTGGTCAAAGGATTATTAGTCCTAATAACCACAAGATAAATGTGGCTAAAGATTGTTAGTCCTTAGAACTACAAGATAAATCTTCCAAGGGTTATTAGTCTTAGTCTGCCCAAGCCAAATAAGTTTTTGGCTTTCAAAGTCGAATATCCTAATTAGGGTACTAGCTTAAAATGAATCCCAAGTGAACAAGGTTATTAGCACTCAACATCAAATAACATATATGTACTTGTACTTGGGCAAAAGTAACAAAAGCTTTCAGGGCTATCGAAATCTCTAACCTATATTTAGATGACTCAAAAACATCTCTCCTAGGGTTTAGGAATCTATCCTAAATCTAGGAGATTTGATTTACATTCATTATTCAAATATAAACACTCAAATTCTAATATCCTAAACTTAAGATATAAGATTTGAATTACAAACCTTATTCAATTAATCTCTTAATTCAAGAGAATTGAATTCACCAACCATTAAGGTTCTTGATGTTCTACACAGTGTCTCTGCCTCCCTATTGTGGCATTCCTCCAACTATCACGACCGTGCTCTGCACTTACTGTCCTTGCACCGCAGTGGGTGGTGGTGGTGATTGCACTTCACTTGTGATTGTTGGTGATAGCCACTCTTGGTCCTGAATGTCTCTGGCCTGGTGGTCTGCTGTAACGGCTGTACCTTCGATATATTTCTTCATCGGTCTCATGCCTTGTGACGTGGATGAGTTATTTTTCAGTTAGTCTCATGCCTTGACTTGGCTGTCTTTACCTCGGTCTCTATCACTGCAGCCCGTAGCACATTTTTCTCTCTCTCACTGACAACACCATGCCCAACCCACAACCCAGCCCTAACGACACTCTAAATTTTTTGAAGGCTTACCCCACAAAAAAAGGGTTGATGACCAAAATAGTCCCTGGGTTTTATGCCCTTTATCGATTTGGTCCTTGGGTTTCAATTTGGTCACATAAGTCCTTAGGTTATCCTCATTTATCGATTTAGTCCTTCCGTCCAATTATGTCTCCTCCATGCACAGTCAGCTAACGGTGGGTCACGTCACCACCAATAACATCGCGACACGTGTCCGATTTTGAAAACAAAAAACTAAGGTCCATGTGGAATATTCGTAAAAAAAATCGAACAGGGGAGAACCCCCCATTCGCCCGAAGAAGGGAGCCCAGATCTGGGCTCCCCCTCGCAGGGGCCCCCACCGCGCGATGGAGCCCAGATCCCTCTCGCCCCACCCTCGTCGGGCGAATGAGGGTTCTCCCCTGTTCGAATTTTTTTTACGAATATTCCATATGGTCCTTTGTTTTTTGTTTTTTTTATTAAATCGGACACGTGTCGCGATGTTATTGGTGGTGACGTGGCTCACCGTTAGCTGACTGTGCATGGACAAGACGAAATTGGACGGAAGGACTAAATTGATAAATGAGGATAACCTAAGGACTTATGTGACCAAATTGAAAACCCAAGGACCAAATCGATAAAGGCCATAAAACCTAAAGACTATTTGGTCATTAACCCAAAAAAAAAAAGCCATAAAAGGGTAATATCGTCCGTAGATGGAAAAAAACATCTCGAAGTAATGTAGCCGTCAGGGGCCATTTTCGTAATTCAACGAGTAACAGTGGCCAGTGGGTATAATGAAGCTTGGGGACCACCCTCCTTCCCTATCACTGAAAGAACCATTCCATCTTGCCTTTTATTAAAAAAAGAAAAAAGAAAAGTGACAAAGAAATTGTGTTGATTTCTTCGGTTTGTTCTCCTTTGCTTCTTCCGCGGAATCCTCCTGCTGGCTTCGCCAGTAATCCAAACTTTCTCTCACTAAAAACATTTTCCTTCTTCTTTTCTCCTGGACAATTCGAGGATGCATTTGTGATCTGTATATGTCTTACTCCTCAAATCTTTGTTCTGGGAATTTATTTTCTGTGCAGGATCAAAGGTGAGAGAGCTCGACCTCTTTCAATCTCTGAATTTTATCTGTGATGGTGTGTATTCACAATCTTTAGTTTGATATGTTCGTGTCTAGAGCTTTGATTTCGACACTTTAAAATGCAGTTTGAATTTCTGTTTGCTTTCCACGAAAACGTAGGAAAAACCATCGGTTTATATGTATCTATAAGAGACTAATTTTAGCGAGTGATATGCTTGAATTGGCTTGGAGCTGATTGTACGACAACAACAATTGGGTGTTGTTCTTGACGACCGAAATTCTGGATAATATTCAAGCGTCGAATGGCTTGGGTCTGAATTTGTCTGTTCAAGTTTCGAATACAAATAACTCTCACTGAATTACACTTATCCAGTTTTGTTTGGACGGAGTTTCGTTTCCTGAAGTTCAGAGGTGGTGATTATTATGACTATGTTGGACATTTTTTTTTCCTTTTCTGAATGACTATGTTGGACATAGTTTCGACTTGAATCTGTATGGTTATAAATTTGTGGTATGAGATTTTGCTTCTGATAATTCCAATAAAAAATGGAGTATAATTATGATCCAGTCCTTATTCTTATATGTGGTATATGATTCTGCTCCCGATAATTTTGAATCAAATCATGGAATATAGTTCTGGAAAACGCTAAGATGAGAAAATGCATCGAGAGTTACGATCATAGTTAAACAGATACAAGGATTTGGACCCAAAAACAACAATTCCACTTAGCAGGCCTAATGGTCTCAAATACTGGGCTTGAGGATAACTGATTCGGCATTTTTTCTTCCTCTTCTTTGCTTCCATAGGACCCAAATGAGGATTTCATAGCTTATGCGTCATTTATTTGTTTGTTTGAATTTTTTGGCCAATTGGTAGTTAGTAGTGTTGTGGGCTAATACTTTCGTGTCCATTTTTTAGGGATTCGGGTTTGTTAAGAATTTTAACATGTTTTAAATCACTTCTTGCAGCTCAAATGCCCCCATATTTTCATAGGTGGAATTTCTTTTAAAGCTAATGCAAATAAGGTGGATTATCATTTGCCTGCGCTAAGTGTTATGCTTGGCCTACTGGAGTTTGAACAGAGTTTTGCAACATGTTGATCATTCAGTCATTGATTTTCTATCACTCCTACCATGAAAAGTGGATTTTCGATGAAAATGAATGTTTTAAGCTCCGGTTTGGAACTATAAAATCTCTACAAGCTAATTGCAGACACTGTTCTGTCAGTGGAGACACTTCCGTATGGAGGTTGATTGAATTCCATTGAAAAACTTCTGACTACAATTTTCTGCACCTGTAATTATGGAAAGGTTAGTCCTTGCTGAGCTTTGGATTGCATATGAGCGACAGTTATGTTCATCTGTTGTGGGCCTAACGCTGTGTTTCTTGTTTCCAGATATAAAATTTTGAAAGAGCTCGGAGATGGTACTTGTGGTAGTGTATATAAGGCCTGGGATAAGCAAACAGGCGAGCTTGTAAGCTTCTCCTATATACATGTGTTCATTAAGCTGTCTTGCAATGGATTACCTTTACCTACCCTTGGAATATTATATTTCTGTAATGCTATTTTTTTGCATGAACATAAGGACTGTTGTAAAGTATGGTACAATGATCTTTAATCAGTTTTTGATATTTATTAGGCAAACTATGGAATTCACATCACTAATGATCATTCCCTGAATGACAGGTGATAGAAATTAAATTAGCTAGTCTGAGATTTTAATTGGTGGATTATCAGTGTTTTCTTACTACTTAATGTTGTGCAACTATTTAAAGCTATAAGAACTAGAATACATATCATCCATAGGCCTTGCATCAAGCTTGGACTATATTATGGGACTTTTATTGTATCTAAGCTATAAGATGATCTGTGGACTTTTTGTTCATTTGCGGCTCCTAGAATAGCTCTATGGATTTATTTCCATTTTTCTATAGTCTCATCTTCTCTGATCTTAGGTTGCTGTTAAGAAACTGAAGAGAAAGTTTTACTTTTGGCAAGAACACACAAGGTTACGGGAACTTAAGGTATGAGCTCTGGTGATTTTGAATGTTAAATATTGCAGAATATACATGCATAGGTACATACATGTTTCATATTATGTATGGATTATGTTCTTATGTTGAATGCGCCGGTTCACTCTTCATTTAACACAAGTACCATTGACTTTTGCAGGCCCTTCGTAGATTGAATCATCCGAATATCGTAAAGTTGAAGGAGGTGGTCAGAGAAAACAATGAACTGTTCTTCATTTTTGAATACATGGTAATAGAGTCTTTCTTGATATTTTATTCATTTTTTTATGTGTGATACTTTTACAGAGTTCCCAGGAGGTTATAACTTGTACTTTGATGTTTTGAGCATTATGTTCTATCAATCAGGAGCAATTGCATGATATATAGTTCATAATCAAGCATTAGTTCAATATATATATTTCCTACTTTCATGTTCAAGCATTAGTTCCTTCCCTTACAAACATAATTACCCCCATCAGATGCCTATGTACGACCAAAGTTGTTTGGGACACTATGTGAAAGAAGAAGCAAAACCTAAACCTTCCGAATAGCCTATAATAGGCACTGATGTTTAGAAGGCTATTTCATAAACTTTATGCAATGTTTTGGCGCAATGCCCATTAAAGCATACTTCCCTATTTTATGGCTTGTCTCCAATGAAAAATTTTCCTTTATTCAAATTATTAATTGCAGAAGCATTGTACCATCAAAGGATTTTTAATGAAAATCAATTAGTGCTCTGACCTCTAAAGGTTGGATGAGCCTGTCACTTGTGTGCCGTTGTGTTCTATACTAAACACTTGATTCTGGACTTTGTCTCTGCAGGAATATAATCTGTATCAGATAATGAGGGACAGACAAATGCGATTTTCAGAAGAAGAGATCAGGCACTTTATGTCTCAAGTGTTGCAAGGACTTAGTCACATGCACAGAAATGGATATTTTCATCGAGATCTAAAACCTGGTAAAATATTACCATACTGTTAATTGTGTGTTCATCCATCTGTTTTTAGGATTGCTGCTCATGCTTTCAGGAAATTTTTTTTAGGATTTAGTTGTATAATGCAAATAATTGTAGACCATTTCTTCCTTGAAGAAAATTTGCTGGTGACAAATGACTTTCTTAAAATTGCGGACTTTGGATTGGCTAGAGAAGTTTCATCAGTGGGTCCTTATACTGAATATGTTTCCACACGGTGGTGAGTAATATCAAGTTACCTAGTCTTTACTTATTTATATTGTGGCGTGCGCATGCATGCACACTAATTGCGCTATTAATTGAACATTCGATAAGTTGATCTTTTATGTCTTTTGGCGGGCTTGTTCGCATGCTAGATGATATTATTCGATTACTCTGTTGTATTTAACACTAACTTTTGCTATTTGTTCACATCATGATCTGTGTTTATATATATGCTAGGTACCGGGCACCAGAAGTTTTGTTGCAGTCTTCATCCTACACACCTGCAGTTGGTAAGCTGCTCTCTCTCTCATTGAAAAGCTGGAGCAGTTTAGCTTGAAATTTGAAGTATGACAGTCTCAACTTCTAAACTAACAGTAACCATTGATATTATCACGACATAATATCAAGTGAAAATTGTAGCGACTGGTCATAATTTAGATCTAAACTCACTGGCTTTGCATGAGAAAATCAAAGCATCTTCGAAAGAACTACAGGGTTAATATGTCTGCTGGAATTCTTATCTATACTAGGTGACTTTCGACATGTCAATTGTTTTGGGGGAATTGCTAATATGACCTTGTGCTCCTCAAATGCCATGATAAAACTAAAAAATAAAAATCAGATGTCTGGGTATGGAGGTGTACTTGGACGAATGTACTCATATAGAAAGGTGAAGCTGAGTTGCTATGGAGTTTGTCTTTCACTTGACTTTATAACTCCAAAAGAAGCCTAAATTAATATAGTTCAGTTTGAAGTCAAGTATCACAGGGGTGTAAAGGTGACTCAAAGGGACGGTTAGGTAGTTCGGTATACATTACTTCTCAGTGCAATTACTTGAAATGTGAACTACACATCAGGAACTATCTCCCACATTATGCTCAATTACCAAAACTCCAGAGCTCTCTCTCTCTCTCTCTCTCTCTTCTGAAAGAGGAAAGTGAAAAGACACCAGAACAAAGTCCCGTAAAATTTGATTCCTCCGTGGCTGGTGTTATCACTAGAGTTTAAGCTGTAGTGACCATGATTATAGCATTTACTACTGCAGAGTTGATTTCTTTAGGCTCTACTAGGCGCTCATTTAATAGTTTCAATTTGCAGTTTACTTATTCTTGGTTTCTTTTCTTTGTTGAGCGAGGACTTACAAATTAAATTATGTACAGACATGTGGGCAGCTGGCGTCATACTAGCTGAGCTTTTCACTTTATCCCCGATTTTCCCTGGTAAAAGGTGATTTTATCTCCTTGAAGCTGTCTGTTTGCAATATTCACAGAAAGCGTCACCTCAACATTTGATTGCTATCTTATTGAATTTTGTTTAATCTCCTGCTCTTATATGCATATAGCATATGTAAGAAACCCTATTTTTCTACAAAAAAAGTATATGCACCTTTTTCTGTGAATACAGAAAACACTTTCACCACTCGAACACACGGAAATATAAATAATTTTGCTCCAGTAAAATAAGCAAAGTTTGAAAGACGTCCATTTTTGTGGTTTGTTAATTTATTTGAATGGTTTAGATCTATTTGTAGCCCAAAGTACTTGTGGAAATGTGTGAGAACCTAAACGTGTTGATGGGCAGCACCCCATATATTTATCCCATCTCTATAAATGTATGTAATGCATACTAATTTATGAGTCCCCATATGTCACAAAAGTTGTATTATGTTTATCAGACATTTAGGAGGAAATTGTATTTCCTGATGAGCTTGATGTTGACTCAGAATATATGGTCGTGGATCTGCCTAATGCACTGCATTAGCCTAGACTTTTTTGAAGGGTTCGGAATAATAGAAAATCTAGGAGTGAATTTCTGTTACTTATAAAGTAGTTACTTCCATGGGCAGTGAAATAGATCAATTGTGCAAGATATGCCATATACTTGGTGTGCCAGACTTGACTGTTTTCCCTGAAGGGACAAACACCTCTCGATTACTCAGCATCTGTTGTTATGAGGAGGTAAGCTTTCGTTTTGTCTGTTACTCAATTTCGTTTTTTTCATAGTTTTGACATTGCTTTCCGTATCATCATTGATAATCATTCTTTCCTGTAGCTTTCACCTGCAAACCTTTCTGATATCATACCAAATGCTAGCTCAGAAGCTATTGACTTGATTTTGGTGGGTGTTGTTGATACAGCATGCTTCCCATACAACTTTTTACACTCAACACTACACTAGTTTTGATTTTAGTGACATAACACTGTGATTCCATATCTTATCCTTTCTTCTTGATTTTACACAGCGACTATGTTCTTGGGACCCTTCAAGGCGGCCAGCTGCGGATGAATCCTTACAACATCCTTTTTTCCATGTAATATGCTTTGGTCAAGTGTCTTCTGTCTATCTTATCAAATGAAGTTGATGTACTAACATGTGCTGAACAGGTGGGTTGGATTCCTTATCCACTTCGTGATCCGCTTGAGCTGAAACTGAGCAACATGGGTAAAGGCTCTTTCTCTGCTTGATCTCTGTAAATCTTTCCACATAATTCAATTGGTTTTGTTTCTTGTTAATATTTTTCAGCCTGAACTTTTTTTTTTCTTCTGCACTATTCTTCAGGAGCAAAGCCAAAACTGGAGTTGAAGTTACAGGACTTTGGCCCTGAAGCTGAGGACTGTTTTCTTGGCTTGACATTGGCTGTGAAGCCCAGTGTTTCAAACTTAGGTACAGAGTGTTGTGTCTCTGGTGTTCTCCAGTTTAGCAATTTGGTGTCTAATTTCGCACTTATGGTAAAAGGATTACTTTGTCCTCTCCACATCTCCCCACACCTTCTGTGTTAACTGCACATGTAACTCGGAGTGTTTTTGCACATTCTGGTCAACACGACAATTTTGATCCAATTGACAGGGCTTGCCCTACATACTGAAAAAAGGACAAAAAAAGCATGGCTTGTCCTGCATGCTCAGCCCGATGGAATGGTCCTGCTTCTGTTGTTAGATGTTTTGGCAGACTTTTTCGAAGGTCTGTGTGGCCCTCCTTGACCCCGGACCTGTCATTGGAACATATATTCCTGGATTGAAGTTCAATGAAATCCCTTTATTATGGGGTTTGAAAATTTGCCAGATCCATGACAGTAGGGCGCTTTTTCTGTTTAGTATAGAGGTGGAAGTATCAGGCTGCCAAGTACCAGTGTGAGAGTTTGAGTCTTGAGAGCAGCCACTTCATGCAAAATGATAAAAGGGTACGACTGTATCCAGGCTAGCCTTCCTAGGGCCTCCCTTTAGTGGGAGCAGCACAGTGTAATGACTCGTCATGTCAGGATGACCGTGTTATTGGTTGAGAAAACTTTTCAGAAAGTGATACTTTTAGGGCTCCCATGGATTCCTTATATTCTTTATAATTTTACATTATTTGCATTTCTAAGGAAACAATCTATATTTCTTTCTCAAATTAAGCATCTTAGGGCAGTGTCTTTTATTGGAGCAAAGTCCTCTAGGTCCTATGAATGGTAGGCTGTCTTTATGTGGAATGTTTGAACCTTTTTGGTAATAAAAGTCTTTTTGGCTCTTTCATCAGAACTTCAGTTTCTTTCACTTGTCTTGCATGACGTGTATTTCACTTCTCTGACAATGGAACCCTTTTACTGCAGAAGTGCTACATAATGTTTCTCAGGTATATGGAGAGGTGAGTCATGTAGCTTCTGTTCAGTAGCATATTGTCCTTAAAGCACCATATCCCCCTACAAGACACCGTACTATATCGTGATTGGAGCACCATATCCCCCTATGTGGCACTGTACTATGTTGTGACTTATGTGCACTTTATGCAGGACATACTGTTTCCTTCTGGGCTGAAAGATCATTCAGAACGGTCAGGTAATGCTTTTGTTAGAACTCATCTATGTGCTGGATTTTCCTTGAGGGGAAGAATAGCTATTCCCTTAGGCCTCCTCTTCCACCCCAAAATTGTTCTTGAAATTACCTTTTTGCTTTAAGCATCAGGTTATCTTGTAGAGCTTTTGTTAAGATGTTGGGCAAATTCAAATATTCCTTTCCTTAGTTACTCCTATTAAATTCTTGGAAACTGTTCTAAGAGGAATATGGATGCTGTAAGCATTAGCTAGGACAATCTTAAGATTAGATGCTTAACGGTCATTGACAGTAGGGTGTGACCTTAGACATGCTGGCATTGTTTCTGGTTTCTCTTACCTGGATGTTTGCACCTCTTCTTCAAGGCAGAAAGTGCTACTTTCATTAGACTTCTGGTTGTTGTAATGATAGATGTCGCTTGATTATCTCTTGGAAAATAAATCTCCATTCTTTGGTTTGTGTTTGTCTAATTGTCACGGCTGCTTTGTGTTCCAGTTTTTTGGCCACTCATTACTCCTGATCGAAATAGAATTCAACCCCCAGTTGAGTCTTCCCTGTCATTATCATTCAGGTTAGTTTTCTGTGCCCATAATCTTTTTTTTTTCTCCAGTTTGTGTAAATGTTGTTTTGTAGTGGCAATATAGAGAACTAAAAGTACACCCAATTTTTTCTGTCCTTGCTTTTTTAACACTTTGATTGTGCTGCTCGTGTAGTTTCTCTAGTTCCTCTTTTCAGTCATTCTAGTCTACCCATAGATTGATATGCATGCCAAGACTCAATTTAATTATTTTTAGGATATTTTCATTGAAAGATTTCACTATCCGTAAATATTCCCTGTGACCCCCATACATTGCTGTTCTAATTAATCGTAGCTTTTGAAATGAGTGCACTAATGCATGTCTTTTATTTTTTCCATTTCTGTAGCATATGCATTTATGTTCTGGAAATCATCAGCCGAAACATCATAATGTTACTGAGAGATATATATTATACAAAATAATTGTCTTGAAGCTCTTTTGAATTTAGTTTATATATGGTTTTCCCACTTTTCCGTTCACCGAGAGATCCAATCTATCTCCATAATAGGAATATTGCTTGACATGATGTCTGCCCTTAACCATGTTCCTCTTGACAGTTCGATCCAACATCCATCACTGAGAGTTCCATAGTCGTCATGGTTGTCCCTCACATTTCTGCTGCCTAATCTCTGAGATGGCCCATTTTTTATCATCTCCACCTCCTGCCAGCGAGGTTATTATTGTCTTTCGAGTGATTGAGTTAATAACTTGTATTTTCAGGTAATTGGGACAGTAAATTTTATGTCTTTCTTCATGTAAAGCTCTATTTACCGTTTAGTTTAGTTTAGTTTCTGCCTTTGTATTATGCAAACTGTAGATTGTATATTTCCAGTGAAGTTTACAAGCCGAATATTCTGAGACTCCTTCCCTTCATGTTCCAAAGTTTGCAGAAGTTTTTCAGTTCTTCAATTGATACTCTCTCTCTCTCTCTCATCCGCACAAAACTCTCCATCAGTCCATTGAAACACATGAAATGGTGAAGACTCGCAAAAGCCGAGCGCTCAGGCGTCTCTGAGGACTGTCGGGGGAAGTTCCATCCATCTAGTTCATGCTAATAGGTGAGTAATCTAATTGGCAAATCTTTTTTATAGGCCAAGGCAACTAATGTAAGGGGCTGCACTTCTAGTGGGTTCAGTTGTCCGCTTCCACATTTGGACTTTTTATAGTTGTGCCCAAACTCGACAGGGTACAGGGGGCCCAACAGAACTATGCTAAAGTTAGCCTCAATGTTTTAGGCATCTGAACCTTCTCTAAAACATCACGGCCAACATAAATTAATACATGATAGGCTAACTTTGTTTACATAAATTAGCCCATGGATTGTCACATGTAGACAGTTCCTTTAAACCCAGACCGACCTATAAGTATTAATCTTACAGACTGACCAAATCTCATTATACTAAAACAGTTCACTTGCATAGTTTTTGCTAAATAAAGTTTTAATAACTAAGGATGTTTCTGCGTTGTTGGTCGAGGTTTGTATCACCTGACTTTTTTGGCGCTTGAGGTGTGAAACAATTTAGCTCGATTCAACTTTGGCTACACAATATTCTCTTGTGACTCAAAAAGAAAAAGTTTCTATTGTGGTTTTTTTATGTAGCATGCAAATCTCAAATCTCTACACTTATTTGATCGCTGGACATTTGGACGTGTTAAAGACGATCCTATCTCTTGATACATTTGATAGGGGTGAAAAAATATGCTTTCTCATCAGTCGATAGAAAGTGGTTGGTGGTAGTATCAATTCATGGTATTCCCGGATAAAGTATTTCTAATTCAAACCCTCCAACAAAAATTCAATATAAGAGGGATGTTCGTTTGGAAGAAATTTGTAGGATTCTGATAAAATTATGAATATTTATTTGATGTTAAAGTTGTATTGACATGCGTGCAGAAATTGTTAAAGGGGTTGATGTTTGTAAAAAAAATAATAAAGTGTTGTATTGGAATACGTGTGTTTTGTGATGTTTTGATTGTAAAAAAAAGTATAATGTAAATCCTAAAAACAAGTGGTAAACGAACATGACCAGCCCAGCGGTTTGAAGGTCGGCCTCCAAGTGCTCGACGTATCAAGTTTTAAGTCACTTGGGTGTAGACCGGTTTCGCGAGCAAAGTAGCTCCCCTTATGGTTTAGGCCTCTCAAACTTATTGTTTACAGTTATGAGACATTTTTCGTGTGCACCACCCAAGGAGAGTTACTCTACGGGACAGGTCTAAGCCAACAAAGTAACTGCCCTTATGATTTAGGTCTTTAGTCTTATCTCAAATAGTAATTTCTTTTTGAGCCCTCGATACATTCTTGCAAGATTTTGTGAGACCGAAAAACTAGTCTATGATGCTATCTGTTAATCCGCCTTCTACTTACATGACTTTAGAGAAGACCTGTCCAATGGATCCATTTGTACTTGTATGACATTGTCTATGTAGAATCCTTTTTGGGCTTCAGGATTGGAGGTTGTTGATACACACAATAAAAAGGCAACAATTTCTAATAGGGTCTTAATCGACAACTGCTGTTAGATAGTTTTTGGCATATTCAAGATCTCTACTCGTGGCGTTTCACAATTCCGCCGCAAAGTTGGAATCAACGTGGCCAACTAATATTGGCTATAAACTATAAAACTCTGGCGTGCAAGATCTTTAAAATTTTTAGTGGTAACGTATAATTAAAAATATTACCTCTTTTCTGGGTAATGGATATGATTATTTTTCTTGTTAAATTGTAGATTTACAGATATTTATGCGTATGTATTGTACTATGATAACATATCCATAAATGTATTATTATTATTATTATTATTATTAGAGAAATATACAAATATCACACTAGATTTTAACACCTTTTGTGAAAACTCATCGGGTTTTAAAAAGTTTATAATTGCTCATTAGGTTTATCATTTTTGTATAAAAACTCACTGAACTCAATGCTGTTAGCCCCGTTTAACAGAAAATTCATCACGTCCAATCATAATATGACACGTGTCACTAAATAAATAAAAATTACAAATAAATCTAAAATTAAAAAAAACATTATAAATTTTAAAAAAAAAACACCCCGATCCTTTTCACTGTGGAGGGGGTGGGGAACCTGGCGCCTCTGGGCAGCCATGGGTGGACCTCCACCACCCGTCGGCATGGGTTGCGTGATGGGGGAGGTCCGTTAAATTATTTAGTGACACGTGTCATATTATGATTGGACGTAATGGATTTTTCGTTAAACGGAGCTAATGACATTGAGTTCAGTGAGTTTTCATACAAACATGATAAAACTAGTGAGCAATTTGAAACTTTTTAAAATCTGGTGAATTTTCACAAAAGGCGTTAAAACCCAGTGTAATATTTGTATATTATTATTATTATTATTATTATTATTAGTATTAGTATTTATCTTTGAGTAATTCACACGCCCATGTTAGGATGAGCAAAATTTGTATGAAAAAGGTCTAGATTTTATTAAAATTTTGAAAAAAGTTATTGAAATTTGTAAAAAAAAATGTTGAAATTAAAAATAACTGATTAAAATTTGAGAAAAAATGGATGAATTTTTTTTTTCAGGTACATTCAAACATGGAAAGTATCAAATAAAACAAGAAATCAAAAATCAAACAAAAATAAGAGAAATATTTCCAATCTTTGGTAACTTGAGGTAAATTTAAACACAACTTTATAAGAATGTTTTACCCAAGTCAAGTAGATTCCGATAGAAGATTTAGTCAGGAAGAGGTTTAGGCTAAAAAATTTAGGTTTAATAATAAAAAATTCATAACATAATTTTTTATTATTATAATACTTATTAAAAATTTTCTCGCTTCACTTTTTCACCCTCTTCTATAACATATTTTTACTTTATAATATTTTTTAAATCTCAGTGTCTAAAATTTTCACGTTGAAACATACACATAGGAATTCTGTTTCGTATATTCACTGGGAAAGTGTCGATAAAAAGCAGCTTGCTTCCCCCAGTACTGTGGGAGTGAATATATGATGGTTTCACTTTCAATTACTTTTACGTCTTCAGGAGCAAAAGGGTAAAACGAGTGAAAGTCATCACCGCATTTATATACGTATGATCCTTTCTTATATGCTATGTCTGCAGTCTGGATTCTTCTTGTTTAATGTATATTACGGCACTATACGAACGCAACACGTTTCTCCCTCTCTCTTATAAATACCCTCCTTTGGCTACTTTATTGTCTTTGGTTCCCTATTCGGGGGGGTGTATTTTGAGAGGACTGAGAATAATCAAGAAGGAAGAGAGAGAGAAACCATCTTCCCTGCAGCCCCATAAACCCCTATCAAGGATTGAAGATCCTGAAATAACTCACTCTCTGAAACCGTATTTACACACAGAGGCCCATACGGAAACAGAGAGGGATTGAACCTCTCTTTTCTTCTTTTTCTCTTGTCGTATTTTCCCCTCTTTCTCTGGGGGGAGATCTTTTTGTCATTGTCCTTGTACAATGTCCACGGTGTACCTACCACTATCATAAAAAGAAGCCCACAAGTTTTCCAATCTTCTCTTCTTTTTTTCTTCTCCCTGAAAATTTTCTTATTTCCCACCAACAGAAGCTGTGATTCATTTACTCCAAATGAATATATATATTTTTTTTTTATTTCTGAGTCTTTAGTTTCTCTGGGTCTTTGGGTTGGGACATCCAAATAAGCCTATTTTGTTTCTTTAAGTGGGTTTTTTAGTGAACATTTTTGGTGCTTGGTTTTTCAGGGTTTGGTCAGATCGTCACGGGGAGAAACCCTAATTCTGATTTTTATGCTATTAAGGTTGCAATCAGAAAGTTAGAGTTTGTGTCAGTATATAAGAATCTGGGGATTGGATTGTACAGCTAGAATTCAATTGTCCTTGGAAGTAGGAATTCTGGGTTCAGTAGCTTTTATTCTGTATTTGCACATTGAACCTGGAAGATTGGACATATTGGGAACTGCTTCCAAACAAGAACCAAGAGGTGATTGGAGTTATGTATACATGATGGATGATGGTGTTGAAGCACTGGGAGTTCATATCTATATTTGAAGGTTGTGGTCTGTGTTGCATTTGCTGTAAATAGGTTATCAATCTTTATAGTCAGGAAATGCTCCTGATACTGGTTTTTGCTGATGAGCAGGTGATTATTCTCTGTTGGCCAAGTGGGGAAGACAGAGAGTCAGATTGCCTTGGAATTGCTAAATTTGTCGACAGAACGTTTGGGTAGACGTATGTTGACTCAGTGTATTTGTCTGGCTATACGGTTGAGCTAATGTTTGTTGCAGTAGAATTGAGCATTTTAGCTTTTGTCTCGGATTGTTTAGTTTTTTGTGGAGTCCGTGAAGATCTTTTGTTATAAGAGGAAATTTTGGATATCGGATATCAGCCAATTTTTTCGGGAGTCGTGAACTTTGGAACTCGTGGAATGATTTTCTTGAGCTGGAAATGAGTATAAGGACATGGTGCATGGACAGGAGCATGGTTTTAGGTTTGTTCCTTTGTTGGAACAACGGAACGGGCAACTAGGAGAAGTATTTTTGCTGGCAAAAGGATTCCACCTTTTCAATTCAAGGATCACGTCCAATGTCTCGGTGCTTTCCATTTCCGCCTCCTGGATATGAAAAGAGGGCTAGAATTGATGATACAGACCTACTAACAAAGGTTTATATATCATCTTTGCCATTGTTAGCTTGAGCTTGGTTCATTCCTCATTGCTCTTGCTTATCTGGATTTTATTCGCTCATCTCTGTATTGGATTATTTGATTGCACCGCAGCTTAAAATTCGCACTCTTAGAAGCTCTGACATGAATGGAACTTCTGATGAAAAATGGAATCTCTTTGTGAGGATATTGGAGGAATTTATAGGGAGAGGAGGGAAAATACATGAAATTTTCTGCAAGACAGGGATCCTTATCTGGGTTAATGGAACCGGG
Organism: Myrica gale; assembly: GCA_963930655.1. NCBI lineage: Eukaryota > Viridiplantae > Streptophyta > Magnoliopsida > Fagales > Myricaceae > Myrica > Myrica gale. The sequence continues at coordinate 5,487,604 of OZ005607.1, forward strand.
TGGAACTTGGAAGCAGACTAATTTTGAAAGAATAACCATGATATAAAGTACGGGTTCATCGATAGTACTACATAGAAATTTGCAAAGATGTCCATTTTCTATAGGGTTTTGCGACCATTTTATAATGATTTTTTCTCCAGGTGGCCTTTGGAAGCTTTCATGTGGAACAGGCTGGACATAGTTATGCCAAATTTTTTTTCCATAACTTTTCTGATGGCATCTAATGGAAATGCCTCCTTGGCCTGTATTTTATGCTGGCACTTCAAAATGCTTGAAGGTCTTTTCTTGATAGGAATGCAGGTATGGCTAGGGTTATGTGTGCAGGTGAGGACATTTTGTCAGCTACACATCCAGTAGACATGTCCAGAGAAAGTACAGGAAACATAATTCACCATGTGTTCCCAAGGCCAAGGCCCATCCATAACACCAATGGGGAAAATTTGTGGGTTAAAGGTCAAGAAACACATAAAATTGCTGTCTGATTTTCTAGACAGCAGTCAAATATAGGTTTCTATAGGAGACTGTATTAGGTCTAAATTGTAGGAGAAGCACAGAAGAAACAGAGATTTAGGGTTTGCAAGAACATAAGAGATTTTGGGGTTCGAAACTATGAAAGAAATCCAACTTCCTTGGGGATTTCTGTTGGCTGTGGAATAAAAAGCAAGAAACATTCAAATCAGAGAGGTGCTTTTCCAACTGTGCATTACTCCTGGTGTGTTTAGGGATCTTTGCTGCAGTACGATAGTGGGGTTGAGTGGGACTTTTAGAAAGATGATGCCTTAGTGGTGGATAGTGTTTGGTTGAGGTTCATTTTGGTTTAAATTTCTCCATCGAAGGAAGAGAGTGGTTCAATTATATTGTTCATATCTACTTGCTTGGATGTAAAAATTTAATCAACTTAACGAGATTCAGACCAGAGATGGGCTAGGGAAATAGTGAACAGACTCATAAACTTTTATATGCAATACTACGATTTACCAGAATACCTGAGAACATTTTTTTTTTCTAGTTTCGCCTTAATTTAAGAGACTCGACTTGGTGGTTCATCCATAGACCTCTGATATTAGCTCTTTAGCATAAGGCACCTGTCTTCAAACCAAAATTAGCTTTGTTAAGTCTTTAGGAATGTTAATGAAATTATTTTATTCTTTCGTTCCTGAGGGCTTTTCTTGAACCTAATTATGTGATTCCTGCCTTTAAATATATTTTATGATTGGGAGTTTGATTTGTAACTTAATGGCAGTGGCCAATGGCAAATGTTTTCTAGAAGTTTTCTATGTATTTGGATTTTGTTGTGTGTTTTAACTTACCTAAAGCTGCAACATATAGATACCCTCCGCATATGGTTATCTTGAGAGAGATTTTTTGACATACCCACTACAATAGTTTGTTTATATTGGCCACTTTTATTGCTGAGCTAGTCACACCAGCGGGCCACAAATTTATCACTGGCTGACTTTGATCTGTGAAGCTGATATATCCTGACAGGATTACTATGTTGACTGTCAACCCACCATGACCACCCTCCTTTTACCGGCTATGGAAAAAACATGTTGCTGAAATATGACATCGGTGGAGTTACTATTTACATATAATCCATGTCTCTGTTATGCTTTTTGTTTGGATGAATCTTTGCCTACCCTTATCAGTCATTATGAATTTTCCATTTTCCCTAACTTATGTTAGCTTCTCTCTCATTAATGCTTATATATTAGGTCCGTAACTATTTTTATTTCAGGAGAAACGTAAGGAGAAAAAGCATAAGAAGGATAAGAAGGACAAGGAGAAGAGGGAAGGTAAAGGAAAGAAGGACAAAGAGAGGAGGGATAAACTTGGTGACAAGAAAGCCCACAACGAAAAGCACAGAGACAAGGACAGGGATAGGGACAAAGAAAAAGATGGGACCTCAGATGAGAAGAGAGTGGCAGGGCAATCAGAGTGCTATAAAGGAGAGAAGCTTGTCTACAACCTGCAGGATGTTGAGAATAAGGATTCCAAATACGTGCAGGAGTTGGGCAGGAGAATCGAGGATGGAGAAAGAGCAACTGGAAGCCATGCGGTTCATAAGATTTCTTTTACAGGTCAAAGATCTGAATTTCCGGGTAGGGTGGTGCATAGCAATCTTGCCTATCAGGCTGAAGAAAAACAAAAAACTAATGAGGCCAAAGAAAATGGTAGGAAGGTCAATGGTCAAAGAAACCATGTTGATACAAGAAGTTTGGAGAACGCAATTGGTGATAACTTCTCTGTTATGGATCACAGTGGTGTTGAAAGAGTTTCAAAGCCAATGGAGGTGGATGTCGCGAAGCCAAAGGATGGGAAAGAGAAGAACAAGCACAAGGGAACTGATACTAATGGTGATAAATCTAGGGACAAAGATAAAAAAAAGAAAAGCAAATCAAAAGATAAAGACAAGGCTAAGAAAAAGAAAAAGGAGGAGATAAAGGAACAGAGTAAGCAGCAGCCTAAATTGCAAGAAAGGAGCAAGGAGTTGCTTGACACTTGCAATGTTAAGCAAGTAGACCTTTCAGGGATGAACAGAAACAGTTCTTTTGGTGAGGGAATTCTTGGAAAACGTAAGGAGCTTGACAAAAATGGAGTTTCACATGGTGAGTCGTTTTATCTGACTTACAATAATACCACTGTTAGTATATTTGGAAAGAGAAATTTGTTTATGTTTTTCCTTGCGGGATGATAATAGAGGCTGTAAGATGCTTTGGATGATCGCTTAAACGCCCTTTTCTCATGGGTTACTGGTGGTATACGTTTGTAATCCTAAAAGCCTCTTCTTCTTCTTTTTTCCCATTAAACCTGATCTAAGTTACTCTGTTTGCTTTTTGGGCTGCTGAGTAGATTATGTTGTCACATTCATACTGTTTATTGTTCCTTCCCTGGGAGATAAATTCTGGTTCTAGTTCTTTGCTTCTTATGCTTTTGAGTTTTTCACAGAAAATGGGATTCGGCCTCATAAATTGCCAAGACCTGTCTCTTCCTCTCAGTTGGTCATGGAAAATGGAAGGAAATCGGAAGCATGCCAAACTGCTAATCAGTTACCGAGTGGTAGGAAGGGGGCTGCCAATAATTTTCTGGTAGACATCAAGGAGCAAAGGATTAATGGTTTGGTTGGGCCACAAAAACGCAATGCTTGCACAACGTGGCCTTCATCTCCCTTAAAAGTCTATGAAAATGGTGAAGCATCTCAGAAACCACATTTGGAAGTGCCACAGAGGCCAGATGCATGCTCAACAGTGTCTTCATGTCCTAAAGTTAATGATAATCGTGAAGCATTTACAAAACCACCACATCCTGATTCCAAATACCTGAGTCGGATATTTTCTATACCACAAATGGAAGAGTGGGCTGATATTGATGACCATGAATGGCTGTTTAGCAGCAACTGTCTACAGTCAAATAAACCAAAAGCAGGTTCTTCTCAGGTCGAAGGGACACAACACGTGTGGGCAGAAGCTTTGCCTATAGAGTCCGCTGATGTTTATGCCCTGCCATATGTCATTCCATACTGATGACCATTGAATGATAGGACATGCTGTTCTACTAGCCCTAGGGAAACTGTTACTGATAGGAGCTTCCCACGGAGGTATGCCAGCATCAGGGTCCAGAGGATATATCTATTTCCACTGTCTCCCTGATATTCCTTCCATATCAGTTCTTTGAGGTACACATTGCACTCGATTTCATCCCATTAAAGAATGGTTTGTGGATTTATGTACTGACATCGGATCGGAATTAACGGTTTTTTTTTTTTGTATTATTCAGGAGCTTATTAAGGATTTGTGCTTACTTACGAGAACTGCCTACTGATTTTTCCTTTTGGGAGAAACATCTCCCAAGTATAATGGATGGAGGTATATGCCAATGTAAAGTGCCGAGATTGAAGTTTTGTTACCATAGAGCTCAGAAATTAAATACTAATAAGAACCATAGGATTATAAGGGCGTATTGTCTCACAATTTTTTATTAGTGGTATCATGTTGACATCTACTGAAGTGTAAGGACAGTGGTCCTAAATTACATCTGAAAAGAGAGGTTAAAGAAAAGAGGCAATTATGTTGATTTGATGTTGTTATAAAGTTCTTAGTCATGCCTGGTGAATAGTTAAGGATATCAGCCCTGTTATTTCTTTGGAGAAAATACATTTTTTACCCACAAACTACTATAGGTTTGACACTTTGCACCCTAAACTACCAATTTTGATACATTACACCCTTTAACTAATAATTTTTTACACTTTGCACCCTTTTTCAAAATTTGAGACTAAAATGACAATAATGCTCTTGACACATTTTGTATATAATAAAGATATTATTGTAAATTTATTAATTTGTCAAGGGTATTATTGTCAAATGGAGGGTGAAAAGTATCAAAATTGGTAGTTTAGGGTGCAAAGTGTCTAAAATTGGTAGTTTGAGGGTGCAATGTCTTGAAGATGGTAGTTTGGGGTGCAAAGTATCAAATCTATGGTAGTTTGAAGGTGAAAAATGTATTTTCTCCGATTTCTTTTCTTTTAATGTTCTTGCTACAAGACTAGAACATGCACTGTGGCTTTCTATATGACCTCTGGCTGTCGACGTTTGTTCTACAAGAGGAGCCTTCGGCTATGTTTGATTTAGTTTTCAAAACAGTTTTTGTGTTTATGTTTTTTTGGAAGTAGTGTAGATTCTCTTGAGATTGGTGAAAAGTTAGTTAAAAGTTGTTGAAATTTGTAAAAAGTTATTGGGGTTGGTAAAAAGGTATTAAAATTGATGAAAAAATTATTGGGATTAGTGAAAATGTATTGAAATTAATGAAAAAGTGAATGAGAAGTTTTTGAAAACTTTTTGAGATATTAAACAAACATAGTCATCTCTCTCCCTCTCTTTTTCTTTCAAACATCTCCTATTTGTTTTCTTCCTTTTCTTCCAACTGTTCCTATCAATGTTACAACTTCTACCACTTTTTATCATCATCCTCGCCTAGTGCTCTTCATTTGGTACGCATAAACCCTATGATTCGAGCCTTTGACCAAGAACTGCCTGCGGTCACAAACAATGGCATATATGGGCTAGAGAGTCATTTTGCACATGGGCACTAGTAAATTGGATCAAGAACTTCTGTAATTATTGGATCAAAATTATCTGTTTGAAGTACATAATAGAATTAGGAGAGAGATATGTAACAGGTAGATTTTACACCATTTAATGTTACTCATATTTTTCTATATAAAGTTTCGGACAATATGAGTCATATAATGGAGTACTAATATATTTTTTTTCTGAATTCTACTGTATAATTTGGACAAAAAATTATAGAATATTTTAATCCCAACAAATTACAAGTCTTCAACTTGTAAGTCGCGCTATCAAATTTGATAGCGTCAAGAGCAGCCGTCTGCAACCTAAAATTTTACAATTCTTAAAATTTTAACATAATAAAAAATTATAATACAATCTCTCTCCCATCAAATCATTACTTTTCACTATAATAAATATAAAAAATTATCTCTCTCTTCACTTTTTCACCAAATCCAATACCTTAAAATTTTAACCTCCCCAAAATTTTAACACTCAAACACAACTATGGTAGAAAAGTAGAACCACTATACCTACCTTTATCGTGCCACCAACTTAAGTCAGCATTGAAACCATCCTAATAAAGTTGAAACTTGAGCAGACAACCACACCAGATCAGCAGATAAAGATCCAAGGAGATGATCAAACCGGACTGGAATCTCCTGAGACAGTCAAAAAAGATTTTGAATTTTGGTCCTCGTACTAGTCAAACCAATAAAACTTTTGGTCGGCACCCATCACATGCTGCTAGAAAAGATTGGGTGGGAAAGTCCGTCACTGGCACGAGCCGCTGGAAGACATGACAAAGCTTTCTGCGTAATTTTGTGTGCACCTCATGTGATGTTCCACATGGAGCTTGGTAGGCGTGGGGAACCAGTAAAAAGGAAGTCGAAAGCCGACCCTCGAATCCCATTCCATCGCTGGAGAGACGCTGATATTCCAAAAGATTGTTATGATTCGTGCCTTGAAGGTGGGGATTGGAAGGTGCAGGAGAAGATAAGAGAAAGGTGCGAGCTTGATGGGTAAGAGAGAGAGTTCGTAGGAAGGGAGAAGAGGCTTTGAGATGTTTGTGGGGACCGAAGACCGAAGATGCTGATGTGTTTATTTTACAGCTGCTTGTTTATTTGCAATTCCTTTAAACGTGTTAGGCCACGTGAAGTTAGTCTGGACTTGGGCTGGGCCTAACCCAACCCAATTGCCTGGGATCCAGCCCAGCATAAGTGTTGAATAGGATATATTCCTGTTTGGCATTTTCGGATGTTTTCCCTAAGAAAAGACGCAATACCTGTTTGTTTATGCTTTTGGAGGGTAGCTACCTCAAATCAGCTGAATCTTGTGGTTCATGTTGCGGAATTAATACAAGCATTTAGTCATTACAATTGTATTGTTACAATTTGGTATCAGAGCTGTAGGATCCCATCATGGTAGAGGGTAGTGGGTTTGCACATCTAGCAGAGACGGTGGCTGAGTTGAAGCGGCAACAAGAGCTCCAGCAGCTGCAACAAGAGAGCCAACGGAAAATTCAGGAAAACCAACAGAAGCTAATGGAGAGTTTGGTGAGTCAGTTGGAAACCCTTACCTTGGGGTTGCAATCTGTTGTCCAGATCAAAGATCAGGGAGGAGGCGGTGGAGATCAAGGATCGGGTGGTGCAAGAGGCCAGCATCACAACATAGATCAAGGAGTGCACATGAGGTCAGTGAAATTGGAATTCCCTAGGTTTGATGGAGAGGACCCATCTGGGTGGCTATATAGAGCTAACCAATTTTTTACTTTCAATCACACTCAACCCCAGCACCGAATTCTAATTGCTTCCTTTCACATGGTGGGCAAGGCCCTGATCTGGTTCCAAGAAGTGGAACAAGCAGGAAATATTATTAGCTGGGATGCTTTTGCTAAGGCAATGCTCTTGAGGTTTGGTCCAAACACTTACGATGACCCCATGGAGAGTTTGATGAAGTTGAGACAAACAACCACTGTGGAGGAGTATAAGAGCCAGTTTGAAGCTCTGGCAAATAGAGTAAGAGGGTTGAATGAGGGCCACAAGCTGAGTTGTTTCTTGAGTGGGATGAAGGATGAGATTAGGTTGATGGTGAGGATGCTCAATCCTAGTAACATTCACATGGCTTATGGGCTAGCTAGAATGCAAGAAGAAAATGTGATGTTGAGCAAGAAGACCTCAAAGTTCGTAGTAGGTGGAAGTGTGTCTAATCTTGGTCAGCAATCTAACAGTATAGGAGCTAAACCAAGATTGAATGTTCAAAAAATCTCCCCACAGCAGATGAAGGAGAGAAGGGAAAAGGGACTATGTTATTATTGTGATTCCAAGTGGAATCCGTTGCACAAATGTAGTAACCCGAAGTTGTTCATGGTGGAAGGGACTGAAAGTGTGGATGGAACCCCAGAACAAGAGGGTTCAGAAGAGGTTTTCCTAGAAGCTGAAGATAATTGTGGATTAGACGAGGAGCTGGGCATTTATTTACATGCCATTACTGGGTCAGCTTCCTCAAGAACCATGCCCATTAAAGGGGGGATTAATCACCAGGAATGTGTCATTCTTATTGACAGTGGGAGCACCCACAACTTTCTTGACCCAGGAGTGGTGAGAGGAGCTAAGTTGTTGATTGACTGTAACCAGAGGCTAGGTGTAACAGTGGCTAATGGTGATCGGGTAAGAAGTGAAGGGAAGTGTACGGGTGTAAGGCTTAAGTTGCAGGGCAGTGAGTTGCAGTGGATGCCCATGTGCTGGTGCTTGGAGGGTGTGACATGGTTCTAGGGGTGCAATGGCTGAGCATCTTAGGTAGCATATCTTGGAATTTTAGTGAACTGACCATGCATTTCAGTCACTTGGGTAAGACAGTAATCTTAAAGGGGTTGGTTCCTACCTCTTTCATGCATGAGTCACAGCAACTAAAGCTTCCTAAGGGGGAAAAACGTGGACTGATTTTACATCTGCTGGATGGTAGCAGAGAGGAGGACACAGACAGTTCAGCAACCCCAGAAGTGGAGAGCTTACTCAGCAAGTTTTCCTTGGTTTTTGAGGAACCAAAAGGTCTGCCTCCTCAACGCTCTCATGATCATGCGATCCTTCTCAAGGAGGGTGCACAACCAGTAAGTGTGAGACCCTACAGATACGCTTACTTTCAAAAAGATGAGATTGAGAAAATAGTGTGTGAGCTGTTACAATCAGGGATGATAAGACCTTCCCAAAGCCCATCTTCATCGCCAGTTTTGCTAGTGCGTAAGGCTGATGGCAGCTGGAGGTTATGTGTGGATTATAGGGCTTTAAACCATGTTACAGTCAAAGATAAATTCCCTATACCCGTCATTGATGAACTACTGGATGAATTGAACGGGGCTAAGATTTTTTCCAAGCTAGATCTGCGATCTGGTTACCACCAGATCAGAGTCAAGGCTGATGACGTGCCCAAGACAGCCTTTAGGACTCATGAGGGGCACTACGAGTTCTTGGTTATGCCCTTCGGGCTAACTAACGCTCCTTCAACCTTTCAAGCCCTTATGAACGAGGTGTTTAAGCCATATCTGAGGAAGTTCATTTTGGTCTTCTTTGACGATATATTGGTGTATAGCAAGGGGTTGGTTGAACACTTGGAACACTTGGAAATTACCCTCTCTCTCTTACAACAACACCAGTTGTTTGCTAAGAAATCTAAATGCAGATTCGCGCGTACAGAAATTGAGTACTTAGGACATGTCATCTCAGACCAAGGGGTGAGAGCTGACCCTAAGAATTTGCAAGCTATGGTGAGCTGGCCACAACCGAAGTCTATTAAGTCATTGCGTGGGTTTTTGGGGCTGACGGGTTATTACCGTAAATTTATAAGTGGATATGGGTCCATTGCAGCACCATTGACTCAATTACTCAAGAAAAATGGGTTTAAGTGGACTGAGGCAGCTACTGAGGCATTTTTGAAGCTGAAAGAAGCAGTCACTAACCCTCCGGTATTGGCTCTACGAGATTTTTCTAAGGCTTTCATTATCGAATGTGATGTTTCGGGTGTGGGTATTGGAGCTGTCCTTATGCAGGAAGGGAAGCCTATAGCTTATTTTAGCCAAGCTTTAAAAGGGAGGACGCTGACCATGTCAACTTATGAAAAAAAGCTACTAGCTCTGGTCAGTGCTATTAAAAAATGGAGGTCCTACTTGCTTGGTCACACTTTTTAAGGTCAAGACTGATCAGCAAAGTCTAAAACACTTGTTGGAGCAAAAAGTGGGTACACCCCTACAACAGAAATGGATAACAAAATTGTTGGGCTATGACTTTGTGGTTGAATATAAACAGGGGATGGAAAACAAAGTAGCTGATGCACTTTCTAGAAAGCACGACGAGAAGGAAGAACTTGGTGAACTTGTTGCCATTTCATTTCCACTAGCTACTTGACTTGAAGACCTCAAACTGACCTATTCACAGGATAGTCAGATTCAAGATCTGCTCAGCCAGCTACAGGAAGGGAAATTGGACCCTTTAAAATATACCTTGGTTAATGGGGTGCTCCAATATAAGGGGCGCATATATATAGGAGACAATCCCCTTTTCAAGGATAGAATCCTACTGATGACACATAACAGCCCTGTTGGGGGCCACTCTGGGTATGAGAAAACTTACCAAAGGATCAAAAGAGACTTCTATTGGAAGGGGTTGAAAAAGGAGGTTAGGCAATACATCAAACATTGCCGGGTTTGTCAGCAGAACAAGCACGAAACAGTGCTGCCAGCAGGGTTACTACAACCCTTACCTATCCCTGAAAGGCCATGGACTGACATATCTATGGACTTCATAGAGACTTTACCCCTCTCTAAAGGGTATAGTGTAATTTTTGTGGTGGTTGACCGCTTGACTAAATACAGTCATTTTATAGCACTATCTCATCCCTACACAGCTAAGACAATGGCTCTAGCATTTGTTCAGAATGTGTTCAAGTTGCATGGATTGCCTAACAACATAGTTTCTGATAGAGACCCTGTGTTCACTAGTAATTTCTGGAAGGAGTTGTTCAGAATGCAAGGCACTCAGCTCAAGTATAGCACAGCTTATCACCCTCAGACTGACGGGCAGACAGAGGCAGTTAATAAATGTATAGAATGCTACCTACGATGCATGGTGGGCTACAAACCAAGAGATTGGATGCAATGGCTGCCACTGGCAGAGTGGAGCTACAATACAAACCAACATACATCAACAAAAATGTCACCATTTGAGGCTACCTATGGTTACTTACCACCTCGCCTGCCTACCTATGAACCAGGTACCACCATGGTAGCTGCTGTGGACACGGAGCTGAAAGATCGGGACAAACTTCTGGGTCTGCTTCGAGAAAACCTGCACAAGGCACAAAGTAGAATGAAAAAGTATGCAGATTTGCGAAGAACAGAGCGTAAATTTCAGGTAGGGGACTTAGTTTACCTCCGGCTCCAGCCTTATAGGCAAATCTCAGTACTCCAGCGCCACAACATGAAATTGTCCCCTCGCTACTACGGACCTTTTCCAGTCGTTGCACGGATTGGAGTTGTCGCCTATCGCTTAGAGCTACCGCAGGGGGCCCAAATCCACCCTGTTTTCCACGTCTCCCAACTCAAGAAACATTTAGGGCAAAACGTAGCTCCACTTCCAATGCTTCCACCAGTTGATTCGTTGGGTGCCATCAGATCCGAACCCATGGCTATAATTGACCGCAAAATCACAAAGCAGGGGAATCGTGCAGTGACCGAACTACTGGTTCACTGGCAAGGCCAGAGTGTTGACGATGCCACATGGGAGAAATACCATCTGCTGCTTCAAGATTTCCCACACCTTGCGGGCAAGGTGTTTTGATGGGGAAGGATATTGTTATGATTCGTGCCTTGAAGGTGGGGATTGGAAGGTGCAGGAGAAGATAAGAGAAAGGTGCGAGCTTGATGGGTAAGAGAGAGAGTTCGTAGGAAGGGAGAAGAGGCTTCGAGATGTTTGTGGGGACCGAAGATCAAAGATGCTGATGTGTTTATTTTACAGTTGCTTGTTTATTTGCAATTCCTTTAAACGTGTTAGACCACGTGAAGTTATTCTGGACTTGGGCTGGGCCTAACCCAACCCAATTGCCTGGGATCCAGCCCAGCATAAGTGTTGAACATGATATATTCCTGTTTGGCATTTTCGGATGTTTTCCCTAAGAAAAGACGCAAGACCTGTTTGTTTATGCTTTTGGAGGGTAGCTACCTCGAATCAGCTGAATCTTGTGGTTCATGTTGCGGAATTAATACAAGCATTTAGTCATTACAATTGTATTGTTACAAAGATTTTATCCGGGTCTGTTATTCTTCGCTGCCTGCAAATGTTAGATCATCTTCTTTGTCTATCGTTTTTAGGAGCTTCCTTGAGAGAACAGAGCAAACGTAATGGGGTGCAATAATTTTGACTGTAAAAAGCTGCAGTTAACAAGATATCAATCGGCATATATATCTTTATCTTACGTTCGGTGATTCGAAAACCAACACAATAAATAGCACTCTTGATTTTAAGGATCTTCTTCGTTTCCATCCAAAAATTCAGGAGCAAGGGTAAGTGCTTGCAAGAAAAACGAAGAAGAAAATAGCACTTCCTTTGATAAAATTCTAAACCGGCATAGCATTGCCTTTTCCTTTTATTTACCTTTGTAGCAATTTTTTTAAAAAAAATGAATATTATTATTTATTAATTTAAAATTCGTTCGAGTTGTTTGTTAAATTATTTAAATTTTCTAGTATAATTTTAAAACACGAATATTCAAAATTGTATATTTTCTCTAAAAGTTATTCAGACTTTATTCCCCTTTCATTCAAAGAATGCTTATTGGAGCCTTGTGATTGGAAAGAGATACCCCTTAATCAATCTCTTAATCTCAAATATTTATTTACTTATTTTTATGGTCTATTATTTATAATTTTTAATTAAGTCTAAACAGTCATTTTATTAATATAATTAGGAAAAAAGCTAAGGGTGAGAAATTTATCCAGTGGAAATTGGAATTTTCAGTTCCGGTTCCAATACCGGTTTCGGCCTATTCCGATACCGGAATCGGAACCCATTTTGGGAAAATTCCGGGATCGGAAATTCCGGCGGAAATGCCAGAATTTTCCGGTTCCAGTATTTTAAAAAAATAAAAAAATTGTTCGTATAGTTTAGTTTATTTGAGACAAAATGTAGTGATGTATTTTTTTTTCCTTTGATGTCTTGATGATCATAATATGTTTAAAAATCATATTATAAAATTAATGCAACATGAGTTTTTTTTTTTTAAAATGCCCAATTTCGGCCTTTGGATCAAAGTGTAATTGGTTCTTTTAACCTAATTATGAAACCGAAATTTCTATTCCGATAAATACCAGAATCAGAACCGGAATACATCATATTCACCCTTAAAAAAGCTATCGATATTCCATATCCCGCTTGAACATCTTTTTCTTGCTCACAATCTCTTTATTCTTCTCGTACTATTCAATAAAGATTTAAAAACATATTAAAAGAAAAAAAAAACGACGTTAGCACGGTATTTTTTTTAATTATTCTTTCTTTGTTTTTTTTTCTTTGCAAAGATACGCTTGCTTAGTTGCTTACTGCCTGAAATAAAACCCGGAAATCTGCTGAGTCAAAGCTGCCACGTGTCGTATGTACACGTGGCATTCAGTTGGCGTAGTAGCAACCATCATCAACTACCTCTTCAACTCAGGGAGCCTTAGCTGGTAAGAAATAGCCCAGAGCTCAATAAGATTCCTCATCAGTCGTCACAAATTCCACTCGCTCTATCGCAAGCTTGCAAGCTGCCATGGGTAGTGATACGGTCAGCACTGCAGCCACTGCTACTTCCATTCCTGGTACTTTTTCTCTCTCTCGCTCTTCAATTGAAATGCTTGAATATGCTGCTTTTTTTCCCTCGGGTTTTCCCTGAAATGAGACATTAATGCCACGGTAATCAACGCACTTTCTAATCATGCAGACGAAGAATCATGCTCGCTGGATCAAGACTTCTTACAGCTGCCATCCCAAACCCGTACTTCTCTCAGGTATGTGATAAAAGTTCTTCCTTACTTCTTCGAGATTCGTTTCTTTCCCTAATCCCCCCGTGTTCTCGGGGGAAAAGATTACAGAATCCTCAGAAGTGACTTGTGCCAAAACAGAACCTCAGAATGTTTATACTTTCTGTTGTTTTTGGTCTATATAGAAACAAACTGTGTTAGGCTCAGTTTTTGAACACTCTGTAGGTGGTACATCCTAGGTGGGGTGGGGGGGCGGGGAAGTTTACTTCATTTTCTCAGTCAACGAAAGGGGTTTGTTGGAAAGTTGTGCCGTGTGGGTGGAAGTTTGAATCTTGGTCTGTTTCTAATTGCTCAGGGATAATATCAGCATGAAAATTGAGGACGGTGCTATCGAAGAAGAAAAATATGTGAAGGTTTTCGGGGGATCCGGTGAAGTGGGCAGTTGCTTTTCTCCTGCGGCTTTGGATTTTGAGGCGAATCAGAGGAGAAGAGCCAGTGCATATAGAGAAGTTTTGCAGAGTTATGATGAATTGAGGATTCGTAGTGAGAATTTGAAAGAGTCCAAAAGCAAAATCTTGAGGTACTAATGGAATACATTCGGTGAAATTCATTTGTAGCCTTACAATGGTAGTTGTATTATGACGTATATCTGATGAGTGGATTTTCTGGTTTCATCAGGTAATGCATTTTTTTTTCTTCTTTTCTTCTAGCTTTGTGTGAATTGCTGGGTTTTGTTGTATATATGTTATCACATTAACTAACTTCAGTGCTCCTTTGGAATTGTTTGGTTTTGTTGTATGCAAGTTACCACATTAACTAAGTTCAATGCTCCCTTTTAATTTTTTTGACAAACAAAAACCAATCTATTGAGGTATATTGGGAATGCGAGGTCAAGATTTGAATTTTCTTTCTCTGTAGAATGAGTTTAATAGTAATTGTCAAAGTGCAGGGTATAGGATGCATGCACGCACGCACACTGTTGCTCACTCACTCAAACAGAAGCAAAACAGTACAGAGAACACGCTTATGTTTTTAGAATCAGTTCTTGGTTGGTAAAGTGACCCAAGTAACTTGAGAAGATAGAGAAAATTAGTACTATTTCTGGACTAGGACAAGTTAAAGGGTAGATCCAGTTTTGGTTACTAGCAAAACTAGAGACCACACTTCATTAACATTTATTATTACTCAAAAAAGGTATGACTCCTTCATCTATGTTTTTTTCTCTGTGCTAGAGATTGATATTATCTTTGGCATAAAATGACGTGATCAGTTAACTCTGACAGCTATACACCTGGAGCATGGATTGAAAAGGTGGGTGGCTTGCAATTGACTGATTATGATGTGCCAAAGACAACCTCGCTTATATTAGTGGGTCCAAAAGGATCTGGGAAAAGCAGTGTTGTAAATAAGATCTCCAAGGTGTTTGAAGGAGATAAGTTTTCGTCGGAAAGAGCACAAGTATCATGTATATTCCTTCCATTTGATTGGACTGTCTGCTATGAATTTTTTCAAGATGCTGTCTTTATATTATATCTATCTTGACCAAGGGGATGGATTTTATCATCTACCTCTATAGTTTTAGTTATTTAAGTGTTTCCTTGTGCCAGATGCATCTGTTGGGGATGGGACCTACTTCCTTCAGGAATATATGATTCCAAAAAGCTCAATGTCTTTTTGTCTTTATGACACTCGCAGTTTGTCTGTTGATTCATTAGAAAACAGTGAAATGCTAAAGTGTTGGATGACAAAGGGAGTTCGTCATGGGGATCCTGTTGTCAGGTCTGACTTTTGGTGTTTCTCATGGGATTTATGATTTGTTTGTCAGCTAGTTACTTCACCTCTGTGAATTCCTTCTCAGGCGTTCTGATAGTCCAAGTTTAATAACCAGTATGAAGTGCAAAGCTCGCCAGAATTTTTTTCTGTCAAGGGAGATCAGGATGGTGAATTTTGTCATTTTTGTGGTTAATGGGCTTTCGGTTTGGGAATCAATGGATAGTAATGATGATTCGGACATGAAGTACTTGCAGACCATGGCTACAGCATTTAGCTGCCCATACTTGTCATTCAAAGGTATTAGGTCATCCTTGATCCCTTTTCCTTGGTAACATCTTCTTAAATTTTGTACACATATTTAAATTCCTTTGTACTTCAAAATTTATAACTATAGTACCAAGAGGGAAAAAAATACAGTATAGGCTGCAGAACATACATATGGTACTGGCCAATGAAAACGGTCTGATATATATGCAGTCTTATATTAGACATCTCCTTGTCATAAAAAAAACAATATACAATATTGAAAGACAAGGCTAAATGCCATTAAATGTAATGTGCAACCAATTATGAAAACCGCTGGTGCTAAAATGCTGTTCTTCTGAAGAAAAAAGTTGGGAAGCGTCACTTTGAGATCAAATGTTGATAAGTCCAACTCCCTCTACGACACAGGTGGACAGAGTATAATTAATATTTGAAAGATATACCCTCCTAGGTACTTTAGAGGCTTCAAATCCAACTTGACATGATTATGGGATATTCGATACTTGCCTGGCTCTCTTTTTTTTTCTTCTTCTCACATTTGTCAAGTTTTCAGCTCTGAGAGCTTTTATGCATGCTTAATTTGTCGACCTAGGCTGAGAACATGAGGGAGTTGTTGGATCTTATCTATGTGGGTCACCTAACCATTGCCAGATTATCTCAAGAGATGCTTCCAACTCCTGAGGCCCTACAAAGGAGCAATAAAGAAATGGTTTTTTAATCTTTTTACGACAGATATTCTCTTGAGGCTGCTTGTGAGAAAGCCTAACGAGAAATGAAGAGTACTTGAGTTCTCGTTGTGGAAAAGAACTGAAAGTGGTAGCCCTAGATTCTGGTTTGTCTGGAGTTGTTTCAGTTGATAACTGATCCAAATGAGTTGATAGACGTTTTTGTCTCTCCCATCCATGAACCATTGATAGGAGATCAGCAGTATCTTACCCTCCAAAATGAGTGAAATATTTAAATAATCCTGGTCTTAGACTTACTTGACTTCAAGTTACTCAACAATACTTCCAGAAGAGCTTGTGTATTCTTTCAAGGTTAGTTGACAGTTATTCAAGAGAAACTTGTGTTTTCTATGATTGCCTTGTCTTCCCCTTGTCCTCCTTAATGTGAATAGCCAACCCCAACTAGGAAGGACCAAGAGTTGTGTTGTTGGAATTATTTCTGAGTGTGTTCTGTTTTTTAACGGTTTTTCAGTCTTCAGCGTGGTTAGAGAAGATTACACAAGCGACATGTTGTGCTATTAAGTTTTGGTGTTATCAAAGAGTGAGGCTATTCCCATTTGGTCTGCTGCAGCCAAAACGTGGTTAGACTAGTGCTAGGACTCTACAACAATAGAGAAGACCTTTTTGTCCCCTGACAGTTTGTCTGGGTCAGGTTGTTGATCTTTTAAGAGTCATAATGTGGGTGTATTCCACTATATGAACTGTAGGATGATTACTGTTGATATTCATTAGTACATATTTTTTACTCATGGTGAGCAGAACTTGTCATTATGGGTAATGGTGGTTGAACACTGCTATTCTACTTCCAGATGACAAGCCTGTTGTTGTTGTTACGCATGGAGATCTCCTTTCATTGTCAGACCGTGCTCGCATTCGTGTCCATTTGGGAGAGCTGCTGGGTGTTCCACCAGCAAAACAAATCTTCGACATTCCAGGTGATAGTTTATTGATCTCAATTTTCTTCTGTTAGCGAGGTTTGACTTTGCAATTTAAACGAGGAGTGGAATTGTGATGCTGAGGTCATAGGTAGGGACTGGTTGTGATTTATTAAAATATGGTTTATGCACTTCCCTTGGTGCTTGCAGAAAGCTGTGATGCAGTTACTGATTTGACAATAATTGACATGTTACACTTTTCCCTCGAGCATGCTGATAAAAATCTTCCTTGTAAGAGCCGGGTAATGAACAAGGTGTGGGATTGCAATCTTTACCACTATGTTTTCAATCCTTTTTGTTGTATTTGGATTTACCAATATCCAAAGTGGCAGTATATCTGTTGTGGTATGAATTCCTTATTCTTCTGCACCGTTTGGAGATTTTACGACATAACAATTGATCCTAGCAGACTGTCACAATCACTGCATTGAGATTGTCCAGATTATAAGAACCTAAATCATTATGTTAATGTAAGTCTACTATGTTTTTAATGACAGCACACTTCAGACTGTACCATAGTTCAATTTGACACAAGTAATCGAAACCCTAGATTTCCAAATATTTCTTGCACCGCAGCTGATTCTGTATTAATCTCTTTTTGCGTTTCTGTGTCCTTGGGAGTTCATTACATTTTCTACTCTAGCTGTGTCCAAACTTCATGTATATGTCTGCTTTCGATTCATTCTTTTCTCCTTTTCAATGTGGTACTCAGTAGTAGTGGGAGAACTTTGAAGTTGTTTTGCAATTTGGAAGTGCTTAGTCATGAAATTTATTGAATATACCCCCCAGGTGGGGTAGTTTTGTCGCATTCACTAGGAAATTGGATCCTTTCATCGTTCATACAATGCCCAATGCAATGTCGATTATGGATTTGATGCTAGGGTCATTGGATCTAATGGAGGGAGACATTTTCTGACTTGGAACTCTCATTTCTAGCGACATCTAGGATGATGAACTCACTAGATGGACAGAGGATACTGCCTACATAGTGTACATGTGAGCACGTGAGCATCTTAGGTATTGAAATAGTCTTATTATGTTATTTTATAGTCGTTAGCTGGGGTTTTGGAATGGTCTAGAGCTGAAGCTAAACCATTCTTTTGCCAGTTTTGGAAATTGTATGGAAGATTTTTAAATTTTGAAAGTGCTTCCGTTGCCTGTAGGGTATTTGTAAAGAAGTCATTTACCTTTCTTTTGCCAGTTCAGATTGAGAAAACTTGGGGGATATTTTGTAAAGCCCAAAACTTTTTCTAATTAGATATTGCTCGAGATTGTGCGTTCAATTTGATTGACAGCAGAAATATTTGTATAGCTTTGGGACTGAACTTGCTTTCACTTTGCTTCACCAAGCTTCAATGATCTACTCCTTTCGGTACCAGTAGGAAATAGTATGAATTGCTTTGCCTGCGTTGAATTTTTAGAAGTACTCGGCTACTAAAATCTCCATTAGTTTTTTTTTTCCCTATATCATTGTTGTCTATAACCCTGCAGTTTATCTGGTGACTCAGTCAGAAAGGAGTTATTAAATGGACATTAACACTTTGATTGATATAAGTGGCTGACTGTTTAATTAATTATCATATGCAGGTCCGTAAATCTTCTCGATCTGCATGTATATTGCTATTAATAGCTCTGGGAATTGCCATCATCTCAGCTTATTATGGGCAACATGCACATATTCACCACGGCGACCACGCCCATAGAGCAAAGGGTCGAGGGAAACCTCACATTGATTTTGCTTCACCTGAGATAAATTGGCATGCAATTCGGCACTTGTGGTTGGGCTAGACTATGTAGCTACAACTTGATGTCTTATAGTCCACTGTTTTCACGACCACTGTGTTGAACACTTCTGTCCCCTATATATATGATTTTGTTATGGTTTTCATATGCTACTCTTTTTCTTTTCTTTTCTTTTCTTTTTCAATTCTCTAATTAGTCTTCGTAGATTGTGGAGGAAACAAAGTTGTCCAAAAGGAGAACAGGAAAGATTGCACCCCCGGTTGGGCTGCATAACAGATCTTCCACATTTCACTGACAAAACAAGGTAGCTTCTTTTGTATTTTGGTCCTCTGCTCTGTCCGTCGAGCCATATATGTTTGTGAATGGATGGATGGAAGAAAACTTTCATGAAATTTGGGGCTAGGGCTCTGCCTCTCCCCAGTAGTACCTGGGTGCTTGGAGAGGGAAGAGTGTAGCCTGTATAGTTGCTTTCCCCTCAATTTTAACTGGCATGAATTGCTCGAGAGTTTGTAGGAAAGTTCTATAAAAAAAGTAATCAGGGAAACAAGGGACTAGGAAAAAGAAAAGGAAAGAATAAAATCAGGGACGGGGCATGCCCTTCGAATTTTTCTTCTGAAGGGTTACATATAGCAAGCACTAATGTGGCAAAAAAAATCAAAATGTCTCCCCATCAAACTTTCCAACCCAATTGCCTATTCCCCATACCACTAACACAAAACTTGAGCAAGACGCAGACTTCTTCAAAGTCGCCTTCAAGAAAAACGTCAGGACTTATATCCCTGTCATGCCTGCGCCATAGCCAAGAGCAATATCTGCCCCCAAAAGGCTAAGAAATGACAGGATCTGTGCCTGAGAAAGATATGCATTAGAATCCAAATTTGAAAGAATCCTCATCCTCCGGTGGTCGAAGTGTTTGGAATGCTTTGCAAAAACATAGCCCTTGCAGCAGGGTCAGTTGAAAATCGACCCAATACAGCAAATGTAGCTGTACTACTTCCAAACTTCTCAATTCCTCTAGAGATCATACAGGTGTGGTTAGCCTCCACAACTACCATCACATCTCCACCTACAAGTGAAGAAACAGTCTCTGCTATCTGCCTGGTGAGTCTTTCCTGTACTTGGAGCTTGAAACCATAAAAGTGTACTATCGACTGTAACAAGGCTTTTCCAATGACATTGAATCCTGCAGTACAAAAGTATCCTATATGCACCACACCATGAAATGGAAGCAAATGATGCTCGCACTGAGACCAGAACGACAAATTGAGCTCATAGTGTATCTGTTTTTCACACTGTGTGACTTCCCTATTGGGTTTTAGAAGATCCATCATCCCCGAAGCAAAGCCATTCAGCTTCATCTCTAAAGTACTGTTCTGGAAGTTCATTAGCCACGTCACAAACCGACAAGGAGTTCCCAGAAGCTCTTTCCTCAATGGGTCCTCACCAAGAGATGAGAGAATTGAAGCTACTGCAGTAACCATTCCTGGATTGGTTGGTCCACTGTTGGAGGAAGTTTTCTCACCTGAGGAAGTGTTGAATGGGCACCAACATTGATCACTTGAATGTCTTCTACGAGCTTTCTCCACATTTATGCCTTTAAATTTTAGAAGACTCAAAAAATCACCCAAAGCTTCAGCATTATCATTTTCAAAAACCCCTGAGCCTGAACGCACCAGAACCTTCACCCATTCTTGGTGATCGGAGTCAACGAAGGCGGATTCCAAGGTTGGGAAATGGATGTGCAAACATTGGAGAATGACTGCAACACCAGCCGGTTTGATACTATGTTGCAAAGCTGAACAAACTTCATCTGCCAGACGTTGTGGGTCTTGAAGTCGTTTTGCAAATACATCAGCCACTCGGGAAAGCTTACTTAAGCCTACGACTCGTTGACCAGAAGGGACATAACCCACATGACACTTCACCTGGAATGGAAGTAAGCATGACTCACAATATGAGAAGAGGTCAAGATCTCGAACAATGACGAGTCCACCCACACCTCCAGCATGACCAACTCCATTATCCAGACCAGCTTCAGGGAATAAAGCACTTTGGACAATTTCCTTTACCTTCTGCCTATAACCTGAAAATGGCAACAATGATTAGTATCAAGCGATTGAAGTTATGGCTCCATATCAACGCTAACAAGGTGTTTTTCGATATCAATGTTGATGTCATTCAGTCGTTTTATTTCTTGAACGCAGATATCTAATTCATGTATTGTATTTGCAGCCAAAAAATATCCTTAAGAGAGAGACTCATACAAGAGTTTTCAGAGACAACAGAGACCTGCTTACTACGTAGGAGTTTAAGCAAAAGACAGAAAACCAAAAATTATAGGAGTGGTGGGAAAGAGCACATCAGTTTGCTTTCACCCATCTCATGAAAACACAATATGCAATCACTCACTAAACAATTTGATTATCGATGAAAGCCAATAAGCTGTTCTATAAAAAATATTCACAAACCCGCTGCAATTTCTACCTGTGACTTGTATTACCCTTCCTTCTATGGAGAAGAAATTTTGCATAAACATTCCTAAACATGGTAGTTCACTGACGAATTAAACATTCCTAGCTCTTCTAGGTATACAGATTTCAAAAGGACGTCTTACCCTTCTTGTTATAACTCTCCACGGATCCCTCACATCACATCGTTTTAGCTGTATGCACCAAGAAAGCATAAAAAAACAGAGTGCATCTTCTGGCCAAAGAAAAGAGCAAAATAAAAAACAGAAAACAGAGAGCTGGAAATGATCTAAATCCATAATGCAGCCAAAAAAAAACAGAAGTCCAGCGGGTGGATTGGGGGGATCAGAAGGAGGATATATTCAACATCACTGCAAAAAAGCATTCATTATACAGAATAAAAAGGTCTTTCTTAAAATATTAATAAAATCAAACAGGCATATCCCCACCCCTCCAGAACAACCACCTCTCCCCCCTGTGTAAAAGAAAAAAAAGAGGGGAAAAATGGCCTAAATGATGCGAAATTGCTACTGCAGTTTCTGAATGTTAGCAACCCAAGTAGCCACCTCCATATTGAGCAAATGGGATACTGTAACATTTGAATTAACCATTACGATGAGCTAGAAAACTTTTTAGTTTAAGAAGGATGATACAATACCAATGCCTTCCTTTTGAATTAAAAATCCAGTCTACTGAGACAAATTTCTACCATCTCCTTCCACCAGAAATCACGAAAGTTGCCTTCTCTAAATTTCTATGGGACCCAAAAGCTCCCAGCTCCCGTGATAATGTCGCCAAATGTAGAGTACAAATGGCTAAGCCCAAATGAGAAATGTAAATCCAGAAGCTCACACTTTATGGAAAAGAGGACGCGCCTAATATGTAAAGGACCAAAAAGCCAAGCGAGATGTTGCCACAAGAAACATAAATCAGAAGGCACGCCCGTATTTATTGAGGATGAAAACAGGCATCTAAAAGCATAGACACTTATCACCATTTAGATAGCCCAAGATAACCACTAACAAACACATATGGTATCGAATTATATACGTATCAATATGTAAAGTTTTTGCATTATTAGAATCGCATGATAAGATGTTGATGCAACTTTGCTTCGTAAATACCAGCTTCCCAACTACCCAAATCTCAATAAAAAAAAGACTTGGACTTCTAACCGACGCATAGACACTTATCACCATTTAGATAGCCCAAGATAACCACTAACAAACACATATGGTATCGAATTATATACGTATCAATATGTAAAGTTTTTGCATTATTAGAATCGCATGATAAGATGTTGATGCAACTTTGCTTCGTAAATACCAGCTTCCCAACTACCCAAATCTCAATAAAAAAAAAAAGACTTGGACTTCTAACCGACGAAAAGCTAGTCTAAGGGACAAAAGGGACAAAACCAAACCATATTCCACTGTTCACCACTGGTAAGAGGTTGATTGTCTGCACTGACCGATTATTAAACACCAGCTTCCCAACTACCCAAATCTCACGAATAAAGATATTGACTTGTAAACGAAGAAAAGCCGTTCCAATGGACCCAACAAGGGAAAGGACAAAAATGAACCATATTCTACTGGAAGTGACGGAACCATGAATGAATATGAAGGGGGAGGTCAACTCGTAAGGCAAAATAACAGAAATTTTTTTTACTACCTAATGCAAAAAAATGTCTTACAGTTAAAATATTAAAAATTAAAAACTAAAATATTAAAAATATATTATATTGAAATATATTATGCCTCTTCCTTCATGGGTAATAATGATGTTTTATATTGGTAGACAAAGTTATCTGAAAAGATACAACAATTAGTTTGTATTATTAATGTTAACTATGTACAAATCTTAGGGTAGAGCTATTTATCTTCTGCAACTTGTCCCCTCTCTTGTTATTGGAAGGAAGAGCACTCAAGCTCTGATCTTTACTTTTCGTTTAACAAGTGAACAAAAAAAGATGACATGTTCAAACATTCGACCTCCAAGATGGCACAGAGTGCAGATCCAATAAAATATCAAAAGATTGAACATGTCCTCTTAAAAATTTCAATTACCTCAAGCATACTTTTCAATCTACAAATAATTTCATAACAAAAAATAACATCAAGATCTTAGAAGCACCAGAAATTTTAATCTAAAACCAGCACGTATTCATATATTGTGTGTATATAAACTTAAATGAGAGAGAGTTAACATTAAAATGTGATTCTATTTCAAGGGAACCTAACACGGAAACAAAGGAAAATAATAATGATTCGATTCAAATTTTAACAGCTCCAGAAGTTTCTAGTTCATACAACCCCTAGTTCACACGAACGGATCAGTACAGTTAGGTAGATAATTAACAAGACAACAAGATCAACAATCTTGTTCCCAACTCCATCGACACAATCTTTCTAAAATGTCATTGGGAAAATCCGTTTTCCATAAAATTGGAAACCAAGAGAAATATTAGTTATATAAAAAAAAAATCAATACGTTGCATTGGGCCAACAGGGGCCTACTGGTTCATTGCATTGTCCGCAAAAAACAAACTGAGGAGATCCAAGAGCAAGTTTTTGCAACTAGAAGGACCAATAATCAGTTATGAACATAGAGATGGTTAAACAAGTTGAGAGCAAAAAGAAAAAGCACCTTGGGTTCCTTCTTGAAGGGCCTTGGCGACGCGAAGCGGGGTCTTTCTCAGACCTTCTCTGTTAATATCCTCCCCTAAGCCATGCAACAGAACTTTCACAGCATCCACGATGGCTCTAGTCTCTGGCTTTTCCTCAACCCCCAGCTCATTGCAACCCAGTTTCACTTT
Organism: Myrica gale; assembly: GCA_963930655.1. Lineage (NCBI taxonomy): Eukaryota > Viridiplantae > Streptophyta > Magnoliopsida > Fagales > Myricaceae > Myrica > Myrica gale. The sequence goes on from OZ005607.1 coordinate 5,511,407, forward strand.
ATTCTCAAATTCCACATCAAAGTGTCCCTCGTCCAAAGCACCCATTGACAGACGAAAAATCTCACAATCAACAATTACACAGATAGCAACTTTCAACAAAGTAGCTGAATAAATGTTGTAAGAACCAAAGCCAGCAATGAATCAGGAACACAGTTCAAAAACTTGAGGCCCCCAGATGAAGTGCAAGAGCAAAGCTAAGCAGAGTTACAAAGCAACAAAGAAAGTCCAAAGATTACTCGGAAATTTGCGGCACCAGGATGAAGAAGAAGAAGAAGAAGAGCAAAGGAAAGGTGGGTCACGCAGAACAGAAATCAAGTCCTCTTAAAAAACAGAAACGAATAACGAACCAATAGGAATATTCAAACTTTAAGCCACCCGTATAAAAAGGATCCAGAACAAAACCCTGCAATAGGTCGGATACTGTGGTATGGAACAATTACCCAAAAGCTAAGCTACGAAGATGAAGAAGGGCAACACGCACATGGATCACACGGATGAAGAGACCTCACAGAAAGAAAGGGAGAGGCTGAGGGAATGGATGGATGGATGCAATCGCGAAGAGAAACGTAGGGTTGCTGTTGATCTTTGGAATGTGTGGATTCATTCTCTCATCGGAATGTGGACCCCAGTTTAACCCACGAGACGCAGCCGAAGACGAGTATCCTACGTGCGGAATACGGATCACGGTCGCTACGCAATCACAACGACACAACTTGTGCTTTTTCTTATGGGATAAATGGTATTCTGGTACCTGTGGTTTGTGTGAAAATCAATTTAGTCCCTTAATAATTTTTTCATCAATCGGGTCCCTGTAGTTTGCATGAAAATTAAATTAGTCATTTATCAATTTTTTTCATCAATCGGGTCTCTGATCTTTACATGCTTTTATATTAAGTCCTTCCGTTCAAATTCATCCACTGACTTAACGGTAAGTGTCAACCTGATCTGCTCAGGATGGAGAGCTGAGAGGATCGAGAGGCCCGAGCAGGTCGGGCTGCTATCAAATTAGTCTCTTATCAATTTTTTTCATCAATCGGATCTATGATCTGTACATGCTTTTATATTAAGTTTTTCTGTCCTAATCCGTCTACTGACTTAACGGTAAGTGTCAACATGATCTACTCGGGATGGAGAGCTGAGAGGATCGAGAGGTCCAAGTAGGTCGGCCGCTCGCACAAATGCTATATAAAAGCAGCCTGAGCATCTCGAGCAAAAGCAACTCGACATCCCGAGCAAAAGCAGCCCGACCTGCTCAGGCCTCTCGATCCTCTCAGCTCTCCATCCCGAGCAGATCAGGTTGACATTTACCGTTAAGTCAGTGGATGGATTTGGACGGAAAAACTTAATATAAAAGCATGTAAAGATCAGGGACCCGATTGATGAAAAAAATTGATAAGGGACTAATTTGATTTTCATGCAAACCACAAGAACCCGATTGACGAAAAAAATTGTTAAGGAACTAATTTGATTTTCACCCAAATCACAGCTCTTATTACCTTCACATCCCGCTCTCCTCAATGTCCTCTTTATATACATACAAAAGACCTGAGGCGGCGCGCGCTGATCTCAAATAGCGAGAGGCGATTTTTGAGGTGGGTCGCGGTGCTTGGTTTTGGCGAGAGGATAAAAGCCAAAGTGAGGTGGGACCCAACTATGAAGAAACTTTAGGGTGAGCCTAAAAGGGGAGGTGCTGGGTGGGTGGGGGAGAGAATGGTACAGAGTACAGTCCACCAACCCACCGAAGATGCGTAATGAGATTTATAGCCCGCACTGCGGCACGTCCCGCATCTAAGATACAGATACGACGTACTTTACAGCCCGCACATCCCAATACGATCAGGCTTCCTCTTTCTTTCGGCTTTTCTTCTTCTTCTTTTTTTTCCGGGCCAATGCTTTTTTTTTCTTGGTTTCTGGGTCAGTGCTCGATTGAGCAAATGCAAATCCCATTCTATTGATCACCAAAAAAAAATCCAGTCCATTGTTCGTTGGGAATCTACTTTTTAAGATTCTATGCTGGGATCTGCCACATGATAGTAGGGTTGGTTGAGAGCAAGGGAGCCTATGAGTTGTAGTTTAGTTGGCGCCTCCTCCCCTTTGGGGAGGGCTAAATCCGGAGGTCAATCCCCTAATTGAGAATCAAGGAATAAGATCAGTTAAGAGCAAGCAAAGATGATTAATTGAGTCTGATACAGAAAAAGGAAAGGATACGTATTTATGTTGTGCTTATCGTGATAATCGTTAAAGTTCAAATATTTGGAATTATGCGATGTTTCGGAAAAGAAAAAATCAAATAGATGCTCTTGGTGCAAGCCATAGTTGTGGCAGTGTATACAGATTATTGTGTAGCATCGGCGGATTGAATCCCAATTCAAAGGTTGTATGTATGTGGATTGTGAATTAATTTTCGACGGGTCAAAGTTTCGAGCATTGATAGACCGAGAAAGGAGAGAGAATTCCAATTAAAGGTAAAACAAAAAGCTTTTATTTTGAAAGGCATGCAACAAAACACCAATCACCAAAAAGAAATTGTTCTTGCAAAGAGATGATACGTTGCTTAGTGCCATGACTATCAACGTAGAAATCAAACAAAAGTGTGAGATTGATTGAAGATATTCACCACCACTTAATAATGTTGGCATATTCTTTTGCATCTTGGGTTGGCTCTTTTTGGTCCATTGAACTGCCTGACGACGAACTTAATGTAAATTCTATCCTTTTAAACTATGAAATAATGCGGATCTCTTAACCTTAAAAGAAAAATTGAAATCATCAACTCATTTTTTTTTTCTTTTTGTGCATGACAAGGGAACTAATTTCAGAACAAAAAAAAAGGTATGACAAGGGCACTTAAGATATGACTCCCGAATGATATCTACCTAATACAAGATAAATCCGAACATCAGTCATCTCATATGAGTAAAGTTTTTAGAACATGTAACTTAAAACTATCAGCCTAGGAATATGGAAAGCATTGAAGTAGAAGAAGAAAAAAAAGGGAAACGGATCGTAATGAATTGGTATCAATCAATCAGAAACCCTACTTACCCTGTTACCCATCACCTCTAGTGATGCGGAAATCAAAGAGAGAACACGAACTATAGCTATCCATCAATCAACCGTGACCTTTCCACAAACAGCTTACCGTTGGTAACTAAGAATGAATAATGTATATTAACTCCGGGGGTTGCTTTGATGGTCAAGACATGAGATTTAGGGTGTGCTAGTTCTCATATTTGAAGTTCGAATCCTTCCGCTCTGAATAATTTTTTAGGATCACTTTCAAAGTAAAGCTGAATTTACCTGTCATGTGTGATTTAGAAGAGCTGCACGGCAAGAAATTTGTCGTGACGTTGAACCCAACTCGTATATATACTGGACAAGGTTCATCAGAACTCGGTACACATGAATGAGCATCCGAATTTACCTCGTTATAAAAAATAGTAATAATAGATATTATGTTTTGTTAAATTACTTATAATTACAAAAATAAATCCGAGACAAATGTCTATAGTACTGTTCATGATTTCTTCCTTTTATTTTGTTACTGACCTTCAACAAGACTCAGAGTTGGTCTGGAACTCAGTTCACAGCCCCTGATGTGGCGCTGTGTCAGTCAAACCAAAAGAAATAACTTCAATAATAATAATATATAAACCTTTTTTACATGCCACGAATCAAAATTTTATGAAATTTTTGAGGATATTGTAGAAATTGAAGTGGATTTGAATTTTATTAAATTTTGAGAGAAATTAGTGAAAAAATAAAATTTTTTGGGAGTCAATAAAAAGTGAAGAGAGATTAATTGAGTGAACTTTTTTATATTTATTGTAATGAAAATAAATGATTTAAATGATTTGATATAGTGATAGATTTTTTTAGTGCTAAATTATTGATCAAAATTTTAGAATTGAAAAAAAAAATTGACAAAAACTTTGGTTTGCAAAACATGCCCACAGATATACGCGTAGTTGAATGGGATAGTTTGCTTTATTTTTAACTTTATCTAAAATTTTATGAGTTTATTTTAGATCCTTATTTTTGTGGTCCACTTCTTTTGGGATATAATGACCCATTATTCTTTGTGAATAATAACCACAATTAGTGTTAGGGATGTGCATGGGAGGTCTCGGTGGTAGTCTCTGCCCCATCGGCACCAGTGAGGGCTGCACAACCCCGTGTAGGTGCCAGTTTTGGCCAAAATCGGCACCTATACCGGGTAGGCCTGTTTTGAAATAATTGTCACATACACCTACATCGTTAAGATCAAAAATCGGCCATTAGCTGTGGCAGTTTTCGGTTATTCTACGTTCATATTGAGCCATTTTTTTAGCATTTTACTCACTTGGTCTAATGTATTTATTTTCTTTTTTCTTTTGATCACATATCAATAAAATCTAAACTAATGAAATCCAAATTTCAAAATCAATAAAATTAAAGATCATCTTAAAAGATAAGATGAGAATTTAAAGTCCAAAGTAATAGAGACGTAACTGTAAGTAGAAACTATTACTTTTTGAAAAATCCAGTTTATACCCTAACAACACTTAGAGGGGAGAATATGTGTTTTCCCTCTAATTAACAAATCAATAACAATTTTAAAACATGTTCAAAACCTAGTAGGGTTTCCCTTGGTTTCATAAGGAAAATCCAAAAATTCAGCAATTTTTGAAATTCGTCGGAAGTCGCTCGAGCGCTCGTCAAACACTCGTCGAACGTTTATGTTTCTGTCTTAAATTTTAACTGTGCGCTCGAGCGCTTGTCAAATGCTAGTAAAACGTGATGACTCTGTCTAAATTTTTTCCAAGGGCGCTCGAACGCTCTGTCTGAATTTTTGAACTAAAATGTATTAGAAATTTGAACTAAAATGTAATTGAGTGAGTGATTTTGGAAGCATGGTATAAATTTAATGGTGATTTGTCAATTTTAGAAATTTAGACAAGTTGTTAAAATTTCATGAAAACACATACATTGATTTGTAAATTTTTCATGGTAGGATTCCAATACTCTTTAATTAGGATTCCTATACCTTCATATATACCCTTCACCGAATTCTCTAATAGAAAAAAAAAAGAATAGATTCAGTTTTTTTTCCTCCAAAAAGAATAGATTTAGTTGAAGTATAACAATATTGATGTAGAGTTTTGCTGTAATATTTCAAAGTGGGTATGCATCGGTCTTTTTTCTTTCTATTGTATAGTTTAAGCCTTTAAGGTCATACTTCCTCCAGCAAATGCACATCCCATTATCACAAAATTTTCATTCAATGCACCTTCCATATCCATCGAGAGAACAATATATTTTCATTTTTATATTTAAGACCTACATCTCTCAGCATGAGTGTAGGAAATCACAGTATTCAATGAAATACAATAAATTTGTAATTTTTCTACCAAAATTCTAAATAACTAGTTCATTCACCTAACAAGTTTCTCGGTACAAAACTTAAATGTAAGTATTTGATTAGACAAAACCAACAACAAATCTCAAATATTTAGGTGAAACTAAACTAAAAAAAATCTCGATTTCCCGATACCCGGGAACTGGGAAAACCCCAATTTTTTTAAAAAAACCGAAACCTACACCAGTACCCGTTAGGCCGGGTACTAGGAACCTGGTGTCGGTGCCTCCAGAATTTTCCGGTGGCATTGTGCCGCCCTAGCACCAGCATCGTCCATGTCGGTGTCCCCCAAAACGAGTGTTGACACTGATGAGTGAGCGAGTGAGGGAAACCTAAACATAAAATTTAAAAATAGCCAAGCTTCAAAATGATGTTATTTCGTTTAAAAAAAGAAATGTAAAAGCTAGTGGGGGTGGTGAATCGTTTAGCGATACCGTGAACAGGCCTAATTAATTAGGGCAGTTGATTTTGGGTATCTTTGTTTCTCCAATATTTTGAGGCATGGAATTTTTTAGCAAAACAAACACACTCCAACATTTTTAACTTTTACACATACACACTTTATTTTTTACAAACTTCAATAAATCTCAATAAAGTAAAAATTTCTAAAATTTCAAAAATATTCCTCAATTTTTTGACAAACAAACATACCCATTATCTTACCGCTTACGCATGAAATTTGTCAATTCCGTCGTATGCATGAAATCGTTCACATATTACGCACTGGGCTGGATTTAGTTTTCTTTTTTTAATCAGAAAAAAACTCATTGGGCTGGATTGTTTATAAGATGTCAAGAAAGGAACTCAATCCAATGACTCATGGATCCTACACACAGATGCGAGGTTTCGAGGCCATGCTTCCCTCCTCACCACCACCATCACCATACCCACTGCCGCTACCATTCTTTATGTCTCTGTCCCCACCGCCACTGCCACCACCAACAACATCATCATCACCACCAACACCACCAATTTAATGGTCACTCCCATGTATGCCCCAATTTTGCAGCTTCTTTTCCTCGAAACCCAGAACCTTGTGGTCCTGCTCATTTCCGATACAATCCAAGTATTGGGGTTTCTGGGTGGGAAGAAGCTTACGATTTTGCCACTCCGTAAGTTGCTCTTACTCAGTTCTTTTTCTGCTCTCCTTAATATGATCATTAATTCATCAAGTCTGAGCCTTTTGTTCTCATAATGCTGCAAGTAGCGTATATGCTCTTAAAGGAATGCCATTTCATTACGCCGTGGGTCTCAATTTGGGTTTGTCATGGGCTTAAAAATAGTTGAGTGTTTAGCTTGCGAAATTTGACAAGTTGCACTGTTGCGGGAAATGAATTGAGATTGTTTTCTCCATTGACGTATTTAGATAATTGGAAATTAGTCCAGGTGGTTTTGGGACATGAAGATTCAAGTTGACATTACATAGAATGAAAGAACAAATAAAAGGTCGATTTTGCAGATAAATGTAAGCACCTAGACAAAGTGAAAATTTGTGGGATCGGCACTTTGAATTCTTTTAGAGGCTCTTGGTATAAGATCCGTCCCGTGCAGTTGAACTTCTTTTGGTTCCTATACGATGAGTCTTGATGAGTTTTTTAGCTTATAGGACTACCAACGAGACCAGTTTCTCAGCTAAATGTTCATGCTTGCTTTTGTTTCCATGGTAGTGAAGGTTGGGCTCTTTGAATCCCTCCATTATCTATTTTAGAGAACAGTTTTGGAATATGTTTGTGAAACAGACCTTCATATGGTAAGCAGCAACGGATTTCCCTTCAACATACAAAAGCATTCAACTGTAGTAATTATGTTAGGTGGATTCTTCAATACCTTATAGTTATAACTTCATTTCTTTTTAATTGTCAGTGATGGACAAAAGCATAGACATATGCACTATTCTGTTCTGCATCTGAAGCCTTGCTACTTTATAACAATATTTCCCCTCTCTTTTTTTCCACCCCGAATTGGTCATTGATGGTGTTGTTTAAGTAGGATGTTACAAGAGCAGGAGCAGGAGCACGTTGGGTTTGAGGACGATGAGGAAGATGACCCGGTTTTTGTTCTGACAGATGAATGGAGGGAGTTTTTTGCGAAATCTGAAGAAAAGAGGAAATTAGGTACTAGCTATTTTCCCTCTGCATTTCTTCTATCTGAAATATAGTTTGTTATAATTTTGCACTTAATTTCATGCAGCGAAGAAGCAGGCTAAGAAGGAGGGCAAAAAGTAAACAGAGGATTGGGAGACACTCTAGAATTTATTGAACAAAGAGAGGTTGAGGAAAATTGAGGAAAACTCATTTAGTGCCTTCGGAGTTTATGGAAGTGATCATTAATTAATTTCGGATTTGACACACAGCTGATGCAAGATCTCGCTTTGGAGGTTGAGATGATAGACATGGTATTGGATCAGATTAAGATATGACATTGCTCAATTTAGATCGACTCCGTATGGCTTTGCTGCTGTCAGAAGCTAAATTTTGTACTATTGTTCAGGATCTCCAGCGTCAATGTATTTTTAGACTGAACAGCTTGGATTTTGACATAAACTTGCTGAGATGCCACCCATTAGGACTACATTTTTGGTTGAAGATATGGACATGGTTTCTGAAGTCATGTCAGGCAGAGTTTTTTTTTTTTTTTTGAATGTCAGGCAGAGCTAATACTTAGGGTTAAATACACTTTGCACTCTTTTATGTTTGGGGTTGTTAAAACATTGCACCCCAATGTTTTATTTTTGAGACATTGAGTTCATTATCTTATCTTCTTCAACGATTTGCACCATGAAGTGAAATTAGACATCAAATTAGACGGTACTTGTTTACACGTGTCTCTCACATGATCTCAGTCCCTATTTCAGAAACAAGTGCCAAATGTTTGGAGATGTCAGCATTTAGCATAACTGCACGCAATTTCTCCAAGTTGTTCTGATTTGGCCATGAAATTCTGGCTCGAAATTCTTATATCCCCTTATTTTCTTATTATTTGATCAACTATTATCTTCTAAGATAGTATTTTGAAATGATTCAGTCCATTCCAAATGGTAACACTATTCTCTCTTCAAATGTTCCCACCAGCTTTGGATGTATATTTCTCTAGTATGCACATCGAGTCAAAAGTAATAATACTATCCATATAATTGCGTGTAGCGTCAAACAAAACCAATTCACGTATAATCAGTACATTGTTGCTTAGAGAGTGATCGGTCAGCTAGCTTTCTGGTGCTGTTACAGAGCATGTCTCCTCTACAGGTTGAAATCTAACTTTTTCTCCGGTGTTTTTTTTTTGACAAGTTCATCAAGCTGACCCCACTGGGCTCCCAATAAAAAGCAAGCTGGATTTCCAATTCCACAAACACTAGGATCATCTGCTCCATTTCAGAAACTCTATCTTGTTCATACCGAAGAATAAAGAGCATTATTTTCCTCCCTGCAGAAAGCAGCAATCGCTACTTATGACTTCAAATTTAGCTTACTGAGAGCAGCAATGATTCTCTCCTCAGGGACCATTCTGTTGTTTTCATAGAAATCTAGTATCTCCATGGAGATATTTTTCACCTGTAAAAAAGATTCACATCGAAAAGGATTAGGAAGTAGAAACTGGTTTGACTTTTTAAAGAAGCTCAATCGAAATTTAGCTGTTTGTTAAATTACATGCTCCCACATGCAAGGCACATGATGAGTGTATTGCTCATGAAGCAAAGGATCTAGCATATGAATAATAGCCAATCTTTATCGCTATATCTGCTTGTCACTTGTAGAAGATAAATTTTTATTTTTTCCCAGGTCAAGAAACTCGGAGGATATAAAATTTCTGTTGACGATCTAGAGGTCCTAAATCCTCGATAGGTCCTCTCCTCCTCCTAAATCACTCCCATCAAGAACTCCATTCAATCTATCCCAGCATTGGGCATATTAAGCATATAGCACAGAAAATACGAGAAAGACAAAAAGACAATTTTTTGGAAAAAGTATAGATACTCCCGGGGATTTTGGAATTTAAGCACACTACTCTCCTAAACCACAGAAAAGGGCATATAATGAAATTTGAGAGCTTAAAAAGGGCACAGCCAAGAAGATGCAAATTCCAACTTCTGCAAATGAGAGATGACCAAATTGTACATAGCAGCACCCTACATCTTTGGTACTACAATAATAAGATTCTTCTCTCCCCAAGATACTCAGTATAAAGGAAAAATGGTTGATATAAACCTTGATGGTGGATACATTGTTTGAAGAACCAAATACTGAATTAAGCATGTTGAATACAGGGCCCTGATACTATGATTGGGACTTCTACATTGACCATGAATGAACTAAATGCTTTCGACCAAACAATATATGAGGAGCACACATTGCATAGCAAAGGTTGATAATGTTTTAATATTTCTGACTAAATCTAGAATAACGATAGGCCTCCCAAAGACGCTGCCAGTTTATGGGTTCAATCTAAATTTAATCGGAAAAAGGTTACAGAAAAACCATGACAGGAATAACAATTAGCTTCGGAAACTACCGCATTCATATCAACGCGAAGCTCCTCAAACCATGCAGTTGTGTCTTTCTCCCTTAGTACACTGGCAATGTAAATGCAAGCTAAAGCTATCAGGTGTGGAGGATGAACAAGAATAAGGTCCGTCTTGTAGGTGTCATTCAAAAGTCCCCTGCATGTTTCATAACGTCAAAGCTACATCATGTTTATGTTCTTCTAAAACAATGCTTGCTTATATATTGCAAACAAAGAAGCCAAAATATGCATGCATCAATTCCTGGCAATAAGTGTTCAGCCATGAAGTATGGTAAGAGGAGAATGGAGAGGCATAGCTGTATGCCATACTAATAAACTTTGTTGAGCAATTCTCCCTTTCAGACTTTGAAAGGAGCAAAATAACATCTTTGAAAAAAGCAGGAAAATAATTTCTTTTTTAAGTGTTAACAACAATGCAATCACTGTGTAGCTGAGAGTCCGAGAAAGCGAGGTCAAATCTAGTGCTCATATTGGATGCGCAAGTTTTGGTTATACAGCAGATTAGTTTTCACTACATTCTATGGTGGCAATGGAAATATGCAAATGTTGGAGTTCAGTCTTTGTATCTTGTAGACATTGTGGCAAGAACACAATAATCAAATGTTTGCCTGTCCTGAGCTTAACAGGAATCCTCGCACGTCTCATTCTTAGAAGCCATGTATTATTTGGATAAATGCTCCAGGAGCCTTCATTGCAATTTATCTCAGATGTATTTATTCTTTACAGATGTAGATCGTAGCATGTAGGAGATATAACCGTATGCAATTGACTGATTTTCCTCATTCTTCTAATTGTTACATTAATCAATTGGCTTCATTTTATTCAATAATAAGGTCTCTAATTGTTAAATTAATCAATTGTGTTCATTTCTCCTCAATATTTTGGTCTCTAGTTGTCCGATTAATCAATTGGCTTCTTTTTTCTCAATATTATGGTCTCTAATTCTTAAATTAATCTTCCACATCCATAAAAAGCTTCAAATATGCTAACAAAACTGCAGCAGAGCTGACTCCACCAGCTTCTGCACCACAAAGCAGGTAGAGAACATGAAAGGAAGATTATAGTTGGCTTGTCTAGGGGTAGCGTTTTTGGATGGGATTTTGACTTTCCTCCCACTACAGCTCTCCGAACAAATAAGTCTTTATCTATACCATATAAAGGCTTTATCTTTCTTCTTTTTCCACTGTGCTTTTTCCCCAATGGCGTCTTCTTAAAAAAGGTTTTTTTTTTCATTTTTCACCAACTGATCCTTTTCCCCAATGGTATGCTCTCTCTCTCTCTCTCTCTCTCTCTCTTTCTCTCTCCCTCTCCCTCTTTTTCCTGGCTCCATGACAACTCTTCCACCCTCTTCTCCTTGTGCTCACATAATAGAAAAGAACCTATTTCAAACATGATTCTTTAAAGTTAGGTTATTGTTCTAGTGAAAAATAAGTACCCATTTGAACTGTACTTATGTGTGCGATGCACGTAAAGGAAGGCTACAGATAAAATGAAAAACTGGAACATCACCATACACGGATATAAAAAGCCATGTACTTCCCCATAAGAGGAAATATCACCACTAATAATAGATAGACATGGTGACATGAATCCCAGCAGTGACCTTAGAGAATTGACTAGGCTGGGAATTTGACTCTTACCAAGTTAATTGAGTCATACTCATATCATTCATGCCTGCATCCTGAAGCAACCTGCCAAAGAAAGGGAAAAAGAAGGAATCATTGTCACCTAGGAAGATATCACACTGACAAGACCAAATAACTAGCTTTCAAACTAGTCTCAACTCAGCCATAGGGATCATTATTTGCATACTAAACCGAAGTAGCCATTCTCTCTTACAGGAAACCTATGCAGCTCAGGATTAACTAAAATTTATGTTAATGATCCACATTTGTAGGATTATACCGAAAGCAAGTGTGCAAATCCCAAAGGTAGGAACAGACAACTCTATTAGTTATACACACACACACACACCAAAATAAGTGGTATAAGATGGAGGCTAGGGCTGTCCAACATCCGGTCCGGGCCGGTTTGGCCGGCCAAACCGGAACTTTTTTTAAGCATATAGACCGGACCGGTTATATGACCGGTTCGGTCCGGTCCGGTCTGGGCCGGTTTGGGTCGGTTTGGGCCATGCCATTTTTGGCCGGTTTTGGGTTGGACCATGCCATTTTGGGCCAGTTTTAGGGCTGGGCCTTGCCATTTTGGGCCAATTTCCGGTTTGGGCAGGTTTGGAGAGGTATACTCCGGTCCGGTCCCGGGTTTTCATGAGGGTAACCCGGAACCGGACCGGAATACACCGGTTTACCGGTCCGGTCAACCCGGTTTCAAAAAAGTCAACCGGTTTGGGTCAAAACCGGTCCGGTCCGGCCGGTTTTTTGGACAGGCCTAATGGAGGCATAGGCATCTACCTAATTAAACAATTTTTTTTATAAATAAGCCAATCTCATTAGAATAATTGAAAACAGTACAAAGGTTATACTACAACCACTAATCCAAACAAGTAAAAACCTAATTAAACAATAGTATCATCTAGAAGTTAGTAAAGAATATGAAAGACAAACTGCATTAACATTTCAGCCAAAATTGTTAGTGTAAGATATGCAGCTGCGGGTTGTAATCTATTCATACATCAACCAAAAATACAGAAAGTATTTGAAACTATAACTATAATGAAATCCGACCACCTAATCATCTAAGGCCAATACAAACACACACAGAGATAGCAAGGAGAGAGAGAGAGAGAGATGAAAATCTAGAGGTTCAAGCTCAAATAAGGTGAGAAACCAAGTCTGAACCAAGAATGACTGCAATTAAGAGGGAGTTAGATGGATGTAAAAAGATGTCATATCAAGCAATTGAGTGATTTATCAAGTTAACTTGAGAGTTTAAATTTGCAACATTAAGTCATGGAAGAAAAAAGCCAAACATGTTACAACTAGCCCGAAGTGTCTAAAGAACACGATAAAGAGGATGAAATACTTACTGAGATAGTGCTCTGTAAGGATGAAATACAACTAAAAAATAGTTGAGCGCTTCTAAAATCTTCATTTCCATTTCGAGGATGTCTTTGATTTCATACCTATACTTTTCCTCCGAATCTGTGGAACAAGAAAAAAGATGGGTTCTAAGAACTTCAAACACTAAGTAGATTGCCAACATTGACATTGGTATGAATCAAAACCATTAGTCTTTGAAGTTCAGCATCCAGTGTTTACGTATTTTTTTGAGATAAAACACAAGAAGCTTGGCCTGCACTGTGCTTTCTTCTGCTTTTGATGCCAGGTACAAGCAGGTTGGAGCAACGAGACGGGGATCGTATTCTGTCATACTTTTTCTGAAAGAACAAAAGGAGTTAAGCTTAGCAAATGATAGCACATCTGTGCCTGAATGTACTTTCTTTTGAGATGATACAGAAAGGACTACATACACATCAATTTCAAGTGCCTGTGTGTATAATGGAACATCCCATTGTCAATTCCAATTTCAAGAGCTTGATATGTAATGTAAGATTGATTAGAAACAGAAAACTTTCAGAAAAAAATGTCCATCGAAACCTTTAAAAGCAATTAAGGACAAAAAGGCATGCTTGACCATCACCAGGCTAACTCCACAAGCAAATTCAATAAGAGAGCTATGGTCTACATATAAAACTCTTTGCCCCCCAAATTCAGTCAAGCAAAAGCCCGTGTGATGGCTTCTCATCTAAGTTTGTATATTACTTACAAGAATGAATACGATCGAAGAAATGTTCCTCTTCTAAATGAAATTCAATGGGATCCGAAGACCCCATGTCTTCTTCCACAGGAGTCCGAGAACTTGGATCAATTAGTCAATCAAACATTAACTACTCATTATAAGTGATGTGTATAGTTTTTACAGATATTCGTTTCTGTTTAAACAACTTGTAAGTAGATCTTTCTTGTTTACATGTACAACATTATCAGAATTTCACCACGAGCAATGATTTCTTTTTCATAACCCTATTACTTTTAAAGGAAGAGAGTAACATAAATATTATTATGCTGATACCACCTTTCTTCAATACCATGGTAACTTAAGTTTATTGCCCTAGCATTGATAAATTCAACATTGATATATTTCCCAGTCTTGAAACTAGTGCCTCTTGCACTGGTTGTGTGATCTTTTTTTATTTCTCTTTGTTTCAGGACAACCTATATCGTCATCATCAAAGAAAGTAGAAGTCAAGAAAAATATCCTGTCCAACTTAACATATTTGGTAAGACTTAAGAGGTACGTGCATAGATTAGAACTACACTATTCGCAGACATTACCAACCTAAGCCCAGAAAGAAAGAAAAAAATTGATGACAGCCAGTGTCATGATTTTCATTTCAAAAAGAAAAATCCTACGAAATAGGCATTTTACAAGTGAAACAAGCGGACAGAAGGAATTATCTATATAACCTATTCTACTCGTTACCTCTAATTACAGCTTCCTGAGCATATAATGTTTCTTCCTTTAAAAGGTTGAAGCAGAATTTGGCAACGAATGAACATGTTTCCATTTTTATGGGGGCTCTTGCCAACCGGGTTGCTTTAAAGAAGCAATTAAGTATTATATGTTCTCTAATTTCATCTGTCCAGCACTTCATTCTTCTACACGATAGAATTACTGCTAATAAAAATCAAATTAACCAGCAATAGAAACTGGATGCTAAGATACATATGCTCAAATGTACACCAGGATGATTTACTTCTTTGTATGAATGCAACCATGCTCCATATCTATGGATTTTAACAAGCAGAAGAACTAGCACTATAACACTGCCCCAATAACTTATGTTATGTTGCGTGTAACCAAACATGACCAAAAAAAAATCGAGCAAAATCACATACACTAGGTGATGACAGTTGATACAAAGAATAAGGAAGTACAATTAATTACAGAAAGACTAAAATTGGAAAACCGATTAGCTAAGCAGGATTGTGGAATGCAATTACCTATTATAATCAATAATAATTGGTTTCACAAACTCAAATGAACTTCATTGTTGTTATTCACATGAAAACCAGAGAATAAGAAATAAGATTGTGGTCACCAACCTAGCTTTTCCAAGATCAAGTAATTACATAAGTACCTGGTGTAAACGCGTCTCATATATGTTACTGCAGTTGCTACAACTCTGAAACATTTAACAAGCACATTAGAGTTGAAATTAGTGGGTAAGAATAATCAAATGAAATGTTCATCAACACCATCTTGTAAAGTTAATAAAACAAAATCTTCTGAATTAACGGTTATTATGAGGACCCAAAGTATACCAAAACGAATAAGTACCGGTTTGCCCATATTTCTTAGGAAAAAATAAATCATGCTCCAAAGGTATCCATAAATTATAGAAGTAACAGCAGGAGGATACCGCTTTAAAAGAAAATAAAGTTGAAGATATGAACGATTATTTGACAATCAGTCAGAACAGGCTTTGAGCAACTCTAAACAATCTATTCATTTCCATCTGAAGGTTGAAATTGGAGTTAAATCAATTTAGACATCAAGCCTGGTCATTTCTGATATTCTATTATAGGATGTAGGACCTTTATTATTCCAACACAGATCACTCGTCCTCCCATGATAAAATGTCTTTTAGCTAGTCTGGCTGTTGCAAAGCACAATGTATTTAGTAAGAACAGCACATACAGTTGTCTCTGCCCAGAATATCAACAACCATGCTTCCAGAACAGGCATTGTGGTGTTGGTTAGAACTTATTCCTTGACAGAGGAAATTATATGGAAGATCTCTATATGAAAGGACTATAATAGTAATCCGTAATTATATGGAAGTACTATACGTCCTGGTAGACAGATGATCTTCCTAAATCTTATGTACTACATTGGCAAAAAATCCACCGGTTAAATGCAAAAAAGAAGAAGTACTAGAACCCTCTAAATGAAGGAGAGGGGAGGGGGGGGGGAGGAGAAGTGCTGTTTTTAAATGGAAAAGAAGAAGAAGAAGAAGAAGAAGATAAATTATGGAACAATTGGTAATAATTTAAGTAACATTACGAGAATAAGTTCAGACCTTTGCCTCAGTTTTAACTGTTGAGCCAATTTCCATACATCTGAAACACAAGAAAAAATAGAAATTGTAAAATGACATGGATATGGATAGCAAACTCATTAGCAGTACCATAGAAGCTTGAAGGAGTTGGTGGAAAAAATGGGAAAAGGCAAGATGAAGATCCCGACGTACCACATATCCAAGAAACGAAAACCATATGCAAGTCACACAAAGGGCATTACATTGTAAATCTAACAATTCAAGCATGAACCTCAACATGTGCATGCAATTAAAAGACAAAAAAAAAAAACAGAAACCCAAAAAGCACTGAAGAAAAGGGGAAAAATAAAAGAAAACAACCAAAAAGCACTGAAAGAAGCTGAACCCGTATGCAATTCATCAAAACAAAAAACGAAAAATTCGGTTGAACTCCAACAACAAGTGAGACAGGGGGTGATCATACAGTTTGCCATATGCATCTTTATGAGCTTGAAGTCCTCAAGAGTGATGCCCTTGTCTTTGTCAACTGGGTGCACCACATCCACCTCTTCCTGGTCCAAAAGCTGTTTGCTTGAAAAACACAAAACATACCCAAATTCAAGAAAAAGAAAAAATGAAACACCAAAAGCAAAAACATAGATACACAGAGCAAGTAGAATGAAAAGAGGTTGTCTTGGAGACGTACTTGTGAGAGGATGTCCAGAAATTGGCAGCCATTTTTCGTATCAGATATGAGAGAGATTTCCGGCTGTCCTTTTTATTGAAATGTCAAAATTGCTTCGATCGTTCAAGGACTAGTGTTTCACGCTCGATGTAAGAGAATACTGTTCTGAAGCAACTCAGGAAGCCTGGGACCCGGAAAGCTCCGTTTCGGCTTCCGTTTCCGTTGATTTACTGATCCAGATCGATTCAGGCTGATCTATGGATGGACCTTTGGAAGATAAGCCTTCAGACAGGCCCAAGAACACACATACAGTTCACCCTCTTAACGGTTTATATTAATTAAGGTGGACACAACCCCTAGGCTGTTAGTTTTTTTTTTTAGTTATTAGAGAGTATTACAGATGAGAAAGTTCCATTTATATATTACTAAATATACTTCACTTCTCAAATTATTTATACAAATATATCTATAAATTGGGAAAAAGTTTTTATTCATTATATCCAATGAGGGACAGTTCAAGACTTTATTTCTCCTGCGCATACATATAAGGAATTAATTCCTTTATATCCCAGTAATATTAATTGATAAACTGAACAGCCAATATCTGAACTTATATAGCCTTAATTGGGTTTCTAATATTTTCACTTAACTTATTTCATCATTTTGACCTCATTATTCGTTTTTTAAAGAAAGAGGTCTCTAAGTTTATAATTTTTGTCAAATAAGTCCCGTTAAACTTTCATTCTTAAAGTAAATGGATCACTCGTCAGCTTCAATTATAAGTTGACAAGTGTAACTCAAGTATGTGACTTGAATTTTTTTTTTTCATGATTTATATAGTATTTTTTGTTTTGTTTTTGTAAATAATTTAATTTAATTAATTTTTTTATTTGGCTGATTTAGTATATATTGTTGTGTGACTTGTCATTTTAATTTAGCTAGCAGTTTATTTAGTTTGGAGACATGTGTAAATTTATGATTGTAACTTACATGTGAACCTTAACTTTCATGTGAACCTTAACCTTAAATTTCTCTAAGTTTATAATTTTTGTCAAATAAGTCCCGTTAAACTTTCATTCTTAAAGTAAATGGATCACTCATCAGCTTCAATTATAAGTTGACAAGTGTAACTCAATTATGTGACTTGAATTTTTTTTTCATGATTTATATAGTATTTTTTGTTTTGTTTTTGTAAATAATTTAATTTAATTAATTTTTTTATTTGGCTGACTTAGTATATATTGTTGTGTGACTTGTCATTTTAATTTAGCTAGCAGTTTATTTAGTTTGGAGACATGTGTAAATTTATGATTGTAACTTACATGTGAACCTTAACTTTTTGAATAGAAATTTAACAAAAGGAATAAAAATTGCAAACTCAATGACCTCTATGATCAATTTGAAAACCCAAGAACTACATATTAAAATGAGTCAAAATCTAGGAATCAAATAGGTACCTAACCCTTTCTTAAAAGAAGTTATAATTTGTTGTAATAAAGGGCCAGTGGGCAATAATATTATATTTTAGCACAATAGTGGATAAATAAATAGGTATTATTGTAAAACTAAGGAGAAAATAGCAATACGATCTTCAAAGTGTAGTAAAAGAAAATAAGACAATAAAGAGAAGAAAAATAGTTCTTCATCCTTAGTTTTACAACACGTTACCAACACGAAACTCTATCGATTGTGAAAGAAGCCTTGTGTTTTTCTTCATTGGCATATGAAGCTATTTGTCATTGACTTATCAACAAAACTTGTGGTTTTTCTTATTCGTTATCAAAAGCTATATGTGTGAGACTTTCAACTCTGGGTAAGTTTTTCAATATATACTTTGTTAAAGACAAAGTCGAATCCTACAAATTTTGAATTTGTAACTCTTGATATTTTTGGTAAAGATATTTGTCTTGAGTTCTTTATGATAAGATCCATCTTAATGCTTTGAATCTTGAAAATTATATTAATGAAGGAAATTATGCATCCATGCAAGCTCGCATAAAAATGAACGATTTTTCTTAACAATCATCCTCGTGAGGGATTAAAATTCAAGTACCTTACTATCCAGTATTTTCTTACTCTGTGGAATAATTTAAATGAGAGATTTGATCACCATAAGTGCATATTCTCCCAAAAAGTTATTTACAAGTATATGCACATGAAGTTGTATGTATAACGGTCATTACCTGAAATATGCTCCCGAAGCATTAATATCAAGAGCACTACTTCAAATATGGTTGAACAAAATAATGAACTTTTGATGAAAATCATCAATCTTGACCAATTAACTCTATGTCATTTGAAAAGAAGTGAAAGAAACCTCATTTGAAAGGAAGTGCGGTCGTGGACGTGAAAAAAATCAAAACAGAGGGGGACGTACTTCTTCAAAAAGCCAAAAATGTACCACCAGAAGTGAAATGAAGAGAAACAAAAAAAGGGCAAAAATTTGCAGAATAAACCTGTGAAGAATTATGAAGAAAATTGTTTTTCGGTGTGGTATGAAGGCGCATGGGTCAAGTATCTGTTGTATTCTCAAATATGTGGTAGGCCAATATAAATATTCTATAAAGAATAAAGAAAAAGGAATCGAAATAAATTGGATTCATCAAAATAATTTTGATTGCCTTG
This sequence comes from Myrica gale, assembly GCA_963930655.1. Taxonomy (NCBI): domain Eukaryota; kingdom Viridiplantae; phylum Streptophyta; class Magnoliopsida; order Fagales; family Myricaceae; genus Myrica; species Myrica gale. The sequence goes on from OZ005607.1 coordinate 5,530,637, forward strand.
ATTATTCAATAAAGAATAAAGAAAAAGAAATTTATATTCCTTGAGAACAAGCAGAAATTTTTCATGACATTTTTAGCAAAAAAGACTTTGAGATTTTACAAAAATTTTGCAAGAGTTTCCTTTGTAATGGAGGTTTTCTAAAATTTTAAAACATGATAGAGCGCTTCTATAAACTTTCTTCAAACTTCCCAAACTTCAAATTTACCAACCAGAACACAAGACTTCATATATTGATAATTAAAAGTTAGGAATTACTACCTGTCTCAATTTTCTACAATGAAGTGCAAAGAGATAAGCACTTGTCAAATCCTTATAGATACCAATGAGATAATCAATATATATGAGCATAATCAAATAATCCATTTGGCAATAAATACTAGAGATATCAATTAGAAAATGACAAGTCAAATGTTCAGCCAATACAATAATTACAAAGGATATAGAGAGCAAACTAAGATAAGTACAAAATGGAATGTTCTCTATGTGAGCTAGGAAGTCAGCAGTACTAAACTTCTCTCCCTTTGGCATCATCAAAAAAAGGATAAGGGGAGGGTCAAGGGTAGGAGGCTATAGAGACCAACCCGGAGACTGTGAAGGAAAGCTACATGTCAAGCAAGAAGACTAGGGAGACCCAAGGGGAGGATGAGGATAATCAACATTAAACTTTTTCATCCAGTCCATCCAATTAGTAGAGAACCAATACGTCCATTTGATGACATGAGGACGCATATTTCTATCTTCGTCCAGATGAATCTCGGTGGCCTGAAGAACTTCTGCAGCAACGGCTTTGACAGTATCCATTGTTTCCTTAATCACCTCGCTAGCCACATGGATGTTGTTATAGACTCAAAGTTTAAGTTGTCTCACGACCTTATCAAGAGTCCCAAAACGCTCTGTATGAGTACCAAGTACCTTCTTAATATCTTCAAACTCGATCTTCATACAGGTGGTCAATTCCACCATATGATTACCCAATCTTTTCTATTTCTCATTGATTTTAGCAATGGAAGCCTCTTCTTCATCATCATCTTTTTCCTCAGAATTTGAACCTCCTTCATCTCCTTTCTGAAGTGTCTCCACACTTTTCTTTACCCATTCTCATCATCATTTTGAGCAAAACCCTTTAATCAAAAGGTTTTCTTGTTATACTCCGTGGAGTCTCTGGATTTTTCTCTGACTTTCCCAGTGAAATCAACTTAAAGAGCATGAAACATATGAATGAATAATATCTCATAAGGGAGCCTTTGTTTCTTCTTGTTAGAGATAGCTTTCATATGATTAACCATTAAAAGACAAAAGTTCATATGGGTACGGGTAATCAAACAATACATGGCGAATATCTCCAAGAATGTAATTTATTCAAATTTTTCAGTCCATGACAAGATGATATGACAAACCATATGATGCAATAATCTTCTATGAACTGTCAATTCACTTGCAGCAGGTCTAACTACCTCATTCAGGGCTAGATTATCCAACACAACCCTAATAATATTAAGAGGCTCTCCCTCAGACATACTCATCCAACCATAAGCATCAAAGAATTTCTGTCCAACATTTGGGGCAAAGACCAAGGAATTAAGGGTGGTACTAGACATGTCTAATTGCTTCTCATTCACATAACTGATGACATCCTCAAATTTAGAATATTAAAAATTAGCATAAACCAACTTCACTAGATACACAAAGCAATTCACTTTCAAATTTATAAGAACACCTCATCCATGAAATTCAAACATCTCTTTAGAATCAAAACAACTCTCAGTAAACAACTGAAAATCAGCCCAACGATCAGCAATCACTTTCCTATTCAAAAAATCTTGAACAAAAACGATTCTTACAAAGCCCTGACCTGTAAATGTAGGCCTCTGGAATAGAAGTGAGTTTCGTAGTGCTTCGTCCTTTCTTTCTTGCCCTTGAACTGACAGAAGATGGAGTTTGGCAAGAGGGACGCTTGGAACGGCTTGAAGACATCACGACAGTGGTTGGGTTAGGAGATTGAAGGCTATCGGCAGTGGGTTTTTCGAAGAGAGCTATGGGTAAATGTAGTTTGTGAAGGAGAGACGATTTCGCGCCGTTTGGGAGAGAAACAAAAACGATCGATCGTCAGGTTTCACCGATCGATCAGTTACATAGTCAACGTTCCATCGCTGAATTTAGCAACCGATCGATCGCTTATAAAAAACGTCTGATTGTCATTACTATAACGATCGATCGTCAATACTTATCGTTTGATCATCCTACACATGCCGATCGCTCGATATTGGTACCCGTTCGATCATTGCAAACAAATACCGATCCATCACTTCATTTCACCGACCGACCGGCACAATTACCGATCAATCATTACATTCAGAGCAAGTATCAGGAATATGTTCCAATCCAACCCTTGTCCTCTCAATCTGGATATTGACAACTCATGTCTTGTAAACAATTTGACTATAGTTTTTTTCAAAGATTCATAGCAAGTATCAGGAACATGTTCCAATCCAAGAAACATTTCAATTACCTGTCTACGTATGTTCACATATCTCAAAACCACTGTCATTTGCTCCTTCACCGAATTATCTCGAGACTCATCAACCATAAGAGAATATAATTCATCCCTAATTTCTTTAATGATGGCAAGTGTGGTCTGAGTTGCACAAGCACTTGTCATTTCCTTATGAATATTTGGAGCAGTAATTTGGTTGTTTCCAGGAACATTAGTGTTAAGTGTCTTAACAACATTTTCATCACGTTGGCAAAACACGTTCAAAAGCTTAAGAAAATTGTCCTTCCATATTGAACTCTCGGACTCGTCATGACCCAGATAACGAATGACATCTAAAACCATTGTTAAACGAATGTGATAAGCATTCTCTTGATCATGCCCGTGTGCGGATAACATGCGCAACACACTTTTTCGCTGATTTTCAAGTGTTTCATATTGTATTATAGTTTCATTGTGAGCACCATCATATGCACCAACATGTTCACCAAAAACCTCTACTGTCTTTTTCCAGTTGCTAAATCCCCTAGATGTAAACTTATCTCCCCCAGACTTCCATCCTCTAGGTCGCCTAAACGTATAACACTACAAGCAACATGCCTCATCCTTTGATACACTATATTTTAACCAATTAAAATCTTTAAATCATACCTCCCTAAAATCCCTCATTTCTTGCCCGTATTGCTTCTTGGGAAAATCATGGCCACGGGGTTAAAAAGGATCTTTGATCAAGTACTCCCTACGAACTTGATCCATAATCCCAACATCATATTATTCAATGGGTTTACGTAACCCTGAGTCATCAATAATATCATCCGGACTAAACATAATACGAGGTCTATTTGAACTAATATCCGTTTTAGAATTAGTAGCCACATTAGGAATTAGACGACTCCACGCTGCGTCACTTTCTTATCACAAACTTATCCATTATCTAAATAAAATAAAATAAAGTGAAGACAATCAATAAGTTGACAACATGTGATGCCCTAAAAGAGGAACCCGAAGAATAAATGTAAAACAAAACTATAGTAGCAAACCGAAACATAAAACATTTTGATTCAAAAATAGTAAATTTAGATATTCACGTATTCACAGTGGATCAAAACTCAAAAATATAAATTCTAATATAATTAATTCAAATTTCAATTCCAATTTAATTACATTGCATTCAATTAACATTACAATCAAATTAATTAAAAATGATACTACCAAAAAAATCCTCAATTTCACAAAATATCAAATCCCTAATTCAAATCTAATAATAATCTAATTACATTGCATTCAATTGAAGTTACAATCAAATTAATTAAAAATGATACTACCAAAAAAATCCTCGAGTTCACAAAATGTCAAAATCCATAATTCCGAAATAATTGCAGTGCATAAAAATTAAAATTGCTTACCTATTGTGATTCTGTGAGAGAGAGAGAGAGAAAGCCCCGGTTGATTGAGTGATTGATTCATGAAAGAGAGAGATAAAGGTGAGAAAATTTGAATTTAAAAGAAAAACCATATGTTAATGGTTATATACCTGGTGAGTGGTCGCTGGTGCGGCGGTGGAGCATGAGCAACTGAGAGAGAAGCTGGTGGTCGTGGCTGGAGTGGAAGAAAGTGGTGGTTGGTACAATGGTGGGCAACGGCTGAGCCGCTAAAAGAGAGAGAGCAAATTTGAAGAGAGATAAGGATAAACGTGTTTGGAGAGAGAGTGAGAGAGAGAGGGTTTTTTCACCCACTGCATATTAAAAAATAAAGGGCCTGGGCCTAACGGGCCCAGGCCGCGCAGAAGGTTAGGGCCACTGGGAGTTGGACTGGGCCTATGGGGGTCGGGCCCAGGGCCATTACCCCTTGCATCCGCCACTAGTAGTCAAGCACTGCACTCCCACTTCCTCGAGAGAGCATCCACATTAGCACCAATGGACAGCGAGCTCTACAACAAAATCCCAACGAAATGACATTAAAAAACACAAGGAAAAAACAACAAAACACATGAAAGAAAAGTCATTAGCCGGTCGGGATCCGGCTAGAAAACAGAGCCTCGAGACACCACCTAAAACCACCCAAGCAGATCCAAAATTTAAGTCATTCACCATCTTCTTCTTGACTAGCAATTTGAGTCATTCAAAATTTAAGTATTCAAGTTTCAAGTGTTAAAGCCAATTCGAATCTTCAACACAAGTGTTCAAGCATTTCGCCAAATTGTTTTGAATGTTTAGTAGTAACATCCAGTTCTTTGTCATTGAAACTTGGGCTATCAAACTTCTCATTTCATCTCTTATTGTAAGAATATGATTTTCATAAGAATATCATAGCCTTTCTCTTAAAGTTGTTTTAAGCTCAAAATATTGTTCTTCATGCTAATTGTCACATCATAAAATGGAAAAATTACAAATCACTCACTAAGTTGTAGTGCCTTAAAATTCAGTAAGTTAAAAAAAAAGCCGAATAAGTTTGTCATTTTAGTATGAAACCCCACTCGACCAATGTCGTTACACTTATTTAACCAAAAGTTTATCCTGTCAAATCACAATGTGAAATGTGTCATTAAAATAAGTATAAAATATAATTTTTTTAAAAAAATTTAAATTAATAAAAAAAATAATTTAATACTATAATTAAGATTTAAAATTATTTATTTTTTAAAAGGGAAAAAGTTGGGAGACCTGTCCCACCCAACCCATTCACTGTGGAGGGGGCCCCTAGCTTCCCAGAACTAGGTGACGAATCCCTCCTCCACCCCTAGCCGCCCAGTTTAGAGCCTCCACCCCGGGCAGTGTTCTGGGGTGGTTCATGGGTTGCGGGATGGGGGATGTCCCCCAACCACCAAACAACCATACTCGAGTGGAGGGGCAAGGAATCCCTCCTCCAACCCTAGCCGCCCAGTTCTAGGTAGCCAGGGGTGTAGGAGGGAGGACTTCGCCCGTGAATGGAGCGTTTTTGTTTTTGTTTTTTGTTTTTTTTTTAGATTTTAAGATTTTAGTATTAAATTTAAATTTTATTTATTTATTTAAGATTTGATTTTTTAGTATTTTAAATGTTTATATTTTTATTTATTTTAATTACACGTGTCACCTTGCGATTGGATGAGATGAATTTTCCGTTAAATTAGTCTAAAGACGTTGGGTCGAGTAAGATTTCGTACCAAAATAACAAACCTAGTCTTTTATATTTTTTTAAAAACATAGTGAGTGATTTGTAATTTTCCTTAATAAAATTACCAAATAAGAGTGTTTGGTTAGGCAAACAAAAAAAAACTCCAAATAAGAGTGATGTTAAGAAAAATAAAATATAATTTGATGGGAATATTTTTTCTCAGCCCAATAAAAAAGGAAATGAGCCCTGGGCTGAATAAAAAAGGCAGAAGCCCTTTCTAATATTGACAAAATCTTATCAGTCGCGGATCACCGTTGAGAAAAGACCGGCAACCCTATTAAATGTGGTCACGTCGAGCATGAAAAGGTGAGGCCTATGGGGGAGTTAATCATCTGATTTCATAACAAAGATGATGCTAGAAAGAATAATACCTAGCCATTAAATGAGCAAGCATGAATTGCCTTCTTGAGAACCAATGGGAAGGAGGAAGAGAAAAATGGACCCCATTAATTAATGAGGGGCTGAAGGTGCATGATAAAAAAAAATCGTCATAGAAGAAAAGGAGAAAAATAACAGGCCGAGGCCCAGTAAGTCCCGACCCATAAAGGAAAGAGGAAGGATAAATAGAAAAAGAAAGAAGCAGAAAAGGTACACACACACTCTCTGACACTTTCTTGTTGATAATCGAACCATTAAACACAAGATATAGAACAATGACGACTAACAATGACACCGGAGAAATCTCCTTACGGGGAGGACCCTGAATCTTAGCTTGTTTACTTTGCTTGTAGGAGGAAGGAATGAGAATTTGAGCCTTTCAACCCAAAGATGGACTTCAAGCTCAACTCCTTTGATTTCTTGGACTAGTGGATATTGTGATCGGCCGGTTAAAAATGGCTTCATCATATTTTATATATAAAGTTTTGTTTTGTGAAATAATTTTTTGTATTAAGGCCTTCAAAATTGTTTATTCTCAAAATTCACGAGTAGCTCTATTTTGTGAAAGAATTTATTTCATTTTTATTACACATACAAGAAAAGTAAATATCTATTAAAAGAATTTATTTTTATTATATAAAAAATTTAAAAGTCCTCTTTGAATTTTTACCTTAGGCCTCTTTTTTATTGAGCATGTCCTGTTCAAGCGAATCAAAATTGTAACTTTTCCTTACAAAGTCTCCAAAAGTCACCTAAGAATTTTGAATTATCTTGGACAAAGATAAAAAGAAGCTTGAATTTGGACATTGTAGTCCCGAAAACTGAAGGTCCTGTTCTTTGGAACCAAACATCACGCATCCACAAAGCTAAGAAACTTCCGTCTTTGATTTTTTAATTAAGGCCATGGGTTGAAGATAGAGATAGGACAAGCAAGTCAATGTCGTGACTTTGAGAGCCATTACAGCCACATACGAAACCGACTAGTTGTGCTCAGTGAGTCATTATGGGCCCAACCAGACGTAAATTCAAACCTGCAAGTCATTGTTCCCTTGTCCATCAAGAAGACCTACTTGGAGGTGTAAAGACCTAATTGTATTCCCCCTTCAGTGACCAAGCTCGAAGGAGATAATGGAAATCACTTCTCATCTACTTGGGATTGCAGGACTTGTGGTATTTGTTTTTTTGTACAAGCTATGGGGAATTGTGAGAACCGGCAGTCAACAAAATCGGGGTATGTTCGCCCCAGAACCATCGGGTGGGCTGCCATTTATAGGCCACCTCCATCAACTACGTGGCCAAAACCCAATTCACCGAACCTTGGCAGCTATGAGTGACAGGTATGGTCCCATCTTCACGATCCGATTTGGCACGAAACCTGCACTTGTGATTAGCAATCATGAGGCAGTCAAGGAATGCTTCACAACAAACGACAGGATTTTAGCATCCCGTCCAAGGTCTAGCCACGGAGAGCACTTCGGTTACAACTATGCAGGATTTGGGTTCGCCCCTTACGGAACACTTTGGCGAGAGATGCGAAAGCTGGCCATGTTAGAACTCCTCTCTGCCCGCCGGATTGAGAAACTAAAGGGTGTGCGAGTCTCCGAGGTGGATACTTTGGTTAAAGATTTGTACTCTCTTTGCAAGATCAACGAGCACAGCCCAGTTAAGGTGGTTATTAGTGAGTGGATTGAATTCCTAACATTCAATATAATAACTACAATGATTGCAGGGAAGAGATATTTTGGCAGTGACCATGGTGGAAATGTTGATGGAGAGGCAAAACGCATTGGGAAATTTATTAAAGAGTTTATGTATGTTTCTGGGGTGCCTATCATTTCTGATTTAATTCCCTTTCTGGGATTTCTTGATCATGTGCTGGGTCAAGTGAAGTATATGAAGCATATTGCCAAGGAATTTGACACTCTAGCAGGAACATGGATCGAAGAACATAAAACGAGGAGTCTCAAAAGTGAGACAAGCGACAAGCCGGACTTCATCGATGTCATGCTATCGGTACCTGAGGAGGAGTTGATGTTTGGCCATACACGTGAAACAATTATCAAGGCGACCATATTGGTATGTTCAATTATATTCTAGTAGAGATAAAAGAGTAGAGTCAGGTCTCGAACTTAAGACATTTATTTTAATACTGTATGAAATGACTACTTGCAAAAGCTTAACCCTTATTTTATTATTTGAGTTATATTCTCTAATCAAATTAGGATTAGTAGTTGAAGTCTTGGTTCATGAGTAAAATAATGTTTATTCATTAACAAATTGAACTACTTAAGAGAGAAACTCTGCTCTTAATAATTCTCAATTTCTCTTGTAGAATCTCATCTTAGCCGGCTCCGATAGCACATCGATTAACTTGACATGGACGCTATCCTTGTTGTTGAACAATAGACATGCTTTGAAGCGTGCTCAAGAAGAGCTGGATCTAAAAATTGGCAGGGATAGACCGGTGGAAGATCAGGACATTAAAGATCTAGTTTATCTCCAGGGGGTAGTCAAAGAGTCTCTACGCTTATACCCACCTGCACCCCTCGGAGTTCCTCACGAGGCAATGGAAGATTGTAAAGTTTGTGGCTACGACGTACCCAAGGGAACTCGTGTGTTTGTAAATGTGTGGAAGTTGCATCGAGACCCAAGGGTTTGGCAGGACCCTGAAAAGTTTATGCCAGAGAGGTTTCTCACAAACCATGCAAACGTAGATGCTTCAGGTCAACATTTTGAGTTCACCCCATTTGGGTCTGGCAGAAGATCTTGCCCGGGCTACTCGTTTGCCTTGCAAGTATCGCATCTGACGCTAGCTCGCTTGCTTCAGGGTTTTGAGTTAACGACACCTCTGAACATGCCCGTGGACATGAGTGAAGGCTTAGGCATTACCTTGCCTAGAACAACTCCCCTAGAAGTTCTCCTCACTCCACGCCTTTCTTCCCAACTCTACCAATAGATGGAAAATAGAAAACCATGCTTGTCTATTAAGTGTCTGTCTTATGTAAGCATATATGTTCCTTGCTGTGACATTAGTACGCAGTGTCTGTCAGTGTGGTACTGTAATGATGCGCGAGGACAGAGCTCCTAAGAGGGTGCAAAATGCCTAGACACAAGTGTTAAATGTTTGGGATAAAATCATTTGTCTTAATCTCTACGAATTAAACATTCTGCTCAGTGTTGAAAGTAACGGAGTCAAGTTCTTGGCAAATGGAAGCAACAGCCAGCAGAAAAGGCAGCCCGAATCCCGATCATGAAGATGAACTCTCTCCATTAGGTATCCCTTTGAATTATGAGAAACAGTGATTATCATTCGAAACTTTAAATCCACTAATAAGAAAATTATTTACATTATATACATCATAGCATTGTTCAGTGCCTGCAAACCAGTGTGGGAAAGCATAGAGGAAAACTTTCTATTTACAAATAGAATCTCAAAAGCAACAACGTTGGTAGTTAATAACTTCCCTCTTAACTAATTATTCTCCTTCAGCTTGTACAGAGTGTCAATATATTCTTCTGTGTCCCAAAGGAATGAACCAAAAGCAACAGCCTCCAAAACTAACCTCTTCAGACTCGAAAATGAAGTCAAGATCACCTCGTCCTTCTCAACAGAACCAGTCTTGTCATCCCCAAAAAGAGCACAGCTATGATTCTCAACCAAGCTGACAGCCTCCTTAGATTTAAGTTTTGCACATCCCTCCAATGTCTCTCGATCAAACCCCATGACATAACATTTCAATGCTTCACGTTTCATTTCCAGGTTACTTGACCCTTGACCATATGGCACTGAATGTATGCTATTACCAAGCCCAAAGAGAAGTTTTTTCGCTCTCTGAACACACAGCTCTTGGGGCTGAAGCGAGGACCTATGCCCGAGATGGTCCTGGTCTAGACTTAGCTCCAAATTATGCCTCAATGAGACAGACTTCAAAAAGTAGCCATATAAGATGGAGGCCACATATACTCGGCCAAGGCTGAGTTTTGTGATCTTAGTTGTTGCCCAATTGTCTGCAACGCTAGAATCTGCTCTCAAGCCAATGACAGTAGTGACATGTTCTCTGACCATCTTCAAAACCTCCAAGCTGTGAATGGATTCCAGCTCCCAGTCTTTTGAAGGCCATATCTCTAGTCTGCTGTTGTAAATGCAACTAGAGAGCCTTGGAACCAAGGGAACTTTCATCTCAGAAAATTTATAAAAGATAAACATGTACATGACATCTTCAACTGCTATTTGGCACTCGTGCACCTTTAGTTGTGCAACCCTCCTGTCATTCAGATATTTCATTAAGAACCAACAAAAAATAAACTGAATTCATTCCTAATAACTACCTACACTCAAAATTTCAAAATTGAGGGCCTCACTCCATGAGATATTCCAATATTGGTTCATTTGTACTAGTTAACAGTGTCGCTAGGCAAAAGTCCACTTTGGTGGGTTGTTCTTGAAACAATTGCCCAAGTGAATGGCTATAAGATGTAACCCTGTTCACCTTTGTTGTCACCATCACATGCAAATGGCACATCCAAATTCAATCAAAATCATTTTCAAACAGGTACCAAATATTGTATTCTACACAACCAACTATTGTGTTGCATAGGATATATAGGTCCACGTAAGCAATGCAACTCGCCACTAGCAGAACCGCTTGATAATACTGCACTATCAAAGTGCTGCAACCATCTCATTTTCAATTCGTTTTTGTTATCCAATATTATAAATAAATTTTACAGAGTTAATGAAGATGATATTGAATGGGTGATATCGTCATATCATGCTAGCACAATGGCAAGGACCGCCAATTCCTGGACACAAGTAAAATCGACCAGTAGGCAAATGAGCCCAACTTTCCATTCGTCTGCGTTATTGGTTCTCCTACTTCAAGGAAAATTTCAACTCGCATCTTAGCCTGAATATAGGTGTTATGAGAACATAGAAAGTTGATAACTTCTCAAAAAATCACTGTTTTTTTAACTAAGAGAAATAATACATCTTCAAGAGAGGGGCAGAGGTGGCAGACCTTTTTGTTGAGAAGAAATCACAATACACAAACACAAAGCAAGAACAAAAATCTAGCAAAAGGAAGGATGTTAATGGACACACCAAGTTTGTCTCCCAGGTTGAGGACAGTGCCAGAGGCCAACACAAAATCCTTTCTCACTGGTAGAATCCCTGGGGCATTGATAACCATGAATTTGGAGTTCAGGACGGCCAACTTTCACTCTGAATCCTAAACTTCCACAGATCATTATATTCCACTTTCATTTAGGAGGGCAGCACAGTGGGCTTTAGGATTGGTTTTTAGACCTTTCCTTCCTTCCCCTTCCTAGTATTAATTATCCCACCAATTCCTGCCCCATATGGGGGCCAAAGAGAGAAGGGGAAGGAAGGTACTAAACATGTCATGGCTGTGCCCCATTTTTCATTTGCCGTCTTAGTAAGCATGAGGTATCCTACATTCCTCTAGTTAATGCGAAGCTGATCACTATGCACAATACCACTCTCACAGCGCTCTGGAGCCTCAAGGTTTTCATATTGATATGCTGTGTAGACTTTATTTCCATCTTTGCTCCTCTTCTCACTCTACCTTGAGGTGATAGTAACCTAGGAGTAGCCATTCACTCTACCAACCACACGAGAAAGATGCAGACGCCAGGCTAGCAGACCTGGTGATTACTTAACCATCACCAGAAAATTTGGTCCAACATGCAGAGTTGCTATCAACACAAAATGTGGAGCTCAGATGTCAAGAAAGATCTCTCTATTAATAAAAACAGATGCAACAATTTAAAACAATAGGCCTCACCTGGTGGCAAAACGATACCTTTGATTCTAGAATTAGGAGGCAAAAGAGCACAGTAAAATTAAATTGGTGCATCTTGCTGCAAAATTTCGGGAGACAATGCGTTTGAATAATTCTGCTGGGGTTGGGTTTGAGGTTGATAGACTTGAAAAAAAAGTAACACGAAAATTCAAATCCTGACCCATGGTACCATATGAAACCAACCAAAATGAAGCCCCCACGAAGAATCCAGAGTAGGTCATGTGTGGGGCAATTGTATTAGCTAAAACGAACTTTAAATGGCCAATATTGGAAGGCTCTTTTAATCTTTCATACAGATTTCATGACCTTCCCCATGAATCTTGAAAACAGAAGACGTAGAAAACAGAACACAAATGAGAAAATTCGTTGCTCTGTTTTGATTTTACATGGTTTAACAAGCTTCCAATCTTCGATCAGTACTTTTCCAATCCTGTGAATTTCAAGAAGAGACTTGAACCATGCCCAGGATGAAATTACAAAGAAATTTAGGGAGTTCCAAAGTCACTCAACGCACTTAAGTAAAAATGACTTCAATTCAACAGCCCGCACTTTCCCCAATGAAAATCCAATCACTTGAGCACATGACATCATGAGAGCTGAAATTACAAGATTGGACTACTGGATCCCACCACAACCACAGTACTAAGAGACTTACATTAAACGCCACAGGGAATAGACAATATGTTCTCTCACGAAACAAACAGATTATAAACATGCACACATTCTGAACACACCAAAACTTTATTTATTTATTTTTTAATCAAAGACAAGGCAACCAATACAGTACTTCTAATTATCTATGACAGAAAAATAATGCGACAAGCTTATCCTTTCACATTTTCAAAATTAAACTATGGCAACTTATCAATAAAAAACAAACAAAGGAAGACAAAAAAAATCATAAGTTAAAGCGAACGAAAACAACTTTCCTAACCAAACGAGGCGAAGTCAACTACTCCGTAGATAAACATACTGCCAAATACATGCATACATATTTCACAGGGTCACCCTATTTTCCTCGCCAAAACTCCATCTACATAAATCATACCTTTACGAATACGGGCGATGCATAAATGCATACAAGCATATAGACACATAGGAACATGAATGGAAAACTAAAAAAATAAAACTAGTTTCACAAACCTATGAAGGTAGGCTTCATCGGAGCCAGCGCTGAAGAGCATGCGGGAAACGGCACTGTCGCGCTCATCGGCCAAGACCTTCAGCTCATCCTCGACGGCGACGCGGAACAACTGGCGGTGGTTTTGCAACACGCTGCTCAAGAATTTCCCCGGCTGGGACCGCAGCTCGAGCGGCGAGTTCAGGCTGCTGCTGGACTCGCAGTGGCCGGCCCAAGCGCTGGCAATCACCGGAGAGGTCCGCCTGGGCTCCTTCACGAAAACACTCCGAACGGTTCGCCCGGCGAAGAGGGGGTTGTTAGGGAAGTTGAGGGCGGTTTTGGGAGAGAGAGGTTGTTGAAGGGAGGGAGGGTGGGAAGAAGGGAAGGGGGTGATGTGGCGTGGGAGACAACAGTCCATCAACAGGAAGCGTCAGTAACTGTGGGGGGAAAGATGGGTTGGGTGAAGTTTTAATGGGTAGGGCTTTGACTTTATACTGCCTGGGGAGTCGCAGAAATCGAGAGAGAGAGAGAGATTCGGAGTTTTTCCCGTTCGTGTGATTGGCCGGATATTTCAAATTTTCTTTATCTTTTTTATCTAATTGTTTTTTCAAAAAGATTTTATAATTTAGTTGTTAATCTGTTACAACCTCGCCGCAACAGAACAAAATTTCCAGCGGCTTAAGCTTATCCTCAATATTATCTTTATCGCATTAAATAAATTTTAAAAAAAACATATATATTATCACAAGCGTTTAGCTTCATGCATGATAACGGTCCAATGGGAGAAAGGAAGTCCTAATTTACCTCACCCGCGTATTGGGTCACTTAGGGCTTGTTTGGAAAACCGTTTATGTTTTTATTTTGGTTTTCGTTTAAGTTTTAAATTTCTAATTTATAATTTTTTTATTTAAACATTATTTTTGTGTAATGCCTTGTTTGGTTGTTTAAGATTTGAAATTATTTATATGTTAATTAAATTAAATAATATTAATTTATAATTATTATGAAAATAAATATAAAATATTTTAAAAAATCAGAAAAATATATAATTAAAAAATAAGTAGAAAATGGTTTCATAAATATAAAAAATTATAAAAATAGATACAATATGAAACTAATAAAATATCCATAAAAATTAATTCACAAAGATAAAAATCATGCAAAAATTATAAAACAAATATTTTTTTAAAATAATTAAAAACCAAGAAATTAAAAATTTTCAAAAATAAAAAACTTAAAAAATATACAAATGATTTTGGTTTTGGGTTGAAAATTCAAATTTCAAATTTATAGATTTAAATATTGTTTTGTTGTAAGGGTTTGTTTAGTTGATTAAGATTTTAAATTATTTATATTTTATTAAATAAAATATTATTATTTTATAATAATTATGATATTCAAAAATATGAAAAATATATAATTTAAAAAAATACGTAGAAAATGGTTTCATAAATATAATTTTTTTAAAAATAGATAAAATATCAAACTTATTAAAAGTATTCTTAAAAGTAAAAATACAAGATAAAACATCGTGCAAATTATAAAACAAAATGTTTTTTTTACAAAGATATAAAACAAATTCCAAAACAAATTCAAATTTCAATATTCAAAATAAAAACCTAACAATAATTAGCAAATATAATCATTATCAAAATTATTACAAGAAAAATAAAAAGCTGTTGAAATTTCTAAAATAAGGATCAAAATTAATTTACTTCAACAAATAACAAAAAAATTATTTATATTATTTTTTTCATTTAATAACCCCCCTCCTCCTTTTTCCTTTTCCCCACCTCCTCCCCTCTCCCCTCTCCTCCTAGCTGGTTGGTTTGGCCGGTGATAGTGGTTGTTTTGTTGGGTTTTTGTTTTTTTTTGCAGGTGGCTTCCAAGCGGCGGACGGCGATTTTCTTCGGCTTTCGACGAACACGCGCCGGTTGGGTGCCCTCAGCTCGTCGAGGACGTTGCAGCGCCACTCCTCCGGTTTCGTTCCGACAGAGCGTGGCCTCACACGCGCCCCACGCGCGGCGCGTGCATCTGACGCGCCGGCACTTGGAGCCGTGCATGAGGCGTCCTCCGCCTCCGTTTTTCTCCACGGATCTAGCCTCAGTGGCTTGTTCCGTCTCTCCTGGGCCGTGGATCTCATCTTCCCGCTCCCACGCGCCGCCTCCTCCGCCGCCGCCGCCGCCGTTGATCAGAACCAAAATAATCTCATTTGGGCCTGCCCATTTGTTTAGGGCTTGTTGTGTTCTAATTATGTGTTTTATGTTAGCCGCTATGTTTACGGCTTGTGGTGCTTTTAATGTTGTATATTTTATGTTTTTAGGCATATTAGTTTGTATTTGCTGCCTTCTGAGGCATTTCTGTCATTCGTGGCATATCCGTCCCTTCGGGGACTTTGTAGGGCCTTACGGTCCGTTTGCTCGTTGGCCCGCCGGCTCTTCGGAGTGTCTGGTTCGCCTTTTAGAGCCTCCAGAGGTGTTAAAACCTCCTTGATCTTATTATCAATATATATGCTACTTATGCCTAAAAAAAAATAAAAAAAAATAACAACAAATTAAATTACAAGAATCAGAAAAGATATAAAAATAAAAGGGATAACTAAAAAATAATTACACACATGAGAATGGAGATTGTGGTTTATAGAGAGTACTCATAAAGAGAAATTTTTTTCAGAATATTTCTAAAAGTATTTTTAATATATTTCTAAATATTTTTATGCATTTAGTTATTTTTAGTTTATAAATGTATTTATGGCTGTTGTGAATTATTTTTTATTCTTTTATATGTCCCCAAATATAACTTAATATTATTTTTTGATTTTAAACTTTTGTTTATTTATTAATTTTTTTAGTTTTCTTTATTTGGTGAATTTTTTTATTGTGGCCCCAATTAAGAATACTGTCTTGGAATCGCGATTAAAATATATATACATGCGCTCTTTAAATTCTAGATCTGGCTTAATAATAGCTCCTGAGAGCTAATTAGCTTATAGGCCAACTAGCTCATTTGACGGACGTTATTCGATCTTAATTTCGCTGACTTTGGGCAGGTTCAAAGTCAACGTAGCTTGTTTAAAGACGGACATTTATACCTATTTAACAGTGTTTAGTGCTTAAAAGTTCGATAGTACTTATCATATCTAGGCTTACTAATATCTCTCTATATGATCCTTGGCCATTACTAAATTTCCAAATGTATTTTTCCATTTTTTAAACTTTTATAGACATTTTATACACTTTTGTAACCATTTTAATAATTTTATTATTATTTTCTCTATTTTTATTTACTTATTTTTTTAATAATTTTGATTATGATTATATTTGTTAATTTTTAATTTTTTGGTTTTTATTATTTTTTTAAAAATATTTTTTTATATAAATTTTGCACAATTTTTATCTTTGTAAATTAATTTTTATGAATATTGAATTAGTTTCATATTTTATCTATTTTTATAATTTTTTATATTTATGGAACTATTTTCTACTTATTTTTTGAATTATATATTTTTCTATTTTTTATTTTTCTTTTTTAAATATCATAATAACTATAATTTAATATTAATTAATTTAATTAACATATAAATCATTTCAAATCTTAAACAACCATTACACCAAAACAATATTTAAATCAAAAAATTTGAAATTTGAAATTTAAAACTTAAACCAAAACCTAAACCTAAACCTTTTTCCAAACAAGCCCTTAATTCAATTCATTTATATATTATGTATAATATTGATGATGATGGAAGCTCCACGTAAGTAATCAACCAAGGGGAGTCCAAAATTAAGATTAATATTTAAATATTTAAGGGTAAGTTCAAAAAGTAGCGATGATTTATTCAATGTACGAGATAATAGATTGAGAGATAAATGATTCATGTTTAAAATTGATATGTAAAATTTATAAAAGAGGAAAATACACTTTCCACCATAAATTACCAAAGATTTTATACTTTGCACCATAAATTACCAATTTTGATACATTGCACCATCTAACTACTAATTTTTGACATTTTGCACCCTAAACTATCCACTTTGACATATTGCACTCTCTAACTACTAATATTAAACACTTTGTACCCTCCATTTGACAATAATACCCTTAATAAATTAATGAATTGACAACAATATCTTTAATATATGCAAAATGGGTCAATGATATTATCGTCATTTTAGTCTACAAATTTGACATATGGTGCAAAGTGTCAAAAATTGATAGTTAGAGGGTGCAATGTATCAAAATTGATAATTTAGGGTGTAAAGTATAAAATTTATGATAATTTAAGGTGAACAAATGTATTTTCCCCTTTATAAAATTACCTTTATAAGCCTCTCCGTAAGAGGCTGGCAGTGACAGGCTTAAAGGAGACAAATCCGTCTCCGGTTTTACCACCTCAGCCACAGGCGGAGGGAGGGGGGGCGAACCGGGGCCATTGCCCCGGTTGGCTCCCCCCAAATTTTTTTTTTAACATGTATTTTTTTATTTATTTTTATTAGGTTTGCCCCCCTTGGCCAAATAAAAATTATGCTTGCCCCCTTGCCTGCATAGATTAATCAGCCCGCCCCCCTTAAAACCCAAGCAACCCAATACCTCAAAATCAAATTAAAAGAATAAGCAGAGAAATATTTATTTATGTCAAAACTTGAAATCCTACATTAACTTGTCGACGTTGTCGTGAATTTTGTGACGAATAATTCATATACTTCTCCTGAGTCCTGATAATCGTTGTGTGTTGTAATCATTGAAATAGATGTTTTCACTATTCTATTACTGCTTTTTTTTGTTCTTTTGCCTTTTATGTTGGACTTGGTTGAGAATTTGGATATCGCAAATACTGAGAAAGGGGGTGGTGTGCTCTTGTTGGATAAGTGATAATTCAATTATTCAAGTGTGCTGCGTGTCCATCTTTACTTACAAGAGAATCATTAGTTATATCATTTTATTGTCACTATCATTATCTAATTTTACATGTCTGACTTCTCCACAATTTATGAAAATCCAAAGTTGAAGTAAGACTCATTTTCATCTATCTTTTATTTGTTTAGGTCTGATTTTTCATAGCCCATGAGATTAACTTGTTTTTAATTGTCTTTCTCTAAAGGTGGAACTTATTTTCCATTGTAATTTGTGACGTTTGGATCAAGTTATAAATCTATTTCTTCAAAGTTTTAGCCATTAATTTAGCCAGGTAATGGGCACTTTGAACTACGATTTTTCTGTTTTCTCATTTTGTAAGGGGAGTAGAATAGTTATTTGGATGTTAAAATTGAACTTTTTGTCCAAATTTTTTTTCTATTATCATTTACCAAGTATGTATTTCCTCATTGCAATTTCGGGTTATTTTATTGTTGATAGAGATTCCACTCTTGAGAAGTCTGTGTTCAATAGTACTGTCACACTAAAAAAAACTATAGCAAGGGTGAGAAGTATTTTTATGCCATTGGAACCTGGATTCTTTTTGAACTTTGGATAATTTGGCTTCTTTTTCCAATATGCTTCGTTTTGCTATTGTTTCTTTCAAGAATAATAGAAATACAGTAATTGTTTATTTTTCTCATTTATGTGTTATGTTTTCTTTTTACATATCCCAACAAATTCAGCAGGACTTATTGAGCATAGAGCACATCCTTTCTAGCAACAAAAATAAGTACTTCATTTATGGAAGTAAAAAGTTATATTGCTGAAAATATTTTATTTCATTTATGTGTTTTGTTTTACAAAGAATATATATATATATATAAATACTTTTGTTTGTGTGATTAGTTGGTGCTCTATTGGTGTCTTGAACAACAAGAATTTAATCTTTAATGTCCTCTCAGTATCAGCAAATAGTACGGTACGTGTATTTCAATATTTTTAGTATTTTTAGTCCTTAATTTTTTTTATTTATACTCTTAAGACTTTTTTTGCGTTAAGTAGTAAAAAAAATTTTTTTGTCATTTTTTCTTAAAAAGTTTGCCCCCCATTAATTTGGTTTCTGGCTCCGCCACTGACCTCAGCACACGGGAAAAAAAATTTGCCAGCAGCCCAGCTTCAGCACACTGAAATGGACCTGATATTCTGTCATTTTTGTAATTTATTTTATTTTTCTCTCGAGCATATGGTAGTTTTTCTAAATTACGCTAAATTTTAGCTATTTTGCTATTTGCAAAAGCGTCTGTATTCCTTGTACTGTTCTTTTGTGGGAGAGTGGGGAGAATGCTGACAAACGCCCGCAGAGTAGTTATTAGCATCCTAACTAACAGTGATTGGGGCCATAGTTCTACTCATTAATGCATGACAGTTTTTTTTGGGTGACGAGAGAAATCGGGTACCCAACCACGTGTACCGAGTTCGAACAAACCTGACCCAGTATACGCACGAGGTGGGCTTAACGCCACAGCAAACCCCGAGCCGTGCAGTCCTCCCAAACCACACAGGCCAGTTAAGTCCAGCTTCGCTTAGGGAGTGACTCCAAGAAATTGTTTGCACCTTAGAGAATTCGAACTTGGGACCTCAAGAGGAGTAAACCCCTAGGCAAACCCCTTGGGGTTAATGCATGACAGTTTGTCTCCAAAGAAAAGGCATTACAATGCACAAATAGCGTAGTTATATTACTATTTTGGGTTTTTTTTTTTGCCTCCTTTTTCTCAGCTAATTAAAGATGAAGAATCCCCTCCACCCAATCGACCACCTCTCTTCAAATCCGTAAAAGAGGGTGATGAAACAGTCAAAACATCCTGCCATTGCCAACGATTCTTATAAACCTTACGTGCCTTGCCGTGAAAATCGAGCCCAGTTATCATATAAATTAACCTGCCTCTCTCTTTAATTTGCAAGTACAATTTTGGTCTATTCGCTAACGCAGAAAGAGAACTCAGAAGCAGGGAAAGAGAGCAGATGAAGATGCAGCCTGCAGGCTCTGGAGGAAGTAAGCTCAACATGAAACCATGGCTCTTGTGCTTGGTACTTATAAGCATGGTGATCATCATGCCGAAGGGTAGCATAGCGACTTCTGATCCCAGCCCCGGGGTCACGGAAAGTAATCATCCGGACAGAACCTTGCCTCCTCCCGGGGTCCTCCCAAGCGCACCCGACCCTCCAAACGAGACATATGACCCTAGTCATGACCCTCGTCATTACCCTAAACGTCCTCCAGGCATCGGCCATTAATGACCCAAACGTTGAGTATTTTTATGTGCCTTTGATCAGCCACACAAAGCCGCATGCAGCAACGTAATCGTATTATATGGTGTTCGATCAGTATTTATATAAATAAAACAGTTTATTCAAACGAATAAAAGCAAATGAAAATTATGTTGTTTACTTTCCTTTTTCTAGCAAATATTGTATAATGTGAGTTTGAATGGAAATCGTCAAGTGTGTATCTCTTTCATTTATATATAATAAATCATCTTTGTGAAATCCATGTGCCGCTCTGCAGTTGCCGCTAGCTCTATCAAACTTTATTCTCTTAGCTCGAGCTTCTATCAAGCATCGCATGGTACAATGAGAGAAAGGAAGTCCTAATGCACCTCACCCAAGTTTTGGGTACTAGTTCAATTCATATCATTTATGTAAGCTAATTATAAGATTTATATATTATATATATTATTGTATAATATTGATGAAGGTGGAGGCTCCACATAAGTACTAATCCACCAAGGGTAAGTCCAAAATTACGATTAATATTTAAATATTAAAGTATAAGTTCAAAAAATATGAAGGGTTTATTCAATAATGTACGAGAAAGATTTATAAGTGTATGAATTAGAAACATACTAATGAATAAAAGATATAGAAATATTTTGTATTATTATTTTCTTATCAATTGTTGAGGTCTAACCCACTAATTTTAATTGAAGGTTAGCGTGAAATAGGGATGTTCAAAGTTTGGGTCGGGTCGGGTTCGGTCGGATCCGACTTTCCTAATAACTGACCCGACCCATCAGATGATATAGCCCGCTCGAGACCGACCTGTACGGATCGGGTCGGGTACGGACGGTTTTTTCCCTCCCTTAGGCTCCTCCAATATATCTAACGATAATACTTTAGTTACATAATTGAAAAATAACAGGATTTGGTAGGGGCGAAACCCAAATTTCTTCCATTAGATTTCATAGAAAGCTTCTCTCCCCAAATGAAATGTCTACTATACAATACATGCTGTCAAAACTTTAAAAATATGTCCCCCCTAATCTCGAATATTTTCTTGACCTTCTTCTTCTTTTAGTGGTAAGTTAACCTGTGTATTTTCTTAACCATCTTTAATTGCAGAAACTACTTTTTTTTTTCACTCATTTTGGATTAGCTCTTTTGAAAGTTCTGCCAACCCCGATCATCACACATTCTTGAGAATATATAACTAGCACCCAAGATTGTAAGTGTTCAGTCCCTTGAAAAACTTGAGTCGTGGCATGATGGGGGCTAAAGTGTTTCCTAAGGTACTTAAGATTTTGGCTTAGGTGTTCAAGCCTGTAGAGGTGGAATATCTATAGTATGTAATCTGATGGCATGAAGGTGTCTCATAGAAGATGCATCGAAATGTATGTAATCTTATGAGGGCTTTTGTGAGACTTTAGGTTAGAGGTCAGGTGTTCAAGCCATTCAAGGTGGGCTTAGGACTTAGATCGTTATGAAAACTCTAGCTCAATGGCGACAGGGAGTTAGGTAAGTTTGTATGAAAGACCAATTAGGTGTTCATGTAACTTAGCAATAGGAGAAAGATTGTTTTTAGTCTAAGATATCAACTAGGAAAGGCTTGATATTGAATATGGTCTTATTTTTCATCTGTAAAGGAATTGAAGTAGATTAAGAAGAGGCAAATACAAAAGTGCGGGCAAACCAAGAAGAATATGCACTTGCCAAAAATGTGAATCCCTAGATGACCATAGATTGGGGAGAAGAAACCATCCACAAAACGAATGAAACCCCAAGTGACGAATCTTCGAGCAAAAGAGGAAAAAAAAAACTGAATCAAAGGGAGAACTATAGACAGAAGTGAGAATCTGGAAAGTGAGAGAGAGAGTGCTTACTGAGATGGGGACCCGAGTGGAGCCGAGAGAGAGAGAGAGAGAGCTTTTGGCAAACCCAGAAGGCAGCAAGCGACAACGACGTGAGGGCGACGGCTACAGAGAAAATCGGGATTCAGTCTAAGAGGGCTTGATAGTGTAGGGTTGCAGAAGGAAAACACATATGGTCGGCGGGCTCGGGTCTACCCGATGGCATACCGAGGCCCGTCCAACTATAGTCGGGCTCTGTCGGTTTGGGCCAGTCGGGCCCGTGTTCAGCCTGATAACATGCGGTCGGGTGCGGGTCGGGTCGACATGTTTTTTAACAGCCCTAGCATGAAACTTAAATTATCAATTAATTAATTTATTATTTTTCCTTTATCAAGAACGAATTTGTTTGAATAGAAAAGAAAAAACAAAAGAACGTTGAACTGTGCTTGGTTTTCAAAAAGGGGAACAAGAGGTGGAGAATGGTTCCAAAAAATGAAACTAGCCGTTAAAGGCTAAAGGGGTTGCCGTCGCTAAGTAGATCTCGACCTCAGGGTTGTTCAAATCTGGTAATGGTGACGGTTATTGTTATAATCATCATTGTCACTAGATCTACCAGTTTCTAAATATTGGTCATGATCACCACCACCGTTAATCGCTAAAACCTGATAAATGCGTACTGATTTTAGCGGTAGTGGTTTTCGAGTGCCAGTATTAATATTGAACCATTTTTTAGATCATATTGGTGTAAATTTATTTAGTTGTGATGCTATCGAGCACATTTCGAAAATCAAAAATCACTTAAAAAATTTACAATCAATAAACAAGTCACACGGTGCTGAAAAGATAGAAGATAACATTTATTTGCTATCAACATTTTGTCTTTCCTCTTTCCATGTTTTTCAAAATCAAAGCGCTATTTTTCTGTAGAAGAAAAAATTGCAAACAGAATCAAACCTATTACAGAGATGTAAAAGAAAAAATGGCAAACAAAATCGAAGTACGGACGAATCAGAAAATTTATGATGACTATTTGGAATAATACGTACGCTTGTAAATCAAGTACTTCTTATTCCCAGAAATTTTCCGACACTCTTCAAAAAGCAGCAGTGCCTAATAATAAAACTTGGAATTGGAAAGGAAGCCAAAAATAAAATTTCCTTTTCTAGAAAACAAGCAAGGGTAGACTTGATAAATAGTATATTTTGGAGAGATTCATAGACAAGATATATGGATCTATTATCAAGTCTATACTGTTCGAAATTTTACATGAACAACATTAAATAGTATGAGGTTCACCTATTGTGTCTATCTCTTTTATAATTACATAGTACAATTCGGACAGAAAATTATAGAGAATCTCCTTCAAAGTCTCGTACTCACGATCCTTAACTTGACATAACAAAACAAAACATAAGAAAATGTTTGATTGTTAAAATTTTATGGTGGTTAAAATTTTGGGGTATTGGAGTTGGTGAAAAAGTGAAGAGAAATGATCTGAATGAATTTTTTATATTTCTTTAGAGCGAAATTTTTTGATTTAATAGCGAGAGAGAGAATTTTTTGTAGTTATTTTATTAGGGGCAAAATTTTAGGTGGGTGAAGTTTTTATGGATAATTTGTTGACGGAAATCAGTATTGAGTTTTTGTTTGTGAATGCCACTATAACCAATTTATAAGACATCTGTCTCGACAATTTTGAAAGAATAAGGAGAAGAAATGTCAAGACAGGGGAGTATTTTAACATCATAACATGTGACTTTATTTTCTGGACAAGAGAATATATATTATATTTTTTATATCATCACAGGAGTACTTATCTATGTTTTTCAATTTGTTTTAATCTTATCCGAACCACTATCAAACTTTATTCTCTTAGCTCGAGTTTCTACCAAGCTTAGCTTCATGCATGATAACGGTACAATGGGAGAAAGGAAGTCCTAGTACTGGACCTCACCCAAGTTTTGGATCACAAGTTCAATTCATTTATGTACACTAATAAGATTTTTAAATATTATGATGATGGAGGCTCCACATAAGTAATCCACCAAGGGTAAGTCCCAATTAAGATTAATATTTAATATTTTAAGTATAAGTTCAAAAAATATGAAGGGTTTATTCAATGTACGAGAAAGATTTATTATTAGTGTATGAATTAGAAACATATTAATGAATAAAACATAAAAAGATTTATTACTATTATTTTCTTTCAAAGGTCAAGGCTGCTCCTGCTTCATCGAGAACTTTGCTTTAAAAAAAAAACATGAACTGTACTTGCTTGGTTTTCAAAAGGGTAACAAAAGGTAGAGAGAATGATGCCAAAAAATGAAATTGGCCGTTAAAGGCCGGGGGTGCCTGAGGGCCGGCGCAAGGCAGATCTCGGCCCCTCTGCATAAAAGCAACAAAGGTAGGTCAGAGGTAGTTAGAAATGGCATGCCATTGAATCACATGGCTGAAAAGGAGTACGGGTAGTTCATTAGCTCAGCAAAATGAGAACGGCCATTAATGCATTACAGTTTCTCGCCAAAGAAAAGGCATTACAGTACTGCACAAATAGCGTAGTTATATTACAGTTTTAAGCTGCCGACCTCCATCAAAGCCAAGCTCAAAGGTCACACAAATGAACCAATTTGTCGAACGTACATACATATTGTTGGTTTTTTTTGCCCACTCTTTTCTCTAAAAATGAAAATCCCCTCCACCGAATCGACCACCCCTTGTTAAATCCGTAAAAGAGGTGCTGAAACAGTCAAAACATCCTGCCTCTGCCAACGATTCTTATAAACTCGCAAATACCTTCCCGTGAAAAACGAGCCGAAATATCGTATATATCTGCCTCTCTCTCGTACGTACAATTTGGGTCTATTCACTGAGGCAGAAATCGCTCTCAGATAAGAAAGCAAACAAAGCTGCTGCAGGCTTTGCGAGGCAATAATATCAACATGATCAAACCATGGCTGTTGTGCTTGGTTCTCATAATAAGCATGGTGGTCATGCCGAAGGGTAGCGTCGCGTCTACTTTTCTCAACCCCGGGGTGATCGATCCATGCTTGCGACCTGGACCTCTGCCCCCAGGCTGTCAGCCTAACGAAAGCGGGCCTCCTCGAGTAGCTAACAAGGAATATCATCACGGCGGATGCTCCCCCTCCCAACAGTACTGCCGCAAGCTCAAACCTCCAGGCTCCAGCCATTGAACAAAACGTTCAGTTTTTTTATGTGCCTATTATGAGCCATAAGAAGCAGGCTAGCAGCAGCAACTAATATCATATAGTGTTCAGTATTTATATTGATAAAACAATTTGAGTTTGAAAAGGCTAAAAAAGCATATGAAAATTATGTTGTTTACTTTCCGTTTCTAGCAAAATTAATGCGAGTTGGAATGGAAATCATCAGGTGTATCTCCTCTCCCCCCTCTCTCTCTATATTATTTGATATCTCCTCTATATCCCTCGAGAATTGAACAAGTAAATACAATCTAGAGTGAAGATAGATATAAGCCTGAACCGTTAAAGTGTAATTTAGAATAAGATAGACACAAAAAGTATGCTCAAATTGCAGCGTCGGAATGTACAATTCGGACAGAGAATCGCCTGGTTAGCTGAAAAGAGACCCAAAAAAGATAGTGCCTAATGTAATTGTTTAATAAAAAATATTAGAGTTATGTGAAAAAATATAGAGATAAAAATTTATGTTGAATAAAAAAGTAAAAAGTTGTTGGAGATTGTGTAAAATGTATTAGTGTTTGTGTTTGAATTCTGAATATGTTCGGTGGTAGCTCTGTGAATGTATTTGAATCCTGAAAAAATATAGGAAACGATGGTGAGTAATTCGGGAGACCCTACATTTCTTGCTGGAAAAAAAAATCTAAACTGAAACGAAAACTAATTATTGATGACAAAAATAAATAAGAATAAATAGTTGTTGATGACAAAAAAGAAAAGAAAGAATAAATAGTTGTTTCCTATCTCCTTCAAAGTCTCACGCTTGGAAACTTGCACGATCCATAACCTGACATAATAAATAAATAAATAAATCAGTTCCCAAGTGAGTTTATTTATTATTATTTTTTTTATAGATGAAACTACGAGACTTTACTTGGATCCTTGGCTGTCGGAATTATTTAGAATAGATATAAGACTGAACTATTAAAGTGTAATTTAGAATAAAATAGACACAAAATATGCTCAAATTGCAGCGTCGGAATGTACAATTCGGACAGAGAATCGCCTGGTTAGCTGAAAAGAGACACAAAAAAGATAGTGCCTAAATACATAGAGCCAATGCACAAAGACCATAAAAAGATAGCTATTAACGTAATTGTTTAATAAAAAAATATTAGAGTTATGTGAAAAATTTATGTTGAATAAAAAAATAAAAAGTTGTTGAAAATTGTGTAAAATGTATTGGTGTTTTTGTTTGAATTCTAAATATGTTCGGTGGTAGTTTTGTGAATGTATTTGAATCCTGAAAAAAATATAGGAAACTATGGTGAGTAATTCGGGGACCCTACATTTTTTGCTTGAAAAAAAAATCTAAACTGAAACGAAAACTATAGTTATTGATGACAAAAATAAATAAGAATAAATAGTTGTTGATGACAAAAAAGAATAAAAGTGAAGCCTTGGCTATCCTATCTCCTTCAAAGTCTCACGCTTGGAAACTTGCACGATCCATAACCTGACATAATAAATAAATAAATCAGTTCCCAAGTGAGTTTATTTATTATTATTTTTTTTATAGATGAAACTACGCGACTTTTTTTTTTTTTTTTTTTTTTGATGAAACTACGCGACTTACTTGGATCCTTGGCTGTCTGCGTAGCGAGCCCGTTGAAATAGCAGGTCCCACCGACCTTTCTGAACTGCGACCAATAAGAATAAACGCGTAGCTTGAGTGCAAAACCAATGAATCCGGTTTGTAGCACTTTCCCCAGGGTTGGATCGGGTCGCAGGTTTTGTTCCCCTGCGAGCACGCGTACGATAATGCTGAACCCAACTCACTCATATTGGCTCCCTTCGCCACCACGCACCAAATTTTCCCCTTGTACGGCTCGTTATTCATTGGTTTTGGTAACGGCTTGTACTCCGAGTCCGGCGTCTCTCCGGACAGGTCTATGTCGTACACCTTCGACCCGTTTGGATGCAATAGCCCGAAATGTCGCTCCGTGCCCTGACCGGGCTTCTGGTTCTCGTTGTACAGCGCGAAGATGAATGATGGGAGAACCCGACCCGGCCGTGCCGGAGTTCCCACCGGCGGTTCGGCTGTGAGTTTCTTTACCACATTGCGATTGTAAGTGGCGGCGTTGTAGATGTTGCATCCAATCTGATCGACGTCGCCGCCGTTGGGCCAACCCGTTTCGGCGATCCAGATCCGGATATCCGGGTAGCCGAGTCTCTTCATTGCAAATATCGTAGCGTCCACCATCTGGTCGAAGAGGTTTGTGTAGGTCAAGCCCGAGACCTGATCCTTGTACGTTATATTCTTGGCCTCAAACAGAGCGTAGTCCAATTTGATATTGACGGGATCCGAAGACCAAGGGAAATACGGGTACACATCAAGGAAGAAAAAGGATTTGGTCCGGTTCAAGAACTGCAACATGGGTTTCATGACCCGAACTGCAATGTCGTTGCGGAACGTGCCGTTGGAAGGTGGAAATGAGGATTCCAGGACGTCCATGGCGGACGGAGTCCCAACCTTGACCTTGTAGATTCCGTGCGCTTTCAGGGAACTCTTGATCTTACGCATGGCGGGGACGAGATTGTACCAGGATTGAGTGTCGGTGTTGTATAAGCTGAGGATTTCGTTTCCGACGAGGACGTACCGGATCAGTGTATCCGGGTAAAAGGGTACGACGTTTGATCGAACCCACTCGTCGGCTAAGGTCTGGTTGGAGGAGATGTTGGAAATGAGCTGGTTGGGGACCATGATTGAGACTTGGAGGTTTGTGTTCTTGAGGGCCTTAAGGATTTCTGGGTTGGCATCGTAGAGCTTCACGCGCTTGCCTCTGAGGGATTTGATGAGCTCCACCGACCGTGACGGCGACGGCAGATTGTTCCCCAGCTGGCCATAGTTCACCCCCCGCCTTGCCTGAAAACTCTGCGCCTGAAACCATAAACAGTTAGCACCCAAAGAATGAACCAACCCCACAAGAACATCTTCGAGATTTCTATAGGAAAAAAAATGAACTTACTGGAAATGGACACTAAGAGAGACACAGCGATCAGCAGAGGAACAAAACCCATCTTCATTATCACTCTGTTTCTTGAGCTCCCTCAACTTAGCGCAAATGCACGAAAAAGAGGAAAACAAAATAGCAAAAAGCTGTTTGGTAAAACAATATCAAGGGTATGAAGCAAAAATGTTAGAAGAGACGGGGAGCGCAAAGATCGGATCGCTGGGTGCTGGCCAGCCAGCATGGGGAAGATGAGCTCTGGATAGGAGTTGGGTTGGATTGGAAAACCGACACAGGGGTCTTGGACTACTGACCAATGCGTCAAAAGGTAATCAAGGGGTTTGGGGAATAGCAATTTTTTAATATGCAATCAGCTTTGCGGAAAAGATAAAGAAAAGGAATGAGGATAGAGTAACCACTAACCAGTGACCAGTGACAAGCAGAGAGAATCAGGTTGGATGTACGGAGTACGGTAAAGTTCGATGTCATAAACAAAAGGGAAAGGTCGTGGTGGGTCTGCGGTAAGCTTTTGGACCTTTTCTGATGGTCTTTTACAAATGTAAACTTCAAGCAATCTGTTGGTCCACAGTAAGTTGTAACTCAAGACTTTTTATTTCTATTTAAATAATTAATTATCATTAGCTATAATTGTGATATTTTAGTTTTACTGTGTTATGGTAGTCGCATACACATGAAAAGTCTAAATACTTTTATTTCTTTGTATGAATTAGAAACATATTAATGAATAAGAGAAAGATTTGAGGTGTCACCCACTAATTATCATTGATTATTGAAGGTTAGCGATATCAATTTATTTATTTATTATTTGTACTTCATCTAGAACTTTGCTTGAATAGAAAAGAAAAGAAAAGAAAACAATCTGTGCTTGGTTCAAAAGGGGAACAAACGGTGGAGAATGGTTCCTAAAAGTAAAATTATCAGTTGAGGCCATCCCTTGGGCCGGCTCCCGACAGATAGGTCAGACTTTCAGAGGTAAGGTAGGCTAGGAGTGTGTTGTCAGACTTTAAGAGGTAATTTAGGCCTGTTCGGTTTTGTGTGTTGT
Source organism: Myrica gale (assembly GCA_963930655.1). Taxonomy (NCBI): domain Eukaryota; kingdom Viridiplantae; phylum Streptophyta; class Magnoliopsida; order Fagales; family Myricaceae; genus Myrica; species Myrica gale. Next base: position 5,559,814 of record OZ005607.1, read on the forward strand.
CAGTATTTTTTTTTTTGAAAATTTTTAGCTGATTTTAATTTTATCAGTATGCGTATTGTATTGTAGTTATTGTCATGTGAAGTTAAAAATGATGTTTGTTTATAGAATTTTTATTTTGTAAAAATATAAAGAATCATGAGAATACTGCATAAACGAACAGCCCATATTTGCATGCAGTTGAATCACATGGCTGGAAAAGAAAGGATTACGGGCAGTGTAGATTACAGTCAGTGAAAAAAAAGGGAATAAATGCTTCCAACTCCTGTATCACCTATGCAAGGAATCTAAGGATATTTTCGAAATATTAAGGCTATATTTTTCTTTCTAATTGAATTATTAATTTAAGTTAAAATTTAGGAAGAATTTTACCCCTAAATAGCCTACTAATCTTTTCTTAAGCTCTTATTTACCGATTTTGTGTTTGGATAATTAAGTAAACAAAGTAAGCATTAAAGATTCTCACTTTCAGAGCCTTTAATTTAGTAATTATTCAATTTGTATGGAACAAGAGAGTGCATAAACCTCAGAATTAGTTGAAATTAGTCGAGGTGCACATAAACCAACTATTTAACACAAGCCACGCAGAGGTGGACTCTGAAATTCTGCACAAAATGGGCATGAGGTAGACTTCTTTTGTTAGGATTTTTTTTGCAAATGGTAGAGCTGCATTAAGTAGCTGTATCATATGTAAGACTAAATCATCTTGAGTTCACAGTCGATGAATGGATTTGCATTTAGTAGGTTAGCCTGTCGGCTACTTGCTCCAAGTTAAGAAGAAAGAAGAAGAATAGCATGGCCGACTATAAAACCTTACCACCAAACTATTCTTTCAACTTGGAGAACCATTATTTGCCATCAGACGAATTAGGAGCCACCAATTATAAGTCTTCCCTGTCTTTCAAGCTCATAAAGCATGACAAGCGCCGCGGAGTCGAGTGAACTCTTCTTATCAGCTCTAGCATCTCCCGTGCATTTGATGCTGCCCAATCCGGGTATGTGCAAGATTATCTTTGATACAAAACTGTTGAACCCCTTTCTTATTTCAGAGCCTTCACAAAATTCGACTGGGGTTCTGCAGGAAATGATAATTGTTTGGCCAAGAGCCAAAATAATTAACAAGACCAGGAAGAAAATGCAATGACAAATTACAATACAGGAAAGCAGGCTAGGGATAATACAGCATTGTTGGTAGGGCTAACCTTGATTTATTTTCTGTTGATTCCAATGTAGGCATTGGCCACTGCATTTTCTTACATAATTCAAAAAGAGAGGTTCGGGGTCCTCCTTTCTTCATGTTGATTGAAGCAATAACTGCAAACAAGAACACATGGGAATATATTAATAAATATAGCTCTTGATAGTAAGTAATAACAATGAATAAGTTTTAAGTCTGGAAGATTACAAGTAGCCACTCCAGAAGAGTCTGATAAAATGAAAATAAACAGAGAGAACAAAAAGTCCACGAGTGCACAAGAAGAAGAAAAATTGAAATGCTAGCCACGAGCATTTGGGGAAAAGGCATAGTCAACCATGGAGATTTCCAGTGTCTGAATTTATATGATATTAGAATCACATCTTGCATCAAGCTTCAGAATTTGTTCTATCTGTATTCATCGATCACAGCAAGTCTAAGTTTCAATTGTTAGCACATCTTTTTGCCAAGTTACATACCTGAATTTCAGCTCCAAAAAGTGTAGAAAAGAAAAACATATTTCTTCCAACATGGGTGTGGTTATTATAAGATAAGATTGAGTGGAAAATGACTAATGCATTTGAAGTAGCACCTTTTTTATATTTCATGAACTCTATTAACGTGGATAATGCTGATGTCATAACGCTCTTTGTAACCATGACCTTATAATGCTGCGAGGGCCTTGCACGAAACCAAACTGCCCCCCACCCGATCAAGTACCAGTTGCTTCGCTGGTAGGTAAGGGGGCACGAGAACTGATTGATCCATTTCACCTTACACGGTGTTGTCTTAGACAGATGACATGCATATTCGGAAAAACAGGATTCCATTGATTTTCTATTTTTTCCCTACTAAGGGGTCAGTGGTGTATATACGTCCTGATATTGTGAGGTAAAAATATGACTTATCACTATGATATTTTACAAGGATATGTGCAGAGGAAATAGTAGTTGGTCATATTAGCAATTGTCGTTCACATGTGATAATATGGTAAGGGCAGCTGCTTTAAAATCCTAAATGATTTTTTTTTTCAATGAATAAGTCGATCTCATTAGAAAAAGTGAAAACAATACAAAAGACTATACCTTAAATCACTAATCCAAACAAGCTAAAAAACTAACGAAATCTACGAAATCAGAAATCAAGAAAGGGCAACCAAGCACCGAATTCGCCCAACAAAAAAGTAAAGACAAGAAAACACTCTGCACTCTATCCAAAGACAAAGAACAATACACAAAACATCTATTATTACGCTCCCGCCAAAGGCTCCACCAGATACAGTAGGGTATCATTCTCCAAATAGCCTTAGTTTAAGGGTTTTTAAGCCTCCTCTTCCAACATCACAGCACATCTTCCACTTTTTCTGGCCTAACCCATTGAAGATTCAAGATACAAAACATGTGCGACCACAGCCCACTCTCATAAGGACAATGCAACAAGACATGATTAACTGATTCTCCACCACAACGACATAAGAAACACCAATCAGCCATGATCATACCCATTTTACGAAGATTGTCAATAGTTAAACTCCTACCATGAGAAGCCTCTTACACAAAGAATGTGACTCTCATTGGGCATAAAGACCACAAAGACCTCCAAACACCCCTCCAAGGGAAAGAGAGACTAGCCCCACCTCTAAGTAAACCATACATCGACTTCTCAGAAAACACCTCATCCTTAGTACCCATCCACTCCATCACATCATCCTCCCCTCTTCTGACAACAACCTCATACAACAAAGCAAAGAAAGAAGCAAAAGCCTCCATCTCTCAATCATTAGTAGCTCTAGAGAAAGGAACGCTCCACACTACATTAACACCATCGTCTACCAAACAATCCGCCACCATAGCCTCCTTACAACGAGATAAGAAGAAAACCAAAAGGAAAGCAAGACTCAAAGGCATCTCCACACCAATTATCATGCCAGAAGCTAATTCTGATATCATTCCCCACCTTTAACCGAATATGCTTGCTGAAAGTGCCCCTACCTCTACTAATGTACCTCCACAAACTAATCCCATAAGAGCCACGGGTAGAAATCGTACACCAACCTCCCATCAAGCAACCATATTTTCAGCAATGACAGTCCTCCACAACCTTGCAGCGGAGAACACCCATTATTCCACTTCACAAGATGGAACTTATGAACACCACCATCACTTCCCCAAAGGAAATCCCGCTAAATTTTCTCCATCATATTCACCACCCCCACCGGAATAGGGAACAAATAAAGGAAATAGGTAGGTAAACTCGAAAGGGTAGACTTGATAAAAGTTAAACTCCCACCCTTAGAGAGGTACATGCGCTTTCATCCCACCAATCGAAGTTTCATCCTCTCGATGATCTCATCCCAAATATGAATACTTTAAAAATAAGCACTTAATAGGAGACCAAGGTACTTAATAGGCAATGAAGAGAGATACCGCACCCTAAAATACTCGTCAACTCCTGCACATTCACCACCCTACCAATAGGGGTGACTTTAGACTTAGAAAGATTAATCTTTAAGCCCGAAACCGACTCAAAACATAAAAGAAGACATCTAAGATTCCAAAACTGATCCACATCCGCCCTACATCACTAAAGTATCATCCGCAAAAAGGTGTGAAATAGAAACCCCCACACCCGACCCCCCTCCAACCTTAAAACCTTGTAACTCTCCATGCAACACCATCTTCCCCATCATGCGACTAAACGCCTCCATCACGACGACAAACAAAAGAGGAGAAAGAGAATCCCCTTGACGCAAACCATGAGAGCTCCTAAAAAAACCTTCAGGAGACCCATTAACAATCATCGAAACCTTAACTGCCGAAATGCAAAAGAATATCCAACGACACCATCTCTCCCCAAAACCACATCTCCTGAGAAGGTATAAAAGGAACTTCCAATTCACATGATCATAGGTCTTTCGCACGTCCAGCTTGCAAAGCATACCCGGTTCACCCGTCCTCATTCTGGAGTCCAGAATTTGTCTCCCCTTCACAAAAGCATTTTGGGAAGGAGAGATAATCTTGTCAAGCACAGACTTCAACCTATTAGCTAAAATCTTGTACACACCTCCTACAAGACTAATAGGCCTAAAATCTTTAAGATCAACTGCACACGGTTTCTTAGGGATATAAGGACAATAAAAGAAGTATTGAAGCTCATGACAAACTTCCCCTCCTCGTGAATTCATTAAGCATCAACAACACATCCCATTTCACCACATCCTAACAAGTTTGAAAGAAGGCAAGAGAAAAATCATATGTGTCCGTCGCCTTATCCCCATTAAGGCTATTCGCCACACTCGCCACCTCCCATCCTCAAAAGGCTTCTCAATGGACACGGCATCCTCTCCCAAAATGCGATCAAACTCCAACCCATCTAAAAAAGGGTGCCAACCGAACGACTCTATATACAAAGAAGAATAATACTCAATGATCGCTCCAGTAATCATAAATGGGTCCTCCAAAACTTCTCCCTCTAGTCCCAAACTCGATATCGAATTACTCCTCCTATTAAGGTTAGCAACTCGATGAAAGAATTTAGTACAACGATCCCCCTCCTTGAGCTTTTGACTTCATATTAAGCACAAAACTAGGAGAACCTTTAAAAACATAGCCCTGCCACCACTCCTTGACCAACTCCACAAAACCATCTCCTTAAGCCACATATTCTCAAAGCAAAAAGGTTTCATGGAGCCCCCCAATCTACCACCCTCCAATAGGATCGGGAAATTATCCGAATACAAACGAGGTAACCTCCGCTGGATAAGACCCGAATATATCGACTCCCAACAAGAATTAACCAGAAAACGATCAATCCTAGACCACGACTGAGAGGCTCTACCATTAGATCACGTATACAACCCACCTGCTAGCACAAGATCCACCAAACCACACTCAGAAATGAAATCCGAAAAATCGATCATAGCACTCCTATTTCCCCCAATCCCCAACCGTTCACCAGGAAAACGAGTGACATTAAAATCCTCACCTATGCACCAAGGAAAACTCCACAACAAAGAAATTCCCGCCAGCTCATCCCATAAAATCCTCCTACAACTATCATCATTCGGACCATAGACACCAAAAAAAACCATACAAATCCACCCTCAACATTCTTAAACATCACCGAAACAGAGTAAGAACCAACACACGACTCCAACATCTCTAAATTCCGAGAATCCCAAAGAATCAAGATACCTCCCGAAGCACCAACGGCCTCCAGGCTACACCACCTAACATAAGGTCCACCACACAACCGTCTCACCAAGGCCCTCAAAACAAACAACACATCGGTCTCCTGGAGACACAAGATCCACCTTCCACCCTCTTAACAAATTCCCCACACCCTTGCACTTCAACATATCATTTAATCCCCTAACATTCCAACTAATGATTTTTGGCTTCATAAAACATTGACTAAATCCCTCCCCAACTTCCTACTCCTCCGAGAACTAGAAGCATTAGAATCATAATTAGCCGACGACTCCAAAGCCTTAGGCTATGTTTGTTTAAGTTCTAAAAAAAATTTCAAAAACTTCTCACTCACTTTTTCATCAATTTTAATACATTTTCACCAATCCAACTTTTTCATCAATTTTCATACCTTTTCACCGATCTCAATAACTTTTTTACAAATTTCAACAACTTTTGGCTAACCTTTTACCAATCCCAAAAAAATCTACACTACTTCCAAAAAAACACAAAAACAAAAACTGTTTTGAGAACTAAACCAAACATAGCCTTAATTTCCCTCACCAACTTACCCCCCGACCTCCCCACTGGTTTGCCGCAAAGTTGCCCCCTTTCTAAGTCTAAGGCAGCAAACAGATTGAACAATTCAGCCTCATGCCCCACACAAGAGACTCCAACCAGGTGCCGAAAAGACTTACCATTTTCAACACCCAACTCGAAGGTTCCATTGAAGGCAAAAGCATCCTCAGAGGCTTCACAAGCATATCAGAATCCCCATTCTCAACAGCGACCATCTCCCCACCAAAACTGTCAGAATAATCCTCCACAGTTGTGTTCAGGACCTCAACACAAAAAGCCACACCCTTCAGGTCCTTAAGCACACCATTATTGGTAACCTCCACCACCTCCGATGCCTAGACAGACCCTGTCAACAGCAGAGACGAAGGCACCACAAGCCCCTGGTCCTTGTCAGCCACCACACCCGCGGAATCACCTTCGCAAGACACCCCCCGCAACTGGTCCTCAAGAGAAGAGACACGACCGACACTCCCGGCGTGGTTTGCACCATCCCAGGTGGATCGGAGGCCACCAGCCCACTCGCCGGCATCGTCTGGTCCTCACCCGAAGGACCCAAGTCACCGTCAGCCCTCCCCGGCGTTGTCAGTGACACCCCAGATGGAACAGAGGCCACTAGTCAACTCGCCGACGTCGTCTTGCCCTCACCCGCAGGACCCAAGTCACCATCGGCCCTCCCCGGCGTGGTCTATAACACCCCAGGTGAATCGGATGCCACCAACCAACTCGTTGGTATCGACTGGCCCTCACCCGTAAGACCCAAGTCCTTCCCGACAGCCCCCAACCCATGCGACATGGGCTCCGAAACAACCCCATCATCAAACAGAGATGATGGGTCGGGCCCACCAAAGTGAGACCCAGGACCCAACCCAAGATGGCCCAACCCACCCTGCTTTTGAGCCCCTCCACACTCAAGATTTACTATCTGCCCAGGATCAACAGAGAGAGTCGAAGCCACTAAAGAACCCTTTGCTGGCTGTTGGCCACCAAATTGAAACCACAGACAAGACAGCAATAGGCCTTTCTGGGTTCCAGGTCCGCCTCTTTATTTTTGGCTAGCCCAATAAGGCATTCCAGCTCAGCCTTTAGCTTTATTAAATGTTCCCACAGCTTACCATCTGACCTAGCCATCACAGCAGGCGCCTCAACAAAATGATTATACTTTGGAAGTTACATGACCCTCACCAGTCTCTGCATGCGCCACCTTCGGGACTCCAAACGACAACTTTTTCACGCTACAATCATCAACATTACACAGGCGAAACTCTTCCTCTCCCACCACCTTCTTCTCCAACGAGCCAGCCCGCACCATCTGAACAAAGGAAATTCCCTACGTGATCTTAGAATCAACATGCCTCAGTTTCTTACGCCATAGCACCTCAATGACCGAAATCAGCTCCTCACACATCTGAAGAAAAGCCTGCCACTCAGCACTAGATTTCGCCTCCGGGATCATTACAGCCCCTCGCTGACGTCTCTCCCCAAATTCTGCTATGACAACATAGAAACCATTCATATTCGAGCAACCCTGAGCAAGAAACGCACGAGACGAATCATTGAGTTTTTTCGAAAAATCCCTGGCCTTCTTCCCCTCAACCAGATTGCCAAAGAGATTCTCCAACCAGACCACCCCATATCTACCAAAACAAATTGAGCTATGTGACTTTCTACTCAGCTTCCTTAGAGTAACGATACCAAAAGAGCTAACAGAAAACTGAAAAGTCTTCGCCTCGATCACTAGACTACGAAAGAAGCCATCACAAAAACCCCCAAAAAAACAAAACACAGACAGCACCTAACAAAAAACACTAACAAGGACAGACACCAGATAATTGGATCAAGAAAAGCAGGGGATGGGTAGGAGGCATTCTCTCTCACAGAGATCCTTGTATTAGGTTAACCTGTTATGGGTGTGAATACTTCAGTAAAGTTACAATCCGGATCTTGTATCAGCTTTGATCAGTTAACAGTCAGCAAACTGTCCATTTAAGATAACATATGGATTACTGTTATATAAGAAGCATATATTTTTAAAATTCTAAATGATAACATTGAAACAACCTACAATTCCAGGACAAAAGAGGAATCTACAAAGAACACAGGATAGTGGAAACCTGGGGTGCCATCGGCAGGACTGCAAACTTTCTTAGTACAGTCATTGACTGGGGAAGAAACTGTACTTGACTCTGCAGGCAATTGATCTTCATTTATTTCCCCCTTTTTATCGATGATAGTCTCCAAAGAATGTTCACCAGTTACTTGATTACTGACATCAATTTCCATGTCTAAAGCAGATGAATCACGACCATTGTCAGAATCTAATTTTCTTTTCTTGGAAGCACTTCGGGAGCAAGAAATTCCTCTCTTCTGTTGCACGTACAAGTACAACATTAGAAATGTTCGATTATAAAGAAAGTCGAGATTCTGAGATATGCAGCACATCAAAAAAGTGATCTCAGTGATCAAACCACTTGAGTAGATCATTACTAAGTTATTATACTGATGCACTGGGTTAACTTCATGAGAAACTACACTTGTGTATGCAATTGTAAGCCTGGACTATGAAAGCATAAAAAACATAACTTCTAGAACCTGATTAATCATTTTGAAGACATTGACTTCCATTTCCATAATTGTTCCTCAATCGTTCTATGTTCTTTCTCTGCTTGTCCATGGATTTCAAAAATAACCATGCTCGAGTAAGCACAACCAGAAAAGTTTTAGACAACATCTAAACCTAATAATAAAACTAATTTGGATAATAGAATAGTCTTAAACTTAAAATCTTTGCACGTGTTTGACAAGTTTCTTTTTGTAAATTATGAGTTTCTACTTAGTGTATCAAATAAACATTCAAAATAAATACTAAGAACTTCCACTGCCACACCAGCTTATATAGTTCTCAAAATCATTGCAGTGGAAAACATTAAGGTGATCTGCAAAAACACAGATTATCTCCGTAAACATTACAACAGTAGTAATAATTTTGTTTGCCCGATGATCCTTGATTAAGATGGTCTGCCCAGCCACCCGGAAACAAAGTGGTTCAGCTCTTGGAAAAGCCTGTACAACATTAGTAAGCAACCATTTAGACAAGCAACAACAAACCTCAAGTTCATTCAACAGTTGACATGCTGCTTCTCCTTTTGCAGCTTTTCTGCTACGCTCAGATCCATGTCCAATCAAAAGGGCATCCTTCAGCTGCAACCTAAGCTCGGCATGCACCATGTCTCCCTTCTTTACACACTTATCCTTTACAAAATACCCGAGAGAATCACATAATTCATTCAGTTTTCGCAGTCGAGGCAGTTCAAGTTTATCAGGGGTCACAATTGGAGATAATAGTGGCTCATATATTCTCCATAATTCAGCAAGATTGAGCTTCGTGTCAATTAGTATTGCCCCTGCAATACTTTCCACCATATCTCCAAGAGCCTGTAACAGAAAAAGACGATCATAGGGAAGTGTCATTCATGAGCAGAAAAATAGAGTGCAAATCAGTATTGAATTTGACAGCCAAATGACTTATATGATTGCATCTTCTTCAGAACCAATACAACTTCAAGCAAAAGCAAAAAGCTGCTGAGGTTATTTTGTAAGCAACAATCATTAACCAGGGTGTGTGGTCCAAAAAAGGCACAGAAAGTAATCAGAACAATTGGTTGCAAGGATCATGGAGGTTCCCAGACTTTTCTGACTTCAGATACTTCTAGCCTATCGTTACGTGTTTTGGATTATTGTTTTCTTGTCTGCATAGGCTTCTTTTCCACCTGTATTTTTGCTTATTGTATGGGTTGTATCTGGAGCATGATACTGTGGCTATGTACAGGGTGCTTCTAAATATATCCCTGACTAACAAAAAGATGCAAATGCCATGTTTCTGAATTCACATTGAGAAGAAAGGGAGGAGAATGAGTATAAGAACTAACCTTAGGACCTTTTGCTGTTTGGGTTGAACTACTAGTATGAGGTTCGGAAATAGACTTCACGTATTCTGTTATCTGATTTAGAAGTAAACCCGAGCAGTGTTGAAGATGCTGTGGAAGGTTTTTTCTTACAGCGACTTGAGCAAAATTTTCATTATTAACTGAAGCTGAACGCAAGTCAGTTAACTCGCCTGGATCAATATCTGGGTGGCTCCGAAACAGATGCCATGTAATAAGCAGATCCAACACCGAATCACCAAGAAATTCAAGTCTCTGTCAAAAATGTACGAAGTTAAACAGAGAGACCTTACTGCTATATGTACATTTAAAAGGTGCCAGATATATTTGTCTGGCAGGAGAATGGGTGTCAAAAGTACAGGTGAATCTCTAACTTCTCAAATTCACAAGGACTTGCTCTTCAGAAATTAGAAAAAGATACCTGGTAACAGTAGCCAATTTCTGGTTTTTGCTCAGATGCATGTGTTATGGCCTCTTGTAAAAGACCCTTGGTGGTAAATTCATAATGAAGCTTTGACTCTAAGGTTGCAATCTCATTGGCCATAGGGACATAGGATCTTAGAGATGCAGTATTAATTGCTTCAACAACCAATGAGGGATCAAGTTCAGCATCAATTCCAAGCCATTTAATCATATGAAGTGCAGCAACTAATCCACCACCAACATAGTATGCTCCTATCAGGGCTTCAGCACAATCAGCTACGGTTTTTGAACCCATCCATCTATGGCCCCTATCACAGCACTTACCAACTACTACTTTTGGGTCCTCAGTTTGGAATTTTCCATCCAAAGGAACTTCTAGAGAATCCACCCCACATTCACAGGGGACAGGCCGTATAGAACGCTGTCCCGGAGCAACCCAACGACGAGGATCAAATGCACTGTCACGTATATATCCCTGTCATAGAATGCAGAGCATCATACTCATAAGCCCATTGTGGTGCTTAAGCCAGTTAAAAGTTAGCGAAACCCTTGTACATATATCGATCTCTCAGCGAGTGTAGGCAGGAAGTGCAAAACAGGGCGACACAAAGCACTCTACTACAGGGATCAGAAAAGATGAATATAACTTGATATGCATATTAGTTGCCCAGAGTGAGAAAATGTATATAATGATATGGAGGTGATCTATGGATCAAGGCACGTCCTTCCCCGATAACCAACAGATGGAGGGTAAAGTTGCACATTCAATTCTGTAACAGTGCCTGAGTTGTGTTTATGTGGTAAAAAGAATAAGTTAAAAGAAATTCATACACAGATCCGATGGCAATTATTTGACATGTTGCTATTGACATATCAGATACTGAAACAATTTTATCAAGGAGGCCATTTCAAGATACTCAGATTGTATTGTAGTCAAGTGGCATATCCAATTCGTACTTCATGGCAGATAAAGCCTATCCATCCATTCTGTAAAGTTGACTATTTCTCAAAATAGTCATGACAGCCAGGTCTATTCGCACATATTTGTTCCCCCAATAAGATGAATTTCATTTTCCATAAGCGTAAAGTGAATTAAACCTTTTACTGTCATTTTTTCACAATTACGTTGGAAATAGTGAAAATATGAAATAATTGAACCATCCCAAGAAATTAATAAACATCAACAGTGCCCGAACTATTATGAGACAAAAAGACTCCACCAACAAAGGAGAGTGCCCTCAGTGGCAACTATCAGATGAACCAAACTAAGGAATGATGGACCCAGGGGGGGAGAAAAGGAAATATATATATATATTGTGTGTGTTTCTTTACAAGTTTCATAAAATTAGAAAGAAAAATGAATTTAAAATTTACTTTAATCTATAAATTCCACTAGTTTTTTCTTTACTTTTATTTTTTTTAAAAAAACTATTAATTTTATTTTTGTTCGTAAACATATGAACTTTGCAATATACATGGGCTTATTTAATAAGATATATTCATTTTGCCCTACCAAGAAAAAAATCCTAGGCTGACTACTGATACTAAGAGCCAGAAGTATGTTCAGCTGAACTGACTTCTGAGCCTAGGTTGCATCAGAACAACTAAGTTTCCATATTTCCTGTCTATTCCATATATTCTTAGTATCCCAACATTCATTAGTTAAATAATATTTAAGGTCCCTTCATATCGTTCTGGGTTGCAATATATAGTACCAAGCATAAAATACAAAGTAGCTTAAAGATCAAACTCAAGCCTAATACACACATTTTCTTGTGGCACGAAATAACTTGAAAACTTTGTGGTAGAAGGAAAAATAAGTCCAATTTCCATTTAAGCACTCCTCTGTTGATACACGGGCCTGAAGGACCAAAGATATTTTGGTCTCACTTTTGTGTTAAACAGTTTGCCTTCCTTCTAGGTTATTGCTGACAATTGACTTAATGAAGAGAAAGGTGCTCGAATATGCTCATAATTAAACCTATATTGGGTACACAAAAGAAGAAAACTTGGCAGGTCAACACAACCCCAACCACACCAACCCCACCAAATCTACCAAAAGAGCGAGAAGAAGATGGAAAAGTCTAACAAGACTACGGTGACTGTGAGAAGCCTCTAATATGAGGTGTGCAAGTACCTTTAAAGGCAACAAACTTTTTTTTATAAGTACCTTTAAAGGCAACAAACTTTCTAATACACAACCCTTTATAACATGATTCTTCATTACCAATTACGTAACTTTTGCCATAAGAAGGTGTATTTCAAGTCCATCACTTTTTCGAGTGCAAAAGAGAAGGTACATCTATACCATCTTCTAAACAAAGCCTATAAAACGAAAACCATACATATTGCAATTGTAGAGAGCTCAGAAGGTTTATTACATTTGCAACACGACGTGTCAAATAGAAACCAGTTAATGAGATGTAAGCCATAGATAGCAGATACATTGTAAAGTACCTGTAACTTGTGGTCCGTTCCCAACTTATGGAGAGTTGCATTACAAACAGCCCATGAGCGCCGAGCAGTTAATTGTCCTTCATGTTTCTCAGGATACTTAAGAAAGAGGTGACAGCTCACAGCATACTTCAGAGCCGAATCCCCAAGCAATTCCAAACGCTCCATTGAAAAATTCTCACAACATCTCAATGTTGTAAGAGCCTCTAGAATCTAATTTTATGATCTTAGTTAGTGTAATCATTAAAGTAGGCCGAAGGAAAAAAGAGAAATCAAGAGAATAAACAAATAATAGGACAGACCAATGTACTTGAAATATGGAAGTTGCCAGAACAACAATCAATCTCTTCTCTAAGCTGGCTGGCTAACATCAGGGATTCTAGACGGTGCATCACAGATGGTAGTAAGTAAAATGATCTCAAAACTTCTCTGGAAAAATCAATTTTGATTAAAAGCTCCGGTGGCATATGAACATGCATTTGTGGCTTCCTGATAAGCACACCCGTTTCCGAGGTCTTACAATTAGTGCCTGCTCAATCGCAAGAATCTATTAGAAGCTAAATGTACAAAACACAGCACATCAGTTCTACATCAAATGGAAAAATGTTATTGAAGAAACTTGAAATAGATATCCATGCAATCATTCTGCCACGCCAACTTGTCTAATGTACTGTACTAGCAAAAAATATAAAGCCTCAGCTAAGGCAATAACTCGTGTTCAGCACGCTGATATGGCATTTGGGAATTTTTTTCCCCCTCCCTTCCAACTGAGCATCCGTTTAACCACTGCTCTATCATACTTAGATATAGGAACAAAAGTTAGTTCTCTAAACCATGCCAGACAATTGACAAGAGCCTTGAATCAGTCTTGAGAGAACATAGCAGTAAAAATCTATCCCTTCTCTCTTCCTTTTTAAAATTGAACATGATGTAAGATACAAAGAGATTTCATCTACATGTCTGCAAACATCCTCTCCAACTAAAAGAACTCCTCCCCTCGCACCCCCCCCCCCAAAAAAAATCTGGACTACTCATGAGAAATATTGATCTGTATTAGCGCTAGGACTAAGGCAAGTTACGAAATAATGGAACCCTGAGAGCTCTGAGGTTTGCCATTTAATATAAGTGTGGGAATCAATAAACATTGTTCAGCCAAATTGTTTCAATCGGATTCAAAGCATAACTAGCACAAGCTTCCCAAAAGAAGACAAAATTTGAAAAGAAAGAAAACACCCGAATAAGAATATAAAGATCAAGCGCAATCAACACGAGAATTATGTTCTACAAGAACTCAAGCATGCAAATTAACAGACCTTCCTCCTCAAAGTTCACAAGAAGGTTGTGTGGGTTATGACTTTGCTTTAACTGCAACAAAGGCTGTCCAGGATACATCAGTGTGATCCCATACCTGATCAGACAAGTGTCATTTATGGAAGCTATATACAGCGGGGAAGTCAGTAATAAGAACTAAACATCATTCAGGGCAGTGAATGACCTACTTTTTGTTGAAGTACCCAGCAAAAGTCATATTTTCTGATGAGGCATTGTCGTTGTTTCCATCGAAAGGACTCTCAGCTGATAAATTACTCACAAAATTGACAACAGAGTAGATTCTTCCTGTATGAACTGCCAAAACTACCAGATCTTTGACATTGTTTATGGCAACCAAACCATTAGCAAAGTGTATAACATTAGTGCTGTTGCATTCTGTCTCAAGTAAACTGTTTCCACCGTGTGTTAAATTTCCTGTCTCACCATCACAATGCTCAGCACCCAACAACAAGCTTCTTTTCAAAATTTCAACTGCAGAAACACAGGAGTTGATTCCCATCCAATTTATTCGGAAAGGCTCAAGACATGAAGTGCTCAATGTTTCGAGAGGTAGAAGTAAGTACATGTTTGATGGGCTCCAGAGTGATTTTGTTTCTTTCTGGAGTAAAAATTCTCTCCGTGTTCCAGCTGATTTAGATCCAACCAAAAGTCTCCCAAACAAACCATTAAAGAAAAATTCTTGAAATAGCTTTGCTTTTATCATCTGGTAAGGAAGAATGATCATGGCATTAGAAGTACTTCCCAGAACAACAAGGTGATGAGTGATAAAATACAAGGTAATAACTGCACCTGTTTTGCATCCAAACACATTTGCCCACAAAAAGATATCGAAGACTGAACCATCTTCGAGACCAAGTAAAGTTCCAACTCGGTATTTCCCACATCATCATCAAGCTTTGTCTCAATCAAAAGAACAAATCCAGCGTAACGCTCCCCAGGAATATTACAGCAAAAGTCAAATTTATAGGCCTGAAAAATGGCTTCATCAACTCTATCTCCCCAAGTTCCAGATAGTGCATGAATGCAAGCTGTCCCATGTAATTCCTTCCTCTTTGTTGTTCCTTCAAACCCCAAAAAACAAAGGGGAAAAAAGAAACGAGAAAAACACAAAGTATCTTTAGCACATACTGATAGAAATAAAAAAGTGCACAACCTAAAAGCACAGATACCTAAGTATACTTTCAGTAGTTGACTTCAGGAGTAACTTAAAAGGAAAACACTAAGTCATGCAAAACATTCACCTGAGTCCAAACATTTCCTGAATGCATATTTTCAAGCCATTAGATGCCAAAACAGAAAAGTATTCTGATATGAAACAATATTCACATTGCTGAATAATTTATTCTCCCACATAAAAGGACAAATAACAGAAGCAATTTTACTAACAAGAAACATCTCTATCAACAAAATAATCTCAGAATAACATGTGAAGGAAACTTTTTTGTTGCAAACAAAAGTTCTTTACAAGTGCATTTGGATCGGATTTTATAGTTTCTTCTTCTGCAGTACCTCGACATCCTTCACTAAATAGTCTCTCCAACCATTAAAATGAGGTACAAGGAACCTTCTGTGACCACTAGACCTAACAACCAAAGACTATTTGGTCGATGGTTTATACATTTGCATACCTGCACCTGGAGTCAATTCTTTGCTTTTTACAGTGACATCTTTATCTGGATGCTCCTCAATGGATGGGAGAAGATGATCATCTAAAGCACCAATTTGGTGCAACTTCTTACATGCTTCCAAGCACACAAGCTGCTTTGCTAAATGAGAATTCCTACTTAAGGGACCAATTATAGTTTGAAAAGCTGTATTGGGAGGTAATGTCATTTTACACTCATAAGATCCTCCGAGGCACGAAAACTGAAAAGTTGGCTTCGGGACAAAGTACCTATGTAACATGGTAACTCATTATGATTGAATATGAAGTGATCCAATCAATAAATCAATTTGTAAGTGAGTCAAAAAAGCAAATAATACACCATAGATTATATACATACTTGTCGCCAGGGAGCTTTTCACAGTATCGATGAATGAGACTGACACTAGAATCTGCAGTAACTGAGGCCCCAGTCACATTCACATAATATGTATGTGTGTCCTCAATAGAACATGGTCTCAGAATGAAGGCATCGGGGTCTCTATTTACTGCTGCATCTGTCATGGTACGCTCACTTCTGATTATGTCAAACAGTTGATCCCTTTGTCTCCTGTTTCCCCTTTAGACATATATATAGTCAGATGAATAATACATCTGAGCAGACATAACATGACACCAAAAGAAATATTCGGAGTTTCAAGAAACTCGGGAAAGGAGAGGAGACCTCACCTCTCCAGCATCACGACAAATTGAGAATTACTCTGCCGAGCTCGTCCCCGAGATTGGACGTAACTACGAACTGTCTTGGGCAGGTCAAAACGTATCACATAGGAGCAGTTTGGCACATGAATTCCCTCCTCAACTACATCAGTAGAAAATAATAGATTGACCTATACAGAAGGCTTCAATCATTTAGAATCGGGTTTTTCAACAACAAGATCTGGAATGAGTCAAATCCTATGGAATAAAGAGTAGACACCTTTCCAGAACGAAATGACTCCAACGTCTGCTTTTGCTTTTTTGGTGGCAGTGAGTCAACTGACGTATTACTCCCAGTCATATATGAAACCGTGAAATGAGATAAAGAGGTAACTTTCTTCATGAATCTTTCAATTACCTTAGCTGTAACGATTCTTTCAACAAAAATAAGGCAAAGTACTTGCATATCTCCTCTGCAACACAAAGCGTGATAGTAAATAAACTGCTGACTTATATGAACACAAACGGAGTACTGAAGTAGTTATATTACCCAAATGAATGGAAAAGTTTCAGAAGTTCATGCAATTTAGGAGATACATAACCCCAATCTACCGCCTTTGAATATTCAATCCCTGAATTCAAAAGATTGTCATCACCTGAAGAGAAGAAAAAGTGGCAATAAATACCTATTTTGAAAAGAGAACAATAGATAGCAGTTTTCATATGAAAAATATAAGTATGCAGAAGAGTAATATATAAACAGACACATATAATATAGTTGAAATTATATCTTGAATCCCTATTATAATGAGTTTTTATTTTATGAATAAAAGAGTTTATTCATAGTATCTCAATGATTAATATTCGATATATCATACCATGAGATGAGCGTGATCCAATGATAAAATAATTTATGTAATTAATGTGATTGATTCACGAAAAATATAAATCAGACAATGCTCAAAAGCAAAGATGTCATAAAACCGTTTATGGTCAATGATGTGATTGTCTCTATAATAAGAACATAAAACGTTATCCATAATGGTTTATCTTCACCATGAGAATGGAGATTCCTGGATGGCGTAATTAATGTTGTACAATGAGATTGACACATTGAACAGGACTACAGGAAATATATAATCCACAAAAGTATTGTCCAAACGAGTAAATGAGTCACGCACATTTTGTTAGGCTTTGACTTTGAATCCTGAGTGTATTGTTTGACAATATTTGAGAGAATTGACCAAATGCTTTGGCCGTGTGTATACTTCTCATTATATAGAGGTTTGAAATCAAGCTATACAAGGTACGTTATCAATATACAAGGAAAGAAATCAAGTATCGAACTAAACTAGGAAAGAAAAGAAGTAACCGTTGCTATACATAACTGTAGAATAATAGAGAGATAACGGAAGATATGGTGAGTAAATGACAGCAAAGCTGTCCGTTGACATTGTGAACTCACTCACCTAAGGAAACCCCAGAAAAAGCAATTGTTTTTAGTCCAAAATTTTCTAAGGAGCCCACACTCAGATGTTCGGGTCGGGAGATCATGAAGAAGACCTTCAGTACCAGAATTGGAAATTTTCTTTGTTTTGCAAGTAAGCTTTCTTTTAGAAACGTGTTTAGATTATTTTCAGTTTTGCTCTTAAGCATGCTATAGAAGTAGAAGATTTTTATTTTTCTGGTGCGCTAGTGTAGGTAGATTAGATCCCTCTTTCCTTCATATATGTGTATAAAGGTATAAAAAAACAAAAGCATGTGGCCACATAAAGGCTCCTTGGACAAACAAATAAACCTGGAAGTAATATAATGCAAGATGTAAAAGATGTATTACCCAAACTAAATCCATCCAATTTTTGTTGAAAAGAAGGTTCTGTTTTTGGAAAGCAAGGGAATAACACATATGAGTACAAAAATGCGAACAATAGTGTACAATGCCCTGATATATCACTAACAACTAACTTACACGGTAAAAGAAGTATATTCCGAGGTTCAATGGGGTCCAAATAATTCATTACTGTCCTACTTTTAGCCCAGAAATTGAGGAACCAATCCCACCTCAATTACTTCTGACTCATGCCACATAAAAGTATCAATAAACTGTTATGGTCAATGGGTTCTGGAACATGATGAAAACGAGTATATTTCCAACATTGCAGGAGCATCAGAAATGTTGGTAAAGAAAATGAAGTGGAAAGATATATCACAAGCAGAAGTACATGACAAACAAACAAGGCATTTCCAGTACAGTGGGGCAACAAAAATGAATAGAGGTTATGATACTCTTCAAACCTGTATAAAAGATAAAGAAAGGAAGCTCCCAAAAGGAATACCATGTGTGTAACACCCTCTGACTAGACACAAGACTTCCTCAAGAAAACATTTGCGCTGCAAAGAACTTGCTCTATAAACTTCACACTCTTCTTCAGTGTTGGTGGCATTCTCTAGACAGACTTTTATAGCCTACAAGACCAATAACACATTATAGAAAAGTGAGACTAGATTCAAGAGGTACTTACTAAAGCAAATAAACATCTAGAAACTACGTGACCCTTCATCTGTATGCATAAAGAAAGTGCAAATAATCTAATTCATAAAGATTGACAATGATGACAAGAAACAAAGCCACCATGTGTGGCAATAGTAATTCTTCCTTAAGGCTATAACAAGATGGATTTATTGAAAAAAAACAACACAAAAAGACAACATTATTAAACCCTACATACCAATAGTATTCTTTTTGGGTAAGTATATACCGATATTAGTCAACAGATTTAATTTATTAAAGAGGGAGGAAACTAACTACAAGAGTGTATCAAAAGATCCCATACGTTAGTGTCCTATTACCTCGTAAGCACAAACGAGTCCAAGATCATCAAGGCAATACAGAATCTTTGCATAGGAATTGGACAGCCGTTTCCGCAATATCTTAAATTTATCATGCGTGTCTTTGAAGTTACTTTGCAATGACTGTTGTAACTCTGACAAGGAAGCATCAAGCTGTCAATGAAGGTACCATCTTGTTAATACGGTGACAAGTTTATGCATAAAAGTGTGAGCTAAGAATGGAGGGGATACTTTCGTATAGGTTAACATGCATATCGCAAAAATGCAATACCTTGGACCACAAGGCTTCTATTTTGGCTTTTAAACCTGAGCTGGGAAACCGTGCTTGGTCATAAAATCTACAAGTTTCTCTCGCAGAGGGCACATATATTTCCATCTCTGTCCTGTCTTCAACAGTATAAATCTAAGGCAGAAACCGTTAGCACTTGTGTTCAACCCATGGTAAGTGCAGGATGACCATTTTTAAAGTATTTGACGTACCTGTGAATCCAAGATGCTTTCAAGTTCTGAGATTTGACCCTCACAGTCCATTGTTGATGAGACGCCTGACACGCAATAACTTTCAATATCCTAATTCATCTCATGACTGGACACTTAATGATGAATGCTTAGCTATGGTCCCCCCAAAATTTTGGATGACGTTTGTTAAACGTAGAGCATAAAAGATAAGAGTAAGCAACATATTACAGCCCACAACAATTCAGCCAGAGCTAAAAATATGCTGAGCATTGGACAGATGCCAAGTGACCCATACAAATAAACTTACAAAAGCAATGCACAGACACTTAGAAAGTGTGAGAATGCACAAATAAACTTATCTTTCCAGCATCCAATCAGCCTTAACCTTAATTCTTGAAGTGCAACATCCATTAAAACTTATGTTAAGTGCCCATTGGGAATGCACAAATAAATCACATCTAAGACTTATAGTATTAAGCAAATGAAATTATGTGAAGCAACTGCTCCTATCTCTGCCAATGACATAGGAGTACACAAAATCCATACAACATCTTACCTTTTCTAACTACAGGGGATGCTGTCATTCCCAGAATTTTTGGCTTTTCGCTAGATTTGTGATAAAACTCCTTCACCAAAACAAAACAGTTGTTGAGGATGAAATCAGCTTTAAATGGTCTACAACAATGGAACCAGAAAGAAAAGATATGTACCTTCATTATTTTGGTATAAGGATGGTTACCAGTAGCACGATGACATTCATCCATAATCATCAACGATACCGTTTCCATGATAAAAAATGCTTTTCTTAAGGCATCCAAAAAAATCTGGGGTGTCATAACTAGTACCTTTAAGATAAAACAAAGGATGTCAATTAGAAAGCTAACATCAATGCTTTATTAAGAATGGATATGTAAATCTAGAACTTTAAGAAATATCATCAACCATGTACATGATTTAAGAAAGAGGGATTTTTTCCCCAACTTTGACTTGGTAAACATAAACCAAGTTATCAAAAACAATCAGTTTTCTGATTTCTCATGAGTATATACTAACCATCAGAAACATTAACAACTTCTGCAAATGCCAAAGGATATTAAGCATTAAAAGGAAATAATTAAAAGCAGAGTAGCTAAAACTGTGATTTCACCTACCAGAGATTAGACCTAGCAAACAGAAACATAAGGTAAAATTTCAGTATACAATCAGAATGACACATTGAGCTGTTCAAGAACCAAACTCACATCATTCTCAATAATTTCCTTCTCCCAGGAGTTTAAACTCCACTCATCAACCCCCTTGGCTCCATAGTACTCACCCACTTCCAAATTTGTATGTAATCTGATATACTCAAATTGCTGTAGACACAAAACCCACTTTTGTCAATATGT
Source organism: Myrica gale (assembly GCA_963930655.1). Taxonomy (NCBI): domain Eukaryota; kingdom Viridiplantae; phylum Streptophyta; class Magnoliopsida; order Fagales; family Myricaceae; genus Myrica; species Myrica gale. The sequence goes on from OZ005607.1 coordinate 5,580,921, forward strand.
GATGGAATCAGTCAAACAGATTGAAGGTGCGTTCCGAAGGGCATTACCAGTCCAATTCTTTGTAGTTCTTTAACAGAGTGAAAACGAGGGAGTATATCATTTTTTTTTTTGCTAATAAAAAGAGAGAGTACATCAATCGCCATCATACGAACTATATGTAGAGTACCAGAAAGGATATTAAAAGAGCATGCCTGATTAACAAGATGAACAGTGGGAGCCAAGAAAATAATCAACTTTTTATGGCCACTAGACTTGATAGCTTGAGCAATGTCTTTGATAAGCATCACGGCAATCATGGTCTTGCCAGCACCAGTTTCCAGCACTGCTATTGTGTTCCTCCTCATCGCAACATCAAATACCTTCAACTGGTACCTAAACATACACGCAGGCACATATACAGATTCCAATTCACATTATTAGAATTTCAAAGACAACTTTTTTCTTTGTTTCGATGGCCGCCCAAATCTTCTGAAAAAAAAATAAGGGAACAAACAAAAGCAGAAACCTTCGGGGTTTATAGCGCTCGGGGTTGAGGGAAGAGGGTGATTCTTGAAAAGAAGGATCATCACGACCATTGGAACCCATGTCAGGGCTGAAGCCATTCATATTACTGAAGGTCCGCTTGAGAGGATTATGGGTCTGAGTCCGCTGCTCTTCGGAATGCATGGTGATTATCTAGTTTTTGCTAACAACGGTCCAAAGATTATATCTTTGACTATATCGTACAGGCGGGGAACTTTGATCGTCCTGCAGAGCAAAAGCACAAGAAGCGTGAAGCCTATTAGGCTATTTTTTTCAACAATGTTTCTCAGCTTGTCAGGGGTTTTGTACACACGACAAGAAGCGTGAAGCCTTTTTTTGTTTTTTGTTTTTCTACGCTTGAAGTCCAGGGAGTCAAAACGAACAGAGTGCTGGGAACAACTTCTCAACTCCTTATTTGTCCTGTATTGTCTTTCCACTTATATTACGAATCTTTTAGGATTTTTCCCATCTTTTTGGTTTCGGAAATGAGATATGAGAAGAAGATGGTTCAGATTAAAGTGTTTTGTTTTGTATTGGGTTAATTGTAAATGACGAACAACCTGAACCAAAGTGGAACTCTAAGTTGTAATTTAGTATATTTATCGCATTAATAACAAGAGAAGCATTCTTATTGCCACAATTTTCGCTAATTAAGTGTGTGTTTGAGTGATAATATTTTAACGTGGTTAAAATTTTGGGTATGAAAGTTGGTGATAAAGTGAGGAGAGAGTAAAAAAGTTTAAAAAAAAAATTGTGGAAAAAAGTAAGATTGTTTTTGTTAATGAAAACAATCTTAATTTTAGCAAACAATTTAGATATTAATTTGAATTTGGTGAGGAAGCTATTATCGATACCTTACACGCAAAATAAGAGTAAATCAGAATTTTGTGTATTTGGACGTGGAATTAATAAAAATGTCACCAATAATCTGGAGGCATGATTAGGCGGATTTATGTAATTAAGGATTAAAATTCAATATTTTGGGGTTGGGCAAAAATTTTAGCAAGAATTATAAGTTATTTTTAGCAATTTTCGGAACTGAAAAACTCTAGTGGAATTGCCAAAATTTTTAATTCCAATTTTTTTTAAAAAAAAAGTATGGCTCAAAATAAAATATAACATATAGAATTTATTTGAATGTTTATTTTAGAATTAAAAATTTGGATTAATATTTACATTTATTGTTAATTAATTTTGAATAATTGAAAAATCTTCCAAAATTTATCCAAAAAACCCCACATGCAAAACTGAAATATTTTATTCCAATTTCGGAAAATTCCAGTTCCATTGGTTTCAGTATTCACCCCTACAATATTTTGTCTTCATAATTTCACTCTATAATAAAATAAACTCTTTTTAAAAAAAAAAAAAAAACTAGTTGTCTGAGTTAGTTTATGCGCACTTCAACTATAATAGGAATCTATATAGGTTGTGTTTGTGTGGTAATATTTTTGGTATGAGAATATGTGTTGGTATTGGGTTTAGTGAAAAGGTGAAGAGAGAGATAATTTTATATATTTCTTGTAATTTTATATATTTTTTTTTATGGTAGAGAGAGATTATATTAGAGTATTTTATTAGGAGAGAGATAAAATTTTGGGAAATATTATGAATGCAAACGCAGCCATAGTCTCTCATTCCACGCAAACCGATATTAGGTGTTCATACTTCATTGTGTGTGGGGTTCAAATTCAATCTTATGAGTAAGATCCTTACAAGTTACATTTACATCAACGGTCTAGATTGAGTTATCCATTTATGTAAAAAAAAATATAAATTATAGTCATCGAACCCTTTAATGCCTTTTAATTAACTTGATATAAGCGTGGATATAATTCATCAATGAGATAAGTTTATTAGGATTTATTAGACTTTTATTTTAAAAACTAAATGAGATAATCATTTTTGGGCTACGTCGACATAAGATCACATTCTCTGCCGCCGTGACAACTGATAACTTATTTACGGCCGTAACAACTAATAAAGCCCTAATTCGAAGCCCACCCACCGATCGATCTGAAATCAAACCCTAGAACAAAGTCCCTATAAAATGCCACAGGGAACCATCTCAGACCTCAGTCTACCCTAGCCGTCGAAGGAAAAATCCCAGATAGAGGGAAAAGTGTAGCTCCTAACGCTGAAGTCCAAATGCCATTAGTTTACCTGTTTCTTTGATCTTTCTGTTATGCTCTGTTCATTTCTGGGTACATCACCCTGTATTTATGCACCAACTAGCCCCTTGCTTCTTCAAGTTCAGCGGCAAGGAAACATCGAGCAAAGGGTATTTGAAGGTGCTAAATTGAGGCAGTGGCATTGACAATCTTTACGCTTTGCAACGAAAACATAGTTCCTTGCAACGCTGTTAATGTCACAGATAATGAAATGCATACAGTAAACCAACCATTTATGTTTATAATTGACATCTTTGTTTGCTTGCACTATTGGGCCCTTTGATGTGGGTTTTTTTTACGAAGCTTGAACTTGGTTTTCATGACGTAAGCTGTCCATTTAATTTCTTCATTCATTGTTTGTGAAGATAAGCTGTTCTGGCAAGAGAGCAAAGCAAAATGATGAGCTTCTTATGTCTGAATATGATGTAGATTTACATACCATATTGGTCTTCAAAGTTCTCTGATTGCTTTGCTAGCCTGGCGGAAGCCTTTACTTCGTTCTTCATTCGGCTAGTAAATCTTTCCAATATGCCAATACATCTATTTGTGTTAATCAATTGCTCAAATGAGTCTCCATCTCTCTCTCTCTCTCTCTCTCGTTGAGTGAGTTGGAGGTGAAAAGTCAAAGCTAATGCGGCATTTGGATTTCAGACTTGGATGAGATATTTGGAGTGCGTGCCTTCAGGGAATCTCATGAATAGAGCACCTATTAGAATATGGGGATTAAATGTGATCACAATCTTGACAATTAATGTATTTCATGCTTTTGTGCTTGCGGTGGCGCTATTTTTTCGTGCAATTTCCGAAAATTTTCCAATAAAGGTTCAATCTTTCACTTTGAAAGCCCTGTTTTAATTTGTGTTCCTGATTCCCTCGATCTCTGCCCAAAGCAGATATAAGTGAGGTGCTAGACTATATTCATCCACCTATTGGAACTCCTTGAGGAACAAACAACTTCTTGCCACTTGTTTTAGGAATGTCACCCTTTACTTCTTTTTGCGCTTTGGAATGAATAGGCAAGCGCACATAACTGTGAGCCTACTTGGTATGTATTTCTGCATGCATAAGAGTTTGACCGTGTGGACCTTCCTTTTGGAGTTTATTTCTTGAGTTGCTTTGAATACTTCAAAGCATTCTTTTTACTTGTGTGCAGATACATTGAGGAATCAGTCCTTTTCTCTCCCGAACTATTCTGTCTAATTTTTAGAGAGAGAAACCTTTTCTCTTCAATTTTTTTTTCTTCTAAAACTTTTCTCTTTTGAATTCAACCTTCTCCCTCCCTGAGTAAATTGTACAGGTTCTTCAGGGAAGGATTCACATCTCTTGTTCTTTCATCTTTCTCTAAGGTTATGTTTGTGTAATTTTTGGTATTGGGTTTAGTGTTGGTATTGGGTTTAGTGAAAAAATGAAGAGAAAAGTAATTTTTTATATTTTTTTATGGGGGAGAGAGATTATATTGTAGTATTTTATTGTGAGTTGTTAAAATATTTTGTGAAATTTTTGGTGCAAACGCACCCTAAATCTTTTCTTCTCTCTCATCTTCTCCACACGAGCATGGTGCAATAGAAATTTTTTCTTCTTGTAAATTGTTGTTTTGTCTTTGACAAATGACTGGTGGAGCCGAACGGGGGAGGATATGCTGGCTTCATTAGTAAACAGCTACTTTCTATTGTACAATGCTGATACCATATATTCTTTCTCTTCACCCCCTCTCAAAACATTGCTGGTTAGGAGAACATACAAGACTTGTTATTAGGATGAACAATTTGTTATATCATCTTTTAATGTGCTCTCTTTTTTTAATTTTAAATCCTGCAAAATAAATATGATCCGAAACTAACTGCTAGAATACTGAGCTTTTGCAGTCTTCTGGGATAATTGTTATTTTTTTATTAAAAAAGAGCTGTTAATGGATGAGAAGTACTTGTGTCAGAGATGTTTAAGTTTCTGTTGGTCCTGTTATTTTTAAGAATGAAAAATAACAATAAGAGGAGCAGTTGATTTTTTTTATGGAGGAGAAGAGGCATGAAAGTTGTCTTCCTTCGTGTGGTACCCTTCATGTGTATCACCAATGTGCGCAGGACCCTTCAGTTGGAATATCTAGACCTCTATCTGATCCATTGGCCCATCAGTGTCACACCTGGAAAGTCTGCATGGCCTTTCGATGAACAAGACCTGATGCCAATGGACTTCAAGTCTGTGTGGGCAGCCATGAAGGAATGCCAGAGACTTGGGCCTTGTGAAGTCCATTGGAGTCAGCAACTTCTCTTGCAAGAAGCTTGAAACCCTGCTCTCCTCGGAGATCTATTTTCCTGAGATATTCCAACACTTTCCGCAATATATGTTCCTGAGATATTTTAGGAGATATTTTGAGATATTTTCGGAGATCTATTTTTAAAAATTTTATCTTTATATACATGTATCTATAAATAAAAAACACCTTAAAGGGAAGAGGTATTGAGACCAATTGACATGGTATCAGAGGAAAGTTCTGATTTCCGTCTCTTTGTGGTTTTAATCATTGTATGCGATTTTCGTCGCAACTCTAGAGTGTTGTGGGTGATTCTTGGTGACTTTATGTGGTGGTTGTGGTTGCTTTCGGCAACTTCTGTGGTGGCTGAGGAGATATCAGCACTTTTGTGCTTCCTTTTGGTGGTTGGTGTATCGAGTGATTCTTTCTAGCGTGTGGGTCTTTATCAAAGTGTGGTTGGGGGCGGCGGCTATGTTGGTGGCAGCGGTGGCTATGGTGGTGGTGGTGGATATGAGGGAGGTTATGGTCTTTGTCTCGGTGTGGCTATGGTGGTGGTGGACCGGTTTTGGACGAAATCGGTTGACTTTTTTGAAACCGGGTTGACCGGACCGGTAAATCGGTGTATTCTGATCCGGTTCCGGGTTACCCTCATGAAAACTTGGAACCAGACCAGAGTATACCTCTCCAAATCGGAAATTGGCCCAAAATAGCACAGCTCAACCCCAAAATCGGCCCAAAAAGGCATGGTCAAACTCAAAACCGGTGCAAAATGACATAACCCAAACTGGCCCAGATCGGACCGGAGAAACCTGGGACCGGACCGGACCAAACCGGTCTGGTCCGGTCTATATACTCTACAAAATGGCCGGTCTGGTTGGCCAAACTAGACCGAACCGATCAGGACCGGAATTTGAACAGCCCTACATGTATCCATAAATAAAATAAAAAAGCACAGCAGGGAAAGAGTTATTGAGACCAATTACAATCTAATCCACCAAAAAGATAAAGAATCTTTGAAGAGACATAAGTCCAAACAGTTCGGTTTCTTTTGTGGGAAAACCATGCACAGTTTACTGATGATTACTTTATTACGTCGAGAAAGCACAACATCCTTTGCAGAAATATGCACAAACTCTTTCCACGACCATGTCTTATTGGACTATGTACAGTAGCGCACTATCATATGCCTTCATATTGTCAAACTTATGGTCAGCACTAGAACACGCAATAGCATATAGACAAAATCCATCCAGCAAAGTACTCCATTGCTTCCCAGACCCCAAAATATTCCTGCAAATTTCGGGCACCACTTTTAGAGTTGATGAAATTATACCCGACCGTCGGCTTCTTTTCCAAAATGGGTAGACTGCGTTCAAGGGCTTGTTCGGTTTATTTGAATTCTCAGGATTCAAAATTCAGCAGGAATGATCTCTGAAGCTTATTAATCGTGGTGCAAATTTTGCTGCGCACCTCCTCGCTCGTTGGACCGCCTCTAAAGTTGAGTCTGGAGGACTCCCTATTTTTTCTGAGCAATTTACTTCTTTACTTTGGCTGTACGAGGGGGACTGATCCCCTGAATTTGCGTTTTCATCTATGAAACAATCGGTTGTGTTTTCAATAATAATAATAAAAAAGAATATCTGATGTGCTGACCACATTTTTTAAATTTAATCTTTTTTTAGAACTTTTTTAATGGGTGCTCTGAATGCACTCGATCACCTTTCCCCGATTCATATGTTATGATAGAAACTATATCAAACCTAGCCAAAAGACATCAACCACAGAAAGTCATATATAACTCCTATAAAGGCCTATCTAACGAAATTAATTAGTACGAAACAAAATAATTTTAGACTAAATCAGCTTTATCCTGAGGCCGGAGCGTCTGTCATCCGATTATATATTTGAGAGATTGAAGGCTTTGAGTCTCAGATATTCATATTTTTCACTACTCTGGACTTCAGAGAATAGGAAAAGGTTTAGTGGGAAGAAGACGATGATGGCTTGCAAAAATATCAAGTCTTGTAATGGTGATCATGATGGAGTTGCTTATCCTTTTCTCCATCCGATCATTGCAAGCTAATTAAGGATCTTGCCCATAACTCCTTCCAGTACTCAGCTCAGTACTCCTACGATCAACTAGACCATATTCTTGGGGACACTGTTTCTCGTTTTCCAAAAGGAAATTCGAGCCTGTAAAACCAAGTGGTCGCTTCACAGAATTATGTATAACACGAGTACTCTTGCAAGATGTTTTGAAGTGTGCACGATTGATCATCTCCTGGAAAAGCCCCTTGAACCTGTGGTTCGTATTGTCAGAGACTGCTGGGACAGTAGCTACAAGAGGATTAGGCTTACAGATATCTCTCATTTTGGCCACTTCTGTTAGAATGTTACGAAAAGGAAATCAGGGAAAGAAACTCAAATGCGTTCATTTGAGGAACACTATTTCTCGTTGCATCGAAAAGGAAATTCGAGCCTGTAAAACAAGTGGTCGCTTCACAGAATTATGTATAACACGTGTCTTGCAAGATGTTTTGAAGTGTGCACGATTGTCATCTCCTGGAAAAGCCCCTTGACCCTGTGGTTCGTATTGTTTTTCATATACTGCTGGGACAGTAGCTTCAAAAAGATTAGGCTTACAGATATCTCTCATTTTGGGCCACTTCTGTTAGAATGTTACGGAAAGGAAACCAGGGAAAGAAACTCAAATGGCGTTCATTTGAGGAATCCCTGATGAGCTCCAATTTTAGGCGCGGTAAATATATAGTTCTCAAGTACTACTGTTACGTAGAAAAAAAAATAGTTCTTTAACTGTTGCTTCTCTTTAATTATTACAAGAACGCGCGCGCGCATGAGCGCGCATGCAATAACATCCCTACCTAACCTACCTATATATAATATGGAGTTTATTTGAATGCTTACCAATTTCCTCAAGTATCTGAAAGAAGACTACGAATGTTTGTGCGTGCCTTATTTGAGGGGTAGCAATAGGAGAAGCTAGCATTATTAGTTGTTTCTTTCTTATTCAATGGTTTCATTGCCATCAAAGTTTTCCAGAGGTCCGTATTCTGGCCTGCTGAAGTTTTCTAGTTACGAGCATTCAGGCTAAGGCCACTGCTGCAGTCGTTAGGATAAGGCTACTTAGGAGGGTAAATTTAAATGTTATTATAGGTGTAAATGTGAATTTACCCACTTATTCTGAAAGTTTAAGTTGATAGAAAGTGATAGATTTTAAGGGAAAATACAATTATCACCCACAAACTACAAAGGTAGTGACACATTGCACCCCAAATTACCATCTTTAAGACATTAATTGCACCCTCCAACTACCAATATTAGACACTTTACACCCTAAAATATCTATTGTGACACATTACACCCTTTAACTACTAATATTAAATACTTAACTACTAATATTAAACACTTTGCACTCTTCATTTGACAATAATACCCTTGATAAATTAATAAATTGATAACAATATCTTCAATATATGTAAAATGGGTCAAGGATATTATCGTCATTTTAGTCTAAAAATTTGACAAATGGTGCAAAGTGTCAAAAATTGGTAGTTAGAGGATGCAATGTAACAAAATTGGTAGTTTAGGGTACAAAGTGCAGAACATATAGTAGTTTGTGGGTGAAAAATGTATTTTCCCCTTGATTTTACTATTTGAATGATATTTTTAACACTTTCACTCACGTGTGGGTCATACTTTCCTTTTTATTTGGAGGTCTAACACGTGCGATATTTAATTGAAATTGAAGTGAAGTTATACAGAGTCAGGTCTCAAACTCAGGACCTTGACATTGATTCATATGAATCTATCATTATCACAAAAGCTAAAACTGAGAGGAAGAGATAGATTTCACCATTTGAATTATATTCTCTAACATAAAAAAGTAAGATTTTCTCATCTTAAATTTGCAGATGATCTTCTTATCTTTTAGCAAGGTGGCCTGGGCCGCGCTCTGTTGATACACATGATGACAGATTGATGGCTTTGGATACCCTATAGGCCTTTCTAAAATAATGGCATTTGTTATGTTTTCTTACTTCTTTGTTTGCTATATATATTAAGCATCTATAACTTGCCGAGAAAAAAAAAAGCATCTATAACTGCCCTTCCACTTCTTTTACTAGAGACATGTTTTCACACATTCTTTACTCATCTTAATTCTTTGTTGCTTTCTTAGGTAATCTGCGTTTCGTATTTCAGATGCTATGGTTTCAGACTCGGTGGCTTCTCAAGATTGGTGTGAGAGTTGGACTTGCTAGAGTTCTTCCATTATATATCTAAGTTTCAAATCACGTTCTTTTAAAATAGAACTACCCACGATTACCGGGGGATTCTATGTTTCTCTGTCACTTTTGTGTTGTTTAACTTTTGTTATGGTTCTGTATCCTTTGTATGCTCTGTACTATTTCCTGTTGCCTATGAGCAATGAAATTACGTTTGCCTAGAAAAAAACATCTAAAGAACCACCCACGGAAGACTCCTGCTCCATATACTAATTTCTCACAAAAACATGAGTAAGTTTTTTTTTCCCGGACGAACGCACGGCTATAACTCGTGGTGAATTCACTCTGGTGATAGTCATAACATTATCAAAAGTCTCTCATGTTTGCCTCAACCCATATCTACCCGAATAAAATCTCCAGATCCGAGCAAAAATTCTCCATCTTGATTGACAACCTAGACGGTCAGAGTCTGAAAGAACTTCTTTGGGACGTTTCAACAAACATGTTGCGGAGGTAGGGAAAGTGAGCTTCCAGGTTGGCATGGAAGTATACAAGGATTCCTCAGGCCCAATTGAGATGCTTTCTGGTGGGCCGGTACTGTGCCATTTAATATGAATTTTATAGCCGGAAAAAAATTCAGTCCAAAGCTTTAAGTCCAAAGTTGTTATAAGGAGCGGGGTAAACACATTAATTGACACCTCCACATCATTTAATGAAAGACGTTCAGTTGGATGTTAGTTTCTTTCCTTGAGATTTGCAAAAACAAATCTACTCATTTAGAAAAAAAAAATTAAATCATTCTTTATAAGAAATTTGTACCCAATCTTTTTTCCTGAGCTCGCCCCTCCAATGTATTTGGCATTAGCTACAAATTAATTGACAAATTAATGAATAAATATAGGAGAAACATCGCTTTGAGTCCTCTAACTACTAATATAATTTCGAATAAGGGTCTAATTTATCATGTTTTACACATTGAGCCCACGAACTACCAAACTTCATCATTTCGCGCCTCCAAAAAAGATACAACGGTCAAACTCGTGTCACTTGTGTTATGAATGAACCACATGACACGATTTTGACCTCAAATTTTATTTCAAGGCGCAATTTGATTAATTATGAAAGTTGAAAAGTTTAATGTATCAAAATTAATAGTTTAGACTTCTATTTAAAATTGCATTGATAATTAGAATTTAGAATGATCAAAGCCTCCATAAATATATATAACATTACCGCAATTTTAATTATAACTCTCTGCAGTATAAGAGATCGAACGTTTTAATTAGCTTCGGCTATGTTGTTCTTACGACTTGTGTTAAGACTAAAATAAAAGAGAATAAAAATTTAGACTGAGAGAGAGAGAGAGAGAAGAAGTGAGACACGAGATTTAAGTGGTTCGGTCCATAGACCTACATCCACTGTGGGAAGGCCCAATTGGGCAGATGTGTATACTCACTGGTGTAAAGATGAGATTACAGATAGGCTTTATTTATAAGCCTTTGATTGCAATAGCCCACATTGCTTTAGCAATGTGGGACTAACTCTAATACTCCCCCGCAAACGCAAGGTGGATACACGTTGAGTTTAGACTAGAAAAAGAAATTCCCCATAAGAAAAAATGGCGCCGGAGGATGGCCGGAGAATGGCAGACAGTCGCCAGAAGTTGGTCGGAATCTGACCAGAGAGGCCGACAATCGCCTGAAGATGGCCGGAGAGGGTCGCCGGAATGGGGAAGACGCCAGAAGGTCGTCGGAGGAATGCCGGACGGGGCGCCGGAAGGTCACCGGAGTGATGCCGGATAGGGCGCTGGAAGGCCCTAGAGAAGATGCCGGAATTTTACCGGAATGATGCCGGATGGGCGCCGGAAGGCCCAAGAGAATAACTAAAATAGGCCGGACTGGACTATGCCTAAACTAGGCCAAGTTAAGCCAACAAGAGTGCTGACCAGCCTGAGCCAAAATGGGTCACAGGATCGAAATGACTCTGATATCATGTTAAGACTAAAATAAAAGGAGAATAAAAATTTAGACTGAAGAGAGAGAGAGAGAGAAGAAGTGAGAAAAGATGGAGTTTGTTTGCTCTCGCGCACGATCAGTTTTTAGCGTCCTGGGATCTGTCTTCTAAATGAGGTCTTGCCACTAACTTTTTGTATAGTTTACTCATCAACGTTATCAACTTGCCCCAAGGACGATCGACAACTCAATAGTTGGAAGACGGACTTCTACAGTTCTACTTCTGGACGAACCGATTTCGGAAGATATTAGCTCAATGGTTGGCATGAATTCGAATCCTACTGCTTATGAGTGAGCCAAAAGACTTAAACTTATACTTGGATTGTGAGGTTGGTTTAAGTATTTAGGGACGTTTGCCTAGAGCATCAAAGTCTCGTGCAATTCATTCAAATTGGGTCACGCTCGTTTGAGTTCGATGCAAAGGGGAAGCCCAGAGATTTCCTTCATTACCAAAAAATAAAAAAGACTTAACTTATACAAAAAGAGAAAAGAAAATAAAAGATGATGGATATAGTATTCATTGCGCACTGATCATATAATACATGTCTTCAAATTGTCTAAGAACAGTGAATGAACTTGCAATAGCATGCTTGTCCAAATAGGGAACAATATCCACCGACTCCGTGCTCCCAAGTCTGGCATTTGTTCTCACAGTGCTTACTCGTTGTACACATACCGGACCATGTAACGCTTCGCTTCCAACAAATTTTATCAAGTGGGCTGCTGTGATTATCTCCTGTTAGGAGCAAAATAATAATCAAAATCTGAAATGATCAGATGTCAATGTACGCACTCATGCATGCAGCAGCAGCAGCTAGAGCCCACATATCAGGACTTTTGAAAGATGAATATGCAGGGAAGTGTAAGATTACTCACCGGCGTAACTATGGTGGATGAAGATGAAGATCATGATCAAGACCATACACACGAAAACCCGAATGAACTTCTGAGTCGACTCAGCCATGTTTTAATTCCCACCTCATGCAGTTACAAGAAATATAAATGATGACATTGAGGCCCAGTTATATATTTATACTTGTATATAGATATATATATATATATATATATATATATATATATATATATGTTGCTTAATTTGTGTCGTGCGTACACGAATAATATATATAAGATTAACTGAAGAGTTAAAATTTAGGCTCTAACTAGATACAAAAGAAATCTTCAAACCTTTTGGATTTCTCGACGGCAGGCCGGCTGGCCGTTTTCAATGTGAGGGATCAGGACCTTCAATAGAAAATGGAGCAGTACAGATTACTGCACAGACACGAAAACTATACGCGGGTCCACCTTAAACTTATTTCCATGGACGGCGATAATAAAAAAAAAAAAAAATCAATATACTGCGGTGTAACGAAAGAGAAAAGTACAGGTCCTCCAGGAGCTGCTCAAATTATCAGTTACGTGGCAAAATTTCTAAAATTTTGTTTGCAACAGCCGGCTCTTTACACAAATTTTGCTTGATCCACACTCATCATTCGGTCCAGCCCGTGTCTTGGCCGGACTCACCCATACTTCGGCCCGGCCTGCCCCACTTCAATATTGGAATTGGATTATTGAACCGTTCAAAGAAATATATACCAATTAAAATATATTGAACCCTTTCAAAGGGAAAGTTTTTAATTTCTCTATACCAATTAAAGTCCCTAGTTATAAGCTTAACTCTGAAGCTGCAAAAACCAATTAAGTGATCAAAGCAACATGTGAAATTATAGGTGTTAAAATATTAGTTAAAGAGAATGGAGTGTAATATTGACAAACGGAACATTTATGTGATATTTCCCTCTTTTTTTCCTGCTAAATAAGACTTCAAAAAAAAATCAATTTTCAATAAATATACTTTACACCATTCAATTATAGGGGCGGACACTTTGTGCCCTCAATTTTTACGGAAATTGATTTTTTTAAAAGGAAAAAATACATCTTTCACTCCAGACTATTGAGGTTCTAACACTTTGTATCATAGACTATCAATTTCGTTACATTTCATCCATCAACTATCAATCGTTTACACAATTTGCACCTCTAACCATTAATTTGGACATAAATTGTTGTTTTGGTACAATGAAATGACTAATTTACTCTCATTTAAAAATATAATAAAAAAAATACGGGTTAAAATTGTCATTTCACTTAACCAAAGATATCAATTTACATCCAAATTAATGGTTATGGGTGCAAAGTGTAAATAATTGATAATTGAGGGACGAAATGTAACGAAATTGATATAATCTGAAATGCAAAGTGTTAGAATTCTGATAGTCGGAGGCGAAATATGTATTTTTCCCTTAAAAACTTGGAAATCAAATAACTATGTTTGATGCCTAGAAAAAAAAAAATTAAACTATGTTTGATGACCAATTTACTCTAAACCAATTATATATATACATCGGTAATGATAACGAAGAAGATGTGCCAAAAAAACAAACACAGATTTGGTAGCCATTAATTTGCCCCCAATTAGTTTAAAGTAATTGGTTCTGATCTTGCATACTCAATCTATTAGCAAGATACGCAAGATTAATTAGAATTTGTCTAGGTCATGATACGAACAAATACTTTCCCTTTGAAGGTATTGACAAGTCCAAAAATCAGAATTTTGCTATAACAATTAATTAATATATTAAGAAATATAGTACTTAACCTTTGGATACATTGACAAGTACCAAAACTTTATGCCAAGTTGCAGAAATAAATTGGGTTTGATTGAGATATAATTGGCGTCTCTCTATCAAATTCCATGGTGCATGTGGGCTGTTCCTTAGCAGCCGGCCTCTCCCTAATGGGACATTAATTATTATTTGTTTTTCCCTACGCCATTGAATTTTTGCCCTTTCTTCAGCACTTCTCTCGATATTTTCATATTTTCTCTTATATACCGACAACCCTTTGCAATATGCAATGTTATCAAAAACAGCCTCGAGAATTCGTACTATACCAGCTTACATATGTAACAAAACTAACGATCTAAGGTTCATAACTTTATTTCTTACTAATTCATTTTAATTATAAGTTTCACCGTTACAAGGTGTCAATTAAACATCAAAAAGATTAAGTTAATTACACTTCGTACCCACTTATAAGTTTGGGGTCTAACACATTACCCTTTTTTATTTTTGAAATATTGTACCTCTTACTGTTTAAGTACATTTACACCTCGGTTAATTTTGCCTCTAAAATGAATAGAAATGTCCAGCACGTGCAAAACATATAGCTCGCTTGCTCATGTTTTCCTCAATATTCAAACTGCTATAACAATCTAAGTTTCATAACTTTATGTCTCACTTCATTTTGATTAGTTCCAAGGTGTCAATTAGATTCAAAAAGAATATTAAAGTTAATTACACTTTGCACTTACTAAGTTTAAGGTATGACACTTTTTTTTAGATATTGCACCTCTTAATTTTTAGGTACCGTCGATTTACACCCGGGTTCATTTTGCCGTTAAAATGAACGGAAATGTCCACTACATGCAAAACATATAGCTCGCTTGCCCATGTTGACCTCGATATTCACACTGCTATAACAATAACACTCGATCTCCTAATTGATTTTGAGAGTGAGAGTGTGGGCAAAATTCGGGATTTTTTTTCTCTCTGCACAGGAATTGCTCACTCTCGGATACCTCGAGCCAGAAATTCTACTGCGCATATCATTGCTAAATGGGATGCCTGCATATTCGAAGATCTTTGGTTTTATTTTACCGTATGCTATTCCTGCACATCTATTAGTGCCTGCTTTAGACGTTATTTCTGTTGTTTAAGGTTACTTTTGTTGCTAAGGAAAATAAAAATCACGCTTCTGTTTGTAGAATTCCATCGTAACTCGCTCTAATTAATGACATTAAAGACGCAGCAATTAGCAGCAAAAACATTAATTAATTCATCTAACATATCATGAGTATTCACTTTCATGATCTTACATATTCATCCATCGTCTGAAGAACCCTTTGTTGTCTTTTGAGGTATTCACCAAATATAGCTTCTGCCCTACTCAGTCACATGATACATAGTCGCAATAGCATTTCAGATCAAATCCACAGTGTCCAGCATCTGCATTCTCCCAGTTTCGACATTGTTTAGCGCAGTTAAAGGAGCACATACCCGACCACGTCCGGCTTGCTTTCCAGCATCTCTTGCAATCTTTTTTAGGGTCTGGCGTGCAGCCTAAAAACCTGTATCCTAAAAGATACAGACCAATAAATGATTGAGATAAGGAACTCATGAGAAACACAAAGTCGATTACAAGGATTACAAGTACAAACAAATTAGGAAGAGCAAATTCAACCATACGCACCTGCGTTCCCATAGTGGATCATGAAGACAAAGAAGACGATACACAATAAACCAGAACAAATCTTGGAGACGTACCCATCATGAATGTTTAGCCTCAGTTATAGCAAGTAGAAATAATAAATTGAGGTTATTTATAGCATAGGTTGCTTTGTTTCAGACCCATTTAAGTAGAATAATATATAGTCTTGGGTTTACAAATTTTTGGCTACTAGCAGATGGTGAAGAGTCATTAACCTCTGGAATGATTGAAACCATGCCTGCCTCAGCTTCTTGGTTGGTCATACAGTCTCTAAGGGCCTGTTTGGGAATGGGTCCAGGTCCTGGTTTTAGTTTTGGTTTTAGTTTAGATTAAAATATTATTTGATGGTAAGGTTTTGTTTGGTTGACTAACATTTTTAGTTTTTCTTTTAAAAAAAAGTGTACAATGGAATCGGGAGCCACCACCACAAGGGGAGTCGAGATTTGGGCTCCCGTTCGCCGCCGTGGCTAGGGCTGCACAACCACACCGGAATTTTCCGGTGGAACCGATGCCGGTGCCGGTTTGGGATTTTCTACAATACCCGGTGCCATTCCCGGGTTACCCGGCACCAGGTTCCTGGGTACCGGGAACCAGGTTTTTTTTTAAACCTAAAATCCCTCCCCCCCATCAACGTCGACTTCAATTCCCCCTCATCCCATTGATAGCCTCTCTCTCCCTCCCCACCATTTCCAATCACCCCCTCCCCCACCCTTCGCCGGCCACGCATTTTGGCAGGTGACGATAGGGCCCGATCCATCTTGAAAGATCTGGCTTCCGTGGCGTTCCAGAAAAGTGTCTGGCCGCCGACCGCTGACCGGAGGGCCAAGAGTGCAGATCGGTCCGAACCCAGCAGCAATTGCCCATGTTATTTCTCAGTAAGTGTTACCTTTGTGCTAATTAGTTTCCATTGTCCTGTTTCTGACCTGGAATGCCCTCATATTTTAGGTCTCTTGCTGCTATTCGTAGGTAAAGCATAGTTCTCCAATAAATTGATTTAGTGTAGTTGTTAGCTCTTCACATTCTCTGGATTTTCTCGGCATTCGTCGTAATATATCATTTGCTTCCCCGTTTTAGATTTTGTTCATTTCCCCTGTTCATGGGACGAATAAATCATGGTTGGCATTTGTAAATTTTGTCAAAGAAGGAAGTGTTTGGGTGCAAGATCTGGAAGCTCTAGAAAACAATGTCAATGATGCTAATCAGGCCTCTAACTTCAGAAGAGGAAGACTTAAAAATATTGTAAAACGTCCTAACAAATCAGGTTCCAAGGTTTGAATCCCCAAACTCAATTGGAAGTATGCTTTCAAAAGATTTCAATGCCACTTTGATTTTAGTGTGAGACATAAGAAACTTACTCCAGTTTTGTTGTCAGAGTTAGGAAGTAAAAGTTAGCTAGTAACATGCATGGCAGAGAGGGATTTGTCAGTTAAATTATTGAGCTTGCGACACACCCTATCACAATAGTTAATGACGTTTTGATGGTTAGTGATCTAGGATATACTCTTAGACTCTGAGAAAAGAAACAGATACACACAGATATGTAATAGCATGTGAGCAGCGTACATAATGGTAAAGGTGAAACTGATTGGATAGGATTTCTCGATCAATACTATTAACCAGTAAAAGAAATAAGTTTTTCCTTCTTCTTTGCCATTTTCAATCAGTAAAATACTTTCTATCGTCTGATGTTTTGGTGGAAGAGCTTTTTTAATTTATCTTGATTCTCTCCCAGGTGGCCATATCCTTTCCTCGACCTAGATACTCCCTGGGCTCCTTTATGGTATAATTTTGCCATCATATTCATCAATCTTGTTTCACCTTCAGTTAGAAAGAATATATTCAACGTGGCGTGTTTAATTCGCAGGTACTTTTGTATGGTTGTTTTTCACATCCCCTGTTATGGGACATTTGCACTACTCATAAAAGCGAAAAATTCAATTCTCCCCAGACTTATTGGATATTTTACAAGTCTAGGACTAGGTGTGTCAAAATCTTATTTTTAGTGTTTGGTAGTCTTTTTTTCCACTCGGATTTGTGATTGTCAATGTACTTCCTTAAGTATCTAACAGGTCGAGGGAATTCAGATTGCATGACTTTGATGATGGAACCAAATGCAGACAATGAGAATGTGCTGATGATAGAAGGAGAGACAATGCATAGAAAGTAAGTGTGATGTTAACAACATGGGTACTCTTTTCTCTCCGTTTTTTTTTGCCTGATTGTTTGAACTTTTTGTTTTGATCTTCCAGTGGATTTCTGAATTGAGGCATTATGCACCTGGTGTTTCAATTGTGCTAGTTGGAACGAAACTTGGTTAGATTCTCTTTCTCACCTTTTTTCCATTGTTTAAGATGATGTGTTAAATTATATGTGCTTATAATGTCTAAAGTTCGTGTTTCTTCTCTATTTTTCATCTCTCTTTATATTTTTTATGGTTAACGCTCTAAATGCTATTGATCTTCAGCTTAATGGGGGTTCATTTCATGTTTATTTGATTGAGATTCTATTCTTCTCCCATAACAAAATACATTAGGCGAAGTGCATAAAATGCTAAAAAAAATGGCCTAATACGAATGTAGGTGTAGGTGACCCATATTTGAAAATCGGCCTACCCGGTGTAGGTGCCGGTTTTGGCCAAAACCGGCTAGGCACTGGGGTTGTGCAGCCCTAGTCGTGGCTCTCCAATCGGGAGCAACCACCGCGAGGGAGCCCAGATGTGGGCTCTCGGGCCCCCGGGGTGGCCGCAAGCCATCCCGACGGCTCCCCTGAGAAGGGATGGCCAAGGTGGCCGGGCTCCCTCACAACGGGTGGCTTCCGATTCTGGGCTACTGTACAGGTTTTTTTTTCATATTCAACCAAACAAAACATTACAACAGCACAATATTTTAAAATAATTTAAAATTTAAAACCAAAACCAAAACCTAAACCTAAACCTAAACCTAAACCTAAACCCTTTTACAAACAAGCCCTATAAGTCCCATTCATTTCAGAGTAAAACTGCAAATTTATAACAAATTGCCCATCCCTGCTAGCGCCAAAGCAGAGCCAAATTCTCTCTTAATTAAACAAATCACAAAAACATATGGCACTAAAACTAAAATAACATGTCTTTGCTCCGTTGAGTAAGTATATAACTCTTCGTGCGTGATGCTCCTTGTTCAACTCTTTTTAAACCCTTCTATATTGCCTGATGCTCCTTGCTATTTTTGCGTATTAAGATTTATTCCACTTCACCCTTTTCTGTACTTCAATGTTTGGCGCAAATACAACCTTTTCTCCTTGAAAAAGGGAGAAAATTCCCTAAACATCAACAGTTTCTTCTTCTATCCATTACTTGTCTAGAAAATTCAATTGCCTCATCCTCCACAGACGGTTGTTCCTTCAAGTTCCAAATAGCATAATCATTAATTGTTAAATGCAGGTATCAGAGTCCAAAATATAATTTCCAAGATTAATCCATTCCCCAAGCAAAATATTTCAATAGTTTTCACACCAGTGTATTAACACCCTTCAAGTACAGATGTTTACCATCTAATTAAATGGAAAAGATAAAATCTGCTCTTCTTCTTCCACGTATTCATGTTCTGCCTGATGTTGCCTGATATTGGCTCTTCGCCGGGCTTTATTTGGCAACATACTAGAGCATAGGGTGAATGGTGTGAAGGGCAGAGAGCAAGATAGCTCTGATTTCTCAATAATTCCCAAGAACAACTATGTCATACACTAATACAGAGGAAAGTGTCGATACATCTTCAGGGCAATTCTGCTGCAGGCCAATATCCATTAAAGATCCAAGCATTTTGAACTTGGGGGATGAATCAGCTATTGATCCAATATCATACTTCACAATACATTGAACAGTTTCTAGATGCTGGCTTTGCTTGACAATGACTCAGTAGAGTATTGACATTAACTTTTAGAAGAGTGAATAGTTCAGCCCCCAATTCACAAATTCAATCCGTTGAACAAAGCCTTGTATGTCTTCTCATTCATCGCATGATCACTCTTCCTCAATTTGTCAAGCAGCTCAAAGGCCTCGTTGCCCCTTCCTTCCCTACACATTCCCTCCAACAATGTTTTGTATGTCAATAAATCGGGAGACATGGAATTCCCCAACATATCAAATACAATATCACTAGCATCCTCAAACATCCTTTCCATAGCAACACTGCAAATCACAATCATATAAGTACTACTACTCGGAACCAAACCCTTCCCCCTCATTTCCTTATAAAACCCAACACCCTGACTTACTCTCCCCTTCTCACACAAGCCCTTCGCTATATATCCATATGTATATGCATTCGGCTCACATCCATACAACCCCATTTCACGAAAAAAACCCGAATGGCCTCGTCAACTTCAAGACACTTAGCATAGGCCTTCATAATCATATTCAACACGAAAGTGTCTGGTATCACGCCCAACGCCTTCATTTGCTTTGCTAACGACCGGACTGAATGCAAATACGCATAACAAACATTCAACTTGTTGAACCTGCGAAGCAATGAGTTGAACAACATCGTATAAGTCTCGAGCGTGGGTTTACAACTCTCCGATTTGTACATTTTCTTATACACATCGAAAGCGCGATTAATCAGAGCTCTCCTACCGCAACAGAATTTAATGATGGAATTGTAAAGAGGGACGCTAATATCACAAGCTCCGGCGAGTACCTCTTCGATGATGGTCTCGGCGTGGCTGTAACGCTTGCCAACGATGAGGATCTTTATCATGGTGAAGTAGGTAACGTGGTTGTGCTTGTACCCCCGCTGCAAAGCTGTCCACCGGAAGAGGTCAAGAGCGAGGTCGGGGTCGGATTGGGACCGGAGGGCGTACTCCACATCTGATGGGGTGAAACCTGGTTTGAGCTTCTGCACCCATGTCTCGAATTGCATCTCCAACGGGGTTTTGGTTTTGGGGTAGGGATTTTGGGGTGGAGCGGCCGTAGTTGAGGTTTGGGCAGTTTGGGCTTCGTTTTCACCTGGTGAGGAAGAGAGGTAGCGATAGTAGAGTGAAAGGAGAAAGGGTTCGGAGTTGAGGTCGAGAAGGAGGAGAGGCGGGAATGGTGGAAAGAGGCGGCTGGGTTTGCGGAGAGTGGTGGTGAGCAGGCGATGCAAGGTTGGAGGCATGGTCACAGTAACACCGAGAGAGAGAGGGGGGAAGGGAGGCACTGAGAATGGGCTGAATTTGGGCTATTTGATCATTTTGTTAAAACAGAACCATAGGCCCAACATAGCCCATCACGAACTGATCTAGCCCACGAAATATATTAGATGGGCTCCATAGCCATCAATGATGGCCCATCATATCAAAATTTGACTAGCAGGCTTGATATTGTTAGTTGAACTTTCAGACACCGTGAACCATAGCCATCAATGATGGCCCATCATATCAAAAATTGCTAGCATGCTTGATATTGTTAGTTGAACTTTCATACACCATGAGTACGTTTGTTTACCGAAATTTTGGGGAATATTTTCAAAATTTTAAAAATCTTTTGAATGTTGAATTTTATTAGAGTTTGTGAAAATTTGAAGTGTATGTGTAAAAGTTAAAATTTTTGAAGTATATTTATTTTATTGAAAATTTATCTATTCAACTTAATTTGGCCCTTGCTTATGAAAAAAATATATAGTATAATATTGAATAAGTGACTTGTCCATTTCATTAGAGGTCCTATATTTATAAAGCAATAGGTCAAGGATGAAAGTACACTTAGTTAGCAAACAAAAGGACAACTCTTTAAGAGTCCAACAAATAGAGATAACTTTATACTTTTGTGTAAAAAAATATATTTAATGTGTCTCCTAAATCATGTTGGTGTTTGATTGTTAACATTTTGGGAGGTTGCAGTTGGTGAAAAAGTGAAAACATAGATGATTTAAATGAATTTTTTATATTTTTATTTAGAGTGAAAAGTAATGATTTGATAAAAAAAATTATGTAATTATTTTATTGGGATCAAAATTTTGGAGGCCCAAAATTATCGGCTCCTGAAGACCACCTCTTTTGTCTTTTTCAAATTCCTCAAGAATAATTGTGGGCCACATCCTAACCTCGTCTACCACTGTGCATTAGATGAAAAATGAAAAAAAAAAATGTATGAAAATTGATGAAAAAGTAATGAGATAAAATGTTTTGTAATTATGATAAATTTTAGGTGACCAAAATTTTAGTACGCAAACGTTTAATGAATGAAGTCAGGCTTGACCGCAAGATCACAGTCCTCCTCACATCAGTAAAGGAGCCTTGACAATTCCAAAGAAAAAAAGTGATGGGTAGACAAGGGGAGACTCGTTTTCATAAAAAATTGTAAGATTTTTTTATGATTTCGATAGAATTGTGAATATTTATGTAGATTGAAAATTTATAAGTTTTTATGTAAAAGTTGTTGATTTTTTTTTTATAGATATTTAGTTTTTATTGGAGTTCGTAAAAAGGTGCAGAGAGAGATAATTTGATATCATTGTTTAATAAAAAATATTAGAGTTAGGTAAAAAAGTATAGATAGAAAATATTTGTTATAATTTTAAAAAAAAATATATTGGAGTGTGTAAAAAATATTGGAAATTGTGTAAAAGATTGTTGTTTGTGTATGAATTTTTGAAATTTTAGATCTTTGTTTTGTAAAATTTATGAAATTTTATTATATTCTAAAATACTTTTACAAACGAATAATTTCGATCTAATTCCATTTACAATTAGCTCTTTTTAGGTACTAAAAGTTGAGAAATAATTGAGCACAAAGAAATATTGTGCAAAGAGATTTTAAAGTTACCGTCGTGATTTTAAAATAAACATTTAAGGGTGAAAATTTGGCCACTAAATTCTATTAGCCATTTTATTTCACATGCCTCGTTAAATAAGGTAGATAAATCATGACTCTTGAATATTTATTTTAAATTCACAATCATGACTTTCAATCTTTTGCGCAATATTTTTTTTGGACCGAATAAGTACTCCCAAAAGTTTAACTGAAACAAGGAAATGGAGGTTTAACTACCACCTGTTTTGTTGGCAGTTGCTGGAAAGAGTGCGAAGGGTAAGAGAAATTGTCTTTTGGAATTGAAATATTAGAAAGCAGATGGCATTTTTGGAATTGAAAAAGGCTAACGGTGCATTAGCCTTTGAAGTGTGGGGAAAGGTAAACTGGTAGCTGGAAAAATAAATCGATTCTCTCATAAAAATAGCTGGAAGAATTAAGAAATTTTGCCTCTTCTTATTTCTTTTATTTTTTGAAATTAATACAAGAACAATAATTTTCAAATTAAATGAAACAAATACCTTTTAGATGTCCTTCTAGACTAGCAAATTGAAGGGAATTTAACTTTTGTATGCTAAAATATTGGGATTAAATTTTGGGAATTTTGTTTTTTAGTCCTTAGGTTTTGAGCCCTTTTTAATTTTAATTCTTAACTTTCAACCTTCAAATTTTTAGTCATTGAGTTTTCTTTTGTCGAATAAATGGTCCTTCCGTCAGTCTGACGTTCATATACTTAACGGACCTCTTTGACACTTCATCAAATTTGAAGCGGCCGACCGGGTATATGTTTGACACTTCATCAAATTTGAAGCGGCCGACCGGGTATATGTGTTAAAAGTGAGCAGTCGACCGGTACAAATTTGACGATAAACTGACGGAATGACTAAATTTTACAAAGATAAAAGTTCAAGGACTAAATTTTTGACCCACTAAAATTCATGACTAAAAATGAAAATGAGGTAAAACTCAAGGACTAAAAAAAGAAATTTTCCTTTAATTTTTAATAAATGTTGTTATTCTACTAATACTTGTATTTACTCTGCTCTTACACCCAAACCAAGTTGAGGAAGAATTATCGAGCGTAAAAAAATGCTGATTTGAGTGGATATACTATATTTTATTTATACGCTTAACGATAAATAAAAAGAAAAATCAAGGCCATTACATTTTCACGAAAGACCCACACCCAAATTCTATAGCTTTCGGTCGCTATCCCGATCATTATTTTCTGTGAATCTAATAAAGTTCTACTTAGTTCATCTAAAATTAGAATAAAGTATTATTTGTTAGCTTAAATTATTTCATTAGTCACTAAATACATAATAATGTACTTTTTATTGAAAAATATAATTATTTTTTCCATGTAATAGTAATCGATGAATCTAAAACTGTTTCGCGTCACGTGGATGGCATTGTGGCTATTTCATATTTGCATCGCCGAGGAAATGGTCGTACCAATGGTCTAATATTACTGGATGGGTGCCCAATATAAGTCCAGCAGGCACAGAACGCAAGTTGTAGAACCCAAAGAGAGAAAAGCAGGGAGCTTTTTCGGTTGCGAAGATGAGTTTGAGCTGTGCCTTGAAGGCCACTCCAATTTTCTTGTTGTTACTCCTTTCCACCTTCGGTACGTACTATGCTATTTCCTGCAATAATCTGGTCCTCTACGCCCGACTCATTGTAAGAATTAGATCTGGGATTCTTATACATTCCTGTTTTTATTATCAATGAGTTCATTGTTTTTGTTCCTCTAAATACTTCAGTTTCTGCGGAGCAAGGCGATGTGAAGGAGTTACAGATTGGTGTGAAGGTAAATTGCACCTTTTTCGGTCTATTATCGAAGCTCTCCTTGTGTAGATTGAGCTTGCATCTGGAAATGATTTAAACTATCGGAGCTTCGAGTTTGTGATGGATTTGAAAACGTACGAATCGAGGATACGCGCGGGTAAACTACGGGGTTGCTTATTTGATGGAGAATACTTTTGTTACTGGGATTGATCTGGGGATGGGTTTTCTGAAATTGTAGGATTCTGATGGGTTTAATTGTCTCTTTAAGAATGGAAATCTAGGAGACAAATAAGGAACCCCGTAGTTTTGAAGAGGTAAAACGGTGTTGATTTACGGTTTTGTGGGAACCTATGAGAGTGGGTGGTAAACAAAGTAAAACAGTTTGCTGTATCCTTGTCCAGTCTTCCTGACACGATGCTGCCTGCGTTTTGATCATCTTGTTGGGTTTTTTTTTTTTGCAGCATAAGCCAGATTCTTGTGACATTCAGGCTCGCAAAGGTGATAGACTCAAAGTACATTATCGAGTAAGGGTGCTTCCAGGTTTCGTTATTGTTAATTAGATATTAAGTGTCTTACTTTTAGAACTGGTACTTTTGTTTTGTGAACCAGCAGATCGTAAAGCGCAAAGTTACCCTATTTTACTGCCTGGTGTATGTTTCATTTATCAATAGTTTTCACATTCTCCGAAGGTGGTACATTGATTTTCATCTTGTGCTACTGGAGTTGTTGAAGGGAGATGCCAAATTACTTGTTTGTTGGACATGAATCACGATTCCTATTCAAACCTGCAAAAAAGACCCCCCCCCCCATTACATTTCATGACCTAAGCAGAAGCTTCACACTTGCTAAGTTCAGACACCTCAGTTACATTGCACAGTTACCTGTTTAGAGTTCAAAAGCAATCTTGTCTGATGACTGATGGGAATCGCCCAACTAAAACACATTTGACTACAGTCCAAAGAGTCAAAATTAACTATGTTTCCCACAATCCGAAACATTCATTATTTGAAATCAATATATCCCATCAAACTCGCACCTACTATTTCCCATTGCTGTCTTAAGTTTAGTCATGAATTCTGATTAATAGCTTGAAGATCTCTCACATTTTGTCCCCGGAATTCAGTCATTGACTAGTTCAGGTGTTCGCCATGTCTTCTCTGTCATGGCCCCCACTGTTCTGGTCATGCCATTGTACAATAAAAACATAAGGATCCATTAAGCCTGAACTCCTGTGTAAAGCACACTAAAAGTCCAAGGTGGAATTCATTCTAAAACCTGGAATAAGGATCGCTTTACCATGCAAGGTTAGGAATTTGGATTCACTAAACAACAGTTTTATGGCCAAATTAGAACAATATATTTGATAAGATATATGAGTGCTGAACATTGACAACATTCTGACCAAACACCTTACTCTCTACCTTCCTGGTATAAGGATCAAACTTCATCTCCTTTCCTGGCCACACTCTGCCTCCTTCGCACAGATATAGGACATCATTGTGTCACACTTCTTGACTTACCTGAACTTCTTTAGAAAACATGGCGTGTGATTAATACTGATATCAGCTCCTGTAACTGATTGCAAACAGTAAGGCTTCTGGTGAATAAAATGAAAATGATTCATTGTCCTTGAATTTCTTCAGAACATTTGTTCAAATAATTCTTGAACTGATAGATAGGCTATATGCATGGGAATATAGATATAGTAGACTTCTTCTGTGTCTTATTGCAAGGTCAACAATTAACTGGAGTTATTTCAACTTGCTATATGATTCAGTTGTAACTTTTATATATGCATTATAATTACCACTGATCACTTGTCTGTGCAGGGAACACTCACAGATGGAACTGTTTTTGATTCTAGTTTCGAAAGGGACTCTCCAATTGAGTTCGAGCTTGGGAAGGGTCATGTGATAAAAGGTGTGTGAAGACTTCTCACTGATTTTGCAAATTCTAAAAAAATAGCCTCAGCTTGCAAATAGTTAGATGTTTTTGTGTGTAGAAAGAAACCAAGGGGTTATAAGAACCTTGTGTACTTGTTTTAACAGCCAAAAATTAATTAGATAGTTCATGTGAAAAGCATCTGACTATAGATGCTTCACACAACTTTTTTCATTACATGAAACCATGCCTTTTTTAATTTGATAGGTCTTTTCATGTAAAGCTACAGATCTGGAGGTAGTTCTGGCTATAGATTGATAAATGAGAGTTTGTTTTTAGGTAAACAATAAAAAAAACAAGAAGAATTTTTTTATGTTAAAACCCAGTATTTGATTATATGTCATATTATATGCTTTAAAAATCTTTAAGAAACACCTACCTCTTAAAGTTTTTTTTTACTTATAAAAAAAAATCTTTAAGAGGTAGGTGTTTTTTGACCCTGGAGCAAGGCCACTTTGGTCCTGCTATATGGAGGAAGAAATAAATCCAAATTACCTTGAATCCATGTGTTGTTTGACGAAAAGCACCTTGGAACTTACCATTTTACTGACAGCATAGAAATGAAACATCCATATTTTGACTGTATCTCTGCTCAGTTACACATGCTTACTTCTTTAGTGATTGTTTGGTGGTGGATGTGCTCTGGATTTGGGAGAGGAAGTTTTGCAACCCCTTTGCTAAGGCTATTTGGAGGATGATTCTATCATGTGTTTGGTGTTGCCTATGGAGGGAGCGTAATAATCGCTGTTTTGAGGATGGTTCTTTGCTTTTACCTATGTTGCAAGGCTTTCTTATGTTTACTCTTTTTTGTTGGGCTGATGCGGTGTTAGGGTGCCCGTTTGTTGATTTTCAGGATTTCCTTAGTTTTATAGCTTGTTTGGATGAGTGATTTCGGTATAGTCCCTTGTACTGTTTTCACCTATCAATAAATTATCTTGTTTATAAAAAAAAGTGACTGTTTGGTCGTAAATCATGTAGAGATAATTCAAAATCACTTCTTCCTTGTGGTCACCCAAGTATGGTAGCATATGAGCGTGATAACTCTGTGTTATCTTATGCTGAGATCGTATATGGAATTTTGTTGCGCATGTTTGTGACTGTCTTTTGGTTCTTCTACTATGCAGAAGAGAGTGTTGTATATAGGTTAATTTACCTTCAAATTCTTGTTTTTCTTGTTTTGACTCTGTTACCAGTTTGGTTTTGTTAGAAGCCAACTGTTTGTTTATAAAAGAGACCTGTCTTTTTGCTTAGTCATGTAGTAAAGAAGATTGGTTTGTTGTTTACTATTGCTCATGGAAGTATGGATGCTTGAAAGTTGTTTTTTCTGTTTTTCAGGGTGGGAACAAGGATTGCTTGGAGCATGTAGGTGAGAAGCGGAAGCTGAAAATACCTTCCAAACTTGGTTATGGGGACCAAGGTTCCCCACCGACTATCCCAGGTAACATTTTTTCTCTGAATCCTCTTATAATCTATTGCTTCTAGTTCCCTTTCCCATTGAGGTGCTTCATTTTATGGACCTTATGATAGCCTGGGTGGTCTGAGATATCTTTTGAAGTCAGATGTTTTTGTCTCCTTTCCTTTAATAACAGAACAAAATAGAGCACACTGTTATTGTGGGGTTAGAGTTGAATGCATTGGTTGATGTTTACGTGTAGATGAATTGTTAGTCCTCGAGCATAGCTGTTGAATGTGGATCAGCCACAATTGGAATGTTAACCTTTAATTGAGATGGTCCAAAGGTCACAAGGACATGACTAGTGGGATCCATGATCTGTTTAATCTGGCAGTTTTTCTGTAAACTGAGTAGGTTGAGCTTTGAACCAATAAAATGCTATAAACTATTTCATCTAAATGTAGACCTTATTGATAGATAAATAAGTTTGCTTGCTTGAACTCTGGCATTGTACAGCGGAGACTGACCTTTAAGCTAACTAGGGTTTATTTGGCAGCAGAGGATAGGTGTTGGCAAATTGATGTCGAATCCTATGAGGAAATATAGAATCTAATGGTGCAAGGGAGAGGTGGGACTTTTGGAAATGAAACAGAGGAAAAATGAGAGTTTAGTTAGCTGTTCCTGGGCAGTGGACAGTAACTTGTAGTAGTGTTTGGGCTTTTTGTGGCTGGTTGGGGGGCTATCGAGCAATGGATGGTTGAGGGTTTAAATATTTAGGGTTTTAAATAATAGAATTGCATGCAGATCTACTCTTGGCTGGAATGGGTTGGAAATTGCTAAAGAATTCAAGTGAAAAGAAAAGAGGAAAGCACACGTTATCTTCGTGTTTAGAAGATATCATTTCCTTCATCCATTTTGATTAATGACTCTGTGGCTGAGCTCATAGTTTCATTGTCCAATCCCTCAACCTGGTTCATTGGGTTCTCAGTGACTGCACCCTCGAGTTTTTGCTACAATTAAGAGAATTGATTCACTAGATTCAAATATGTCACTCCATCAAGGGCTGCAAATTTGCTTAATGTTGAGACATTTCATTTCTTCCAGAAGAGAATATCTATTGATGTGATGGGCTTTTTCCCCTCTCACATGCAACTATGAGTATTATATATGGGTAGCTAATATTTATCTTATGGTATCTCTTTGAAACTACAGGTGGTGCAACGCTAATATTTGAAACAGAGGTGGTCGCTCTAAATGGGCATACCAAAGATGAGCTGTAGGAGAAACGGTTCCTGGAGCCATCCAGTCTGTGTGCCCCTGGTATCTTAATTTGGTGGCCCAAAACCCTTATTCAATTTTGTTGCTTTTCGGACCATAGTGAACATTTGGTTTTGAATCTTAAGTGACTAGTGGTCTCTTTATGTGGAAATTGAAATATTTCTATGCAAGCATTTTCATTTTCTGTGCATTTCTCTGCTCGAATTATACTGTATAATTTAAAGAGAGATAAACACAAGCATTGGTTTTCATTGTATGATTTATATTACCCGAAACTTTATATGGCAACATTAGATGGTGTGGGAACCACCTCTTGTATCTATCTATCTCCGAATTATACTGTGCAATTCGAGTAGGAAATTGTAGAGGATCATGATCTGAACAACTTTGAACGAGAATCAAGAAGGTCTATCACTTCCTTGGCTGAGTAATGAGTACGGTCAAAGCAAGTAGTGGCTTGGGCTTGAAAGATTCTAAAGTCGAGTAGCCAGGGATCATACCA
Organism: Myrica gale; assembly: GCA_963930655.1. Lineage (NCBI taxonomy): Eukaryota > Viridiplantae > Streptophyta > Magnoliopsida > Fagales > Myricaceae > Myrica > Myrica gale. The sequence goes on from OZ005607.1 coordinate 5,610,118, forward strand.
GCATCATTCTATTGTCATTTACACCATGAGAAGGAGCTCATTAGAAAATCATAATAATGGGTACCGAATTTTCATTAAAAAGTTAGTCCATCTTATTTAATTTTTAATTTAATACGTATTAAAAAAATTATATAATCATTTAAGTCTAATAAAAAGTTTAAATTATGTCAATTAAAAATCACAAATGAGATTTAAATATTATTATGAGACTTCAACTTCAACACGAAGGTCGTTAATATATTTTATGTATGTACAATGTAAAATAAAACAATTGACTCCTTCCTTGCCTCCATTAAAATTGTACTTGATCCTATTAGCATACTGGAATGTCAATAGCTTTGAGTTCAAGCTAAAAGAACCAAAAATTAATAATTTTAGTGGAGATTAAAGGAAGACTTGTATTTTTCCTAAATCAATAGTCAACCCACGCACTTCGATCACTTTGATCTACCGTGGTATTAAGATTACTTACCCATTACGAAAAGGAGAAATCGGTAAATCTCTCTAGAAAAAGGAAAATTTTGAAAATAATAAATAAGGTTAAATATAGGGTTAATGACTTTTTTTGTCATTAGGTTTTGACCCCTTTACCAATTTCGTCCTTGGATTTTCTCATTTATCACACGTAGTCCTTGGGTTTTATGGTTTTGTCAAAATGGTCCTTCCGTTCTCTTCCGTCAACGAATTACTCAGTCAACTAACGGCCTACACGTCATCACCAATCAGCCAGTGACACGTGTCCTTTTTAAATGCCACGTCACTTTTTTTGCCACATCAGAAAAAAAATTAAAAAAAAACTCGGCAAACTTAAAAAAAAAACCCTCCCTGGAAGGGGTGGCCTGGAGCCACCCAGCAAAGGGAGGCTGGTGCCTTTCTAGGGAGGTTTTTTTTTTTTTTAAGTTTGCCGATTTTTTTTTAATTTTTGTTTTTTCTGATGTGGCAAAAAAAGTGACGTGACATTTAAAAAGGACACGTGTCACTGGCTGATTGCTGATGACGTGTAGGCCGTTATTTGATTGGATAATTCGTTGACGGAAGAGGACAGAATGACCATTTTTACAAAACCATAAAACCCAAGGACTACGTGTGATAAATAAGAAAATCCAAGGACGAAATTGGTAAAGGTGTCAAAACCTAAGGACGAAAAAAGTCAATAACCCTTAAATATATACGGAAGTTTTGATCGTTATATACAATAACTGTAATTTCAAACATTTTGTAATTTCATTTAAAATTTTCATTTAATTGAATTGAAAATTATTTTTTTGGAGTGCAAAATCATAATTTTATCTCTATATTTTTTTGTTAATAATTAATTTTTTAAGATAAAAAATAAATTTAAATTTTTTATTGAAAATATTTGAAATTAATAATTAATATATATAATGTGACAAAAATAATTTATGTGTGAAATATCGAGCCCTTAAAATTAAATAAATAAAAAATATCCCATCAAAATATACAAGATTATCACCCGCAAGAGAGTTTTCCTCGGGCGAGTCGAGTGCCAAACTTTTAACACCGTCAAAAGCAATACAGATCTCTCTCTGGATTCTGGAACCATCCTGACCCTTCATCTAATCTTTCCCCTCTCTCTCTCCCCTACTGGAACGTCTAAACCCCTTTCGAACACTCTAGAACGAACCACACTCTCCCTCCGCTTGCACGCCGTAAAAGGGCCCCCATTTCTTCAGCCTCCTCTGCCCGGACTCGTGCTTTCTTTTCCTCTCTCGAACTCTCTCGCAGTCTAGCTTCTATCACTCGCTCTTACCTGTAGAGTCGTCGATCTTTGTTCGTGTGGACAGAGATGGATGAGGATTTCGACATGCCACCGGCCGAGGAAATGATGAACGATGATCTGGATCTCCCAGAGGAGAGCCCCATTCTCAAGGTCGGCGAGGAGCAGGAGATCGGCAAGCAGGGATTGAAGAAGAAGCTTCTCAAGCAAGGTCAAGGCTGGGAAACTCCTGACAATGGCGACGAGGTCGAAGGTACTTTACTATTTTCTGAAAGTCTCTTGTATTTTCTGGTTTGTTACTCCTGTTTTTGTGTAGATTTTTCTAAGTCATTTCTTCTATTAAAATTTCTTTTCTTTTTCTGTCTAGTACATTATACGGGAACTCTGCTTGATGGGACTCAGTTCGATTCCAGCCGTGATAGGGGAACGCCTTTCAAGTTTACTCTCGGACAAGGTGAAACCTTTGCTCTTTCGTGTTTCGATAGTTACTTGGGTGCTGATATTTTTATATTAATATGTGAATTATGGAAGTTGGTGGGTCGCAGAGCGTATATATGTAATATTGTGATTGTGAATCCCAAGAAGGAGCTCATTTGTATCAAAGTGTTCCTAATTGCTTCTTTTCTAAGAATTAAAATATATGCAGTTCTGTGCGATGTATTTCTTTTTTGGTCGAATGGTTTGGGAAGTTGGGTGAAGCATTTGTGGATGGTGTTTTTTGGGATAGCTTTCATAGGTTTGCCTTTAAAGCTGAAAAGTATACGTATATTGGATGGTCATGCAGCAATTAGGGAAAAGTGTGTTGGAGAAAGGTTCTATGAGGATTGAAGTTTTAAAGAGAAAGACAGAAATGCGAACCTAAGCAAACATGGAAGAGGATCTCTTGAAATAAAGGCTGAGGTGCCTAGTGGATGTGTAAATTTGGTCAGATACTAATTGAGAGTAAAGACAATGAAGGAGAAGTCTACGTGCTTTTGAATATTTGTAATTAACATATAAGGTGTGACATGACGAGTTGGGATAGAAGAGACTTCCAGTAAGAATAGTCTCTACTAATATTAGAAGTTTATTCATCAAAATAAAAAGGAATAGTATCTATCTATGAAAATAATCATGAGGTGTTGAAAGAAAGGACAAAGCGTGTTTTAGTTTTCGAGGTTCTCCAAGCTGGTGCTAGTTTGTCTACGTCTAGTAATTGAACAGAATGTGGTTTGATAGTCATACTATAGGAGTGACGAATTATGCATCACTTTTCTAGTTATGCTTGCTATAAAAGGTGATATTTCGGGGTTCCAGATCCCTGCGTTCTGTGAGGGGACAATCATCCCGTAGTGGTAGATGATGTACGTAAACTGGTTGACTGCACTGTCAAGGTTAGTTTACCATAAACCAATGTTAGATCGGCAGTTGAGTATTGGTGTGCTAATATTGGAATAACATGCACTAATTGGGAGGTTAATATCGGTCCATAAAATATGAGGAGAGTGGCTTCGACTTTGCTGGAAGTTTTGGTATCCACCACAAATAGCTAATGCGATCTTGAGTTACCTATCAGTAGAAAGCCTCAGTTTAAATGGGGTTTAAGAGACACCTGTTCTTTGACGCATTTTCTTATCAGTCTTAGAACTTAGGAACATTTTTTGAGTCCACATGAAGTTTTCTTGTGACCAATCTGTATCGTGAGTAATCTGTATGAGTTCTAGGAGTTGAAGTTAATTATGACAAAAGCCTCATGCACAGACCTCTTTCAACAGAAATTTTGCTTTGCACGACCCCCTTGAAACCTCAGTAGTACTTATAACTATATTCTCCTTCCTCAGTGCCTGAAACACCTCCAGCAATGCTCTAAGCTTTATCGCTGAATGTTTACCATTCTGTGAGTGAAAGCACTTGGAACCACGTCCCATCTTTTTTTCTTATTTTGAGCTTTCCCTCATCACATTGAAGGAAGATATTTCAAGCATGCTTTTAATTTGATTTCATGCTTACTTTGGTGCTTAAGAGTACTTCACCCTTCACCTAGCCCTTTGTTTGATTCGTACAACATATAGTAATGCTGGGTCCTTGTGGAATATGAGAGATTCCTGGTGGAGGACTGCTTCTGACATCCACTTTTGTTATGCTTGCAGGGCAAGTAATTAAGGGATGGGACCAGGGTATTAAAAATATGAAGAAAGGTGAAAATGCCCTTTTCACTATTCCTCCTGAACTAGCATATGGTGAATCTGGTTCTCCCCCCACCATTCCTCCGAATGCCACTTTGCAATTTGATGTTGAATTGTTGTCTTGGAGTAGCGTCAAGGACATATGCAAGGATGGTGGGATATTTAAGAAAATAATCAAGGAAGGAGAGAAATGGGAGAATCCAAAGGATCTTGATGAAGTATTTGGTATGTTATGCATTTCTAGCACGTATGTGCCATTTCTGGTAAATTTTGCATTGACATTGCTGTTACTGAGGTCCCTAAAACCTTCTTTTTTTCTTTGCAGTTAAATATGAAGCTCGGCTCGAGGATGGAACACTTATTGCTAAATCAGATGGAGTTGAATTCATTGTGAAAGACGGTATATTCTTTGTCTTGTCGTGAAATTGTGATATTTCTTGGTATTTGCATGAAACGCCGATGCTCTGAAGTAGATGTAATTCAATTTCCACTGGTGAACAGGTCATTTCTGCTCTGCATTGTCCAAGGTAGTTAAAACAATGAAAAAGGGGGAAAAGGTGCTTCTCATTGTGAAACAACAATGTAAGCCTTCTCCTATTCTGGTCCTATTGAATCCACTTCTCTTAATGTGATTTCTCATCTGGTGAGGTGACGGTTGCAGATGCATTTGGGGAAAAGGGTAAGCCAGCCTCTGGTGATGAAGGTGCTGTACCACCCAATGCTACGCTGCAGATTACTCTGGAGTTGGTATCTTGGAAAACTGTATCAGAAGTTACTGACGACAAGAAGGTCATTAAGAAAATCTTGAAAGAAGTTGAGGGATACGAACGTCCAAATGAAGGAGCTGTTGTCAAATGTTAGTATTAGGAATTTTCAGAAGTACAAGTGTATTAGTACCTGAAGTAGTCTGTTCAGTTTCTGACAACTTCATTTTTTTTCTCTTTTTGTGCATCTGGCAGTGAAATTGATTGGTAAACTGCAAGACGGTACAGTGTTTGTGAAGAAAGGGCATGATGATGGAGATGAGCTGTTGGAGTTCAAGACAGATGAAGGTAAATACTGGAATAACTTTTTAGTAGTCATTAAATTTATGTACGAGTTGTATATTTACTCTATTGTGGTCGGCAGAGCAAGTTATTGATGGGCTTGATAGAGCTGTGCTGACAATGAAGAAGGGTGAGGTAGCCCTGTTAACTATTGCTCCAGAGTATGCTTTTAGCTCCTCCGAGGCCAAGCAGGAGTTGGCAGTGGTTCCTCCCAACTCCTACGTGTACTATGAGGTTGAGCTTGTATCTTTTGATAAGGTTAGTTCATAGTCTGGGATTTTAGTTGTGTAGAAAGCATAATTCATTTGTTCAAAGTTATATGTGTTGGTTGTCTTGGATTGAAATATTTTGCAATGGCTTCTTTCAGGAGAAGGAATCATGGGATATGAATACCGAGGAAAAAATTGAAGCTGCTGCCAAGAAGAAGGAAGAAGGAAATGTATTTTTCAAGGCCGGTAAATATGCGAAGGCTTCCAAGAGATATGAGAAGGTAAATTGAACTCGTTGCATGTTAAAGGACACTGACTAAACAATTTTGTCGTTTTAATGTTGCGTGTGTTATGCCCCTGACTAATGATATTATTCGTCTGTGTAGGCTGTGAAGTACATCGAGTATGATACCTCCTTCGGTGAGGAGGAGAAAAAGCAGGCTAAGGCAGCCAAGGTTGCCTGCAATCTGAACAATGCGGCTTGCAAGTTGAAGTTAAAAGAATACAAGCAGGCTGAAAAATTATGCACCAAGGTCAATAGGCTTGTTATGTTCAATGTTTTGTTGCATGTCTTTGACCCCTGTATACCTCTATATAACTTAAATGGTTGTGACTGTGCAGGTGCTAGAACTTGAGAGTAGAAATGTCAAGGCTCTTTACAGAAGGGCGCAGGCATATATCCAGCTGGCGGACTTGGATTTAGCTGAATTTGATATCAAGAAAGCTCTTGAAATCGACCCTGACAATAAGTATGTGCCATCTCCTAATCATCAGTTTAATTGCATTCTCATCAAATAGTGCAAGTCATGTAATGTGAATATCAAATCAGATCTAATGTCTTGAACTTAGTTAACAAAGACTGGGAACGATCTAGAGATTAAAATTGATAGAAAATTCATTTACCTGCTAATGTGTAGCTTCTATTATGACAAACAGGGATGTGAAGCTCGAGTACAAGACCTTGAAGGAGAAGGTTAAGGAATATAATAAGAAAGAGGCCAAGTTTTACGGCGGCATGTTTGCTAAGCTGAGTAAGTTGGAGCCTCATGAATCAAAGGTACACTGAATTCTGCCATTCCTTGGGACTTCGCTGTAATTGTGTATATTTGGGGGCGGCTGTGCTTGCTCATATTTGACATGGCTTTAATATGCAGAAAGAGGAAGCTAAGGAAGCTGAGCCTATGAATGTAGACAGCAAGGCATAAGCAAACTGCGACATGGACCTTTTCAACTTCCTTCTGTGATGATAAGGGCAAATCCCTAGTTGAAGGGTTTTGCTAATCTTCGTTTTCCTTTTGATTTGTAGGATTTACTGCTACTGGCATTAAGAAAGTTCAAGTGGGTTTTCTCGGCTGGTGGTTATTGACATTAAAATCGTTGTTTCGTGAACTTGTTATTAATATAAAGAAATTATTAGAAACCAGTGTTCCTAATAGTGAATAGTGATAGAATTGATGTGATGTTACACCCCCTTGCCCAACATTACACAACACCCGCACAGTACAGTCAAAAGCCAAAATGAAGAGAGAGAAAAAAACACTTATCCAGTGGGTGAGTATTTACCTAAACCATAGGCATGGCTAGTGGATAATCAACCATCTCATTCTCATCTACCCGATCTCTTGATTGTGGCTGCGGGGGAAACTGCACTTTTTATATCGAGGAGAAATTATATTTCATCTATCAATTATTGGAGATTTTGCACATTATATTTTTTATTTTTTATTAAATTAGATGAAAATTGATTTATTTTTTTACATGAGATTATATTTGACTTTTTCAAGGATATAATTGTTATGATGGTGGAAAGTGTTGAGAGGTGAAAAATTTGTGAATATAATGTTTTAAATATTATGATACTGTGAAGAGAAGTTTATTTTTCCCGATCATGTTGGTTACAAAGCTAGTAAAACGGTAGGTCAATCTTTCACTCGTTCTCGTGTCAAGTTGATGCACACTACAGTTGAGGGAGGAAAGTTTTGCTCTTAACCAGAGTTGTTCACTGGTACTGGCGGTGCCATCGGTACTGGCACCGGTCACTGCTCCCTGCTTAGTAGCGGTGGCGGTGAAACCTCGTTCTCGTGTCAAGTTGATGCACACTACAACTGAGGGAGGAAAGTTTTGCTCTTAACCAGGGCTGTTCACCGGTACCGGCGGTGCCATCGGTACCGGCACCGGTCACTGCTCCCTGCTTAGTAGCGGTGGCGGTGAAACCCCCACCGTTGGGTGGTCACCGCTACCACCGTTTTTTTAAGGCAGGTGAGAGAGAGGAAGAAGAGAGAAAGCTAGAGGTGCAAGGAGAGAGAGGGGACATTTGCAGTTTCTTCTTTTTCGACCTCCTTGCGAAGCTTTGACGTGCTCGAAATCTCTGTCGTACCTGAAAAGGTTAAAATCATCCAACAGCCAAAGAACTAAGATGATAGTCATGACGGTGTTGATGAAGCTGCAACATATGTACTGTTTACAGAGTTGGTTGTTAACTTCATCGAAATTGCTTTATCAGTGGAAGTTCTTGCACGAGCTTCGGGGCAATCTCAATGTTCTTCTTGTGTTCTCCTTTCTAGAGCTTGATACTTGGCTCTTAAGCATCTCAAGTGCTCGCCTTGCCTGCTGAATAAGATTGTTGGTGTTATGAGAGAAAATCAATCAATCCACGTGCTACACAGGGTCTAATGGCCCTTTTCCTTTTGATCTGGCTCAGATAACACCGAGCCACTGGCATGGCAAAATAGAGCAACACAAAAAAGATATTTTGGTTGGATCGTAGTTCGTGTTTTCATAATATGTCGTTGGATCTGCGTTGGTGAGCACTGAGCTCGGTATCTGCACCGTCCGATCCAACAAAGATATTAGAGCTCTGTTTCAGATATATTAGCAGGGATCGGATTTTTTTCTCTATAGCTTTCGCTGAAGCGAATATCCCGTTTCGCTTGGTATAGAGAGACGGAAAGTGTGAGACATGGGTGAGGTGGAATTAAGCAGTGACGAACTGGAAATGAGGGTAGAGAGGGAGACAGGGAAGGAAGAGGTTGGGGAGGACAAGGGTAAGACAGATAGTTGTGGCATAGAGAAGAAAAAGAGCAAGGCTGAGAGTTCGAGTAGGATCATCAGGTGGGAGAGGTTCTTGCCAAAGATGATGCTGAGGGTGCTGCTGGTTGAGTCTGACGATTCCACGAGGCAGATTATCGCTGCCCTTCTCAGAAAATGTAGCTATAGAGGTCCGAATATGTCTAATTTCTGTGATTTTGCAGCTTTGGTTTGTTTTGGCTTCTGTTGTAGAGTTTGGTTTGTGGCGGTGGCACCGTCAAAACCGTCACCGTTAGGTGCCAGTTTCTTCCCTTTACAGTAGCGGAGGCGGTGTCCATTCTTAGACAACCGTCATAGCAGTGGCGGTGGCGGTGGAGGGCGTAACCGCCACCGCTTATGCACAACCCTACTTTTAATCACCAGACGTCGAGGGCAGGAAGAATCCATGTTTAACTAGAGATTTCTCTAAAACAAACCCAAATTTAGTTGGCTTTTGGAACATTGTGTTTCATAATCTTTCTTTGGAAACGGATCCTCCTGCGGATCTTCGCTTTCTGCTGGGTCAGGAGGCGGCAGCCGGCAATCTATTAGTGTTCGTTGATTTAGTGCAGAGCGAGGAGTCCTTTCTTTTCCCGTGTTCGTCGCAACCTCCATCGGAGAGGCTTTCCATTCAACAATATAATCTTTCATCGCAAGAGCTCCTCAAGATGTGCATTGAACAACTTCAGGCACGACTTGTCGTCGATCATATCTGCTCTTCCAGGAAGCTTGAAGCAGGCCGATACGAAAATTCTTTTTGTGGGAATTTGAGATAACTCCTGAGGTGCACGGATTTCAGAATTAGTTAAGATGCCACTAAATTGATCCGAACACTCAATTAAACAAAAATTAAGATGCTTAATTAGATTTCTTTTTATCCCTTTGTCTGCTTGTGAATTTGGGATGCATTACGCCACTATCCTTTGTCTGGACCAAATATATATATATATATATATATATATATATATATATATATATAATGATTATATTTTTCACTCGTTAATTAGAGAACTCATTGTATCTTAATTTATCAATTTTAAAATATTGTATCCTTTAACTAATTTTAAACAATTTATCATTTTTTTTCAATTTTATATATATAAAATGTAAAGTATTTAAAATTAATAATTAAAAGTATAACGTTGATGTAATTTATCAAATCCTTCATAATTACATTTGCAGTTAATAAATGAAAAGGTATTTATTCTCTTTATTTCTCTCTTTATATATTTATATGTAACAGAGGCAAAAAAAATAAATAGGATATATATCTATTTGGTTCTTGAATTTTGACCTATTATAATAACTAGTCATTGATTTTTCAAAATTATCATAAAAGCTATTTCGTTTGCAATTTTTATTAAAAAGTGTCATTTTGTTAAACTCTTATATATAAAATTAATCATGTTAATTTTAATAGTAAGTTAACATGTGTCATCTAAAACTAAAATGATGTGATTAATATTTTTTTCTAAATTTTATTTTTAAAAAGATAATTTAAATAATTTTGACAAATGAGAACTTACTTGTGACTAATTAAATTTGAGAACGAAAACTTACAGATTATTTGTTAGGGAAATTCAAAATTTAGTCTTTGTGTTTTGACCATTTTAACTGTTTGATCCCTAGGAAATAAACTCTAACAAAAAACTCCTAAAACTATTATCTTTTGACAAAACGCACCTTCCGTCAGACTTTCGTCCATCCCCTTAACGAAGGCCTAAACACGTCAATAAATTTGTACCGATCGATGAGTATATGTTTTGAAATAAATCTGGTACGTGAGCGGTCGACCGGTACAAATTTGCTGACGTGTTTTGGGCCTCCATTAAGGAAATGAACAGAAGTCTGACGAAAGATGCGTTTTGTCAAAAGATAATAGTTTAGTGAGTTTTTTTATTATGATTATTTCTTATGAATCTAACCACTAAAAGAGTCAAAACTCAAGGATGAAACTGTCAATTTCCCTATTTGTTAAAGGGATAAAAAATCTAGCACCATCCGAATTTTTTCTTTAAAAACAAAAAAACAAAAAACAAATACAGAGCTACTGGTAAATATATTTAAACGACGAAAACAGCCACCCTGGAGGTTTCATAAGCGAGAACTAGGGTTTCACAAGAGGCGAGAAATAGGGTTTTAGGGGGAGGGGGTGAGAGCGAAGGCGAGTCTGGTCACTTCTCCGTCAAAGATGGGTAGGATCTTCGTTCCGTCTGCACTCTATGATCTGATTTATACACATTAGCTCAGTGATTCATGTATTGTTTTTTTAAATAATCCAAACATGGAAGAAGCTGATTCTCTTTCTTTTACGGAATTTCCATTGGCTTGTTCTTGTCCCAGGTATTTCCAGGGACTCCATGCACAAGAGGCGTGCCACCGGTGGCAAGAAGAAAGCATGGAGGAAGAAGCGCAAGTAAACACCATCACTCTCTTTCAAACTATTATTGTGCTGTTTCACTATATGTGATATGCATTGTGGAGGAATTAGCAAAGCTTTTCGTGTCTTTTGTTTGGTTGCTGGGAAGTCTGGATACATAAAACAGAGTGCAGTTGGAATCTGTGGTTTCTGATGCCTGGGACCCCAGACGTTACAACTTGCCTCAACTAAGTCATGCTGATGTATTAAGCTTAATTGGAGTACGGTTCTGTTCTCTGTGTTTTTGGGTGTCAAAAAAATTTGACATGCAGCTTTTTATTTGTTCTTCTATTTATGAGATTGGTATTCTTCACGTGTTTGCTTTTGTAAGATGCGCTTGCATATGAGGGGAAGTAATCGGAAAGACTTAAATTTTGTGCATTTTGACTTCGAAGGAGATACTAATAATTGCATGCTTGTTGTCAATGTTGTGCCGGTAGATGGCATTCTTGGATTTCATGTTCTGCTAACGATTTTCTCGAAATTCATTTATATCTTTACAGCGGGGTCCTTGAAATGAGGATTAATTATTGAACTGGTCCTACTCTTGTATACAACAAACTAGCAATAGCATTTGATTGTTCAAAAGGTTTCAACAATTAGCTTTCATTTGAGTGGATAATACCTAAGGAACTTGTCCATTAGTTACCTAAATGTCATGATGTTGCAGATTTCTGAGCCCCAATCCATGGTTTGTTTTTACAACACAAGGATGATTTTGTTTCTTATTTGTGCTGTTGATCATCTGTCTGCATATTCATTTTTGTGGTCTTTGTTCTGTATTCTTTTTCAGTTCTCTCTCTAGAAATTTGTCAAAATGATAGCTATGACTGTATGAGCATTTCCAGCAACCATATCGAGAGTAGCAAGGTTCAAATGTGATTATATGTTATAGGCTTCTGTTTCGCCTTGAACTAGCCATATAAATTGGATATTGTTCTTCATGGAGAATAAATAGTGTAATCATTAATGATGATGACTCTTTTTTTTGGGGATGGGGAAGGGAGGTTATTTGGAGATCCTTGACATTATGCACTTGGGGCCCGTTTGTATTTTTAGTTATACAATCCAAGCTCTACTAATTTATTGGTCTATCAGGTATGAACTTGGTCGTCAGCCAGCAAGTACTAAGATATCAAGCAACAAGACTGTAAGGAGAATCCGTGTTAGAGGTGGAAATGTGAAGTGGAGGGCCCTGAGATTGGACACAGGGAATTATTCATGGGGCAGTGAGGCTGTCACTCGCAAGACCCGTATTCTTGATGTGGTTTATAATGCGTCAAACAATGAACTTGTTAGGACACAAACTCTTGTGAAGAGTGCCATTGTTCAGGTGGATGCAGCTCCATTTAAGCAATGGTACCTTCAACACTATGGTGTTGACATTGGTAGGAAGAAGAAGGTGGCCACCAAGAAGGAAGCTACAGAGGTGATATGTGAATTTCAGACTTTGTGCACTTTCTTTGTCTTTGTTTCTTTGATCTTTTTGTGTGGCTGCTGTTTTATGACTTTGGCCTTATCTGTTGCAATGTATTAACATATTCTATCACGTAATGAGTAAACATGTTTTGCTGATTGGGTACATGTGAGTTATATGTGGTGTACTCCATAGAGTCCAAAAATTTTCAGACTGGTTCATGATAGCGAGGTTGAATTGGTTAATGTATTCTTTGTCTCGCTGTATTCAGTTAGAACATTTGTTGGAGCAGGTGCTAAAATTTGCTGGATATTCAGTTGGATTAGAGGTGATACTCCTCTAAAAAAATGACTATTGTGGAGTAGTGTTGTATGTGTAAGTGAGACGAGTCTACCGATCATTTGTTCCTTCCATGAAAGCTGTGGACTTTTTACTGTGCGGTTTTTGTTGTGGGATGGGTTAGGCCTGTGTAAGTGCTTTATCTGATTTGACGTTGGCAAAGAAAACCAACCACATATAGGAATAGAGTTCTGAATGTCGTGCCTTGAGTATCATGTGGACTATAGGCTGAGGAGAGATAGGCAGATTCTGAGAGGAGCTTTCATCTGGTGGAGCCCAGCCACCAACGAATGCATCTAGAGTTTTCATATTGTTTCACCCTTTGTAGGCAGATTTCTGAGAGATGACCTTTCTATTGGTGGAACCCAGTTACCAACGAATGCGACTAGTTTTCATATTGTTTCACCCTTTGTGATTTTTAGGAAAAGGAAATTTGACTTTCTCTTTTTTCCCCACAATTTAGGAGGCTGAAGGTGCTGCGGCGGAAACTAAGAAGAGCAACCATGTCCAGAGGAAGCTCGAGAAGCGCCAGCAAGATCGTAAACTTGATTCCCATATCGAAGAGCAATTCAGTGGTGGTAGGCTGTTAGCTTGCATCTCGTCCCGTCCTGGTCAATGTGGCAGAGCTGATGGGTAAGCTTATTAGACCAAAAGGTTTCCAAAGTGACCTTTGTTATACATCTTGATTTACCTATTGTTTTCAACTTCCTCTTGTAGGTACATACTAGAAGGAAAAGAACTGGAGTTCTATATGAAGAAAATACAGAGAAAGAAAGGAAAGGGTAGTGCTGGTGCTGCTGCTTAATTTTACTGTTTCAGTGTTTTGATTTTGCCTACATGGAACTTTGAATGTTATTGGCTCCCGTCAGAGAGGATTCTGTGATACATTTTTGCTGATATTTGACTGGTGGCTGCTTTGAATGATTGTCTCTACATTTTTCGGCATTGGTAGAACATTGGTTACTTCAGATTTTGGGTGTTTCCGTATTATTCTGTATTGGTATTTTTGAAATTAATGATTATGGTTGGATAGAATGCTTGGTAGGGCTAACCTTAAATGTGCCCCTTCCATATAAATTTGAACGGAATGTGTGAACTATAATTGGGGAAACTAACATGGCATTTGGTAACTATTTGTTCTCGTCTTCATCATCTATTCCTTCATGGCCGCAGGTTTCTAAATTGACCATTTCATTTTGCTTCCAGTTATATCCGGGTTAGTAGCATAATGGTTTTGTTGGCACAAAGGCATGTAGGAGAGACAATGAGTTCTTAGGGTTGTAAGAACGTAGCACGAGTATGGTTAGTTCCGGCTTCCTCTGATCTTCCCCGTGTGATTTGAGGAGATTCGTCATCATAAAAGAATGTTAGATTTCGGCTGTATGCTTGTGAATATGTTGAAAGGGAGTGAAGGATGGACAATTTGGGAGGTTTGGCCAGTCACAGGGTGAAGGTTTTTCTTGATGTGTAACTGTTTATAAAAAGCTGCATGGGACAAGAGGATCACCCAATAGGGAATCATCTTGTTGCTGTGATGCAAGTAGAGTGACAAGTATGTGTGATGAGTTACACGTATCTTCAAAACAGATAGATTTCGGCTGTATGCTTGTGAATATGTTGAAAGGGAGTGAAGGATGTACAATTTGGGAGGTTTGGCCAGTCACAGGGTGAAGGTTTTTCTTGATGTGAACTGTTTATAAAAAGCTGCATGGGACAAGAGGATCCCAATAGGGAATCATCTTGTTGCTGTGATGCAAGTAGAGTGACAAGTATGTGTGATGAGTTACACGTATCTTCAAAACAGGTAAAGCACACGTCCATTGAAACGAAAAAGGAAGCTATTGGTATTCCTTGACCTGTCTATCAGCCATAGCACTGTTCTTGAGGGAATGATCTAACAAATTACCAGAAACTTGACTCAATTCAAACGACAGCATGTGTCTAACCATGCCTACTAGAATAGGCATACCACAAGTCTGATAATATATTGATTTCATTCCACCACCAAAATGAATAAAATACATCTAAATGTACGCAAATCTCTGGATAACAAAAACAAAGAATGTTAAAATAATATATGTTATGATCTAACACTTCCCGAGACTCGTTCAGCATTGACAAGCAACTTCCGAGGTAGCTCTTAAACAGGTTGGACAAAAGAATTCCTTCCTCTTTACTACTCTTGGAAGCTCGCAACCCTTTGACACCGTGAGACAAGTTTATAATTAAGGAACATGACTTGGCAACAACAATGAGACGAGTACTTTAGACGAGATAAGCATATAGACTGAAAATACGTGCCAAGGATGATGATAGTGAGTGCTTCAATTGGGAGCCAAAAATCCCCAAAAGGAAGGTATGATGCTCCATTGTCTCCGCTGTTCCAAGGGCGAACTAAATCCCAGTTCCAGTCCTAGGAAATAGCTTCCAACATTACTCCAAAACAATATCCAAAAGTCAACTTACCTGTTCGCCTATCAAATCAAGGCCAACCACCAAGAAAGTGACTCCTTGAAATAATAGGAAATAGAAGTGAATTCCTTGGGCGGACAACAAGCTTCTCACTGAAGCAGTTAATAAAATGAATGCGAGTGCGAGTTCCTTCCTATACAAACGGTTTCTTCTAGTTTTCCCAGTTTTCTTTGATGTTTGTAGTTTGCTTAGTTCCTCAAGGCCCGACTCCGAGGATGACCTGTGAAGACTGGTGTTTTGCATAAGTGGATCAGATTCCTTCTCAAATGCAACTAGATCAGTCTCCGAGGATCTTCCCAATTTCTTTGTAACTATCCACTCGTAAGAACTTCCAAACTTAAACAATCCGGATATCATTGCATTAAATTTGGTGACAGACATGGTGTTCTCAAAAAGAAGGTAAGGAACAATAAAAGGGAATGAACGCGGTGCTGGAAGGATATTCAAGATAGACATGATTCCAGGGATATAACAAACAACCCAAGCAGGTAGCTGAGCTTCTGGCAGAAACATGGTAAGGGGGAGAATGATGCAAAAGAGGGTGAATGAATAAAATGGCAGGATAACCTTTCGTAAGAGGAAGAAAAGAAATATCAAATTTGCTTTCTTGGCCAAGCTCACCTGAAATGCCAAAGAAATAACACGGGATATAACACGAATGTCAAGCTGAAATATTTTTCAAAATCAAATATTTAAAACGATATACTAGATGATGTTGTTTGTGTGGCAGCACATGTCTTTGTTTGAAAGCTTTAATGGAAATTTTCTAGTTTGTTTGTATAAGAGGACTATGATTAGTCAACCACAAAATCCCATGCTTCCTCATTACCTTGAGATAAAATTCAATATCATCTAGTCTAATAGACAGCCATAATTACTATACAGTCAAAATATTCAACTCCTTTTTAGCAACTATAATATTCAATGTCATGCAACTTTCCTCACAACCAACCATACCTTTGAGCGGAGTATGTCAATAAAGCACAAACGGAACAGCTGCATTGGACCAGAATGCCATCGGTGTTGCTGTTTTTTATATGCCTCGTAGGACTCTGGGAGTTCACAAAGGCACTGGAAAAGAGAAGCAAGTTAAAACTTATGATCATCTCAAAAGGTACAGGAAACTCTGTACATGGAAATACATCAAACCTTAACATCATTCAGATATATGAATTTCCACCCACAAAGATGAGCACGAACGGCAATGTCCATGTCCTCAACTGTTGTTCGTTCCAACCAGCCACCACATTCTTCAAGGGCTTTAATTCTCCAAACACCAGCAGTTCCATTAAACCCAAAGAAGTTGATAAACACTCCATTGACCTGTTGTTCAACCTCAAAGTGGAATGCCAGATTTATGTTCTGCAATCTTGTAAGCAAGTTCTCATCCTTGTTCACGAATGCCCACCTTGTCTGGACCAAAGCCAGATCATCATTGTCCTTCAACAAGAAGAATTATAAAATAGTCGTCAGAGAAATGAGAACTAGTAGATCATCAATATCTGCATCACAGTACACAAAGGTACTGCTTGGACAATTGCTTCTTGTTTGCAAATGAGCCAGATCTTATGTTCCCAGTTCGAATATAAAAGAAACCCACAATCCACAGTGGCAGGCCCCATGCAGGGAGCATAAACTGGCTCTCTTTGAACATTCTTGTTATTGGCCGAATGATCTCTATGACAGAACTTCCTTGGTGTACTAGCAAAGAAAGCCTGACTATTGGAAGGAAGCAGGTTTGAAAGGGCCTTTTAAGTTACTAATTTTAGTCAAAATGAATTTGGGACTTGAGTTATTTGCAATTCTGTCATCTGATGAACTGAGGCTCACACCAAAGCAACAAGAGAGGATAACAAGGCAACATAAATTTGACAATTGCAATAGAGTAAGAAAATCAAGCTCGGGTTGAACAATGAAGACTGTTGTAAGCCTCTATGAAAAAAAGCCCATTGTGTCTGTCAACATCCACATTCCAAACCTAAGCCTACATTCTTTTGACAGCTCTTTTTGCACAGAACACATTATATGGCATCCATATGCTGGTTTGCATGACAATTCCATTGACAGACAACGATAGACATTATTTGAGAAGATTGTGAACCACCTATGTACCATGTCTTCTACCTCAAGTTTGAAATGCTTTGGGTGTTTACTTCTAACCCTATACATGGCTTATCAAATAAATGTAACAAATACATCTTTCTTTCCTGAGGAGTCATGCATGTATCAAGACTGTGGCTTCTCTTCTCTTGAATAAATTTTCTTGCTTATCAGAGAATATAAGCTGACTATCTAAACAAGTCCTTTTCTACAGAAAAACATTTAATCGTCAGCATGCTCAATCCGACATAATTAGTAATAGTTGAGATAAGGCTTTTCAAGTTACCTTAAAGTATGGAATAGTTTTTTTCAAGAAATCTGGTCCTGGCTGAAAATCTGCATCAAAGATTGCCACAAACTCATAATCTTTCACATAATCACAGCTCATTGCAGATTTGAGATTCCCTGCCTTATAGCCTGTACGAATTAGACGATGTCTATACAGTATGCGGGCACCCCTTTGTTGCCATTTCTGTACTTCTGCCTTGATAAGAAGTTGGACATCTACTTCATCAGAATCATCTAGAACCTGTACAAGCATTCTATCCTTTGGCCAATCCTGGATACAAACTGCCGCAATAGATTGTTGGTAAACCTGTTTGTCACCCACAGACAATAGGTGTTAATATCTACAAAGAAACAAGGAAAGGTACTAATATAAAAGACACTGAAAACCTAAAATAAACGAATATACAAACATACGTGAAAAGTTTGAAAATGGATGATCAAGCTGCATACAATTTTACAACTGCTCCCATCTATATCTAAAAAGATGCTACACTGCTTTCCTTTACTTCATTTATGCAGGGATTTCATCATTTCGCCATGCAAAGGCCACACATTAAGAATACAAAAAAAAAAAAATTACCACAAAATAGTTTTATTTTCTGTTTAGGTTCAATTCTATGGTTGGTTCCATGATACAAGGGGGAAAGATGAGAAATATTAGGAAAGGGTGAGTGGAGTGACAGGATACCACCATTATTTAGCCACTCTGCAGGTTGGATACAAGGCATATATGATGCCAGAACTGATACCAGCATCGGCAGAAAGCAAACAGCGGCATAAATGGTATCCTCCCCTAAAATAATCATTACATTGAACAATGTAGTGTGCTGATACTAGGGTATCAGAATAAATGATAACTAATCAAGTCAGCACGTTCCCTTTCATCCCCAATAAGTCTTCATAATGAAATATCTACTCGCCATCCCTCTTTCCATTATAAAATCACAGGTACTCACTTTTTAACATCAAAGACCAGATAGGAGGAGCATTTGGTTTGCTTTGAAGGCACTGGAGAACTAACCAAATCCCAAAATAGCGCATTGGTTCAATGGTGCGAGTAGAGAATACCTGTGGACTTATGACCTAGTAGAAGATATAGTCTCAAATGGATCAGGATGGAAAAGAAGATATACGAACCAATTTGGCACATGGACATTAGTGAAGTAGCATCCTAGTGTTCTTGACCATGTCGAGCGTGAGTTATAAAAGTAAAAAGGAATTTGTAACAGCATTTTAGTATGGCAGACACACTTGGGGCAGGATACTTATGGCTTTCAGGGGAAAAAACTTCAGTTATATGAATCTATCTTGCATTTCCAATTCTTGCCCACACGCCTAAACAATGAAACTCCATTTATTTTGTCCAAGAGGAAACTTCAACAAAATTACAGACCTCATAGTGGGCTTCATTAGACTCAGTGTAGAATCACAGCACTTCAATTTTACAGGACTCAAATAGATGTGCCCACATTATCCAACAGTGAAGGATTTCATGAGTACCACTTTTTTCCCGGTTACAAGTGAAAAAATTTTAGTTGCATTATCTTAGTTCTGCTCCATCCTTAACAGTGAAGGATTTTATGAGAATCACTTTTCTTCTGGCTAGAAGTGAAAAAATTTTAGTTGCATCATCTTAGTTCTGCTCCATCTTCATCATAGTAGGGAATGGGATTTGTGTGCAGCTCATCCAACATGAGAGAGAGAGAGAGAGATCATGTATAACTGATCCTAATTGACCTTTCATATTTTTTGATAAGTTATTTATATAATTTTACCTCAGCGACATCATCTTACTTATGTTTACCTTAAAATTGCTGTAAGATCTAAACGTTGCCCAACCAAAGTATTCATGCATCTCAAGTACTTGTGACTGCACACCACTTGATTTTGCTCTATAAAACTAACGGTAGCATCAATCTTCATGAAGGAGAAACAATTCTTTCATCAGGAACCAAACACAAAACATCACTGAGGGTATGAAAATTGGGCAGCCAAGACAGAATCTTAATCCCCTTACTCTTCCATCCAAATAATTTTAACTTGACAGAATGAAACGATGAAGGGAAGAGAAAATATATGCATGTCAACTAGTGACACACAAATAGTTAAAGAAACTACAATATAGCCTCCAAGAAGACATAACATTAGGGGAGAATTCCATGTTGAAACTGAATGAAGACCAAGCTTTTATATTACTAAACTAGCCTACTACTACTGCTGTTGATAATAAATTTTGCAAAGAGTAAATTGACAAGAAAAAGCCAACATCAGAGATTGAGGCATGTTAATACTATATGGTTTTATCACTACTTGGATTATTGTCAGCCAAATTGAATCTCCATATGCCAGAATCATATTGAAGCTCCAACTTGAATTTAAACTTCAGCTCTGAGAAAGCTTTCAACGATTTCAACTAATGGCCAAAGAGAAGTTCACTCAGTATCAAGATCAATTGTGTTTATGGAGGGAAAGAAATAACAGATTCTTTGATAATAAGGCGTTATCGTTGGAGTGCTTAAAGGGTCAGATGTTGCAGTCTCTTTTTCTGTGGGCTGATGCGGTTTTGGGTTTTCCTTTTTTGGACCTTTCGGATTTTTGTTGCTTTCTAGCTTGTATGTTGTAGATGTTTTCAGTACAGTTTTTTGTACTGCTAACACTCTTTCTTTTTCAATAAAATTCTAACTTACTTATCAAAATGTTACTTAAGCATCGAGTTGATTCAGTTGAAAATGCAAAGAGACCATAATTTAAGATCATGTTTCCAAAGTGTGTTTTTTTTTTCTCAGCTACAAAGAGTGTTAAAAGGGATTGGAACCTACTTGTTCTTACCTCCCTCTCATTGCACATTGGGATTTGCACCAAAACCATCGGATAATATTCGGCATTTGCAGTCTCCTCATCGGTGGCAGCGTACTCCATCGGCGCCACAGGCTTCAATCCCCGGAATTTGATCCAGAAACATCCCAGCATCAGAACAATGCGGTCCACCGACTGAATAAGGAACAGCACGATGCACACATTGGCCAAGCTCTGCAGCGGCGGGCCCAAGTAATTGGCGCGAATGTCCAGCCAATTGGCGTACACAACTCCTAGCATTCCCAACACCTCGGAGGCGGACCCCACCGAGGGCGGCCTGAAATGCCATCCTTTGAAGTAAGCGACGAGCTCGACGGACAGCAAGAGCAACACCACGACCAAGAACACCTTGATCGCACGGTAGAGCCGGGAGGAGGACGAGTCAGCTGGGGAGTCGTGAGAGGCGATCCGACGGTTGGCTGTGCGGACGAGCGAAACCGCAGCATTGGTGAGGGAAGCGAGAGAACCCGCGATTTGCTGGAACCTCAAGAGGCAGACCCAGGAAAGCTGGCGGGCACTGCGGGCCCGCCCCTTCTCGACCGTTCGATCGGAGCTAGAGCCGCTGATCTCGACGGCGACCAAAGCAACATTTGGATTCTCAGAGGAATGCTGCAGAAAGAGCTCGTGGCTCCTTTCCCTCTGCTTGTTCCACCATTCCTGGAACTCGTAGTTTGGAGCTCGAGACATAACCCCTTACTAATATCTCTCAGATCGATCTCTCCTCCGCTTTTGCTCAGTGCATTTAATCAATCTGTTTTTTTCTTTTTGGATTTTCTGTATACAGCTGTGTGTGATCCAGAGGAGGATGAGAGGGCTCTGGCCTCTGGGTGCTTATGGGCTGAGCTAAATTTAGAAAGAGTGCACCAAATTTAGAGCGCATTTCGTCTCTTTTTATTATTTTTTGTTTTTTTTGTGCGGAATTTACATAGCGTTTGCCAAGTTAAAAATTTATTACAATTATAGGTTTTTATTAAATTTTTAGTGCGCAAACACGCTTTCATAAAACTGTAGAGCTACGAAATTTTTTTAGGACTAAAATGTCCCCCAAAAGCAAGAACAAATGGCAGCAGCAGCACCGTTTTAACTGAATACTCAAAAACCGTAAGGGGTACTTTGGCCAGCGAATAATAGGTGGGTCCCAGAGAATTTATTCCTTCAGTATAAAATGACGAAATTGCACATGAACAACATGTCTCCTCTTACCATCTGTTGCAGGGCAATTGTGTCTTCTCTTCAAAGGTAGTTCGACACTCTCTGCACCTCCTGACAAGCAGCAGTGCAAAGTAACGGGAAAAAATTCAAAGCGCGCGGAAGAGAGTGAAGGTCGTTAATTCACCCCCTAAACGTCGTCGTGTGTAACGTCTCTCCCAAAAGCATCTCCTCTCATCTCCCTTCACCCGAACATTATTTTCACCTGAACCCAGCACCGATTCTCACCTCCATCGCCCAAGTCAGCAAGTACTCTGTCACATATCAGGCCTATGCGAATCTTCATCCGACCAATTCAAATTTTTTTCATCGTCTAGTCCAATCCGTCTTTCCCTGTCGGAGGACTTGAGGCAGTCCACTGTTTTCTCCAAAAAATGAAGCCGACTTATGCCCAAATACGCCATTCGCGAAACCGAAGAAGCTCAAATTGTTTCCATACAGATCTCTCTGCTTCCAGCCGCTCACGGATTAGCTTCACCACCTCAGCTACGGCGCCGTGTACCCGCAGATCTGCTCGCCTCCAGGTTAGTCCTCCGTTTTTTGGGGTTTTGTCTACGATCTAGGTTTTCTATGTTAATGTTTGGAGGAATATTGTGATATGATTTTTGCACATCTCTGTAACGAGTTAGAAGTGGCCATGATTTTTGCACAATAATGGCACAAAATATAAAACAACAGAACATGCATTCTGGAAGAGTAGATCACATTTTAAGGAGGGTTTTTGTCAAGGTCCATCCGAGGAATGAAGGATTCATGAACATTATTGAAACAAAAACTAATTAGGCTTTAGAGAATATATATGACCCATAATATATATGCATGATCTTCACAACTATCCATTGCAGGATTTGATTTTCGCATTGATCATGTCATGAACATCATATTTTGGCATCATATGCAATGAAAAATTTATAACTAGTTGAGGAGCTGTTGGCATGTATATGAGTCTATGGACTCCACTTTTATTACTATTAATGAATTATTTGCTTATAAAAAAAAATTCCAATGAATAAGAAGTTTATGTATGTATGATGTATCCATGCCGAGAGCTGATCACATTTGCTAGTGATCATTTGTTTGCTAAAAAATATTGTTTGAATAAAAAGTTTCTGTTTGGGACCAACTGTTCATATAGTGCTCAATTCCTTGTCGCCAACATAATTTGTAATGTTTGTATTGGAATTTGGAGAGTTAGATCCAGCCTCCACACTTGCTCTTGTATGTCCCTTCTTAGGCCCCCAACCCAATTCGGCTATTAGTCCACTGTTGTTAATTTTCCATTCTTTGTATTTAGTAGGGAGATGGGACATGGACCATGTAAAAATATTGGCTCATTGGGTGTTATTTTGGTGAAGCTTTGAGCATACAAGGTTGATCTGAATTATTTGCTTATAATAGCACAAGTCCTAGAGAAGCTTTTTCTCTATTGTTTCTGAACTTAGTCAGCCTTAAAAGGGCATAAAACTCTTTTTAAAGAGTCAGATTTTTCTGCCTCAAACTGACAAAATTTCACTCTGTTTTATTTGATCTCTTGAACTTTCGACAGTCCACATTCCACATTAATTATTAGACTCTTGACAAATGAGATTATCCAGTGGGTGACATAAGCTTCATCTAATCTTTCACAAAAACTGTAAATAAGTTTCTATTATTAGCTTGTATGCAAACAAATGTAAACAATTATACAATGCAAACTTATTTTTGAAGTTGTTATAATAATGTAGACAACATATAGGTTTGAACATGTTATAATTTTTGACAACATATATATTACCTCTTTACATTGGAAAAATTAACTTTGGTTTGCTTCTATTTCCCCACATTATTTCTGCTTTCGTTACCACGTTCTGATTTGTTCGAGAAATCAAACTAATTGATTGATCAACCAATGTGCAGCTGCGCGTTCTAAGGTCAGGGAAAGTGAGAACTGATACGTTGACCCATATTTCATCCCAAGAAATGGCTCAGGTACTGCTTTAGTGTTCCGGAGTGTAAGACTTTCCTGATTCATGTTTGGTTTCAATTCTTTTGAAGTCTGTGTGAAGGTTTTCTAATTCATTTTCTAATTGATTATAATCAAGAGAAATATTTCATAACCTTTACTGGTAGAATGAAATATTTACATAAGGTGGTACATTTTCATGTCTTCGGAGTAGGTTGTTTGTTTCCATTCTTTGTTGTTTTCTTACGAAGTTGTTTGCTTATTAGGTCATCGAATCGGATTTGTAATTGTAGGCGTCATCACTAATCAAAGGATGTCATCTGTTATTGTTATATACCACAATAACAGATGACATCATGTCTTGCCTGTTATTATAAAATATTTAAAATGTTCAGGTACAAACTTTGGGATATGGATTAAATGAACATCATAGTATGATTTATTAAGTTGCTTTGTTGTAGGAATTTCATGTTAACTTTTATCTTTGCTCCTTTCTGTTGCTGTTAAATTAACACCATTGATATTTGCAGTTGCGTCGAGTCATAGTGTCATGAGATAATGGAAATCAGTGTTTTATCTAGTTTCTCAGTTTGGTAATCTCACCAAAGGAAAGAAAAACTAATAACCTTAACTGAGTATAAGAGAGTGTTTCTCCAAAAGTTGTTAACGACAGCAAGAATCTTGGTGAAGATGCTGTTTTTGGTTATAAATATAACGACATGTCCTCATGTAGGTGTGTGTGCCGTGTGTGTGTATGTTTGTGTGTGGATTTGTGAAGAAAAGCTGACCATATAAGACACTGATTTCCAAACTTCACATCAGTGAAAATCTTCAAGTGAATGTCCTATATTACCATCCAACTCTCAATTAATGATCACGTTTTGGCTATTGTGGAATTGGAATTGAATTTTGGTCAAACATGGTATATGATTTTTACCTGATGAATTTATGTTAGAAGACTTTCTTCCTTGCTGTAATAGTTGAATAGAGGAGTGTCATGGAGTGGATTCAATGACCTTAAGTTAATTAAAATGTAAATATGGTATTAGTTGTTATCCCTAACTGTATGTCTTAAAGTTTCAGACAATATGAATTAGCCAATTTTTAAATTAGGTTGTTGAGTTTTCCAATGGTGATTTAGCTTTTTCTCAACATAGTGACCTGAGAAGTGAAGTTTTATTCCTGTTAGGAGGCTCAGAGCACTGGTCGATGCTCATCACCTTTACTAAGAAAAGAAACTCCAAAATCTAATAACAGAAGAGGTACCTTAAAGGAGGAAATGTCAGAGAGTTCTGATTTTCTAGAAGTGGAGCAGTTTCATGTCAAAAGTTGTTAACGACAGCAATAATCTTGGTGAAGATGCTGTTTTTGGTTATAAATATAAGGACATGTCCTCATGTAGGTGTGTGTGCCGTGTGTGTGTATGTTTGTGTGTGGATTTGTGAAGAACAGCTGAGCATATAATTGTCACAATGTTTTTGGCACTTCCTACTGTTCTCATAGTTGTAAATTGTCCTCAAATAGACTGATTTCAGTGAATATACTCCAAAGGATGCTATTCTCAAACAAAGTGTCTCGGTCTCATGATTTAGGGCAGTAAATATTGTTTGGATATTTGTGAGTTGCCTTCATGTAATAAGCTGGAACCGGTTGTGTTTCTTTTGGTGTGTTGTTGTGGTTTATGTTTTCATTTGGTTGCATTTACACCCATAGAGTCCAAGGCTCCAGTGGCACCCAGATGACGTTCGTTCTCTGATCTATATGTTACTCGATGAGCAAAGTAGGGGGGTGTTTATCGATGGAAAACCACAGGAGAAGAATTTTTATGAAAAACTTGCTGGTTATATTAACAACTGTGGCCGAATGCACGTGACGGGACACCAAGTTAGTAACAAGGTGTATGGACTTAGAATTGATTATAGAGCGTTCCGTCTGCTAAGAGACCAAACTGGTGTTGGGTGGGATGACGTGAAGAACACCGTTGATGCAGACGAGGCATGGTGGCACAAAATTAACGAGGTACGTTTACTTGAATGTCTGTCAATACACAACAAGCTCTCTATGGTGGTTAACTCAACATATATTGACATAGCCCGTTTATTGTGGCCTGTGGTTTTCTATTCAACTTTCAGATAAACAAGTACTGCAAAAACTTTCGACACCATGGACTGGATAACTATGACGAACTCCACACACTTTTCCATAATACCTATGCCTCTGGGGCATTGGGGCAAGCCTCGACACATAGGGCACCTACCCGAGAGGAATGCGACCAGCGGATGAGGCAGCTCCGTGGCATTACACATGAGGGGGGCGATATGCCAAGGGAGATATCAGAGCACATGGACTCTGGGGGCAATGTTAACAACAGTCGGAGTGGTGGTGTCTCTATGGAAACGAGCTCAGGCTCCAGAAAGCGAGGAGCTGCATCGGTTACGGGTGGGCGAGCACGTCGTAATGCCTTGCAAGCATCTGAGATGGAGTACCTTGAAGAGTTGAAGGAGTTGTGCAAGAGTAAGAGGCAGCGACATGCCTCTGGCAGCAGCAGCAGCAGAGGTGACGATAGGATGTCTGAATGTGTGTACGCTCTTGAAGCATGCCAGCCAACACTGTCCCAAGCGCAGTACTGCTTGGTCGTATCCCGCCTCAGCGCCAGTCGCCCATTGCAGAACGCCTTCTTAGCAATGCCTGAAGAACGGAAGAACCAATGGGTACATGGATGCACATGATGCCTTCCCACATTCGATGGATGTCATTGCTTAAATTATAAAACTAGGAGTTGTGCTGTTTGTTTTTCGTCTTTTCGGAGATTTGGTAGAACATTTATGTATAATTGTGACCCTTATGTGTTGTCTGACATTTGCTAGGAGTTTGTTGTGTATTTGTTACTCATTTGGATTGAGGCGCCGTTGGGATTATGCTGTTTATTGTCATAAATGATTTAAGTTTGTTGCATTTATATTTAGAGATGTATGATTCAGTATTTTTTTTTTAATTCGTTTCTCCATTTGCTACTGTTTAGTGTGTCGGCGCATTCCCCATTGGCTATGCATAACAGGGTTCGAGACTCAACATAGTCACAGCTTCTAGAGGTATGATGACATTGTTAGTTGTTTCTTGATTTCAATGGATTTATTGTTTGTTTGAATTTAGTCCACTGTAGGATTGTTCGTGATTTTTAGATTGTTTGAACATGTTTTTATTAGATTATTTGTTGTGAAATCTGAACTTTTTATTTCTTAAAATTTTTTGTACCCATCATCGATCACATGTGCATTTATACCACAGGTTTTACGATTGAAATTATCTTGCTCTTTTGACGATGGACCCATATTTCTCTGGATACACGGGTAATGACCTTGTATTGGGTGACTCAAATCCGCGAAGTCCAGATCCAACCCAACATGACTACTCGAGCTACCCATACCATGATGGCTCGAGTGAGTCAACCCCCAGCGAGTATGAGTCGGAAGATGATTCGGACTACGATATCCTTAACAGTGGGGTAAGGACTATTGAAAATAGGATCAGAAGGCGAAGGCAGAAACTTCCGATGTGGCCTGTTGGACTACCGGGTGCAGACTACATCGAACAGGTAATTAATATGGAAAATGAAACAAATTGCGAATGGCAGTTCCGCATGGGGCAAGAGGCATTTGATTTGTTGGCACGTAAGCTAGTTGATGAAGGGGGATATGTTGCAACAAGAGGTGTGCCCGTTGAGGAGGCATTGGGGATGTTTTTAAAAGTTGTGGGTCATTCTCATACGAACCGTGCAATATCAGATCGACATTGTCACTCTCTCCAAACAATCAATAGGGATGTGCATAAAGTTCTGACTGCAGTTGTGAACCTGTCTGCCCAACTTATACAACCCCGACACACTGATGGGGTGGCACATAGGCACATCGAAGGGAATCCAAAGTACGACCCATGGTTTCGGGTATGAAATTTTCGTATCACATTATAAGAACATCTAGCAAAGTTTGTATTGTTTGTGTAGTTTGCTTGAAGTTCATATCCACTACATTATTGTGTAAATTTGTTACAATCTTGATTTCGCAGAACTGTATCGGGGCAATTGATGGCACCCATGTGGGCGTTGACGGAGTACCGAAGGATGTGCAGCATCTATTTCGGAATAGGAAAGGCCTCCTCACACAGAATGTCCTTTGTGTGTGTGATTTTGACATGCTATTTACATTCGTGTACACTGGCTGGGAAGGATCCGCACATGATAATCGAATACTTCAGGATGTGCTTTTTAGGTCGGATCTTGATTTTCCTGTTCCACGCCCAGGTAATAAAACTATAATGTTTTCATGAACTTAGCATAGAAAAGTATGATGGCAGAAACTGGTACTAACTGTCAATTACACTTGTGTTTGTAGGGCAATTCTATGTGGTAGATTCGGCCTACACATGCAAAGATGGCTTCCTTCCTCCGTACAGGGGGGAGAGGTATCATTTGAGCGTTTTTCGAGGTACACAATCAGCAAGGGGCCCAACAGAGCTATTCAATAAATATCATAGCTCGCTACGGAATGTAATCGAAAGAACCTTCGCGGTGCTAAAAGGACGTTTTAAGATTTTGAAGAAGATGACGAATTACGAGTTGGCAGACCAAGCGTTGTTGGTCATGGCATGCTGCGTTATTCACAACTTCATCAGATTGTACGACACAACCGACGAATTGTTTACGCAGTATGAAAACCCCGACTGTGTCCCAAGGAGGCGAAATAGGTCGAATGATGCGGGTGACAACGAACCCGAGACTGGCGATATGGACTGCCCTCAGATGCACGCTATGCGAGACGAAATGGCTGCAATGATGTGGGCTGCTAGGCAAGGGAGGTAATTCGCAAAAAAATTATTACCATTAGTCGTAATAATTTAACTACTATTAGGATTAGTCGTACGGTTTTGCTTTGGATGTTCTGGGTGTGGAGTTATCGTGTGTTCAATTTGGTTTTGTTTTGTGTTGTTATGATGCGCATTGTAGTAATTTTCAGTAGAGTACTTGCGTCATGAGGTCGATGATTTGTCCGAAAAGTAGACGTTTATGCGCACATCAGTTGTAAAAAATATGTCTAAGGTAGATTCTTATTTCTTCCGTTTTAAACAGGTATTAAGAATTATATAATAGTTAGAGCATTAATGAACTTTATGCAATGAGGGGTAAGAAAAGGAGAGAAATAAAGAAACTGAAAACTACAAGCAAAAAATCGGAAGAAAACCAAAAAATTATAAAACCGTGAATCACGTCGCAGTGCAATCCGTCCAGCAGCAAAAAGTAACGGGTACAAGGCAAAGCAACCTTCTATTCTGGAAACTTCACCTTCGTCAGCTTAACGAAGGGGTTAAGAAAAGAAGAAGAAAAAACTGAAAAATAGCAGCAAAAACAGAAGAAAACAAAAAAAAAGAGGCTCAACCGAACTTTGACAATTTCAATGAAAAATCCGCCAGGTTGGTAACGGCTACAAGGCCAAGGCCGGAAAGTTTACTTTCTGTTTTTAGGTTTTTTTCAGTTTTTCTTTTATAAAAAAATACAACAACTTACACACTTTTCAAAAAAACAACCTATATCACTTTTCATCAATTTCAAAACCATCTAAAAATTTACTAAAATTTTACTAAAAATGTAACCCCAAACGCTATGTTAATATTATGTATTCTCTAAGAGTGGGCAGACAAGAAAAAAAGTTAGAGAGAGGAGAAATAGTAACAAGAGATAAGAGATTTTAAGTGGTTCAATTAGATCCAGATCTTTGTTCGGCCGATGAAAGTCATATATGACTTATTTTGTATAATGAGTCCAACTACAATGGAAGATCTCTATTTATAGGGACAATACAAAGTATAAAAATATTCATATATTTACATTTGAATCTCTACTTCCGAAAGAGAATCAAGATTTGCGATATAAATCTTGCCGCAAATCTTGAAATGTTATGTCGCCTCTGTCAGGAGTTAATGCAGCGAAAGGAGATGATTTGCAAACCGCAAATCTCGATAGCTTTCAGTTGCCTCTGACAGAATTAAATGCACCGAAATGAAGAAGATTTGCAAGCCGCAAATCTTGAAGTTTTTCTTCACTTCTCTTGATAGTTTTTCTCTATAACTACGAACTTCTGTAAACGAATTCAGTGTGACTCTCCGATGTAGAGCACCAGTGGACTGAGAGAAAAAGGGGTGACTCTCAATGGAAGAGTACCCGTGGGTTGAGAGAGAATTTGTGAGGAGAAATGTGCAGTGTGAGAGTTGAGAGTTTGTAAAGTTTTGATTATGTGAGTGAAATCAAAATACTCTTCTCCGTGGACATAGACAGTTGCCGAACCACGTAAATATTGGTCTACTTATGTTTGTGTTTTTCCCGTTTCGTGCTCAACAATTGGTATCAGAGGTAGTTCTGATAACAAGTGGTATAAGAGCTTGCTCTGTTCCCAAAATATCTAGCAAATGGTTTACTCTGCACTTCCTTAGATTGAGGAGACTAATAAGAAATATGCTTAACAGAGTTTCCGTACTTCAATCAAGGAGAACCCAAACCCAAAGTATGACATATAAATATAGAGTTGACTTGTTTTAATTTACTCGAATTTTTATTCGAATAAGGGATAGATTCTAGAGAATAGAGTCAATAACTCTAAATTCTGCCTCAACTTTAGAACTGATTGCCAATCCTTCACGGTGTTCTAAAAGATTCCAAACAATAAAGTATGAGATTCAAGATCTGTCTCTAGCCAGTGGCGGAATCAAGATCCAGTTCGAAGGGGGTAGAACTCTTAAGGCGAAATGACAAAAAAATTTCCCGGCGTAATGCAAAAATGTGTTTTGGAGTTAAAATATTGAAATTTAAGGATTAAAAGCATTAAAACTGCGTGATTTCTCTATTTCCTGTGTTTTCATGAAATGACTAAACACATTGAGAATGATTGTCATGTTGTTCGACAACATCTTCAAGCCAGAGTTTTCTTAGTCCTCTTCATGTTTCTTCACAAAATCAAATTGCTGGCATATTTACTAAACCTCTTGCTGCTACTCATTTTCAATTTTTGCCATCCAAGATGTGTGTTCTTTAACATTCACACGCCATCTAATAGTCCACAAGATTGCCAATGTTTAGTTGTTTCGCATCTTTCTAGAATGAGTTCTTTTCTTCTGTATATATTACACGAAAACAGAGTGTACAGGGTTTCTGATTTTTCAGTCGAATACAAAGAAATCTTCTGCACATCTTTTCTTTCTTTCTTTCTCTCTCTCTCTCATCTCTTCATAAACTTACAACCAAGGAAGAGTTGATGGAACAACATAGTATGAAGAAAAAAAATTGTTAAAGAGTTATATAGACTTTGAGTTAAGCTTCTGGTTCAAAGTAGATGATGCATGTATTAATAGCCTGTTATAATGGTCTACAAGATTATAACCCTCAACAAGAATCCTTTTTAAATATGGTAATCATATTTCATCAAATATAAATCTCACAAGAAATATCTACATCAGTATATGTGTAATCATCTTAGGTGTTTCGATCGACTATTGGGTGAAGGTAAAATTAGCTTCAAGCTTAACAAATTCTATTGGATACTAGGGTAGTAATTAGTAAAGATGGAAAACCAGATAGCAGGAATGGAAAGACATAGTTACTGCTCTCTCTAACTAGAGAGGTAAGATTATCTCTAATTTACTTTCAGAATTGAATGGTTTACTTTGGAGAGAAATAGACACAATATATGAATCTTCCAACTATTTGTATATCATATATATTTATCTTCAAATTGGACTCTTAAATTCAGACAACAAATTAAAAATGATCTGATTCATGTAAAGATGGAGGCGTGATGCTAAAACCAGCACATATGCAAATAAAGAAGACACTATTTGGATTAGATGGGGATTGCATCTCATAGCTCTTGTCGAGGTTAGTTTCACATGTATCGTGAAAAAAATTAGTTATCAGTTTATAAGTACGAAAAGGCTCAAAATCACCCACACTAATATCAGAGTCAAGAATACCAACAAATCTCGATGCTAACAAGAAATGGGGTCGTGGGCGTGTGGCCTCCCGCTTAGCTTGGTCTTTTCAGCTTGTTTCTTATCCAATGTTGGGCCTTTGTGCCCTGTACGGCCTTTTGGCTCCTTGGCACGTTGGGCGGCCTCTAAGGAGGGGTCTCATTCTCCATTCTCTCAGCATGTTCATCCTTTGATCAGCTAATAACTAACGATATATTTATTAGCTGTTATGACCTATGAAAAAAAAAAGGGTCATATTTGTCGGTCGGTTCCCCTGTTCTTTCTACAAGTCATAGATCACAAGACGAAGGTAGAATGCAAGCCTGACAGGATGTTAGCATACTATCAGGATATTCCATAACATAGTCAAATTATTCCACTGCACTATGAAGAGCAAGAAAGGAGGAGACAAATCATAGTGATCTGTCTCCATTTCGAGACATTTTGTAATCCTAGTGAGATCACAACTGAAAGTGCATATATATTGTTTGTTTGAACAAATTTTTAGACGAACAAGAAGGTAATTTACTGTTTTCTAAACCATGGATCTATCGCTTTCTGTCACAGCCTCCATAGCAGTGCCTAGAGTATCTGTTGGGAATGTTAGCCTTTGGTCATTTTCTTCAGTAGTGTAAAACAGAGGAGCACTCGACATACATTTGTTTGATCTACATCTGCCTAATCTATCACTGTTTAATAGCCTCATCCATATGTTAGCCAGTCCTTACAGTAAAATACGAACAGCACTGCTTCATACAAATGTACTCAAAAGGACATTTGTCTGATACAAAAGCTTTCTCTGTACTGAAGTTGACATTGTCCTTTCTTTGATGGTCGTAATTAACGGCAATATTATTTCAGAACACAAAGCCTGAAGCCACCTCCTATTATGTCCTATATTGGAATCCAGAACTTCCCTCCCTGCGTAACTGTGAAACAGCTAGCAGATCAGGAGAGAGACGTCAAAAAAAGGAGTTTCAGAAATCCTTAATTATACAAGGATTTGCTTTTCGTGTGGAAGTTCATTGTAAATCCCCTGTTTGACCTCTGGGGCTTACTTCATCATAATGGAAAACTACTCAAATCCAAAGAATTTTGCAGGACCTGTTGGTACCTGGGACCCAGATAACGCGTCTCACGTGTTTGAAGCTCACCTCGCAAAGGCACTTTGTCCCCTTTGAATGTCTACCTCTCACACCCACATCACTTGACAATGCTAAAATAACCTTTTCCACCAATCTCTGAAGTGATGGAAAAGGAAAAATAGGGTATGTTGGTGATGCAACTAGAAAGACACACTTTTCCCAGCTTATATATATTTCTTTGGTGGAAACAAACAAAAAAAAGTTTGGGCATTTGAGTATGAGAGAACATTTGAAATACAGAGAAAACAAAGACACGTTTACAGTTGGAGAGCATGAAATAATGCAAGGTTGGTGAAAGAAATTATCGGTTCTCAACACAGCCTGTGTTTTCTCCCGTACAAAGGAAAGCACCCACCAGAGTTGAAAGCCTAAAAAGGCATCATCCTCCTGGGGGGTTAAAAGAAGAAGAACCAAAAGGAAAAAAAAGGTGACAAGAACAGTGACAGCTTATTTAGTCAGATATCCTATCTCGATCATTATTAGTACCCTCTTAACAGCCACTGTCCCTTAATCTGTCAAACATCCTTTAATGGTAGGGTCTCATATATTCTCACCGTTTGGTGAGAAAAATCTCTAGCCGATCCGCGGAGAGTCGAAGCTTTTTAAGCTGATCAATCGAGAACATGGATTTCAGGATTTGATTGTGACAATTCACCTGCAAATTCCACAATCTAATTAGTTGCTCACTAGAAGAACCGTGTCTATTTCATAGCTTTAAAACATATTAACTGAGACTAGACTTTCACCCAGTCTAGTTTTTGAAAAGTAGGCGTGGACTTAGAAATGTTAAGTTTACACCTGGAATAGCATATATAATTATATTGCTGAAAAGAACAGAAGAGGAAAAATTGTTTGTATATATAATGAGAGGAGAATTTTTTTTATTTCATTTTTTGTCCGACTGCATGGTGCAATCCGGAGATTGATAGACACGATACATCATACAAGTTAAATAATGTAGACTCAAGTTCTATCACTTTTTTTCTGCTATGCGCACCTTTGATTGATCTGAGTGTTATAGACGAACAAAAGCAAGACCATTATAACACTATTTATATGACTAGATCTTTGGGATAGGGGCAGCATTTTGCAAATGAGATAGTAATTAAAAGTGTTAATTCTAAGGAGATCCATAGTTTGATGATTATGTTTCTGAGGGTTTATTAATATAAAGGATTAAGTCCAATATCTTCATGAAGAAAACAAAATATTCCATGTTTAAACGCAATTGACTAAGTTAAAATGATTGAGTTGTACCTCAATTCATATATAAAGAGCTGCAGCACAAGGGAATCTGCAAAATTTTACAGATCAAGAAAAAAGAAAAGGTACCAGGGCATCAAAGGAGCATAGGCCACCTAAGCATGAGTAAAATAGCCAAAGAAAAAAAAATTAAGAGGAAAAAAAACAAGTAAGATATAACATTAAAGTATCAATCCCTAGAGACTTAGCAGTATGATTGGGCCTTTTAAAAACTTTCTGGAGACAAAACTGTCACATGAGCATCCCTTAAATAATCTTTAAAAAATTTCCTTATCATTACTGTTATCTTTTTGTTTTTGGTATACTTAAATAGGAAATTATAAATTATATAAACTGTCATGCAAGTATTTGGTATACAGCAGCACGTTCATAGCATCTTTCTTGTATTAAATTACACTAATCTGCAGACCCCCCCCCCCTCCATATTATATATTTGTTAAGGCTGCAATGCAGAAATCTTTTGCTGAATCCCAGAAACTGGATTTTCAACTAACAGCCTCTTATAAAAAAAGATGAGAGAATTTTTTAATGGGTATCTTTACTAACCTGAACTCCACTACATACCCTTTTTTTCTCTATTCAGTGTATATTTTAAATGTAGGGTTAGATTAAAAGGTGCTCTGATTTATTGTGCCTAGTCAGAATCTCACCACTCTGCTTCTCTGCCAACATGGGATTCTTTCTGATGCTCTTTTATATTGTAAAACCAATTTAACTTTTTCTTAAAGGAGTGGTTCCAACTTCTAACCTTTCCTTTTGATTGATTTGTTTTGTTTTTAACTCTGTACAGTAAAAGGGAACAGAAGCTTCTCTGCCTGTGGTTAATTGTGAAAATTACAGGACCCCAAAAATCTGGCAGAAATTATGGTTGACCCCCTCTCAAGATAACCCAAATGTCCTAATCATTCATATTAGACTTCAAAGCCCCCACTGATACAGCTGGTTACAACACAGGTTAGAATCATATCTACTAGATTTGCATGATTCAGCAGTTAACAGCGCGCAAATTGACATGACCCAAATGGGAATTTAAAAATATAAAATTGCCAAATTGCTTGTAGAACTGGTGTATTCTGTCTGATACATAAAGACAAAATGTCCAACAAGATGGAAAGTGAAAGCTGGTAGAAAAACTCTACCTCTAATTAGTAGTACGGTAATTGTTATCTTACATATGGTGCTATGAAGACCATTGGTTCTGAGATTTTACACTGGATACGTCTACGGAAAAAAAAACCCTCCGAAATAATTAGACAACAAAATCACGAGAAAACAAATTGTTCATTAGACCTAAAGATGAATCGACTTAGTAGTTCATGTAATGGTCCGAATTCTCGTATATACAGCAGCCTCTGTTTTCCTTTGGGCCTTGAATTAAAAGACTTGAGAAATCAGAGCTCAACTTTCATCTGTGATGCCTGACTTGAGCCTGCATCATATGTACTTATCAGTTATCATGGATCACAATTCTGTATGTAATTAATAAGATTCGAAGGAAACTAATTTCCACTTTTGTTTTTTTTTTCCCCACTTACCATGGAAGCTCTGTGGCTGCAATGCTGTTTCTCGGTTAGGAGTTTGAGCAAATCTCATCTGTACGATGGTTTGCAGGTCATCTTCTCCGAACATTGGATACTGGAAATCAGCAAACAAAAGGAGTTGGTGGAGGAATATATTTTTGGCCTGTACCTTTTATATTGTGTATACTGTCCAAAATTTACTTACTTGAGGAACACCCTCGCTATACCCATTGAGTGGAGGTAATTGCACGCTAAGACTTTGGCATAGTGCAGTATCCAATGGGTCCACTGAGCATTGGTTCACTCTCCCATTAGATATGTTGCTATTCAGTGCTGGATTTTGCTGGGGCTGGTGACCATAAAAAGCTGATGCCGACGAATCTAAAGGGAATATCGGGTGTGGCAAAGAGTTGTTTGATTGAAATATCTGCAACACAAGATGACAATAATTAACTCTAATTCAGGAAATTGGAATGTAGGAAAAGGGAAAGCTATAACCTTAAGAACCAAGCTTACATCTTTAGAGATTAGACTATCCATGTTGAAATCCAGCCTGGTATTGACAGAAGCTAATTTCATGGAAAGGAACTGAAAGAAAATACAGTTACAGATACCAAATTAGCAAGCGAACTTTGAAAAGTTGCAAACAGGATCATACAGTTGATTTGACCAAAATGTTAAATCACCTCGACTTGACGTTGCAATGACTGGACGTAGTTTATGATTTCGTCCAACATAAGTGCTTTTCCGGTGACCTAAAAAGGGCAAAGCAGAGGCCAAAATTATAAAAGACGCATTCGAGTAACTCATCCTCTCCCAGTCTCCCTGTTAAAAATTCTAAATTTTCTCGCACCTTATTGCAACCAGGTACAAGATCTTGCAGTAGCTTCATCCTTTCGCTAATCTTCTCTCTTCGAACCTGTCAAAAAACGCATAGAAGCAATGTCAATACGAAGCTTGGCACGACAAAATGTGTTTGATTTGAAGAGAATCGACACCTAATTCTTACTCTTTCAGCGAGACTATGGCTGTCAGTAGCCTGACCCCTCCGTGCTCTGACATGAATGTAGTCCTTGGGAGGCTCGGGAGGCTTTGTGCCATCGATCTCTTTCTCATCCCCTGCACTACTAGTACTGTCTTTGGCTTCTTCCTCCTCTTTAACAGGGCAATTATCATTTCCGTTAGCCTCATTCGGCGGCTTGCGTCGCTTTGCATTCGAATTATCATTTGCGTCAGCCGCCTGAAAGGGAATTAATCCTGGATTTAACAACTTTCGACCAAATCGAAATCGGAAAATGGAATCAAATTAACGCACTAGGCCTATACCTTTGTACTATTGGCAAGTGGAGATGATGAAGGCTCCTTTGATTTTCCCTTGGAAACTGCTTTTCTTTTCCTGGTACTCGAGTCATTGGAACCTTTAACAACTGTATCCCAGTTTGGAATTTGTTCAGAGACTGTGGATTCCTCTTGGGAATTCGCCAATTCAGTTTTATCCAGCAATGGAGAATTGCTGTTTTCATGGCCACCCCTTTGAGGTCCGAGTGCTTTCAGAGAAGGACTACTGGAAACTCGGGAGAGCTTCCCAGCTCCCATTAACAGATTCGATCTATAAGGGACCTCAGCGTTGTTTTCCCCCAATTGGCTCGTCCGACCATTGAAACTCCTGCTGCCAAAGCGGGAGAACCTCGCAGCCCTCTCAGCAAATCCAGGGTCAGCAGAGAACTCTGCCACACGGGAATTCAAAGGCATTGATTTTCCCAAACTGGGTAAGTTTTCTTTGACCAAGTGATCCACCATAGTCACTTTTAGCTTGGGTGGAGAATTCAAAGGCGTGCTATAACAAGAAGTGTTGGCACTGTTACTTCCACCAATGTAAGAAGCTAACATGGGCTGAGAATGGTGCGATATATCACCGGAGTTGCCAATGTTTACCAGCTTCCCTATCAGTTCCCTGATCACAAAGCTATCATTAGACATATTGGTATTCGATGCTACCGGCGACGAAACCATCGAACTCAGGGCAGAATCGAAGTGGGCACCGTGATCTGTGGACTTCTCCCAGTTAGGATTCAGAAAGCATTCTGGGGATCGCTCGGACGTGCAATTCCGCTCGGCCCCTTGAATTTCCATGGCTGATGAAAGAGAGTGCCACACGGGCATTGAAGACATTGATGGTTCAAAATGCATGGGTGGAGGGACTCCTGCATTTAGAAAGAACTCATTCTCCATGGAGAAACAGTTAAAAAAAATCGGGATATGTTAGTCCCAACTGATACTTCACCAGTTCAGGTCTAAGCTATTGAAAGCTTTGGGTCCTCTTTGCTTATTTTTTGGAGTTAATAAAAGCAACGTGGTGTGGTAAAGAGAAGCAGGGGAGATGTCGGAATGATTGAATGTGGGTTCAAAATGATTGCATTTGAGAGCTAAATGGGTCAAGGTGGGTTAGAGAAAGAGAAAAATGTTTGGTGAAGAAAAGCTAAGCAAAAGCTCCGACAGAGAGAGGAGGGGAGGGGGGAAGAGGATGGGTTGTGTGGTGATGACGTTAAATAGAAAAAAGCTCAGGAAAAAAACAAAACAATACAAAATTATTAAATAGCTATGAAAATAGAAAAAGATTTGTTTGACCTTTCTTTATTTTTTTTAATGTATTTTCATGAACCTTGACCTTTCTGAAGGCCAAGGGGGGTAAATTTTCTCCATTGCCGTAAAAAGCGGAAGGAGGTTCCGAACTTCCGAGGTGCTGCCGGGCCTTCGACGTCAAGGTACTTCAACCCCTTCTCTAGAAAAAATCAGAACGTTGCTCACAACTCATGAAAGCCTGCAAATGTCGGCATTATTTCAAGTTTCTTTCTAATTTTCTGATGTACGGATTTTTAATACAAATGGATAGTTTTAGAACGTGTGAATAATTACATGCATGAATATATTCCTTTCGGCCTGTCTCGAGCAATAAATGAGTTCACTTCTTTATTGGTCAAAGATTCAAATCTTTAAATTATTATATACACGAGAGGAGGGACAATTACAAGTGCGCTCTAATATATATATATATATATATATATATATATCTTTTACTATGTGACCAAATCTTATGGACGGAACTATAAGAGTAGCTACTGGCTGCAGAGTGTTTATATTAAGTCATACCTATCAAATAAGCGGTTGCACTATCATCACAGTCCCTTGAAAATACAACTGAGCTTGAGGTTGAGGGATTCGATCCTAATAACTCCAGCACCTACCTATTTTTTAGACTAATTAGAAGACTAATATATATATATATATATATATATATAGCTTTATCTGAAAAATTTTCTTTTGAGAAGGAAACTCTTCTCGACTTGAGAAAGGATGCGATCAAATTTAAATTTGTCCCATATTTGACATAAAATCTGCAAGTGCAAAATTTATGATGGATTTGATATTCCTATTTTAGCATCTAGGGAATCTTATATTTATTGGAGAACGAAGAGATAATGGGAAATTGACTTTGATGGTAGCGGACATTGCGACTAGTGGAGTAGGCTTTCATAGCTTCCAAAAGAGGCTGGAGAAAAATCTCGAGAATAGAACTAAACATTTATCACCCGTGGTGAAACCACGAAGAGAGCTTACTGGTGAACCTATTATCAAATTTCAGAAACCAAGAATGAGTGAAAGACATATTCTAGTAGAATAAAACTTTTGACCAAGCTTCAGTGTAATTATATATATATATATAGTAGTAAAAGAAATTTGTGACCATCCCTTTCTGGCCGAAATTATAAGAACTACCACTTGCTGCAGATTATTTAGATTAAGTCTTATTTACCAAATGAGATGTTGCACTATCATCAGAGTACCATGAAAATACAATTGAGCTTGAGGATGAAGGATTCGATCATGAGAACTCCAGCCTCTACCTATTTTTTTAGATTTACTCTAAAGACTAATTGAGACAACCCTTTCATGATTTGAAGATGGCCTCCTGCTTTAGGTAATTAGATACAAGGTCTTCTCTTGGGTTTATGCAATCAAACACATTGCTTGACCTCTTTTAAGTCGAGTTTGTCCATAAGTGATTGGAAACAATGATATCTCAAGTCAACTGAGCTCGAAAGCATTATGTAACTTGCAATGGAAAGCTACGAAGACTTAACTTACGGACACACGGTTTGATGCAGCGTTATGCCGAACACCCGGGATGTGAATTGGCGTGCATTACAAGAAGAAGAAACTTGGAATTTGAGTACTTTTTTTTTTAGTTCTACCATGCCTAGCGCATAATAATAATAATAATAAGAAAAAAAATAAAAGTCCATAAAAACTGCTCCCAATAGTGACTATTCCTATTTCAAAATTTAATATATGTAACAGAGAATTGAAATATTTTTTTAATTTGCTATCCTAATTGAATATTACAATTCAGACAC
The DNA here is from genome assembly GCA_963930655.1 of Myrica gale. Lineage (NCBI taxonomy): Eukaryota > Viridiplantae > Streptophyta > Magnoliopsida > Fagales > Myricaceae > Myrica > Myrica gale. The sequence continues at coordinate 5,649,740 of OZ005607.1, forward strand.
AGAAATATTTAGTATGTATTAAATAATATATAAAAAACTATATTTCTTGAAATTCGATCATATAATTTAAGCAGTAAATTGAAAGATTAAATTTAGATTTTTTAATCGGTTAAAAAAATTATATAAGAGGTTCAGTGCTCGTGACATATTTGATTTATTCTATTAACGAAGAAGAAGTTGTATCTATTAAAATTCCACGAGAATTCCTTGGTTAATGGGTCGTCTTTAGATTTGCCGTGGCTTCGATTGCAGTGCCTACTCTTGTATTTGTTAGGAGAAGGGGGGGGGGAAGTAATTAATTTCACTTAGTCCTCGCAGGTTTTAATATTATTCTCTGACACAAATATATTAAAATTTATCAAAATGTATAAGATATTTTCAAACACATTGGGATGTACCACGAATTTGGTATTGGATGCTAATTTAAGATGCGTCCTTCGAGACAGGTTTTTTCTCTGACGGGACCCCACGTCTCTCGCACTTCAAAAACTGTACCCCGGATGGGGTAAAGAGGTAAATTCAAATGGAATTTTCTTTTCTACGCCATTTCCCTTCTCTTTCTTCTGCCTATTGGTGGGATTGGTATACCCTGCAATTCCTAGGGTATTGCAGGGGAGCAATTAAGAGAGAGAGGGACACAAAGTGTGGGTCCCACTGTGGGACCCACACTGCCCCTGCCCGAACAGTGTTTTCGGGCAGTGTGGGTCCCACCGTGAGACCCACACTCATGAGTCCCTCTCTCTCCTAATTACATACCCTGCAATACCCTATGAATTGCAGGGGAGCCGGATCCCTATTGGTGGGGGTAATTTCGAAGAAACCCATATAAGATTCTGCAATTATTAGCTAGTTAAAAGTCAAAGTAAATTATAAGGGTTTTCTATTGGCTGGTTAATTTTTACTTTTGGTTTTATTACTTAAGAAAAGGAGAGGAATATTTTAGATAAGAGTTACTTATTTAAATAAATAAATAAAACTATATAACTTGTTTTGGCCGAGTCAATCATTGCATTAGTGCATTGAATTCAGAACTCGGCGGCCGGGTAACCCGGCTTTGGTCGGGTTCACATAACAAGCAAAAACTCCACTTTCTAAGAAAATACCGACGGAGACGCACCGTTTTCCTAATATATTATTTATAATTAGCTGTTTCCCTGCCTCGAGGCATGGAATAACAAAGTTTGCTCGAAGTTTATTGCCCACGAGAGTTTGGCTAGCCTATCCGGTAAGGATGGTTATGTAATTATCTGTTGAAATTTTACGTTATAATTTAAAGGGGTAAACTCATAGTTAGCCCCTTATATTTGGGTAAAAATCATAGTTAATCTTATATTTTTGAATCCAACAATTTGATACTCATAACTTTCACAACCTATCAAACTTAGCCCCCCGTCTAAATCAGGTGTTAAGTCTGACGGAAATTCATGCAAAATGACCAAAATGCCCCTCCAAAGCTTAAATTTAAAATAAATTAAATTAAAATATAAATTTAAGAAATAAATTAAAATATTATTGAAATAGAGTTTCAATATAGTTTTATTTAAAAAATATTAATTTTTGAAAAAATATCATTTTTTATTTTAATGAATTTTTTTTTTAGTAATTTTATTTTGGAGGGGCATTTTGGTCATTTTTCATGTTTTTTTCGTCTGATTTAACGTCTAATTTAGACGGGGGGCGAAGATTGATAGATTTTGAAAGTTATGAGTATCAAATTGTTGGATTCAAAAATATGAGGCTAACTATGATTTTTGCCCAAACATAGGGGGCTAACTATGAGTTTACCCCTAATTTAAAAAGAGACCAACATAAAAATGATTCTTATAATATTTAATGTTATACATATAAAATTTCATGCAACATAAATCTTATAATAGGAATAATCTTTTATGTCTGTTTTTTTAATTACACCGTATAAATCAAATAAAAAATTACAGTGAATTATTACAACATTGCATTGCCGTATTCTTCTGTGTACCCGGAAAAGAGGTCTTGATGACCCATCAATGGCCTGCAGCAGGGAACCATTTTTATTTTTCTTTTCAAGTCGGAATATTTTCTGGTTAAACCCAACAGGGAATATTAAGAGGATGTTCGGTGGGGTAATTTTTTGAGAATTTTTTGTGTTTTGAAAATTTTTAGGTGATGTTAACTTTATTGGTATACGTGTGGTAGTTATTTTTAGGTGATGTTAAAAAACATGTTTGATTTGTGTATTCTCAGAATTCAAAAAATTCTGAGAATACAAAGGTGCCGAACATCCCCTTAGTATTAATTTTCAGTGCAGGGTACGGTGTTGCTCATCTCTTCTGTCCTTTTTCCTAATAAAAAAAACTTCAGTGAAAGCAAAGTGAATCTGAGAAACGTACACAAGCAATCGACAGTACCTAGACCAAGCTCTAGGTTTAGGGTGAAGACACGATCAATAGAAAACTTTCAATCCCTGTTTGATAGGAATGTCTTTTTACTCTAGTACAAACTTAGCTCATGTGTAGCCCACAGTTAAGGGTTTAGGGTTAGTAGTTTCATGGTCAGTAAGATGATCTCCCGGGCTTTCACTGTCTCAAAATGGTGGGGACGGAGAGGCCGGACGTGGAGATTGTGAAAGAGTATAGACTAACAAATGAGATGTTATAATTAGATGTCCATGAGATTGCTGAGTAGTCATGACAAAGAAATAATGTGCAACTAATAGAAACAGAAAACTACTAATTAACTACTCGTAAGATTGCATTTGGAGGGCTCATGATTATAACCCGCGGCCTCTCTTTGCTAATTTATCACAAGTCATTATTAATTCTCCAGTTTAAATTACAATGATCATGAATGAATTATGTCCATCTAAGTTTGATCTTTTTAGATTAATTTCCTGATTAAATCGAGTATATATCTTAATTAGTACATATGTTACAAGCTAATTAGATTAATTATATATAATGGTTGATGATCTTGTGAGTTTGATTTTTTCAGATTTTCTGATACTATGTAAACCTACCTCCATTTATTAGCTTGTAATTGAAGATCGCGGACACTTCTTCAGAAAAGCATTACGCACCGACAAGCAAGTCGATCGTTGATTGTGGGACGAAAATTTTGTCCTTATACAACAATATTCTTTGGAAATGTCCAGAAGGTAAGAATTGAAGGTGAAGCTTTTAGTCTTCTCCCGAAGCTAGGTTGACTATCTCTTCCAATTGCTATATTTTGAGATGACTCCATTTCCCTGGACGTGGGCTGGAAATGTTCACTGAACCTTTCCAACTCCAATTGTTTTGTCTCCTGCAAAATGGCATCTGCTGATCAATTGGGAGATCATATGCGTACAGTGTTATCAAATAAGCTGGAGAGGTTTATAATTAGAAATGCCAAATCATGCATACTGTTAAGAGTTTTGAATATAGGGGGACGTCATGAATACGCTTATAAGATATTATATATATCTGCAATATTTGTAAAAATGGAGTTAAGAGTTCAAACTCGACAATCGTTCTGGTTTCACGTTAGGTTATCGTCTATTATAATCATGGAAATAAAATAATTATTATTCAATTACTATTTCCCTGAGCATATATAGTTAGAACTTTGGTATAAGAATATACTGATCATTAGAACATTAATTAAGCTCCTTTTACTTAAGTATTTTACTTCACTCTTCTGCACGTTTGACCTGCAGGGTGAAATCCGTGCATGAAACCTCAAACCGCAAGCAAGTACTGCAACAGGAATAATTATAAAACAAGTGGAAATAAACATTTATAATTTGAGATCTTCTATCTTGTTGTTAATGTCAAATGGTACAATATCATGCAAAGATCTTTTCCTATATAATATTCTGCAGCAGTGCCGACTCAACAGCTCGCGCGAGCTCCATTAATTGCAGTTGAAAAATTTATATTCAGCACACAAGGGTCGCCGCGGGTTGCTGCAGGTTACTTCTGCTACTCATTTGCACTTATTCCAGGGAAAATAAATTTATCAAGGCTATCAACTAGGAGTATCGAATATCAGCTATATAGCTGTACTCTAACAGGAGAAAAAGAAAAGGAAAGATAAAAAGATCAATGGGCATGCATTAATGGAGCAGCTTGTTGTTAGGTATGAAAGGAGAAAATTCTGCACTGTTGCGAATTAGGAGATGGGTCGGCATCGCTCCATTCTTGTCATGTACCTTTCAAGCTGAACAAAAGAGAACTATATCCAGTACTAGCACTAGTCCTGTATGCCGTATGGCATGCATTTATTATTTTAAGCAGCATTAATGATTCTCTTTTGGACCAGCTGATAGTCCAATTAATATTCCTCTATTCATACAGATCTCCATGGCTGACCCGGCTTAATATTGCAGCTCGGCCCTGGCCTTGAACAGTACACTTTCTGCAATTTAAAGAGGATTCAATGAGTTCTTTTACCAACCCTCGTGGGACACGCATAATTTGCCAATTTGGCATATATCATGAATTCACAACAGCATTATTAATGATGATCGTAGAACAGTACTGATGATCTGAAAACATGGGTACGACGTCCATGATGATCGATTGATCCTAACCCTACATATATAGGCTGACATCTATAAGAAAGCATCATATATTATCAGTGAGTTAGGCTCTAATTTATGATTAACACTGACGACTGATAGTACTCGATCACATGGGATTTTCACGTTGCAAATATATATACAGAATGGTGTTGATAATTTGATTCGGTATCACACACGATATATATATATACAGAACTGCATGGCTCTGAAACCTGGTCAAAATCTGAACACCAACTTTTTTTCAATTCCATTAAATCCTTGGCCGCCTGCAGCTGACCTGCCAACTCATCCACCGTCCTCTCTACCAACGAGAAGGCTAATTTATTTCTCGTCAGTACTACAGTACTTCTGCGTAGGTTTGTGCCTATTTAAGAAAAAAAAAAGTGTAGGTTTGTGCCTCAAAATGCACAAGTAGTGTGAGTGCCTTGTGTGCCCTCTACTTAATTCAGTACTTTTTTCCATTGGCTAGAGCGAGCTCGAAGAATGCTTTCTAGCAAGCATATTAATTTATTATTAAACCAAAAATTTTCATTTCTCATTACGTTCCCCCATAATATTAATTTTTTACTTGCTTCAACTAATTGCTTCCAAGATTATGTAATAATAAGTTCTCTAGCTAGCTAGCTCGAGTCTCTCTTAATCAAGTTTTCCCATGAAGTCGTTGAAATAGTTCGTCAAAAGTTTTATTTGTTCTAACACAGTTAATTTAAGCTTAAAAGTAGAGATATATTTTTTTATTTGAATTGTATTATTTAACACTCTCACATGTGTCAGCCTCATCTTTAATTGGGAAACATATTACTGTAATATTTAATTGAAATTGAGGTGATCAAATACAGAGTTAGGTCTTGAACTCAAAGCTAAGACTATATAAATCTATCATTTATCACAAAAAAATAATAAAAGAAATCAACGAAAGAAGACAAACAGCAAAACAAACAAATTAACGGGACGTGTACGGGATTAAATGAAGCGAAACTTAATTAATAGACTATAAACTTAATTATATATAAATCCCTATCCTGACCCTATTAGATGATCACTTGTGAAAGGAAAAAAAATACAAATAAAAACAAACTTATTGTGTAACAAATGTACATGTATGATTAGGCAAACAGCTGTTTGTTGTTTGTTTTTCGTAATTATGTCATTACGTTATATATATATATATATGTTTGTATAGTACTGTTGTCTGTGCCTTGTCTTGCAATTAGCGAGAAAGGAACTGATCATAGTTTATTATGTAACCACTATTAGCTTTCAGAGGACATCTAGAATAATATTGTTTCTTTGATTCCCGTCCAAAGTGAAAGAGCCCAAAGAAAATTGGGCTGTGTTTTGTTCCTTTTGCTTAATTAGGAGATCTACAAAGTGATTACGGTCGCTTATAATTGTTTAATTTGGCAAATATACATCTGTAACTTTTTTAGGTTCCATTTTAAAAAATATATATAGTTCTGTATCGATATTCATATGCATAAATTGAGTATTAATGATTATCGCCACTTATTTCAATTAAATTAAGAGAAAGAGCTCCACTTTTATCATCTAATTAATTATATTCTTAGTACCATATGAAACCATCTGTTACTTTCCACAGTTCCGAGTTATGAAATTAAAAGGTCATAATTAATATGTACCTTCTGACAGAATCTAGTCATTCTACTCATCTCAATCTAAAATTTGGTTAAAGGGCGTAAAGCGTCCTAAATTTTGACAGTTCGAAGGCGAAATATGACAAAATTTACAATTTTGGACGCTTAAATGATATTAGTTCTATAGTTTGAGAGCAAAAAGTGAAGTTTTCTTAAAATATTTTGAAAATTTCGCTACCCTAATTATAATCGTTAATACTATCAAACTGCCGCCAACTGTTCTTTTTTTTTTTTTTTTTTCCATTTGCTGTCTTTTATGGTCCACCGTACGGGCTGGCAGGCAGGCAGCAAGAACTTTGTTTTGGTTTTTTCAATAATTGATGGAACCTCATCAACTCTATGTTGTAACCTAGAGAACCAAACCAAAAGCAGTAAAATATAAAACAACAAAGACTTTAATATACAAAAAAAAATGCCCATGCAGTTTCTGTCCCTCATTTCTTCTTAACGTTTTTTTAGCTGAGTGAGTACTTAATCAAAGGTTTTTTCAAATTAATTACTAAGAGAATCATTTATGATCAAGCTAACCTATAAATCTCTCTCTCTCTCTCTCTACACCAATGATCTAACGTAAACATTGTTTATTACTTAAGCTATCTTGTATGGACGCGAAAGCACAGTTACAGAAATTGGGATTAATTTCTTCTAGCTGGTCTGTGACTTGTCTTGTACTTAGCACTACACAAGAAAGCAAGGTAACTTGTACAGACACGTACTAATATAAGTGAAAGAATACAACTAAGCTTACATAACACTAACACTAACACTAACACTAACACTAACTACAGAAATTGTCGCACTCTAAGACCAGCCAGAGAGAGAGAGAGAGAGAGATTAGTTTAAATTACCGTCTTTTTAAAGGTAGTGGAGTGCTTCTCTTTATTTTGCCCCTTTTGAAGATATTTTATCATTAAACATCCATTTTCTACATTGCTTTGCTTTGTCGTCATTTAGTATTAAATTCGAGATTATTTAAATGGGATGGTCGGTGGCGTTGTCCAAAACCAGAGGTTCGTGAAACCAGCGGCGCTAACCCCTAAACCGCGGGAACAATTGAAAGAAATTCATATCTTGGCTCCCAAATCAGGAGTATTAGGAGGTGGCTTAGCTTACAGGCCAATTGATTCTTAGCTCATGCGTTGAGAAAACGAAACTCTTTTTTAAGTATTTTTATTCAGAAACACGTACGACAGTAACTACTCCAATTATTTCATGTCTTTGGGCTGGGCCTATATGGGCCTAGGAAATCAAAAGAGTGGTCCAAAGGTCAGGTACTCAGCCCAGCATTCTTTTAGTCCATTATCATTTTGCATTAAACCCAACATTCTGGGCTCCCTTGGGCTGAGCCAGTGTAATTACTTTGGACACAGTATTTCCCTTTGCAAGTTGAAACCGTCTTACGTTGTTGTTGTTGTTGTTGTTTTCTAAGCCAATGCAATAAGATAAAATAGGAGCTACTTGCATGAAGAAGCTCACCCGACGCGTTCCTGCACACGGCAGCAAGGTATGACGTACCACCTCGTAATGCTGCATCAAAATTAACTTTGTAGCTTATGAAGATTTTTGTGCACTTTAACCCTCAGCTATTGGTTGAGGGAAATTTCCCTTTGTTAATAATTAAATTAATGTTTTATTTTTCCCTTTTAGATCTTTTTTTTGCTGAATATTTTTCCCTTTAAGATCAAACTCAATAACCCTCCTCAAACTATCTCCTTAATCTCAATTACTAAATTACCTTCAAACTTTCCTTCTCAACTTATTGGGGGACGAGTTGAGAGTCAAAATAACATCCCAAATCGGTTGACCGATAGAACGGTAACAATCATAAAGTTCATGGGGTGAGTTGGAATGCGTTCGAGTTTAGAGGGTAATTGAGATTAAGGTGAAAGTTTGTATGGTTATTATACTTTGCCCAAAAAAAAATCATACTCTGAAGCATCGCTTAGCATTTTAGCCCTTCAAAAAAATCATATATGCAGGACAACTTCATTAAACGTTACTAATTATGTTGTTTTTCACTCCTAAACAGCCGTTCCAGATTCATAGAATTTTATGTGCTGGAACTCCAAATAGCTTGTGCTTTGCCCAAGCCTCAAAAGCAATTCATCCCACCTCTCTACTTTTAGTAATTTCTTCTTGCATGTGCTTCCGTAGCTGCTCCAAAGTTACATATATATGTAGAGCCCCCAAATTTGGACATACTGTATCCCCAGCCACGAACTCCCTGACTGTACCACCAACCTCAACAACGCTACTACCTGCCTCTTTATTTACTCCCCTCCTTCTCATCAACCCCTTAATTTCCTCAACATTCCTCCACCTCTGTTCGGTGGCATACAAATTTCTCAGCATGATATAGTTTCCCTCATTTTGTAGCTCCGTTTTGACTGCTTTCTTTAGTACTCTCTCAGCCCTCGTTATATTATTAGAGCATCCACATGCAAATAGAAAAGAACTCAAGATTATCCCATTAACTGTGTGAGGCATGCTCTCAATCAACTGCTCAGCTTCATCCAAGCAGCCACCAGCCCTCTCGAGAAGATCTATCATACAACCATAGTGTTCAACCTTTGGGGTAAGTCCAAATTCCTTCATTGATTTAAACAACTTCTTCCCTTCTTCTACTAGACCACTATGGTTACAAACAGATAAAACACCGAGAAAAGTTATTTCATTTGGCTTATATCTTCCACGTTGCATTTCGGAGAATATCTCCAGTGCTTCCTTGCCACTGCCATTGACGGCAAACCCATATATCAGTGCATTCCAAGAAGCTGTTTTCTTTTCCAGGGATCTTGTCAAAAAGTCTCTTGGCTTTTGTAATTTCGCCACATTTTGCATACATATCAACAAGTGCAGTGCAGACGTTTGTTGTTCTATCAAGCTTCCTCATCCGAGCAAACCTGTGAACCCAGCCCCCCAAATCCAAAGCACCCAGATCAGCAATAGCAGGAAGAATGCTCACAAGAGTCACTTCATCTGTTTCAAATGATGCAGTTGACTGCATTTCCTGAAATAATCTCAATGCTATCCGGCTGCTTGTTTCGGCAATATCCACCAATCATTGCAGTCCATGAAAATACATTCTTCTCTGGCATGGCATCAAAAAGCAACCTAGCAGATTCAACATCACCATTATGGCAGTATCCGTAAATCATACTAGTCCAAGACACGACATTTTTGTCTTGCATCTCATCAAACAATTTTTGAGCTGCGGCCATCTCTCCGAATTTGACATAACCATCAATCATTGCATAAAACACAACCAAGTCTTTCACAGGAATCTGACCACAAAACAATCTCGCATTATCCATATCCCCAGACCTCACATAACCACAGATGAGAGCAGTCCACGACACTTCACTTCTTTCCGTCATTCCATCAAGCAACATTCCTGCACAAACCATCTCCCCGTACCTTGCGTACATATCGACCAGCGCCGTTGATACGTGTAAACTTGAGCAAAACCCAATTTTGAAAACATGACCATGCACCTCTTGACCTTCCCAAATGGCCACCTCCAAACCACAAGACTTGGTCAAGATTTGGACGATAGAAGCTAAGGTGTTTCTTTGTTGGAGGAGGTGTAAGCATCTTCTCTCTACAGAGCTCCAAAGGAATCGCTGCTCAACCACCCCCATTGGCGGTATTTTGGATATATTTCTCAAGTTTGAATTCTCTTGCTCATCCCCCTCCAATGGTGCTGAACCCTTGACGTGGGGCTTTCTCACTAGGATCACGCACAAGGCCACCGACAAGGAGGTCATTTTTGCTTGTTGTGAAGGATACGGATAGCGAGGTGTGGATGTTCACAATCTTGGCCAGCTCGGGTCGGCTAGTTGCTCAATGCTCTCTAGGCAATGCAAGCAGGAACCACTCCGACAAGATGTTAATTTTCTACCAGATTTTTCTGTAATTTCATGGGTAATTGTATATTATTTAATATTATTCATATAAAATTTTGAATTTATTTTCTATAATTTCATGTTCAAATTATACTCTATAATTTTAAGAAAGATAAACACAATAAATAAATCTTGTTGTAGACTCGGATTATTTAAAACTATACGCGATTAATATTAAATAATATAAAATCTATTTATTATATATATCTTTCTTGAAAGTTTAATTTTATAAAAAAAAAATTGTAAGAAAAGTACAGCCGTCTTATCTTGTTTACTGCCGTATACTATTTTCAAAAATATTATTAGAGTTATTAGAGTCACATATTGCTAAAGCAATGTGAGCTATTGTAATCAAAGACTTATAATCAAAGTACAGCCGTCTTGAAAGTTTATTTATAATCAAAGACTTATAAATAAGTATATATAATCTATTATCCACACATAAGTGAATACACCAATTATCCGCTCAAATCTTGTGTCTCACTTCTCTCTCTTAGTTTTAAATTATTTTTTATCTATTTTATTTTATTCTTAACAAATATCGACCCAATCTAACATTAAATTGGGGAGAACAGGATATTTTTTAGTGACCAATATTTAGAGGTAAAAGAACCATCCCACTGGATATTTTTCCTGCCAAACAGACGCGAATTTCATTGCTTTCTAAAGCCAAATCAAGTAAAATAGAAACCCCCGAATATTATCTTCAATGATCTTCTCACTGTAGAGCCAAAATCAAGCATCCAAGAAACATATAAACTAACATGGCCAGCTTCAAGGCTATATTTAAAAGGGTGTTAATTTGGCGCTCAAAAAAATAAAAGAAATTAAAGGGTGTTTGGCAAATCCCAAAATTAGTTTACTCTTATCTCTAAACCGATTAGGAATTAAACCTTGATTTGCTTTAGAATTGTTTTTCCCCCACTAGCTTTGCTCTAACACTTGCAAATACAACGGCTTAAACCTTACTTCGTATCAAAAGATAAAAACCGGCTTAATCAACGATAAACTGCTTTTTGAGGATCCAAAATGGACAAAGTAAGATAATTTTTTTAGATGAGAGTAGTTTAATAGTTGGAATAAAGAATCTTTGTTAGTTGAAGGAATTGTATTTAGAAATAGGTTTTGAGTTCAAATTTTAATAAGTCTCTTGATTAATAGTTGCACGTATCATAAGATCAGTGTCTAATATCATAGAAAAAGACATTTTATTGGTAAGTTAGATGACGTTTATGTGTCAAAATTTTAGCATTTAATTAAATAAATTATAAATTATAAATTTTTATTTTTTATTATAATATTCATTTAAATATTTATATCTCTTCATTTTTTTACCGTCTCTCGTATTCCAAAATTCTAATACTCAAACACCACCTTAATAATTAGCAGCATCTCAAGTGTTTTTAAAAATATATATAAGTATTGACGTAATCAAGAGAAAATGTGTTTGTTGTCGATGCAAAAAAAAAAAAAAAACCTCCTTATCTTACAATGAAGGATTGTTCCATTATAACATAATAACGACATTTAAACGTTTGAGAAATTGAAAATTTAGTCCTTAAATTTTGACCCTTTTAGTGGTTTGATCCCTAGGAAATAAACTCTAATAAAAAAACTCATCAAAATATTATCTTTTAACAAAGCGTACCTTCCATCAGGTTTCCGTCCATTCCTTTAACGAAGGCCCAAACACGTCAGCAAAATTGTACATGAAGCGGGCGACCGGTACATGAAGCGGTAGATAGAATGATGATTTTAAGCGGTTGATAGTCATGTATCCTTATTAGCCGCGTGAGATTTATTTTATTAAGGAGAGTAGCAGAGTAGATAGAATGATCATTTTAAGACAAATGATTCCACAAGTAGCAGTATAGAACGAAATAAACTGATGAATTTAAGAGCATGTTCGTTTAACCAGTATTCTCTGGATTTTTTTGAATCCTCACAACACAAAAAATTCTACAACCAAACATCATTTTTAACACTACATAAAAATAACTACAAAACGCATACCAATAAAGTTAACATCAGCTAAAAATTCTCAAAACACAACTCAACCTACACCCCTCTAATATTCGGTTATACTAGTGGACAAAAAAAAACTTTTTTGACCCATTTCCAAACGGTATCAAACGGCGTTTAAAAAGACCCCCCCAAAAATAAAAAAAAAATAACGGACAGACAGAGAGCGATCCCACGTTTCCTTACCATCCAAGCAAAACTTCTTGTGTTTCCTTTTAAAACGCTATAAAATTATAAATACTGACTTTTTAACTATTCGGAGCGCACGTAGCCGAAAAACACCAGACAACTCTCTTTGAACGCGATGCTGCACCCCAATCAAGTTAGGGTTTGGGTTTGATCTTCAAAACCCTACTTTTCAATATCTCCCGCTCCCGTACTTCTCATGGCTCGGCAGGACAACTTCTTTGCTCTATTGGGTGATGGCGACGACGACGACGTTTCGACGCTCGTCGAGCGCGTAGCGGCTATGAAGGTGGAGCCTCCTGCGGAGGAGAAGAAGAAGAAAGAGAAGCAGCAGCAACGGCAACAGAAACAGCCCGAGGAGAAGGAAGAATCAGAATGGGGTCCTGAAGGCACCGGCTCAATGAAAGCAAAGCCTCTTGTGCTCCCCGATCATGGTGATAGTTCCGAATCCATGATAAATGTTCTTTCTTGTTTTTTGTTTTTGTATTTCTATTCCTCTTGTTGTTATTTGGGTTCTCCTGTAGATTTGTGTTGTTGCTATCATGCTGTGTTTGATGCTTGGTTGCTGGGAAATTGGTGGAAGAGATTAGATAATAAAAAGCAAGGGCCGAGATCTTTGTGCTGAATGCGACAGTTTTAGTTTAATAATGAGCTTCTTAATTTTTTTATTGTGTTGTAAGAAGAAAAGATAATGGTATGACAAGTTTTTGAGCCTATCTCTGTAGTGGCCTTAAATCTTTTAATATCCTTTTTTTTTAATTTGTATTATCTTTCTTATTGGGTCATCGAATGATTTTGTATTTTGATGATTCGTTTCTCCAATCAAAAGGGAATTACCAGATTGTGATAGACAATTTTGCTTGAACCAGTATATTCGGATCGTAAATTACTTCCATCTTCCCTTCGTTTGTTCAATTGTAGTGTCTGTTGGTTCCACTACATTTTTTTAGTGCATGATACCTGGTGTTCATGTTTTGTTTGTGTCCGATGTTTGTGCCAACGAGTTTGTAACTGATATCCTCTTTTTTGTCTGACATGCAGTTACAAGGAGAGATATTGTAGTAAAAAAACGGCAGCCAGAGGCGCAGAGTTGGGGCGAGGGTCGTGGCTCTGAAAGGTCTGGCCCTGGTGGGAAAGGTTATCGGCGTAGTGTCGGAGGAGCTGATGGCTATCAACCTAACAATAGAAGGCAGAATGGTTATCAACTAAATAATGGGGGGTTGGATGGCTATCAGCAAAGTAATGGAGGGGGTAGTGGTTTTCATGGAAGTAATGGAGGCGGGAATGATTTCCAGAGGAATGATGGAGTTGATGCTGAAAATACAATTGATGATGGTTGGCAGGAGCAGGGGCGTGGTCGTGGAGGTAGAGGTAGAGGGAGAGGGAGAGGGAGAGGTCGTGGAGGTAGAGGAAGGGAATTCAATCAAAGTAATGAATGGGGAAGTGAGAGCCAGGGTGTTGTGAGCAGTTATCAAACTGAGAAGCAGGGGCATGATGGGAATGGTGATAATGCTTGGGAACAGAACGAGTTTAAGGGCAAAGTGCATGGAAGTGAGGCTCATTATGATGAGAAGCCGAGAAATGTTAATCGGGGCCCTGACAGTGATAGAAGAGGATATGGTGGGGGAAACCGTGGTTTCAGGGGACAAGGACAGCAGGGCCGCTTGTATGATAGTCAAGATGGAAAGAATAATAGAAGTGGTGAAGTATCAAATGAATCTGAAGTGAAGGAAAACATTAGAGGCGATGTTGAGAATCCAGTGAAAGTTGAGGACTATAGTGGTGGAGCCGAGTGGTATGTCCTTTTTACGAACAAGTTTTATAGTACATATAGTACATCTAACCCTTGTCGATGTGTTTGCCGTCGTTTTTTATTCTGTTTTGCTTGTTGGTTGTTGTTGAAGATCTTATTTTCTGTTTGTTTCATCTTTTGTGGAAGTTCTGTTGTCGGCCTTTCTTTCTGCTGTGAAAAAAGTGAATTCAGTTCTCGAAATCCAAGCATTGGAAGAAATGTATTTTACATGGCTGAGGTTTTTTTTTTATGCCTGGGTGCAAGTCGAGGGTCCAGTTGCATTTCTCTATTGATGTTTTTAGAGTTATGTTATTCTGGTTTTTTAACAGGGATGTTCCTGTGACTACTGAAGAACCAACAGATGCAGTGCATGAACAGGGGAAGATTGAAGTCAAAGATAATCCTGTAAAGACTGCCAAATACACCAAGGAGGAGGATGAGGAGGAGAAAGTAATAATAGTTGGTCATTAGATTCGCTGAGAACATCTCTCAATTGAAAATAGAGGTGTTGAATTTTTTGATTTCTTACAGGAAATGACACTCGAAGAATATGAGAAGCTGCTTTTTGAAAAGAGGAAGGCATTGGAATCGTCAAAAAAGACTGAGGAGAGAAAGGTCACACTGGACAAGGATTTGGAATCTATGCAGCGTGTTGAGAGAAAGAAAGATGACAACCTTGACATCAAGCAGGTAGTTAACTTGTTTCTCTTTTTTTTTTCTTTTTTCTTTTATCACGTTGACACCATGTTACGCACATTAACTTGTGTCCTTTTCTCAAATTTAGAAATCTGATGAGAAGCTTAAGAAGAAAGTTAGCCTCGAAAAGGATAACAAAGTTCGGAAGGTAAATTACGTTTCCTCTCGGGCTATGTGTTATGTCTATCTATTACATTTCCTTCTTTTTTTTTCTAGGTATATTACATTTCCTTCACATTCGTGTAATGTACCTTGTAATTTACCGATGTGATTGGTTGGTTTACCTCAGCATGGCTGTTCTTTGTCACATAATATGGTTCTTTCTGTTTTTGTTGCAGTTGATGAGCATTAATCAATTCCTGAAGCCAGCGGAAGGTGAATGGCATGGTGGTCGAGGTTGCGGGCGTGGTGGTGGTCGAGGTCGTGGGCGTGGTGGTCGAGGTGAGTCAAGGGGAGACTTTTTGGGCCACAGACGTGTGGTGGAGGCTGATCCTGCACCTATCTTTGAGGATCCTAAGCAATTTCCTGCCCTAGGAGGAGCTGTTGAAGCATAAGTTTCGTTGGTGTCCAAACAACTTTTTGTTCCATTTCTTTGTTTGTGCCTAATATATCATCCTCTATCCCCTTACTAGCTTCTAGTTGGGCCATAATTTTGGAGAACTCTTTCTGAGGATTTTGCTGTGGGACTTCCTTTCATATCTCTGTTATTAAGTCTCTCTTTTTCTTTTATTTTTGGTGAGGGTTTTGATTATACTGCTCTATATTATGGAACATATTCTAGGTTTTACTTGGGCCTTCTTCGTCTTATGGAATAAGATGATGTTATAACATCTTATTGCTCTATGATTGTCATAGATTGTTGTGCGAGTTTCGGTCCAAGTCCTGCATGATTTGAGTTGCTGAATGGAAGGAAGCTGTAAAGAGGACACAAATTCATGGTAGTGAAACCATATGCATAATCTTAACCGGTAAGAGGATTCTATTTTACATTGGGTGAGATTAAGGGCCTCTAATTTACCTGGTGTTTGAAGTATTAAGACAATTTTTAAATATTTTTTTTTTAAATAAATTTCAAACTACGGTCAGGTGATGTTTGAGAAGCAAACATTTTAAGGAGAAGAGTTGGAGAATCTGATTTTTTATTGGGTTTATAAAAAGTTTTAAAATATTTAATTGAAAAATAGCTTTTATTAGAATTTCGATAATATTTGATGAAAATTTTTATTAAAAAAGTAGTAGTTTATTAAAAAGTAATGGTATTGGGTGTAAATTTTTTTTTTTACAAATGTGTTGGAATTTATATGAAAAATTTGAGATTTTGATGTATAGATGTAAAATTTTAATTTTTTTTAATTTATATGAGAATTTTGAGATGTATTAAGTGTAAATTTTTTTAAAAAAAAGTTTGAAATTGTTCTTGATCAAACATGTTGAAGGGAATTGAATTACTTGTGGGTGTAATTTTTTTTTATGAATAAAGTTAGTGTACAAATGTGTTGGAATTTATATGAAAAATTTGAGATTTTGATGTATAGATGTAAAATTTTAATAGGTTCACTCTTAATAGGTTCTAAATAAGGCGCATAGTTTGTCCACACATTAATGAAGACGTGAACGTCTCAGACTAAAGGACCCAAAAAGAACAAATAAACACGCTGGCAACAAAAAAACGATAGACACTTAACGCCTCTAAAACATTAAATCCAAAATGCACCGTTTTTAAATCTCTTCATTTTCTCAAAGTTTCTTCCCTTCCTTCAAGCGCGGGGCACTCCCGCACATTCTCCCTAAAAAAGTTTCATATCCAATGCAAAGAAAATATGGGTAATAGAGCTCCCCTTCTTCAATTAGTGAATCTTCTTCATGGACACTAGTCAGGTTCATAAAGCTGAATGAGTCGCGTTGAATGTGGAAGTTGTTTATGTTAATAGCCTAAACCACTCTTTTCGATGAAACTCTTAGGTCGTTTATTACTTTTAAGGGTTAATGACTTTTTTAGTCCTTAGGTTTTGACCCCTTTACTAATTTCGTCTTTGGGTTTTCTCATTTATCACACGTAGTCCTTGGGTTTCATGGTTTTGTCAAAATGGTCCTTTCGTCTTCTTCCGTCAACGAGAAGACCCAAGGACGAAATTGGTAAAGGGTCAAAACCTAAAGACTAAAAGAGTCATTAACCCTACTTTTAACAAGGTATAGCAATGCATATGTGGGGAATATATGAATGTGAAAAAACATGAGAAATTTTTAGAGACATAATAAAAAGTTAGTTATTGAATTGGAGAATTGTGTAGCTGACGAAGAACCCAGGTGTGAAAAGGAGGGTGGCTATAATTGTGGAGAAGGGGCAGAGATATTTTCTGTTAGAGGTGAAGATATACTGATAAAATATGGCTAAAGAAGAGGAAAGTTCAGTATAAAGGTAATAAATAGCCTAAAAATTTCATTGAAATGAGTAGTTTGGTTGCAAGAAAGAAGATATTCATTATGGTATAAGCTTCTACACCAGTAGTACATATTCAAAATTAGTGGATGAGGTAAGATTGATATTTTAATTTTATTCAGTATGTGTTTTTGGTTATTATAATTACGTATAAATAATAACAAATTTTATTTTGTCTTACTCAAAATTCAAGTGAATGAGAAGACCTATTGGGCACTACAAGGTTGGGAAAGATAGACAAGTTGATGTAGCTAGACAATTGTGGAGTATAATGATTTTGGAAACTACTTTGATAGTTGATTTTGTAGTTTTTTTCCTGTAACATCTCCAAAAGCGATGGTTTTTTTCCTCGAATCTCTCTCCTCTCCTTTCCCTTCCCCGTCCCTTCACCCAGTTGTTCAAAATCCTTAGTTAGTGGTTTGCGATGGTTTTTTTCCGTAGTTTAGTGATTGAGGCGAAGACGTTCCATTTTTCGGTTAGTAAGTTGGGTCTCGTTTTCGATATCGGAGCTGAGTCGGAAGTCGCAGAGCTCCGTGCGTATAGGCAGATATGGGATGGTTTGGCTTGCCAATCTTTTTGGCAAACTGGTGGAGGGGCACGACGACAAAGATTTATCGGTGAAGTTCAATGAATCCTCACGTGCGTTTCTCGCCCATAAATGTTCGAATGAGCATGGTAGATACGTTGTGATGGTGGAATATGGGGACAACCGGCAGAGGGGGCGTTAAGGATCCCAGAGGGACGCTCGGGTTTTGGCTAGCAGGCCTTCGCTCAGACTTGTGAGGAGGTGCTTTCTGTCATTGGTGAGTGGCGTCGTTCAGGATGGGGGCATGCTGGGTCAGAGGTTAGGAAGGGCGTTTCTTTTGCCCAGCTGGTGAAGGGTGGCTCGCTGGAGTTGCAGAAGGAGGGTGTGGGGGAGTTTCGAAAGTTACCCGCTGGCAACGGTCACCTCGCAAGTCACGTGCATCCAATTCGAAATGAGGCTTTTGGGGGGACTGCAGCGACGACTGGGTTAGCTGGACTCTGGGCGCATTTAATGCGTCTACGTGCTGAGCTGGAAAACATTGTCACTCTCGTCGAGGAATCACGGAAGGCACCAAGGAGTTGTTTGGTATGTGGGTCTCGTGAGATGGGCTGTGGGCTTCCTGGAGTGAAGTGGGCTTCGGCCCAGGAACCAGATGGGCATGCTGGTGTGGAGCGGCCTGATGGGTGTGCAGCGTCGGGTGCTGGGCCGGCTGACCCGAGACCCATTCTTGAGGCTGCGTGTACTGCTAGCCCCGATTCCTTAGAGCCGTTCTTGGGTGCTGACCGGACCTCTTCGCCGGTGGACGACTTGCCTCCGGCGACGTTGTCTGTGGTGGTTGGGGTGGATTCCGGCCCCTCGCCGGCGCCGGAACAGTCAGAAGTAATTGAAGAGGTTTTTACCCGATTCTCTCCGGGCTTGCTAGAGCTGTCGGGGGGCTGCTTTTCGGAGCCAGACCAGGCCGATCATCAGGCGGGACAACTCCAGAGGGGGGTCCCGCTGGAGGAGGTCCCCGTTCAGGAGTGCTCTGTTGCCGAGAGACAGTCGGCAGTGCTGGATTTTTCTTCTGGGGCTCCCCTCGGTGGACTGGAGGAGGGGGAGTGTTCTTGGGGTTTCTCTCAGACCCTGGCTTGTGTTGAGAGCTCACACTCTCTGGAGTTGGAGGTTGGAGTTTCCGAGGCGGGAGTGCTAGCTAATGCGGGCCCAGTCGGAGGGAAGTTGTCTTTGGTGGAGGTGACACTCGCGACGGAGGATGGCAGCTATACCCCTATCGAACCCTTGGCGGTCAGTTTCCCTTGTAAAGCTCTGGGGGGAATCTCCGACGTGGGTCTTGGACATGGTTTCTTCTGTGGGTTAGATGGTTGGGGTGACGTGTGGTGGTCAAGAGGACAAGCTGAGGGATCTCTTTGCAGCGTTGGAATCCAATCGGGTGCCGCTTAGTTCGCAAAAGTCTAGGAAATCAGGGGGGCGGATGCTCAGGGAGTTGAAAGGATTGAAGTCTTCGGTTAACTACGAAGGGTCTTCTTCGCACGCTAAGAAGCCTACAAGCTACGGGGTGGATTGTTAGGGGAACCGTTTGTGGCGGCTTATTGGCATTGTGGGCGGGTGGGAGTTCTTGGGAGAGTTTGGTGGCTAGTGGATTGAGGGTGTTTCTGTTTTTATGGGCAAGTTTTGTTGGCTGATGGGGGATTCCGTTTTCTTAGTTGTTTCGTTTGCTTGGGTTTGCTTGTTTTGGTATCTTCAGTACATTCTCTTGTACTGTCGATTCCGTTGTTGCGTGTTCTTGGTTCTTCTTCTTTTTAATAATATTAGCTTACTTATAAAAAAAAAACATCTTACTACTGGAAACATTAAGTTGTGTTGTTTTTTTGAAAACTACTAGTTTGTAGTTTAATGATTTTAGAAACGTTAAGTTTTGTTGTTTTATTAGAAACTTCTAGTTTTGTAGTTTAATAATTTTAGAAACTACTGGCATTGTAGTTTAATGATTTGGAAACGTTGAATATGACAAAGTTTGGAAACACTTAGATTAGAAAACAATTGCTCACTGGAGAAATTTCGTCCTGGTTTTTCGAGAACAGACGCCTAAAAATCTTGGCAAAAGGGTCCCCTTTTGGGACAATGGGCATTCGCTTGCTCCCAGCGCGGGCGAGCCAATTGCCCAATGTCCCAGAAGGGCGCCGCCTCTCTCTGCGAGTCCTAACATCCACGATTCCATCTAGTAACCAACCATGGTTGAACGAGGAGGAGACCGTGGCGGCTTCGGGCGAGGCTTCAGAGGTTGTTGCCCGATGGGAGACCGTGGCTGTTGTCGTCCCTGTCGTGACGAGGAGGAGAAGTGGGTTCCCGTGACGAAGCTCGGCCGCCTCATTAAGGCAGAAAAGATCAAATCTCTGGAACAAATATACCTTCATTCATTGCCCATCATGAAGATTACGCCGGTCCAGAAGCAAACTCGTGTTGGACGGAGGACCCGGTTCAAGGCCTTCGTGGTCGTAGGTGACGGAAATGGTCACGTCGGACTCGGCGTGAAGTGCAGCAAGGAGGTGGCTACTGCAATTCGTGGCGCCATCATAGAGAGCAGTCGTGTGTCATAGACGAGGAAGGGGAGCTCTATTACCCAAATGTTCTTTGCATGGGATATGAAACTTTTTGAGGGAGAATGCGCGAGAGTGCTTGAAGGAGGGGAAGAGACTTTGAGAAAGTGAAGAGATTTTAATACGGTACATTTTGGATTTAACGTTGCAGAGGCGTTAGACACTAACGTTTTTTTTTTGTTGACAGCGTGTTTGTTTGTTTTTGGATCTCTTAATCTGAACCGTTGACGCCTTCAATAGTGTGCTGATAAACTGCGCCTTTCTTAAAACCTATTAAGAGTAAATGAGTTAGGATTGAAACCGCTCCAATCGTATGGGTAACAAGAATCAAGTAGGAAAAAAAAAAGAGTAGGAATATGCTCGACTTTTTTGTATCGTGGGCTTGAGGCCCTGGATGCTCACAAAAAAATGGTCCCCAGCTCGAGTCTCCTCTTACGGTTCTAAATCAAAGGGAGGGCCCGACATGTTCCCCACGTTAATCACTCAAACTTGTTTGTATCCGAGTTTCTAGATCAACGTCAGTGTATTTTCCATGCTCCGTAGTCTGTTCCTGTGGCTTTGGGGCATGAGAGGGTCGATTCATAGCATTATCAGCTACTCATCTTTACTGTCTGTACAAATAGTACACGTTTTTTTAAAAAATAAATAATTAGATAGAAGAGAACGATTATTTAATAATTATTTAATTATGTTAAAATTAACCTTTCAAACCTAAATTAACTGTGGCAATGGAGTTTATCAAACTTGCAATGTCATTTATTAGTAACAATTGCACGATACATACCGTATATATTTTTTTTTGCGTAAATATATTTTCTGTTGGTTTGAATATTTGGGAATTTGGAATTTTTATCCTTTACCTTAAATTATCTATTTCATTATATTTCCCTTCATTTGCACTTCAAATCCATTGTTACTAGTTTAAATGAAATATGATATTTTTATTAAGAGAAATGACAATTTTATCCTCCTAATTTATTTTTTCATGGTAAAGTTGTCATTTCAGTTAACAGTGAAAGATATAAATGTATAAAGATAGTAATTAATACATTAAATGTAACAAAATTAATAATTTGAGATGTAGTGTATAAAGATCGTATTTTTTTAAAAAAAATTAATAAAGGAGAGTAGATTTGAGGAGTCAGAAGTGAACGGTACCTCCTCATACCAAATAACTTCTGAAAAATAAATGTTTATTCATTTCAAATTTCAATGATCAACGCTTTTATAGATTAATAACTCGAGTGATTAACTGAGAAAACACGTTTTATGGGTTAATGACAAATGGATTTTTTTGGTAGAAACTTAGTTTTTTTTTCTGTTTCATAATTGATCATTTTATTACCCCTATATATTTGATATAGGAGTTGGGTGCAATTCACGCACATGGTAAAAGCAAATATGAAGTGGACGGTTCAAGACTCAACAATGTTATTTAAGACTCAACCCGATACCAACCTAATCTAGAAGGGGAATTGAATAGGTTCCAAATTTTTCTTGACCCTATTTTTAATACTTAACAAGACTGCACACTCACACAAGAGTAATCAGCAATTTCAAGAGTGCTAAAGCAACACAAATATAGTGCGGAAGTAATAATCAAATATGGACAACAGATACTCAAGTGACAGAACACCTCTATGATTCTTTCTTAACCAAGGAAACAAATAAAAAATTAATAACATGAACAACAAGTTAATCTACGTAAACACAATCACATCAAAAATACCAAGATTTGGTTACGAAGAGAAAACCCGCTTGAAATAATTTTTTCAAGAGGTAAAAACTCTCATAGCTCGTAAGCTGGTATAATCGAATCCATTA
The DNA here is from genome assembly GCA_963930655.1 of Myrica gale. Lineage (NCBI taxonomy): Eukaryota > Viridiplantae > Streptophyta > Magnoliopsida > Fagales > Myricaceae > Myrica > Myrica gale. Next base: position 5,671,920 of record OZ005607.1, read on the forward strand.
GAATCTTCAAACTCGGTAAACGGTGATCTATAGACTACTCAATACCTTGTTGCTAATCTAACTCTACCGTTACCTTACATGAAATACTACATCCAGATCTGCCTCCTGTAAGGAACGAGGAACTCTTCTTCCGTTTGAAATTCTTGATCTCGAAAAATCGAACTCTACAGCCAAGCTGATCTTTTCACACACTCACGTGCAATCAACTCCTCTTGATAGATCTCCAGCAACCTCTGGAGTTAACCTTCTCAATCAAGGTTTATCTTGGTGATCAAAATCCAAATTGAGATGATGGGGGAAATAAACAGTCTCGTAGGGTTTGCTCTCAATTTACACAGAACAAATTATAGAAAAGTTGCATGGAATATTTTACCAAAGCTCTCAGTAACTAGATCTCTCAAGGTTATTTCAAGGAACGTATCGAATGAATGAGAGAAAATGACTTTTATATTCTGGAAGGTCGGAGGGAAAGGATTCACGAAGTTTCAAGACTTCTTGAATCTTGGGCGCTTCTGTTGAAGCTGTTGCTTTTCGCAAGTCTTGAGCAAACTACGAGTGAACTTTGATTAGACTTCGCGTGCTTCGTCACTAATCATGTTGAATTGCTGTACTTTGAGCATGACTTCATTAATCACGTATCTCAAGAATAAAGTAAGACGTCATGAAGTACTACGCCAACTAAATACATTAACAAAATAGATTAATAAATATGTAGAATTAATGCAGACCAAATGTGTTCTACCAGCAGTGGATATAAATATTATTAAAGAGAGCAAGAATTTTGTAATTTCAGCATCATTTTTGTCAAACTTCTCCAGCACATAGCATCCGTATATAGATCAGCCTTCGAGTCGTGCTGATATTTATTTATTTTTAAAAATTTCTAGTAACATTTCGCCTTCCCAAACGTTATTGTGTTTTTCAATGAGGTTCCATGCATCATGTATGAGGTTTTTCTTGGTAAAAAAAAAAAGAGTGTGAAGGCATTTTTGGTAACGTGTAAGCAAATAAGAGGAAATAAGCAAGTTCCGGATAACTTCCTTTAGATTACAGCCTGCAAAGTTTTAGAGCAGCCTGCAATAGGCTCCAAATCCAAATAATTAAGTATTTAACAAAGATACAATGAATTAGATTTTTTAATTTTAAACAAAAAGATACTCATTTATATATTACCCACCTTAGCAAACAACTAAGGACTTGAATTCCCATGATTTATAAATTTAGATTTCGTTTTGTCCGAATTATATATAATAATTCATAGAAAGATAAACATGACATCTTGTACTCTATTTAATGTTACATATATTAAACGTCCGACAACATGTTTTAGAGTCTTATTTGCTTAGAAATGGAATAACTCATAATGCTTTAGAGTCTAACATGTGTCAAAGTGAACTTCTCACTCCATAATAAGCTTGTTCTTTTTTTTACTGAATAAAGACTTATCTCATTATAAAAGAAAAATTATCGCGCATATCACGCACTCGGATATGCTCAGATAAACAAAAAGGCTAAAAGAAACCAACACGACCCGAACTAGCAGCCCATAATAGGGTGGTTCATTTGCTCTATCCGCGGCGAATTGTGCCCCCATCGGCACTGCAACCGTCCTGACCTCGTTATTGGTGGTAGCGGTAGGTAGTTACTACCAATAGAAATTGAGAGAGAGTCACAGTGCGGGAGACAAATACGATGTGGGGTTTAATTTTTTTTAAAACTCGAAGCTAAGGTTCTAAAAAAAAAATCCCTCCCAATAAAAATGTAGTTGTTTTGTCTTATATGTAAAAGAGTAAAAAAAAAACGATTTTACTGTCGTCACCGCCCCATGACAAAATCAGGCATCGTTTCGAGCACTGCGATGGAGGAGTAACCGGTATTCCAAAATATGGATATACATATTATGTATGTGAATTTGTCGTTGTTAATTCATATCATATTGTTTCTTTAATTGCGTCGTTTACTTTTTACCTCGAATTTCGACTCATAGATAAATAAAAGGGTTAAATGCATGTCATGCTCATGTGGTATGCGGTAATAGTAAATATGACCATAAGGTAAACAAAGTCATTTTCATATCCCTGATGTAAACATTCAAGAGCAAATATTCCCTTTCATACCCCTGAGGTAAACATAACGGAAGGACATATTTGCTCCTGAATGTTTATCTCAGGGGTATGAAAATGACTTTGTTTACCTTAGGGGTATATTTACTATTACCGCATACCACAGGGGCATGACATGCATTTAATCCTAAATAAAAATTAGTGCCCAAAGTTCCCAATGACTTGATAAGGCTACGTGTAGACAAGATATTATGGGGATGTTTGTTTGCCAAAATATTGAGGAATATTCCCGAAATTTTGGGAATCTTTACTTTATTGAGATTTATTGGGGTTTGTGAAAAGTGAAGTGTGTAGGTGTAAAAGTTAAAAATTTTGAAGTTTGTTTGGTTTGTCCGATTTGTTGAGACCCCAAATATTTGGGGTCTCAAACATGCCATATAAGGGAGCAGTTCGACTTGGTTCGGCTCCCAAGCAAAACGTGAAGTAAACATGCTTATCTATATTATTATTATTATTATTATTATTATTATTTACTAATTGTACTTATCCATATAATTAACATACAATCTACGCTTGGACTTCCAATATATTTCATCCCTACAGAAATAAATAAATATAGTAGACCGGTAAAAATAAAATAAAAGCGTAGATTATTGGAAAGAACAATTACATCAATCTGAAATAAATTTTGGATAGAAATTCGTACAAATCTAAGAAAACAAAATATAATTTGATAAACTCATGAGATTTGGATATTTTTTTTCTAAGGGAAAAATATATTTCTCACCTACAAACTACCATAGATTTTGTACTTTGTACCCTAAACTACTAATTTTGATATAATACATCATCTAACTACCAATTTTTGACACTTTGCACCATTTTTCAAATTTTGAGACTAAAATAACGATAATGTCCTTGACCCATTTTGTATATAGTAAATATATTGTTGTCAATTGATTAATTTCTTAAGGGTATTATTGTCAAATGGAGGGTGCAAAGTGTTTAAGGGTATTATTGTCAATTTACCTTATGTTGAACCAACTACTAAGTTACCAGCAGTGTTGTGGCCTAGTTGTTACCGCTCATTGTTCATTAGTTTTAAGAATAGAAATTGAGTCATGACATAAGTCGAAATCGTTTGTGAAAGTAAAGTTTGTTTTCTAGCCTAATGAAAAACTCTCTAGTGATTTTATTAGTGCTGTAGTTACAGACTCAATCATTGAGCAGCAACTATATCTTAAACCGAACATTATGCAATTGAAGGTGCTCTATTATCACTACCAAAAAAAAAGTTACTATGCTGGTTACCCACCAAGAGAGTTCCTTATAAAAGTAAAATTTGATAAAAATTCGGGTTCGGTTATTGTGCGAAGCACAATGGTATGAAGCCATATGAAGCTACGGCTGAGATGGAAAGAAAAATGATCCGGCGGCTGAAAATGATTCCACGCCATTTAATGAGAGGATCCATCTTAGCCGACCCGTTTTGACGCTACCCGGACCCGTTTTAAAGCACCACCCATTTGAATGCAAACCAGTTCTTCCCCAAACGCAAAGTTGTTTTCTGTGTTTCTTCCCCTTCCCCTGAGGACTGTTACCAGTCAGAGAGTTTTCAAAAAGTTGTAACTGAGACATGTTAGTGGAACCCAAATGGAAGGGGATCTAAGCTCATTTGGTATAACACTTGTACGATGGTTTTGGAAAAGATACAGTAAGCTTAGGTTTGTTATCTTACTGAAATCAATTTCTAATGCCAGAGAAAGATTCACAATCTCCTTTGGGATCGTTCCATTCAGCCCATTCCCAATATCTGTAAAAGAAACTCTTTTCTTGTGGTCTGCCATTTTTGTTGTGTAAGAGCCTCATCCTCACGTAGAACCCCCTGTTCTTTGGAGTTTTCTTCGGCTCCGCCATCTGATCATTTAAATCTAACAAAACCAAGAAGATCTATTTTTCAAAGGTTAGATGTTTAGTTGGGACAGGGCTTTCCGGTTCTTGGTCTGTGATGAAGTGGAAACGAAGGAACAGTGATTGGGGGAAAATTCTGAGTTTGTTGGTACGTACTTCGTTTTTGCGACACAAAAGAAATGAACAGCATAGAAGTGAAGAGAAAAAAGAAAAAAGAATTGAGTCTGTTAGGCCTTTCGAGCTTGTTCAGGGGTTTGGTTCAGCTCTGGTTCATCCGCATGAAGGAGAGGGAGAGAGAGACGGGAAGAAACGCACTGCACGAAGAAGAAGAACCGGTTTCAAATGGTTCTGGGTCGCTTTCAAAACGGGTTCGAGTCGCTTCAAAACGGATCCTCTCATTAAATGATGTGTCATCATTTTCAGCCACCGGATCATTTTTTTTCTATCTCAGCCGTAGCTTCATATGGCTTCATACCATTGTGCTTCGCACAATAACCGAACCCTAAAAATTTCTACAAATCTAAGGGGATGTTCGGTTAAGGAGTTTTGTGAAAATTTTTATGTAATGTTAATTTTATTGGTATGCGTGTTGTATTTATTTTTATGTGGTGTTAAAAATGATGTTTGGTTGTAAAATTGTAAGGATTAAACAAATACTGAAATTCTTTTTAGACGAATTAAGACAAAAAATTGTATAATTTGATAAACTCAAGGAATTTGGATATCTTTTTTTTTCCTTATATTTAATGTCAGTTTTCCGCCACGTGCTGCTAGCATGTTGGATCAGTCAAATTTACATTAGAGTCCATGGCTTTCTGTCAATTCACCTTTTTCTTGAGGGCCTTAACTTTCTAGAAGGCTCTTATTTTCCAGAAGTTTTAAGTGTACAGCGGGATTTTATCACGTGCAAACAACAGAAAGCAAGTTCCCCATAATTTCCTTTTAAGGCTGCTAAAACTTTTCAGGGCGGCGTGCAAACTGCTTTCATTATTGTTAAATAGTAATGATGTGATGGGAGAGAGATTATATTATAATATTTAATTGTGTTAAAATTTTAAAGGGAGTAAAATTTTGTTACACAAACACATGCTAAATATTTTTTTTTTCAAAAAATAAAATACCCATAATAATGAATGCAGCCAAAGGCTTAATAATATTATTTTATTTTTAATATCATTATTTTTTTACAGTTTCAAGTTTAATTTAAAATAAATTAATAACTAAGCAAGCAAGTAAAACGTGCTTTATAAATTCGTCTTAATAAACTAATGAGGCAATGGTAATTTTTTTTATTTTAAGCAAATTGTTATCAGTAGTCCCAAGTATTTATTTTAAAAAATAGTAGTTGAAATTGCTGCCAGTAAATCTGAAAGAATATGCTACACGTTCCAAAGATCCTCACCGTCAAAATATGTATTTACATAATTTTTGAATAACTGACTCTATCCTTCTTCTTTTTCTGAAAAAAATAACAGGAAGGAATAAACGGAAGTATCGATTTGGAAATATTCTAGCTTCTGAAAATTACATAACCTGGGTCACCAAAAATGGTAAAATTCGTTTCATGGCCCAAATGCTTTTAGGATTTGGGAATATCTTCTCAATTTCTGCTCCAAAGGATAATATATATTAAAAAGAATTATTCAAATCTCTAGAAATAAATAATAAAAAATACAAGAAATCCTTGTCCCTAATTGGTGCACAACCACGTAGTTAATCCAATTGAGCTGTGGAACAACCCCAATACTAACCCTTCACAAGCACCAAGGGGCAGGGCCCCGACCCGACCCACAAATCCCCCCACCCTATCTCTTGTGCTAGCGGTGCGTTAAGTTGTTTCCGTCACGTGCAAGTCCCGTGTTACACAGCCCTCCGCCACCCCACAGCGGGAAGACCATGTCCGTCCACGTCAACACAACGGGAAGACCCGAATAAACCCCACAGGTGCTGTCGGATATGCTGACACCTGTACAGTCCGACTCGGATACTTCCCCGTATATCCTCTCGCAAGAGTTTCCTCCTCGTCAAAATGATTTATCTCAAAAAGCACCAGTACAGAAAACACTTCCCCTCCGAATATTCCCTAAAATATTCCCCTAAGAACTCTCCCCTGTTTTCTAGACAATAGACATCTGGAGGCCTCTTTATAAAGCTGATCAGCTTCTCGAGTACCTCATTCCATTGTACCTCGAAAGTCCATTGAAGTTGAGAACTTTTAGCCAAAAGCAGTAGAGAGAGGGTTTTGAGAGGGCACTTTGGGCTGAAACATTTTCTGGTTTTTCCGGTGAGAAATGGCGAGGTTTGTGAGGGCAAAGCAAGTTTCTGACCCGCTGGACGACAAGGCCAAAGCTCGGCTTGTCGGCATGGATCAACCCCAGCTCAGTTATGTCAGCAGCGGAAGCGAGCACTCGGCTGATGATTCACCGTGCCTCTCCGAACTCGTCCACGGCTTCCTCGAGAACGATTCGGATGCCGAGTCGCAGGCCAACGATCTCGACCCAGAACGAGTAGACTCGGTGCATGACTGTACGGACGCAGTGTTAGATATACTCAGATCGACGGCCGGCGTCAATGCCGCGGACTCGTACAAGAAATTGCTTCTGGTTCACGTTTCCGAAGCGGTGGAGAAGTACTCCCGTCTTAGATCGGCCATAAACGTTTTCCGCAGGAACGTCATGTCATTTTTGCGGGAGCGGGGCCACAATGCTGCGATCTGCAAAACCAAATGGGACTCCTCCGCTGGACTCACCGCCGGCAACTACGAGTTCATCGACGTGGTCCACTCCACCTCCTCCGCATGGCAGACCAGGTACTTCGTCGACGTCGACTTCGCCTCCCAGTTTGAGATCGCCCGCCCAACGGACCAGTACGCGAGGCTTTTACTGTCTCTACCTAAGGTCTTCATTTGCCGTGCCGAAGAGTTGAAGAAACTGGTAAAGGTCATGTGTGACGCGGCTAAGAGATCGTTGAGGAGCAGGGAGCTCTCCGTGCCTCCGTGGAGAAAGAGCCGTTACATGGAGAGCAAGTGGTTCGGTCCGTACAGCCGCACGACAAATCCAGTTCCTGGGAATACGATTCCTGCAGTTATGCTACCGACCGGCGGCATAAAATGTAGGTTCGTCGGATTCGACGACGTCGTCTCGGACGTCAACGCCAACCACCGCGGCTTGTTCGTCCGCACCAGATGATAAGCATTAAGCTCGTCATAAATAATCTCCGATAATAATTTACTATTGCGGCTATTTTTGGTTCAGAAAAAGACTTTTTTGTAAAATACTATATGCGGCGAATGAACATCGTCTACCTGGCGGCGCCACAGGATAGACATCCCACGTGGCAACAGAAGCGTAATGCTACGAACAATGAGGACCATGGGATGGCTCGGGAATGGTGCCAGTCATCAGATCTGACCGGTGGAGGACGATGAGAGTCCATAGAGGATATGTACATATTAGGGTTTAAATTAAAACTTTTTTTTTTGTTTGGTTGTTCTTTTTGTCTTTAGCGAAATAAGATAAGAGTAATATTTATGACGATGACGTGGAACTGGCTGTGTTCTTGGTATTTGTCCTTTTATAGCAGTGTTTGATGTTGACGTGTGATGCGAGGAATTGAAGGTATTCTGAGAAAAACTTGTGTGTAGATCATGCGTAGATGCGAGTGTGTGAATGGGTTGTGCATCCCAAGTGAAATGATGATGATGAAAAACAAAAGAAGTTGGTGGAAGGAAAACAGAAGAAGATAAGGCCGAATCTTACAGCTACTACGGTAGGGGCCGTCTAGACTTTTGGGTAAAGAGAGACTTTTAACTAGTCATCACCCTGTTATGGTTATCCTTATCTTCACCGAAGATGCAACCAAAGCTGTCAGATATTATAATATGTTGGTGTTTGTAATTAAACTTTTGATTCAAGTTTAAGAGAGTAATTTTGGCTAAATTTTTTAATGTTATCGTAATAATAAACGATAATTTGATGGCTCGGGTAACCTAGCAGTGTGCTCCTGAAGGGTCTCATTCAAATATCTAAGGTGTAAATATTTTTTTGGGCTACTTTTTATAATAAAGTTGGATTTATCTGATATGTGTGGCTTGAAAGCAGTATGGTTCGAAATTTGTTTGAACCCAATTCGTGTGAATATAAAATTAGGCCAGTCCGAGTTCGGTGCATATGAATGAGTGTTCGAATTTCTCTTATTACCAAATAAATAAGATTATTTTATCAAATTGACCAAATTTTGGGATGCAAACACCACTAATTTCGATACTTTATCTTGGAATATACACTGCTTTAGATATATTGAGTAAATAATAAAATCAATATATTTTTAACATTTTAATCGTTACAGATAAATAGTAGTTTTTCATTTTTATCTTTAGATGAAGAATGTTAAATATATAAAAAATTAAATAAATATTTTTTTTATTAATTTAAAATTTTAAAATAAGTGGTAGAGCGGTAAGATACTGTATCAATTTTGCTATCCAGCTTTGAAACTTTTACACTTGAAGCTAATGCAATATATATATATATATATATATATATATATATATATATATATATCACTACAACAGTTTTGGTTTTAAGTGACGAAAATTTTCGTAACTAATTCGTCGACGCCTTTGCGGCGAAATTTTCATATATAATTATTATAAATAAATAAATAGTCGGAATTTTCATCTAGAGCTATCGATGTTGTACTGGTACAATACCATCTGGTACGTCGGAATTACGTTAGAAGAATTCTTCCTTTTCAGCTCAGAATTAAGGTAGTATTTTTTATTTTGAGATCAGTTATTTTTCCTTTAATTGTAATATGTTTGGTTGGATAACTTAAGCTAAAATTAAGTAGCTAATAGGTATGGAAATACATGCTAAAACAGTAAAACCACTACGCATGGAGCGTGCGGAGGCCATGCATACACGTCATGGTTAAACAGGGACGTTGCCTGCCAATGCCGTGCCATGCCATGACATGCAATTTAATGCAAAGTAATTTGATAGATGCAGCAAAGTTGCTTTTTTTTTCAGCCTGTTAATGGCGAGAGGTTGAGAAAAAAACAAGCCAGTTGAAATGTCTCTGCGCGTCGTCTGTATATATATATATATATCTGTGAAAAAAAAAGCAAATGTTGGTGTGCCAACCCTGTTCAAGAACGCGGAGAAGACCGAGATCAGTGAAAGAAAACAAAGGAGACTGCCATTAATTTCCACGAACGATGTTAAAAGTTGACGATTCAATCTGTCGGCTAGTCACTAGTGCTTTAGAGAACTAATGGAAATCGCCGGTTCTAATCTCCATGGTGTCGCCGAGCACAGCAAAACAAGAGAAGAAGAAGAGGAATTAGAAGAAAACGGGTACATAATTCAAAGGTTTAACTCTTTTTCTGTTCCCTATTTTGACTATCATTTGTGTCCGAATCAGCTCCATTGGTGGGTTATGATTCATAAAGGATGTGTTTAAAAAAATATAAGGAATCAATGACATATAATTAATATTATCTTTTAATTTTATATTATTATTATGGTCTTAAAACTCGTTGTTACTACCTTTATCATCATCGTTACCACTCTAACGTAATAGTTTTATAAACGTTAATTACATATATTCAAATAATATAAAATGTAATTTTTTTAGAGGTAAATTTATGTGAATTTTTTATAGATTTTAATTTCCACAATCTTATCATAATCTTGATTTTTTAAAACAATTTTTGTGTCCAAATTTAGAGAGGAACTAAAACCATTGGGTGCAAGTCAATACTCGTGTACCCAGCCCAATATCCCCGAGTCATTTGTGATTCGGCCCAAAGGCTTTCGGTCGTTGAGTGCTGACCCTAAGAGGGTCGGGTCTGGTTGAAAATGGGACGAGTCCCGTTGATGCAAATTGCAATTTGCGGGGTGCGTTTCCTTGCCGGCATTTTCCATCCACACCCTTGCCAGTCGCCCTCGCGCCAAAGCTTCAAATTTTGTTTTGAAAAAAAAAACCCCAGTTCGAGTTTTAGGGGCAACAAAGAATATGCTGAGACGACGCCTCAGACTAACCTGCTCCTCCGACGAAGACGATGAAAGTATCCATGAACAAGAACAAGAACAAAAACCAGCTGAAAGTGAAAACCCAAACCCGAATGCAGATCCTTCTGGACCCATAGAAATCTCAGACGACGACTTCATCGACGTTTCCGACAATCTATCTCCGCCATCTCCTCCTCATCCTCCAACGGCGACGGAGTCGGTTTTCAACCGTTCTGCACAACCGCATCCGGTGACTTCCACCTCGTCCTTCTCCGCCGCAGGCGAAGGCGAGGGCACGGGTTGTCCGGTTGGGGATTTTATTGGAAGGCTCGGGCTGAGGTTGAAGGCAGAGTGGTTCAATGCTTGTTTGAGCGCACTCCAAAGCTCCGTATCGGGTTTTGCGAGCCTCAACGTTGAGGGAAAGGCGAAGCTTTGCTTCGAGCGGTTTCTGGTTTCTGATATGAATTACTGCGGGAGCGGTGTGCTTCCTCCAAATGTGGATTCAATGCACCTCGTCGACCTGCCGGGGCCGTACGTGTTGCAGGTCATAATCTTTGCATTTTAATGTGGAGGCATGGTGTTTAATTATTGGGTGCGATATGGAAACTGAGAACCATGAAGAAATGAAAGTCACGTGCTTCAGAAGTTATCAACTAAATTTAGAACTTGCCTGGGGGGGGGGGGGGTGTTGCTCAATATTTAGTAACCACAACGCAATAATTATTCTCAAAGTAGTCAAAGTTGCTTTCATAATCCAAAGTTTTTGTCATATCAGATTTCTATCTTGCAGGTTGATGAGATAGTTAACATCAGTAGCCCTCTCAGGGGTAGGTATCAGGAAGCACCTCCGGGGATCAAGAGATGCCTCAAGTTATCCATGACAGACGGTGTTCAACGTGTGTTTGCCATGGAATACAGGCCTATTCAAGCTCTTACAGTTTTTGCCCCAGCTGGATTGAAGGTTTTCTATTTTTCTTTTCTCCGTACCTAATTACCTGTAAATAGTTTTTAAAATCACTGAGTATCTTATTCACAAATAGTGGGTGTGCAGACGACACTAGATTGATGCACTTACACCCGTATACCTACAATTATTTGTTCTTCGCATATGATCAGTACAAAAGGTTGGCTTGTGAACAATGAAGGCCATATAGAATTTCTGTCAGCTTTCCTTGAGGAATATCTGTCTGTCATGCATATATGCTGGTGTCTTTTCACTGAATCAAAGACTACAGAAAGGACATCTAGTAACATGTTGACAGTTTTCGATGGCGCCCTATGAGGGACTAAGGAAATAATATATATATATATATATATATATATTTTGATAAATAACTAAGGACATAATAATCTTCAGTTTTGGTGCAAGAGATCAGCTTTCGCTATCTCTTTGGGGTTTAATTTCCGAGTTTCTGTGGCTGGTTGCTTCATATGCCAAGTAAAATCAAGGAAAAATATCGACTAACCTTTTCTTGCTTGTTACAATTTTTATAAGTTTGGACCTGAACAGATAATCTTTCGACTTGTAGGTTAGAGTCTGTAATGTACATATACGTCATGGACTTTTAATGCTTGTCCCTGAGACCGTTGAAGCTCTAGGAGGATCAGTTGAGGAGTTGGAGGCAGCACGGCAGCGACTTGTTGAAGAAGTAAATAAGCCACCTAGAGGAAAAAGGTATGTATGCAGTACCAAGGAGGTATTGATCTCTGTGGAAGTTTAGAAGATCTCCTATTGTTTTTCACATTGCAACTGTTAAAATTGGACAATAGTTGTCCGTTCATTTTCTCGACATCTCTTTGGTCCTGAATGACACTGCCTTTGAGCGTACTTGATTGCCTACCTTTCTTTGTTATTGGCATGTTTACCTTATGCTGTTACTGCCGGAAACTATAATTGTTAGAGCTAAAAGCTGCAGTAGAGCGAACAATTCTTTTGAATCCCCCTGTTTTGGTTCCATAAATGCAATTATCCCTGGAAAATGTTATTAGGTCAATGGGTTTTTGTCCTTAAAATGGATCTAAGGCTCAAGCAAGTGGGAAAATGGTTGACACTAACATATTTGTTAAGCGGGATTTATTATTTAGTAGCATGTAGGATTAAATTATATCAAGAGTGTATGTAACGACCCAAGGACAAGCACTAGCCACATCTGTGCTTTGATTTCAAGGCCCACCAAACCCACATTGGTGGTTATTAGGACCGCTCTGATACCATTTGTAACGACCCAAGGATAAAAAAGCCACATCTGCGCTTTGACTTCAAAATGACTAGTCAAGGTTACTTTTGAAGCCCCTTGGGTCATTATAAAACACAGTTCAACCTAGTAAGGTCCCAATGTGGGACTTGACCCTTATAGAACTCATCTCTCATTCATTCTCCTCTCCCACTCCATGTGGGATTTGGGGTATCACAGTGTGCTTCTGACCTCCTATGAAGTATCACCATGCTGGATGGTAAGCTCATAATCTGTGTGGGTAAGAGTCCATTTTATTTTTTCAAACTAGTCTCATTTGTGAGGTGATTCTGGACCATCAAAAGTTCACTTTAAATCCAGCTGTTTACACCTTTTAGAAGTTGCTATGTTGACCATCTCTCATCCTTTTTCATTGTAGAACAAGGACTGGGGTTGTTCCTCCTTTAGCAACTAGAGCCACTTTTGCTGCATGGCCATTGAACGGTTTTAATGCTGCCGGGGACAGCAACAGTTCCACATTGCAGGATGAAACTTCCCTTCGAGCAAACAACCAAGGTACCTCTTTAATTTTTTTTCCTTAATATGGGATGAGAGAGAGGGAACAAGAAAAAGAGTATAACTTGGGGGCGGGGGCGGGGGGCGGGGAGGGACATTTGACTTAGCATGAACAATTTGAGTTTCACAATATATGAACACTTGGTCAAAGTGTGTGGTACCATATTCGTGGTACATGTTTTCCAGCTAGGGGGACATTTGAGCGTAGATAACACCTCTTTTAACTTCTCTTTTGTAATTCATGGTACTTTCAGTGTGGTGGAGTATAAGTATCAGATTCTTCGGAGAAAAAAAGATATTCCAAGTTATCTATCTTTCCTTCTCTTTTTAATATTGTCCTTCCATATGTCACAAGTAGAAGATCCATTGTATGAAGATGGATGTTAAAAGGAACCTTGGTAGTTGTACTGGAATGAGAAGATTGAAGTTGGAAATTTTATTTTTTTTCAGCGATTCTTTGGAGATTTTATTCTGTATGAATTGTTTTCCTCATTCTTGCATCTTTTTCCCATTTTTTCCTTTTAGAGAGAGAGAGAGAGAGGGGTACTGTTAGCTATTCCATTTTTAAGAAATATAACCTTGAAGGTGTGATTTCAGTGCATTTGAGCATGTATGGCTGTATTACTCATCAAATCAGTAATATGCTGGACTCGTAAAAAACATACAAGAAATTTGGGAATTGGAATATGCTTTTGACTTTTTTTCTTGTCAAATCAGGAATTGGTATGTGTCTGTATTGTGTTATGCTTTCTTGTCTGACTTGAGTTCTGTAGGTGCTACTTTGGGTCAACCTGCCACTAATACCAGCCAAAGGACTGCAGAAGAATCTACAACTCCTACTGAGGTCATTGAAGTTCTAGGAAGATCAGTCGAGGAGTTGGAGTTAGCACGGCAGCGACTTGTTGAAGAAGTAAATAAGCCACCTAGAGAAAAAAGGTATGTATGCAGTGCCAAGGAGGTATTGATCTCTGCGGAAGTTTAGAAGATCTCCTATTGCTTTTCACATTGCAACTGTTAAAATTGGACAATAGTTTTCCGTTCATTTTCTCGACATCTCTTTGGTCCTGAATGACACTGCCTTTGATCGTACTTGATTGCCTAGCTTTTATTGTTATCAGCATGTTTACCTTATGCTATTACTGTCGGAAACTATATTTGTTAGAGCTAAAAGCTGCAGTAGAGTAAACAATTATTTTGAATCCCTGTTTTGGTTTCATAAATGCAATTATCCTTGGAAAATGTTATTAGGTCGATGGGTTTTTGTCCTCTAAATGGATCTAAGGCTCAAGCAAGAGGCAAAGCAGTTGACATTAACATATTTGTTAAGCAAAATTTATTATTTAGTAGCATGTAGGATTAAATTATATCCAGAGTGTGCTTCTGACCTCCTTTGAAGTATCACCATGCCGGATGGTAAGCTCAGAATCTGTGTCTGTAAGAGTGCATTTTATTTTTTCAAACTAGTCTCATATGTGAGGTGATTCTGGACCATCAAAAGTTCACTTTAAATCCAGCTGTTTACACCTTTTACAAGTTGCTATGTCGACCATCTCACATCGTTTTTCATTGCAGAACAAGGACAGGGGTTGTTTCTCCTTTAGCAACTAGAGCTGCTCTTGCTGCATGGCCATCAAACGGCTTTAATGCTTCTGGGCACAGCAATAGTTCCACATTGCAGGATGAAACTTCCCTTCAAGAAAACAACCAAGGTACCTCTTCATTTTTTTTTCCTTAATATGGGATGAGAGGGAACAAGAGAAAGAGTAGAACTTGGGTTGGGGGGGGGCATTTGAATTAGTATGAACAATTTGAGTTTCACAATATATGACCACTTGGTCAAAGTTGTATGGTACCATATTCGTGGTACACGTTTTCCAACTAGGGCGACATTGAGCGTAGACAACACCTCATGTAATCTTTTGTAATCGATGGTACATGCAGTATGGTGGAGTATAAGTATCAGATTCTTCGGAGAAAAAAGATATTCCAAATTCTCTATCTTTCCTTCTCTTTTTAATTTTCTCCTCCATATGGCACAAGCAGAAGATCCATTGTATGAAGAAGGATGTTAAGTGGAACCTCGGTAGTTGTACTGGTATCAGAAGATTAAAGATGAAAATCATTTTTTGGGCGATTCTTTGGAAATTTTAATCTGTATGATTCCTTATTATTGCATCTTTTTCCCTTTTTAAGAGAGAGAGCCAGGGGGGGGGGAGGGTACAGTTGGCTATTCCATTTTTAAGAAAGATAACCTAGAAGGTGTGATTTCAGTGCATTTGATGTGTGTATGGCTGTATTAGTCATCAAGTCAGTAATATGCTGGACTCGTAAAAAACATACAAGAAATTTGGGAATTGGTATATGCTTTTGACTTTTTTCTTGTCAAATCAGGAATTGGTATGTGCCTGTATTGTGTGATCCTTTCTTGTCTGAATTGAGTTCTGTAGGTGTTACTTTGGGTCAACCTGGCACTAGTACCAGCCAAAGGACTACAGAAGAATCTACAACTCCTACTGCTGAAAATGCTGCTACTAACGCATCATCTACTGTTGTTATGGGTTTTGAGGAGATGCATGCAGACGCTGTTCCCTTCAGAAGGGAAAATACTGTGCCTAACCTATCCCCTCATATTGTTTCAGAGGTGGAGGTTATTTCTATGGTTGATGAGGCAACGCACCTGCTCATACGATCTGGAGACCTGGAAATCCCATTCACTTACTTATCTAATTTGTCAGTCAAGTTTGCAGCAATGACGAAGAAGTCACCTTCTGTTCTGGGAAAAATTAAGGTATATAGTTGGGTGGATAATATTAACCGTTTGTTTTATTCATTTCAATGGATATAGCAGCCTTCAGACCTATGGGATGGAATGAACTTCACTTCCACCTGACTGTTCAGTTATGCCGGGCCTTAATAATCTGCAGTTGGCTGACTAATCAGATTGCACATATATCAAGAATGAAAAATCAAAACATTATGACTGAGAAATTTCTAAAATCTTAAAGATTTTCAAAGGTCCTACTCATGTGCACGTCATTCCTCTTTTCATGCTAACCATGCTTCATACTGTTGATATTTTATAACTTCAGTTATCTGAATTGCTCTTCGTCTGTCTTTCTTATAAACAAACCAACTGCTTTTTCGTAAGCAGGTTATTTATGTTCTCTCTCAGATTTGAGTGTTGAACTTTCCTGTTTTGTCTTACCGGATCGAGTCACTCTGTTGAACTTTCAAAGCATTTAATTTTTCTCTTTCTCGCACTTGCCCAAATAACAGTATGGGAAGCTTTTCTGAGAGCATTATTGTAACCTCCTCATCAACCTGCCTGTTTTACCATTTGCATGTGCCAAATTTCAAGTTTATCTCAGGCATCGCCTTAGGGATGAAGTTTATTTGTCACATTTTCTAATATACTGGGGGCGGTTATTAGAAGTGTTGTTTCCGAGTCTCCTCTATTACCACAAACAACATCCCACTCAGAAATCTTAAGACACATGATGCATTCCCATCTCACAATCTTTGCTTATTCTTTTCTTTATTGATATATTTTTTCTTTCAATGAACTGTATACACTTGCATTGTGTGGCTCTCATCTAGATGAATTTAAGTCAATGGGATCGCTTGACTAACATTGTTCGAAAAACCTTTAGCAGCTTGCCATTTTAGAATGACTGTTAATTGTGTAAAGTCCACACGGATGCATAACCTTCAAACCTATGATGTGCTTCTGAAACTGTAAATGGTTTTGCTTTCTAGGAATTGAGGTAAACAAAATTAAATTCCATGTTGTTAAATATATTTATATTACTGTAGGTAATCATCATCGCCAATGTCATAGATCCCACTTCTACTTTTATTGTGAACTATTAGAGAATTAGCCTGTACTATAGTACGGTGATAATAGCTGTCTATAACTATTCCAGCCCTCTCTTGTCAATTATTTCTGATAGCTGGACCCAAATTGTAGTGCTTTTTGACTGGTGTAAAGGGTTTCCAATACAAGCGGCGGGCAACATATGAGCTCCGAGCCTATGTTGATGATGGTAGCCTTATTGCTGAGATCATCATTGATCATGATGTGAGTTTAACTTTGACCTTTGCCTGTTCAATGACCAGAGCTTGTAGGACCTTGGAGTTGATCGTTTGGTTATGCACTTCAGGTTGTACAGAAAGGGATAGGTTATTCTCCAGTGGAGGTCACTGCTGCTCTTTCTTCAGCAGATAAGAAAATAGTTAGTGACATGAAGGAGACAATGAAGCAGTTCCAGATTTTCTTAGCTAATTTTGAGGTGATATTTTTCATTTTTTTTTGACATTTTATCTACTCTCTCTCTCAGTTTGACTGAAAAGATCTGTGGGCCTGTTTTTATAGCTCTTGAACTGTGAGAAATAGTTATAAGATCTGCCAATCACTCTTTCAATCGGGAATTTTTTGTTCCAGGGCACAATGCTTGTGGAGATGAATAAAACCTCTCCCCTCCCAATTGCCCTTGAGATGAACCAGGGCTGTCCTGAATCTGATGCACTGTTGCTTCTGAGTAGACTAAAGTCCACAATTTCTGCGCAAACACCCCAGCATACCCGCTCTGATCGCATTGATGTGTCCCCTTGATTGGCTACATGGTTTGAAACTCTCTAGAAAAAAGATTAGGCTGTCAAAATTGACAAGGGTAGGGATCATGCTGCGTCCATCTTGGGTGCAGAAAGACTCATCTTCTATCATGATTTTTCAGATTCATGATCAGAACTTGTGTTTGGCACTCAGTTTGGAAGGGCATGGAAGCTTGAGTTGATGCAATTTTTACAGCCAAAAGCGTCTGCTTAGTTTTCTGGATTTTGAGCTGATCATCGATATTTATTATTAACCGCAATTTACTGCACCTCACATTGCATCCACCTTTTTTTTTGTTGGAGAAACTGGAGTGCAATGTTGGGTTTGGCTGAACTTTGAGGAAGGGACATCATTGAACCAATTAAGTGCTCGTAGTTTAATGGAAGTAAGCTGTCAATTGGAGCCTGCCATATGAACTAGATGATTTTTAAGGTGATGAATGCAAAGCCAAATTACTATTGTTAAAAGAATGAGGACCAAGAAGTCTGGGAAGTGCTGGAGACTTCTCTTACATCTGCTGAAGCGAGTTGCACCAGGTATTTTTTCCATTTTTCTCAAATCCTCTAAGACGAGTTCTGAAAAATTCCCAATTGTGGAACTATTATATCCATCCACATTCTCTGTATTGTCATTGATGCAAGAACTAATTATTCCCCCCCCCCGGTTTAGGTCATGAAACAGGGCATGTATTCTTATTCTAACCCCTGCTTCGTTCTTCATCCTTGTTGCAAGGAACCAGGTCTCTCGAGCTGCCTCTACCATCATTGTTTTGTGGAATTGGATGAGCGATTGGCAATCCATACGATTCATCCATTCAGTAGAGTGAGGAGTTTTATTTTTATTTTTATAACTAATGTTAGTCTGTTACTAATGTCCTGCTTCTATAAGCAATTGGCCTTCAATGGTCCATAGAAAGTAAACTATTACGTAAAAGTTACTCCATTATGATCTCTTTATTGTCTCGTGCCGCACAAACTGCATAATTTTATTACCTTATGCTGAAATAAATTAGAGGGTCATCCCATACTTCATTTCCTGCTGAAAACTATATTGATGCATTGACATTACAGAACTAATGTGCATGCCGCAGCATGCTAGCTAGTGGCCTTGAGCTGGGTACATATTTTTGTGACCATTTGGGATGAGTTCACCTTACTCAAAGCTCGCTCGACATATCTGGTACGGAATCATTTTTTTTCTTATTATTGCTTGTTTCTTTCCCCTGCTAGTAGCCCATCCTCTCTTCACTCCTCTAAACAAGTCTCCTGCTTCTATCCGATGATGTATAAATGACATCGAGTTCTACGGAAAACAACAATAAAAGTGGGTCATGTCGATGAATTAATTACCAGATTCCCTGATGATTTCCTTCAAAATATTTCTAGTAATCCTCAGTAGAGTCTAACTTGGGCCAGCTATTAATTGAGAATCAAATACTCACATGCTAAAAAACCAAGCATGCTAGACAGTGGAGGTCATACGTCAAAGGCCCATGGGTCCGTCACATGTTTGTCTTTCTGAAGTCTCAGCTCAATCAACTTGGTTTCTAAGGCATGTCTTGCTGTAAATTCCCGAGATGTCGCCATGATTCTGTCCTTATAAAATTGGATATAGAATTCGGATAAGAGATCATACAGGGACGAATCTGAGGGATCAGCAGCCCTCTCCTCTTCCCCACAACTCCCCAAACAGCTGTTCTAATTTAAGGGATTTTTTTTTTTCAATTTATAAATTGTTTTAGCAGTCTTGTATTTTTTTTGACACGCGGTGAGGTGATTGGACATGATTTGATGTTTTTAAATATTTATTAAATTATCTTTGCGGAATTAGGTTGAGTGACTAATCGTGCCGACTGTCCCCTTGCCTGTGGATTTCACGAAATCTATTTACAGGTGAGATCCTTTGTAATTTTCTGTGGATTGTATGGTGCAATTCAAAGAAAGATAGATCGATCAGGTGAATCTCATTGTATGACTTATGTTTTTCGAAATTTTACATTGACAACATTAAATGATGTGGAGTTTACCTGATCAGTTTATCTCTCTCTGAATTGTATTATGCAATCCGAACAGGAAATTACAGAGAATCCTGGTCCCTCTATCTACTTGAATGAGTCACCTCTTAAAGATCGATATCTAACAATTAAGTATTGCAGATAAATAACATAAAAAAAACCATGAAAAATAACTTAAAAAATAAAAAGAAAGCAAGTCAACAGTCTATAATTTAGGCACATGACAATTCTCTGGCACTTGTTTTCTAAAAATCATTGGCGGCCCCCTTCCCTTCTGGCTCTGTTTGTGCGTCGCCCAAAACGACGAACGGGGGGATGTTGGGACCTTGGGAGAGGTTGGGAACCCAAAAGGCAGACACGTTACAGTTGCATGCCCCACGCTTCATGCCGGCAAGGACAGGAAACACCGAGTTGGCATTTGGCAGATC
The DNA here is from genome assembly GCA_963930655.1 of Myrica gale. Classification (NCBI taxonomy): domain Eukaryota; kingdom Viridiplantae; phylum Streptophyta; class Magnoliopsida; order Fagales; family Myricaceae; genus Myrica; species Myrica gale. The sequence goes on from OZ005607.1 coordinate 5,691,712, forward strand.
GTTAGGGACCCAAAGTCCACCTCACACCACCTAAGCCTGAGAGCGATCGATGCAGGTACCAGCTTGGTCCTATTTTTGTTCTGTGTCTGTATCGATCGTATTCTACCAACACCAAAATGGAACACAAACGGAGTGGCGATCCCATTAGGTTTAAATCGAACTGCAACTGCAAAGAAAGCGATCGATGGTAGAATGCCACTAGTGGCGACTCGGCTGCAACTCCAATATCCCATTTTGAAAGTTTTTATTTGGATGGTCAATTTTTTTTTGGAAAACATCACTTTTTTGTTCAAAAATGATAGGCAGAATATCATTTTGAGCACTCAAATTACTACTTTCGTCACATTAAGTTTTGAACTACAAAAATTCAACATTGTTCGCCTTGCTATAGGATCCAACTGTCCATATTACATCATATATCCTATTTCGGACACATTTCAACAGTAGGATCTTATTATAGCGCGAGTCATATTGACCTCTAAAACTACCGAAATTCATTAATGTTCGTCTTGTCATAAGGTTCGATAGCAGATATTGTATCACATAACCTATTTTCAACCTATTTCAACTGTATAATTTTACTACAGCTGAATGTCGATGCAATTGGTAGTTCAATCCGGTAAATAACATTTTTTTTATGATAGTTCATGGGTTATAAGTTAAAATTCCATTTTTAATTTTTAAGAGATTTTTTTTTTATAAACTTTTGTGAAAGTGGGTCGAAAATTTTAGTGTCGGTTTACTTGTTTTTTTTTGTTTACTGAAAAAATCATTAATTGGAAACAATAATATCTTTAAAGCCTTTTAGTTTTAACATGAGAGTCATCTTTCTATACACATTTCTACCTAATCCAATAGTATTGATATTTTTGAAGAAGAGGCTGAATCAACATTGGAATTATAAAATGGAGTCGAATTAAAAAGTTCTATGGGCATAAATAAAACGCAAGTTTTGCTGTTTGTTTATTATTAAATTGTTAACCAATATCTAAAAGACTACGCAATCCGATCGCGACCATCTTTTTCATTATTATTATAATTGAAGATTTGGTCCATTTCTTTTATTATTATTTTTTGGGCAAGTCTGCCGACAATGCAAAAGTTAATGAACTATGCTTTTTGCCTTTTGGAAGGTAAGACTTCATTTTCAACGTAAGAAAGGTGTTAAAACAAGGTCTATTCATGCATGTTAAAGAAAAACTCGACTGGTGGCATTCGCTTTCATGTAAGCTGCTTGCCCTTTTATGTCCCTCCATTGTTAAATCCTTAGAAGAAAGTTTTTGGCAAATTTCTACCCTTTTTTTTGGGCAAATTTCCACTTGCTTCTTTGAGCTATATTCTTTAGGAAAAAATTTCTATATTTTTTTCTTATTTGTGTAGCATGCATGAGATAATATTCTCCATTGATAAGCAAAGGTGTGAAGAGGCACTATGGGCAGTGCACACCGATGACTGGACACTCGGCAAAAAGATATTGAAGAGAGAGCGATGTCAAAGCGAATGCAGACTCTAAGGGACTGCCATCATCCCACAGTAGGTTTGACGTTTACATAGGAACTTCCCCAATAAGACTCACTCACTTTCGCATTTCTCTTTTCTTTCTATTTTATTTTATTTTCTGGGCCACTCAATTTTGGATTTTCATCTATAATTTGAGTCCATTCTCTGGCTTCTTCCACACCCTAACCCATGATCTTTTCTTTCTCTCTCCTTCCATCCTCTCCATTGCATAGAACTGGGGGAGATCTAGCTGTCTGCTTTGTTTCTATTTGGTTTACTGGCACTAAAATAATGGTTCAGTGATTGGATTTTTGTCATCTTTTCGTAGCCAAAATTATTGAAATAAAAATGAACAAATTTTCACTTTTCCTCCCTCTGCTGGCTTTGGAGAAAGACAAGCAGTAGAAATTTTCTTGGGAGATGCGTTGGAAGTTTGAAGACAGTGGGTTCAGGTGCAGAAGGAGCTGAGAAAATTTATTGGGGACAACCCATGTTGGGTATTCTCAAGGCTCAAACCCCACTCATCTATCTGTAGCCCTCCTCAGGAGCACTGTAAATTGGATAAAGATGGGTGGTCCTAAACTGTGACTGTGAGGCCACTTCCAGAAAGGTGATTTAGACCGGCTCTACATATAACTGTTGAGAGGCAGCTAATTCTTGGTCAGATTTTTGCTGGGAAGTTCAGTGCAATGACGTTTATTAATGGCCGAGACCACCTGTAGTTGGTGGCGTGGTGTCCTCAAGACTTTTGCTTCTGTGGTCTAATGGCTAAGACAACCTGTGCAACAGAATGCCACGTGTGCATGCCTTTCTAACTTTTCCTGCAGAACACATGTCCTAATTTAATGCCACCTGTGAGGAAATTAAATGGAGCTCAGGACATGTTGCATGGAAACTGAACTCCTTCTCCCCTCCCTAATTAGGAACACTCGTATAGTTTAATTTTAAAGAGATTAACATAACAGATTAACTCTATAATATTTAATATTTTCATGTAATATTTAAGATAATATATTATAATGATATCCACACAAATTATGTGTCTTTCTTCTAATTATATTATACAATTCGAGCCGCATGAATTACTGAAAAATGTCCCTCGCCTCTTCCCATCCCAACAGATCCAGCCCCCTCCGGCTCCCCCCGTAAGTCGAGGGATCTCTCTTTCTCTCTGGCACACATTCTGTTCACGTCATTTGTTGAATACGAAAGTGAAAGAGACGCGAGACCAGTGGCCCACGCGTTTGCGCCAGCTGTTTATGCCTTAGATTCCGTGGTTGTGTCCTCCGTGGACCATGCAGGTCCCACCCCTAACTCATTCTAAACACGTCACACACTCTCTCTCTATCAACTTTCTTGTCTTTTGTGTTATGGTTGAATTTTGAATATACCTAAAGTGGAGGGAGAAGAAAAGAATACCCCTAAATATCACGATATTCCCATTTATTTTCAGAAATGAAATTTATAGATCTTATGTTCATAATTTGTAATGAGTTGAGTGATGGGAGGAGAAAAATTGAAGTTTTGTCGAGTAAATTGTGAAAAACCCAATACGACCTCGTTTTATCAGCTTAAATAATTAAGACCAATCCGGTTATAGTTGAGCCGATGGTATTCATTTGGTTACACACACATGGCCATCACTTAATGCAAGGATAAACAAAGGGTAAATACGATTTTTGCATAATTTTCATTTATGAAATTCTCTCCAAGGGACCCATAAAAAGACAATAGATCTAGTAGAAGATAAATAAATACCCAAATCACAAAATTATGTATAAAAGTCGGTCCAAATTGCATCTTATTTAAATTTGGAAGAACACAAATAATGAGCAAATTGCATCTTTATTATTGGAATAGGCTTAGAAGATTTTTCTGAGTGTGTTTGTGAACATTGCTTTTATATATAATTAGGGAATATCCCCAGTGAGACAAAAAGGTAGAGAATATCCCATGTGGAGTGCAAATGAAAAGGTACTTGAGAGAATATGTAAAATAATTAGAATATGATTTATGAGGGCCCTTCAAAAGAGTAGCTTTTATTTTGTTAAGAGGGAATTTTCATTATAGTCTCCAAACTATCATTAAAATGTCATTTATAGGTTTAAATGATTAATTTCATCGTATTTAGTTTTAAAATGATTAAAAATGCCAGTATGAAGATTAACATCGATAAATTTTAATAATATAAAAATTAAATATAAGGAAATATGTAATTAAACTCTCTTAAATGATATTTTGATGAGGGTTTTGTGGTAGAAATAAAGATTTCATTTTTGTTCATGTATCTTGACGTGGTAAAGACCATTACTATTCCCAATTGAACTAATTTCAATATTTTCACGCGTGTGTGACTACCGACGCAGCCCACGAAGTTTGCTGTGAAATTTCAACAGAATGACGCGGTGTAGTTTTTAACAATGTAAAACGTCAAAAGTGAAACTTGGGGGATAAGGAAGTGGGGGGGAACTAACCCGTTTTTAGTTCATAGATAAATTACTGAGAATAGAAACTGAGGAACAAAAGCAAAAACATCGAGAGAGAAGAGTGGGAGAGAGAGTATATAGCAAAAACGAACAAAACAAAAGAGAATGGAACAGAGCATTCCTATTCTCATTCTCATTCTCTGTTTCACCATTCTAAGAAAGACTTCAATGTGAGGGCATGTTTACTTTCAACTGACGGCTTTCAATTTTTAGTGATCGGATGGCTAAGACGGGAGTTTCTGATTCTGATCCGACGGTGACGGCTAAGGCGACGGAGTTGAAGAAAGAGCTGCAGAGACTGGTGCGGGCTATTCTTGACGATGAGGGTTGCAGCACCGAAACCATTGATCGGGCTAAGGAGAAGATTTGTGCTTTGAAGGAATTGAAGCTGAGAGGGAAGCGGGCACTGTCGCTGAAGCTTCTCGAGACGCTGACTTGTCCCGAGGAGTTTCGGTGCCCCTTGTCCCAGGAGTTGATGAGAGATCCTGTTATCGTGGCCACTGGACAGGTGGGTATACATGAGAATTTGGATGGGATATATATATATATATTGGCAATTCGGATGGGATATTATTTGCTCTGTTTGTTTCCTGAGAAAATTGGGAAAATTTATGTGAAGTCTTGGATATTCATTTCAGATTGTTGGTTTTTTAATTACTTTGCAAAACATAAAGTTACTGAATTTAACATATCTGTATTCTTTTCTTTTACTCTGTTACTGGCCAACCAAAATGAAAGTAATGTTTTTCATTTTCTGTTCATTTTTCTGCAAGTTGACAGCGATTTGTTTTCTGGGTTCTTCATTTTTCGACTTTCGTAGTTCATGGACCAGTTTCGATTTTTGGCTCCTCGTGTTGACTTTCTGTTTATTTTCCCCTGTTCGGTGGCCGATGAACCGCTACAATAATTTTATATTTCTGGAGCTTGGTGGAATCACAAGAACGGAAATCCTTTCGTTGTCTGTACTTTCACTGAAACAGTTGAATTCGAATTAATACTTGTTTGATGCCTCACGCGTACAAGAATTTTGACATTTGTACCCCTATCCCTGTTGTTGTCCTCCTTTGTTGCTATTGAGTTTTGTGGAAGACAAACATGCCAGAACGATGAATCTGACTAGGCTTCTCGGATGAGTACTGAAAAAGAAAAGTTCATGAGCAACTGATGGTGCAATTATAGGGAAAAAGTAATCCTGGTTAAATTATTTGGACGAGTCTTTCACATGATTCCATGGTATTAATTAAACTCTGTCGATCTGAATTCCTTGTTTGTAGCAATTGCCCTTTGTTTTGTTTTTCGTTTTTTTGATGTGTTCTTTTGAATTCGGTGAAATTGGAGATACTGCACTTCACATATTTCTCCTCCTTTGTCAATTGTTAATTCATCATGAATCCTTTGCGCATTTTGCAGACATATGATAGACCGTTCATTCAGAAGTGGCTAAAAGCAGGCAACCGGACATGCCCTGTAACCCAACAAGTTCTCTTCCACACAATTCTTACTCCAAATCACTTAGTACGGGAATTAATATCTCAGTGGTGTAAGAGCCGGGGGATCGAATTGTCGGATCCTGGTTTTCATAATGAGGAAGGTATAACTGTGGCAGAACGTGAACATTTTCTTTCCTTACTGGAGAAGATGTCTTTGACCAATTCTGAACAAAAGCTAGCCGCAAAGGAGCTTCGGCTGTTGACGAAGAGGATGCCCTCGTTTCGGGCACTCTTTGGTGAGTCTTTAGATGCCATACCTCAATTGCTTAATCCCCTTTCTGAAAGCAACCCTCAAAGTGATATTCACCCGGATCTCCAAGAAGATGTGATCACTACACTCTTGAATCTCTCAATCCATGATAACAACAAAAAGCTTGTAGGTGAAACACCAAACGTAATCCCTCTTCTTATGGAAGCATTGAGGTCAGGAACCGTTGAGACGAGGACCAACGCTGCGGCAGCCCTTTTCACCCTGTCAGCTCTTGATTCAAACAAGGCACTTATTGGGAAATCTGGGGCCTTGAAGCCACTCATCGACCTATTAGAAGAAGGACATCCAATAGCTATGAAGGATGTGGCATCAGCAATCTTTACCCTATGCATGATCACCGAGAACAAGGTGAGAGCTGTAGGTGATGGTGCAGTGAGAGTGATTCTGAAGAAGATCATGGATCATGTCCATGTGGATGAGTTGGTGGCAATCCTTGCAATGCTCTCGAGCCATCAGAAGGCCATTGAAGAAATGGGAGAACTTGGAGCTGTTCCTTGCTTGCTTAGCATTATTAGGGAGAGCACTTGCGGACGGAACAAGGAGAATTGCATAGCGATCCTCCACACTATCTGTTTGCATGATCGAACCAAGTGGAAGGAAATGAAAGAAGAGGAGAATACCCATGGAACTATCTCGGATCTTGCTGAGAATGGAACCTCAAGAGCTAAGAGGAAGGCTAGTGGTATACTCGAAAGACTCAACAGGAGTGTTCATATTGTGCATACTTCGTGATGAGCTTGCTTTTGCACTGCTGCCCCAAAAACAATACCCTGTAAATTCTGCATCTATTTCGAGCTCTTATAGTCTCTAATCCGGCTACTAGGAGACGTGTGTGATCATCCTCAGTTACTCTTTTGTATATTCTCTCTCTATCTGGAGTGTCAATTTCAGGGTTCATGAGTTAGCACCTGTGATTCTGTGAATAAAATACGAAAGAAGCTTTATTTATAACATTCTGTTTTTGATTGATTTGTTTTGGTTTCTTTTGCTTGTTCTGGTGATTCCACACGGCTCATTTGGTACATGTGATTCCCTGCCAACCCCCACCCAAGAACACTGATGCAAAGAAAACCTTCCTTCGTGGACAATAAGATTCCTTAATGGCACAAAAATCTATTATGACTGACACTGATAGTGGAGCATAAGACATTATGATTCATCAATTTGTTTGTTCTTCTACTTATATGTTAGTTTTCTGCAGGAATTTTGATGATAGGGAAGGGGATGATTGCTCTACACCTTCAAACGTTGCTGCTATTGTCCATATGGGGCACTCACAGATGAGCCCCATGCATGTTTGTGATGCAGAGAATGTTTAAAAGCAGTAACAGCCACTGTTTAGACATAATCTCAACAATAATAATCCCTCCCATTTCTATTCAATTGAGCTTTAGAAAACCAAGTTTGATTATATAATAAGTGGTGATCGATTGCCGATAAAGATAAACAAACACAAATTAAAGTTGATTCGAAAGGAGAGGTAAAGGGGGAGGGGAATCGATTTCGGGATGAGTAAAGAGGGTCAAATTCGGTGGCCGGTGGGAAAGTGAGATTTGAGAATGTGCCGCAACAATACATGGGGCTATAATTTATTCCATTGAGCACTAAATTAAAGTAATAATTAAAGCTTAAGAGCTCAATTAACGGGGAAAAGATGAGAGAGATAAAGTGAAAAGATCTCGCCGTAATAGTGGGACGACTACAGATTGGTCAACCCCCATTTCTAACGAAGATAGTGTTTGGTTGACTCGGAGGGGAGGGTAATTTGAATATCGATTACAACTTCATCATATTGGAACTTAATTTCCAAATGTGACAAGTATTATTTCAAAATAAAGTTGACAAATGGTGCACAGTTGACGTAATAAATCCTGATGTAACAAAATTTCAACCATTTAATTCGAAAGCAATGGGGGGCAAAATTAAGTATTTTATGTCGTGAAATCGAAATACTATATAATAGGAAGAAAAAAAGAAGCAGCATTAGTGCTCTTTTTCTTTTGTATTGTACGTAGGGTTCAGGAAACATTCTGTACAAGCTAGTGAACTTGTTATGACAATATATACAATTCAAGAGAAGAAGCGACCTCACAAGACTGAATCATGGCATCGTCCATTGAATACAATGCAGAGACCTACCAAGCAGTAAGCTCCATTGATGATATTGCAGTCAAGCCCATATTATAGTAATATAGTCCACAGCTATCGAATTCTGTGACTTCCCGAGCTAAGTGAAAGTCTTAGTCTACCTTGTATGCCCAGCCGTGTTTATCTAGAAATGCCTGCACTGCTTGCTTTATGGCCAAGTTTGGTATCAACTTGGACTTATCAAGCCGTTCGCGAGTGATTGGATCGAACTCACCCACCTAAATTGCATACACATCAGATATTTATTCAGAGAGAAAAGAAAGTAAGAAAGTTGGAGAACTCTTAAAAGTGAAACGCACTATATCCAAAAGCAAAACATCACCTTCTGGAGATGGTCCAGAATCACTGCTCTCTCATATGTAACTCCACTTGGAGTGATGACAGGATCGAGGAAAAGATCGAGCGTGATTTTGCAACAGAGGTAGTCAGGCACCTTAAATACCCAATCAGAGTTATCAAAACATAATAACCATCAAGTAATCGGGAAATATTCAAAAACTGTTGAGAGACGTACCCAAGCACTCACCTCTGTTGGCATGTCAGTTTCTGCAGCTTCTCTAAACACTTTTCTCAGAGTCTCTAATTGTTGCAAGTGAGAAGTAGCAGGTTCGTCCAAGAAACCTTCAGTTTCAGACTCGTCAAGGAAATGTTTTTCTTTCAGAGCAGTCTCACACGCTTCTCTGCGACATGAATACCAATTATATAAAAAAACCAACGGTTTTTTTTTTAAATAAAAAAAGCAGACACTACTCATAAAAGGGCCACCCCTTCCATAGGTGAACCTCACTGGGAAAACATACTTCAAGTTTTGCAATTCCCATGAACGTTTCGAAGAATCATTCTCCCATTCCAAGTATTTTGCTTTGGCTAGTTCCTGCCAGATCTCCTCTATCTTGTCGCTCTCAGGTTTACTCCGTCCAAGATCAAAAGCCTAGAAGAAGAAAATTTATTAGAACAAAATACACTGATGCTTGTGAAAATTTCAAGCAAATCTTGATTCTTGATTCCAAAGAAAAGAACACTACTGGCATTAGACACATCAAGATATTTCCATCCAATAGAGGGGCAAATGAGGATATTTCCATGAACTCTGCAATTTAATGACAAGTGGTCATGTGTGTTTGTGTTTCATTCATTCAACTTGCTGAATCACACCCATAATATCAACTGTGATCCGGCCTACAGGGAACAAGCCCAACTAAGTACATGCGGGCAGGATTCAAGTAAACCTCCAATTCATTAAAAAGTAGCTTGAAAATGACAAGGTCCCTTAGCAGAGAACCCATGAAAACTGAGGACACTAAGCGAAGGACAAAGAAAATGTTATCTCATCCTCGAACTCCCTAAACTTCCTGAAGTTATCAGTTTGTAGCTGTGCCTGCAGTCAACAGATCAAACCTCACGAACACACCACCTATGAGTGGCTCTGGCTCCTGAGGGGAAAAAAAGTACAGGCTCCAGCTACACATATTTCCAGCAAAGACTTGGCAGCCCTACTCTCAGCTACAAGATCCAAACTAATAGAACAGGAACAGTTACTAGTCAAACAAATAACATATGTCAACGCATTATGTATTAAATAAAAAACAACACAAACTCCAGTCCAAATGACATCTAAAGGTACGATTAGCATTCCACATCATTTGTCCACCACACAACCTACTACCCACTTAGATATTTAGTTAACAATTCTATCTTGTCTCATTCGAAATGAATATATTCACTGAAATCAGTCTACTTGAGGACAATTTACAACAATGAGAACAGTACGAAGTGCCAAAAACAGTCTACCAAAAACATGTCTGAATCTAATATGGTCAGCTTTTCTTCACAAATCCACACACAAACATACACACACATCGCACACACACCTACATAAGGACATGTCTTTATATTTATAACCAACAACAGCATCTTCACCAAGAGACTTGCTGTCGTTAACAAATTTTGGACAAAAACCTCTCTTGTATTCAGTTAAGGTTATTAGTTTTTCTAGTCCTTTGCCGAGATTACCAAACTGAGAAAATAGATATAAGCACTGATTTCCATTATCTCATGACACTATGAATCGACGCAACTGCAAATGTTAATGGTGCTAATTTAACAGCAACTGAAAGGAGCAAACATAAAAGTTAACATGAAATTCCTACAACAAAGCAACTTAATAAATCATAATATGATGTTCGTTTAATCCATATCCCAAAGTTTGTAGCTGAAAATTTTAAACAGTAGCAGGATAACAGCAAAGGTTATCTTTACCCTCACCCTCCTCCAGCCAGGAGAAATTGAATCCCTATCCTCACCCTCCGCCCTTCAAATCAGTGGAGGGGATATCTCTTTAATTACAGGACCGTTGGCCCAAACAATAGAAGTAGTTACTGCAGGACGACCAAATAATACCTATAAGAATACAACAGAAACAGGCCAATTCCAGGTTCTTTGCTGCATGTGGAAATTAACAGGTTGAATTATCCAGGATCTTCACATCCCTACACTCGTAGATCATGTTTCTTAAAGAAAACTAAGGAAGTTTAAGAATCAGAATGCCTCATATATGTTACTGGTAGGTATATACAAGTCCTAGACAAATCGTGAAATGGAACAAGAAAATCAATGAAGGTATTGGGTTATGTCCAGGTGAAAAGCCATTCTAGAAGAAACTTATAAGGGAGAGCGTCCTATATGTGCATTTGGCCACAAGCCTAGAAGGTAAAAATATTAGTGCTGCCTAAATATGCAGTTGATACGTCTAAGCTTTTCTGTCTGCTATGACATTAAAAATTCACATCAGATCAATAAGATAATTACCACGACGAATATAAGTATTTTATCCAAAATTTTGGAGTCTAATTCCCATAACAGTGTTTCTTTTACTTAATCTCCAGTCATTCTGTGCATAAAAGAGCACTGAAAGATAAGGACCTACAGAGACAAAATCCAATGTAAAAGGAAAACCAAAGGACACATTACTTGCAGTAACCACTTCAAATGCAAAAAGCTTCAAGAGATGTACTAACGAACACAACTTTGTGAATGGGATGCTGTTTCTGTCCTATGAGGACATAGTTAAACCGCTTAGAAAAAAAAAGTCCCCAGTTAAACCAAAAGTAAAAAGGTTGCATAAAAACTAGTCATAAAAGTCCGGTAAATCTGGATGTGTAAAAAACAGAGACAGGTCACCAGGAAAATTCAACCTGGAAGACAAATATTCAAGAGCAATAAAAGGACAGAGAACACTTCCTACCTTCTGCAGTTTTTTGATTCCTTCAATAAGTTCTTGCTTCTGCAGCAATGCAAGCCCCAACAAATAATGAGCCTGTCATATAGCAAAATTGTCAATTGAGATCCAAATGACCAATAGGGATAAGAGTAGCTTAATACCCATAGCAATTATCCCCAACAGCAAATCATCTCCGACAACAATAAGGTAAACAAACATATAGCAACATTATTAAGAAGATGGTCTATCCAACCAATGCCAGTGACATGTCATAAGAAGAAGAGTTTCTCCACCCTAAAAAAGTTTCAGCTCGCTTTCCCCCAACTTAAAATACTAAGACTAAGAGTTACATGAATAAGAAGATGATAAGATGCCTAGTTCTGTCTCAAACAACTTTCATGTTTTAAATTCTTTTCCTACCTTAATGTAGAACCCCCTACCTCTTATGAAAGGAAATAACAAATGAAACCCCCAACAAGAATATATGGTCAGGCCCAAGTCTAAACAGCCGAAAAAGAGAAGGGAACCCAAGAAAGGAAACAAATCTAAAGCTAAAATCACTATAGTATCTTTCTGCAAACTTAGACACACAAGAAACTGGAATAGACCTAACACATAACATCGATGATAACTCTCCAATATATTATGACCTACAATCTTCTTAGAAAGGGGAAAAACTCTCTAGTAAATGCACACAGACATGCACATAAAACCCACGAGAGACATGGACGATTTATACAAATGAACCATCTACTAAAAAAACCATAAAGACGGAAGAAAAAAAAGAGTCAGAGAGCTGGAGAAGATCCTCCACCAGCCCTGCACGATGTAGGCGCAAAGGGTAGGGATAATCCACGTCCACTCGTTGGTGGAGGGCAAAAGGGTTCCCTCAACCCCTGTTCCACCACGCAGGTGGGGGTGGGAGGGTGGAGGGGAAGGATCCTCTCTGCCTCCACCTACTCAGTGAAGAACTGCAGTTGATGGAAACCCTAGACTCCGCACCTCCACCGCACAAGAGGAGCTGGAGGGGAGTCCCACAACAGCAAGTTGTGGCACAGGGTAGACAGATCCCCTCCACCCCTTTGTTTTATTGTTTTTCTGCATTTAACTTTATTTTTCACTTTTTCTTTTTCCATTTTTTATTTTTTTTATTTGATCTTGGTGGTTGATTATTTGGAAACCAAATTACTCATAAATGGAATCTCATTTCCCTTTTATGTCCATTGACAGTTCCTTTTCTCACAGATTATTATATTTTAATAAACTAGTTGATATATCAACATTGGCTGATATCAACACTTCTCTTCAGAGAAACTGCCGTGCTTAGAAAATGTTTCCATCAGATAAAGAAATATTTCTAAAATTATCTCTATCCAGGTGTAGACCTTTAAAAATGGGAGATACTACTGTCATGTCAGAAAATATTCTCCCATAGAAAACTACTCTACTTGCAAATACTACAGTCCATATTCCTTGCCTAAAACAGAATAGACAAAATAACAAATTAAACGATCTGTACTTAGTCTTTTGAGCGTCAAAGTGAGACTGGCTTGGATTCCCATATATCCTCAAGTATCTAATTCAAAACACGAAAAAAACATGGTGCCACTTTGAAAAATACGGACAGGCAAACAGGATAGATTTAGGCACAGCTATAATCGTCCATTGAGTTGGAGGGAACGTCTGAATCTGATGGTTGATGTAGTTTGATATCATTGATAATCAAACAAACAAACAATACAGGCAAAACAAAGAGAAGAATAGAAGGAACCACAAGCAGAAGACAAGACAAGGTTACATTGCAAACCCAGAGATAGGGAGGTTGAGAGAGGGTGGAAATGCCAAAACAGAGAATGAGTGGTAACACAATGATCGCCAAGGACTTCCATCATGCAAAAACTACTTGCACACCAAAAGAGAGAGAGAGAGAGAGACAGAAAAAGAACGCAAGACTTCCATGGAGACTATGTCCCCACTGATCCCCCTCTCAATTCTGCCCTTGGTGTGCAAGCAGCTTTTAGCACCCAGCACTGCACCCTTCCCTTCTAAACCTCTTTCTTCCATAATTATTAATGCATACCAAAGATTACATACAGGGTATAGTTAGTGCTTGTTGAGTATGGACCGAGAAGCGCGTGTTGGCTTTTGAGATCAGGTCGAATTGTAGCTTGGCTCAACTCGTTTAGCTTAATAGAGGTGAGCTCAAGTATGGCAAATTTTAGTCAAGCCTAGCCCGAACAGCCAATATTCAGCTTGGATAGACTTGATCAGTAACATTTATGGGGCAAAATAGCTTCTCCAATTACAGAAAATAAACACCTTGAAGTTTCCATATGAGGGAATATTTTCTAGGTGAACTAGAATACCATTATTCAAAACTAGCAACTGTTGAGTGTAAAAAATCGAGCCACTAAAGCAAAACTACTTAAGTGCGGTATATGTTGCCGAGAAATGCAGCAGTTTACTATAGCTAGTAGAAACCCCCAAGTGAAAGCTCCATTCATATATAAGACCTTAACAATGCATGCACTTGAAACAAAAAATCCTAAACGTTATCAAACCTATTGGAATCCTTATTGATTGAGCTTAGAGAACTCCCAGAAAAGAACTGAACAAGCGATGAGGTCTCTTATCTCTAAACTGGAAATTACTAAACTAGAGGATACAGGAAGCTATTTACCGTATATAATTACTTGAAATCTCTCAATTCATAATTTTGTCCAACCTAAATTCCAAACATCTTCAAAACATTACTTAAACCAGTGTTTCTAAGATATGCCTGCAGTGGTGGCACATTCAATTGAAACAAAGTATGAATAACTTTGTACATTACAATCAACTCTCAACTAACAGCAAACATAACCAAAATACTTGCAGAGAAAATATCCCATTAGCAATAACAAGATTCTCTACTTAACCCCAAGGGGGTTGGCTTGGGTGGTCAAGACTTGAGGCTTAGGGGTGTGCTCCTCCTGAGGTCTCATGTTCGAATCTCCTCAAGTGCAAGCAATTTCTTGGGGCCACTCCCACAGCAAAGCTGGACTTATTTGACATGTGTGGCTTGGGAGGGCTGCACGGCGTGATGTTGAACCAAACTTGTGCGTATACTGGGTCAGGTCCGTTCGAACTCAGTGCACGTGAATGGGTGCCCGAATTTCCCTCGTTATAAAAAAAATAACAAGATTCTCTACTTTGGTTCTTCTTTTTATTATTTTTTTCTTTTTTGTGCACAAACAACAATGATTGACGTTTATCAAAAGACAAGAAATAATTGCGATTTAACAGTTAAAAGAAAAATCATAAATTTGTAAAATGAAAACAGTTTCAGACCTTGACAGACTCGTTGTCAACCTCAATAGCTCTTCGACTGTCTTCCTCCACTTTTTGCCAATCGCTAAAAAAATAACACAACAGCCAAGTGAAAGCAGAAAGAAACGAAATTAAAACACACAAAGAGTACTGATAAAAAGTATAAGTAAAAATGAAATTAGAGGGAAAAAAGGCAAAAGAGAAATAGAAAGATTAGAGAAAGGGGGGGGGGGGGGGGGTTGTAAACTGAACGGGGTTAGTGACCGAACATACTTCCGCTTGCGATGGCACAAAGCACGATTCGTCCAATACACAGAAACCTTAGGGCATAGCGTGATTGCCTTCAAATAAACGCAACCACCAAAACACAAAGGAGATAAACTTTAAAAGCCGTACAAGACCAAGAACAAGAATTGAACGCAGAAATGCAGCAGACGAAAAGTTTATACCCTCAAAAGAACAGAATAAGCCAAATCAAATCAATCCCACTAACTGAATATTAAAATTAGACCTCGGTATAAGCATCGATAGCGGCTCCGAAACGTTCTTTCTTGAAGTACAAGTTGCCGTCTTGCTTGCATTGCTCAGCTTGGTTGGCCGCCGAAAAGACATCACTCGCCCGCATGTTTCTTCTCTCTCCCCCGCAATCTCAGTCGTTCTGCCTAGCAGTTTCTGTATCCACGAGCTTGTCGGAAAAAAGGGAACGAAAATTAAAAGAAAGTAACACAAAAAATTTACTTTCTTCGGACCCAATTAGGCTTATTTCCACCAAAAACAATTTTATTAAAAACGCTTAAAAAAATCACTCTACCCGCCCAATACAATAACTCACACCACACCCTTTTTCTTTCTCTCTCAACTCAAGACTCACTTCTCTCCCACTTTTCTACTATAACATAAGTCTCTGTTTATAGGAAAAAATATAAAGAGAAATCTAAGAGAAAACCATAAACTTTGAATAGGGAGTAAGTCAAGTCTACTTCTATTCCAAGTCTATCTCATATGGGTGTGGACTCCAACAATTCTCTCCCTCCATACCCATAAGAGAAGAATTGTTCCTAACATCTTTCGGTTGAGTGCATCCCAGATTTCCATCAGTAAAATCTTCCTGCAACTTTGGTGTCTGTTGCTCCGCTTACTCACCACCCCTTGCATCCCTTTTCTACTGGCACTCCAACCTCGTCCTTGTCACCTGATGACCAACCACACTCTCATCCGAGTGTCCTGCACCTCCTGCATAGGGTGCCCGCATCCCCTACTTGTACCGCCGGATCCATGTAGAACAATATCTCCCTCTGCTCTTGCATCTCCATTGGCTGGCACCAAGCACCTTCGCGTGCTACAAGAAGTCAGAGTCATCAATCCCCTCAAGTTTCTTGCCCTTGTTCTCCAATAGATCATACATATCCTTCCCATAAAAGATATCCTCCATCCGTAGCTATCAGTTCATGTAATTCACAGCAGACAACATAATCATACCGGTAATCATACTCTCCGCTATCTTAATTCACATTGATCGAGGTCGAATTTCACAATTCTGACTGCACTAATGGATCCGGGATGACCTAAAACCTTAGAAACCAGTTTAACCTGCTCGAAAACCGGCCTACAAGCCTCTGAACCGGCCGAAAAACCACACTGAACAAAAAATCGGAATCTTCCAGAATTTCTGATTCGCCAAAATATTCCCTGCTGACGTGGTACGATGACGTGGTGCTGATTGGGACCCATGCTGACGTGGTACGATGACGTGGTGCTTATTGGAACCCATGCTGACGTGGCAGGACACATGTCAGCTTTCTGGGGACGTGCGCGTGGGGAAGAGTGAATCCCACTCTTTCTATCTCTCTTCGGCGCGTGTGACGCGTGGCGGCGCTTTTCCGACTTCCTGTGGCGCGTGAAGGCGCTTCCCGGAGCTTCTGAGAGGACGTGGTTTCAACCACCGACTTCGTCTCAATCTCCTCTATAGGCTGGTGCTCTCCAATATCTGATCGGACCACTTTTAATTTTCGGACCTTCTTTGCTTCTCCCCTAAAAACCACTCCAGCTCCTCGAACCAGACTCTATACCACTTGTTGGGAAAAACGACACGAAAATTAAAATAAAGGAACACCAAAATTTACTTGGTTCGGCCCCAATCTAGCCTACGTCCACCCTAGAGCAATTTTATTAAGAGCGCTTAATAAAATCATTCTACCCGCTCAATACAATAGCCCACACCACACTCTCTCTGCCCAAGACTCACGTTTTACGTCCCACTTTTCTCCTATAACATAAGCCTCTATTTATAGAAAAAAATACAAAGAGAAACCTAAGAGAAAACCATAAACTTTGAATAGGGAGGAAGTAGACTTCTGCTACAAGTCTACTTCTATTCCAAGTTTATCTCATATAGGTGTGGACCCCAACAGCTATGTATATGCGTATATGGGTAGGAAGAGAGAGATAGAGCGAGAGGTAGGGTTGTTCAGTGCCACCGGAACACCCTGGTGGCACCGGGATCGGCACCCCGGTGTAGGTGCCAGGTCACCCTTTTAATAGATTTGTTTGGGGTAAGCTTCAATCCATTTTGTTTTTCATTTCACATGTTTGATGTTATCAGCTTATAGTGAAATAAGACTCAATCACGGTGGATTTCTGTGCTTGTGTGCAGGCAATAAGAAGAGCCTGATCGATGCAATGGAAAAAGGGATCAATTTGCGGGAACAAATATTAAAATTGTACAGAGATTACTACCATGGTGGATTAATGAAGCTTGTTGTCATTGGTGGAGGTGAATTTTCATTTTTGATTCTTCAGATAATGTACCATTTATGAATAACATTCCAACTGAATTTCGTTTCGGGGGAATGTAAGGATTTTCTCTGTCAAATGATTATATTGGATCTTGTCGAAGTGAGCAATGTAGGTGGTCTGGCAGTGGAGTGGCGGTGATGGAGGTGTTGCAGTGATACTGTTACTGTGGGGTAAGTGCTGGTAATGATGGCTGCGTTTGATGCACTTTGGTTGGTACAAGAGGTTGTGTGATGCCAATTGGTAGCTCCTGGATTGGCATTTCCTGGTTGGTTGCAACTTGTTTGTATTGATAGAGATGAATATCTTTGGTGGAGGTGGTGTCGGTGATGGGGTGAACAGATGGAGTCATGAAATTGGTTGTAGTTTACAACCTTTGCTTAATAAAGCAATCAATTAGCCAATATAATTGTTCAGATCCACTTCCAATTTTTTTACTCATCATTTGAAGGCCTATGTAATTCCAACAGCAAACATTTATTTATTCTTGAGCATGCTCTTAGGGCGGTGATTGAGATATCATCTGCGCTTCAAACTCTTGAGAGCTTTGACTTCTTACAAAAAGGGAATTAGTTCAAAATTGAGAGACATCCTGGATGTTTCCTTTGTTTCATTTAACGTATCAGGTCCTTGTTTTACTGTCTCCATGCGATAGTTGTTTTATTGGGAGACTTTAATTTTAAGGGTTAGTTAATTTCAATATTTTTTTGAAAATGCTAGTGAAATTACATGGAGGATATGATTGTGTGCCTATGTTATTTTAGATTGGATTGTATTAGTTTAGATTATATTATTGATTTTGGATTGGATTGAATTGTATTAGTGTAGAGTTTATATTTTCTATGTGTGTAATATGTTAAAAAATGGTTCAATATGAATGTAGAATTACCAGAAACCGCCACCACTAAGGGTCGGTTTTTGCTCTTAACGGTGTATGTGTAGGTGACATTTTTTTTAAAACTGGCATATCCAGTGTAGGTGTAGGTGCCAGTTTTTGCCAAAACCGACACATACACCCGGATTGAACAGCCCTAGCGAGAGGCTGCCAAAGTCGTTTCCGAAGGTCACAGGGGTTCAGGAGCAGGAAATGCGAATGGAGAAGGAAAATAGACCTCCGCAAAGACCACTCTTTTGTTTACATAAATAAATATTTTGCTTTGTTTCGTTTCGTTTTGGAATTTTGTTTCCTTCAGGCTTTTCGTCGAATCTGTCGTTTTTAGCTTGAAGAACTTCGTAATTCGTATTGACCCGAAGAAAACCAGAAAATGGAAAATGTTGGGAAAATAGAAAAAGACGGAAAATAAAACATATACATATTATACACTACAGAAAAATTGAAAATAGGGCAAAAGAGTCATTGAGTTCCCTGTTATATGTTGATCCGATTGGATTAAGAAATCTCAATAGGGATTTCACTTTGACTTGTCCCAAAATCAGATTATCCTTTGCATTTAGCAATAATATCAGGCGGTCAAGCTTCTTCTAGGTCAACTACAGAGCTATATATTAAAAAATAATAACCAAAAAACTCTAGAAAATTCATCGTTTGGATTAAAAAAAATGTTTCTGTTTACTAGAAAAGATTTGCATTTTCCATCCAACCATGTTGTAGGCATTAAAAATAATTTCAATCTCTTAAAAATATATTTGATCAAAATAATTTCTGTAAAAGAGGAACATAAAAAAACCACCTTAAACGTATTGTCAATTAAATAATTCCTTTACTTGTATCATGCTCTGACATTAAGTTATTATTTAGTATTTAAAATCAAATGAAAAATTAGACTTTGTGAACTATCATTCTTGATATTTTTAGAAGATAGAAATCACTCAATATATCATTTAAAGAATGATCTAAGGACTATTTATATTTTGGGGGTAATATCATAATATGCTTCCAAATTATAGACCAAAATCAAGCTCACTCTCTAAGTTTCGATTTATATCCCTTATATTTTAAACATGATTAATCATCGTCTTCTTTTGATTTGATTGTTAAATTACATGTAAAATGATCGAAATGTCTTATATTTTCAAGTTGAGTGTTTTCACAAAACTCAGATCATTCGGGTGAAGTGTAAAATCAAGCCTTAAACTCATAATCTTGACTCTGATACTATATGAATTTAGCCCTTATCTCAAAAGTTTAAGTTGATAAGAAGATAAATATTTTATTATTTGAATTATATTCTTTAACAAAAAAATATCAAACCAAAGTTTCAATAATATAATTGGTCTACGTTGTTGTGTTAACTTGAGACGAATTGCGTCGAAGTTACCAAGATTAGGGGAGCTTAGTTGCAGGACACAAGCTCACTCTTGTGAGAATGATGGGGCTATTTGCTGCAGAATGTGCTTTCTTCCAAGGCGGGTCCAATGATCCTCCGAAGAGTAGTAGTAGTTCTGTCGAGAAAACTTCACAAACACTCCTAGACAAATGATAAACCCAAATGCTGGGATAGTATAAAAAGCCTTGCGTGCCTTAAGAATCAACTTTAGAATTAGGACTAACATTGGGAAGGTCAGAAAGAAAACCCGATTTGGGCGAACCCTGATAGAGGCTGGTATACTCTTTTCCAAAAGATGCAGCAGAAGAGTCTACATTGCACATTTTTTGGTATTGTCTTAGAAGATATGTTTGAACTTAAAGGACATAACACTCATAGACAAATGTAAACCCAAATGCTGGGAATAAAACTGACAAATACAACTCACGGAAATGTCTATACGGTATACCTATGGAAGTAACCAGTTTCAAGTAATGATCTAAAGATGAAACCCATGCAATTCGAGCCTAGAAAAAAATATATAAAAAAATCAATGTTTATCTGTTCTACCTGTGTCTATGTCGGCCTGCCTGCCTCTATTCACATTCTGATTGTGGTGCATGTGTTAAACTTTCTACACAACTCTCCCAATTCATCAGGAAATTCACGGAGGAGGAAAATGAACAGAAACAGAGAGACAGCGCAACAGCCTGTTTCTGCAAGTAAAGCCAAAATATTTGAATATATTCAAAAGCCACAGTTGACAGTACCTTCATAGTATAACTGCAACAAACATCAATGATCGCATTAACTTTTAGTGAGACTAGGCCCTTGATCCTTGCTATCTTCAGTGTTGCTTGATGGTGACAGCTCTTCCCGAACACAATTGACCAGTTCAAAAGTGTTGTGGTCCAACTTCAGGGGTCGTCTATGTGAGCTCTGCAAAACTTCAGCGTTCACATATCTCCAAATGAAGTTCATTTTTCTCCCACAATTAACAAATATAAGCAAGTATGCATACCTCAGAAGGCCACAAGCAATCACGTGCCTTACGTGGAATTATATGAATATGAGTCTGAAATTTCAATATCATTTGTCAAAAATTAGCATAAAATTTTCAAATTCCTAGGAGTACCCGAAGAAAAGCCGAAAAATTCTTGCTAAAATAGTAAAAACAATCAAACACTAAATGGGCAGCAGCTCTTGGGCTGCATTTAGTTGGGAAAAGATCCACAGAAGTTCAACCTCTGACAGCTGATATATGATTACAACATACAAGAAAGCACAAATGCGATAATGCTTACGTGAAAAATAACTTGGCCAGCAGCTGCACCGTTGTTAACTAAGAGGTTGAATGAATCTGTATGGAAAATTTCCAGTAAGTTTCCTAGTGCTACAATATCACTACAAACACTAAAGACAGTTAACTACTGGAGTTATAAAGTTACATTTGCAAAGCACATGTATTGCAGTGATCCAGGATCAAGTACCACTTCATTTTCAGAGACTTGGTCTATCTATGTACGCATTGGCTTAACTCACTCCTAACCTCCCTACACATTGCAATGATAGTTGGCACAAGCTTCCCCCCCTCCCCTTCTTCCTCCAACAAAATAAAGACAGGAAAAAAACCTCAAATCTTGTTCCAAGGGAAAACAAGTTGTATAAATGTAAGGAAGTGTTTCTCTTTTTGCATTTTATTTGATCTTTGAACATTTAAGGAGATTGGCTCTCTAGTGCCTAATATTTTCCATGAACTTCAAAGAATGCAATTGGGTAGCCAACATTGTTTTAGCACAATCTCTCATCCATTGAGCTTTGTAGCATGTTAATAATGCTCACTATGACTAGCTACTTTAGTTGCTTTATCAGAACCACAACCGAAATGGATGACCACTTTCACAAGGTTTTGTTTTCACTTATGCAATTAGTACTAGAGAAAAAAAATTGTATTAAATCTGTCCCAAGACGAATTATTATAGGTTGTCATTCAGATCATGTCGTGGATTGGACACATCAACTGATATAAGCTTCCGACCATTGGAGGGGTTGGCTTAGTGGTAGAAGTTAACTGCCAAGTGTTATTACTATGCCTCTCATGGGGCTTGGACTGGGCTACAATTCGACTCATCTTAAGGGAGCACCTGCGGACCCTCCCTATCGATCCTGCTTAGTAGGCTCTCTGTGGAACTATCTAGGCTTTTCCTATGGAGTTCCCAAGCAGGTAAAGATCCTAGCATGGTCTTGCCCAAGTAGGGGTCCAAACCATTTGTTCTCCCTCCTTTTCCCTTTTTGGCCAAAAAATTATTAATACCGGCCCTAGGAGTCAAGTGCTATCTCTTCCCTTATTAGGTAAGGGCAAGGTCCAGCAGGGAAACCAACCCAATGGAGTAGGATGTATGCAACAATTATAGAAGAATTAAATAACTAAACATCCTGAAAACATATTTCCAAATTGAATATGTACAAATACAGGCAAGGATGTAAATGCATGAACTACACCTGATGTCGAACTCAATAATTGAATCCAAACTGATGCTGATATATGCGACATATTGTTTTCGTTGATTGAAAATTGAAAATGAGTCACATCGTGATCTTAATAGAGGATGCAAATTGAAAATCTATTAGTAGTAAGAGGTGTAATAGTCAAGGTTGGTAGTTTGGGGTGAACGTTGCGAATGGCATTGCAGTTTGAGAGTGCAAAGTATATAATTTTAATTCTTATTTCCAATCACGTTGAATGTGTAATTTTGTTTTCAGTCTTCCTAAAAGGTCATAAGTTAGTCAGGCGAGTCACTTAAGGAGGAGTAACAATGTTTCTTCACTGAAGAGGGCTACCTAGGGCTTTGTTTTCGTTGTAAAGAATCTTACGAGAATGTAAGACATCATTTGTACTAATTCTGCCAGATTAAAAGAGAGATATTCTTGTGTGCAAAACAACCCAATAACTTTAAAACTAAATGCTCGTGTTTTTTTTGTTTATTTCATATTTTCTTATTGAATCTGTTTCACTAGTCTGCTGGAATTTCTGTACAACACTAAGCTTTTGGGTTCACCGCATCACATTAGGTATTGAAGTAATTTTTGGTCTATCTTGGCTGGATGCTCGTGGTAGAGGAAGAAGTGGGGGACGACGATACAAAGCCCAGATCGCAAGGATGACAGAACTGAAGCGTGTGGTTGAGGAGTTGTTGCAGGTTGTTCAAGTGCTTGAGTGACAGGAATCTGTGGTTGCCCGGGAGAAGATACCAGATCATAAATGCAATTTATTGGGCATATATACAATTTACTGGATTGGAGGAGAGATCAGTAAGGGCTCTTGCTTTCAGTGTAAGTGGAGTGTAGATGGAGGTTGCTGAATTTTGTAGTGATAAACATGCCGAAGATTATTTGGACAGGGAAGAAAATGGTGAATATTATTTTGCATGAAAACCAATATTAGATGCATGAAGTTTCAAGTTTGTGAAGCTAACTTTCGACGGGCACCTTTTCAATGGAGGGGCTGAATTGAGGAGCAATAGGATCATCAAGGAATGCCAAAAATCTGCATATGGGACCATATGGAAAGAAAATATGCATATAGGACCATATAAAAAGATAGAAGCTTTGCTGGGGGCTAGATACAATGATAGATCAATATGTTGGCTCCCATTGGCTGACGAAATAAAAAATAAAATAAATGAGTCGTGTTTGGAGTTGGGCCATGGGCAAGTCTGTGAATTGATAGTAAACATGATAAGCACAAAACTATAGCCACAACCAACCAATTCTAAAGAGCAACCAAATTCCCACGGCCTGTCGTACTCCAAGCAAGAAAAACAGTTCATCTCACAAAAAATGAAAAACACAGTTTTAATAGCAGTGAACAGTAAATACAAACCAACTAAGAATAAAAGACTAAATACAAACCACAACCAGCAGCTTTCATTATTGCACTGCTTATAAAGGGAACTTTTGAACTCATTGCAGCTACCACCTGCAAAATAAGTTAGCTAAGAGACATGAAGAACAATTCACAGTAGGATTCCACACACGCGCACATGCAATAATTTCTCAAACACCTTCAGCTCAGTAGATGTATAAGAGTTGACAGAGTTGACCTATCACAAGGTGAAACTCCTAAAATCAACTTCTTTCAGCCTCCTTGACCAAAAAAATATAGTTTTTAATTACTCTAAGCAGACATGCATACATAAGTAAAGATCTCCACAAATTTTAGTGTATGGAAGAGCGAGTAGTTGCCCATAGACAATTAATGAAGACAATATATACATAATGCAAACACTATGTATCCATATAGACATAATATGAAAAGATTGCATCTATGTCAACTTTATACATTATAAGATGAGTGACAATTGACAATTACTTACATATGGCGGAGTGACCTCTAAGGAAGAGAAATGAGACTTCGGGATAATAAGAGAATGCCTGGTAAACAAAGAAAATATTAGATACAGTCTAGGAGAAAGAGTAATGTCAAAAGAAAACCAAGACAATACAACTAGAGCTCTTCAAACATTTGTTAGCATAGGGATCCTTTTGGAGCCATGGTTACCAATTCATTTTTTTCTCTATTGATAAATCACACACATGCCTACGGAATGTGGATACTTCAAAGTACTTGTCGTATGCCGATACTCATATTAAATACCTATCCTACCAGAAATGTCGGCATACGAGCGGAGGTGTATTGAATTCAGATCCCTGAAAACAAATAGAAATTCATATTGATGGCAAAGTGATTGTAGGACACAACTCGATATGGCATGAGCACATTTGGGATAAAAAAAATTGGACTATACTTATTGAATTCCAGTTTCAATAAATGGTCTTAAGGGAAAATGGGGGCTCAATTGTACTTTTGGAAGAACATATCCTACATCCTCCACGTTGTACCTGCCCTGTTTCCAAAATCAATTGTTGTTCTTTTTTCATCACAAAGAATGGGGGATGAAGGTAGGGCCTGCCTGGTGGAAGGGGGGGGGGGGTTGTGTGTGAAGGGTTTAAATCTAAAACACAAGATCTACTCTTTTAGAAGTTTGGAGACCTTCAAAAAAGTTGTGGATCTGTAAGTCACAAAAAACCAAAAATAGGTGGGTTATGGGTTCATTTGTAATTTCTAATTGCAAAATTAGTTCTAGTATTGCACTTAGTTTAGTGATCTCTTGGTATGATCATTCAGAACCTATATATCAAAGCTATTTAAGCAAGTATTGATCACTTATCACATCCCTCTTACACTGCATCATAAATTTTCGAAGGATTGACCATTTCTGTGTCCGTATTCCATAAGCCATATCCATTTAGGTGCTTCATCAAAATGCAGCCAATGAATTTTCAACCCATGATTACACTCTCCATCCATCATGTGAGGAAAAAAGTTTCCAGTTGAGCTAAAGCTCATTGGATTTAAAAATGCATTGTACAGTTACTTTTCCAGCTTATTGCTTTGGGTTTCTTAATCTACTCGTACTACATGGTTTTTATACTGAAAAGAAGAAGGCTCTTAAGCTAGAGAGTAGGCAAATTTAAGAAGGAAAAGGCAAGTTCAGCACAAGTTATGCTGCAGCAAGAAGCAAGGATATGCGGATGCAAGATACCCCAATCAGCAATCCAAGAGAATCACAAGAGGCATCAAGATACAAATAATGGCATCGAAGCTTTCCAAAAACACAAAAACCACTCACTGAAGTCCACAGTACAATATATATAACAGAGTATGTCTCCCAAGCACCTTGATTCGTCAATATCAGCTAAATATCACAGATCATATTTCCCATTAGGATTGTGCAGCTACCGACATTTTGGATATCAATTATCCAGTAATGTCAGAGATATTAACACTATGAAACTTCTCTTCGCTGACCATTAAAATAACAACCTTATAGACCCTCTGAAACTTGTCAATTGAACATTGTAAACTCTTTGTTGAATGGGTGGTAACTATGGGATCTACTGACAGTAACCTAGCTCAAAATCAACACTTAGCATCCTTCACAAAGTAGACCTCTTTCAATGAAGCTTGGGGTAAACATGAAAAGAGATGCAAAACGGAGTGAAACCAGATGTTGAATTGTTGGCAACCTTTAAAGCTAGTGAGAAGCTCTTGCAGATAGTATACAATAGAAGAATGAAACTAAAAACTTGCTAAGTATAAAATGTGGCAGTTACATGGAATGAATCCAAGCAACAAAAACCCCTGGATATCATTTCCAGATAAATTAAAGAAGAGGATCCAAGAGAATGCACACGGTTTTTGAACAGGGGCAAATTAGTCATCTATTTGTAGTTCTTCATGTCTAAGAACAACCTATCAGTAATAAGATCGTGTTTAGACCAAAAATTCCTACATCACAAATTTTATTGGAGCAGTTTTTTGAACACTTCTGTTCTAGTTACACAGGTTTTTCTGCATGCAACTGTCCATAGATCTTCACACCTCAAGTTTATTTGTCTTATTGATTAAATCAACAATTGCACTCTGGGTACTTACCCAACATAAAACAATTGCACTCTGAGAATTGGTAATCCTTGCTGAACATTGGATTTCACCCTCAAGCAAATAGAAATTCATGCAAAGGATGTGGCATATATTGGGCAGAAGCAGTACAGTCTATAACTAGG
This sequence comes from Myrica gale, assembly GCA_963930655.1. NCBI lineage: Eukaryota > Viridiplantae > Streptophyta > Magnoliopsida > Fagales > Myricaceae > Myrica > Myrica gale. The sequence goes on from OZ005607.1 coordinate 5,717,826, forward strand.
GTCAAGCGATAATCAAATGGATTTAATTACCATTCATTGCTTGAAATACAAATAATCATAGAAAATCTTCTACAAGATATCTGCAGTGACATTTAAAATCAATTGTTAAAACTCCAATGGAGAGAAGTCATAACTGTGAGCACAGTCGACGGAGAATATTTAGATATCTACTTTTTAATTGCTGCAGTATCACTTGAGAGTTAGTTCGTACTTAGAAGGAAGCCTAAATCAATTCAAGTATGGGTTTGTAAAGATGAGATTGTCAAACCACAGGAAATCCTAAAGATTGAGCAGAATGAATCACACCTGGCAATAACATAATTCTTAATTGCAACTTGTATGTATGTTACCTTACCCATGAGTCAGTGGATTTCTATCCAATATACATAGGCACGCATCATCTTCAAAGAGCTGAGAGAATCAAAATCACTAGAGTGAGAAAAAGCACTCTGATTTGCAAATGCATTTTCACAACATAACAGCAAATAAGGACATTCACATTAGGCATAGATTAGCACTTCAAAAGAACATACAAGGGATACACAAGAGCATGCTTTTTTCCATTTCTGCAGATAAATGTGGAATCAAAAGCAAGTCTCACTACTTACCCAAAAAAAAAGCAAGTCTCCCACCTTGCTTCACAAGCAATACTTTAAAACTCCATAGTAATAACACTTAGCTTGTTGCCAGCAAATAATGATCATTTCCTTATTGTCTTTTGGGTCTGGATACCAGTAGAATAATTTCATAATGGAGAGAGAATCATTTAAATTCTTGTACACGGATAAACAAGAAAGTGGCAGATTTATCTACACAATTTAAGAAGTAGAATTTGGCAGTCGTCTAATGATTGCCCGTTGCCACTTGGACTCTCGACATCTATAAGTTCCTATACACATTCTACGCCATAACACGTTGGTATTCCCTCCTGTGCTTAAAATTTTCAACAGGCAATGAATGTCGATAAAGTTAGGAAACAAAAGTGCACGCCAAGCAATTCAATAGCGCCTCCAAGCCAAAAAGGTAATATCTAGTCTCGGACCACGCAATGTCACAAATATGAAAAATAGCAACTTCCGAATCCCGATGACCAGGATTGCAAGAATTTCTGCGCATGCAGCATTTTATACACGCTCTGTTTGTTAACCGGGAAAAAGTTGAAGGAAAATCATACACGCGCACATATACACTCTCCTAAGATTTGAAATACCAAATTATATACTAAACTTAGATTCCTTCAAGCTTTCCAAACTCCATGTATAGTTTACTATTCCTGCATTCTTATAAGCAGCCAAACGAAAGTGATCAAAGAACAAAACAATTTGAAGAAAGAAACAATACCAAAGTACCTTCAGAGCAGGTAATTCGCCTCGTATAATCTTGCAAAAGACACAGTCTTTTCGCTGATCTTCTTTCTCAGAATCATGTGTCACGTCCGAACCAGAAGCGCAATCCGAACACGAAAAGCCTGAAAATCGCGTTGGAGTCCGGCCCCGAGAATGACTCAAATCGGCTGGGCGGAGATGGGAACAGAGAATGGCGAGCCTCCGTGCCTCCATTTTAATCAAAATCGAACCTTTTGAAGAAATGAGCGGCTATGGCTCTGTCATGGTTCTTATGTTCCCGAGGGAGTGAGCTTTTGAAATTTGAGGTGAGATTCTGGAAAGGCCAACCGGTGGTTTTTTGTCTGTTTCTCTACTAGTTAATCAATGCACCGGCCACCGATGGTGTTATGGACGCGAGGGGGGTAGACGTCTGAAGTGGCGCAGTGGTGCGGACTGTGGAGACAGTGGCAGTGGCCGTTGGTTACGTCTGCTTTATCCACAATGAGATTTGTTGCTTACGAGAAAGTTTCGGTCTGATTTTAAATCTATTTTTTTAAAAAAAATACTAAATATATTAATTTAAAATTATTTTTATTAGGAATTTGTGAAAAGATAAGAAGAGATAATTTGATAGATTTTTTTATATAAAAATATTAGAATTTATAAAAAATGTGAAGAGAGATGACATTAACCTTATAATGTTGAATACTTATAATTAAGCTTTTTGGTTTGATGAAACTATGAGGGTTTTTAAGCTAAATTCTAAGTTGCTTAATTTGATTATGAATCATAATATCTACTCAAAGTATCTAATCAAAATGAAAAAAGAAAAAAAAACATAAGTATACAAATACATGATCAAAAGCTACTGAAAGTTCCTCAATCCAGGAAGAAGAATAAACATCTCATTAATTTGAGAGAATGTAACTTAATGGGTGGAACATGTACATCATACTAGACAATAAACAAAATTAAATCCATCGCTTCATTTTCTTATTGAAGATCCCTGGCCCATAAGTTGACATGGTCATGTCCACAAGAAGGGGGAATTGCGTTAATACAAGAAAAGTGACGGGAAGACTGGCTAAGCAAATTACAGGATTAACAATAGATGACTTTCCGCGAAGCATTAGTAAAAGAGCAGTAGAGAATGTGACCATCATAGTTGCAACGGAGAAAAAGAGAGCAAATAGGCCTATTATCATTTTCTTGGGCAACAACTTGAGAAAATCGTCCTCTGCATAACGTGATTGTATTCCCAGAAACATCAATACCGAAGTCACGGAAGAAAACAATGACAGGGAGTCGAATATCATGAAGAGTATGAACAACTTTTTGTTTAGAAACATTGGAAAGCCTGTGTCTTGGTCGTTGCCGCCTGGAACAGTAAAGGCTGCAGTAAACATAATGGTAACTATTAGGGCACCAACTACTGTACATGAACTTGCCGTATTCTTCAGCCATTCCTCCCCTTTTTTCTTCAAGTCCTCGTGGTTTTGTGTAAACAATTGTCTGGGAGTTAAACCATCTTTATTTTTATTTCCGTGAAACATGGGAGGGACAAGGCTCTCCACTTCCTGCAATTTTTAAGCAAAAGTTTAGGGAAAAAAAAGACTACAAAAATATTTCCAAAATTAGAACTACCTTGTGGGCAATATTTACTTTTCCTTGGTAAATGAATATTGTCGCCACTGGAAATAAGAGTTTTGGATGAACAAAGTATTCGAAGGAAAAGTAGAGGAATTTGAATTGATATTCAATCCAATAACGCCCTCTAAATAGAATTGTTTTTCAATAGTCTCTCACGTAGAATTTCTGCTGCGCGCCTTTAGAATGTAATATTAAACCCATACTAGAAAATCATCCTACGTCCAACATATCAATTTTGGGTTCCTAGGTTTCCTTCACAATTTGTACTCCTAGCTAGATGTGAGTTAGAATATCCTCTTCGCGCCTATATAAATCTGTACATATGAGGTTAATCGACCATATATGCAGTAAATTGAGAGCGTATGACCAAGAAATGATATATGATAGACGTAAAGTGATAAGAGTTAACCTTAAACCACTGAAGTTCTCTTTGCATTTGTAAAGCTGCACCTGGAATGTGTTGAATAGGAGTGGAAGTTGTAAATATCGCAGCCATGTGTAATATATTATTGCAAGTTGTGTCAGAACCAGCTAGTACAACATTCCTCTGTGGTAACCCATAGATGAGGCTAAAAATTTTGGCTTGACGATGTAGGACAGCGTGCATAAATATGCTTCTTTTTGTTAGATATTCTCTAACGTGCAGAAGGTCTGTTGCTCTCAGTATCTCGTAAACAAACTCAAAGTTTCCTTCCTCAATAGCACGGAAGATTGCTGAATATACCCTGCCTTTAATCCTCTCTTGATCATTCAAAGTCGCTATCGGTTTGCACATGCGGGACAGAAGTTCATGCGATTGGACATACACCAACTTCATATCACGTATTTCCTTGAATCCTTTTTAACATCAAACAATGTCAATTTTGACTTGATCAAAAAAATTGAATATATATATATATATATCCGAAAGTAGTCAAGAAATGATATGAATTTACCCGAAAGCAGTTTTGCAGCTAGATGGTGTAAGAGAGCTGTTGCTGCAAAGTAAAAAATAAAATTTCTCACACATGCTAATAAAAATTTTTTTAAAAAAAGTTTAAGTATTTACTATACCATCATATATACTATTTAGACAGTCGTGCATATGACATGCCAATACAAATAATATTTAGAGTAATTATTAAGAGAGATAAATAAAATATATAAGTGTAGGGTTAGAAGACTTGCAGAACAACATACCTGGTGTTCTGATAATTTCATCACTAGCACGAGAAGGTTGAATGTGAATACCTTCCATTAATTAAGAAGGGAAAAACAAAAAACAGAGAGGTCAAGCTAGCAATATTAATTCAAGGAAAAAAAAAGTCTAATATCTTTGAAGAGAACAAATTGATCATCCTAGATCCTAGCTAAGTGCGTAGTATATATATTAAAGAGCTCAACGAAAAGCAAGAGAAAAAGAGAGTCATACTCACAGGAGTAAACCCATCGCTTCCAAAACACAAGCTGCTTTCCGCTTGGGAATGCATCAGATTTAGCAGCTAGTGCGTACAAGGGAGAACATTTTTCTCTGTCCAAAGCAAAAGCTAAACGTGGGCATCGTCCGATTAAATCCACAGCAATATCTATTTTTGTTGTAACATGCATTCAGAACAACGTCGAGCAAAAGGGCCGGGAATTGTATTTAAAAGAATCCAAATTAATTAGCCATCAGATCATAACATAATTTGATGAATGGTCAGATTACAAAACAAAAACTTCTTACCTAAAGTTAGAGTCTGTATAGCGAAGGAAATAAGTGATGCACCATGGTGACCTTTTTCTGGCTCTAGATCCTTCAACGGAGTGTGAAGATAGAGATAGCGAGACAATTCTTTATAGTCGTAACACATAGATATAACAACCGGAATGCTCCCATGGGTGGTTGTCTCTGGAATGCTGACCAACTTTGGATTTTTGTCAATCATGCACTTTATTATCCGAAAATATCCATCTTTAGTTGCGGCAGCTAGAGCTGTATATCCTTGAGAATCTTGTATTGCCAAGTCTTCGTCTGACATTCTCTTCACCAGCTCCTCCACTACATGTACATGCCCAGTACGAACAGCCATTCGAAGAGCCGTCTTACTACCCCAAAAATCGATTTTGGCCCTCGTGCCTTCGGGATTTAGCGCAAGGAAATCCTTTAGAGCATGCAAGTCTCCACTTTGCACAGCATTGACCAGGGGTAAATATTTAACGAAGTCATGGTTCTCGTCGTCGCCGCTACCTGTGGAACTTGGAAGTTGGAAGCCACAAACTAGTTATATGTTGAAATAGATTTTTTCCCCCCCTAGAAGTTTTGCAAAAACTCTTTTACCAGATGACAGCTTAACTCGCAAAGTATGAAATTCTATGTTAGATCGGCACCGATCGAAAACTTTAGTGCTTCCTTGAATTCCTCCCGAATGCCCTCAAGGAAAACGCGCTTTTACATTTTTATTATCTCCGCTTGATCACACATTATCAGCATAGTGTGGGATTTTGTTTTCTAAATTTAATTTTTTAATTGATCAGCGATAAATATATAACAACTATATATTTATAAAACTATTTAAAACTTTATTCTTCTTTGTACTTGTGCGGAGAAAGAGAAATGATCTGAGACAATCACCTGAGCTGTTTGATAAGCTTTCTTCCAAGATATTTGATGAGTCTGATAAGCTTTCTAGTTGAACGATTTGATCATCTGCAGCCTCTAGTGATTTGTCCTCTTTAGTGGCCGAGCCATTTGATGATTTTCCTTGTTCAACGTTAACTACGGAGTTGAGTACTCTTTGCTCTGATTGTGCGTACATATTAGCCAATGTATCCCAAACAACTTTGGCAGAATTAATTTTCTTGATCTTAAAAAATATTTCAAGTCCACATGAAAGTCCAATTGCATTCAAAGCCGAAGCATTCTTCTCTGTCCAAGCCTCGTATTTAACTATATCATCTTCTGGTGTAGGAGGTTCCATGGTTGTTTCAATTATATCCCAAAGATTATGAGCCAACAAGTAGTTCTTCATAGAAACACTCCAGTTTGCATAGTTGTCTTTTCGAAGAGCTTCAAAAGCTTTACGGGGTGCCATGCTTAATCTGTCACAATATGAGCTGTATATGCACGCGTTAGGTGAAAGTTGGGATAGATAGAGCTACTGTACGTGTAATATGCAGTTCATTGTTCAGAGTGAGAAGGAAATTGAACAATCCTTGAAATTCCATTTCTCTACCCTACTGGAAGTGATGTACAATGATAGAGGGCCCGTCAGCATCGTTCAAGTGCAGAGTTGGAGATGGCCCTCCAATATCTTTTTTTTTTTAATATTAATTCTAGGCAATCCATGGATTTTATTTATAGAGGGATGGTATAGTAGGCGTAATACATATAAGGCCCGACAGGCTTAGGGTATGTTTGAGGGTGAAAATTTTGGGTATTGGAGTTTGAAAAATATTATAAAGTAAAGAAATGTTATGAGAGTTGGTAAAAAAGTGAAGAGAGATAAGATTTTTAATAAATATTATAATAATAAAAAATTATGTGGTGAATTTTTTAGTAGTAAACCTAAAATTTTGAGCCCTTAAGCCGTTTTTTTTTTAATCTTTCAAAAATTATATAAAATAGATAAAATATGAAACTAATACAAATATTCATAAAAATTAATTTACAAAGATAAAAATCGTGCAAAATTTATAAAATAAATAATTTTTTAAAATAATAATAAAAAACAATAAATTAAAATTTTGATTAAAAAATTTCAAAAATAAAAACTTAACAAATATAATCATTATCAAAATTATTTTAAAAAAAATAAGTAAACATAAAATAGAGAAATAATAATAAAATTATTAAAATAGTTACAAAAGTGTACAAATATCTATAAAAGTTTTAAAAAATAGAAAAATGCATTTGGAAATTTAGTAATGGCCAAGGATCATGTAGAGAGATATTAGTAACCCTAGCTATTATATGTACGATCGAACTTAAGCACTAAACAATGTTAAATAGGTATAAATGTCCGTCCTTAAACCAGCTACGTTGCCCAAAGCCAGCGAAATTAAGATCGAATAACGTCAGTCAAATGAGCTAGTTGGCCTATAAGCTAATTAGTTCTCTGAGAGTTATTATTAAGCCCGATCTGAAATTTTAAAGAGCGCACATATATATAATAATCGCGATTCCAAGACAGTATTCTTAATTGGGGTCACAATAAAAAATTCACCAAATAAAGAAAACTAAAAAAATAAAAAAATAAACAAAAGTTTAAAATCAATAAGTAAAACTAATTTAAATTTGGGGACATATAAAAAATAAAAACTAATTTACAGCAGTAATAAATAAATTTATAAAATAAAAATAACTAAATGCATAAAAATATTGAGAAAAATATTAAATATGTACTTTCAGATTCTCTGAAAAAAGCTCTCTCTTTAGGGTTGAGTACTCTCCGTAAACCACAATCTCCATCCTTATTTGTGTAATTATTTTTTACTTTTATTTTTATATTTTTTTTTTCTGATTCTTGTAATTTAATTTAATTTGTTGTTATTGTTTGGAAACATCATACAACTAAAATATAATATTATTAACTAAAAAATAATATCAATAATTTTTTTGTTATTTGTTGTTGTAAATTAATTTTGATCAGTAGATTTCAACAAATTTTTATTCTTCTTGTAATAATTTTGATAATGATTATATTTGCTAATTATTGTTAGGTTTTCATTTTGAACATTTTAATCGTTTTTTTTTGGAATTTATATTTTTTATGAAATTATTTTCTAAGTATGTTTTGAATTATATATTTTCTGATATTTTTATTTTTATTTTTTTAATATCATAATAACTATAAAATAATAATATTTTATTTAATAAAATATAAATCATTTAAAATCTTAATCAACCAAACAAAACCTTACAAAAACAATATTTAAATCTAAAAATTTGAAATTTAAATTTTAAACCCAAAATCAAAACCAAAACCATAATCATAACCTATTTCCAAACAAGCCCCAAAAGGCCCGAACAACACACAATGGCGTGCGTGGTGGCTCGATCTGTCCTTCGCTGGAGGAGAGATGGCAGCCTACTTGATCCCACTCCTGATCCTAGGGAGGAGGAAGAACAATGGACAAAAGCGAAGGAGCACAAGGAGATCCTCTTCGGAATGAAAGCGGTGGTACTTTATGCAGCCCATAAATCTTACCTCTAATCTCTATTCTTACTCAAAATATCTGCTTTACTTTCCCTATCTGCTAGTTTGTTCAAGTCTCAGAAGCAATAATATTCATTCACCTCTTTCTATCTTTCTCGTATGTTGCTCACTTAAAAATCCAGAAAGGAAGAATCGCCAATATCCTCTAGTAATAAGACTCGTCAAAGTCATCATTAACTAGGAACTCCAAGGATTGTGAACTTCATTTCTTTCTTCTTACTCTTGTTTTCAAGTAAGAAATCTCAAAACGAGAGATCTATCACATCTATCTGTTTTTCCTTCTTTTCCCCATAACCAAACCACGACTAGTAGTTGATGTAGTTCTTCAAACTGCCCAGAATATCTGCTTTACTTTCACTCTCAGCTGGTTTGTTCATTCGCTTCTCTCAATCTTTCTCTCAAGTACTTGCTCAGTTAAAAAACGCAGAAAGGAAGAATCATCCTACACTGATGTAAACGAAAAATATATATGGTGCAAGAATAGAAGTAATTAATTACTTAACAGGGGCTGAACGTACGTGGTTGTCTCCAAATTGCCGCTTGTAAATCACCAAGCAGTGGAAGTCGCGACTCCCCTGGAGCCTGTTGCCTGTAGATTAACTCAACTGACTGGAATGGTTAGCCAATGACCTGAAGTTAAGGAAGCTAATTATGGTAAATTTGTCATTAATAAAGCACCTCGTCGATAAACAGGTGAAACTATCCAGGCCATCACGGCATCATCCCATCCCCAATATATAAGAGCACCGTGCTAATTGCTATTCAATAGATTGATGTAAACGAAAGTTCTGCTCCGAAAAACAAAATAAACTACTTACAGGTATGGAAGAGCTGTCTACCAAAATGGTTAGCCACCGACACGCAGTTAAGGAAGCTATGAACTGAGACTTTCGAATTTCCATTTGCTGTCTATGAGGAGAAGCGTTACAGAGCATGCGGGGACGAAGGCAGAAAATAAATATAAAAAGGACCGGAGCCCAACGTACAGTGCAATTATCTTTGGGACGGAACCACATGATTAAAGTCAAGCCTCAAAAGTTTTTTTTTTCTGTGGCCGAACAAGCTCTAGTGGTTCCGTACACATACTGAAGGAAAGATTTTTCTGTGGCCGAACAAGCTCTAGTGGTTCCGTACACATACTGAAGGAAAGATTTTTTACGAGATTTTTTGGATACAAAATATTCATAACCAAACATCATTTTTAACCCTACATAAAAATAACTACAACACGCATATTAATAAAGTTAACATCACATAAAAATTTTCAAAACACACAAAAATCCTCAAAATACTATACAACCGAACAGCCCTCCTAGTTTGTTTAGGCCATGCTAGTTTACAAAAAAAAATATTCTACAATCTAACTCAATTCATTAAAATTTATAAAATGAATATCTAAAATTTTAAAAATTTATACACAAACTCTAACATAATTTTAAAAAAATTATAATAAATCTTCTTCTCTCTATACTTTTTCACTTGCCTCAAATACTTTTTTATTAAACAATTACAAACTACAACAAAAATTAAATATTTTTAAAACTTTTCATCAATCTTTAAACAAAACTCTACTAATCTTTAAACAAAACTCTACAAAATTCTAATCTATTTAAATATTCTCAATTCTATCAAAATCTCAAAAAAATTTACAATTTTTTTTTAAAAAACGAACATTAGATGTCCGTGTTTTCTCTTGATTCAACTTTAATTGAAGTGAGGGGTACCTCATGCTTTGCACGAGAGTAAAGCATTCAACTCAGAATTGGTAAATTAGGACACGTTCGTTTGGTTAAAAAATTTAAAATTTGAATCTAATTGAAACTTAATAATCATAACATTACTCTACACGTATACCAATATAATTTAATATTATTTTTTATAAATATTAATATAATTTAATAATTTCTATGCAATATCATCTAAATATTTACATTATTTTAAAAATATTTAAAATTTTCTCCGAACGAAACTGGACTAGGAACGTTGCTAGTTTTGGTGTCATGTGAAAAAGTTTTGCCCTCTGCCCATGTGCGTCCCGACGGAATAGTGTGAATACAGCTGGATTTGAAAAGAGTTCTCTCGTCAATTGACTGTCGACAGCGAAGAGGAAAAGATGCCTCAGATCGAGCTCCACCCATTCCTCTTCTTCAGTCTTATTTTTATCTCAGAATCCCAAACGGCTCCCTCAATTTTATTGAGTTTGAAATTTGAATTTTATTAATTGATATATGATTAATAGACTAAAAGAAAAAAAATTACATTAGATCAAGTGCGTAAAATGTTAAAAAATGGCCCAATATGAATGTATGATAACCGGAAACCCCCACCGCTAAGGGCCAATTTTTGCCCTCAACGGTATAGGTGTATGTGACAATTATTTAAAAACCGGCTAACTGTATGCCCCAGTAAATGCATACCGTGATGTTCCTCTGTATAGCTTGGATCATGATTTCAAGATCTTTACCATAGAATGTATTCAGAGCATAATCAATGATCATGTTATCCCAAACTTGGAAGAAGACCGATTTTTTTTAAGGGAGGGATTAGACGTGCATAAGTTATTATAGAGAGATCCCGTTTGAGAAGCTATGTCAAACAACTTGAATCATAAACCTCCCTCGCTTTTAGACTATTGTGAAGAAATAGAAACAGAAAAGCAGAGAGTAGTAGCATTTCAAACAAGTATCGATGTCCCATTTAGGCTTGCCTATGCAATAGCTGAAGTTTACCTTCGATGTGTAGAGATGCAGACTGCAACGATGAAAGAACTCCTTAAACTATAAATCACACCTGGTGATGCTTCGATCTTCATTGTCCAGCACAAATCTTGAACCATGTGGAATTAGCTGAGATGTATTCATTTTGCCATTGCAACAAACTTTTAGCTCAAAGGTCCTAGATCAACAGCAAGGGCAGTTCAAAATGGAAATGAGTAAGTGCACGAAAGCATAGTTCAATGGTGCAAACATAGCTTAGTGTTTAAAGTCTTTCAATCAGTCAAAAACTTAGTTACATCACGTCAAAGGCCTGTCCAGTTCACATAATAACACAATCACACCAAAACTTAATAGTAGGGACTTGTGGGTTATTAAAGAGTTTTCCCACTTCTTCCTATCCTCTCTTGTCTTTTCCTCCTCAACCCAAGACTATGGGTTTCTTCTCGCATTCTCCCTCTTAATACTAGACTTTAGTTAATAACAACACAACTTACCAGTTCCTCGTTATAACTTACATTATTACTTAATTTGTACCTTGATTTAACTAACCTATAGTAGGAACAAAAATTATTTACATTATTACTTCTGATATGACAGAAGATCCACAAACTTATACAATTGACTCAGGTAATTTGAGTTATGCTTTTGTTAGTTTATTAGTTTCAATAATATTTTTATTTTTATAAATTATAACTTGGTTTATTTAAATATATTGGGTAGAGTTACCCATCTTAGCGATGAAGATCAATGAGTAGGGGTTTTAAATGAGTTACCCATCTTTATGATATTCTTACAGTTACGTCTCTATTACTTTGGATTTTAAATTCTCATCTTATGTTTTAAGATGATCTTTAATTTTATTGATTTTGGAATTTGGATTTCATTAGTTTAGATTTTATTGATATGTGATTAATGAACCAAAATAAAAAAGAAAAAAAAAACTACATTGGGCCAAGTGCGTAAAATGCTAAAAAAATGGCTCAATATAAATGTAGGATAATCGGAAACCGCAATCGCTAAGGGCCGATTTTTACCCTTAACGATGTAAGTGTATGTGTCAATTATTTAAAAACTGGCTTACCCAGTGTAGGTGCCGGTTTTGGCCAAAACCGGCACTTACACCGGGGTTGTACAGCCCTAGGAATAATGTGAAAAAGTATAGAGAGAAAATTTGTTATAATTTTTTTTTTGAAAATGTATTGAAGTTTGTGTAAAAAGTTATTAAAGATTGTTAAATGTATTGATATTTGTATTTAAATTCTTAAAACATTATAAATTTGAATCCAAAAAAAGCTTAAAAAAGAACGTGCCCCATTGAAATGAACCAACTCCTGAAGTGGTTACCTTCCTTACCGGTAGGTTTAGAGAGGATGCCAGAGGGCTGAAGACGAAACTACTTGAGTAATTAATCCCTGGAGGGCCCACAACGATGAGAATCAAGCCTAAAAACTTTTTTCTTTCAAAGCTATATATCACAGCCACTTCGAATCTTTCTATCGATCTCCTTCCAATAATTTAGGTTGCGTTTGATAACTCAATTCAGCAAAATAATGGCCCTGTAAAATAATGGCACTGCGTCGGCGTCGCGAGAGGAGATCCGTGGCTCTCCTTTTTTTTTTTTTTTTTTTTTTTTTTTAAGTTTTTAATATTAGTTAACTATTTCTCCTGAAGATCTGTTTCCTTCCCATTTCAGCATTGCGGCGACACAAAATGGCTACGTGGCTAAAAGAAAAAAAAAAGTCACCATCAATTGTGAGCCTATATTTACAGTGTTGTTATTTTAAAAGATATTTTAATTTGTTGTTAGGTTAAAGGTATGATTTTCAAAGAATTAAATTTGTCTTATTTATTTAGGAAATAAATGGTATTTGAAGGCATAAAAAAAAATAGTATTTTTTAGTTTGAAAAAGAATTTTTTGGAGAGGAGGAGGGATGAAATGGTATTTGAAATTATGAAAAAGGGTATCAGATAGTATTTTTAGCTTTAAAAAATATATTTTAATTTGGCCCCCATCTCCGCCATTGCCCGGGGTACTATCATCAGATCAGGCGCAGAGACGCTGACTCATGTTGGGTGTAGCTAAATATGAGAAAATATCGAAGTTTTGTGTGGGCCTTTTTGACATACACAATGGTGTGGGGTTCGTTTTGTATTAATATAAATATTACTCCTTTTCATCCCTTTCCTTGTATTAGGGCTGAATAAAATCGGACCGCAGATCGGACCGGACCGTAAAATCGGATCGAATTTGCGGTCCAGTCCGGTTCTAATTTTTCAAATGCGGTCCGGTCCGGGTCATAAATTTTTAAATACGGTCTGGACCGGACATCATTTATTTTTTTTAATTATTTAAAAAATATTACTCTGCGCAGTGCAGTGCTCTGCACTGCGCAGTGTGCCGTTCGAAAATTGTTTTAAAAAAAAATATATTTTTAAAAAAATTAAATCCGGTCTGGACCACTTTTTTAAGTGGTCCAGACCGGACCGCATTTTATAAAACCGGACCGGACCACTTATAAGTGGTCCGGTCCGGTCCTTAAATATAAGGCAACCGGAAATGCGGTCCGGACCGGATTGCGGTCCGAAAATCAGACCGCATTTTCGGTTTTCAGCCCTACCTTGTATTTGATTTCTCTGATATAACCGAACAATTAAGGCAATATTGTTTAGATGCTCTCAATTATTTTGTGATGGATGGTACTACATCACCTAAAATTAAAATCTCATTCTCAAATACACTACCAATTCAAACTCTAATTCACTCCAATTCAGTCTTAAATTTGAAATTTCGATCCCAATTAATTACCCTTCTTCAAAAACTAGGGCCTTTAAATCTGATGGAACCATGCATCCGTGCATGACAACATAAATTACACCCAAGCTTCTTCTTTTTTTTTTTCTTTTTTTTTTTCCTTTCAGCGATTCCAAAACTACTGCAATTTTAACACCAACTACTAAAATTTTGACGCCAAACATCTAAGATTGCCGAGTGAAGACAATGGTTTGGATGGTTAAGGCCGTAAAACCAAAACCGAGTTGTGCTGGACAAAATTTGGCCCAAATATTTCTTCTCTTTTTTGATCATTTGGCCCAAATATTTCATTCACGGGGAAGTTATTCAAAACTCACTGGGCCAGCTGGGCCAACTTAATACATGATGGGCATAAGAGTTTGATGAATCTATAGTCCATTGGACTCGTACAAGTCCGGACTTACCCGTTTATTATATATAGACCATGAGGAATCGATATATAGAGATCTTGGGTGCTGTTCGTGTTGGGAAAAAATATAAGATTTTAAAAAAATTGTGAATATTTATGTTGAATAGTATCTTATAAGTATTTGTGTAAAGTGAAGAGAGAAATAATTTGATATAATTGTTTAAGAAAAAAATATTGGAGTTATGTGAAAGAGTATAGAGAGAAAATTTGTGTTAAATAAAAAAGTAAAAAGTTGTTGGAGATTATTTTAAATGTATTGGTGTTTGTGTTTGAATTCTTAAGATGTTCGGTGGTAGTTTTGTAAATGAACTTGAATCCTAGAAAAAACTTGAAAACGAACATTAACCTGGTGGAAAATTGTAATATATAGACTTCACCCAACAAGCTAATACCTTTAAAACACACTGCTTGGGCCATCAAAATATCATGATTTTTTAAATCCTAATATAATTGTTTAGAACAATTTTTTTATGCATCAGCATTAGGACTTCTAGATTAACGTTCAAAAGGTACTAATCAATTTTAAGATAACAAAAGTTAAAATTTCAAGGTGATAATTAAATGCTTATATGAACAAAATTATAAAATTTCAAGTTTCTCAATCCACTATCATGGAAAAGATCAAATAAACATCTCATTAATTTTAGACAATATTGTGTAAACCATGGTACATGACACGCTAGACAAAGAACAAAATTATATCCAACCCTTCATTTTCTTATTGAAGATGCCTGGCCCATAAGTTGACATGGTCATGTCTACAAGAAGCGGGAATTGCATTAATACAAAAAGATTGACCGGAACACTGACTAAACAAAATAAAGGAATAAAAATAAATGATTTTCCGTGAAGCATTAGTAAAAGAGTAGCAGAGAATGCTACCATCATAGTTGCAATGGAGAAAAAGAGAGAGAATAGGCCTTTTATCATTTTCTTAGGCAAAAGCTTGAGAAAATCTTCCTCTGCATAACGTGATGTTAAGATTCCTAGAAACATCAATACCGAAGCTAAGGAAGAAAATAGTGACAGGGAGTCGAATATCGCAAAGATTATGAACAACTTCTTGTCTAAGAACATTGGCAAGCCCGTATTTTGGTCATTACCTCCTGGAACAGTAAATATCGCAGCAAACATAATCGTAGCTATGAGAGCACCTACAACTGTACAGGAAGTCGCTTTGCTCATTATCCATTCTTCTCCCTTTTTCATCAAGTCCTCATGGTCGCGCGTAAATAATTGTCTGGGAGTCAAACCATCATTATTTAAACCTTTCTTAAACATGGGAGGTACAAGACTCTCCACTTCCTGCACTGTTAAGCAAAACGTAAAGGGGGAAAGAACACTACCAAAATATTGCCAATAAAGCTATATATACCTATTGGCCAATATTTACTTTCCATCTAATACAGTGATAGAGCTAACCTTAAACCATTGAAGCTCCCTTTGCATTTGCAAAGCTGCACCTGGAATGTGATGAATCGGGGTGGAAGCTGTAAATATCCCTGCCATGTGTAATGTATTGTTGTAAGCTGCGTCAAAACCAGATAGTGCAGTTTTCCTCTGTGGTAACCCATAGATGAGGCTAAAAATTTTGGCTTGACGATGTAGGAGAGCGAGCATAAATATGGTTCTTTTTGCTGGATATTCAATGACGTACAAAAGGTCTGGATTTGCTCTCACTATCTCGTAAACAAACTCAAAGTTTCCTTCCTTGATAGCACGAAAGATTGCTGCATAAACCCCACCATTACTCCTCTCTTCTTCATTCAAAGTCGAAATCGGTTCGCACATGCGGGACAGAAGGTCATGCGATTGGATATGGATCAACTTCATTTCACTTAATTTCTTGAATCCTTTTTCAACAACATCAAACAATGTCAATTTGAATTTATCACAATAATTCAAAATACAAAAACAAAAATTAAGAAAATCCAAAAGCAGATTAGCAGCTAGATGGTGTAAGAGATCTCTTAAGAAAATTTAAGGGATTAGATTATTACCCAAAAGCAGATTTGCAGCTAGATGGTGTAAGAGATCTCTTGCTGCGCAGTAAAAAATAAAATTTCTCATCACACATGCTAATAAAAAAATATATAATAAAGTATTTACTATACCATCATATATACTATTTAGACAGTTATGCATATGACATGCCACTACTAAAATCTCTTGCTCCGTAATTGGTAATAATTATGGAACTTCTGCTTACTAGAATAAGCTAAATCCACATATGAGTACTCAATATAATCCTGCCCACGATATGGCATGTTCTTTCTTCAAATAACTGTCGAATAGCGGTTCCTCATAATTCATGAAATTTAAATGTAATTCTCATCTAATTTAAATTTAAATCATGTAATATTTTAACATACAAAATGAAAATTTGTCCTCCATTACTATATGGTCTGATGAAAAGACCTCACATGCAGAAATAAAAGGTCGAATGTGAATAGCTTTTGTACTGGATACGATGCATAAAGGATCCCAATAATATTTTGAGTTTTAAGAGAGATAAATAAAGCATATTCTATGCATATATATAATTTAGATTCTTAAAGGACATACTGTACGTAGGTATGAAAGTTTAGGGAACAACATACTTGATGTTGTGATAGTTTCTTCATGTATATTTTGAATGTTAACACGAATTTCATGAGTAGCACGAGAAGCTGGTCGAACGTGAATACCTTCCAACAAGGGAAAAACAAAAAACTGAGAGGTCAAGCAGTATTAATAATTCAAGGAGAAAGAAAGTCTAATATCTTTGAAGAGAACAAATTGATCATCCTAGATCCTACCTAAGTGCGTAGTATATATATATGTAATTAAAGAGCTCAACCAAAGGCAAGAGAAAAAGAGTCATACTCACAGGAGTAAACCCATCGCTTCCAAAACACAAGATGCTTTCCGCTTGGGAATGCCTCAGATGTAGAAGCTAATACGTACAAGGGAGATAATTGCTCTCTATCCAAAGTGAAAGCTAATCGAGGACAACGTCGAATTAAATCCACAGCAATATCTATTTGTGTTGTAAAATGCATCAGAAACAAGAGCAAATTAAAAGGGACCGGAATTGTATTTAAAAGAATCCAAATTAATTAGTCAATCTGATCATAACATAATTCGATGAATGATTAGACAAAAAGTTCTTACCCAATGTTAGTGTATATATTGCGAAGGAAACAAGTGAAGCACCGTGGTGGCCTTTTTCAGGCTCTAGATCTTGTTGGGGAGTGAGAGAATAGAGATAGTGAGCCAATTCTTTATAGTCAAAATTCATGGATATAACAACGGGAATGCTCCCCCAAGAACTCTCTGCAATGCTCACCAACTTTTGATTTTTTTCAATCATGCACTCTACCATCCGATAATTTCCGGTGGTAGTTGCCCTTGCTAGAGCTGTATATCCGTCAATATCTTGTATTGCCAAGTTGTCGTCTGACATTCTCTCCACCAGCTCCTCCACTATATGTTCATGACCAGCAAGAACAGCAATGTGAAGAGCCGTCTGATCTATAAATGTGATTTTGGCACTCCTGGCTTGGGGATGTAGCCTAAGGAAATCCTTTAGAGCATTCAAGTCGCCACTTCGCACATGATTGAGCAGGCCCGCATATCTAACATAGTCATGGTTCTTTTCGTCGCCCCTACCTGTCATGTTTTTTATTTTCGTCACATATAGAATGAAGTCATGAATTGATGAGACCCTGCCATGTTTTCCTGTTTGTCTTCTATAGAGTGAAGGGAAATGAAACCCTTCTGCATGACAACCACATACGGATGATTTTTTTATGCTGATTTTAGACTTCGTAGTTAATTAATCGATATTTACAGGGTGAGAGAGATGATCTGAGACAGACACCTGGGTTGTTTGATGAGTTTCGGTCAGCGGTATGATTAGCTCCTGCCGCCTCTGACAGCTTTTTAGTGACCGACATATTTGATGAGTTTCGCTCAACGGTTTGATTAGCTGCTGCTGCCTCTGATGGCTTGTCCTCTTTAGTGACCGAGATATTTGATGATGAGTTTCGTACGGAGTTGAGTACTCCTTGTGATGGTTGTGCATACATTTTAGCCAATGAATCCCAAACAACTTTGGCAGAATTAATTTTCTTGATCTGGGAAAATATGTCCAGCTCACATGAAAGTCCAATTGCATTTAAAGCCGTAGTATTCTTCTCTGTCCACGCCTTGTATTTACCTACATCATCTTCTGGTTTAGGAGGTTCCATGGTTGTTTCAACTATGTCCCAAAGATTATGAGCCAACAAATAGTTCTTCATAGAAATACTCCAGTTTGCATAGTTGTCTTTTCGAAGAGCTTCAAGAGCTGTTTTGCTTGAACGAATACGAGGTGCCATGCTTAATCTGTCACAATATGAGGCGTATATACATGCGTTAGGTGAAAATTAGGATAGATAGAGATACTGTACGTGTAATACGCAGTTCCTTGTTCAGAGTGAGAAGAAAGTTGAACAATCCTTAAAATTCCATTTCTCTACCCTACTAAAGTACTAAGCTAACTCATCTCTTTCTGGAAGTGATGTACCACGATTGAGGGCCCGGCAGAATCGTTCAAGTGCAGAGTACCGAGAGTAGGCGTAATAGATAAAAGGGCCAGAAGGCCAAGTACAAGGCCCAACGGCTTAAAGCCGTTTTACAGGTCAGATGCCCAAACTTAAAACTGGAGTCTAAAAGACTGGAGAAAAATCACCGGATCCAGTTATACGGACACCCAAATGGGGTCAAAAGTCCCGATAACAGCACTGGGATGTAATGTTCCGGGGGACTTCAAGAAGGGCAAAAGGCCCGAACAACACAATGGCATGCAAGGTGGCTCTGTCCTTCGCTGGAGGAGACATGGCAACCTACTTGATCCCACTTCCTCCTGGATCCTACCACGAAGACGCCTAGGGAGGAGGAAGAACATTAATGGACAAAAGCGGAGGAGCACATGGAGATCCTCTTCAGAATGATAGCGGTGGTACTTTATTTGGCAGACAGACATGGACAACGCAACAATAATAATGCTACAAATCCTAATGATTGACAACAACAATAAAAAAACTCTAATCTCTTCAATTTTTTAAACCTTAATCTGTGAGAAAAACTCAACTTTGGAAGTGGTTAACTTCCTTACCGGGCTGTCTTCCTAAATTGCCGCTTGTTGTAAGTCACGATGCAGGGGAAGTGATCACCATTCACCAGTAGGTTAGAGAGGGTGCAGAGGGGGCGAAGGCAGAAAATGAATTTAAAGAGTGCCAAAACCAAAACTTGTAGAGTGTAATTATTCCCTGGAGGGCCCAGAACAACGAAAACGCGTACAAAGTTCTATCTTCCATCAATTTGTCGGGCCCTGTCTGGACATCAGTGGTTTCTAGGTTTCCAGCTGGATGTATATATTCTTGTGGTTTTGGTCAAATTTTAACGAAAAGTTCCTTGTTTTTCAAACTATCATAGCCAGTTTTGATTTTTTCTACCCATCTCCTTCCAAAAATTTAGTGGCCCAGTAAAATAATGACACTGCGTCAGAACTCGCGAGAGGAGTTCTGCTGTTCTGCAGTCTTTCTTCTTTTAAAGTTTTAGCATATTGTACTCCTTGACATGATTCGGAGAAAAAAAAGTACTCCTTGATGATTATATGATAAATGTATTAGGATAGAGACATTTCAACTAATTAATCGGTAGACGTACATATTTTTGTTCCAGCAGTATTTCTCACTGAAACATGACAAAAGCTATACCATTGGATGTTTTTTTCTTCGCCTATACCCATGGATTTGAAAACAGATATATATATATATATATATATATATATATATATATATATATACTGATATACAACAATTAAATCTATTTTGTAGACTTAGAAAAAAAATCTATTTTGTAGAATATCTCAGAAATTATAGAGGATCTTTACAGGCATAGTTCACACTATTCTAATTTGCAATGCTAGAGTATATAGAGCTCCGACATGTTATGAGAAAAAATTTAGTATAAGTACCACTTTTGTCTGATCGTGGGTCTTATATTGCGAACAGACTATATTTTCTTGTCTGATTGTCTAAGCATGACACTAACCTTGTAATCTAAAACGCTTCTTATAGCCGCGTTATATATATATATAAAGTTTGTGAATTTGATCAAAGTGTGTGATTATTGACTGAGTCATGAGCTGATTGATATATTACAAATGTGTTCATATTAAACTTATTGATTGTGTATTTGACTTGAAATTTCTGCATTTAGGTGCGTTAGATTGTGAAAAATATTTGAAATTTCTATTCGCCCCTAGCTTCTAGTTAATTTTAGGGTCTAAATCGTGTTCCTTTGCATTTGCAAAGCTGCACCTGTGATGTGTTGAATCGGAGTGGATGCTGTAAATATCTCAGCCATGTGTGATATATTGTTGTTACTTGAGTCAGAACCAGATAGTGAAGTTTTAATCTGCTGTAACCCATAGATGAGGCTAATTTTTTTTGCTTGACGAAGTAGGACAGCGAGCATAAATATGGTTCTTTTTGTTGGAAATTCAATAACGTACAAAAGGTCTGGATTTGCTCTCACTATCTCGTAAACAAACTCAAAGTTTCCCTCCTTAATAGCACGGAAGATTGCTGCATAAACCCCACCATTGTTCCTCGCTTCAGCATTCAAAGTTGATATCGGTTTGCACATGCGGGACAGAAGTTCATGCGATTGGGCATGGAGCAACTTCATTTCACTTAATTCCTTGAATACTTTTCAACAATATCAAACTATCATAAACTATCATATTGTTTCTACATTTAATGCATGGTAGGTGTTTGGCTGCAACAACAATATTTATCCCCCAACCTGTTAAATATTGGAGTGTGAGATTGTAGAAATTCCAAAATTTAAATAGTTTACGTGCTAATTGGACAAAATTCATATAATTGGATTTCCAAAAACATAATATATACACACACTTAATTATGGCCAAAACGGACAAAAGCAAAAGAACAAAAGCTTGTAAATTGTAATATATAGACTTAACCCAAGAAGCTAGGGGCATTAGAAACACACATGTAATATATATATATAGACTTCACACAGAGCAAGCTAGGGGCATTAGCTACCTCGAAAACATACTGCTAATTGGTCCATCAAAATCTCATAATTTTTTTAGTTTAGGATATATAAGAGTACTTCACTTATTTTGTGAAGTATACTACTCATGGGGTTTTGGAGTTTGCAGAGTCAATATTATTGTGAAAGAGCATATTAATGGGTCGAAGGATCTAGAAATTTGAGGCCACGGTTATTAACGAGATCGGAATATTTAAAGGTAATGTACTTTTAATGACTAGAATCAAAATCCTCTGAAATTTCATTTGCATTCTCTAGCTAGATGGGTTTCTTAAATCTTAATAAATTTTTTGGGGCATCAGCATTAGTACTTCTATATCAATGACAAAAAAAAATTACATTTCAAGGTGTCAAATGCTGATACGAAAAGAAAAAAAATTGAATATAATTCAAAATAGATTGTTGATATGTAAGAATCTATTTTGATTGAGTAACCTAGAAATTCTGGAGGATCTTCATTCATAGTACAGATAACTTGCACTGTGGTATTTAGTGAATAAATTATGAGGTTTTTAAAACCAATTATAAAGGAGATATTTAGCTAAGTTGAAATGTTTACGAGTAATAATTTCCTGATAAAACGATTCCCATATGCCTGTTTTGGTTTCGAGAATGACACTACCCGTATAATTTTGAATACTTATAATTAAGCTTCATGGTTTGATGAAACTAGTGACGCTTTTTAAGCTAAATTCTAAGTCCTTTCTTTGATTACGAATCATAATATCCTTCTCAAAGTAGCTTATTAAAATGAAAAAAAAAGAAAAAAAAATTAAAGTATACAGAGATATGATCAAAAGCTATTAAAAGTTCCTCAATCCATTGTCAGGGAAGAGGCATAAACATCTCATTAATTTGAACCAATGTATCTCTATGGGTGGAACATGTACATCATACAAAATTAAACCCACCGCTTCATTTTCTTTTTGAAGATCCCTGGCCCATAAGTTGACACGGTCAAGTCCACAAGAAGCGGAAATTGCATTAATACAGAAAGAGTGACTGGAAGACTGGCTAAACAAATTATAGGAAGAATAATAGATGACTTTCCGCGAAGCATTAGCAAAAGAGTAGCAGAGAATGCGACCATCATAGTTGCAATGGAGAAAAAGAGAGCAAATAGGCCTATTATCATTTTCTTGGGCAAGGACTTGAGAAAATCGTCCTCTGCATAACGTGCTGTTAAGATTCCTTGAAACATCAATACCGAAGCTGAGGAAGAGAATAGTGATAGGGAGTCGAATATCACGAAGAGTATGAACACCTTTTTGTTTAGGAACATTGGCAAGCCTGTGTTTTGATCGTTGCCGCCTGGAACAGTAAATGCTGCAGCAAACATAATCGTAACTATGAGAGCACCTACGAATGTACAGGAACTTGCAATATTCTTCATCCATTCCTCTCCTTTTTTCATTAACTTCTCATGGTTCCGTGTAAACACTTGTCTGGGAGTCAAACTATCACTATTTAAAGCTTTTTGAAGCATGGGAGGGGAAAGTCTCTCCAGTTCCTGCATTGTTAAGCAAAACCTTAGGAAAAAAAAAAGATTACCAAAATATTGTCAATATTAGAACTAACTTAGGGGAAAGGCTCACTAGTTCCTCTATAAATTCATATGGTTATGTTTAGGAAGATGAGAAGTCATATATAAAGGAGGATGAAGATATGGATGAGCAACCCCTTTGTTTATTCATCACAAAAAGGGAGAGTAGTTGTTGCAAGTTGTTGTAATGGGGAGAAAGTTGTTTTTAAATTCCCTCGGAGAAAGCTGTTGAAATTCAGGGGGAGAGTTAACCATTCATGAGGGAGAGAAATGGGTAATTTAATTGAAGTTAGTTTGTTGGTTGTTGTTAAAAGACGAGAAAAAGATGTTGCTAACCTAAGTTCTTGTTTTTCAGTTTGGATATTACATACTATTGGAAGTATGGTTGTTTTGTTGATGTTATTGTTAAACTCATGCAAATCTAAACTAAACTGGCCGGTAGTTGGTTGTTTAATTGCTTATGTGAATATTATATTATTAAATTTTCATGTTATGACTGCTTGATTACACTTATTGATTTATTTTGATAGTGGTGCTGGTATAATCATTATTGTATTAAGTGTAATTGCAGGTATTGAAAAGACTCAAGAGACGTTTCATTTCGTCCTAACGTTTAGAAAGGGTTGTGTACATTTGTAAAGAGCGTATAACCAAGACAAGATGATAGACGTAAAATGAGAGAGCTGACCTTAAACCACTGAAGTTCTCTTTGCATTTGCAAAGCTGCACCTGGGATGTGTTGAATCGGAGTGGACGCTGTAAATATCCCAGCCATGTGTAATATATTGTTGTAACTTGAGTCAGAACCAGATAGTGAAGTTTTAATCTGCTGTAACCCGTAGATGAGGCTAAAAATTTTTGCTTGACGATGTAGGACAGCGAGCATAAATATGGTTCTTTTTGTTGGAAATTCAATGGCGTACAGAAGGTCTGGATTTGCTCTCACTATCTCGTAAACAAACTCAAAGTTTCCCTCCTTGATAGCACGGAAGATTGCTGCATAAACCCCGCCATTACTCCTCTCTTCAGCATTCAAAGCTGATATCGGTTCGCACATGCGGGACAGAAGTTCATGCGATTGGGCATGGAGCAACTTCATTTCACTTAATTCCTTGAATACTTTTCAACAATATCAAACCATGTCAATTTAACTTAAATAAAAAAATCAAAATACAAAAAGAAGAATAAGGAAATTCAAAATTAGTCAATAAATGACATTAATATAATAATTCAACGGAATAGGATATTACCCGAAAGTAGATTTGGATGTAGTTGCTGAAAGACAGCTCTTGCTGCAAAGTAGACATGATGAAATTTTTTCATCGATCACACATGATAATCAAAACATAAAAATAAGGGAAATTGAAAATTTAGTCACTAGGTTTGTAGCACGCTGACAATTTAGTCACTATGTTTAATTTTTTGACAATATGGTCACTGAGAATACATAGTTGTGACGATCTAGTCTTTCCGTCAAATCTCTGTTAATTTTTAACGGAATAGAATGCGATCGACCGCTACAAGTTACCTTTGCCGCAACAATAAACAAGCCGGTCGACTGCTATTCTAGCTAAAAGCTTAATGGAGGTTTGATTAAAACATCAGATCGTCACAATTATGTATTCTCAGTAACCATATTGTCAAAAAATGAAACCTAGTGACTAACTCGTTAGTGTGGTATAAACTTAGTGACAAAATTGTCAATTTCCCTAAAAATAACAACAAAAGAATTAAGTATTTCGTATACAAACATACTATTTATACAGTTGTACGCATATCCTTGACATTACTAATATCTCTTGCTCCGTAATTAGTAATAATTAATTACGGAACTTCCTACTAGAATCAGCCAAATCCACACAATCCTTGCCACGAGCGACATGGCAAGTCATTTCTTTCTATATATTGACTTGTTATGAACCTATCAAGCAAGAAAAAGAAAAGAGAGGTCTGCTTCATGAAAAGTCATTTTGAGCCCTCAAACTACCAATACAATTTTAGATAGGTGTCTCCACTACCAATCTTGATACATTGAGCCCAACAACTACTATATTTTATCAAATTTGATCGTTGTATTTTTTTTAGTTGGACAAATTGATAAAATTCGGTAGATCTTGAGCTCAATATGTAAAATTAGTACTTGAGATTCTTATTTAAGATTACTTTGGTAGTTAGAAGATTCAAAGTGATTTTTCCCATAATTTTAATTAATTGCAACAATTTCACTCTTTAGTTACAAATCTTTATGTTACGGAAAACATGATCCTTTTCGTCCCAGAAACTTTTTGGTCATGACAAAAAAATCCGTCACAATTAATAAAAGAGACAGTAGATATATAGGGAATTAAGAAAGTTTACCGAACAACATACCTGATGTTCTGCTAGTTTTTTCTTGAAGGTTTTGAATGTTGACACGAATTTCATCAGTTGTACGTGAAGGTCGAATGTAAATCCCTTCCAAGAACGAAAAAAAGAAAGGCCAATGAATATCGAATAATAATTGGCAATTGGTGCAATTTTCTTTAATATCACAAGCTAATAAGAACTCGACAAAAATTAGCAACTAGAAAAAGAGAATGATACTAACATGAGTAAATCCAGCGCTTCCAAAACACAAACTTCTTTCCGGTTGGGAATGCATCAGGCGTAGAAGCCAACACGTACAAGGGGGAGCGTTGCTCTCTGTCTATAGCAAAAGCTAAATTTGGACGACGTCGAATTAAATCCACAGCAAGATCTATTTTTTTTGTATACATTGCATACAGAACAACGAACAAAAGGAGAATTATATTTCAAAGAGTCCAAATTCATCATAGATAACATGTAGTCTAAACAAATGGTCAGACAAAAACTTCTTACCTAAAGTTAGAGTGTATATAGCGAAGGAAATAAGTGAGGCACCATGGTGACCTTTTTCTGGCTCTAGATCCATCAACGGAGTGCGAAGGTAGAGATAGCGAGACAATTCTTTGTAGTCGAAACACATAGATATAACAACCGGAATGCTCCCACAGGATTTCTCTGGAATGCTGACCAACTTTGGATTTTTGTCAATCATGCACTGTATCATCCGAAAACCTCCATTGGAAGTTGCCCTCGCTAGAGCTGTATATCCTTCAACATCTTGCATTTCTAAGGTTTCGTTGGACATGATTCTCTCCACCAGCTCCTCCACCATATGTACATGCCCAGCAAGAACAGCAATGTGAAGAGCCGTCTGATCCCCAAATGTGAGTTTGGCACTCGAGGCTTCAGGATGTATCGCAAGGAAAGCCTTTAGTGCATCCAAATCACCATTTCGCACAACCTTTAGGAAGCATGCATACTTAAGATAGTCTTGGTTCTTGCCGTCGGCCCTACCAGCTGTCATGTTATTGAAAGAGAATTTATTCTTTTTGCAAAGACTCTTTTACAAGATGACAACTTTATTAGCAAATTATGAAATTCTATATGTTTTAGACCACCGATACATAGAATTTCGTTAATATCTAGTCGTTCACATTTTGTGTCATTTGAACTGTTTTTAAATAACCATAATAATTCATTTAATCTACATCAAGCAGAAAAATTATATAAAAAAATAGTAGTCTATTACGTAGTCAGTTGCCAAGAACAATAACTTGTACATAAGACCCGTTGCAAGTAGAACAGTAGCTTGTAGGAGTGATCAATTAGTGTAATTCTTTTAGAACAAAATAATGCTAAAACCAACTAAAAAGAAGAACGGTGTTAGACATGATAACGAACATATATATAGAGTCATAGAGAGAGAGAGAGAGAGGTTAGAGATCAACCTGTGTTGTTAGGTGAGTTTCCTTGCTGATCACCTAGACGTGGAATGTTTCCAGTTAGTGCTGGCCTTATAACCTGTTTGCTTACTGAGACATTTGATGAGCTCCCTAGCTGATCAACCACCGTGTGGCTTTGTTGTGAAGGTTGCCCATAAAGTTCTGCCAAAGAATACCAAGCATTTTTGGCCGAACTAATTCCCCTAATTTGAGAACGAATGTCCGTCCCACATGAAGTGAGAACTGCATCTAAAGCCGCATCATTCTTCTCTTTCCAAGCCTCAAATTCAACTACATCATCTTCAGGTCTAGGAGGTTCTCTAGTTGTTTCAACAACGTCCGAGAGATTATGAGCCAACAAATAGTCTCTTATGGAAGCACTCCAGCTTGCATAATTGTCGTTTCCAAGAACTTCAAGAGCCATTGTGCTTGAAGATAATTTGTTTTCGTGCTTAATCTGTCAGGATATATATGCAGTGTGCATTACTCGGTGAAACTTGGAACAAATAGACAGTGTCATATATAGTCCATTTCTAGTTACCCTTCTAGCTAACTCATCATCTTCTGCAAGGCACTGAATATTGTCTTTTTTGATTCAAAAAGCAATTTGTGTCTGGTGTGTGTTGAACAGTAAAATGTGTACATCAAGTGATGCCTATTGCTTTGGATGTTGGGCTCCACCGGGGAAGAAATCTTTGCTTTTTCGTTGCTCTGAGCTTTTGTTAATTCCCCTCTTTTTTAACGCGCTAAATGTTTGTTAGCTGGTAAACAAAAAATCTACCATTTTTATTAAAAAAATCTCCAAATATCTATATATTGCCCAAGTTTCAATTTCAAATCCAAACCCCATTAGCTTAGAGAAAGAATAATCCGAACCCCATTAAACCAAAATCTGTAAATTCTCACACTTGAAATACTCCACCAGCTGTGTTCTTCAAACTGCTCAGAATATCTGCTTTACTTTCCCTCTCAGCTGGTTTGTTCATTCGCTTCTCTCATTCTTTCTCTCAAGTACTTGCTCAGTTAAAAAAAAACGCAGAAAGGAAGAATCATCCTACACTGATGTAATCGAAAAATATGGTGGAAGAATAGAAGTAATTACTTACATGGCTGAACGTACGAAATGGTTAGCCAATCACCAAGCAGTGGAAGTCCCCTGTAGCCTGTAGGCTGTAGATTAACTCAGCTGACTGAAATGGTTAGCCAATGACCCGAAGTTTTTCATTATTAGTAGAGCACCTCGATAATTGGTATTCAATAGATTAAGAGCAACTTGCTTCTTATTATTGACTACTATAAAAGTCTTTATGTTAATTTTTTTAAGGGTGACACAAAATAAAAAAGATTTTTTAAAAAAGTGACAATTGAGAGAACTAAATAACAAATTAGAAACAAAAAATCGGGCATTTACTTCAAAAAATAAATTGCATCTTTCGGTGAACTTTAAATTCCATTAGCATTTGTTGTATTTTAAAAGATACTTTACTTTATTTTTATATGTTGTTATCTTAAAGGGTGTGATTTTCAAAGTATTAAATTTGTCTCACTTATTTTGAGAATATATTGTATTTGAAGGCATAAAAAAGTGATAATATTTTTGGCCTTGCAAAAGGAAATTTTTTTTAAAAAATTTGGAGAGGAAGAGGGTAAAATAGTAATTAAAAAGTATGAAAAAGGGTGTGAGATAATATTTTTAACTTTAAAAAGGAGATTTTTAAAAATACTTGCTCAGTTAAAAAAACGCAGAAAGGAAGAATCATCCTACACTGATGTAATCGAAAAATATGGTGCAAGTATAGAAGTAATTACTTACAAGCCGGGCTGAACGTACGGGGTTGTCTCCAAATTGCCGCTTGTAAATCACCAAGCAGTGGACTGTGGAACTCCACTGTAGCCTGTAGGCTGCAGATTAACTCAACTGACTGGAATGGTTAGCCAATGACCTGAAGTTAGGAAGCTAATTAGGGTAAATTGTCATTAATAAAGCACCTCGATAATTGCTATTCAATGGATTAAGAGCAACTTGCTCCTTATATTTGGTTCTCGCGAAGTGCTTTTGTCGGTTTTAGTACTGAAGTCTGAAGGCCAGAGAGATCTCAACATCTGGAAATCAGCAGGAACCTAAAAACTAGTTTATAGGCCAACAAACTGCATTGTCATACGTTTGAGGGAGTCAGAAGACATCGGTGGAATCCAACCTTGTGTTGTTTATTGTAACTACGATCTGATCTGGTCATGAATGGGGGGCTTAAGAATAATTAAAGAAACTAACGAAAATTTAAAAGAAAGGAATCAAATGTGAATCTCGATAAACAGGTGAAACCATCCAGGCCATCATCCCATCCCAAATATATAAGAACACCTTGCTAATTGCGATTCAATAGATTGATGTAAACGAAAAATCTGCTCCGTAAAAAACAAAAGGAAATTACTTACAGGGATGGACGAACTGTCTACCAAAACCGCCGCTTGTAAATCAACAGTATGTTAAAAAAATGGTAAGCCACCGACACGCAGTTAAGGAAGCTATGAACTGAGACTTTTCAAATTTCCATTTGCTGTCTCTGAGGAGAAGCGTTATAGAGGATGCGGGGACGAAGTCATAAAAAGGGCCGAGCCCGAAGTAGAGTGCGATTTATCTCTTGGACGGAACCACAATGAATAAAGTTTAGCCTAAAAGTTTTTTCTTTGGTTTCTCTTGATGAGGGGGTACACATCAATCAGCATGTGACTTGGTCGTTTAGCATTTGTTAGCTGAAACGAACATCTGCCCACTGGGGTACCGCATCAGCATCTATGAACATCTTCCACCCAAAAAAGGAAGAATCTTGTTGCTTTGCCCTGCGATTGGTGCAATCCAACATTCCAACTTGTGAATGCGGCCAGATGTGGTGGACCTTTGCCGCCCATGTGCGTCTGACTGATTAAAAGTTGGATTAAAGCTGGATTTCAAAGAAAGATTTCTCTGGTCATTTACTGAGATAAAGATCAACTGTGATGACATTATGTAAAAACAATTTCTTAAATAAAAGCGTAGTCTATTTATGATTTTCAATTCATAAAAGACAAACCATACTTAGGAAATTAAGAAAGTTTACCGAACAACAAACCTGATGTTCTGCTAGTTTTTTCCTTGAAGGTTTTGAATGAATATCGGCTAATAATGTGGCAGTAATATTAATATTGCTTATCCATATCTCGTAGTTGGTGCAATTTTCTTTTATATTAGAAGCTAACAAGAACTTGACAAAAATTAGCAACAGAAAAAGAGAATGATACTAACAGGAGTAAATCCAGCGCTTCCAAAACACAAGCTATATACGTTCCGCCTGGGAATGCATCAGACTTACAAGCCAATGCGTACAAGGGGGAGCGTTGCTCTCTGTCTAAAGCAAAAGCTAACAGTGGGCAACGTCTAATTAAATCCAGAGCAATATCTATTTAATTTGTTTATACCATGCATACAGAACAACGAACAAAAGGGGAATTATATTCCAAAGGGTCCAAAATCATCATAGATAACATCTAATCGACTAAACAAATGGTCTCCACACGAAAACTTCTTACCTAAAGTTAGAGAGCATATAACAAAGGAAATAAGTGAGGCACCATGGTGACCTTTTTTTGGCTGCGCTCAGATCATCTATGGGAGTGACAGAATAGAGATAGCGCGGCATATCTTTATAGTCCAAACTCATAAATATTAAACAAGGTAGTTCAAGACTCAATATACAGTAGATGAACCTAGAAGGGGAGTTGAATAGGTTCTGAAACTTTTCAGTCACTTCTTTAATTCTAAAACTAATAGCTGCACAATCTCACAGACACAATCAACAAATTTCAAGAGATCTCTAGCAACAATATATAATGCGGAATTGATAACTCAATATGGACACGTTTAACAGTTTGTTAATGCAACAAAAGGAAAGTTATCTAAGTAAACACAATCACACATAAAGACACCAAGATTGGTTACAAAGAGAAAAATCACTTAAAGAATCTTTCAAGAGGAAAAAACTCTCCAGGCTCGTAAGTTGGTTTAAACGAATCCACTAAAATCTTCAAACTCGGTACAAGTGATTTATAAACTACCCAATACTCCGTTGCTAGTCTAACACAACTTGTACCTTACCTGGAATACAACATCCAACTCTACCTGAACTCCTCTTCTGTTTGAATTCTTGATTCCGAAAATCGATCTTCCACAACCAAGGCGATATTTTCCACGTACACTTCACGTGCAATCAGCTTCTCTTGGTAGATCTCCAGCAACATCTACAATTTACCTTCTTAGTCAAGGTTTATCTTGGTGATCTATATCAGGTCTAAGATAATGAAGGAAAGAACAAGTTCACTGGGTTCAATCTCAGTTCGCACGTAACAGACTACAAAAACATTAACAGAGAAGTATGTAGAAGAACACTCTGGAAGCAAGGTCTCTCAAGGTGTATCAATATCGGACGTAATAACGAAATGAGAGAAAAATGTTTTTTTATATTCTGAAAGGTCGGGAAGATGGTTTTCACGAAGGTTCCAGTCTTCTTGGTTCATGCGCGCTTCTGTTAAAAACGTTATAACAGTCTTTTGTCAATTCTGATCAAACTATAAGTGAACTCTGATTCGAACTTCAAGTGCTTCATAACAAGCAGCGCACCGACTCCGGGTTTAAACTATATGTAGACTGCAATCAAACTTTAATCATTCTCGGACGATCACCAATCATGTTGAACTGCTGGACTTTGAGCAGAGCTTCATTAAACACGAATATCAAGAATAAACTAAGAGTGTGTTCGGTTAGGTGTGTTGTGAGGATTTTTTGTGTTTTGAGAATTTTTAGGCGATGTTAACTTTATTGGTATGCGTGTTGTAGTTATTTTATGTGAGGTTAAAAATAATGTTTGGTTGTAGGATTTTTGTGTTGTGAGAATACAAAAAAATCCTGAGAATACTGCATAAACGAACAGCCCCTAAGACATGTCATGAAGTATTACGCCAACTAAAATACATTTACAATCTCCCCCTTTGACGAACTTCATGACAACACAAACCCAATTCCTAATTACATAAGTTCTGCCGATCACCACCATAAGACCTATTTACAAAGAGACACACAACCTATTCTAATACATAGGCTATACACTATTCTTGAGATTTTATAAACTTGCACACAACAATCTCAACAAAGACACTAACTCACGAAAATGTTAGTTCAGAGTTAAGTGAATATAACCATCAAATCATTAAATGAAATAATTATAAACATCAAAATGAAATATCAATCTCCCCTGAGATAAGTATTAACATAGGAGGTTGTCTCTCCCTAGCTAACAACAGAACTTATGAACAATTCATAATGATGATCAATACTAAAACCAACAAAATGAAGAAGCGAATGGTGTCTAAGATAGATAGAATAACAGAGGCTCGGCTTTTTTCTTTCTTCCAAACGCACTCAACTGGTAGCCGCCCGTGAACAATCCCCTTACGGAGGAGGGGGGAGCTCCGGCTCCTTCTTCCCCCTCCTCCTTTTTCCTTCTCTTCTTCCCCTCTCCCTCTTCCCTTTCCCTTCTCCGGCGCTCTGGTCAGCTCGGGTGGGTTTGGTTTGGGCGGTTTTTTGGTTTTTTTTGGCAGATGGGTTTCTTGCGTTTTGCGGTGGTCTCCGCCGTCTCGGGGGGGGGGGGGGGGGCACGCGCCGGCTGGGTGGCCTCAGCACGAAGCGCGCTTCGTCGGCCTGCTTCGCCGTTCCTCAACGGGTGGCGCGTCGCTATCCACGCGCGGCACGCGCCGCGCGTGGATCTGACGCGCCGACAGTTTCAGCCGCGCGTGACAGCCCCTCCGGCCCCCGGTTCCAGCTCTTCTCCTCCGGCGTGGATCGTGTGGCCCTTGCGCTTCGTTTTCCACTTCGGCTCCCCTCTGCCGCCCACGCGCCGCCGCCGCCGCCTGTTTTAGTCCGACCCGTAATAAACCCGTTTGGGCCTGCCCCTCTGTTTAGGGTATGTGTTTGGTCGTGTTTTCGCCCGTTTGGGTGTGCCCCTCTGTTTAGGGCTTGTTGTCTGTCTGGTTTTGTGGTTGTCTGTCCGCCCCTTCCGTGGGCTTATCCGAGTCCTTGTGGCTCTTTTCAGACCCTTTATTGGGTCTCGCTTCGCGTCCCTTGTGGCGCTATTCCGGCTTGTCCAGGTCCTAGTAGCTTTGTCTACTATGTCCGGCCATCACTCCCTCTGCCCTGCATGGAGTTCATAGTAGTTCCTCTGATCCGTTGGAGGGTCTTGCTGGTTGTGTCTGTGTCGGTCAGTCCTGTGGTGTTCGTTGTTTAGTCGTTTTTAATCTATTAGTTGTTTTCCAGAAAAAAGAATGGTGTGTAAGATGAAAAGGCAAAGGTGAGAGTTTGAAGACGATTTCGGCTGCTTAAAATCTGATTTAAAAAAAAAAAAAGAAAAAAAAACTGGACCTTTCCGGTCCTGCATTCAGTTGTCAGGCAAGGAAATAATTGGATCTTTGGGCTCTTGGACTTCGATTGGCAACGAACTTTAGAAAACGAAGCCCAACTCCAGAGGCCGGGGGGTTGGCCCAGATTCTTGCCAGCCTGGAATTTATTTAATGACTTCAAAGTAATCAAGCGTTTTGACTGGTATAAATAATTAAGGGAAAAATACTTACAAGTTACTATTTGTCATACATGTTAAACCTTAAAATATTAAATTTGAGACATTATACCCATAAATTACTTATCCATAATGTATAGTATAAGCTTAGTTTATTTTTATCGTTAAACAAGACAAAAATTAACTTTTTTTAAAAAAATATGATTGATTATTCCCTTAAAATAAG
Organism: Myrica gale; assembly: GCA_963930655.1. Lineage (NCBI taxonomy): Eukaryota > Viridiplantae > Streptophyta > Magnoliopsida > Fagales > Myricaceae > Myrica > Myrica gale. The sequence goes on from OZ005607.1 coordinate 5,751,186, forward strand.
TAAGTGAATAACAGGATTTAAAGGCATAATCGTCATTTAGTTTAAAAAAATTAGTTCTAATTTAATCTGATAACAAAATAAATGAAATATGATGAGTAATTTATAGATGTAATATATCAGATTTAATAGTTTATAATATAATATATAAAATGTGTTATAATGGATGAGTACAAAATATATTTTTTAAAAAATTAATTAAGGTGTTAACGTTTAACTTGTCGGCCCTTCCTACCTCTATTTGCTGGGAACTCGGTTGAGAAAACTTGTCTCCAGTGCCAGTCTTGACTAGAGTGCTCCAGTCCACATTCACAGACGTGTTTCCATCAATCTTTATTAAAGGATAATTTTAAAAGAGGTCAAAAACTTAGAGAATAAATTAATATCCTTTTCCTTTCTGAAAAGGTTGTTAATTCAGTAGATGACAAAAGAGATTTTAGTGTACGATTTGGGGTGGGTGCGTGGGTGGTTGAGCATTTAGGAACTCACATTGACCACAAGAATTGAACAGGTCAATTCTATGCCAGGTTGCATCGCTCCTGCATTCATTTTGATGCTTATTTTATGACCAATGCCCCAATATAAGCACCACCACCCATTCTTCCCGTACGAACAAACCTACCAATATTTGCTTTTTTGTTAAGCTTTTAGTGCACAATGCACCAAAATCCAAAGTATTTTACTAAATCTAAGGAATCCATCCCATGATCATGGCAAATCCTTGATAATGTTGATAAAAACTTAATTTCGTGCTAATTTCCCCCGGTTAGTCCATATTTTTACGTGACTGGCACACTTCCGTTTGGAGCTCTCTAAAAAACAGTAAAACTTCCACTTTTTTTCTTTTTTTTTTGCTATAATATTCTTCGTCGCATTAAATAAAAACTAAAAATCACACCTAGATATGCCGAGAGATATCAGAAAAATAAAATAACCCTACTTTACCCCCATCGTGAGAGTCCACTTGGCCAAATTGGAAGCCATTTTGTCACATTTACGAAAAATCCAATCAACATTTCACCCTCAAAAGTCAACTAACCTGACGCGAGTATATATGATCAACCAATTCCGAGATAGCCCGGCAACTCGGAAGGTTTACCAAATAAAGAGAACAAGACGGGGCAAAGGTGCAAAGAAACTTCTAGTTCTAGCGAGGTCTCTACCCCGTTCCCCGCAACTCGGAACAGAGTGGTCCTTTTTCTTGTCCTTTATTGCTTTCCTTGTTATTTTTTAGTTTTTATTTTTCTTGTTACTTTTGTTGTTGTTGTCTTTGACTCGTAGGACACCGCGTCAAACGCGGCGTTGGAGCAGTGATTATAGCATATGAATCAACATTGGCCAAGTTTGGATATATCAGTGGAAGAATCTTAAGCATCAGTTCAAGGAGGTCGTTGGTAATGTCAATGAATATGGCTCGGAAGGCAATTTAATCTTGCTCACTTGCCCTGTTATAAGAGAGAAAAAGAAGAAGATGTGATTTTAGTAGGTCCTATTAGAATTTTTTTTTCCAAAATTATTACGTGATTTTTTGACAATGATCAAAAATTCTAACTTTTTAAAAATAGTTGTTGATGAGAGAGGTAGAAGCCAAATTAGATGGCACAAAAAGTCAATCACCTAGATTTAGAATTTCATAAAAAGAAAAGAAAATAGCACTTAACAAATTTCAAATGCCAGTCCAAGTTCCAGTTACAGAGAAAAACCAAACATTAAATGTTAAAAGAACAATCATAGAAGACACATGAGCAATCTTTGGCTCCAAGACACAAAGAAAACAAAGGAAGAGGATTAGCAGGTACACATCAACCCTTTAGCTCTGTTAATCATCATGAAATTTACCACATTAATTTTAGGGGCCAACCTTGTGGAAGGGAGATTACCCGAGTTGCTATGTCAATTAATCTAATAATTTTAAACTTAATCTATTCCATCAAAATATAGAGGCATGGATAAGGATTGACTGTGATACATCTAGACAAAGGGACAATGATCGATATTAAACTCTAATATCAATTGAAAAATCTTGTTTAGACCCTATTAACACCTATTAGGGTAGAATATGTGCTTCCCCTCTATTTAAAAATTCAATAACAATTTTAGAACAAGTCCTAAAATTGTTGACTCTAGATCTGAATAATCAATCAACAAAATATATATGCAGCGGAATAATAAAATAAATATCAATCACACAAGAGACCGAGGATTTTGTTGACGAAATAGAAAACCTTTGAGCTTACCTTTCAAAAGAAAAACCACTCGGGGCTAGCAGCCACCAGAAATTCATTAAGAAGTAAAACCTTACAACGATGATTCAGACACTGACAACATCTAGTTACTTGACTTTTACTATCTCGATGTAATAATCTAAGTAATCCAATATAGACCCGCTTCCTGCAGTTAACCATCAACTCTCTGAGGTTCTTCTTATGAACTTTTCAAGAACATCCTTGTTCTTCAACACCGGGAACGCCGGCGGCCAAACTCCCACGAGAATGTTGGTTTCAATTGTGATTGAATCTAAATAACTGGAGAAAATCTGAACTGTTCATAAACATAGATATCTAAATGATTTTCTCTATCTAGGGAGGAGACTTGAATTTGAATAAAACTTGGAATGAACTCCTCAAATTTTCTTGGTCGATCTCTCTATGTATTTATAGAGTTGGTTGAGTTATATTTCAAAAAGAATTCTAAAATGAAGGAAATATTTCAAAATCTAAATTTTAAAATAGTTTCAGAGACTTTGCATGACCAACTCGTTGTTTTTAGCTCTTCATCTTGATGATGTCTTATCCTTTCAATCTTTGAAAGACTCTTTAATCTCTTGAATGCTTTGATCAAATTTAAAATACAACTCTATTTGAATTTGAATTTTGACACGAAATTATGCCAACATTAAATCACTAACAGTTTCAAGTCGTGAATAGGTGTTTGGATGAAGGCGGAATGGTAGAATGCAGTGAAAGGTTTGGATGCTTTAGGCCTCAGGAAGCCGGTGCTGGAGAAAATTGTAATATATAGACTTGACCCAAGAAGCAAGGGGCATTAAAGGAGATATTTAGCTAATTTTAAATGTTTAGGAGTAAATTCTTGATAAAACGATTCCCATATGCCTATTTTGGTTTTGAGAACGACACTACCCTTATAACTAATGTTGAATACTTATAATTAAGTTTGTTTGTTTGATGAAACTAGTGACGCTTTTTAAGGTAAAATCTAAGGTGCTTTATTTGATTACGAAAATCTCCTTCTCAAAGAGACGTTTTTTAAGGTAAAATCTCCTTCTTAAAGTGCTAATTAAAATGAGAAAATAAAAAAAATAAAGTATACAAATATATGATTAACAGCTATTAAAAGTTTCACAATCCACTGTCAGGGAAGAGGAATAAACATCTCATTAATTTGAGCGAATGTATCTCTATGGGTGGAACCTGTACATCATACAAAAATAGACAAGGAACAAAATTAAACCCACCGCTCCATTTTCTTTTTGAAGATCCCTGGCCCATAAGTTGACATGGTCATGTCCACAAGAAGTGGAAATTGCATTAATACAAAAAGAGTGACCGGAAGACTGGCTAAACAAATTATAGGAAGAACAATAGATGACTTTCCACGAAGCATTAGTAAAAGAGTAGCAGAGAATGCGACCATCATAGTTGCAATGGAGAAAAAGAGAGCAAATAGGCCTATTATCATTTTCTTGGGCAAGGACTCGAGAAAATCGTCCTCTGCATAACGTGCTGTTAAAATTCCCAGAAACATCAATACCGAAGCTGAGGAAGAAAACAGTGATAGGGAGTCGAATATCATGAAGAGTATGAACACTTTTTTGTTGAGGAACATTGGCAAGCCAGTGTTTTGTTCATTACCGCCTGGAACAGTAAAAGCTGCAGCAAACATAATAGTGAGTATAAGAGCACCTACGACTGTACATGAAGTTGCTGTATTTTTCATCCATTCCTCCCCTTTTTTCATTAACTCCTCATGGTTCCTTGTAAACAATTGTCTCGGAGTCAAACTATCACTGTTTAAAGCTTTCTGAAGCATGGGAGGGGAAAGTCTCTCCAGTTCCTGCATTGTTAAGCAAAACCTTAGGGGAAAAAAGATAACCAAAATATTGTCAATATTAGAACTACCTTAGGGGAAAAGCTCTCCGGCCAGTTCCTCCATAAGTTCATATATATGGTTATGTTGAGGAAGATGAGAAGTCCTCTATAAAGGAATATGAAGATATGGATGAGTAACCCCTTTGTTTATTCATGACAAAAAGGGAGAGTAGTTGATGTTGAAATGGAGAGTTGTTGCAAGTTGTTTTAATCGGGAGAAAGTTTTTGAAAATCCCTCGGAGAAAGCTGTTGAAATTCAAGGGAGTTAACCATTCAAGTTGAGAGTTAACCTTGTGTTTGAGGTAAAGTCTTTTTGACCATAAAGTTTGTGAGTTTGATCAGTGTGTGATTATTGCCTGAGTCTAGAGCTGATTGACATATTGCAAATGTGTTCATATTCAACTCATTGATTGTGTATTAATTTGGCTTGAAATTTCTGCATTTAGGTGTGTTAGATTGTGCAAAAGATTTTAAATTCATATTCACTCCCTCTGTGTAATTGTAGGTATAAAACATTCCTCACAATATTATGATGATTTAACAGTTATAACTTGGAAAAACAGAGGAAAACTTTACCCGTACATGCACATACGTCATACGTATGCATATGCATGGGCAAACGTTAATCAGCGATATATGCAGTAAGTAAAGAGCGTATAACCAAGACAAGATGATAGACACGTAAAATGAGAGAGCTGACCATAAACCACTGAAGTTCTCTTTGCATTTGCAAAGCTGCACCTGGGATGTGTTGAATCGGAGTGGACGCCGTAAATATCCCAGCCATGTGTAATATATTGTTGTAACTTGAGTCAGAACCAGATAGTGAAGTTTTAATCTGATGTAACCCGTAGATGAGGCTAAAAATTTTTGCTTGACGATGTAGGACAGCGAGCATAAATATAGTTCTTTTTGTTGGAAATTCAATGACGTACAGAAGGTCTGGATTTGCTCTCACTATCTCGTAAACAAACTCAAAGTTTCCCTCCTTGATAGCACGGAAGATTGCTGCATAAACACCGCCATTACTCCTCGCTTCAGCATTCAAAGTTGATATCGGTTCGCACATGCGGGACAGAAGTTCATGCGATTGGGCATGGAGCAACTTCATTTCGCTTAATTCCTTGAATACTTTTCAACAATATCAAACCATGTCAATTTAACTTAAATAAAAAAATCAAAATACAAAAAGAAGAATAAGGAAATTCAAAATTAGTCAATAAATGACATTAATATAATAATTCAACGGATTAGAATATTACCCGAAAGTAGATTTGGATCTAGTTGCTGAAAGAGAGCTCTTGCTGCAAAGTAGACATGAAATTTTTTCATCACACATGATAATCAAAACATAAAAATAAAAGCAAAAGAATTGAGTGTTTAGTATATATACGAACATACTATCTATACAGTTGTAGGCATATCCCTTGCCATTACTAATATCTCTGGCTCTGTAATTAGTAATAATTAATTAAGGAACTTCCTACTAGAATCATCTAAATCCACATAATCCTGGCCACTAGTGACATGACATGACACGTACTTTCTTTCTATATATTGACTTGTTATGAACCTATGAAGCAAGAAAAAGAAAAGGGAGGTTTGCTTCATGAAAAGTCAATTTGAGCCCTCTAACTACCAATACAATTTTAGATAGGTGTCTACACTACCAATCTTGATACATTGAGCACTTGTAGGCATATCCCTTGCCATTACTAATATCTCTGGCTCTGTAATTAGTAATAATTAATTAAGGAACTTCCTACTAGAATCAGCTAAATCCACGTAATCCTGGCCACTAGTGACATGACATGACACGTCCTTTCTTTCTATATATTGACTTGTTATGAACCTATGAAGCAAGAAAAAGAAAAGGGAGGTTTGCTTCATGAAAAGTCAATTTGAGCCCTCTAACTACCAATACAATTTTAGATAGGTGTCTACACTACCAATCTTGATACATTGAGCACAATAAGTACCATATTTTATCAAATTTGATCGTTGAATCTTTTTTAGTTGTGTAAATTGATAAAATTTGATAGTACTTGACCTAAATGTGCAAAAGTGGTACTTAAGACTCTTGTTTAAGATTGTTTTGGTGGTTAGAAGGCTCATAATTTTAATGAATTGCGACAATTTCACACTTTAGTTACAAATCTTTATGTTACGAAAAACACCCTTTTCGTCCAGAAACTTTTTGGTGACAAAAAAATCCGTCACAATTAATAAAAGAGACCGTAGATATATAGGGAATTTACCGAATAACATACCTGATGTTCTGCTAGTTTTTTCTTGAAGGTTTTGAATGTTGACACGAATTTCATCAGTTGCACGTGAAGGTCGAATGTGAATCCCTTCCAAGAACGAAAAAAAGAAATGCCAAAGAATATCGAATAAAAATTGGCAATTGGTGCAATTTTCTTTAATATCACAAGCTAATAAGAACTCGACAAAAATTAGCAACAGAAAAAGAGAATGATACTAACGTACAAGAGTAAATCCAGCGCTTCCAAAACACAAACTTCTTTCCGCTTGGGAATGCATCAGGCGTAGAAGCCAACACGAACAAGGGGGAGCGTTGCTCTCTGTCTATAGCAAAAGCTAAATTTGGACGACGTCGAATTAAATCCACAGCAAGATCTATTTTTTTTTTGTATACATTGCATACAGAACAACGAACAAAAGGAGAATTATATTTCAAAGAGTCCAAATTCATCATAGATAACATGTAGTCTAAACAAATGGTCAGACAAAAACTTCTTACCTAAAGTTAGAGTGTATATAGCGAAGGAAATAAGTGAGGCACCATGGTGACCTTTTTCTGGCTCTAGATCCATGAACGGAGTGCGAAGGTAGAGATAGCGAGACAATTCTTTGTAGTCGAAACACATAGATATAACAACCGGAATGCTCCCACATGATTTCTCTGGAATGCTGACCAACTTTGGATTTTTGTCAATCATGCACTGTATCATCCGAAAATCTCCACTGGAAGTTGCCCTAGCTAGAGCTGTATATCCTTCAATATCTTGCATTTCTAAGGTTTCGCTGGACATGATTCTCTCCACCAGCTCCTCCACTATATGTACATGCCCCGCAAGAACAGCAATGTGAAGAGCCGTCTGATCCCCAAATGTGAGTTTGGCACTAGAGGCTTCAGGATGTAGCGCAAGGAAAGCCTTTATTGCACCCAAATCACCATTTCGCACAGCCTTTAGGAAGGATGCATACTTAAGATAGTCTTGGTTCTTGCCGTCGGCCCTTCCTGTCATGTTATTGAAATAGAATTTATTCTTTTTGCAAAGACTCTTATACCAGATAATCCATGTATTCTATATCAAGCAGAAAAATTATATGAAAATAATAGTAGTTTACGTAGTTAGTTGCCAAGAAGTACAATAGCTTTTAAGACCCATTGGAAGTAGAACCTGGTAGCTTGTAGGAGTGATCAATTGGAGTAATTCGTTTAGAAAAAAATAATGCTAAAACCAACTAAAAAGAAGAACGGTGTTAGACATGATAACGAACATAGAGAGAGAGAGAGAGAGAGACAGAGAGAGAGAGAGAGAGGTTATAAGAGAGCAACCTGTGTTGTTAGGTGAGTTTCCTTGCTCACCTAGACGTTGAGTGTTTCCAGTTAGTGCTGGCCTGACCCGTTTGCTTACTGAGATATTTAATGAGCTCCCTAGCTGATCAACCACCGTGTGGATTTGTTGCGAAGGTTGCCCACACAGTTCTGCCAATGAATACCAAGCATTTTTGGCGGAGTTAGTTCCCTTAATTTGAGAAAGAATGTCCGTCCCACATGAAGTGAGAATTGCATCCAAAGCTGCATCATTCTTTTCTCTCCAAGCCTCAAATTCAACTATATCATCTTCGGGTTTAGGCGGCTCTCTCGTTGTTTCAACAACGTCCCAAAGATTATGAGCCAACAAATAGTCTCTTAAGCAAGCACTCCAGCTTACATAATTGTTGTTTCTAAGAACTTCAAGAGCCATTGTTCTTGAAGAATATTTGTTGTCGTGCTTCATATACGTGATATACAGTTTGTATGTTAGTAGGTGAAACGACTTGGAACAAATAGACAGTGATCATGTAATTTATAGTACATTTCTAGATACCTTGCTAAACTCTTTAGCCTTCTACCTAACTCATTATCTTTTCCAAGACACTGATTGCAAGTAAAGGTATGTTCCCAATCAGATCATCCTTTTTGCTTCTTTTTTCCTTCATCTCTTCTCCATGACCGAACCGTGAAGACCCAAACTTCAAGTTATGGATATTTGTCTTTTTTCTGTTGATTCGAATGTTAAAGGCACCTCTGGGTGGTATCTTTAGTTTTTTGTCGCTTTGAGTATTAGATGGTCACACTAAAGGCTAGCGCTCCTCAGATGGAATAATCTTTTATAATCTCTTTGTTTCTTTTTCGTTGATCCGAGCTTAGAGGCTGTTCGGTTTGTGTGTATTTTGAAAATTTTTAGGTGATGTTAACTTTATTGGTATGCGTGTTTTAGTTATTTTTATGTAGTGTTAAGAATGATGTTTGGTTGCAGAATATTTTGTATTCTGAGAATTCACAAAAATTCTGAGAATTTTTATATATCGAACAACCTCTTAGTTTCCCCCTCTTCTTTAACACGTTGAATGATTGTTAGCTGGTAAAATGAAGCTCCTCAGCAGTACATCAAGACGTGAAAGATATTAAAAAATAAAAAATAAAATAAAAAAAGGTCGGATGCAAGACCCTTAAGCCAAGTTGTGCCAAATATTTCCTTCATTTGCGCTTTTATTAAAAACACCAACATGGCCCGACTTAATATGTGGCTAGAAGACATATAGGTTTTGTTTGTAAATCAAAATTTTAGTTTATAAGAATAAATGAAAAAGTGAAGGGAGATAATTTGAGTGAATTTTTTTATGTTTATTGTAATAAAAAATAATAATTAATAATAATAATAATAGTGTATTTATATGATATCCAAAATGAATTAATTCCTTACCGTGCTAATAATAATAAAAAAGGAATTAATTCCTTACCGGGCTGGGTGGGCCATCTCCCAAAGGCGTAGCCTTTGCAAATCCCGCGGTTGACTTAGCATTAGGGTAGTGGAAGTAAACTTACTGAGAGAATAAGTCAACTTAATGACGTGGTTAACTTTAAAGAGGGCCGAAGCCGAAACTACTAGAGAGTAATTATTCCCTGGAGGGCCCACAACGGTGAAAATCAAGCGTAAAAACTTTTTTCTTCCATCAATGTGTGGGGCCCTCTCTGGATGTCGGTGGTTTCCAGCTCGACCTATTCTTTGTTTCTGGTCAAATTTATAAAAAAAAATAAAAAAATAAAGCTCCTTTTTCAAAGCTATCTATCACGGCCACTTGAATCTTTCTATCTCTCCTTCCAACCATTTTAAGTAGGGGTGGGCAAACCGGGTTCGGGTTCGGGTTTGCCCCGAACCCGAACCCGAAAAACCCCGAAAATATCGGGTCGAAACGGGTTGGTCCGGTTCGGAAAACGCGGGTTACGGGTGGAGGAGTTATATTTTCGGGTTCGGGTCGGGTTCGGGTTTAATTTCGGGTTTGTTCATATACCCGAACCCGAACCCGAACCCGAACTTCTATTTACTTGCAAACCCGACCCCGAACCCGACCCCGACTAAACCCGACCCGATCGGGTCGGAAACGGGTCGGGCCGGTTCGGGTTGTCGGGTCTCGGGTTTTTTGCCCACCCCTAATTTTAAGTGGCCTTTTTTTTCTTCTTAGCAATTTTAGGTGGCCACTGCGTCGGCGTCGCGACTCGACAGAGGAGTTCCGTGGCTCTCCAATCTTTTTTTTTTCTTTTTAAGTTTTTAATATTTTAACTTTAAAATTTTCTTTTAATTAATTTAATTATCTATTTTATTAAGTTTTCACCTTTAATTTAGGCTTAATTAATCCATTAATATCTGTGGTTTAATTTTTTTATAATTTAGTTTTAATTCTTCTCTTATAGTTAGCTATTTCTTGAGTTCTTTCCGTCTCATTTCAGCATTGCGACATAAAATGCCTGCGTGGCTAAAGAAAAAAAAAGTCACATCAATTGTGAGTCTACATTTAAATTTGCTCAATCCATATCACTTAATAGTGACATTTTTTTATTTGCACAATTGTATATGTGTTGAATAGGCATCTCAGTCATTTTATACGTGGATTAATGGTCAAATCAAACGAAACACGATGATTGATCATGTTGGAAATTTATGGGATGCAAATCTTCATTTTGAAACTTAAGAGTGAGATTGATTTTGATCTATAATTAGGGGGTGTACTACGATTTTACCCTATAAATGTTTTTCTTTGAATTGAAATTAGCATCAAAAAGAGTGAAAAAAAAACTTGAGATCGAAACAGATTCGAATCTAAAAATAGAGAATGAACCGAGACAATGTCAATAGAAAAGAAGAAGAAGAAATCAAGTTAAAACTGTCATATGTAAAGTGGAAGAAAAAACTTAGTGGGTTAGGTCTTTATGTAAACTTTTTCAATAGTGAGATGAAATAAATAACAAATTAGAAACAAAAACCCACATTTACCGCATAAAATAAATTACATCTTTTGGTGAACTTTTAATTTCATTACCATTTGTTATTATTTTAAAAGATATTTTAATTTGTTGTTATGTTAAAGGGAATGATTTCAAAGCATTAAATTTGTCTTATTTATTTTGAAAATAAAATGGTATTTCAAGGCATAAAAAAGGATTTGTAATTTTGGCCTCCCAAAAGAAAGTTTTTCAAAAAAAAATTGGAGACGAGTGGTAAAATGGTATTTAAAAAAAATTGGCCCCTATCTCCGCCGTCGCCTGGGGTACAATCAGAGGCGCACAGACGCTGATGGAACCATGCATGCGCATGACAATATAAATTACACCTAATTTTTTTTTTCTTTTAGGACAAGTAGGATAAAAAGTAATAACCACATAGCAATAGAGTACGAACAAACAAGCTTATATAAGCTCGCATTCCACCAAAAGGGCCTATCATTTGATAGGAGATGAAAAATTTATAAACCGCAAGTCCCTTAACGGCTTGTGGGCAGTGGCGGAACCAGGATCCAGTTTGAAGGGTGTCGAACTCCTAAGACGAAATGTCAAAAAAAAAAATTTCAACGTAATGCAAAAAAATGTTTGAGAGTTAAAATATCGAAGATTAAGGATTAAAAATATTAAAATACACATTTTCCTGTTAAAAAATAGCTACCTAGCCTATATAATCCATTTTTCCTTTTATAAATATAAACGACTATTCTAAAATAGGTAGATACTTCTTTCCTTCATGAAGATAACATCATAGTTGTGTTTTTGTTACATGCAGACGCACGAGTCAAAACAAAGTGCAAGAGCAACACCATTTGTTGTAAAGAAACCCATTTTTCCTCCAACCTAAGATAACATCAGAAGTTGTCTTCTGCCACAAGCAGAAGCAAAACAGAGTCCAACAGCAAGTCCTAAGCATTGTGTTTTTTTTTCTTTCTCTAAGATGAGTTTCTTAGAGATACCTACTTAAGAACTTCTAATTTGTGCCAAAAGAACAAGTTCTTGGAGATGTTTTAACATTAATGGAAAGATATATCTCGTTCATTAAAATTCTGCTAAAAAGACTGAAACCCCGGAAAATTCCATTATTGTTCCAGACACAACGGCGGAATCCAATAAAAGCCGTCCACGACATAATTTATTAGTTTTATATTTAATAACAACAATTATTTTGCACTAGAAACTAGGAGGAATCTTTGAACGATTTCCAAAAAGAAGCAGAACAAATCACAAGAGACAACAACAATTTACTGACCATTTCCAAATAAGAAAACATTCGAACAAATTATCAAATTAATAGACCCAAATGGACTTGAACTAATCCTTGAAAGTTGAATAGGCTTACATGAGCATCGAAGAGGAACCGGTTCACACCTTTCCAATTATCCAAATCGTAAGCCGTAAAATGCTTGCAACAGGCCGAAGCTTGAAGATGTCCCTCGTCGCCTCGAGCTTCCCACCTTCAAAGGAGTCACCTTGAACCCCTCGTACATATGCCACTGCGTACTTTCCTGTAACCGATGGATCCTCTCCTGGTGTCTCTTTCCCTCTCCCCCATCTAGCTTCTCTGAATATGTTAATGATTGGAGCCCAGAACGTCATGCAACTTTTTTTTGGGGGGGGGAGGGGGGTGAAGGGTGTCGGCCGATACCCTTCACCCCCTCCCTCCGCCCCTGGAGCCCAGAACGTCATGTAAATTTTTTTTTTGGGCCCCCCTCCTCCGCCACTGCTTGTGGGGGTATCAGAAGCTAGCCATAAACCATACATCTTAGTGTCTGAACAGAAGTTGAATTAAACTTCGGGTCCGGTTCCTGACATAAATTACACCCAAGATTGCCGGGGGGAGACAATGGTTTGGATGCTTTAGGCCTTGAAACCGAGTTGCGTTAGACAAAATTTGGCCCAAATATTTCAGTCACGGGGAAGTTATTCAAAACTGACTGGGTCAGCTGGGCCAACTTAATACATGATGGGCATAAGAGTTGGATGAATCTATAATCCATTGGGACTCATACAAGTCCGAACTTACCCGTTTAGTATACATAGACCATAAGGACTCGATATATAGAGATCCTGGTGGAAAATTGTAATATATAGACTTCCCCCAACAAGCTAATACCTTAAAAACACACTGGTTGGGCCATCAAAATATCATTATTTTTAAAATCCTAATAATTGTTTAGAACAATTTTTTTTATGCATCAGCATTAGGACTTCTAGATTAACGTTCAAAAAGTAATATAATCAATTTTAAGATCACAAAATTTGAATTTCAAGGTGATAATTTTTTACTTGATATGTAAGAAATCTTATTTTGATATCTTACAAAAAAGAAATCCACTATCATGGAAAAGAAATAAACATCTAATTAATTTTAGCCAATATTGTGTAAGCCAGGCATGGTTCATCACACGCTAGACAAAGAACAAAATTAAATCCAACCCTTCATTTTCTTATTGAAGATACCTGGCCCATAAGTTGACAATTAATCAATACAGCCAAGCCAACACAACTTTTTTACTTGGGTGTACAACCAATCTTAGATACCTTCAATATCAGAGATCAGATGCAATGGTAAGTGATAGATTCACCAAGCAGTTGGTATACCATGTAATTGATAGTTTTAAAACAATGAATGGCAGATAGAAAATAAAATAACATGACACCGTAATGTTTATTCTATTGAAACACGAAACAGAGACAAGTGCGGAAAGTAAAAAAAACACAAAAAAGAAGCACAATTACACATTTTTGTGCGGAAAGTGCAGAACTTATTGGCTAAACTTGTCCCAATTGAACACAGGTTTTTGGACTACTTTTGCTTTTGCAGTTACCTTTAATACGTTGCAATTAAAAGCCCCTGTCCATTATGTCTTCAAAAGCCCAAGAATAAACCAATTATATTGAATATGGCAATAAAACTAAAAATTTAGCCAAAAATTGGTCACCCAGAACTGATTTGTACCTCGAACAACTGACAATGGATTTGTCAGAGTGCTTGTTGAACACGAGTGAAACTAGTGGTCCTAAACTGAGTTGAGTATTTCTGCAAATGCTGCTCGATGGCGCCTTCCATCTACACCGGTGAACCGAAGACACTAATCTGGAAAACCTTTGGAAAGGTGTTGACGAGAGAATGCCTCACCGCGCACGGCTTTGCCTCGTGTGTGCTCTGGTAGCAGTGGGTTCAATGGATTCCAGGCTTGGGTTTGAGTTTTGAGTGCGGTCTGGTAGCAGAGCAGGGAAAAGATAGAGACTCTAAAGGCTTCAATTTTCGTTCAGAGGTTATAGGCTTCAATTTTCGCGTGAGCGGCAATTCTTGCCGCCTAGGGTACGCCACGTCTATGAAAACGGAGCACTCTGCCGCTCTCAAAGATATTGTTCTTTTTCAAGTACAGAATACTTTTGACCTGTGCATAGCGCATAATTTTGGGGTATTGCCTACCATGTGGGTCCACATAAACTCGATTGCGACCAACTTTTCTTTAACGTCTCTAATACTGGTGAAAAGGCGACGCGCTTTGAGATGTTGCTAAGAATCTCGTTGCCAGAACCAACATTTCTTGTAGTGGGTCATGTCTACAAGAAGTGGGAATTGCATTAATACAAAAAGATTGACCGGAACACTGACTAAACAAAATAAAGGAATAAAAATAAATGATTTTCCGTGAAGCATCAGAAAAAGAGTAGCAGAGAACGCTACCATCATAGTTGCAATGGAGAAAAAGAGAAAGAATAGGCCTATTCTCATTTTCTTAGGCAAAGACTTGAGAAAATCTTCCTCTGCATAACGTGATGTTAAGATTCCCAGGAACATCAATATCGACGTGATGTTAAGATTCCCAGGAACATCAATATCGAAGCCGAGGAAGAAAATAGTGATAGGGAGTTGAATATCGCAAAGATTATGAACAACTTTTTGTTTAAGAACATTGGCAAGCCCGTATTCTGGTCATTACCTCCTGGAACAGTAAAGGCAGCAGCAAACATAATTGTAGCTATGAGAGCACCTACAACTGTACAGGAAGTTGCTGTGCTCTTTATGCATTCTTCTCCCTTTTTCATCAAGTCCACATGGTCGCGCGTAAATAATTGTCTGGCAGTCAAACCATCATTATTTAAACCTTTCTTAGGCATGGGAGGTACAAGACTCTCCACTTCCTGCGTTGTTAAGTAAAACTTAAGGGGGAAGAACACTACCAAAATATTGCCAATAACGCTATATATACCTATTGGCCAATATTTACTTTCCATCTAATACAGTGATAGAGCTAACCTTAAACCATTGAAGCTCCCTTTGCATTTGCAAAGCTGCACCTGGAATGTGATGAATCGGGGTGGAAGCTGTAAATATCTCTGCCATGTGTAATGTATTGTTGTAAGCTGCGTCAAAACCAGATAGTGCAGTTTTCCTCTGTGGTAACCCATAGATGAGGCTAAAAATTTTGGCTTGACGATGTAGGAGAGCGAGCATAAATATGGTTCTTTTTGCTGGATATTCAATGATGTACAGAAGGTCTGGATTTGCTCTCACTATCTCGTAAACAAACTCAAAGTTTCCTTCCTTGATAGCACGAAAGATTGCTGCATAAACCCCACCATTACTCCTCTCTTCTTCATTCAAAGTCGAAATCGGTTCGCACATGCGGGACAGAAGGTCATGCGATTGGATATGGATCAACTTCATTTCACTTAATTTCTTGAATCCTTTTTCAACAATATCAAACCATGTCAATATGACTTTATCAAATAATTCAAAATACAACAACAAAATAGAAAATCCAAAATAAGTCAAGAAATTATATGAATATAAGGGATTAGATTATTGCCAAAAAGCAGATTTGCAGCTAGATGGTGTAAGAGAGCTCTTGCTGCGCAGTAAAAATAAAAAATCTCATCACACATGCTAATCTCACGTAATATTTTAACATACAAAATGAAAAGTTGTCCTCCATTACTATATGGTCTGATGAAAAGACCTCCCATGCGGAAATAAAGGTCGAATATGAATACCTTTTGTACTGGATATGAGGCATAAAGGATCCCAATAGTATTTAGAGTAATCCTTATGAGAGATAAATAAAGCATATATTCTATGTATGATTTAGATTCTTAAAGGACAAACATACCTGATGTTGTGACAGTTTCTTCCTGAATATGTTGAATGTTAACACGAATTTCATGAGTAGCACGAGAAGCTGCTCGAACGTGAATACTTTCCAAGAAGGGAAAAACAAAAAACAGAGAGGTCAAGCAGTATTAATTCAAGGAGAAGAAAAGTCTAATATCTTTGAAGAGAACAAATTGATCATCCTAGATCCTAGCTAAGTGCATACTATATATATATATATATATATATATATATATATATGTAATTAAAGAGCTCAACCAAAAGCAAGAGAAAAAAGAGAGTCATACTCACAGGAGTACACCCATCGCTTCCATTCCGCTTGGGAATGCCTCAGGGGTAGAAGCTAATACGTACAAGGGAGAGAATTGCTCTCTATCCAAAGTGAAAGCTAATCGTGGACAACGTCGAATTAAATCCACAGCAATATCTATTTGTGTTGTAAAATGCATCAGAAACAAGAGCAAATTAAAAGGGACCGGAATTGTATTTAAAAGAATCCAAATTAATTATTCAATCTTAT
The DNA here is from genome assembly GCA_963930655.1 of Myrica gale. NCBI lineage: Eukaryota > Viridiplantae > Streptophyta > Magnoliopsida > Fagales > Myricaceae > Myrica > Myrica gale. The sequence goes on from OZ005607.1 coordinate 5,767,514, forward strand.
CATAACATAATTCGATGAATGATTAGACAAAAAGTTCTTACCGAATGTTAGTGTATATATTGCGAAGGAAACAAGTGAGGCACCATGGTGGCCTTGTTCTGGCTCTAGATCGTGTTGGGGAGTGAGAGAATAGAGATAGTGAGCCAATTCTTTATAGTCAAAATTCATGGATATAACAACGGGAATGCTCCCCCAAGAACTCTCTGCAACGCTCACCAACTTTTGATTTTTTTCAATCATGCACTCTACCATCCCATAATTTCCGGTGGTAGTTGCCCTTGCTAGAGCTGTATATCCGTCAATATCTTGTATTGCCAAGTTGTCGTCTGACATTCTCTCCACCAGCTCCTCCACTATATGGTCATGACCAGCAAGAACAGCAATGTGAAGAGCCGTCTGATCTATAAATGTGATTTTGGCACTCGTGGCTTGGGGATGTAGCATGAGGAAATCGTTTAGAGCATTCAAGTCGCCACTTCGCACATGATTGAGCAGGGCAGCATATTTAACATAGTCATGGTTCTTTTCGTCGCCCCTACCTGTCATGTTTTTTCTTTTCGTCATATATAGAATGAAGTCATGAATTGATGAGACCCTGCCATGTTTTCCTGTTTGTCTTCTATAGAGTGAAGGGAAATTAAACCCTTCTGCACGACAACCACATGAAGATAGAGATAGCGAGACAATTCTTTATAGTCGTAACTCATAGATATAACAACCGGATTGCTTCCTTGGGATCTGTCTGGAATGCTGACCAACTTTGGATTTTTTTCAATCATGCACTTTACCATCCGAAATTCTCCATTGCAAGCTGCCGTAGCTAGAGCTGTAAGTCCTATAACATCTTGTATCGCCAAGTTTTCTTCTGGCATTCTCTTCACCAGCTCCTCCACTACATGTACATGCCCAGCAAGAGCAGCAATGTGAAGAGCCGTCTGATCCACAAATGTGATTTTGGCGCTCGTGCCTTCGGGATTTAGCGCAAGGAAATCCTCTAGAGCATGCAAGTCACCACTTCGCACAGCATTGACAAGGGGTAAATATTTAACAAGGTCATGGTTCTCGTCGTCGTCGCTACCTGTGGAACATGGAAGTTGGAAGCCACAAACTAGTTATATGTACGAATTTTTTTATTATATTTGCTAGAAGTTTTCCAAAAACTCTTTTAATTACCAGATGACAGCTTAACTCTCAAAGTTATATGAAATTATACCTTAGATCGGCACCGATAAAAAAACTTTAGTGCTTCCTTGAATTCCTCCCGAATGCCCTCAAGGAAAACGCGCTTTTACATTTTTATTATCTCCGCTTGATCACAATAGTGTGGGATTTTGTTTTCTAAATTTAATTTTTTAATTGAGCGATAAATATATGACAAGTCCATAGGAGGATCTGGGGGGGGGGGGGGGGGGGAATGTAAAACATTTGATTTTTGTTTTTTGATTTTTTTAATAACTAATCTGTCAGGTCGGGCCCCATTAAAGCCCAGCCCAAGAGTACTGTAATAGCAGAAGGGGAAATTTAGGCGGTTTCGTTTCATGTAAAAGATGAAAAATATATTTTTTAAAATGAAAATGTTTACAAATTTGCAAATAAAATCGCTACTACTTGTGGTTGTTTTATTTTTAAATGAAAATTTGCTCATTCTATTTATGATGTCAAGTATCTATCAACTTCTCTATTCTCTTCAACTTTTATTTTATTTTTTCATCAAATTTTCATTAATTGTATACAATTTGAGTATTCAATTTTCAATCTCAACAATTAGTACGTTACGTGTATTTCAATATTTTTAGTTTTTAATTTTCGATATTTTAACTTTTAAAACATTTTTTCCATTAAGTATGATTTTTTTTCTTTTGTCGTTTCACCTTAAGAGTTTGCCCCCTTCAAATTCAATTTTGGTTCTGCCACTGAATTAACAACTATATATTTATAAAACTATTTAAAACCATATTCTTCTTTGTACTTGTGAGGAGAGAGAGAAATGATCTGAGATAATTACCTAGACTGTTTGATAAGCTTTCTTGCTCAACGATTTGATCAGCTGCAGCCTCTGGTTGTTTGTCCTTTTTAGTGCCCGAGATATTTGATGAGTTTGATAAGCTTTCTAGTTCAACGATTTGATCACCAGCAGCCTCTGGTGATTTGTCCTCTTTAGTGCCCTAGTCATTAGATAAGTTTCCTTGTTCAACTACGGAGTTGAGTACTCTTTGCACTGATTGTGCGTCCATTTTATCCAACGTATCCCAAACAACTTTGGCAGAATTAATTTTCTTGATCTGGGAAAATATGTCCTGCCCACATGAAAGTGATGAAAGTCAAATAGTTCGAGAGGGAGCAATGTTTTAAAGTTGGCTGTTTTAAGTGTAAAGTGTGCATGACCATGGGTAAAAAACATATTTAACCCATAAACTTATGAAGAAATTACAGCGCTAATAAATTAAATTTTATTTCTTTTGAAATAGATGTCTTTCTCTGTTATGAGTGGAAACGCTATGCTTAGAAAATTTCGCTTCATTGAACATTAAAGCGGACAATTAAGACAAAGACGAAGAATTAAGTTACATCGACTATACGTTGCCCAAGTTTCAATTTCAAAATTCAAACCGGATTAGCTCAGAAAAAGAAAAATCCGAACCCCATTAAACCAAAATCTGTAAATTCTAACACTTAAAAGTCCACCAACTGTGTTCTTCAAACTACTCAGAATATCTGCTTTACTTTCACTCTCAGCTGGTTTGTTCATTCGCTTCTCTCAATCTTTCTCTCAAGTACTAGCTCAGTTTAAAAAAAAAATGCAGAAAGGAAGAATCGTCCCACTCTGATGTAATCGACAAATATGGTGGAAGAATAGAAGTAATTACTTAGATCGCTGAACGTAGGAGGTTGTCTCCAAATTGCGGCATGTAAATCACCAAGCAGTGGAAGTCCCCTGTAGCCTGTAGGCTGTAGATTAACTCAACGGACAGAAATGGTTAGCCAATGACCCGAAGTTTGTCACTATTAATAGATCTAGCACCTAGATAATTGGTACTCAATAGATTAAGAGCAACTTGCTCCTTATTAATGACTAATTTGGTCCCCTGTGGATTAAGTCAACTGAATGAAATGGTTAGCCACCGACCGAAAGTTAAGGAATCTAATTTAAAAAAGTTTGTCATTATTAAGTGTACCTCGATATATAATTGGTATTCAAGGGAAACTTGCTCCTTATTATTGACTAATTTAAAAAAGTTTGTCACTATTAGGTGCACCTCGATATATAATTGCTATTCAATAGATTAAGATCAACTTGCTCCTTATTGTTGACTAATTGCTATTCTTAGGAACTTTCGTAATGCTTTTGTCGCTTTTCTATTTGTCCAAACTCGCTTCGTTGACTACCGAAGGCCAAAGAGATGTCAAATTCGGAAATTTAAATAGTTTGTGTGCTAATTGGACAAAATTCATATAATTAGATCATTTCTTAAAACATAAATATACTTTGTATAGTATCGTAGGAATTCTAAAGGTTCTTCGGTGGGAGACAATTCACATATTAATGCTAGCTGCTGAGTATTGAGAGTTGAGATCTGATAACAACCTTATAATGTTGAATACTTATAATTAAGCTTATAATAATTGGTTTGATGAAACTAGTGAGTCTTTTTAAGCTAAATTCTAAGGTGCTAATTAATTTGATTACGAGTCATAATATCTTTCTCAAAGTAGATAATCAAAACATCCCATCCCTGCTATTGATTAAATCATAATAATCCAGCCTGCCAAACGTGACTGACTGGACCTAATCAACAAGACGATATGATCAGATTAAAGTATACAGAGATATGATCAAAAGCTATTAAAAGTTCCTCAATCCATTGTCAGGGAAGAGGCATAAACATCTCATTAATTCGAACCAATGTATCTCTATGGGTGGAACATGTACATCATACAAAATTAAACCCACCGCTTCATTTTCTTTTTGAAGATCCCTGGCCCATAAGTTGACATGGTCATGTCCACAAGAAGCGGAAATTGCATTAATACAAAAAGAGTGACCGGAAGACTGGCTAAACAAATTATAGGAAGAATAATAGATGACTTTCCGTGAAGCATTAGCAAAAGAGTAGGAGAGAATGCGACCATCATAGTTGCAATGGAGAAAAAGAGAGCAAATAGGCCTATTATCATTTTCTTGGGCAAGGACTTGAGAAAATCGTCCTCTGCATAACGTGCTGTTAAGATTCCTAGAAATATTAATACCGAAGCTGAGGAAGAGAACAGTGATAGGGAGTCGAATATCACGAAGAGTATGAACACCTTTTTGTTTAGGAACATTGGCAAGCCTGTGTTTTGATCGTTGCCGCCTGGAACAGTAAATGCTGCAGCAAAAATAATCGTAACTATGAGAGCACCTACGACTGTACAGGAACTTGCAGTATTCTTCATCCATTCCTCTCCTTTTTTCATCAACTTCTCATGGTTCCGTGTAAACACTTGTCTGGGAGTCAAACTATCACTATTTAAAGCTTTTTGAAGCATGGGAGGGGAAAGTCTCTCCAGTTCCTGCATTGTTAAGCAAAACCTTAGGAAAAAAAAGATTACCAAAATATTGTCAATTTTAGAACTAACTTAGGGGAAAGGCTCACTAGTTCCTCTATAAATTCATATGGTTATGTTTAGAAAGATGAGAAGTCATATATAACGGAGGATGAAGATATGGATGAGCAACCCCTTTGTTTATTCATCACAAAAAGGGAGAGTAGTTGTTGCAAGTTGTTTTAATGAGGAGAAAGTTGTTTTGAAATTCCCTCGGAGAAAGCTGTTGAAATTCAGGGGGAGAGTTAACCATTCATGAGGGAGAGAGATGGGTAATTTAATTGAAGTTAGTTTGTTGGTTGTTGTTAAAAGACGAGAAAAAGATGTTGCTAACCTAAGTTCTTGTTTTTCAGTTTGGATATTACATACTATTGGAAGTATGGTTGTTTTGTTGATGTTATTGTTAAACTCATGCAAATCTAAACTAAACTGGCCGGTAGTTGGTTGTTTAATTGCTTATGTGAATATTATATTATTAAATTTTCATGTTATGACTGCTTGATTACACTTATTGATTTATTTTGATAGTGGTGCTGGTATAATCATTATTGTATTAAGTGTAATTGCAGGTATTGAAAAGACTCAAGAGACGTTTCATTTCGTCCTAACGTTTAGAAAGGGTTGACATTTGTAAAGAGCGTATAACCAAGACAAGATGATAGACGTAAAATGAGAGAGCTGACCTTAAACCACTGAAGTTCTCTTTGCATTTGCAAAGCTGCACCTGGGATGTGTTGAATCGGAGTGGACGCTGTAAATATCCCAGCCATGTGTAATATATTGTTGTAACTTGAGTCAGAACCAGATAGTGAATTTTTAATCTGCCGTAACCCGTAGATGAGGCTAAAAATTTTTGCTTGACGATGTAGGACAGCGAGCATAAATATGGTTCTTTTTGTTGGAAATTCAATGACGTACAGAAGGTCTGGATTTGCTCTCACTATCTCGTAAACAAACTCAAAGTTTCCCTCCTTGATAGCACGGAAGATTGCTTCATAAACCCCGCCATTACTCCTCTCTTCAGCATTCAAAGCTGATATCGGTTCGCACATGCGGGACAGAAGTTCATGGGATTGGGCATGGAGCAACTTCATTTCACTTAATTCCTTGAATACTTTTCAACAATATCAAACCATGTCAATTTAACTTAAATAAAAAAAATCAAAATACAAAAAGAAGAATAAGGAAATTCAAAATTAGTCAATAAATGACATTAATATAATAATTCAACGGAATAGGATATTACCTTAAAGTAGATTTGGATCTAGTTGCTGAAAGACAGCTCTTGCTGCAAAGTAGACATGATGAAATTTTTTCATCCAACACACATGATAATCAAAACATAAAAATAAGGAAAATTGAAAATTTAGTCACTAGGTTTGTAGCACGGTGATAATTTAGTCACTATGTTTCATTTTTTGACAATATGGTCACTGAGAATACATAGTTGTGACGATCTGGTCTTTCCGTCAAATCTCTGTTAATTTTTAACGGAATAGAATGCGGTCGACTGCTACAAGTTACCTTTGCCGCAACAGTAAACAAGCCGGTCGACCGCTATTCTAGCTAAAAATTTAACGGAGGTTTGACGGAAAGACCAGATCGTCACAATTATGTAATATTCTCAGTGACCATATTGTCAAAAATTGAAACCTAGTGACTAAATCGTCAGTGTGGTATAAACATAGTGACTAAATTGTCAATTTCCCTAAAAATAATAACAAAAGAATTAAGTATTTCATATACAAACATACTATTTATACAGTTGTACGCATATCCCTTGCCATTACTAATATCTCTTGCTCCGTAATTAGTAATAATTAATTAAGGAACTTCCTACTAGAATCAGCCAAATCCACACAATATTCCTAGCCACGAGCGACATGGCAAGTCATTTCTTTATATATATTGACTTGTTATGAACCTATCAAGCAAGAAAAAGAAAAGAGAGGTATGCTTCATGAAAAGTCACTTTGAATCCTCAAACTACCAATACAATTTTAGATAGGTGTCTCCACTACCAATCTTGATACATTGAGCCCAACAACTACTATATTTTATCAAATTTGATCGTTGGATTTTTTTTTAATTGCACAAATTGATAAAATTCGGTAGTTCTTGAGCTCAATATGTAAAAGTAGTACTTGAGATTCTTATTTAAGATTACTTTGGTAGTTAGAAGATTCAAAGTGATTTTTCCCATAATTTTAATTAATTGCAACAATTTCACTCTTTAGTTACAAATCTTTATGTTACGGAAAACATGATCCTTTTCGTCCCAGAAACTTTTTGGTCATGACAAAAAAATCCGTCACAATTAATAAAAGAGAGTAGATATATAGGGAATTAAGAAAGTTTACCGAACAACATACCTGATGTTCTGCTAGTTTTTTCTTGAAGGTTTTGAATGTTGACACGAATTTCATCAGTTGTACGTGAAGGTCGAATGTGAATCCCTTCCAAGAACGAAAAAAAGAATGGCCAATGAATATCGAATAATAATTGGCAATTGGTGCAATTTTCATTAATATCACAAGCTAATAAGAACTCGACAAAAATTAGTAACTAGAAAAAGAGAATGATACTAACAGGAGTAAAGCCAGCGCTTCCAAAACACAAACTTCTTTCCGGTTGGGAATGCATCAGGCGTAGAAGCTAACACGTACAAGGGGGAGCGTTGCTCTGTCTATAGCAAAAGCTAAATTTGGGCGACGTCGTATTAAATCCACAGCAATATCTATTTTTTTTGTATACCATGCATACAGAACAACGAAGAAAAGGAGAATTATATTTCAAAGAGTCCAAAGTCATCATAGATAACATGTAGTCTAAACAAATGGTCAGACAAAAAAATCTTACCTAAAGTTAGAGTGTATATAGCGAAGGAAATAAGTGAGGCACCATGGTGACCTTTTTCTGGCTCTAGATCCATCAACGGAGTGCGAAGGTAGAGATAGCGAGACAATTCTTTGTAGTCGAAACACATAGATATAACAACCGGAATGCTCCCACAGGATTTCTCTGGAATGCTGACCAAATTTGGATTTTTATCAATCGTGCACCGTATCATCCGAAAATCTCCATTGGAAGTTGCCCTCGCTAGAGCTGTATATCCTTCAACATCTTGCATTTCTAAGGTTTCGTTGGACATGATTCTCTCCACCAGCTCCTCCACCATATGTACATGCCCAGCAAGAACAGCAATGTGAAGAGCCGTCTGATCCCCAAATGTGAGTTTGGCACTCGAGGCTTCAGGATGTATCGCAAGGAAAGCCTTTAGTGCATCCAAATCACCATTTCGCACAACCTTTAGGAAGCATGCATACTTAAGATAGTCTTGGTTCTTGCCGTCGGCCCTACCAGCTGTCATGTTATTGAAAGAGAATTTATTCTTTTTGCAAAGACTCTTTTACAAGATGACAACTTTATTAGCAAATTATGAAATTCTATATGTTTTAGACCACCGATATATAGAATTTCGTTAAGATCTAGTCGTTCACATTTTGTGTCATTTGAACTGTTTTTAAATAACCATAATAATTCATGTAATCTACATCAAGAAGAAAAATTATATAAAAAAATAGTAGTCTATTACGTAGTCAGTTGCCAAGAACAATAACTTGTACATAAGACCCATTGCAAGTAGAACAGTAGCTTGTAGGAGTGATCAATTAGTGTAATTCGTTTAGAACAAAATAATGCTAAAACCAACTAAAAAGAAGAACGGTGTTAGACATGATAACGAACATATATATAGAGTCTTAGAGAGAGAGAGAGAGGTTAGAGATCAACCTGTGTTGTTAGGTGAGTTTCCTTGCTGATCACCTAGACGTGGAATGTTTCCAGTTAGTGCTGGCCTTATAACCTGTTTGCTTACTGAGACATTTGATGAGCTCCCTAGCTGATCAACCACCGTGTGGCTTTGTTGTGAAGGTTGCCCATAAAGTTCTGCCAAAGAATACCAAGCATTTTTGGCCGAACTAATTCCCCTAATTTGAGAACGAATGTCCGTCCCACATGAAGTGAGAACTGCATCTAAAGCCGCATCATTCTTCTCTCTCCAAGCCTCAAATTCAACTACATCATCTTCAGGTCTAGGAGGTTCTCTAGTTGTTTCAACAACGTCCGAGAGATTATGAGCCAACAAATAGTCTCTTATGGAAGCACTCCAGCTTGCATAATTGTCGTTTCCAAGAACTTCAAGAGCCATTGTGCTTGAAGATAATTTGTTTTCGTGCTTAATCTGTCAGGATATATATGCAGTGTGCATTACTCGGTGAAACTTGGAACAAATAGACAGTGTCATATATAGTCCATTTCTAGTTACCCTTCTAGCTAACTCATCATCTTCTGCAAGGCACTGAATATTGTTTTTTTTTATTCAAAAAGCAATTTGTGTCTGGTGTGTGTTGAACAGTAAAATGTGTACATCAGTGATGCCTATTACTTTGGATGTTGGGCTCCACGGGAAGAAATCTTTGCTTTTTCGTTGCTCTGAGATTTTGTTAATTCCCCTCTTTTTTAACGCGCTAAATGTTTGTTAGCTGGTAAACAAAAAATCTACCATTTTTATTAAAAAAAAAAACATCTCCAAATATCTATATATTGCCCAAGTTTCAATTTCAAATCGAAACCCCATTAGCTTAGAGAAAGAATAATCCGAACCCCATTAAACCAAAATCTCTATGTTTGGTTTAGTTCTCAAAACTTTTTTACTTTTGTGTTTTTTTGGAAGTAGTGTAGATTCTCTTGATATTGGTGAAAAATTAGTTAAAATTTGTTAAAATTTGTAAAAAGTTATTGGGATTGATGAAAATGTATTGAAATTGATGAAAAAAATTATTGAGATTGGTGAAAATGTATTGGAATGGATGAAAAAGTGAGATAAATTTTTAAAAACTTTTTGAGAACTTAAACAAACATAGCTGTAATTCTCACACTTAAAATACTCCACCAGCTGTGTTCTTCAAACTTCTCAGAATATCTGCTTTACTTTCACTCTCAGCTGGTTTGTTCATTCGCTTTTCTCATTCTTTCTCTCAAGTACTTGCTCAGTTAAAAAAAACGCAGAAAGGAAGAATCATCCTACACTGATGTAATCGAAAAATATGGTGGAAGAATAGAAGTAATTACTTACATGGCTGAACGGACGAGGTTGTATCCAAATTGCAGCTTGTAAATCACCAAGCAGTGGAAGTCCCCTGTAGCCTGTAGGCTGTAGATTAACTCAACTGACTGAAATGGTTAGCCAATGACCCGAAGTTTTTCATTATTAGTAGAGCACCTCGATAATTGGTATTCGATAGATTAAGAGCAACTTGCTTCTTATTATTGACTAATTTGGTCCCCTGTGGATTAAGTCAACTGAATGAAATGGTTAGCCACCGACCCAAAGTTAAGGAACCTAATTTAAAAACGTTTGTCATTATTAAGTGCACCTTGATATATAATTGATATTCAATAGATTAAGAGCAACTTGCTCCTTGTGGTTCACTCATTTGGTCCCCTGTGGATTGTTTATCTGGTCAGTGAATGCGGCCAAATGTGGTGGACCCTTTGCCCATGTGCGTCAGGAAGGAGAGCAATTACTCCAAGACGGAAGAAAAAGTGCGAAGGCGTTGTAGAGGTATCTATCAATCTACGGGGATGATTGTTTGCCAAAATATTGAGGAATATTCTTAAAATTTTGGGGATCTTTATTTTATTGAAATTTATTGGAGTTTGTGAAAAGTGAAGTGTGTAGGTATAAAAGTTAAAAATTTTAAAATTTATTTAATTTGTCCGATTTGTTGAGATCCCGAATATTTGGGGTCTCAAACATGCCCATTGAATCTTATCTCCTTTCCAAAGTTATATGGCCGGAGAGGCCGGTCTTTGTTTTTTATTTTTCATTCTAAAATTCATCTATTCCTTTTTCAGTACTTTATTTAGAAAATGACACGTGTTGTAATAAAAACCTAAATTTGTGGGCCCTGTCGGGGAGTCGGTGGTTTCCAGCTCGATGTCTTTTTGCTTTTTGTCAAATTTATATAAAAAACTAAATAAAGCGCCTTTTTCAAAGCTGCCGCATTGAATCTTATCTCCTTTCCAAAATTTTAATGGCCCTGTAAAATAATGACACTGCGTCGCGACTCGCGAGAGGAGTTCCGTGGCCCTCCGATCTTTTTTCATTTTAAGTTTTACAATTTTTCCTTTAATTATTTAATTATCTATTTTATTAAATTTTCAACTTTAATATAGGGCTATGTTCGGTTTGAAGAAAAACGCAATATTTGAATCCTGCGTTTTTCATGTTCGGCGAAAAACAGGAAAAAGAGAGGATTCGGACGGCAGTTTACTTTTTTGCCCTGAAAAAATTAATATTAAATGTCTAAAACACCCTCCATCACAACTTAAAAATTAAAAACTACTAAGGGCAAATTTGGAATTTTAAAAAACCCACTTGCAGCCGAACTACCTTTCGCCTGACATGTCGCCCTCCTTTTTTACTTTTCGCCCACCTTTTTTTCCGCCTGACATGATGACTTGAAGTTCAACTCATGCTTTTGTCGGTTTGAAGAAAAAAAGTCGCCCTCCTTTACTGTCGAATTGAGTATATTTTCGTTTTTTCTTTAAATTTTTATTACAAATATTATTATTTTAATAAAAATAATAATAAATTCGAAAAAAAAAACAAAAAACCTATAAACATCATCATTCATTTTTTTACACATCACCAACTTCTACACAAACATCAACACAACTTTAATATCACCTAAAAATTCACAAAATTCTCCAAATCTTACAAAAACCTTCAAAACGAACATCACCTAGGTTTAATTAATCCGTTAATATCTCTAGTTTATTTTTTATTTTTTACAATTTGGTTCCGTTGTTTTTAATCCTTCTCCTTTGGTTAAATTATGGCCCCTCCAAAATTTTAAATTTTTATTTCATCCCCATTTAAGTTCACAGCAGTAAAAAAAATTGCTACAAGCCTTCAGCCAATGTGAGTTACTGATAGGTGCCCTTTTTTTCTAAGTAACGTGCTGAACATTTAACACAACCTACAACCGACGTGATAGCTGTCAGGATTTTCTTCTTGAGGGGGCCGGACTAATTAAATAATATTATTAAAAATAAAATTCAAATATTATAGGACATAAAAAATTTGCAACAGTAATTTGTTCTAAGTTAACCTTGATTTAAAACAAAAAAACAGCTACAGAAAAATGTATCTTATCAACTTGATTGTATATATTCTCAAGAAAAGTACACAAAATCATATTGATTTCCTATTACAATTCATAAAAATATATCTTATCTAGATATACTAAAAAAAAGTACACAAAAGCATACTGATTTCTTATTACAGAGCAACTCGACGACTCTTTAAAGAGTCGAAATCATCTATTAACATTTATGTGCTAACAGTTGCAGCAATTTCTTTTTCACTATATATAACCAAAGAATTTGCAAGAAATTAGTGAAAGATGGAGTTCTCATTTTGATTCTATATGTAGTGTGATAAGTATGTTCAATGCAACTTTGAAAGTTCTTGACAATATCATCATTGATAGATCCACTTATTCTCAACGTGGTGATGTCGATGCAGCATACAAAGTTATGATATCATTTGAGTTTGTATTTATTTTGCATTTGGTGAAAGAAATTATGGGATTTTCTTATTGTCTATATCAAGCACTACAACAAGAAACTCAAGACATTTTAAATGTTATGCATTTGGTCAAAACTACAAAAGAGCTTATTCAAAACTTGAGAGAAAATTGTTGGGATGCCTTTCTTGAGAATGTGAAGTCATTTTGTAAAAAACATGATATTGAAGTTCCTGATATGAATGATTTGTACAAGTCAGGTCGAGCTAGGTCTCAGAATCAACGAGATCATGTTACAATCGAGCACCATTATCGAATTGACATATTTGTGGCTGCAATTGATCTCAATTACAAGAACTAAACAACAAGTTTCGTGAAAAAGCAACATAACTTCTTATTCTTAGCTCGACCTTGGATCCTAAGGCTAAGAATGCATCTAACTTCTTTAATATCGATGATATTTATAGACTTGTTGACAAATTTTACCCTGAAGATTTTACAGAGCAAGAAAAGATTCAGTTGAGATATCAATTGCAAACCTTTAAGCATGATGTGTCTCGTGATCCAAATTTCAAAAGTTTGTCTACAATTTCTAACTTATGCCGAAAATTGGTGAAAACAAGAAAGTCAAAGAGTTTCTAGATTGATTCGTCTTGTGTTAACTCTTCCAGTTTTAACAACTATTACAGAGCAAACCTTTTTAGCCATGAAAATCATTAAAACAAGTCTTCGCAACAAGATGGAAGATGAATTTCTTGCAAATTCTTTGGTTATCTATATTGAAAAAGAAATTGTTGCAACTGTTAACACATAAATGTTAATAGATGATTTCGACTCTTTAAAGAGTCATCGAGTTGCTCTGTAATAGGAAATTAGTATGCTTTTGTGTACTTTTTTTTAGTATATCTAGATAAGATATATTTTTGTGGATTGTAATAGGAAATCAATATGCTTTTGTGTACTTTTCTTGAGAATATATACAATCAAGTTGATAAAATACATTTTTCTGTACTTGTTTTTAATTCTAAATCAAGTTTAACTTAGAACAAATTACTGTTGCAAATTTTTATGTCTTATAATATTTGAATTTTATTTTTAATAATATTATTTAATTAGTCTGACCCCCTCAATAAGAAAATCCTGGCTCCGCCACTGCCTACGTGGTTAGTGAAAAACATGTTCAATTGTGTGTTGACTTTTGAATTCGCTCAATTCATATTATTTAATAATGACACGTTTTTCGTTTGCACAATATGCTTGTCCTAGAAGAACATGTTGGCCATTTTGCATGTAGATTAACGGTCAAATTAAACGGAAAACGATGATTGATTATATTTGAAACATATGAGACGTAAATCACCATTTTGAAATTTATGAGAGCGAGATTGATTTTAACATATAATTAGAAGGCGTACTACAATATTACTCTATAAATGTTTTATTCTGAGTTGAAATTATCAGCAAGAAGAGGAAAAAAACTTGAGATCTAAAAAGATTAGAAGCTAAAAAGAAAGAATAAACTTACATATGCCCAACAACGTCAACAGAAAAGAAAAATAAAGTTAAAGGTTTCATAGATAAAGCAGTAGAAAAAACTTAATGGACTAAGTCTTTATGTTCACTTTTTTTAAGGGTGAGACAAAATAAAAATATATATTTTTTAAAAAGTGAAAATTGAGAGAAATAAATAACAAATTATAAAAAAAATCGGGCATTTACTTCAAAAAAAAATAAATTGCTTCTTTCGGTGAACTTTAAATTCCATCAGCATTTGTTGTATTTTAATAGATACTTTAATTTATTTTTATATGTTGTTATCTTAAAGGTTGTGATTTTCAAAGTATTCAAGTTGTCTCACTTATTTTAGGAATATATATTGTATTTGAAGGCATAAAAAAGGAATAATATTTTTGGCCTTGCAAAGGAATTTTTTTCAAAACAATTGGAGAGGGAGAGGGTAAAATAGTAATTAAAAAGTATGAAAAGGGTGTGAGATAATATTTTTAACTTTAAAAATGAGTTTTTTCAAAAAATTTGGCCCCCTTATCTCCGCCATTACCCGGGTTCTATCAGAGGCGCTGATACGCTGACTCATGCTGGGTGTAACTTAAATATGAGAAAAATATGTAAGTTTTGTTAGGACTGTTGGCATTTTTGACACACAATGGTATGTGGTTCGTTTTGTATTAATATAAACATTACTCATTTTTCATCCCATTCCTTGTATTTGATTTCTCTGATATAACCGAACAATTAAGGTATTGTTTCTACCCTTCAACCATATTTACTTGTAACTTTAAATGCTCTCAATTATTTTGTGATGGATGGTACTAGATCACCTAAAATTAAAATCTCATTCTCAAATACACTACCAATTCAATCTATAATTCAATGCAATTCAGTCTTAAATTTGATCCCAAATTACCCTAGTAAAAAACTAGGGCCTTTAAATGTGATAATGGAACCATGAAAGCGCATGACAACATAAATTGCACCCAAGATTTTTTCTTTCAAAGGCACAGGAGAAAAAGGAATAATCACACAGCAAGAAAGTACAAACAAACAAGTGTATAGAGGCTCACATTTAAACCATCAACATAATCTATCAGTCCTGTGTATGGACATATTTGAATTGAACTTTGGGTCCGGTTCTTCACATAAATTACACCCAAGATTGCCGAGAGCGATGGACAAAGACAATGGTACGTTTAGATGCTTCAGGCCTTGAAGCCGAGTTGTGGTGGACAAAATTTGTCCCAAATATTTCAGTCAGGGGAAGTTATTCAAAACTCACTGGGCCAGCGAGGCCAACTTAATACATGATGGGCATAAGAGTTTGATGAATCTATAATTCATTGGACTCGTACAAGTCCGAACTTATAACACATAGACCATGAGGATTCAAGGGCTATTTATTTTGCGAAGTATACCTGCATAAGTAGATGGGAATATTTAAATATCACGTAAGTTTAATGACTGAGATCCTCTACAATTTGTATGCCATTCTACCTGGGGTTTTTTTAAAATCCTAATAATTGTTTAAAATGATTTTTTTAATGCATTAGCATTTCGAATTCTTAATCAATGTTAAAAAATTATAGTCAATTGTAATTAAGATAATTAAATTTAAAATTTCAAGTTGATAATTAATGCTTATATGAAAAAAATGAATATAATTTTATTCTAAACTAATTGTACTTGATATGTAAGAAATCTATTTTGATAGATCATGAATCTCGTTCATTTTGTTTTAGATGTAAAAAAGTGTCTTAAAGTTAAAATATCAAAAATTAAGGACTAAAATTAATATTAAAAATATTGAAATACAAGTACCGTATTATTTGATGAGACTGAGAGGTGACAATTAGATACTCCGGGTCTACGTACGTCTTCATAAAATATTACAAAATTGCTTCGTTCTCAATATTTTCAAAAATTTCTCTATCAATGTATACTATCATACTATCATTCATCCAAATATCTCTCATCATATTTTTGTAAAATGAGTTTTTATGGATCTTCGTAATTTTTTTTTTCAATTTTTGTGTTATTTTTTCTCAAAAATTGAGACCAATAATTATATAGAAATTTTATTGAAGTTTGAAATAATTTTTATGTGAATATTTTTTAAAACGATTAAATATATATAGCCGAAAGCCTTCCCCTGTACTAAGTGGGTGCTTTTTTTCTCTCTAAAATGCTAAAATTTTCCAGCATTTTCCTAAGAGAGGCGAAGTGGTTAGATAATAGATTTTTCTAAACCTTAAATGCTTAACAGAAGTAATTGAAAACTTGAAGCAAAACCAAAGAATAAGGGGGTGGGCCTAGGCTAAATGGTCTAGTTTACCTTAAAAAAACCCATTTTCAGAGGTCAACCGTGGCGGCCCCCCCGCTGGTTCTGCCTCTGGGAGTGATCAATTACTGTAATTCGTTTAGAAAAAAATAAGGGTTAATGGCAAAAATAGTCTCTGGGTTTTATACTCTTTATCGATTTGATCCCTGGGTTTTCATTTTGATCATATAAGTCATTAGGTTATCCTAATTTATCGATTTGGTCCTTCCGTCCAATTTCGTCTCCTCCGTGCACAGTCGCTAACGGTGGGCCACATCACCACCAATAAAATCGCGGCACGTGTATTTTAAAAAAAAAAAATCATTGTCCACTTGGAATATTCGTGAAAAAAAAAAACGAACAGGGAGACCCCTATTTGTGCGACAGAGGGAGCCCAGATCTGGGCTCCCCGTCGCCGGCGTGGGTGGTTGGGAGCCACCACGGCCACTTGGCGCGAGCCCTCCCGGCGAGGGGTGGGTGGGAGCCACCCACCCCGGCGACCAGGGGCCCATATTTGGGCTCCTTGCGGTGGTGGGGCGAGAGGGAGCCCAGATCTAGGCTCCCCTCGCCGGGGCGGCTCGCGCCGCGAGGGGTGGCCGTAAACCACCCCCGCTGCTCCCCCGCCCACCCCTCGCGAGCCCCACGGCCACTTGACGCGAGCCCTCCCGGCGACGGGGAGCCCAGATCTGGGCTCCCTCTCGCCGGGGTCCCCACCGCACGAGGGAGCCGATCTCGCCCCACCACCGCGAGGGAGCCCAGATCTGGGCTCCCGGTCGCCGGGGTGGGTGGCTCCCGGCCACCCCTCGCGGTGGAGCCGCCCACGCCGGCGACGGGGAGCCCAGATCTGGGCTCTCTCTGTCGCGCGAATGGGGGGTCTCCCCCGTTCGATTTTTTTTTATTCTAGGTGGACAATATATTTTTTTAAAAAATACACGTGTCGCGATTTTATTGGTGGTAATGTGGCCCACCGTTAGCTGACTGTGCACGGAGGAGAAGGAATTGGACGGAAGGACCAAATCGATAAATTAGGATAACCTAAGGACTTATATGACCAAAATGAAAACTCAGGGACCAAATCGATAAAGGGTATAAAATCCAGGGACTATTTTTGCCATTAACCCAAAAAATAATGCTAAAACCAACTAAAAAGAAGAACGGTACGTGCTAGGTACATGATAACGAACATAGAGAGAGAGGGGTTAGAGAGCAACCTGTATTGTTGTTAGGCCAGTTAGTGCTGGCCTGACCTGTTTGCTTATGAGATATTAGACGAGCTCCCTAGTTGATCAATCGCCGTGTGGATTTGTTGTGTAGGTTGTCCATTCAGTTCCGCCAATGAATACCAAGCATTTTTGGCCGAACTAATTCCCTTAATTTGAGAAAGAATGTCCGTCCCACGTGAAGTGAGAATTGCATTTATAATGCCGCATCATTCTTCTCTCTCCACGCCTCAAATTCAACTATATCATCTTCGGGTTTATATAGGAGGCTACAACGTCCCAAAGATTATGAGCTACCAAATAGTCTCTTATATGCAAGTACTCCAACTTACATAATTGTCGTTTCTAAGAACTTCGAGAGCCCATTGTGCTTAAAGAATATTTGTTGTCGTGCTTAATCTGTACGATATGAAGTTTGAGTGTTAATAGGTGAAACTTGGAACAAATAGTCATTCATGTCCATTTCTAGATACCTTGCTGAACTTTTTGTCACCTAAAATTTCGGCGTAATTAAAACAACTACAATTGAGCACAAAATTAGATGGAAAATGAATTTTATGTGTTTTTGTTATTGTATATGAATGTAATATTTATGAAATTAATCCCTTGAAGTTGAAAAATTCTAAAAAGTAAAAAAAGAACAAAATTAGAAGAAAAAAAGAGGAAAAGACCCACTGTAAAAACACAAAAAAAAGGAAAAAAAAAAAAGAAAGTAATTTCATCATTTTAAGTCCAAAAAGCACACATGCAATTTCGTCATTTTTTCTTAAGTTTATGTTCGATTTAGTGAAAATTATATGGTTCATGGGTGACGAACGTATTTAACTCATCAACTTATGAAGAAATTACTGCACTAAAACTTTATTTCTTTTAAAATAGGTGTCTTTGTCTGTTATAGTTGTAACGCTATGCTTAGAAATTTTCACTTCATTGAACATTGAAGTGGACATTAATTAAGACAAAGATGAAGAAGTTACATCTATACGTTGCCCAAGTTTCAATTTCAAAACCAAACCCCATTAACTTAGAAAAAGAAAAATCCAAACCCTATTATACTAAAATCTGTAAATTCTCGCACTTGAAGTCCACCAGCTGTGTTCTTCAAACTACTCAGAATATCTGCTTTACTTTCACTCTCAGCTGGTTTGTTCATTCGCTCAACTGACTGAAATGGTTAGCCAATGACCCAAAGTTAAGGAACCTAATTAGAACAAGTTTGTCATTATTAATAGAGCACCTCGATAGTTGCTATTCAATAGATTAAGAGCAACTTGCTGCTTATTGTTGACTATTTGGGTCCCCTGTGGATTAACTCGACTGAATGAAATGGTTAGCCACCGACCCAAAGTTAAGGAATCTAATTTGAACAAGTTTCTCATTATCAAGTGCACCTCGATAATTGGTATTCAATAGATTAAGAGCAACTTTTTTTTTTCCTAAGATAGATTAAGAGCAACTTGCTCCTTATAGTTCACTAAAAAGTCTTTGGAACTTGCGTAGTGCTTTTGTCGCTTTTGAATTCGGTCCAACGTCGCTTTGTTGACTACTGAAAGCCAAATAGATCTCAACATCAGGAAATTAGCAGGAAAACGTTTCTAGGACAATAAAAATTGTTGCACGCGCGTTTGAGGAGTCATACGTTTGAGGGAGACAGAAGAGGTACGTTCGCACTTCGCGGTTGGTGGAATCAAATTTTGTTTTTTATTATAGGCTAATTAAAAAATCATCTCCGAGTCCTTGTCGTTTAGCAATTTCGTTCTTAATTTATTTTTATTTTCCCGCTCTGCTTGGATATGATCCCTTTTCCATATTGGTCCCCTGTAGTCTATTTTCAGATAGAATATGCTAACGTGACCAATGCCGATCACATCATGTCCAATAGACGTATGCATGACACGTGATTTTTAATCCAACATCCACGCCACACCGTTTGCAATGAAAATTTATAACAACTAAACTGGGAAAAGTATAAATATCAAGTAGTGTTAAACTAATCAATTTGGTTTATTTTTTTTCAATATTTTAGTTTATAATTCTTCTATTAATTTATTAATTTTATTTTTTTAATATTATTGTCTCTAATATATATAGTGCTTGGAGTTTATGCTACAATTGTTAATCGATTGGATCCGAATATTTTTGAATATGATGTGTTTTAGGACGAAGATTATCTTCGTATTCTATATATGTGGTAGATTTTTTCAAATGGCAAACTATCATATTGTTTCTACATTTAATGCATGGTAGGTGTTTGGCTGCAACAGCAATATTTATCCCCAACCTGTTAAATATAGGAGTGTGAGATTGTAGAAATTCCAAAATTTAAATAGTTTAGGTGCTAACTGGAAAAAATTCATATAATTGGATTTCCAAAAACATAATACATATATATTTATACACACTTAATTATGGTCAAAACGGACAAAAGCAAAAGAACAAAAGCTTGTAAATTCTAATATATAGACTTAACCCAAGAAGGTAGGGGCATTAGAAACACACATGAACCGAAGATTTGGTAAATTGCATGTAATATATATATATATATATATATATATATATATATATATATATATATATATATATATACTTCACACAAAGCTAGCTAGGGGCATTAGCTATCTCGAAAGCATACTGCTAATTGGTCCATCAAAATCTCATAATTTTTTAGTTTAGGCTATATATAAGACTTCACTTATTTTGTGAAGTATACTACTCATGGGGTTTTGGAGTTTGCAGAGTCAATATTATTGTGAAAGAGCATATTAATGGGTCGAAGGATCTAGAAATTTGAGGCCACCGGTATTAACGAGATCGGAATATTTAAAGGTAATGTACTTTTAATGACTATAATCAAAATCCTCTGAAATTTCATTTGCATTCTCTAGCTAGATGGGTTTCTTAAATCTTAATAAATTTTTTAAATAATTTTTTCGAGCATCAGCATTATAGTACTTCTATATTAATGATAAAAAAAATTTACATTTCAAGGTGACAAATGCTAATACGAAAAGAAAAAATTAAATATAATTCAAAATAGATTGTTGATATGTAAGAATCTATTTTGATAATTGAGTAACATAGAAATTCTGGAGGATCTTCATTCTTAGTACAGATCGATAACTTGTACTGTGGTATTTAGTGAATAAAGTATGAGGCTTTTAAAACCAATTGTAAAGGAGATATTTAGCTAATTTGAAATGTTTACGGATAATAATTTCCTGATAAAACGATTCCCATATGCCTGTTTTGGTTTCGAGAATGACACTACCCGTATAATGTTGAATACTTATAATTAAGCTTAATGGTTTGATGAAACTAGTGACCCTTTTTAAGCTAAATTCCAAGGTCCTTTATTTGATTACGAATCATAATATCCTTCTCAAAGTAGCTAATTAAAATGAAAAAAAATTAAAAGTATACAAGATATGATCAAAAGCTATTAAAAGTTCCTCAATCCATTGTCAGGGAAGAAGCAAAAACATATCATTAATTTGAACCAATGTATCTCTATGGGTGGAACCTGTACATCATACAAAATTAGACAAGAAACAAAATTAAACCCACCGCTTCATTTTCTTTTTGAAGATCCCTGGCCCATAAGTTGACATGGTCATGTCAACAAGAAGCGGAAATTGCATTAATACAAAAAGAGTGACCGGAAGACTGGCTAAACAAATTATAGGAAGAATAATAGATGACTTTCCGCGAAGCATTAGCAAAAGAGTAGTAGAGAATGCGACCATCATAGTTGCAATGGAGAAAAAGAGAGCAAATAGGCCTATTATCATTTTCTTGGGCAAGGACTTGAGAAAATCGTCCTCCGCATAACGTGCTGTTAAGATTCCTAGAAACATCAATACTGAAGCCGAGGAAGAGAACAGTGACAGGGAGTCGAATATCACGAAGAGTATGAACACTTTTTTGTTTAGGAACATTGGCAATCCTGTATTTTGATCGTTGCCGCCTGGAACAGTAAATGCCGCAGCAAACATAATTGTGGCTATGAGAGCACCTACGACTGTACAGGAACTTGCAGTATTCTTCATCCATTCCTCTCCTTTTTTCATTAACTCCTCATGGTTCCGTGTAAACACTTGTCTGGGAGTCAATCTATCACTATTTAAACCTTTTTGAAGCATGGGAGGGGAAAGTCTCTCCAGTTCCTGCATTGTTAAGCAAAACCTTAGGAAAAACAAATTACCAAAATATTGTCAATATTAGAACTAACTTAGGGGAAAGGCTCACTAGTTCCTCTATAAATTCACATGGCTATGTTTAGGAAGATGAGAAGTCATCTATAAAGGAGGATGAAGATATGGATGAGTAACCCCTTTGTCTATTCATCACAAAAAGGGAGAGTAGTTGTTGTAAGTTGTTGTAATGGGGAGAAAGTTGTTTTGAAATTCACTAGGAGAAAGCTGTTGAAATTCAAGGGGAGAGTTAACCATTGAGGGAGAGAGATGGGTAATTTAATTGAAGTTAGTTTGTTGGTTGTTGTTAATAGTGGAGAAAAAGATGTTGCTAACCTAAGTTCTTGTTATTCAGTTTGGATATTACATACTATTGGAAGTATGGTTGTTTTGTTGATGTTATTGTTAAACTCATGCAAATCTAAAGTAAACTGGTAGTTGGTTGTTTAATTGCTTATGTGAATATGATATTATTAAATTTTCATGTTATGACTGCTTGATTACACTTATTGATTTATTTTGATAGTGGTGCTGGTATAATTATTGTTGTATTAAGTGTAATTGCAGGTATTGAAAAGACTCAAGACACATTTCATTTCGTCCTAGCGTTTAGAAAGGGTTGTGTACATTTGTAAATTGAATTATGTTCTGGTGATTGACAGATTTTGGCAGATGTATATATTTTTGTCACGGAATTGCTAAATGGAGAGATTGGTAGTTCCTAATGTATAAGTGTTGTCACTCTAGTTCTGTGTCAATTTACAAAGCTCTTATAGTGGTTTCAGTTGCGTTGGGCTAGTCTAGGACAAGCCTAGGAGATTTAAGCTGAAAATGGAGTTAGCTTAAGGCGATTGGGTCTTAAGCCCTAATGTGGAAAAAAAAACTAAAAAAGAGTTGGCACCTTTGTAGCTATTCTTAAAGTGGTTTTATTCGCTGGAAACATAAAGTTGAAGCCCGGAGACACAAAGAAACTACCAGAATCATTAAGAGCAAAAAGATTTGAAGATTCAAGAATCATTTTTGGTCTCCCTGTTGGGTTATTGATCAAGAAAATCGACCACCACAAGAAAATCCTCTACTGTGGCAGTGGGTAAGGATCAGAGTTATGATGTACATGTTTTGAAGGATTGAAGTTTTGGGTCTACCGCTTGGTGCCAGTTCGAATGGGTCATTCGAATTGCTTCAATTAGGTCTTGTAAGTTTAGCAAAGGTTTTGCCGTATTCAATTCACCGATTGTAATTGTTGATTCTCTAGTGGATCGGTTAAATGGCGTGGCACCCATAGTGATTTTCCCTATCGAAGGAGTTCCTTTTTCACTTCGTAAACAAACCACTTGTGTGATTGTTTTGTGTTCTTTACCTCTTTCAAATTGCTTGTTGACTGATTGATTTAATTAATTTTGAGTCTTGGTTTGTTGGGTGTGATTATTGGTTAAAAAGATTAGACCAAGATCAAGTTGCATACCAAGTGTTTGAGGTAAAGTCTTGTTGACCATAAAGTTTGTGGATTGATCAAAGTGTGTGATTATTGATGGAGTCTTGAGCTGATTGACATATTGCAATTTTTTTCATATTCAACTCATTGATTGTGTGGAAGGTCTTGTCTTCAAAGGGGACCAGGTCAGCCATAACTTCTTTGATCATGCCGGAATGGTGAAGATTTGACTTGGGATTTAAGCATTTGGGTGTGTTAGATTGTGCTAAAAAAATTTAAATTTCTATTCTCCCACTCTAGGTAATTGTAGGGTGAAAATCGTGTCCCACATGATGATTTACCCGTAACTTAGAAAACACAAAGGAACACTTTACCCGCATGCACATACGTCATACGTGTGCACATGCATGGGCTAATGGTTAATCAACAATATATGCAGTATATAGAGAGCTTATAACCAAGACATGATGATAGACGTAAAATGAGAGAACTGACCTTAAACCACTGAAGCTCTCTTTGCATTTGCAAAGCTGCACCTGGGATTTGTTGAATCGGTGTGGACGCTGTAAATATCCCAGCCATGTGTAATATATTATTGTAACTTGAGTCACAACCAGATAGTGAAGTTTTCATCTGCTGTAACCCGTAGATGAGGCTAAAAATTTTTGCTTGACGATGTAGTACAGCGAGCATAAATATGGTTCTTTTTGTTGGAAATTCAATGACGTACAGAAGGTCTGGATTTGTTCTCACTATCTCGTAAATAAACTCAAAGTTTCCCTCCTTGATAGCACGGAAGATTGCTGCATAAACCCCACCATTACTCCTCGCTTCAGCATTCAAAGTTGATATCGGTTCGCACATGCGAGACAGAAGTTCATGCGATTGGGCATGGAGCAACTTCATTTCACTTAATTCCTTGAATACTTTTCAACAATATCAAACCGTGTCATAAAAAAAATCAAAATACAAAAAGAAGAATAAGGAAATTCAAAATTAGTCAATATAATAATTCAACGGAATAGGATATTACCCGAAAGTAGATTTGGATCTAGTTGCTGAAAGACGGCTCTTGCTGCAAAGTAGACATGATGAAATTTTTTCATCGATCACACACGATAATCAAAACATAAAAATAATAACAAAATAATTAATTATTTAGTATATGAACATACTATTTATACAGTTGTACGCATATCCTTGCCATTACTAATATCTCTTGCTCCCTAATTAGTAATAATTAATTAAGGAACTTCCTACTAGAATCAGCCAAATCCACATAATCCTGGCCACGAGCGACATGGCAGGATATTTCTTTCTATATATATTGACTTGTTATGAACCTATGACGCAAGAAAACGAAAAGAAATGCTTCATGAAAGTCACTTTGAGCCTTCAAACTACCAATACAATTTTAGATATGTTTCTACACTACCAATCTTGATACATTGAACTCAACAACTACCATATTTTATCAAATTTGATCGTTGGATTTTTTTTAGTTGCACAAATTAATAAAATTTGGTAGTTCTTGAGCTCAATATGTAAAAGTGGTACTTGAGATTCTTATTTAAGATTGTTTTGGTAGTTAGAAGATTCAAAGTGATTTTTCCCATAATTTTAATTAATTGCAACAATTTCACTCTTTATTAACAAATCTTTATGTTACGGAAAACACCCTTTTCGTCCCAGAAACTTTTTGGTGACAAAAAAAAATCCGTCACAATTAATAAAAGAGACCGTAGATATATAGGGAATTAAGAAAGTTTACCGAACAACGTACCTGATGTTCTGCTAGTTTTTTCTTGAAGGTTTTGAATGTTGACACGAATTTCATCAGTTGTACGTGAAGGTCGAATGTGAATCCCTTCCAAGAACGATAGAAATAAAGGCTAATGAATATCGAATAATAATTGGCAATTGGTGCAATTTTCTTTAATATCACAAGCTAATAAGAACTCGACAAAAATTAGCAACCAGAGAAAGAGAATGATACTAACAGGAGTAAATCCAGCCCTTCCAAAACACAAACTTCTTTCCGGTTGGGAATGCATCAGGCGTAGAAGCCAACACGTACAAGGGGGAGTGTTGCTCTCTGTCTATCGCAAAAGCTAAATTTGGGCGATGTCGAATTAAATCCACAGCAATATCTATTTTTTTTGTATACATTGCATACAGAACAACGAACAAAAGGAGAATTATATTTCAAAGAGTCCAAAGTCATCATAGATAACATATGTAGTCTAAACAAATGGTCAGACAAAAAATTCTTACCTAAAGTTAGAGTGTATATAGCGAAGGAAATAAGTGAGGCACCATGGTGACCTTTTTCTAGCTCTAGATCCATCAACGGAGTTCGAAGGTAGAGATAGCGAGACAATTCTTTGTAGTCGAAACACATAGATATAACAACCGGAATGCTCCCACAGGATTTCTCTGGAATGCTGACCAACTTTGGATTTTTGTCAATCATGCACTGTATCATCCGAAAATCTCCATTGGAAGTTGCCCTCGCTAGAGCTGTATATCCTTCAACATCTTGCATTTCTAAGGTTTCGGTGGACATGATTCTCTCCACCAGCTCCTCCACTATATGTACATGCCCAGCAAGAACAGCAATGTGAAAAGCCGTCTGATCCCCAAATGTGAGTTTGGCACTCGAGGCTTCAGGATGTATCGCAAGGAAAGCCTTTAGTGCATCCAAATCACCATTTCGCACAACCTTTAGGAAGCATGCATACTTAAGATAGTCTTGGTTCTTGCCGTCGGCCCTACCAGCTGTCATGTTATTGAAAGAGAATTTATTCTTTTTGCAAAGACTCTTTTACAAGATGACAACTTTATTAGCAAATTATGAAATTCTACATGTTTTAGACCACCGATACATAGAATTTCGTTAATATCTAGTCGTTCACATTTTGTGTCATTTGAACTGTTTTAAATAACCATAATAATTCATTTAATCTACATCAAGCAGAAAAATTATATAAAAAAATAGTAGTTTATTACCTAGTCAGTTGCCAAGAACAATAACTTGTACATAAGACCCATTGCAAGTAGAACAGTAGCTTGTAGGAGTGATCAATTAGTGTAATTCGTTTAGAACAAAATAATGCTAAAACCAACTAAAAAGAAGAACGGTGTTAGACATGATAACGAACATATATATAGAGTCATACAGAGAGAGAGAGGTTAGAGATCAACCTGTGTTGTTAGGTGAGTTTCCTTGCTGATCACCTAGACGTGGAATGTTTCCAGTTAGTGCTGGCCTTATAACCTGTTTGCTTACTGAGACATTTGATGAGCTCCCTAGCTGATCAACCACCGTGTGGCTTTGTTGTGAAGGTTGCCCATAAAGTTCTGCCAAAGAATACCAAGCATTTTTGGCCGAACTAATTCCCCTAATTTGAGAACGAATGTCCGTCCCACATGAAGTGAGAATTGCATCTAAAGCCGCATCATTCTTCTCTCTCCAAGCCTCAAATTCAACTACATCATCTTCGGGTCTAGGAGGTTCTCTAGTTGTTTCAACAACGTCCGAGAGATTATGAGCCAACAAATAGTCTCTTATGGAAGCACTCCAGCTTGCATAATTGTCGTTTCCAAGAACTTCAAGAGCCATTGTGCTTGAAGATAATTTGTTTTCGTGCTTAATCTGTCAGGATATATATGCAGTGTGCATTACTCGGTGAAACTTGGAACAACTAGACAGTGTCATATATAGTCCATTTCTAGTTACCCTTCTAGCTAACTCATCATCTTCTGCAAGGCACTGAATATTGTCTTTTTTTATTCAAAAAGCAATTTGTGTCTGGTGTGTGTAGAACAGTAAAATGTGTACATCAAGTGTTGCCTATTGCTTTGGATGTTGGCCTCCACTGGGGAAGAAATTTTGCTTTTTCGTTGCTCTGAGGTTTTGTTAATTCCCCTCTTTTTTAACACGCTAAATGTTTGTTAGCTGGTAAAATGAAGCTCCTCATGAGCAGCACATCAAGGCGTGAAGGATGAAAGCAAAAGGTTTGGATGCCTTAGGACCCTTAAAGCCAAGTTGTGCTGGCCATGATTTCCTTCATTTGCCCTACTTAATTCGTGGCTACAAGATGTTTTGCAAGAGGTTTTTATGTTATTTGGTGTTTTGCAAACGCACGCGTCTAAGGGTGTGTTTGCAACATAAAATTTTAACACAATAAACTATTACAATATAATATCTCTCCCCCCATCAAATCATAATTTTTCACTACAAAAAATATAAAAAAAAAATCTCTTCACTTTTTCACTAAACTCAATACCTAAAATTTTAACCACACTAAAATTTTACAAAACAAACTCACCCGCGTCTTACAATCTTCCTAAACATTGGACCCAAATAAAAAGTTCGAATTTACCCGTTTAAAATAGAGACAGGACGTTTTTTTTTTCTTTCTGAAAAGCCAGGATCTTATTGGTTGGGCCCATTTAATTTATGACCAAAAACAGAGAAACATTACCAACAAGAATATATGACTCGGTGTTTGTAGCATATATCCCAATAGTGAAGTAATTGCTTACCCATAAACTTTCGAAGAAATTACTGCATGCACTTAAAATTTTTTTGTCTTTTCAAATTGTTGTCTTTCTCTTTACGACTATGCTTAGAAAATTTCACTTCATTGAACATTAAAACCGACAATTAAAACAAAGAAGAAAAAATTAAGGATACGGTGGTTTGTAAAAGTATTATAAGTTATAATAAATACAATAAAATTTACAAAACTAACATCTAAAATCTTAAAAAAATCATATACAAATAAATATGAAATATCTTTTAATTTTTTCATAATTTTTGTACAAAAACTTATAAAATTTCAATCTACGTACAGTTCTATCAAAAATCTTAAAAAATCTACCATTTTTATTTAAAAAAAAAAAAACATCTCCAAATATCTATATATTGGCCAAGTTTCAATTTCAAATCCAAACCCCATTAGCTTAGAGAAAGAATAATCCGAACCCCATTAAACCAAAATCTGTAAATTCTCACACTTGAAGTACTCCACCAGCTGTGTTCTTCAAACTACTCAGAATATCTGCTTTAGTTTTACTTTCACTCTCAGCTGGTTTGTTCATTCGCTTCTCTCAATCTTTCTCTCGAGTACTTGCTCAGTTAAAAAAACGCAGAAAGGAAGAATCATCCTACACTGATGTAATCGAAAAATATGGTGGAAGAATAGAAGTCGTAATTACTTACATGGCTGAACGTACGAGGATGTCTCCAAATTGCCGCTTGTAAATCACCAAGCAGTGGAAGTCCCCTGGAGCCTGGAGCCTGGAGCCTGTAGCCTGTAGCCTGTAGCCTGTAGCCTGTAGATTAACTCAACTGGCTGAAATGGTTAGCCAATGACCCAAAGTTAAGGAACCTAAGTAGAACAAGTTTATTAATAGAGCACCTCGATAATTGCTATTCAATAGATTAAGAGCAACTTTTTTTTTTTTGCTGAATAGATTAAGAGCAACTTGCTCCTTGTAGTTCAATAATTTGGTCCACAGATTGGTTATCTGGTCAGTGAATGCGGCCAGATGTGGTGGACCCTTTGCCCATGTGCGTCTGACGGATTTCAAAGAGTTCTCTGGTGTCATTGACCGTTCACAGCGTAGAGGAGAGAGAAGTGGTAGAATTTGCGGGGAAAGTTGGCCAATTTTTTTTTGTTCAGTACGTAAGACGTATATTAATAAGAAAGTCATAGACGTCAGGAAGGAGAGAAATTTCTCCAAGACGGAAGAAAAAGTGCCAAGGCGTTGTAGAGATATCTATCAATCTATATGGCCGGGGAGACCGGTCTTTGTTTTTTTTTTTTCATTCTAAAATCCATCTATTCCTTTTTTTAATACTTTATTATTTTGCGGATTAATCATCTTTTTAATCCCTAAATTTTACGCTTCCTAAAAATGAGTTAAGTTTATATTTTGATCCATTTTATCTCTAATTTATTTTTATTTATCAATTTATTCATTTCATCTACTTCTATTAGTAAAATGCACGGCTACCTAACAGTCCTACACGTCACACCTACTCAGAAAATTGACACATGTTGTAATAAAATTGATATGATATTTTAAAATAATTGAGTGTGACGTGTAGAGCCGTTAGGTGATTGAATATTTTACTAACAAAAGAATCAAATTGATAAATAAAAATAAACTATAACGAAAGAACCAAATTGATAAGCAAAAATAAACTAAGAACAGTATCGATAAAAACAGAAATTCTAAGACTATTTTTAAAAGATTGGAAAACATAAGGATTCAAAAAGGTCACTAACCCTTATTTCCCACAGTAATAATACTACTAAATATCCGAATTATTAAGAACAATAATAAGAATGATAGAATGTCGGTATTTATATAATATCCAAAATGAATTAATTGCTGACCAGGCTAGATGGGCTGTCTTCCAAAGTGTTGCTTTGTAAATCTCGCGGTGGACTACCATAAGAATAATGGAAGTCAAGGCAAGTCAAGTCAATGAAGTGGTTAGGTTACAGAGGATGCGAGGGACGAGAGGGATGGAAAAATTGAGAATAATTTATAATAAATAGTTGATAAAAAAAATTACAAAAGAAGAAATGATGGAAAAATAAAGATATTTTATAATAATTGATAAAAAAAATTAAGAGAGAAAAATTAAGTAAATATTATAATAAAAAATAATTTAATAAGAACAGAAAATTTATTTTATAATTTTTTAACTATTTAAAATTTTGTCAAAATTTGTACGACACCGAACTTACGAGAGCGTAATTATTTCCTGAAGCCTGAAGGGCCCACGACGATGAAAATCAAGCGAAAAAAGTTTTATCTTCCATCAATTTGTGGGCCGGGCCCTGTCTGGGTGTCATGATGGGCATAAGAGTGATGAATCTATAATTCATTGGACTCGTACAAGTCCGAACTTATAACACATAGACCATGAGGATCAAGGGCTATTTATTTAGTGAAGTATATATACCTGCATAAGTAGATGGGAATATTTAAATATGACGTAAGTTTAATGACTGAGATCCTCTACAATTTGTATGCCATTCTACTGGGTGGTTTTTTAAATCCTAATAATTGTTTACAATGATTTTTTTTAATGCATTAGAATCTGGACTTCTAAATCAACGTTAAAAATTTGTAGTCAATTTTAAGGTAATTAAATTTAAAATTTCAAGGTGATAATTTTGTGGTCACGGTGCCGGAATGGTCACATTTTGTAGTAGCTTTATTTCCCCTCTTGCGGCGCACAAAAATATAATAAACTTGAAAAGCAATAGAATTTGTTTTTAAGTATTATATTATTATTTTTTGAATTAATTACATTTTCCATGAATTATATAATTATTTACACTTTATATTATAAACTATTAATTTCGAGATATTTCACTATTGAATTATAAATTACTTTATATTACACCTAGATATATGATTTTAGTTGAATTAAAGTAAAAATTGTACAAAAATTGAACTAATCAAATTTTTTGTCAATCCATATTAATTAAATCACGGACCAACTTCTTCAAAATCTGTGCTACCTCTCTCCTATTAGACCAAGTAAATAGAAAATCTTCATATCTAATGTCTTCCACCCGCCCGTATTACGAAGATATTTGTTTGCCAATATTTTAAAGAATATTTTTAAAATTTTTAAAATATTTTAGACATTGAGATTTTATTGAAAGACACTACAAAAAAACCGACCTATAGGTCAAAAAACCGCCGCTATAGGCTATAGCAGCGGTTTTTTAGCGGCGGTCGCGTCGGGATAAGTTCTAACGGCGGTTTTCGCGACCGCTGGTGAAGACCTTTTTTTTGAATTTTTTTTAACGGTTTTAAAAAATTTGAACACCTATAGCGGCGGTCGGTGACCGCCGCTACAGGTCAGCTCAGTTTTTTTTTTTTTTGGAGGCCAGCATTTCTAAATCACTAAATTTTCTTCTTCATTTTCTCTTTTTCCTTTTTAATCAGCTGCAAAACACATTCCATTCGCTCAAACTAGCCATTCATCACAATCATGAAAGAGGTTGTCAAACCAAAGAGTTCAAACTAATGTACAGTCATTGATCCAAGAACATTCACAAACAAACTGCAGAGAATTTGCATTTAAACAAACTCCATCCTTCTCTTATTCTCTTTGAAAGTTCTATTTACAATGATGCAAATCAATCACTTGCAGCACGTCCCAAAGGTGTTCTTGCCACTGTAGACCATATAAAGGAAACCATCTTCTTCCTTATTTTCGTCATAAATTACAGACATCATAGCCGCTGCAATAATTAGACTAATGCTGTAAATCATCAAATCCTGTGCAATTTTCAGAGACTTGGTAGATCAACAGCAAATATGAGTTTCAAAGAAGCAAACATATAAGATCAACAGCCAGAAAAAAGCATGACAGCAAATGGTAGCAAACAAATAAGAACACTCACAAGTCATTCAAAAGATCTTACTTTATTGGTTTTCAGAGACCTGGTAGCAAACAAATAAGAACACCAGCCAAAAAAAGAGGCTGGATAAAACGTTACTTTATACTAACTAGCATCCAGAAACAGCAAATGGAAAGATGATTCATTAGTATTAGTTGCAGTCTAAGCAGCCCTCAACACAAAGTACACATAAGAATTAAATAACAAGATATAAGTCAAGCAGGACAACAAGCCATAGTCTAAAGGAGTTGACTGTACCTCCACTGCTGGAATAGAGTATTTACCAGATAGCAAACCATGGGCCAACTTAGTTCTGCAAGAGGAAAAAAGAAAACAAAAAAACTAGAATCAAGCCTAGGAACATATCTGACAACACAAAACTGCAAACAGAAGGGAAGATGGAGAGGGAGAAGGAACAGGGAAATTGTTCACAGAAGTGAAACAAAGCAGAACACATTCACAGACAAATTCTTGATACAAATACATGAAAAACGCACAGGCATCCAATCATGCACACATATGCACATGTACATGTAAAGAATATCACCAACATATGGATAGCCACTTGGCTTTTATCACATGTACGTAAAAATGGCTTTCTTCACATAGATTCCAATCCTCATTCCTCTAGAAGATCCAATTAATAATCGAATAATTTCTTCAAACAGATTCCTATCCTCATTTTTGCAGAATATCCAATTTATAATCAAATCAAAATAGAAGCATACTTTTTTGAATGTGTAAGTGCAATTGTGAGTCAGTAACCCTCTTTCATTGCATTGCTTGGTGGCTTGTGAGCTCTGGTGCTTTCTGAACTAAGGAGTTATTCCTAATGTTCCTGTAAGCCACAATATGCAGCAACATCCTTCTCATATCCACCATCAGTTAACCTCTGATCATGATCATCACATTCCTGCACATTTGACTTACATGTACAGTCCCCATTTAACATAGAAGTGAGTTGAAAGGATGAAGCACGCGTCCAGCTGTCATATCATTAGAATCTGCAGTCCATTTAGCATCAGCCACCTAGAAACCATTTGAAATACTTCAGAAACCATTTCAACTCTTTATATCATTAGAATCTGCCATAAACTTCCTATATAGAGTTTGTGAAACCTAACCTAGGGAAACAAACTAAAATTCAGAAACTGAATTTGCAAAGCTTGCTTCTCGAATTCACCAAAAGTTGATATAATGTCATAGTTGCAAGACTAATGTCCAACTAGGTCTACGCATTGAACAGACAAACCAATGGGAATTCATTGAAAGAAAGGGACCTGGACAGATGAGAGAGAAGGGTGCCCGTTGACAGCAACAGAGAGCTTGTCATCCTTCAATAGGCTTTCAATCGTCATCAAAGCCGCTTTTGGAACTCTTAGAATTAGCTCGCCCTTTCTAAGATCAAGCGCAGCACCCAAACCTCTCCTGCGGCATTCCCGTTAAAACACTTGGAAACTTCCAATTGAGAAATAGTTGGATTTAAATTTCTTTCCAACATCCAAGCACTTATGTTCAGAATATAGTCGGATTTAGATTTCTTTCCAACATTTCTCCAGCAATCAAAACTCTTAGAAACTTCCAATTGAGAAACCTACCTAAAGCAGCAAGCTCCATTGAGCTTCCCTGACCAATCACAGCAGTGGAAATGAGACTCATCAGGGGCGGAGGCGCTTTGATAAGAATTGGTTGTTGACGAAGATTGCAGCGTGAGAGCGTCGTCGGAGATTGGGATTTCGGATTGGAGTGTGGGAAGGACGCCCTAAGGTTTTGAGCTGCATTTTCCAGCTAGGAATCGAGGAGAATAAGAGTGGGTACTGACTACTGAGAAAGAGAGAAAGAGGGAGAGGGAGAGAGGCCGAATGGTGGCCTGGTGAGTGGTGAGTGACGGCAAGGAGAAAAGGAGAGGGGGCTCGGGGGACTTGGGGGTGAGGACTGCGGGGTGGGTGGGTTGGGGGGCAGGGAAGGGAATTTTCGCTCAAGTTTTGAGTTCAGGGCGCGCGCGGGGGGGATTTTTAAGAAAGGCGCAGGGGAGTTTACTGTTTTTTGAAATATAATTGTAATTATAATTAATAAAATATGCAAGTACCATAAAAATTATAGGCATAGTTTCAAATATATTATGCAACAACTTTAATGTTCATAACACTCTCTTTAACTTCATATTTTATTAAGTATGTGTTTAAATTAAAATTTTCCACATACATGACAAACTAAATTATAATACAACTAATTAAAAAAATATTTTATTTTAATTAAAACAAGTTCATAGTAATAATATATAATATTTATAATTTAAAAATATAAATTACCATAACAACTATGATCAGATATTAAGTTATATACTTTAATTGTATAAACTAATTAATCTCACAATATCTTTTTGTTTGAAATTAAACAATATGTCATAAATAAATATTATTATATTACTAATTATTAAAAATTTATATGCTCATTATAAGCATATGAAAATAGATGTCTAAACTACTTAGATTTAGTCAATAAAAATACAATTATCAGAACAATCATAGATATAACTTTCATAACATTATTTCTAATTCCATATAACAACAAAATAATCGTGTATGTCCCAAAAAAAACCACAAACCGGGCTAAAAATAGCTAAAATCTCATCCCTAATCGGGTTCAAAAATAATTCCTAAACGGTAAAGGAAAGAAAATCATAACTAAAAATAGGTTTTTGAGAGGCAAAACAGCGGATTTAGGGCTCGAAACGAGGCGCACCGAAGCATAGCTTGTCGTGCGCGCCGAAAAGAGCTTTCCGAATTGGGGTCATGGGCGCGAATCGAATACTTGTAGCCAAAGTTATGACCAAAAAATCGACACGTGTGCGAAAAGTGCCCCAATTCTATATAACAACTTCAATATTCATAACACTCTCTCTAATTTCATATTTTATTAAGTAGGTCTCTTAAAATTTTTTTAAAACATGTGACAAAATAAAATTATGTATAAAAAGGAATAAATAGTCAATAAAACAATTTTTAACCTTAAATAACACATAAAATTTTTATTTTTCTAATTTTTTTCATTTTTTTAAAATTATACTTATAGCGGTGGTCACTACAAAGATCGCCGCTATAGGTATACCTGTAGCAGTGGTTTGTATTAAAACCGCTGCTACAGGTACAAGATTCAGCGGCGGTCAACGTGACCGCCGCTGTATAGACACCCCTATAGCGGCGGTCAGTGACCGCCGCTATAGAGACCAACGCTAAAGACCCTCCTTTAGCGGCGGTTGGCAAAAAACCGCGACTACAGAGGTCTATAGCGGCGGTCTTTGACCGCCGCTATAGACGACTGCCGCGAAAGACCCCGTTTAGCTTTCTTTAGCCGCGGTTATAGCCGCGGTCAATGACCGTGGCTAAAGAAACCGCGGCAATAGGCTATTTTTAGCCGCGATTTTCGTTAAACGCCGCTAAAACCACCTTGTAGCTGCGGTTTTTCTGACCGCCGCTACAGTGACCGCCGCTATAGGCGGTTTTTTTGTAGTGAGATTAAATGTTTAAAATATCATATGCAAAAGGATTAAACATGCATCTAAATAATTTTAGACAATGTGTAAACCATGCTACATCACACTAGACAAAGAATAAAATTAAATCCAACCCTTCATTTTCTTATTGAAGATCCCTGTCCATAGGTTGACTTGGTCATGTCCACGAGAAGTGGGAATTGCATTAATACAAAAAGATTAACCGGAACACTGACTAAACAAAATAAAGGAATAAAAATAAATGATTTTCCGTGAAGCATTAGTAAAATAGTAGTAGAGAACGCTATCATCATAGTTGCAATGGAGAAGAAAAGAGAGAATAGGCCTATTATCATTTTCTTAGGCCATGACTCGATAAAATCTTCCTTTTCATAACGTGTTGGTTAAGATTCCCAAAAACATCAATATCGAAGTTGAGGAAGAAAATAGTGACAAGGAGTCGAATATGAGTTTGAACAACTCTTTGTTTAAGAAGATTGACAAGCCCGTATTTTGATTGTTACCTCTTGAAACAGTAAATACCGCAACAAACATAATCGTAACTATGATAGCACTTACAACGGTACAGAAAGTTGTTGTACTCTTTAGCCATTGTTCTCCCTTTTTCATCAAATCCTCATGGTCGCGCGTAAATATTTGTATGGGAGTCAAACAATCATTATTTTAACCTTTCTTAAGCAGGGGAGGGACAAGACTCTCCACTTCCTGCATTGTTAAGCAAAACTTAGGGGGGGCGGGGGGAGAACACTACCAAAATATTGCCAATAAAGCTATACCTATTGGCAAAAGCTAATAAATTCATATTCAATCCATCTAATAAAGTGATAGAGCTAACCTAAAACCACTGAAGCTCTCTTTGCATTTGCAAAGCTGCACCCGGAATGCGATGAATCGGAGTGGAAGCTGTAAAAATCCCTGCCACGTGTAATGTATTGTTGTAAGTTGTGTCAAAACCAGATAGTGTAGTTTTCCTCTGTGGTAACCCATAGATGAGGCTAAATTTTTTGGCTTGACGATGTAGGAGAGCGAGCATGAATATGGTTCTTTTTGTTGGATATTCAATGACGTACAAAAGATCTGGATTTGCTCTCACTATCTCGTAAAAAACTCAAAGTTTCCTTCCTTAATAGCACGGAAGATTGCTGCATAAACCCCACCATTAGTACTCCTCGCTTCTTCATTAAATGTCGATATCGGTTCGCACATACGGGACAGAAGTTCATGCGATTGGGCATGGAGCAACTTCATTTCACTTAATTCCTTGAATACTTTTCAACAATATCAAACCATGTCAATTTAACTTAAATACAAAAATCAAAATACAAAAAGAAGAATAAGGAAATTCAAAATTAGTCAATAAATGACATTAATATAATAATTCAACGGATTAGAATATTACCCGAAAGTAGATTTGGATCTAGTTGCTGAAAGAGAGCTCTTGCTGCAAAGTAGACATGAAATTTTTTCATCGCACATGATAATCAAAACATAAAAATAAAAGCAAAAGAATTGAGTGTTTAGTATATATACGGACATACTATCTATACAGTTGTAGGCATATCCCTTGCCGTTACTAATATCTCTTGCTCTGTAATTAGTAATAATTAATTAAGGAACTTCCTACTAGAATCAGCCAAATCCACATAATCCTGGCCACGAGCGACATGACACGTCCTTTCTTTCTATATATTGACATGTTATGAACCTATGAAGCAAGAAAAAGAAAAGGGAGGTTTGCTTCATGAAAAGTCAATTTGAGCCCTCTAACTACAAATACAATTTTAGATAGGTGTCTACACTACCAATCTTGATACATTGAGCACAATAAGTACCATATTTTATCAAATTTGATCGTTGGATTTTTTTTAGTTGCACAAATTAATAAAATTTGGTAGTTCTTGAGCTAAATGTGCAAAAGTGGTACTTGAGACTCTTGTTTAAGATTATTTTGGTAGTGAGAAGGTTCAAAATAATTTTTCTCATAATTTTAATGAATTGCGACAATTTCACTCTTTAGTTACAAATCTTTATGTTACGAAAAACACCCTTTTCTTCCAGAAACTTTTTGGTGACAAAAAAATCCGTCACAATTAATAAAAGAGACCGTAGATATATAGGGAATTTACCGAATAACATACCTGATGTTCTGCTAGTTTTTTCTTGAAGGTTTTGAATGTTGACACGAATTTCATCAGTTGTACGTGAAGGTCGAATGTGAATCCCTTCCATGAACGAAAAAAAGAAAGGCCAATGAATATCGAATAATAATTGGCAATTGGTGCAATTTTCTTTAATATCACAAGCTAATAAGAACTCGACAAAAATTAGCAACAGAAAAAGAGAATGATACTAACGTACAGGAGTAAATCCAGCGCTTCCAAAACACAAACTTCTTTCCGCTTGGGAATGCATCAGGCGTAGAAGCCAACACGAACAAGGGGGAGCGTTGCTCTCTGTCTATAGCAAAAGCTAAATTTGGACGACGTCGAATTAAATCCACAGCAAGATCTTTTTTTTTTTTTTGTATACATTGCATACAGAACAACGAACAAAAGGAGAATTATATTTCAAAGAGTCCAAAGTCATCATAGATAACATGTAGTCTAAACAAATGGTCAGACAAAAACTTCTTACCTAAAGTTAGAGTGTATATAGCGAAGGAAATAAGTGAGGCACCATGGTGACCTTTTTCTGGCTCTAGATCCATCAACGGAGTGCGAAGGTAGAGATAGCGAGACAATTCTTTGTAGTCGAAACACATAGATATAACAACCGGAATGCTCCCACATGATTTCTCTGGAATGCTGACCAACTTTGGATTTTTGTCAATCATGCACTGTATCATCCGAAAATCTCCACTGGAAGTTGCCCTAGCTAGAGCTGTATATCCTTCAATATCTTGCATTTCTAAGGTTTCTCTGGACATGATTCTCTCCACCAGCTCCTCCACTATATGTACATGCCTAGCAAGAACAGCAATGTGAAGAGCCGTCTGATCCCCAAATGTGAGTTTGGCACTAGAGGCTTCAGGATGTAGAGCAAGGAAAGCCTTTATTGCACCCAAATCACCATTTCGCACAGCCTTTAAGAAGGATGCATACTTAAGATAGTCTTGGTTCTTGCCGTCGGCCCTTCCTGTCATGTTATTGAAATAGAATTTATTCTTTTTGCAAAGACTCTTATACCAGATAATCCATGTATTCTATATCAAGCAGAAAAATTATATGAAAATAATAGTAGTTTACGTAGTTAGTTGCCAAGAAGTACAATAGCTTTTAAGACCCATTGCAAGTAGAACCTGGTAGCTTGTAGGAGTGATCAATTGGAGTAATTCGTTTAGAAAAAAATAATGCTAAAACCAACTAAAAAGAAGAACGGTGTTAGACATGATAACGAACGTAGAGAGAGAGAGAGAGAGACAGACAGACAGAGAGAGAGAGAGAGAGGTTATAAGAGAGCAACCTGTGTTGTTAGGTGAGTTTCCTTGCTCACCTAGACGTTGAGTGTTTCCAGTTAGTGCTGGCCTGACCTGTTTGCTTACTGAGATATTTAATGAGCTCCCTAGCTGATCAACCACCGTGTGGATTTGTTGCGAAGGTTGCCCACACAGTTCTGCCAATGAATACCAAGCATTTTTGGCGGAATTAGTTCCCTTAATTTGAGAAAGAATGTCCGTCCCACATGAAGTGAGAATTGCATCCAAAGCTGCATCATTCTTTTCTCTCCAAGCCTCAAATTCAACTATATCATCTTCGGGTTTAGGCGGCTCTCTCGTTGGGGAACGTATTCCCTCCGGAGGCAGCTCCCTCCGAATTTACCGGATGCACGGCTGAAAAATCAAGTTGCAGATCTCATGGTGGAAAATACTCCACGTCATTTAAGAGAGCAGCTCATTCCACGCGGTGGAGTGCTCATGATAGAGCAACCGAACTTTACTTATCACCTTCAAAGGTTCCACTTGAATACCACTCTGACAGGGCTAATGGAAGCTTTAGAGACTCATGTGCTTGAAATTAATAAAAGGCTATTATAAATGACAAAGGCAAACAAATTAGAATGTTACATCAGAGGTTATGCCAAAACTGTGAAATGGTATGAAAGGTTTACATCCTTTGCTAATTGATGAAAAATATACCATGGAGACTTCAGCTTCCATGTCAAAATCATTAAATGAATCCTAACATACGAAATCCATAAAACAGCAGCATTAAGGCAAATGAAAAACAGAACATGTCTTACCCAAATATAAAAAGCAGAACAAATACTACCTACTTCGCTTTAAGATAAATATATATCTTTATTGGAGATACATCTGTAGATATCATTATCGCTCTTGAAAGGGAAGAAATAGAGACGCATTCAAATATCAATTATTATTGAACCACAAAGAATGAAGATGAAGTCGCACTGCACGACCCGTAGTCTTGTTGCAATATACTTTTTCCCTACACGGAAAAATAAGTCACAAGTTTCAAGATTACATTAAATCTTGAGATTCTTGTTTCAAGGCCATGAACTACTAAGGATCGATGTAATCATATTTATGGGCTGATGTTGATCGATTCTTTGTCAGCATCAACGAAGACATTTAACAACTCTCGTGGAACTTGAAGACAGAAATTGCAGGGAAAGAATCAAGATTATGACCATGTGGGTTCTATTAAAAGACTGCTCTTGTATTAATAGCCATTTTATTAACATAAAACCAAGCGCAAAGGAAAAGGAAGGAGTCCCTTACATGTGGGTGTCTGCTACAGCCGCCTGCAATAGCCTAGGATGTTTTTTCGTGGAACCTCAAATCAAATTTTCGAGTGCCCCCAACGAGTTCTGCTAGATCTTCGCAAGAGACCTTCGTAGCAAGTTAATGTTAGTGGCAAACAAATTCAGCAAGGGCTCAGGGAAAACATAATCGGGACAGACAGCCATGCCGGAAAAAGAAAGCCAAAGTCAGCTTGAACGAAAAGTAAGGGATTGAGCAGCCAAGCCTTGGAAGCCGGAAGCCTCAAAAATTCATTAAATGACGTGGAGTATTTTCCACCATGAGATCTGCAACTTGATTTTTCAGCCGTGCATCCGGTAAATTCGGAGGGAGCTGCCTCCGGAGGGAATCCGTTCCCCTCTCGTTGTTTCAACAACGTCCCAAAGATTATGAGCCAACAAATAGTCTCTTAAGCAAGCACTCCAGCTTACATAATTGTTGTTTCTAAGAACTTCAAGAGCCATTGTGCTTGAAGAATATTTGTTGTCGTTCTTAATCTACGTGATATGCAGTTTGTATGTTAGTAGGTGAAACGACTTGGAACAAATAGACAGTGATCATGTCATTTATAGTACATTTCTAGATACCTTGCTAAACTCTTTAGCCTTCTACCTAACTCATTATCTTTTCCAAGACACTGATTGCAAGTAAAGGTATGTTCCCAATCAGATCATCCTTTTTGCTTCTTTTTTCCTTCATCTCTTCTCCATGACCGAACCGTGAAGACCCAAACTTCAAGTTATGGATATTTGTCTTTTTTCTGTTGATTCGAATGTTAAAGGCACCTCTGGGTGGTATCTTTAGTTTTTTGTCGCTTTGAGTATTAGATGGTCACACTAAAGGCTAGCGCTCCTCAGATGGAATAATCTTTTATAATCTCTTTGTTTCTTTTTCGTTGATCCGAGCTTAGAGGCTGTTCGGTTTGTGTGTATTTTGAGAATTTTTAGGTGATGTTAACTTTATTGGTATGCGTGTTTTAGTTATTTTTATGTAGTGTTAAGAATGATGTTTGGTTGCAGAATATTTTGTATTCTGAGAATTCACAAAAATTCTGAGAATTTTTATATATCGAACAACCTCTTAGTTTCCCCCTCTTCTTTAACACGTTGAATGATTGTTAGCTGGTAAAATGAAGCTCCTCAGCAGTACATCAAGGCGTGAAAGATATAAAAAAATAAAAAATAAAATAAAAAAAGGTCGGATGCAAGACCCTTAAGCCAAGTTGTGCCAAATATTTCCTTCATTTGCGCTTTTATTAAAAACACCAACATGGCCCGACTTAATATGTGGCTAGAAGACATATAGGTTTTGTTTGTAAATCAAAATTTTAGTTTATAAGAATAAATGAAAAAAGTGAATGGGAGATAATTTGAGTGAATTTTTTTATGTTTATTGTAATAAAAAATAATAATTAATAATAATAATAATAGTGTATTTATATGATATCCAAAATGAATTAATTCCTTACCGTGCTAATAATAATAAAAAAGGAATTAATTCCTTACCGGGCTGGGTGGGCAATCTCCCAAAGGCGTAGCCTTTGCAAATCCCGCGGTTGACTTAGCATTAGGGTAGTGGAAGTCAACTTACTGAGAGAATAACTCAACTTAATGACGTGGTTAACTTTAAAGAGGGCCGAAGCCGAAACTACTAGAGAGTAATTATTCCCTGGAGGGCCCACAAGGGTGAAAAATCAAGCCTAAAAACTTTTTTCTTCCATCAATGTGTGGGGCCCTCTCTGGATGTCGGTGGTTTCCAGCTCGACCTATTCTTTGTTTCTGGTCAAATTTATAAAAAAAATAAAAATAAAGCTCTTTTTTCAAAGCTATCTATAACGGCCACTTGAATCTTTTTATCTCTCCTTCCAAACATTTTAAGGCTGTCTTTGTGTCCTAAAATTTTAACACAATAAAAAATTACAATATAATCTCTCTCTCCACCATCAAATCACTACTATTCACTATAAAAATATAAAAAATTATCTCTCTCTTCACTTTTTTTACTAAACCCAATACCTAAAATTTTAACAATACTAAAATTTTACAACACAAACACAATAGTGGCCTTTTTTTTCTTCCTAGCAATTTTAGGTGGCCACTGCGTCGGCGTCGCGACTCGACAGAGGAGTTCCGTGGCTCTCCAATCTTTTTTTTTTCTTTTTAAGTTTTTAATATTTTAACTTTAAAATTTTCTTTTAATTAATTTAATTATCTATTTTATTAAGTTTTCACCTTTAATTTAGGCTTAATTAATCCATTAATATCTGTGGTTTAATTTTTTTTATAATTTAGTTTTAATTATTCTCTTATAGTTAGCTATTTCTTGAGTTCTTTCCGTCTCATTTCAGCATTGCGACATAAAATGCCTGCGTGGCTAAAGAAAAAAAAAGTCACATCAATTGTGAGTCTACATTTAAATTTGCTCAATCCATCACTTAATAGTGACATTTTTTTATTTGCACAATTGTATATGTGTTGAATAGGCATCTCAGTCATTTTACACGTGGATTAATGGTCAAATCAAACGAAACACGATGATTGATCATGTTGGAAATATATGGGATGCAAATCGTCATTTTGAAACTTAAGAGGGAGATTGATTTTGATCTATAATTAGGGGATGTACTACGATTTTACCCTATAAATGTTTTTCTTTGAATTGAAATTAGCATCAAAAAGAGTGAAAAAAAAACTTGAGATCGAAACAGATTCGAATCTAAAAATAGAGAATGAACCGAGACAATGTCAATAGAAAAGAAGAAGAAGAAATCAAGTTAAAACTGTCATATGTAAAGTGGAAGAAAAAACTTAGTGGGTTAGGTCTTTATGTAAACTTTTTCAATAGTGAGATGAAATAAATAACAAATTAGAAACAAAAACCCACATTTACCGCATAAAATAAATTACATCTTTTGGTGAACTTTTAATTTCATTACCATTTGTTGTTATTTTAAAAGATATTTTAATTTATTGTTATGTTAAAGGGAATGATTTCAAAGCATTAAATTTGTCTTATTTATTTTGAAAATAAAATGGTATTTCAAGGCATAAAAAAAGGATTTGTAATTTTGGCCTCCCAAAAGAAAGTTTTTCAAAAAAATTTGGAGAGGAGTGGTAAAATGGTATTTAAAAAAAATTGGCCCCTATCTCCGCCGTTGCCTGGGGTACAATCAGAGGCGCACAGACGCTGATGGAACCATGCATGCGCATGTCAATATAAATTACACCTATTTTTTTTTTCTTTTAGGACAAGTAGGATAAAGAGGAATAACCACATAGCAATAGAGTATGAACAAACAAGCTTATATAAGCTCGCATTCCACCAAAAGGGTCTATCATTTGATAGGAGATGACAAATTTATAAACCGCAAGTCCCTTAACGGCTTGTGGGCAATGGCGGAACCAGGATCCAGTTTGAAGGGTGTCGAACTCCTAAGACGAAATGCCAAAAAAAAATTTCTCAACGTAATGCAAAAAAATGTTTGAGAGTTAAAATATCGAAGATTAAGGATTAAAAATATTAAAATACACATTTTCCTGTTAAAAAATAGCTAGCTAGCCTATATAATCCATTTTTCCTGTTATAACTATAAACGACTATTCTAAAATAGGTAGATACTTCTTTCCTTCATGATAACATCATAGTTGTGTTTTTGCTACATGCAGACGCACAAGTCAAAACAAAGTGCAAGAGCAACACCATTTGTTGTAAAGAAACCCATTTTTCCTCCAACCTAAGATAACATCAGAAGTTGTCTTCTGCCACAAGCAGAAGCAAAACAGAGTCCAACAGCAAGTCCTAAGCATTGTGTTTTTTTTTTCTTTCTCTAAGATGAGTTTCTTAGAGATACCTACTTAAAAACTTCTAATTTGTGCCAAAAGAACAAGTTCTTGGAGATGTTTTAACATTAATGGAAAGATATATCTCGTTCATTAAAATTCTGCTAAAAAGGCTGAAACCCCGGAAAATTCTATTATTGTTCCAGACACAACGGCGGAATCCAATAAAAGCCGTCCACGACATAATTTATTAGTTTTATATTTAATAACGACAATTATTTTGCACTAGAAACTAGGAGGAATCTTTGAACGATTTCCAAAAAGAAGCAGAACAAATCACAAGAGACAGCAACAATTTACTGACCATTTCCAAATAAGAAAACATTCGAACAAATTATCAAATTAATAGACCCAAATGGACTTGAACTAATCCTTGAAAGTTGAATAGGCTTACACGAGCATCGAAGAGGAACCGGTTCACACCTTTCCAATTATCCAAATCGTAAGCCGTAAAATGCTTGCAACAGGCCGAAGCTTGAAGATGTCCCTCGTCGCCTCGAGCTTCCCACCTTCAAAGGAGTCACTTTGAACCCCTCGTACATATGTCACTGCGTACTTTCCTGTAACCGATGGATCCTCTCCTGGTGTCTCTTGCCCTCTCCCCCATCTAG
Organism: Myrica gale; assembly: GCA_963930655.1. Taxonomy (NCBI): domain Eukaryota; kingdom Viridiplantae; phylum Streptophyta; class Magnoliopsida; order Fagales; family Myricaceae; genus Myrica; species Myrica gale. Next base: position 5,811,537 of record OZ005607.1, read on the forward strand.
CGTCTCTGAATATGTTAATGATTGGAGCCCAGAACGTCATACAACTTTTTTTTGGGGGGGGGAGGGGGGTGAAGGGTGTCGGCCGATACCCTTCACCCCCCTCCCTCCGCCCCTGGAGCCCAGAACGTCATGTAAATTTTTTTTTTGGGCCCCCCCCCTCTCCTCCGCCACTGCTTGTGGGGGTATCAGAAGCTAGCCATAAACCATACATCTTAGTGTCTGAACAGAAGTTGAATTAAACTTCGGGTCCGGTTCCTGACATAAATTACACCCAAGATTGCCGGGGGGGAGACAATGGTTTGGATGCTTTAGGCCTTGAAACCGAGTTGCGTTAGACAAAATTTGGCCCAAATATTTCAGTCACGGGGAAGTTATTCAAAACTGACTGGGTCAGATGGGCCAACTTAATACATGATGGGCATAAGAGTTTGATGAATCTATAATCCATTGGGACTCGTACAAGTCCGAACTTACCCGTTTAGTATGTATAGACCATGAGGACTCGATATATAGAGATCCTGGTGGAAAATTGTAATATATAGACTTCACCCAACAAGCTAATACCTTAAAAACACACTGCTTGGGCCATCAAAATATCATGATTTTCAAAATCCTAATAATTGTTTAGAACAATTTATTATGCATTAGCATTAGGACAATTCTAGATTAGCGTTCAAAAAGAACTATAATCAATTTTAAGATAGCAAAAGTTAAATTTCAAGGTGATAATTAAATACTCATATGAAAAAAATGAATATAATTTTATTCTAAACAAGTTTACTTGATATGTAAGAAATCTTATTTTGATATCTTACAAAAAAGAAATCCACTATCATGGAAAAGAAATAAACATCTAATTAATTTTAGCCCAATATTGTGTAAGCCACGCATGGTTCATCACACGCTAGACAAAAGAACAAAATTAAATCCAACCCTTCATTTTCTTATTGAAGATACCTGGCCCATAAGTTGACTTGGTCATGTCTACAAGAAGTGGGAATTGCATTAATACAAAAAGATTGACCGGAACACTGACTAAACAAAATAAAGGAATAAAAATAAATGATTTTCCGTGAAGCATCAGTAAAAGAGTAGCAGAGAACGCTACCATCATAGTTGCAATGGAGAAAAAGAGAAAGAATAGGCCTATTATCATTTTCTTAGGCAAAGACTTGAGAAAATCTTCCTCTGCATAACGTGATGTTAAGATTCCCAGGAACATCAATACTGAAGCCGAGGAAGAAAATAGTGATAGGGAGTCGAATATCGCAAAGCTTATGAACAACTTTTTGTTTAAGAACATTGGCAAGCCCGTAGTCTGGTTATTACCTCCTGGGACAGTAAAGGCAGCAGCAAACATAATTGTAGCTATGAGAGCACCTACAACTGTACAGGAAGTTGCTGTGCTCTTTATCCATTCTTCTCCCTTTTTCATCAAGTCCACATGGTCGCGCGTAAATAATTGTCTGGGAGTCAAACCATCATTATTTAAACCTTTCTTAAGCATGGGAGGTACAAGACTCTCCACTTCCTGCGTTGTTAAGCAAAACTTAGGGGGGAAGAACACTACCAAAATATTGCCAATAAATCTATATATACCTATTGATTAATAGTTACTTTCCATCTAATAAAGTGATAGAGCTAACCTTAAACCACTGAAGCTCTCTTTGCATTTGCAAAGCTGCACCTGGAATGTGATGAATCGGGGTGGAAGCTGTAAATATCCCTGCCATGTGTAATGTATTGTTGTAAGCTGCGTCAAAACCAGATAGTGCAGTTTTCCTCTGTGGTAACCCATAGATGAGGCTAAAAATTTTGGCTTGACGATGTAGGAGAGCGAGCATAAATATGGTTCTTTTTGCTGGATATTCAATGACGTACAGAAGGTCTGGATTTGCTCTCACTATCTCGTAAACAAACTCAAAGTTTCCTTCCTTGATAGCACGAAAGATTGCTGCATAAACCCCACCATTACTCCTCTCTTCTTCATTCAAAGTCGAAATCGGTTCGCACATGTGGGACAGAAGGTCATGCGATTGGATATGGATCAACTTCATTTCACTTAATTTCTTGAATCCTTTTTCAACAATATCAAACCATGTCAATTTGACTTTATCAAATAATTCAAAATACAACAACAAAATAAGAAAATCCAAAATTAGTCAAGAAATTATATGAATATAAGGGATTAGATTATTACCAAAAAGCAGATTTGCAGCTAGATGGTGTAAGAGAGCTCTTGCTGCGAAGTAAAAAATAAAATTTCTCATCACACATGCTAATCTCACGTAATATTTTAACGTACAAAATGAAAAGTTGTCCTCCATTACTATATGGTCTGATGAAAAGACCTCCCATGCGGAAATAAAGGTCGAATATGAATACCTTTTGTACTGGATATGAGGCATAAAGGATCCCAATAGTATTTAGAGTAATCCTTATGAGAGATAAATAAAGCATATATTCTATGTATGATTTAGATTCTTAAAGGACAAACATACCTGATGTTGTGATAGTTTCTTCTTGAATATGTTGAATGTTAACACGAATTTCATGAGTAGCACGAGAAGCTGCTCGAACGTGAATACCTTCCAAGAAGGGAAAAACAAAAAACAGAGAGGTCAAGCAGCATTAATTCAAGGAGAAGAAAAGTCTAACATCTTTGAAGAGAACAAATTGATCATCCTAGATCCTAGCTAAGTGCATACTATATATATGTGTATAATTAAAGAGCTCAACCAAAAGCAAGAGAAAAAAGAGAGCCATACTCACAGGAGTAAACCCATCGCTTCCAAAACACAAGATGCTTTCCGCTTGGGAATGCCTCAGGGGTAGAAGCTAATACGTACAAGGGAGAGAATTGCTCTCTATCCAAAGTGAAAGCTAATCGTGGACAACGTCGAATTAAATCCACAGCAATATCTATTTGTGTTGTAAAATGCATCAGAAACAAGAGCAAATTAAAAGGGACCGGAATTGTATTTAAAAGAATCCAAATTAATTATTCAATCTGATCATAACATAATTCGATGAATGATTAGACAAAAAGTTCTTACCGAATGTTAGTGTATATATTGCGAAGGAAACAAGTGAGGCACCATGGTGGCCTTGTTCTGGCTCTAGATCGTGTTGGGGAGTGAGAGAATAGAGATAGTGAGCCAATTCTTTATAGTCAAAATTCATGGATATAACAACGGGAATGCTCCCCCAAGAACTCTCTGCAACGCTCACCAACTTTTGATTTTTTTCAATCATGCACTCTACCATCCGATAATTTCCGGTGGTAGTTGCCCTTGCTAGAGCTGTATATCCGTCAATATCTTGTATTGCCAAGTTGTCGTCTGACATTCTCTCCACCAGCTCCTCCACTATATGGTCATGACCAGCAAGAACAGCAATGTGAAGAGCCGTCTGATCTATAAATGTGATTTTGGCACTCGTGGCTTGGGGATGTACCATGAGGAAATCCTTTAGAGCATTCAAGTCGCCACTTCGCACATGATTGAGCAGGGCAGCATATTTAACATAGTCATGGTTCTTTTCGTCGCCCCTACCTGTCATGTTTTTTTCTTTTCGTCATATATAGAATGAAGTCATGAATTGATGAGACCCTGCCATGTTTTCCTGTTTGTCTTCTATAGAGTGAAGGGAAATGAAACCCTTCTGCACGACAACCACATGAGGATGATCTTTTTATGCTGATTCTAGCTAGACTTCATAATTAATTAACCGATATTTACAGGGAGAGAGAGAGATGATCTGAGACAGTCACCTGGGTTGTTTGATGAGTTTCGGTCAACGGTATGATTAGCTCCTGCTACCTCTGATGGCTCTTTAGTGACCGACATATTTGATGAGTTTCGGTCAACGGTTTTATTAGCTGCTGCTGCCTCTGATGGCTTGTCCTCTTCGGTGACCGAGATATTTGATGATAAGTTTCTTAGTTCAACTACGGAGTTGAGTACTCTTTGTGATGGTTGTCTGTACATTTTAGCCAATGTATTTGCAGGGAGAGAGAGAGATGATCTGAGACAGTCACCTCTGTTGTTTGATGAGTTTCGGTCAACGGTAGGATTAGCTCCTGCTGCCTCTGATGGCTCTTTAGTGACCGACATATTTGATGTGTTTCGGTCAACGGTTTGATTAGCTGCTGCTGCCTCTGATGGCTTGTCCTCTTTAGTGACCGAGATATTTGATGATGAGTTTCGTAGTTCAACTACGGAGTTGAGTACTCCTTGTGATGGTTGTGCGTACATATTAGCCAATGTATCCCAAACAACTTTGGCAGAATTAATTTTCTTCATCTGGGAAAATATGTCCAGCTCACATGAAAATCCAATTGCATTTAAAGCCGACGCATTCTTCTCTGTCCACGCCTCGTATTTACCTTCATCATTTTCTGGTTTAGGAGGTTCCATGGCTGTTTCAACTATGTCCCAAAGATTATGAGCCAACAAATAGTTCTTCATAGAAACACTCCAGTTTGCATAGTTGTCTTTTCGAAGAGCTTCAAGAGCTGTTATGCATGAACGACTACGGGGTGCCATGCTTAATCTGTCACAATATGAGGTGCATCTACATGCGGTAGGTGAAAGTTAGGATATATAGAGATACTGTACTTGTAATATGCAGTTCTTTGTTCAGAGTGAGAAGAAAATTGAACAATCCTTGAAATTCCATTTCTCTACCCTACTAGCTAACTCATCATCTTGCTGGAAGTCATTATGTACAATGATTGAGCGCCCGGCAGAATCGTTCAAGTGCAGAGTACCGAGAGTAGGCGTAATAGATAAAAGGGCCAGAAGACCAACTACAAGGCCCAACGGCTTAAAGCCGTTTTACAGGTCAGATGCCCAAACTTAAAACTTGAGTCTAAAGACTCGAGAAAAATCACCGGATCCAGTTATACGGACACCCAAATGGGGTCAAAAGTCCCGACGACAGCACTGGGATGTAATGTTCCGGGGGACTTCAAGAAGGGCGAAAGGCCCACACAACACACAATGGCATGCAAGGTGGCTCTGTCCTTCGCTGGAGGAGACATCAACCTACTTGATCCCACTTCCTCCTGGATCCTACCACGAAGAAGCCTTGGGAGGAGGAAGAACAATGGACAAAAGCGAAGGAGCACAAGGAGATCCTCTTCGGAATGAAAGCGGTGGTACTTTATGCACCCCATAAATCTTACCTCTAATCTCTATTCTTACTTAAAACATCTGCTTTACTTTCACTCTCTGCTAGTTTGTTCAAGTCTCAGAAGTAATAATATTCATTATTCACCTGTTTCTATCTTTCTCTCAAGCTGCTCGCTTAAAACTGTTGAAAGGAAGAATCGTCATATATCCTCTAGTATTAAGACTAGGAACTCAAAGGATTGTGAACTTAATTTCCTTCCTTTAGCAATCTCAAAACGAGAGATCTATCACATCCATCCGTTTTTTTTCTTCTTTTCCCTATAACCAAACAACGACTAGCAGTTGATGTACACAAAACATGTGGTGTAAGAACAGAAGCAATTACTTGGAGAGCTGAAGTGAACAAGCTCCCCCCCCCCCCAAGATAATTAACTCAACTTAATGAAAATTATAGCCAGTGACCCGAAGTTAAGGAACCTAAAAACAAGTTTGTAGTTATTCAGTAGATTGATGTAAACGAAAAATCTGCTCCAAAAACAAAAGAAATTACTTACAGGGCTGCCGGCTGGGCGAGCTGTCTACCAAAACTGCCGCTTTTAAATCACATATGTGGTGAAAGTGATAAACAGTATGTTAACTCAAGTTAACAAAATGGTTAGCCACCGACAGGAAGCTATGAACTGAGACTTCAAATTTCCATCTTATCTCTTCAGCATGTTCACCAATTTCTAGTTGCAGTTGCTTTTTTTCAATTTCTGTCTATCAGGAGAAACGTTATAGAGGATGCGTGGACGAAGGCATAAATTGAATTTTAAAATCAAGCCTGAAAGTTTTTTCTTCCTTCAGTTTGTGGGACCGGGCTCCTGTCTGGATGTCAGTGGTTTCAATGGCTCGGCGTGTTCTTTTGATCATTGACTCTTTCATTTATGTTTCTCATGAGAGGTACCCATTGCTTGGCACGAGAGCAAAGCATTCATTAAACACTTCTTTATGTGGGTATTGCTTTACGAGTCCTTTTCCTTTATTTTGGCAATGCTTTTCTGTCAAATTAGGAATGCGGTAATTTTAGGGCACGTTCGGTTGTGTTTTTTTAATATTTACGTTATACTTTTATATTTACATGTTAATACGTATTTTAATATAATATTTTATTATTTTTTTATAAATATCAATTTTTTTAACAACTTCTGCACGCGTATCAATACAATTTTAACTTCACCTAAATATTCACAATTTTATCAAAATCTTATAAATTTCTTCTAAACAAACATCATTTTAATCGTGTCGACTGAAAAAAAATTGGAAGCATCTTGTTGCTTTGCCATGCGATTAATTTGTGCAATCCAACTTTGTTTGGTTGCGATAATTAGTTTTCTAGATAGAGAATGTGGCCAGATGTAGTGGACCTTGCCCATGTGAGTGACGGATTAGTGGAATAAAGCTGGATTTCAAAGAGTTCTCTGGTCATTGGGTTCATTTGGGTGTCGACATCGCAGAGGCAAAGTGTTAAAATTATTGAGGAAAGTTGCGGCAGATGGAGCTCCACACATTCCTCTCATTGGAGTCCAACCAAATTTTTGAGTGGCGCCCGTGAACACGCAAAGTGGGCAACACTATTCCAGTTCTTGGAAAGCATCCCACTCCCTAGGGCTAGAGTATCACTGACTTCCTCCCACAATTTTGGTTGCTGGGATTTTTTTTTTTTAGAAAGTCATACCCAACACCGAAGGATTTCTGGGAGGTATTAAGCTGGTTAACCCACGGGACGGTGACTCAAACTGTATGGCCGCAGAGGCTAGCCTCAACGGGGTTCTTTCTTTTTCTACTTATTTCCTCTCATTGGAGTCCAACCAATACCATGCTGAAATAGAAGAGGCCTTATGTTATTTAGCAGACACGGATAACGCAACAATAATAATACTATAATAGACGTATCATTATCTAGTGTCTTCATTAAGGGTTTTCTTGTCATTTACTCTTATTCTAGAAGAAGTTAGAAAAGAGCTGAATTGGTTTTGCCTCTCAAGCGTGGATTAAAAACAAATCGAGATTTTTTCAGTTAGTGACTTTTATGTGAGATATTTATTCCTTTGTTCAAGATTTGAATTGCTTCAATATTGACTGGCTTTAAGAGAATATTCATCTGCTTCGTCTCTTTCTTAATGTTTGTTTGCTGATGATTTACGTGAAGAGCTTCCTTGGTGAAGATTGAGCTTATGATGAGGTTTTAGATTCGATCACCGTGTTCCTCATTCGACTTCGTTGAAGTTAAAGATTCAGAGGTTCTGAATTGGAGTGGCTGAAGGTTTCAGCCATGGTCCTTGATTGCACAACGTTTCACTACAAGAAAATCATGCTACAACGACCGAAGTTTTCTATTTGGTCACTAAAACATTAGGCGCCAGTGACCAAATCCATTTGTTGGTCACTAAAGGTACAACTTTATACTCCCGTTCCTAAAACTAAAAACTAGAGTTACTAAAAGTAAAAAATCATGCTACAGCCTCCGAAGCCTTCTGTTTGGTCAGTAAAACATCATGTGTCAGTGACCAAATCCATTTGTTGGTCACTAAAGGTACAACCTTTATGCTCCCGTTCCTAAAACTAAAAACTAGCGTTACTAAAAGTAAAAAATCAAATAAACTGTTTCGCGCCAACTTCCCTTCTTCCTCACACTGCCATAGGTCCAAAAGCCCTCTGTCGAATTCTCACCCCTCCTCTCCTTACCAACTACCCTCTCCTTACCAACTACCTCACTTCTCTATTCTATTCTCCCCTTTTTCTTTCTTTCTCTCTTTCCTCTTTCTTTCGAGTTAATTGCCATTTTCAGTGTGATTTTGAGACCTTTTTCTTTTTAGCCATGCTGTGAGTTGATACACATTGGCGTAGGTCATCAGAGAACCACAATCTTCTCGCTCGTGTCAACAGGAATTATGCAACTTGCAAAAGGTCTCTGTCCCCATTCAACAAATGTTCATCCACCTCATTTTCCCCATTTACTCTTCGCAGGAGGTCTCTGTCCTTTACTTGGCAGATTTTCATCCACATCTTCTCCCCCATATACTCTTCGCAGGCGGTCTCTGTCCCCACTCCGCCATAGTTGATTTTGATTCAAATTCGTAGCTGTGACTATGTGAGTAACTTGCGATTTATTCGTTCGGTTAGTTTTTCAATGTTGAAAATGAGGGTGTTCACTCTAATTTATGGGTTTTGTTGTTCTGGTTGAATTTTGATTTGAATTGTAGGCCTCCAACCTCATTCTTGGTTTAGTTCCGTTAAAAACAAGCAAGTTTTAGAATTTTTGAATCAAGCGAGTTTTGATCTTTTAGTTTATATTTGGCTTAAGAATAAATCTCGTATAAACTGAGATGGTTCGGAAGAACTAGAAATAAAGAAAAAGTTAGATTAAAACTATTTTGAATCTTTTGAATTTCTTTTTTAGTGGGTTGTTTGCGGCTCAACATTACTTTTGTGGTGGCAATTTCTTTATGTTTGTGGCTTCAATTTGTCCATGTAACATATTGTGTTCTAACCAAGTAGATGTCGTTGGACCCCTTCAGTGCAGAGGTCATTGGACTAAAAAAAATTTGGAACATACTTTGGTCTTTTAAAATTGAGTAGACTTTTCATAGAAACAGCGGAAGGGTACAACAAGAACTTGATGTAAGTCATATCTACTTATCTCGTTCATTTTGTTTTAGATGTAGTTTCAAAAAATTTGACTATATGTTTGGAATCAAATTGCCTGATATAGTATTCTTTTTTTCTTTTTTTTGGTAAGTAATTGCTAGTTTGTCAGACCATTGGACTAATCATCCATGATTTATTGCAAACTTGCAGATAACCCAGTACAGAATTGATTTCTACCCTATTTTCTCTTGTGCGAATGCAGTTTGCCCCACTACACTGAAATGATATGTAGAGAACATAGAAATTCAAGATGGCCATCTCGTTTTTGTTTGCTAGCTAGTATTACTTGTTTTTGTTTATCTTAGAAAAGGAAATGTTATTTGCAATAGCATGTTAGTTTTCTTTAGGAAATTTGATTAATGCAGATGGGGATGAAGTTCATACTCGAGTCAGTATGATAGATGTAAAGCTTTGTCTCAAAATTATACTATATTTTCTTTTTGTTTTTCAGTAGTGTGTTTCAAAGGAAACATGAATTGCAGTTATAAATACAGGGGATATTGTTGTCTGGAGCAACAGAGGTGAGCCTATCTTTGGAAAAAACTTTCTCTCAATAATGTTCTCTCTCTCTCTCTCTCAGGTACTGAGAAGTTGTTCCCAATTGAGTAAAATCTTCGCGACAGCTTTGGTGCACAAGCTTTATAAAATAGAAATAGGCGAAACCACCTTTGAAAATGTCAACTTCTCAAGCTTCTCTTGTGTTCTTTGATGGCTAGTTTTTCCATATTTGATATTTAGTTATGCCATTTTTGACATCTCTCTCAAATCATTTCATATAAAAGTTAGGATGTGAATTTGTGTGTTCTAGTAATGTGAATTTGTGTGTCATATGATCAAATCTTCAAAATATCAGCAGATAGTGTTTTTTGAAATTTCAAGGTGCAGATGATCAAATTTTCACAAAAGTCCTCGACATCTCTCAACAAGCACCAACACCAATCTCCTTTCTCCTCTGTCGTGCACACGAAATTATAGGCTTGTATGTTCTCTAAGCAACATGGAAGTATAGGCCGCTTTCCTCCAAATTTTTTTTTGCTTTGTAATTCTTCATACTTTCTATTCTGTACTTTGCTTTCACCAAGTCTGATCAAGGCATTTGTACAAAAGTACTTATTATCTATTTTCTAATTTATGTTCTCATGTGTTTACCCGTTTAGTATGTATAGACCATGAGGACTCGATATATAGAGATCCTGGTGGAAAATTGTAATATATAGACTTCACCCAACAAGCTAATACCTTAAAAACACACTGCTTGGGCCATCAAAATATCATGATTTTTAAAATCCTAATAATTGTTTAGAACAATTCTAGATTAGCGTTCAAAAAGAACTATAATCAATTTTAAGATAGCAAAAGTTAAATTTCAAGGTGATAATTAAATACTTATATGAAAAAAAATGAATATAATTTTATTCTAAACAAGTTTACTTGATATGTAAGAAATCTTATTTTGATATCTTACAAAAAAGAAATCCACTATCATGGAAAAGAAATAAACATCTAATTAATTTTAGCCCAATATTGTGTAAGCCACGCATGGTTCATCACACGCTAGACAAAAGAACAAAATTAAATCCAACCCTTCATTTTCTTATTGAAGATACCTGGCCCATAAGTTGACTTGGTCATGTCTACAAGAAGTGGGAATTGCATTAATACAAAAAGATTGACCGGAACACTGACTAAACAAAATAAAGGAATAAAAATAAATGATTTTCCGTGAAGCATCAGTAAAAGAGTAGCAGAGAACGCTACCATCATAGTTGCAATGGAGAAAAAGAGAGAGAATAGACCTATTATCATTTGCTTAGGCAAAGACTTGAGAAAATCTTCCTCTGCATAACGTGATGTTAAGATTCCCAAAAACATCAATACTGAAGCTGAGGAAGAAAATAGTGATAGGGAGTCGAATATCGCAAAGATTATGAACAACTTTTTGTTTAAGAACATTGGCAAGCCCGTATTCTGGTCATTACCTCCTGGAACAGTAAAGGCAGCAGCAAACATAATCGTAGCTATGAGAGCACCTACAACTGTACAGGAAGTTGCTGTGCTCTTTATCCATTCTTCTCCCTTTTTCATCAAGCCCACATGGTCGCGCGTAAATAATTGTCTGGGAGTCAAACCATCATTATTTAAACCTTTCTCAAGCATGGGAGGTACAAGACTCTCCACTTCCTGCATTGTTAACCAAAACTTAGGGGGGAAGAACACTACCAAAATATTGCCAATAAATCTATATATACCTATTGGTTAATATTTACTATCCATCTAATAAAGTGACAGAGCTAACCTTAAACCACTGAAGCTCTCTTTGCATTTGCAAAGCTGCACCCGGAATGTGATCAATCGGGGTGGAAGCTGTAAATATCCCTGCCATGTGTAATGTATTGTTGTAAGCTGCGTCAAAACCAGATAGTGCAGTTTTCCTCTGTGGTAACCCATAGATAAGGCTAAAAATTTTGGCTTGACGATGTAGGAGAGCGAGCATAAATATGGTTCTTTTTGCTGGATATTCAATGACGTACAGAAGGTCTGGATTTGCTCTCACTATCTCGTAAACAAACTCAAAGTTTCCTTCCTTGATAGCACGAAAGATTGCTGCATAAACCCCACCATTACTCCTCTCTTCTTCATTCAAAGTCGAAATCGGTTCGCACATGCGGGACAGAAGGTCATGCGATTGGGTATGGATCAACTTCATTTCACTTAATTTCTTGAATCCTTTTTCAATAATATCAAACCATGTCAATTTGACTTTATCAAATAATTCAAAATACAACAACAAAAATAAGAAAATCCAAAATTAGTCAAGAAATTATATGAATTTAAGGGATTAGATTATTACCAAAAAGCAGATTTGAAGCTAGATGGTGTAAGAGAGCTCTTGCTGCGAAGTAAAAAAATATAATTTCTCATCACACATGCTAATCTCATGTAATATTTTAACATACAAAATGAAAATTTGTCCTCCATTACTGGATATGATGCATATCCAGTAATATTTAGAGTATGAATACCTTTTGTACTGGATATGATGCATGAAGGATCCAAATAATATTTAGAGTAATTATTAAGAGAGATAAATAAAGCATATATTCTATGTATGAGTTAGATTCTTAAAGGACAAACATGCCTGATGTTGTGACAGTTTCTTCCTGAATATGTTGAATGTTAACACGAATTTCATGAGTTGCACGAGAAGCTGGTGGAACGTGAATACCTTCCAAGAAGGGAAAAACAAAAAACAGAGAGGTCAAGCAGTATTAATTCAAGGAGAAAAAAAAAGTCTAATATCTTTGAAGAGAACAAATTGATCATCCTAGATCCTAGCTAAGTGCATAATATATATAATTAGAGAGCTCAACCAAAAGCAAGAGAAAAAAGGGAGTCATACTCACAGGAGTAAACCCATCGCTTCCAAAACACAAGATGCTTTCCGCTTGGGAATGCCTCAGATGTAGAAGCTAATACGTACAAGGGAGAGAACTGCTCTCTATCCAAAGCAAAAGCTAATCGTGGACAACGTCGAATTAAATCCACAGCAATATCTGTTTGTGTTGTAAAATGCATCAGAAACAAGAGCAAATTAAAAGGGGAATTGTATTTAAAAGAATCCAAATTAATTATTCAATCTGATCATAACATAATTCGATGAATGATTAGACAAAAAGTTCTTACCGAATGTTAGTGTATATATTGCGAAGGAAACAAGTGAGGCACCATGGTGGCCTTGTTCTGGCTCTAGATCGTGTTGGGGAGTGAGAGAATAGAGATAGTGAGCCAATTCTTTATAGTCAAAATTCATGGATATAACAACGGGAATGCTCCCCCAAGAACTCTCTGCAACGCTCACCAACTTTTGATTTTTTTCAATCATGCACTCTACCATCCGATAATTTCCGGTGGTAGTTGCCCTTGCTAGAGCTGTATATCCGTCAATATCTTGTATTGCCAAGTTGTCGTCTGACATTCTCTCCACCAGCTCCTCCACTATATGGTCATGACCAGCAAGAACAGCAATGTGAAGAGCCGTCTGATCTATAAATGTGATTTTGGCACTCGTGGCTTGGGGATGTACCATGAGGAAATCCTTTAGAGCATTCAAGTCGCCACTTCGCACATGATTGAGCAGGGCAGCATATTTAACATAGTCATGGTTCTTTTCGTCGCCCCTACCTGTCATGTTTTTTTCTTTTCGTCATATATAGAATGAAGTCATGAATTGATGAGACCCTGCCATGTTTTCCTGTTTGTCTTCTATAGATTGAAGGGAAATGAAACCCTTCTGCACGACAACCACATGAGGATGATCTTTTTATGCTGATTCTAGCTAGACTTCATAGTTAATTAACCGATATTTACAGGGAGAGAGAGAGATGATCTGAGACAGTCACCTGGGTTGTTTGATGAGTTTCGGTCAACGGTATGATTAGCTCCTGCTGCCTCTGATGGCTCTTTAGTGACCGACATATTTGATGAGTTTCGGTAAACGGTTTTATTAGCTGCTGCTGCCTCTGATGGATTGTCCTCTTCGGTGACCGAGATATTTGATGATAAGTTTCGTAGTTCAACTACGGAGTTGAGTACTCTTTGTGATGGTTGTCTGTACATTTTAGCCACTGTATTTGCAGGGAGAGAGAGAGATGATCTGAGACAGTCACCTCTGTTGTTTGATGACTTTCGGTCAACGGTTTGATTAGCTCCTGCTGCCTCTGATGGCTCTTTAGTGACCGACATATTTGATGAGTTTCGGGCAACGGTTTGATTAGCTGCTGCTGCCTCTGATGGCTTGTCCTCTTTAGTGACCGAGATATTTGATGATAAGTTTCGTAGTTCAACTACGGAGTTGAGTACTCTTTGTGATGGTTGTCCGTACATTTTAGCCACTGTATTTGCAGGGAGAGAGAGAGATGATCTGAGGCAGTCACCTCTGTTGTTTGATGACTTTCGGTCAACGGTATGATTAGCTCCTGCTGCCTCTGATGGCTCTTTAGTGACCGACATATTTGATGAGTTTCGGTCCACGGTTTGATTAGCTGCTGCTGCCTCTGATGGCTTGTCCTCTTTAGTGACCGAGATATTTGATGATGAGTTTCGTAGAACTACAGAGTTGAGTACTCCTTGTGATGGTTGTGCGTACATTTTAGCCAATGTATCCCAAACAACTTTGGCAGAATTAATTTTCTTGATCTGGGAAAATATGTCCAGCTCACATGAAAATCCAATTGCATTTAGAGCCGAAGCATTCTTCTCTGTCCACGCCTCGTATTTACCTGCATCAACTTCTGGTTTAGGAGGTTCCATGGCTGTTTCAACTATGTCCCAAAGATTATGAGCCAACAAATAGTTCTTCATAGAAACACTCCAGTTTGCATGGTTGTCTTTTCGAAGAGCTTCAAGAGCTGTTATGCTTGAACGACTACGGGGTGCCATGCTTAATCTGTCACAATATGAGGTGCATCTACATGCGTTAGGTGAAAGTTAGGATAGATAGAGATACTGTACGTGTAATATACAGTTCTTTCTTCAGAGTGAGAAGAAAATTGAACCAATCCTTGAAATTACATTTCTCTACCCTACTAGCTAACTCATAATGCTGGAAGTCATTATGTACAATGGTTGAGGGCCCGGCAGAATCGTTCAAGTGCAGAGTACTGAGAGTAGGCGTAATAGATAAAAGGGCCAGAAGGCCAACTACAAGGCCCAACGGCTTAAAGCCGTTTTACAGGTCAGATGCAGAAATTTAAAACTTGAGTCTAAAGACTCGAGAAAAATCACCGGATCCAGTTATACGGACACCCAAATGGGGTCAAAAGTCCCGACAACAGCACTGGGATGTAATGTTCCGGGGGACTTCAAGAAGGGCAAAAGGCCCACACAACACACAATGGCATGCAAGGTGGCTCTGTCCTTCGCTGGAGGAGACATGGCAACCTACTTGATCCCACTTCCTCCTGGATCCTACCACGAAGAAGCCTTGGGAGGAGGAAGAACAATGGACAAAAGCGAAGGAGCACAAGGAGATCCTCTTCGGAATGAAAGCGGTGGTACTTTATGCACCCCATAAATCTTACCTCTAATCTCTATTCTTACTCAAAAAAATCTGCTTTACTTTCACTCTCTGCTAGTTTGTTCAAGTCTCAGAAGTAATAATATTCATTATTCACCTCTTTCTATCTTTCTCTCAAGCTGCTCACTTAAAACTGTTGAAAGGAAGAATCGTCATATATCCTCTAGTATTAAGACTAGGAACTCAAAGGATTGTGAACTTAATTTCCTTCCTTAAGCAATCTCAAAACGAGAGATCTATCACATCCATCCGTTTTTTTTCTTCTTTTCCCCATAACCAAACAACGACTAGCAGTCGATGTACACAAAACATGTGGTGTAAGAACAGAAGTGAACAAGCTCCCCCCCCCCCCCCCCAAGATAATTAACTCAACTTAATGAAAATTATAGCCAGTGACCCGAAGTTAAGGAACCTAAAAACAAGTTTGTAGTTGTTAAGAGCACCTTGCTAATCGCTATTCAGTAGATTGATGTAAACGAAAAATCTGCTCCAAAAACAAAAGAAATTACTTACAGGGCTGCCGGCTGGGCGAGCTGTCTACCAAAACTGCCGCTTTTAAATCACATATGTGGTGAAAGTGATCAACAGTATGTTAACTCAAGTTAACAAAATGGTTAGCCACCGACAGGAAGCTATGAACTGAGACTTCAAATTTCCATCTTATTTCTTCAGCATGTTCACCAATTTCTAGTTTCAATTTCTGTCTATCAGGAGAAACGTTATAGAGGATGCGTGGACGAAGGCATAAATTGAATTTTAAAATCAAGCCTGAAAGTTTTTTCTTCCTTCAGTCTGTGGGACCGGGCTCCTGTCTGGATGTCAGTGGTTTCAGTGGCTCGACGTGTTATTTTGATCATTGACGCTTTCATTCACGTTTCTCATGAGAGGCACCCATTGCTTGGCACGAGAGCAACGTTCGGTTGTGTTTTTTTAATATTTACGTTATACTTTTATATTTACATATTTTAATATAATATTTTCTTTTCTTTTATAAATATCAATTTTTTTTAACAATTTCTGCGCGCGTATCAATTAAATTGTAACATCACCTAAATATTCACAATTTTATCAAAATCTTATAAATTTCTTCTAAACAAACATCATTTTAATCGTGTCGACCGAAAAAAATTGGAAGCATCTTGTTGCTTTGCCATGCGATTAATTTGTGCAATCCAACTTTGTTTGGTTGCGATAATTAGTTTTCTAGATAGAGAATGTGGCCAGATGTAGTGGACCTTGCCCATGTGAGTGACGGATTAGTGGAATAAAGCTGGATTTCAAAGAGTTCTCTGGTCATTGGGTTCATTTGGGTGTCGACATCGCAGAGGCAAAGTGTTAAAATTATTGAGGAAAGTTGCGGCAGATGGAGCTCCACACATTCCTCTCATTGGAGTCCAACCAAATTTTTGAGTGGCGCCCGTGAACACGCAAAGTGGGCAACACTATTCCAGTTCTTGGAAAGCATCCCACTCCCTAGGGCTAGAGTATCACTGACTTCCTCCCACAATTTTGGTTGCTGGGATTTTTTTTTTTTAGAAAGTCATACCCAACACCGAAGGATTTCTGGGAGGTATTAAGCTGGTTAACCCACGGGACGGTGACTCAAACTGTATGGCCGCAGAGGCTAGCCTCAACGGGGTTCTTTCTTTTTCTACTTATTTCATCCTAAAATTCATTTATTGCTTTCCCAATACCATGCTGAAATAGAAGAGGCCTTATATTATTTAGCAGACACGGATAACGCAACAATAATAATACTATAATAGACGTATCATTATCTAGATTCTTCGTTAAGGGTTTTCTTGTCATTTGCTCTTATTCTAAAAGAAGTTAGAAAATAGATGAATTGGTTTTGCCTCTCAAGCGTGGATTAAAAACAAATATAGATTTTATCGATTAGTGACTTTTATGTGAGATATTTATTCCTTTGTTCAAGATTTGGATTGCTTCAATATTAAGTGGCTTTAAGAGAATATTCATCTGCTTCGTTTCTTTCTTAATGTTTGTTTGCTGATGATTTACGTGAAGAGCTTCCTTGGTGAAGATTGAGTTTATGATGAGGTTTTAGATTCGATCACCATGTTCCCCATTCGACTTCGTTGAAGTTAAAGATTCAGAGGTTCTGAATTGGAGTGGCTGAAGGTTTCAGTCATGGCGCTTGATTGCACAACGTAATTTGTGCATAGAGATCAAGTGTTGTTTGAGATCGTGGTTTCCTTGTTGGGCGTAGATTGAGATTTGGTTTGCGGTAAATCGAGTTTGATTCGAGTGTTGTTGATAGGCTAGGTTAGTCGCTTCAATAGATCACCTTGTAATCAATTGGAAATTAGTGGATTCGAACAGCCTACGGGCCCGGAGAGTTTTTCTCCTTAAGGATGTTCCTTAGGGAGTTTTTCTTTGTAACCATTTTCGGTGTTACGTTTCTTTTATAGTTCTTGCTTTGATTAGTTATTTTTTTTACTAACCAAGTTTGTTATTTGTGTTGTGAGTGTTCATTATTGAGATTTGTCAATCATCACTCACTGATCTGGTTGGTAAGTGTCTTGGTGATATTCTGGTTGTTGGTAAGATTGGTAAATTGATTGTGTTTCAATTGATTAAGTTAATCTGAAGATTAAGTTCCTGTCTGTTGTAGTTTCTTCGGATTCACTTACAGTTTCTTCAGATTCTCCTGTTTTACATATTCAAGTTTTATTGTTTTTATGTTCATATACTCGTATCTGATTGTTAATTAGGCCTTTGAATATTGTTAACATTGTGATTGGGTTCATATTATTGAGAATATGTTTTAAGTTTTTTTAAAAGGGAATTATTTGATATTTTTGTAATATACCTATTCATCCCCTCTAAGTATTCTTCGCATAGTTGGGTCTAAATTAGGTGGTTCAATAAGTGGTTTTCAGGCTTCCATCTCGACGTATATATTCTTGTAGTTTTGGTCAAATTTTAACGAAAAGTTCCTTCTTTTTCAAGGCTATCATAGACGGTTTTGAATTTTTCTACCCATCTCCTTCCAAAAATTTAGTGGCCCAGTAAAATAATGACAGTGCGTCGGAACTCGCGAGAGCAGTTCTGCTGTTCTGCAATCTTTTTTCTTTTAAAGTTCTAGGATATTGCACTCCTTGATGATTGTATGATATATGTATTAGGATAGAGACGTTCCAATTGACCTTTGCCATCTCGGGTGCAAATTTATCATGGCAAGAAAACTACAAGTACTGAGGAAAGAAACTATAGAAAGTAGATTAGTTCCCTTCGGCAGCAGGAGGGATGGTTCGAATAAGGTAAACTATAAAAAGCATCATTCTAAAGCAAAGTGCGAGAAACTGATGTTTCAATGTGGTACGGGTAGTAACATTTTTAGTTCAATAATTCCCTCCTTGCGTAGACAATCTTTAATACTTTTATATATTGGCTGGATATCTTTTTGTGAATAACATGGTCATTTTTTAGCTTAAGTAAGAGCTCAAGTTGTCTCTTGATTAGGGTGATGAGTTTTTTATATCTTTGTTTTAGGCATATAATTCATAACAACTCCCACTACTTCAGTACAATTCGGTACATAACCATCTAAAGAACGACCCTATCAGAATTTCCGTGTCTCCTTCCCGCCCGCACCTATAGTCCTCCAATATGTCACTTCATCGGACCTTTTTTCCTGCTCAGATTTTGTTTTTGGGTAAATGAGCAGTTACTCACAGGTTTTCAATAAAGCATAGAAACAGCTTGTATCCGGTATTAAAGTCAGGAAGGAAGATCCTCGATGTTTGTTGATAACCTTTTTTTAGTAGGGCCAAGTTGCACCAAGCCTAATCAATCGGGAAGTGCTTAGGCGACTTTGTGAAATTGGGCCTTTCATTTCAGTCAAAATCTGCAGAACAACTTCTGAATGACCGAGGAAAGAAAGGCTTCCTCGATATAAAGGAGAAAATCATCTGGAAAATTGCTGGGTGGAAAGCTCTAAGCTCCAACGGTCAGCTGCTCTCTAAGGAAATTCTTGCCTTGAAGAACATTCCTTTGATGCTCTTGCCAAACCGTGTAATATGCTCTGCTTCGTGTGTATATATATTGTAGCCATGTAGAGATGACTCGTGTATGAACGAATATACAATTCAATCGTTTAGCAAAAAAAGAATATACAATTCAATCCAATTCCTTTTCGATTCTATTGCTCTCTCTTTAGGACCCTTAAGCCGAGTTGTACTGGGCAAAATTTGGCCCAAATATTTCTTTTCATTTGCACTTTTATTTCAGCCAATATGGCCCATCGATATTGGACTTGAATAAATGTTTGGGCTACTCGTTTAGAATAGCCCAGGTTCCCTTTTTTCAAAGTAGCCCAGGTTCAGATTTTTGGCCCATTTAGTTTATGACCAAAACATTTAAAAGAAAAAAGAAAAAAGAAAAGAAGGACACTCGAATTGCCCTTTGCTATCTCGGGTGCTAAAAATCATGATAGAACTCAATTATTCTTGTTCAAATACTGTGCTGAAATAGAAATTTGTAACGAGGCCTTATATTATGCATGACAGGGAAACCGCATGCAACAGTAGTGCTTCGGATTTCCAACACCTGATATTATAACAATCATTCACTTCCTCAAAAGAGGTATACAAAATACGTTTACAAAAACAAAGAAGAAGGATCACAACTTCCATATATATCCTTTGACATCTTTGTAGCGAACTTGCTAGCTATTCCTTATTTGATTCCCTTAGGAGAGATCTCCAGAACAAGGAACAAAGGTCGAGAAAGAAGTGGAAAGGAGGGGAAAGGGCGCAATATTGATGGGGGTGGAACAAAGGGGAAATGGAATAAGGTAAAAACCCTAAGCATCATCATGAAAGAGAGTGAAAAGAAAGTGATGTTTCAATGAGGTACGGTTGGTACTAACATCTTTTTTTCTATTCCCTTCTTGCGTAGGCAAGCTTCCATACATTTTTCCAGAAGATATGCTTTAAAGGGGACAAATTTATATTTCCATCCCGTTTTCATGCACTTTTGGAGACAACCTCTTTCTTGAGCTAATACCATTACCTTGGGATAGTGTTTCTCGATAGGAAGCAGCCCCTTTCGATGTTTACCAGCAACATCATATGGAGAGATCAGGGAGATAGCTGGAGTGGGAAGTGGGAAAGAAGGGAGAGACGAAGACGAACTAGGAGTGAGAGAGGAAGAGGGATGATATTCCTCCTCAGCATGCAGCAAAACCAGATCTACAAGAATGACTGAAAAGATGATCAACATCATATTTACTTTCATACTATTTCTCTCCATAGTTTCTCTTCTTTCCACATAATACATATACACAACCTAATCTTTTTATAATGAAAGAGTGGTCAGGAAATAATTTAATTTTTTATTTATTTTCTATAGGGTTTAATTTGGTTTTTGATCTTTTGATTTAATCGAAAAGTTTGTGGCTTTTGTCCCCATCTTAAATTTATTTACAAACCAATCTCCTGTCTCTTGAGTTTTGCTAATAAACATCAAGAAATTTTTTAGTCTTTTTAGGTATAACACGTGTAAATATAATTTGCTATTGGATTTCAACTCGTAGATAAGAATTTGATTGGAATATCATAATTGCGACCTTAGGCTGCACAAATCATTGGTGAAATAATTTGTTTAATTATTCCAAAGGGTAAAAAAAAAAAGATATTGAATAATATTTGCCGCGTAGAGCCATATAACTATGAAAAATATATAATATGATCAAAGCTGCATAAATGAACCTTTGAGAACTAATAACATATATATATATATATATATATATATATATATATATATATAATAACAGTGGATTTCAACTCGTAAATAAGAAATGTGATTGGTATAGCCTAGACGTCACCCTAATTAGGCTGCCTGCACAAACCATTCAAAGGTATGCGTTGAAGTTGCATAAGTGAACAGTAGAAAACCCTTAGAGTGCTAGAAATTAAATTAATAAATAAATATTATGGTAAAATACATTTTGTTACCCACAAACTACCATAGGTTTTACACTTTACACCCTAAACTACCAATTTTGATACATTACATCCTCTAACTACCAATTTTTGACACTTTGCACCCTATGTCAAATTTGTAGACTAAAATGACGATAATACCCTTGACCCATTTTTCATATATTAAATATATTGTTGTCAATTAATTAACTTATTAAGGGTATTATTATCAAATGGAGGGTGCAAAGTGTTTAATTTTAGTAGTTGGAGGGTGTAATGTGTCAAAGTGGGTAGTTTAGGGTGTAAAGTGTCTAACATTGGTAGTTTGGGGTGCAATGTCTTAAAGATTGTAGTTTTGGATGCAATGTGTCATTACCCTGGTAGTTTGTTGGTGAAAAGTGTATTTTCCCCTAAATATTATATTAGGTCCAGCTGCCCGTGACAAACTTGTGAATGACATTTCCTTCACGCGAAAGGGGGAAAAAACACTCAGAATTTTTGGGCTTATCCGCGTTAGGCCATCAAGCCCATTTGTGCTGTACAAAATTGGGCTTGAGCCCGGATATTTATTTCATTCCCTTTTATTTAAAAACAGACTCGACTCACATAAAAACTCGGCTTTACCCGCTCAGTATGGAGCCCAGGTAGGCCCACATTAGTGTAGGACCAAAAGCAAAAGGAAAAAACAAAGAGACTTTCCAATTGACCCCTTCGGCTATTTCGAGTGCTTTTTTTATTCATGATAAAAAAATAATAACAAAATAAATAGATTAAATAAACTTTTCACCCTCTACAAATAGGGATCTTAACAATTTACACCTCAATCATTCGGTAAAAAATTTCATCACTTAAGACGGGAGGGAATTTATTTTTTAGGCTGAAAATTATAATTTTACCCTCATCAAAATAGTCACTGCCATCGACCGTAACTCCTTTCAGACCACTTCTCTCCATAGTTCTTCTCCTTTCTCTCATGGCAAGCCGTCTAAGTGAGAATAACGTTACTCACCTTTGACCATACCACGCACCGAAGGCTGTTCAACGCATAACTCTTCTTTAAACTCTCCCTTTAGAAAAATTCATTTGCCATCAATTGAGTTCGTGCAGTAGCCAACACTAGCTAGGCATGTCTGTGGTGGTGATGACGAAAGAAGAGCAGCATCCTTTGGAATCTGGCATGTTCAAAGCTCGGAACTGCCTGATAAGCAGCACTAGCTGGGCATGTAGGTGGCCTTTGATGAGTAGTCATGAGTCTGCCCGCTGCCTCCCACTCAACTTAGCAACAATGAAAACACCACAAGCCCAATTGTCCACGAAGGTTTTCTTTAACGTATGGTCAATACTCAATTGTTTGAAGCGACCACCCAATTTTATTAACTGTCTTTCTCGATGAAATTTGTTACCAATTAACTCTCTATGATGAGTTGATTTTTTTTTCCTTTCCCTTCAAATAAAAAACTTCTTTCCTAGTAGAGAATTACTTTATAATTCAAAAGGGTTAATCTTGGTAGTCAAGACTTGAGGTTTATGGGTGTCCTTCTCCTTAGGGGTGTTAGATTCGAATCTCCTCAGGTGTAAATAATTTTTTGAGGTCACTCTCACAGCAAATCTGGACTTACCTGACATATGTGGTTTGAGAGAATGCATGACACGAAGTTTACCGTGACGTTGAACCCAACTTATACGTATATTATACCAAATGCTTTCAAATTTGATATACGTGAATAAGTTTCTGAATTTCTCTTTATCTATAAAAATATATATATTTATTTTTTTTAACATTTGAATCCGAGTAAATTAATAAGGCTGCGTTTGTCATTAAAATTTTACCCAAAATTTTATCTCTCTCCTAATAAAATACTCCAATATAATCTCTCTCTTCCATAAAAAATATAAAAAATTACAAAAACTATAAAATATTACCTCTCTCTTCACTTTTTCACTAAACTCAATACCAACACTAAACCCAATACCAAAAATTTTACCTTACAAACCCACCCTAAGTGGGATATCAAAACTTGAAACTCTTTTATCTACGATACATCAGCACCTGTCAGATAGATGGTAGTTAGAAACGATCAAACGCGGGGAATCCAGAAAGACTCCCTAAGCGTAGACCAACCTATGGCGTGATTGTAATTTTCCTTTTTGTCGGCCCCTTTGCCAATAAAATAGGAAAGCCGTGCCAAATAATATTTTTATATACTTTTCGTTAACATACAATCCGACAGCGTTTCAGTCCTCAACGTTTCCCACCGCTTAAGAGTATTAAATTCTGAACTCTGAACTTCCCTGATCCGCACGGTTTCTAGAAGCCTACTATCCGACGCAAATCACAATGCCCTGTTAGTCATTGCTCACCTCATTCACCCCGTCCAAAATCCTCTCATCAGCAAGCCTCCTTGATCATGCCACGTCACCAAACACCCCACAGTTGTACACGTGTCGACATCATTATGCAATTGTCCACTTCCCACCTACCTAATTACAGGTCGGAGTTTTCCAGCATAGTAGGCCTCGCCTCTCCACACTTTCCTTGAACTTTGAAGACTTCCGCAGCAAGAAACTCACAAGCTCCAACCTACAAAAAGCCGTTCGCAACGCAGAATTCAAAATCGCGTCCCACGGTCCTGGAATCCTTTGTTGGGGGTGTGACCGAACCGGCGGCTCATTTTCGCCATGAAACTCGACGAGGACGAACAAGAAATCCCGGCCTTGGATTTCCAGAATCTCCAAGTCATTGCCGCCCTCGGCCGCGGAGCCAAAGGCGTGGTTTTTCTAGCGAAGGACGAAAATTTCGAGGAGCACTTAGCTCTGAAGGTTATATCCAGGGCTCTGATTGAGAAGAAAGGCAAGGCTGCGAACAACGATGGCAACGAGTACCGCAGGATATGCTTCGAACAGCAAGTGCTGCGTCGTTTCCGGCATCCGCTTTTGCCAAGGTTGCGTGGAATTTTGTCTACTGATAATGTTGTGGCCCACGCTATTGACTACTGTCCCGGAGGTAATCTTCATTCTCTGAGGAAGAGGCAAACTGAGAAGATGTTCTCCGATGATGTCATTAGGTAAATTTCCAAACTCCCTCTGTTTTGGAAAAGTTCGCGTTTTGATTAGAAATTTGAGCGGTTTTCTTTTCTATAGGTTTTACGCGGCGGAACTGGTTTTGGCATTGGAATATTTGCACAGTTTGGGCATAGCCTACAGAGATTTGAAGCCGGAGAACGTCATGATTCAAGGAAACGGCCACATAATGCTCGTCGATTTCGATCTCTCTACGAGATTGTCTCCAAAAACCAGTCAACCTTCTTCGAATCCTGTCTCGGTACCCAAATCTTACCCGGTTAGAAAAAAGCGGTTCCAGCCGTTCCACCGGTTCTGCAACTCTGGCATCGCACCGGAAGACTCGGTACCGCTAGTTGAACGCAGTGTCAACAAAGTGAAGCCCAAGTCTGACTCGGCGGAGAAATGCAACTCGTTCGTTGGGAGAGAGGAGTACGTGGCGCCGGAGATCGTGTTAGGTGACGGCCACGATTTCGCGGTGGACTGGTGGTCCCTCGGGGTTCTGCTCCACGAAATGCTATACGGAACGACGCCGTTCAAGGGGTCCAACAAGAAAGAGACCTTTTATCGGATATTGTCGAAGGTGCCTGAGCTGACAGGGGAAAGGACGCCATTGAGGCACCTGATTTCGAAGTTGTTGGAAAAGGACCCAAAGAGGAGAATCCAAGTGGAGGAAATCAAGGGTCACGATTTCTTCAAAGGTGTTGAGTGGGATTCCGTGTTGCGAATCTCAAGACCACCATTTATTCCGGAAAACGAAAGCGAGGGTGCAGAGGCAACCACACACATCGATGTGGAGTTGTTTGTGCAAGGAATATTCGAAGACGATGAATTTGATGTTCAGAGGGGTGTTGAGAATAACAATCTTGAAGAAGATGCGAGTAAGCGGCCGCAAGTGGAAGAATTGAATCACAAATCTACAGAGAACAATGATTTTACTAATTTTTGATTCGATTCCTAATTATTTTTTTCAATTTGTGATTGGTCATTGTTTTGATCTGATAATCATATAGTTGTAATGTTACCTATTAACGGATCGAGATCCTCTGCAATAAGTATTGCAGAGGGAGCAATTAGGAAAAAATGAGAGAAGGTGGTGGGTCCCAACCAGAACCCACCTCTTTTCTCTCTCTTATTGCACCTGCAATTTGATCACTGAATTGCAGAGGATCTTCGTCTCCTATTAACCAAACTAAAAGATGTAAATCGACTATTTCGTTTCAACAAGAGTATATTAATGAATGACTATCAACCTTAACTTCTGCCTCTTGATCCATCATGAATTTTAAGTCGATTTTTATTGTTGTTTTATTTTTTATTCCTCCTTTTTTTAAAATAAGACGGTCAATTTTGTCTCACTTAAAAAAAACTAATTTAAGGAAATCACCTAGCATCGCCAAGTTTTTCTACCGCATTAAATTGGTATAATATTCAGGCTGCGTTTTCACCAAATATTTTCACAAAATATTTCACCAACTCCCAATAAAATACTACAATATAATCTCTCTCCCATAAAAAAATATAAAAAATTACAAAAATATAAAAAAATTATCTCTCTCTTTACTTTTTCACTAAACTCAATACCAAAACTAAATCCAATACCAAAAATTTTACAGCACAAACATAACCTCAGTTATTTACCTTGCGTTGGGATAGATTTTAGAAATGTGGATTACAAGTTGGATAGTGAAAAAGTCTTGAATCAAACGATTTTTTTTCTTTTAAGTTTCTTTAGAAATTTTAATTTATATAATGGTAAATCAAAAAAATAAGTGGTGCATTTAAAAAAAATTACGATTTAAGTTTCAAAATATCTTTGTCGAATTTTGGTCCTAGTGCCCCTCTAAGATTTAAAAAATTAAATAAAAAGAAGCATGTTTTTCTACACTAGAACATAATTTAGGTTACATCTTGAAAAAAGACAACTGTAGTTGTACTACTATGGCTCCCCCCCCCCCCTTCCGAAGCCTGGCTCTGTCAATGCCTACCTGATTAGCCCATTCCAAAAGACATGACACCCTTATTTATATGTACGTTTAAACATAAAAATTCGAATAAAACAAAGGAAAACAATTTTTGCAATTTCACCCCACAAATTTGAACATTTTCATTAAAAAAATCGAAAATCCATTATTCCTGAAAATTATTTTTATCAATAATATTTACCTTTAAAGAAAATTTTCTTCTAAACAGATTAAAATAAGGGGTAACATCAATTTGAGTCCTCTAACTGCAAATGCAATTTTAAAGAAATGTTTAAACTACCACATTTGACACGTTGGGCTCATAAGCTATCATATTTCATCAATTTGCGCCCCTAAAAAAGATCTAACAATCAAACTTGTGTCACTTGTGTTGTAAATGAGACACATGACACTATTTTGACCCTCAAATTTTATTTTAGAGCGTAATTTAATTGAGGCAGCTTAATTGCACCGTAGGTCCCTGTGGTATAACATTTTTACAAATTTGTCCATGTGGTATCATTTTGTACAAACATGTCTATGTGGTTACCCTTCTAGATAAAAGTTAGTCCCTCCGCCCATCAAACGTTAATACACTAACGACGAGCCGGTCGACCGCTACACGAACCGATCGACCGTTGCAAGTTGCCTCTTTGTAGTGGTCGACCGACTCTCATTTCATTAGTGTGTTAACTCTTGATAGACTAATTTTAACCTAGAAGGATGACCATAGGGACATGTTTGTACAAAGTGATACCACATGGATGAATTTGTAAAAAGGGTATACCACATGGATCTACAATGCAATTAAGCCTTTAATTAATTATAGAATTAGGAGGGCTCAATGTGTCAAGATTGATAGTTTAAACCTATATTTGAAATTGCATCGGTAGTTAGAGGGCTCAAAGTGATTTTTTTTCCTTAAAATAAATAATACTTATTCTAATATAATCAATCTTAATTTCTATATACAAGTGTAGGATATTCTTTCTTTGGATTCATCTGTCAAACAAAGACATATACTGATAGTTCTTAAAAAATCTTGAGATTACTTAATTGAATTTTATAAGATCAGGTACGTGCAGCATAATCTTACTCAAATCTAACAGACATTTAAAATATTATCAACACTAGTCTTTAACCCACAAGCATATTCATTTTCGAACGCATTTTGAGATCCATGATCAATATGCATGTTTGAATATTGGGTTTTATTTAGTTGTCTGTTTTACTTGGGTTTAATTAGTCCACTCGTCTTTGTGATATGGTCTGATCTCCAATTGGTCATTAGAGTTTATTTCGTTCTATACTAGTTTTTGGAAAATCCTTTATGTCCTGGAATGATCATTCTTTCAACTCGATTGGACGTCCCATTAATGAAGTAAATCATACATGACTAACGAGAACATGTCACCCCCAATCGCAAGTAATCATACGTTCTCAAGTCACTCCAACTACCAAGTTAGACTGGTGGATGTTAATTAAAAATCTACATCAAAGAGTCTACGCTATTTAGACCTAAAATGTCATGAGGGATATATTTTTTTATAAAGAAAACGTATCCTCGAGTAACTTAAGGACACATAGTTATTTGCGATTGGTAGTGGCGTGCTTCATTAGCCATATGAGATTTATTAGGTCAATTAAAGGGTCAACTGAATTGACAGAATGACCACTCAACGACTAGTATAGGACGAAATAAATTTTAAGGACCAATTTAAAATTCAATTATACCTCAAGAATTAGTAGACTAATTAAACCTTTTATTTATTGCAGTTGATTCCGATCTCATACTGCAAGTTCAATGAACAATCGTAAGGATGTTATTAGCCGTCTCTCATAATATTAATTTCAAATTAGCAAAAAAATCTACGAAAGATCTCACTCTGTTTTAGTTGGAAAATTCCCTACTTTTCACTTTCTCCGACCAAAAAAGAAAGATAATTGACGTTTATTACATCATGTCACACGTCTCTATTTTAAGCCAAGCCCTAATTGTTTTTGCTTTCCTTTGGGAGTATAAGGGATGTTCGGTTAAGGAGTTTTGTGAAGATTTTTTATGTTTTGAGAATTTTTATGTAATATTAATTTTATTAGTATGCGTATTATAATTATTTTTATGTGGTATTAAAAATGATGTTTAGTTGTAGAATTGTGAAGATTCAAAAAAATCCCGATTTTTTTTTTAAATGAGCGTGTCCTAAGTTCTTTTTTATTTTATTTCTTGCAGTATACTGTATATTAGGGTTGTGCATCGGCGGTGACGGTGGTGGTTATGCCCCCCACCGCCACCGCCACCGCCTTAGGCGGTGTCCCAAAACCCTAACCGCCCTCGGAACCGGTTACACCGGTGATCGGTGCCTAACGGTGCCGGTTATACCGGAACCGGTGGCGGTTAACCGGCCAAGTGAGTGTGAGAGAGAGAGAGAGAGAGGGACGAGGAGAGAGAGAGAGAGAGAGGGACGAGGAGAGAGAGACTGAGAGAGCTGCGGGAGGCAGAGAGGGACGAGGAGAGAGAGACTAAGAGAGCTGCGGGAGGCAGAGAGGGAGAGATGAACGTGAGGAGGAGAGAGAAATGAGGGAGAGAGATGCGGGAGGCAGAGAGGGAGGGAGAGAGGAACGTGAGGACTGAAGAGGAGAGAAAAATGAGGGAGAGAGAAATGCTGGAGACAGAGAGGGAGAGAGATGCGGGATTGCAGGGATTGCACCCCCACACGTGCACTTGTTTAATTGTTCAGACATTTCTTCATTGGCAATCATTTTTTCTACATTTTTTTAATCCATTTCGTGATGGAGCAGAACTCTTTTTATTAATAATTAAATGTCAACTGCGTCACTATATATAAGCATGAGACAGATCAAAATCTCAGAAAACAGGTTTCAGATTTTTTTTTTTTAAATAAGATCTTTGTTAAGTAGTTCATAAGAATTTGAATTATTATTTTTCAACAAAATATTATAATTGCATAAATACAAAAAAAATATTATCCAAAAATAAAATTCATCGTTTTACAATATCGTATAGAAAATTTTCATAAGTTGTCATCATGATTGGTTTCTCTCTTTTTATTTTCTTTTAGATTATCCTTACCAAGATAATGAATTTGTATATAATATGCAAAATGTAGAGATATATAACACACGAGGATCTAGACCTTTTTAAATAATATATCATGTTTATTGATTTTTTTTATATTTTTAGTAATTTTAACTTGGAGGGACATTTTGATTATTTTGCATTGTTTTTCGTTGGATTTAATGTCTGATTTGAACGGGGCGTTGATGAGTTTTAAAAGTTAAGGATCTTAAATCACCGTTTTAAAAATAGCATGTATCAATTTCATTTTTTATCATACTTACAGAATTAACTATGATTTTATTCTTTCATTTTTTATTTTTTTTGGAAAGTATAGGGGCAAGTCCTTTATACTTCTCTCCTACCGAAAAAGAAAGATAATTGACCTTTATTATTTAATGTCACAGTACTACCTTTTAAGCCAAGCCCTAAATGTTTTTTTTTTGGGGTGCTTCTACAAGTTATTTGTTTAATTTATTTTAGTGTCGTGGTGGTGGATTCCAGTACCCCAAAACGTGCAATTATATTTTCATTACTCAAAATTTCGTCGTTTTCAATCATTAATTTTTTTTTCTACATTTTTTAGTCCAATTCGTTATGTAAAAGAACTCTTTTGCTAGCTTAATACATAATTAAATATCAAGTACGTCACTAGAAACATGTTTTAGATTATTTAATGTAATCTTTGCATAAGTAGTTCATTAGAATTTGAATTGTACTTGTTTCGACAACATACTCTATATATACTGATCTTATATATGCATATATATAATTATATATTACTCAATTAAAATTCATCCGTTCTACAATATCATAATAAATATTTCTTGAGTTCATAGCAATGATTTAGCTATATATGATCGTTATTGGTTTTACATTTTTTGTATTTTAAGATTAATATCCTTACCAACATAATTACTGTATATATTAATATCCAAAACGTAGAGGATTATATATATACGTAGCACAAGAGGATCTAGTTCATCGATTTAATAATATTCTACTCTTTATGCTCTAAAGAAGTACTCGACAATAGTTATCGACCGCAAAAAATTGCAGGAAGTTAGGTTGTCTCGTGATTGAACAAGTCGTGTTTACCTAAGAGGCGGCCAGATATATATATATATATATATATCAGCAACCCTTTTTCGGAACTCAATAGAAAAATACCTTAAATCTCAACAAAAATTATGGTTGTTTACATCTGAAACCTTCTTAATTTCCAGAAGAAGAAAGAAGAAAGTGGTTTGGAGGCATGCCTTTCAAGTATACCGACATGGCGGCATACCATGTGTGCGAGTGGGTTTGAGTCACGCCTGTTACTAGACAAGTCCAAGACTTACTGCACGTGTGAGGCGTGCGCAGTAGTGTCGTTCCCCTATACACCACCCAAGGGAACGCTACCCTGCGGAGCATATCTAAGTCAGCACTCAGCAGGGTAATTTTCCTAGTAGATTAGGCCTTTTGACTGATTAATTTGGTTTCTTCTAGACTTGCGATCAGATTTCAAAGAAAAGGGCTCAAAATTTGCTATTTGGGTCTTCCATGAAAATGGTTCATGTTCACACAGACAGCTACTGCACCCCAAAAAGGAAGACTAGCAAGTTAGTACGTGGGGGCAGGAGAAATGAATCTCGTGCAAGGCATTAGTCATCATGTATATAACCAGCACTCCCCACGTTTCCCACACTTCTTTGTTTCCTTCGTTATTCCTATTCCAGACGCCATGCACAAAATTAAGCATCTAATTCATTGAGCACCCATATATCGTTGAACAAGAAGCAGTTGTACACTTGTGGACTAAAGATTAACCTAAAATGATAATATATATGAGATAGTACTGGCCGTGTGGTGGAGGAGAATTCGAACAAATAATTGTCCTAGATCAAATAGGGACATTCTTTTAATTTCTTTTCTTTTTTCTTTGGAAAGTGATCCTTGGGACGGCCAGCTCAAAAAATAATAACTCCCTCAGTGACTGAACGGTCGGAAAGGTTTTAAAAATTCAGTTAAGTCGTTGATACCATCCCTACGGATCCAGACAATTCAACCCACAGAAAGAGCGCTTGCAGAGTGGGCAACCATGTTTTTTGCAATCTGGATTTTGCATACCAAACCCTATGGAGGATAAGCATCTTCTCTCTGTCTTCATTATAAAAATCAATGAGACAATAAATTTGTGTATTCTAATGAAGGATTGATGGACCACTTCTTTCCCATTTTCATCATGCACAGGGAGAGATATAAACTGGGTCTGCAGGGTGGGGGTGGGTGTAGGTCTGGCCGTCTGGGAGTGCATCCTTCTCTAACCTAAAATAATAGATTATCCTCACCCTGCAAGCTACGCTGCTACAGGACCATCTCTTTGTGTCACCATTTGGCCTATAACAATACTCACTGTTTTGGCTTAGCATAGCCTTAATATAATTATGGTTAGGCCTATGATTGAGGGTTAGGGGCCGCATATGCTAGAGAACTAGCTAGAACCCTACTCAGCCTTGGCTCGACTGCTCGATATGTGTTTTCTTCGACATTAATGGTATTGAGTTGTGTTAGCAGCAAAAATGAATTAAATTGTAACCACTAACCCAAGATGTCAAATAGACCCCGTGAAGATCGACGACGAAAATTAATGCATAATATTATGTCTGTGGACCTTTGGTAATTGGTCTAACAACGGCTAGATTAGTACCGTACATGCATTTCATTTCCACAAGTGTATGTAGGAGTCCAAAGTCTCTGTAGAAACTAGAAGGCAATTTCCGTGTATAAGACGATCAATGAATTTTGTTGTGCACAGAGAAATATCAGAAACCTCTCGAGTATAGTTGTTAAGCTTAATTAAGTGGCATTTGAATTTGGTGGCCTTAATCTCAGTCAACAATAAGAAAGTACACTGTATTAGAAGCAAATTAAGACAATTACTTTTAACAAATAATAACATTTATCAAAAAATTGATGGAAGGAAAGCAAAAAATTCCCCCTTCTTTTCCCAAAGCAAATTCAAAAATAAAAAGGAATCAGACCAATGAGGCAGATAATTAAAGATTTGTAGAAACCTCATCAGCTGTTAACCTGAGACCCGCTAATGGCCCTTCCCGGTGAAACCTTCCATTGCAAATGAATATGAAAATGAATACCCGTGTAGTTTAGGCCTTAGGGTTCTGAAAATAGGAACACCTATGAGCAGGTGTGCCTCTAAAACCAATCTATGGGGTCTGTGGTAACAGAATTGCGGTGACAATCCCCTCTTCGGAGTAAATAGTTATAGTTCAATCCGAACATTTATCCCCCACTCCGTCTCTAAAACCAATCTATGGGGTTCTAGTAACAGAATTGTGGTGACAATCTCCTCTTCAGAGTAAATAGTTATACTTCAATCCGAACATGTTATGGTAAGTAAAAGTTCGTATGGTCACATTTAGGAATAGCTGCTGGTCTTCCATCTTTTTTATTCAATAAAAAAAATAGAATACAAGTCTGAACTATAAAACTCAAAAACTCGATTTTGAAGAAAAAGGAGCCAAGTAATCATAAAATCACGTCGAGTGAACAAAGTGACGAATGACAACTTTTGCTCTGTACTTCCTTTCTTTTTAGCTGTCTTGGTTGCCCTGTAGAGTAAAAGCAGAAATATGTGCTTCGCCATTTTCTATTGGAGAAAAGCTTAAGATGGAGCTGGCAGTCTTTCAAATATGGAAACTTTACTAAGGCAATGACGATGGTGATGATGGGAACACATAACGCAGAGGAAAATAACAATTCAGAATTGCAGAGACAAGTCTCGGATATATTGACCCCGATCGAGCCCAAACGCCCAGATTGGGAAAAGAGTTATTGATATTTGATCGAATAAAAGTGCTAGCTGCCCCCATTAAGAACGTCTGACATAAATGGTTCTAAAATTTTTATCGCTCAGCATTTTATATGGTCAGCAATGTGAACAGTTGTTGTTCAAGAGTTCCTCCAGGACCTTCAAATACTATGCAAGCATAATAGTGGCAAAAAGAAAGGGCTCCTTGTCAGAAATTGCTATATTGCGGGTATTAAATGATACTATCATGTAAATCCAATAGTCCATGCTTCCAAACTTTCATGTAAGTCCAACACAAGGAACAAGCCAAACATAAGAATCTAAAATAAACAACCGAACAAATTGAGGTACCAATGTAGCATTGGAAACATTTCAAAAATGTCAACTAAACCAACTCAGTTACTCAAGCAGGAAAAAGTTTCCGATTAAAATCCATCCCTCCAAAACAAGATCATAATTATGACAATTTTTCTGGAAGTGTTGATACTGCCTTCTAATTAGTACCAAAAACAAAGTAACCAAAATTGTAGTGTCAAGCTTACTCATCCTCCTGGCTACGCAACCTGGCCAGTTTGTTGGTGACAACAACATCCAACTGTGTTGCACGCTCAACAATATCCTTCCTCTTCCTGGTAGATATGTTATGTGCTATCTCAGCACAGTAGGTCCTAAAATTTACATTAACAAATGAGCAGTAAGAGGCGAGAAAATTGAAGCAATCAGGACAAAGAGACTCCACACATAAAAAAAAAAAGAACAACTGTTCTATACCTGTTGTGCATCATAAGAAGTTCAAGCTCTTGGACGTTGTGCACAACAAATTTCTTAAATCCATTAGGAAGAGAGTGGCGAGTCTTCTTGTCAGAGCCATAACCAACATTGGGCATGAGAGTGCACCCTTTAAACTTCCTCCTTACACGGGAATCAATACCCTTGGGCCTTCGCCAGCTTGGCTGCCACCAATCAGTACATGCATTCATAAGTGTTCTCATCCAAATACCATATTAAACAAGCAACATAACAACATAAAAATTCGGCAAATCATGAGATAGGAGTGGACATAGGACAAAACTGTCTTAACAAGTTAAATTTCTTCAGTTAAGAAGACATCCAAAAACATATGGGACTTAAACCTTGTTTCAGTGCCAACCAGGAAGAAGAAGATGAGTTCCAGAAGCAGAGCAGAAATTGCTTCATTGATTAATCCTTATCATCATTAGCTAATTAGTTCAAAATAAGCTGACAACTCTATCCAAGAAAATGAAACAGTAGATACAAGGACAAGACGTATACTGCCCCATTCAATTGAAGACGAGCAATACCTGCACCTCCAAAATAAAACAGCATTAATGATTCAGCACCCATGGGAGCCTCCTTGTATAGATTATACAAGCTGCCATTGACATTCCTAGGAAAATGGCATTCTAACACTTTTCCACCTTAGATGCCAACAACATACGGGGGTAAATAGCAATAAAAAATTAGACTGGTTGTGAACTGTGTGGTTCATTGACTTTGAAATCACCCAAGAAAATAGAGGGTGTCAGGGGTAACTTTATGTGACTCTTCTGACATAACTTTGGTCCCCAAACTATGTCAAGTTCTTTTTCACGTACTCTTTGTTGGTTGTTTTGATTGATTGCATCACAAGTTAAGAATAATCCAATGTTACTCTTGTCTTGCCTTACCAACTATGCGACCAGTATTTGCTACTGTTACCATTTCTTCACACATCCTAATAACACTTACATTAGGTGTTAGGCCAAACACTCGTGTAAGAATTAGCATATAGAGACCTAAATTAATGTTTAGCAAATAATAAAGATAAATAGATGATGAGACGTCTCCATACATTTGATACCATAATGTGGCTTAAAGCAGCACAAGAGCACTCTAACAAATGTGTATGCATATATTTACCACATCAGTATTTGTTGTCATTAGTAATAATAGGACAGACTACTAAAAATCTAATCTTGGAATGATTAGATAGAAGTGACATTGTAAAACTAAATCATGACGGTAGCTGAAGGATAGCTCAAGCCACATTAAATTTTAGAAGTTCGCTCCAATCTTAAATTTCTGCTTTGAAGAGGCTAAAGCTTATTCTCAAATATGCATGTCTTAAGGCTTTTTAAACTTGTATAATGTGGGCACAAGCAGGGATTGACACCACATTCATTGCTTGTAATAATGTCAAGAGATATATAAGAAATTTCGCCCTGGATTTTAAGAGACATCTGGTGCCTATTAAGTTTTTAGACTTTACAATCGAAACAAGGGCCCTCATGTAATAAACTAAACATGATCAAATAATTACAAAATCCCAGGAAATTAATGGCAGCTAACACAGCCAAAGACAAATAAAGATAAATTGACTAGGCATTGTACAGCTAGATTAACAATTCCAGACAAACAAAGATGACAAACACTTGAATTAGATTAATTTAAAAAAGTATGAGCAACCTAAAGCTAACAGGTAAAAAATCAAACCTTCACAGAAATCTTTCGGTCACACTGTGGCCTCTTGAAATGCTTGACTCGCTTCTTCACAATCTTCTTTGTTAGCAAAGGAACAGCCATTTTTTCTGTACAATAGACAACTACATCAGCAGAATTCGAGCATCCCTACAGAGATAATCATATAGCAGGACAATTACAACTCGAAATACCAAGCAAGTATTTAAATTTTCTAATAGCAACGTTTTATTTCGTGAAGGGATTTTAGTATGAGGAAGAAATTTCCTGGGAGAAAGTTCAATTTCTTTGAAGGCTAATATGTCAAAGAAATGTCTACTGAGAAATTCAGTTTCTTTTTCTCGGGAAAAGAATTTCCGGGAAACATTTTCAAAACCAAGGCAAAACATAACCTTGCTAAATTCCGATACGATCGTATAAGCAATTATTCATATTTCATCAATCATGTATAAAAAGGTGCAAAAGTGAAATTCACCAACCTTAAATTAGGAAATTTACAAAAGACTAATCAAATTGTGCAGACACCCGAGCCCTAATCTAGAGAGAAACAACAGAGCTCACAAGTAACGAATGCAGGGCTACCACCGGTTCCGTAAAACCCCTAATAGAGCGACGAAGAAGAACCGGTTTTAAGCGGATATATACTTGCCTATTGGAAGAGTAAGGATCAGAACTCTGCACAGCTTTTAGGCCCATCCGGGACCAGCGTATAATATTAGGATGTTTGCTATGTTTTAGGGAACCCATTTTGTCGGACCAGTCAATCAGTTGGGCTTGTTATGATTTCTTCTTCTCAATCTCATACTCGATTATTAATTTATTTATTTTTGTGTGGGTGTTAATGGTGTAAAAACAAAATCAGAAATTTTCTTTATTGCAATTATATCCTCATATATACATTGTAGTGATATCCATGATTATAATTTGAAGCATAGCCACATATCTGGCCTGATAAAAGGTTCAAATGATTTTCGTATTTATTCAATAAAGTATCTCTTTGTTATATTTTTTTTTATGACGAGGAAATTCTCCAAAGCCGGACCCTTTTGGCTCAACCCTGAAGTACAAACTCCGGCCCCCTGGACCGACCCCACAACCCAGGGAGCAGGTAAGTCAAGGGCGATAATGAGAATGTTGGGGCTCGAACTTGGGACATGTTAGAATCCAAGCCGAAGTCTTACCACCACACCAAACCCTTGGAGGTATCTCTTTGTTATATATATATATATATATATATATATATATATATAGAAAAAAGACTATTTCTCCTCGTACAATTAGTTGATACTTCCAATGAACTAGTATCCTCTCTAAGATAATTGGGGCCTTAGGTAAACTCTTAAAAAACGGCTTTTATAATAAATTATAAAGTATTATATTAAAATATTAATGAAATATAGATAAAAATTATTCTCTTGCTTTTTGAGATACAAAATTACTTATCAAAATTTTGTATTCAACGGTTTTTTTAGATTGAATTAATTATTTAGCTTTTCATATCGAGATTTGTATTTTATATTAGATATCTCAATATTATAATGAACACAAACACAAATTTAAAATAAAATTATAAGGTCCTCAACTTATTGAGATTCTCAATTTTCTCGGGATAAAATAATGATACTAAAACAAATATAAAATAAAGGAAGAATGTACTGTATTCAGAATTAAAAAAAAAAATTGATGACTAGAATCGTTAAAGTATGAAATTTTGAATAAATTAGCGGTAATGAAAAAGGATAAGAAGTTTAAAATAGAAAAATAAGGAAAAGTTGAAAGGTAAGCGGTTTTTTTTTAATTTGAATTATGTTTTCCTTTTGCATCTAATGTAAGGAGATTTTGAGACTCTTTTTTTTTTTTGTTAAGTTAAAATATTGAACCTAATTAGAAACCTTTTTTTCTAAGCAAACCTTAAAACATATATTAAAATCCAAAAACATTATAACTAGTAGAAATTAGAAAAAGTCTCATAGGGCCAGTGAAAAACCTAATCAGACACAGGCCCTACAAGCTTAGCAAAAAGACAAAAGCCCTCGAAGAAGAAGAACTGAAGCCCCAGAACAAGCCAGATCCAAGAATCTGAGAACCAAACCGACAACAAGTGCCGAAGACTCAAAAAAACCACAAGGGTCGAAACCCAAACACAAATGGCCATAAAGGCCGAGATACAACACACACAAAGGTCGGACAAACAAAACAATCACCACATAAGGCGGTGTCGACTTCCACTAGAGTAGAGACAGACGAAGCAGAGATCCGACTCTCACGAAAAACTTTTCATGCATATACCAGCTGCAAAGGGGAGAAAGATAATGGAAGTTCTGAATAACACAAATCAGCGGTGACCACGGTTAGAGGTGGAGCGGGAACCAGAGAAAAATATTCGAAACAATCCAGGATAAAGGAGCATAAAAGAGCTCCAAGCAAAAGGTATAAAACGACAAAGACATGGACAGGAAACCAAGCACGTGAGGCGCACGTGCCTTCGGTGCGTCACCAAACCAGTCTGGAAGGAGAGTCTGACGTCTGATATGTCCATCTGTGATGCGCATGTCCTACTGCAGAGGCCCAAAATGCCCAGATCTAGTCACCATTCTCGCCAGAGCAAAACTCAAAAAAAAGGCTGGAAATAATGTAAGAAGCACAGAAACCGGCCATAAAAAGCTTGGCCAAGGGAAGAGGAACCAATGGGAAGAGCTCCTCCCCCGGTCAGATCTACTAAGGGAGAGGGGGGTCAAACGAGAGGGATTGAAACGACTGAAAAAAGTTTTTTAAATTAAGAACCTATTAAATAGGAAGTAAAATAGGAAGCCCTTAGGCAACCACCCTTTGCTCAGAGACGCCAAGCAATGGACCCACCAACAAGAATAGTAAGTTCAGAGAATTTAAATGGATTGAAATCATCTTTAATGTTGGTAATTATAGAGAGAATGACACGTTATACATCGGCTGGTGTTAATGATGATGATCCTGCTTGTGGTTTGCTCAGAAAAATAAGGGCGACACGTTATGCATTGCGTTAATGGAATAAAAGGCACTATGGGAAGATCTAAAACTTTGCAAATGGAGGCAGATCTAAAACTCGTGTTGGATGAGCAGTTGCGCAGGGAGGAAATATTGTGGAGGCAAAAATCATGTGAGATTTGGTTGACATCCAGCGACTTGAATACCAAATTTTACCACGCTTCAACTATTATTCGGAGATGCAGAAATAAGATTCTTAAAATCAAGACTGGAGAATTGGGTTGGGTGTTAGGCCGTGCAGCTGTGGGTAAGGAATTTTTGGGTTTCTATCAACAGGTATTTATGTCGAGTACTCCAGACATTCCCCATGATCTTGAGCACCTGATTGAGACTTTGATCACTCTTGAAGAAAATGTCATGCTCACCCATGTACCGGATGCAGAGGAAATGTCATAGATGATCATCTACTACTTGCTCTTAATCATACACATTACACTAATACCGAAGGTTGATAATCCTGTTATGATGAGTCAATATCGGCCCATTACTTTGTGTAATGTCATTTATAAAGTTATTTCTAAGGTAATGACTGATCGGTTGAAGCTAGTCATTTCAAAGCTTATTTCTCCTTATCAAATGACTTTTGTCCCGGGATGTGAGATTCAGGATAACTATATAGTCGCAGCGAAAATTTTTCATTGTATGAATCATAAGCAGAGCGTGGTGGGTGGATGGCTATAAAAACATATATGGAGAAGGCCTACTATAGAGTAGAGTGGAAAAAAATTTGGTTTTAGTTCCAAATGGATACGATGGGTGGAGCAATGTATATCTACTACCTTTTTCTCTATCCTTCTAAATGGTAGTCCGTTTGACAAGTTTCGACCTTCGAGAGGTCTACGGCAAGGGGGCCCGTTATCTCCTCTTTTGTTTATATTGTGTTCTGAAGTGCTATCCCGATTATTATTAAAGGAGGAGCAAAATGACAGATTGAAAGGAATTATAGTGGGTCGTGCAGCTCGAAGCATCATCCACCTTTTATTCGCAGATGATTTGCTTCTCTTTGGCAAAGCTAGCTACGGTGAGAGAAGCTTCTACTTTGAATGCATGTCTCAGCAAGTACATGGCTTGGTCAGGACAAAAGGTGAATCGTGTGAAACCATCCGTTCATTTCAGTAAAAAAAATTTCAGCTGAGGAAATTGCCATCAAAAGCCAAGCATCTAGGGCTACCACTGATAATTCTCAGGTCGAAGGCAGAGGCTGTTGGTGAGATCAAGGAGAAATTTCTGAAAAAAAAATAACGGGGTGGAAAGCAAAGGTTCTTTCACAAGCGGGGCGTACTATGATGATCGAGGCGGTAGCGGGAGCAATACCCTCCTATCTTTTGGGCTACTATGCTATGTCGAATTCTTGGTGTAAGGACATGGATAGAGAGCTGAATTTTTTTTGGTGGGGATAGAAGGATCAGAACTCCCGAAATCTATCACTAAAAGCATGGAAAAGTATTTGCTTACTGAAACAGGAAAGAGGTCCTGGCATCCACTTATTTGCTGATATTAATTCGGCATTGGTATCAAAGTTGGCGTGGTTTATGCTCAATTCATAAGGACAGGTTATGAGTGAGGGTGTTAGGAGGGAAATACTTACGTGGTAAATCTGTTTTG
Organism: Myrica gale; assembly: GCA_963930655.1. Classification (NCBI taxonomy): domain Eukaryota; kingdom Viridiplantae; phylum Streptophyta; class Magnoliopsida; order Fagales; family Myricaceae; genus Myrica; species Myrica gale. Next base: position 5,851,407 of record OZ005607.1, read on the forward strand.
GAGGCTGAGGTATCAACTGGGGATTCATGGGAGTGGAGGAGTATAATTCGGAACCGTGATGTGTTGAGAATGAGAGGAGGTATGTGCTATAAGGTGGGGGTAGGTCAAGACATTGATGCACTCAAAGACCCATGTGTATATCTTCTTCCTTATTTTAAACCTATCCTTTGTGATAGCAATCTAGTAGCACAGGAAATTTTTTCTGTGAGAAGTCTGATGACAATGGACGGAAGACGCTGGGATGAAGACACACTTCGGAGGCTATTCACACCAGAAACGGTTGTTGTTGTCTTAAATATTCGAATTCCAGTGGAGGACCAGCCGCAGTGGCGGAACCAGGACTCAAGTTGAGGGGGGGCAAACTCCTAAAGCGAAATGACAAATTTTTTTTTTACTTAATGCAAAAGGCGTTTTAGAGTTAAAATAACGAAAACTAATGAATAAAAACATTAAAAATATTGAAATACACTACTGTAACTCCTTAAAAAATATTCTTACTCATAATTTTTGAATCATAGCTCAACATCAAAAGACTCCTTACGAATTTAATCTCCAATCTCAACATCATATTCTTCAATGAGTTTACGTAACCTTGAGTCAGCAATAATATAATCCAGACTAAACAAAAGACAAGGTCTTTTCGAACTAATATTCGCATCAAAAGTAGGAGTACTAAGCGATTCCACATTGGCTGACTTTTTTTTATCCAAAACTTATCCATAATCTAAACAAAACAAAATGAAAATTCATCAACCAATTCAATTCACTAATCAAAATTAAAAACAATAAAAATTTAAATACCAACGTTCTAATCTCTTCAAATATACAACATTTATATGTCTACTAGGTTACTATCATGTTCAGTATATTAAGTAATCAAAATATAAATGAACAAAGATTTATAAACTCCATATCTCCTCTCTCCCTCTCTCTTACGCATGGGATGTGAGAAATTTGAGACAAGTAATCAACATGTAATTCTCCTACCTACTCTACCGCTGAACAACTCTTCAAACTAATATAAATAAATTTTCCCCAAAAACAATGGGATTATATTGCCAGATTTTAGCACTCTATAAGTAGAAAATATGTGTATTGAATATATTTTTATAGTAAAATAGATATAATGAACAGAAACAATAAAAAAGCCATAATGTTGAAAGACTTGACTTATAAACCACAACACATTAAACTATATATATAAAATAGATAGGAAAATACATATAATATATATATATATGAACCAAGGGGGGGCAGCTGCCCCGGCTTGACCCCCCTTGGCTCCGCCACTGACCAGCCGGATGTTTTCTTTTGGCCACAGGACCCCGAAGGTGTTTTCTCTATTAAGTCTGCCTATAGAATTACTTTTGCAAATCGTAGGAGAGATCCTTTGCCGCATGGACAGTAGAGAGATCTTTGGAGACTTAAGATACATGACCGCCTCAAGCTCCTATTTTGGAAAGTAGTGTGGGACATTATCCCAACCAAATGTAAAGTGGCTGAGCGGGTGGGTAGTCGGTTGAATATGGAGGAAGATCTGCTTTGTCCATTATGTGAAAAGGACCGAGAAACTATTCATCATCTTATCTTCATATGCCCTTACAGTAGAGCCATCTGGAGTGAGTCTCCTTGGCAACTGAATGTTGCAAATTTTAGTAATGACACGGTTTGTGATTGGGTGATTAAAATGCTTCATCCACACCAGTATATCGCGATTCCCCTATAAGATCAACACCTATTTCAGTTGTATGCAGTGAATACTTTTGATTTATTGTGGGCTTGTATGAATACAGTTGTGTATAAAGGGAAAAGGTGTGGTCCTTCTGATTTGGCAGTAAAGGTGGGACAGGTGAGTAGGGAGCAGTAGTCGGCGTGGAAAAACAAATTGGTTCCTGCCGTGCCTCACCGTTGGCAACGACCACCTGTTGGGACATTCAAAGTCAATGTTGGCGTGGCAATTAGAGAAGATTTCGTTGTGGTAGTTGCCCTTATACGGGATCACATGGGCTCTCTTCAGGGGTTTAAAACCACTCGACTAAATGCTGAAGAACTGTTGGTAGGTGAGGCAGAAGCAATGAAGCAGGGGGTGGAGCTCACTTATCAGCTAGGCTATCGTAATATTCATCTAGAAGGTGATTCAGCAACTGTTGTCTCAACTCTCCGTAATTTTCCAGAAATAACAGATTGGAAGATTCATCAAATTGTGCATGATATGTTTGGTACTCTTCAGCATTTTCAGTCATATCTCTCGGATGCAAACGATGATGTGCATCAATTAGCTCGTTGGGCCGTCATTGAGTTAATCTTAGGAAGAAATTCCTGTAATATTGTGCATTTTTCTCATTTATTTTAATTGTATGCCAGGACTGAACCCTTAGTTTGTTTCAGGATTTGTGTTTTTCTATGTCTTCATTTTGAATGAGATTGGAAGTTTTGATTAAAAAAAAGGATTAATGACTAAAATAGTCCCTGGGTTTTATGCCCTTTATCGATTTGGTCCATGGGTTTCCAATTTGGTCACATAAGTCCTTAGGTTATCCTCATTTTATCCTCATTTATCAATTTGGTCCCTGAGTTTCCAATTTGGTCACATAAGTCCTTAGATTATCCTCATTTATCGATTTGGTCCTTCCATCCAATTCCGTCTCCTTCATGCACAGTCAGCTAACTGTGGGCCACGTCACCACCAATAATACCGCGACACGTGTATGCTTTTTTATTATTTTAAAAAAACTCACGTCCACCTAGCATATTCGTAAAAAAGAAAAAAAAAATCGGACGGGGGAGACCCCCCATTCGCGCGACGAAGGGAGCCCAGATCCATGTTTTACCAAAAATCAGTCATGCCGGTCGTCTATTTTTCACGGAGCGAAGAGATATCCAATCTGAAGCCGTTGGTGATCTTTGAGATTTGAATCATGTCGGAGATTTTCTACTTGTTGCTCTTTGTTTGCAGATTGATTTGGGGGTAGTGGCTCATTTTGATGAGACGTCAAAGTAGAAATTGGACGGAAGGACCAAATCGATAAATGAGGATAACCTAAGGACTTATGTGACCAAATTGGAAGCTCAGGGACCAAATCGATAAATGAGAATAACCTAAGGACTTATGTGAGCAAATTGGAAACTCCAGGACCAAATTGATAAATGAGGATAACCTAAGGACTTATGTGACCAAATTAGAAACTCAGTAACCAAATCGATAAAGGACATAAAATTTCGGGACTATTTTAATAATTAACCCTAAAAAAAATTAGAGAGAGCAAGACACGATAATCAATGCAGGCATCATTACATATCGTAGAGCTCAACTGCTCGCAGAGTATCTCTCTCTCAATAAATCCAATTCCGTCAGCAAAGGTTCAACTTTTATCTTCTATACCTTTATTAGCAAATTGCAGAATGTACGTGACATTTTGGCACTAACCTCTTTTAGGCTGAGAGAAGGACTCGGAGTTATCTCACTGAAGCGTAGGATTTGAGGCACAAAAAATTAGACCTTGGGATTTCTTGTTGGGAGTGTCTATGGGCAGGACTTGAGGTCGGACCCGTGAAGAAAGAAATAAGTAGGTGCTTCAAGCATTTCCGGAAACAGAGCCAAAACCTTAAATTAGAAAAACCACTTAATTAGTGCATTAAATTTGCAAGTTGTCATTACATGAGTCTGGACTTTCTACATGCATTTATGGTTTGGGCAAAGTTTGTGCATCCTCATCTCTCTCTTCAAATTTTTGGCCTGAATGCTTTTCTGTAGCCTCGTAAGTATCGACAGAACAGCTCAAATTGTCCTTACATGGGCTTGGTATCAATTCTACACGCATATTGTACTGTTTTTGAACAAATTGTAAGCAGTCTTCATGGCTATTTGCAAATTTTAGTCTGAATACTTTTCTGTAGTTAACAAGTCTCTTACGCATCTCCCAAAACTTTCCATTTATTGTCACCCACCATAATTAATTTATTAAGAGACTGCCTCATGCCACCCTTGTATCCATTTCCCCTTCCTTGCCTAAACCTTTAATTCTTCTCAAGGATCAACCGGAGTACTCCATTGACAATACATTGTAAGTTCAACTGCCATGCATGCATGTCTTGGCTACTAGCAAATATGATGCCTAACTGTAGCCTAGAAGCAGGTGGGTATGGCGGAAGGATAGATACTATTAGAGCTGTGGTTCATCCTTTCTGGTTTTCCTTAATTCCTACCAAAAAAAAGCACATCACATCGCCGGATGTAGTTGCATGTCTTCGGCTTTATATTCTTTCTCCTTTTCTGTGTCGAATTCCGATTATAGCTAGACAAGGGAATGGAATAATCTTCACCACCCTCGCTACTACCAGTTGAACCCAAATCGGAAAGAATGAATCCGGTCCCTCTCAACAGATCAATGCAGTCTAGTTTGAGTCCTTTTGCTTCTTGTTGCTCTTCTTGTAAATATATTGTTGTCTGTATGTGTTTTGGCCAATTGAATTTTTCCTTCCCAGCCTCGTCAAAGAATATAGGCTCTCGAGATGAGTACCGAGAGAGACGAGTATGTGGACTGGAGAGGGAAAAGAGCAGATCCTAGAAAGCATGGTGGAATTAGAGCTGCAAACTTCGCATGTGGTAAGTTATGAAGGAGAAAATCCATGCGCGCGCATATATATATATTGATGAAATTGCAGGTCTTGCAGTACGAATGAGCCTTTTTGGGTTTTGGGTTACACAGAACGGATGAGTTTGGACACGAATTTTCGACCTGATGGAAAATGGGAATCTAGATATTGGAATTTGGAACTGAAATTAATTTCCCTAGAGAAATTATTACAATCTTTTCCTTATTTTCCTTCTAGAGAGGACTTTCGTTCCATTTCTATGACCAAAAATAATAGTATTCTGTGCAACATTGAAGGACCCAGTTGAAACAGCACGCCGGCCTAGTTAGTCATGCACCCTTGACCAGGTTTACTCACAGTTTTTTGTTAGGTCCCACTTCTTTGTCCTCCCTCCCACATTCACACTCTACCTTTTTTTTTTTAATCACATTCACACTCTACCTACCCTGTCTAACTAGTGATCATTAGACGAACAGAGGCATAGACTTGAAAATTTTTCAACTAAATATATAGGCTTAGGCCAAGGAAACACCCCAAGACTGAATCGAGCTTAATCCCAACGATCACGGTGAGTCTGACCAATAATACATATATAAAGGTAAAGTACTCCCTCAGCTTACTTAGCTTTAAGTATCTCAAAAATGGATGTCCCACCAATATGACTACTTCAAGTTACAACACGCGCGTGATAAGAACAAAGCGGAACATCCTGGAAAACATATTAAGGATTCAATTCTGCAGCTATATTAATTAACCTTTTAGATGTAAATTAACTTAATTTAATTCGCTGTCAAAAACCTATATGTTAATTAGATTGTCGAGTAGCTTTAAGCATGCATGGTTATAACATGTTTTGATCGTTCTGATCATGAGTAGTCGTCATCTGCTAACTAAGGTCATGTTTGTAAATGAAAATTTTATGACTTAATAAGAAAGAGGAAGATTATTTTGAAGTTATTTTATTATAAGTTGAGATACACGAACTTGTTGTCTAATATGCGAGAATTGCTTGATAGAATTCAGCTAATTCCTTGTTCTTGGTGTTGCAGTTTTGGAAGTATTGGAGAATCTGGTTTTCTTATCAAATGCTATGAACTTTGTTGCGTACTTTATGAAATCGATGCATTACCCAGTTGCTGAAGCTTCAAACATGGTGACCAACTTTATGGGAACCTCATTTCTGCTTACCATATTGGGAGGGTTCATCAGCGACTCCTTCTTGACAAGATACAGTACATTAATCGTATTTTGTACGGTGGAGTTAATGGTACAGTAACTTCAATTGCTTACTTCTCTTTTGAATGGTATATGGACTATTTAATTCTTGGGTAAAATAGACTTTGCAACCTCAAGTATGAGAGGTACTAACACTTTATACCCCTATCTTTCAATTTTCGTGACATTAAAAATAGAGGAAAATATTTTTGCCCTAAAAAAAACGTTTTATGCTTTGTTGGCTAAATATATATTGAGGGCAAAAACATATTTTCTCTATCATGAGTTTTAACTGTCAATTTAAGGAGAGGGTACAAATCGCCGAAAAATTGAAATTTGAGATTCAAAAAGTGTCAATAATTTTATATTTGAGGATGCAAAGTGTATTTTCCCGTTAATTCTTTTAAAGACTATTTAAGTGGAGTCACGGATTGGACTTAGGACGCCTATAACTCCGATAGCATGTTAAATCTTCACTTATTCCGAAAACTTGAACTATTAGAAAGAATCAGAGCGACCAATTTAACCGTACTTTTCATGTTTTTAATACATGCACTCTCTTATTAATATCATAACACTGAATTTTCAGGGACTGAGTCTACTCACAGTCCAAGCTCATGAAACAAGATTACAACCAGCTATGAATAGAAGGCCTTCTTGGTCTCATGAAGCTATTCTTTATACTGGTCTCTATTCAATAGCCATCGGTGCTGGTGGAGTTAAGGCCTCGTTGCCTGCACATGGCGCGGATCAGCTTGACAACAGCAACCAGCGACTCATCTCTTCCTTCTTCAATTGTTTTTTTTTTTTTCTCTCAGTACCGGTGGCCTCATAGCAGCAGCCGTGATGATATGGATTGAAGAGAACCTTGGTTGGAAATGGAGTTTTAGGGTATCAGTTGTAGTCTTGAGTTTGGCCATTTCCATCTTCGCAATGGGTTTTCCATTGTATCGATTCAAACGACCCGGAGGAAGTCCATTGACAAGGATTTTTAAGGTAAAGCAAAAGGATGCGCCATGAAAGCCAAAATTAACTCCAACTCATATGCATCACTAGCTAAATTCAGTTAGGTTTTACTTTACCTGTTATTTGATCTCTTTTCACGTTCTTTATGTGTTGATAATTTTGGTTTGTTTGTGTTTGTGTCAAGGTAATTGCTTCAGCAATTAGAAACCGAAAAATGCCACCAGCAGAGGCAGTCAATCAGAATAATTAATGACGTTGAATCAGGAATAAATTCCGAGAGACATAATGGAAGATCCCGTGACAAGTTCAAGTAATTATTATTACTTTTGCCTTGTACTGGATTATGATGGGGTTTGCAGACCAAAATTTTGATAAAAAAAAATAACTATAAAATAATCTTTCTCTCCCGTGAATTATCTTTTTTTATTATAATAAATATAAAAAAAATCACTCAAAGTATCTCTCTATCTTTTTCACTGACTGGCTAACTAAAATTTTGATTTACAAACACCAAATCTTGTCAAGAATCAGACACAACACACATGAGATAACAGACAAAACACAAACACACTAGAGAGAAAGATATTCATGCAGTTGGTATGAATAGCCACGAGCACTCCACTGAAAAATTACAATAGCGTACGTACCATAACCACCAGACATGTGCAAGTTTTAACTCCTTGCAGACTCATGCAGGACCCATAGACACGATCGATTGACAATTACCACAACAACAAAAACGAAAAAAGAAATAGGAAGGACGGAGATTTTTTGCTTTTTTTACTTTGAAGCTAACGAAGTTTGATGATTGGGACACATATCTTATATGGTGCATGCAAGCTGTTTTCAATATGTGAAAGTGATATTCATGTCTGATCATGAGCTTACAAACAAGACAAAAAATTTGCAGGATCCTAGACAAGGCATTGATTGGTAGCAGCATTACAGCAGCTGCTGAGGAAACAAAAACCTGTCTTGGCCTGCTTCCTATCTTTGCGAGCACAATTATGATGAACTGTTGCCTAGCTCAACTTCAGACATTCTCAGTGCAACAAGGGAACATCATGAATAGAACATTAATCCACAACTTCAAAATCCCCGCACAATCATTATCAGTACTTCCCCTTTCAATCATGCTTGCTTCCATACCATTATACGAGAATATGGTACGGATCTTTGGCAAGGAACTTTCGGGAAAGGCCAACTTATTCCATCCACTTGGGAGAATGGGGATGGGACTAGCACTGGCGTCAGGGTCCATGGCTGTAGCAGCTATAGTTGAAGCATGGAGACGTAAGGCTGCTGAGAATAATGTCGCACTTTCCGTCTTTTGGCTTGGATGGCAGTACCTTCTACTGGGAGTTTCTGATATGCTTACTTTTGGGGGAATGCTCGAGTTTTTCTACAAGCGCCAGATAGCATGAAAAGCATTTCTACTGCTCTGTCATGGTGCTCGGCCTCAATAGGGTTCTATATTAGCTCAGTGCTAGTGGCAATAATCAATTCAGTGAGTGGAAAATTTGGTCGACCATGGCTAGGGGGAAATGATCTGAATCGTAGCCGTTTGGATCTATTCTACACCATCCTTTGCATTCTTAACTTCCTTAACCTGTTGAACTACATTTATTGGGCCAAGAGACATTAGGAACTAGAAAGTTGTAGCTTGGTTCATAGCACTACTCCAAAGCTTGATCGATGTGTGAATAAAACAAGGTAAATGAGAGAGGATCGAATCATGTAAAGATCAATGGAATTTGTAGACTGAAGTTAAGAGTTCTGGCCTGCTATGTATTATGGAATAAAATCTTACCATTCAGCATATATACAATATGGTAGTGTCTTGAGAGTAAACCAAAAATTACAAAGTCATGCAAAGAGACAATTGTAATTTAAAAAAAGACGAATCTAATGTTCTAAGGCTGATTATTTTATTTAATAAGACAAAATAACATAGCTCAATCTTGACTAGACTCATTAAATAACATGACAAGCCTTAAAACGTTAGATTTATTTATCTGAATCACAGTAGTCACTCTGTATACCTTTACACAATTAGGCTTTGCACAGATCCTTTTTTCGGTTCACATAAAGTTATATGGGTTCCCCTTGTAATGTTTTCTTTCCCATCTTCAGCATCATCACCCTATAGTGTAGCGTTGAAGTTTCTCTCTTGAGCAGAGACATTACTTAAAACAAATCATCCTACAATCACAAGCAATTTTCACATAACCTATAGGTCAAGATAGGACGAGAAAAGGTATTGCTTCCCTGTCTTAGAGATATTCGACTACATTTTATATTAGAGTCTCATATTGTTAAAGTAATATAGATTATTATAATCAAAAATTTATAAATATACTTTATATAATCTCTAATTCACACATTAATGAATATATCATTTTGCCTAATTAAGTTTTCTCATAATAAATATGAGTATATAAATTAAACTAGTGTCTCATATTTCTCTTTTGTAACTTCTTAAAATTTTTTTCCATCTTTATTTTATTCTTAACATTGTAGCTGCATGACCCACCTAGAAAGCTAGCAATAAAAATCAGCCAAACGATACAATGTTTATTAAACTAAGAGCCATAGTCTTCTCATCCTAGGTAATAGAACTCACGGGCAAGAATCAGCCAAAGGGTTAAAAATAACAAGTGATCAGAGAAACAATACACTATCCTATTAGTTTGAATTAATTATGTCTTTTATATTAAAAATTGTATCCAATTAAATCCAAGAGCAGGAAAAACAATAGTATATAGCTTTTCAACATTTGGCCGTTGCATGCCTTTCAACCAGAAACGTGCATCGACCGATCGACGACAATAGTATATAGCTTTTTTAAGTTTGAAAGTTCGAAGTTTGAGACCTTTGCCCTCGAGGTTTGGAGGAAATGGCAAGGCCAACCGGTGCTGAGACCTGATCAAAGTCTCGGCTAAAATCTCAAGCTAGACTATGAAGAAGTCACAGCCACGTAAAACCGTTTCTTTGAAGAACATTACGCAGGAAGCTTAGGACTGCTAGTGTAGGTAAGACTGCACATATTCGGGATTTGTCGTGACATCAAATTTATTATGCAATTAAATTGTGTCAAGACCGTCTGAATTTGATACAGAGAGATGTCACGAATTGTCTCGTTATTTAAAAAATAAAAAGTTTGAAATCTTTCGACTAAAACATAATATACTTCGATTGAATATATCAGATTATGCTTCAACAACTTCTTCGTCCGAATATAGGGTCATCGAGAGAGAAAAAGAAAATATATGGTTCATGAATTCGACATGAACATCACTAAATGTATTTTTTTTATATCGTTCTATTTCTGAATTGGTCGTGTAATTTTGGTCAAAGGACCGTAAAGAATACTCATCTAGTTTAATCCTTTCCTTTTAATGTGTTGAAATCTTGGCTAATATAAAAAAGAATTTCTGCCACTAATTTTGGAGTCTTTTGAAATATGAAACATCGAGGCATTAAAAAATCAAATGAGGTCGGTAAAACTAAAGGCACGCAAAAACAAAGGAGCCAAATTCCTAGTGGAAGGTCCACCAAAAAGAAATTGCCGAGTCCATCTTTTTGGCTGGGAAAACCGAGTCAGTCTCCCCACTCCCACGTCATGGAAAACGAAGGAAAACCAGTTGGAAAAGAGGGAAATATGAAATATCGACCCCAAAAGTCGTACGGTTCTCACGTGGGTGAGCATATTACGGCACGGCATCTCCCGTTCAACGCCGTTCCAAGTATCTAACGGTGACATCCAAAGCGAGTCGTACGTAGTTTCCCCACATGCTACCCCAATTTGAGGGAGTCACTGTCAACCGTTCACCAAATCGGGGAAAATTCAATGGTCGGACACCTCGAGCAACCAATGAAAACATGCCACGTGTTATTTGGGACGAAGTTTTCGGGTACGTGTCTGTTTCCGACTTTTACCCCGATATTTCACTCTCTTTCCCCATGGCTCCGAGAGAGTTTCGCTATTTCACAGTCCAAAGCTAAGCAATACGTACTTCTTTCGGATATATATAAGTTGTTCCATATCTAGAGGTTCAGATCCAGTACTGCAGCTCCTCCCGAGAATCAAAATCTTTCTCAAAATTTCTCCTCTCTTTCTCTAATGGAGAGGCTTTGTTTCTCGGTGATCCTGGGGGTCTTAGCAATGGCGTTGCTGGCCTCGCCGGGCCAGTCACTGACCTGCACTTCGCAGAAGTTCTCCAACAAGCTGGTCTACGCCAACTGCACAGATCTCCCACACCTGAGCGCCTACCTTCACTGGAACTACAACGCGTCCAACTCGTCGCTGTCCATAGCCTTCCAGGCTCCTCCGGCCACCGCCCAAGGCTGGGTCTCCTGGGGCATCAACCCCAACGGGACCGGCATGCTTGGGTCGCAGGCACTAGTGGCCTTGAAATCCGACGGTAAAGTAGCAATCCAGACCTACGACATCCAGACCTACGCGATTAACATGACCGGGACGAATCTGTCGTACAAGGTGTGGGACCTGAGCGTCGAGGAGTCCAACGGGACCTTCAAGATCTTCGGGAACTGGAAGCTGCCGGCTAATACGGAGAAGGTGAACCAGGTTTGGCAGGTGGGTCCGGCCGTGGACTCAAAAGGCTATCCGACGGTGCACGCCATGCTGCCAGCGAATCTTAACTCCAAAGGGACCCTGAACTTAGTGTCGGCAGCAGTGGCTACCAGCCCTGCTTCTGAACCAACTGCGTCTGGACCCAGCGGGAGTACTACTCCTAGTGGCGAACCCGCCGGGAGTACTCCAAGTGGCGAACCCTCCGGCAGTAAGAATGGTTCTTCAAGAATCAGAGAGAGACTCGGCGCGGGCTTCTATGTGCCTTTGATTGCGATTTTCGGGAGTTTGATTGTTTTCTGAATTTAGTTATTCTTGGCGTTGTTAGATCCAGGCTCCGGCGTCTGTGATGAACATTTGTACCAGATGATATGTTGAGTGGAATAATATTTATTTCTTACCTGTATTTGAATTTTTTTTGTTCTCAGCAGCTGCTTTACCTGTACTTGATTTGGGCTGATCAAAGTTTCCTTCAAACTGTTTGATCTCCCCCCCACCCCTTACTTTATTGCTTAGAAATATCAGAGTTATCTACTACAATCTTCCTTTCTGTATCGGCCGTCGCTGACTCATGAATTCATTTCCTCTTCCAGTACCTGCAGGGTGTTTAGAAATTCATTCAGAAAAAGTAACTAGGAATGCTTCTTTTTTAGTGGGAAAACCTTCCTTGTTTTTTCCCTGTTCATGGATGGACAAACAAAATAGAGCCTTTTGAGCCTGGTTTTTCTCAGCCACTCGATCTTTTTGCCGGAAAAACTTCCGGGAACAGAGACCCACAACGTGAAGAGTGGGGGGTTCTTGTGGTTAACCCACGCCACACGGACATCCTTTTGACATAGACAGCCTCCTCCTGTCTCTGTGAACACTTGCGGATAATCGCATCACAAGTCCGTTTACGCCGCTCTAGATTGGTGCCACCGAAGAGTAAGATATTATTATCCTAAGTTTTGTATAATTATGCTCCTCCAGACAAGTTCCTTGAGAGGTGGGGGACATCGATACAACGGTGATTACGTCCAGATTTGAGATTACGACCCTCCTCTCCTATTTTCTCGCTTATAGAAGAGAACAAGAGACTTCCATAGGTCCTACATCATGAAGAATTTCAAAGGCCGACGTCTTAGATTACTATTTTAGCGTGCGTATTTTACTCAAAATAGTTGTTCGTTTCATGCTTAACAGTACATTTGCAATAGCCCAATGTTTGAAAATTTAAAGAAAAAATATTATTACATAAGGTTAATGTAAAGCGAAGATCTTCTGATGTTAAAGGAAAGAACTATGGGATTAAAAATATTTCTATGCTTTCCTAATGGAAGATCTTTAGATGTTAAAGGAAAGAAATATAGAATCAAAGATCTTCTATGCATTCTTTGCTCTATTTAATACTGTCCTGTCAAGTAGATCCGTTATTTAATGCGTATTTAATAATTATTATGTCTATCTCTCTAAAATATATTATTGCTTAGAAAATTGTAAATTATTTTGATCCAAAACTATCTATTTTGCATTCTATATAGTTCAAATAATTATGGACAAAGTTTAAAAATTACTTAAATAGTTTAAAAATATTATTTCATATCTTTTCAAATATATTATGATAAGTATGAAATAAAACACTCATTAATGATCTAACCAGTCAAGATTAAATATGGTGTTTTTTTTTCAACTTTTACACATACACTACCTTTTACAAATCTCAATAAATCTTAATAAAAAAAAATTAAAAATATTTCTCGAAATTTTGACAAACTATTTTTATTTTTCATACCCACATATTTTGTTTTTGTTAAGGCCCCGCTCTTGCAAAAATTGCGACATTTCTTTTTCTGGGAAAACGACAACTAAAAATACGTTTCTTTTGGGTAAACGACAGCTAGAAAGACGCGCCCAATCTCATACTCGACAAACCCAATTGATTTCCATCCCAAGTGGCCAAGAGTCCTTACACAACTTCACTTTCAGGCCTCAGCATCACGTAAGATTGACATCATCCTGATTCCCAGCACAATTTTTTTACCCTAAACATATAATACAAATATATTTAATTCCAAAATGGGCTATAGAACAAAATTAGGTGGGTTCAATTAAATAGGTAGAAAATTAATATTACAGATGTCATACTGATGAGTTTTTGTTATCGAGGCCCTTTTTGGCCACCCTCTTCCTTTTGGGTACGTCATACTGATGAGTTTTTGTTATCGATGTGTTTTTACCCCGAAGGAAAAAAAGAAAAAAGAAGATATAAATATGCTTTCAACTTTTTTATTTGGTATAAGAAAAACTAAAACGTCTATTTATTTGAGTTGAGACTTTTTAACTTGCCTGAACTGTGCTAGCTACATACTTGTTTTAAGATGGGAGGATTGGGGCTATCTACCTACTCGATAGCTGTTAATGATGATTAAGCTTTTTATTTCAAGTCTATTTCTTAAACTTAATATTGTTTAGAGAGGATTAATTTAATATTTTTTATTAATGTAATTTTTCTATTAGTTTCAAGTATAATCACTTAACGAATCTAATACATATCAGGTGTCGGAACCTGATTGATTGTGATGCGTATCACCGTTAGATGGTTAGAATTAAAATTAACAGAAGAATTTTTTTAACAAAATAGAAAAATTCAAGAACTAATAGTGATTATATAAAAAACTTGGAAACCATTTTTAAAAATAACGTCGAACCTAAAAAATTGATCACTGATCCAATTGGTCTGTTGTACCTTTACACAACAGACTCAATAGACAAAAATGAGCTAGAACAACCGCAAGTGATTAATTTAGTTCCGCACATAAATTATTGATTCTAACTATATAATAACACCAAGATTAAAAAGTAATTTCGACGGAAATGCGGTGGAGTGTGTGGTATTACCTAGGGTGTGTTTGTTTTGTAAAATTTTAGTTTTGTTAAAATTTAGTGAAAAAATGAAAATATATGTATTTTTTTATATTTTTTGTAGTGAAAAGTAATGTTTTGATGAGGAAGAGAAAGATTATATTATAATATTTAATTGTGTTAAAATTTTAGAATACAAACGGACCCCTAGATTCAGACAAGACAAATTGCGATCATGCAGTAAAAATTCAAACAATAACTTTAAAATTTCTCTTTATTTTATATAGATATATTACACCACCAAACATAAATTATGGTGTTGTTTGAGTGTGAAAATTTTGGGGTTTTGAAAATATTGAGTATTGGAATTTGTGAAAAAGTAAAGATATTTTATAGAAATTAATGAAAAAGTGAAGAGAAAGAATATTTAAAAAAATATTATAATAAAAAAATATTATTTAATAAAAAAATAAATATTATTTAATACTTTTTAATATTAAATTCAATTATTTGGAATGCTCAAACACGCCGATCCTATACAACCTCAAAAAGAAGAGGACAAAGACATGTGACTGATGACCAACATGCAAAATCAATCAAGTTGCCAAGTTGGTGTCATATTAATACGAATATTTGTTTATTATTTATTAAGCTGCTCATGCAATTTAGATGACCCTTAAAGCGGTTGTGCAAGTTGGCACACGTTGCTCTAATGGTTTCCCCATTTTCGCAACTCTTGTTACAAAAGATGAACACACAAGTCTAAAATTGTAATTTAAGTATAGGAAATTTTATGAAACTGAAACCAATAATTTACAAAAATGGTAATAAATTGGCACAAATGAATATTTAAATATCATAGTAAAATTCAATTAACTAATAAATCAACCGCATAAATTGCTCGTGAACTGCCGTACACCGTCCCGACCAACTAGCCAGGTGGATCCGTTCCGTTTAATTCCTCCGCTGTTCAAAAACAAAAACATGCTAAAAGCGGCACTAAAAACGTATATTTTTAACTGCCCTTTCCACTGGCACCTTTGGTCCCTCTATTCATATTCTCCTCCCTCCACCGAGCCTCGCTTTACTCTCTCCCTCCCTCCCTCTTTCTCTCTCTCTCGCCGTAAAAGCATCAATGGCGTCTCATGAATCCTCCGCTCTGCGTATTCTGGTTCTCGCCCTCTGGGCTCTGATAATCTCACCGGCCTACTCTCTCACCTGCACCTCACAAACCTTCACCAACAATCATCTCTACAAAAGCTGCGTGGACCTTCCCGCGCTCTCCTCCTACCTCCACTGGGCCTACGACGAGGCCAACTCTACCCTCTCCATTGCCTTCATCGCCCCTCCGGCCAAAACCGACGGCTGGATCGCGTGGGCCATCAACCCAACTGGGACGGGCATGAAGGGCTCCCAGGCCCTCATCGCCTTCAAATCCAATGGGGTAATGGCCGTCAAGACCTACAACATCGCCTCCATCGGGCCCGTCACGGAGTCCAAAATCTCCTTCGAAGTGTGGGACCTCAAGGCCGAGTCCTCGGACGGCGTCATGAGGCTCTTCGCCAAACTGAAGATTCTGAACAACGGCCTGACGGTTAACCAGGTCTGGCAGGTGGGGCCCTCCGTCACCGCTGGCGTGCCGGACTCACATGCGATGGCGACAGCGAATTATATTTCCAAGTCCACCATAAATTTGGCTGGAGGACAGACTACTGTCACCCCGTCCGCGGGGGACTCTAGGACCAAGAAGAAGAATGTGGGTTTGTCTGGTTTTTTTTTCCCTTACTTTCTAGTTTAACTATTTAGGCGATATGAATACCGAAATTGTACTGTGTTTTCCTTCCCAAAACTTGACCAACGTAAAATCTCTCTAATATTATAATATTTAATTAAATTTTCACTTTAAATTTTTTTTATAAAATATATATTTTTTCATAAAATTCAGTATTTAAAATTTTCAAAATTTTAAAATTTTCTAAAACAAACAACAAGTTTTTTTTTACTTCCGGCAATTATCAAATTCATTGGGCGTGGTCTGAGGGTTCTAAAAGCTGCATTTTTTTTCTTTAATGAGGGCAGGGTGTAGATTTTGGATTGGGTGTCTAAAAGTTGTTCTTTTTTTTTCTTTCTCTTATTTTCCTTTACGAATAAATTTGAAGGATAATAAGAAAGAATCTTTAAATTGCAGTAATTTAGTTTTGGAGCGTCAGCCAGGAATATTTTATCCTTTATAGAAGTTATAATCTTGGGAATTCTTAGATTGATTCAAGCTCCAAAAAAAGTACAAAATTCTTCTTCGTATCTAGTGTGGTTTTTGACTGGAAGGAGCTTTTTTTCTTCTTTTTTTGTTCCGTTTGATTCCTTTGTTAACCTGTACTGTGAGTTGAAACAAATTGTTTTACCTGACTCGTCTTTTTTTTGGTATCAGATTCATGGAGTACTGAATGTTGTGAGTTGGGGCATCCTGTTTCCTGCTGGAGCTATCATCGCAAGGTACCTGAGAACTTTTGAATCTGCTGATCCTGCATGGTTCTATCTTCATGTCTTCTGCCAAGTATCTGCTTACGCAATCGGGGTAGCGGGCTGGGGGACTGGTCTTAAGCTTGGGAGTGAGTCGGAAGGCATCCAATTCAATGGTCACCGTAACATCGGAATCTCCCTCTTTTGCCTCGCCACGATTCAGGTAATGTTGTTTCGAAAATTTGATCTTAGCTGTCTGGTGTTTTTAGCTGAATTTGTTCATTTTCCTGAGTGTCTTAAACAACGTTGTTAGTGTTTGTTGTTGTTTCTTTACGAATTAAACTGAAACTCGTGTCAATGTAAGAGATTTTAGCATAAGTAGTCCTAGTTGATATTTTGGATGTTGGAGATGTAAAATGCTCAAAAGATTGAATAGAAAAATTAAATCAAGTCCATTTGCAATTAGAACTTTGTACACAATCCCCTCAGAGTATCAGTGATGTTGAGGCATTTGAGCCACGAGGATGTCCGTAATTGGAAAGAAACTGTGGAATTTTAGAACCCAATGCTGTTGATACTTCGTTAAACGACTTTGCCTTAGTTTGGCTACAGATATTGTTGGCTTCAAAGTTCAAATGGTAAACATCGTATCATTTGGCAACTTGCTGTGACGTAGTTTTCTTCTGATGGAACCTCCTTTGGCTTCTACAGATCTTTGCTCTATTCTTACGGCCAAAGAAGGACCACAAGTATCGCTTCTATTGGAATATCTACCACCATGCTATGGGATACACAATAATCATCCTCGGCATCATCAACATTTTCAAAGGTTATGACATCTTGCAGCCTGCAAAGAAATGGAAATCGTCTTACATAATTCTGCTCATTGTAATGGGTGTGATCGCCTTGTTGGTGGAAGGAATTACTTGGATTGTTGTCTTGAGGAGGAAGTCCAGGAAGTCCACCAAGCCCTATGATGGATTCAACAATGGAGAAGGCAGGCAATAGTTGCTTTGCTTTTAGAGTTTCAAACTTATTGGTGCCGGTTCTCTCGTGGCAGACACCGATTTTGTTATCCTGTCTTCTTCCTTGAGATATCGCTAGATTTATCGGTGACACCTCTTTCTCTTTCTTTCGATTCCAAACTTCTGTTTGGCATGTGTATAATGGCTTGATGTCTCGAGGATTATTGTCTGTTATATATAACACGGATTGTTCCATCTTTCAGTTTGATATGTAATATGTTTCAGGTTAGGCTGATGAAACTTCCTAGGATGTGTGCATATAGACAAAACTTTCAGGTTAAAATTTGTTGTTCTTTTCTCTATCTTCTTATTGCCCTCACTTTCTAGATCGCAGCCATTGCTGTCAGATTACTCCAAAAGGATTTTGCTTGGCCCTTCAAGCTGTCTCTTAAAATAGAAACCGATCCCATGTTCTGGCTTTAAGAGTTTGCAAGCAATGCTAGTTTGAAGTAATTACATTCACCTACCCTATGCTCCGTGACTTTCGGCTCTTAAGCTCACGTGGGAAACGGAGTGGTTTGCTGTCACTGTCAGTATCTTCCTAAACGCTGCGTTTGCTAACAAAATTTCACAAAATATTTCACTGACTCCTAATAAAATACTACAATATAATCTCTCTCTCATAAAAAATTAAAAAAATATAAAAAATTACTTCTCTCTTCACTTTTTCACTAAACCCAATACCAACACTAAACTTAATACCAAAAATTTTACAACACAAACATAACCTAAGTCTCTCACCAAGTTTTGAGTCTTTGTTCTGATCCTCAGCTTGGCTGCAATAGTGGGGTTGCGAAGTTAACTTAGGGTGTTTTTGTGTTATAAAATTTTACACCCTCTAAAATTTTAACACAATAAAATATTACAATATAATCTCTCTCTCATCAAGTCATAAATTTTCACTATAAAAAATATAAAAAATTATCTCTCTACACTTTTCACTAAACCCAATACCTAAAATTTTAGCAATACTAAAATTTTACGAAACAAACTCACCCTTAACCCTTATAACTCATGGCCAAGCATACCACAAGAACTTTAACCCATTTTTTGGTTCTCTGAACTTGGACGGCCCTCATCACTTGCTTCCTGTTCACGTTCTTGGTTGATGTAATGTTGGATGTTGACACAGCCAACTTAACCTTAATCAATTGGTTACGGAAATACAATGTTGAAGCTAATAAATACTTGGACAAATATGTCACTCACCTTTTTTCACTTTCTTTGTCCAAGTAGAGAGGGAAAAAGGAACCTACTGCGGGGATCCAAGTTCCAACCCATTGATACGTCCAGCAGCATCAGTAGAGGTAAAGATGTTGTGACAGACTTCCATAATAGGGCATCTCATGGTGTTGATGTCACTGGCCACTATCGTGCCTGTTTTACAATACTTCAATAAAATACTCTCTGATGGGAGAAAGAGCCACACAGCAGCACATACTATACAATCTCGTGTCAACTTGTTGGTAGGAAATTTCTGGAGTTTTGTCCGAACCCATGAGGCGTCGAGAAAGGATTGGGTAGATGAGCTTTTCTCTTGGAATCCTAAACTAGATAAGTGAAGCACCAAAGTCGCATTTAGCTCAATTATAACCACACCAAATCTATTCGAATTGAGATATCATCTTTCGGTGTCTTAAAGACGAGGGAGGGTCCCCTAGTCTTTGCTTGTTCTTTGTCCCCTCACTATCCTGCTTTCACTTTCATTATTTTAGCTTTTGTTGCTTTCTATAACCCATTTGCTTTCTCTGTGGGGTTCCCTCGTGATGCATGGGCTTCTCCCTCAAGACTTGGAAGGAGATGCCCTCGCTTTTGTAGAGTAGAAGTTAGCTTGTCTTCTCGTAAACGAAACCCTTACCTACAGTTGAGGGTGAAAGGGGGGGGAGAGAAAAAACTTGTTTCATCACCCTTAATGATGGGACCTTAAGCTGGTTGCTCACCATTTTCTCTACTACTTTTGCAATGCTGGGTGGTTGATGTTTTCACTTGCTCAAACTAAAAGGGGGTTCAACCTACACCTTTAGAAATACTTCACTTTGATCTGACACGTTTTTAATCTTTTAATTAGATGTCAGTTGAAGACCAAAGAAAACCAAGTCATTTAAGCTCACCTCGAGTCACGCATAGAGGTGAGAGGAGAGAGTGAATGATAAATAAATAGTATAAGGCCAAGTCTCACGTTGGATGCTTACTGGGTAGAAATGAGACTTAAATGTACATTTCAAGAGATTTCAAAAACAACAGTAACTTGAGCCCAATGAATTTGGACAAACATGTAGAGTAATATAGACACTAAACAATGAAGGTGACCATCGATGATAAAGACGAGTGTTATAGCGTATTATTCAATGGACAGGTGAGAAGTAGGTGGGATACCCTTAGGGTGCGTTTGTGTAGAAAAATTTTGGGGGATTTGTAAAATTTTAGTACTTTTTGAGAAGAAAGAGGTGTATTGAAGTTTGTAAAAAGTGTTAAAATTTTAAGATGTGTTTGCGTAAATGTTGAAAAATATTATGGTAGTAATAATTTATAATAATGGTATGTTTGTTTGATAGGGATAATGTATATGAGAGAGAATATTATTTATTACATTATTACATGATAAAAAAATAAGTAAATAATCAAAAATCTCCCGCCGACGTGCTGCTCCCCTCCCACTCGTTAAAACGCTTTTTTGAAAAACGCGTGCTGCTCCCCTCCCCCTCGTTAATATGTTTTTTTTTTTTAAAAAACGCAAGTTGTCTGTTTATCGCCGAACGTCTAGCATCCGGGCCCGGGCCATTTCCCCATTCCTATTTGGTTTTTGCGTTTGTTTTGTTAATTTATTTATTTCTTAAACACATTTTCTCACTTTCATCCCCTCTTCTCTTTTCTTTTTATTTTTCATTGATATTTCTTTTTTCTTTTATTTGCAACTGTTGAGGTACCAGCATTGAAAGGGTTCGAGCTACCAGCATTGAAATGGTCCATGGATTTCGACTTCGAACGAAAAGAACGAACCTGCATAAACGATTAAGGTGCATCCATAGATTTTAAACAAGAAGCGATATGTAAAGGACAATATGCGTAAGGAAAACAAGAAATGCAACGGAAACAATATTTAAATAAATACCTTAGATGGAAATTTTTGAGAACGATTGATTTTTGACACGACACGCAAATACTTTACTCTTAAAATGTTATTTTTGAATCATTGCTGCGGACATAATAAGCATAAAAAATGGAGCAAACATTATAAGACAATCTTATAAATCGACATTAATTACCATATAGAGACCAACAAAGGAACATAGCATAACAAATCCCCAAATCATAAACTACTCATCCAAATAACAGATAGGTCCAACATTTCACATCAAGTTCTAATGAACCTAGACATAACAACCACATACATAACAAGCACATACATAACAATCAAGTCTAACACATCAGAATACCAATTGCGTGCTCCCGCCGCGCACATTCCTCAGGCGTAGGTGCACGCTGGACAGACGATTGGCGTAGGGCCCCAGAGGCAATACTTGTACCGAAAAGTAGATGTAGCTCGAGATAGCTCTGAAGGCCCATATCTTTGAACTTGGTTATGTTTGGTTGTTTCTGAAATAACAAAGTGACAGTCAAGTATGATATTGAAATAAATATGCATTACCAACATTACTGAACATATAAGGAAATGTAGCTATATGCTATTGGCACGTCGTGAATGTATACCTCGGACTTCAGCAGCCACCAAGCGTCATCAGCATCAACAGTGTCCTTTTCGTCATCCCACCCTACACCAGTTTGCTCTTTCAAAAATTGGAATGCCTTATAATCTTGTTTTAATAAATTAACTTTTCCCATCACTTGCAATCCCGATAGCCATGGGTAGTGCGGGATGTCAAGTTTTTGTGCTATTTCCTGCCACAGTCTCGAGTCTTTTGGTTTTCCATCCACAAACGTCTCTACATTATACTCATCTATCAACAGGTAGATCAAATTTTGGACATCTTCGGCCCGCCACACGATTCGTGGATGCTATAGAGATACGAACAATGCAATATAAAAAAATTGCAACAACCCAACTAAATCCGACAAAGGAACATGCGAGAGGACCTTATTTACCAGGACAACAACTAATCACATACAAACATGACATTAAAAAAAAGTATCCAAGTAAATACACGAGGAGGATGCACAAATGTTAAGACCTGGGTCATTCGTACTGAAGAAGAAGTGCTGGATGGATCGGAGAACGACTTCCCTGATCTTAGAAAGCACCGCTGCACATGGTTGATGGTTGAGTCAGTTAGAAAAGTCTCGACATAGAAAATTTCCTCAAGTTTTGGAGGACAACAAAGAGCATTAGAACCTAGAAAACAAAGAAATTATACGACAATCTTGTAATGTTAATTAAATTCAGAATAATTATTTGACAAATCAAACCTTCAGATTGTAATCTTGTAATTATTTCTAAACATTAGAAATCTAGCTGAACTATCAACATTTAATGAAAAGGAACACAAGGAACACAATTAGCTATAAATCCTGTATAATAGCAGAGACAAGGACTGCCTAGATTAGAAACCAAAACGACAGTAATTTCCTATGGCCATAAGTAAAGCACCACCATAACCAAAGCCCCTGTATAGTTAATCACAAAGAACCCTCCTGGACAAACAACATGGAAGTAAGGCCTCAACCAGTAGAGCCACCCAACATACATCCAAACCGACCAATAAGCCAGACAGACCTCCCAAAATACATAAGACATTTCAACAAAACAGAGCAGCAACACCAAAGCAGTGACTAACACCAAGAACATAGAAAAACAAACACAGGTTGGGCAACACCAAACCGACCAATAAGCCAAATTGAATGAAGAGGTGACTAACATTCAGAATAATTATTTGACAAATCACACCTTCAGATTGTAATCTTGTAATTATTTCTAAACATTAGAAATCTAGCTGAACTATCAACATTTAATGAAAAGGAACACAAGGAACACAATTAGCTATAAATCTTGTATAATAGCAGAGACAAGGACTGCCTAGATTAGAAACCAAAACGACAGTAATTTACTATGGCCATAAGTAAAGCACCACCATAACCAAAGCCCTGTATAGCTAATCACAAAGAACCCTCCTGGACAAACAACATGGAAGTAAGGCCTCAACTAGTAGAGCCACCCAACATACAACCAAACCGACCAATAAGCCAGACAGACCTCCCAAAATACATAAGACATTTCAACAAAACAGAGCAGCAACACCAAAGCAGTGACTAACACCAAGAACATAGAAAAACAAACACAGGTTGGGCTACACCAAACCGACCAATAAGCCAAACCGAAAAACAAACACAGGTTGGGCAACACCAAAGCAGCGACTAACACCAAACCAAGCAATAAGCCAAACCGAACAATGATTTTCCCTCAGGTTGGGCAATATTTGCTCACCCAGCCCTCACGACCCCATCCTCCCCCCTAATGATGTGCATCTGCCCCACATACACAATGGAAAATGGAGACTCACCTGGACGCGAGCACAGGAGCGGGTGACTGGTGCCGTGGCTGCCTTCCAACTGGTTTCTGGCCTCCGCTTTCTAGGGGGACGCTGCGTTCGACTTTGGGTATGGAGATTCTCCAGGTCTCCCGTGAGCAACGAATGAAGAGGTCTCTTTGAAGGGAAAGGCTGGCCAAATTTCATCTCATCACAGGGGTACGAGCCTTGTGGAAGAGGCCTCTTTGTAGGCAGAGGAATCTGATTCTCCTTTGCTCGCATGCGTCTCGAAATTTGGCTGAAATTTTGTTCTGTGCGAGTTTCAACTGTGTGTTCATCATCCTTCGGTTTTTTCCGCCTAACTTATCAGAGGTTAGATGTTACCGTTGTAAAACTTTAATTCCAACAGCTTCACATTATTGCAGGTGCTTTGTGAAAGGGACGGGAAAGCAAACGAGGCGTGCCTACATCGCCTGCCTGACTGTCCCCGACAGTCAGGTTGTCTGTCGTATGTCAGGAGGAGAAAATGCAAATACCCTTATAGTATTACAGGTTGTAAACGATAACCCGGGCATTTGTGTAATTCAACGATAACAGCGTAATAATGAGCGTCAGAATGGGACCTAGCCAGTTTTGAAAAAACCCGTTGTTGCCCTCCGTGTTAGAAAAGGTTGCAGTTGAGTGGCCGTGTAATTGGTAATTTATCACAGCACTCGTAGGGGTTGAAACGGAAAAATCAAGTTCTGTCGTAAGTATTTTACATACGCAAATGCATTTGAGCTGAAATTTTTCAAGAAGGCTAAAATTTTCCTACGCAAACGCAGCCTTAGGTTGGTGCGACTTAAGCCCAAATATGTGGAAGTTTAGATAAAAAAATGACATTAAAGAAGAACTTGGATTATGCAATTATGCTTTTGCTAAAGGGGTATGTTGATGATGATCTCTGACCTACACATAGCCCACGGGACACGGCTCTTCTCTGCAATGAGTATGAATTTCAAACGAAGAGCAGGTGAATTAAAGTAGTCATTTTGAAAGGGAATGTGGGGGAGGATTAGTTTAGGCTGCAATTGAATTTATGTTACATGCTGCGCATGTGAAACCAACTAAACGAGGCATAAGCATGCTCCAAATAACGAAAAAAGAAGCCATAAGCTTGAGACAGAGGAAGAGAATGATAAAAGGTGTTTTTATCAATCTATGTCAGAAATCTGTTATAACTTTATGCACAAAGATTAAGTGCAATAAATTTATACCCAAAATACTAACAATCAGCAACTTTGCTGGAAGTGTTCTCCATTGCTAACATATTAGCTTGGGAGTTCCCTTGCAAAAAAATCTTAGGTGGAAAATATATTTTGCACCCAAGTATGGTACTGATACTTTACATCCTTATCTTTCAATTTCGTGACATTGAATCCCTCAAGTTTCAATTTTTGGTAATTTATACCCTCCCGTTAAATTTGACAGTTAAAATTAATGAAAAATAGATAAAAAGATATATTTGCTCTCAAAAAGATGTTTTATGTTTTGTTGGCTAATTGAGTGTCAAACCTTTTTTTTCTTTATTTTTCATTAGTTTTTATTATTAATTTAACGAGAGGGTGCAAATCACCAAAATTCGAAACTTAAAACACTAAATGTCATGAAATTAAAATATAGGAGTACAAAGAGAATGAGTACTCCATACTTGTAAGGTGCAAATATATAATGAAGTTTTCATTCTATACATGTCATCACATCATGAATTAATAACTTTGTCCAATCTCCAAAAAAAAAAGTCTCAATTGTTTCTAACTTTCTATTTTTAAAATAGAATACTTACGAAATCGCACGAATAAGATAAAAATCTTATTCAATGGTAGGGTTGAAATCGGATTTTCGGTCCGACTAAAATAGAGGAATGGACCGAACCACCCAAATGCGGTCGTACAGGTTTCATTTTTTTCATTTTTTTTCATTTTTTTAAATTTTTAAATTTTTAAATTTTTAAATTTTTTAAAAAATTTAAGGTTAATTTCGAAGGGGGAAAGACATATAAAAATGTAGAATTTTAGTTTAGATTAAAATTAAACTTTTTAAGTATGTAATTTGTATTAAAAACATATAAAATATATTTTTATTATTTATATTAATAAATGCGGTCCGGTCCGGACTGCATTAAAAAAAAAAGACCGGACTGCATTCAAAAAAATAAGATCGGACCGAAGCGTAAATCTAGTTCGATTTTACGGTCCGGTCCGGTCCGATCCGTAGTCCAATTTTGATCAGCTCTATTTAATTGTATTTATATGGATTTGCGATCCGGTCCAATCCGCGATCGATCAGCTCTATTCAATGGTATTTACGTGGGATTTCTGTTTGTTATTTTTACGCAGGTCCTTTTCCCAAATCTTTAAAACTTATTTTAGTAAATGTGGAGTCCCAAGTGGTAAAGCAAAGACGTCTCCATGCCGCGTTATCACATGGCTGGGTCTGGAGACTTTTGGTCCTCTTATCATTTACATAAAGAAATCCTCTGCTTTTCTGCTCTTGGACCGACGCTGACCTTTGTCCAATCGAAAGTTAAAGAAACATGATCGATGTCAGGTGGGCCCATGTCACTGATGACAGGTGGGCCCATGTCACTGTGATGACATGATGACACATAAACAAGAAACAAAATTACTATTGGCTAAGATGGGTTTGGACCAGTGCAATTTGAGTGATCGAAACGCGAGTAGGCCCACATGTGTCTCACTCTCTCACCTATTGCTCCCTCTGCAAAATTGCAGAGGAGCCTGGTCCGTGGTGTCTGAATCTGACATCACTTCTTTTGTTGTTGGTTTCTCGTATTATAGTTGGGAATCATCACGTGGACCACGTGCTTACTAGTTAAAGCCAAGACTGGTTGGGAACCACTAAGACCTAAACAGTGAAACTCCTCGTTTCCCAATTTTAAAGTTTGAAAAGGGAAGTTTAAGCAACCCCATTCACTTGCCGGTTAAAGTTGTAAAATAAGCATATTAAGGACCGTAATTTTCTTAATTTGTTATTTAAAATAGATGGTCGATATTGCTAGTATTAATTATCAAACATTATTAAATGTAGTAGAATTTATATATTATATCTATTTCTTTTTAAATTGGTTCATCCAATTCAGACAACAAATTGAATCTTCACCGTGTGTATCATATTATTAGATCTATATGCTGTATTTTTCTCTCTTCGAATTGAACCATCCAATTCATATAGCAAATCAGAAAAAATAGTTATCCAGCATAAAGAGCTAAACTTCAACCCACTGATTTCATCCCACATCTCTCTCCCAAGGTTCTCTGATTCTGTTGGGATTTATCTCAAGATGTTAGATAATTGTTGATTTGATAAGTAAAAGACCTGCTCACATGATTTTTTTTATACCAACTTATTATATACATATTAGTCGAGAAAAAGAATTGAGACAAAAATTATATGTGGTTACCCAGTGTGCATACTTTCGTCAAAAAGAATGACCAAAATTTTATTATTTCGAAATATAATCCTCACCATTTATTCTAGCACTACAGTATTCTTCTATAAAGAATAGAAGCTACTTGTTTCAATATATATTGAAACATGTAACAGGTTATTTTGAGATTTTAGAGGTTGATTTTGTAAATTTTGTCGAATATATTATATTATAAAATACTTTTAGTGCGAATGTAATCTAATCTTTTAAATCAATTTCCGATAGCATCTTGTAAATGCTGAAACGAAAGAAATCCTATGTTGAGATATTTCTTTTGTACGTAACATTTTCAAGGCTCTCGACACGCCTTGTTCGTTATTAGCTCAAAGGTATTTCAGCTTGGAAAACAAAACGCCAACCCCAGTGCTACAAGGAAAGATACATAAAGTTGTGGGCATTCAGGCCCACAGAGGAAGATTTTTCACGTCAGCTCAAAACCTTGACATCCTCCGCCACAAACCTATCACCCATCGAGATGAGTCAGATGACCGTGGTTCAGTAATTGGCTCCTCGGACACCACTAGAAGAAAGAGTATTCAGCCCCTATCCAAATGTTGACCCTCAAAAGATATGCCGCTTTGTGATTCCGTTTTGAGCCTGTATATATGCAACAAATTACCCGAATTTGCAAAGATTACAATCTGGAATTTACACTGTTTACATTTCAATAAAGATGCCGGGGAATGGATATTTGTTGGCGACTTGTATAGAAGGAAATTGGTCGCATATAGTCCTGTAGAAACATATTTCAGATGCAAGAAGATTGAAATCAAAACCGACTGTATGGCTTACTTGTCGACACCAAAAGCCCTCGTCTATTCTGTCTATGAACTATATACATGAACCGCTAATAGCAAAGGCTATATAGAGAGTGGTTAATGTATGAGCTATGAACTTGGGCCAAGAACACAAAAGGCCAACCTCAGTGCTATTAGTATATTTACAAAGTTCTGCAAAATTTAGCTCGGCATAGGAAGATTCTTCATATCACATGAGATACCAACTCGAAACCTCATGCTCTGCAACATATATATCACCTACTCTTCATCATTGATGCCCAAAAGCAAAGGCGATCACAATTCTGATCTCGGCCTTTCGTCTTCCACTAGAAATAGAGTTTCAGCCCCTTCCAAAAATCCATGCTCTGAACAACTGAGAAGAGAAGATTTTAGCAAAACAGACATTTGAAGAAATGACAATTTAATCATCTAGCTCTCCATTCAAATACTTATATCCAGAGCTGCTAATGTGGTAATTCCACCTCGTATCCAAAACAGTACTTCCTTTGGCTAGTCCCCTCTTTCTCTTCCACTATACTATAGACCATTATGCTGCCCAAACCGTTAGTTTTATCAAGCTCAGACACTGCAGGAACATATAGAATACTAGCAAAAATTATGGAACCCTGTCTGTTTTTAAAGATGATGCAACGTGTTCAAATGCCCTCCATCTAATCTTTTTTTTTTATAAGCAAACCCCTCCATCTAATCTTTTATATTGATGATGTAACATTTTAGCAATAGCGCATAAAGAAACGCAACATAGAGATTGTTTTACATTTTGCAGCTTTTACCGTGCTTTTCAGAACTGATAGGGAAATGATACAATATCATTACTGTTTGTTATGCATTTCAGAATTTTTTTAAGGCAAGCTAGGGAATAACGTATGAATCCAGAGTCTAAAGTTCAGTAGATATTTATCAACATCAGAACTAGGGTCTGAAGAGGTCTGGATAGCTATATATATTACCATGAAACCGTATTAAACCCAAGAAACCAACAGTTAAAAGCATGGACATCTAAAACAAAGAGTCAGGAGTCTAAGGTTTGAGGTCTCCACTCTAGATATTAACACTGCACGAGAGAAGGATATGATGAGGATAATCTGACTTTAACGTGTTCCTTCAGATGGCAACCATTAAACTATCAAAATGATTAACAAAATGATGGCAGGAAAGCCTCTAATCAAGTGGTACAAAATCATCTAAGCATAACAATTTTATCCTAAACCATTGCTTGTCCAAACCAAGGTCAGATCCATCTTATAGAATATTCCCCCTACCTGAAAGAAACATAATTTCCAAATGCAGCATAAGGGCCAATATGAGTTCCAAATAATGACAGAACAAATTCAAGAAAAAAGAAAACTTCTCAAATTTCAGATCTGGGAAATAGGGGAATACAATTAAGACCAAAAGGAGGCAAATTTACAGTTTCATCCTAACTTGTATAGCTAGTGAGCAGAAAAATTGCCAAGAAGGTTAGCTGCCTTTTATTTCAACTGTCTGGATGTCTAAACCAACTGTCAAAGGACAGATGCTACAGGCTTGGAGAATATGGTGCCACACCTACCATATAGGTGATAGTAGTGCTTAGATTGTGCACAGGGGATAACAGCAAAACTGGGGTGGTCAATGTCATCTCTGTCATCATGTGGATCCAAATTCATAGAGTAAAGCAAGGTTATGGTTCATGATGTTCTTGTTCCAGAGATTGGGGCAATGTACTGATAAAGTTGATGGTAGAGACACAATGGAAACAGTGCAAACAAGCTTGCTCATCCTGCTCATCGTATGTAAAAGTCGCAGTATTCATTCAATTTACAAATATTCATTTATAATGCTCTACAAAGAATTCGTATAAATTACTCGAACAAAAAACAAGTTAGCTATCAAGAACAGAAATAGGGAGGTCTGAATAAAACAAGTTAGCCATCAAGAAATCAGAGAGGGAAGGGAGTGGGAGGAGGAAAACGAAGAACAGAAAAAGGCCCTAAAGATCAATCCTAATTCCTCACACTCAGCTTCTAGAAATAAAACCTTAGTTCTTAAACAATTCAAAAATCATTTATTGTTACTACCAGAATAACAGAGCTGGTTAACATCCCACAAGTTAGATTGCCCTGAAAGCATTATGTCAAGTTACAAGGCATTTTATGAATACTAAAAGAAGACATGAACTAGGAATTTATCCACACAAAAGGACAGACACATTGATATCAATCCAAGAAATTAATAATACTGCATATCACCTGCAGTTCAAGTACACTGAAATTTATTTAGAATAGACCTAAACATGGGGAAACCTCCATCAATGAAAGAATTAATCTAACAAAATGACTTTTTTTGCGTGTTTAAATTGTAAATATTCAACTTGCAGGTTGGAAAGGGAATTTCCAACGGCTTAGAAGGTTAAGGTTGAGACCTCTTTTGAAAATATATCCAAATCAAGTTGCCACCAAATGTTTCCATGCGCTGAATAACAGTGAAATTAATCCCACAAGTTTATTTGACATGTCTCAAAATTCATTCGCAGCACACTAAAAGCATACAGTAGATTTACCACAGAAAAGCTATGTCAGTCCCAAATGCTTATTGCTTAAAAATTCAAGACACAAAACCGCCCAATTACGTACAGAAAACACCTAAGGCACCAATATATTGTGAGTTATTGTAGTTTCAAACAACACAATTTCTAATACCTTGCTTTCATAATTTGCAGATTCACGTTATCTCCTGCAACAGCGTCCGTAAGTGGGAGGAAACTTGGCACATGGGTAATTGCCTCAAACACTGATAGAACTCCATGAATCCTTAGATGTGTAAAATATCTTTCAACAGGACTATATGTAACCAATTCCCTCCTATCATACATCAGCCATATATCTCCATTCTCCAGCAACTTTATTGGCTGATAGAGGTGACCGTAGTGCGTGTGTATAACATAATCTTTAGTCCAAGAGTTTGAGTCACCATACTGCTTCATCACCCATACATCAAAATGGTCCACGAAAGTAAGATCACATACAGAAAGAGAACCTCCTAACACTCCCATATTCATATGGTGCAAATTTTCTCTTTCTTTGTGTGCCTCCCCGAAATGAGAAGGCAACCCAACCACACTGAATTGTTCTCTCTGAAAGTCAAAAGCCACAATAACAACCGGACCCTTCTCGTCATCACTTACCCAGTGAATAATCCCATTCAGATATGTCGGAAATAATGAAAAACTAAGGTCAGAAGGAGCACATCCGATGCTCCTCCATGATGTTGTCCCAACGGTATACACCTCTGCCATTCTCTGAAACATATGCTCAGGCCGAAAGCCCAATCTTAAAACCTTGTACTTATGACTTCTGGGACAATGACCAAACCCCGAAACAACAGGACCCCAAAACTTGTCATCCTCTTGAGTATTGGGAATAGTTACATACTCACCGGTAAACGGATTGCAAACAATGTCAGGATAGTTATATATGGACTTACTTAAACAAAGCAACCCATTACACGAATTTACAATGCCATAATCACGAACCATGAAACTATCACTACCGCTACTAGTTGGAAGTGGAATACAAATTTTGGTTTTGAGTCTTGTCTCCCGACGCTCATTTCGATTGGCAGGAGGAGCGGTTTTGACAATGGAATCAACATCAACCCAGTGAAGGGTTGCGGAAACACAGCCCAGGCTATTGGCGCGGAGAAAGAGCTCAAGGGGTCGAGCTCTCGCTAGATGGAGAGAACTGAAGAGAGTGTCAGAGACTAACATGCGCCAAGTCGTACATACGCACCTGGAGAACAAGATTGAGTCAAGAGGTAGCCTCGAGAGAATGTCTATGAGGATGTGGCCCGGAAGGTCCATTATGTTTGTGCATGATGATGCTTCTCCTGATTGTCTTTTCGTGATTTCGGTGATGGGTCGGGTTGATATTATTCTTCGTCTTCTTCTCGAACTTGACGGTTTCCGCGGCTTCTTTGAGAGACGATTGTTGGTGAGGTAGCGGAAGAAAAATGTCATCTTCGGGTATAGAGATTCAAAGTTTGGGAAGAGTGGTGATGCTGGGTTTTCCGATAAGAATTTAACGATGGAAGATTAGAGAAAGTAAGCACCACCGAGACGACTGCATGAATATCCAGAACTTTCTGGCTGGCATGGCTGGGAAAGTGTGCTCAATTTTTGGCAGGGCGTGAACAGAGCCGGGAGCCCGGACTCCGGAGCAGCATGTGCGCGTAACTTATTACGGGTGGGTTTGTTTTGTAAAATTTTAGTGTTGTTAAAATTTTAGGTATTGAGTTTAGTGAGAAAATAAAGAGAGAGGTAATTTTTTATATTTTTATATTTTGAGGGGAGTAAAATTTTATAACACAGACGCAGCCTACAACTCCTTGAAATGACGATCGTGGTGCCCACTTGAAATTGACTGTTCTACCCCTTAAAACGAGAAATTCCAGAAATTGTGAGGGTCAGTTGGACTCCGGTGTTGTTTTCTTAGATGGGCTGTTTTTGGGTTCGAGTCCAGTTGGGCCAATATCTGACCAACATCTTCAACCTTATCTTCGGTAGTGGGCCCATTGGATAACTAATAATGCACTTTTGTTTTTGTTTTTTTCTAATCTCATAATGTACTTTTTGTTGTGATAGAAGGCTAACTGCAACAAAAAAAAAAACAAATAATCGTAAAATTGAAATAATTTTTTTAAGGAAATAATTATAAAATAATCTCTAATCAAATAATTTCTTTTTATTATAATAAATATAAAAAATTTATTTAAATAATCTTTCACTCCATTATTTTATCAACTTCTATAAAATCAATATTTTGGTTAGAAAAAAAATCATCCCTGAATATATGACTTATATTTTTTAAGCTGTAGTCAAATCAGAAAATATTCACGGATTGACACAACATGTAAATTTCTATGTAAAGCTCGTATTATTCAAAATTTTATATAAACAATATTAAATGATAATAACATCCTAATTTTTTTTTCTAAATACGTAAGATCCTAATTCAATATTTTTAATGCATGAGAGTAGGGCTGTCCAAAATACCGGCCAGACCGGCCAACCTGGACCGAACCGGACCAGTTTTGGACAAACCGGTGTACTTTTTTTGAAACCGGGAAACCGGTGTACTCCGGTTCGGTTCAGGATTACCCTCATGAAAGTCCAGGACCGGACCAGATTATACCTCTCCAAACCGGTCTAAACCGGTAAATTGGCCCAAAATGGCAAGATCCAACCTCAAAATCGGCCCAAAATGACATGACCCAACCCAAAATCGACCCAAAATGGCATGACCCAAACCGACCCAGACCGGACCGGTGAAACCGGGGATCAAACCGAAAGAATGACCAGTCCGGTACACATACTCCACAAAATGACCGGTTTGGCCGGCCGGACCGTACTGAACCGAACCGGCCAATGGACAACCCTACATGAGAGTAGCGTGTCTTCAAGGTTTGGTTACGAAAAAATTTGTGCGTTACAATTGAGATAATGCTCTCTCTTAAATCTTAGCATGTTCCGTTTGTCCACGTGGTCGTAGTCATCCGTATCTGTCGAGTATAGTACATACATTTTGATTGAGTAGTTGAATTATTGGTGCCTGAGGATATGATTAAATGATTGTAAAGTTTGATTTGTTCCAACAACCCTCCTAAGTCCTAAAGATTCCAGTACGAAAAACAAAGAAACTCAAACCTATCGAAATCAAGAGATTAGCTTAGGAAAGAAAAATTTACATTTTGCACCTTATAATTAAAGTAATTTTTATAATTGGCCCAAAATGATACGACCCAACCCAAAATCGGCCCAAAATGGCATGACCCAAATCGACCCAGACCGGACCGGTGAAACCGGGGATCGGACCGAAAGAATGACCGGTCCGGTACACATACTCCACAAAATGACCGGTTTGAACGGCCGGACCGAACCGGACTGAACCGAACCGGCCAATGGACAACCCTACATGAGAGTAGCGTGTCTTCAAGGTTTGGTTACGAAAAAATTTGTGCGTTACAATTGAGATAATGCTCTCTCTTAAATCTTAGCATGTTCCGTTTGTCCACGTGGCCGTAGTCATCCGTATCTGTCGAGTATAGTACATACATTTTGATTGAGTAGTTTAATTATTGGTGCATGAGGATATGATTAAATGATTGTAAAGTTTGATTTGTTCCAACAACCCTCCTAAGTCCTAAAGATTCCAGTACGAAAAACAAAGAAACTCAAATCTATCGAAATCAAGAGATTAGCTTAGGAAAGAAAAATTTACATTTTGTACCTTATAATTAAAATAATTTTTATAATTGGCATACTAAACTATCAAACTCGGTGTAAATTACTAATTTCAACTTATTACACCCTAACATACCCTACCAGCTGCAGGGCATTGATTCTGATAATTTAGGTGTAAATTATAAAAATTACAATAATATCACGTAATAAGATATTTTGTAATTCTATGCTTCAATTGTATAGTATTTGGACATAATTAAATGATGTATAATCTATTTGTTGTGTTTATCTTTTTCTAAATTATAACATACAATTTAGATAGAAAAAATGATCTTGATCTGCAATTTGTAGGCAAGAAGAAAATTTGAAATTAAAAAAATCACATTTTTAAATTAAAGCTAGTTAAAAGTATTAGTATGTTTGTTTGTTAAAATTTTTGAGAATATTCTTGAAATTTTAAGAATTTTTACTTTATTTAGATATCGGGGTCTGTGAAAAATAAATTATTTATGTGTAAAAGTTAAAATGTTAGAGTGCGTTTGTTTTGTTGAAATTTTTTACGTAATATTTTATTATTTTTAACTAATATTTTAAATATTTGTTAAAAAATCACATTTTATTATTTTTTTTATTCTGTTTACAGAAAAAAAGAAGTCCGCATTAAAATAAAATAGAAACAAACGTAACCTTGGAAGAAAGAAACTCTTGGGGGCATATGCTTTTAGTGTTCAAGCTTTCAGATTCCCATTCCCCCGTCACTCTCGCTGGAACTAAGGCGCGCTCGCCCCATTTCCTCTTCATCCGATCCGTCAAATCTTCACTGGTATCGGACCGAGATGGAGTCCATGCAGAGCCGTGTGGAGTCCTGGATCAGAGACCAGCGGTCCAAGATCCTCAAGGTCACATGGGGCCCACTTCAATGGTGGATGCGGTGGCCGTGGAACAACGACGGGAGGAAGCAGAGGAAGATGCTCCAAGAGGAGTATGAGCGTCGCAAGAAGCAGCTCAATGATCTCTGCCTCGCCCTCAAGGCGGAGTCTGTCTCGGAGTTGCAGGACGTTCTCTGCTGCATGGTCCTCTCCGAGTGCGTTTACAAGGTATGGCATTTTTGGGACACTTTTAATTGCTTACATTGTTTGTTTGGACTTTCATAGAGTCCAGGAAAATAAGGATATTGGAATGTCTTTTCGTGCTAAATAAGAAAAATTAGTCTTTTAAGGATTAGTAGTTTTAATTGATGCGACCAACGCAGAAAGAATTGATTTTTTCCATTATAAAAATGTTGAAGGAATGGGTAGCAAGATGAAATTTTGGAGAAGACTGTTTTTTGCTTTTTTCTTAAGCCAAAAGTAGCGGTTTTTTTCCTGATGGTTGAATGGATTTTGAGAAATTGAAGGGTGTGAAGGAGAAGTAAATCTGTATGTCCATGTTTTGTGTGGGGTTTGTCGGATGTTTGTCCCTGTGATAAATGGGCCGTCATGAGAAGACGTTTTTGAAATTCCATGTGGCGATTGGTGATCTCTGAGTGCGCCTTGCTGGAGCTAGAGGTTGATCATTCGAAATTGGTTATATTATTAGTGTGTCCAAAATTGTGACCCTTATGCAGTCTTCTAATTGCATTAACGTCAATTTAAAACATGTTTGATCTAGTTCTTAAGGCTTAAGTGAAGGACTCAATCGTTGAGATCAAATATTCTCTTTTATTAGCTATTAGTGAGAATGCTGTTGTAGCATATTCTTGTTGGTAGTCACATGGCATAAGTAGTAGAAAGAAAAGGGTGGAACTTTTCATTTTTCTGGTAAAGAAGAAACAGTTTATTTTCGGTGTATGTGTTCATTGTTTTAAGTTTTCTGAAAAGTAAATCAAAATGGTTGCCTTTGGAGAACAGAAAAATGGTGTTATTTCACGTATTTGTTTCTGTTCTTCAGTTAAGGAGAACAAAACTATTGAAAAAATGTTTTTTGTGATATATTTCTCCTGTTCTGTAAAAGCACTGTTTGATGGACGAGCATACGGGTTTTTATTATAGGAATAAAGGTAAAATTGCCAGAGATCAAAGAGACAGAAGAGGAATACAACTTCGGAATCCCAACTAGTTTTCCTAAGCATCACACTTAATGTTTTCTTGGGATTGCACATTGAGGAAGGATTGCATCACTGATCACACAAACCTCAGAATCATAATTGCTCCAATATTCTTAAAAAACACGTCCTCTGTTGGATCGAAAGTATTAAATTAATATTTACAGAAAACTAAACCCAATGGACACCGTTCTGTTTCCCCAGCCCCATTTTCACTGAGATCAGAAGTTGCTTGATATAATGGCGGACATACCTGTCAGCACCATAGATGTGTGCTAATTGTCTATGGTGTTGACCTTGGCACTTTATAAAGTTGGACTTCTCTGGAAACTGTGATAACGGTGGCATCGTTGCAATGCTTCGATGCTTTTGTTGGTGGAATAGTTCTCAGTCGATGATAGTTAGGTACTGTAATGAATTTGCTCTGACCTATGGTTACTATTCTTCCTCACATGAAGAGACCTGCTGCTGAGTTGGTTCGAGCTGTAAATAAATTTAAGGCCGACTTTGGAGGACAAGTTGTTTCCTTGGAGCGTGTGCAACCTTCTTCAGATCATGTTCCACACAGGTGTGTTCTGCCGTATATATCTTGATATAAATCTATGTAAAATAATCTATCTGCTGCCAATGTCTTGCTACTCCTTTCCTGTTAACTACTTGTTGCTGGGGCTGTAATGTCTTTTAATCTGTGTGGATATTTCTCTGAGTTACACCTCTGAAAGCGTACCTTTCTTGTTAATATTCCTCTGCTCATTTCCTTTTTGTCCTTTTCTGAATGGTATGTATTTCGGTTGTATGGAAGATTGTTGATCATCAAGCATTACGGCTTGAAGAAGCTATATTTTTATGTATGCAACTTTGTTAGCTTATTCATTTCTGAGGGTGTGTCCACCCCATTGTACCTCATTTCAAGTGGTACACCATGCTTCTGTCTTGTCCCTTGTACTATACAATATCGGCAGCATAGAGGTCTTGTCGTTTCAATAAATGTGAAACATGGAAGATTTAATGAATTAGCATACATATAGGGCTGATTTTTGTCTGCAAATGCTTTAGGTATATTGCACTCGGTTTGCAATGCAGCTTGTGCAAAAAGAACATGTAGAAAATTATATATGTCAAAACTTTAAAATTTCTCGCTTATTTCAGTGAACAATAGGTGTGGTAGGAGTGACATTATCCGACCATGAAGTTACTCTAGTTTCTTATTAAATGGTAAGGTGATGCACTAACCTCTGCGTATGTGTATATTTTTCGTTTTCTTCAAGATTTGTTTGTTTCCAAGTTACATTGTTTTAATCTTTTTAAGATAATGAACTTCAAATTTGGTGGTTTATTATATAGCTTCTTTCTGCATCTTGCTTGTTACAGGTATTTGTTAGCAGAAGCAGGCGACACACTATTTGCTTCATTCATGGGAACGAAGCAGTATAAGTAAGCATGATAAAATGCTTTGATCACCTTGTCTTGGTCTTCACAAGTTTATGATCTTTTTCTTTTCTTTTTTTCGTTTTTGTTTGGGTACAAATCAAGGGACATCATGGCTGATGCAAATATTCTGCAAGGTGCTATATTTCATGAGGATACCGCGGAAGATGCTGAAGATATTGAAACTGTTAGATCTGAACAACATGAAAGTCGAAAGGGAAATTTGGAGAACTTGTGGAATCCTCTTGACACAAAATCTATGCAACTAAAAGATAGATCTAAACCTGCTGCCCATCGGGTAAGATAGCATTTGTCCATTTGAACATGTTTAATCAGTATATGTCAAAAATGTTGAGGTCATATTTTTTTTCCCTCATTTTTGTGAGCTACTACTCTTCTATACATTCCAAAATGCTGATTTCTTGTTCCTCCATCCTACTAAAGTTGTGTTCCTCAATCCCACAAATACTTTTTTCTAGCATACCTTGTCTGTATAAATTTTTCTATTTTTTTTTTCTTTTTCCATTGTCTGTAGGGTTTCTTGGCTCGTGCTAAAGGAATACCTGCTTTGGAGTTATACAGGCTTGCTCAGAAGAAGAAGCGGAAGCTTGTACTATGTGGACATTCACTTGGTGGAGCAGTGAGTCTGATTATCATGCTTTGCTTCAGTTTCTGCCAGTTTGGTGTGTTTTTGAGTAATTGACGGAGTGTAGTTGGGATTTTTCCCCTTGGTTCTTTAACATATATATTTACTTGTGGGAAAATATAATCAATTATATATCGATCATCTGCTCCTATTTTGTCTTTGTAGGTAGCTGCATTAGCTACCCTTGCCATTTTGAGGGTTATAGCTGTTTCATCATCATCAAAGGAAAGTGAAAAAGTTTCAGTTAAATGTATAACATTCTCTCAGCCCCCAGTTGGAAATGCTGCTTTAAGAGAGTAGGTTTCTGACGATGTTATTTCAGAATTATGACAGTTCTAGATATCCTTCTCTGTTTATTTTTGAATTTTTGGTTTTTTGTTGAGACCACGAATCCATGTTTTTTATTTTACCATATTGTCTCTCAGTTATGTTCATAGAAAAGGCTGGCAGCATTATTTCAAGAGTTACTGCATTCCAGAAGATCTTGTGCCTCGTATCCTGTCTCCAGCATACTTTCATCATTATAATGCTCAGGCTCAAGCGATGTCTGCTGAAGCTGAGCCTACTAATTTATCAATGTTGAAACACGAGGAGGGGATGGAGAAGCTAAAGGAGAATGAAGGGGAGCGGTTGGTTTTGGGGTTGGGTCCTGTACAGCGTTCTTTTTGGAGACTCTCAAGGCTTGTTCCTTTGGATAGTGTAAGGAAACAGTTCAACAAATATAGAGGACTAGGAGTTGACTCTGCAGAAGCGTCTTCCTCGACAGATTCTGTTGCGATGACTTTCGATGATGATGAAGTAGTTGGACCACAGTCTCTCGAAATCCAAGAGGGTACAGATGGCATTTCCCTGAAGCCATTTTCTGACAATGATAAAGGGCCGCCATATGTAGCAACAAGTGAAAAGTTGGCAGAACAAGGCAACATTAAAAGTGGGGATAATAGGAGCTGGCGCAGAGTCCCTTATTTGCCTTCTTATGTTCCATTTGGACAGGTATCTCTAATAAGCTCATATTTCCTGTCATTTGTTTGTTTGTTTCATGATGCTTTATCATCACACAGTTGCAGGCAGAGAGATGGAAAAGTAGCTGAAATTATAGGTCGTTTGATGTTGATGTTGGGTACTTGATATGTTTCGTTTGTTTCTTTATTGGCATGTGTAACTTGTTTTGTTTCCATGAGGTTGCCCTTTCAGCGTGCATAATTTTTTCTTATTGTTTTGTCGCTAGAGTGAGAAGCTATGTTTCTCTCTCTAGCTTCTCACCCTATCCTGCACCTGAACCCATCGTTTGCACCTTGATCTGGACAGCGGGAGGAGCTCCTACTGTCCTTCTTTCCCTGCTTGGCCAAGTTTTTGTTGGCCTGGCTCTTTATAGTTTTCCAATTTCCTGCCCCAAATTGGGGTTTTGTTCCGGCGGGTTCGCATCAAGACCTAGGAGGTTTTGGTGGTCAATGATGCACGCATGCAGAGGCGTCGGCCTCAGCAGCCTCCTACCATCATTTTTCGTCTGGTCTGAGGTCAGTCTGCTGGTGCGTATAGGTGTATGAGCGCATGCATCTGATGCATCTAGCATTCTGCTCCTCTTGTCGCCATCCTCCACCTTTTGCCATGAGCTCTCTGATGGTCTCTCTTCACTGGCGCTGTCATGGCAGATCTGTGTGGGAAGCAGGATTGAGGTTTCGGTTGGCCCTTCCTCCAGTTAGGAATGCCGCCTCCTCGAGTGACATTTGGTTTTTACCGGATCCTTGGATCTGGGTTGTGATGGGTGTTGTTGGAACCAGGCAGTTTGTAAGGGTCTTGGGCCCATTTCCTTGGTTTGTAAGGGCCATGAATCCATTCTGTTGGTTTGTAAGGGCCTTTGGGCTAGTAGTCTTGTAGCCAGCCCTTCGGGGTGTCATGGTGGGTGCCAGCTATTTGTTTCTCCCCATATATTAATGAATTTCATTCATTTGGCTAGAAAAAAAAGGTTGCCCTTTTTGTACTCTATTGATTTTTGTTGGGGTCCCCTGACTACTTGTTTAGATGTATGTGATTTTATTGAATTGCTGGTAGATTGTGTTCCTGGAAATTCCCTTTTCTTGCGTTTGATGATAAATTTTGGAAATGGCAGAGAGGTCCCAATATATTTACATACCTACACTATTTTCTGCATTCTCGTCTTGTACCCCAAATCGGCCAAACAATGTCTTCGCAATCAGTCTTTCAAAGTAAATTCAGTGGCACCTAACTTTCTTTTGAGGGAGTTATTAGAGAGAGTGTGCATCTCTGTGCTTCCTCTCTAATATGAGAGGCATCATTGCACGGTTTTTTTTTTTAATATTATAAACAATTGGCTGTATTGATGTTCCTGTTTTACGCACTCCTCCTCATTAGTCTTATTTCAATTCCTTGATTTGCTGACTTCAGCAGAAGCAATTTATCTATTGCAGCTTTATCTCTTGGGGAATTCATCTGTGGAATCATTATCAGGTGCAGAATATTCAAAGTTGACATCGGTATGTGCTTCCTTCGTTTACCCATGCTTTAACTTTCTTCTGTGGGGTGGCAGGATTTTTAATATCCGTGGCATGAATCTTATAATTATAGCAGCCTTTCACAACTATAAGCGGTAGCTGCTAGTAGCATCTTTTGTGATCTCTCATTTTGTTTACTTTCTTCTGGCAAAGACATTTTCAGGTCAGATCTGTTATTGCGGAATTGAGGGAACTATTTCAATCACATTCCATGAGGTCATATAGGTCTCGATTTCAGAGGTATGAATTAGTGTATAACTTAGAATTTACATGGTACTTTGTCAATTTCACAATGCAGTTATGCATGTGTACTGCCCCTTTTTCCACCATACTGGTAGTCAATGGTATATTTGTTGGCAGGTTCCTATATGTACTTGAATTTGTCTATATTAATAAATTAAACTCTAGACCGATTTTTAACTTAGCTGCAGTTTTTGTTGTGAAATCCGTTCTTGTTAGTCGTATTTTAAATACAAGCTCACATTTTGATCTATGGACTGTGGAATTGGGCCAAGGAAGTTTCTCAGGCAGGTTAAGAGTTTTTACCGAAATCATTGATGGATAATAGGGCCTATTCTGTGTTTCAAAAAACATTAGTGTATAAATTGACAAGTTCAACTCTTTAAGTGTTCTATTTATATCCTTATTGCAACTTCCATAAATTTTACACTTAAGATCCTCAAATCGTGATAGTTTAATCCAGTATCTACTAATACAATCTCCTTGGCCCGACCATAATTAAAAACTATCCAAATTGTAATTTTTGTGGGCTATTGATAATTAGCTTGAAAATATAGGACTTGTGAGTCTCATATTTGATGGAACTTGATCTTTTTTTCAGAATCTACGACCTGTGCATGAGTGACAATCCTACATCTTTCTTAGGAATTGAGCAATTGCCGCAGTTTCCCCATCTACAGCAGTGGCTTGGTCTTTCAGTTGCTGGTACTGTAGAGCTTGGGCATATTGTAGAATCTCCAAGTATTCGTACAGCCACTTCAATTACTCCTCTGGGATGGAATGGAGTACCTGGTGAGAAGAATGGAGAACCTCTAAAAGTCGATATCACAGGATTTGGGTTGCATCTCTGTACTCTGATTCACGCTCAAGTGAACGGTAACTGGTATGGTCCTTTGTCATTCTTACACCCCTCCCCACCCCCTCTTTTGTTCATTAGCTAATTTCTATTCCTTTTGTGAGTCCACTATCCTCAGCAAGAGTCATCTTATGTAGGGTATCTTGATTTTATCTTAAACTGCCATTTACAGCACCAATTGTTCTCAAACGGAAGATTTTGTGTCACCGTTATCATCGTCGTCGTAGTCATTTCAATCTTGCTATATTCTCTGGAGCACCTGCAGACCCTTGTAAACCTTGATGTGTTTTTCCTTTTCTTTTTTAAAGCATGGCTCACAATAGAGTGTCTTGATTGCATTGCTTCTTTGCTAGACCTGTTTTAGCTTTAATGCAACCAATTTGCTCTTTACTTGTGTACTGGGCGCCTTTTGAGTGGCAAATACAAAAGCCCCTTTTTACCATCAATGTCTTTTTTCAACTTATTTAACCAATAGAAGTCTGTCCAACTGATTAAGATTAGCTTGGTGAACCTTTCAATTAATTGTATTGGCTATTTATTCTTCTTCTCAGCAATCTGCTGGCCCAATAGGTTGAGAGGAGAACTTTCTTGATGGATCCAAATCAGTTTGTACTACTCACAATTGTCAATTGCTAGGCCCATTACAAAAACTGGGGCACTAGGTTAGCAGTTGATAGTGTACTTTATGTTGCTGTTCAAGTATTATGTCGTCTGAATTTTATCTCCTGCACTTGACACGT
Source organism: Myrica gale (assembly GCA_963930655.1). Classification (NCBI taxonomy): domain Eukaryota; kingdom Viridiplantae; phylum Streptophyta; class Magnoliopsida; order Fagales; family Myricaceae; genus Myrica; species Myrica gale. The sequence continues at coordinate 5,893,600 of OZ005607.1, forward strand.
TTTTACTTTTTTGTTTCTACCCGGGGGTTGAGAGGAGTTTCTTGGATCAGATTGTTCCTAGGAAAGCAATGCCACATAGCCATAAGTCGGTTGAGATTGCTGGTGATATTCTAGAGAGAGAACCATAAACATCTCATTTTGAAAAATGGTGCCTTTTGCTTCACAAAAGTGGAATCTGTGTGAGCATCTGTTTCATGATGTATCTTCTGAGTGTTCATGCTTAGACATTGCAATTATATATTATATATTGGCACTTGGTTGCAATGCACCATGTGAGTTTACTTTGTCCTGGTTTTGACCAACATAGTTTTGAGTTTTTTTTTTAGCAGTTTTGACTTCGTTTTTCATTTCGTAAATAATACAACCAACCATCCACCCCTAAACGCAGATATGCACTTTCACACACACACCCATTACAGTCTGTGGCCTTGGTTTCCACAACCTACATTGTTGTCTTTTAATATGGGATATATCATGATTATGGATCTCCCCCATCCAGGTGTTCTACTAGAGTGGAGTCCTTTCCTTCGGTTCCAACTTATTCCTCAAATTATGGAACGGAGCCAGAACTGCAAACGATGCGAGTTCTTGTTGGAGCACCATTGAGACGGCCACCAAAGCATCAGATAGTGGCAGATACATTGATGCCCATGTTTTCTTCTATAAGTTCAGATGCTTCCAATCTAGGTCATGAAAATACTCCGGGATCCCTTCAAAATGAAAAATTCATCCATCCTGAAGGCTTGGATGATTTTTACATATTCTGCACCAGTGATTTTGCTACTGTCTTGAAGGAGGTTGATGTCAGAACTCGTAGGGTCCGGTTTCTTGGACTTGAGGTACTGATTACATACAAGTACATTAGCAAATATTATAAACACACTAAAAAAGTGTTTTTTATCCGGTAATTATGGTGACTTAAATGACTTATGGTCTGTGTAGGGTGCTGGTAAAACTTCTCTCCTTAAGGCAATACTTTGTCAAAGTAGAGTGAACTCTATCACCAATACTGAGAATATGCTTCTGGAGGGTGATGTCCAAGAGGGGATTGCTGGTGGTTTATGCTACTGTGATTCAGCAGGGGTGAATTTGCAGGTATTCATTTTGTTCCCATACAAATATTTTCCAGTTCATGGGTCATTTTTAGTCTCCTCTGCCCATGTTTATTTCCACCCCCTACCACCCAAAGTTCTTCATATTTTTATTGTCTTATTATCATCTGAGGGCTGTATGCTATTATTGCTTCACTGTGCATTTAGTTTCTTATGATCAGAAGATGAGGGTTGAACCTTAGACTTAAAAATTCGAGTACTTCAAACTGAGTTTTTCACTACTAGTAACTTGTAACATTAACCTCCCACAAAAAGGTGAAGAAGAAAGAAGACAATAATTACATAGTTTTTCTATTGTCATCCCTCGATTGCCTCTCTTGTCATTCATGTTCTTTAGTGAAACTGCTGTATGATCATGTCAATTAGATAAGTTCTTCGTCACGATTGTATTTAACCTTGTTTTTCTTGAACAGGAGTGTCTCAATAAGGAACACTTCTCTGGTCAAGATACCCTATCTGTTGTTTGATTTTGTTATCATTTTGGTGTTTGGTGCAACGTGACTTTTTGGGTCTCAAAGGACATTGGCGAAACTGTTCCAGTGACCTGTTTTAGCAGGATCAATAAGCCTAGAATTCTTGTAGCTTTATTTCCACTTACATTGAGCAATTGAAAGTCATGTTACTGGAGTTTCAGGCATATATATGTACACTTAGATCAATCATGAGAATATCATAAGTTGTACAGTTGCATTCATGTAGACAATTGCTTATTGAACTTTTGTGAATTATTGTAGTAGAAGTTGGTTTTAAATAGAACCTGAGAGGATAGCATTGTTCAAAACTGTTTTTGTTACCTCTAGTCTATGTGTCTAATGTTACAGAAAGGTATATTTTATCTTTTGGCATATTAATGAATTTAGAATTGATATGGCCTATTGGTAACTACTAATATATGCAATTGTGATCTCTCTCACATAATGTAAAAGCTTAGTGTATTGTAGCTACTTTGCCGTTTCCAACTCTTATAACTGATTAAGGTGTTCACTACTGACCAATGTATTTGCCCCATTAATATCTCTTAGAAATGCTTGATCAGGCTGTTCAATAGCGACCTATGGCAGTGGGGCTTTTTGTTTAAGAACATTGTTCCACCAGAGGTTGCTAATTTATCCCTTTAGAATGGACCTAGTTAAAGTGTCGGTATTGACAGCATAATTGATGAGATGTGGCTTCTATAGCTAGGATAGATGGGGTCTTTGGTAGAGTATACTTAAGAGCATTTGGCTGGTTAGGTTCAGAAAGTAGCCTTATCTCTTCAAATTTGCTGCTGCTATCCTTTCTCATGCCTGTGCTCATATTTGTTGCTGTTAACCTGTCTCTCATGGTCATTGCCTGTATGCTTCTGTATTTGTGTCCTTGCAGCGGTTTTTTTTTTTTTACTTATCAACAAAAAAAAGTATCCTTGCTGCGGTTTTTTTAGGCCACTTTGCGTCCTTAATTTCAATCCCTTGTCTGGTTTTTTACCTGCAGGATCTGAACAGGGAGGTTTCTCGTTTTAGGGATGAACTATGGATGGGCATTCGCGACCTAAGTCGGAAGACAGATTTGATTGTTCTTGTCCATAACCTGTCCCATAAAATACCTCGATATAATCACCCAGATATGGTACAACAGAAGCCTGTCCTCTCACTCTTGTTGGATGAGGCCAAATCACTCGGAATTCCTTGGGTCCTTGCTGTAACAAATAGATTCTCTGTCAGTGCGCATCAGCAAAAAGCAGCTGTTGATGCTGTTGTGCAGGCATACCAAGCGTCTTTAAGCACAATTGGAGTTATCAATTCCTGTCCATATGTTATGCCTGGTGCTGCAAGTGCTCCTTTGTCTTGGGGTGCAACTGGTGCAGATTCTGATGGAAGGATGGGTGCTCAAAAACTTCTTTCTGTCCCAATGAATCTTGTTCGGAGGCCTTTCCAGAAAAAAGATATTGTTCTTCCAGTGGAGGGTGTCAAACCCCTGTGTCAGGTTGTCCACCGTGTGCTGCGGAGCCATGAGGAGGCCTCTTTCCAGGTAAAAGCATTTCACTTTAAGTTTATGGGGCATTAAAAGACGAGGTCATGGTGTTATTTTTGTCTTTCTTTTTCTATTTTAGTTGGGAGTAGGGAGTAGATATAATTGAATCCCCTTCCAAATTGTTTTGCAAAGCGATGACTGTGGGCACAAATTTGGGTGCAGCCCAGAGGCATGTCAACCTCTCTCCCTCTCTCTCTTTTCCTCTGCACAGGCATATATATGTTTTAGTTTGGCAATATATTGTTTCGTCCATCGGAGGTATTAATGTTTGTTGTGAATATGGGAGTGACTGAGTTAAGTACTGGAAGAAATATGAGGTGACAGGTAAAAGCACTGACCTTATGAAACACTCTCGTTCTGCTTTTTTCTTGTAGTCCTTAAGGGGGTCACAAACTAGTAAGCTGTAGGGGAGTACATGGTTGTCATGGCGACAGGTTCTTGACAAGCAAATTGCGAATGAGGTTAATCACTTAACTATTGTTTCTAATCGGGCCAGATAACCGTTTTTATGTTGATTGCTAGCTGTTACTTGTACCTTCTGGTGAAAAAGTGAAGAGAGAAATTATTTGAATGAATTTTTTATATTTATTTTAGTGAAAATGAATGATTTGATGGAGAGAGATTATTTTGTAGTTATTTTATTAGGCCAAAATTTTGAAATTTCTGGCACACAAACGCCACCTTAAGTTCCATAACCAAAAGGTGGGAAATGTGTATGCACATGCCGATTAGGGATGGTACTCATATGATTCTGAGTCAATAATCTGCCCACCTGCTCTAGTACCAAAAGGCATAACTTGATCAGGGTTATGTCTTGTGTAGATCTCTGCAATAGAGCCTTTGTTGTTAGTTATGGTTGAATGTATGTTTTTGATAAATAGATGCTGTCTGGTAACTAGTCTACTACATGTCATGTGATTTTGCTTAAAAAAGTATAAAAAATGAATTTGTCAAGAGTTTTTAGTTTTGTGTTCTTTTTCCTTCGGATGTTCCTTTTCTCTGTAGTCAAAAAGGGTTTAAAAATATTCTTGAATTTAATGAATGACTTGTACTTTTTGGATTGAACTAGTCACTCATGTATAAAATTAGAAGTCTGGGTCATGGAAGAAGTTTGTATACTGTCGGTGAGGTCATACTTCTTCATGCTCCTGATATGTTGTTCCAACTTTAGGTGATTATCCCAAAAATCATTTGTTGATTACATTGATGCTCTTTAGATCAGTTAATACCATTTCCCTTTTAACAAATAATCAGTTAATACCATTTCCCTTTTAACAAATATGTTGAGGTTTATTGTTACTCTTCTTTGTATTGTCTATATGCTTATGACTGACGGTGTAGTTCACTTTTTTCCCCACTCTGCTGGTCTTATGTTGTCTTTCCTTTTTAAAAACTGAAGGAACTTGCTAGAGATAGACTTCTACTGGAATTGGCACGAGAACGTGCGGCGGCAATGGATGCAAACTTAGATTCTCAAGCCAAGTCATCCTCCTTATCAGCTGCAACTGTGGGTGCTTCCCTCGGTGCTGGTCTTGGCCTTGTCTTGGCTGTTGTGATGGGTGCAGCATCTGCCCTGAGGAAGCCCTGAGAATCCTACATTTTCTTCCTTCATTTTCCAAGTATACAACTGCTCGAGGCATGAGAGTTGCATAGAATATTTCCTTGCTTTCCTCACAAGTGGCAATTTTTGTCAGTAGAGTTTACCATCATAGGTTGCACAAGCAGATGACCAGCCATTTGTTCATTCAATTAATGTATAAATATTTAGAGGGCAAGGACCTTAGGTGGTCAATTTAAAGCTTTCTTTCCTATCTAAACCTACGCTTCTCGCCAGAATCTGCAGATTGTATATTTTGTAAGTCCATTAACAATTTTAGGGGATTCTTAATTTACATTAAGGTGAAATCTAACCTGTATATTGTGTTCACGGGTCAAGATCTTACTAGTCACTTGTGAAATCAAATGCAGAAACCTTTACCTTCAGTGAGACCAATAAAAAACTCACAACATGGTAGGGAAAAATAGGAAGCTTTTCTCTAGTGATTGGAGTTCGAGAAATTGAAAATTGCCAGGCACTAGGCACGGAAGTATTCAGGATGATTCTACTGCATTTGTAGCTATCAATGACCACTTGCAAATCATTTTACTTATCCTTTCAACCCCACAGTAGCAAACGCTGAAGAAAACAAAAAGTTCCAAGTACAATTTCATCCAATACAGGTTCATTAATACAAGAACCAGAACCAATAAAATAAACTGGCCATTGTCGAGACTGAATGGGACAGATAATTAATCATCTAAGAGGTTTCCTATTGAAGTGTAATGTATGATCGACCGTAGATCACTTTGCACAGCAAGAGAAATTGAGCTGACCTAGCTTGGATGAGCCTGTACCATTAACCAGGTTCACTCGATTAACCGATAATTCCGCCTTATAAGAGTCGGAATTCAGGACTTTTCTGCTGATATTGTTGTAAATCTCCCGGATAACAATCTCAAATGCAGTTTGAACGTTAGTAGCCTCAAGTGCAGATGTTTCCATAAAGAATAATCCTTCTGCTTCGGCTAGGCTTTTACCTTCCTCTACACTTACTTCTCTAATATTCTCCAAATCACACTTGTTTCCCACCAACATTCTCGCCATTGTGGTGTCACAATGAGCTGCGTCAATCAAATTAAAAGATAAGTTAGTTCACCTAACTCGTTAACCATACAGGAAGCTGAATTCAATGTCAACAGGCAAGGGCCACATAAGGAAGAAAGAGAAATTTTAATATGGGTTTATGTTCTCGGCTAACTACTGCCCACTGAAATGAACTAAATATAAGAATTAGATACATGTAGTAGTTCCCCTATAGAGAGTCACAACCTTGTTATCTGCTATTTTTCAGAGACTTGTTGTACCCATTCCCTATATCAACTATAGTTGCTTCCTAGATTCTTCCCATCATTTTACAAACCAAATCATCTTGCCTTGTGAATTTAAGGTGCTTGTACAATCAAAATTCCCCAACAGCACTGGATTGTCAAAGGGAAAACACATTTCAATCTTATCCTCGCAGAAAGCAAAGACCATAGGGCAACCCCCCCCCCCCCCCCCCCCCCCCCGCCCCCCCAAACCCAAAGAAAAAAAATGAAAAAGAGTGACCATTTTACTAAATATGCAATGCAATGAACTGCCCAATGTATAACGGCCATTCTGCAGAAAATTTGGAATGCAACCTTCCCGGGAAAAAGGACATTGTTCGCAAACAAGCAGGCCAAATATAGGCATTATTCGATGATGTTGCACCCAGCCCACGCAACAATAGTCTATTAGCATATTTTACCCAAACCCACTGGCCTTTACAGGCTGCCTAACAGAATTTACTTCTGCGTCGCCCAATACGTCATCTTAAGTGGTAAGATTCAAGTAAATGCTTACCCTCTCATGTTCTACAAATGGATGCTACAAAAACAAGTAATTGACAGATTGCGGTTTCCTCTATGGTTAAAAGAGAATCAGGCTAATGGTTTACACAGGAGAGAGAGAGAGATGGTCCGTGCGGTCAGTTCAAAGAATTAAGAGAAGAAATCTAACAAACGATGAAGGAAATAAATTCCCGACCAATGTGTTTCGATTGCTTTAGGTACCCCAAAAATGAGTCAACTTTGCAACGCAAATTGAATAAGCCTTGTTCAGTTATTTCGGCTTTATTCGCCAAGAATTCAACCCCCAAACTTTCTTCCCATTTTTAGTTTTGAAAGACTATAGAAAACACCTGTAGTAGAAAATCAATCGGCTGACAACTACGCATGATGAAGTAAATGAGTTGCAGACTTGGACATCCTATCATTTCCCCCCACATTTTCTCTTAATCCAACCATATCCAAAATGGAAAAAACAAAAAAGACAAAAACTTACTGCTGAGTTCCTCCAGCCAGCGCTTGACGCTTTCGAAGGTAACCTTCCGACTGATATCGTAAACAACGAGTGCACCCACAGCGCCTCTGTAGTAAGCAGAGGTGACAGCCCTGAAGCGCTCTTGGCCGGCAGTGTCCCAGATCTGGGCCTTGACTTCTTTGCCCTCAATCTCCACCGCCTGGGTCTGGAACTCGACCCCAATCGTGGCCTTGGTGTTGGTATCAAACTCGTTGCGAGCGAAGCGCGACAAAAGGTTGGACTTTCCCACCGCAGAGTCCCCTATCAGCACTATCTTGAACAAGTACTCCTGCCCCGCCTCATCATCGCTCTCCATATCTCCCCTCTCTCTCTCTCGCTCTCGCTCTCAGTATGCGCCTCTATGTGAAGTGGGGCTGATCGCTTTGGAGTGTAGGAAAGGTGCTCTAAATAGACGAGAAACTCGTAAACAGGCTGCGTAATTGGCGGGGTTTAAGCTTTAAAAGAACTACGTTCGTGTTGTTTTATGTGGGATCAAATGCGGGTTTGACTTGCTTTAAAAGCCTGCCGTCTGGGTTAGTGGCATTCATATTAGAGGGATCTCTAGGAAGTATGCAGAAATTTTGGTGCTAAATCACTAAGTTAACCATCCAATGTTAACACGTGCTCTTCCTAGGTACGTGTGGGATCCATGTTTGTAGACTGAGTGTATATAGGATTAAGATCATCTATAGTTGTCTGTTGGAATTACATGTTAAAATCAGTGGCGGAGGGAGGGGGTGGCGATGGGTATCGGCCGATACCCATCGCCCCCTCAAAATAAAAAATTTAGGTGCAAATTTTTTATTTTTTATTTTATTTTTGCATTAGTTGGCCAGGGCCCGATACCCATCAGGCCCGGCCCCCGGCCCTTTTTATCTTTTTAATGCTTAAAAAACAACGGGTGAAACGCGAAGACCACCTGCGGCCTGCCTCTCGCGCGATCTCTCTCCCCGACCCCCCTCTCACACAATTTCTTGTTTCTCTGTCGTGGCCCAGCCTCCGTTGTCTGTGCCCTGTTGCCGCCCGTTAGCCTTTGCCCCACCGCCGCACCGGCTCCTCGCCTCCACCGAAGCCCTTGACCTTTGTGTACCACCAGAATGTCACTCTCTCTGCTGGCGCTGGACCACTACCCTTACCTCCGAAAGTCTCCGACCTTCCAATTACACCCTCCTCTGCATCTTCTCTTTCTCCTCTGCCTCCGCCTTCTCCCTTCTTACCGTTGTTTCCAGGTACAAATTCGGAATTGCTTTACGGTTTACCCAATCCTAATTCCTATCCGTTGTAATTACGCTGGAAAACTAGGGCAGCATGATTCAGTTTTCGTTTTCCTTATTCCTTTTAGTTTCACTAGTTTTGATTCTCGCTTGTCGACTGGCATTTTGGAATTTGGATTGACAGCATAATGTATGAATTTATTGCTTTCCTGTATTAGTTACGACTTACGTTTAGAGGAATAATTTGATTATTGATTTGGGGAAAATTCGGATGGTCAATGTCTTACGGATTATTAGGGGGTTTTCTTCGAGTAAAATCAGAAGCTTGGATGATGACTGATGAGTAGGTTCTATTAGTCGTAGAGTCAGAGACACTAAAACCTCTCCTCAATTGAGTCCAGTTTTGCTATTAGTCTTTACAGAATCTGCAGTCATAAAATTCTGATCTATCTTGCTTGTGCATTTCTTGGAGTCGCAGATCATTGGTAAATTAGTTGTTCCTTGTTGCTGTTAGTTTCTGGATTATATTATGTTAGCATTCAAAATTTGTGATTTATTGTATTTTTGACAGGATGAGGTGGGTGTTGGATAATGTGTTTAGTTTGTTGGTATCATCCAAGCTGCAGCTTTATCCAACAAACCTAAGGAACATAAGCTTATTTTGGTAGGATTCTAGGAGTTCTTTGATCACTTTCGTGGTCTTTTTTTATTTCTCAATCTAGATTCAAAATTTAAGTGCACACCTCATCTTATAGAAGGAAAACTGAAAAACTTCAGTTAGTAAGATATGTTTGTCTCTAAAAGTTGGAGGATAGGTGGATTCTATGTCTTGGCTGACCTCTGACCAGCAATGTATACTAGATGTGTTTTACTAATTTGGCTTGCATAAAAACTTATGCCTTCGAGTCCCTAAAAACTCCATGAATTGCTGACCTCTGACCAGCAATTTATGCCTTCGAGTCTTTAAAAACTTAGTATAAGCTCCATGAATTCCTAGTGTAATTGTCACATTTCAGTTGTAGTACATAGTACGGTACATGTATTCTAACATTTTTAATGTTTTTAGTCTTTAATTTTCAACATTGTAACTCTTAAGACAATTTTTTGTCTTACGAGAAAAAAAAATTCTTATCATTTTGCCTTTAAAGTTCGACACCCATAGATTTCAATCCTGGTTCCACCACTGGTTAAAATTCGGAAAGAGATAGACATAACATGTAAACTTTATTGTAGGGCTCATGTCTGAACTTTTATATAAACATTTATGAATAATATTAAATGATGTAGAGTTTACATATTGTGTTTATCTCTCTTTTCGAATTTTATTATGCAATTCGGTAGAAAATTTCATTGATGATGTGATATGACTTTTGCATTCTGCATGTGCTGGGTACCTTTCATATAACGAAACTAATCAATTCACTTTATGGTAGATCTAAGATGGTTAGTACGAAGGGATGAACTGTCATTGATAAGGGCATAAGGCAGTGCTCAAAATTTGGTAGTCATCAATTTTCCTTGATAACCCCCACGTATTTTACTTTGGTTCTTTTCGTTTTTGATACTTCATAGTTTTGGCTGTTTTGGGTTTTGGATGTTTGGTGATAAGGTAGCTGATAAATGATAATACTAATATCAGCAGAATATTATCAAAATTGTTCCTTATTTAAATGTCAATTTAATAAGAAGATTTAAGTTTCGACATGGCATTACCTGAAAAATGTTCCTTATCTTTATTTAAAGGGAATTTGACGAAATGCAAAATTTTAGTCCTTGGGTTTTTGATGTTTGACGAAATGGTCCTTCCGTCAGTCTGTCGTCCATATGCTTAACGGATTTGTAACGGTCGACTGAATATAATGTAAAAAGTGAGCGGTCGACCGCTTCAAAATTACTGAGGTGTCAGAGAGCTCCGTTAAGTATATGGACGACAGATTGACAGAAGGACTATTTCTTCAAACATCGAAAATCCAAGGACTAAAATTGTGAAATTTGAAAGTGAATGACCTATTTGCCAAAGGGGGTATAAACCCAAGGACCTTTTTACCAAATTCCCTTATTTAAATGTCAAATTGTCACTTATCACCGAGGATGCGTGGACAAAATTGAAACGTGTTGTGTAACATCTTTATCCCTGACCTTGGATTGAATGTAAAATTTGATTTTAGTGGAACAAGAAAAAAATTTTGAGCAGTAAAGATTAATGGTAGTCTGGTAGAGCTTGAGATTGAGTTTTAGATTTCAAATTTTTAACTGTTGGCTCCAAATCTTGTTGTTAGTTAAGAATTCATTTAAATTAGTTATATTCAATAATAATATTATTATTTAGTTATCATGATATTTAAAATATAATAATAAATAAAAAAATTATAGAAAATTATAAAATGTCTGGAAAACGTTTACAAAATAAAAAAAAACTTAATTTTGGAAATTTAATAAAATAAAAAGTGAAAAAATAATTTTTTTTATAAAAATACAAAAAACAACTTACATATATTAAAAAAAAACCAAAAGTTAGTATGTTCGGTTGAGTGTTTTTTTAGGATTTGCATCCTACTTTTATATTTACATGCCAAACATCACAAAACACACTTATTTCGATACAACACTTTATTACTTTTTTACAAACATCACTTTTTTTTAACAACTTTTGCACGTATGTCAATACAACTTTAACATCACCTAAATATTCATAATTTTATCAGAATCCTACAAATTTCTTCCAAACGAACATCACCTAAAACTAAAATTTAGGCCACTCCACACATTACTGCGCAGTGGCACAACCTCGCAAGGCTGACATGTTTGTTTTGAGAAAATTTGTTGAATTATAAGAATAATGTGAATATTTAGGTGATATTTGAGCTTTATTGACATGCGTTTAAAAGTTGTTGAATTGTATTGATGTGTGCACAAAAGGTAATGTTGACTTATATAGGTCGTGTAGGAGTAATGTTAGGAATATAAATTTAAAAAGTTATATTTAAATTATAAATTTTTAATCAAACTAACATGCTCTGAGTTTAAGATCTAGAGGCTCCCTAACTGTGTTGCACCGCAGCTCCCATGGGATGGCTAAATATTCAATTTTTATTTGTAAAAATATTTTCTAGATATTTAATATTTTTCTAAATATTCTGGTTGGTTTTAGAACGGTAGGAGACATTTCTGTCGTCACGTGTGGCTGAAACGTTAAAACGGCGTACCGTTTATGTCTTCTTTGTCTGGCGGGTGGGGGACGAGCAGCTGGCTGCGTCTCCATCTGCGAATCCGAACTGTCTCTCAGTGGCTAAATTGGTGATTATTTGGGGAGGATGCGCAACCCGATCTTTTCCGTTTACGGACTCAGAAATGTACGGCACCTTTGTCATTGGCCGATGCGGAATCGTGTATTTAACAGCGGGTCTGTTCCATTCCGTTGTTTGACCTCAGGTTTGAGACCCAGGAGTTCTACTCGCGACACAGACTTATATTCATTAAACAAGAAGATCTCCCACTTGATTCGGAATGGTCGGATTTGCGATGCCAGGGCCCTGTTTGATAGCACAAACAACCGAAATACTGTGACGTGGAATTCAATGATAAGTGGGTACGTACAGCGAAGAGAGATCGCTAAGGCACGAGAGCTGTTCGATGAATTACCGAAAAGAGATGTCGTGTCGTGGAATTTGATGATTTCAGGTTATGCATTGTGTCGCGGAAGTAGGTATATTGAGGAGGCGAGGGACTTGTTTAATAGAATGCCAGGGAGAGATTGTGTTTCGTGGAACACAATGATTAGTGGGTATGCAAAGAATGGCAGGATGGATGAGGCATTACGGCTTTTTAATTGTATGACTGAGCGGAATGTCATTTCTTGGAATGCTATGATTACGGGGTTTCTACACAATGGTGATTTGCTGCGTGCTATTGAGTTTTTTGAGAGAATGTCAGAACGGGATGCGGCTTCTCTGAGTGCCCTCGTGTCGGGGCTTATTCAGAATGGGGAATTGGACAAAGCTGCAAGAGTTCTGACAGAATGTGGTAATAAGGATGAGGCCAGAGCAGATTTAGTGCATGCATATAATACTTTGATCGCAGGCTATGGTCAGAAGGGTAGGGTTGAAGAAGCTCGACACCTTTTTGATCAGATTCCATTTTATCTTGATCGAGGTAAACAGAGTAATGGGAAGTTCCAGAGAAATGTGGTATCATGGAATTCTATGATTATGTGCTATGTGAAAGAGGGAGATATTGCTTCTGCAAGGGAACTTTTTGACCTAATGACAGAAAAAGATACTTTTTCCTGGAATACTATGATCAGTGGTTATGTCCACTTGTCTAATATGGAAGAGGCCTCAAAGCTATTTGATGAAATGCCAAATCCCGATACCCTGTCTTGGAATACTATGATCTCAGGCTTCATGGAGATTGGCAGTTTAACCCTTGCTAATGATTTCTTCGAAAGGATGCCCCAAAAAAACCTGGTATCATGGAATTCCATGATAGCAGGTTATGAGAAAAATGAGGACTATAAAGGAGGGGTTAAGCTCTTCACTCATATGCTTCGTGAAGGAGAAGAACCTGATCGACACACTTTATCTTCGGTTCTCAGCGTGTGTACTGGGTTGGTGGATCTTCACCTGGGTATGCAGATCCACCAGCTGGTTGCAAAGACAGTTACTCCAGATGTGCCAATAAATAACGCTCTTATTACCATGTATTCAAGATGTGGAGCGATATATCATGCACGGACCATTTTTGACTATTTTAAGCTGCAGAAAAATGTGATCTCTTGGAATGCAATGATCGGAGGTTACCCATCTCATGGTTTTTATGAAGAGGCTCTTGAAGTTTTTAAATTGATGAAGGGGCTGAAAGTGCAGCCTACATATATCACATTTATATCGGTTTTGAATGCATGTGCTCATGCAGGATTAGTTGAAGAAGGCCGAAAGCAATTCAAATCCATGTATAGTGAATATGGTATTGAACCCCAGGTTGAACACTATGCTGCTCTTGTGGATGTTCTGAGTCGGCATGGGCAGCTCGAAGAGGCCATGGCTTTGATTAATACTATGCCATGCAAACCTGACAGGGCTGTGTGGGGTGCACTATTAGGTGCTTGTAGGGTGCATCACAATGCAGAGTTGGCCCGAGCTGCAGCTGAAGCATTGATGAGACTTGAACCAGAAAGTTCAGCCCCATATGTTTTGCTATATAATATGTATGCTGATGTGGGACAGTGGGGTGATGCTGCCGAAGTGAGAATGATGATGGAAAGAAATAACATCATAAAGCAGCCAGCATATAGTCGGCTAGATTCTTCGCATTGCTGATGATGATTTTGCACTGATCAAATGTAGAGACTAATTGGAGTCATCGGCCTACTATGTCTTTGGGTTTCCCCTTATCGAGAGAATATAAAATCAGTACACAAATTCGGTTTGCTTTTTTGTCAAACCCTGGAAATGCAGAGAAGAGAATTTAATTGAAAAGGTAGAGCGTCAAAACACTGCTAGTGATGTTGGTCAGGGAAAGAAGACTTTCTTCAGGAAAAAGTAAGTGAAATCAACTTTTGGGCTAGCATTTTTCATGATATTGACAGATGAAATTGAGTTGGGCAGTCATTGTGCTCTTGGATGGGGCAAACTATGGGAATGTGAATTATACTTGTTGCTTCTGCAGCTCTTTTATAGCTTGCTGGCTTGCAAAATTAATCTTTTTTTTACTAATTAACATAATAAATGCACCACCTTGGTTGGATCACCCAGAAGGAAAGGTGTGTTCTTACTGTCGATTCTGGTTCACCCTAGGCTTTTCTGCTATCGAAAGAGATAATAATTGCTTTAGTGCATTAATTACATACCCTGGCATTCATGAACAAAGCTTTTACAAGTAGTACCTCGAGTAATTATGTAAGTGCTGTGTCACTAAACTTAATCATGGAATAGAAAGGCTGAAAGCTATTTAGGAATATATCAGAGCTTCTTGGGAAAACTGCAGATACATCTGTAATAATTACTTGCTTCATCTTCCCCTTTCTGAGAATTCTGCTTTTAGACTTTCTAACTTATGTATAGGATTTTCCTTGTAGAAAACATTTGAAACCGGACAGCGGGCACCTATCAGATTCTGTTTTAGTTCCCAGACAATTGTTTGGATTTGGAGGGTATTCCTGGGTTCATTTTTATTGCAAGAAATTAAGGGAGTTTTTCACAGGGAAACTCTTAACAATTAAATCTTGGAATGCAGGGACGCATAAGGAGAGTCCAATGACTGTCAGCACAACTTCCATCATGGAATGGACTAAGTCCCACAATTCAACTGGAGTTGTTGCTTTGACTTCTTATTAAAGGTGGGGATTTTAATTGCTATATGTTGTTTTGTTTTAACGAATTTTGCTTCACCATTGATGGACTGTTTTATCCATTTTTGTCGAATTACGTCATTGGTTGATCATATTAACTTGTGATGTTTAATAGCAAATGTATGTAATAACTACTATTTGAGCTGAATGATGTTTGCGTAAGTCTGCAGTGAATTGGCCATATTTTCTCACTCGAATAAAATGGAGAATATTGACTGGTAATTGGCATTACCATGACATATATGGAGCTGAATGACCTCATACTTTTTTATGGGGTCTTTCAACATCCAGTGCGCACTCACCATTTTGTTTCTATGCAATCCTGTATGGGTTTTGGTTGCCATCTGTGAAACTGAATCTTTAAAATTATACCAGAAACCCTATCCATGTTTCTCGCTGTTGAGCAAGCAGGATGAGAAATAGCTTGTCCAATAACAGTCTATTCACAATTGACTATTCGCACTTATCCAAAAAAAAAGGATTGGCTATTCACAATATTTACCAACAGACATTACAGAAGATAGAGAGGACAATTTAATGATCAGGGGTTGGATCAGTTTTGTGTAACAAGAACACACCATAGCTATGTCGAAAGGTACAAGCATGGCTTTTTTTCGTGAGTTTCGTATTGGGTCCAAAGAGTTTCGTGTGTCCGTTAGTGTTCAGGGGGTGGTCCAGTTGTCGGAGTGGAGCTCGAAATCTTTCCACTCGATTCACATGGGTAAGTATGGTGCAGTCTGGATGGTGAACATGACAGATAGGTTGATGACGACTGCTCCAAGTACTGATTTTGCCCTGAAGTTTAACGAAACCAATAGGGGTTTCTTGGCTCAACGAAGCTCCAATCGAGGCGGAAGATATGTGACTGTGGTCGAATATGGAGGAAGAAAGAGGCAGGGGATGGTAATGGTGCCGGAGGGGATAAATGGTCATGGATGGCAGATTTTAAACAGTGCCTTTCAAGAGTTGGTTTCACACCTCTCGGTTGGGCAACGTCCGTCTGTTCACTCTCGTTTTTCTCGTGTTTGCCCATCAATTTCCTTTGCTAACGTCGTCAAAGAGCCCTTGAATCCCGTCGGCGTGAGATGTGTAGGCGTGCCGGAGAAGAAGGCTGTGGTGGAAGGGGAGCCGTGTAGGTTTTCGAATCGTGCGGGCACACTGTCGCAGGACTTTCCCTCGACGCAGCATGCAATCCCTATTATGGAAGGTGTGCTTCCCCATGCTCCGGAGCAGGCTGGGTTGGGAGCGGAGACCGACAGGGCCCTCTGGCAACACCTTTTGAGGTTGCAGGCTGAGGTGGCTTGGGTGATGGGGCGGGTTAAGCAAAAGCTTTTGGAGCAGCCCCAGCCCGCACCTGCCCCGTTTCCTTTGAGTTGCATAGTCTGCGGGTTTAGGTTGGCGGCCCACCATGCACAGCCCTCACAGGAGACGGCCCAGCTTGGTGTAGAAGTCTCGGCCCAACGCATGGTGCAATCACAGGAGACGGCCCAACTTGGTGTGGCAGTCTCGGCCCAACGACAGATGCACTTACAGCAGACGGCCCAACAGTTTGGTGTGGAAGTCTAGGCCCAGGAGTGTCTCCTCGAGGAGGCCTAGGACGTTGGTGCTGGTTTGGGTCCTGGGCTGTTTGGGGTGAGCCTCTCTGCGGTGGGCTGTGGGTCGGGTCGACTATCCCAACAGGCCACGATCGAGGACACGATCGGCCCAGCAGATGCTTCCCCCTCGGCGACGGGAGTCGTCGGCCAGATGCTTGCCGGTGACGACGCTGATGCCTCGGCGATGGGAGTTTCGTCTCCGGCGAAGGTGGTGGCTGTCGCCGGCGAACCAGTTGAGGGTGTTTTCGCGTCTGGTTCTGTTCGGAAACCACTCTCGGTTTCGTTGTCGCCTGGGCTGGGTGTCAACGGCCAGATCATTGCCGGTGAGGATGACGGTGCCTCGGCGACGGGAGTCTCATCTCCGGCGACGGTGGTGGCGGTCGCCGGCGACCCAGAAGAAGGTGTTTTCACGTCTGGTCTGGATCGGGGGCTTCGGCCAGTGCCTTTTAAGAGGGGTGGCCCTGTTGCTGCGGAATGTGCTGTGGGTGCGGGTCTTCGGTCTGCTTGTAGCTCAACCCCAGCGGAGGAGGGTGGGGTTGGGGGGGAGTTGGTGATTTTTGATCCCGAGGGTGAAGAGGCAGGTCCTGCACCTCTTCAGATGGTGACTCCGGGGGATGATAGGGTACCTGGTGGGGGACCGTTCGTCCCGTCTACGTGGGTGTTGGAGATGGTCTCGTCTTTTAGGCATTTGGTGGGGGTGTCTTGTGACGGATATGAAGCTGATTTACTCCAACTCTTCGCTGCCTTGGAGACGGAAAGGGAGATGGGCAGAGGCACGTCGGCCAGGTCGGGTGGTAAGTTGCTTCGAGAACTAAAGTCTTTGAAGTGTTCGGTGAATTACGATGAGAGTTCGTCTGGCTCTCGGAGGGGCCGGAAAGGGGGGAGGACTCTTGTTACGTTATTATGAAGCCCCGTATTATTAGTTGGAATGTGAGGGGGTTGAATGATCGGGAAAAATGTCAGAGTATCGGGAATCTGTTACGAGGGTGGAAGAGTGATCTAGTGTGTCTTCAGGAAACAAAAGTTGTTGCGACATCTCGTGCCTTGGTGCGACGGTTGTGGGGTGGACCCAACGTTAATTGGTGTTCTTTGGATGTTGTTAGTGCTTCGGGTGGTATTTTGTGTATGTGGGATACTCGTTCGTTGGAGTTGATCGATGCTTGTGTGGGTTCGTTTTCTGTTTCGTTGCATTTTCGAAACGTGGAGGATGGTATCCAGTGGCTCTTCTCGGGAGTTTATGGCCCTAATGATGTTGGCAGTAGGAAGATCTTATGGGATGAGTTGGTGGGGGTGCATGCTTGGTGGAGTTTACCTTGGTGTATTGGGGGCGACTTTAATGTGACTCATTATCCTAGTGAGCGCTCCGGGGGCGGGGGCTCGAGGAGAGCCATGTTGGATTTTTCAGAGTTTGTGTCTGATCTCGGGTTGGTGGATCTTGATCTGGTTGGCGGTGTGTATACGTGGTCCAGTGGTAGATCTCCTTCGTCTTGGTCGAGGATTGACCGCTTCCTTGTGTGCCCGGCGTGGGAGTCGTTGTACCCCGAGCTCATTCAGAGAAGGTTGCCTCGTTTGTTCTCAGATCACTTCCCTATTTTGTTGGAAAGTGGTACTTTTGGGGGTTCTAAGAGACCGTTCCGCTTCGAAAATATGTGGCTTAGGGTGGACGGGTTTGTGGAGTTGGTAAAGGAGTGGTGGCTCGGTTTTGACCTCTCCGAGCTTTGTACTTCATTCTAAACTGAAGGCGCTGAAATCCAAACTTGTGGAGTGGAATCGGGATGTCTTTGGAAATTTGAGTGTCCGAAAGGTTGCTCTTTTGCGCGAGCTTGAGTCTCTTGATGCCTTGGATGAGAGGGGCCACCTAGTTGGGGAGGGGTCGGTTAGGCGGTCGGAGGTTGCTCGGGAGTTGGAAAATTTGATTTTATTAGAGGAGGTTAGCTGGAGGCAGAAGTCCAGGGCGTTGTGGCTGAAGGAGGGGGATCGTTGTACTAAGTTCTTCCACCGCATTGCTAACTCTAACCGGCGCAGGAATTGTATTTCTCGCTTGGAGGTGGGCGGAGAAGTGGTGGAGGATCCCGAAAGGATCGCCACGGAGGTTGTGGACTATTACTCCTCTCTCTATGAGGAGCCTTTTCAGTGGCGTCCTTCGGTGGACGGTCTTGTGTTTGACACCATTACGGGAGAGGAAGCTGAATGGATTGAACGACCCTTTGATGTGGAGGAGGTGTCAGAGGTGGTGCGTAGTCTCAATGGGGACAAGGCCTTGGGCCCGGATGGCTTCTCCTTGGCATTCTTTCACGCTTGTTGGGACTTTGTTAAGGATGATGTGATGGAGATGTTTAATGAATTCGCGAGAGATGGGAAGTTTGTTCGGAGCTTGAACTCCTCCTTCATTGTCCTCATTCCCAAGAAGCCGGGAGCTGTGGAGCTCAAAGATTTCCGCCCCATTAGCCTTGTGGGGAGTGTTTACAAGATTCTAGCTAAGGTGTTGGCTAATCGGTTGAAGTCTGTTGCGGATAAACTTATTTCCCCATCTCAGAATGCCTTTGTTCGAGGGAGACAGATTTTGGACTCTGTGCTCATTGCCAATGAGTGCATTGATTCTAGGTTGAGGTCGGGAAGGCCAGGGATGCTTTGTAAGCTGGATGTGCAGAAGGCCTTCGATCATGTGAACTGGAAGTTTCTGTTATATCTTCTTCGTCGTTGCGGCTTCGGTGACAAGTGGTGTCGTTGGATCTCCTTCTGTATCTCGACGGCGAAGTTCTCCGTTATCATCAATGGAAGCCCGAATGGTTTTTTCAGTAGCTCACGGGGTCTAAGGCAAGGGGACCCATTATCTCCTCTTCTGTTTGTGATTGTCATGGAAGCATTTAGCCGCATGATGAGGAGGGTAGTGGATCACGGCAGTTTAGAGGGTTTTGCAGTCGGAGATGGTAGTGTGAGCATTTCTCACTTGCTCTTTGCTGATGATACCTTGGTGTTGTGTGGGGCTGAGGCGAATCAACTCCGTAGCCTCAGATGTCTCCCTTTGTGTTTTGAGGCGGTCTCGGGCCTTAGCATAAATTTGTCGAAGTCCGAGGTTATTCCTATTGGCGGTGTTGCTTCCGTGCAGGAGTTAGCTTGTATTTTGGGCTGTAGAGTGTCTTCCTTGCCGATGACATACCTTGGGCTTCCGCTGGGGGCTCGTTTTAAAAGTGTTCATATTTGGGATGAGATCCTTGAGCGGATGGAGCGCAGGTTGGCGGGGTGGCAGTGTATGTATCTTTCTAAAGGTGGTCGGCTCACTCTCATTAAGTCCACTCTCTCTTGCCTCCCCACCTATTTCCTCTCATTGTTTCCTTTCCCGGTCATGGTCGCTAATAGGTTGGAGAAGCTTCAGCGGGACTTCCTTTGGGGGAGCGTTGGGGGTGTGCACAAATATCATCTTGTGAAGTGGGAGGTGGTGTGTTCCCCTCTCTCTGATGGGGGGTTGGGGCTTCGTAGCCTTCAGTTCTTCAACAGGGCTCTCCTGGGCAAATGGTTGTGGCGCTTTGCTCACGAGCGGGATCGGCTTTGGAGGGTCGTTATTGCGGCGAAATATGGGTGCACTGACGGTCAGTGGAGCTCTTGCCCAATCAGGGGGCCTTATGGTGTGAGTTTGTGGCGGTTCATCTCCAAGGGTTGGGTTGATTTTCAATTGCATATCAGGTATTCTGTGGGCAGTGGCTCGAGGATACGCTTTTGGCACGAGTGGTGGTGTGGTGATCGTCCGTTGGCTGTGGCCTTCCCGGTTGTCTTCTTGTTATCCAGGTGCAAGGAGGCTATGGTGGCGGATTGTTTCGAAGAAAGGGAGGGAAGTGTTGTGTGGAATGTTCCCTTTACGAGAGCTGCGAACGATTGGGAGATACCGGAGTTTTTGGCCTTTTTTGCTCTCTTGTACCGTGTGAAGATCCGGCGAGGGGAGGATGATCAGTTGTCTTGGCTTGGCTCCGCGAATGGTGTTTTTTCGGTAAAGTCCATGTATCATTTATTTGCCTGAAGGAATAGCGTTGCCCTCCCTTGGAGAGGGGTGTGGAGGTCCCGTTGCCCTTCGCGGATCTCCTTCTTTGTTTGGGAGGCCATGCACGGGAGAATTCTCACGATTGATAATCTTCGGAGAAGAGGGGTCTATATGGCCGACTGGTGCTTTCTATGCCGCGGAGATGGGGAGTCGGTTCACCATGTGCTTCTCCATTGTTCCATGGCGCGCGGACTGTGGAGTCATGTTCTTAGCATCACAAATTTTCACTGGGTGATGCCGGAGAAGGTGGTGGATGTGCTTTGGAGTTGGAATAGGAGGTTTTCTAACCCCGTTGCTAAGGTTATTTGGCGAATGATTCCCTCGTGTGTTTGGTGGTGCCTTTGGAGGGAGCGGAACAATAGATGTTTTGAAGATGTCTCGTTCTCCCTCGTGTTTGTGCAAGGGTTTTTGTTGTTTTCCTTGTTTTGTTGGGCTAATGCAGCTTTAGGGGGCTTCTTTGTCGACTTTGATGATTTCCTTAGTTTTCTCGCTTGTTTGTCTTAAGCGCTTTCGGTATAGTCCCTTGTACTGTTCTCGCTTATATTAATAAAATTTCCTTACTTATCAAAAAAAAAATTAATGATCAGGTTGTCTAAATATTATGCAGAACCGTCTAAAATCATGTCCTTCATTTGATGGAGAGTATTTAATTTTAAATGTATCTTGAATCTCTGCAAGAATTATTTTTTTTTTGTACTAAAATATATTTTCAATTAGTTTGCCATTGGGAATTAGAAATTCATCATTAACTTGTTGGGAGTACACAAAAAATAATTTGATACATACAATATGATCTTATACCAATGCCGTACCACCCTTACTAATTTTCTGTAGTTAAATGCTATTGCTCGTGAATTTCAGTATCCTTGTAGGTCTTTCTGTAACCATCTCTTCTATGCATCTCCTCTGAGAGCTCTGAAATGGTCAAAACATCCTGCTGGGGTGTCTTTTTGCTTTCATGGCAAGCTCCTATGCTGCAGGTGTTCCAGCTGGGGTTCAGAGGTATATCTCTGTTGTGCTCCTACGATCATTTTGTTTAATTTTCTATCTCGTTCACATTTGTTTGTGCAATGTAGTTCCCAGAGACAGCTTGCAGTCAATTGCCAAAATCAACTGATACATCTTTGTCAGGCTTCTGTGCTAAGTTTGGTATCAGGGATACATGTCCATGGTTTAAGAACAAGTGCCAAACAAAACAAAAAAAGATGAATTTTAGGAGATTGTCGACGAAGCAGTCTGATGTCACTGTCTGACAAGATGCACATTTTCTGCTCTATTCAGGTCGCAGATGTACAAATAATCCTGAAGTTGATTCGTTTCCTGAAGGGCACTTGCCTTCATTCTGAAAGCAATTTTCATTTGCGGCTGTGACAAACTCATAGTGAGATGGATGGGATGGGGTTTGCAGAAACTCCCTCTTTAAGAAAATTGTTAATCAGTTGCACGACCTCTCTCTGCTTGTCATATTTTTGAAAGTTCGAAATACTTTGACAGTAGAGGGATTCAACACATCATCTCTTTGGAAAGAATTATGGATCTCCGACTATTCTAAACTCAAGCACATGTCTGAAGAGGGGTTTGCCTTCCTCCTTTTGTATTCTACGAATCTATCAATGTTATTTATTGCAGGAAAAAGGGCAGAGGAGAAAAGGAAAAGAATTATATAAGATTGCTTAGGTGGACAGCAATTTGATAGATGGATAATTGATTGAATGAATGAACTAAAAGTCTAGCCAGACCCCGCTTTCAATTATTATATCACTTTTCACAGCAGGGTAAGTGCTCATTTCAAACAGCTGATTCATGTATACAGTTGTCTTTTCTGGTTTTGGTTTGATTAAATCATATTTCTGCACATTTTTTAATTCTTCCTTTAGGTCACCATCACAGAGTGTTTAAATTGAGTCATAGCTACCGGTTGCTACAGCCTTACGAAAGTGCAACTGGGCTTGAGGTGGGGGATTAGATCTTGAGACCTCCCGTCTTTTTGCCCGTTCTTGATACTAATTTCAGGTCCAATTGAGCCGTTAGTGGTAATCCAAAAATTTATCTTATAATGTTATGACAAAATATCATCAATTTGAGTGGCAGCGAAAGTGAAAAGTGATGGTAATTTTTTTTTTTGCTTTGTCGACGCTTTTATATATATATTCGAGAGAGACAGAGGTGAGGTGGGGAAAAGGGTAAAGAAGATCTTTGCAGCTGCCAAATCTCAAAACATCTAATGTGAGCCAATTAACTCCTTGTTTGATTTTTCCAGCAAACAGCACAAGATCTTTAACAAAATCCGTAATCGTGGTCGACTTCAGATCATGAATCGTGGAATTAAGTGAATTATCATTTCCGAATAGCTAATGGACGACGCCGTATGTTTTACTCATCAGACAGCCGACAAGAAATAGTCAAACTTTTTATGGTACTCGGTATATATGTGTTTGCTTGGTTGCCAGCTTCTTCAAGGCATCATCATCATTATTATTTTGATAGATTTTGGAGTTATATCCAGAGTATCGAATGAAATCATTGGCATCAAACCAACACCGACTGAAATAATAGAACGGGGGTTTGACTTTCTAGAATCAGTTGGCTTATCCTCCCACTCATTAAGGTGGAAGTGAGCAAACAAGTCAAGAATGTCTGCTGGGTACCCTCACATCCACTCGCAAAACCCACTACGCAGCCTAATATATAAGATCGCGAACCTCATGAAGTGAAGCTCCACGTGAAGTCCAGAGGAGAGAGAGAGAGAGAGAGGTATGGAGTTGACATGCAAAGTTCTTCTCCTCTTAGCTCTTTGCATTTGCCATGCAGAATCTGCAGATCCTTTAGGGGAATTCTGCAATACAAACAGTAACATCGGTAAAGGTAGCCAGATATCAGCAAACATAGATCGCTTGTTAGCTGAGTTGGTTTCCAAAACCCCCTCCAATGGCTTTCTTGCTACGTCCTTTGGAAAAGGGAGAGACCAAGTTTTTGGTCTGGCTCAATGTAGAGGAGATGTAAGCAGCTCAGACTGCTCAAGTTGTATCCAAGATGCAGCAAATGTAATCCGGCAACGCTGTCCAAACCAAGCCGACTCAAGGATTGGGTATGACTATTGCTTTTTACGTTACAGCAACAAGAGTTTCGTTGGAGAAGTCGACACATCTTTTGGCATATTGTTGGGCAATGTGGCTAATGTCACAGATCCTGAAAAATTCAAAAAAGAACTGGGGGCTCTGGTGGATGAAATCAGAGCACAAGCTGTTGAGCCTAGGAATGAAGGGCTTGGGAAAGGGGAGACCAAGTTGTCAGAGCTTGTGACACTTTATGCATTGGTACAGTGCACAAGGGACCTATCTCCGATAAATTGTGCTCAGTGTTTGGCCATTGCTGTGGGCAATTTCGAAAACTTTTGCGACAACAGGAAGGGATGCCGAGTTCTGTACAGTAGTTGTTATGTCAGATACGAGCTCTATCCTTTTTTCTTTCCACTTGATTCAAAAAATACCATGGCTGCAGGTGATACCCTAATGGCCATAGTTTATCCCTAAATCCATCTAGCCTAGCCCATCAGCTCATCAGCCAAAGTTGGCGTCATATGTTTCTGGGATTGACTAGTGTGCAGCCAGCTATGAGGGCAAAGAACACTGTTTGAAAGACAGATCTCTGCTACTCTGGGGGCTCTAGTTAATTTTGAATGTTTTGATTTCGTATCTTCTTTTCTCTTCTTCAGTTTGGGATCCAGTTTTAAGGGTTTGATTTCTGTCTGTTAATGTATTTCTACTATTTAGTGCACTTGTTGTTGAAGAAAAATCTCGTTTGATTCCAACTTGCACAAGAAATGCTCCTAAGGCATAACAACTTTGCTTTCTTTAACTGCAATTTAACCCTACCAATTTGTACGCACAAGGTTGATGCAAATCCATTTCAGGGTACAATAGGAGCTCAGATTAATTAAAGCGGTTTTAATTGCGTTGCACAAGAACTAAGAAGAACCCAAAAACTTTAAAGTTTTAATTATATTTTGTTTGGATGTAAAATTCCGATAAAATTTTAATAAAATTTTGTGTTGGTGTTAAAAAAGAAATGGTATTGGAATTGGTGAATGAGTGATAAAAATAAAAGTAAAATTTTGAAATGTGTTTGTAAAATTAAAATTTTAATAAAATTTTGTTAAAATTTTTTATAAACAAACACTATGTTAACTAATTCTCAAAAAAAATTTACAAATTTTTCACAATCATTTTTTCATAAATTCCAATACTTTTTTACAAACTGCAACAACTTTTAACAAAATTTTCACCAATCTCAAGAGAATCTACACTAACTCTAACAAAAATAAATAAAATTTATCTTAATCATTACACAAAAAATATTTTCAAAATCAAACCGAACATAGCCTTATATTTTGTGCTTTTGGATATGTTGTATGGGAAGAGATAGGAAAATAACACAACACCGCTTAAAATCACTAATATACCGAGCGTCTTTGTATGGATATTCGAGCGCGAGGCAAGCATGAAGTCTTTGTGACTCCAAAGCTCGAGCGTCAGGTGAGACTTCTGACTCGCTCGAGTACTAGGAGGACAGTAAACCTTATTAATCTAGAAATATAATCCAATCCAACCACTGGATTAACACAGAAGCTAAAATAATAAAATTTGACAGTGTGATCAAAAAATCTAAATATGTATGGCTTATATCCTCACTCTGATGCTTTGTGCCAAGTGCACCTTTTATGCGCACCTATAAAACAAGGCCCTACAACCCACGCCATGCACACATGTGTGGTGCACTGTAGCTTTGCACTGAAAATGCTCGCGGAACTTCACTATATATAAAAGCCTCCTCATCCTATTGGCTTTCCCATGCGAGACTTTCATCATAAATACTCTCTCTATAAAAGTTTCTCATTCCCAAAATAACTAACTACATATATATGATACTATTTTTGAAAAATTTGACAGTTCTCATGTCCATTTTTTCTCTACATACGGTAATCATTAGATGACTGAAACAAAAAGGCTAAGAACATTTGCTAGTGACAAACTTATGCATCCAGTCACCAAAAGGATCATGAATAAGTAAAAGCATCCATCTCTAAGAGACACTCATGTTTCATGCCGTCTTCATTAGTTCAATGCTTTGTATTGTGCAGTACTGATGTAAGCATTTAAAAATACTACAAATATGTCAGGCCGGATCTCAAATTTTTGAGTAAAATATGAGTACATAGGTATAATCCTGCAGAAATTTAAATTTTACTGGGGCATAAATAATTCCAGTTAGTAAACGCATGGAAATTAACTAGAAATTCACAAAGTTCACTAATCATTTGTGCAAATTAATAACTCGTATTATTAATTAAGTTTGCTCAAAATCCCCCAGATGGTCCTCCCCCATTTCTTGCAGCAGACAACTTGGGAGAAACAAACTGTGGTAGCCACTGAAGTCAATAAGGATGTATGAAATGCCGGCAACTAAAATTGGATGGTTTCCTAATATGGCTACAGAGAAAGCAAACCAGAAACTAATAAATCAATCTAACATCTAAAAAAGTATAGCAATTTTGTGGGTAGTCACACTATTTTCCAACTTTGCAACAACAACTATCGACTTTCTAAAAGAAGACTTCGGCATATCTTATGAAGCAGAATATTCCTCTTTCATCCGATGTAAAACACTTTACATACTCCAATTAACAGACTTTGGCTATCCCTGCTTAGAATTCAGAGATGGATGTCGCTCGGATACTATTATGCTTCCTAGCATTAGTCTTTGGTGGAGTTGGGTTCTGGCCCGACCTTATTTGATGAAGGAATAGGATCCATGGCACCCCGTGCTTCGAGTGGAATCGTTCAGATTCCTCCTATCCAGTGTCATATTGGAGGGGGAGCTATCATGCTAAAACCCAAGCACAAAGTGTCAACCTCTGACCATCATCTTGGACCACTCTCTTTGTTTGGAAAAAGGGAAAACAAAAACTAGTGCCCAGTGGATGACACTGTCTTGTATGTCTTGTGAGCTGTAGACTACTTTTCACAGGCACAATCACGCTGTGTAGACTCTAATGATGGCTACTGTAAGATATCTCTGTCCACTTGAATGAGGAATTTTTCTCTCCTTTCCACTTCGGTGTTGTTTGGATGCGGGGAAAATACGAATTACAACACACTTACTTTCGCAGATGGAAATTGAACTGCATTAATGCTTTTTGGTGTCATTTTCCTTCAAAAGCTGAACTTTTTATGCTTGTTCGAGACGTTAATTTTATTTTCTGATGGAAGTACAAGATGAAGAATGTTACAGTCGGCATTTTCCTAATTAACAATCAATTTTCGGAGAAGGAATGTGCAACTTGTTTGAATCTTACCCAAAACAATTCCCCTACATCAAGCAATTCAGAAAATTTTGTGCATGAAATCACCTATAAACTAGTTGAATTGGCATCCTAGTTCTGAACCCTTATTGGCCGCTCACTGCCGTAAGGCTTTTAATGATTGATCACTTTAAATATTGCGAGTGAAGTGGTGAATGCTTCGTATGATGCCAATAGACTCAGAAAATAAATTACCTGCACCAGCATAATCCTTTCTATACGACAATGGAGTTGAGAACATATTTAGAAGCAACTTCAAGGGAAAAAAAATGTGAAAGTGAACTTTAGGGGCATTCCCTTTTTATTATAGATATCTGTCATTACATTGATGCATTAAGGCGATCAGCAGAGGATTCAATTGAACAAGGATAAACTCCGCGCATGGGAGACACTTCTCGCAAATGGGATACATGTTTAGACTTTTCCCCCTTGTATTAAAGCTGGTGCCATTTGATGCAGAACATCATTACTGGAGTGAACGTTTTGCCTGAAACCTGATTAGTTGTTGGCTTTTGCATAGCTTCTGGGAAAAGGGATAACATCTCTAACATCAGTCAGACCAGTGGCAAAGAGGACCATATGGTCGAAGCGAAGACTGAATCCAGAGTGCTCGACTGTTCCATGCCTGCGAAGATCTAAGTACCACTCGTACTGCTCTCTTGGCAACCCTAATTCCTGTATTCTGGAAACCAATACAATAAAAAAGATGCCAATGTTAACATTTTGACGAGAAAAAAAGGTAGGTACAAGTTTGAGGCCATCAGACTTTATCACCATCCACATTAGCGGCAAATTGGACCAAAAAGACAACATAATTGTCCACCCTGACGGGTACGTCTACTTTGTTTCAGTCCAATTACAATTTCAATGGTCGACTGATTTCATTTGACAAACAACAAAGACCATTAAGTCCCTCCATAAATTTTTGTTATCCTAACATCTTCTACCACTTAGATAGTCCAAATAAAGGCCTTCTTCCACTCTGTAGATAAGCATACGAGCTACATAATTAGTAGAATTTAAATCATGGTAGCTCCTTTTTACATCAGGGATCTTAGAATCCACTATTGGAGTTCCAACATTAAACCTCTTGATTTTCAAAGCCATTGAACATGAAACTTGCACCTTCTAAAGCCGAGTGCTAAGCCCATTTGACCAATAAGTGGAGGGTCTATATCTTATCTATGGTGTCGACCAGCACGATAGTTTGTAGGACCATTGGGATCCGGGAAATTGAAGAGTAAGTGTGCCTACTGTTTCTAAAGATGGAAAATCCACTAGTGTCCTCAATGGTTAGTGGTCACTGTTTGATTAATTGACCAAGTTGTCGACTCTTATGACATTCGATCGGTGAAACCAATATATATAACACCCTGACAAATGGCAAGATAGGGGAGAGAACTTCATTACCTTGAACATAGCAAATCCAAACGCTCCTCACTTTGGCTACCTGAAAGTAATATTCTTGCCTGGAAAGAAATTTCATCAAGCTTTATGAACAGTTCAAATTAATACCTGGAGTTTATACAGATGAGGAAACCTCACTGAAAGGCAATTCACTCTCCAAAAGGCACACAAGCACACTCATTCTGAGCTCACCTTTGGTAAAACCATATCAAATGCTGCAACAGTTTTTCCATCATCATTCAATCGTGCATAAAAAGGCTTAACTTCTTTTGGATAATTGTATATCACTATGGGCGTCTTGTAGATCTCCTCCACCAAGTAACTAACACAGAATAAGAAGGTAAATAAGTACCATAGTTAGAGGGCCCACCTCATGTCTTCAGACATTCACATATCAATTACTACAAAAATGGGAATACCTTAAATGTTCTGCTGTGAGAGCAGCACCCCACTCAAGTTTTATTTCAAATTTCTTGTCTGCAACCTGCGAGAAGATGGTCAAAAGCCATTAAAAAGGTAAAGGCTGTTTTGGTGAACATTATATGTCCAATGAGCTTCAATTATGGTACCTTTCTGAGAACATCTACCACTTCAGTGTAGCAGATCTTTTCAACTTTACTGGATATCATTGATTGAAGGCGATCAATGCAGGTTCTGTCGATTCGCTTTGAAACAAACTTCATATCTTCAGAACAATTGTCCAAAACCCATTTGCAGAGGAACTTGAAAAAGTCATCTGCACAGCTCATGGCATCCTGAAGATTCATCAAATGCTTAAATATTACGGGGAAACAAATATTCTTCATCCACATATGCAAAAGGAATTTGTAACTAATAAAAGAGGTGTAGATACTTTCTATTTAGAAATCTTGCAATGATAATCTGTACATCTAGAAACCTATTCATGCACAAACTAAACACATGATATCATCTCAATAAGACAGTTTATTCGAAGAAGGGAATCATCAACCACACATATTCTCCACAAAATTGCATGAGTTGAAACAACTTTTTGGAAGCCAGTGACAAGGTTATACACAAACCGGATTAAAACAAATTTGGAAATGACTCATGGCTTTGAGCTTAATTTTCGAATACTGAATGTAAATGTTGATTGAAGAACTACTTATGAGTATTGCATGCAGGAATACTAATCATTATGCGAAAAAATGTGGTGAAATGAGGTATACCTCTAACTTTGAAAAAGCCATTTCAATCTCAATCATTGACATCTCTGCCATATCTGCACGGTCTGCCCGAAATCTGGGTCCAATTGAGTAAACACTTCCAAGGGCACATGCATAGCTCTCCAGGTGCAAGCGACCAGAAACAGTCAGATAGGTTTGGAATGAGAAGAAATCTTCTGAAAAGTTAACTTTATAAGTCTTCAGTGAAGTTTCCGGCCGTTTTGACTTCTCTTTCACTTCTAACTGTGATGCTAGTTCATTTATTTTCCTTAAATCCTGAAATGCGGCAACCAATGCTTCCTTATTGCTTTCACTTCTCTTTAGTTCTTCAACTAGCTTGGCTTTCTCCTTTGCAGCAGACTTAATAACTTCAAGGCCAACACCATCACTATCCTTATCTGTATTTGGCTTCTCCATTTTATCTGCTTTTTCAAGAAGAGTTGTAACCTGGAATTTTTCAGTGAATCCTTCCCCGTCTGTGGTTGTGATAATAGGCACTTGCATGTGAAGGAATCCATGGTTTTGGAAGAATGTATGAGTTGCAAAAATCAGGGAATTACTGATTCTCGTAACAGATGCAACCTATACGATATGAAGCCCTTTATCAGATAATGGTATAAATTCAATTACAGGGATTTAGTAGCAAAAAGGGAGAAGATGTTGAAAATATTAACTACCTTTGGTAATAAGCAGAAGTATCACTTAATATCATGGAATGGTTTTTGTTATATTCTTCCAATTTCTTTTTAATTTAAATAATGATTCCTGATGATTGTTGTGACAGAAAACTTTCTTGTAACTGCGTCCTATTTAGTATATGTGGTGGTAGATGGAAGTACTAGCTAGCTATATTATGGAAGAATCCACATAATACAAGATACACCACGTTCAGTAACAAATTTTATTTTCTAGAAGTAGAAGTGATAGCATTCTACAATATCTCTCTAACGGGTAGAACTAAAGGAAACTATGTGGGCAATGTATACAAAACAAGAGTTATCCCTATCCAATGGTCCTGATTTCCGTAATCACAAAGAACCCTAATGGTCCAATGATTTATAAACAAAATTATCCAACACTCGGTGGAAAAGATAATATAAAAGTTTAGAGTGGACTACACCTAAAACTTAACTGTAATAGATAAGATAGCTTCAAAGCTATAGAGAATATAAGAAATAGCACAGGAAAGACAACTTATACCAGGAAAGAACTAATACAAGAAAATCAACATGGGATTTTTTCAATTTACCGTAGTTGTCCGAGGTCGAAACTGGGAATAATCCCTCAACATCTCAAATGGAAACTTTTTCTTTGATAACGGATACTTCTTATGTTCAACTGTCCCAATATGAAGAATTTTCTCGACTTTAAGCTCGATGACATGTTTTCCAGTGACTAATGGTTGTACCAATATGCCTTCCACCAGAATACAGGCTCCAGTAGGCAGGAGCTGGATGGTGGGAGCCATAGCAGAGGCTACAACAACCTGAGAGGTTTGAATTCCAGTCAGTGTAGGATGAAATATAATTTATGAGAGCCAGTACAATGACTCGACTCGACTCGACTCAACTAACACCTAATTCCAACTAATTGGAGTCTGCTCTATTGATCCTTTGACATATGCTGATCTAGACAGTTATAAAATAAAAAATAAAAAATAAAATGTTGGAGTCGCGTCAAAACTTTGGGTTTCAAAGTCTAGACAAGGACTTCCTGCTGCCTTGGCCCTCTGTCCGGAGACCCCGGGGTAGAGTTGTATTATAGATTTTGGAAGGAAATTCTTCTAGCCTTTAATTGGAGTGGCATTTTGGGTTTTAATTATACAAAAAGCTAAACTCGGCGACTGGAATCTTCTATTTCCCATGCAGATGTAAGCATATAACTCACATGTAGTCTCTCATGTATGTTTTTCTCCGTTTATTCTATATACTGTCTTCACATCACACCTGGGGTTTACACTCATGAGCAGCAGAGAATTCGCCACAATCGAAACTTCTATCATTTCAAGAGAATTACCATCCCGTTAATCAACAAGCAGTTTAGAGGCATTGCACGAGTAACATTGATAACTGTAAATTGCCTAAGAAAAACAAGGATGGCTATCCTATGACAACACAGGGATATGAATTCACGATTTTGTGGTTAAATATATATTTGTTCATAAATCATTAGAAAGACTACCAATCGAAAGTACCTGCAGACTTGCAACACATGAACCATCACCAACATGCAACAAAGCAATCGAAGTTGGGGGCGGCCTAGGAACCACTTGCTCCAACTTTTCAGGAACCTGGTATTTACCACGACGTACAACTTTCAAAATCGACCGGAAAAAGGGTTTCCGAGACTGAAGAAGTTCCACAGAACTCACTTCTCTCGGACCCGTTTGACCAACCCCCTCAGCTGCTCGGGGTGTTGGTGGCGGTAGAGGTTCTCTCGTCTTCTCCTTGGAAGACCTCACCCACCCTCCTATCACAACTCTCTCGCCAACCAGTCCCAGCCCGCCATCACTACGTCCCAAAATAGTTTTCAAGACCACCCGGTTCGAGTACTTCGCATGAGTCACCCCCGCCGGCTTGGCAACCTTGGTTAGTTTCGAGCCCATTTTGAGCTGTTACGAACGAAAAGGAAAGAAGTAAAAGAATACAGTTGGTGAGTTTCGTGAGCTGAGCTTTGTGGGTCGGATGAGACATGATCATGGTGATATAGACGAGAGATTGGATGCTTCGCTTAGGCAGTGATGCTGAAAAAGGGAGAGAGTAGGGGAGAAGGAAAGGGATTGTTTCCAGCATTGGTTAATGTAATTTTGGAGGAAAAGAATGAGGGATTGGTGGGAGGGAAACTTTGGTTTGGTATTCTTCCAAGGTTGGGCATTCGCGGGACTACAGCTGCAAAATTATTTTCACCAACCCCGTGATCCACCTAAAATTTTGAGATTTTATTTGCAAACGCCATAAATCTAATATATAAAAACATTCATAGCATTTTTTCTATTCTAACCTTTTGAATAGAATAAATATCCAGTTTAATAAATAGGCTGAAAAATACTCTCTTTAGAACATTATCAGTAGCTTATTTATATTTGACTCTTTATTTTAATCAAAAAATACACTTCTCTATTTTAACTATCAACTTTTTAAAAACACCCTCATCAGTTTCTCTATTTTAACCATTTATTTTTACTATTTTATTTAAATATTATTTTTCAAGTATTTCTTTATTCTTTCTCTAATATTTATATTTTTAAATATTTGTTTTTAACGATTCGGGAGGAAAAAAAAGAAAAAAAAAAAAGAGAAGGAGAATGTGAGAGCTAGAGGAAAAAAAAGGGAGAGTGCGAGAGCTGGCAGAAAGAGGACAAAAAAATTAAAAGAAATATTAATATTTTAATATAGTGAAGGGAACGGTGGTTCTCTAAAAATAGAGAACCACTGTTCATATGTTAAATTTTTTTTGTTAAAATTTGTTAAAATAGATAAGCTGTTAGAGAGTGTTTTTTAACCTTTTTGTTAACTGGTTATCTATTATAATCAAAATATTAGAATAGAGAAGCTATTAAGAATGCTCCAACTTATCTATTCTAATAATTTTTAACAAAAAAAATTTAACATGTGAACAGTAAATAAAATATTAATATGTCTCTCATTCTTTTTTCTTTTCTTCCTCCTAGCTCTCATGCTCTCTCTCTTTTATTTTCTTTTTTTTCCTCTCAAACCGTTAAAAACGAATATTAAAAAATATAAATGTAAAAAAAAAAGAATAAAGAAATTTTTGAAAAGTAATATTTAAATAGAATAGTTAAAATAGAGCTGTTGGAGATGTTTTTAAAAAGTCGATACTTAAAATAGAGAAACGTATTTTTTTATTAAAGTAAAGAGTCAAATTTAAATAAGCGGCGAGAAATGTTCAAAGAAAAATGTTAATGGAATACGTTTTACGTGTAACGGGTTCTAAGAATAATGCACATTTTGAGGCCCAAAAAATAGGCCGACTAATACTCGTGTTGTCTGTAGATTAATATATGATTATAATTTTTACAGGTTCTAAGAATAATGCAAATCTAGAGGCCCATTATTCCTCTTAATATATTTATGAGTTCATGTGCCTTCATCCACGGGTTTACTATTCTATTGGCTGCAGACGTCCATTTCTCCCGTGCCACCTTGAGATTACAACTATTTATGACGCATGCCTATATCCCCTCGAAACTGCTAGAGGGAAATTTAAGCGAGAGAGAATTACAGAAATTTCGGTCCGGTCAAATCAAAATTATTTGAAAATTTTAAGAATGTTGTAAAAATTTGGATGAATGAGTTTTATTCGGTCCCGAGAGAAAGTGTAAAAAGTTATAATTTTATAGTCTTTGGTGAAAAAAATGAAGAGGAAATGATTTGAGTGAATTTTTTATATTTTTTTATAAGTAAATTTGTTAGGTTTATTGTAAGTAAAAGGCTGAATTATACAAACAAACAATCTGGTCGTATAACATTTTGATAAAAATGTTCATCTGCTAAATGTTTGTACAAATTCATCCATGTGGTCAGTGTATAGTAACAAAATAGTCTCTCAATTTCAGTTTTATCATCTCCCTTAAGGTCTGATATTGAGCTGAATTAAATCTTCAACAAACGAATCATATGTTATTAATCCAAAACTCAACATCGGACATTAAAAGAGATGACATAAATGAAACGAATGAACCGTTTTATTACTATAATTGGCCACATTGAGAAATTTTTACAAACATTTACTACAGTAACTTTTTTGTCAAAACATTATACTACACGATTGTTTGTATAATTAAGCATAATTAAAAGAGATTATTTGATAAGAGAGAGAAATATAACTGTAAAATTAATTTTTTTATTTTCTTAAGTAAATATTTTGGTTTTGTTATGTTTGTAAACTAAAAATTTGATTTTGAGTTGGCATTAGGAAATGAATGCCACGTTGGTTTTTCTTTAATTTCGTTGATTCTCTTAATTAATTACCCAATCATTTGAATCGCATGATCATTTTTTTTTGGAAAATTTACAAATACCACACTGGCTCTTAACGCCTTTTTCAAAAATTTATTGGGTTTTAAAAAAGTTCAAAACGCTCACTGAGTTTATCATTTTGATATCAAAACTCACTAAACCCAACGTCGTTAGACCCGTTTAACGGAAAATTCATCTCGTCCAATCACAATGTGACACGTGTCGTTAAATAAATAAAAACTAAAAAATAAATCTAAAAGTAATAAAAAACATAATTAACTTTAAAAAATAAGAAAATTTACAAATACCACATTGAGTTTTAACGCTTTTTTCAAAAACTCACTAGGTTTTAAAAAATTTCAAAATACTCACCAGGTTTATCATTTTGGTATCAAAACATAACTATTTTTTTTTTGTAAAAAAAGAAAGGATCGTGAACCCACGATGGGCTGTGGGATGGGAGGACGTCCCCCAACCCCCACCCAGACCACCGCCCGAGGTGGAGGGAGGAGATCCTCCTCCCCCGGAAGCCAGAGATTCCCCCTCCACCGTGCCTTTCGTTTTTTTAAATAAACTAATTATGTTTTTTTTTTATTAATTTTAAATTTATTGTTATTTAAAAAAATATTTAATGACACCCTTCACATTGTGATTGGATGAGATGAATTTTTTCGTTAAACGGGTCTAACGGCGTCGGGTTCAGTAAGTTTTGATATCAAAATGATAAACCTAGTGAGTGTTTTGAAATTGTTTAAAATTCAGTGAGTCTTTGAAAAAAGGCGTTAAGACCCAGTGTGGTATTTGTTAATTTCCCTTTTGTTTTGTTTTTTTAAAAAAAAAAATTAATTATGTTTTTTTATTAATTTTAGATTTATTTAATAACACGTGTCACATTGTGATTGGACGAGATGTAATTTCCATTAAACGGGTCTAACTGTGTTGGGTTCAGTGAGTTTTGATACCAAAATGATAAGGGAAGTGAGCGTTTTGAAATTTTTTAAAACTCATTGAGTTTTTAAAAAAGACGTTAAAGCCCAGTGTAGTATTTATAATTTTTTTTTGTTTATACTAACGGCCAGTGACATATTGGGGGAAGTTTGGTTTTGTAGAGGTATGTAATTTTTCAAAATCTTGATTTATGTTTAGGCTGTTTTATTGCACATAATATTTTTATTACTTAATTACCCAACAAAAAATTTGTCACTTGTTTTTATTATCTGTACATTTCAATGACAGTCAATACGTAATTTTAATTTAGTCGAGATGTTATAAAAGATGAAAAGAAGACAAAGGACGTGATGCATGAGTAAAGTGAGGTATGAAAAAGAGACAAATTAAGGAACGGATGCAGGACAAGATGAGCACCTCATACGTACATTCCATTCATGTCAAACATTAGAGTACAAAATGTTTATACTACCCTTTCGCTACAGAGAGAGAGTCCTACTCTTCTGGACAACATTGAGGAGAGCAAAAATTTTGGTACGAATCATAATTTTCGATTCCCCTTCCGATTTCAGAAATTTGCTTCCGGTTCCGACATATACTGAAATTGGAAGTAACTTTTGACAATTTCTGGAATCAAAAATTCTAGTTCTGAAATTTATAAATATAATAGAATAAAAATAGTGCTTAAAATAAAGTATAACATATGAAATTTTATTGAATATTTATTTTAAAATATAGATTTTAGATGAATATTTTACCTATATTGTTAATAATTTATGACAAATAACTAAAAAATACCCAAATTTCCGGTTACATTTTTTTTTAAAAAATAAGACTTAAAATAAAGTATAACATATGAAATTTGCTTGAATGTTTATTTTGGAATCTATATTTTTTATTAATGCTTACATTTATTGTTAATTTATGATAAATAAGAAAAAATTCATCCAAAAATTCGATCAAAAAAATATTTTTAGCTCATTAAGACCTCAAAAAAATGTCAAAAAAATCAAAATAGAAAACTAAAATTCTAGTTCCATATGTTTCGATACTCAACCTTACTTCCCATGGCCAAGCTTTCTATAGTCGGTTACAGTGTAATTTTTCTCCTTTTTTTTGACATCCGGACATCCCACGGTAGGGAGCCCGGGGAGAAGGGTGGGTCCCGCTCGGGAGCCACACCTATACGGACAGCACCCTGTCCGGACTCCCAACCATTGGATGGCCTCGTCTTGCCCAAGAGAGAAGGGAGGCTAGAATCTAGATCATAGCTTTTTTTGCCTCCAAAGTCCAAAGAAGGACACACGCGCCATAGCTGGATACATCAGGCGCGGGGCTCCGGCTCTCCTTCCAAATTTGTTGTAGAAACAATTTGTTTTTAACTTGTATTTGAACAAGTTAATGAAATTCAATATGTACTAATTTTATTTATTGTTGTATCATAATTGCAGCAGTATATTATAATAAAATATGTTATCATGTTTATCGTATACTCATTCGAGTTCTTTCGTCGAATCCTGTGGATAATGTAATTATAATTACATCCCTTCCTCTGCGTGTTGCCTGGGATGGGTGAGATGTCTATCCACGGCTCACCAGAAGGGCTACGCAGATGATTTGTTCTACTTGAAATTCCCTTCCAAACCCCTTTAAAAATATCAAATTCTTGATAGAGTTCACTTATAAATTGATGAAAAAGAGTGACCATTTTCGTAATTCCGTTGAATAATGCAGAAGTTTCGTGAGTTAACCACAGTAGGCGATATTCTGTCCTGTTGGGGGGACCTCTTAGGGGTTCTCCTCTGAGTCACTGCAAATTTTACCAGTCTATCTCTTATGGTCCCTAATCGACCACACTTCTCTGCCTCTCTCTTCCCCCCTCCTTTCTTCTCTCTCTTCTCCACCAAACCTCTCTTTCTCACACATATTTATCCTTCAAGTATATCGAAGACCACCAATTCATCTCCACCCCCCCCCCCCCCAAGGTCATTCCAATACGAAGGGGAAAACAGGAAAATGGCTAACTTTAAACCATGCAGCTTACTGTTGCTACTCTTCACCTTAATTCTAGCAGCATATGTTATAGAAGGTCATCATCAGCTACTGCATTTTTTCTTCCTTCTTCAGTTCTTCTTTCCTCAATGGGCTTACATTATATGATATCCCCCCATCTTTTCTCCGTAGTTCTTTTCCAATTCCAATGGTCAATATTTCTTCTGAGCTTTAGTCAAATGCCTCAGTTTTAGCTGAATTTGGCCTAGCTAGACACGCTTCTCTTGGCTTTCCAGCCAAGGGAACTACTGCATGGAATGGATTCCAAAACTTTTAGTATCACTGTTCAGGGCTGTCACCTTGTGTCTGGTTGCCACGATAATAAATTAAGCAATTCTCTTTTACTTCTCTGGCCTCCTCCTCCCAGACTTCCTCTGTTCTATTGTTTCTTTCGTCTTTTTTCCAGGTAGTTCAATATGTAATGCATATTCTTCTAAATCTTGCAGGAACATCTACAAAAGAATCAGAAGTTCAACATCTAAGTGCCTTTCGTTCATCCCGACCGCAAACAGAATTGGATTCACGGGTGAGAGATTAGCTAACATTTACCGAGAAAAAAAGAAAAGAATGGCTTGACTTCTTCGTTGAGTACTTCTTTTTTAGGTTATTGCTTAACTTTCGCATTATATTATATTTTGGAGCCTTTTAGGATGGCAGTGAAGGAATCATGACGAGGAACTCAAGGAGATTGATGATAGGATCTACGGCACCAACATGTACTTACAATGAGTGCAGAGGGTGCAAGTACAGGTGCAAAGCAGAGCAAGTGCCCGTGGAGGGGAATGACCCAATCAATAGTGCATATCACTACAGATGCGTTTGTCATAGGTAACATCGAACGCAAAGCATATATTGAAGTTCAGTTTAGTGGGTTCACTTTCATGTAGATTGCGAGAATCCAAAGATCTCTCTCTGTGTACGTAGGTAGAACACTGTTTTGTCAGTGCAGCCATTTCAAAGCGCGTCAAAATTTTAGCATATGAATTTGTTCTATAAATGTTATATATCATTCTATTTCTTTTGAGAAGAGGATTGTCTCTGTTCTCTCTCTCTCCTTTGGATGAAGCTGCCAAGTTCTAACTGCAACTCCAATATCTAACTGAAATCAAGCATATCACGTTCAAGAATATGATGTAGATTGTAGCCCAGAATAAATAAATAAAAAAAGTTCAAGAACATCCAAACGCTACCCTATTTTGAGATGCTTTTACTTAATTTATTTTCTTTTTCTTTTTTCTGGATAATAAATTAACCAATAATTTTCAGCTTTCATGTAACTCATATTTGTGAACGTATAAGATAGATTTTTTTATTTGAATTATATTCTCTAATATTCTCCGTATCATGCAATATTTATTTGAAATTGAAGTACAGTGCAGAGTTATGTTTCGAACATAGGACCTTAACTCTAATACTATGAAATAAAAGATCAATAAATACATATAATTGAAGGATAATACATAAAGATAAGAGAAATATAGTAAAAAGAGACCAATATTATATTATAAAAACAGATAAATTTATTATTTAAATTATATTCTATAACAATATTCTCTTCTTGTCGTTATATTTCATCGTATGATTTGATTCTAGACATTTCTATTCAAATAGTTGCTTTCAACTTACAAGAGGGTTATCTAAATTCAACCAAGTTTTTATTTCAATAAGCTAGGAAGGGAATCTTGTATAATTGTCCCATACATAGTGTTATCTCTTTAAGTACGAGTAAGTTTTGGAGAATCTAACGTATTAATCCACCACCACCTAGGGTCTCCCACTTTTAAGTTAGCGATTCGATCATAAGAATTAGAATCGAGCCAGAACTGTGAACACATAACCAAATAGTCCTAAGTATCCCCTTAACCACTAGGCTAGCTATCCAGGGTGGGCAAACTCAACCACATTTTATGCTCTCTTTGAGCTGTTGAGATTTGGAAATGGAATCAACAAGAGTACGTGCCTGTTGTGTTCTGTTGGCCATTGCAAGGTCGGACGGACGGAGTTTCCAGAGTACTACTGAGAAAAGTGAGGGCAAGTGGGCACATGGGAGGTGGTCCCAAAATTAGGCATAATCGACCAAGGGGTTCACATGGGTAACTTTTGTTTGACCCCATTCCTGAAATTTCCACAAAATGGCAAAACAAATTTCACCAACGCAGACCCACACTACTGGCGTATGGAGGTCCCATGTTCAGTGTTAAGACAAAGCAAGCTACCCAACATCTCATGCTGACTTGCACTTGGACTTCTTGCCCGGAGGCCAGAGTCTTCTCTCGAGAATATCGTGTTTCTTTTTCGGGTAGAACAAAATAAACTGATTAAAAGTCTAAACTCGAACATAAAACGTAACGAGTACAGTACATAAATTTTTGGTGTTAACTCAGCACATGCGTACTCCAGTTGTCCACTGTTTTAGAAATAAAAAATTTTTACTTTAGATGAATGAGACATCTAATAGAGAAAACTTAATTGAATTTATTACATCTCATTTATGAAAATAAAGGTTACAAAGGTGGCTTATTTATAAGCCAAAAACTTACAACTCCCCACATCAATGTGGGGCTACCACATTTCGACACTCCCCCGCAAACTCAAGGTGGACAAACAGACAAACTTTGAGTTTGAAGTGGCAAAAAAAATAATTACAGGAAAATAATTATAAAGATTGCCGGTACTAAGCCGGGAAGTCGCCGGTACTGCGCCGGGAGGATGCCGGTACTGAGCCGGGAAATTTTGCCGGTACTGAACCGGGGGAAACAGGTACTAAGCCGGGAAATTGCCGAGACTAAGCCAAGAGAAAGTCGGTTCTAAGTCGGATGGTCACCAGGAGATAACCGGACTAAAGCCGAAAACCTTCCTTTGATACCATGTTAGAAATAAAAAAAAATTACTTTGATAAATGAGACATCCAATGAAGAAAACTCAATTGAATTTATTACATCTCATTTATGAAAATAAAGATTACGGGTGACTTATTTATAGGCCAAAAACTTACAACTCCCAGCGTTGCTAAGCAACGTGGGACTACCATCTCCTACTTTCGACACAGTGCATGGATGCCCAAAGAAACGCCCAGCGAAAACCACCCGGGGAAGCCCATAATTTCTTGGGCAACATCCTCGGCGTGGAGGGTCCATATATGATATATCTACTCCTGCGACCGAGTCACCCTCTCCCGATTCGCCTCCCGCCGCCTAGGGGTTCTCTGATCCCCCTTCCGCGGGAGATTCATCCCTTTAATATTTTATTTTCGGTTACCTTTCCTTATGATGGAATACTTCGTTTCGCTGAAGAAGAGTATCATTATTGATCTGTTTCTTCACGCGGTTTCTAGAGATCTTCTGCAGCACCATCTGAACTGCGTATTATAAACCGTTGAACCCAAAACTGTCCTAGCCTCTTTTATCCTCGTGAGATGTTTCAAATGACTAACATATATATATCAATGTATCATCCTCCCTTGAATCCCAAGAACATGGATCAATGACCCACTCTAGCTAGCCGACAGTGACAAATCTATAGGTTCATGAGTCAACCACCCCCAAATAATGTTTTTCAGGCTTTGCTTTCAACAACTACTACTTTGTTCTAAAGCAGAAAATCGTTTGTCTCAAATGCCTAACCCCAGACAGAGGATCTTTGAAAAATTCTCACGGATGCTCACAACACGATTAAAGACGTTCACTTTCGGTCACGTACGTTAACGTTTTATATTTGATTCCGACAAGATATGATATCTTCCTGAAAGCTTTTGATCAGTGTAACTTCAAAAGGATATCATGTCATAATGTGGAAAAAGCAAGCAGAACAGAATTTAGCAAAGGGCCGGCTCATGTCTCTCTCTCTCTCTCTGTTCTTTTTAGATATCGTTTAGATCAGTATGTGAATCTTGCTCTGCGAGCATATCTGATCTGCATGGTTAATACTAGAATTCTTTCTCCTTTCATATCTACGCTGGAATAAGGAATAGTTTTCAAGAATATTACTCCTCTCTCTCTCTCTGTGCAGCATGCCCCGTTCAGCTGGGAAATAAAAAACTTGGGGAGGGGTCAAATGGAAGAGATCCATTGGTCTTCTCTGATTTTGCGGTTCCTTTACCTTCTTGGCAAAGATATTGCGTGGAAGATTAATTTGTCTTCATCTGATTTCGGAAGGAAGATCTACTTTGAAGATTAGTTATTATTCATATCTGGCACCTACCTGGCCATCTGATACAGTCTGAATAGGTAGAAAATCATGTCTTAAAGATTAGACTTGTGAGTATATATAACACAAAATAAAATTCTATTTCCAATAGTTTAAACAAGGTTGTGTGACACGCTCTATATATTATACGCGGGAATCCAGAGAGAGAGCGAGATTCTGGGAGAATTGGAAGTATATACCAATTGCAAGATAACATTAAACTACTACCCCACCTCACACAATAAAAACAAGATTGTCGATTAGTTTATGTTGCTTAAAGCTGCAAGAACATGACAAAGTATATTGTACAAAAGATTGATATCATGAATGCAGCGCTA
Organism: Myrica gale; assembly: GCA_963930655.1. Lineage (NCBI taxonomy): Eukaryota > Viridiplantae > Streptophyta > Magnoliopsida > Fagales > Myricaceae > Myrica > Myrica gale. The sequence continues at coordinate 5,935,295 of OZ005607.1, forward strand.
GCTTAAGTGTCCGGGTTTGTCGTTAGCTCCCAGATTGATCAGTATTGCGTTTTCAGTTGGATCAGATCATCCGAACTCAGTGAACAAAATCTGGTACAAAAAGTATTAACTAATTAGAAAGAAATTAAGTGGTTTAATTATTTATAATATTTGAACAAATTAATAAGAAAATTGTATAAATTCTAACTCGCCTTATAAGATGAATAGATAAATATCAAACACAATAGGAATTGGGTATATATGTTATGATACATATATCTCAACCCTAGTATTCCATCATCCAATGAATACAACTCCTGACCAATTATATATGTATCTTAGAACTATAGGCTCTATTTTTCCATGTAAAACAACAAAATTAGCTCTAGTTTCTTTTTCTTTCTTTGTTTAGTGAAAGAGGATGGTACGTACCTCCTACTTAACCAAGAACATTTACTTCATTTTACCTTGATTCATAAAGAGATTCTTGTAATTAATTAATTAGTTGTAGCAAAAAATTACATAGCATTAACATAGAAGAGTAAGGCCACTTAATTGTGATAACAACTAGATATATATATATATACACATACCTGTCTAGTTCTGCTAATTAACTAGTTATTATATGATCAACATGTGTATGCCAATTCATATGAGCTCTAAAATAGGTCTGTCGTATATATATAGAATAAGTTCAAAGAAATCTTCGAGCATATATAGTATTGAATTTGGACCTTTTTGCTTTGCTAGTGGTGCTATTGTCTTTTCGACTAGCAAATCACGAACTACGTACGCACGCGGATTTTGGGCATTATCTTACAGTTTAGTCACCCAAAATGTGTGGGGATATTGGGTATAACTTAACGTGCGACGACAGCCTATCGGTTGATAGTTAAGTGACGGAATTCACTGAAGAGAATTTAGATTTACCACTAAGAAATTTCTTGCAGCAATAGTTGCTCAACTTTAAGTCGAACAGCTGCATGTTAGTCTAAGGGCCTACCAAACATATATAGGTTTCATTATATCGTGTATTGTACGTTACAGAATATATGCTTCCTCTTTTGTTTTTAGAATATATGCTTCCTCACTTAAAAGAAATATATTTTGTTCATCTTTTTTCTAAGCAATATATTTTGTACATTCTATTGTTAAGGGGCCCATCCTCCTGTGGTTCCAATTGTGTAGCGAAATAAATCTAAGTAATGCTATGCAAGCCTTGTATCGCCACAATTTGCAAATTTAAACTCACACGTACGCCTCACACATGGCCGACATAATTTGTTCTTTCCTAGCTAGTTAGTGAAGACCAAATGATTATGTGAACGCTGAAGATAAAATGAGGACATTATTGTTTGTAAAAGGTCAATATAACCACCATTAAAGAATTTAGAAAATGATATACTTTCTATGTGTGTTTGAGAATCATTTAAGTTTTTGCAGTGGCGTATCTAGGATATAAAATGAGCGGGGTCGAATTTCTATGGAAAAATGACTAAATTTTTTTTTCCACATAATATAAAAAAATGTCTTAAAATTAAAATATCGCAAATTAAGAACTAAAAATATTAAAAATAATGAAATACACTTACTGTGCGGATAATATGTGTGACTTTGTCCTAAAAGAAAACAAATGCAATCCTTGCCCCAAAAGAAAACGAATGCAATCTAAAACCGTTGTTAATCAAATGCGATAAGCATTCTCTTGCTTGTGCCCATGTGAGGATAATATGTGTGACGACTCCATACTTCGCTACTTTTTTATTATAAAAAATCTATCCATTATCTAAAAAGAACAAAACAAAACAAAACAATTTAAAATGTCCATCAGCATATGAGGAAAATAATTCTTAACACCCATAAATAATAATGGAGTTTGATGCCTATATGCTGAGGGAGACACGGAGAGATCGCAAAGTGAGAGAGATAGGCGTGAGTAATTTTTTTTAAAAAAAAAATCAGAGGGTGAAACGGCTCCATTTCACTATCTGATTTTAAAAAAAATTAAGCAAACAGATCACACGAATTGGGCCAGTGGAGGCGCCCCCGCTGGCCCAGTCTCGCCCCCGCTGGCCCTGGAAGCAGGGCCTGGGCCAGTGTGGACGGGCCTCCTTCTTAATAATAAAAAAAATGTAAAAGATTTTTAGAGCGAATGTGCAATTCCCGTGGACAATAAGAACCTGTAGAATAAAGTTTCTTGTGAGTGAGGCCATTTCATTTCAATGTCCCTTTATTTATTTCAACAAACGCGAGTCCCGCGCAAGTAAATGACAATCTATATGAATGCAGTACGAATATGGGCGGATCCAGTGGGGGCGGCCGCCCCCGCCCGCACCCCCCTAGATCCGCCCATGAGTTTTGGTATGCTAAGAAGAGAGAAAAACAAAATATATGGACAGTAGTGTACGACCACACTGCCTGAAACTATACTATGACAACATTAAATAATGTAGAACCTACGTGTTATCTATATGTCTTCAAATTCCACTACAATTCGAAGAAAAAAACAAACATAATATGTAGATAATGTATTATTTAATGTTACTTGCATTATATTTCGAATAGGTAATTGTAAAGGATTCTCATGCACTACAAAGAAACAATAAAGATTGAGATTAACATAAAAGTTGAGCAGTAAACCCACAATGATTTTTAATTTTCTGTTTTTAATTTTCTGTTCATTTTCTTCTACTAATTGGAAAATCCTAAACCTAGTTCACATTATATATATGCATGCTCTAGCTAGTAAAATGTGGCCCGTAAGCATGATCCCAATATTAATATTGGGTTTAGACTTAATCCAATATGCGTAGCCAGCAACTTTTGAGGCCATGCAATGCGCTTCTATATATGTCTTTTCGCCATATATCTTGGCTATCAATCGAGAAGGAATAATAGATCACTTACGCGGAAATATGCAAAAGTGTAGTGCGATCACCGAAAGAAAAGTGTCGGATTATGTACGTGGCCACGATAATAACTACGTTCAAAGAATCTTGATTTTCACTAGGGGCTGTGGGAAAACTGCAGTCGGAGTCGCTGTGATTTTGTGGTATATATGGCTAGTCATATTTGCCTTATTTCGTACGTGTTTTCACGGATTTTCTGTGAGCAGTAGGTATGGAATGGTCTATCAAATGAAAAGAAATGGCTCGACCACTGCATTTGGTTCTGACATTAAGTTAGTCATCGTCTATCCAAAAATAGCTTGTTGGTTACCGAGCAAACACAATGCTCACAAGCAAGCTATTGATATCATGTATCTATGCCACAGCAGGAAAAATGATTAAATTTAGACGGGTTTAATCTAAATGAGTCCAGGCAAATGACAAAGATTAATAAACTCAACACATTCAATAGTATATGAGTATGTTACCTCAATAAATGAAAAGAATCCGACTCTAATCGACCCACGACTCAACCCATCTCATTAATTGATATGTTATGCTCATGTGTTATTGGGTATGCTGGAATTTAATCTTAACCATCCGTCTAAGACTTATCTGAATTTATCTCGTCTGGATGAAATCCTTTCCCTCACAGCAGAGCTTTTATGAAAAAGTTAAGCTCGTAATTAAGGCGATGGTATAATAGTTGAAAGGGCAGATCTCTAATGAGTAGATGAACTTTATTTAGCAGTGATCGCGAGCTAGAAACCCTACGTAGTGAATTCTTAACTAACCGTTGCACGTGTTGTGAGTTCGATGCACAAAAGACCTTCATGTACGAGTTAAGACTAACCATTTAGGGACCAATTTGATATCTGTCAATATCATAGTACAAGTGGAATAATTAAACCCTATATATATATAATATGATGCAAATCTGGTGGAGACATCTCAACCATCTAACATGCACAGCCAAAATTCGTTCGAAAATCAATCCTCGTATATGCTATCCCTTTTGTCAACTTTTTCCCTTCACGTTAGCGAATACGTGCAACGAATTTGTTCCAAGATCAGGATAAGACCCAAGTTTTTCAAAGTTTAGCCAATAACATTCTACGTGGGCGTTTGCCTTAGTTTATTGCATTTTTAATTTGTCGCTATATTTATGTGGGATTGAGTAGATTGTATTAAGAATAAATTTATTTCCTTATCTATCCTATTTTTGTAATTATATTGTGTCTCTTGCTTAAGAAAGAAAAGAATTGTTACAGCAATAACAAAGATTTGGGACCTTGTATGCTCCACTTACTAATGGTGCGTTTGTGTACCAAAATTTTACCCCCTCTAAAATTTTAACACAATTAAATATTACAATATAATCTCTCTCTCCCCATCAAATCATTACTATTTACTACAAAAAATATAAAAAATTACCTCTCTCTTCACTTTTTCACTAAACCCAATACCTAAAATTTTAACAGCACTAAAATTTTACAACACAAACACAACCTAAGACTAGAACGAGGGCTATAAGTGCCATGACACTTTTCCTATAAATGTATGCCCAAAAGATGCATATTCGCCGGGTGAATAATTTATTTCTCCTTTGAATCTTGGTCTTTGGGGTTTAATATTTTTGGGTCTATTATTCTTCTAATTATATTTTATAATTCGAGTAAATATTTAATTACCAAATTTTGTTTGCATTAGAGTAAAGCAGTAGCTTGCTCCTAAACTCGCGAGAATGTTTGACTAAGTGTATGCTGACATGGTCATGAAATGGCCGATACAAATGTAATTGGCTGAATGGAACTTTCCGTGGGCAGGGCAAGACGGTCCCACATGAAAGAGGTACAGGACACGTGTGGTCCCTACAACCTAAGAGGAAGAACATGTGGTCCCTACAAAGCCACGAGGCTCACCCTACTCTGCTAAGATCGGGCCGAGAATATAGGGTAACTGACACGTGTCCCTTTTCATATAAGGAAATCGAAATAGTAATCCAGCATAATCCACTGGCAATAGTCGGTAACCATAACGGAAGACAACCAAGGTTGACCGGTGACGCCTATACTCCTCCAAAGCAGCCCTTTATTTTGATAGGCATTTTCTCCCTCTCATCTCTCATGCTGCTCTTTTTATATTCAGAGCCTTCTTCCAAGAAAATTTGAGTACAACCTTGTCCTGGTGTCGGAGATTAGAGCTAGCTGTCGCTCAGTTCTCTTCGTTTCCTCCCTGTGTTTTGCTCTGTTTACTGTCAGTTTCTTTGTTTTTACTCCAAACTTATTTTGTTTGTTCTTGAGAAAAGAGATTATGGAGATGACTGGGGCTCCAGAAGGTGAAGGAAGCGTTACTCTTGAACTTCTGAAGAAGAAGATGACGGAGTTCGCAAAAGAAAGAAATTGGGAGCAGTTCCACAGCCCCAGGAACCTCCTTTTGGCCCTAGTATGTGCATCCCTCGAATCCTTCTCTTTCTCCCCCTCCTTTTCTTCTTTTCCAGGTTTGATAGATCATTTATCCTTGTTTGTGGCTATTTGGTTGTTAAGAGCTTCTCTTCTTCTTTTTCTTCCACAGAGCGAGAGGATCACAAAGATGGAGAATCGTGGAATTAGTTTTGATTATTTGTTCACTTTCTTTATGGATTTTTTAGGATTTGACCGAACAAAAACAATTGAAACTCGTTGGATTGACAGAAAAGTACGAATCATTTCATGTTTCAACCACACATTTTTTTATTAGTGCAACTTGATTGCAAGTTGGCTACTTGGCTACCTTTCATTTTTTATTGGTGCTATTACTTCTGCTTTTACTTTCCTACATCCCAAGTTAAGGCGAATGCTTTTTAACCGGTGCCAATTTTGAGGAACTTTGCACACCGATCTTCCTTTTATGCCGTTCTTTTAGAAAAGGCAAATTGCTGGCTCACGGGGCTGAAATTATGGTTTGAATGGTTTAATGATGTCGCAGGTGGGTGAAGTGGGAGAACTCTCTGAGATTTTCCAGTGGAAAGGAGAGGTTCCAAAGGGACTGCCTGATTGGAAAGAAGAAGACAAAGTGCACCTGGGTGAAGAGCTTTCAGATGTCTTGCTCTATCTTGTCCAACTCTCTGACATCTGTGGCGTTGATCTTGGAAAAGCTGCGCTCAGAAAGGTTGAACTTAACGCCATCAAATACCCAGTTTCAAAGGAGGAGCAAAGCCAACCCAACACCCCTACCAACGAAAATGGCACCCAGACCGAGAGCTGTTGATCTTTTTTTTTTTTTCTAAGTGAGAGCTGTTGATCTTCTGATTGTATTAAACACGCGCGCCCCGCCTGTTCTCAACTCTTGACTGAGCTACATGGGGGTTTTAGGTGTCCTACGGGTTCGGGATGCTTGGGGTTAATTAGGATAGAGCTTTTCGGAAAGGTTTATTTTTTTTCCTTGCATGGAGAGGCGTTTGGGTGGCGTGTTTGGCATTTATTCTCGTGGATTTTGTTACTGTTTGGCAACTGAATCAGATCCATATGACAGAAAAAAGACATGGAAGTATTTTTGATCATGGTGTTCAGTGTCAAAATTTTAAGCCTAATTGAAAGAGTGCTATTTGGTCAGTGCACATTCACCTAATCCACGTCACTTCCTACTCAGCCTTAAAAACGACACAGAGCTTTAATGAGGAAACCACGTACTCTCATGAAATAAAAGTTTTATATGCATCTCATAACTACCTGCTATTCGTGAATGTCAAATATACCTTCGAGATAAATAAAGTTATTTTCATATGCATTGGGTAAACATTAAGGTCATAATATGTCTCTCTGTTGATGTATCGTTTGAAACACTAACGATAAATGTTGATTTGACCAAAATAGACACGTCAGCATCAATCAGATGATGACAAGTCATCGCGAATACCTCCAGGGCATATTTGCAATTCACGAATACTACAGGGGCATGTGATGCACTTAAGCTTTTAAAAAAAATTAAATTAATTTTTTTAAAATAAGCACGCCAACACCAATAATTAAAAAATAATAATTTTTTTAAAAAAAAAAGACTTAGCCTCGTTTTCCTTCAACATATCACATGTGTTCGTTTCTGCCTTTTTTGTATATAATCTTTTAAAAAAAATATGCGTAGTTCAACTTAGCCACTGTATTCATTTCTGTGTTTTTTATTTTATATTTAAAAAAACGAACACATAACAACTTAGCCTCATTTTCCTTCAACTTAGCACGTGTTCGTTTCTGCCTTTTTTTTTCCTTTTTCATAATTTTTTGTTAAAAAAACATGCGTAGATAAAAAAAACACACAAACGAATACAGTGGCTAAGTTGAACTAAGTATTTTTTTTAAAAAAAAATTATATATATAAAAAAAAAGACAGAAACTAACACATGGGCTATGTTGAAGGAAAATGGGGGCTGTCTTTTTTTTTAGATTAAATTTTAAAAATAAAAATAAAAATGATGACGTGTCATCATTTGATTGGTGCTGACATGTCTTTTTTAAAAAATTAATTTAAAATATTTTTTTTAAAAAAAAATTTTAATACATCTCATGCCCTGTGGTATTCGCGAATTGCAAATATGTCCCTGAGGTATTCGCGATGACGTGTCATCATCTGATTGGTGCTGACGTGTCTACTTTTTGTCACGTCAGCATTTACCGTTAGTGCTTCAAACGACACATCAACGTAAGGGTATATTGTGACCTTGATGTTTACCTCAGAGGTATGAAAATGACTTTGTTTATCTAAGAGGTATATTTGCAATTCGCGAATACCACGTTAACATGAGATGCATTTAGCCAAAATAAATCAAGACACACAGTTTTGAAATCTCGTCGATAATTTCTCTCATGATTTCGAGAGGGGGTGTGGACGGCGGAGATGGAAACCAAAGTGTGGAGCAAGAAATGACTTGTGAGAACAAGAGAGAATAAAACGAAGACGAGTCTGATGGTGGTGACGAGGATGGTGAAAGAGAATTCAACTCCTCGCTCTACTCTGGGTCTAGCAATCACAGTGCCGACCCAAATCTGTCGCTTTCTCCTTCTGCTGATATGTTCTTTAAGGGAATGCTCATGCCCATTGAGACTTCGTCGTTCATGTTCAACTCCTCCGAAAACAACTCTAAGCTGCCTCAATTCCCTGTCTCATTGCTGGAATCAGCCACAAAATTTTGAGTCGCCATGCTGGGCCTGAATAAATCTAAACCGAACAAAAATGCAGCCGAGAAAACAAACTCAAAGGAACCTATTGTCGCTGCTCCAAAATCACAACCAAAGCAACAATGAAAACAAGAACAACCACAACAACAACAGAGAAAGTCTCTCACTGTGAAGTTCAAGGTCGATGAGGTTCTGATCGTGTCCCTTTTCACCAGAGACAATTCGAGAAGCGCTTCTGGTAACAACAAGGCATAGAAAGAGGACAACGTAGAAGAGTCTGCTCCCGATGAGAAGCGCTTCTCAAAAGAGGTAATGCAAAAGTACCTGGAGAAGATTAAGCCTTTGTACATTCGGGTTTCCAGAAGGTACGATGAGAAGCTGAGGTTTTTGGGGCAATTGTGTCAAGTTTCATCCCAAAACCAATTGGTAATGGGAAGATGTGGCCCTACAGGTATATGAAGCACAAGATTAAATGGTCTTTAATCAATATGGGACTCTAACACTCCCCCTCACGTGCAGGCTGAATGAAGATGATTCATGCACGTGGACAACAAATGGGGAACACAAACAAGTGGGCCAAGTCCAGAAATAGTTGTCTCTGATACCATGTCAAGTTTCATCCCAAAACCAATTGGCAATGGGAAGAGGTGACCCTACAGGTATATGAAACACAAGATTAAATAGTCTCTAATCAATGTAAGACTCTAATAAGTTGGGTCAAGCCTCCGGAACGAAGGCTGCTATGTAGACTTCCACGGCGGCCCAGAAAACCGACACCTGTAAAATCGGCAAATTACAAGAGCCAAGCGGAGTCGGAGGCTTCTGAACCGGCTCCGGTTAACAATGTGAAGGTTAGTCAGAAGCTGGGCAATCTTCCGACTGGGCTGAGAGTGGTGTGCAAGCATCTGGGGATTTGAAAACGGTGACGACTGCGCCGACGTCAACTACATAAGAGAAATTATGCGGATAGAATAAAAATCATAGGAAGAAATTATCAACAGGATTTCAAAACGGTGCATCTTGGTTTTATTAGAGCACATGGTTTCTCGTTAAAGCTAATAGTGTGTCATTTTTAGGCTAGGTGTTGAGTGGGAAGTGACTTGGACAAAGGTCAAGTGAGTGTGCAGTGCTGCCGACGCGAACATGGTTCTCGTTAGTCAAATAGATGACCAAATAGTCACATGGACTTAAAGTTAGTGACCGAAAATTGGGAAAAAAAAATTGAGTAACCAATTCGTAAAAAGGTAAAAACCTAGTGAGCAAAATTGATTTTCCCCTAATTTGTGCGGAGAGGTTCTAGCTTTTACCCACCCACGGCTGCCGGTGAGAGAAATATGTGTATGTATGAATTCAATCCTAACGGTTGAAAACTTGAATATGATAATCAAATTAAATAAAGTGATGTACATAACTCTGCGCTAACTCTTTTGAGTTTATTTGTAATATGTAACACATAATTTCTTCTATTTTTTAAAAGAAAGAAAATTATAACTATTAAGAAAAAATGATATTTTAGTCTTTCCATTTTATTTTTTAGTCCTCAATTTTTTTTTCAAATCTTAGTCATTTAATTTATATTTTTTTAATAAAAATGAAATTTCCTCATAGATCAATCTGTTTTCCTAATGGAATGACAACTGATAACTTCGCAGCTGAGGTGAGTCGGGACTCTGTGACTCGAAGAAAAATACTGTTTTGAGTGTCGGTTCTGTTTCACTCTGATGCGCACCGTTTTGAGTGAATCCGTCAGAGAAGTTGCTCACTCTTAAGGTCAGGGTAGGTGTAATGTCGAGGCTTTCGTTCTCTTTCGCAGTTTAATTCCAAGGTCCGAGAGGCTTGAGCAATGGCTGCTGACTAGTCTGCCAGTCTGGTGGGGAAATCCCTACAACCTACGATCCAAGTCCAACAGTGGCATGTCTTTGCTTCCATTGCATTTTCAGATTTGATGGGTTTCCTAAAATTTAAATCGTTGAATGGTAATAATTTTACTGTACCGGCACTTAAATTGACTTGAATCATGAATGTATTTAAATTTGATAGGAATAAATTTATACGCTACTATTCCTATTCACTAAACTAATAGATAAATAATTTTTTAGGTTTTGTAAATAATTGATGCATTTTTAAACAAAAAAAATGTTGATTTAGGTTCTAAGATATTTTTCTCGTCTTGTAATTCTCAACCTATAATTCCTGAGCAAGAGCAACGCCCTTCTAAGATTTCAAGGATTGAATCTCAAGAAGTTGACATTGTCACTATAGAACGTAATTCAGGAAAACGTATTCAGATATGTGAACATCCAGTTATTCAGCAAGATGAAATTAGAAGAGCTTATCTTAAGGCAGATTCATATCAATATATTCCTGCAGCTAGTATTGAGTATCCATTTACAGGATTTGGAAAAAAATCGTCAACGGTTTTCTTCATCTTTGTATAAGCAATTTCTTTGGTTGGAATACTCTCCTATAACTGATGCTGCATATTGTCTCTACTGTTTTCTAGATTGTTCTTATACATATTATATACATTGTATGACTCATCGACTACAACTAGTATTGGTTGCAGCAGCAAGAGATGTAATGTCGGTTTGTGATTTTTTTTATGAAACTAAGATCCATTGTTAATGTTGTTGGTGCCTCTTGTAAGCGCAATGATGAACTACATGCCAATCAAGCAGCTGAAATCGCACATTTAATTGTCATTGATGAACTTGAAACCGGAATAGTGACAAATCCAATTTATTTTTAATCATATTATTTAAAATAATTTTCGTTTTTGCCCCTATACAAAGTTCTTGGCTGCGCCACTGGATTATGAAAAAATTATAAATTAAAAAACTAAAATTTTAAAAATAAAAATGAAGGACTAAAAAATTAAACGAAAATAAAATACTAAAATGCCAATTTGTTCACAAATTAAGCTAATATATTCTAGCTCTTTACCTCATCGACCCCAGCATGGTGTCACATTTCCTAACGTAAAATAAGAGTCTTGCATCTCTCCCTGACAGCCACCGTCTCCAGACGCTGACTGAGATGACGTACGTTTAGCCATTATCAATTTTTTCCGTGTACGTTTTCCCGACGTGACGCAGCCTATGTAAGAACTTTTTTTTTTCTTTCTAAGCAGCCTATGTAAGCACTTACGATAACCTATATAAGCACTTACTATTTTAACGGGCGTTTGTGTATCAAAATTTTACTTACTTTAAAATTTTAACACAATTAAATATTACAATATAATCTCTCTCTTCATCAAATCATTACTATTTACTACAAAAAATATAAAAAATTACCTCTCTCTTCACTTTTTCACTAAACTCAATACCTAAAATTTTACAACACAAACACAATCTTAGTTAGTTCACTTACCATTATAAAGACACGTCATAATTTCAACACAAAGCTCACAGCTGTGATGGCCAGTCTGCTTCCCATAATGGGAACGCATCTTGATATCCACAGAATTGCGTACTTCTTATGCTTGTTTCCACTTTCCCTGATCAGGGTGTCGTGGAAACCCAATCATCTTCGCAAAAGAGAAAGAGACAAGCCGTTGGGTCCTACTTGGACAGATAAACGGGGAGGCGTTTTGGAATTTGGATCTTTGATTGTGGCTTTTTGCTTTTTGGACATTGATTGTGGTTTGAACTTTCTGAATAAACAGATAAGGAGTGAGGGACAGCAAGATAGATAGATCAAATTTATGATGAATTCACATGGTACAATTTTGGCTGTGTTTGAAAAATAAATTTGGTATAGTTTTATTTATTTATTTTTATTAAAGGTAATATAAATTTTATTGAAAATTTGGAAAGAGTGTAGAAAAATAATTTGATAAAAAAATTTATTATAAAAAATATGTTGAAATTTATGGTAAAGGTGTAGGAGTTTTTGAGGAGGTGTCAGAAATATCTCAAGTAGAAAATATAAAAAAAATATTAATTCGTCAATAAAAATATATATTTTCTCCTTTGTTTTATTTTTATTGATTTTTTTTTGGAGGGGACTGGGAGGCCCTGGCCCCTAGCTCCGTCCCGACAGTCGACTCTAAGCCCACTACCAGCAAGGCAGCAATGACCTTTACAAAGTCCCAGGAACCCTGCACCCACCAGACCAATAGCACCACTCAAGCACCCACCCATCCAGCAATCGCCGGGACATGTGTCGAGGAAGTACCGCCAGTAGTACAACAAGGCAACAAGCACCCACCCTAATAATTAACGTCACATTGAAGCCATTCCATGTTTCCATTCCTCATGCCACCACAAAAGGCCCAGGCAAAATACAGTGGAGACTCGGATCAATCATTTTCTTTCCAAATACTGCAATGCAAAACCCAACAAAAGACTTTGAAACTTTTTTATGCACTTACATCAATCGGTTGCTGCCCGTTAAAAACACAAAAAAGACGGAAAAAGCATCAAGTTGTTCAATTGTAAGTTAATCCCAAGTGTTTTAAGTAATTGATTGAGATTACAACTTGATTGAAACCCACATCGAATCAATTATATACACTACAAAATATAATTTTGGGTAATTTTTAATCGAGAGTGGAACTAATAAACTATTAACATATATGAGTATAGGCTTAGAGAGAAGATACTTTTTAATTTAGTTATGGTTTTGAAAATTATATATATTTTTGTAATGATTATGAAAATCTTCTAGGATGTTTTTTTTGGCAGTACATGAAAGTGGTGGGGCCTAAAAAAAGATATTTGGAAAGAAAAAATATTTAAAATATATCTTCTTGAAGAATGTGCAAGTTGAAATAACATTTTTGTAATATGAATTGTGTATACGTTTTTGTCATGAAAAATAAGGTCGCTAATTAAAATAAAATTTTATGAATTTTTAAAAAAATAATTTTTGGAGAATTTTTTTAATTTGGATGAGAAATTGATTTTAAAACAAGAAATTATTTTTGAAAACACTAATTGATTTTTGCTGGGTTGGGTTTGGTTTATGTACGGAACATCATTCGAAGGCCCAATGTGGTGACAGATTTAAGCCTACTCGCACTTTGGGAAGCGTCCAGGGCCCAGGCACAGAGGCCAGAGCACAGCCCCCACTCCCAGGAATTACTTCCTTCTCCGTCTCTGTTCAGTCATCGGTGTTTCCTCGTAACTCATGATCTATAACCTAACTTCCGATAAAATAAAGGCAAAAAAGTTATTATTGAACTCATAAATTTACGTCAATTGTATTTCATTCATTCTAATTTTAAAAATTATGATTTACGTCCTATAAGTATGAAATATTTGTAATGTTTATCCATAGTCAAAATTTTCATTATAATTGACGGAATTAAGTATTAAAATAACTAAAATAACCCTTCAAAATAAAATTATTAAAATTATTTTAAAAATTCATTAAAAATAAAAAATATTGAAACTCTATTTTAATAATCTATATATATTGTAATTTGTTTTTTGAAAATCGTATTTGAGGACATTTCGGTCATTTTGATGTCAAATTCTTTAAAGTTTAACGGAAATTTTGACCGGACAAAACTTGCAAATATTTTATACTTATAAGATGTAAATCACAGTTTTTAAAATTAGGAAGGCAATTGACGCAAACATTTACAGGACGAACAGTAATTTTTTCCTTAAAATAAAATAATATAAAGCTCGATGAGTTAGAAAATATAGAAGAGTGGGGGAGATAGAGAAGCGGCATTGCTCTCAAGTCTCGCAGGTGAGTAAGCCGTCTGTCGCTTTACTCTGTTTGGGTTCCTCGAAAGCTGAGGTATCTCAATATTTTCTCTTTCCTATAATACCTCGGTGGATTCGTCTTGACTTAATATCTTCCAACACCTTTGATTCGATCCTATGTTTCTCCAATTTCCGCAACTAATGGGATTCGGATTGTGGTTAATGCAAATGATTGAGATGTCAACAAAAATGAATTTGCTACTTGAAAGGATAATAATTTTGAATATTTCTTGAAAGTACTGTTATACGATAATATATGTTTCAAAATCTGCCTGTATTACAAGCAATTTCCTCAACATGTAGGGAAAGATTAGTGTAAGGTAGCCTTCCTCTGTAGGTAGAAGTCTATGTATGGTAGCCTTCCTCTGTAGATAGAAGTCTATGTATGCATGAATAAAAGAATGGTTCTTTTGCATTCCCATTAAAGAACAACAGCAGTGCTAAAGGAACTATATTAGGTGAATTAGTTGTGGACTCAGAAGTGATGTGGGCTCCACCCGACTCCCGAGGAAAGGACTGAACAGCATGAAGGAACGTGTTGTCAGTAGCAACAGGGCCATGCAACACGTTAGGATCTGTTGTCCCATCTGAAACGTTTCCAACGGGCTTCGTAACTCTTTCAACATGATCCTTGCCTTTTCCGTACACCGAGCTTCAGAGGGGGGGACTCCTGGACCCGAACCCATTGACTCCATCCACACGAGGGCAATAGATCCTCCATGGAGGAAGGACAAAAAGTTGGCCCACGGACGGTGGGGGGAAGGGCCTTCAGCCATGGACCAAACTTCGTCTCAGACGAAGGTACTACCACCTCGGTGCATGCACCTTGCAGATGCCCCAAAAGACCACACCGGTAACAAAACCCAGTGAGAAATTCATATTTAAACAATATTTGGAGAGGAGGCAGGTTGATCCGAGGGAGCAAGTAACCTGGCTGCACTGATCGCCTAGTGTCCAACAGCACCCGAACTCTGATAAAAGGAACACACCAGATACTACAGGTGAGGTCTCCTTCAATCTCCAAAACCTTCCCAATAGCTTCCCCCACAAATTTTGCAGTGTAACGGTTTGAACGATCAAGAGGCAACCCATGGATCTGAACCCACACCGGACATGAGTTCAGATCAATATCCTGCCATGGTAAGCCCGGGGACCATAAGTTCAAAACAACCAGATAACCTTTGATATTCCAGGGTTGACGTTCAAGCACTCTGTTTCGCGCCACCAGAGTAGCAAACTCACATAGAAAGACATTTTTGGTCAGTTCTAAGACCTCCAAGCGAGGTTCAAAAGGCCAAGCCTTCTGCAGGACTAAGCGGATAACATGAAAATGATGTTCCCGCTCCGAAATCACTTTGCCAAGCAACACATGACTCGACGCTAGCTCCGCTTCAACTGGATCCCTCCAAGAGGGAGGATGGGGCATCTCCCAACTGAGGGCTTTGGTCTTCTCCACCAGTTGATCCAGGTCTGGGGCAAGAGACGAGGATGCCATCAGAAGTAAACGAAAGAGCAGGAATAGCGGGAAAGATCACAAAGACACTCGAAACTGGGTAAAAACTCAAAGTCGAAAAACCAGTATATAAACGGAGGGCAACAAACCCAACATGAGGTAAAATGGAGGCTGTCAGGCGGCGATGGCTGCACAGAGAGAGGCACCGGCGCCGTCCCCAGGTGCCTAGGGGCAACAAATAACCTGAACATCGACAAACCCAAAAAAGACCCACGCGCGTGGTACGGAGAGAAAAAACAAGACATAGGAGCAATGTCCCATGTTACTTCTAGAAGCTTATTTAGAGTGAAGGTTTTCCCTGGAAGGATACCGAATAGCTCATTGTCACTTTCCTGCTTAATTTCTCTGACTATGGAGGTTAGCCAAACCTCGAATTTGGCTCTTTCTTTGAAATACTATTGCATTTCCGTATTATTCACTCATACATATCCAGTGTTACATCCATTTCAATTCAACTCTAGAAGACTTACATTATCCGATGCCATTCAGCTCTCTTTAGGGACCATATTTTAATGAAATTTTTTTGTCTTGTTAGCATTGGTTTTTCTTTTTGTAGAAGCCTATGTTTTAATTGAATTTTTGTTTGTTTTGTTTTTCCCTGGTTGTTTTGATCACTCGTATATATTTTCTAGATGAATTGTAATGCTCCTTGGATGCGAAGAGTCATTGGTTGTTGAACATGACAAACTATTTCATGCAAGAGTAAACACATGCATGTTTCTGCAGTCTGTCGTCCGGTTCGTTATCTTCTTCTTGTTGCCACATGGACCTCCTGGAATGCATATTTCATTATGTCTCTCTTCAATAGCCACTCATGGCTACTATAAGGTGTGGAAGGACTTACTGTCACGGGACAACGTTCTCTTTTCTTTTGCTCTTCCTTTTCTTTTCACCTTGTTTAGCATTTGAATATAGCTGGGTCTACTTTTACTTCTTTAAGTATATTTTTCAAGAGGGCTCTTTTGCAGGTGATCCATCGATTGAATTAGTAAATCCCAAATGGAGGACCCACTATTCCGACTTGAATTCCCTTCTTTTTTATTTTTTCAGCGACGGGCATTCAAGGCTACCTTCTGTTATTTTTTTCCCGAGGGGCTACATTCTGTTTTAGTTGGTAGTACTCTGTTTATTGAGATCAGCAGTTTGTGAAACTAAGTTTAACCTCATTTGTTTGGACATCTTATGTTGTTCGATAGACAGTTCCAGCCGCATTGTGTCGGTTACTTCCTTGTGAAGTGATCCCGTGGTTCTGACTTATGGAGGCAAGAACTGGGACATGTTATATGATGGAAGACGCAGGAATTCGAAAAGGTTTGATTCTGGCTGGAAAGAGTTCGCAAACGACAATGATCTCAAGGTTGGAGATGCATGCTTGTTTGAGCTTATCGAGTCCAGCCATACGAAGCTCTTATGAAGAACTCAAATTCTCAGAGGCGAAGTCCCATCTGAATTTTTAGACAAGGTCAGATCCAAGGGTGATAGTTTTGACAATCTCATTGTTATTGAATAGTATCTCCCTTATAATGCCCATTCCTCTGTTCTGTCAATCTCTTTGTTGACCCCCTCCTAGGAAATCATGTGTAAATGCATTTCGTTTAGAGGAACTTCTAGCCGCTAATATAAGGTGATATTGTTCTTCTAGCATCTTTTGAATGGATACGTGGATATGTTCCAAATGAAATATTCTCAATTTAGTCTCTTATCCAACTTTTTGCCTCATCATATTTCTTTGGGTAGCTAGTTACCAGATACAAGTAGAAGATCCTTATTATTACTATCAAGAATTTCCATTTCCAAATTATGGAATCATTAGGTCAACATGGGAGATTATATGGAATTCATCCAAAAACTTGCTGAAGCCTCCTCCTCTTGCACATTCTTTACCTTTGAACTATAGAAGCAACTAAATTTGAATGAGGAAATAATAAAGGGAGGGAATTCCTTTAAGGAAAGCTTCCTACACGAACCTTATGCTTTGTTTGCATCCACCAGACTCTGCACATGTTCCGTGGGAATTTAACTCATCGATATTTCTCCTCTTAAGTTTATAATAATAGTTTATTTCCTTTTCTGAGGAGCTCAGAGTTTCCTTCGATCACAAGAAGCCTTTGCACAGGTAGTCTGAGGTCCAGTTATACATAAAGTTTCAAGATTTTGAGAATATATCAATCCATTCAATCCCAATCAAAGGAGAGACAGTTTCAGTGCCTAAAATGGTACATTTTCTCCAGGACATTGGGTGATCTATGAAAAATTGCCAACTCAATTAGAATCGATTCGATCCAAGTTAAGCTCATCTATTGGATGGTCTTAGCTGGTATATGCTCAATTAGCCTTGAATGCAATTCTAGTCTTAATCCTGAAGGCACTTTTATTTAACTCAAATATTAAATTCCGATTAGGAATCTAAAGTGCCTTTATTTTCATGTCTCTTTCAACCTGTTGTTCATTAAACTAAAGGGACGTTGATAAAGTTAAAATTGGTTGCCCTTTCTAACGTGCTGCGGGCAATAATAGTACTCCATAATGACCGTTCTTAAACCTCACCTAGAACTGTTCCTTCCATTTCTATATGAGCAGAAACCCATCTCCTTAATCATTACTACCACAAGCGTAAACAAGAAAGTAGACTAAAAGTCACCCAAATTGCCATTACTTTATTGCACACCTAGCATCAAGCTATAAAGCGACATAATCTGTCATTATGACCCTCATGATTAGCATCAACGATTCCATCTTTAACCCACTATATAAAAGAGTTAAAGCATGAGGAAAACACAGATCAGAAAAACCCACAAACTAGACATAGCAATGTTAATGTTGAGGAGAGGGTCTCTAGCCGTTTCTATGCTGTCAACTTCGACGGTGTTGGCGGGGTGGTGCCGATCGCGCCGAAGGGTTAGGCGGAGGAAGGGTAGCACCATAAGGTTGGGAAATAAGCGGCGAGGGTTCTGCCTAGGTTCAAAGCCAGTGGTTCAGTGGGGGGTCATGGTGGGTCCCCTTAGGATGCTGAAGAAGATCATCATGGGAATGGCACCGAATGGACAGTTTATAGACGCTTACTGTCGGTCTTTAGTGCCCCTTCTACGTCCCCAAATGTTCCCCTTATGTTGATTATTAACAGCATATCCTTCTGCTTGGGGTATTGGTCTCGTCTTTCCTTTGTTGTTTTATTTTTTCTTTTCCCTTATCTGTTCTTGTAAAGTTGTGAAAATAAGGGGTTTAGCAACCCCTCCTAATTAAACAGGCAAATTGCATACCAAATCTTGTGGTGGTTACTAAACAAAGAAAACGAAACATTGCAAGATGAAAGAGAATTTCTGTTCTGTGCCTGTTTGCGTAAGCCAACATTTGGAAAAATGATCCTAATTCTGTGGGCCAGGGCTGTCCAAAATACCGGCCTGACCGGCCAACCCGGACCGGTTTTGGACAAAATCGGGTTGACCGGACCGGTAAACTGGTGTATTCCGGTCCGGGTTACCCTCATGAAAACCCGGGACCGGACCGGAGTATACCTCTCCAAAACTGACCCAAACCGAAAATTGGCCCAAAATAACACGGCTCAACCCCAAAATGGCATGGTCCAAACCGGCCTAGACTGGACCGGCGAAACCTGGGACCGGACCGACCCGGAACGGAACTTGGACAGCCCTACTGTGGGCATTCTGCCTTCTAAACTCTATGGGAGAAAAGGTTAAACTTCAAACTCTTTTTCTTTTTCTGCTATCGTTTGGGGGAGGGGGGGAGGAGTGAACTGCTCTAAATTAAATAGAAATAACTCCAGCACCCAAAAAGAGCGATTAATAGAAGATGAAGGGGCTGCCTTTTCTACAGCATCCTACTGCCTACTTAACAAAGACAATTCCATTTCCATCTACGTCAATTGGAGTCTCGACTTGGAGTTGACAAGTACTGTAATATCCCTAAAAAAACGCAAATCTGTACGTTTTGATTAGTTACGCAGGGCTTCTTCTCTTTCACGCAAGAGAGCCATTTTCAGCAAGTTTTGGCCGCCGACTCATTGCTTTCCTTTCATATTTCAATTTCTTCACACTACTTCGCCTAAAATCTTGCTATATTCGAACCCAGAGTGAGATTAAAAGATGTATCTCCACTATTCTTCAAAGAAAACGCAGCTCGAATTCTTATTTTTCCTCTGCCCCTCTTTTTCGAAACTCTCTCTCTCTCAGCCTTGGTGACTCGAAATCGCAGGAGTTGAGTAATCTTGGAGGAAGGTAAAGTTTGTTTGATTTTTGGTTGGGATCGAACTCCTTTAGTTTTTTATTTAGTTCCTTTCCTTTTAGATAGCATTGGGAAGCCAATCACTTTATAGTAACCGGTTTTCTTTCGATTTCATAGTATTTTATTTATGAGGAAATTTGAATCCGAGATTTCGAGATTTTCAGATTTATTTTGTATTGTTGTAGAGTGATAATAGTGAGATTTTGAGAGTTTTCGTATTTGATAGAGATGAGTATTGATTAATGATATTTAAATTTATTTAGGTTCAGATTGTTTGTTCAACAAACTTTTGGGGAACTGTAGGCTCCGGGTTAAGCGTTTGAAGTGGTATTTCAATAAGATTTTTACGAAATTTTTATGTTGTGAAAAATAAGTGCACAATTGCTAAATATTTATTTTACAAATCGAAATGGGTTTAGATGAGTTATTGTAAATTCTTTGATTATTGAAATGTTGGATTCTAAACGTGCATTGTATTTTAAACGATTTTGATGCCTTAGAGAAACTGAACGAGTTTTGGTAAAAATTGGATTTCATGAACTCAATTGAAATAATTGGCTTATTTTGTGAAATTTGTGTTGTGAACATACTATCAAGCTATCCACGTGCTTGTGTTTGTTGGGGTGTGTGACCATTAAGGTCTTCGTGATCATTGGAGTTTGTGTGATCATTGATAAATTCATTAAGTTGCTTGGCCTGAGATATTTTGTTATAAATTATGTTTTCAGTTAGTACTGCTTACTACTTTTCTTGATTTCAGTTATGCTTATAAACTATCATTTTTCCCTATACCCATTTATTGCTACTTACTGAGCTAGCTGTAGCTCACCACTTACTTCCTATCTTTCAAATTGAGCGGTTGGTGGCAGCGAGCAGTAGGAGATTTCGAGTGTTAGTTTTTGAGAAGATCGCAAGTTGCAGGGTCATCGAATAAAGAGTCTTTTGAAGACTTTGGTAGTGATTAGGTTAAATTAGAGACTTTAGTAATTCTATTTTATGTGGGAAAACTATTTATTTTGATCCATTGTTAATCATGAGATTTGAGGATTTTGGAGTAATGCTCTGATTAAACTCTTGGTTATCATTATTATTCTTATGTTTTGGTTGGGAATATGAGATTGGATTGTTATATTTAAGAGATAGAATAAATGTTTTTTTTTTGTGTTCCTTGATTTGGAAATTGCTTGTAACGAGGATAGTTAGTCCCAATTTTTCAAGCGGAACTATGTTTGTTTGGAATTTTGGGTCGGGCCGTTACAAGTACCCACACCGAGAGGCATTGCAAAAGGTCCCTTAATTTAAGTGAGTGGAGAGGCAAGTTCTCCCCGATATACACCGACACCTAAGGGAAAGCTGAGATGATATAGGCTAGTGCATTTAAGATAGGCCTTTCTTCTCTCTTTTTTGGCAAACAGTGAGGAATTACAAGATGGATGTTACGGATGTATACAGATGGGGCTCCAAGGTCGGTTTACAAATAAGAACGGCATAAAGCCCATAACAACTTGAAAGGTGATCCCGTATTATTAGTTAATTTATGTCCTTCAGGCTCTCTTTTAGGTGGATTGACAGATTGTGATCTTTATGGTAAACATCCTACGTGCGTAGTTGCTCTTTTTATCTGTTATCGCAAAAAGGGTAATATATCTCTAGGATGTTCTACAATTTTTCTATACGAATTATATCGTGTAATTCGAAAAGAGATATATATAATAAATGTATCTTACACTATTTAATACAAATTAAAATTTTTTATAATTTTTTATCCGAATTACATAGTGCAATTTTAAAAGATATATACACAACAAATAGATAGTAGGCTATTTGATGTTGCTCATATGTCTATATCTCTGTAAACGGTGCAATTGAAATTACAGAGATTATAATCCTTCTACTAATAATATTGCAAGTTAGGGTTCTTCTCATCTTTGGATAGACTTTTTTTTAGAGTAATTGATAAATATAGATAGTTTCATTCCAATGTAATTCCAAATTGTGTATCTTGTAACCGGAAAAAACAGTTTGTAATGTGGTACGTTTTTATTTAAAATAATTGATATATTTATTATTTATACAAATTAAATGCTATTTAAAAGAATTGATATATTTATTATTTGTAATGTGGTACGTTTTGTGTCATCATTTAAAATAAAAATATGTTATGAAAGTTGATGAAAAGTGAAGAGATAAATTTTTTTTAATAAATATTATAATAATAAAAAATTATATGATGAATTTTTTATTATTAAATTTTTTAAAAAAAAAAAACAAAACAAAACCGTTTTGCTCAACCCCATCAGAGCCTAACGTGGCAGCATTTGTCATACGGATGGAAAAACATATTGGCCCAACCGTCACTCATACGTAATTCGGATTCCACTCTCTTCTCCCTCGTTATCTTCGTCATTATCTTTTAAGTGTTCGTTTTATTTTCTCGATCTCCTTTTTCTCGATAAGCAGAAAAGGGAAATCGATTTCCCGAAACAATCAATGGCTTCTCTAATCACCTCCCAAGCCACCATCCTCCGGAGCTTCTTCCTCCTCCCTCCACCAAACCCTAAACCCTCCTCCCATTCCTCTTGCCGCGCCCTCATAAACCTCCCCCTCTCTTTTCCCAACCTTACAAAACCCCTCTTGCCCCTCCTCTCTACCAAAAGCAACCATGCCCTTGTTCTCGCATCCGCATCCGCTTCTTCTGCTTCACCCGTTCTACCTAAACTAACCCCACAAATCCCGTACCAGTCGCGACTCACCCAATCCCTCACCACCGTAGCAGCCATAGCCTTATCCTTCTCAACCCTCCTCAGCAAACTCATCGAGAAACTGTCTCCCAAAATCACCGAACAAGTTGTTCTGCAAGGAAACTTCGTCCGCTCTGTTGGTCCGCTGTTCTTCGCGGCGCTTAAGGACCGGCCCAGCGGGTACCTGAACACGCCCCTGACGGTGGTGGCGGCGGGATTGGCCAAGTGGCTTGACATCTACAGTGGGGTTTTGATGGTTAGGGTTTTGCTCAGCTGGTTCCCCAACATTCCCTGGGACCGCCAGCCCTTATCCGCCATTCGGGACCTCTGTGATCCCTATTTGAATCTCTTCCGGAACATAATCCCACCAATCTTCGATACATTGGACGTTAGCCCGCTTTTGGCTTTCGCGGTGTTGGGCACTCTTGGTTCCATTCTTAATAGCAGTAAGGGCGTGTACTGAAGAAGAGAGGATCCCGGGTTCCATTGTTTCATGATTGGATACGTATGTATCTTGAAAGCTTTAAATATTCCATTTTGATATGTATTGTTATGTTCTTCAATTTTGATTGCTCGTATTAGCCTTAGCTTGGTGGAAATAATATCGATTTTGTGGGCAACTGATAATTCTGTGAAGCACTTAGTATTAATTACTCCTTCATGGTCTGTAGGCTGATTCAATGGTGTGCCTGTGTCATCCTGGCTCTCTCTAATCTTGTATAATTCCTTTTATCTTGTTGATACAGACTAGAAATTCAATTAGCTAACGCTATAAGTAATCCATATCGAACAGAGAAACTCTCTCTGCCGGTGAGATACAAAACTACAACTTGAGTGATTTATTACTGTAGCTCGATTTATGCAGGAATTAGTATTCTATCTGGCAGTGTACATGATGCTCTCAATTATTCTTCCAGCTTTATACACTGAAGTACTTTATAATTAGTTATGTTATAGAAGAGAGACAATGCTTCTGCTGGTTGAGAGATTTGCTTTCACATTTTATTTATATTGGAATAGTTATTAAGAGCTCTAAAGGCAAATATATTGGTGCTGTGCATGTTTTTTTTGCAACTTCTAGTTTGATTTAGTAACTACAGAAAATTCATCTACTAATGAAGTTACTGATTCAGTCAAGAGGAAGAAACATATAATATCGTAGCTGCTTATGGCAATATTAGCCCTTTTAGTATCTATAAGATGTAAGACCCAACAGAGATTTCAATTCCCTCCGATGACAATATTGGAAACTGGTTTTCAGAAGTGGCACCGTCAATTTAAGGATTTGTATTGTCTTTTCGCCTTTTTCCTAGATAAACATGTTAAGGTTCTATAACAAAATGTATGCAAATAGGTTTCTCATGAGAATTGCTAGAATCACAGAAGGGCACGGGACATATTCATAGGGAGAAAGCAGTAGCTTAGGATTATTAATTTCCACCCTTTAATTGATTTTAGAGGAGTGGATTTGAGTGTGAGCTACAGCAAGTGGTGGAAGTTTTGTTGGATGGGGCTGCTTTGAGGAGAGACAGAGAGAGAGTGTCCAAAAGACAAAAATCATTATAAGCTATTTTATTGCTCTAGATTTGCTTCTACTAAAGTGTTTCGATTTGCTTGGATGACTATTCTGTCTTCTGCTTTTGCACATTCAAGTATAGGCAGTGTAATCTGTATAACTAATTTAGACTGAAAGATTCACATTTACTTGCTACTGAGCAATCTGAAAATATGGCTCAGAGTTTGTTTCCTGTGAAGTTGGATAGTGACTATGTTGCTAATTTTTGTCGGCCGTCCATTCCTCCTGCTTATAGAAACTAACAGCCTTGGATGACTAGATTAGTTTGTGAGTCAGATGGGACTGGATTCCTGTAGATATAACTTGATTCATTTAGGACGGGAAGTTATTTCTAGAATGTGCTAGAATGGAAGGCATTAAGCCTTTGTTTTAAAGGGTTCCTGTAGTTAAAGGGAGTTGAGTTGGGGGCAAAATCAAGTAATGAAGCTATTTGAGGTTAGTGTTCTTGCCAAATCCTTGAAGGGAGTCGATTGCTTGTCCAACGATTTCAGACATGGTGATGATCTGTATGGCTTCCTTTAGAAGTAAACATCTCTCGTACTTGGGTTTGCAGTGAAAAGTGTTTGTGAAAGAATGGAAGTCTGCAGATAAGTTTCCAGAGGAATAGCATATGCGGATGGGTCGCGGCAAATATCCACCTCGTCAGTCTATACCAGCAATAGCTTAGACGTATTTTTTGGAGTTCAGGTTATTATTTTCCATGTCAGAGAACATCTTCTGAGAGTAGGTTAGCGTTGGTTAGTATTATGCAAGGATTTACACGAGAACATCAGATTTGAGTTACGTATAAGTTTTTTTTTTATATAGAATTACAACTCCAGTAATAATTTACGAAAACAATCAGATCTCTCGCTCTCTCCGCTCCCCCCCCCCCCTGTTGCAAAGCAGCTTCGAGCTTTTCTTGTGGGCATGATCTGCATCTAATGTTTCTTACGTTTCTTCTTTTCACTTATTTTTCGGTAATTGATTTTTTTTTTGTTTACAAAGCAATTCGACTGAACTGAAGTAACTAAAATAATATAAATCATATATAACTCGAAATTTAGAACTTAGAAGAAGTCGAAACTTTTGTGAGATATGGACAGTTGTTTTTTTGAGTTAAAAGGGTAATGTGGAGTGACCTCATGCTGTTACTTTCTTCTGGGTACGAATAAATTCAGTCAAGAGGAGACTAGAAAGGACTTTTTTATTTGTTTTTCCTAAGAGAATTTTTTGAACTTAGCAACTCTTAGGACTCTTAGGTTGTGTTTGTGTTGTAAAATTTTAGTGTTGTTAAAATTTTAGGTATTGAGTTTAGTGAAAAAGTGAAGAGAGGTAATTTTTTATATTTTTTTGTAGTAAATAGTAATGATTTGATGGGGAGAGAGAGATTATATTGTAATATTTAATTGTGTTAAAATTTTAGAGGAGGTAAAATTTTGGTACACAAACGCACCCTTAATTCAGTGACTCGGTGAAGAGGAGACTAGAAAGGACCTTTTTTGTTTTTCCTAGGAGAATTTTGTGAACTTAGCAACTATTTATATTTTAATAAATGTAATTTTTGGCTCTAAAATTTTAGTTTAATAAAATAATTATAAAATAATCTCTCTCCCTTCAATCCTCATTTTATACTATAAAAATATATTATAAAAAATCATTCAAAGTATTTATCTCTTTATTTTTTCATAATTTTCATACTTCAAAATTTTAACTACCCAAAATGTAATGTTCACATAGCTTAGTACAGTACACCAGGAGGGGTCATCAAATCAAATTTTCATTAAGAATCGGACTCAATGTGCTTAATCCATGAATTAAAGGTCATCCAATCTAATTTTCATAAAGAATCAGACTCAATGTGCTTAATCTATGAATTAAGAGTTTTTGTAAATTTCTTTTCAGAATGCAGAGAGATATATATTTAATTTTGGGGTTAATTATATTTTGCACTCATATGGTTTGGTGACATTTACACTTTGCACCCCGATAAAGGAAATAAGCAACACTTTTCATAGTAGAAAGATGTCCTTCGTCTAATTAGGAAGAAAGACAAGTATATATTAGCTGAAAGAAATCTAAAGAGAAGAGGGACTTATCGTCATCCGAAATAGTCAAACAAATAAATCGAGTAATTCGAATTTGGAGGGCGAAATAGGAAAAAATGGCATGCACAGTTCACGTGGTCATTTATTCCCTCCAAAATTACAACAAATTTGACTTTGGGTGCAAAACATATAACGTCTAAACTATATAAATTCAATGTCTTACAATTGATATATCGAGGTGAAAAGTGTAAATGTCATCAAACCATATAAGTGCAAAGTATAATTAACCCTTAATTTTGTTTACTTAAAATTTCGGATAGTATAAGTTCATATCTGCTATGTCTGTCTCTTTTCAAATTTTACACGACCTAAACTTTTAGGGAATTCGGATTTCCAAACCATCTCGGAATGTCACTTCCACTTATCCGAAAGGTAAATGTAGTGAATGTCTAAGGTTGAAATATAACTAATCTAATGTTTTAAAAACCCGGTTGGAAAACGGTCCGCCCGAAATAAGCCCGTCTTAAAACTCCTACATCTTCCGAATTGGATCGCGGTGGATGGAAACACTGTACCCAGTGAGCAGCGAAATCGCAAAACTCGCCCCCGTGTGTTAGTCCATTTTTTCGATGCTCTCCCTCACCAAACGACTCCAGCACTTAGCCCCATGCCTCTGCTCTGCGTCCCGGCAATTCCGGTCTGCACGGGCCGAGGCGGGTCCTTCTACGAGGAGGCGGCGGCCTTCGTCGCCGGCTTTGGTGAAGAAGGGGGAGGAGAAGTCAGAGTGGTGGATAATGGACGGTGAGATGCACGAGATCGGCGATCACGTGCCGCCACGTGAGAGGTTTGTGATACCCAGGGACAACATCCCCAACAGGCGCCGCAAGCAGATGCGCGAGCAGTTCATGCGTCGTACTCGCCTCGTCCTCAAGGAATCGGTCAGAGTCGTCAAAGGTTCTGCTTTTCAAATGGTTTCCAAATTTCAGTTCCTATACCCTAACTTTTCGTGTGAACTATTGTTATTGTAAAGGAGCATGAGCCTTGGTGCAAGAAGTACATGGAGTTGTATCAGGAGCTTAGAGAAAACTGGGAGAGGCTGTACTGGGACGAAGGCTACTCCAAGAGAATTGCACAAGAACATGCTAACTATGAGTCCGCCGAAGATGATGACCGGGATTTTACCCCTTACAGGTTTCGCTTTTCACTCTCTATGGCTGTTATTGGGACATTACAAGAATAGATTTGTTCTTGTAAATAACAAAGTTAGAGAGGGGAACTTAATTGAGAAGAGCTGCTGCAATTTGATGTGGTTATTTTTCCTTCCACATGATTTCCTAGAACTGTAGTTCTTTGATTGATGGAAGTAAATTATATCAGGGACCATGGTGGTTAGTTTTTGGGTTTTGATTTCTATGCTGTTTCTTTGCAATGTTTTGTATGAAAATCAGAGGTTATTGAATTATTTATTAAGAGTACGTGATGCTGGAACTGAGACTGAATAGCACCTTCTTTTGATTGTGTTGCAGGAGCAGGCGATCTGCTGCCGAGCCAATTAAGGTATGGGATTGCATTGGCTTAAATGTGCTTCTTGTTAGCATTTCTTTTACGGTTAAGCTTTGAGAACTGATTATCCCAGTTGGATTATTACTCTGGTGAGAGTTAAGAAACTTTGGGATTGGGTAACTCATGTTTTTACCTGAAAGCATGCTCAGATATATGGTTTATGGCTTATCTGGTGGATGGAGTCATCTCCGTCTCTGTACTTGCTAGCAGTCCTGATCTCCTTAAAATAAAGAGCTTCCCAGGAAATTTACCAACGAAGCGTAGTGACTAAGAGAACAAAATGCCTTAACAACACTTGAAATGCTATATGGGAATATTGACATATGTTCAATTTTTGGGGGATCAAATTGAGGCTGTGGGATCAATTTTGAGGACTGGTTCTAAAATTAGAAACAGATGCTTCACACCTGCTTAGGAGGGATCAATTCTGTGTTTCAGTTGCTTGCATTTATGTCCACAATACTGCAAGTGCATATAAGATAGGGCTTAGTGGCTGGTCAACATTTTAAGTTCTAAGAAGGAATGACGAGTGAAGCTCTTAATGCTTGATTACAAGAGCTATGTTCTTTACAAGTTTCTAGACAGTCACACCATTCACACAATTTCATATGAACGAGTACAAATAAGCAGTTATTTGGTACATAAGTTTCAGTTGATCTGTTGTTCTTTTTTTTCTTCTTCTTTGGCAAGTTGTTATGCTGATTGGATCAAAACATCACTCTATAAGAAGAAAGAAATTACTGGCTGTGAGTAATGATTCATTAGGTGAAATTTGTTTCAAGAAGTCTCAGCTGCAACTTGGAAGTGAGAGCATTTACTCCTGTATGGTCATGAAAAAATGATCATCTCGATCATGTTGTTCTCAGGTTTTACTGGGAGCATATTTCAATATGATAAAAGATGTTAGTCCTAGTATAACTGCTACTATGTAACAACTAAGCATTTTTCAGTTTTGTAATGTCTGCTATGAGACTTATGGATGTGTTTGTGTTAGTAATATGCTTGGGTTTAGATTTATGTTTAAGGCTACTTGTGCGTATCACTGCTACACAAAAGGACTGAATTTTCATGCAGGACCAGGGTTTTGGGAGGAAAAGGGAAGGTGATACCTGGGAAAGGGTCAGCCAAATTCGCGATAAGTTTGAATATGACAGAGAGAGAAGGATGAGAGATAAAGGTAGGCTCAATTTGTTTTCTTGCTTATTATCTTATCCCATGGTTTGGTCTCATTGACTCCTTCGACCTGGTTAATGGACAATCGCTGTAAAAGCAAACTAGCTTGAGCTAGATTTGTTTTTCCGTTTTGGCTGTTATTCTTCCTGCACTTTCTTTTGGACTTGATTCAAGTGGTTTTTCCGTTTTATGTTCTGTTATATCACAGCATTTGCACCTATCAATGGCGCAACTTCTTCCGACTTACCTGATTCGAACTCACGGACGCAGCCATTTGATGCTCAGAGATATTTCTCCCAAAGTGAAAGTGACTGACAGGACTGCACTACCTAAAGAAAGAAGAGGCTTGGGACATTTTTTTCCTCAATTCGCTCAAACTCTATACCTGATGTCGTCTCTTCAGCTGCTGCAATTTGTGATCCTTCGCTTCAGTTTGCTTTGTTCGCAAAGCAAGAAAGCAAAAGGCAGTCATACATATGAATCCCCTGGTTACAAAAGTATACTTTGCTAAGAGTGGAACCTACAAATCATCCCTTGACATGTATAATGAAAGCTATCGCAATTTTTGGCTCATAACAGTTATAAGAAAAGATTAAGAAATTGGTTTCTTCATTTGCTAAGCTCACCTCCAGTTTGTAGGCCCAAATCTATAACGGCGGCAAGGTCTGTAAAATTCGGGAAGGTATACAAGTAATTGCATGCTTATTTCCTTTATCAGCCATTGATTGAGAATCGCCTTTACAAAGATGATCTTTGTAAGACTTGGATATTACCAGTGTTTGTTGTATTGTTGCTGTCATTATTATCAGTGCTGACATGATTTTTGTTAAATTGCTACTTTTGGTTGGCAAAATATATAAAGCAATTATGGGAGATTAAATCATTTTCTTACTTTTTTGGACTAGAATAAAATTTACTCCACATTTTTTTATTCTGGTTCTCCCATCCCTTGTGGGAATTAGAGAGCAATACTGACTTTGTACCACTTTCACTGTATATACATATCGCTAAAACAGAATCAATGTAACAACCGTACATAAAAAATGCACTTCAATTTGCTAAGGATTTTCATATCCATATAGAACAGATTTTAATTTTGAGTTAGATTATTTCAACACGCGAATCCAGGACCAGAGATAAAAAGGGAAAACGGAAAAAAGGATACATACAATGTGCTACTAGGAAACTTGCAAAGCTCTGACTCGAGCAGTTAGTTCTCTAACTTGGTTCCTCAAACGCTCAGGATTGCAAAAGAAATCAACGAACACCCGCCTTTGAAGCCCAACTTCCTGAGAATGATGTTTTACAATCTGGGGGCCACAAAATGCACATGAAAATGTCAAATATGAATGACAGGTTTCTGATACAGAAAAACTCACCACACAAATAACGATGACAAACTTGACATCCACATGCTAACATCTTACTCGTATAAAAGGTAACAAACATTCTAAACCAAAAGAAAAAACACATTTCTCAATTTCAGACTCCAAGCTACGAGAAAGGCCGACTGCTTGGAGAGAGATGAATTGAGAAAGGCCAACTAACAAACACTCTTAAAGAGTGGTGTTTGCAAACCACAATATTGGGAGTGACCAAAATTTTTGGTTTATAGAAGTTGGTGGAAAAGTGAAGAGATGATTGTAGTGAAATTTTTATATTTATTGTATTTGAAAGAGATGATTTGATGAGCGGCGAGATTATTTTATAGTTATTTTATTATTATTTTCTTGTCCAAAATTTTAGACCGGCCAAAATTTTGGTTTGCAAACACCACTGGTTATCATGTGCATAAATGAATAGATATAAAGCACGGGCAGACATCTCTTCTGCAAACTATAAACAAAAAGAAAACTCTCATCCATTCCTTGGCTTTACTGGACCCACCTAGACTATCAATGAAACAGTTTTCTTACAGAATTTTGCATAGGATAAAAGTTTTAAAAGCCCAGATTACACAGAATTAAAGAATTAATTTTCGTAAAATTCATTGATGAAAAGGCTTACTGAAAGAACATACACCTTCAGAATTCACACCCAATCAGCAACTCATCAATAGTCAGACAATCAACAAAATTACCTCATTTTTCTTCAGGTGCTCAAGGGTCACCTCTTCAACTGCAGCAGAGAGTTTTGCATTGATCTTTTCCATTTCATCGAGCTCTTTCATCAGTGTCTGGAAAAGGCATTATATGTCACAGACTCCAGAACATAGAGTAACGGCAAACATAAGATGTACAAATGTAAATGGGTGAAGGTTGTACCCGAGGTGTCAGTATTGGTTGTGCAGTAGTTGAAGATGCAAACAATAATTGCTGCAGACTTTGGATCAGACTGCACCTGTCATACATAACAAATAGACTTGAAGCAGTCATCACTACAAATAGCGCTGTTTCTTGCCAGAGATCTTTAAATTAATAACACAAGGCCCAAGGAAAAATGTGCCCATGATGCCCCGTGGCATGGCATCTAAAGAGGGGTAAAATCAATTGAAATAAGAGCTTGTTACAGAAAATATATTAAGACGAGGTTCACTCTTGCTTTTTTTTTTTAACAGACTGAGCAACACATGCACCGGAAGTCTTGAACACAAGACCACTCCACCCAATTCTAGAGTGAGGAGGTGTTCTTTTCGTGGCTCAAACTTCAAATACCTATCCCATTCTTCTAACCTAGTCAAACATCACTGGGACTACAATACAATCGTATGGCATCTATTAAAAACACCAAGAATGCCTGAAAAAGTCGTGCTGAATATCAAACTAGTTCCAAAGCACTTGGGGGAGACAAATTTTCTTTCATCTGGTTATGTTATTATTGTGCACAAAAATGAGGATTACATTTGAATTCAGATGCACCTGTTTGATTAGAAGAGAAGCAAAAATTCAAAACTTAATGCTCTTCTAATTTTCATTATCAATGAGAAATGTTTTGGAGAGGGCGCATACACCAATGTATGGTTCAGGATGATTAGAGCATTTGCAAGCATCGTTGATCCCTAAATTCCTAACAATCTCAGAAACCATGTAAGATTTCTAATTCAGAAAACACTTTAATCTTCTATACAGGTAGATGAGATTGTAACTGTCCAAAGTTGATTAGCTTGGGAATAGAAAAGTGCAGACACAATACGGCTGGATCTTTCTGAATAAGTTTACAAGATGTGCTGGGATTATCAATGTGCACCAGAAGGATACGAGAAACCATAAGACTTATAGTGATGATAATGAATGACAATGATTATGAATTCCAGATAAAATCTGAAAACTGGGGAATTCACGATGCAGTATCTGCAATGTACTAAGGTATTGCATGTAATGATCAGCATAAGGGAGCGAAACAACAAGCATGAGCATTACGTGGCAGGATTATCTCAATACTTGCTACAACAGTAAATGTTTGTTACCTTTTTGATCAAGGATATTGTACTTCTAAGCTTACATAACTTAATGAGAACCAAAGAATTACCAAACCTCATTAATTTGGATTGGGCTAAAAAACTAATTCGAGTATCAACTTGCATAATAAACCAAATCTCAGAGCAGATACACAATTAGGGTATCAACTTGCATCATCCCCACAGTATGGACTGCTGCTTAGTAAATATAAGATAAATGGTAAATAAAATGGAATATACTCACAGATCATTGATACATCTGTTCCTGTCTTCAGGAAGAGAATTTTCAAGGTCTGATTGAAGGGTCATCAAGTCTGACTGAAGACCAGATATCTGCTGAACAATGCCTGGAGCTGATACATATGTTGAAAAGCCAGCTTGAGCATCTACAAAAATGATAGAAACACGAATACAATTTATATACTGGCTGAAATTCTAAAATTGCAGTCATCACTTGAATGGATACTCTGGCAAGTGAAAACCGATGTAGTGTTCCTTACTTGAATGGATACTTAAAAGATCTCTAACACCATGCAGAAAATTATCCTTATCATCCACTGCTCCTTGTTCTTGGGCATCAGATGCAGCTTGAACCAGCGCCAGGCAACGACCCTATCATCGTTATGCAACCACATCATTAAATAAACAATGTATCAAAAGGATAAGATCAAATATACTGGGATTATATTAGAGAACCACTAGCTATTGCAATCTTAAATTACAGAAATACTAAAATCAAAAAAGGAAAAGACAAGATTCCAAAACGACATCATTAATATGGTAAGAAAGGAGGACAGATACAAACAAAGTCATATACACCCAAGTTTTCCAGGGCAATCTATAGTAGTCATCAGTAGAATCTAAACAATGTGCAAGAAATGTTTAAAGAATGTAAAGGAAAAAGAGACATGGGCT
Organism: Myrica gale; assembly: GCA_963930655.1. Classification (NCBI taxonomy): domain Eukaryota; kingdom Viridiplantae; phylum Streptophyta; class Magnoliopsida; order Fagales; family Myricaceae; genus Myrica; species Myrica gale. The sequence continues at coordinate 5,968,182 of OZ005607.1, forward strand.
ACCAAGAAAAAGCAGACTTCATTCCTCATCTCATGTGCAGCTGCATGATTCAAAGTGCAATGTCCAAGACCAAAATTGTTTTTAAAATACAAAAAAACAAAGGTCCCAATCTAGGACAAGAAGCACATCAACACCAAACATCCAATCTAGGACAACCAACTAATCCCAAGAAGCCAAATAGAATCCAGTCAACAAATTTCCACTATCACTCAAGTTTACTGACCTAGAGTATGTGGTTATTCTAAAAATGATAGTGCCATAAACCAGTTTGAAGTGTGACCAGCAAGCCATAGCATGCTTATTTGCACAACCTGCCCGTGTGCCACTGATGAGGCTGTATTATAACATTGTCAGTCTTGGTCTTAATCAAATGCCTAATAATAGCATGGTATCCAGCACTACAAAATGAAGTCTGGTATAATTCCTTAAGAGTATATGTGTGTGTATTCATGTCAGGCATGCCTGCACACATGCCTTGTTGAAGCAATGGGATGCGAGTGACAATTGCAAGAGAAGAAGAGGCAGACAATCAACACTAAAAGCATAAACAAAAACTATATAAGCACATGTACCACACGTCCTTTGGTTGTTGACATGCATGCCTGCAGCTCTGACTCAATAACCTTAAGCAGTGAATATGCTCCAAGCATGTTCTTCTTTTCCAGCTGACAAGCTATTTTTAAGAACTGATGCCTTGCAAGCTGATTGATAAGATGATTTATGAACTACAAAATGAAAGAATGTTATAACCTAAAAATAGATACATGTGGATGATTCCAATGCTTTAAGTTGTGTAACACTATGAGAATACTCATCCAGAAGAAGCCAATACTGCTTCCTATCACAAACAAAATAAACTCCATAAGAGCTCAACCAAGTACAGAATTTCTTTCTTTTTTTTTGGGTAATAACAGACAAATTGCTTACTCCTCCCACTCATTTCTCTTCCCTCTCTTCTGCCCTTTTTTTTCTCGCATACTTGAGCCACAAATGAAAATCTTAAAGAGAAACGTCAGTTGGCCATATCATCAGCCATCCCAGAAAATCTCAAAACCAAAACAGCCTTTAACTCTACTTAAAAGTACCTTTGTTTTCTTGAAACAACTGTTCTATCCCTCACTCCTTCAACTCTGCCTAGCCTTTATTTGTCAATAACACGTGTCAGAAAGTTGTCCATTTGAAGTCTTGAACCCAATTCCTCTCCCCCCCCCCCTCCCCCTTTCTTCTTGATTTGGCTAACTAAATCCTTTCCATTTTGTTTTCTAAATAAGCTAGTTCAAAACCCAAATTTATCATAGAGAACATATTTACCATAAAGGAATTATACCCATAAATAATATTAATTTAAAAAAGCTAAACCCAAGACAAAACCAAAATAACTTCCAAAATAAAATAAGACTGCTTCCGCCAAAATAAAGATCATTGATGCCCATAAAAACCCCCAGCAAACTCACAAGCATTTAATATGATATGCTAAAGTACTGAGTATTAATCCTCCATTACGATGCCCTTTTATTGATGGTCACCAGACCACGTGATAGTAATCAGATATCCAGGTAAAGCCCCTACAACTTTCAAAGACAGTCAATCTTCCAGTTCTTTTGAGGTGACCTTCCTGATCAACCAAGTAACACCCTGGAGAATGATACTATTCTTCAAGATTAGGGAAGAGTTTTTATTCAGAATGCTTATGCAGATGACGTAAAAAGTGATTACAAAAGTATAATGTTCCACTGGAAAACATTTGGCCGAAAACTTCCAGTTCAAAGGTTTAACTAAGATAATTTGGTTACATAGTTTCACAAAGATACTACAATAAATCACTATCAGCTGTCAACAGGTCACAAAACTATCAGCTCTCATGAGCATTCAATAAAGAAAGAAAAAGATTGCTCTGCATGCCTGGATTCTACTTTTCCTCACCTATACTAGAAGACATAGCCAGCAGTTGCAGTAACAGCTAAGTGTAAAGGAGAAAAGAAAAAGAAATGCCGAGTGGATTTTTTTTTTCTTTTTGGGTTGGGGGGGGGGACTTGGCACTGTTGCTATTCATATGTGCTCCCTCTTAACATTTTTTGGAAGGCAGATATCACATGATCAGAAATAAAAAAAAAAACTGAAGATGGCTTCCATACCGCTTTCTGCCGGCTAATATAGTACTCTTGACGCATGACCTTTAAATCATAATCACCTACAAGTCAAAAAGTTGAATTATAGTAGTTTGATAGCAGAATACATTTGGACAATAATACTGGTAAACATATTGTAAAAGGAAACTAAGACGAGAGAATACCTTGCAAAATATATGTATCCTGGAGTTGAGCAAGCTCCCAACAAAGATCTGGGATAGTCTGAAAACTAAGACGAAGTTAGGACAGGACACACATCTGAAATAGTCAACAGATGAAGTTACTATAAAACAAATACACTGTGGAGTAGTCTAAAACGAATAAGACGAGGTTAGTACAAAATATACATTCAACTGAAAATACAACCACGAAAGAACACATTTTGTGGTCAATAAGAAATCATCTAAAGCACAAAGGATGGATCCATGCGAACGTGAAGGGTACAAGAAAAAACCCCAGGAAAGAAACAGAGAGAGAGAGAGAGGGGAGAATGAGAGCTAAACAGATATTTCCTCCAAAATTTTAAAGATGTGGGAGCTCCAAAATGGAAAATATGACTAGACAAGACAGACATCGAGACATACAAGAAACCCTGCACTTGAGGAGATCCATAGATGCATGTAGATATTTGCGCATGTATTTGTAAAAAGAGCAAATCAGCACATTATCTTGAAGTCCGAAACTCAAAAAGATCACATTTATACACATAGGAAACAAATAGAAGCCTTAAGTTTAGGTGTTGGACGGAGACCAATACATTATTAGCAAACAGTAAATGATACAACCCCTCAATATTAACATACATAGCACATTGAGGTTGGTAGACTTCTATATTAGAGACTAAAGATGTGTTTCACTGTCTCTGACATCATACTGATATCATATCAACTTGCGAAGGTAGCTGCAAAGAAATAACAGAATCTAACTTAAAAAAAATAAAAATAACAGAATCTACAAACCTCAGATAACAACTTCTCTTCTCTGTGAAAAAGATTAGAAAATTCTCCCGCCAACTCAGAATGCTTTCTCCTGATCAGGGAATATACTCAATACAAGGACATAACATATAATAGCAGCAACTTCTAAAGTAGTTGAATAACTTAACAAGATGTGAACTTGCACCTAAGAGAGTGAATATCCAGATGAATGTGAGCTTCATCTGATGATACTTGAGCTTTAACTGCCGTTAGAACAGCTTGCTGCTTAGCATTCTCAACTTGGGCCTCTACCCATTGTCTTTCACTTGTTCCAAATCTGTCACAACGCTCGAAGACCAATAAAACCGAAATTAGAAAATCATCATGAAACCTCAAAGTAAACAAGAAAAGGGGGGGAAAGAAGGAAGATTTAAGAGTCGTGCAAATGTAACCAAGTCACATCCAGGACAGTGATTGTGTGTGTGTGTGTGTGTGTGTGTTCATGTGTGCCTGTGCGCCATTGTCAATGTGCACTACCACAATTTGCACTCATCACACATCAAGACAGATGGAGGAGATAAATGAGAAAGAAAAAGAAAGACTAGAAACTTACTAGAACTTGTAAAAGTCAAGCCTCATATATCAGAAACATTCCAGCTTTTCTAGAGACAACTAACAAAAGATAGTAGCAAATCTTAAGATGAAAAGAACATCCTCAGAACCACTCTACTTCCAAGTTTCTTCAAAAAGATTAAAGTGTACCATGTGCTATTTCTCTTGTCCCGACAAAAAGCTGGAAACCTTTCCCCATTAAAATTAGAAATTTCTCTAGCATACCACTAGCAATAGAAAGCAATAGAACAAACAGAAGATGACAAAAGATAATATGTATTGGGATAATGGAAAAAGTAACCAAAACGTTATTTGGATGTATCCCCCATACATAGAACGAAGCCGCTGCAATTCAGATACACGTTGATGTTGAGATTTTTCCAAATCTTCTGCATTGTTAAAGCAAAGGAAACAAGTTGCTTTAGTGCACAATGTATAGAAACTGAACAGATGAACGGCAATGCAAGTCCAGAAACTAGAAAATTAAGATCTTCTAAAGTCCATCTCTCTCTCTCTACACATAGAGGTGCGTGCATGCCTGTGCAAATTACCATCCAATCTTCATGATATACATTGGGATATTAAAATGACAAGAACAAACACACATGAAAAAAGAAAAAAAGAAAAGAAAAAACAAAAACAAAAAATAAAGAGCTACAGAAGCAACAGGTAAGTATACCTTGAACAAAGATATTTGAGATGTCATCAAGACTCACACAAGAACATTTGGATTTTCCCTCGGCGACTAAACGGAAAGGACCCTGATCATAATGACGCCAATATCTATAAGATACAAAATCATATATGATGGAGAATTATGTAACATCTACGGGACAAAACCTGCTAGATTATGGGTATAACCTATTGTAACACACAAAGAATATACATTAACAGATTGTTTTCGTCTCCATTTTCAGTAACTAAAGCTTATTAAAAGCAGTGAAAAGATAGACCATCAAGTAGACAGTTACTATAGAAGAAAAACACAAAAAAGAGATAACAACCTAACAGAGGAACATAAAAAGGAAAAGAATATGATAGCTAAAGATCCCCAAGTAGAGGATGTAATTCCTTTTCCTTTTTTTTTTGATAAGGCAATTTTATTGAAAGAAGAAGGAATAGAAGGAACAGTACAAAGGACTACACTGTAATTCCTTTTCTTTTCTTATTGAAAAATATGAAAGAAAAACTAACACGGCCACGAGGAAATTCCTATCCAAGTCCAAACAAAGAGGCAGGAAAATAACCCACATAAGACTTGATGAAATCTCATGGTTACAGCTGATTTTTAGATTTTAACCTCTGTTGCAAGAATACACAATTTCAGCATTGCAGCAAACTGAAACTGTCCATGAGGCCCCCCTCCTCATGAAGACACCCACCTATCCAGGTTGGCACCGATTCCAAAAAGGTACTCACTTAAGGCCCCTTTTGCTTCAATGGTGGTGAAGAGCTGAACATCAATTACAATGCCCAGATGAATTATGATGAATCAAGCCGTGTCAATTACAGTTGAGAGAGATAGGCTTTGGAGGGTGGATATAGCTGCAAAATATGGGTGTTCGTTGGGTGATTGGAGGACTTCCCCGAGCCGTGGGCCATATGGTGTCAGTCTTTGGAGATTCATTAGCAAAGGTTGGGGTGAATTTTGCAATCACATCAGATTTGTGGTGGGCAATGGTGAAAGGGTCTGTTTTTGGCATGATGTTTGGTGTGGCGATAAACCTTTGTCTATTCTTTGGATCGTTGCAAGGAGGCTTTGGTGGCGGAGTGTTTGGTGGAGGATTTGAGCAGGTTGTGTGGAGTGTTCCTTTTTATAGATCTGCAAATGATTGGGAGTTGGAGGATTTTTCTGCATTTTTTCCCTCTTATATGGGATGGAGATCAGGAGTGGAATGGAGGACAAGCTGTTGTGGAAAGGTTCTAAGGATTGGGTTTTTTCGGTGAAATCTATGTATTCCATTATTGCGGGTAGAACTAGTTTTTCATTTCCTTGGAAAGGGGTGTGGAGGTCCAAATGCCCCTCGAGGGTCTCCTTTTTTGTTTGGGAGGCAATGCATGGGAGAATCCTTACTACCGATAATCTTCATAGAAAGGGTGTATATTGCTGATTGGTGCTATCTTTGTAGGAGTGAGGGAGAATCGGTTGATCATTTGCTTCTCCATTGTTCTATGGCGCGTGGACTTTGGAATCATGTCCTTAGTATTGTGAATTTTCATTGGGTTATGCCGGAGAAGGCAGTGAATGTGCTGCGGAGTTGGGAGAGGAAGTTTTCGAACTCTTTCGCTAAGGCTATTTGGAGAATGATTCATTCGTGTGTTTGGTGGATCCTTTGGAGGGAGCGTAACAATAGATGTTTTAAAGGATGCTCTTTATCCTTGGCTAAGTTGCAGGGTTTTGTGTTATTTTCTCTTTTTTTTTTGGGTTGATGCAATGTTAGGGAGTCCCTTTGTTGATTTTCTTAGTTTTGTTGCATGTTTGTACTAGTGATATTGGTATAGTCCCTTGTATTACTATCACTTTTCTAATAAAATTGTCTTGCTTATTAAAAAAAATAGGCCTTTTCGCTTCTAGCCATTTATCCACGTCAGAGAAATGGCTCCATTCTAGTAGGTTTGAAACATTGAACTATAGCATCCATTTCTCCACATTGATATTTATGCTTATGACACTGCATTTACTTATGAAAGCCACGGCAGAAAATACAGCTTCAAATTGATTGCCTAGTGTGTTGCTAAGGTACCAATCAAGATAACTAGCAATCCATTTTCCTATTCCATAGACCTAGAAAATTATTGGATAAAACCACACTTTACCACAATAGCTACCACCTTACTTACAATCCGAACTGACAATCCATTGACTTGATCGAGACCCCAATTTTGAAAGAATAGTTGCAATGGGGCAGAAATTGAAACATGTGAGTGGTGCATCCTAATTCACCCCACCAAGCAACTGGAATTGATTTCCAACCTTACTAAATGAGCCTAATTACAATCTTAGGGACCAAAATATTGTTGAAATACACAATTCTAGCCCAAACTCTTCCTCAATTACGGCCTGATCAGCAATCCCTACACATAGATAGAAACACAGCCACCTATTGAGCATGCAGCCACGAGTCACCTAACAATCACTACATGATCTGGGCTGAAACTTGAAAACTCAAACCCCAACTAACACCATTCACAGAAACCAGACACACCCCAACCTGTACAAAACCTGAAGGGGGTGAGCAAATTTGGGGGAGGCCAAGAAAACAAAGGAAAAGTGAAGAAAAAAATGTTCTTGGATTCCTTATTGTTTTCTTTTCAATTTCCGAGGTTTTTCCTCTTCCTTTTTTTTCTAGTCCTTTAAGCGCTACCAATCAGCACACAAGGAATTATCTTCCACTAACAGAAAATGAGGAAACAATGTAATGCAGAGTTTTTGGCAGGTGTTTGGTTACAAGAGTTCGGAGGGGACTCCAATACAGAAATCCACATCAATGGAGGAGGAAAGGCATTATGGTCTGAGAGGGTCAATGGCTGTGGAAAAGAACAAAAACGTATCAGTTCACGTGAGCGATAAGACGATTAGAGAAGATAAAGGGTTGGTTTAGCCAAGGCTGTATATAACTTTGTCACCAGATAACATTTGAGTTGACTCATATTTGGCTTTATTATTTTTTATTAGGGTTTCAATTTTCTAGTTCTTTTTTCTTTTGGTTCAGTGGGTGGCAGATGGTGAGTTCTTGGGCATTGCTAATTGATATGTGCTAAGAGAGATATGACGTTAGATAAAAGAAAAGATCAAAGATACCTCATTGGTCACTTTTTACATCCTTGTTCTGTCTCTTCAAGCATTTCTCTTTAGTCTCATTCATATTGTTGTTCTTGACACAATGGCTGGATTTTACCAGACTCGATCCATTATTTCTTATTTTTTCTTTCTTTTCTAGAAAGGGGATGGGGCCGCAGCGGGTGGGGGGGTCTTGCATGCTTGACTAGAAAAAATTGGGGAAAATACAGAATTAGAATCGAAGTTTGTTTTGAGCATAAAAATACCAACTAATACCGACCCAACCAAGATATAAACTCTACATTTTTCCTCTCTCAGAGCCCCCTATCTTTCCCTATGGCAAGCCCCTACCCCTTGTGCCCTTGCATATATGCTTAAAAACCATTCACACCTAACAGGCAATGATCTACCAATTGTCAGTTAAAAACGATGCATTGTTACAGACACGACTATATCAGATATATTACTTAATTAGGAAATTTTTAGCAACGGAAAGAGAATGATAGTAGTTTTATCCACATACCGTGTCCAATTGCTTAGCAAACCACTGATTTAGCTCCTTTATACAAGATGAATCTTCAAGCAGGTATGGATGAAAGTCAGAGTATGCTACATAGATGCTATCCTCTGCAAGTTAAATAGTGCAATAATCTCATCAATAAAGGAAGGCAAATCTTGTTGCCCCCGGGAGGGGGGAGGAGTGCTTTTAAATCTCTTTTTATTTTTTTCAGTTGATCATGAACCAGCCCCATAATCTCGAAATTGTTAAATCATCTTTGAAGAACCAACATTGACCATGCAAAGATGTTTAGCAAGTTTCATGGCAGATGATAAAAAAATATAAAATGCAACATGTGGACCTTAGGCTGATTCGGTCAAGATGAAGAATCTGCAGCTACAACCAACCAGAGTAAATGATAGTTTTCAAACAAAACTTTCAAGAGTTGAAGTTTCCAGCAAAGAAATGAAAATAAATTATACTGGGAAAACTGTATAGGTAATCAAATAAAAAAGAACCCTGGTGGGGTTACAGAGCATACACAACTGGAGAATCTGAGTCAAAAATAAATCTTTCATGGGGATAACAAAAACTAGAGGTAAGAAAACAATGGAGTCACTTCAAAAATATTTAAATGGTGAATAAAAATAAGACTAAAAGAAAAGGAAACAAAATAATACCGTCACCAGAATGGTAATGAGCCAGCTCCTGTGCTGTAGCAGTAATCCTTCCAAGAACCGCATTCATCTAAGTCGCAATTAAAAGATTCAAACAACTTCTAAAATGTTCAAGCATAAAACAAGTTTCACAAGTATTTTTCTCTGAAATGTGAAATGGAAACCAGATTCAACCAGAGAAGCAGAGATATAAGATGTGACTATGATATTCTGACTTTCCAAAAATATACACTTGTCATGCTATGGAAACAATCGCATTTGTAATAGAACAAGGTTATAATCAGGAGCATATAGAGGTGATGCAAACCAGAAATCAAACAAAGAAACCAACATACCATGGGAATACTAGGTAAAATATGAAAGGCAACAACAAAATTTAAAGAAAAAAAAATTTGCAATAATGTCGAGATATCCTCATAAGCACAGATCACTACCCTCTTTCAATAAAATCTTTAACGGCTAATTCCCCTATGATATCTTTTACTCAACACTTATACAAAAATACATGTGACCCTTGCAAGCCAAGGGCTTCAGTATCTTGAGATTACACCCATCATCAGAAATTTAAACCGGTCTTGAGATGTTCATTGCAAATAAATAGGATATTGCACTTATTCAACAATTAATGCCTGCAAATATGGACAGACAGCATTGTTATAACAGTGTGCTTTCGAGCCTCATGTTGACTTTTTATTCAGATAATCATATTTTATGTACCTGTAAATTTCTTGCTGAAAGACTATCATCTAGTACTGTAAGGTGTCCATTGACATTAGATGTTGCAGCAACCCGTGCCCGTCTCCCTTGGATCAAAGCTGAAGCCTGCCCACTGAGCATATCAAATTGGGATTGCAGATGCCTAAGCACTCTCTGCAACTCTAAAGCTTCAACTTTACATGCCAAAGTTGCATCCCTAAAGAAGAAATGAAAAGTAAAAAAGAAAATACAAACAATTTCAAAAAACCATCAGAATTGGAAGCCAAATACAGAAGTTTTGTCACCATCAACCAAAAACAAATTCATCTTCAGAAAGGGAGAGAGTAGCAAACACATTTACCTTCTTGAGCAATTTTACAAAACGAAATGGGCATTGTGATAATGACCAATCTAACACTATGTTCAATATACAACATGGTGACAACCAAATGCAACCAAAAGGATTATCAAGGAAATTCAGCATTAAATTATAATGAAGGGACCTACATCATGATTCAAAACAAATATGTACCCATGAAAACAATTTGCAACACGCTGGTCCCAATGTAGTAAGAAAGCCTCCACAAACAAAACATCCACAACACACTATATAACTTCCTCATGGTTAGATACTTGAAGGTGAAAATTTAAAATTTACATGACCGAAAGAAGCCCTGCCCAGGAAACATTTGTCCTATGAATATCATACAAGAAGGATGAGTACATGATGATCCAAAAGGTTGACAACATTATGAGGGTAAATGCACTGTCAATACTAGAGAAGGCATGTATCTGCTGAAGCGACCTTATTATCCCATTCAACAATGAAAAAAAAATATGATCAGATACGAGACTATGATAAGAAAAGATAGACGCACTACAAACTAGAAATAAGACTAATAAATTTTCTACGGCACACCTTCAAGGTCATCAAAATAAGGTCATAGGATACAGTGTCCACCAGTAGTTGATATCAATAGATATCTAAATACACACACACACATAAAAATATCTTGAAAGTATCTCAAGTAGTAAATACTCAGTAATTTGTGTAGGAGCTATGTCGAATCGGTTGATCATATCCTTCTTCATTGCTCGGTGGCAAGAGGGTTATGGGCGCATGTGCTGAGCATTTTTTATCTTCACTGGGTTATGCCTAGGAAGGTAATTGATCTATTGAATTGTTGGAAGAGGAAGTTTGAGGATCCAATTGCTTTGGCCTTATGGAAGATGATCACAACTTGTATTTGTTAGAGTTTGTGGAGGGAGAGGAATGGTAGATGTTTTGAGGATAGGGCGCTGTCTTTGGATGTTTTGAGGGGCTCTATGCTGCTTTCTCTTTTTCTCTGGGCTAATTCGGTGTTAGGGAGCCCCTTTACGGGTTTCCCAGATTTTCTGAGTTTTGTAGCTTGTATGCTCTAGGTGTCAGCATAGTCTCCTGTACAGTTGCCTCTTTCTTTTTATTTCAATAAAGTTTCTTACTTATCCAAAAAAAATACTCGGTAAAGATCAACGAGCAACGAACTACATTACCGTATATCTTTCAATCCTTCTTCAGCACCAAAAAGTGCATCCTGGTTGTCTCTTCTGGCAGAAAAGGCAGAGATGCTGTCATAAGCAAAGTCCAAGTCCTCCCCCTATCAACCAATCAACAAGAAATCACTACATTCATTCTGCATGAATCTCCTTCTTTTAGCGCATGCCTCCGATAACAGCAAAACACATAATATTATCAAAACTCCCAATTTTCAAAGTTGTTTTGCCGATCCCACCTCAAGAATAGAGGCCAAAATTCTTTTATTAGAGGAGCAAGTAACCTTAGTTAATCAAACTCAACACATTCTCTGAGCAAAAAAAGTTAAAACGAAAAAATAATTGAAAAGAAAACCCCTCAACCTATGCCCCTTTCCTCTTTAGGCTCCTATTGCTGCATGAGTTTTTCTGTATATTTGGAATTGGTGCGGACAAACCCAGGTCAAACTCGGACCGTGACACCAAGCATACAGAAAAGTAATAGAAGTTACACAAGCGAAAGAGCCTACCCAAAAAGTGTTCATAATTTAGAAGAATGAGCTTGACAGAATGGGCCTGAGGAAGTTACCTCCAACAGCTTGCCTTCTTGCAGAAACTGCTCATACCTGGATACCACAATATTTCATCACATTACACCATGGAAAGAGATACTACCAACGACGTTCCCAATAATGAGAGATTTACGCGCAAATCAAACGCCTATTATGTGCAAATACTGTCAATGCAAAGAATGAATTGCAGACAATACTTTTTAGATGTCCCCGAAAGAGAGGGGGAAAAAGAAAAAATAGCTTATCTGAGCTAATTTTCACAAAATAGAAGAAGAGGAAGAGGAAGAACAAGAACAAGAAACTAATAATCAGAACCGGCAAACTAGAAAATGGCGGCACCAATTAAACGCTGCACGCTTTTCATTATAGCAAAGCAGAAATCCCCATATAAATGCATATAAGTCACCGAAATCAGAGGAAAAATAAAATGGCGAAGAGAGTGAGAGGGAGAGAGAAGAATCTGACTGGGCAAGTTCGGAGAGGGAGAGGACATTAGAGGGGCGGAGACTAGAGCAGATCCAGTCGAGGATGGGGCGCGCGTCATCGTATTGGAAGGGCCACTCGAAGCTGTCAGGATCCAGTCCTTGTGCCCCTTCGTACCCCAATTCCCCCAACAATGCGCACAGTCTCGCTCCTCTCATTCTGTTCGCCAATATGACCACCCGCTCGCTCGCTCGCTCAGATTTTCATCTCGATTCTCAAACAAATGTCTGTGAGTGTGAGCAGTGAGCGACAGAGAGAGATTCAAATTGGGAAGAGACTACTCGTCGGGTTATACTGTGCTAACAACTGAGGTCTGGGCACAGTTGGAGAACATGAAGAGATAACGGAACCGTTTGAAAGCTAAAATTGAATTATTGAAGAGGAAAATATAAATCATGAATTCAGTCCATTTCATTGGCGCTCCTTTAAGATTTCAGAGACCATAAATGGGCCTAGCCCACTAAAAGACGAAGTCTCAAATTGAAGAGGAAAATATTATATAAATCATGAAATGGACCGTGATCATCGGTCCAGCGTCCTTTCAAATATTCAGAGACCATAAATGGGCCTAGCCCACTAAAAAACGAACTTTTGAGGCTACTGGGGTGGGGGCCGTCCAAGCTTGACCCAAGCAAACCCCAATATAATTTCTTCCTAATGCTCTGAATTAGTCATGGCATATAACGATGACTCTTGTGCTGCGTTGGCTCTATCTAAGTGGCACTTAGAAATAGCATATGTTTCATACAATATTCAATAGTACTCGTGTTGAAGTAAGCATACCTAGATCATATTGTAAGACTTATATGATGTGTCTATCTCTCTCCGAATAACGAATTAGATCATTCAATTTGAGCTAATCATCAATTACTATAGAATAACCAAATGAGATGATGCTGAAAACATTTGCCATGATGCACGCCTGACCAGACATAATCGTGTGCTTCCCGCTTTATGTTTTTCTCTTCGACACCATTTTCAATTTCTCGTTCGAGTGTTCTGGCTGAGTATTTAGCATTTCCAATGGCCAGGCACTTTTCTTTCCCTAGACCCTACAATACATGCCTACTTTAGACAAATAAAGACTAAAGGAAAGGTGAATCGTGAAAGAAAAAGATGCATAAGAAGATTCAAACACATATAAAGAATTCTACCCCTAGTTTGTGAGGACTCACAAAGGGTGGAGGAAAAGGAAGCAGGCACTAGCCTATTATAAATACACCCGTCCAAATTTTGTTCGACTTGTTTAAGAACCACTGTTATCAAATCTCAACCCTACCGTTCTTTTTCTGAATATGAAATCTGATGAATATATAAGAGAGGGTAAAAATTTTAAAGGTGGTGTCAATATTTTGGGATCACTTTCAAGATCTTTGAATGGCACGAGAAGCTACACAAACTTCAAAAATAGTCAAGGCGAGCTTAAACTATCGTACGGTAAAAAGAAATAATAAACGTGAGTGATTAATAGATTGAAACCGATAGACCGACATTGTATATATATACTGAATTATAATATTATTAATCCACCAGGAAAGTCTTTAGGTGTTTTATCTCCCAACAAAATCTGTCTTCATTTTGTTTTTCATAAGATCTTAACGGATTCTCGTCCCTCTTTCTTATATTTTTTTGATATTTCAAACCAACCATAACCATTAACCATTGAATATAGACATCTCTGACAGGCCGTAAACTAGAGTGGAACTCTCTCTCCCCCGCTGGCCGCTACTACTTTGTTTATTGCTGCTTTTCAGTAACCCATTCTATATTTTGCAAGTTCCAAGATTCATGAGGAAAACCGCAGAAGATGCAGGAGGACTTGCATCTGCTGTACAAATAAAAAGGATCACGTGATCAACAATGTCTTTGTCTGACAGTAAACCAAGATCACGCCTCTCACAGCTGCAGTAGTCCTTTCCATTATTGCCTTCAGAAAAAAAAAATACAAATCTTGAGAGATACGTTTGCTTTTGCCCTTTTTAGAGGGTTTTTTTTTGTTGGTGTATGTAAATATTCCTGTTTTTTGCCCTATATGAATATCCCTTCCATTTTAAAGGGATATTCATACAGCAATAGACGTTTATTTTTTTTCTTTTTAGCATTCAACCTTTTTTTTTGGTTCCCAAATAACCAGATTCAGAAGGGGAACACACCTAAAGATGGCTAAACAAAAGAAAAGATACAAGAACATGATTTTGCAAGAAGACCTTTTTTCACATAATTATGGAAATATAATGGTAATGATCTTCTTTCTCTAACAATCACCTCCACGGACCACGTTCATTAAGGAAAACAATATTTCCAGAAATACATAGAAGAACACCATATAACTATCTGCATCAATTTTCCTCATCTATGTACATATTCCTTCAGACTGCCCACGTCTTCACGCAGCACAAGTTGGCAGCAAGCAGCTTGAAAAGAAACTCAACCCCCTCTTCTGCCACAAAAGCAAAAAAAGGTGAGACTAAAGACCATTATTCTAACAATTGAGCGACATTACGTGGAAATAAAGCTACCAAAATGTTTTCTGTACCTTTCTAGGTCTTGCATAAAGGAGCTCGGGTAATATTTTGTACATGTCTTCATCAACAGGTTTGGGGGTTGGCATAGGCAGAGCAGTGGGACTCGGTGGTTCCACGACGCCAGTAACCCGGCTTTGCTTTTTTGCTTCCTTGACGTAAGGATCACGAACTTTTGTCTGTAATTATGAGAGATGTTATACCGGTTACTGTATGTGTGTCTGTGTATCAAATTATTAATATTTACTATAAAAAATATAAAAAATTATTTCTCTTAACTTTTTCATTAAAGTCAATAACTAAAATTTTGACATTTGTGGAAATATATACTCTAGCTAGCTAGCACTACGAGGATCTAAAACAAACATCAATAGGGGGTATGGAAAAGATATGGGCTACCTAAAAAGACAAAAGCATTTCGTAAAAGCTGAATTGAATTTGGCTTCTCGGGTCCATAGCTTCATCAAAGGAGAAGCTTCTTCTTTTTAGGACCTTTTGTTTTTTCTTTGGGGGTGGGGAGGGATGGCGCTGAGTGAGTGCGGTTGGGGTGTTAGCTAGGAACTTCTTTTAACATAATCATGCGTGAAAAGTGGAGTGCATAGCCAATCTAGTCAAAGTTCACATGCTAACTAGTGCCCAACATGGTTTGGAAAGTAGATCGTTCATCATTTTATCTTTTTCCCCGATGAGCGATCATTCACGATTCACCTCAACGTAGAAAGATATGATCGAGAGACAAAAAGAGAGAAGCAAGAAAGAACAGGGTAGAGATATTTAGTACAGTGTAGAGATAGGGCTACAAAAGAAATAAAATAGATTAGAGCAGAGAGAATTTGCATGGAAAGCAAATTGCACCTGTCTAGTAGAATTATAGGAATGGGTTTTCATCTTCACAACGTGAATTTCGCTTTTATTAGTTCAGAGAGAATTAGCCAAGAAACATATGGAGAGTACTTTCAAAGTGCAAGACAGGCTGCGCTTATAGCTAGCTTACCCTTCGGCGAGGAACAACGATCATGGCAGGTGTGACTACATTATTCTCATACAAATCTCCGGCAACGTACAAATCACTCTCTTCAGAGTAGCTGTAACGAAGCAACCCGGCCTGCCTTGCTGACTCAAAGCACTGAGTGAATGGAAGGTCATCGTTCCAATCCCAGCTCCCAAAAGCCGGAACATGACTTCTCTTATAGTACTCCTGTAGTAGCAAACCAAAAACATGTTAATAATTATCCATATGCATAACCAAGAAGAACAAGAAGAGCATGATTTTGGGTAACTAGCGAAGAGAAGAAAAAAGGCTCACTTCCATTACGGTGGAACTGTGGAGGTGTAAGAATCTGGGAGATTGACCTGAGACTCAAAAAAAAGGTTTCAAAATGGGACTCTTTCTTTGTTTCTTTCTTGGTGCCGGGTGAGCGTGGGCTTACGGCCAATATATGAAGGGAAGGGGGAGAGGGAGAGGGAGAGGGAGAGGGAGAGGGGGGAGGGTAAAATGAGGTTATGGGATCCAAAGCAACACAACTTCTATTGGTAAAAAAGAAAGCAAACTCAGATAACGATGTTTCAGAGCAACAGACAGTAGGACAAAGAAGTAAGGTAAGCGAGAGCAATAGAGATAGATCAGGTGCTTTCGCTAGGTTTGTTTTAAATTCTATCCTTTACTTTATTCAGGTTTTTGCTTTTCCCTGTTTGTTTCTACTTTCCCGGGTTGCTACGCCCCTCTTTGTCGCTGAAGATGTGTATTCTAGTGCTTGATAAAAGCCACAAAAGTAGTTGCTTCTTTATCGGGGCTCTCCAATCACAGAAGGGCCTGCTTGAGTGCTAATAACGGGCCTTTTTAACCCCACACGCGTACCTGGAGTGAACATTGTGCTATGTGCAGTGGGGCCAGAGTATCCCTCAAACCGAAGTTAAAGTGAGTAATTAAGGTTATGTTATAATATTTTTGGTACGAGAATATGCGTATGTATAGGTTTTAGTGAAAAGGTAAAAAGAGAGGTAATTTTTTATATTTTTTATATTTTTTTAATTTTTTATATTTTTATGGGAGAGAGATTATATTTAATTATTTTATTAGGAGTGAGAGAATATTTTTGGTAAAATTTTGTAAGTAATTTAGGTTGTGTTTATGTTGTAATATTTTTGATATGAGAATATGTGTTGGTATTTAATTTAGTGAAAAAGTAAAGAGATAGATAATTTTTTATATTTTTTTATAAAAGAAAGAGATTATATTAAAATATTTTATTATTAGAAACATAAAATTTTGAGAGAAATTTTGATCGCAAACGCAGCTTTAATTGGGCATCGACGAGTCGGTAGCGAGGTCAACACACTCAACAGTGCATCCCAGAGTAATTTAATTGAAAATTTCAGGCTTGCAGTGAACAGGGTAAAGAAAATGAATTCTTTTTTAACTGTCTGGTAGGTGTTCTTTGTCTTATAGAGTTATGGAGTTGCAGAGTAGGCGTGGCCCCGTGGTCTTTGTGTTCTGAACTCTCAAATTTTGACCTTTTGCCCAGTTCTGTCAACTCTTCTGTAACTCGAAGAACAGTAAACTTGCAGAGAAGGTTTGGCCTTTGCGTATGCTGTGCTGGTGGCAGCCTGGTGCTTCCTATTTTTGGGTCCAAAATAACCGACCAGGATCTCTTATCAGCTTAAAACAAGACGCATTCCAAAGACGATAAATATATCGATCCAGGTGCCAAGAAAAAACTATGTCAAGACTCAAGGGTTGTTGCTCAGGGCAGAAGTTAATGGATTCGGTCCCTTGTGGAGATTCCAACCCGTTCCTTCTCAGCCTGAAAATCAATACAAAACAAAAATGGTGCTTGTCTCTTTATACTTGGAGTGAATGCAATTGCACTCTTACGAGTAAAAATTAACCTTAAAATTGTACTGTTCAGTTTTACTGCAAACTACCCACAGATTACGCCTGGTATGAGTCCGGTTAGAATACGGAGGAGTTAACGTGCAGGGGTTACGGGGGCATGGCCAGGATTAAATTTATAGAATCCGACGGCTCTCAGCGCGACAGCGCATTAATGAGTTGATCCACACGTGTTTTACCCGGTTTGTCTCGACCCGCCTGTTTTACCCGCAAAACGAATGAGCTTTGTTGTTTTTTTTCTTGTTCTGTTTTTTTGTTTACTTTCTCGTAAGAAACAGAGCAAGCTTACTAAAGACGTGATCTCCAATTTTGGCGTAAGTTAGGCGTGAGTCATTTCGTAAACTTTTAGAGAGTTAGGCGTGAGTGATCTCCAATGCTGGATTTTGTTTCATTTAGAGAGTCAACTGAAACTTTTGACCACAGTTGTTGTAATCACAACACATCTCTTGTTAAGTTACCTTTTTTGAGGTCCATACAGCACATCTCTCGTTCCTTACGTGCATAACACGGAGTATTGGTTCATTAGTGGAGTATGGTTGCTTGTAGAATGACGGGGATTGAAGTTTTGTGGGAAAATTTGAAACTTGCAGGAGTCAAAAAGCAACTCGGAGGGACTGTAAGGTCTCTTCTCTATGGGACCAGGGACTGTACTCGTTACAGACCTCCTCACCACTTGCTGCTAACCGTAGTGAGCTGAAGAGTCTTACATCATGCACATACAGAGTCACTTGCTGCTGACCGTAGTGAGCTGAAGAGTCTTACGGCATGCACATGCAGAGTCACTTGCTGCTAACCGTAGTGATCTGGCAAAGGACGTGTCACAGAGTGACGTCGATGTGCATTCCTGAGTTTGTTGATACCTCAGCATCTTCCAATGCAACCATTAATGGCTATGGGACTGAGCTGCGTAGTGGAACTGGTTTAGAACTTCCACAACTAGCCAATGGTGTTGAAAAGGAATCAAGTGAAAGTGAGACGGTGAAGCAAGTCCAATGTTTGAGCAAGCACACAGAGAAGGTAAAAACATCTCCAGATGGTGTTGTTTCGGATGGAGAACTTGTAAAGGAGGACTCCGTGAACACCAAGATTCTTACTTCACCTACCAGCGCAAATGCTTCAAGCAACTCGTCAAGCGGCAAGGATTTGTCCATGGACCCACTGGGTGTTTTAGGAGAAACGGAAAATGGAGTGTGCAGAGAGGCTTTCAAAGAGGAAAGTGTTGTGGAAGCTAAGACATCGTGCAACCTTGATGTTGACATTGAAGTGTCAGAGTCACATAATTCCAAGAACTTGCATCCTTCTACCAGGCTTTCTCTGGTTCTACGAAAAGTTTCAAAGAGGCCGGGAATGGAGTGTTCTCGAAGGAGGTTGGGGATGGAGCAAGAGTTGCAGCTGCTAATGGAAGAGTCGGAAGGTACAAAGAGAGTGGATGGACCCGTCGATGGTGCTACGATGAAGAGAAAAATCGGGTCGGATTGGGCAGCTCATTTGGTAAAACACGCAGGTCATCATTAATTCGCTGGCGAGCTGAGACTCGTTGGATTCCCGTGTTTTAATCCGAGTCGTGCCCCCGTTACCCCTGCATTTTAATGGCAACGTATTCTAACCGAACTCTTCTTTCGCTGTGTTTGCATTCATAATATTCCCCAAAATTTTATCTCTCATAATAAAATACTTCAATATAATCTCTCTCTCTACTATAAAAAATATAAAAAATTACAAAAAATATAAAAAATTACCTCTTTCTTCACCTTTTCACTAAACCCAATACCAACACATATTCCCATACCAAAAATATTACAACACAAACACAACCTTTGTTTGCTTACCAGTAAAACTGATACTTTTTATACTGTTGCATTAGTTTATTAGAAAAACATAACAATTTCTTGATCGAGTCTCCCAACCGGATCAATATGTGCTCTAATTTGATGGTCCCGATAGAGAGAGATATTTTTGGACCCTACAATATTTTAGTGCATATATAATATTAATTGTCCAGCAGTCCTACAACATCATTAGATGCGTATTGTATCTATATTAAACTATCTTATTCAAACAACGATCACGATCACGATCTCAAGCAAAAGCATTTGTAAATTAGTTAATTTTTTAGAATTAAGATCCTCTGTTATTTTTTTGTTCGAATTGCACCATGTAATTTAAAAAAATAGATACAATAAGTAGACCATTCAATATTTTTCATGTAAAGTTTCGATCAGTATATAACCCTACAATAAAATCTATTGTTTGTGTTTATCTCTCTCCAAATTTAGACAGAAAATTAGATCATGCATTTTTTTCTTTATTATCTTCTATGCACATATATTCATTTGCTAGTAAGTATTATCTCGTTGAAGCCCAACTCTGCTAAAGACCAGATGTCACCTATTTCAATACTAAAATTTGGGACCCATGAGGAACGATAAATGGTCCTTTCTGTCAAATAATAATTGGGCCAGCCCTCATGAGCCAGCAAGTGGATAACGGGCTCCTAGAGGAACATTTTTGAGCACCACCTCATTTCAAATGGGCTTTTAAGCTCTCGGACAAGACAACCATACAACTGCTGCTGCTTCTTGGATGAGTACGAGCACTTTCCGGTTGTACTTTCGACTACGTTACAAGCCTACTGCTAAACGGCCGATTGGTTATCGTTGGACAGCCATTGATGCAATCTTAACACAAACACAAAGCTATCCCCACTGTCCCGCCTCCAACAATTTTTTGATTTCTCTTGGGAGGCATTTGACAGCGCTGGGAAAGTTTGTCTTTACTGTTAAGCAGAAAAATGACGGCACAATTCCTCTCTTTTTCAATATCTTTTCTCCACGATCCGAACCACTGAAAAATAAGAACCATCTGAAAAACGTGCATCATTTAGAGAAGATCCAAGCATCATTTGGAAAGGTGCATCATTGTGAGTCGTGACTATAATTAAACATGCAGTTGATCTCCTTTAGAAGCTTGCGTTTGAAAGGATATTCTTCATAAATGTTATACAGAGATCTGAGAAAGCTGTACTGTATCTTGGAAATGGATTTTCTAGGAACACAGAGACTTTTATACCTGTAGGAGCTATATCACCTTTAAAAAAAAAGCGTTCCTTATAAGCCTCAAAACCTCCATTCAAAAAGTACCTTATGGCAAACCTCTCTCAGACAACTTTTGCTTTTCTTAAAATACGTTCGAATTCAACCCATTGGACTATTCTACCTCCACTCAACCAAGAAAATAAACTCCATACTCAAAGTTGAGTGACTGTACAAATTACTATTAATCTATAAACTCTAAGGTGAAGAGTTTTCACTAAAGCCTAAAGGTATCTAAAGGAATTCAGAGGTTCTTGCTAAATGGTTGTTAATATCCGTATGTTAGATGCATGCCATATTCTTTACTTCTGAACTCAAGGTGTAGATTTTGATAGTTTTTTTCTCCCTGATCTTCTTGTTCATTTGGTGACTGCAGAGAAGAAAATTTGACGTATGACATCCATTCTATTTTGATTACGAAGAATTCACTACCAAGAGAAACAAAGATACTTAGCAGTTAAACTGGATCAATTAGACGAGAAAGTCAACAATTAACATAAAAGACCAACAGATACATGGATTTCCACACACGACAAAGGAGGACAAGGTGGAATTGTCTACCACAATAGTAACATAGTACAAGCCACTCGCTTTGGAGGATCCTAAACAGAAACCAATACGAACTACAATCAAACTGGAAATGGAAAAACTCGAACTCCAAATCACACCATGATGCTTAATTAAGTACCACTACTTAGCAAGTAGCAGAGATTCCCATGAACCTTTATTTCCGTTTCCCCCTAAAGTTTCAGACCACTTGCCAATACAGTACCCATAGAAAATAACCCATTTCTGATTTTCCTTATTATTATTCTTCATCCTCGTCATCTTCTTCAGCTTGACCTTCGTTTTCTATGTCTTCTGTCAGTCTTAAATCATCCTCAATCGGTGATACTGCTGTTTTATCCTCTCCATGATTATGATTTACTTCTTCAGCTAGTTCTTCTTCTTCATCGGTCAAAACAACTTCTTTAGGTTCATGAGCTGTCTCGGATTCAGTGGGTACGTAATCTTCTTCTGTAGAGGCCAATTTTTCTTCCACAGGATGAGACTCCTGTGTTGTTTCTTCTGTTTGGTTAGTCACTTCTTTTACTGTTGCAGGATCCACCTATAATATCACCAGGTCTCAAAATCCATTAGCAAGACTGACTCGTGTCAGAGTTCAGCTTATAAGGAGAGATGCAGAAATTTTCAATATTGTCAGGAACTTAAATAAAATGCACGGGTAATTTACTAAATAAAGCAATCAAGGACGCGAGTTAACTACTTCATATCATATCTATTCTTTTGCACAATGAATATTGTCAAGAACATTTGAAACAATTGCTTCAACTTTCACATTAACTTAGTCTTTGACAACAAGATTAGGTGCAACTTTCAACATAAAGTGAGTCTTCATACCAGAAGAACTAAGCAATTCATGTTCAATCCGATTTCTAAGAGTATGCAAAAAATTAAGAGAAGGCAAATCTTCTTCAGAGCTCTTAAAATATAGTACTTTTTGCCATGCATGCAACGTAGGGTATGAATGTACTTTTTGCCATGATAGTTCCAAAACTTTAAGAATTTTATCTGGCTATACCGGGTTCTTTTCTGTCCACAATGTTTTTTCTAGATCGTTGTTGCTGCAGTTGCCAGGACCAATGCGATGGCTGATATGTTAGTTCCAGGTAATTACAAAATAGGAAACCATTTTAAAAGCCTTTGCCAAACAAGTATATATGGTAGACCAAAAGCTGGAGCTAGTCTTCTTACGCATAAACATGCTCATCAAGGATCAATTGTGAAAGATGTACGTACAAGTCCATCTTCAAAAATGGTATTCTATGAAACCTCTATCAACCAAATTCTGGACATATGAGAGATACATAAACAGAGAGAGAGAGAGAGCACCTGGACGGAAGCCATGGAGAGAATTGATCAAGAAGGATAGACAGATACAAAAGAAAGGGATAGCAAGAGACAAATTGCAGTCAGCTTAATGAATGAAATAAGAAGTGTGACATGGTCTATATATACTGCTGGAAAAAGACTACATGCTGATAGGAATCTCTCTCTTTCACTTGCAGTTCTACCTAAATGAAGACCAGTCCTTCCTCTCTGTTTTTGTGTAAAAGGAAGAAAGTATTTTAAATTATTCATGGTAAAAAGAGGGCTTCTCTCGGCTTGGTAAAATCATTAATTCTTCAGTATCATTTCAGTACATGAAAAGTACTAGTTCTTAGGAGGCCTTGGACAAGCACTTTAGTTACCCGGCCGGCCCTGCTCTATCTCCATCCCTTTGGGATTTAACAGTGATATATATGAATGTGTAGGTAAAACTCTGATAGCAAGCATTTAATTCACTAATAAGAAATTTACTAAGTACTGGAAACGATCCACAGAGCAAAACATATTGCATATATATGCGCTTTTCATGGCAGATGAGAATTACTTGACAAATGCTATCAAAATTTTTACTGGGATTTCCTCAAGGCCTTACAAGGAGTTAAAGCAAAGGGAACCTATCAATGCACGATTTACTGTAGTAAAATAAAGATACCCGATACGCTATAGTACTTCTCTTAAAAAATTTGGAAATTAAACGAGAAGGCAAACGGACAGGAAGAATAAAGAGGCCAGGTGGAAAAGCAACGGTAATCTTTGCCCCCACCCTCCAACTCCATCATTGACTGCTTTAATCGCTTCAAGAACCCAATGCCGATCCACGTTCTGCAATCTAGTGGTCAGGTTTGCTAGAAGAGCAAAGGTCGAAGAATTTCGTGGGTCCTGATCTGAGTTGAAAATATGCAAAGGGGAGGGGTAGTGGAGCTTCTAGCTAGGGGGAACCATTTTGTTAAGGTCTCAATTATGCTAAAGTGATTTGTTCCCTTTTAAGATGTCACAACGGAATTTTACAACTTTTGATGCTTTTATGCAAGAGATCTTAGATACGTTTGCATGATCACTGGGGGTGCCATGTTCTGCAAAGATATGGCCAAGGTTTTATTTTGCTGCGCGGTTTGCGTTGAAAAGGACGAAATTTTAGAGGTTGCTAAAAGGGGATTGCAATTTGCTCCTTTGGCCATTATTAGATAGGAATCAAGCTCATAAATAATAAAAAAAAGGTTACTTATCTTGAGTGATGTGCTTTCTTTGCTGCTGCAACTTGCCTAGCTAGGCAAAGAAGAATGACATATTCTTCGGTTATGCTGCCTAGTGCCTATATATGCTTCATGCTTTGCCAATTTGTAAACGAAGTCGTTTTTTTTTCCCTTAATGTTTATCTTCCTTCTTCTAGCAATATTCGAACTCTGGCTTGAATGAGAAGGACCTCAAGCCTAAACCCCAAGTCCACTTGCTTTCATTTTCTTCTTTTCTGTTATTCCTTTTTCTCCTTCTTCGTTTTCTTAAATTTTTGGAATGTTGCATTTGGATGTGAATTTAGAAGATGGAACTGAGATTCCATTAATATTACAAGTTCTCTGTTTTTTATTTGTAAGTTCAAGGATCACAAGGAGGTCATAATTAGCGTCCAAAGATCCTCAAACCTAGGAACTGAAAATCAAATTCCACGAATATAATTGGACAAGCTGTCATGATCATGACTCGAATCCGCGAAGTTCTCTGCAACAACAAAAGTTCAAATTAATGTTCCTCAACAATCCCATGTTTCAGTTTGGAACATTAACTATGATAAAGAGCTGATCATCTGGCTTCAGTAGCTAAGTACATAGGGAATAGAACATCGCAAATTCTCCAGTACTCTATGTCCAACTAATTACTGCTGGCAGGATCACTTTAGAATCCTAAACAGTACCCATTTTACGCTAAAAATTTAACAATATGAGTCGTTTAATGCATAAATTAACTTAACCTAACCCATCCCAAATTGACATTCAGGATATTGGACAAAGTACTTATAGATTGTATGAATAGTAGTACTACCTCTCATAAGCAGGGGGGGGGGGAACCAAATCTAGAAGAATTTCGAGATCTCGTGCATTAAAAAAAAAAAGGACAATAACTTATGAATGCTGTCCGTCGTCCGATCAACTGTGCTATATATATATGGCCTACATCTCACAATTGATGTATAATCTTTTGTGAATATTATTACTCCATTCAGATAAGCGTGTAAGGAGATATGTATTTAGGTGAAGGAATAATTCCTTCTTGATGAAAAGGAATCAAAGTAAATAAACTTTGGAAACTTTTAGATACATTGTTAATCAACATGTAGTAGTCAACTTCTTCATAAAATGACATGAAACGAAGGTAGTTTCCTAGAGAGAGGGGAAAGTTAAAGAACCGATTGCCAAGGTCCGACCTATCCAAATGATACGAAAAAACAGACAAACCAAAAGATGCCTGCAGAGTTCAGAACCTCATCGACAAGAGTACATTACTTCTGCATGCATGCCATACTCCGGGGCCACAACAACTACTCCCGTGCCCCCCGAATGCTGCCAATTGTCATTCACGGGTTCCAAGTTTGTGGTTCCAGATCATCCTCTCTCCCCTTCTATATATACCATTGCGCGCAAAGCTTCATCACCAAGTGAGCAAGTAAGGAAGCGAACTGATCAGTAAGAAGGAAGGAAACATATCATGGAGATGGGAAGGAAGTTGGTGGTGTTTGTGGTTTTGATGGTCGTGGTGTTTGAGGCGGCGAGGGCCGTGACCTTATGTAACATGAATGATGATGGCATTAGTGCTTGCAAGCCATCGGTGACTGCACCCAACCCGACAGAGCCAACGAAGAAGTGTTGCAAAGCTCTATCTCGGGCGGACTTGACATGCCTGTGTTCTTATAAGAACTCCATGCTGTTGCCTTCGCTTGGGATCGACCCTGATCTTGCCATGGGACTGCCAGCCAAGTGCAACCTCACTCCCCCTGACGGTTGTAATTAAAGGTTATCACTCTCTCTCCCTCTCTATTTAATACACAGTACAGATACTTGTATTTTGCATGAATTTTCCAGCAATATTAAACATGCTACATGCATAATGATGCTTAATTAGTACTAAATATCCCACCATTTTTGCATTCAACATATATATATATATATATAGGCTTTAAATCTTACCTCCCATGATATATGTGCCTATTTGTATAGCCAATGCTGTTGTTCATGAAGTAGTATTAAAATTTCATTAACTCAAAAGTTTAAACTCATATTTAAGAAGAGATAAACTTAATCATAGTGTACTCTAAGGTCTGGATACCTAAGAAATTTCGCTTCGACCAACAACATCTCCTGACTTTGTGGATGGATATGCAACATGTTCAACCAGTTCTTCTCTTTCCTTTAATATTGTTTCTTGTGGTCTTAAAATTAATTTCAGGTACTGCTAAAGAAAATATCTGCTCTGCTTCACATTGATCAGGTTGCCATGGCCGCATGGGTGTAAAGATGCAAGTCTAGCTGTCAGAAATATCATCCATCTCCTCTGTACCTGTCTTCAGTACTGGCGTCGTATGTTGAATTAATGTACTTACTTTCAAGAGTGATTTGGATTGTGTAATGTAATCTTTATACTGTGTTGTAAAGGCTTGCAATTAACGTATGGATTAATAAAAGCATCTTTTATCCGAAACAAAGAACGTTGTTGCGACTGTTCACTTAATTAGAAACTGAGGGACGAAGTTTTTACTGATCTCTGGAGAAAAAGCGCAAGCAGAAGAGTAGGATATAAGGTTGTTCACTCCAAACGTTTTCAAAATCTTCTCACACTCATTAATACATTTTCACCAATCTCAATAATTTTTTAAAAATTTCAACAACTTTTAACAGGCTTTTCACCAATCCCAAGAGAATCTATATTATTTCCAAAATAACACAAACACAAAAAACTGTTTTGAGATCTACACCAAATATATTAGTTTTGGATATATATTTTTTAAAAGTCTGAGCCCTCATTAAAAAAAAAACTTGATATGGCTAACACTTTATTTGTTGTTGATGTAAATTATCAAGTGACAAAAATATTACATGCATTTTGGATGAATGTTTATATTAATTTGGTTATTTCATATATAAAAGATTAAATAATGTTGTATCAAAATGGTTAATTCATGATGGATAGAACATACTAAAAATGAAAGGGCTTAAATTCTAATTCATAAACCAAATTTTACCAAAAAAAAAGCACCAAATTCATGTTCAAAATGCCTAAAAATAGTGTTCAACCATTATGGCCCATATATAATTTGGCCAAAAAAAAGGGTCTAATTATGAAAACCGGAATTTCCGATTTCCAATTCTGAAAATTCATGTTTCATCCGTTTAGCATTCTAAAACGAAATCGGAACTAAGAAAGAGGTTCTGGTTGGTATCGAAACTAGAATCGAAATTGACAATTCCAATACCCACCCCTAAGTCCTGCGGCTATAAGATAAAACTCTAGGAACTAAGTACATATTGGAACATATCATATTTTAAGAATAAAATCGGACAAGTCATATATACGAACTCAAAAGTTAATTTTGCAACAACCAAATTTCTATATGCTCAACCAAATTGCGAAAAGTTATATATCAATCCCACCAACTTTCATGGGAAGGGAGTGGCCGGGGTGGTGTTTAATTTCAGTTTGGAAAGCTATAATAGAGGACTGACCATTCTGGCCGCTTCAGACGTACGCTAGCTAATCTCATAGGGCATGCATGGAACATTAGAAATTAATTCTAGGATACAATGAGAAGACATCGGAAAATTTCAACAATTCCTTTCTCATAAGCTGGGCGAGAAACAAACAAACCTAGAAGTATTTCCACATAAATAATACATCTTAAAATATGAAGCAATTATCGCGAAGGTCTGACTGCTCCAAATGAGCACTCATAAAATTTCTTCATTATACATAAACGGACAAACCAATTAATTAATATTCCTCTAGAGCTAGTTCACAACCATGCATATATCGAAAAGGTTAAATTACTTTTTTCTAATAAAAAAGGGTTAAATTTCTTCAATATTATACATAAACGGACAAACCAATTAAATAAATTATATTCCTCCAGAGTTCACAGCGTCCATGCATATATGGAAAAGGCAATTACATTACTTGTGTGTGTATATATATATACGATCCAATTCCAGGCTAGGGCCACCGGCTTATGGCCAGAAACTAACATGCAGAGAATAAACTAAAGCCGACCAACCAATAAGCTCCCGTGACCCCTCCGAATGCTGCCAATTCTCATTCACGGGTTCCAATTAAGTCTGTGGTTCCTTGTCATCCTCTCCCTCTAATGCTCTATATATACCCTAACTGTGCAAACAGCTAGCCAGCCAGCTTCATCAATCATAATAATAAGTGAAAGTTCTGACTAAGCTTCTTGAAGGAAACGTACGTAAGTATATATGGAGATGGTGGGAATTAGGAAGTTGGTGGTGTTCCTGGTTTTGATGGCTTTGGTGTTCGAGGGGGCGAGGGCCTTGACCTTATGTAAGATGACTGATGATGGCTTGGAGGCTTGCAAGCCATCGGTGACTCCGCCTAACCCGGTTAGCCCGACGGCGGAGTGTTGCAAGGCTCTCTCTGGGGCGGACTTGAAATGCCTGTGTTCCTACAAGAACTCCATGCTGTTGCCCTCGCTTGGGATCGATCCTGATCTTGCTATGGGACTTCCAGCCAAGTGCAACCTCACCCCTCCTGCCGATTGCTAAGGTCACTCTGATCTCTTTCTGTATTAACAAACATATGTACTTGTATTTTACATGAATTTTCCAGAATTAATTAACATGCATAATGCTGCTTAATTAGTACTAAATCTACCATTTTTTGCATTCAACAATCAACATTTACAGGCTTAGGCTTTAGGGTCCAAAAGCATAGCCAGGCTTATAATTTGGCAGCCGAACAACCACTTAAAAAGAATCGAAGCCTTTTTAAGGCGAGTTTTTCTTCATTTTGACATATATATATATAAAGAAAGAATTGGGAAAAATACAAATTCACCCAAGAACTATCATATGTTTTGCATTTTGCACCATAAACTAATACGTTTGAGGAATTGCACCCACAAACTACTCGTCCCTAATAGGGCTGCACAACCGAAAATTCGGTCCGGTTGTGCTTATATGGAGGACCAAACCGGACCCCTTATAAGCGGTCCGGTCCAGTCTAGTCTAATGCGGTCCAGTCCAGATCACTTAAGTGGTCTGGACCGGTTTCATTTTTTTAAATTAATTTTTAAATGGGGAGTGTATATAAAAATGTAGAGTTTTAGTTTAGGTTAAAACTAAACTTTTTAAGTTTATAATTTTTATTAATATATATATATACATTTTTTTATTTATATTAATAAATCTGGTCTGGTCCGGTCCGGTCCGGATTGTCAAAAGGTATGGATCGGACCGGACCGCAAATCCCGTCCGATTTTGTGGTCTGGTCTGATCTGCTGTCCGATTTTGTTCAGCCATAATCCCTAAGACATTGCACTCTCAATTTATTTTTTCCGTCAAATTTTTTTAAAATAAAGTCAATTTATGTCCAATTTAATGGAAAATAGACAATGTGTAATATGTTAAGGATAAGTATTTTATGGATGCAATATTTCAAATTTGGTAACTTATGGTGCAAAGTGAAAATTTTATGATAATTCGTGAGTAAAAAAAAAATATATATTATGGTCTTTTTAGTGGGGCTAGGGATCAATTTTTTCATTGTCATTTTAGTGGGGCTAGGGATCAAACGGGTCCTCCAGGTACAAGTACTGTCTATGCAAGATTTATAAATGTTATCCATGCAGCCCATTACGTAGTCTTATTTTAGTGGGGCCCATTTGTAGTTGGATTGGCTTACAACATCATTTCTCATTTCGGCCTGTATGTTCTTCGATTCGAAAGGAAGCATAATAAAATCCTGATAAATCTATTTTCTACTACTCAATTAATCGCCTTTATTCCTTGACTCCTGAGTTTAATCATGTTGACTTTTTTATTTATTTCAGGTTTTTTTTAAGATATTTCCCAAGGGTTAAGAGATGCAAGTCTGGCTGTCAGATGTATCCGCAACTCTACCTTGTCTTCATTGTCAGTGTGTCGAGAATGTTATTTTTCAAGAGTGATTTGAATTATGTCGCGTAATCTTTTATACTGTTTTGTAAACCCTTCAGGGTTATTAAATAAAGCATCTTTTATTGAAAACACACGTCTGTGACCAATTTAACGCACGTCTCAACTAATTCTGAAATTCTTAGAATATGTTTGGTTTATGTGTTTGAGATATGTTTTTGTGTTTGTATTTTTTTGAAAGTAGTGTAGATTCTCTTGAGATTGGTGAAAAGTGTGTTAAAAGTTGTTGGAATTTGTAAAAAGTTATTGGGATTGGTGAAAATGTATCGAAATTGTTGAAAAAGTGAGGAAAATGAAACATAGCCTTAGAATCTCCAGTCCCACAGTCCCACGTAAATCGGACAAAAACAAAGTATGTTTGTGTTTATTCACTTACAAACTCTAGGACAAAGCTTTTAACTCTCTAGAGTTCGGCATAGTATTTGGTGAAGGTAGGCAGAGGAATTGACCCAGCTAGAAAAGGTTCTAACAGTAGATTTCAGGTATATACATATAATATATACAAGTTGGTACTTCACTCATTGAATTGGTTCTGACTCTTACCCAAAAAATAGGAAAAAAACTCCACTGTGAATCATAGTATATGGTGGAAGACCAAAGTGATCACACCCCAAAAGACATGTCGGAGGCATACGCTGCCTCCCATAATAGGTTGGGTACTAAACAAAACCTTGACGCTAAAAACGACCTAAAATTATAAAATTAAATGCAGTAAAGACCTCAACCAACGACTCAATGCTCTGAGTCTGAGCCCCAACTCTTGCACGAGTCACGAGATTCGCCCCCGATTCAATCCTCTCGTCATTATACAACACCATACCCATCTTCCCAAAACCTTTTGGGACCACCACATAAAAGCGACCACTGCCCCGCCCACAGAGAAATTCGAATCCTCTCCTAAGTAGATATGTACCAGAATTGACGCGTGTCGAGAGGTGAGTGGATGCCGTACCTAAAGCGTCAAAGTCAGGTCCCTCCAGCCTTCACCTGCGTTGCAGGTGATGTTTGGTTAAGATGTTTTGTAAAGATTTTTTGTGTTTTGAAAATTTTTATGTGATGTTAATTTTATTGGTATGCGTGTTGTAGTTATATTTATGTAGTGTAAAAAATGATGTTTGATTATAAAATCCAGAGGATTCAAAAAATCTTGAAGATTCTTTATAAACGAACAGACCCTAAAACTGTGTTTGAATGGTAAAATTTTACCTCCTAAAATTTTAACACAATAAAATATTATAATATAATCTATCTCTCCCATCAAATTATTATTTTTCACTACAAAAAATATAAAGAATTACCTTTATCACTTTTTCACTAAACTCTATACCTAAAATTTTACCGCACAAACCCACCCTAAGACTGCCCGACGACCCTTTCTCAACCGTCCATGCCTCGGTCCAATTTATTTATGCATTTATATATGTAGGACGTCATAGGAGTAATAAAAAGATGAAAATAAAGAAAATAAATATTCCTACCGAAGATTGGAAGGAAAAAAAAAATCAATGTACCGTATAACGAGGTACAATAATAAACTACCGGTGCTGTCAATGTCGCATGTCCTCTGGTACCATTATCCACAGAAGTAAATGTCGCAATTACCCTTCACTTAATAAATTCGATCACGCTATAAGTTCAGTTAAAAGTCGACAGACGACAGATTTAGCCGTAACAGCTCGTCTGTCTGGTCCGTCGCTATTTCATCGCGACAAGATCACTGAGCACTCCTCGTACCAGAGATTTCCAGTATACGAATTATTTAAGAGAGGAGGAAGCACGGAAGGAAAAATTGCAATCAATGTTAAGCAGTAGAGTAGATAATAGTAATAACGGAAGTCAATTAGTCGCCAGCTGGCAGTTAATGGTTATCTTAATAGAGTTTCTGTTTTTGAAAATGACGGAACCATCCACCCACTGTCACAAGATTTTCCACTACCACGCCTAAAAACCCAATGATCACCAAATCCCAAACAGCTAAAAAAGGAGGGTCCCACACCCACTGCACTAAGGATAAGCCAGCACGAGAGACGGTCACACGGATGTTGATCAGTAGCACGTACGGATCCAATGGATATCAGGCATCCACCTCGATGCACTTCTTAGCTGGGGCGCAGATGAGCCAGATGATGCCGTAGGGGTCCTTCACCTTCCCCACGCGCCCACCGCAGCAGGCGCTGTCACCCTCCTCTATTTCGCCGACGACAACGGCTCCGGCGCTCACAGACTTGGTTATGGCAGCATCTACATTCTCGGTCTCCAGGCAAAGCACGATTCCGGCCCCTTCAGTCTTGGCCCTGTTCAAACCCACACCACACGAATCATAATTATGAATACCTTTTTTTTTCTCCAAAGGCATATGTTGCCCCTTTTGTGCAGATCTCGTTCATTTTCCTTGTCCAAGATCATTTTCAACAGAAGTTCACATATTAACTAAAAATCTACGGTTCAATTCGTGCGCTTAGGAGATGCGCAATTAAAAACTATCGCAAACAAACAAATGATTAAGAATAGTTTTCTCTGCAGTTTGTCTCCAACCTAAATAAAAGATTAATACCCTATTATTTTGTTTATGCCTACATGCACAGCAAAAAGAACAATAAAAATCGATACCGGCAGGCATCGGGAAAGTCATTCGGGCAAAAGAACTGGAAAGATCTGAAAAACAACATCGTTGGACAAGATATGAACAAGGAAAAGACAAAAAAAATCCTAAACGGTCAGGAAACTAAAACATAGAGGTCAGCAAAAAGACAAGGAACAGGAAGGAAAGTGTAAACGGTAGATTTCAAAGGGGGAAGAAAACAAAATGATAAGTAAAGGCAAGACCGAAAGCGAACTTAGCGAAGGGTGCGAGAACATAACCACGCATTCAACTGGATATATCAACAAGACAACAAAGAAAAGAGAATCACAACATTTAAATCCGAAAATAAGGGAATACAGACGAACCGGTGAAAAATAATCCGACAGCCAAAACGTATCTATGAAGTGAGCAAGAACGTAACAAAACTACAAGCCATGTGAATCACTAACAAAACCTAGAGAGATCAAGTATATTTCAACAAGTAACTACTCAACTCAGACCAAAAATAGCAAAAAAAAAATATCAAGTGCGAACAGCGGGCCCTGTGGTTTTACAGATCCAGAGGAAACCAATAAACTCAGCTTATTAACCAGCATGCATGAGAAGAGTGTCTGCCGTTAAAACGTGTACGGAAAGATAGATAGTGAAAGGCTTACTGGGTAGCAGAGCCATCAGCTATGTCAGAGACGAGAATGGTGGACCCACCGAGCTTTAGCTGCGCAGAGAGGATGAGAGGGTGATCTTGCTCCGCCTTGCGCTTGGGGTGCATGGTACGGCCGAGCTCCTCAGCACCAAACGCAGCCTTGTAGAACTGAACGGCGTCGGTGGCCTTTGGAGCCTCCACCAACAGCTGCGGCTTCAAAGCAGCGAACGGTATCACGGCATCAGCAACAGCAGCCTTCTCAACCCCTCCGTTCTGTACCTCCTGATGCGCCATTGAATCTCAGAGAGAAAGAGAAATCGAAGTCTCAGAGAGAAAACCTAGCCCTAGCACAGAGAAAGGAGGAAATGGATAAAATGGAAATGGCGTGGGGTTGGTTAGCAGGTGGGGTAGGGAATTTATAGAAGCGGGGAAGCGGAACCGCCCGATGCTTTTCAGGACAGAATGGGTATTAATGTACTGTGGGTGTATTTGATAATTACTATTGTCCTTTGTTTTTTTTTTTTTTATGCCCCTGATCTCCTTGCGGGAGTCCAAAGTGTTTTCCTTCGGACCGAGTCACCAAGGCTACGGGTATTGAGATTTGAGATTGTAGATGCTGTATTATTACCCATGTTTATTAGTCATAATTACGAGGAATGTCCTTACTACGGTAAAATTGGAACGTTAACTCTGATACGAGACGGGGGGCTCCTGAGATTCTTTTACTTTGGGTCCCAAGGCGGAATTGGATATCAGATTCGAGTGCCCTTCGCGTGTTGTTCACTCAAAACACAAGGTTTTTATTTAACCCCAATTACTTAAATAATATCATTTTTGAAAATTGAATTACAATTTTTTTGTCTTAGAATTATCAAATTGCATTAAATTGGACCCTCGAATAAGATTCAATTATTAAAACGTTGTCATACCCAACTTATTTATAATATATATGACACGACGTTCATGTTGGATCTCTTTTTAGTAGATATATTGATAAATTTTGATAATTTTAAGTTTCAATATAACGAATTTGGCTGTCCATATCTCTAAAATTATACTTGATATGGTAGTTTAGAGTGTAACGTACAGTTTTTCAAAAAAAAAAAGACAATAAACACTTGTTTGGATAAGTCTCTCGACCTTAACAAATAAATAAATAAATAAATAAGATTCAATTATTAAAATGTTGTCATGCATAACTCATTTATAATATATATGATAAAGACATTCATAGTTGGATATCTTTTTAGGAGGTATATTAATGAATTTTGATAATTTCGATATTCAATATGACGAATTTGGCGGTCCATGTATCTAAAATTATATTGATATAGTAGTTTAGGGTGTAACGTAAAGTTTTCCCAAAGAAGAAGGAAGTCTCTCATACTCAACAAACAAATAAATAAATTAAGGAGAATATTCTTTTATTTAAGTAATAGTCTAGACAGAACAGACACAACGTATATTGAATATTGTAGGATACATATTAAACATGATTTTTACTAGTAGTATTGAATGTTCTACAAGTCCTGTATATTGTCTTTTTTTTATTAAATTAAATTATTTAATTCAGATAATAAATTAGAGAGGATTTTAATTCAAACCGAATACACGTGCAATCCTTCGCGGATGAATCCTCTTTCACTCCTCTTTTCTTTTTGCAATTTGATGGGAACAAAGACATGTTTTACGAATGTAAAATGTAATCTATAGGGTCTCTTTCACATTTTTGGGGTCAACAAACTGATCTAGAAACGAAAGGATCAATTTCATGTTAAAAAAGAAAAAAGAAAAAAAAGGACCGTCCTTTGAACAAACTCCGTTAGGTTTGTTTTGTAAAATTTTTAGTATTAGGTTTAGTAAACTCCGGTTATGTTTGTTTTGTAAAATTTTTAGTATTAGGTTTAGTATTGATATTGAATTTAGTGACAAAGTGAAGAGAGGTGATTTTTTATATTTTTTTATGAGAGATAAATTATATTGTAATATTTTATTAGGAGTTGGTGAAATATTTTGTGCAAACGCACCCTCAAATTTAAAAGGCCAGTGGAATAAGATCGCTTTTGCTTTAAACTGGAACGAATGGATTGGGTTGGACTCAAATATGCATGATTCAGAAAAATAATTTTGTTTTCCATTTAAGCTTAAACAAAGAGGCGAGGAGCCGTATAATTTGTATAATATATACACTTTAAATTATCTAATTACTTAAAAGTTAAAATTATTTCCGAACCTAAAATTTAATTTTAGGTCTAGTAGATGGGCTGAGACTGTCCAATGTTGAGGCTTGTGTTGTGGTGACAGACTTACCCAATAAATAGTAATTATTACTCATACTGAATATTCTGCGACGTAATAAAAAAGATAAATTATCTAAAACTTGATAAATAAGGAATTTATTTCTTAAGTGGGGGAAGGTATAACTTGACTGTAAGGTGTTGTTCGGTTATGTTGTATTTTGAAGATTTTTTGTGTTTTGAGAATTTTAATGTGAGATTAATTTTTTTGGTATGTGTGTTGTAGTTATATTTTGAAGATTTTTTGTGTTTTGAGAATTTTGATGTGAGATTAATTTTTTTGGTATGCGTGTTGTAGTTATTTTTATGTAGTGTTAGAAATGATATTTGGTTGTAGAATATTTTGTATTCTGAGAATTCAAAAAAATTCTGAGGATTTTATTTGGCCGAACAGTCACTGCGACGGATTTAACGGATCCTTCCCTACGTATTTCAATTCGAGAGAAAAAAAAATGTTTATTTTGATATTTGCAGAAGAGATGAATTTAGTAAAATGATCAAATTGGAAAATAGGTAGAAGTCCAACAGACAAAGCCGTCTTAGCTCAGCTGGTAGAGCGCATGGCTTTTAACCATGTGGTCGTGGGTTCGATTCCCACAGACGGCGTTTGTTTGACTTTTGATTTTCGCGTTCGATTTTGCTTTTTATTTTTTTCCCCTGAATTTTAAAGATTTTAGATAATTTGTCGTTCCAATCTTCCTTCCGCTCTACCCTGAAACCAAAACCCCGAAATCGAAAACGTAACAGAAAAATGTGGAACAGCTCCCTACTCTTCCCCACTTCCTCCCAGACATCTCCAGCCGGTAACAACCTCGCTATACCGTTGTTTTTCTTCATTACTCCTTCCTCTTACCACTACAAGCAGCAGTGGCAACTAAAGCAACCCAAGAAAAGGAGGCAGTCGTTGGCCTTGAGCGCAAGCTATGAGGTGGGTGGGGGCTTCCCAGTTGAGGACTTGGACATTCAAGATACAAGTGGAAGAACTCAAGAAAACAGGAACCAAAAACTGGATACTTCTCAGTATGAAGCGCTCCTGAAAGGAGGGGAACAGGTCACTTCTGTTCTCCAAGAGATGATCACCATTGTAAGTTTTCCAGCTCCTCTCTTATTTTGTTTTTCCCCTTGGGTTGCCAGGAAATGGGCGAAAAATACGCGGAAGAAGATTTTGACTATAAATGTTACGCTGTTTTCTCAACCAAGCCTAATATGTTCGGAAGTCTATGATTCAGGCCCCGATGAGAAATTTTATTTGATAAGCTAGCATTCGAAAAACTTATATCAAGCTACAAATAGGCTGTTTTTGTGGTATTTTCAGGTTATAGAACCGTTTCTTGAGTATATTTCGGAAATTGCAAGTAGTTGTCTGCAAAGCGTGCTGTTTAGTATGCCTCCATTCTGCTTAGCTGTAAGCCGAAAGAGCTAGCCTTTTCATGCGTTGTGTATCAATCCTAGTTTGGTTCAGTAATCGGGTATCTTGTCCCAATTGCCTCTCTAAATTGGTGTAATTATTAGGTCGGATGTTGCTTCCGTGTGTTGGTGGGAATATGGTGAAATTTGCGTGCCAAAAATTATTCAAAACTTCAAACCTTTCAATCTTGATACATGCTATGTTCTTCTTGTACCAATTAGTTTTCCAGTAATTTATCATTCGCGACCTTATCTTTTTAGTAGATGTTTTGTTGTTGTTGTGGGCTTTTTTCCAACTAGAATAAGTTAGTGATGTTAGTAGATTGTGATGGTGATCGGGTTTCCAGCTTGTCCAACTTCTTAAGCAGCCAAGATATTGAACAACGAACATGTGAGTGAATTAATAGAGGAGGCCTTTGCTCTATTTGCTTTTTCCTCTTCTAACTGTGTTGAGATTGGGATGATGTATTTCTTTTTTTTTTCTTCGTCCCTCAAGGAAATGGTTCTGGAATGATGAATTAGGACCTTCAAAGTAGTTCCGTGGAGAGGTTCTCTTTCCTAAGTTCGCTGGTGTAATATTTTCAAGGTTTGTGGTGCTCCTTTGGAGAGTTTTAGGGTTCAATCAGTTGCATCTCTGATTTTCTGATGCTTCTATTCTGACTGTAATAGATTGATTCAGGCAGAAGTTACGGGTTAGAAATGTTTTCTTTCTTCCTGTATGGCTTGGCCTATGTCGGTGACGACCTAGCCATAGAATGTCGTATGGATAGACTAAGCTTTCAAAACGTAATTCTTAACTCAGACTATTCACCACCATAAGAGTTCTTATTAAGTCTATCTATATACTTCTCAGTCAGTGTTCTCTTAGTTGCCAGCAGACCAGGTAAACAACGAGGTTTTGTTCTTTGGCTTGAAAAGATGATGATCTTAAATTAATTGCAAGCTCAATGGTTAAGTCATTTAAGCTGATATTAAAGTAGCAAGTAGTGTCATCTGACTATTAAACCTAACTGTCGTGTAGCCACGTATTCTGTTTATGCATATTTCTAGATCTTTAACTCAGCTGGTGCTTATCTTTGCTGACTTCCCCATATTGTGGGTACAGTTGGAAGATATGAACATGGATGAAGCATCCGAGGAGGTGGCTGTGGAGCTGGCTGCCCAAGGAGTTATAGGGAAGAGAGTTGATCAGATGGAATCGGGTTTTATTATGGCCCTAGATTACATGATCCAAATGGCTGAAAAGGACCAAGATGATAAGGTAATTATTCAACTTGATATTTGATACTCAGCATTGATATTGTCTATTCCCACCAATCTTGAGTTACTTTTTACTAATTTAATTACTGCAATATTTATGTTCAATGCTGATCTAGAATGTTGCTAATATGGAAGGTATCTCTCTTTCTCTCTTTCTTGCATTGAACCTGATGTTTCTGGACTGCCTAGTGATGCATTTTTCATGCCATATCACTAACTGAAGTATTGTACTAGTCCACTCAAAGTTAAGGCTAGTTTTTAATGTTTTTTGCAGTCTTAGTATACCAATGACAACATAATGCCGTTTGACTTCTTCACACAAGAATAAAGAAAGTTTTAGGAACGTGAATTGTTCTGGGAATACCCAGGAAAAGGGCCCCAAAAAAGTATTGTCATGGAGATAATCAATGTAATTGAGACAGAAGATTTTGTTGCAGTTGCCACTGTGCTGCAATAAGTGGTTCCAAACTGGATCAGAAGTTTAGAAAATGCTGTAATTGAGACAGAAGATTTCGTGATGTTAGTGATGCATTTTCCCTGCTGAGATTGTGGTTTACTTGATTATCGTCATGTTTTCACTGCTACTGCTTTTGTTTCAAGTACTTGCTCCATGCTCTGCTAGCGTTGTTTATGGACAATATTTGGTCAAATTAGAACTGATTACTGTTTATCTAGTTCTTTGATGATGTTGTTGTACCATGATTTAAGGTTTCTGGTGACTGTAGCCATGAAGTTTAGAAAATGTTATTATCCATTTCTCTATTTGCTTTCATCCAGCGCAAATTATTGTTGGAGGTGATCAAGGAGACAGTATTATCTCATCTTACAAAAAAGTGTCCCCCGCATGTAAGGATGTTCCACAAGCCAAATAGCTGATTCTATTTCCTGATCAAAAGTTTGTTCGTTTACAGCCATGATAAATACTTTAGGTATCCTATTGTTTCCTTTTCTAGGTTCAAGTGATTGGCCTGCTCTGTAGAACTCCCAATAGAGAAAGCAGGCATGAACTACTTCGTCGAGTGGCCGCTGGTGGTGGTGTGTTCATGGCACCAAAGTTCACATTCCTGGGGCAAATCTAAATGATATAGCTAACCAGGCTGATGATCTACTGGAGGTAATTCCTAGAAAGAACCTGCATGGCATCATCTTCTGGTTCATTATTAACGTATTTCAAGCCTTATGAAGAAATTCGAATATATGTATACTTCTATATATCCTATTACCAAGTGCTCATTTTGTGTGACTATGGACTTTGCTGGGATCGAGGTCTTCTCTTTTTCTTTAGGTCCTCATGCCCCCCGCCCCCCAAAAAAAAAACCAAAACAAAAAAAATGAGAGAAAACAAAATGAAAACAAAAAGAAACTTCATAGTATCATTTTTGATAAATTACCTTTTGGCGTGTGCAGGGAGAAGATGAACCCAATTCAATGTGATTTAAATTTCTCATGTTCAAGAAAACAATTAATAAAACTCATTAATGGTGACTATGGTACACAGAAGAAGAACCTAGCATCATATACTTTTTGGATTGTAAAAGCTGCTTGA
The DNA here is from genome assembly GCA_963930655.1 of Myrica gale. Lineage (NCBI taxonomy): Eukaryota > Viridiplantae > Streptophyta > Magnoliopsida > Fagales > Myricaceae > Myrica > Myrica gale. Next base: position 6,007,369 of record OZ005607.1, read on the forward strand.
ATAGTTCTCAACAATGATGGCAACGAGGGGGTAAGACATGCCAGAGTAAAGTTGATGGATTCAAACTCTTAGTTTGTAAAATATTCGCATACATCATTTCCCTTAGAAGGAAAACTTGTCTGGTGCCAGAGGTCTTTTATATTCAGTGGTGTTTGAGTGTTAAAAATTTGGCGTGGTTAAAATTTTGGGGTATGGGAGTTGGTGAAAAAATGAATATAGTTTATGGGAGTTGGTGAAAAAGTGAAGAGAAAGAAGATTTGAATGAATATTATAATAAAAAAGAATAATTTGATGGAGAGAGATTATTTTGTAGTTTTTTTAATTAGGGCCAAAATGTTGGCACTCAAACTCCAATAAATTGTGGAGCAGGAAAACATCAGCCTACTGCTTCAGTCGTTCTGTCATCCTTTAAAGTTCTCGTTTCGTGTCTATAAGTGTACTTTAAGTATTGTCATTCTAAACTATTGTTGGAAGTAGTGGCATTAGTTCTGTCTAATCTCTATCTCTTTCTTTCTCTGGTGCTTGCTTGCTTGCTTTCTTCCAACGCTGTGTGCAACTTGGAAGCACTACAACCATAGGGATAGTTTGATTGAACAGCTTGGACTCTTTTTCTTTCCTAATTTTATGTTCCCTCTTATCTATGGCGAAAGAAAGACAAATTTGTGTTGGTGTGATTTTTTTCATCCACAATCTAAATTAATTGCAAACTTTTCTTTCCTCCAGTAATCGTTATCCTTGTTGTTAACGTAGTAGAATGACTAATAATTTCGTTTGTATTTATTTACTTCTACAAAGATTGAATCACAAGTTGCCTGCGTGCATTGTATAAAACTGGCATTACGAATTGTGGCTGAAGTCTGTTGTTTTTCCTCTCCTGATCAAGTGATTAATAACCATGCAGACAATGGAATCTCGGCCTGTTGTTCCAGATAGAAAACTACTTGCAAGGCTTGTTTTAATTAGAGAGGAAGCTCGGAATATGATGGGAGGTGGAATACTGGATGAGAGAAATGACCGCGGCTTACGTACTCTACCTGAAGCAGAGGTCTGTATGCATATTTTCCAGATTTTAAATACGTCTGCTTTTAATGGAAACATGCTGCCTAAGATTTCTAAGTACATTTTAGCTTATGGTTTTTAAAAACCAAATAGTATGTTTCTTGCTCCATAAACAAGGGTGGAGGTTGAGGTGACGGGTCAATCCCAAATGGGTATGCGAGTGCATTACCTTATAGCAGAGATAGAAAAAGAGTTCGTAGTATATATTGCGGTGCTGCATGTTTTTGTTATCCCTTGAACTATTGCGGATGTTTCGATACTGAAAGCATCTGGACATGATTGCAAATCTTGTCAGTGCAGGTAAACTTCTTATCCAAACTGGTGGCTTTGAAACCAGGAAAAACTGTCCAGGAGATGATAAAAAATGTAATGCAAGGGAAAGATGAAGGTGCAGAGAACTCTGACAGCGATGAGGAATATAGGACAGGTAGAAGGGTATCAAGTGGAATTGCAGGGAGGGTAGGTTTACTACACTCCATTAATCCTTTTTTGTCTTTCTTTTTTTTGTGTGGGGATTATATATATATGATATCTGTGTTAAGAGCTATTGTGTTATGGGATACTGACTCACACGAAACGATTCCCAGAAAAGTGTAACAGGAAGAAAGCCACTTCCTGTGCGCCCTGGCATGTTTCTCGAGACTGTCACCAAGGTAAGTCACTTATTGTATGCTCTCAGTTTATTCTGTTGTCACTGAATTGTTTCAAGCCCAAAGGACTCGTGGATGTGCTGCTATGGATTTGGTAAAATCCGAGGATAGTGCAGACAAATATTCCCAAGCCTAGAATTGCGTCTGACATGCCGTCTATCTTACATGGGCTTTGGTCAACTTAGTTCACCACTCATTGATATATATCCACCAAAATCCAAAATAGCAATTAGTCATGGACAAATAGTGATTACTTTCATTGTTTGGACTTTCTAGGTCTTAGGTGGTATATATGCTGGAAACGACTCTGGTATCACAGCACAACATCTAGAATGGGTAAAATCCTTTTTCCTGACTGTCTCTTTCTCGTTCCCTCTCTCCCCAGCCCCACTCAAAATTAACATCTTCTGTTTCCCTCTACTTGTGTCCAGGTTCATCAGAAGACTGTCCAAGTTCTCGAGGAAATTGCATTCTAGGCCTTTTCATGATAGCTGCCAAATTGCCTCCTTGATAAACCCATTTTTGGTCCTAATGCTGTCTCACCAGAAAGTAGGTAAAGTCTTGTGAATAATCTGAAGTCTAAATTACAAACATGGTGGGACACTCACAGGACGAGTACTCTAAAATTTACATGACATAAGCTAGAATGGACATATTCCACTGTGATCCGTGATTGAAAAACATTGAGAAAGAAAATGAAGTTATTAATTACAACTCTAATGATAGAGCGTATCAAGTCCTTGCATACCTCAAAGCAATGCTTTCCTTATGTTCCGAATCAGCTAGCAATGATGAAGATTCAGACATTCAGTATACAATTAACAGTAGTGGAATAGCATGTGTAGAAAGGGCCCAGTTTAGAAGTCATTTTGATACTCCCATCAGTGTATACATAAGTGGGCCTTGGTAATGATTTTTGCTGATGTTAGCATTAGAAGCAAACCAAGCAAGGATGGCTGTATATGCCACAATTATCTATTAAGCTTTTCTCCCACGCCCCTCTACATGCCTTTTCCTGTTTGCCTTTCCTGTAAAGCATACTTGATATTTATGAACTCCCACCCACTGGGATTTGGCACAACTCCGTGTCCATTTGCTTGATCCTCAGCGGCCTATACGTCCCTATGGCCTACCAAGCTTCCCCAGTACACATCTCTTGGGGCCTTCTCTGCTCCAAGAGATGAGCCTCTCTCGTGGACAAAACCAATGAATAAAGTTGAGTTGAGTTGAGTTGCCCACGTGAGCAGTCTTTTCAAGCTAGTGCCTCACAACTATACATGATATGGAAATAAAGGGCTTCCGGGTCTAAGGGCATCTCAAAGAGAGAGATTAGGAGTCAAAACTACATGTGCTATGTTCTTTAATATAAAGTGAAATCCCCCTGTTTTGTTCTGTTTTTAAAGAGTTAAGTTATAGTTTAGTTACGTGCAGATCACCTCCATAAAGGAGAAAGAAAAGGGAAATTACACGGGAAAACTATGATGATGTCTCATGTCATACTTTAACATGGTCAATTCTTTCAATTCCTTGGTTTGACTAAAAAGTTTAAATCTGAATCAAACTTTCTAAACTTACAATCCTAACATTACTCTTACAGGCAAATCAAAACAACTCAATATTACTTTTTTTTTTACAAATATCAATACAACTTCTATACGTATGCCAATAAAGTTCAAACATCACCTAAATATTCACACCATACTTAAAATCCTTGAAATTTTCTCAAGAATATGTTCGCTTTATCAAATGATAAAGAAAATATACCTCAGTGTTTTTTTTCCTAACATTTACGTGCCGATATTTTGATCTCTTTTGGGTAAAATTCCCAAAGGAGAAGACTCTTCAGATGATTGTCTAGTAGTTAAAAGGACAATTTGATCGGAAAATTCTTCACGTTATGGAAACAGTGTGGATCTGGCATCATCTTGAGCTAAACCATGTTAGATGGCAAAGAGTTTTGGACTTCTGGATAGACTCACTCTCTCTGCCGCTCTCTCCATTTGTACAGCATCACAATTCACAAGGCAATCCTTCCATGTGATACCCTCTTTGCTTAGGGAAAAAGAGAGATGGTCAGAGACTGACTCTCTTTACACTTCTGCCTGCAGTGAAGTGAGAAAAACGGTGAATATTTGATCTCGATGGAGACTCGAGACAATGACCAGAAAACACAAATAAGATGCAAAGGCCTACTTTCATCCCCATCCAAAATAGCCAAAAAAAAAACCACCTTAATACTATCAGCCATTTTTTTTGGTCGAATTACATTATACAATTTGGAGAGAGATGAACACAACGATCTCACATTATTAAATACTGTCCATATAAAATTTTGAGTAGAATGGACTTTATAATAGGGTCTATTTTGTGTCTATCTCTCTTTCAAATTGCACCATATAATTCGGGCAAGAAATTACAGAGAATATTATCCAGATATTTTTAAAAAGTAACAAATTTATGATAGCCTATCATCCTAGATGAACTAAGTTGGTTGGAAGATGTCAATGAAAATGGAGCTACGGAAGTTAGCTAGGCAGGTAAAGATCTGACAAATTCATAAGTATCCAGCCATTTTGCTTCACAACTACTACAAATTCATAAGTATACCCGTAATAAATTTTTCTTTCTAAACTTGGAAAGCATGAGATTTTTATGTGTAAATTATGTTAGGTAATATATTTTGTTTGGGTATCTGTTTTCTTCCTTGAACGCTGGACTACAATTACAAGGCCACCTACTTTGAAGGCTTAAACCTCTGTTAGCACTGTTCAGAGTTCAATTCGGTAGTTTAAACTGGCCATTCAAGTTCTAGGAAACGTCAAGACGACCGTTCTATTATCATCTCACCTTTTGAAAAGCAAACCTACTAACTTTTCTGATTGTGCCTCTCAGCAAAGTTGGAAAATGGCCAAATCATTGCCTCTTTCTGGCAATGACTCAACTGCCCTTATGAGGTCCATTTTTTTTCCACGTGATGTTTATAATTGAGTATACTTCTTATATTTAGGCTGTCTTTGTGTTGAAATATTTTTGGTATTGAGTTTTGTGTTGGTATTGAGTTTAGTGAAAAAGTGAAGAGAGAAGTAATTTTTTATATTTTTTGCAATTTTTTATATTTTTTGATGGGAGAGAGAGATTATATTGTAGTATTTTATTAGGAGAGAGATAATATTTTTGGTAAAATTGTATATGCAAACGCACCCTAAGGATCGGTAGTAGAAGAATATAATTTGAATAATAAAATTTATTTTTTATCCGTTTAAATTTTTAAGATAAAAAGAGGGATGAAAAATACCACATGGACCAATTTAAAATTTTGAAATACTACAATGACTAATGGAGTAATTAAACTTTATTTTTTCGAGTATTTTCATAGTATACGTCTTATATTTATACATCAGGATAGTTCCACTTGTAACTGAGTATACTTATTATATTTAGAATTGGCAATCGAATAATATAACTCAAATAATAATTTTTTTATTAGCTTAAATTTTTGGGATACGTACGGCTATGTTTGCGTACTAAAATTTTGGCCACCTAAAATTTTATCATAATTACAACACTCACTTTCCTTATTTTTTCATCAAATTTCATATACTTTTTCACCGCATCCCATAAACTTTTTACTTTTTCACTCTCTTAACTTTTTCATAAACTTCAATACCTACAATTTTGTTTCTCAAACACAACCGTAGAGGGATGAAAAATATCACATGGACCAGTTTAAAATTTTGAAATACTACAAGGACTAATGGAGTAATTAAACCTTATTTTTTCAAGTATTTTCATAGGATGTTCTTTTCCTAAAAACATTATTCATAGTATATTCAATATATATACTAGTTGGTACGGTCTTTAGCTACTATTAACGCGTGCTAGGGTATCTTTAAGTAAAAAAAAAACTTGTTGAGAATGTTTTTCATAATTTGACTTAATAAAAGAAAAAAAAGAATGTTAAATGCGTTACATTACAAATCCCCAACAACGAGCTGACTGAAAATTCACATGTTACATGTATTGACAGTATTGTAACTTTTCATTAAATAGTCACTTTTTAAAATAATTTGTTTATTTGAATGAAATAATTTGATCAAAATATATTCACTCACAAAAAAATAATAATCCTAAACTAGTATATCACACCAAACTACAACTAAAGAAATAATGTGAAACCTTTGTATTGAATATCTACGTAGAATTTTGCACCTTCAGGTTAATATCAATTTGAGGGTTTGAACTACCAATTTTGTTACATTAAATTCTTGAATTATTAAATAAGAGCCAATCGTCTAAATCGTGACTCATGTGACATGATCTTGACGATTAGATCTTATTTGAAGTCACATTGATAAAATTTTGATAATTTGAAGACTCAATGTGATGAATTTATTAATTTTTTCTATCCGAGTTTATAGACGAGCTTATACGCACCAAAATGATATTGACCTATAGTTCAATGGTGTAAAATGAAGTTTTCTCTTTGATTAAACTGAGAGAATATAATAAGTGTCATGATAATCAATTATTATACTCTTTATAGTTTCAATAATTTTTACTCCTTAACATAAATCTCGTCGTTAGAGGTGGGAATTTCCACCCCTCAACATTTCTACATAATTATAAAATAATCTCTCTCATCATCAAACTATAAAATAATATTATAATATTTAATTAAATCTTCTCTCTCTTCACTTTTTCGTCAAATTCCATTAAATATCTTTACTTTTTCACAAACTTTAATACCCCAACATTTCCAACTCTTAACATTTTTAGAGGGTGTTTTTTTGTGGAAATATTGGGGTTTTGTAAATTTTGGATATTGGGGTTTGTGAAAAAATATAGTATTTTATGGAAAAATGAGGAGAGAAGATTTAATTGAATAATATAATATTATTTTATAATTTAATGAGGAGAGTGATTATTTTATGATTGTTTAAAAATTTTGAGGGTTTGAAAAATTGGGAAACAAACGCCCCCTAAAACTCTAAATCAAGCCAAATAAACTAATAAAGAGATCTTGATAACTTAATCTGCAGTTGGTGAATCTCGATAATGTTGAGTCCAAAACTCCAAATAATTATCGTTAGTAGTTAGAGTTGCAAATCAGGGGTTAGGGACAAATTAGTCATAGAATTAAATCCGAAAGCGACAGCGTGGCCCCATCCCAAGTGTTAGCCTACGATAGAAAGGACATAGTGGCCATAATTTGAATTCTGTCCCCCAACGGACTCCTTTTATTCTCTCTCTTTTGTTAGTAGTTGGGACGGGGCAGAGCTGTCAGAGTTCATAGTTGCTTTCACAGGGAGAGTTTAGAAAGGGGAAAAAAAAAACTTCTCTCTTTATTCAATCTGCATTTTCTAGCAACGTAAGTTCGTTCATCCGATCCGGCATCGAATTCTCAAGGTCCAGAAGATAAAAAGAAAGAAAACAAATGTCGGGATACGTTGGCATTCTGGTCTCAGATCCATGGCTCCAGAACCAGTTCACTCAAGTCGAGCTCCGCAGCTTAAAAACCCACGTAATTCATTAAGATTTCAAGTTCCTGAATGATTTTGTCTCACTGGTTAACGTGAAAGAACTTGAATATCATATATTTGTTTGTGTATAATCGTTAACGGATGGTGGCGTATGGTACGGTTTGTGCAGTTCATGAGCATGAGGAGGGAGGGCGGGAGGCTGACTGTGGGGGAGTTGGCGTCCAAGATGTCTAGGATAAAAGTAGTGGGAGAGAATCTCACGGAGGAAGAGAGAGCTTCCTATATCCACGATTTGTATCACAATGTAGACGATGACGTCGATTTCGAGCTCTTTCTCAGGGTCAGTTACTACCTCACTAAGACTTGGAAGGAGATAGAAGATCTCCTTCTTCTTTTTCACTTTAAAGAGTGTACTTATCCGTTGATGTTTGAGATTTTAATTCTTCCTCTTTGATCTGAAAAACGATCTACCAAAGCTGATGGATTCGCTGTTTGGTTGTTAAGACAACGTAAGAAAGAAAGAAACTTGAATCTCATCAGCTTTTTCTTCATTTTTCACTTCTATTTGCTACTGGTTGGGTTTGAGAACATGATTTTTCGTTTCTTCCGAATTTTATTAGTGGAGTAAGATGAATTAATGCAAGAAACAAAGGAAAAGGAAATTGGACTTCCAATTTTTCAATCCTTAAGCACGGCTCTTTCGGTTTTGCTAACTTTTCAGTCTCTCAAGTATCAAACGAATAGATAAGGGAAGAATCAGTGGTAGGTTTCTCCCCCCCCCCCCTCTTTTTCGCTCTATGTTTTCTTTGCAACCAAACGGGGTGGAGTCCTTAATATCTGTCCTTTCATGGTTATAGATCGAAAGCGATTATGGCCGACAAAAGAATATCGAAAGAAAATTTCAGTAACTGAACCTTCGTTTGTGATTCATGGCAGGTGTATTTGAAACTGCAAGCCCATGCAAGTGCGAGAACTGGAAGTACTGCTAAGGACTCGTCCGCGTTCCTCAAGGCTGCCACCACTACATTTTCGCTTCACACTATTAGTGAATCCGAGAAAGCCTCCTACGTCGCGCACATTAACAATTACCTTGCACAGGATGAGTTTCTAAAGCCATACCTTCCTATTGATCCTTCAACTAACGATCTCTTTGAGATTGCAAAAGATGGAGTTCTCCTCTGGTGACAATTTATAGTTTCTTGTTGTTTCTTGTGTTTTGCTACTAATCTTCTTGACCTCATATTCTGAAGTGAATCTTTCTTTGATGCACAGTAAGCTGATTAATGTGGCAGTCCCAGGAACCATCGATGAGCGCGCTATTAACACTAAACGATTGCTCAATCCATGGGAAAGGAATGAAAATCATACACTCTGCCTCAACTCTGCCAAAGCTATTGGATGTACTGTAGTCAATATAGGCACTCAGGACTTTATTGAAGGAAGGGTATGAATTTCATGCATTTTCATCTTCAGTTATATAAATGGCTCACCTTAGTTCCATTCCACAATGTTTAAATTTAGAAAGGCTAGCTACCCTAAAGAATTATGAGTTTATCCTGGTGCTGAAAAGCTGCCTTCTGAGCTAGTCAATGGTGACATGGTTTTCCATTTGAAAGGTTGTGGTTCAGTGAGTCCTTTTTACCTATGAAGCACAGTTTTCGAATAGGAGGGATGCAAGGGGAAGGTGTGGCCTGTCATTTACCAGAGAGGGCAATTCAAGCAGCCTTTCCTACTCTAAACTAATAAGTGTCATGCAAAGTTCTATTTTAATCTTTTTATCATGGTGCTACTATAGTTCGAAGTGTTAGGGGATTTTATCAAGTCCTTAATTGCAATCTTATTGGAGATATCTTTTAATGATTTCCTGCTTCAATCACTTGATCTTTGCGTTCAGTAAAGATACTAATCTAGTTTCTGGGTGCTTTTCTCTGTCCTTCTAGTTATTGGCTCTTTTCTCTCCATCAAATTCTAATTTCTATTCTTCTGCCTAAATGGTTGGGAAATGGAAATTAGGATTTATGTGAATAAATGGTTTTGGTGTAGTTAAAAGTGTACTTAATACTTACTTGATATCAGTAATCAAGTGGTCATAGCATTCAATAACTTGGTTTGGGTGGCTTAATTTTGAAAACATCCTATCTGGACTATGCGTACAAACTGCCCCTGCATTCCTCTAGGTCGAGAATTACAATGAGTCCAATCACTTATAACATGTTTTTATTTTCTTCTAATTTTCTTTTCCCTAATATAAATTTGTATCTGTAATCCTAACAGCTCTAAGCATTATCAATATGTCCTCTCTTTTTTGTTTTCAGCGTCATCTTGTGCTTGGATTGATTTCTCAGATCATCAAGGTAAGATTCTCATGGTCATCTGCTAGTTTTGAGTTCCATAACATATAAGATTCATGATCAGGAAGTCATGGACGTCATCTGAACTCTGGTTATCTAGAGAAGTTTCTTGAGTACGCATAGTCATTTACACTTTACTATGCGTTTAAAGTAAAATCTCACTTTTCCAAATTTATTGCTGTAATAGATACAATTACTAGCAGATCTCAACCTAAAGAATACACCTCAGTTGGTGGAGTTGGTAGATGATAGTAAGGTAAGTGTGGTCTTTCATTAGAAGTTCTCTTCTTTTACCAATTTTAAACAGGGATTTACATGAACAAATTCTCCCATAAATTTATCTTATTACATGGAAAATCAACAGGATGTGGAAGAGTTGATGAGTCTATCACCAGAGAAGATCTTACTAAGGTGGATGAATTTTCATTTGAAGAAAGCCGGATATAAGAAGATAGTCACAAACTTCTCCTCTGATGTAAAGGTAGATGAGAAGAAGTTGAAGTTTTTTTAAAAAGGGCTATAGTCATTCTAGTGCTGTGAATACATGTGTCAATTCACATGTGTCACAAGTGTTCGCCATTGTTGAGAACTTCAGAAAAATTTCTTGTGAATGCCATATATGTAGCTCATTTAAATTGATAGAGTTTACTACTTGTTATTGGTGTATATCTGGTATTTTTTTCTAAGCGTGTATAACTGGTATTTAAGTGTGTAAGATGCTTGTCCTGCAGGATGGGGAAGCTTATGCTCATCTCCTCAATGTTCTTGCCCCAGAGCACAGTAATAAGTCAACATTGGCGGCAAAAAATCCTTTGGAAAGAGCGAAGTTAGTTCTGGAACATGCAGATAGGATGGGTTGCAAGAGATACTTAACTGCAAAAGATATTGTGGAAGGTTCCCCAAATCTGAACCTTGCTTTTGTTGCACATATTTTCCAGCATAGGTGAGAATGGTCCGCTTCTAAGCAATGAATGACATGTCAAATTGTTACAGCATTTAGTTGTTATTATCCCTGTATTTAGAGCTATACTTACATCTTTTGATATTCTTTAACAGTTTTTGTTTTCCAGTAAGAGCTGATGGTTCATATGTTTATTTCGTTTGAATTTTTCTTGCCTATAAAGTATTGAGAAATGTGAAGCTAATCATTGATTTTTCTATTTTCATGTAGGAATGGGCTCTCAAAAAAAACAGAACAGATATCTTTCCTTGAAACTTTGCCAGATGATGCCCAAATATCTAGAGAAGAGAAAGCATTTCGCCTGTGGATAAATAGTCTCGGGAATTCGACATACATCAACAATGTCTTTGAAGATCTCAGAAACGGGTGGAGCACATTTGCTATTTTTTCGTTGTTCTTTCATCTGACGTTTCATGCTTCCAAACTTGTATCCTAGTGTTTTGACACCAATTTTTCCAATAAAGTACATGATACTTGCAAAGTTCAATGCCATTTAAAGCATTACATTGGAAAATTGAAAGAGTCCTGACATGAAGGAAACTTGGTCATGAATGGAAATCAAATTGAAGTTTTCATGGTTACTCTTTTTGTTTTTGACTCAACCTGAGTGAATTGGTCCTTGCAGGTGGGTACTTCTGGAAACCCTTGAAAAGTTGTCTCCAGGGATCGTCAATTGGAAAATTGCAAATAAGCCTCCAATTAAGATGCCATTTAGAAAAGTAGAGAACTGTAACCAAGTGGTGAAAATAGGAAAGCAACTGAAGTTTTCCTTGGTTAATATTGCTGGAAACGATATTGTGCAGGGGAATAAAAAGTTGATACTAGGTATGCTCTCTATCACATTCTTAACATCAGATATTGTTGTGAAAACTGCATATTGTAATGAACTACCTTTCATTCTTACACTATCTGTGCTTGCATTAAAGATTTTGAAGTACTTTCCTTATCAGATCTCAGAGACGATTTAACTACTTTCTGAATCTAAGAATGTTGATTGCTCCACAGCTTATTTATGGCAATTGATGCGGTACAGCATCCTTGAACTCTTAAGAAACCTGAGATTTCACTCTCATGGGAAAGAAATAACAGATGCTGATATTCTAGAATGGGCTAACACTAAAGTGAGGAATTCAAGAACCCAGAGTCGCATGCATAGTTTTAAGGTAATCACTTTTGCAACTCTTTTTCTTTCATTTATGCATTTTTACTATTAAGTACTACCTCTTGCTTTTCGATTATTAATAAGGTCAAGGCTAAAACGTGGAACAACTAATAAACATCATCACTATGATATCTCTGATGCTTCTGCATAGTGAAACAGAAAACTATATCCTGGATGAAATTGATGAAGGAAAGTAAATTTCAGAAAAAAAGAATGTCTTGATGTTGTTAGTTGCACCTGCAAGTGGAGGGACATCCCCAACTCCCTGTTATGATTTAACATACATGAAAGTCCCATCTGCGATGAACTTACTGTATAAAAACCTAGGACTTAAAAAATTGCCTGCTTTTAGCTTTTGTATGGTAAGTCACGACTGAGGTTAAGAAACTGTTCTAGCAAATGGTCAAACAGAATTCTAGGGATCACATATTCAAAAACTGCCTTCATCAAAGACACCCATAAATTGTATCGGCTGATTTCAATGGGTAGAATTCCTATAAAATTGTCCAACTTACTATGAACATTTTTAATGACATGTTTTTGCCATCTTGGCTTGCACTTGAAAATCTTTCTTATTATTATCCAGAATACTGGATTGTGTAGAACTCTATTGTTTATGATCCAAAGAAATATAAGCTTTCGTTTTAATATTGTGCTTTGAAACTATTTGCGTTTTAATTTTGTGAGTGATAGAACTATTATTTCAACTTTTTAGGACAAAAGCTTGTCCGATGGCATTTTCTTCCTTGAGCTGCTTAGTTCTGTGCAACCTAGAGCTGTAAATTGGAGTCTTGTTACTAAAGGAATAACAGGTACGTCTGCTTTGGTGTATGATCAATTTTTCTTTTGTATGTGATTGGTTCCTGGGGTCTTTGTATTTGCTTCAGGATGTGTCACCCTATAGGCCTTTTATAGTATAGGTCTGAACGAAATTGATAAATATGTAGACAATTTGAGGTGAGGATGTGACGGTGAATGACTTTTAATGTGAGAATTTGTTTTTGTTTTTTGTTTTTGGATTGTTCCACACATCATATCTATTTTTTTTATAAGTCACACATCATATCTATTAAAGCCTTGACTACTAGGATGGTACTAAACATTCATTGTTTTAAGTAGGGCGGAACAAAACAGGACCGCAAAACCGGACCGGATTTATTAATATAAATAATAATTTTTAATTTTTTTTTAATACAAACTTAAAACTTTTACCCTAATTCTTCCATTTGAGAGATCTAGAGTGTTAGAAATATTATGCAAACCATATTTAGGAAAAATAAAAAAGAAAAAAAAATCGGTCTGGGCCACTTATAAGTAGTCCAACCAGACTGTTTTGGACCGGACCAGACAATTTAGGCACAACCGGAAATCCGGTCCAAAGACCGGACTGAATTTCCGGTTGTGTAGCCCTTGTTTTAGGGGTTTTAGTGGCAATGTCTTGCCATGGTTGAAAAATGTTCTTCACAACTTTGATTCGGTTTATATATTCCTTGCTGTATTGATTATAAAATGTTTTCTGAGCTCCTTTATTGTATCATGCTCGTTTTTATAATGATAGAAACCAAATAGACCGGACAATGGTTTGGCGCATGATATAGTCGACCATGGAGATTTTGGCTTGGATTGCAATCATGATTAACACTTTTAAGTCTCATTACTGTTGAAATAAGAGACAAGACATAGAAAGAGAAGAATACTTTGTATATTCCGAGGTGTGTCTAGACTGTACAAGGAGCCATCTTTTTATAGGAGGAGAAGGCAACTATACAAAGTAACCAATTGATACAGAATCAACTAATTAAGGCTGATTACACAAATCTCAATCATCTTGATTTGCAGGAAGATCTTGATTTGAGGAAACTTCCTAATTCAGGAAAATCTTGATTTCCATGATCTTCCTAAATCAGATATGAGAATGTACATGTAAATTGACATAATTCCCATGGGCAAAACAGTACTTTCATAAATAGATTTTTGGTTTAGAATGTTAAGGCAACTTGCCTAGTCCATTCTCAATCTCCCCTTTTAGCAATTTTCATGACAAAACCTTAAGCTAACACAAATATAATCTAAGTTCTGTTATCACCAAAAACAAAACTTAGTTTACAATATTATGCAACCTAGAAAAACTAACAAAGTTCCTAAACAACTTGTCTTGTGATTCGAGTACTTGAAATCACACTTAAACTCAACCATGATCATTATATATTAATTTACAACAAATCAGTATATATACGATCATAATATTGCATTAACACAATTTCCAACAAGAATATATAATCATTAATCACCTAAGGACGTTCAATGCAATTTTTCAATCACACAATAGTTCTAATCTCAATAAAACTTAAACTTTAACAACTTAAAGAATTAATCAAATACTTAGAAAAAAAAAATTAATCAAATCTATAAGAATTATATCCATATCACTTATAGAAATCAGATTAACCAAATCAAAGAGAGCATTAGCTAATACCTTAAAATATCAGAATTTAAAAACAAGCTTCTCTCAATATCTAAAAACCAATGGATACATCATAATTTAAAACCAATTGATTTTTCAAGAAATTTCGATTTTTTTTTTTGTAAATCTGTGATTTTTAATGCTAATTCGAATTTTTAGTTAGCCTATGGTGAGTCTATGGTCAGCCGTCACTTTGACAAGTGTCAGAGATGAACATGTCAGAAGTCTGGTGATGTTCTTCAGTCTTAAGAATGTATGGATATGCTGTCAGGTGAAGGTAAAATGGTATGTGGTGTTACTTAGTCGTTTTTAACCTTTAGTTTTTTTAGCACATATTTTTTTTTCATCATTTCTCTCAAAAGATCTCTACCTTTCACGCACTTCTTTCTCTAGCCAATCGCTATTTTGCTTGTATCTTGCTCAAATCTCAATAGTTTCGTGTGATTCTTGTTGGGATTTGCTCAAAATCTTCTTAATCACAATCTCTAAGATGACGTTAAGGAGATCAGCAAAGAAAGGAAAGAGACTTGAAGACTTTAATGCTAATTTGTTTTTGGAGGCCAATGCGGAAACCAACTACAATGAATAGTTTTCCACATTAACCCCGTTAGTGAAGAGGGAGGTCACACTTGAATACTTGTCTCAAACAACCGTCCTTCAACTTTACATGGATAGGAAGTGGGAATCTTTACTTATGAATCTGGTTCCTCCTTCAACTCAATTGGTTAGAGAAATCTACTCTAATATCCATGACATCTCTAAATCTAACCCGTTTTTTGTTTTCCTTGAAGGAAAATTTTTCAGAATTACTCTGGATCTTTTATCACATACTTTATCTTTTCCTAGAGTTGATGATCCTATCTTCCCCTATACTGCTAAGACTTGTCCTCATTTGGACATTATGACAAGTTTTCTTGCCAAGAAACCTTTGTCTTTTGATGGTAAAGGATTCTCTGCAGTAGACTTCACTCCTGAAGTCATGCTGATTAGTAGGATAATTGGTACAAATATTTTACCTACTCAGCGTTTATCAGCCTTGTCTCTAGATAGAGCTAAATCTACTTCCTCACATGTTGTTTGCGAGAAGTTTTCAAGTGCGATCTCCTTCTCCACTAACGGGGTCAATGTGGAAAACTGTTTATTTTAATTGGTTTCCGCATTAGCATCCAAAAGCAGATCAGCATCAAAGTCTTTAAGTCTCTTTCCTTTCTTTGTTGATCTCTTTAAGGTTATGGTAGAGATTGTGAGGAAGAAGATTTCGAGCAAATCCCAACAAGAATCACGCGAAACTATTGAGATTTGAGCAAGATACAAGCAAAATAGTGATCGGTTAGAAAGAGACGTGCGTGAGAGGTAGAAAGCTTTTGAGAGAAATGGTGAAAAAAATAACATGTGGTAAAAAGACTAAAGGTTAAAAACGACTAAGTAATACCACATGCCTTTTTACACCAGACGGTTGACCATGTCACCATAGGCTAACTAAAAATTAGATTTAGCATTAAAAACCACAGATTTACAAAAAAAAAAATCAAAATTTCTTCAGAGAAAAATCGAAAGAAATGATGATATTTTAAGGTATTAGCGCTAATGCTCTCTTTGATTTGGTTAATCTGATTTCTATAAGTGATATGGATATAGTTCTTATAGATTTGATTAATTTTTTAAGTTGTTAAAGTTTAAGTTTTATTGAGATTAAATATTCTTGGTTAATCTGATTTCTTTAAGTGATTAATGATTATATATTCTTGTTGGAAGTTGTGTTAATCCAATATTGTGATATTATATGTACTGATTTATTGCAAATGAATATAATGATCATGGTTGAGTTTAAGTGTGATTTCAAGCACTCAAATCACAAGTTAAGTTGTTTAGGAACTTTGTTAGTTTTTCTAGGCTACATAATATTGTAAAATAAGTTCTGTTTTTGGTGATAACAGAACTTAGATTAAATTTGTGTTAGCTTAAGGTTTTGTTATGGAAATTGCCAAAAGGGAGGAGATTGAGAATGTACATGAAAATTGGCATAATTCCCATGGGCAAACAATACTTTCTTTTTGGTTTAGAATGTTAAAGCAACTTGCCTAGTGTATGGAGGCTTGAAGATTTTGTTTAAAGCCTTGGAACTTCGCCCAAACCTCCTATTTTATCAATTTTACCTTCCTACCCCTACCTAAACATTTTGCGTACATTGATTTTGCTTAACTCTAAAAAATCCTCTTTAGACCCTTTGTACTCAGTTTCTCTCTCTAAGCCAAACACGTTCTATTCTTTGATTTGATTTTTAGAGAGAACTATTTCTTCCCCTTGGTGGAAGATAATGTTAAAGCAACTTGTATAGTGTATGGAGGCTTGAAGATTTTGTTTAAAGTCTTGGAACTTCGCCCAAACCTCCTATTTTTATCAATTTTACCTTCCTACCCCTACCTAAACATTTTAAGTACATTGGTTTTGCTTAACTCTCAAAAATCCTCTCTAGACCCTTTGTACTCAGTTTCTCTTTCTAAGCCAAACATCATTCTATTCTTTGATTTGATTTTTAGAGAGAACGATTTCTTCCCTCTGGTGGAAGATCGTTGTTGTAGGATATCGTTCAATATTTCCTATGTTATAAGAAGAACATATCACCAAGACTCAAGTTTGCTGTTGAAGATTGAGAAGATTGAAGGGCTGACGAGTTCGTCAGTATCTGTTGAAGAACAGACCAGAGTTGCTGGTTGTTGATTGTGTGTTGGGCACCGGCCCAAGAAGGGTTCTTGGGTGACTTTATCGAAGAGTAGGGGATTTGAAAAGTGAAGAGTTTTTACTTGTGATCACCATCTTGTAAAGTCTAGACGTTCTTAGTGGATCGATTGGTGTAGCCTTCATACACACGGAGTGTTTTTGTCTCTTGGAGGAAGACATCCTCAAGAGATTTCCACTTCGTAACTAAAATTCTATGTCTTCATTATCTTGGTTGCTTGCTAATATTGTTTATGTTGTTCTTGTGATTTTGTTATATCTTTAGTCATCTCGATTGTTTTATTAAGGGTCTGGTATCTTAGTTAAACAATCTTGGGATAAAGATTTTTCTGTTTGTTATAAATTGTTTTTCAGTCAGATTACAGTCCGTTTAAGGTTAGACATTCTAGAGTCCAGATTTGACAGATTTGATATTTTCATTTGCTTGATATTGTATTGATATTTTTCCGTGTTAGAAAAAGGTTAAACTTTTAAATACCTATTCACCCCCCTCTAGGTATACTATTGGGTCTAAACTTGATTTTCAATATCTTTAGGCTAGAATCATGGAAGACCCTTGATTGAAGAGATTTCTGTAATCTCTCGAAATTATTCAGTTCACGTCAACAATTATATCCTTCAAGTATGCACATTTAATATAGGTTCCAGTTGCCTGGGTTCTGCTGAAAAAGAAAAAGGATTGCAATCAACTTCATTAGTATTAAGTTTTGGATCTGTTTCTACTAATTTGTTTCTTTCCAAACCATGGACTCAATGCAGATCAGGAGAAAAAGATGAATGCCAGCTACATCATTAGTATTGCAAGGAAGCTTGGATGTTCTATATTTTTGTTGCCTGAAGACATAACTGAGGTACTTTTGGATAACTGCGTGTTTATGTTTTTGTTCTTGTACTTCTTAGGCACATATCAGACATCCATCCCACTTTAGCAGTGTCACCGTAATATATTGATACATAGATGTCAATTTTGTGTTCTCTGGAAACTTTCGAAAAAAATATCTATTTTCGGAAAAATAACAGTTCCAGGTTGCCTTTGTGTACACTGCAGTTTTCCTTGTTGGATCTCTAGTGGGGTATCAGAACTTCCTAGTTAGCCTGTTTTTTAACCCACATCAGGGCTTTTCCCGTTCCCTCACTCTGTTGAGCAGTTGTCTTTCTAGCATAACACTGTGGGAAACACTAGGCAGCCAGTGCCACAAGTCTTTCATGTGTAACTTTATTGTCTTTCTTTTGCACTTTAACAAGGAGGTACCTTTTATCAGGTAAATCAAAAGATGATCCTCACTTTAACTGCAAGCATTATGTATTGGTTCTTGAAACAACCAGTCGAAGATAGTCGGCCATCTGGAACTTCAGATTCTGACAGTGGAAGCCAGTCCGAGACAATCTCAAATTCTACAACAGATGACTCCGCTTCCGAGTCATCAATAGAGGAAAATGGAAGTATGTAAATATCTGATGACTGAAACACTTTCTGCTTTACATTTTGGGTTAAGCAGCCCCTCCCCTCCCCTCCTCCCCCCCCCCCCCCCCTCCCCTCTCTTTTCTCGTTAAATTCGATTGAAAAGTTCATTGCTTTATAACAGTGTAGAGGGATGATAAATTTGCAGCCAATTTTGCGAAACCAGCTGCTTTTGTGAATATTGTATATCTTTGTTACACCAATTTCTTCAAAACGATCAAAGGAGAGAGGGTGCAAGATTCAGTCGCAACTTAGAGGGTGTGAATTCTCTAGGGCACGATCTCACTCGTTGAGTTACTTCCTCGACTTTTGATGGATATGGGTATGTCATACATGCAGGTTTTGACCCCCCATGATCGTGGGGTTTTTTTTTGTATCTTTTCCTTTTAGTAATACTATCCGTTATTATGCTCAAAATAAAATAAAAAACTTAGTTAACAAGCTCGAAATATGAAAGAAATTCAATGCTCCGTGCAATTTCCCCACAGTTGATCCACATCAGTGCGTGAGAAAGCTATAAACCAGCAACTGCATGAATTTGCTTTCTTTGGAGGTGAGATCATTAAGGCCATCAGCTATTCAAAGGCAGAGTCAGCGATTTGCATCGGTTCCAACTCAACAAGCAAATTTCTAGTTCTAACATATTAGCTAATATGAACAAGGCAGGTCGTGCAAGGGGTGACCCTTTTGGTTTCTTTCCATTATCCTTCGGGCAAGGGAAAATTGCTTGCCAACCACGAAGATGAATGCCTTACCCTTCCCTCCAGCACCTCTAGCAGTCCTTCCAACACGGCGCACGTATTCACTAGGATCGCGGGGAAAGTCGAACAGTACAACGTGATCCACTCCGGCAAAGTCAATTCCACGTGATGCTCTGTGGAAATTTTCAGAGAAATCAAAGTGACTGACCCCCATTACTGTTGCTATGGAAGTTGAATACAGATAAACAAATCATAAAAAAAAAAAGATAAATTACCTATCCGTGCAAACCAAAAATTGAGAGACTTCATCTGGCTGACGCCGGATGAACTCCTTGAAATTTGCAAGTCTTGATTCTTGTGCCACAGCGGAATGGAAGGGTAGAATTTGGACTCGAATTCCTCGTCTGTCAAAACGTCTTAATACATTCTCGACTTTTCTACACGTTTCAATCTGCAAATTGAGAAAGATATAAGCCAGCATAATCAAAAAGGTGCCAACAAATTATAGAGAGGATGTTAGATAAATGCTCTGTTATTAGAGCTGCTAGCATGATCAGAAAGGCCCAAAAGCAATATATGTAAATAATGTTAGATAAATGCTAGTTTCTTCGAGCTCTAAGAAATGTTTTCTTTTAGTCAGAACTTGTAATATAGCAAAGACAAAGTAAGGCACAAGCAAACTATACTGGAGTTACTGAAGAGGAGCCCCCAAAATGTATGAGCTCAAACGTACCTTGTTACAGAAAATAATTGTTTTGGAAACTGGACTTCCCTCCACCAGCTGCAGAAGAGCAGATTTCTTATTCGAAAAAGCGGTCTCCGGATTTTTTTCAATTTCATCACCCCCACTGCAGTCTACAAGTACCTGGAAATGCAATCTAATAATCAATATTCATCATCAGAATCTTCCCTAACCTGAGTACCCATGCCAACAACAAATAACAATATCTACCCCTTAATATTAAAAGAGGTGTCTCCGCAAGTTCAAAATGGACTCTTAACTGACCTTCCTTGAAATTATGATGTTATTATGAAAGCTATCAAAAAAATTTAATGCCAGGGGTTTAAAGGTTGGAGAGAGCAGAAGATTTTACTGGTAATAAAAAAAAATATGGATCAGGAGGAATGAAAGTAAGTACTTGATGCTCAAGCGAAAAGTGTGGAAAGTGTTCTATTTTTTTGATGAATATAAAAAAAAAATAGAACACTTTAATCATGTTTATTAAAGTGTTAACTATAGATGCATTGATATATCTGCTCCGCAAAATGTTTATGTAATATCTTCATTAAAGGTCTAGGAAGAAATCTCAAAAACTTATTGACGCAAGCAAACATGATAATCATGTTTATAGGACAATAGTGGCTGTTGACTAATAAATTTAAATCATATTCAAATATATCCTTTGTCAACTAATGACAGTGAATTTCTAACATGTAATCAGTGACGTGTAAGATTACCAACGTGTAATGCTTAGTTTTCTAGTAAATTAGCAGGCCAGCGGCCAAGGCTTTCATGTTAAGGGTTTGAATTCAGATATCATTTGAGCTGATGCATAATTAGGGGATTTCAGTATAATACGGGTTGCTTAACAACAACAATTCCAACGAAAATTGATCATGTTTCCTAACTTCGTTACAATAGATGTGTGCAGCATACAAATAACAATAGAAAATGTGTCAGTCCCTCGAAGTTTTGGCTAGTCATCAATTTCGTCCATGGTTCTAGTTCGAGCAATGTTAACGATATAAAGTTTTTTTTATCATTTTAAATCCCACTGTCCATTCCTGTTACTGAGATGCCATTAAATGTCATGCAAGCAGCAAGTGAACGTCAAAATGATGTTTTATTGCTAGAATAAATTAGAGAAAAAAAAATCAAAAGCAGGATTTATAAAATTCAGGAAAACTGAAAAAAAAAACTAAGCAGTCATTCATACTTGTATTCCACTCTCTCCACTCTTGAGTTACAATAACAAAGGTGGCTATGTCTAGCCAAAGACAATGGAGTGAAGTTTCCAGAAGGGAGGGAATGTGAGTTCACTTCCCACTGAAGCTATTGCCACCCACCACCGTACATCAACGACTCACAGCAACTGTAATATCATCGGAAATACAGCTTGGTAATGAGAACTCGGACCACCTATGGGCTGGTCCTCACCTCCCAACTGTACCCAATTGTCCAAGCTATTTCTCTTTTCTTTCTTGCTAGATCAGGCCCTTTTCAATCTTCTCAGCGTCCTCTGTGGAGGTCATCAAAGATGGCATGGACATGAACCAAAACAGAGGCTTTAAGGTTGCCATTCAGTCCATCCTCCATGCAAGTTTTGACAAGCTGGGTGAGTTCTGAACAGGGAAAGAGAGGTTTGAGGTTTCTTCGGTGCAGGCAAAACTTTGTGATTGCGGGGTTCAATGTTAGAGAGGTGTCAAGACTTTACAGGTGAGTCCCTTTTGAGCACAATCTGCAGTCCTTGAGGCAGGAGCTTTACGACACGTCCTTACTTCAAATGAAGCGTCGTTAAGAGAAGGGGATCAATCCAATGAATGAAAGGAGTCTTAATTCTTGGCCGGTCGAAGGATTTTTTTGCTCGTGTTAACATTGCTCCTTTTTGAAGAGACAGAGCAGATTGATCCTATCCCCTATATAGAAGACTAAATCCTAATCTTCATCAAATACCGGACTTAGCCTTTTTTTTAGGAATTCCTCATTATCCAAGGCAGCTTACCACAAGCACACTCCCCCCCCCCCCCAATAAAGTAAGTAGTAGGGGCTTCATAGAGACTTTCATTCCAAAGGAAACCGAAGAACCAACCGATCTAGCCATGTAGGAGGAGTGGAGGAGGGAGAGACCGAAGAGGGAGAGAAAGGAAGAAATGTAGTTTTCTTTTCTTTTAAGTCATTTCATATTTTCTTTTCCCATATGTTTTGACAGAATAATGTAGTTCACACAGTATTTAATAGCACTTGAGTAATAAAAAACAGACTGTAGAACTAAATTGACCACAATATGCACCTTTAGGGTTGACATACCTCATATTAGAACTAGAGGGACCAAATTGACAACTAAAACTAAACTTTGGAGGGAGCAAAACTACTTTGGCAATATAATAGCGAGGAATTAAAGAAAGAAAAAGATAACCCTTGAAAGTTGAAACTGACCTCTTCAAGGCCAGGGCTCATACGGTGCATACCAGGTCCCATGATCAGTTCACAATCAGGAAATACTTCTACAAGTTCGTTGTATATATCTCTGGGTAAAGTTGCAGTCACAAACAGATATTGGGTTGTAACAGGTGAAGAATTCATCAAACTGTTCAGTGCTACTTCAAAATCCTCATCGTTATAGAGTATATCAACCTCATCCAACACAGCACTGCAATGCAAGGATTCGATTAGTTTTAGTACTGGCTCACCATCTTACTATCTTGTAAAATATAGCAGTGCCACGCAGGTAGATGTACACACACACACACACACAGACAGTGTGATTGGAATGGGCTGCTGAAGATGATTTAATGTTCACCAGTGGGGATTCCTAACACCAGAGTTTGTTCCCAAGGATGGTAAAAATAGTAAGAGGCACATTCAGCATGGCTACTGCATATCTCTCGTCAGATTAGTAGGGCTGCTTATCAGCCAGTGAAATAAACCTACATGAAGTATGTCCTACCACATGGACTTAGAAAAAAAATATATGTCCCACATGGCATACACATTAAGGAAGTTTAATTATTTCATATTTCTTAGTAGTCCTGAGGCAGGCATGTATCGCATGTGTATCCCAACTAAATGAATGAAACGCGCATAGACAGACTACCCAGCAGGTCAGCTATAGTTTTCAGCCAATAAAATGCATTACAAAATTGTTCATCTGAAGAGGAATTCCAAATCAGAATTAACAATTGGTCCCAACCCATTGAGATTTCTTTTTTGAGCGATAACAACATCACTATACACAATATGCATAAAGTGAGAAGACTGGCTGATCCTAAGAGAGAATTCCAAAAGCAATCATCTAAATTGCTGTACAATCTGTATATATGTACCTCTATCCCTGTTCAACATTAAGCTCGAACCTACTTTCTTTCCCCTGATCCAATCACCTTTATCACCCATTACAACAGACTCTACAATATTCTAGCATCTGCCTAGTTTGTCCTATTTCATGCTCTAACTGGTAATAGGCTTTTGCAGGCTGTCCGGTTGAAGATTATAAATGTAATAATGAGTATATTGCTACTTATTATTGAATCAACCAACATAAAACGGGACGTCATAAGAGATGGCACCCATCCCACAAGAATTTCAGATTCAAATGCCTACAACTTTAAAACAACCAAACTAGTACAGTTATAGGACAGCGATCTGTTGTCAATTAAACAGAAACTGTACCTTTTCAAGTTTTTTAACTCCAAGAAGCCTTCTTTAATCAGAAACATAAAACGACCAGGTGTTGAAATTAGAACATCAACACCTTGTTGCAAATTTTCCAATTGAGTTCTCTGTCGAAAACCACCTGTCACAACCATTGATTTGAATGGAACACCAGACTTTGAGATCGCTCTGCAATTATCTAAAACCTGCAAAAGTTGTCGGTTAAGTTATGAGCAATAACTCATCTAGTGAGATGAAATGAGACCAAAATCCAAATTTTCGTCTTTAACATAAATGACACAAAGTATCAAATTGGACTTTTATTTGGTTAAATTACCGTTTTGCATTTTGAAAACAAGCATCACCTATATGGCATGGATTGCTCTTTAAGCAGAGGCACAACAGCACAAAATCAAGAAAAATGTGTGCCTAATAAAGACTATTATTTGGGGAAAAGTCACTTTGAGCCCTCTAACTACCAATGCAATTTCAAATAAAGGTCTAAACTACAATTCATGACACATTGAACCCTCCAACTTCTACAATTAATCAAATTGCACCCTAAAATAAAATTTGAGGGTCCAAATTGTGCCACGTGGCTCATTCACAACATAGGTGGCACGAGTTTGATCATTGGATCTTTTTTAGGGGCGCAAAATTGATGAAATTTGGTAGTTCGTAGGCTGAATGTGTCAAATGTGGTAGTTTAGACCCATATTTGAAATTTCATTGGTAGTTAGAGGGTTCAAAGTGATATTTCCCCCTATTATTTCCAATAATTATGTTGAGATGGTGAACGGTTCAGAAATTATAAACAACAAACAAGACTCAAATTTGAAGGAAGGCATTAGCGCACTGAAGTTTCATAAACCAAAGATTGTCACAAAGCAATTTTATTGGAAGGAAAAGGAATAGAAGGTACAGTACAAAGGACTATACTGAGACCTCTAGACCAAACACGCTAGAAAATTAATGAAATCTAAAAACTCCAAAAAGGGGGAACCCAACATGGCATTCACCCACAAGAACAAAGGCTACAAAAAATTGCCCCTCAAACCCTCCATGGACAAAGTCACACCCTCAAAACATCTCTCATTTCTCTCTCTCCATAAATTCCACCAAATACAAGTAGGGATCACTCTCCAAATAGCTAAGGCCCGAGGGTCTTTAAAATCTCTTTTCCAGCACAACAAAAAATCAGCTACCCTCCTAGGCATCACCCAATCATAGTCCATAATAGAGAGCACTAAGGACCACAACTCCCTAGCAACGAAACAGTGCAGCAAAATGTGCTCAACGGACTCTCCATCACATTTACAAAGATAACACCAATCTAGCATGTACAGTCCCCTCCTCCTCAAGTTGTCAGTGGTAAGGATTCTTCCATGGGTGGCCTTAGCCAAACCTAGGGCTTTTTTATGCGGTTTGCTTTTCTAGATCAGTTTGCGATACATATAAGAAAGAAGCTGCGAAGAAGGCTTCAAAAATTCATAACAGGATGGCAAAAATAAGTAAATAGACTACAACAGAGAAAATTGCAAACATGACACAGAAAAGCAGAGAGACTATATAAGTTGAGAACAATAGCAACTGACCTGAGAAGCCAACTCAGCAGTTGGTACAATGATAATAACTCGAGGACTTTGGGGTGAGGTTTTGCTAAGATCTTGAAGTTCTTCTTGCCTAAGACGCTGAATTATTGGTGCAAGATATGCCAATGTCTTTCCCGATCCACTTTGGTCGGCTATAATACAGCTCTTTCCCTCAATAACAGGTGGAAATGTCATGGCCTGTTTTTTAAGATGTTAAACCATACATATAAGACCACAATCAAAGTTTAAGAAGATTTTTTTGGCAACTGTGAGTTTTAGAAAAGAGAACTTGCTTTAGGGTACACCTTTACACAACCTGAACAATATTAGGCTATAGTCTGTTGCAGTAGATGTGTACCATGCAAAAATCAAGTCAACCAAACCTTAGTCCAAATTAACTTAGATTAACAAGATCTTCTCAGAGCATAACAGTTGATCAGCGATGAGAGGAATCATCATAACAAACTAAAGCTAAGATGCCCATTTCCTCAACTAAAAGCAGGAGGTTGCAATACTGACACTGGTCTGGTCTTATATCCAAATGGATGCAAAATGTCTTATATGAAACCTCGCAGAAAGTAGACTGAAATATGCTCATCACCCCAGACACAAAAGAAACAAGGTATTCATCGGAAGAATACAGCTTTTCCTGACAAGTGAGCGATGTTAAAAGGACAAGGTGGGTTAAACCCAGTCACAGATGATACAAGAGAGACACGTCCAACATTACAATGACCAACATTCTGCAAGATCCAGTTTATGTCAAAACACAAAAAAAGGTCAAGAGATACAATTAAATAATGAGAAAGATGGACACATACGATCAGATCAGCTTTATGGTCAAATAAAGTGGCAGTTCAATAGATCAGATGACCATAAAGTTGGAGATCTGTTTCGTGCAAGAAGCTCTGGAGTTCAATAATAGTAGCAGAACTAATTCATAGACCAGATCATTGACAATAAACTATAATTTGCAGGCAAACATTGTGAAAAGGACAAATCTCGAATTTGATGAGACCCAAAACGTGGGCCCAAGCACAAGTCTTTTAATGAAAATAATACAACACAAAACCATATGCATTTCTATTTGGCCACCATGCCATGATGTCGTCAGTACCTGTATATGTGAAGGTCGCAAGAAATGAAGTCCCCTAAGAGATTCAATCATAAAGTCACTGCAGCCCAGTTGTCCAAAAGTTCTTTTACTAAAAAAGTCCCCATCAGTGGAAAATTTCCTCATTCGCTTAAGAAGGTCTTCTGATTTAAAGTTTTGTATTGACGCTCCACGACCCCAGCCTCTTAAGTTAGAACCAGAACCTCTTGGACCTGAAATGGCCGGTACCAAAGATTTGATCTCTGCTCTGAATGGCTTATCTGAGGTGTTTAGATTCTCCAAACGGGGTCCAAAACCATGTTTTGGAGTTATGTCAGAATGATCAAAGTCGTCTACCGTCCCTATTATTTGTGTTGTGCCACTGACTTCTTGCGACTGGGAAGCTCCAGGAACTCTTCCTCTATGTCTGGTAGCATTTTCTTTAGGCTTTCTCACAATAGGTTCAAGTTTAGGGAGTGAAATGGCAGACTTACGAAATGAACTAGCTTTTACAAATAGTTTTTCACCCTTTTCACTTATGTCTTGCTTCATCTGAAAAGTATTCTTGACAAGAGCTCTCACTCTCTGTGCTTTTAATCTTCCAAAATTTCCAGAGGACCCCCTCCCACGTGCTGATAGAGAAACACTGGTTGTAATAGATGCCACATGCTCACTGTCTGTCAAACCTAAAAAACCATGTGAGCATTGTATTGAATGAATAAATATCGGTCATAAAGGGAAAAAAAATTATCCTATAAGTTTCATTTTAACAAATACTCAAGAGGATGGTACATGTCTGGGGCCAACCTACTTGTCTTGTGTGCTAGATTGTAAAAGATGAAAAGCGAATCACCATATCATCGGAAACATTTCCCAAGTTTAATACAGATGTTTGAGAAAACTAAATCATTCAGCCGTTTCAGAGCTGTGCCTTTTGATGAGGTAGAAATCTAGTCGCATGGGAATTCTTTCTAAACCAAGAATTTGGAACAGAAGTCCAATAATCGAATTCATTTTGAGGCCAAAGATGAATATGATTTCCATTGGCATAAAAGTCAATAAATCCCAGCAACCCCTTCTTCACAGTTCACTCAGTGCATTGATGCTCATGGCATGGCAAAATGCAGCCACTTCCTGCTGGTAATCAACCATTCACTCATTATATGCTTGTCTATCTGATCTGCTACTATAAATTACCCGGCAAATAGTATGAGTAAAAAATTCGGCCTTCCCTCTTAATTACTAAAGCTTTACTAACTCAACATTCTTGGTATTTCTCTTTGAAGCCAGAAGCTTATGACATTGATATGTTAAATAAATGCTTCTGGAAGATTTGAACAAAAGCAACAATGGGAGAGAGACAGATTTTAATGGTTTCCGCAATAAATTTTGTACAAAAAGTCAGGTTTCAATTTTAGATAAATTCAATTGGGTTCTCAGGAAGATGTCACTATTTTTTTTTTTATAGAAAATGATGTCAACCACATCAAATGCTCTAGCATGAAAGTGAAAGTTATGGATACAAACTAGTTATCGGCACTCTAAAAAGAAGGGGGAAGGAGCAAGAAATTGAATCATAGAGCACAATGCCAAGAAAAAAAAAGCAGAAGAAGAATAAGACAAAAAAAGAGCACCTTCATCTGTGCAATTGCTAGTGATGGACGTCGCTATACTTCTCGAATCCTTTGAATTACTATTCCGCTCTACTTTATCTGAACTGGCAATAGCGGCGGGAGCATTGGAGGGGCTCCATGAGAGAACGTCCTTGGAAGGAATAAGAGAGTCGCGATGATCATCATTACTTCCTCCCCAAACAATGAACTTTTCGCCGGTGTCATCGTCGACAAGCTGATAAGCTCCAGGAGTTTCCATTGCTGTGCGAGTATACCCAGCTCTAACAACCAATCTGCAACCCCTCTCATGACGGCTGGGGAACGATTTAAGGAACCTGGGTTTGGGCTTGGGGGCCAAGTTTATGGAAATTGAAGCTGGAGGAGCTTTTGCCAGCAACATTTCCTTTGCTTCTTTTGGACCTCTTAATGAAAATTAATAACAAACTTCAAGACATCTCTGCAAAAACCAGGAACACCAAGAAAAAGAATTCAGAAAAGAAGCGGTAGAAAATTCAATTGAAGAAGTAACAGGGTGGACCAAATAAAGCAAGTGCGTACATCTTCGTGTCATCAATCACCTGGAAGTAGATACACTTCTTTGAGATGCAGACAACAATCTTGGCCTTTCCGGGTTCCCCTCAACCTTCGTAGACAGAAGAAACGACAGTTACAGAATCATCAACGATCAAAACCAGCAAATTTTATTTTGAGTAAGTATATTTCACAGAATTACAAGCAAAAAAAAAACAAAAAAGAGAGAAAGGGAGAGGGTAATAATGCGAGCAGTTTGCCTGCCTGCGATGTTTATTCAACTTTGCTTAGAAAATACATATTTGCAAAATGGGTCATTCCATGTATGTTCTGTTCTGTGTTTCTTGTTTTCAATTTGAAAATCACTCGTGATGATGGGAACAAGAACTGGTTTCAAGTGCAAAAATTTCTGCACTTGCTTTTCCCAATGCCCCCATCTTGTAGCTAGATACCTAAAGGGTACAAGCAACTCTGCCACTCCACTGCCAAACATTAGCACTTCTCCTCAGGGGTAACACTCGGCCAACAACAACACCTCATGAATCTGAGTCCAAACTCAGCAAAACACTACAAACGAAGAAGGAGAGCTTCATGAAAATATCCTTAGACATCGAAACAGAGAGACATCCAATACCTTCTTTCTAATGTACAAGAATGTCGGGCATGTCCCGTCTTCTGTCCTGCAGCTGCTTCTGGCTTTGCCTCAATTCTTAGCGAGAGATACTCCAGTCCAGATAACGAATAAAGATAGATATACCCAAAAATGTGGTAATAATAATAATAAAGATAGATACGATTAAACGAACATTGCTTAATTTTACTGCCACAAACTCAGGCCCAAATCATTGCTTAATTTTACTTTTTGATTTTTGGTTTTGATTTTGGAAAATTGAATTTTTGGTCACTAAATTTTAATATCCTTGACAAAATGGTTATTGAATTTATTTTTATTTTTACTTTTTGGCCACTGATAACATGTAGTGGTGACTTTTCACTTCATCCGTTAAACCTCCGTTAATTTTTAATGAGAATAGCGATCAACCGATTTTGTTTACCGTTGCGGCAACGACAACTTGAAGTTGACCGCTTCATGTAGCTGTTGACCGCGTTCTATTCCGTTAAAAATAAACGGAGATTTGACGGATGGAGTGAAAAGTCACCACTACATGTTCTCAGTGACCAAAAAGTAAAAAAAGTAAGTTCAGTGACCATTTTGTCAGCAGTACTAAAATTTAGTGACCAAATTTTCAATTTCTCTTTTTTTTTTTTTGTGTTTTACGAAATAAGATGTACTTTCACCCTCCTAATTCATTATCTCAATTCTCAACAACTGATTTTTTTTTTCCAATCAATTAACAAAAACTAACTAAAAAAATTTGAGACATTTTTTGGGAAATAGTATAATAAGATCCGTATTTCATTTTTTTTATATATACTGAAAACCAGCTAAACTATTTTCATAGGAAATTTACAAAAGATGGATGGACTGAATCTATTTACTCTATTAATTTCACATCTTTTTCTATGTTCTTCAATTGTCACTTATGTCTTGTTTGAGGAGGTTGCTGGTGTTCTCCACCCTCACCTTTTGGATCCCCATTATATAATATCAATTAAATAAAATGTAACTTGCTAAGAAACGTCAGATTTTCTTCTTCTTTTTTCCAATTAAATTCAACCACCTCAATAAAATCTCATATACTATTCTTACCAGATTTTTTTAAAAGCATAGATATTTATAAAAATCAACTACTCAAAACATTTGAAAAGACAAATGGCTGGTAACATTAAGAAATTATACTCATGCCATTGCAAAAGGATGGTAGTTTGCACAATGCTCCTTTGCATGAGATGAACAAAATGCTAGAGCCTAAAGATAAGAAAGAGTAAAGAGATAGAAATTTAGACCGTTAGATCTAGAAGAATTACATTTCCAGTTTTGAATTATGAATCCATAAAAAAAACAAGATAAATGTCTTTATTCATAGAATAATTATAATAGAAAGATATTTCTATATTTAAACTTTAATCTCTCTGATAAAATATCCGACATTTAAACTCGATCACATATTATTGTCTCTCTTAAGTTTGCTAGTGACCCGACACTGGGGGTGGCACCGGTGAAGCAGCCATATTGTCCTCTTCGCAAGGCACGTCGCATTGGCAAATGTAATGTTCTGAATCTTGGGGAATTTCACTGCATTTGCAATTTTTCGGGGGAAACGGGGCCTCTCCGTATTTCGCCCGCATGTGATGGAAGCAATCAGAGGCGCCGAACATACTGCTACATTGCCCTTCGGCAGTTATCTCAGCTGGGCAAAATTTGGCCTCTCCTGCAAGTAAAATTGTAAGAACAAACAAATTTAGTCTTTGGAAGCCATATACACCCCGGAAAGACCTTCCTTTTCACATAATACCCAACTAGAATGATCTTCTTTTAGGAGCTGTATAGAGAGTGGATCAAGGAGCACAACACTGCGACAGCAGATAGGCAAATTCCAGACACCATGAACATCAACAAGGTGGACGAGACAATCCGAGAAGAAAATCACTAAACTACAATATACTTATTCAAGCAGCAGCCCACACTTTTTCCTGTTTGTTTTACTGATGGTTCAACAGAGATCCATTTTCTCTCTGTTTTTCCTTTTCATAGAAACTGGGTTCGCAAGCAATCCTCCAAAGAAATGAAATTTAGATTCAGAAATGTATATCATTGGCATTATTTACTATACATTAAAACTGAAAACCCCAAAAAAAAAGCTTTCAATGGAAGTTAAAAGGAAACAAGAAAGAAACTGCAGAAGTGTCTAGTTGTTGGTGTATGTACCTTCAGAGTGGGTGAGCAGACATAAGAACAGAACCAAAAGAAGCATGAGAAATCCTCCTGAGTTCTTCATGATTTCGAATTGCAATTGTGAAATATGGTTCAGGTTTTGGTTTATATATGTTTAAACAAGTCCACAAGACACAAGAATGTGGTGAATTTCTCCCTCCCTTATATAGACTTTCTACCTTATTTATCTCCCCATTTTGAGATCATTTTTTGATAACAAGGAAAATTCGGGCACCCATACACGTGCTTTGAGATCACTTATAATGGAAAGAGTTTGTTATATTGGAAAGATATCACAAGTATAAAATATCTACATTGCATATGGTATGTACAATATGAGTTGAGAAAATCTTATTTATAGCTGTCGACATTTCCTGATTTGAGATCACTTACCATGGAAAGAATCCGTTACAATACAAAGAAATATTACAAGGAACAAATATCTACTCTGAATATGGTATGTATACAATATGAATTGAGAAAAATCTGGAGAGGAATTGTGCAATCCTTGGTAGTTATAAGGGCAGGGGACAAGACGATTACGATCCTTTGGATTTTTTTTTTGCAGCTGTCTTTGGTTTGGGAGGGTTGTTGTGGGGGGTAGGGTACCCTCTATCAATCAGGGGAAGGGAAAAGAAAACAACAAATACAACAACCAACACAAAAATCCAAATTAGAGAAAAGGATGCATCTGGGGAAAACAAGTCAATTACAAAATCTGGAGGGAGACAAATTTGGGTCCCATGATTTCAGGGTAAATCACGGGTTTTGCCGTCTTGGAATTAGCAGACATGTGACTAAAGGAATCCAAAGGCTTAAGATTCTATACATCGAAGAAATGAAAAAGAAGAGATAACATTGTATAAGAGTTTAGGCAGCACGGAACAACATAGATTGACTGTTGTATGGGTTAAGGTGAGATGGGATTTGGAAGACAACAAGAAAAGACAGACAAGAGAACAGATAGACATTGTTTTTCTAGAACTTATGATATATTTCACCAGCCAAATTCTCAATGGCACATATGTTAAATTTACTAAACTAAAGCCTGATTTGAAGGTTAGATTGAAAGTGATTTTTTGGACTGAGGGCAGTTTAACAACGTGTTTGAAACTATATATATATTTTTTTTTTATAGAATCCACTTTATTAAGAAAGTAAGGAAAGGTAAAACACCCAATGTCTGAAACTATGTTGATAGTTTAGGAATTGTGCTACCTGTCAATTCCATAAAACGGTGTTCAAAGACTAAGGTAGTGAATAAAGCCACCGGTCAATTCATTCTACTACAGTGTACAAGCCGGCTGGCCGTCCACGGCCATTTTGTTGGGGAGATATACACTTAAAGAGTCTTCTAGTAAGCTCATAATATAGCATACAGGGATACAACTCAACCTAAAAGTTTTAACTTATAGGTTTGGCCCAACTATGCTGTATGAACTACCTATACTCGTGACTTCTTTCTGAATAATCTTTTTACCCTCTAACACATGTATATTACTATATTCAACACATTCACACCACCAAAGCGGGATGGTTATATATGGGCTGTTCTAGGAATTAGGCCTAGGACTTGTATTCTCGTGTCAGCTCTTACACGCGTGCTTTTGCTCAATGAGACGCTCCTCCAACTTCATAGGAAGCATTCGTTTCCAGAGCTCTACCGTCTATACAAGTCGTGTATCAATGGAGGGTACAAATAAAAATCAAACAAGAGTTGAGATATGTTGGTTAGGAGGGCTAAAAGAAGTTGGCTGAAAAATGTCTTGGTTTGCCTGCAATTCATCGCGTTATGTCTTCTGAAGCTTCTTCTCTTTCCTATACATATGCTCAAGCACTGCCTTCATTGCATGAAAAGCATGAAGATCACCTAAAATGCTCGATAATGATCTGAAACTGCTAGCTTTAACATGACTAGACGACCACTACTTCCGCTATAGCAGTCAGAATTTCCAGTGACAGCGGATCCAATCGATTGGAGGACTTGCAATACGAAAGGATAAAAGGGAATAAAGACTGCCTATTCCAGTTACAAAATAGTGGTAAAAGCCAAAAAGAGACCAGTTAGATTTTCATTCTTTCTATCTTGAAGGAAAATTGCGAATTTAGGTATCAATTTACAAATTGTTAAAAATGTTAGGCATCCTCTGAATTTGCTCAGTGGAGTAGAAAAGAATTTTCAGTGTTTGGGAAGAGTTATTTCACCAAACTCTATAAAGTAGCTTTCTGTCCTTCTCTTGCTACTTTAGATGAATGCCTCTGTTATCATGTGTAGAGCTATCAACTTCTCCTTTCAATATAGTGGGCGAGCTGAATACAAACATGAACTAGCCGTTGCTTTGCTGCAGTGGCTTCTGATGGGGATCCATCCAGCAGTAATCCTCCTTAACTGCTTTTTCCCATCTATGCTTGAAGATCTCTAATTCAACAAATGACCGGATTCTCACCTGCATGGAAGCATGGTCAAAGAATGACAGTATATCCTTAGACAAGCAGGATTACAAAAGGACACCATACTTGAAGTGGAAGTTTCAAACACGTTTCAAAGGAGAAAAACCATCTCTTTTGGGTGGACAAAGCTACCAACATCATCTTTTGATCAACACAAAGCTACTAAAAACAGCAGATAATGCACAATATGCATATCACTTGGATGAAAAAATAGAAAAGGGAAGTGTTACAGCAAATTGGCATCACCTGAAAACAAATAAGGGCATTTGAGTCTTTTGTGTTGGTTCTAAAAGCAAAAAGAGAAAGTTGGTTTTATGTAAAGATGCAGGACCACGTAAAGGTGGAGCAAGGGTGCTCTGGTCATTTCCCTTGATTAACGAAGAAAGTAGAAGCTGATGGAATTCACGGGAAGGTGTTCACGCGTGAATAAAAAGAAGAAAAGAGGGATTTTCGAAAAGGGGGTTAGAGAGCGAAGGGGCTGCTCGTTAGAAGCTGAAATCTCTATTCTTCGCTTTGCTTTTCAAGATCGTCTTCTCCATGATATGTGCTGATTGTTCTTGCTTCACTATTCTAGTGGAGAGTTTGGGTTTGCTGTGTATGTGTTAGCAAATCGGATCTGAAGGCTATGGTGTTTCGTCGATCACCTACACTTGATTTCTTTAGTTGATTGAGGCTTCTAGAGGTGTTGGAAGCGTGGATGCTGGAGGTTCCAGCATTGGGCGTTGATTGCACAAGGAGTTGTGTGGATGGATCAACCTAATGTGAATCTTGGTTTCAAACGGTCATGGAGTTCCATGATAAGGAGATCCGAATTGAGGCAATTTGGGTAAGATTAGTAGTGTGTAGATTAGCTAGGTTAGTATAATCTTTTGATCACTGTGTAATCTCGTTTGAAATTAGTGGATTTAAAAACCGGCTTCGGCCCGGAGAGTTTTTCTCTTTTGAAGAAGTTCTTCAAAAGAGTTTCTCTTCGTCACCAAATATTGTGTCAAGTGTATGATTGATTTACCTTTGTTTTATTTGTTTACATTTAACCATTCTTGTGATTAGTGTGCTTAGAATATCTATCTTGAAGATATTGAATAATCTGGTCCAAGAATGTTGAAGACAAAGGTATAACGATTTTTAATTTAAATCTGTACTAACTCTTATTGCAGGTGTTGAGAAATTGTTTGTGTATTAATTGAGCTTGTGAAATCTGAAAATTTATTGTTTCTGCGTGTTGTAGTTTCTTCGAAGCCACTTGCAGTTTCTTTGGATTCCCCTGTTTTACATATTCGTGTTTTATGTTTTGTATTGATTTGCATCTAATCATTTTGCTGATCTTTAAAGTGTCTTGGCATATTGAAAAACGGTGTGGTTGATTTGTTTTTCAAAGAATAGGTTTGTGTCTTAGAAAAAGAATTACTTGATAAATTTTTAATATATCTATTCACCCCCTCTAGGTATTTTCGCATATTTGGGTCTAAATCGGGTTGTTCAGGAAGTTTTGGGAACACTTTGTACAGGCTCTAGGCAGATTGAGGAGTTTCTGTTCGTGGAAGACTTATTGAAAGGCTTACCGCTGATCTACCATCAGATTGATTAGACAAATGGTGATGCCCGCAAAATTCAAAGCTGCTTGTGAATAGAAGGTCAGACGACAAAAAGGTGATGAGTGGCAAGGCGTATTGGATTTTGATTAAGTACCAATTCTCCTGAACTGTGTGAGCTTCCTGGGGCAGCTTCGTTAGGTTTTTCAGCAATATTCTGTTTTGATGATCATCATTACAAATTAGTAAGATACAGAAAAAACACAAAAAAACACAAAGATGGTGTGAGAAGAGAGAGAAAGAGAGTTATGTGGTTTATAATTAATTCAAGATTTGGATTCACTCGTGTTTTGTATGCATAATAAATCGCAAAAAATTGGTAGCATCATGTTGATCTCATGGATCCCCATGATTCAGACTCTACAAAATAAAGTTTTCCTGTATGAATGCTTGGTCAATAAAGTTCTGAAGAGTATCAGCGAGAGAGGATTCTGTACCAAATTGAATAACTAGAGGACAACATGCAATACTTGGTGGAATTGGCAAATTGAAGTGCACCAACTCAAGGAGTCCGTAGACCCCTATGTTTTAATCTCTCATTGACAGAGATGATTGAGTGACATTTTTCAGAACATTAATCCTGCCTTTTCTCTTCCCCTCCTATCTCCTAATTTTCTCTTAGCTTAACTGTTTTCACTGATCTTCAATAAAAACTCCTCATTTGACATCCACCGTGCAGCACCAATAGAACAAAAATGCTGGAAACTACTAAAAAGCAATACAAGAAAGAAGAACACAACAGAGCAAAAAGAGTGATTTGGTTAAAGTGGGATGGAAAGCAAAGAGATGAAGATGTAAATTACATGAGTGGAAATCATGACCAACAACATGGTCATTAAAGATGCAAAAGAAACAACCGTTTCGTTAGGTTAAGTTCCCAGAGAGCATTGTTGAAGCCAATATCAACAATGGTGTTATGCCTAAGTTAAAATTTGTAAGAACAGAACACTCTAAACTTGTTCGGCACCAAAACCCCCAGTGTGGGAACACCATAATGGAGAATGTACTCAGAATCAACAATTCCAACAACTTTAGTCCGATCACCCTGTTGACGAAGGCTTTGCACTTGAGACATATGTTACTGGACAAAAAGTGCATATTCTTATAGGATGAGAAAATTGAGCACAGTAACCGAGCTGAAAATCCAAGCCCCATGCATGAATTAAATCATTCTGTAAAAACATTATCCGAAAAGAGAAAAGGACAAAGACGCAAAAATTAGTGGCAGAACTTCACGAACCCCTAACTCTATCCATCTTAGAGAAGTTAGTAATAACATTGTGATAATATCTTTGAGAAATATTAGTCCCTATGGTTGAAAGTCAGAATAAATTGGGCCATACAAACCGAGAAGAAAGGAACACGTAATATTCTGTCCAACTGTTCGAGTTATTTGCTGACATTAATTGGCATTGACAGGAAAAACTATGTAATGCCATACCTGAATCATATGTCATGCACAGCGCCAGGATGCTCTTGAGAAAACAGGAGCCATCATTTCCACCCACCTATAATTTGTTCTCAAGAAAAGACATACTTTCAGTGGGAACAAGTGATGGCAAACTTCAGGCAAAGTACAATATAGAAATAGACAGATCTATGGTTTATGCATGGGTATGCATATGCATATATCTGTTCGTGTTAGTAAGCTATCAAGCTGAAAATGGATCTGCATGTCAATTTTCTGACCCTGTGCATGGAGCGTCTGTGCTGTTTTCATCACACTTTCTGCTACCAATCAACTTGTATGTCCTAACAATGCAATAGAAACCACAGCACAAGTCCAGAATTAGAACAAGCCATACACTGAGAAACTCACTTCAATCGAAGTCTAATAGTTCATGACAAGCTGCTGGAGGTAAGCAAATTAGCAAACACGTAAATGCGAGCTACACGTGAGAATTATAAGGATTTTGCAATCAGACTCCATACAGTTGAAGTTTATAGATGGTGATGACACTCAAACTCTGTGCAGATTACTGATTTCCTCATTCTCAAACATTAATATTTTCGAAAAGATGGACAACCTGTGTACTTTTGATCAGCATTCTCTTTCTGTGAGCTAATGATGAACCCAGGATCTTTTCGGATCAAGTGCTGGTTGTGATATCTCAAGCCCTTCTTCTTTTCTAAAACTGACATACCTGCATGAAAGAAATTTAAGCACAGAAACTCAGCCTTAGAAGTTCAATCCTATTACATTCTGTAACTTTTTGTTCAATCCATATTTGGTCAGAGTAACCATCACATTACATGTTCATACACGTATTTATCTGCAGATGCGAAAAACAGAAATAATCATTTTACAAACAAAGTGGACACCCGCAAATGTTTATGTTCATTAAGATATACAGGGCTATAAAAGCTCATAATCTTTTTTTTCTTTTCTTTTTTATAAAGGAGGTTTTATTGATCAATAATAGGACCGCAACCTTCTAAATCCAAAAGAAAGAAATACCAACAATGCTAAAAGTAAGACAAACCTAAAAACATATTAACAAAACATAAAACCAAAACACAAGCAAACAAACAAAAGCCAAACTCATTAACCTCTTCCTCCTCATAATCACACATTACCTTCCAACATCAAAATTTTCAACTCCAAGATCTTCATCCCATAGAAAGATGTAGGCATACTCAGACACAATATCAGGATGTAAGAAACGCTTTGCAAACCACCCAATTCATTCACTTGTAGTCGGTAACCGACTAACCATTACCACTTGGTTTGATTGATAGCAGAAACATGTATGGCACGATTATTCCAGTCTAGATCTCTCCAATCATCAACAACGCCATCATAATGGAAAAGCATAATAACAAAATCACCTGCCAGAAACTGTAATTTGCATGTGAAAAGAGAAATGGGCTGTTATGATATCAAAGACAATTAATGTAAGGAGGACATATGAATTTTGCTTTTCACCTTCTTTACAATTTTATTCACACTTTCTTTTTGCTTTATGCCAGCTGCAATGGCCAATAAGTTCATGACTGACTTTGATTTCTGTAAAGAAGTAGCAAAAAAAGTACTTGATGGTCAATCAGGTAATTTGGAGAAAGAGAAACTGCATTCTCCATCGGGATAATCCAGCTTATCCACTGTGCAATAAACTCAGCCAGCTATTTGGAAGTAATTTTATAAGTAAAGTATTATTAACTATGTTAATCATGTTTGGAAAAGATGAAGACAGAAATGATTTTCCATGGTACCATGTGTATAAAATAAAATCAACCCAGAGAAATAGTTTTCTTCGTGAAGCTTAGGCAATGGAGGACTCCAAGATGAGGTTATGTTCACAGTACACAATCAGGTTCAAAGCAAAACTGGAATAATAAATCCCAGTAAAACATAGTACAGAAAATTTCAGTGCTCTTAAGAATCAAAGCGTGGTGATACAAATGGTGGAAAATAATAGTTAAGCTTCCGCTCTGGCGCTCTCCCTACCTAGTATGGACCATTTTTGGTTTTCTAACCCCAATGTGGCCTTGCTAGTCTTTCCTAGTAGCCTGATTAAGGTTGATTCATAGGTGAGGTTTCTTTGTATTCCTATTCGTGTTTTAAACCTTGTAATACAAGCTTTATTCAAGAGAAAAAAAAAAAAGCTGAATCTGATTGTTGCTTTGGAAGCTGTAACAAGTTATTGTAAAAGATGAAAGCCACGCAAAACCAATGATCTAATAGGTAAAGTGAATTACTGCTTAGAGATGGATTGAGGCTTTTACCATCCTAAAGTTTCACAGATGCTTACAAATTGTTTTTCCTTTTTTCTTTTTTTGTTCTGTTTTTGGGGACAAGTTAAGGTCAGGCAGATTATATATTTTTTTTGTCAAAGTTTGCAAACTCCCTTAATCCAGAGGCCAAATGAGATCTTTCGACACCTATAGCAGCCCAAGAAACAGGACCAAGATGGCTTTAGAGGACGGACCATGTACCTAGAATGTCCAGCACGGGACAGGACCCATGTGGGCGAAAAAATTTCTCAGGCCCAGGTAAGGCTACGAGTTTTTCGAATTCTACAAACCTTGACTTGGATGTGTAACCTCGAAGCTCGATATTGCCATTAAGGCCTGACAGACAACTAACATGGGTTTCGTGATTGAGCTCATATGACTGTGGAGCTCACAGCGATTTTGACCACATAGTTCCATACCGGCAAAACACCAGAAGTCAGACAGCTTCTTCCATCTATGAGCTCGTCAAGTAGATTTTTGACAAACGGTCCTCCGGTGGGCGAAAAAATTTCTCAGGCCCAGGTAAGGCTACGAGTTTTTCGAATTCTACAAACCTTGACTTGGACGTGTAACCTCGAAGCTCGATATTGCCATTAAGGCCTGACAGACAACTAACATGGGTTTCGTGATTGAGCTCATATGACTGGGGAGCTCACAGCGATTTTGACCACATAGTTCCATACCGGCAAAACACCAGAAGTCAGACAGCTTCTTCCATCTATGAGCACGTCAAGTAGATTTTTGACAAACGGTCCTCCGGTAGTCGGTAAGAGGGCACTACGACTGAATTCTTTGGGTTTGTTTTGTAAAATTTTAGTGTTGTTAAAATTTTAGGTATTGGGTTTAGTGAAAAAGTGAAGAGAGAGGTAATTTTTTATATTTTTTGTAGTGAAAAGTAATGATTTGATGGAGGATAGAGATTATATTGTAATATTTTATTGTGTTAAAATTTTAGGAGTGATAAAATTTTACAATGCAAACACAGGTCCTCTAACATGGCTTTTGCTATTCCGGACTTCAGACACCCATGACATAGAGAAATGCAACATAACCCAATATGGATACCTCATTGTTAAAATCCACCTGAGACTGCGTTAAGCACTCGATCTCAGGTTCGATTTTTTTTCAGAATCGAACTAGAAACTTAGTGTGAAGTCGTGGGCTGTGGACCGTCACACTAGTCTCTTTAGAATTTTTTTTTTTTTGATCTAATCTCTTTAGAATTTACTCGTGCGATAAAACACCCGATTTCAGGTTCGATTTTTCTCAAATGGAACTAGAGACTTAAGTGTAAACCATCACATTAAGTCTCTTTAGATTTTTTTTTGGGCATAAAAAGGATGTGTATTGAGAATTAGGATCAAAGAGGCTTTAACACCTCAGGAGGCTCTAAAAGGCGTATCAGACACTCCGAAGAGCCAGCGGACCAACGAGCAAGCGGACCAAAAGGCCCTACAAAATCCCGTAAGGGACGGATAAGCCACTTAAGGCAAGAAAGTCACTTAAGGCAGGACCGCCACATAAGGCAGCAAATACAAGCTATTATGCCTAAAAACAAGAAATAAACAGTAAAAAAAACGAACACAAGCCAATAACATAGAAGTTAGCATAAAACACTTATTGAAAACTAAACAAGCCCTAAAATCTGGCGGCGGCGGCACGTGGGGGTGAGCGGGGCAGATCCACCGCAGAAAGAGAGGCCAAGAGCCACATAATCCATACCGAGGCAGAGAAGCATGGGGCGAGTGGCGTGAACTCTTTTTTTTTCTCTAAATAAACGGGGAATAACATCATGCATCCCAGCTACCCCAATCTGAATCCTCACACGCGAGGATAGCAGGAGGCACATCAGTGCTAATAAACTCTCCAACATTACTAGAAATCAAACCCCATTTAGCCACATTATGTGCCAGGAAATTACTACCCGAGGAATCCAACTAATCTGCCACAAAGGATGTTGTAAAAACAGCTGTCGAGCAGTGGTGATCTCCCCTTCAATAAGCCAATCCGGTAAAACGTGCTGGTCTTTGATCTGTCGAATTACTTCAAGAGAATCGCCAGCCATCATAATGCAACGGCCTTCATACTCTTCAGCCAGCCCACATGCCACCCGGACTGCTCTAGCTTCTCCTTTAAGAGGATTATGTCCTGGGGATTGACTAATCCGAATATGCAGAATCGTGCCATCAGATTTTCGACTCACAGCAAGAGGAGAAATTTGCACAGCAAGTCTACCAAAATGAGTTCACGCCACTGCTGAAAAAAAATACATGCAACTGTGCAGTAAAAAAGCATCTGAATTTCAACAGTAGTCATGCTTGGTACAATACAGAATGAGACAGAGATCATACACATGAGACCACTATTTACCTCAAATCAGAAGTGGCTGCAGAAGCTAAGTGGAAAATATATGCTCTCTCTAAATGAAATATATAGGTATAAGTCGACTTACCTTTTTATTTACAGGCCCAGATAAGGGTCGCATTTCCAAGTCCGAAGTCTTGGAGACGATTCCCTTGGGCAGTGTTTCACTTCTTTGAGACCTGCAGCTGCATGGACTCTAGACACAAAGAGGAGTGTTGATAATACCGGAAGAGTGCACGAAGTATATCTTTATGGCTTTTGAGTAGTAGAAACCTACTACCTACCTCACGCATCTTAGGTCTTGTATTCTCCATAACATCAGCTTTGACGCCACTATTCTGCACAGCATTAACTAATCGCCGAGACAAAACCCTCTGTTCCGCGATGGCAACCATTTGTTACGTTAGAATTGCAATGGTCATCTATTAGGCTCTAGAAGCTTATGCACAACATAAATTTGCATTGATTTATTTGTAACCTTAGGTAAGAGTCAAGACAATAATGGCTTAAAGGAGCTACAGTAGTTTGTGTTCTAAAATTTTGTCACCGCCTAATAACTTTAAATAATCTTTTTTTCTTCGTCAAATCATCTATTTTTATTATAATAAATATAAAAATTAGAAAAATTACTCAAATGGTCCATATAGTTTCACATTAGTATAAATTGGTGCATGTGGTTCCAACTTCAACGATTTGGTTATGTGATCACTAATATAATGCATATGGTCCCTCCATCCACATCTCTATTAATCCCTTGATGGATTATGCTGACATGTGTCAGTATTGTCTAAGTGTTTAAAAATATACATGTTAGCATATTAACGAAAGTGTGAACGAAGGGATCTATGCATCATATTGATGACCACAAGAACCAAATTATTAAAATTGAAACTGCAGAGACCAATTAACAGGGACAATTTATGTAATTTCGCCTAAAAAATTCATTCAAATAGTTATTTTTTAGCCAATTTTCATAAACCAAAATTTTAATCATCCTAAAATTTTGATCGGTAAACACCACGGTTCGGAAGGCTATGAAGACTCAAAAGTCAAAATTTTCATATTTTCCTAGAAACAAGGGAGCTGAGAGCATGTGATTTCTTACCTCTTTATAATCTGTAACTACAAATGCACTCCCTATGAAGAAAGCTGCAAAAACCAAAAGCAGAGTCAAAAGGAACCTCCATGTAAATGGCCTCTGCCTCTTAGGCTCTACCCTTGGAAGTATCTGGAAGCAAAGGGAACCAGAAAAAATTAGCCAAGAGAAGGGGAGGAGACGGTGCAGCATTAGAAAAGCCATATATGCTCAGCTACACTGGTTATCTTAATTAGACGTAATAGCGTTGAAACCCTAAGGGTTAGATCTTTGCAATTCAACATCATCTATAAGAGAATCCATCTATATTAGGGGAAAAAAATCAAATAAATAATTACAAGATAATTATAGACCTAAAATTAAGGAATAAGACGAGGAATTTGAGATAAAAATTACATCGTCTCAACCCTTATCTCAACAACATATATATATATCATACCTCAACAGGGTTGTTGTTCTAAAAACTGTGGGCTTCCAATAGGGGAGTCCCACCAAAGCATTCAAGTTTCAAGAGAAAATCCTACTTTCTAGCCAGCAATTGCAAGGAAAAATTGTGAATTATAATGATCAATTATCGGTATTTTCTAATTGTATTTTTGCCTATGGTGGGAGCTGATCACAGGCCAAATTAAAGAACCTAAAGAAAATGGGAAACTGACGTGGCACATTAGAAAGCTGATGTGGCTGGAGGCATAAGAAACAAAGACGTACAGATGGTGCTGACGTGGTTGCTCTCCTCGGACACATTTTTCCTTTTCACCTTCTCCGTTTCTTTCTCTCCTCACCAGCTACTCACACTACACCGGATAAAACACCTCCTGGATTGTGAGATTGTGCCACACCGCCTGACTGTTTCCTAAGAAAGTAACAGAGAAAAAGGCAAACTTTTGAATCCCAGGCGCAACATGGACGAAAAGCACCGTACGCGTAGCACAGAGGAGGAGGACCAAACCCTCCGATTCCATCTGAATCCGATCAAAAATGACGTCCCCAAAAGGAACTTTTCTGTTTTGGGTACTACCCATATCCTTGCTCTGTACATGTGGAGGTGGCGGTGTCTATCTGCGTGGGTCGTTGGACATTGACGAAGTTTGCGTGGATGTGAATAAGATTTTTGCTTCATATTCGTAGAAAATCTTTGTTATCTCTTATATATATGTAGACAATGCTTGCACACGTTCACTGTTAAAGCATGAAGTTTTTGGATCATATGGAGTTTATGTATCCTAAATGCAGCGTATATTGCAAAAATTAAAAAATCACGTTATGCACAAACTTCTTCTTTTTGGCCAGTTGAGTTGGAGCAAAAATAAAGCGCAAGGAATTATCAATCTTCTGCTTTTGTTTGGGTGGTGATTATTTCCTTAGTGTGTAATAATGAAAACCCTCTTGTTAATTAGAGTTTCAGAATAATTAGTAGAGAGAAGAACAAGATATTCTCTAATTTGCCAGTGAAATTGGATGTCATAATTTAAAAAAGGAAAGACAAAACATGCATTGAATGCAAAACTCACATGTTTATCTCTCTAAAGAAAATCATACAATTCAGGTAACAAATCAGAGAAGATCTGTATTTTTGTTTGTGTATAATAAAAATTAAGAGACTTTATAAGTTTGAGGATCCAATTAATTAGAATATAATCAATCACAATAAATTATGAATGCAATCAATCAAGAATATACAATACTAATTATAGGAAAAACATCATTTCTAGCCTATAAACTGACATCAAAATATTAAAAAGAGATACAAATTAACTACTAAATTCGTCAAATTCTCAAAATTATCAAAATATATCAACGTTACCCCTGTCATAATATCGGACGGTGAAATATGTATTGAATTCTATAATAAAGCGAAGGGTTAATGAATTTTTTCG
The DNA here is from genome assembly GCA_963930655.1 of Myrica gale. NCBI lineage: Eukaryota > Viridiplantae > Streptophyta > Magnoliopsida > Fagales > Myricaceae > Myrica > Myrica gale. The sequence goes on from OZ005607.1 coordinate 6,051,553, forward strand.
TCCTTAGGTTTTGACCCCTTTACCAATTTCGTCCTTGAGTTTTCTCATTTATCACACGTAGTCCTTGGGTTTCATGGTTTTGTCAAAATGGACCTTCCGTACTCTTCCGTCAACGAATTGCCCAGTCAACTAACGGCCTACACGTCATCACCAATCAGCCAGTGACACGTGTCCTTTTAAATGTCACGTCACTTTTTTTGCCACATCAAAAAAAACAAAAAAAATAATTTCGTCAAATTAAAAAAAAAAATCGAATCGTAGTCCTCCCTGGAATGGGTGACCTGAGCCACCAGCCTCCATTTGCTGGGTGGCTCCCGGCCACCCCTTCTTTAGGGGAGGCGAGCCACCGCTCGCGGGGAGGCCGGGGGGAGCCCCCGCGAGGGGGGAGCGATCTGGGCTCCCCCCGCGAGCGGTGGCTCGATGAGCCACCGACCTCCCCTAAAGAAGGGGTGTCTGGGAGAGCCACCTAGCAAAGGGAGGCTGGTGGCTCTGGTCACCCCTTCCAGGGAGGACTCCTTTTTTAAAAAAAAATTGACGAATTTTTTTTTTAATTTTTGTTTTTTCTGATGTGGCAAAAAAGTGACATGACATTTAAAAGGACACGTGTCACTGGCTGATTGGTGATGACGTGTAGGCCGTTAGTTGACTGGACAATTCGTTGACAGAAGAGAACAGAATGATCATTTTGACAAAACCATGAAACCTAAAAACTTACATGTGATAAATAAAAAAATTCAAATGGGATCAAAATCTAAGTAAGAAAAACAGTCATTAACCCTAAAGCGAAACCTGAAACCTTTTGAAAATTTCGAGGCTACGTACGCCAACTTTTGGTAGAAGATTATCTGGCTTGAAATTGACCTGGGCCCATAAAGTCGCTATTACAGCCAAGGAAGGGATGCGCGCTTTCAATACAAAGCTTGCTATGAAAACGGCGAACTCAAACTTCGAAATGCACCTTCCACGAATTTTAAGGTTCCCCAGATCCCAATGTACAAAGCATATACCACATATTTGAACGAGTTTTATAAGTGAAACCTGGTACAAGACGTGTGCAACAAAAAAAAGGACTGCTTTTTCCAATTTTCCAATCACACATCCGTACGTGCAATTTGATGCACTAAATTTGCTGCTTCTGCGGGTAATTTCTTAAATGTTGATTGTGGACTCTCATTCCCTCTTCCTTTATCAGGGGTGGAACCAGAACTCAAATAAAGAGGGACAAATTCTTAAGACAAAATGACATCTCAAAAATTTTTCATACGTAATGTAAAAAATGAAAATGTATTACAGATAAAATATCGAAAATTAAAGATAAAAAACATTAAAATATTAAAATACATGTATTGTCCTATGTACTGTCACTACGAGATGGCAATTGGATCCTATATTTTTGCAAAAATAAGCGATTCACAAATTTACAAAATCACCGAACATAACCAACAAAAAGCTGTGGGCCTGACCTATCTGAAGATAAATGCATATATATATATATATATATAAACAGCTTCATGTGAACGCGTGTACCGTATTAATTATTTTTTCCAAATGACGAGGGCAAATGTTAGAAAGTCAATGACACATGATCAGTGAACTACCTGGGTCAGTCGGCTTAGGTTAACTAGTGGTCCGTTTCATTAACAACGTATGTGGGATTGTGGTGAGGTTACTAGTGTGACGTACGCACCCATGTGGCCATGCTCTACAGAGGCGAGGGGGTGGCAATATATAAAACGATTTTACAAAACCAAGGGGTGGCAGCCGCCCATGCTTGCCACCCCCTCGCTCCGCCTCTGTCCTTTATTGCTTCTCTTCTCCATCCCTTTTAATTTTTAATATTATCAACCTCCGTCCTACATTAATTAGCAAGCTTCCACTACGCCACCGAAGATCTGCCCTTCTCCGGCGACATTCCAGTTTTGTTTATCAGTACAATACCTGGTCACATCAAGAGAATTTCAAAGTGAGTCTGTCCTTGTTCCAGCTTAATGATTGGTACTGTTTTGGTGTTCGTAGTATTTGATTAATAGGGAGCGTTATTGTGGGATTTGGAGGAAATGTATTGATTGGGCCAGAGCACAACTGCAAATTATACCATATTCTCAATTAATCAGCCTCATAATTCAAATAGTTAAGAACTTAATTATTAGCTAGCATGTGATAGGATTCCAACTCACGTCTACACACTAAATAGAGTTTGTCTAGGCTAGCTTAATTATGCCGTCTAGGCTGACGTCTTATACTACGGTTGCAAGAATCTTGAGGATCTTACTAGTTTCTACATACTCTTGTTTTTTTCTTTTCTTTTGGAGACTAGCTTGCTAAGCTTGTGATAGATACCCTGAGTCTCTCAAGTCTCAAGTACCAAATATCGGGTTTCCACTCTTATTTAAGATACTTTGATTACAGATTAATTCCATACGTGATATATATATATATATATATATATATATATATATATATATATCTGGGGTAGTTTTCATTTTCTTGTCAATTTAAGAATTTGTGTGATTACCTGAAAGTGAACATTCCCCAGAAAAGATGTGATTCGTTTGCTCGTGCCTCGTATTGAGCAATGAAAATTATTTTCATAAAAATCCCAATATACATTAGAATTAAATATAAATCTGCATGTGGGTTCGATTTTGATTTTAAAGGTCTAATTTGAGAATTTGGATTTTATGGAATCAGTTTCTACCTACATTGGGATGCACAACTTGTAGGTTTAATTTGTTTTAACTTTGTCATTGGTTAGATGGTTGTCTATGAAGAGGAAGGGTAGGACCCTCTTGGCAAAAATTACCCGTATTAGAGCATTATTAGTAGCTTCTCTATTCTAGCTCTTTAGCTAGAATAGAGAACCAAAATAGTCAAATCACTAAAAATATGTGTTTTACAGCTTCTCTATTTCCAAAAAATTTAACAAATGAACAGTGGTTATCTATTTTTAGATAACCACTGTTCACTTCTTCATATTAAAATACTACTATAATTTCTTTTTCATTTCTCTCTCTCCCACTCTCTCTCATAAATTTATATTTTGCACCCATTTCTTTTTGCATGTCACAAACCATTTCAAAGTTTTAGTCTAATAAATAATTATAAAATAATTTTTCCTTTCTTAATAAATAATTTTTTATCATAAAATTTTTTAAAAATTCATTCTTCACTAATTTTAAAAATACTACAGTTGGAATAAAACAAAATTTTAAAAATATGACAGTTAGAAAAAGATAATTTAAAAAATTTGAATTTTTAAGATAAGACAAATATTCAAAAATATGATCGTTACGAATATTCAAAAATATAAAATGTTAAAAAAAAGAATAGAGAAATCTTTGAAAAATAATATTTTAATAGAATAGTAAAAGTAGGTGGTTAAAATAGAGAAGCTGCTGGGGATGTTTTTAAAAAGTTAATAGTTAAAATAGAGAAGTGTACTTTTTGGTTAAAGTAGAGATCCAAATATGAATAAGCTGCTAATAATATGTTTAGTACTGCTGCTATCTATCAGTTATGGAGGGAGCGAAACAACAGAATATTCAATGGCAAGGCAAGAAGAGTTATTCATGTTATCAAAGACATTAGTAATGGAGTGGTGGCTAAAATGAGCAGTCTTGAACAAGTTCAGAGGATTGAAAATGACTTGGAGTTAGCTAAAAAATAGTGTTTACCTAATAGCATCTTTTCTTCTTCAAGAATCATTCCTTGATGTTGTTGTGTATTCTTGCTGTGGCATTAGATGTGTTGTTATGCTCTCTTACTCCATAGATAGCCTCTTTTGTGCCCTTCCTTTTTGAGGGGGTGTTTCGCCCCTTCAAGGGTGTAGGTGTACTCTGGTTTAATTACACCACTTGAGGGGGTTTACACCCATTTTGAGGGTATAGCTAGGTTTCTTTAGGTTGAGACGTTGTTTACCGCTTTGAGACGTCCTTGTTCTAGTTTTTGTTGAGGTCCTCCTTCTTGTGAGGCATTAGGTTTTTCTACCTGGGCTAGACCCATTTTGTATAGCTACTTGGGAATCAATACACGTATCAGTCACTTGAAAAAAAAAACTGTCATTGGTTTACTTTCTTTTACTTTTTTTTCTTTTTTTGTAATTTCTCCCCTATATATGTTTTGAAAAACAAAAAAAAACTATTCAAGAAGGTGAAAAGGAAAACTACCTTGGCAATGAACCGGCCCGTAAATAACCACACCCCCATGCCAGAGAGGGCGGCACCTCCGAAATTTCTAGAAAAACTCACTTGCGGTGAGGTGAATGTGGATATGCTTAATCATGATCTCCTTTTGTGGACCCCTTTTGAAGGCGAGGACAAGTCAGCTTTTCTTTTATATTGTTGGTGGTGGTGTTTCAAAACTAGTTTGGGACCCTCATGCATGGTCCCACGAACCTCATCCAGCCAAACGTTGAATGGTTAAGACGGCAGTTTTGGAACTGGTTTTAGATACCGAAACAAAAACTCAGAAGATTGACTGAAGTTGCAGTACTACGTACTACTACTTCATGGATTTAAGAAGCTAAGACTAGTTCTACGAGAAAGAGTACTGAATCGGCTCTCGCCCTTAGAAAAGGCGAAGTAGCTGTACGACTTCTCTTTAGTCCTGTTGAGCTCCACAGCGTTACAATATCTCCCATGGTATGTCTTAAGATACACCAATAGCTCCAAGTGTAGGGCAAAGGTTGGATTATAAACTCTACACAAAGGTTTTATAAGATGAAGTGGCCGAATTCTTTGGATTTGTTTTTACAAATCCTGCCGAGTGCTTATAATAATTTAGAACGAACAATCTTATGACCGAATCTTTTCCCTTCAAATCATGTAAATGGCTTGCATTTTGCAAGCTTAATGCATCATTTCAGATATTTGTTTTAACTTTAGATTTTGAGCTGAATTATGGCGAGGGCATGAGGCATTCTAACTCGGATAATAAATCGGAGAGAACCAGAGGTGAACAAGTACTTGAGGCAAGAAAAAGGTAATAGAGTCACAAATAAGCTATTAAGGATATAACCCATCAGCTAGCTTCTAACCACACACATCCCTGCTCCCTCACGAGTATTGCTGTGGCATCTAGGAAGACGATCATAATTATAAAAACGATTGACAGAAAGAACAGCAAATAAACCATACAAAATGCCAGTAATTATAACCTGCAGTATTTCTTTTCCCTTCCCTAAGCTGCCATCAGTTCTTTGGGATGGAAATTTATTCTCTCCAGATATACTTATATTGGTTGGTCGGTCTTATCTCTACCCCAAACATCAAGGACGGCCAATAGAAATATATTTGTCTAAGTAGAGAAAACATCAGCAATTCTTCTCATCACCTTTACCTGGGTAGCGAGGCACTTTATGTAATGAGCAGTCTCATCTAACAAGTTGCACATATCCATTGCTTCACCACCAGGCACTAGTTTTCGTAGCTCGTTGGCTTGGCAAATACCTACGGCCTCCTCGACACACTTCTGATCACCGTACAAATTCCTTTTTCTCACACCAAGAAAGCCCATTCTTCTGACCTGAACACCTCGTCGTCCTTGGCTTCGGACCTTGCGAAGCATTGCTCGACTCCAAGCTTTCTGTGACCCGACAGCAGACGCCATGGATAAATCAGCAGCAATCTTAACTCTGAGATATCTCCGACAGATCTCCCTAGGGGAAGATGCAGCGGTTCTTTGCCTACTTATTCTCAACAAGGCTCGAAGGAACCCGCGAGTGAACCTGGATTTTACTGTCCTTGCAGGGGTGAAAGAGAAGCGTTTAGGATTCATAGTTGATAAGATCAGAGAGTATTTCTTGTAAGATTAGGGTTTTGAAAGATAGAGGGTATTGATGCAGATGGTTGTACGTTATAACCGCGAAGGTTGCGGGATTGCCCTTTAGGGGATAGATCCAAGGAAAAACAAGCTTTGGAGATGGAGATTTGCTTCTGACACAAAGGGTCCGCTCGCCCAGAACTCAGAAAGACAAAAGAATAAGGAGAATGTAGCTCTGACACAATATCTACATGTGAGAAAGAGAAAGACATGTGGTTTGGGGAATATATGAGTGCAAACATCTGAGGATAAAGGAGAGATTGAAAATGGTAGGAGACTTGGGGGAATCAATCCCTTAAAAAAATATATTGCATACAATTGAATTATGAGGCTCTTTTCCCTTTCGTTTTCAGTTTGGGGGGGTTTGGGAGGTGTAAAGCGACTCTTGTGGGGCTGCAAAGGGCCAACCACCATATGATTTGCACATGGTTCCATTAACAACTTGGACCGCGTTGGGACCCTTTACCTTCTCCCTTCATTTTGTTGTATTCGAGTTCTTTCCTAGTAACTCTATACTGCTCCATTTCTTTATGCTTGTATTATTTGCAGATTCGCCTCCTTTTTCTTCTCTTCTGTGGCAAAATAAGTCATGTCACGAGTAGTGATGTTGATGGGCTAGTCATGGTGGCAATGGTGGCAGCAGCAGCTCGCCCGCCTAGCCCGCAATAGTTGTTGGGGTAGTGCACGAGCACTAGTTGATAGTGAATGTGCTCAAAAAAATTGGTGAAAATGGTTGCAACAGAAACCCCATGCAATCAATGTAATTGAATTTGCCTTTCCATACAAATTATACAATATCTTAAGCGAAGAAGCATGTGATGATCTGGCCCTTCCAAATTTTTTAATGATATCCCCTATATATTACTAGCAAGCTGCCTTTTGGCACCTATTGCGCGCTAATAATTATTAATTAACCACCCGACAACTGTCTTTCTTTTATCCCAAACGAGTAGTATATACCATGCCCTAGTATATATATATAGCAATAATTCATTTTCAGTACGTACTTATCCAGAAGATTCGCAGTCTGGTAATGTTCGATGCGTGTGAGATTGGGGGCTACACGTAATTCGAGAAATTAGTCAAGCTAAGTAAAACCATATCGATCGAATAGCTTTGAATCAGAAGAAAAAGGTATATTTCTTCCCCATGCATGCACCATGATAGTTCATTGACCTATAAGGCGTGCGAGAGTACCTAATTAATACATGAATATTAGGAGATTTAACCCTCTCCAGGTAACTTCTCATGATTTCCACCGATCCAAACAATGCCTAGAATTAAATCTTTCTCTTAGAATTATCGAGCACAAACTTAGGGTTTTCTTTTTTTTCTTTGGGTGGGAAGACAGAGAGAGAGAGAGTAGTACTAGTGCGCTATATTATTCTTCATATCATTATTTTGTCGTGTGGTGTTTCTTAGGCATCCTCTTTTGTTTGTATAGAACCATGTCTAGTTAGTGGCATACCAAGGATGTCTTTACAGATTGTAAGCACTAAGCGGCAACCCATGAGCTCATTAATGTCAACGGCTTGGCCAATATTTGACTTTAGGCATAATATTATATCAAGCTACATGCATACAGCTATATATGATTGCAAAGACACCAATGTCTACCATGAGAAAGACTAATAAATATTTAAGTTATTAGAAATTATATATATATATATATATTTGATATTCTTCTTCGAAGTTGTACTGTCCAAGATCAATTGATGGCGAATGGCTAAAATGAATCCTGATTAATAATATCTCTGAAGATTAGTAGTTAATTTAGGGGCGGCAAGAGACATTCGGCTACAAATTTGATCTTTAATCTCCTTCAACAACCAAAACATTATATGACACTAAAGAGAAAAACAGTACGTAATAATTAGAGGAACCAGCTGGTATGTTGGAGAAGAAACGAAAGACACATACAAGCACTTAAGCCGGCTCTGGCCGGCATAGCATTAAAAGATTTAGGCGTTATCAAAAAGCACAGTACATGTTGTCCCCTTCATTAATCTTATAAAGCATCAGAAGAGGAAATGAATATATAAGCCATTAACGATACATCAAGCATGCGGCAATGCGGGTGTAGTTGCCACATTATTATGTTATATATATTCTAAACTGAATAATAATTATGATCAGGAGATCAAGATTAATATTATTTCCTTTTTGCTTTTTCTGTCTTTTTTTTCGTGCAAACATCAAAATGGCAATGTTTCTTAAATAATTGGCTTTCTGTATCTGATCTTTGATTTTGTCGCCCCTTCTGATCTGGAAGGAAGTCTGGCATAAACTCATGACAAAAATTCCTGAATCTAGAATTCAATATATATTATAAGTCAATGTAAACAAGGCAGCTCCCGGCCTCTAGCTAGAACTTTGCCCTTTTGTGAGGAGAATTTTCTTTAGATTTTGGTAGAATATGAATATCTTTCTGATAACAGAGCCAGGGATGGGCAGCTGGATTAAAAGTCAAATGGCTCGCATCAATGAGAGAGACAACTCACTTAACCTTCTTTTCTCCTCCAATAATTTTTCGGCTGAATGCATGCAGGCTCTGCGATAAATGGTTGACCAGCTGGCTGATTGATCAAGAGACAGCTGATCGAGTATGGTTGGTGTCGCGGTTAGCTGAGTTTGGATCTTCACTAGGAGCTAGCTAGCTAGCACATGGACAAAATGAAAAAGAAACGGAAAGAGTTGAAACTTGAAGGAAAAGGATTATGACATAGCATGTGTCTGTCACTTTGTCAATGGGGCATGCAGTCGAGCAGTTGATTAAGCTCTACGTGTAAGAAATAGATAAGTGAGACAAGATTTAAGTGGTTCGGTCCATAGAACCTACATCCACTGTTGGAAGGCTCAATTGGCTGATTTGTTTTCTCACTTATATTCAAAAGGTTACATTGAGACTTATTTATAAGTCATTTGTTTCAATTGACCACATTGTTTTAGCAATGTGAGACTACATTTTCAACACTCCCCCACAAACTCAAGGTGGACCCACTTGTTAAGTTTCATCCCAAAATCAATTAGCAATGGGAAGAGGTGGCTCAACAGGTATATGAAACACAAGATTAAAGGGTCTCTAATCAATGTGAGACTCTAACACTCCCCCTCACATGCAGGCCGAATGAACATGGTCCTTGCACATGGACAACAATGAGGAACACAAATAAGCGGGTCAAGCCTAGAAATAGTTGGCTTTGATACCATGTAAGAAATAAAATTTAAACTTTAGATAAGTGAGACAAGATTTAAGTGGTTCGGTCCATAGGACCTACATCCACTGTTGGAAGGTCCAATGAGCTAATTTGTTTTCTCACTTATATTCAAAAGGTTACATTGGAGCTTATTTATAAGTGATTTGTTTCAATTGCCCACATTGCTTTAGCAATGTGAGACTACATTTTCAACACTACGTACGAGTGGATGGCTGGATGCTCAGACAAGACAAACCTACTTTGGTGGTCGAAGCGTAGCCTTTGGGTTATGCCAAATTAAGAAGGAAAAATACATAACGACATTTCTCTCTTGGATAACCACAACGGACATGCATTTGGCTTGCTGGCCTGCTCTAACCAGCCCTCACCAGGCTGCTAACATTGCTAAATGCTCTGCCACGAAGCAAGTTCTCCCGAATACGACAGATGCGGAAGTGGCTAAAGATCGAAGTCGGAGGAAGAAAGTCGTTGGGCAACTGTATGCACAAGGGTACATTATTAGTATTCTGGGAATTGGCAACATTGACAGAAAGAGGAAGAAAAGGGGGTAGGAATAAAGTTTTTTAGGTGCAGCTATACTCTAGTAAGTAGTCGGCTTAACCTTCGGTTTTCGTAACCAAATTTTTCTTTCTCACTACTCATGTACTTTTTCTTAATAGATTAGACCAAGTAATTCATGTTTATCTTGAAACGAAGTTAAAACCACAAGAGATGACAGAAAAATTTAAATTATAGGCCATAGATGGTGATATGTGAACACTTGATATAACTCTTGAAGAATTTTCTGCAGAATATGCGAGCTAATTATGAGTAAACTAATTTTCAGTAAAACAATACAAGCAGGCTTTTGAAAATGTGCAACAGGCACTATTCCATGCACTCCCTCAGCTTTGTCAACTTCTCTAACCTTAATACGTCCCAATTACCAAACATTATTTATAGGATTTACTCGAGAATCTCAAAACCCGCTTCAAAATCATGACGGACGACGGCCATGATAAATCTTGTTTTATGAAACTTCTCGGAAAAACTTAAGAGATGATATGCATTCTATGAAAAGGTATTGACATTTTCTAAAAGGATCTTGGTCTCTGATCAAAAAGAACAAAATGACAGACATGAATGCAACAGGCACGCTGAACTGGAGTTCAAATTTTTTTTTTTTTTGACCTTTTTGAAGGCGGGCCATCAATGGCAAACGAAGAACATGGGTGGGCCTCATGTCTTGTCTGTAAGTTTTACACAATCCAGCTTTAGATTTAGACAATTTAACCGATCCATAATTATGATTAAGGTTGGAGATAAGCTAGCAGGCGCAGCTCGTAAGTGTATTATTGGACCACTCAATTGGCTTCTGACTCAGCAACAGATGTCATCTGTACTGATACACTTGTACAATCTTGCTACTGTTCTATCTATTGCCCTATATTATTCCATCGATCTTTAGTGAAGACTCGAATTTTCTCCAAATGAAAAGTGAAGAAGGAAATTAGAGAGGATCAGGATCTCATGAGAATTTACATATTCATTTCCTGAAAATTACCATAAATACTATAATTATTTATATTCACTTAGATATATATATATATATACTGAAGCCCTTCAACTTGCATGTGGTCTGTTTTTTCTTTCTTTAGTTTACCCTTTGGGATGCTTTTTTTGGAGGCTCAGGAGTCAGTATGATACTCTTTTTCAGATTCGCTAATATATTAATTTCCATTTATGTCTAAATCTATAACTCTATTGCTCCATCGTTTTGACCTTTGATTAGACAGATCGAGAGACTAATCGACTCTTTTCACATTAGTCTTACGATTAGCAGAAAGTGGGTAGGGACTGAGCTCGTTTGAGAAACTTTACAATAACCCCCAGCCATATGACTTTAAGCAAAAAAAAAGCAGAAAATCGGAAAGTAAAAAGAGATTATAATTTAGTTTCTCTATTCCGGATCTTTTATAATTTTTTACTCAAATTACACTACGCAATTTGAAGACAGATAGGCACAACAAGTATACCTCATTGTAAAACTTATGCTGCCTGAAACTATACTTGGACAACATTAAATTAGAGTCCGCCTATTATGTCTCTCTTCAAATTGCACCATGCAATTCGAGTAGGAAATTACAGATGATTCTAATCTTTCTCTTTCACCTCATTTTGTTGTAACTGCTTTGTTGCAGTAAGAGTTCACTGCACTTTCTTTGGTTCTCTGAGTAAAACCCCAACACTCTCTCCCTCTTGCAAATGGAAGAAGGTCATGAGGCAACTCTGCTTCAACTCACTTAAACATTATGGTTTTTGATCCGCAACCTCAGCAAGGAATGCAGGAAAACACCCGATCTCGTCACCCGACCATCTGTCCACAGTATAGTGAGCAAATGATCATGAACCCAAATCAAATTCGTCGGCACCTGTCCGGAACCGATGGAAACATCCTCCCGAACTGTGGGACGTGTTGCACAAACTCGCAAGAAATATGTACCTTTGGGGAGTGCTCTTCGCACTCGTACTCAAAAAAACGAAGGACAAAAGAGGGCTTGGTCACTGATGAGGAACAGTAGATTCCTAATCAGTGAAGTGGGACAAGAACTCGCGATATATCAAGGATTGGTTTCCGTTTTATTCTGTCCTTGATATAGTACATTAGGGTTCCCTCCAAGATGTACTTCTCATAGTTGTATCGCATGTTTGAAACCGGTTCGACCTTGTCCTTTATAAAGTTGAATGCCTCCACGCGAATATCGTTGTAAGGTGAAACATTAAAAATATGCTCTAGTCTCGGTTCGCTCAACATGGTTTGGAACATATTAAAATTAATGGAGTTACCCAAATTCTCCCGTACTAAGTTTTCATACTCCCCATGGTTGAGTTGTGGTAGAATCCCATGAGCTAGTTCAGGTGGAATCCCATGAGCTAGTTCAGATTCAAGGGCCCGTCTACACGAAAAGAGCTCCGCCTCCACATCCGCGTTTTACGCTCGCAAATTCGAAAGGACTCAAAGCTTTACTACAGCCCACTACATGATAAATTGAGTTGAGCCCATCTGTAATGGGCCTGCAACATCCAAAAAGCAGCGTCACTTCAAACTCCATCGTTCGTATCAGGGCCCACCTCTCTAGACCAATTAAAGGTGTATGAGAAAGGAGGCAAAGGATGGAAAGAACAAGATTTATGAGAACTAAATGGCATATCCTCCTAGGAGAAAAGAATATTAACATCTATGTAACAAAACTCTCATCTGGTATATGCCATCACCAGTTCATATGGTATTCCAAATCATCAAATTCCATGGTCCCAAACAAAGAATTTAGAAGAACAAGGTAAAAAGACAACGTAAATGTCATATGTAACCAAGACTTCAGTCCTGAAAGAATACGAGCCCCATTAAAAGGGGAGTGCTCAACCCAACTCCTTCACGAGACTCAAGTGTGTCAATCATGAGGTTAGAAAACCCAGGCTAACCTAAATCACTCAGATAGTCAGATCCATTCATCTTCGAATTGGCCGTGCTTTAGAGTTCAATTAACTCCTCTGTTTTGGTCAAGTTCCAAACAACAAAAGGAGACAAGAAAACCCATCTTTTTGGGATCATTTAAGGCAGCAAAATAGAAGACATCCCATGTAGGCGCATCAAGGCAAATTCCTGCTCATTGTCTGTGTCTTGCTTTAGAAAGAGTTTTAATCATACCCTTGGCGATCTTCCAGAACCAGAACAGATTCATCATTGTCAACACAGGAGGCACCACAAGCAGGCTGTAGAAGCACAAAGGAAACATTTTCTTCACCTGAAACCAAAGAAAAGATCAGATCAACTGAAACACTGTAACTGATAATGCAGGAAAGCCAGCATGTATAATAGCATTAGTTGATCTGGAGGACAACTTCACTTTTCCAGCCCGAGTAACTAAGTCAACCATCCAAAACCTCATCTTTACTTTTATTTTCTTTTTTTCCCTGAGTGTGCGAAACATTGTCCTATTATTGCAGTTCGGCAATCGAAGTCCTACTTGTGGTCATGCCAACTATGAGTGATACAAGTAAATTTTCCAGCTTTTGAAAGAAAAGGATGCTTGCACATATGGGATAATTTATTGACAACATATTAATTGATTAACAAATCTATTCCTACTATTTTGTATCCTAGTTTTTCACAATTATCGTATTGCCCTAACTTGACAGATCAACTACCAAATTAATAGCAAGAAAAAGCATGGAATAAGTAGAATGTGAAGATCATATATTAATTCACCACTCATTTCATAGTATGAACCATCCAGAATCCACTAACCTGATCAAAATGGATGAACATGTGCGCAAAAAAGAAGATGAACAAAATAACCCTTGCAACCTGAAGGCAGCAAAAGTACGGACAATTATTTTCAGCAGCAGAAAAAAACTGAAAACGAAGGGCATAATTTTCGGGCGCAATTTCTTTTCGAAATTGAATAACCAATATATTACTAAATCAAGCCAGGTTCAATAAAGTAAAAACTCCAAGACTGGTCATCTTAACAAGTGTGCACACCCACAAATAAACAATCACTACGTAAACCTAAAGTCTAAAAAAATCACTGCCCTTACAGTAATAAGTAGCTTGTAACGTTCTATTTGGATTACATAAGCGAGCTTACCCGCATCATAGCATGTTCTATGGTGGCATTATGGGAAACCAATTCCCAATCCTTATACCACAACAACTATTCGTAGGACAAGAACATTTTCATAATCTTATTCAAAAGATAAATGAGAACAGCCTAAGAACACAAAACCTCCAACAAAATCAATGATCTTCCTCTACCATGTTGGCCCCTGCAGCGGCCTTGCGGACAGATTAAGTATACAATTCATGTCAATGAAAATAAGGAGTACACAATGTCCATATTTCAGTTGAGTTCATTTTTCCCCAGTTATAATCTGAAACAACTGCCTACAAGTTTATTTTGTTTTGCCAACATTAAAGCCAACCAGAAAATATATCATTGCCAGTGAACACTGTTTCTATCTACATGATGTCAATAAGCCCATTGTAAAACCTAGCACAAGCAACTGAAAAGAATCAAAACTACGACTATCTTAGACCATACCAACCACCCCAGGAACAACGCAATGCCATTATACATGTACAGCTTGGAGTTCTTTTGACCAGCTACATCCAAGTACCTGAAAGTATGCATTAAACAAATAAGCCAAAGTTGAGAACCAATCGCCTGAAAATTAAGGAAATTCTAAATGTTTAACTTTACCATCTTAGATTTATGAAAGGAGTAGTCATCTCGGTGAAGAGAACCATTAGTATGTAAACCCGAGCTTGACCACTTATAAGGGAGAGAAAGATTGAATACATGGACAGCCCATGGTGTAGAAGCTGATAGAAATAAATGTAACAAATGCAATTAGTAAACCACTATATATGAACTTTTGTAATCAACAGTCTCGGCTGATTTAATTCAACTTGACCTAAAACGGAAAAAGTAGCAAATTTAACAAATGTATTGAACCGACCAATTTGATTTTAGTTGATACAAAAATTACATTTTCCACCCTGTGTCTGAAATGGCCATATCAAAATTGGAAACCAAGAAATCTTATTCGAAGTTGAAAAGCCAGTTCTTGAAAAGAGATAAAACAAACACAAAATATTAGAAAATAATCTGACAGTATCAACCAAATGTTCTTAATTACTCACATACTCCAGACCACCTAGAGCTGGAAAGTGCCAGAGAATCATTGCCAAGTCTGATAGAAAATAACCAATGGAGATCTGTACAAAAAGCCAATATTAAAATTTAGTTACACTTTCACCATGCCCAACTACAATGCCATTAATTTCTGTACACTTGATCCTCTTTTTATTATTCTTCTTTCCAATTTTAAGGAAGGAACTTCTCAAATAGATGTCTGTATAGCGTATGCCTATCAATATGCAGCAGTTAAATGCCTCAATGAAGGAGGTCCTTCAAAAATGACAGTCCATGGGAGAGTGAGAGGTCATACTCAAACCAGGAAACTCTATGCCTAACCTAGAAGAACTAATTCAACAAGATTACAAACAATTAAGACATTTCAGTTTAGACACTCGCGTAATGTGCAAGTTGAACAATTAATATTAAATTTAGAGTTTTTGGTGAAAAGTACACCCCATATAAGACAAAAGGAATTACATAATTCTCTCTCACCATAGAATTTCCAGGAAATTGGCATCATTTTTAGGGGTTGGCCTTTAAGATCTCGTCCTTCAAAAACCTCAACTCCATGCTACTGGCAAAGGGGATCCGCTTTCTCTTTTCTAGGCTTGGGTGGTTTGGTCTCCTAGTGGAAGGTGTTCTGGTTCTGGGGGATAATAGCAGGGGCTGGTGTAACATGATGACTCCCTAGGGGGGTTCGGGCGCCATCTGGAAAGAGGACACCCTCAGATCGATATACTTCTGTAGTATTCTTGGGAAACGGAGGACACAGGCTCTTCATAATGAGGAACATTAATAAGCTCTGAGTTTTCCATTCATAAAGCCAAAAAGAAAGATATCCAGCCAATAAAGAATCCTAATTTCCTCACCAATTCAATATGTCTGAAACCTCCAAGAAAAAACATGGGAGCCACATGCTCTTAACAATTAACATTTCAAGCTTTCACCAAAATGCAATCCCCAAGAGGGAGCCCCTGTAAACCCTAAAGCCAAAAAATGGTCCTTTTTGCCTGAGGCCTAAGAACTACAATTTAGAAATGAAATGATAATAAGTTCTACTAATATCACTTTTTTACCTTTCACCTTCCCTTGAGGTTCAAAAGTTCCATTGTGTTCAAGATATCATCCACTACCGTTCATCATTTTATAGACCTGATCCCATACAGCATCAAAACCTCTTTGACATCTCTAGGACCGATTTGGTCATATTCTTGCTATTCTACCCCTTTCTTTCTAGTTAAAATTACTGAAAATCTAGTACACCAAAAGATATCAACTGTTACGGATTGAAGTTATCCACGAAAACAAAAGGAAAGTCCTTCTCATCAAAATGTCCTAGCCCATAATTTCTTTAGAAAAACTGGGAATATCAACTTTTGAACCTAGGCTATTGGCTAATCTTAACCAGCCTGAGAAACTTAGTATAAAGAGTTCATTTCTATCATAAAAAAATTATTTTTTTGGGTTTCGTTTGTACAACTTCTCATCATACCCGCTCATAAATTTTTGCTCTGATATGTTAATGTCTCTTATGTTGGCCAATGTAATAAAACAGTACAAAAGTACAGCTGAAATACAACGTGTTTGACATCCCATCAGATTAGCATTAGCAAGAAGTTTTAACCGGAAGATAAAGCACCATCCTTTTGATGCGACATCCACGTTGTTTCAGCTGGAAACGACTTAGTTTAATTAATTACTTACGGGAAACCATGCCAAGAAGACCAAATAATACTTCTTTCAGCATCCACTTACCCCCAATAATATATCTGATAAAGTGGATGTACTAAAAACAATTGAGTCGCCATGAGAATTCTCATCAAACTCATCTGAGATAAGTAGGAAGTAGAGAGAAGCAGATGCTACTAGAAGAGCATGGAATGTCGAGAATCCCCTGCACGACAAAAGCTGAAACTTTATGCCGCTAAAGAAACCAAAAATCTTTGTGGACAAAAATTTTGTACACAAAAACAGGAATTAATATGCAGAGTAGTTTCACCGGTTATTCCATTCAACTCTTTGTGCGCTGCTTAGTTTGCCATATCCCTTGAAGAATTGGAGGCTAATAAAACCTGTTAATTTGTAAACCTTCAACAAGAAGAAGAGACCAATTATATAATAAACCAAACAGTTGAAAAGAAAATACAATATTAGGATGAGGGCATCTGTAAACATAACTCCAGCTTATTTTGACCCATTTTCTTATCTTTAAGTTATATAACACATTTTCTTATTTCCTTGGATATGTGAATTAGTTTTGTCATAAGTATTCCTGGTGATATAGCACAATGCTCATATTAGTTACGCTGCACTGCATTCTTCCTTTTGTTGGGTAATTAAGAGATCCCCAAAAAGGTCCACGAATTAAATTTTCCTTCTCTTATGTGAAAAGGATTGGACCAAACCATTGAAAATTTAAAAGCTACCAAAATAAAACATTGTGAAATATCCCTTGGTCTTATTCAAAACGGCATATTATGTGCAGTATATACCTCAAGATTCATCTGTTCCTCCATTTCAGTTTTGTCTACTCCTCGTGATCTTATCTTTCTGGGCTATATCACTTGCCAGGCCTTCATGATATGGACTTATATGCTTCTCAATTAACATAGTTTTTGGAGAACGATGAAGGCAGTTTCCTAAAGAATATTGCTAAGCTGGCAGCTGTTGGCTGGATTTGAGTGGCTTTTAATAATCCACATGACTATATCTGTATCTAGCCGCAGAGGCATGAGCAATCCTTCTCCCAGATTTTCTTTGAAATGGGATAAGTTAATAGTATCGACCATGTTACGTTATGCAGCCACAAAAGTCATTCACTAATGACTATATGAAATATTCATGTACACCATACACAGCAAGATAGAAACTTGGTAGAACTAAATTTTACAAGCATACTCACAATTGTGCAGATTATGATGCCAGAAAAGACGGACACCAGCCAGATATATCCTTTGGTCGGACCGATATTGCCAGTGTTGGGCAGAAAATCATGGGGAAGAGGAGAAGGAAATTCGCCCATAGGCCCGGCTGGAAATGGCTACCTGCTACGAAACTGCGCCGGAGACGTACATATGGAACGTAGAAACGAAATGCGAATTGCCAAAGAGAACTATGAGAAGCACGTCTGAACGTAATATTCAGGTCGAAAAGAAAAGATAAAATCAAATGGAGAAAAGAAACGAACACGAACCATAAACAGAGAATTCTCGGAATTCAATAACAATCAAACGAAGCAATCCGATAGGAACGAAAAGGGTGAGAGGGGTCCAGAAAAGACGTTGAGAAGAATCAATAAACCATAGCTCAACTTTTTGGAGGGTGAAAAACTAATTTTGACTAATCGCTCATGAATATTGAATAAAGACTACAATAATGTGGATTGTGGGCGCATCACCCAGAAGCTTCTTCTTCTTCTTCTTTATCTTCTTTTCTCTCCCATTAATGTTCAACGTACGAGGCAGGCAGTTGAAAGAAACCACAGACGAACCGCCGCTATTAATTCCATGAATATTGATATTTTATATTCCATGAAAAATAAATAAAAATCTTAATTTTTTTAATTAACTTTTTCTCATTTACCTGCTCTTTATTTTTATTATTTTATTTTATTTTATTTTATTGTTAAGAAAAGAGTCAATTTATAAAAAAAATTAAGATATGTAAAATTAAAATCAGATTTGATATTATTAATTATTTTTTTAATATTTTTCAAATACTAAAAAAATATATTTCAAACCAAGAAATAGTCATAATAAGGGAAAGTCATCGCAGCAGGATAAGGGCCAACATCATTCTACTGGCCCCTGTATCTTAGCCTTAGGCCATTTTTAGAGATCTTCTTCGTTTAAAAAACTCTTTTAAGTAATAAAAGCTAAAATAGATGGCCTTAAAATTGAAAATATATCTTTCTTTCTTTTTGGCAACTAGGAAAATCCATTGTACCTGATTTTGTACACCGAAATTCAGGTGGTGTTTGTTTGTGGAAATTTTGGGCGGTGTAAATGTTGAGGTATTGGGGTTGGTGAAAAAGTAAAGATATTTTTATAAGAATTTGTGAAAAAATGAGGAAAGAAAAGACTTGGGTGAATATTATAATAATAAATAATTGTTTGATGTAAACAAATTATTAATTTATAATTTTTTATAATATGCATGCCCAACATTTCGGGAAATAAAAGCTACTCAAGATTTAGTTAGAAAACACATAATCGTGCAATAACAAGGTCAGAATACATAAATTAAATCCACAACTCAAATATCATTTAAATCAAAAACTTATTAGTAAGTAATTAGATTCGAACACATTAATTAATACAATTCGTTCAATAGTGAAAGTTTGTACCATTCAATGCTTAAAATATCTTAATGAATAAAATAAAGTAAAGTTTGGCTTGTAAAATATAGGCTCGCTTAATGAACAAGCTTTTTTCTACAAGCTCAATAAACGAATAGGACTACGGTGTATAGATTGAGCAAAGTAAAATAATTAGAAGGAATTGAATGAGGTCTTGAATTTTATATGCCCTAGTGTTTTTGGGATAAAGTAAGAGAATAATAGGAGGATGGAAATGTAGGAGAATCGAAAATTCTTTACTTTTTGTTTTCAATTTGTGCTAGTTAGAAGAGGTTGAAAACAAATTTTATGAAATTTTAGTTGTGTAATGGAATAAATTATTTCCTTAATAATCAAAGAAAAAAAAGAGTAAATTTCATTTTTTCTCTTAAATTACTATTAGATTTTTAAATATTTTCACAAACTTTAACTCATTACAACTCACTTTTTAAAATTATGTTTCTCGTTGCGATTATATCTCCTGATATATTGGAGTCTTTACGTCGAACAATTTTCATCTCCTTAACTGACACTTTAAAAAAAAAATTACTCAAATTGATAGATTTGTCTTCATTTGAGCCCTTTACCGTCTTTCTCGCTATATTTAGACTTAAGAAATAATATATAATTTCCTAATTTATCTTTTATTAAAAACAAGAAGAAAGAAAGCTTAGAGCATATGTCGGCAAAATTTATTTTTTTCACAATAAGGAGGAGGGCATCTACCGTTCGCATAGAATTGAAATCGTTTGACATAACGATTCTAGTGAGTTGCATATGGAATCGCAATTAGAATTATAGTTTGGGACGTTGGATGGTGAGTTGTAACAAGATAAAGTTTGAAGAATATTTGAAAATTGTGTAGTAATTTGAAGGAGAAAATTATAATTTACTCTATAAAAATGGTATATTTAGTTATGTATATTATTATTATAGCTTTTTTTCATTAATAAAATAAAGAATAGGTGATAAAATCAAGGGAATTACACAAATAACCCACTAGGTTTTAGTGTCTTTTTTAAAAAACTCACTGGGTTTTAAAAAATTTTAAAAAGCTCACTGGGTTTGTCATTTTGGTATCAAAACTCACTGGACCCAACGTCGTTACACATGTTTAACGGAAAATTCATCTCGGTCAATCACAATGTGACATGTATCGTTAAATAAATAAATAAAGTTTTTAAAAAAAAACATAATTAAAAAAAAAAGATCGGGGCCCGATCCTTTCCCCCCTCCACCTCTAGGCGCCTAGTTCTGGGTGACTAGAAGGAGGGCTCCTCCACCCCGGGCGACGATCTGGGTGGGGGATCTCCCCCAATCCCACAACCACCCCCACCCAGACTCCGACAGGTGGAGGGGGTCCACCCCGGCTTTGGGGTGGTCGGGGGACTTCCCCGTGCTCGCAGGCGATTGTCTGAGAGACCTCCCCAAACCACCGCCCAGGGTGGATCCACCCTCCCTCTGGGCGCCCAGAGGTGGAGGGGGGAGTTCTCCTCTCCCGGCGGCCGGAGGTGGACGTGAGGATCGGGGGTCCTTTTTTTTAATTTCTTTTTTATATTAATTTTAGATTTATTTTTATTTTAAAAAATTATTATTATTATTTTTTAACTAATGACACATGTCACATTGTGATTGGCTGAGATGGACTTCCATTAAACATGTATAAAGACGTTAGGTCTAGTGAGTTTTGATATCAAAATGACAAAGCCAGTGAGATTTTTAAAAAGGTGGTAAAACCCGGTGGGTCATTTGTGTAATTCCATAAAATCAATGTATATTTTCCTCCTCTCTCGGTTTTCCCTCCATGCAAAAGTCCACATTCAAATGCGGCGGCGGATGGGGTGATCAGGGAGGAATCTCTTATTTTCTCCGCGAAACTCCATTTTGTCCTCTTTCTTTCCTTCCTTTTTTTCTACCATCCCTAAAACATCGCTTTTACTTTTATCCATTGTTTATGATCAAGCAACAAGCATCTTAACTGAAAAGCTCGCGTCAGAGTAACTTCAGACAAAGACCAATCTCGACGTGCTGCCTGCAAGTATTTCTAACATTTCGAGTCTAGCCGGGGAGGAAATTTGGCAAGGGATTCAAAGGCCAATGAATCAGGGGCTATTCTCGAGCTATGGGGATTACAACCAACCGTACAGTAGAGCTATTTAGGCTCCAAGAAGGGCTAACGAAGGCATACCGGTGGATGAATGCACGAAGGTGATGAGGACAGTTGAGCAGATCTGAATCGACCACAGTAACAGAGAGACGATTGGATGTGCGGATGCTCTGGCAAAGCAGGGAGGGATGTCACCGGTAGGGAAGGTTTTGTTACATATTCAGGTTATCAACAGCGAAGAAGAAGAAAGACAAGAGGCAAAAGATTCTTACGTGTTTTTGCAACATAGATTGCGTCCACGGACAGCAAGGATAATGCTTCTTGTTTATCTGCGCAATTATCTTTAGATTACCCCTTTCCTTGGATAAGATTACTCTTTAATTAGCTACTCGAATTAGATGATCCAATTCAGAGAAATAGACACAACACGTGAGCATATGCGTCCCACAACATTTCACTGGATACCCCAGTGAGACTTATATGATGCATCTAGCTTTTTCCGAATTGGAGAAGACAGCAAATTGAAAGATCTTTATTCCCTCTCGTTAACCTCGTGCACACAAGAACCTATACACGGGTTTTCTTTCCTGTTAAGGTGTTACTTTAGAAATCAGAATTGACAAAAGATAAAAAGATAAGGAATCAGAATCCCTATTCCATAAGAATTTCTTTTTGTTAAGCAAATAAACAGAAACTTCCAGACAATTTGACTCTCCACAGACCGGGGGGGCATGGACAACTTTACTTGCTGGAAGAAAGAAATGTTATCTATCCTATATCATCGATTTTTGAGGAATGACTTCCAGTTTGGCTGTATTAATAAGACATGCGCATTAATGATTTCAATGAGGATGTGAAGTTTTGAACTTCTTCCAGTGCGGATCATTAGCTTGTAGAACTTTATGCTGGTATTTCGTTCCATTTGAAATTTTGAACATCCATGTCTGTAACACAAGCAAGTGCAAACATAAAACTGGAATTGTACACAGCACACCATCTTTTTACAAGCGCATGAGCTTATTAGTGCTCCAGGAGCAAATAGCATTCGACAACGATATCACAGTAGCATTATCACAATTTTCATCATCATCATCTAGTAACCTCCTTGTATAAAAGCATTCAGGCGGTCTAGCTCCTCCCGATGCTCACTCACCACAGCCCGGACCACATCTCCAATGGACACCATGCCCATCATCCCCTTTTCATCAATGACTGGAATGTGCCTGATTCGGTTATCTGCCACCCAAACAAGAGTTTGGAGAATAAAATACTAAACTTTATGCGTAGCGGTGGGAGGGAGAGAGAGAGAGAGAGAGAGAATAAAAATCAATAATGAGAAGCAGAATATGGCACCTGTCATCAGTTGCATTGCCTTCAGAACTTTTGTGTCAGGTGTTACTGTGATAAGCTTGTTCTGTGGCCATGGAATTATCATATACATGTCATCTCAAATTGTTTGATATATCATAAAGCAAATGTACACTAACTTTTGTTTGACGAATGAAAAACACCCACAATCCATGTTTTTTCCTATGGAAGGGGAGAAAACTTGTACCTCTTCGGTCATGATATCCCCAACCTTAGTTGATTTGGATGACCTCCCCTGTACTATGATTTTCCTTAGATAGTCTGCAGATACATCAGTAAATACGAGACTTGGTCAACTAAAGCAAGTACAGATATAACTTCCAAGCAATGTTCATACAGTATGTGCAGCTCTTATTAGTGCCTTTATGTTACATTTGAGGGCATTTGCATATGGTCCCACAATAATATATAAATAATGGTTGGAGAATCTGAACGTGCAAAGCAGGAAGTAGATCTGCCCAGACACTTCTTCCCCTCTTTTGGCTGTGAACATGCCTGAGATTCATCCATTTTTGGTACCAGAGACTGTTTAAAATTCTCCAGACTCCAAATAATTAAAAAACTAGAATAAAACCAAGAACATAATTCTCTTGTTTTCTTTCCAATGATGTTATCCAAGAGACGGAAGAAACATGATAAAACTTCAGGGGGTGAACTGAATAAACAAATATCTGTCATTGCATTTCCAAAAAGGTTTAAATCAATTGAAGAGGTAATGTTATAACAGAAACCAGAATGTTTGAAACTAGGAACGTAGTGCCCCAAAATTTCATCTATAAGTGAAGAGTATTGATGTATCTGGGTAATAAGACTGCAACTTCTAAAAACAAACTATCATATCATGTGTTCTGACATGCACAATAGTTCATCACAATCAAGTAAATAAGCTAAAAGAATCTTTAAGTATCACAAACCTCTCTCTGTTATGATTCCTGCAATTGATTTCTGCTCTCCAGATTTCACAACCACCAAGGCACCAACATTGTGCTGGGTCATCTGCAAAATAAATGGTTTATTTAAAGCTGGTCAAGCAATTGAAAATAATTGTCATTCTTGGATAATTGAAAAGACTTAACATTAAGGTCAAAGATGCATACCGACTTAACAGCATCATAAACAGTATCATCCATAGTGCACCAGAGCCAAGAACCATCATCACCTTTGCCTTTCACTTTCAAGATGTCCGAAATTGTAGTGCTTTCAAAACCATGCTCTTCGATGCGAGCAGATGAGACTGACTGAAAGCGTGCAATCACAGCAGGCTGCATCAGAGGATTCACAAGACGGACGTGTTGCAGAACTGCATTTTTGACGATGTTTCCACGCGATAAAAAGGATTGGATAGCTCCTTGCATTTTACCTGCTTAACAACAGAGGTCATGCCTCATAAATGATAGATGATGTTTCACATAAGTATGCAGACTGTTCTCCTACCATATCTCGGATCTCTATCAGTTCATGATTGGTATCAACTCTAGACACACTACTGGAAAAATTTGAACCGGAATTCTCCAACCCTATAAAATTAATAACCTCTGACAAAAAAAAACTGGTTTCCAATAGATTTAGGCAGACAGGGATTACGATAAATCTATAGTTCCTAAATTAGATAAAAGTTATTAAATCTCAGTATTCGCTAAGATTTGTAGCATCAACACTTACCGGTTTAACTAATTCAGCATTTATATTCTCAATATTTACAATTTTTACCACATTTTGAAAAAGATAAATATAAACCTAACAAAATCTTATCCGATTCAGTACAAGTCAAACACTGATGATACATGTCAGAAACGACTATATATCGGAGAACAAAACGCTTCGATCAGCAAATCTACGAACATCTATTCCAAGATCTATAACAGGAAAAAAATTCAAAGTCAACCTAGTAATCGGTTTACGCTACGATAATCAAGGCAGATGGATATGGATCTGGAAAACGAAGTGAACACTCGAGATAGATTTCCTAAAACGGATTAATGAGCATATGAAGCATCGATCCTTCCACTATGACTTCATCTATGAAGCAAAAAAAAAACAAATAGAACAAGTCTCAACGGCACAGTACGACGTAATCCATTGGAGCACACACCAGAGCCTGGAGAAGATTTGTGAATCTTTTAAAGTCCTGTGCTAACTGGGAAGCAACTCCCATAAATCACAGCAAAGGAAGAATTAGAACAAATAGGAAAGGAAGCGGAGAATACCGGAGAAGGTGATCTTCACCAGAACCACTAAGTGCCACTTCGCAAGTTCAGTGACGGCGATATCGGCTTACGGATAACGAATGAGCCCTATAAGATGGTCCACCTCAGGACCGAATATGGCTGCGTTTGCATGTAAAATTTTCCCCAAAATTTTATCTCTCTCCTAATAAAATACTCCAATATAATCTCTCTCCTATAAAAAAATATAAAAAATTACAAAAACTATAAACTATTACCTCTCTCTTCACTTTTTCACTAAACCCAATATCAACACTAAACTCAATACCAAAAATTTTACCACACAAACCCACCTTATGACTTTTTTTCATTACCTGAAGCACGCGCTTCGAGACAGCAACTAACTTCACACGTGGAACGCCTAAAATCCGTTGGATGCGAATCCTTCCGAAATGTTTTTTTAGAAGATTTAAATAATTTTATTTATTTATTTATAATAAAAATGATAATTTGATGAGAAAATAGAGAATTTTGTGGAAGCCTTATCTCCAGAAGTGTCCCGGCGGAAAGGGCCTCCAAGAAAAGGGCGGGAAAGCTAGCTCACCCCATTGGTGGTATTTATGTAATTGAGCAACTTTTTGGGACTGGTTATTGCTACAATACTACCGCATGACTGAATTGCTCGGCTCTTCAAATTTTTCCTTTTCACCTTCCCAAACTTCAGTACCGTCTGACTCCTGGTCTCAACGGCTGAACAGAAGCAAAACGAGAAGCACAGAAAATGGAGTCAATTGTCAAGGTACCATTTTCTTTCTCTCTCTCTGTCTTTTCGCGGTAAGCCTCAACGTGGACCTTTTTCTGAATTCAATAGTACGGATATTTCGGTTGCTTCAGCAATATTTCGGGTATGCTGGCTTCCGGGAATATCAG
Organism: Myrica gale; assembly: GCA_963930655.1. Lineage (NCBI taxonomy): Eukaryota > Viridiplantae > Streptophyta > Magnoliopsida > Fagales > Myricaceae > Myrica > Myrica gale. The sequence continues at coordinate 6,077,181 of OZ005607.1, forward strand.
AAGGAGGTCATTGAGAAGATTCTCCAGAAAAGGGACTGCTTGGTGGTCATGGCCACTGGCAGCGGAAAGTCCTTGTGGTAAGCCGTGCTCACCTCTCCTTTCTTCCGAATTTTCCTCCCGTCTCATGCTGTTCAAATGCTCTCCTTTCCTAAGTTAAACAGATAAGAACAACTAAACTGGTTTGTCATAAATGACAGCTATCAGGTGCCTCCATTGGTTGTCCGAAAGACCGGCATAGTGATAAGCCCCCTTATAGCTTTAACGCAAGATCAGGTAATCTGTTCGAGATTACTGTTTGCTATATTCTCAATGCCGCTTTTTTTCGTACTTGACTATTATCTCTTTGAGCCGATATTCGTCTCGTAATAATGTTTATCATACAGGTTATGAGTTTGAAACAACGGGGTATCAGAGCGGAGTTTCTTGGAAGTGCACAGATGAATCCGACCGTCCAACCCAAAGCTGAGAGTGGTCAATTCGATATTTTGTTCATGACTCCCGAGAAGGCATGCTTGATGCCTACCAGGTATTATTTGATTAGCACGAATATATTGATTGCAAGGATCTCCTGTGACTTTATTCCACCTCGCAGCGGTCTTCCTAGGTTTTTCAAAGTTTGTAACATATTCTATCCATTTTCTTAGCACAAACAAAATCCTAAATTTTACTTCATTTGTGCAGCTTCTGGTCAAATTTGCTGGAGGTGGGGATTTCTATGCTTGCTGTTGATGAAGCTCATTGCATATCAGAATGGGGCCATGATTTCAGGTAATTACTGTTTTTGTTGTTATTTTTTTGGCGATAAACGCACTTTGTACTTCTAATCTACTACACATTTTGCCACATGGTTCACATGACATAATAGACAATATATTGTTCGAGGGTGCAAAGTAATTTCGTTTTTCTTTGAAATTTGGTTCTTATTGTCTCAGTATCTGAAAGTTGTGACTCAGGCCTGTAAGCTTTGTTCTAATATGACCTGGATGCACAACAGAAAATAAGGGAGTATGCAAAGTTTTAACACATGGTTATGCCTGTGTTTTAAAATAATTCAGGACTCATTTGTCCCTTATGAACAGCACAATTCCAGGGGTGCTTGCAGTAAATTAAGATATTCGGGAGAAATTTTGATCAATTTTGTAGTGTTGGGGTGTTCGGTGATCTCTACATGAAGTATGAGGGAGGAGCATCAATCCGACTTTACGATGCATCTTTTTTTTTATTTGCATTCTATCAGTGTTGCTATCTTATTTTTTTTCTTTTGTTTCTTTGTCATTGCAACTTCTGATGAATTCTCCATTGTGGTTTATCAGGGTGGAATACAAGCAGCTAGACAGGTTACGCAGTATTCTCTTATTTGTTGGACTAACTGCAACTGCTACTGCAAAGTTAGTCTCTAATTATCTGTATAAGCTGATATTGTCATTTCCTTGTTACAATTATCACTGTCTTTGAGGGATTTGGCACTGTTAGGAGGTATTGATAATCTGGAATTGTTTGACTGGTAGGTTTTACATGTTCTACACGATATCCACTTTATAGTCGCCATGCCTCCATTTTTTATTGGACTATCACATCCGCATAACTGCATTCAAATTGTGTTTTTGTCCTTTTTAATTTCTTTGGAAGATGTGAGATGAGCTTTACTATTAGTATACATCTCTACTTTAAAAGAATGCAAGTGTAAAGCAAGACATTTTATATCCATATGCATACTTGAATGGGAGAGTTTCTGTGATAGAAAGTTTAGAAATAATATTAAGGAAAAATGTTAGTAACATACATGCACGCTAGATAATTTTGCTTTCAAGACCTGTGGTTCTAAAATTTTCATTTCAAGACCCATGCTCTGACACGCGTTGAATTCGAAACCCCTTAAATTTTTGCTCCGACATGCAATGGGAAAATACTAATGTGGTGGAATGTCATTAACACGTCATCACGTGTAAAATAGGAAATAATAAAGTATTAAAACTTGATTTAAGAAAGCAGAATTTTTTTTTTGAACAAATGAAAAAGAATACCAAAAATTTGAAAACTAAAATTCAGAAAGCACATTAAGATAAATAAAAAATTTACAAAAAATAAAAATAAACATAACAAATGAAGAAGAATTTTAAATAACATAGCACAAAAAAAATTCACAAAAAAGAAGAAGGAAGGCACAAGGAGACCGCTCCACTTCACTTGTTTATCACCTTCACTTCAGCATATTTCAAAGATGGGGTTAAACATCTGTTTTGTCTTCCTGCTGTTGCGAAGTTGGCAACCTACAAAGTGGTGCTTAAATATTAGTTGCACTTGCCAAAATTCCACTTGTACATTTAAAAGTATATTATAGCGTGGTAGAATCTAATGTTATAGCCTGAGATGATACTAAATGAGTGCTTATTATTGTCTTTGTTACTTGACATCATTTTAAAGATCTTTGGTTTTTTCCTTCCGTGTGCAACTTTCAAGATGATGCTTCCCGTCACTATATCTGTCAACAGTTCTCTTTTTAATAACTTGCTTTATCTGTTATGGGTGAAGGAAGTTCTTTAAGTTTCCTGATGTAGATCTAATTTTGTGCCTCACGATAGGGTTCGAACTGACATTATCAGCTCCCTGAAGATGAAAGATCCTTTTGTTGCCATTGGATCATTTGATCGAAGAAATCTCTTCTATGGTGTCAAGTCTTTCAGTCGGGGTCAATCATTTATCAATGAGCTTGTGAGAGAAATCTCCAAGTTGGTACCTAGTTCTGGTTCAACTATCATTTACTGCACAACAATTAGAGATGTTGAGCAGGTATTTTGTCTTTTAGCTGCATCTTGTCATAATAATTGTGCTTAAAACTGATATCTTACAGCAGGAACTTATCTATGAAGGAATTAACTTAGTTCTCATACGCTTTCATAAATGACATAAATTTGGTTGCTGTTTATGGATCTTCTAAAGACTGTTAAAACTCTGGATTTGCACCTACACTCTGTTGGAGGACATGACTTGGATCCTCTGTTACATGGGCACAACAAACTAAAGCACTCCTTTTTGAACCATGCCATGGATTTGTGTGTGGTATTGCACAAGTCTCGGACATGTATCCCACAAAGCAAGTCCGTACTTTTCTTCATTTAGTTCCAGTCTACATTATTATATAACTTTAATGTAGTTTCAGTATAAGAATGCTGTGTTGCATTGACCTCAATTCCCACTTTCATATAAAATAGGACATGGAAAACTTCAGCAATATAACAATGTTTCCTTGTCTTAAGATTTCGTGGCTAAAGGAGTCTGACGCCTAGGCTGGTCCCCACTACCTGATATGTGTGTACTTGTGTCTATGTCGCATAAATATTGCACCATCCTTTCTCTTTCTTCTTCACTGGAAAATGGTGTTTATTTCTCTACACATGATTCTTCTTTCTAGCTGGGGTCTTGGTAGAAGTGTTAAGATTCTGGCTTTACTAATTAATGTACTTGCTAATGCATGTGGATCAAGTCTTTTAGATGATTTCATGATCTTTTTTTTCTTCTTACTTTTTTGCCCTTAGATATTCAGGTCACTTCAAGAGATAGGAATCAAGGTTGGAATCTATCATGGTCAAATGGATAATAAAGCTCGTGAGGAGTCCCACAGGTTCTTAGCACCATTCAATGTAGATGTGGAGTAGTACTTTTAGCTGTCTAGCATGATCAATATGATTGTTCAGTTTTGCTCTGTATCCTCTAAAATGGCATTATCTGACTTAACATTATACACCATACTCTACTCTTATCCTTTTACTCACTTTGTCAGATTATTCATAAGAGAGGAATTGCATGTCATGGTTGCTACTATTGCATGTCATGGTTGCTACTATGGTTGCATGTCATGCTTTTGGCATGGGAATTGATAAGCCAAACATTAGACAAGTGATACACTATGGTTGCCCCAAGAGTCTAGAATCCTATTACCAGGAAAGTGGGCGATGTGGTAGAGACAGTATAGCTTCTGTCTGCTGGCTTTATTATACAAAAAGTGACTTTGCAAAAGCTGAGTTCTACTGCGGAGAATCACAAACAGTAAGTGTAAATTTGAGTTTCTTCTTAAGAATATTTAGTTTTGTTTTGTTTATAACCACTATTATTTTGCTAAAGACTGGATGTGATTCAAGTTATTTTTTTACTGAATTATGTTTTTTAAGCTTTTGCATGTTCTTCCAGACAAAGCATTGTGCATTCTGTCTTTTTTATTACGAGTACTTTTGGCCTATCATTCACCAGGAAAATCAAAGAAGAGCTGTTATGGAGTCATTGATGGCTGCACAACATTATTGCTTGGCCACAACCTGCAGACGAAAGTTCCTGCTTGATCACTTTGGACAAAAGTATTCAGCTGATAAATGTGGTATGGCTTTTGTTTCTAGATAAGAGTTTCATTGATGTGCTTTCTATCTTAAAGAGATGCTTATTCTGGTCATTTTAATTTCCAATACTGCCTGTAAGTTTTTGCCCACTACTAGACCTCCACAATTGTCAAATAAATTTTCATGGTAAGATTACAGCAGAGTTGAAGTGCTGAGCCATGTGAAACGCATGGCCAAAAGGTCAAACTTTTGCTTTGTTATTGTAGAAAAACTCGAGTTATTGCTGTGATAGGGTAGTGGCCATTTTGCCTGATTCAGGGTTAAGGTTGGGACAATACCTCTGTCGTGGAAAGTTTCATTTTCATAGGTTCGAACCTGCTGCTGCCTTACTCCATCAAAATAGTATGCCATCCCACTTTACCATTAGGGGTTTTGACTGGATATAATATGTGCTTTATTCTGACCAAAAAAATGAGGGTTTAAGTGTATCCTTGTCTTGCTTCTACATTGCATAAATTCGAAGAATGAGCATTGGGCCTGCTTTCCATTAGTCATCTACATCTTTTTACCTTTAACCTTATGAGTTCTGATAACTGAATGGAGCAAGAAAGTTAAAACATAATGACCCAAAATAATGTCAAGAATGAGTCATTTGGGAGAATTGTTGTGACTCTCACCACATTGGAAAGGCTGAAGGGACAGTCTGCTCCACATGGTTTGGAAGATATGCCCACCTGGTAGTTTTTTGTCTTTCATCCTCCAAGTTAGTGTAGTGCTTGTTCTATGCATGAGATATTTTGGACTATTTTGGGTCTGATATAGATGGCAAAGCTTCTGTCCAGTCTTCTGACAATGCGGCCCATCAGCTGTTAGCCACTGTTTCCTTCATGGGAATGCTTTCTGGTTTTGTCCTTTCCAAATGAGATTCTCTTAGGCCCATGGTGTTAGTCACAGTGATCCATAAAAATTACAGCAGCAGCTATCTTTCTGATAGCAGTTAGCAGAATGATGGTTGAGATGGTGCTGGTCACCTGTATCTTTGCAAGAGAGATATCATCTTAATGTTCTCATCTCCATGAAGGAGTTAACACTTGTTACTTCCTTAAACTTTATTAATCATGTATTAGTTGGTTTTCCTCTTGATTGTAGGGAATTGTGATAACTGCATTGTCTCAAAGGAGGAGCGTGATATGTCTAGAGAAGCATTTCTTCTAGTGGCTCGCATCCAATCATGTAGGGGTAGATGGGGCCTGAATATGCCCATTGACATACTTCGTGGTTCTCGAGTAAGTTCTTTTGCTTTTTGAGTAATCATTGTGGCTTGGAAATTAGTTATGCCTGTTTTTTTTTCTTGCTTTCTTAATCTTCATTGTCTCCTTGTAGACTCTGTTCATGAGTAGTGTTAAATTTTGTGCGTGTCATAGATACTACAACAAATAATTACTTTTTGTCACTCACTTTCCTTACGTGCACATGGCTTTTAGGTCCTTCAATTTTGTAAAACCTCAATGAGCTCATATTGTTCTGTTCTGCCGGTGATAACAATGAACGTAAGCAACTGCTCCAACATAGCTGTAGGTTAAAAATAATTTTTCCTTGCCAGCAAATTTCTCCACATTATACAAAGTGGAACTGCCTCCCAAATCTCGCCACTCTCATGACCACTCAATCTTATTTTCCGACTTTCAAGCACTTCTATCAGAACTCAAGGGGTGGGGGTCAGGAAGAAAAGACGATTAAAGTAGATGCTGATGATTGGGGACAAGTGTATGTTGAGGATAGCAGGAATTCTTAAATTAATTGCTGAGGCATAGAATTATGAATTAAACATGCTGAGAGTCGCTCTATTGGATTGAATATCCTATCAGAAATCGTAGTGATTTTTGTGAAGTGTTAGTTTGTTCCCCAGATTCAACAATTAGTTATCTGCCTTCAGGGGGTGGATCTACTTTTTGCATCCTGATGTTGGGCAATCATGTGGAAACACCCCAAAGGAAGGTTCTTGGAGTTGTGGGTTTCTCTGCCCAAAATATAATATTGTAGGTTTTTATTTAAGTTCCATTCATTGTCCGGTTGCTCCTTGATCGTTACTTGTTGTTTCTGTTCTGATTTATTTTTGTTTGCCTTTCCACTGGTTTACAGTCGAAAAAATTTTCTGAAGCTCAGTTTGACAAGCTTCCACTTCACGGACTTGGGAAAGGCTATTCATCAAATTGGTGGAAAGCACTAGCTACCCAGTTAATTTCTTATGGTATTTAAGGGACAATTTTTTAAAATTGAGTGTGGGGTTTGTAGGAGATTGTTGATTTACGTATGCCTTTTTCTTATTCATCGAACTGACGGTTGTGTCTCAAAACCTATTCTTTATACAATCCAATGAAACCTTATTCCCACTTATAAGTTAGGTCAGTTTTATGGTCCTGGTCTTTATAAATTGATCTAGTTGGGCCACATTTACTTTTTAAAACCTGTTGTTTCTCTTAGTAATAATTTAACAATCTCGACCATGGAAGGGAAGAATGAAATGAAAAATAAAGTCACACATCCCATCTCTCACAAAGGGTGCGTTCCATCCCACTTGTGTGCAGTTTTGAAACTGAAAACTTATAGTAGGGAAGACACATAAAAGAACCCTTTTCCTTCTCTCCTTCCATTTCCATCCAACCAAATGAGGACAAAAGCCATTTCTTCACTCCCAACTTCAAAGTAAATGGAGTGTTAGTGTCTCTCAACTTAGAAACATGGAAATTGGAAGAGAACAATACCTCCCCAAAGAAAAAAAAATGGAGTTGATTGCTGTTTTGTCTGAAGTGTATGGAATTGAGCGCATGTGATAAAAGTTTGGACTCACTGGGCAATGTTTTGTTCATTCTCCCTAACGTGAGGTAAGAGTACCAGCCCTATGGAACAATGGTGCTGATAATGAAGTTATTTTTACTTGGAAATGCTGCAACCTGTAAAGCCAATAACAGTTGTGGGTTGGATCTGATTCACTGCAAGATTTGATTGTTCCGATATATATTAGCTCCGTTATACATCTGTACTCGGGGTTGAGAAGGATATAACATGATTCTGGAGCACAGTTTAAAAGGAAAAGAGTGTAAGAAACAGATGATCGTAGACTAAAATGGTATGTAAAATGTTGTAGTCTAGAAACAGATATTTGTACACTTGGTGACACACTACTTAAGTTTCGGTCATTCCTTAACTTAAATTAGTTCGGTCTGACATGTTTATCACATCTACAAAACCTACAGTATTTCTTCTCTCGAATAATAACAGAACCTGAGCAGTTATAACTGAATGTTTCAATTCTTTACAGGCTATCTGATGCAGACTGTATCCAATATATATGTTACTGTAAGGTAATTGCTTTCCTTCATTCAGTCAGAGTACGAATTACAATATCATATCTTATATTTTTCTAGCTATCTATCTCTTCCTTTACATCTGCTTGTAACGTGCAATTCGTTCTGAAGCCTTCTCTATTGTACCTTACTGGTAAACATATTTTTCTTTTCATTTTGGAAAAATTGAAACATATTCCTTCATGTATCAGTGTCAGTCCCAAAGGAGAGCAATATCTTAGTACTGCTAGACCTGATTATCAACCACCACTGGTTTTGCCGGTGAGCAGTGAAATGCTGGATGATGAGGAACACAACAGCATATCAGGAGAAGTTGAAGAGTTCAAAATTTTGGCTACTTCAGAGTTTAAGGGATACTCAGAGGTTGGTAAAATTAAGTGTTATATTGTCTACTACTTCAGTTGCATCATTTTTTGTCCTCGTCTCATCTTGCTATTTTCTTGCCGAATCACCCACCAATAAGCAACACAAAAAATTGGGTTCAGATCAGCCCAATTAATGGATAGCACTCATTTGGCATGCAATGATCTGATTGCGTATAGACCTGATTTGACACTAGCATGTAGCCTGGATACCTTTTGATGTGTCATAAAGTGTCCAGAAATGGCTTCTCTTTGAACTGGCTTCATGTGTGTGCATCTGTATGCATTCCATTGTATGTGCTAGAGCATTTCAACTGCTCAAGATCGCAAGCAGTAAACCTCTGCTTACACTGAGCAAGGATCTTTCGGGACAGCAGCACAAGTGTCTCAAATTAGAGGTTCTTTTCTGTAGGTTACCCACTCTTCTGTTTCCATTTGAATCAAAGCCTCTTTCAGGGGTTCACTTGCTCTGATTTTCTGCTGTTTGGCTGCTTCTTGTTGTAAGTTTTTCAGTTAGAGGTAGTGGATTAAAATGTTCCGACCTGAAAGTATTTGAGGCCCTACTGGGAAAGCCCTTGCCCTGTTCTGCAGTCCTGAGTTCCCATTCTTGATGTGCATTCATGACCATTGATTGTCCTATCTTGATTTTGTGAAAAACATATGTTGCTCTACTCAGGTTGAGGCACAACTCTATCAAATGCTTTTGGAAGAAAGAATGAAGCTTGCAAGAAGCATTGGAACAGCACCGTAGGTTTTTGTTTTCTTGTCAAGGCTACAACGTTTCTTTTGTCTGTAGTCTTCAGAAAGTATTTATTACACATGACGGATAGGAATCTTATTTGTTTGTGTGTCACATGCATGCCTCTTTGCAGATATGCTATTTGTGGTGATCAAACAATTAAAAGAATTGCACTGGTAAGACCATCTACCAAAGCAAGGCTTGCAAACATTGATGGTGTCAACCAGGTATGTCTTAACAATGACAATATCTGACGTTTCTCCAGTATTGTTATAATTGCTTTAAGAAAATGGTGAAGGTTATGGCAATTTTCAGATATCCACTTTTATCATCCTCCTTTGGCAGGACCAACATCGAGCAATGGTGTATAGGAATATTTGTAATGTTCTCAATGATTAGGGTTCTTGTTTATTTCTTCATTGGAGACACACTTTATCTTCAATATGGCATAAATTGTTAAAAATTTCCAGGTGTTGAGATACAGTAACGACTCAATATTCAGTATAGGTTGCCTTAATATATGCAGCTTGAGTATTAGACTATGTTCACACTCCCGATACAGGCCAAGCAGATACAATCAATTCTTTTACATGGTGCATTATTTTCATGTGCATCCACTTGCTGCTACCAGAAAAAGTAGATGTCAGAAGTTAGTTACAGCACTGTGCCAATGCAAAATTCAAGAAATTTTCCTGAACATGAGATGTCATGTAACTATCCTGGACACAAGACAATCACGTGCCACTGGTTTTTTTCCCCCCTGCATATTTTGTAGTTAGTGCATTCTTTGTTTCGCTGTCGGAGTTGTTTTCGTAGGTTTATTGTTAATGACTGGGGTATAACTCATGCTTCAAACGAGCATTCCTCACAAGAATTGTCTACTTTATATGTGTTATCTTTGTTTTCATATGCCCAGGGGGATTAGAATCTATACACAGGAGAGCAACCAAACATGAGAATTCTGTCTGCACTACCCGTTGGCAGCCCTAGAGAATCATGAGTATGACAGTGGAGTAATAAACAATTGCCAAAGGCCTTATTTCACTTCATTGGCAATCACATAAAGTTCATGTTCATTTGATGAGTTAATTGATTCTTTTTAGGAAGGGAAAAAGAACAGAAATCTGTCATTTAAATCATGTTTCTCCCTTTTGATGTAGAAGGCTGACTCCTAACTTCAATTATGTTGCAGCACCTACTAGTGACGCATGGAGAATATTTTCTTAAGATTATTAGAGATCTATCACAAGGGCTAAACCTTTCACTGGATGGGGGAGTAAGCTTACAGGTTGCTGCTAAAAGAAATGTGTACTTGACTGACCCACAGAAGAAGTTATCCCCAGCAAAATTTGAAGCTTGGAAAATGTGGCATAAAGATGGTCTTTCCTTTCAGAAAATTGCTGTTGAAGTTTTGATTTGTGCCTTGTGTTTGTAGTTCCATATTTTGATGTGTGGTTTGAATTTTTAGGAGAATATAGAGTACCATACACTCCGACCAACCAACTAAACCTCACCTTTTCTTGGAGGAATTGGTTTTCTTTTCCTTTCGCATGCACTATCATTGATTCAATACAGAACTTTAGTAAAAACCAATACGTACCAGACCTTGGCCTTCTTTGATTAAACCAACTTTTGACCGTAATATATAAGGCCGATTCTCACTTTGCCTTAGAATGTGTTGTGCTCCGTGCTGCATGAGAGCATTTTTTTTCTCTCTGTGTTTTGCCAGAGAGAGATTCATGCAACCAGGGAGCATTGCATAACTGCACAGTAGGGAGAGCTTTTGGTCTAAGCTGCAGCCTTTTGTTTTCCTTGGTACTCTTTTTTGTATATTTCGGCTAGGAGTTAAGAGTAAACCAAATTCTTTTTGCCTTGGGGGAATGGGATCTTGCTGTATTATGGTATGGATTTGAGTAGCTTATTCTTCAACACTATTGTTGACTCGTATCTTTAGTTAGCAGACTTTATTCGTATTTGCTTCCACCAATGGCCATGTAAATTGCTTGCTTTCTTATGTGTGATTGTTATCGTACCTACGGTTATTATGATCAATTGCTCGACACAATACTTATCCTCACCTTTTCTTTGTTCCATCAAAGAGCTTTCCCAGTAGATCAGCTCCTATCAAAGAACAAACTGTTGCGGAGTACATCCTAGAAGCTGCCCAAGAAGAATTCCCAATCGATTGGGCAAGATACTGTGACCAAGTTGGACTGGATCGAGAAATATTCTCAGCCATTCAGGGTGCCATTTCTAAGGTTGGGCCAGAGAAGTTGAAGCCCATAAAAAATGAATTGCCAGAAGATGTGAGTTTGATGGCCTCAAAGTTTCCCCTCTTGCTGATTTCTCAATTGTTTTTAGGATCAATATGAATATACATATGAATTGTGCGTGAATGGTTCAAGTTAGATCATATGTGCCTGAGACCTATGAAGAGTCATTAGTGAATTCCATGTCACTTCGTTGTGATTTAAATTGAAGAAATTTGCTTCATGATCCCAGATAAGTTATGCACAGATCAAGTCTGCTCTGGTAATGCAAAAGCTTGGGATCTCTCCAGAACTGATTCCAGCCAGCAGCCAGAATACAGGGAATGACATTCAACTTCCAAACGAGGCCTCAGAAGAAACAGCTTCTGTTACCTTTGCTACCGGCCAGGTAACAAATGTACCCTCAGTCCACGAAGAGGATCCGCTCTTAAAAAAGCGCCAAAAAGTCGGTAGACTGGAGGAAGGAAGTTTCGTCTCACTGAAGGCGACTGAGAATTCCATAGTAGACTGGCTGAAGAACTATGATGCAGGAGTAAGTTGGATGGACGACCCCAATCACTCCTGTAGTTTATATGAACCTTTCTTGTGCTGTTTATTTTTGTGTTGTTATATCGCGAGACAGCAACACATGCTGATACCGATGCATTGCAGGTGAGTCTGTCTGATATTCTGGAGCACTTCAATGGATCCGACAAAAAATCTGTGCTTGATTTACTGAGTCATCTGGAAGCTGACTTTTCAATATATATGAAGAACAACGTGTACAGGATTATGTGACCAAACAATGCATTCGATTGCTGAGATGAACTAGGTGAGTTTGAAACCACAATTTTGTAACTTAAAAAATGATGTTCATATTCTTAACATCTGCCTATTTGCGCAGGCTGTTTCTTCTGGTGTAATAGATATACAGTTATAACACATGATAACTGAAAAAAATTATGGAGTCGTGTAAAGGAGAGAAGAAGATACTTTCCCTCTCTTGGTCATTCCATTATATAACATCACAATACAATCGACCTACACTTATTACAAATATTTCTTTCCATAATTATAAGATCTTTCCTAAACATCAACTCTTTCCTTAATATTTCTTTCCATAATTATAAGATCTTTCCTAAACATCAACTCTTTCCTTAACACTCCCCCTCAAGCTGGAGCATATAGGTTATATAGGCTCAGCTTGGAACAAATAAACTCTAATCGACTTCGATTCAAAGCCTTAGTAAACACATCTGCAAGTTGGTCTCCAGATCTCACGAACGGTGTAGAGATGTCCCCTGATAAGATCTTATCTCGAACAAAATGACAATCAACCTCAATATGCTTAGTTCTTTCGTGAAAAACAGGATTAGATGCTATATGCACAGCCGCTTGATTATCACAATATAAGGGAATAGGAGTTGAAACTGGAAAACCAATCTCTTGAAGGAAATGTTGTATCCAAGTAAGTTCACTGGATGTGTGAGCCATTGCTCTATATTCAGCTTCTGCACTTGATCGAGCGACCACTGTTTGTTTCTTACTCTTCCATGTCACTAGATTTCCTCCCAGAAAGGTGCAATACCCTGTAGTGGATCTCCTATCTGAAGGAGATCCTGCCCAATCTGCATCTGTGAAGCCTTCCACCTTAAGATGTCCATTTGATCTATATAGTAACCCGAGCCCAAGGGCCCGCTTAAGATAACGAAGAACACGAGTAACAGCTTCCCAGTGAGGAATTCTAGGAGCTTCCAGAAATTGACTTACCACACTAACTGCATATGAAATATCAGGCCTCGTAATTGTTAGATAATTCAACTTTCCAAGTCGACGATACCGACTTGGTTCTTCAAACAGTTCTCTTCATCTTTCAGAAGCTTGTGATTTGGATCCATAGGAATATCATTGGGTCGAGCACATAATAAACCTGTATCTTCCAATAAATCAAGAACGTATTTTCTTTGGGATAAGATAATACCTTTCTGAGATCTAGCAACCTCAATACCAAGAAAATACCGAAGTTTACCCAAGTCCTTGGTATGAAATTGATTATGCAGAAATTCCTTCAACTTAACAATACCATCAGCATCATTGCCTGTAATGACAATATCATCAACATATACCACCAACAGAATATAACCTGAATCAGTACGTAAATGAAATACCGAGTGATCTGTATGACATCGGTGAAGTCCAAACTCCAAGACTGCATCTGAGAAATTCCCAAACCATGCTCTAGGTGATTGTTTCAGGCCATACAATGCCTTCTTTAGTTTACAAACAACACCCTGAGACTCCCCCTGAGCAACAAACCCAGGTGGTTGCTCCATGTATACATCCTCCAGCAAATCACCATGTAAAAATGCATTCTTAACATCTAACTGAAAGAGAGGCCAATCAAGGTTAGCAGCAAGAGAAATCAATAAACGAACAGAGAAGATCTTGGCAACAGGCGAAAAAGTTTCGTCATAGTCGATGCCATATGTCTGAGTATATCCCTTAGCCACTAGCCGAGCTTTCAATCGATCAACAGAGCCATCCGGATTAAATTTGACTGTGTACACCCACTTACAGCCAACAGGTTGTTTACCTGAGGGGAGCGGAACAAGGTCCCAAGTCTCATTTTGATGTAGAGCAGCCATTTCAGCCTCCATGGCTGTCCTCCAACCCGAGTCAGAGAGAGCACCGTGAAGTGACTTGGGAATAGAAATACTAGAAAGCTGGGACATGAAACAAGAAAAAGACGAAGACAAAGAAGAGGAGGAAACAAAGTTACTTATGGGATGTTTAGTAACACAAGACCGAGTACCTTTGCGAAGGGCGATAGGCAGAGATGAATTGTCACGAGGCACAACAGGATCTAAAGACGGCGAGATAGATGGAGAGGGCGTCGGAGCTGGTGGTCGTGGACGACGAGAATAAACCTGCAAAGGAGTTGTAGAACATAGAGGAGTAGGATCTATAGTAGAAGGTAATGAGGGAAGCGGAAGCGGAAAATCTATATCAATAGTAGGTGTGGAATCGTTAGGAAAGTATGGAGACATTTCATCAAAGGTGACATCAGAACTCGTAAAGTAGCGCTGAAGAGTAGGGCTATAACAACGATAGCCTTTTTGAGTGCGAGAGTAACCAAGAAAGACACACTTGGTAGCCCTAGGATCAAGCTTGTCACGCCCGGGACCCAGGTTATGCACATAACAAACACAACCAAAAATTCGTGGAGTTAGAGAGAACGAGGAAGCTTGAGGAAAAAGAATAGAATGAGGGGACACACCATCTAAAACAGAGGAGGGCATGCGATTAATAAGATAGCAAGTCGTAAGAACAACATCACCCGAAAATCTTTTAGGAACATGCATATTGAGCATGAGAGCCCTGGTCACCTCTAATAAATGACGATTCTTACGTTCAGCAACCCCGTTCTGTTGGGGGTGTAAACACAAGAAGTTTGATGAATAATGCCTTTAGTGGAAAGGTAATGAGAAAAAGAGACAACCTCATATTCTTTGGCATTATCAGAGCGTAAGATCTGAATCTTACGACCAAATTGGGTTTTGATTTCTTTGCGAAAAAGCTGGAAAATAGAAAGCAATTCAGATCGATTTTTCATCAAGAATAACCAAGTCATACGTGAATGATCATCAACAAAAGTTACGAAGTAACAAAATTTATTAGATTCAATATGAAAAGGTCCCCATACATCGGAATGAACTAAGGCAAAAAGACATGAGACTCGACGATGAATACTAGACGGAAAAGAGACACGACGATGTTTACTAAGTTGACACACCTCACAAGGGAGTGAAGACACATGACTAAGACTCATAACCTGACGCTTCAAATTAGAGAGAGACGGATGACCCAAACGACAATGCCACTGAAGAGGAGATAAGGATATCCGGAGTGCACGAGGAGGAGAGACAGGGTGCATATCCAAGTAGTACAAACCACCAACTTCACGCCCCATACCAATCGTCCTCTTCGTCTTGAGATCCTGAAAAATACACACAGAAGGATAAAACGTGACACAACAATGAAGAGTTTTAGTAAGCTTGTTGATGGACAATAAACTAAAAGGAAAATCAGGAATGTACAAGACGGAGAACAAATCGATATTAGGAGTAAGATTGGTGGTGCCCAAACCAGCAACATTCGCCAAAGAACCATTAGCTAGAGTGACACTATGTGGAGAAGTGACACAACGAAAATCAGATAAGTGGACAAACCAGTCATATGTTCAGTGGCGCCAGAGTCGATGACCCAAGGATTGCGAGTGGAGGATAAAAGACATGTAGGTGCAGTACCTGACTGAGCCAGAGTAGCCATGGATGAAAAAGCGGCCTCCTTGTGAGATAGGAACTGAGCATACTCATCTCGAGAAATGGAAATCATATCAGAGGCAGGAGAAGGATCGGATGGCTGGAAGGACTCATCCTGAGAGGTAGTAACGTGATGAGCTGCAACTCCACTCGGTTTCCCATGTAAATCCCAACAAAAATTAACCGTGTGATTGGATCGACCACAATGAGTGCATTTTCGAGGTTCGTGTCCTCCAGTGCGACCACCACCTCGAAACTCTCGTCCACCACGTCCACCACGACCACCACGAAAACTGCGAAAGCCACCAGAGGGACCGTGAGAGGCAACTAAGGCTGACTTGTCACCGGTACGTGCAGAATCCAAAAGAGAAGAATGGTCAGCCAGTGTAGCTCGCTGGAGTCTAGAGAAGACATCCGGAAGGGATGGAAGATAGGAGCTGCCCAAAATTTGGGCACGAATAGGTTCATACTCAGATTTTAAACCAATAAAAAAACGAACCACATCAACGTCCTGACGCTGTTTCTCCATACTAGAGACATTGGATGAGAGTGGTTGATACATATTCCGTTCTTCACAAACACTTATGACTTGAGTGTAATATTCCTCAAGACTTTGAGTTCCCTGTTCAAGACCAAAATACTGCTTACATACTTCATAGATCCGAGTGAGATTTCCAGACCCAGAATACATGTGACGTAGACGCTCCCAAATAGCCTTAGCTGTTGTAAGATAGAGTAAGGTGGAGCCAATAGTAGGTTCAGTGCTTGTGAGCATAAGGGACATAATTTGTGCATCATCCTGCTTCCAAAGAGCAGCACGAGGATCTGAGGCAGTAGGCTTATCCGCAGTGAGATGATGATCTAACCCTCTGCCAGTTAAAAATATCTGAACTGATCGTGCCCATAAGACATAATTCTTGCCATTAAGTCGCACAGATGTCATGGGAGAATTAAACATAGAGGTAGGAAGACCCGAATCTGACTTAGGATCCATATTACACGAACGATGATAGTCGAAATAGCAGAAAAACAGAGCAGAAAAGAGAGTTGGGAGCAACCTGAGTAAAGAAGAACCCAATAGAAAATGGGCTG
The DNA here is from genome assembly GCA_963930655.1 of Myrica gale. Taxonomy (NCBI): domain Eukaryota; kingdom Viridiplantae; phylum Streptophyta; class Magnoliopsida; order Fagales; family Myricaceae; genus Myrica; species Myrica gale. Next base: position 6,093,644 of record OZ005607.1, read on the forward strand.
GACTGGGTCTAACACAGCTGGCCCAGTGAATGGAAAGTCAGCCCACTAGCCAAGAAGGCACCACCAAAACCAAATTGGTGAAGTCTGGTTGTAGCACCACGAAAACACCAACTTCCAACTATTTTCCAGCAACAGTCGGCAATCAGAAACATCACCCAATCTAGTTGACCACAACCGCACCTGGGGCACTGGCAAATAGAAACAGAACCTGCCGGAAAGTGACCAGCCAGCGTAGAAGACCACAAGAGACGCCGGTTAAACAACCCAGATCAGGAAAACAATGCCTGTTGCGCCAGAAAATTGACAGACGGCGACGAAAAATGACACAGACAGCACCGAAGCTCAAGAAACCCACCAGAAAATGACGTAAAACATGTGAGAGATCAGGAAAACGACAAACAACTACCTCCCAACGCAACCCAGACACACCACCGCAACAACTAGTCACCAGAGTGACAGAAGTTACCGAGAATACTCCACAAGCACCAACACACCACAGAAACAGCCCTGAGTTGGTCATTGAGTCAGGGAAACTGTACCTCCAGCAGCCGCACATCGGATCTGCTGACCACGTACTACACCCACAATCACATGGGGGATGACGACAATGGTTGGCATGACTTCATGACACAAGCACCATCCCCACTTAACTACGGGTAGCAGCCCAATCGAAAACTACAGAGTAGTTGGCAAGAGAGAGACTTAGAAGAGAAAAAAAATTGGAGCGAGGTAGAAGAGAGGTGAGAGGCGGGCGGAACCCTAGTGCTATGGCTCCGATACCATGAAAACAATTATGGAGTCGTGTAAAGGAGAGAAGAAGATACTTTCCCTCTCTTGGTCATTCCATTATATAACATCACAATACAATCGACCTACACTTATTACAAATATTTCTTTCCATAATTATAAGATCTTTCCTAAACATTAACTCTTTCCTTAACATTTCTTTCCATAATTATAAGATCTTTCCTAAACATCAACTCTTTCCTTAACAATAACCAAGATTTGAGAACAAAAAGGAAAAATTAAAGGTTTTTTTCTTTCCTATACTGATTTTTCATTCGGTAGGAATTATCGAGCGGCAACTGCTCGACAGGTAAACTGGGTCCACAAGCAACATAAAAGAGCTGAGGCAATATTCTACAAGTTTTTTTCTTTTTTTATGTGAGCTAAAAAGGGGAGGGGCAACCAACTGAGAAACTCTTCTTGGGCGTGATCATAGGAGTACTTCCTGCTGCATAATGTTCAGTTTGAGCAATAACTACTATCTACTGGGCAATATCGTCGCCACGACATTAACAAGACTAATTCAATCTCAACTCATTCATTAGGCTTAAGGTCAGGTTTTACTTTTGCAAGCTATTTCACCTTGTATCCTGACTTTAAAATTAAAAGTTACTAAATTAGTGAGTGACACCGGGCTAGGATTCTACGTCAAAATGTTAAGAGCCCATTTTGTTGCACGTGGAAGAAAACGTCAAGCCTAGTTTGGATTCGGGTGCAGGTTCTGGTTTAAGGTCCTGGTGTAGAAGCTGGACCCCCTGGACCCTCGCCCACCAAAACCAGAGCCTTCTCTCCCATAGTCTGCCAGCAAATGCGCGCTGCCCGACTGTACTTTAAGACACTGGTCGTCCACGTGACACAACACGAGGCCCAAGTGTCTGACTGTTGGTATAGCTGGGGTATGACTTGGAGAATTGAGCAAGAGTAGGCACTTCACCTGTCCACCATTAAAATTGGAGAAAAAAAGAGGAAGAAACTCGTCTGCTAAATCTTTGTATATAGGGAGAAGCTGCAAAAATGCCAGTATCGAAAACCAAAAGAAACCAGCAAAAAAAAAATTATGTTAAATGTTGGTCCCCAACATGCTTAAAAATGAGAGGGGACATATCGCTGCAGTGGTTAGATTCAAATTAAGAAGATTAAGAAACCAAATTTAGTCTTTATGCAAAACATCCTCTAGCTCCAGTTCCCGTCCCACACGTTTTCTAATGGAGGCTGCAGCGTCAAGTGGTGTTCTGCACTTTTTTTGCAGCTCTTTGAATCTTTCAGCATCAAAATTGTGCCTCTTGAATAGCTTCCTCTGTCTTGAAAGAAACAGCCTCTTCAATATGTCTTGGTACGTGGGGTCTCTTGAAGTGAGCAGGAAGTAGGCATAACCTACGACTATGCCAGTGGCGGTTGCGAAAAATGCAATGGGCTCCATTACATCCCATGAAAATTCCCAGAATGTTAGCCGGAAGAAGAGCCCAACCTGTACCACAGCTAACCCCAACCCAGTCCAGAGGATGCGCCGGACCTGCCTACGCGCCAGCACATCAATTTCTTCCTTCTTCTCCTGCAGCTTCTTCAACTCATCCCTCATGGGGTCATCTTCGGAAGTCAGAGCAAGGGGCACTGCTCTTCTGACCAGATCCACTACCTGAACAAGTAAGGAGGTGAAGCCATATCACTAGCTCAGGTTCTAAATTTATTGCTTTTCTGCAAACCCACACCCACAACAGGGAAGTGCCAATAAAAGAAAGGGGCAAACAATTGGAAGTTAGCAATTCAAGCTGGCTCCTGGCTGACACAGGCAGCGGTTGAACCAGAAACCTTGAAAATACTAGATCTAGGTACCAATTTCCATCACATTTTATAGGAGCTAAGCATAGTTCAAGCTCGAAGGCTCAACACACAGAGCAACCAATGTGGAATTCTACTGTATGATTCCACGGATACTTGAAAAGCTTGTACGCAGTAGGCCTACAGTCTGCAGAGAAAAAAACCGGTGTCAAACACAGGTAGTTCTGTGATATATTTCTCCAGAAAATAAACACTTAACTAGATTCAGGGTTTTAACAATAGTTCTTTTCCGACAGAACACCTTCATGTATAGCTTCCAAAACTTTGATGCAGCAAGAGCAACCAATTTTGATGTAGGATGCAGCCTGCATGAAAGGCCAAATTTTGATATGCAACATTGCAACTCAGGGTTACTCTAGATGTTTATGGAACCAAATCAACCTTAGTCCCATTGCCCAAAAAAAAAAAACCGGAATTATGATACCCTTCCATCCTTTCTCTGTATTAATTCAACCTTGGATAGATATGTTTGTTTCCATTGCCAGGAGCTTTCCATCTCTAATCTTGTATCGAATAACTTCTAGCAGGACTGCATTCATATCTTAAAACTGCTCTTGCCGCACATCAGTTCATCTTGGGTACTCTTTTCTTTTTGCATTCCTAAGTTTTTGTTTTTCATGAGCCAAATGGAGTATTCATTTTAACAACATTCATTCGCTGTAATGAAATTTTCCAATTGTCCAGCAGTCCGTAAAGCATACTTCGCTTTATGCCTTGTTTATAAAAATACCTCGCATTAAAATCACAATGCCGCCAATAACCAATCAAACATTGAGTTTGTTTTTCTTTCCCTAAACTCTTAGAATAACAAAAACCTTTTCACCTCACAGGGAGAATCCAGCAAGGCCTATTAGCAAAGGATACTTGATATGCAGATAAAAAGAAAAAGTGCCACATATCGCAAAACGATTGACTCGTGAAGAAGTTGCAACATCTTTTTCACTGGTTTGTACCCTATAAGCCAAATTTCCCTTGTTTTCCATATCCAGTCCAAGGAAATAACAAAGGGATCTCCTCCATATATCTAGTTCTGACCAAGAGGGGACAGCACTCTGCTCCAACCAATTGAACCCACCCTTAATGCATCAAGTATGGAAATACCAAAGAATAACAGAAGATACCTTGACAGAAGGAATGCATGGAAAGATAAACCCGCACATTTAAGCATGACACAAACTAAAAAATGATAATACTAGTTTAAACAGCATCAACCGAGATATCTAGTAGAGTTAGGCAGGACACAAAATCAAGAGAAAAGGAGTAGAAACTTCACTGCGAGAAAGCTGTGAATTGGGTGCACTTTGAACCCCAATTAACCCCTCAAAGCTACAAGGGGTTTGCAGATTCCTCCCATTACCATACAGAAGCAGGTATTTTAACATGAAGTAACGAACTGGTGCATACTTCCAAAACGCTCCCAGTAAATGGGGTTTGAGAAGGGAACAGTAATATCAAATGCAACAGGATGTGGGTCCTAATATGTAGCCATTTCTTCATAATAAAACCCTTTTCTGTAGCTACTACACTTTACCCGGAAAGGACATCGATGGTCACTCTCGTGGAAAGCCAAAAAAGCAGAACAATAAAAGAAGAAACGTAATTCGTGGGTGCCCTGCCCCCATACATTTTAATATTTTATCATATCAGAGAAGCAGCAGCAGCCCCACAAGAGCATGAGTAACTATCGAATTGTCTCCGGAAGAACTCTTATCGATAAAAGGGGAAAAGAAAAAGCGCAACCCAATGTGAAATCAAGTTCAAAACCAGAATAAAAGATAGTAAAGAGCTTACTTTATCGGGATGAAGGTAGACCTTGTCGCGGAAGAGAAGGACGACACCGGCCTCGTCCAGGACTCGGGCGAAAGCAGCGGCCTCCTGGGGGGATCTGGCGACACCCATGCTCTCGCAGGCTTCCAAAAGCTCCGAGTACCCGATGACCTCCTTCCCGTCCATCCCAAGCCTCTTCTTCAGCGCCTCCACATTCACCATCCGCATTAGCTTCTTCACCTCCATGAACGATATCCCATTGCAATCTCCATTTTCAGAGCCCGAATCAGTATAATCTGACGATGATGATGGTGACGGTGAAGAAGAAGAAGATGATGATGATGGTGAAGAAGAAGATGATGATGACGACGACGACGCTCTCAACCACAACGATGATGCAGGAACAATAGCCCTCAACCCCAAAACATGAGAAGCATATTGAGGCTTCAACTTCCTCCCATGGACTTCGCCAAAAACTGCTGACACGCTCTGCTTCAAAGCTCCACCACTACTCCACCATCGCCTCCACATTCTCTTTTCCTTTGTTTTTCCCCTTGTTTTATTTTGGTCCAAACTATAGAATATATGCAAATATAAGTACGTATAATTTCTGTTTAATAGGACATTTTTCCTAATTGTTTTTCATAAAAATCTCATAATTATCAACTTTGGTTTATTTTATTTTGTTATGATATTATCCAACTTACAAAATTAAGGCAGAAAATTTATTTATTTTTTTGGTATTTAGATCTCGTCTTTGTTTGGCGTTAAGCATAAGCAAACTGGAGTGCAGACTAATATTCTCAATTAAAAGTAAAATCTTATGACATTATTACACAAAAAAGTCAATCCCTATAACTGTTCAGCAGAGATTTAAGATCACCACGTGTCAGGATCTGGGTTCTGATAAAGCCAAACTATACTTAGTGGATACAAAAGTTTGCTAATTAAATTATGCACGTCTCATTTAAATTAATAATAACAAAATAATTAGGAAAATATTAACGGTCAAATGGCGGGGTAGGTGATCATGGTAGGTGGAAGTCTATCCAACCAGTAAGTGCAAGCGGAACCCACTAGGAACGTAGGCCGACCCCAAATATAATAGTTACTGAAAAGGTCACGATTTTTTACTATTTTGTTTTCCCATGCAATATCTTTTAACTGAGGGCAACTTTTATGGATAATATATATATATATATAAAAGAAAGAAAAAATATTTTTTATCCTTTTGTATTTTATCCCCTAAATTACCACGTTTCAGATATTATAACGTACAAAATATTAATCTCTAACACATTACACCCTCTATTTTTTTTTAAATTTGACACTATTTTTTTAAAATAGAAATGACAATTATGCCTTTAAATATAATATATTTTTTACTTTTTTAAGACGCATAAGTGATATTTTGTATTAAAAAAAAGTCAATTTTCATCTAATTTGACAGAAAAATAAATAATGCAATATATTAGGGATAAATAGTTTGTAACTATAATTTCTCAAACGTAGTATTTAAGATGCAAAATACAAAACAAGTGGTAATTCGTAAGTAAAAAGTGTATTTTCACATATATATATATATATATATATAACAATTACCACAATATTTTCTTTCCTAATCCTATTGAAAAACAAACAGCAAATGTTCAGAGAAAAAACAAAAGTTCAAAAATCATGCAGGGAACCTGGAATTGGAATATAACTGCGTCTTCTTAAAAATATAAGAAAATCCAAATGGAAGGATAATAAAACTTATCAATATCCATTTGAAGAAAAAAATTCTTCCCCACCGATCAAAATGTGGATTGATGATGACCGGAGAAAAGAGCATCAAATACTCATAATGACAACTAACTATAAGGAAACATGATCTTACAAGACAATAGCATCTCAATCTTGACCCATCAAGTGGGCAATTATACATTTATATGCTGAAAAAAAACTTCCTCTTTCAATTCCATGAAGGTCCAATAGAAGTCACCACAGTAATCGCCATGAAGTTTTTCTTATTTATAATAAATGGTGATCAGTAAAACGATAGCCTGGAAAATTGCAACCATGCACATCCAACTGCAGGCCGGGCCTCAAACATTTACAAGAGCTTTCTGTATTCATCTGCCTCTTGCGTCATTTCCTCAAGGCTTCTGTCCCTTCTTTCCTTGTCCAGGTCAAGCTTTTCCTTTAACTGCTTCTCCTTGTCGTCTATCTGAAACCATGATTAATAAGCAGACAGAAAGGTCAATATTCCTGTCATGGCTAAAGCCTAAGGATCGAGAGTCATACTGAAGCAATTTTTCCATCTTACAGCATCATAGATGTCATCATTCCTCTCAAAGTCACCAGCTTTCCGCGGCAGGATATGGATGTGAACATGGGGTACTGACTGTCCAGCCTGAGGCCCGTCCTGAGGTTTAAACAAATATCATCACTTAAGTTTCGAAAGACACAATAGATCAGTAGCAGTGATTGCAAGTGGGAAAACATGAATATGAACACGGAATATTGTCTATCCACCAACATCACAGTATGAAAATGTCACCATCAAACAAAAATTGGATCAGATGATGTCTGTCCATCATATAAAATGACTTTATGCATAATTATACAATGCTAGGAAAGTGAAAGAAATTGGAACAAATAAGGCAAAATAAGATTTTAAGTGCAAGTAGTGCTGATATAAAGTTGTATACTAGAAACACCCTTAGATTTTGGAGGAGAGATCAACTGCACAAAGATGATAACAAAATTAGGTGAATCCTTGTGCAGTGAACAAAACCCTAGCTTGCCCTAATAAGAAACAAAAGAATTACAAGGTCAACCAGTGATTCCGACCCAGGATCTCCAGGAACTAAGAAAGGGCTTGATCTAACAGAACAAGAGCAATGTCAATGAAATTAAAGATTTTAGCCCATACTTATGACACCAACTGTCCCACAGAAATCACAAGGTCATGGAAACAAAGGAATGAAGAGAAAGAGAAACACCAAAAGGGGAAGAAAATGCGTTAAAACAAGGGCAAAGAAACAAAAGAAAAAGCTAGATCACAGGTGGAATTCTGGTCACACTAGGGAGGAAAAACAGAAGTCTGAACACAACTTTTCAATTTTCAAAATAGTAGGGCGAGGATAACACAGTGGGCAGAATATGCTATTAACCTACCTGCCTAAAACAGAGAAACTCAGGGCTTGTTTGGAAAAGGGTTTAGGTTTTGGTTTAGGTTTTAAATTATATTAAAATATTGTGTTGTTGTAATGTTTTGTTTGGTTGAATGTGAAAAAAAAAAAACATGTACAGTGATTCGGAACCAGGAGCCACCCATTGTGAGGGAGCCCAGATCTGGGCTCCCTGTCGCCGGGATGGCTCGCGGTCACCCCGGGGGCCTAGATCTGGGTCCCTCGCGGTGGTGGCTCCCGATTGGAGAGCCACGACTGCGAACGGGAGCCCAGATCTAGGCTCCCCGTCACCGGGGTGGCTCTCGCCGTCCCCTTGCGAGGGGAGCCCAGATCTGGGCCGAGGTGGCTCGCCCGTGGCCGGGAGCCACCCTGGCGATGGGGAGCCCAGATCTGGGCTCCCTCGCTGTGGTGGCTCCCGATTGGAGAGCCATGGCTGCGAACTGGAGCCCATATCTGGGCTCCCCTCGAGGTGGTGGCCTGGGCTCCCCGTCGCCGGGGTGGCTCCGGATTCCACTGTACTTTAAAAAAAAAAACTCAAAATCTTAATCAACCAAACAAAACCTTACCACAAAATAATATTTTAATCTAATTTTAAATTTTAAACCAAAACCAAAACCAGGACCTGGACCCATTCCCAAACAGGCCCATTGTCCTACACATTCTGAAGCAAATATGCAACACAAATAGACGAGTTAGTGAAAAACAGGAGTTACAATACGATATAAAATAATTGAGCTGACTCTATCAACAACCGTCTTACTTGGATCGTAAATGTGAGAGATGATGCTTTGTGGTAGCTCTCAAGCCGATTACCAATCTTGTGTGCCGTGAGCCATAAATCAGTAGTCTCATCACCAGTGAGATCAACAAAGCGCTTTACTTCACGCCTTGGGCAGACAAGCACATGTACATAACGTCAAGTCAACCTTGAATATTGAATTGCATTCAGATCCTATTAATTGACAGGCAAAAATCTTGATTTTCATTCTGGGGGTCATATCAGCATGAACAAAAATAACATGCATCATAGCTGGTGATGGTGAGTTGATCCATTGACTAAAAATGCACCTAATCTCATTGGCTATATGTTCAAACCTAGGGGGGATGAATGCTTTAGGGTATTGAAGATCAAGATAATTGAGAACAAGAGAGGTGTGGGGAAGCCTATATGTTAAGCATCTGATGAAAAGTGATATTTAAAGGAAACAGCAATGAGAAAAGACAACCCAAAAAACATCACACCAAGTGTCCCGGGACTCACACCTAGGATAGGGCCACATCACACAATCTATAAAGGCAAAATATGCAAAGCCATCAACTTCAAAAATGTCCCCATTATAGTGCCTGCTTAAGTATGGAAGATGATCAACTACATTGTAAGCAGCTCAGTGCATGTGCAGGAGAATGGTAAAAGTCTATGCTACCAACTGAGCCTGGAGCAGGCCCAAAGGAGAAGTGAAAATAAAGATAAAAGTGGCGATTGCATTTTCTTCTAAAAGTCCAGCTGATTACAGGTGCTAAACTCTGGCAGAGCTTGGCAATCAGTGAAGGTTTCAGAAAGATGCTGCATCTCAAGACATCCCCTATGCACACTTAAACGTTGTCCCATCAATCAAGTTTTTAACTAATTCTGCCAGAGCAAAATGCTTTGCATATCCCCTCCTTGAATGCATGCATGGCAGAAAGCCACATGACAACGGATTGCATCCAATCTAACATGGATGTGCCTTATTTTATAACCAAAATAAAGGCACTGCTAGTAATCTAATTCTAGTCATGACCATTAAACAATGCTTGAACAACCACAACATAACATTCCAGTGTTGGGGAGGAAAGGATATGACCTGCCAAGGAAAAGAGAAACAAATCACAACAAGAAGAGAGAATGTAAGTATGGAACATAAGAACAACAAAAAAGCAAGTCACCAAAAAAATTCATGTCATCAATGAGAATACTTGAAGAAGGAATATAGCTTCAAATACACAAAAAGGGACAAACACCACTTAGACCTCTTGTAATTAATAAAGGATTTTTGGTTAAAAATAACAGGATCAACAAGGAGGAGGCAAAAATATCTATAAAATAAACTAGGACGTGCATGCTGGATGAAATACAAATGCGGGAACCTAAACTACATACCCTTTTCATAAAACTAAAACTGCCTTTCCTCAGGGCATTGAACTGTACAAGGCAAGTTTGGGGCTATTCCTTTGTCTCATCAAGGGCCACAACAAAGAAACCTTATCTTAGCTGATGCCAGGTAACAAACATGTAATAATGGAGAGAGGATCTGTTGAAACTAAAAAGGCCAAAATTTTGCAGGAAGCAATAAATCTTGTATGAAAATGAAGCACATCTATACACGTACAGAAAGAATCTGTAGATACACGTGATTGTAGAAGTGAACCTAACTTGGGTGCCCCAGTATTCACAAGAACATAGCTCGGTGCTCACAAAAACACAAATCCACACATCTATACACATGCACACAATTACAAAACTCCATTGTTGAGAGGATCAAATGGAAAACAGATTGTCTTATGGGTCAATCAAAATGAAAGCTTTCCCAATATACACACAGGAAGAAGAGAGCAATAGTATCAGGAACTCATCTTTGTGTGGAATAAACTGAATGATTGATCCAATTACACAAGGGAAAGTGGGAGTACCTAAATCCAGATGAATTTAGAAAGCTTCGAAACATTCTACCTAGCATCCCACTAAGGGTTGATTCGATGAGAAACTAATTAACATTATGGCTAGCATTGGCTAATTAGCATTGTCAGATAAAAATCTCACTGAAGATCAAATGAATTGTGCAGGGATGCTCTCTCACATGGATATAACACTCAGTCCAAATGAAAGGACATGCCTTGTGTTTGCTCTTGGCTGAACTTTAGTGGGTGTCTCCAGCTTTTTTAGCTTAGACTAATTTCCTAGATAGTAAGTAGTGTTCAGGCTTAGATTCTTAAGGAAGATATGCTTCTTAAGCCTTCTCCCTCGTCAAAGTTCGAAGCATACAAGTTCTAAGAGACAACCCATTGTTGTAATTATTGGTTTATAGATTTGATTGGGATTTCACGTGACTGAGGATGAGTGATCATCATTAACAATTTGCACTGGTTCAAAGATTTTTTCTGTCTTATGAGCATGAATGCAATTTCCAAATAGCTACTTTTGCTTCCCTCTTTCCATATCTAAGTGAAACATAGAGTTGATAAATGTTGGGGATTGGGGAAGAAAAAGGGAGTATGGGTTTTGTTTATATCCAAAAAATAGCAAAGAAGACGTGGGAAGGCATATACCAGGAACGACAGGACGCAGATTGACCATGGCAAAAGAAAGCTGGGTTGAGTAGAATACTTCCTCTGGGGATACCTTGTGAGGCCCGAACGTAAAGTGTTCGGAAGACATCTGTGCCCATTTCGCAGTTTAAAGAATTTCATAGATTGAAATGGACATCGAGGTCCGAGGAAAAAATAAGACTTTCTCCAAGGAACTTGCCTTGGTGGTGGTGGAGAAGGACGAGGAGATTGGTCGGAGCCCTCTTGATATGTGTGACGAAGCAACCGTGTCTGGAAGCGAGAGAGGGCACCAGTAGCTGGAGCATTTGCTTTACCATCCTACCTACACCTGGGTATATTAGAGGAATTTCTTTTCTATTTGCGGTTTATTTCTTTCTTTCTACTTCTCTTTTTCATCTCGGAAATTTAAAAATTATTTTATGAGTTTTTTATGGAATTTTAAAAACATGTCTTGATTTCTATAATGGATAAATTACAACTCAGGACATATTCTTTTACAAAATTATTTTAGAATACAATAAAATTCAACAAAATTTACGAGACAACATTCAAATTCTCAAAAATTCATATACAAATATCGATACATTTTACACAATCTTTAACAACTTTTCACACTAACTCTAATAACTTTTCAAAAAAAATTATAACAAATATTCTCTCTATACTTTTTCACTTAACTTCAATATTTTTTATTAAAAAATTACATTAGATTATCTATCTTTACGCATTTTTACAAACTGAAACAAAAATTAAATATTTTTACAACTTTTCACCAACTTTTTCACAAAAAAATATAAAACTCCAATCAAAATAAATATTCACAATTATACTAAAATCCTAAAATTTTTACAATTTTTTACAAAATAACATCCACTTAGATTGTTCTTTTTCATTTGATAAATTTAAAAATTATTACTTAGGCTTTTATAACAAATTTTTTTAAGAAATTCTATAATTGTGTGAAAAGTTGTTATATTTTCTTGATCTTATAAATCCTAAATTAAGTGCTTTAGATATATTTTTAAGGTAACAAGGGAAATTCCTTGCATCATCTATGCACTGCGTTCAAATGAAACCTGAACTAGTTTGAACGCACTGATGGACTTAAGACAATAACAAATTCCGAGGACACTAGACGTCTTACAGTCTAGACTCTCAATTAAGCCACCAATTTTATGAAAAATCAAATTTGAGGTCATACGTAAGGGCAAAAGTTATCGTGTGAGTGTGCGAGTGGACGAGTGAGATTAGAAGTTGAGAAATCTAATAGCTGAAAAAATGTTATGTCATTTAATGAACTCGATCCGCGAAACCAACCCGATTTCATTAAATGACGTGACATTTTTACAACCATTAAATTTCTCAACTTATAATCTCACTCGTCCACTCACACAATAACCGGTATCATATGCTTGACCTACATGACCCCTTATTCACCCTAACCATTGAGACAACCCTAATGGATTCAGTGCCATGTATCTTCTCCTGTTTAATGTTTTTATTTTTTGGTTCCGATTTCAAATGTGCATTTGAGTACTATAATTGAGTGTCCTTACATTAATTATGTTGTTGATATTCACACTACCCACCCACGAATTTCCTTGTCATTTTAGACACAAATCTAACCAATTAGGTTGCAACTCATTAGGAAGTATTATCATATAATCCATTCATCAACTCCAATCATATTTTCGAAAAATTAAATAATATAATGTAATTTTTAATTAAAAAAATCCATTAGTTTATAAAAAACATAGCTTTACTTCCGTTCCTAATTGAATAATTCACACAATCAAGAATAAAATTTGGACAAAAATGTCATTAAAAAAACAAACAAATCGAATCACATGATTTACCACTCAACCCTTTATCAAAATACAATTTTCTTATGAACACCAAAAAATATAAAAAAGTGTCATTAATTGTTTTTGTAACGAGAAAAATCCGTTACTACTACTAAAACACGAAGTTTTGTTTTTGGGCTTCAAACGCAGGCCGGATGGATCCGGCTTTCACCAACTACTATTGGGCTTTTGGACATTACCGGTGTTATAACTTATAACAAGCGGAGACGCGTTCGTTATCCCCGTTTTAACGGCGAAAAAAGAAAAGAAAACGGATTACAGATCAAAGCTCTCCCTCCCCCTTATCTTTTGGTTCTCTATCGACAATCGTTATCGTCCCGCGAAGGAATGGCGTCCTTCTCCTCCGGCTTCTGCTGTGCAATTACTGGCAGCCATGGTAGTGGTAGTAGGTGGAGCATGGCATCTATGAGGTCAGCACTCCCGCCTTCGATTCCTCTTCCTTCTACTTCTTCTTCGCCATTGCGCTTCACGAGAATGGCCGCAGCATTTCAGCCCAAGTCCAAAGTGGTCCTGCGTTCTTTCAATGGACTCGCTCCTCTCCAACCCCTTCCCTTCCACCTTTCTTCTCCAGGTGCTTTCTTCAATCTTATCAACTTTAGCTTTCTTTCCTCACTTGGAATAGTACAAGTTTCTTTAAATTAGTTTGCTTTGTAGAGTCCTCATTGCTCTAGTTTAAAGATATCGGTTTTTGTTTGGTTACTTTTTCTCAAAGTTTCATGTTCTTGGAACTGAGTGAGCGGAAACCTCCGGTGACTCTCTTACTCTTCTACCTGTAGAAACTAGAAAGTAGAAACTGCAATTTGGCTGTGTGGAAATCAGGACTGTCCTCTCTGCTTTTGCGGTCCCAGTTACAATTAGAAATTTGTTGTTTTTGTGACTCTTGCAGTGATTATAACTTACAGTTATGCTTGATAATAAGCTATCTTGGGACATGGCATAAACCTGTTAAGTTCGTTTTTAGTAACCCCACTGCGCAATAAGCCCCTTAAGGGCAGACCCCTTTGTTCAGCGTGGCCCGGTAATTTCACCAGGTTTAGGGGAATGCACCATGGCCGAGATACTAAACAGGGCAAAGCCCGGGAAAATTTCGTCAGACATTCAAAAAGGTAAAAAAATAAGAATGGTTTTGGTAACAGGCTAATTCGTCCTTAAACAGAATCAGCTCTGAACTAACATTGCAAGGACAGCTGACGGTAATCACCTCCAATTTTTCATCTCTATTATGAACAATGTTCAACCTATGGGCCCTTACTTAACACAGTCTTCATTTTTTTGTGTGGCTGTGATTTATCCGTCCTACGATACAGTTAGAAACATCCTTAGATACTGCAGATTTCACATTCAACCATTTTTTTTGCATTCCCATAACCGAACAAATCCTGGCAGCTTGTTTATATTTTGAATTGCAGTCATTTCTGCTTTGTTAGTCATTCATGTGAAAAAATCTTGCCTCACCCTAGTCTATTGGCTTAAGTGGGAGGCCAGTGCAGTACTCTGCCATCAGGGAATGCTAAGTGTACTTTTGTTCGTTGGTGTAACAAGTCATGCGATACTGTGGGAGAAGGCTACGTAGGAGTGGAAGTGCATACTAAATGGATACTTTAGGAACATGATTTCATCCATCTTTCTTCTCGTGTTTTTGGTTGCTTCATTGCTTTTGAGTTTCTCCCCCTTAAACCAGCCAATAGGTTTTTCTCACTTATTTTTGTTATAGTGAGACAATGGATATTTATAATTTTGACTTTAATGAATAATGGAATTGTGACCTTTTAATGAAGAACTTACTTGCATCCTGACGTTGGTGATCGTCTTTCAGAGCTGCAAGTCCTACTGCCATCTTAGATTATCTTTTGTGTTTATTCAGAGGTGCCTAATTTCTTGCATTGTTGGGGCTATTGCTACAACTTCCTTGATAAATACTTTTGGGTGTACGTTAAACTTATAACACGGTATCTAAGTTCTTTTCTATGTGAAGCTTTTGTTGCATTATTTTTCCTAGTTCTTCCTGTTGACTTTGAAGAACTTGTAAGCAGTTGGTTTGTCTTCTGGCACAGAATTTACTAGCTTTGGCTATTGTTTTACCACTATTGACAATGGCGGTCGAATCTCCGCTATGAGACATGGGAGGCGAGTACCCAAACTCAATAGGCCCCCTGACCAGCGCCGGGCACTACTTCGGAGCCTCACAACTCAGCTCCTGAAATATGGTCGTATAAAAACTACTCGAGCAAGGGCTAGTGCGATGAGGAAGTATGTTGATAAGATGATCACATTGGCAAAGGATGGATCTCTTCACAAGAGGAGACAGGCTCTTGGCTTCATTTACGAGAAGCAGATTGTACATGCCTTGTTTGCCGAGGTTCAGGACAGGTATGGGAAGAGGGAGGGAGGGTATACAAGAATTATCAGAACTCTGCCAAGGCGAGGGGATAATGCACCTATGGCCTTCATTGAGCTCGTCTAGATGCTGACTATATATGCATGGAAAACTAAGCCTTGGGCTAGAATACTCACTCTGTGTGGATCTGTTGCAGAATTTCTTATGTAAAGAAAGTTGATCTCAGTGATGGTTGTCTGATTGTAGATGTTTTTGATGTTGCAGTTTAGTCTTTGGTAATGTCTTGTATTACAACTGCTCTACATAATTGTTGGTCGGAATTTACATGATTTTTGAAGTTGTAGTGTAGTCTTTGATTTGTCATTGCTCTGCTTTTATCGTGTTTCTAGCTTTTATATGTTTCTATGCTCTGCTTAATATAAGCAAACGGGTACTTCCTTCCTGCATGAATGAGATGGATAAAAGAGTTTTGAGGCATAAAATAATGCTTTTTTTCCTGCGAAGTAATCTGCTAGATGTTGACTAATGGTATTTTTAAGAGGCAACTGTACACTTGAAGTTCATTTTGAAGGAAAAAAGTTCGATTAATATTAAAACTTGGGCTGCCTCAATTGGTAAGTGGGTGTGCTTCTTAAATAGTTGGTCCGAATTCTCTGACTTACTTGGTGTTTAGAGGTGAGATAATTCTAAGTACTTTGAGTTTCTTAAGTAGTTGGCCGAGGTTCGAATTCTCTGACTTACTTGGTGTTTAGAGTGTGGGATGATTTCAAGTGCTTGAGGGTTTACCTATGTCTTAGTTTTGTCGCGCTCTAATAGATCTTGTAAACTCAATGTTCTCGTGGCTTAGATCTAGTTCAATTTTTTTATATTCTGAATTAATAACTGATTTCAGTCTGTTTTCGACAAACGGCCTGTTAAGGATTTTATGTATTTTTAAATTATTTGTTTCTTTCCTTTTTTACTTGTACTTTCTTTGGGTTCTCCTTTCTTTATTATTATTTTTGTAGGCAATTCATCAACTTCAATTATTTTACACAAGATTTGCGCAGCTAAGAAAAAAGAATAAAAGATTTATACAAAATAAGCCCTTTTACAAACAAGTCACAGATTGAGAAAAAAAAATGTTTTTCTGTAATGAACAATAATAAGAACCTGTCAGATAAAAGTTTTTTTAAAAAAGGAAAGGTGAAAATAAAAATTGAAGAAAATATATGAAAAAGAGAAAAATATATTTTTCACCCTCAAACTACCACGCCTTTTTCACTTTGCATCCTAAAGTAACATTTTTGTCAGGTTGCACCATCAAACTATCATGATTCAACAGTTTGCACCTTCCGTCCATAATTTCTATCAATTTAGACGGAAAATGTGTGGTCGACCGCTGAATGTTACCTTTATAGCAAGTGACAAATACTCACGTGAGACGCACATGATTAGTTTTCTGTCTAAAATGTCGGAAATTATAGATGGAGGGTACAAATTGTTAGGTCATGGTAGTTTGAGAGTGCAATCCGACAAAAGTAGTATTTTGAGGTGCAAAGTAAAAAAAATGTGATAGTCGATAGTGAAAAATATAATTTGCCGTTTGAAAAACTAGGGGTATGTTCGTTTTCACCATTTTTTCAGGATTCTAAGTATATTCACAATTCTACCACCGAACATATTCAGAATTTAAACATAAAAACCAATACATTTTACACAAATCTCCAACAACTTTTTAATTTTTTATTCAACATAAATTCTCTCTCTATACTTTTCCACATAACTCCAATACTTTTTTATTAAACAATTACATCAAATTATTTCTCTCTTCACTTTACACAAACACCAATAAAATACTATTTAACATAAAAATTCACAACTTATCTAAAATCTTACAATTTTTTCTCAAAACGAACATAACCTGGTTGTTATATATGAGACGGGATCTTCTGCAGTTCGGGATGCGGTCTGCAGTTCGGGATGCGGTCTGTGAGAGGCGAGCGTGGATTCCGGACAGCAAAGTCACTCAAACTGCAACAGAGACAGGCCCGTTATATATTACCGAAAAAGCGCTCGGGACCAGGGAGGAGAGAGGGAGGGAGACAACAGTGCTGCATACATTCCCCCATAAGCTGTCGTGGATAACTTGCCAGAAAGAGCAAATAAATAAATAAGTAAATAAAAAGAGATGGAAAAAAGTAAAAACAGAAAAAGAAAAGAAAAGAGTAGAGGACAGGATAAGAGAGATCCCGGTGTTATCCTGTGAATCTTTGCCTTTCTGGTCGTTTTCGTTGGCATCTCGTAGCTAGTAGCTAAGCTTTCCAAGTTCTATAGTACATAAGCGTAGGAAAGTGTGAAGAAGAAAGAGGAGGAATATGTTAGGTGTGGCGACTCCCTCTCTGAGGTCATGGGCTTCCATGGTAATTCAGGCGCCCACTCCGACCCAAACCCAATATGTTGGTTATGGTGGTGGTAGTGCCTTTCCTATCGGTACTGGCAAATGCAGTGGAGCCAGGCGCAGCAGCAGCCATTATCAGCAACATTCGTCTCGACAGGGATTGGTGTCTCTTGGCAGTTTCAGTAACTGTCGCAGCTTGTTCCCCTCCTTCTCCTCTTCTTCCTCTGTTAAGACAGCTGTCGCCGCTGTTGATTCCGACAAAATTAGTTCGTCCGATGCCACCGACAAGGTTTCTTCTTGTACCCATTCTGCATCTGTATATGCATGTACTTGGTGATGGGTGTGTCATGTGTGGTAGTGTATTGATACCTGTACAACCTTTCAGTCAGCTTACCTGCTGCTTGCTGGTTTTTGGCTTTTGTACATATGTACCTGTGCAGACCGTATTGCTTGCGATCCGACCATCTCATGAACTGCAACTAACGTTTGCGGGGTTTGCTAGAATGTCGCTTCCATTACCTTACTCCATAGCAATGTGACGGGGGCGTGTAGGATCGATGGAATATTTAAGAAACATATGATTTTTGCTTTTAATTTATCGACCCACTCACAAATATTGGAATAAAAGCCTTCCCTGCGATTTCCAATTTTGCATGTCCACAGCTTATTGTAGTCTCCTGAGGAGCGTTCAGTTGTAGTCCATTCGAAATCCGCAGTATCAGACTGCACGAAATACTTATGTTTAATTTTTTCCGCATATGCCTACCCTTATGGCGGAACTGCTGGCTATTCGCTGGCAGCTGGGGAAGCAAGCTTCAGAGACCTGGATAGAGTGCTTTTTGAAAGTGACTCACTCATTTCTATTACTGGTCTGAACGACCCCTTCCTCTGTAGTAGAGAGTAATTCGGGAGACACTATTGAAGCCATTCGCGAAATTGCGTTGCACCGACCATCGTGGAGCTTTTCAAAAGTTTCACACCAAGCTAATTCTTGTGCGGATTTCTTGACTAAGTGGGCTGCTTCTAGGAAGTTTTTTGGGTGTATTCCTTTTGTTATCTTGACTGATTTTCCTCTCAGAAAATTCATGGGTTTTGATCCCCCTTGAATGATTCTGGGTTTGGTTAATAATACAATGTTGATTAGAAAAAAAATTGCTGCATATGGTGCAACCTTTGTCAATGAATAATGGCCGATGGGCAAATTTCTTGTACTTGTCTAGCTTAACGAATAGCATTAAGCACAATATAAGACAGCTGAATACTAGTCCCCCCCACCCAAGATCCAATTCAGTCTGCTTATTTGTTGAGCACCGAGCTATCTTAAGCTTCACTCAGTTTGCTGCCTTCAATTTGGTTTATCTGTCGTACGCATTCTAATCTCAGTTTCTTATCTTTCCATACAGCAACAACCCAACAAGTATTACTTTGTTATTGCAAACGCAAAATTCATGCTGGATGAAGAGGAGCATTTCCAGGAGCTCATGTTTGAGCGGCTTCGTAACTATGAAGAGCGTAACAGAGAGCAGGATTTCTGGCTTGTAATTGAGCCCAAGTTCTTGGATAAATTCCCTAGCATAACCAAGAGATTACGGAGACCTGCTGTTGCTTTGGTTTCAACAAATGGTACCTGGATCAAGTAAGAATGCCACCGCTCCAATTTCTGCTAATTACAAGCTGTTTTATGCTCTCTGTCCCCTACCTTTTTGATGTTGCTATAAAAATTTTCCATAGACTGCTGAGAATACTAAATTTCCGTGATTGCATCAGTTTGTTGCTGTTGAACAACTAAGCAATATAGAGGGTGCTTGCAAGGGTGCCTTTTACAAACTAACAAAAGTAGGCTCTTTATTTGTTTCACCTGCTGTAGACCCTGAACTCCACATAACTTGGATGTTCTATGCTACTGCAGACAGATTCCTAGTTCTAATTTCCACCCATTACACCTTCTCATTTTGTTAAGTATGCAATGGACAATCACAGCTTGAATGCCTGGGTTTGAGACAAATTTTTTTCTAAGACTTTCCACTTGTTTTGCTGATAAAACTTCCAGATTCCAATTGATCCAAATCAGATAATCGTAATATTAAACTCTATCTGCGGTTTCAAAACTGTAGGGAAGGTATTATATAAGTCATCAAATACAACCACTATCTTGTTTGCCCCATGACCTACGTCGTCCTCTAATCGTGTGGTTTGGCAGGTTCATGAAGTTAAGACTGGACCGAGTTTTATCAGAGAGCTTTGAAGCTGACAGTCTTGAAGAAGCGCTAGCCTTTAATCCTACCAATCTAGAGTTTGAGAAACCAGAAAACTGGGTGGCACCTTACCCAAAGTATGAATTTGGATGGTGGGAGCCTTTCTTGCCCCCTGGATCAAAAGAGGAGGTCAAAGTATAAACCATTTTTCATTTTCAGCCAAGCTTCTGCATTTCCTTGTCAGTGTAGATTTTTCCCATATGTTTCTAACTAGCTGTTGAAGTGGTGAGATTTGCATACAACTCTGTAAGATAGGCAGACAGTTTATAATTTGATTTTGTAGGTAAACATATCAGGAGGTAAGATTGAGGAGTTGCATTAGAAATTGTGAGTGTGATTGGTATTTCCCTAATATCATTAGATCGGCCTTTTCTATATTAAGGCCATATCATTGGATTGATTTTTATTGGATTAGGTGGCTGAGAGTAGGATATAAAATTCAGTTCGATGATGTGGCAAGATCTGTACCATCAATGGGAGGAAATAGGAGCAAACACAATTAGAGATGAGCAAGACAGAAACCATCTCTGATGATATGGTTGAAACCCCAATC
The DNA here is from genome assembly GCA_963930655.1 of Myrica gale. Classification (NCBI taxonomy): domain Eukaryota; kingdom Viridiplantae; phylum Streptophyta; class Magnoliopsida; order Fagales; family Myricaceae; genus Myrica; species Myrica gale. The sequence goes on from OZ005607.1 coordinate 6,113,909, forward strand.
CCAAAAATGGACCAAATAGGAAGTCCATAGTTATAGAACAGTAACCAATAGATCCCTTGATACAAACGAAAGGTTGAGCTAAGAGGGCATAAAGCCTGGCACTAAGGCTTAGGTTTTGGGAGTAGATTTGAGGCCTCGAACAGGACCATCCAAATGCTGGTCAACAGAGTTTGTACACTGGAGGATTTGTGTTAATTTGGTTCTTCCAAAGCAACCGCCAAGTGCAAGAAGCCATGGACAAGGAGACGTTTTATACAACTGCCGAAAACACATTGTCATTATCAAGGTAGTTTAGCTCAGATCGGATCATGGACAACAGATCAGACCTGAGACCACACCATTGGAGAGCGACTAAGCTATTTCACCAAGCCTTTGTCTTTTTTCTTCTCTCTACATAAACAAGTTAAAAAGGAAAATATAAAAAAAAAGGGTGGGGGGAGGAAATTCCTTGTTAGTCTTGAAGAAGCGCTGGCCTTCTATCCTACCAATCTAGAGGTTGAGAAACCAAAAAAGTGGCTGGAACCTTAGCCCAAGTAAGAATTTGGGTGGTGGGAGGCTTTCTTGCCCCCTGGATCAAAAGAGGAGGTCAAAGTATAAACCTTTTTATCAATTATCAGCCAAGCTTTCTGCATTTTCCTTGTCAGTGTAGATTTTTCCCTTTCATATGTTGCCAACTAGCTGTTGAAGTTGGTGAGGTTTGCATACAACTCTGCAGGCAGTTCATAACTTGATTTTGTAGCTAAACCTATAATATTATAATCATTTATAAAATTTGATATGATATTATCACGAGATCACAGATTCACTTTTAATATGAGATATTGTCAAGATCTCAAATATTGAAATTTAAATATATAATATTTTTCTTTTATATCTTCTCTATAAATAGAGATCTTTAACTTGTAATCTGTATAGATTGATAATATAAAATATAGTTTTAATAAGCTTTTACAGTAAATATTAATTTTTTAAAACTGAATTATTTAAATCTTTATCTCTAATTACTATTTCTTTACTTTAATTTTTTAGTTGCGTTTGACATTGTGAGAGTGATTGGTATTTCAGTAATATCATTAGATTGGCCTTTTCTCACGGCCCTATTCTGCAAGTGAATGAAATGGTGGATCGTGAGAATAGGCCGAGTACACATTCACGATTGAAGGCTTTTACATCTGACGTTCACGTTCCACGGGTGAGGCTTTGCGACTGTAGCCATTTAAAATGCGCTCATTTTGATTGAACTGGCAAAGGAGACGTTTTCGATAGCAGAGTTAGAGTGATGTTCGGCAAGCAATAATTTTAAAAATTTTGAATTTGTAGAAGAAATTTTTTGATAGTTAGAATTTTGAATGAAGATTTATAAAAAGTTAATGAAAACATGTAAGAAGTGGAATGATTTTTACAAGTTTGTTAAAAAGTTAAAGGGTCAATTACAAAAATTCCGCTCGAACTTATACCCCAATCTCAAATACTCCTATAAACTCGAACTCGTTGCAGCTCGCCCCAACGAACTATACTTTTCGTTGCGATTTCATCCCTCAACCTACTGAAGTTGTTATATCAAACGATTTTTGTCTCACTTAAACGACATGCGACCTTCTCCTTACTTGAAAAGACGAATTTGACCAGCTTGATTCTAAGTGAGTCATCTTTTTTTGTTTTAATAAAAAAAGTCAGTTAACTACATATTATTTTTTGGCACTATAAATTGTTAAAAGCATTGTATAAGATTAGGGAGGACTCAAATGAGGGTAAGCTCGTCTTTTCAAGTAAGGAGAAGGTCACGTGTCATTTAAGTGAGACAAAAGTTTGTGGGGGCGTGTTGCAACGAGTTCAAGTTTATGGAGGTATTTGAGATTGAGGTATAAGTTGGGACGGGGTCTGCTGCAGTTCGGGTAATCAAGTAAGGAGAAGGTCACGTGTCGTTTAAGTGAGACAAAAGTTTGTGGGGGCGTGTTGCAACGAGTTCAAGTTTATGGAGGTATTTGAGATTGAGGTATAAGTTGGGACGGGGTCTGCTGCAGTTCGGGTAACAGAACTGCAGCAGAGACGCGCCCGTATAAGTTCGTGAGAGGTTTTTGTAATTAACCCAAAGTTAAAAGAAAGAAAATTTGATGAAATTGTTTTGTGAAAATATTGTAGTTTGTTAAAAAGTAACGTGAAAGAAGATTTGATATAATTCTTTTAATATATAAAAAAACTATTGAAGTTGGTGTGAAATGTATTAGAATTTATGTGAAATTTTGATATTTTTTTTTGTAAAAATTTGGACTTCTTAAATTTTTATTTAAAAAGATTGAAAAAAATTTCATTACCATATGTAAATTCTACCGAAAACAAATTGTATTTTAAGGGAGTTTCTTAATGCAACTCAGAGATCTATATCACACTGACCAGTATCAAAAACATGTTAACTAGACATGCGAAAATCTCTATCAAGCCATTTTCTAATGCATCTCAAAGTTCTATTCAATTGCTCGTAGCTTGATGGTCTGATGAACAATAACTACTCAATAAGAGTCTCACCATCAAGAAGTGTGGACAACCATTTTGTCCTTGAAATTTCATTGGCCATGGTTTTCTTATTGTTTTGTCTTTCTTTATGCACAACTATCAAGCAGCTCACTTGCTTCATGACCATTTAACCATCCTTGTTATAACCTCTGGTTCATAAAGAATAAGTCGAGTTGAAAGTGTCCCAACTTTGTATATGCTATAAGATATCATTGATTATATAATCGGTTTTCATAGTAAATAAGACATTTTATTACTTTTAAGTTAATCAAAACATTACAAACTATTACAAAATCACATGGTTCATCTCTGTTACTCAAAGAATCACCTATTTTACACAAGAAATTGTCTATTTTATACAAAGATCACACATTGTGTACAAATAATCACCTCTTTTTCACAAACAATCACATCTTTTACACAAGGTGCGTATTTTCCAACTTCCTAGGTCCGACTTATCCTTACAAGTTAGCACATTCTTATTTCTACTCTTTACCGCTTATGAGGGTGAAATTTCTTTATACCTTTTTGGTTGGAGATTCTATTATTTAGCTTCCATCATCTGTTCTCAATCTCCACATATCAGTCGACCTCTAAGAAATTAGGTCTTCCATATGTTCTTGTATGATTCAGAAGTTGATTGATACAATTTCTGTGTCATTTCTTCTTCTGAAATCTGTGCCTCCTCCCGGGCGCTATTAACTTGATGACTCTAAGTTGTGACTCACCTCTTTTGCACATGCAATTACTATTTTTACACAAGTACAAGTTCGGCATACAGAGTAACTCTAAATTTTATGCAGAGTAATCATGGTCGAATAATTCTTCAACTTTCTCCCAACAAGCAATTGAGATCTACCATTGAATGACGCATCATAGCGATTTCTCAAGCCTTTGAACCGACTTTCCACAGATTTCCAGAACTGGGTTGGGCTTTTCGAATTGTGAATGCTAGCAACAGTAAATATTGCAGGACCTGTAGTGAAATAAATCAGAACATGAAATGAAAACCTAGAAAAGTAAGAGAACCAGTTGATTTAGTCCGTCTACCCGTTCCTTCAATAAGAAAAAGCAGAGGCAGGTCTTGTGGCATACGCCAAAGTAGTATTCCCACACTCACTTTTTCCCATCCGCATCAGCGGCGGCTCTTTCCCTCTCTCTCTCTGGCCTATGCGTTCTTTGTTAGATCCTGGAGGCTGGAAATGAAATGGGACGGCACACAACCTATGAACCTAAACCTCTAGGGGCTTGTTTGGAAACGGGGTCCAGGTTCTGGTTCAGGGTTTAACTTTGGATTTTGGTTTTAAAAGTTGAACCCAGCTCAACTTGACTCAACTCACGGGCGCTTCTCAACTCACGCCTGCCAGGTCACATGCGCATCACCTGCAGGAGAATGATGGGAAATGACAGCAGCACGTTGTCTGACAACTCACGGCCTACGCTCCGTATCAACAGGTCAATGTTGACACTGCCTACGAGACGTTGCCTAGTTTCAATAGAGAGATGTTTATCTCAACTAGACGTTGCCTACGAACAGTGCAGATAGTTTTAGGGCCATATGTTACCCTGCATTTCTGTCAGAATAGTCTTCCGGAGACGTCAAATCCAAACTGAAGCTACTTTTTCCTTTTCGCTTTTTTTTTAAAAAAAAAATTCTACTCAACCGAAGCTATTGTTGTTGATACAGGTTCCATATTCGCACTTTATTCAACCTCTCACCTGTATCCATATTCGTACTTTATTTAACCTCTCACGCGAGTGCCCCACCTACTTTTAGCATTCCTATTCATATTCGTACTTTATTTCTTCTTTCTTTAATATTTATATTTTTAAATATTCATTTTTAACCGTTTGAAAAAAAAAGGAAAAAAAAATAAAATCAGTAGATGAACTTCATAAGGTAAAGAAAGAAAAGGAAAAAAAATTAACTGAATTTCTCGCGCATGACCCGCGCGCAAGGCCGCGCACGCAAATGATAGATCTTCCTTATTTTCGGTAAAGTGGTCCAATGTAAAGGGTATTGGTTGTACTGTTTTCTTTTTGGCTTTTCTCTGCATATATTCGTCGTACTCGCGGCAAAAGAAGCACAGATATTGTCAGTGGCCACCATGCAACTGTCAGAATAACAAGTTCCAAAAAGCACGTGAATTCGTCACTATAATGCAGGGCAATGAACGACGACTGTGGGAATGGAGGACTGAAGACGACGTCCTATACCGTAGGGTGGAAGACTGCAGACATCCGGGGACATAGGTTGTCAGAAGTCAGTGACGGCTCCTGACGAACTTTTTCGAGTAGCCCTGATGCCAAATCAGACGTTGCCACGTGCACATGAACCTGAACCATAAACCACGCCAAACTACCATTGGACAAATGTGGACTTAAACCCTGGTTTGAACCCTGAACCAGAGCCTGGACCCCGTTCCCAAACAAGCCCTAGGAATCCTCATTTGTCGGGTTAATCGTCTGGGTAAACCCTCATTTTTCGGGTCAATCGACTGGGTAAACCGTAACTTTAGGAAGCCAGTATTTCTTAGGTGCAAACTTATGTCGAGTGGACCACTATTCCCTTCAAATATAAACAGAAAGGCCTGAGAATTTGGACTGGGCCTCTCACCAAGCATGCTCCTACAGATACACGTTCGAAACAAAATAGAGAGTAGAGGTAAGTTGTCCAAAAATGGACACTGCCCCTCCACCGTGAAGGCAGGAAATCGGTACCGTTTCGGCACCTAACGGTGGCGGTAGCGGTTACCGTCATCTACACCGAAGATTACAAAAATAAAAAAACAAAAATCAAATCGAATAACCAAAAAGCAAATCTCGTAAAGCTTAACAAATCAATAGCAAAAAAATTTCTAAATCTTCACATCTCAACCAAATCCTAGATAAATTAACAAAAATTTCTTAAATTGTAACTCGTATAATCAATACCAAATCGAATACAAATTCAAAAAAAAATCCAAATCTAAAATCTCAATTGTAAATAGCCTATTTTTTTTAAAATTGCAAACCCTGTAATCAATATCAAATCTACCCATTGACATTCGCTTGAAAAAAGTCACAGATTTGAAAAGCTTTCCAAAAAAATTTCCAAATATGAAATCTCATAGAAAAAAATTCCAAAATTGCAACCCCTCAATATCAAATCGCAAGAAAATCTCCACATTCGCAAGAAAATATCCATATTTGAAAAGCTTTCCAAATCTAAATAAATTTTTTTCACAAACCCAGTAAACCGCACCCAAATCTCAAATATAATATCAAATCACAAGGAAAATGGTGGAGAGAGAGCGCGATAGAGTTGTAGCCGTTGCTTGCTCGTGCAGAGGGGGATAGGCGCCGATCGGGGAGGGGGAAAGGAGAACAGAGAAAATTTTTGGGGGAGGGATTGTTGTAAACACAGGCCAGGTCAGTCTGGCTTTGCGGGTGACCTCAAGGAATTGTTGTCAATTCCTTTTTTTACCAAAAAGACCCTAAGCAGATTTCCTTAAATATGCAGAGACCTGTTTTCATCATGCGGCCATCAAGTTCAATGTGTCCAGTGAAGAACTACAACTCAATCTTATATATTCGGTGTACTCTGGGCATATACTGGGAGCAAAAACAAAGAGGTAAGCCAATTTTCCTTCAGAGAAGTTACACTAACAATGAAACAAAATGGGCGTATCTTATTCTATGTTTTCTTGTTATAGCTAACCAACAGAATTACAAGAGGCATAGCTCACAGCTTCCTAAGCACGAGATCTACTCCATGTTCAGGCTCTATGACCAACTTGATAGCAGGTGCGTGTTTGTACTTGAGGGAGAGGGAGAGGGAGAAGTTGGACAGGATAAGAGATATCAGTATCTTAAGCTCAACCATGGCCAAGTTCTGTCCAAGACACACCCGGGGCCCAACTCCAAACGGCATGTATAAGTGTGGAAGCTTGCAAGCACCTGAAATTCCATTTGCAAATCTCTGTGGGTTGAAACTGTATGCGTCTGGTCCCCATATCTCTGGATCGGTATGCAATGTCACCACCAAGTTCCAAACATTGACACCCTTTGGGACCTTAATGTCCCCGAATTTCATGTCTTTGAAGGCCTCTCTTGACACGACTGGTACTGGGGGGTAAAGACGCAACGACTCATGAATCACCATTGTTAGCTGCAGTTACAAATTGACACGTGGTTAGAAATATATATCTGTAATTATATATTCTTTTGCATGTACAGTACTTGGGGTAGGGGTCTGGATACAACACCAAATGGAAGACAGTCGAGGATACCTGTTTCATCCTACGAAGCATATCAGAGTCCGGAATCCTGTCCCCGCAGACATCGAGAACCTCGGCACGGACACGGTCTTGCCATTCTTGATTTGAAGCCAAGAGCATTAGGCACCATGTGGCAGAAACAGCAGTGGTCTCATAGCCAGCCAAGTATATGTTCTTGCAATTGTCGACAATGAAGCGGTCGGTTGCCTCCTGGCTCAGGTCACTATTCTTGGCGCCCTCAAGAACCATCTGCAGTAAATCCTTCTCATAAGAGGCTTTTTGTCTCTCCCTGACTACCTCTAGTATCAGATTGCGGACCTCCTTTTCTAATGCCCATGCTTCTCTATTAATCCTTGTGGGAAGATACCTATAACATATACGTATGCCTAGATGAGTCAACTTGATTTGCAATACGAGAGAGGGCTTTAATTTATCGCAGACCCTCCATGGTTTTCAACACCCCTCGTCCCTGATTATTACTAATTAATCTGAAATTTTAAGCCTAGATAGATTTAGATCCAAGTATACATACCTCACGCCAGGGATCCCAGTTGATAAAACTCTCTTGGACATGACCTCCTGGAGAGCTCTTAGTCTTAAGAATATCTCTTCTCCTTTGGTATAGTTGCTGCCAAAGCAGGCTCTAGAGATTACATCACCAGAGAAACTTCTCATATACTCATCGATTTGCACTTCTGCGGTTCCACCCCCTCTCTCGATCCTACTCTTCCATGTGTTTATCAGTGTGAGTGTAGACTCGGTAATTAAGTTTGTCATGCCCTGCAAAGGTGTAAATTACTTAATCAATATGATTCAAATAATAAAATCTATCTTCTCATGAACTTAAGTTTTTAGAATAAGCGGTAGATTTATACGATATCAGAGCTAATATCAGGAGGCAATTATTGAACTTGCAGTCATACCTTGACCTTCTCCATGTACAACTCAGGAGCAAGAATCTTCCTCTGATGGGCCCAGACAGCACCATTTGAAGTTAGAATGCCCTGACCAAGCAAAGCACCACGCTCTCTGAATTGATACGATGGCTTCCCCAGGTCCAAGGATGTGCATGTTGTTATCTCTTTCACGACGTCTGGTTGTGTAACGAGCAATATTTGTGTGTTGCCGAGAGAAAACACAAATGCTTCCCCTGTTTAAACATACAACAAAGTACAAATTAAAGAGCTTATTTTTAGTTACATAAAATCTTTTCGTCTTAAATTAAGCAAAGAGAATATACATAGGCTTAAGGCTAACATACTATTTCCAAAGCAGTTTAATTTTAAACATGGTAGGTAGGGTCAGACTTGAGAATTTAAGGTCAAGTTTGGCAGCTGAATTTGATGACTCCGAACTACATAAATAGATTCAGATTACTATTATTTTATTTTATGTATCTTTCCTAATTAATTTTTAAGATAGTGCAACTTGATCCTCTTTTGAAGTAGTGGTACTATCAATTATGACTCAGCTTGACTGGGATGAAAATGCGTAAAAATTAATATAATTGTCTCTGATAGCCTATAGGAGTTTTTGCTTACTTAAGGTGGTGTTTGTTTGTGAAAATATTGGGGTTTTAGAAATTTTGGGTATTGGGGTTTGTGAAAAAATATAGTATTTTATGGAAAAGTTAGGAGAGAGAAGATTTAATTGAATAGTATAATATTATTTTATAATTTAATGAGGATATATGTATTATTTTATGACTGTTTGGAAATTTTGAGGGGTGAAAAAGTTGGAAACAAACGCCCCCTAAATAATAGGTATTTGTACAATATTGTCTAACATTTTTTTTTGGTTAAATACACTTTTCACCAATATTTATTGTTAATTTGATCGAAAATTAGTATCTTTAGTTAGTGAAATGAGGATTTTATCCCTCGAATTTTTTAGAGTATGATATTTGTGTGGGGGCAAAGTAGTCATTCCACTTATAAAAACTATTAGCTGCTGGAGCAGTACATAATTACTAGTTTATGGGTGAAATATAAATAAATATTTGATAGTTTGAGGTGAAAAATGTCCGAATCTTAATTTTTTATGGGTTAAAAGTATATATATATTCGTTAAAATTAAGGTTGATGGACAAATGAGTAAGGATCTAAACCATATAGAGTTAAAATTTAGGATATAGTTATGGGGGAACACATGCGTCATTTACCTTTCCTGTTACTATGAAGGCTGCTGTCTTTTAACAAAAATTTAACAAACAAGATGAGAATTTCGTGCTTTTCTGTCGACCTTTCCATAAACGTGATGGAATTTATGATTGGAGGACATGATCAAGTTGGTCATCATGCCGACAGTAATATGGTGAGCCGAAAATTCGGCGTAGCTTGTAAGTATATACGACATGATGTGGCCTGTGGAGGAGTTAAAACATACCGTATTGCTTCCTCCACTGATCAAAGAAGGGAAAGAGAACAGCAGCGCAGTTGTGGGATTCAGGGGCTTCTCCGGTGGCCGGACCGTTTGGGGAGGTGGATCGAGCTTTCTTTATCTCCCTAATGTTTCCCAGTAGTAAAGTTGGTGGAGGTCCGCTGATGCCTTGTTCCCTCAGCTGAGATCTGAGCTTCTCCGGCGTCACCACCAGCGCTTTGTACAGGCGCACTAGCAATCCGACGAAACCAAGCAATGCAAGGGAGAAGAACATCTTTGCATCAAAATGGACCTCCATGACCCAAAGTCTTCTCTTTTTGTCGCTCTCTCTTTCCCTTTAGTGCAAACACACCACAAGTGCAGTACTTAGCTCATAGGAACGAATATATATAGAGGACGTGTGGGAAAATTTCGTCGTAGGAAAAACATACCGCTGTCCCACTTGACCAGCTCAATCAACTACCGCAATATCTGCAGGCCAGCTTGGTCCCATGAGCTATTTTTGTTTATTAATGGTCTTGATTTTTATTTATTTATTTCAAAAACGTGTTTTAATTCGTGATTTTTTTCACACACAAAAATATTTCAATTTTTAATAATTTAATTTCAGTGAAAAATAACACAAATTTTTTTAAAAAAATTTAACAAAAAAACCATAATGCTTTTTTTACTCACATTCTCCGATAGAATAAATTACAAAAACTTTCTCTTTCTAAACATATTTTCTATTGATCCCACAATTCTCACAAATACCAAAAAAAATATATCTTAAATTTTTTTATTAACTATTACAAAAATAATAATTTAAAAAACACAAACAAATATAACCTTTTCAGGTCTTTAGTTAGCTTTTTATGTTGCTATATGTATGTTTGTATACAAAGAATTAGAAAACTTTTGGCTAGAGAAAGAGAGGAGAAATTGCATATGAAATGTTTGGCGGCTTTTTTAGGTCCAAAGAGTGAATTATTGCTTTGATATTTTTTTGGCATTCTTCTAATCCAAAGTCTACCACTACAACATTTTTGGTCTTTAGTGACGAAATTTTTTTTGTGGCTTAGGAAAATCATGATTCTGGTCATTTAACTGTTAACCAATAAAGTAATTTAACATCATCACCCACCCAAAAAAAGAAACAGCTGGTGGCAATAAACTTCAGCCCAAAAAACTATCACATATTGAAATATTGGAATATTCTAAGATTGCCCTAGAAGCCTCTGATTTTTAAGATTGAGTCGATTGACATATCTCATATATAAAATCCAAACAACAAAGACAAAAAGAGTTAAAATAGAAAAAAAAAGCATTAATAGGTAATTCCTAATATTTTACAATAAAAATACACATCAGATTACAATAATCAAGCAGTAGAATCTTCCCGCATATTTCCATCGTTTATGTTCAATTCAAAGCAATCAACCAACCAATTACAGATCCATCCTAATCACATCAATCCGACTTGAAACGTGAAGTTTCTTATTTTGCAAAGCAATTCCATAAAACTCTAGAGCTAGTATCCGTGTGCAAGTTTTAAAATGAGTAAAAAAACAACCCATAACAAATTTGAAGCAAAACAAGGGATTTGATATGCATATACACAAACATAGACTATAACAGCTAGTATGAAGGCATCAGGTTTTTTTTAACACATTAAGGCATGATTCCAGAGCTATGAATTCTATGCTAGCTCTACATCAATCATAACTTTATTGCTCTAAATGCAGAAAGATCAACAAGATACAAAAAGATTAACCTAGAACAATGAGGCATAATATGAACCAATTATTTATCGTGACATTTATCACCAAAGAAGTGAATACAAAATAAATGGCAACCAATACCTGGCCAACATAATCTAGCCGAACATCTCAATATTGTTTACTCCACAGAGCAACACAAGTTCAATATATCTGTAACATCTGCTTCAATACCTACTATCAAGGCTCACTTTTGAGCTCTCAGATTATTTTCATTTCCTAATAATGAACAATTCTTATCTATGATACAAATTAAATGGTATAATTCTTTCTTTTCAGCTAAGAAATTTGAAGAATAAGAAAGAGAAAATTTACCAAGAGGAAAATTGCAGCGATGTCATCTATAGGCAAGTCAGTTTCACCAAACCTGTGGTCAATAGACAACATCAGGACTGCATCTAATGAGTTTAAAATCTCACTTTCAACTGAAAGCAATATTTGACATATCTGAGTAATATTTATATGGAAGGAAGTCTAAAATCCCTCAAGATCCAAATAACAGTTTCCATAAAACAATTATACCAACACAGAGAGACACAGAAGAAGGATCAACTTGAAACAGAAATAATCATTGTGATATGGGTCATAATTGTCCCGCAATTTCCACACACAAACTTTGCAAACGAAAACCAAAAGCCCTTTTGTCTAACATAGGGAAAAAAACTTTCAAAAACTCCTGCCAAAATCTACCAAAATAAGAAAAAAATAAAAAAGGTTGGGGGAGGCGGGGAGAAGAAAGAGTATTTAGCGTTAAATGAATTTTCCCCCTCACTTGTTCGAACCACATTTTGCTTGTTCAAACAAGATGATTTGGGTGATGAAAATATTTTTGTCGCTAAAAATTTATTTAGTGACGATTTAGAAGTTCCGTCACTAATATATGTTCGAACGAGATATGGTCGTTCGCACCATTAAGCAACGATGTGTTCGAACCAGATTTTGCTTGTTCGAAGAAGATTATATATTTTCGTCGCTAAAGACTTATTTAGTGACGATTTAGCATTTTTCGTCACTAATACGTGTTCGAATGAGATGGATTACTCTTTAGCGATGAACTCTTAATTTCGTCGCTGGAGATGTATTTTTAGCGACGAAATTGGTTTCTTCACTGATAAGTTTGCCGCTAAAGATGAAATTTGTTGTAGTGTACCGTGAAGACTACTTTGCGTGAGGTTGAAAATTTGTGTTTATGTGACTTCTAATCTTATAAGTCGCTCCTAGTAAGGTGATGGCAATTACCTCCCACTATTAGCACTTGCAATCTGATTTTTCAAAATATGGAATGTTCATTGTATTGGAGGGAGAGAATGGAAAAATATTGGTTAAGGGTTTTAAATTTAACGGTAGTATTATTTCACGAAATTTTAAATTTTAAATTTTAAGATTAAAATATTGTTTTGTTGTAAGCTTTTGTTTGGTTCATTAGATTTTGAATGATTTATATTTTATTAAATTAAATAATAATAATAATATTATTATATTTAAAAATAAAAAATATGTTTATAGAAAAATATATAATTCAAAAAATAAGCAAAAAATGGTTTTATAAATATAAAATCGATAAAATACCAAACTAAAAAAAATATGATAAAATTAAAAAAGATAAGATAAAAATCGTGCAAAATTTTATAACCTTCTGGAAACAAACACAATTACAGCTACCCTCTTTGTTGCAATGCAAATCTATCCCCCACTACTATAGCCTCTCCTTCACATAGCGCTTTAGGGGACTCCTCGGCCTAGCACATTACAAAGCAAATTAGGAGATGCCTTGACCCCCATGGACCTATTGTGATCAGATGTGCTCTCGAAAGTGATAACACTGGTCATTCGTTGGTGGACAAACATGCATACAAGCTACAACCCAAATCTTTCAACTTTAAGATATGCAAGAAACATGCTCCAAACAAATATATATATACTAGAACATCTTGATTTATTCAAAAAATAAAAATAATTAATACATCTTAGTTATTTGTACAGTTTTATAATAAATTAGAACCGTAATTGTACAACTATTTTTTGCTTTTAAGTTAGCTCATTGGATACTGTAATTGATTGTAATAATTTTGATAATGATTATATTTGCTTTGTTAAGTTTTTATTTTTGAAAATTTTAATCAACTTTTTTTGAAGTTATAGTTTTTTATTATTTTTGTAAAATTTTATTTGTTTTATAAAATTTTGCACGATTTTTATCTTGTTTTTTTATTGGTAAGAATATTTTTTTATTAGTTTGATATTTTATATATTTTTATATTTATGAAATCATTTTCTACTTATTTTTAATTATATATTTTGTCTGATTTTTCATTTTTTTATTTTGTGAATATCATAATAACTATATAATAATATCATTTAATTTAATAAAATATAAATCATTGCAAATCTTAATCAATCAAACAAACTCATACAACAAATGATTTTTTATTTTGTTGAATATCATAATAACTATATAATAATAATATTTAATAAAATAAAATATAAATAATTTCAAATCTTAACCAACCAAAAAAAAATATTTTAATTTTAAAATTTGAAAACCCAAACCCAAACAAGCCTAAAGAGTTATCAGTTGGACCATATGATATATCTCTGATTTTAAAGACCGAAGTCTACAGGGTCCATAATTGTCTTAGGGTGCGGTTGCACAAAATATCTCACAAAATATTTTTCAACTCCTAATAAAATATTACAATATAATCTCTCTGCCATTAAAAAATATAAAAAATTACAAAAAAATATAAAAAATTACCTCTCTCTTCACTTTTTCACTAAATTCAATACCTACACTAAACCCAATACCAAAAATTTTACAACACAAACATAACCTTAGAAACGTGAAAGTATATAAAAGCTCAGGAAACCAGTCCTTTTTCTACCGTGCTGTGCATGTGTAAGACAGGTAAGTTTGCACATGGTTGTGGTTTTTTTGGGCGGTCAAGCCGCAAACCGGTTGCCGTTGGCCACAACCAATACTCTTACATACCATATAACTCGACTGTTTTACAGGCCAAAAAAGAAGAAAAAGACAGTCCATGCGTACAAAAAAGTCTCCAACAATTCGGCCGTGCAGGCATCAATCCTGCGCGGTAAGTTTGAAAATAGCAATAATAGAATCAAACTACACTAAAGCCGAGTGTTTAGAGACCGACCTCCCAACCATGGCACCCTAAAGGTCAGCACGTATGTCATATAAACGCGAAAGTATATGAAAGCTCAGAAAATCAGTCCTTTTTCTACCGTGTGGGACATGTGTAAGACACAGGTAGGTTTGCATATCTTTGTGGTTTTTTGGGCGGTCAAGGTTGGCGAACCCCGTTCCTAACGGCAAACCGGTTGCGGTTGGCCATCTTGGACTGTCGTTTTTCAAGAGTTTGCGCCGTGTTTGTTCAACCAATATTCTTACATACCATATAACTCTACTGTTTCACAGGCCAAAAAAGGAGAAAAAGAAACAACTTCTAATTTTTAAACATACCATGCGTACAAAAAAAAGTCTCCAACAATTCGGCCATGCAGGCGATCAAGATCAGATAACGGTCCAATATTTCCATTGCATATATTAATGATTGCTCGATTGCAGGAAGACCAAACTCTCCTAACATTTCAAGACTTTAGGCTCGTCTTTGGGAGGAGATGGATTGATTGGATTTGCATGATTACGTCCCACTTTTTTTTGACTTTTGTAGAGGATGCTTTCAGCGACTTACATAGTACTTCATAGATAAAATAAGGCTTAAGGTAAGTTTCCTCTTAGACCATAGATTGTTCTAAATGGAATTTTTGTTGTTTTGTCTACTCGAATGACTTTATAAATAACTAAAGAAAAATAAGACTATAAATGAAAAAAAAATGTAAAGTGATTAATGAGGACACATATTAACAAATTGCCAGTAACCATTCGTTCCCCTTAATTTCTAAATCAACAACATACCATGTATGATTGATATCACTAATTTTAATTTCACCTTAAATTCTCTACGTTTAATATAAAAAAAAACCTTCCTTGACAAATTTCCCTTAACATTGAGTCAGTCCAACGTGGCTTAAAAAATTTGAGGTGAAATTAAAATTAATGGAGATTAAAAATACGTGGCACGCTGAGTGATTTGACAATTAATGGGGACACGTGGTTATTGACAAATGGTTAACATTTATCCCCGTTAGCTACGTTGAATTTTTTTCATTTTCAGACTCACTTGAGTTGACGAAATTACCATTTAAGACACGAAGAACTTCACATGGACTAGTCTAGGACGACACTTACCTTAAAGACTTGTTTGAGATTATGCAATATTCCAAAGACTAGTGTGCTAATTTCAGGGCACACTTGAAATCACTCCCTCCAGTCTCAAAATTTTAACATAATTGATGATGCGTCACGTCATATATCACTCTATTGTCATGCGACATGTCACATATCTTAAAAATAAATAAAAATTATAATCATAAAAATAAATTAAATATATAATAAAATTAATAAAAGTCAGAAATTAAATATAAATAATAAACGATAAAAAGATAATATAATCTTTACTTATTTTAAGACACGTGACATATCACGCAACTATATATTAAAACTTAGGTGTCATGTCATTAATTCCGCAGAAATCTGGACTAAATGTGATTTTCAAGCATGGAGTAAATTTGTCAATTTTAGAAACTTATGTAGTTTTTTAAAATATTAAAAAAGTCCATGCAATAATTTTTAAATTTTTCAAAAAATTAAGATATTCTTTAGGTTGAATTATCGAATCTTAACTGTTAATTCCGAACGACATTGAGATTTTACCGTATTATTTATTCGTTGGTTCTACTCAGGCCATATTTATTCCATTTAACACATTCTAAAGACGATATTAATTATTCTATTTAGCACATTCTAGACATATAAAATGATATCATGACAAAATCATGAAACAATAATTTATAAACACATATATTACTTAAAATTAATTGTAAAAATTAAATTCTCATCCTTAATCTATAGTATCTACAAATACACCAAGCAAAAGGTCCGATGGTATTATTGTCCTAAACGGGCAAATATGTACCTCGTGAGAATATTGGTTGGCCGTATTGGACTGGGACGTTCATATCCGGACACAATATGATAAATAATAATTAGAGAAAGGGAGTCAAATACGACGTACATTTTATATATGAAAAACTATGACCGGAAAATAAATAAAGACTTTGGGTGCACAATCAGAATTTCTAGAGACCGTTACACAAGGAGTTTGTTTTTTTTTTTCCTAGGCAAAAAATGAACTCAAGAATTCTACATAGCACGGAGACCACCAAAATATAATGGGGTTACGTGTGTGATTTGAACCTTCATTGGAAGCAAGTTTTGGATCCTGCAAAAGTTATTGTGTGAGTAAGGTTATTGTGTGAGTGTGTGAGTGGATGAGTGAGATTAGAAGTTAAGAAATTTAACGACTGAAAAAATGTCACGTCATTTAATGAACCTGACCCGCGAATCCGACCCGGTTTCATTAAATGACGTGACATTTTTTCAGCTATTAAATTTCTCAACTTCTAATATCACCCGTCTACTCACACACTCACATAATAACCGGCCTCAATTGGATCTAGACACATCCCGCACACCACTAAGCTGTCGCCACCACCCTGGTCGTTACTCAAGGAGTTAACGTCGCTGTTTGGGCTATCCATAATATGATTCGTTGTTTGGTCAACAATGTCGTCGATATGTCTCTATAACAGAAATTCCCCCACTATACGGGCACAATTGTGCTTTTACCTAACGTGTCCCAATTTTTTGCTTTAAAAAAAAAGAACCAAAGAAAGAAAGGAAAGTATGAACCCCTCCACCGAGCTGAAAGGAAAGTTTCCAAGTCCACAAGAGGATGTCACGTCCCCTTCAATCGGTGTGGAGTCCAGTCTTGTTTGGAAGGACGCGAAGGTGGAACTTTGACAGTCTTGGATCCCTTCGTCAAGCATAAAGTCATTAACTATAGGGCCCTTACCATTATTTTGTCCATTACGTGGCCCATTCAAGTCTTCTTTACCCGTCTGTCATGGCCCCGTTGCTCCTAGGTAACACGCACAAGACCACCTCATTCTTTTCTTTTCTTTTTTGTCTTGGCACGACCACCTCATTCTTTCCTTCAAATGTTACTTGCAACACGCTCGCACTTCCAAGTTGATCACACTGATAACGCGGCGGCCTTATTGCAGGAGAAACCGCAGTGGAAATTTCAAATGACTCCGCGGGATGGCAATGTTATGGCTCATCAGTTAACTAGGTGGGGGTTGCAATTTGGCACTGCTAGATTTAGATGCGGGTGATATAATGATATTCCGCTGAATATTGTGCAGTGTGATGACCCTGCTGGTTTCAGCCGAGTCCAATCTTCATGAAAGTTTCCTGTTATGCAGAAAAAAAAATAAGATAACGCGGTGGCCCACCGAGCTCAACTCTACTAACAAGTAACGAGGGTTGGCTGTACATGACTCGATCGAGCGGCCTTAGGATATCAATTGAAAAATATAAGGATAAATAAAGAAAAATGGTGGAGAGAGATTGAAAGTGGGATATCAATTGACAAGTAAGCTATAGAGAATGAATGGTAAGTGTTGAGAGTATAAAAATAAGGAAACGTGGGTGAGGAGAATAGTGAAAGTAAGAATTAAGAAACTGATAAAAGTTGGAAGTTTGATATTTTTTTTTTGTCAATTTTAAAATTGGAAGTCCAATAGTCTTTTTTGAATTTTAAAGTTGGGAGTCACCTCTTTTAAATTTTGAATTATGTTTTTCATTGCATTAAATGAGATTTCAAAATTTTTAACGGATATTTTGAGACTTATTTTTTCTTTTTGTTAAGTTAAAATATTTAAATTTGGAGGCATATAATCTATTAAATATTAAATAAAATAGAAAGTTGGGGGCCTTAGGTAACCATCTAGGCTGCCTATGCTCAGAGGCGCCCCTGATGACCGAGTCAGATCTTGTTTTCTCGAGCTTGACCGAAATTGGTCGGGCTCCATTATTTCTGGGCCCGACCCTAACTTGACCGGGCCCTGCATATGGACCAGCTGAATTGATCGGGTTCGGCTTATTAATTAGTCCACTAGTCGTGGAGTATTGTCTAATCACAAACTAGTCTTTGGAGTATGTTTTTCATTCTAGACTGATCTCTGTGAAATTCTTTTGTCTTGAAGTGGTCATTCCATGAGTGACTTCATGATAGGAAAAAATCTCACGTGGCTAACGAAGATGCGTGTTAACCAATTGTCAATAACTACATGTCTCCGTTAATTACAAAATCACCTAGTGTGCCACGTATGACTGGTCCCCACTAAGTTTAGTTCCACCTCAAATCTCTATACTAGGTTGGACTCCACATTATGGGTGTGCGACATTCTTTGGGGTAGAGAATTTGAGATGAAATTAAAATGAATTGAGTGAAGTGGCATGCTAGATGATTTGACATTTAATGAGAGCATGTTATTAGCAATTGATTATAAAAGTCACTCCAGCTAACGAGTGACCATTTCAGGATACGAATAATTTCACACAGACTAGTCTAGGACGAAACATATCCTAGAGACCAATTTAAGATTGAGCAATAACCCACATATACTAGTGAACTAATTAAACCTTTACTCTTTTTGGTTTTCTTTTCTTTACCCTGATGAGATGCACTGGGCCTAATGGCCTTGCATCGAATTTGTTCCAACCCCAAGAGGCTGAAAGCCCAGTTGGTAATTCTTATTGGGGTGGTTAGACAGAAAGGGATATGACAAGGGTTCAGTCCAAGGTAATAAGATGAATGGTTATCGGGCTTCATGTAGAGCAGTACGAGGGCCCAACTAAGTTTCTTCCTTGTGGATATATATATATATAGATTTTCCAGGAGAAGCGCATTGTTGTTGTCAGATTAACCAAAAGTGTCGTACCTTTTTAGCGTAAATAGATAACACCAAACACCCGATTAAAAAAAACCTATCTTTCAATTTTAAAGTACTTTAAGTTGTTCTAGACAAAGTTAGTTGTAGACTTGTAGTAGATGGTTTAATTTTAGATATTAATGCTGACTCTTAAGGCTATGTTCGGCTAAGAATAAAAATTTATTATTTTGAGTGAATTTTTTAAAAGTAAAAAATTGATAATAATTAAAAAATTAACACAAACTTCAACCATTTTTCATAAGATGTTCAAATATTTTTATAAACAATTTTTTTTTTTAAATGTCACCAACTTTTTAAAAAATTATAAGAAAACTTCAACCAAACAATAGTATATGGAAAAAATGGAACTTTCTTTTCTGTTTTGTTTTTATGGTTTATGGCCGGTGGAAAGTGGCATCCCATTCTATGTAGAAGAGAAGCATCCAAACTTGTTTGATATTTTGGGGAGAAAAACAGAAGCCTTGTGTTGCGCGACTAAACTGATGCTCCTGGGGGGATTGACGGCCAATTGACTGAGACAGTACAGAGAGGGAGGGAAAGAGATGGAAGCAGTGGCGGAGGGACTTTGGGGTCTGGCGGATTTCCACGAGCGGAAAGGGGACATAGGAAAGGCCGTGAAATGCCTCGAAGCCATATGTCAGAGCCAAGTATCGTTCTTCCCTATCGTGGAGGTGAAGACTCGGCTCCGCATCGCCACCCTCCTCTTGAAGCATTCCCACAACGTGACTCACGCCAAATCCCATCTGGAGCGTTCCCAACTGCTTCTGAAGTCTATCCCTTCCTGCTTCGACTTGAAGTGCCGAGCCTACAGCTTGCTCAGCCAGTGTTACCATCTGGTCGGCGCTATTCCTCCTCAGAAACATATTTTGAACAAGGCTCTTGACCTTACCGCTTCTGCCGGTGCTACCCACGACCAGTTCAGTATACTATGCCCCCACTTCTCTTTTGCTAAATTATCGGTTTTTCTCTCCTCTCGTTTCGAATTTTGTCTTAAATTTTGTAAACTAGAGGCTAATTTTCAAATGGGTTACTTCGCATTTTTATTCAAATGAATTATTTTGCCGTCTTTTTAGCTTTGAATTTTTTTTTAGGTAAGTAGCTTTGAAGTTTCTCTAAGAAGAGATTCTTAGTTATTTTCGCGCACTTGTTGTTTTGAGTTATGTTTCTTTTTGTTTTGAAGGATTTCAGTGAAGTTGTGGGCTTGCAACTTCAATGCACAGCTTGCAAATGCCTTGATTATTGAAGGAGACTATCAGAGCTCAATATCTGCCTTAGAGTGTGGTTATGTCTGTGCAACCCAAATTTCTTACCCCGAGTTACAGGTTTTTGTCTCCCTCTACTAGTATTCATATTTTGAATCAATATATCCGGTTCCTCTTTCATTTTGTATGCTTTTGTTTGGAAGCAAGATATTTCATGTGTCTGCGGTACGTGGATTTACAATATTTCATACTTACCCTATTGCTGCGCTGCCTGTGCACCAGATGTTCTTCGCAACTTCTGTCCTGCACGTGCACCTTATGCAATGGGACGATGAGAATTTGGTTGAGCAAGCAGTAAATAGATGCGACCACGTCTGGGCATCAATTGACCCGAATAAAGTAAGTGGCATCTTCTTTCTTGTTGCATGTTAGTTCTCCCGAGTTTCCGTATGCAGTAATATACTCATTTCCAGAGCTAGTTTCCCTTTGATGCCTTGATGACTCTGAAAACAAAATCAAATAAACCCTTAACCTTGTGTCATGTCTCTTTGGAATATGTGTCTTCTATGTACTGCTACACTCTTGGTTTCTCACATTGATAAAGGGACAACAATGCCTTGGCTTACTCTTCTACAATGAGCTGCTGCACATATTCTATCGATTTCGGATATGTGACTACAAGAACGCTGCACAACATGTAGACAGATTGGATGCTGCTGTAAAAGCTGATTTGCAGCAAACACGCCATATAGAAGGGCTGACAAAAGAGCTAGACACCTTGGGTCAAAGTCTGTCCCGATCTGACCTACACTACAGAGATAGGTCTGCATTGTCTGAAAAGCAAGCTCAGCTTCAAGAGCGACTTAGAAGTTTGACTACATTAAGTTCAACTGGCAATCATTACCTGGAGCCGGCACACTTTGGAAATATGAGAGGGGCGTGGGAAGATAAGCTTGAGCTGGCACCGCCTCCTATAGATGGGGAATGGCTGCCAAAAAGTGCTGTATATGCACTAGTTGATCTTATGGTGGTCGTTTTTGGACGTCCAAAGGGACTTTTTAAGGAGTGTGGAAAACGGATACAATCTGGAATGCATACCATCCAAGGTTTGTTTTTCTGGACTGAGAGATATTCGTTTTGTTTCTTCTCCTCAACTTTATCACAATTTCTGAATGCTGAGATTCGCTCTAACTTTTCTTGTTAAATTGAATTCTTCACTCCTACATGGCCATTTAGCCACATCAAGTTGCTTAGTTTAATTTGGTTTGACTATTAGAGCATCCTTTGTCAACTTTAAATTGCTCTATCTTAATAGTTGCTAATATGAGAAACATCAACATTTTGCATGGAATCTAATCTGATTTAGCATTGTACAGTTAAACTTTGCAAAACAAATATGCTAGGCTTTAAGTTGTCAAAAAACCAATTTTGGACACCTAGTTGATGAGTTGATAGGCTCTTTGCTGTTTTTTAGCTATGATTAAAAGTTTCTAGTTATTTGCAAGCAGTGCTTAGAACCTGAATAATTATTTTCTTGCAGAGGAGCTGGTGAAGCTTGGAATAACGGATGGTGTAAGAGGTGAGCTTTACTTTTTTGGGATGCCAATAACAACGTGGTTTGAGTGCCGCGTTAACACCAAGGTTATCCAATACATGCAAAATGCTTTTTTTGCAGAAGTGGATTTGCAGCACTCTGCCATTTGGATGGCTGGTGTCTATTTAATGCTCCTAATGCAGTTCCTTGAGAACAAAGTGGCTGTAGAGCTCACACGTTCTGAGTTTGTTGAAGCACAAGAGGTATTTTTTTCCCCAGGATTCATTTGGTTCCTTCTTTTCTCCTATTTGCCTTTTGATGGCGGAGGGAAATGACATTTCTATCTCTCTCTCTCTCTCTCTCTCTCTCTCTCGTGTGATGTTTATGCTTCTGGTCAAATGCAGATATTGCCTCAAGGATTGCTTTGGGTTTGGCATTAAATTCTTTGTAGCACCGAATCAAGTGCATGAATCAAATCATTATTTTGATCTTTTTAACACACTATCTCAGCTCAAATCTTCTGCAATAGGGTTAATTTTAGCTTCATTACGTAATTATTGTCAGTAGAACACTGTAGCATGGTTTGTTCTATATACTATGGTTTGTTGCTATATATTTGAGTGCTTAGACTTCTTAAATATATGTACTTATTTTCAATATTTTCCTATTGAGAAGTTAGCTTATCTATGAAATCAAGAAACCTTTCTTGGATCTATAACTGCTGGTGGGCAACTGTTTGGAAACAACTTGTAGTTTAACTGCTATCTGGAGTTGTTTATTGTACTTGTAAATATTGAATTTTGGTTTGCTACTGCTCTGTAATTTATTTTGCACTATATATTTTCAGTTGTCAAATACATCCCCTACAACATGTTTGCTGTCCTTGCAGGCTTTGGTGCAGATGAAGAATTGGTACTTACGCTTTCCAACCATTCTACAAGCTTGTGAAAGCATTATTCAGATGCTTAGGGGGCAATATGCTCATTATGTAGGCTGCTATAGTGAGGCAGCATTTCATTATTTTGAGGCAGCAAAGGTAAACTTCTAAATCTGCAAGATCCATGGTTTTGACAAAGCTCAAGGCACGTATGTGTATTGGGGCTTGTTTGGTTCAGCAGGAGTTTGAAACAATATATGAATCAAATTTAGTACAAGTGTGAACTAAATGTTCCGTATGTGTGTTGATTCAGCTCACAGAGAGCAAATCAATGCAAGCTATGTGCCAAGTATATGCAGCTGTGTCTTATATCTGCATCGGTGATGCTGAGTCATCTTCCCAGGTGAAATATTTCTCGTAGTTGCAATTTGCTACTTTTCCTGGGAAATTCATGTTTAATTGTCGCAGCAAATTGTAGTGGTGGATCATATTGTAACACTTTATAGTATGAGCAGGCACTTGATTTAATTGGACCAGTTTACAGAATGATGGATTCTTTTGTTGGAGTTCGAGAGAAAACTGGTGTCCTTTTTGCTTATGGCCTCTTATTGATGAAACAGCATGATCTACAGGAAGCAAGGTAGATGTTTCTGCAGTTTGTTAACATCTGTTCTCATTAGAGTGGTTCTCATTTTCTTTGAATTCAGATCACTCTTGACTTTTATATGGATATAGCAATCCAATAGGATTTGAAATGTGTTTCCAGTGTCATTTGAGAAGGACCCAATCCATTCCTTAACAATTTATAATGTGCTTAGTACATGATATCTATGGAATGTCTGAACAAAACTACCCTTGCTGGCTACCTAATGACATTGTTGGTAAAAAAATGATGACTGCTGTTCCTTTCTGATGATTACGTTTTGTATTCCAAATCCCGAATGTTTTTCCTTTTACTATTCTTTTTTCATTATATTAAAATAGTGGTGGTAAGGAAGACTCAAAAGTATAAATGACTCTTGCAGTTGTAGCTCTTTACATCTTTCTTTTTTGTCTAAGAGTAGCTCTTTATATCAGCCATCATAGAAATCAACTCTACCAGCCACAATCTTCTGTCTTGCTCTCTCTGTCTCTCTACAACTAGTAACAACTGGTGATGCAGGAATCGACTGGCCAAAGGACTGCAGTTGACGCATAATCATTTGGGGAATCTTCAGCTTGTGTCTCAGTATTTGACAATCCTAGGGAGTTTGGCGCTTGTCCTGCATGACACTGTCCAGTCTAGAGAGATCTTGAGATCATCCCTAACTTTGGCAAAGAAGCTCTATGATATCCCAACTCAGATTTGGGTGCTCTCTGTTTTGACTGGTATATCCCATTTCTTATAGCTCTCGCGTCATTGAAAACCTGAATGCTAGTTACTATGAGTGCAAAAAAGATTCTTCCTCTTGGAACAAGCAGAGGTTGGGAATGTAACTTCTGTGTTTGTGGATTAAAAGCTAAAGATGCTTTTCTCCATTTTTGGCCAGTAGTGAACTGCCTGATGGATCACCACAATTCCACCTGCTAGTGAATATTTTGCAAATGGCAATGGCAATGGCATGGCCTCCTATTCTTCTAAGTGGTGCATTACTGTTTCAATTGGACTGAAGTATTAGATAGGGTTGTATTTACCACTCAACATCTGAAAGTATTTTGTCTTTTTGGTACCTAGCACAGTTCAGTTGATCTAAAATCTTTGGATTGGCACATTTGATTAGCTATTGTCTCGTTACCGTATACTGTTCTTGCAGCCTTGTATCATGAATTAGATGAGAGGGGAAACGAAATGGAAAATGTTGAATATCAAAGGAAAAAGATTGATGATCTGCAAAAGAGACTTGCTGATGCACATTCATCTATTCATCACATTGAACTGGTAAGGGCAATCGTCTTTCTTAAGCTTTTGATCTTCTCAAGTATAGCTGATATATTGGACCAATATTTTAGACCAGTGGGCACTAGTTCCTACATATTCTTCTATATTTAATGAGCAGATTGATAAAGACAGACTGCAAGTTCAGCAATTTCATGAACTTGACATCAAGCGTGCAGACAATGGCCCTTCCATGAGAGTCAATCTCGACATCCCAGAGTCCGTTGGTCTCTCCACCCCTTTTCCTGCCCCATCATCATCAAGGCTAGTGGATTTGGACACAGGAAGACGTGAGAAGAGGAAAATCTAGGTTTTGAATTGCAAAGGTGGTTTTTTTTTTTCACATCAAAGTCTCTGAAGATTTATTTTTAGTTTGAAAGGAAAATGAATTAGTACCTTTCAGGGAAAGGGCCAGAAGTGTTGTACAATTTCCCAGGAGATCATTTTTTGTGTTAGGGAAAGCACAAATACCATGTACAGTCACAATTGTACTCGAGAAAATAGTTGGTTCTGGAGGTCGCAGGGTATCTTGAATAGGCCCGTTAACATTTTAGTTTCATCATTAGACCCTAAGCTGGTGAGGGGACTTTAGGAAAGGTTCTCCTCTCAGCTAGAGGATCCACCCAATGTTTTAGTGGAGAAAGCTCCAGTGCCTTTGTACATGTTTTTATTGTAATATAAAATGTTACCCAGAAAAAGGAAGAAAGAGAAGGATCCAGAACGAGGCAACATCCTTTACATTATTTGAAGGGCTGATATAGGGTTTCTACTGGGATGATTTTTGCTGATTGTACATTCTCTCATGATCAGACAACATCCTTAAAATTATTTGGACTGACATACAGTTGTTATTGTAATGATGTCATACTGATTTTCCCTTCTCACATGATCTATTTCCCTGGAATATATACCGAAGTTCTAGAACACATGCGGGCACAAATAAGCAGCCCTTCAAGGTTTCTATGTTTTTGACTGTGCTTGTGCGAATAGGTACTCTTAACAGTGCTGGTGATTGGTTATATTCTGGGAAACTTTATTTTATATTGTGGCTGCAACATAACTTGAGAGTTCATGTTAATGTTCGGGACTCGTGTTCGTTTATAACACAAATGAAGCTATGGCTACATGGTCAAAATATGTTATGAGGGTGACTGATTTATCTTGGATGAAGTATGTTCTTTACACCGTTTTCACATCCTTAATACAAAATGATAAAAGTAAAAGAGTACTTGGTTAAAGATTTGCGAGGGTTGCAAGCTTATTTCCATTTCTCCCAGCAATATTTTTCTGTTCTTTTTTACCCCTCTGGAGTGCAGCTTAGATGCTTTTAGCTGAGAGGAGGATCAGAGCAACACGACATCCTCTGGCTTTGGCTTTTGTGTTGTCATGCTCCTCCCTCCACTGCAGTTAGTCCTGCAATCTCTTTGAGTGGCTTCCACATAAATTTTCTCCTGTGCATATTTTGAGCCTTTAGCATAAAAACATCATACTCTGTTTAATTGCAGTAAGGATGTCACGAAAGTATAGCGCCGTGGATTTTGATCATGCACCACCTGAACACACCTTTATATGCAAAACAAAAGAGGTTTTGGATCACGCACCAGTTACCGCATTCAGCAATGACCCTGACTCGGGGTCGCAGAGACGGAAGCAAAGCGAGAAACTGCAATTCCGCCTTGGAAAGAACCTGCGCAAAGGCATACAGAACACTGTAAGCTACGACTGCTGGCGGTGTTGAGCTCTTTGTTAATCATGTTACTGGTAGACCGGGAAGAATCCCACGAGTATTTTCACCTTGGCTTCAATTATCCAGACAACAAGTCCTTTGGCATCTGGGGGCAGTGCGGCTAGCCTATAATCAACCTCTGGTGGGAAATACCACCTTGCAATGGGCTGCTTTCCTAGATGAGCCTGCACTTTTAACAAAAGCAAAAGTGAAACTAGATGTTTTCAAGAAACAGAGTAGATTCAAATCTTTCGCATAGAAAGCTATGCCATTTTCCAAGAACGCAGACAGCAGATCAGACGCTTCAACTCACAGGGCAAACAGGGTGAATCTTGGTAAGGGTGGTCTCAGGATCTCCGAGGCCTCGGGCGGTGAGGTCCAGGAAATAGTAGCCCTGATACCTGAGTCGATTCAGGTAGCGACCCTCGTAGCCTCCCTCGTGTGGGGTGTAAATGGCAATGGCTTTGTGGTCTTCCACGTCTGATAGCCATTTGCCCAGATCAAGCCTCACCAAATCCCCTCCTATGAAATCTCCTATGTCTATCCCACCGCATCTCACCACCCCGACCTTTTTGTTCGTCTTCGGTCGGCCTCCTCTCAACCCCATCATCATCACGTTCCTCTTCTCATTCATCGTTATATCCACCATGCAGCTCTTTCTTCTTGGGTTCTGCTGAAGATTGAGGGAGGCCGGTGCTCCATAATTCAAGTAGGCTGTAGCTGCCATTCCCCTGCTTTCGCGTTGGAATCTCTATTCCACAGACACTTACTGATAGAAGGATCAGAACATCCGCCATAACTTAAAAATGTGTTATGGAGATAGGACAAATGTAGTTGCATGCTATGCGTTCTGAGTATGTATGGTGGAGAAACAAGATAAGAAGAAGTCCACCACACCACTCTTTCTTATGTGTGTCGACGTTCTTTACTCTGGGCTTTTGTACGCTCGCTCCATGGAAAGGCTGCCAACTGTCATAGCCCAAAGCCTTTCTCAACGCCCAAGCAGCGAAGCTATGATAGGATCCTCAGTGAAGATCACGGCCTAGACTACCACGAGTGGAAGAAATGAATGGCAAGAGTCAGCGCCAGTGACCGACCAGTGCGCTCCTGACACGTCCCGAGCGCGCACACTAGAAACAATGCCGATCGATCGGGGCAGGATGATCGACCAGGACATCCAAAGCAGGTTGACCGACCAGGGCAGCCAAAGCATGACGACCGACCAGGATCGCCCAGGCAGACTGACTGACCAGGGCAGCCAAGTCATGCCGACCGACCAGGACAACCTAGATGTGCTGACCGACCAGGAGTCCAACGATACTTATGCCCGACATGCCAACCAGTCAGTTGCAGAAAGACCAACTCGAAGCTCAAGACCAGCTCGAAGCGTAGTACTAGGCAGCGCGACCACGTTTTTTTTAAAAAATATCTTCCGCGATTGGTTTCCTTTCTTGTAGCAATACAGTGAATCGTATCTTCTAGATCCGGACGTTTCTCCGAAAGTCTAGAATATTATCATTTCCTTTTTGAGTTCGGTTTATTAAGCATGTAATATCAAATCTCCTTGATTTAAGGAATTGATTCCTAAAGATCAGTGATTTGATTTGTTTGGAGTTAGTTAGAGTTTGTAAGCTCCTAAAGATGTCTATATAAACACCCTTAGGAGCATTATGAGGGATGATTGAGAATAGTAAAGTCTTAGAAAGCCTGAGTGCTTTCGGTAGTATTTTGGCCGAGCATAAGCACGTATAAACTACGTCGTTGTCAGAGCTAATAACCTTGTCATTGGGATTCATTCTAGGCTAATAACCTAGTTTGGGTACTCGTTCTTGGGCTAATTAATCCTTGATCGAGATTGTCTTGTTTCTTGTAGTTAAAAGGACTAATCATCCCTAGACCACAGTTGTTTATCATATTAGTGAGGTATTTGTCATTCGTGGTGTGTTAGATTCTATCTATTACGCTCGTGTGTTACTTAACATTGGTCGGGATGATTGTTGTAGTATTGAAGTAGATCGGGTACGAGAGAAAATTTGTGCTTATTTTGGATTCCTTAACCGGGGATCCTAACAAGCTCGCCCAAGTTGCAGTTCACAATACCTCAATCACCAAAAGTATTTAGTAAAAAAATAGAAATAAAAATAAAAATACAGAAAAATAAAATCTTCAGGTGATTTGTCATTGTTGCTCGTGACTCAATTAGATTAATTCATTTTTTTCTTTTTTTAATCCAAGCATGTCAAGTGACTTAAAAATAATTTTTGTTTTCTAAAACATAATTAAAAATGGCGAATTTTACTTTTAGACAAAGTGGATATGAGTTCGAATTATATTGTCTGTTATCCTTGATTTAAGTTTATTAATACTCGAACTATTTGTATCGATTCTAGTGTCAGTAATTCGTCCGAACCTTGATCTAACGTTGTTGATTAAGAACTTAAATTTTGTCTCATAAAGTATAATTCATTTTATGTACTCTATAACTTTTTCATCCAAGTTATTAATCTATGCCTTCATTTCTTAGTTAGTTTTGCTTAAGCATAGTAAAAAGTTACTTGGAGGGCAATAGATGTGCACTAATTTTTCAGAGTTACATCTGTTTTAAGTCTAAATTAAAGTGTCTAGATTCAATGCATCTGAAAGGGGTCATGTGCTTTGACATTTTGAATCACATATTAAGGTACTTAGAAAAAAAAAAGAATCACATGTTAAGGTGGTGTTTGTTTGCCAAAATTTTGGGGTATATTTTCAAAATTTTAGTAATCTTTATTTTATTGAGATTTATTAGGGTTTGTGAAAAATATAGTTTATACATATAAAAGTTAAAAATTTTGGAGTGTATTGACTTGCCCGAATTGTTGCGACCCCAAATTGTTGGCTAAACAAACATGTCCTAAAATGGTTTCGGTATATTTCTTTTCGAATAAAAGCAGTATGTATTTGAATATATTGAACTATAATTTTAAAGTAATCTATTCCTAGAATTCTGCTAATCTTATTATATAGTTTTTAATTTAAATTATGAAAACTACTGATAGTGTTTTTTTTAGTGATAAAAACGTTTACCATCTTAATGAAAATACTGGTAAATTTTTAAGAAATTTTAGATGTTATATTTTCTTGACAACTATAAAATTCGCCGTAATAAAATAAGGCGAGAATCCACTGGTACCTGTTCTTCCTTTTTTCTTCTTTCTCCGGACCAGAATCCGCTGATCCTTTGGGAGTGCATTGCTTTTGTTCGACAGAGCAAAACGAGAAGTGCTATACCGTCGACCAGAAGCAGAAGAGCAGTTTTGGTCTTCGAACTTCTAAGGCTAAATACAGCAGACTTCCCTGTCCCCTTCCCAGCCCAGGATTTACCAAGCTGTTTCAGGCACAGCTTGGGGAGCCCTGGAGATAAATACTCCCACTTCTGTCGTCTCTCGCTCTCTCTGTGTCTCTGCCTCATTCGCTGTTGGTTTTGTACTTGAATTTTACCGCCATTTCGGTTAAAAGTTTCGGATTTATTTTATGCGTAGTTATCGTCCCGTCGACTAGGAATTGGGAATTGCTGGGAGTCAGTTGAACAAAAATCCCATAAAACGGAAATTCAGAGTACTAGGCAGTCATCTAGAAAGAAGGAATATGTTTGCTGCTGCGGCTGCATCGACGAGGAGCCGCGTGCTTCTCCACCAGTGCAAGATTCTGTCTCCGAGTTCTAGCGCCACAGCTGCCGCTCTTTTCGGCTCTTACCGTCGTCCTACTACTACTCTTCTTATTCGTAATTCAACCAACATTCATAGCTGCAACTGGGATATCAGAAGAACTTATGTCAAGGCCTTCCTTTCTGATTCCCCTTCTTTTTCTTCTTCACATGGCAGAGCTGCAAGACCTTACCCTCAACATCCTGTTAGTCTTCATCTTAAAGCTCTAGTTCTTTCATCTCAAGCATACTTTTGGTCATCCTCAATTTGTTAATCACTCAGTTGTGTATTCAATTTATCTTTCAAACAGAGTTCCATGCTGAATGGGCGCCTTTTGTTCTCAACTTCACCCTCCAAAAGGAATACTACTGATACCAATAAGGACGATGCAACAGCAGTACAAGAGACTGAAAAATCGAAGGCTTCGACCGAGAACCAGGTTGCGGACATCAAAATCCTCCGTACTCTTGCCGGTTACTTATGGATGAAAGATAACCCAGAATTCCGTCTCAGGGTCCTCACTGCCTTGGCTTTTCTTGTTGGCGCCAAGGTAGGCAATCATCTCTAGGCAGTACTGCTCAAACCTCGTCCCCTTCTGTTCTTAATGGTCAAGTTTCTTGTCTCGTTTTGTTTTGTGTTTTTTCCAGGTTTTGAACGTTCAGGTGCCGTTTCTCTTCAAGCTTGCTGTTGATTGGCTAACAACCGCTACTGGCAATGTTTTTACTCCCCCAAATTCAACCGCTTTAGCTCTTTTCGCCACCCCAGCGGCTGTTTTGATTGGATATGGGATTGCACGCTCGTGTGCTTCTGCTTTCAATGGTACTGCCACATGATGTAATTGCTGATTCTTCTGTCTTCATCTCACAGATAGATTTATGTTCCATTCTTTAACCATTAATGCATGCTTACTCCCTAATGCTATGTTTTTCTGCTTCCATCGTTTATATAAATATATTTTGCAATATCTTCGGTGATTTTCTTGGTTGTTTCTCATTATCCGTGATGCAACTCTCTTGTGGCAGAGCTGCGGAATGCCGTGTTCTCTAAGGTGGCTCTGCGAACAATTCGATCAGTATCTAGGAAGGTATGTTACTACCAAATCCTTTTCCCCGTGTTTCATTATGATATATAACATCTTTGCTTTATGCGTGTCCACCATTCTTCTTACATGATTTCGTGTTTGTTTTTGCGGGTGGGGGATTTCACGTTTGCTACATTTGAGATTCTTATGTAATGCTAGTATCGAAATGCCATATGTATTCATACCTATCTTCGTGCAGGTGTTTTCACATTTGCTTGACCTTGACCTTCAATATCACCTTAGGTATTGCCTGAAATTTTGTCAATTTCTTCCTTTCTATAATTGTTTAGTTTAGCTGTAGCAGTAAAGAGCTACCCTCCTCCACAGTTAAGGCACGTGGGTTCTCAATTTTTGTTTCTTTCCCAATGAACTAAGTTCATTGTCAATTACATCAATCCATTTTGAGCAGTTAAGTTACATATTTTTCTTTTGCTCATTGGCTACTGTATCTACAGTCGAGAAACAGGTGCATTACATAGAATCATTGATCGTGGTAGCCGTGCAATAAATTTCATTCTTTCGTCTATGGTGTTCAATATTGTACCCACCATCTTAGAGGTAAGTGGATGTAGATTTGATTGCTCTTAAGCTACATGACATTTACACGTGTTAAGTTTTCAGATTGGACTACTCGGTGGTCATTTTCTTGGTTATCATCTTATTACACGATCATCCTAGTTGCCACCTCTTTCTCCCTGAACGATTTCTACAGATTTAACATGTATCCTTCCAGATATCTATGGTATCAGGTATACTGGCATACAAGTTCGGAGCACCTTTTGCATGGATTACTTCGATTTCAGTTGCTGCGTATGTCATTTTTACATTCAGCGTGACACAGGTATCATTTCTACAGCCATGTCTTTACCAATAACTTGGGCATAGAGTATCTAGAAATGGACCTAGTAGGCCTTCATAACATAGCTAGCATTTTGGTAGATGGTACATTGCCAGAGTACTTAAGCCCTTTCAATGTTCACAAGCATACGTGCAACTGACTCTTGATAGTCCTACAAGCTTGCAACATTCAAAAACTTTTTGTCATAGGTTTCTTTTCCTCTTTTTTTTTTTCAAAACAGGGGGGTGGGGGGTTTGGAGTTTGAAATGGCATTCCCTGTCTCTCTCAAGGATATGAAATTTTGGGGCTTACTATTTTCGGTAAAGGGTTTCCTTATCTTTGCCAGTGGAGGACTAAGTTCAGAAAGGCCATGAATAAAGCTGATAATGATGCAAGTACGAGGGCAATTGATTCACTTATTAATTATGAGGTGAGGCTCTGATCTGCTTTGTATGCCTTGTTTCCTCCTTTTGTATTAGCTGTTGCCTTCTTTTCTTCCATTCTTGCCATTTTTTTCTGGTGTCTTGACCTCTTGCTGTGTTCTTTTATGTTTTGCAGACCGTCAAATATTTTAATAATGAAGCCTTTGAAGTTCGTAAATATGATGAGTACTTAAAGAGTAAGTTGACTTGCTGTCGTGGTAGTTTTTGCTTTGATTTGTAACCATCAATCCAATTGTATTGTATATAAAGGGTTGAAGCCCCTTGGGTCCAGGATAGTTGGGGGTAGAGAGGCCTAGTTGCCATGCTGCCTCATGGAGAAAACCTTTGTTCCTCCTCCATTGGTTATTATAACACAATAAAAATTTCAATCTGGACCAGAGCCTAACTTGGGTGCATTGTCACTGCGGCAGCTGGAAAATTTCAGCATACTGCCTTCAGGTCATGTGTTGTAGGTCTGTGGGCAGTGTATTTGGTTATGGGCTGTTGGTCCAGATTTACCAAAACTGTAAGGGGCTCGAAGTCCATATCTTCTATGGGTCTCTGGTTTCTTTTATGTCTGTTGGGCCCTGTTTCTGTCCTTGTTTCTGTAATACTTCAATAAATTCCTAAGCACAGAAAAAAGGAAAAACAATCTGGACCAAAGCCCTTTCCAATCTTTTGTTCCTTACCTTTTTAGGATAATTGATACAATTGAGTGAAAATGCACTGGATTTTCCCCACCCCCTTGCTCCGTGTTACGGCTGCCTTTTGTAACAACCATGGCCCTGGGGGATTCGGGTTTATGAAGTTCTGTCCTAAGTATTCTCTGTTGCGACTCCTACCCTAACTTGGACTTGGCAATTGATCCTGCTTCGTGCTTAATGTCAATCACCGAATTGATTTCAAGATGGCTCAGGTGGTGTCATTTTTCGTTTTTTATTTAGTATCAATGTAATTCCAGGGTCTTTCTGATTTATATTATGTACAGTTTATTTTATTCATAATAGTTTCGAATGAATGCAGGTTTTGTCCTTTCGTATACTAGTTTGTGAGGATGTTTCTCTTATTGATTCCTAATGCTGTTTCTGTCACTGTTGTGATTCTTTTGCTCAGAGTATGAAGATGCTGCTTTAAAAACGCAACACAGCCTTGCATTTTTGAATTTTGGCCAAAATATAATATTTAGCACAGCTCTTTCAGTAGCTATGGTATTATGTTCCCATGGAATTTTGAGCGGCGAGATGACAGTTGGTGATTTGGTAAAATATTTTCTTATATGCTTACTTGAAATGAAGTATTTATTCCTCAAACGGGATTAAGTGATGCTCATACCAATTATGGATTAATGTCATATTACAGGTCATGGTGAATGGGCTTCTCTTCCAATTATCTCTACCTCTGAATTTTCTTGGCAGTGTTTATCGAGAGACCATACAGAGTCTTGTTGATATGAAGGCCCTGTTTCAGTTACTGGAGGTATTTCTCCAGGAACTTCTTTCAATTCTCTTGTAGTTTCATTTTCAATGGATGTTGGATTTTGTTCTCTTCGTGTAATTTGTCCCTGACATTGGATCTTCTTCCATCTCTGTTGTCTTTATATATGTGCTAAAATTGCTTTAATGGTGATGAATGCGGGGATAAAGATCTCTGCTTATTTTGGCTACTTATGTTTTCTTTATGCATTTCATGAATCCCTGTAACGCAAACAGGAAAAGGAAATACATGCTCTATTTTTAAATTTTGTTCATATCGGTTGATGCTCATAACTACTTTAGAGATAGAAATACTTCTTTCTTCCTCAGTCAAGTTATTTTGTTTGAAGTTCTTCCTAGTGGCCAGGTTCATCACTAACCTACTTTATTTCTGTTTTCTATCATTAATGCAGGAGAGGCCTGAAGTTAGAGATACGGACGACACAAAGCCTCTCAAGTTGGATGGAGGGAGCATTCAATTTGACAATGTACACTTCAGGTGGCTGATTTTATTTTTTACCTTTCTGTTATACTGTTATTAGTATATATCGAATATATTGTTCTCTAAGCATAATGATTGAAAGTGGGACAATTTGATGGAGAAAGTGGTCATCGGTGAGATTGACCTTATTCAAAAAATTACCACACCACAATATTGAAACATTCTTTGAAATTAGTTATTCAAAGGATTGATTTAAAGCACGCTAGTTATACCTCCTATCCCAAAAGTCTCTTGATAAGAAGTAGGAAAGAGATACATAAAACAAGCACATAACTTACTAAGACAAGCATGCTCACTTAATATCCATTAAGAACGATGGGCCTCTCATGTGGGGAATAGAGGAGACCATGAAAAGTGAGGGCTAACAAGTCATGAACCAAATATTTCATAGTCCATCGCTCCGGTAGTACGTTGGTGAACAGTAAGTCCGAAAATATTTGCTGGGAAGTGTGTTAAGAAAGGACATCAAGCACACACTATCACCATCAAATGGTGGGGTTTGGAGATTGTACTTGAAAGCACATTATGAGATTTGAGTAATCTTGGAAATTTTCTTCTTACTGACATTGCATATCCAAGCTTTAGCACCTCTTTTATTTGTTTTGAAGAGGATCTGATCACAGCTACTTTGATGAGCTCTACCAATTAGATTTTAGGCAATTTCTTTGGACTGCATTTCATAGAATCAGGATCTTCTTAAAGAGTTTTTTCTTTCTTTAATTAGTCACAAGTATTGTATATAAGTTCTCCAGTTTGGCTATCTTTCAGGTAAAGCAATGGCGTTATATTGTACACAAATAGAATATATATAGATTAATATTTAAATTTAGATAAATATAAATAAAATATATCACAAATTTAAATGTATGATAAATGGGTATTTAAATCAACCTACCATGTTCGTTCCATTTCTTGCAACCCTCTGATAAGTAGAAGTGTTTAGGTCTCTCTCTCTCTCTCTGATTCGGCCTCTTATTGATAGTAGAGGATTACAACGTTATCATCTCGATTTAGATTTTGCACATGTTTAATGTCTCTTCGGATTAGAAATGTGATTCATGCTTAGCACAGAATTCAATTGAGATTTCATTATTGTGTTAACTTGATACTTGGTTACTGATTTTTTTTTGCCTAATGATGATTGCTGATGCGTCTTAATTGTTTTACTCAAATTCAGCTATGTGGCAGGAAGAAAAATTCTTGATGGTGTATCTTTCATTGTACCTGCGGGGAAAAGTGTGGCTATTGTCGGAACCAGTGGCAGTGGTAAGGATTTAACGAGTCAGAATGCCTTTCTCCCACCAATTATCTACTAGAACTGCAAAATTAGTTTAAGTTAGGATATTGCTCGGAGACCTCTCATATCACCGATCGAAAGTAGATAGACACTTACAGTTTAGTTTTTAAATGAATATTCCGTCATTTGCTCGTAGATCATGGTGCAGAACCCTGGTAGGAAAATTTGATGGAAACTCTTCTCGCAATTGTCATTGACCAGTTAATAGATGTTTAAACAGTTTTTCCAAACTTATGTGTCTGATTAACATAATTATGCCACTAAAAAAATAAAGAAATCCCATGAAAAGGAAAAGGAAAAAGAAATAATAGGAATAGAGAAACTCAAAGTCCTTGCTTCCCTATCCACCTTTGTTTCCCCATCGACTGTCACTTACTGTCTGCAATGAACAGCAATCCTTTTTTCCTTTGCAAACCATCATGGGGATCCCAAAGCCTCATAATTTCTTTTGGGACTCACGGGGTCAGATTTGCAATGGTTTTTCTTCAAAGAAATACTTACATTCAGGGGAATAATAGATTCTTGAAGGTGATGAGAGGGTTGGTTGAAGAATATTGAAAGAATTAACAGTAGTTGAAGTATTAGGTGGAAAGTATGAGAAGGCCAAGCTAGGGCTTTGAGTTGTACTCTTGATGGAAATTTAGGCCGAGAGGATAATATAAAGGTATAAGAAAACAATTATCTTCTCCCTTTTCCCTTTCTTTCTGGGTGTTTTTTGGCGGGGGGGGGGGGGGGGAAGGGGAAGGATTGTGAACCATCACTATGGTCTTTTACTCCTCTACCATGTCTTCTTTGCTAAAAGTCTTGCAGCACGGTGCTCCCTGGTAAGTTGAACCTTTGTCAACTTTGTCACCAACCACCTCTATCCTTGAGAACAAGGTTTACTCTAATTCGTAAAAACTCCTGTAAGCTGCTACCTCCTTTAGGTGATGTTTGGAAGTCACAAAATTTTGGGATTTTTGGTGGTGGTGTGAAAATAAATAACCTAGGCTTTGGAAGAGCTCACTAAAGTTGTCTTATTTATATATATAAAAAAAGTGTGGTAACATTGAGGGGAACCCATTTAAGCTTCATTGCTTCCCAATGTCGCCATTTCATATGCAAATTATATTTTGTCAATCGCTTTATCCTTTTTGATGTGGTTTGACACTTGTAAACAGGCACATCAATTTACGCCCAACTGATTACCTTTTGTGTAAACAGGCACGTTACTCAAGGTTCTATAGGTGTAACATAACGTGGATGTTGAGTGACTTTTGATACTAAAACATTAAGGGTCTATCTATTTTCAACTCTCAAATGCGAGTTGCTCCAATAACTAACCTTATGTGAAAGAAATTATTTTATACCATGAACTATTTGTGTGCGCATTTTCTTTTAGAATACCTCTCTCTCTCTCTCTCTCTCTCTCCTGTATTTATGTGCGAGGAGATGAGTTACTAATGCATAGTCCATTGCACTAGACAGAAGAATATATGAAAAACTAGTGCATCATTGTGGAAAAGGCACTTCTAGACTGGAAAGAGACGTAGAAATTAAAAGCGATAACTGTTTTAATTTGTTCTCTTGTGGCATCTTAATGCATGGAGGAAACATGTGTATGAGAATGGTTGGGGGGGGGATTCCTGTTTCTTATCAAACGTTTTATTAACCAAGTAGGCCTTCTTTTTTTAAGAAAAAGAAAAGTTTGGATTTATAACTGTTCTATTTCTTTTATGTTGTTGGTCTCTTAGTCAGCAGTGGACCTAGGATTTATGTATAGTCCATAAACTAATAAACTTATGTGCAAAAGAAAGGACCCAGGAGGACGAGAACTATAAGTTAGGATTTTCTCTCTGATACAAGTCATAGCAACAAAATTCAACTGTGTAGGATGCTGTCTTTTGTACATATTAATTTCTCTGTGACAGAAAATCCCCCCCCCCGGCACAAAATATAAAGTAGGATTTACATACAAAGTTTGTATTATATAAGCTAACAATAGTTTATCATAACTTTTTTCTCTGAAATATATTAACAAATGGAAAATACTTGCCTCCCTCCCCCATGTATCCGCCACCGCTCTTAGTCCACATTTATACCGTCTTCTACACAAGCATTAATCTATCATAGTGTATGATTGTATACTCTTAAATTTAACTTGAACAAATGAGCTCTTAATTTTTATTTACACTAGTTACTTCATAATATATTTTAAATTTTGCAGCCCGTGATTGATGGAGGCTTTAACTTTTGTTTTGGTTAAACCATAAGATATATTATCACCTTACGGAATGCTTTCTGCTTTATCTCTTTGGATCATCAGTAAATGTATCAGAACTGATGTCTGATTGCAGGCAAGTCGACCATTCTAAGGTTGCTCTTCAGGTTTTTTAACACCAGTGCCGGAAGTGTAAGAACTGATGCTGTTTTCCTCATATTATTTTGCTATAAGTACAGTATGAGTACAGTCCTAACATTGTTGATTCTTGAATGATATATACATATAAGGTTGGATTTGTTACTGGCGTCAGTATTGAATGCATTGTACTGTTTCAAATGCTTGTAAGCTAGAAAAAGGTGAAACTGGTTAAATACTTTGTGAATCTTCCATTTATCCCAAAAGCTTAAGCTAATAAGAAGGGATAAATTATATTTTCTAACACTCCCCCTCACATGTGGGCCGGACTCTCCTTTTATTAGGAGGCCCAACACGTGCAATATTTTAATTGAAATTGGGGTGAAGTCCGGAGTCAGGTCTCGAACTCAGGTGTAACCACCCAAGGACAAGCATTAGCCACATCTGTGCTTTGACTTCAAAATGACTAGTCAAGGTTGCTTTTTTGAAGCTCCTTAAATCATTATAAAGCCCAGTTCAACCTAGTAAGGTTCCAATGTGGGACTTGACCCTTATAGTACCAATCACTCATTCATTCTCTTCTACCACTCCATGTGAGATTCGGGGTATCACAATCTCACCCCCATAAATTCTTGACGTCCTCGTCAAGGCCCACCACATTGGTGTTTACTAGGACCGCTCTGATACCATTTGTAACGACCCAAGGACAAGCACTAGTCACATCTGTGCTTTGACTTCAAAATGACTAGTCAAGGTTGTTTTTTTGAAGCTCCTTAGATCATTATAAAGCCCAGTTCAACCTAGTAAGATCTCAATGTGGGACTTGGCCCTTATAGTACCAATCACTCATTCATTCTCTTCTACCACTCCATGTGAGATTCGGGGTATCACATCAGGATCCTAGCTCTGATGCCATTTGAATCTACCACTTATCTTAAAAGCTTAAGTTGATAGGAAGAAATAAGTTTTATTATTTGAATTATACTCTCTAACATAGTTTACGTCTTTCCCATAAAGAGGGGAAATAAAGTTAGACAATGGTGATTATAACTAGAGAAGATAATTGTTTTTTGTCCCTTTGGTTTATAGTGTGGGTGTTTGCACTTCCTTGTTATAGATACAGATGATTTGATTGGGAGAGATAGACTATTTTGGGGTTATTTTATTAGGCCAAATATTTGGTAGCCAAACACCACCTTAACATAGGATAAAATTCATTTTGCATCCTCAAACTATCACCCTTTTTGTAGTGTGCCCTACAACATAACAAAGTTGTAGATTGCACTCTCAATTTTTTTTTTGATAAGTAAGTCAATCTTATTAAAGAGAAAGAGAAATCACAGTACAAGAGGCTATACTGATGAGGGCGAAAGCAGACACGCTAGAAAACTAATAAAATCCGGAAAATCCACAAACGGACAACCTAAAACCGAATTAGCCCAAAGGAAAAGTGAATGCAATACAAAACCCCCCATACTAGACACAGACACAGCCCTGTCTTCAAAACACCTGTCATTCCTCTCCCTCCACAAACACCACCAAATACAAGCTGGGATCATCTTCCATATGGCCAACGCAGTTGGATCCCCAAACTTCCTCATCCAACACCGCAGAACATCCACCACTCTGTAAGGCATAACCCAATCATAGTTAAGGATGCTCAACACATGCCCCCATATTCCTCTCGCCATGGAGCAGTGGATAAGGAGATGATCAACTGTTTCACTATCGCTCTTACATAAGTAGCACCATTCGGTCACACAAACACCCTTCCTCCTCAAATTGTCGATGGTTAAAATTTTCCCAAGAGTAGCCTCTCAAACAAAGAAAGCTACTCTAGGGGGAACCCAGTTCCTCCAACAAAGACGCCACGGAAAATCCCCGTGGGAGCTCTCCAAAAGCAAAGCATACATCGATTTGATAGAGAAAACACCACTCTTAGAGCCCCTCCACATCAGCTTATCCTCTCCCTCTCTCCTCGAACGCTGCGAATGAAACAAAGTTGTTTCCCAGCTTGTCTGATGGGTTTAAGTGCACAACTTCCAGTGGCCACTGTATTTCCTATTTGCTTCATTGTTGTATGACATTGAAAGAGAGGAACAATATTGTGTTCGATGATTGCTTAGAAATAATACGTTCTGGGATGACGTGTATTTGATCTCTTCTGTAAATATTCAGCTTCTTTGTATTCAAACACATTATTGCGAGATGGCTTTCTCTCGAAGTTTCGGTGTCGAAGCTAAGGAGTTTGAGGTTGTAGTTTTGGGCAATGGAGTCATCAAGTTCTCGGAATGGAGTCGGAAGGCGTTGAGCTCCATTTTCATGGGGAGGTATGGAGTGGTATGGATGGTGAACATGATTAGAAGGTTGCAGCTGGCTGATGGTGAAGAAGAGTTCGCTATGAAGTTCAACGAGGTGTCTCGGGGTATCTTGGCGCAAAGGTGCTGCAATAAGGCTGGAAGATACTCCTTGATTTCATTACAAGACTTAACTTTACCTAATAAGGATCCAATGCGGGACTTGATACTTGTACCATTCCTCCCATTCCTTCAACTATCATACTTCATGTAGGACCCGGGTATTATACTATTGTTGCTAGCACCACCCATGAACTGAGGAACAAAGTTTCATAGTGGATGCGTGTATTTGTGGTCACCTTCATAAAGAATGTGTGTATACCAAATGGTTTCAAATGACTCCTTTTGCTTGGTGCCGATTATTGCAGCTACTGTTACTGGCTCCTTTGCACTGAGAAATTTCTTATGCTCCTATTCGGAGGGATTTGTTTAATCTAGCTTTATGTCCAGCATTATAATTATATTGTAACTTTTATTTTCTAATTCCTGAAACATAAAGGAAATATTATTTTGTGAACTGAGACATGAGAAGCCATTTTCAATGTAATGACTCTTCTTCGTTCCCTATTACAACCAAACTTGTACTCATCTTTTTATCCTGTGATTGCATTTCAATCATTGACTTGCTTCCCTCATGACCATTGAATTTCTTATTGACAGATATGGGTAGATGGTCAAGATATTCGTGAGGTATCTCTTAAGAGTCTACGCAAATCTATAGGTGTTGTGCCACAAGATACGGTTAGTTCAACGAAAGTGCTTTTTTTTTCTACTTCTCTATGTATGTCTATAAATAGTTAATCTTTATTAGATCTTGCAAGTTGTAATATTCATAACACAAGCACTTGGGCTTGATGGACAGGTACTTTTTAATGATACAATATTTCACAACATTCATTATGGTTGTCTTTCCGCTACAAAAGAAGAGGTATGTAATTGATTGTTTGTTTGGTGTGCACTGTTGGTTGTTCTACCTTATCTTTTTAACCTCGTTTTTTTTTCTGTTAAGGTGTACGATGCTGCTCGACGTGCAGCAATTCATGAAACCATCATGAACTTCCCTGAGAAATATTCTACTGTCGTGGGGGAACGAGGGCTGAAGGTGAGAGGACTACTACAGTAATACATTTTCCTAGTTGTAGTTTGTAACTGGTAAGAAATCTCTCTTGCCATGCTGGATAGAGAGAGAGAGGGGGGGGGGAGGTTGTGGATTTCAAACATCTCCTCCAGTGAGCACAATTACCAGCTCTGAATAGGATATCTCTGTATGTTAATGAAGACTATCTTTTTATGCTCACTTATAGCTGTATGGCAGTTTCTTTACAATTGGGAGGAAAATACCGGTAGTACACTTTTAAATAGTCTTGAAAACTGTTGTAGATTTTGTCTTAGGCTAAATATATCCAGCAGTCCCTGGGGTTTAAGTTTTTCCCATATTGGTCCTAGGTAAACTTTTCCCTACATGTATCCCTGCGGTTTGTACCTTTTACCTACATGTATCCCTGTGGTTTGTACAGAATCTCATTATCATCCTGACGTTAATTTCTTTAACAGAATTGCACATGTGTATAACGTCTTACACGTCATACTCATTCATAATCTGTCACGCGTCAATGGTTATTGACTAGACTATTCCACATTGACAAAGTGGGACCCATGTGCCATATGGTATTCCAACCCTTCATTCAACAACCGCCTCTCTTCATCAGTGTTCCCTAATTCTCTCTCCACAATGGCAGATTTCATCCACACTCTCTTTGTGCCTCCTCTTTCTCGGGCTTTAGCAAGAAGCATTCTAGCTCTCTCAGGCTCATGATTCTCAAATTCAAGCTTAAATGCCGCAAGCCAAATTTTTCTTCAGAATTAGGAATGGCAGCATAAGCTTCTTGAAGGATTTCCCACGCAGCAGGCACATCCCCAGCAAGCCACTTCTCTTTAGCACGCATAAGCCACAAAACCTCAGCCTGTGGCCGATAAGTAACAACCTTACGAAGTAAAGCATCAAGGGACTCCCTAGTCCCATGGCTCTTCTCAAGCTGTGCAGCTTTGAGCCATATGCTCTTTTTTGTCAAGAAGACACTGAGTGCATGAGCATAAATAGCTCTTGCCGTCTCGATTGAACCCCGTTTCTTACACTCCTCTGCATCTGCCACCCAAGTCCTCTTCCTATCCTCTTCCTCCACCCCAATCCCAATTGTATTCGCAATAATGGCCTGACAAGTTGCAACCGACCCGGCACGCTCTGCAGCTTCAGCCTCTTTCGTCCATGCCTCTTTCGCAATAATGGCACAGAATCTTGCTGAATTTGTGGGTTCGCACACTGAGTAGCCAACGGGTTCACGAAGAAGGGTAGGGTTTGTCAGGGATTTGTTGGTTCGCACACTTGGGTTCACGAAGAAGGAAGTGTTTCGGGAAGATAGGGTTCGGCGAATGGTTAGGGATTTTGGGGTTTTTTGGGATTTTGCACGTGGGCCTTTGATTTAATTAATTGTAATTAGTTTTTAATTGGATATCATTTCCACGTGTAAGACGTTATCCAAGTGTGCAATTCCGTTAAAGAAGTTAACGTCAGGATGTGAATGAGATTCTGTACAAACAGCAAGGATACATGTAGGGAAAAGTTTACCTTAAGGACCAATCTGGGAAAAGCTTAAACTCTAGGGACTGCTAGAGATATTTAGCCTTAGTCTTACAAAATGCTAAGTGAGGCATCGGCTCATAAGTAAATAACTTCAATGCATAAAAAAGGTTTGTAGAGCTCGTCGGTCAACTCCTGAATTTGCATATATTGGGTGACTTTTCTTTGCAGTTGAGTGGAGGTGAGAAGCAGCGTGTGGCACTAGCACGTGCATTTTTAAAAGCCTCCCCAATTATGTGAGTATTATCTCTATTCTTCTTCTTGATTGAAATTTTGTGTGGATTCATGTATATACATAATTAAGTGCGAAATCATAAATGCTTACTCTAAGAATGAAATACGTACCTACCAGTTTAGTCTGGATCAAACATTTGAGACCCTTTCATTCTATGTGCTCCCTGGAGAGAACATCTTTGGTGATTATATTCATTGGTTAAACTTTGTTGGAATTAGTTGTTTTCTTGTTATTCAGTAGTGATTATTAGAAAGCAATTTTTTCCTGTATAATCAAGAGATCTCATTCTGATCACTTTCAACTTCCTCATGCAGTTACCCTCAAGTCTTATTCTGCATCTGCTAATAACACTCGCTAACTGACAAATAGATTAGTTAGAACTAATAGCTCATCTACTCCCTGTGTTCATTTGTAGGTATGAATAAATAAATAAAGGAGAAAAGAAAACTCATTGTTTTCCTTGCATAATAAGCCCAGAACACAGGTTCTGCATACTTAACACAGAGACACTCTATGGAGGAAACCAAGGATGATTATATCACACCCTCTTTTTTTTTTTTCTAAATTTATCTCCTGTGTATAAATTTTGGTGGTTTGTTGAGCTTCCGCTAAATCTCTGGGCTATGGTATTTTATGTATTCAGATCCACTCTTGTGAGCAATCTCCTTTCCAAATCTTTCCTTCAAAAATGACTGATCTTTGCATACATTTAGCTATTAATAATTAACCTTTTAGGTCTGTTGAAGTTTCATTTCCCTTTTAAAGCCTAATGAGAGACAATGAGTATTTGAGGGTTATACTGAAATAATAGCGTGGATTTAATTTGACATCTCCAGGTTGTGTGATGAAGCTACAAGTGCATTGGACAGTACTACAGAAGCAGAGGTTTTAAATGCAATGAAGTCCCTAGCAAATAATCGGACTTCAGTCTTCATCGCTCATAGGCTTACGACTGCAATGCAATGTGATGAGGTAAGCACCCTGGGTAAGGGTTATGACCAAATCTTTTGGTGCTGAAGATATCTGGATATCTGGCTCCTTTAACAAAAGGTTGTTCTTTATAAAGATTAATCTGTCACACGATGTTTTTAGTTGCTTCTAATATCTTATTACTTTGAAAATCATGCTGTTTGTGTTCTCAAGAGGGAGAGCAGTTTTTAATTCATTTTTAAAGTAAAACTAGATGTTTCTGTATCCCCGCGGACTTTAGTAAAGCAGCACTTCTGGTCGGCCATCTACTTTTTTTCTAATATGCTACACGGTTTCCTCTGCACTATATTGTTGACTAGAAATTTCATACCCTATTATGTCCCTACATGTTACTTAACCATCTTTTAAAAATAACTTGCTCAGATCATAGTTCTGGAGAATGGGAAGGTCATTGAACATGGATCCCATGATGTTCTCTTGTCTAAGGCAGGAAGATACGCACAACTATGGGGACAGCAAAATAACGCTGTGGATGCACTTGATTCAGCCATCAAATTGGAGACATGAATGTCCACCCTTCTCCCCCTTATAGTTTTATTTACTTGAAAAATTGAAGGGAACATTGTAAAAGGAAATTTTATATGTAGTTCCTTATTTTGACTTCATTCTGC
Organism: Myrica gale; assembly: GCA_963930655.1. Taxonomy (NCBI): domain Eukaryota; kingdom Viridiplantae; phylum Streptophyta; class Magnoliopsida; order Fagales; family Myricaceae; genus Myrica; species Myrica gale. Next base: position 6,158,480 of record OZ005607.1, read on the forward strand.
ATGGACCATGTTCAAGTTGATAAACAATAAAGAAAATGCCTATTCGGGTATGCTTCTGAAGTGTACTTGGTGCTCTGACATTAGATCATAGGCATCACCATCAATCCAGTCATACCTTTTCTGCATCAAAGGGGGAAGAAATTTATCACTTTATGCCAATTGCTACCTGATCAGGAAATTCTTTATTCATTTGTGTCTAATTCTTATGAAATTCTCTGGATAGTTTCCCATATGTACATGCAAGCAGGATTACTGTGTTGGCTTAGCTGAAATGTTGCCTGAGGCATAATTTTGCCAGTGCATGTTGTTCATTCATGTTCTTCGAGTTATTGTAACCTTATGTGCAAAGATATCATGCTCAGCCTTGCCATTCAAAGTTGTCACAATGTTGTCGTTATCGGTAACGATACCACCAAATGCATTGGCATTATACCAAATGTGGCGTTATAATTTCACATCGAGCCAAATTGGAAGTTACAGGCATTTTCAGAGAAGGAAATCAATTACCGTACATTTGGCAACTTAAGCCTTCCACGTAACAGCTAACCCTAACACCGACAGACCCCGGCGTTCCTATTTAAGAGAATGCTAAGGAGCCAGAGTTCATCCAAGCATCCATTTTAGCCTTAATATAGCTTCTTAAACTGGAGCAGCACTGAGGATTTTGCAAATTTTGAGTGATTCTGGCAAGCCAAAGAGTAGGCATGGTATCACTTTCTTCTTGTTTTTATTTTTTGTTTTTCAAAGCGAAAAGGGTGGAAGGTGGCAACCAAGCGTGACCAGCTCCCCATGAGCGTGACTATAGGGGCTCCCTACCCGCTGCAGAATGTCCGAATTGAGCCATAGGTAATAAACCGGGGGGTTTAGACCGTCACCACAACACCACGAAAGTGCACCTAATCTTGGTCCAGAGGGTTCGATCTAAGGACCTCTAGCCCCCTAGCCCAGTTCCGAGCGAACGCCAAGACTAGTTGAGCCACAACTTCTGTGGTATCACTTTCTTCTTGTTGATTAGAGTTTGTATGGTAATTTTTTCTTTCCTCCTTTGCCTTTGATTGTACAGTAAGTGGTGCATTGTTTGGTTTGGCAAGAATCTAAGCTCTCCCTAATGGTCTGTTCCTTCTATTCTTTGCTAGAATTGTTCTTGCTTTGTCATTATGGGTCATGCATTCTACTCGATATACATATTTTGCTGCATTTTCCCTCATTTTGAAGGATTAGAGCGTTTGACACAATTCCTTTTTTCAATCAAGATCAGTATGTGTCTCAAAGCACACACCACAACACAGAGAACACAAAAAGGTTTCAACTTTTAAAGTTTTTACTTCAAATGATGTTATTTTGAACCTTATTTGTTAATAAAAATATTATTTTTCTCTATAATTTATGATCAACAAAGTTGGTAAAGAGGGGCTTGGAGTTCCTACATGAAGATTTCCATTGACGGGATGTCTACATGCAAAAGATTTCAATCTACCGTCGACTCCTCTCTCTCTCAGTAGAATATCTCAAGCTTTACTCAGATTAATCCTCCGATCACATGCATGCAGTCCCTCCAAAAAGGGAGCGGTTAGTTTTGAGTACTGAAAACCCGATAGAGTTAAAAAAAAGTATTTTTTATTTAAAAAAATTGTATCGTTTTTTTTTTTAATTCCAGTTCGTGGTAGGTAAAGATTTATATGGCCCATGTAAGCTTTTTTTTTTTTAAAAAAAAAGGTTTTAATTCTCATGATGTTTTCCTTTTAATGACCTTTTTTTCAAATTAAGAAGGTAAGTTGTCTGTGAATGACATTTATAAAAGCAAAGCTGTAGCTTGGTGTAGACTTGGTAGAGCAATTACGTTGTGTAGCCTGACGTTACAACTGAAAAAAAAAGAATTAATTATTTTGTCGTCTCATGAATATAATTTTGTCCGTATCCTTTCCATCGAGGCTTTTAGCCCATATTATATTATATTATATTATATATATTTATACATACATGCACAATTTCATCACAGGGAGTGACGAGACAGGAGAGCAAATTGAATGCCAAAATCATCTCTGAGAAAAAGGTCAAATTATTTTGGATGCTTTAAAAAATTTCAATTAATTTTTTTTATTGAAAAAGTGTTCATATATTTATTTGGGTTTATGAAAAATGGGTTAGAATTTGTCAAAAAAAATTAAACGTTTTTTGTGCTTGTCAAACAGATGCTAAACGCAACAAAAAAAAAAATATTACAAACTGGTGACTTTGACAAAAACTTTGCATGGTGAAGAACGGGAGTATATGTAAGCGGGATTAATTAGTCCCCGATAACCCTCATATACGGCAAGGGGAAAAAAAACAGACAGCAAAATCTGGACTTTTTTGTTTTCTTTTGATCTTTTGCTCATTAGCCAAACTTACAGACTCGCAAACATGCATGAGGTTGAAACTCTGGAAGTAGATTTGAATTGTTTACATCTTTATTTTTATTGCATGCATAGATGGGAAGGAGTAAAATGGCCGAGGAGGGAGAAAAAATGCTATGCACGAGGAGAAGAAGTTCCCGAATATTGGCGTTGGAGGAGGAGAAAAAGATAAAGGAGGAAGAGCAAAAGGAAAGCGCCACCAAATTCAATCTTCTGCCAAGTAACGAGACTGTGCCACTAGTATCTGAACCTAACTCCCAAGCTGGGGTCCCCCATTCTCAGCACCCGGAACAAGGGGGGCACAGGGAGCAGAAGCAGGGACGTCCACCCACTGTCATGCAATACGACCGCAGGAGGGTCAAGCTCAAAAGACTCGAAGACGTCGTCGTAACTCCTGTTGCTTATCCTTCTCAACAGGTCCCTCTGTTTCCTCTTCGGTCTTTCTACACTTTTAACTCCTCTTGCTAGCTATTTTCCCGAGTTCGATGTCATATATATATATATATATATATATATATATATATATATATATAGTATCTTAACAGTAGAATTGGGACATGCATGCCATTGTGATCAGGCAACTGAGTTTTACTTGAGCAGCTGTTGCCTTACGGGTACATGAAGTTGTAACTAAGGTTTTAGTATGGTCTCGTAGCTTGTAGGAGGGCTGAGGAGCATACATATGTTAATACATTCATGCGCCTCTCGGTTTTTAATCCTCTGCGTCGTTTATTTCCTTTTCTCATTTCCTACTGCATGCAGGAAGGAGAAAACCGAAAACTTCAAAGTTCTTCAGTTCAAAATGGTGAGCCTATGATTAATCTGTACTCGTAGATTATGTTCTCTCCTCTTCTGAAATCCTGATCGTAAGAAGTGATTTGCTTACTCATATATTTTTTTCTTGGACAACTATTATCTCATTTTAGTGGATCACCCAGCAGCTTCTTCATCTGTGCATCAAATGCCAGGAAAACGGGTACTTGAGTTTGTCCTTGATATACTACAAAGGTAAAACTTCCCTGTATTCATGATTTTTCTGGTATAGTTAGAAAAGATTCATTCCAGTACTGGTTGAATAACATCAAGCGGTATGAATATCTGAGGATTCTTTCTCTTGCAACATGGTTTCTGGTTATAATTATTCTGCCGTGTAGGAAAGACACACATAACATTTTCGGCCAGCCAGTTGATGGTGAAGAGGTTCGCGTCTGTAATTAGTTGACAATGATTTCAGATATGTACGTTCCGTCCTAACCCACAGGAATGATGAATTTCTTGCATTTTAGGTGGATGACTACTACACAATCATTAAAAAGCCAATGGATTTCGGCACAATGCGGGCTAAACTGCAGGATGACATGTACACAAGCCTAGAGCAATTTGAGGTTTGCTCCTAAAGTTAGACTTTGTTTCTCTTTCGAGTTAATTTCATGTCTTTTTAGCTGTCAATTTATTGACATCAGTACTGTCTAGTTCCATTTTCTAAATTGGACATCACTAAATATTTTGACCAATAAATAGCATATATATTCATGGCAAGAAGGCGTATCTACATTTCAGATTGCAAAATTCTCTTCTGGTATGAAGTTGAACTAATCAATCTCTTTGAATTATATGCAGAATGATGTGTTTCTGATTTTCAACAATGCCATGCATTTCAATTCATCGAAGACCTTATACTATAAAGAGGTATACCTGAAATTACTCTTGTAATGTTATGTCTTAGGAAGTGTATTTATGCTGTCCAGGACAACTCAACTTTCTTCATTTAATCCCTCTGATGTGGTATCCAGGCTCGTAGTATACAAGAACTGGCCCAGCGGGCCTTTCGTGCTCTGAGAACTATTCCAGACAATTGTGAGTCCCTATTTTCTCTGATTAGAAAACTCCAGGGTAGGAAACCCCGTGGTGAAGCCGAAGCTACGAGCGCTAGGCGTGCTAGATGCGGCAGGGTGAACACCAAAGCAGGGCGGCAACTTGGTTTGAACACTGATGTTGACCAAAGAGAGAACAAAGTTCCTTCTGGTAATTAAGAAAAAAGGAAGTTACCTGATCTGCAACTTGTTCTTTGCGTATATACTACTAGGGGAAATGGCTTATTTTCTGGCACTAAAATTGTAGCAATACTCTTGAAAACTAATCCGATTTTGGTTAAAATTACAAATCTTACCGTGTCAATCCATCTTGCACTGAAAATCCCTATCAACTTTTCACTCAGCTTACCTCTAGAACATGTCCCTCCCACAATGAAGGCTTATAGGAGCTTTTTTATGCTTGTCATTGATATAACATAACCTTTTTGGGCTTTTGATATAAGTCATTTGATTTGAGTTAAATGGTGGAGAAATCCTTAAAAGACTTCTTCCCTTGCTTTGAACAGGGTCCGGAGATGGCTTGGAAACAGAAAGGCGTCAAACCTATAGGCCTTGCACTTCTCTTCCCAGCGAGAATGAGGCACTGACTTCATCAATCCACAAGCCGTACAGACCACTTGCTCGTGTAAGTTCAACACATCAACACGCTTGTTGAGGTTGGTCGGGGGGGGGGTAAATATGGGGGCACCCTACTTAGTAATCATTGATCAAAGGTTCTTCAGAGCTCTGCTCTCTAAAGGCAATAGGAGTTTTCCCGACCGTCTTGATCAGATTGGTGTATTAATTAAGCCATATACTTTTTGTTTTTTTCCCCCTTCTTCCTAACAATCTGATAGCATGCAGGGCTTGGATCTCTTTCTCTATTGATTTCTCTTTAGGTCTTCAGGATTGATGTTCAAAAAATATGTCTTTTAAGCTTTTAAGTCTTGTGTCAAATTGTTGCAACCTTCCTCCTTTCTCCGGCAGGTAATTAGCTATAAAATTCTAAGGCGCTAGGCACAAAAAGGGCAGAGTTTAGAAAAAAAATAAAAATAAACCCATCTTTCTCTTATATTTTATGTTTTTTTGGGTGGTTTTCTTTTTCATCTAGGACTATAGAATTCTAAGGCACCTGGCGCAACATGCACAGCTGAGTTAAATCCATCTCTCTTTTATTGGTTGTCGCTTGTTTTTTTTCCTCCCTTTTCTTTTTTGTTTTGGTATTTTAGGGGTACCTTATGACTAGCATTACTTAATTAGAATCCATATTTTTCTATTTTCTTTGTTGCTTGATTTCAATTCCATTTCCCTTGAGCTCCATCTCCCTGTCTGTGCTGATTGATATATGTCCACGTTGTAGATTATTAGTGGCGAGTTTGGATATAAAGAGAGTCTGACGCGGTTTGCTAAACACTTGGGACCAACGGCTCAGAAGGTTGCCAACAGGAAATTAGCAAGATGTATGCAGATGGAAGCTGCATTAAGACAGTCCCAGACTCCAACCCCTTTAGCAAGGACTCCAGAAATTAGCAAGCTATCGGTACCACCTCTTGCACAGGCACCAGCTTATAATTATCTGGACAGGGTGGATAATGTTCCAATGCCTCAGGTTCCAACCCCTTTAGCAATGACTCTAGAAATTAGCAAGCGATCTGCACCATATCAGGCACAGACACCGGCTTATAATCTGGACAGGGTTGATATTAATGTTCCAATGCCTCAGGTTCTCCACCATGTCTTACCTGGGGATTTAAACGTGAATGCCAGCCAGGGATTGGATGTTCAAGGTGATCTTTGGAAAGGAGAAAATCACCCCACCAGCTACGGCTTTAATAGCCGGGAATGGGATGGTGCCTACAAAGGAAAGATGGTTTGTACCGATAGCAGAACTGACATAGATACCACTTCCCTCAGAAACACGGTACCCACCTCTGACGTCATGGGAATTTCCAGCATTCAACAAAGGGAAAACGCTCACTTCAATGCAATAAAAGATGCTAAGATTGCTTCCCCAGGAGAAATGGCTGCCAATATACCTGGGAATGTGGGATATGATCCTAAAGGAAAAGGAAAAATGATTTGCGCCAATGATGAAATGGACCTTCTTCATGGGAGTTTGGGATATGATACTGCTCGTCAAAATCAAAACCAACTGATTGGGTTGGGTTCACATTCCCCCCTCTCTGGAAAGGAAACTATGAATCCTCCTGTTGCGAGGTGGATCACAAACATGTACAAGAATATGGACACGACGACAGGAGCAAGACAGCTATATAACCAGTCGCACCCAGTTCAATTGACCGACGCATTGTATTCAAAGCTGCTGGACATGATATATAAAAGGAACAATTACTCTCAGGCACCTATCTGGCCTTCACAACCCGCAAAGTCGTCGGTTCACGACACTACTTTCTTGACCGGCTTAGGCTCACGGAATGAGGTTCGAGCTAACTCGGCACAGGCAGGCCAATCCCTGGAACTGAACCTACCAGCGTCTCAGCAGGCAATCGGTGACTTCCCAAGTGTGAAGATGCTGCTTAACAAGGACAACTCATTGGGCCCGCGTACAGCACTGCAGCAAGTGTCACAATTTCAGGCAGCCCAGAAAATGGCCGTGTTACATGCAATGAGTTTCTATGAAAAAGCAACTCCCGACAAATACCAAGCTGATGGAAGTTCTCAACGCTTTGTGGACAATCTGCGACAGTCTTCAACGGATCCCTCGCAGCTTGATTTGGCTCTTCAGCTGTGAGTCAATTAAAAACAGATGGACTCGTACTCAGGAAACCTCAGAGTTCAGATAAGATGGATGAGAGAATTATCAATGTGTTAATATAGAACCTTTTCCCTTTCCCTGTCGAAGTAAATTTCAGTTCCCATTTATTTCCCTGTCGAAGTGCTTACAGGCTGAGTGGACGGGCACTCCAATGAAGCAATACAGTGTGGGTAGATAGAATCTTTAGATGCTAGAATTGGAACAGGGCGACTTCTGCTGGAAAAGCTTTAGCCCTTGTTCTTTTTATTGTGTTTGCTGTTTGTTGTCTGCAGCATGGCTGCTTGTTTGGTAGAACCAAGCCAGTACTTTATCTTGGTATGAATAAACCCCCTTTATACAGAAAAAAGAAGAGAGAATATTTTCATGTGGCTCCTGCACTACCCAGTCTAATTACAGATTATTTACCTCCCAATGCCAATTAACTTCTAGTTGCTAACTAACATGGCAGGATTACGTATATATGTTATAATTGGGTAACTAGTATATGGTGTTTGGGCTCTAAAATTTTTACCATAATAAAATAACTACACAAAATTCTCTCCCTATCAAATCATCCTTCACTTCCAAACAAATGTAAAAAAATTCATTCATATCATCTCTAAATCTCAAAAAATAGTTTATGAATAACTTTATGAGCTTTGAGTAGTTTTCAGGAAGTAATTATTTACTGTTCTCATGTTGTCTACTGATAAGATACCGTGCATCTGAGATTTTTCTGGGAATTGAGAATTATTCTAGGTATTGTTTATGGGGCTATGGTTTTGGAGAGTGGGCTTGCCATCGATGAAGCTTCAGGACCAATGTGATAAAGGATAAGTTTGTTTACTTAGTTATGAGATTCTTGCACTTTTTTTTGTATATCTATATTCATTTCCGATTATCTTCCTCACACTTTTTGCATATTTTAGATTTCATACTAAATATAATTCACAGCACGACTTCTGTTAAAATGGTAATAAAAAGAAAAAAGAGATTCTGCAAATTGAAAAATTTACAGGAAACCTAGAGCTGCCCAAACTTTAAAACCAAGTTAGTCAAGAATTTTTTGGGAAGATTATTCAGTTGCCAAATAAGAGTCCGTGATGACAATAAAGAAAGTCTGTAGATACTCTGCAGTGATTATATATTATACCAGAGATAGGATGCCCAAGTTAAATACATTGCTTTCACAGTCACTTTTGAGTTGTTTGAGGCGTCTATAACTCCCTTGGAGAGAGAGGAGAAGCTTTTTAATATCTTTCTCTGTTTTCCTTTTCCGCCTGCCTGCATGATAATCCAAAGCAACTTTTATCAGAGGAACCTTAATGGTAGGAGAGCTAATATTTATTCCTTATTCCGCCATGGGTTCCCTTTCGCTTCAGCTGGGCTTCCTGCGGTCTTGATAGAGTGGTTTGGTCTTGATTACAATGTGTGCCAATTGACATGCAACCATTGTCGGTGGACATAACCTTGGCATCCTCGCACCAAGACTTGGGTGGCTCCTAGCAAATTGGGTCGCTTCCCACGTGTAAGGCAGCATTCATTCCCGGTTCCTCAAATGGGTAGTAAATTCTAGCAGGAAAGATAGAGCCCTAATGCAGTTCTTGTAGTCCACAGGCCACGATTTGACGCTTAGCATAGACCCACAACTACGGGATCAGGATACAAACTCCATCAAATCCAAGAGTTACAGATGGTTTACATTTGGGATCCACACTTTTGGCGCTGCAGACCATAATCACCGGAACAAAGAACTTTCCCCGCTGCCTCTGAACTTATCCACCGCGTTCCCCGCCCTCGAATTCAGCATTTGGTATTCTTTACGATCAGTGCCAACACATTTTCTGCCTTTCTATTTTTGCAAGTCAACAGTATTTTCTTCCATTGACGTACGTACTTGTCAAAATTACAATATATATTGGCAGATGAACTCCCCCAGTTGTCACTTTTTTATGACCAGTCGTTTACCCTAATTTCCCGCTTTATGTGAAATTGTATCCTACACGTTCAGATATTAAACGCATTGAAAAATCATATCCTATCTGGGCTCAGCGCACGGGTTCTGTTGAGCCCAGGTGCTTCGGTGAGCATGACCTCACAAGTTCATTATCTCGGTTCTACTGGTATCTCCTTTCGAGTTCAAGAAATGCAACTGGGTTTAGAATAAATTTTTCGTGCCATTTTGCCTAATCTTCCATGGTTACCGCAGATGAAGTCTTAAGAAGATGCTCAAGCTCAACCCTCCCAAGCTTGAACCCACGAGCTTTACTCACCCTTTCATCACTGAAGCTAGCTTAACTGCTGTCTGGTTACCATTTTCAATCTAAAAAGGAAGGAGGGCTGCATACGAACAAGCCCATGCATTTTTAAGTGATGGTTCATCGATGCCGTCCACACCATTTCAACACATGCGAAGCACTGAGCTACCGTCCTCCCCTTTTCCCCACCAAGAAAACAAAACTAGGGAAAATGACAACGGCGGCAGGCTTAATGCATTAAATCACATAAAATAAGGCTTTTAAAAGGCTGATAGGTTAAATCTTCTTCAGATGCAGGTACTTAAAGAAATGATTTATCGACAAGTCATGCTTAATTAAGCATAACACTTGCCCATTTCTCGAGAAAAAAGATTAAAGAAACCACTTCAATTGTACTTGCATCCTTAATCTCACTGAGAAACCGACTCGAGTATATTAACGTAAGGCTTGCTTAAAGTAGTTCGGTTATTTAGGCACAGGCATCGTTATTAAACAAAAGGCTCTTTTAGGGTGTATATTGTGGGGGTTTAACCCCATGAAAAGCACAGCCTTTCAAAATGTACTATCACCTGCCAATGTAAATGACTCGAAAACATATATAGGATCCTCATGGATACGAAGGCTCGTTTATATTAGTATGATATAAATTTCGAGAAGAAAGAGAAGGGAGGGTGCACCTGGCAGAGGCTACTTTTTTTCAAAACAGACTATTTCTGCATAAAATAATAACATATCATAGACCTCACGAATGTAAACAAACCATAGCCCCATAGCTCCAAGTTCCAACCTCTGTCGAGACTGGCATTCAGCCCCACTGCCTGGTTTATGATGTCAACGCAGCCCCCGCATAGTAAATGCCATGCGCTTCCAAAACCTGGCCAAAAGAACAAAGACAAGCAGCTCCCAGTTCTCACCGATACTTTTCCCCAAACGAAAGAAAAGAAAACATGTAGTAAAACTAGATAGGGTGATCTTTCAACAGCTTTTTCCAGTAAGATATAAAAATACACTCCTCACAAACATTTGACAAGATGGGGACCCCTCTCCAGTGTCAAGGTCAGTCCCCAGCGTGCCAGCGTCGCTTTGCGGAATGATAATTGTTGGCAATGAATATCTTACGTAGCTGATATTGAAATGTCAAAATCATCCCCGGATTCAAAACACCCAACGCTCCGATTTAACACCACGCCAGCTTTGTCTGAGCACGAAGTGGGACAAGAACCAGATTTATCTGGACAAGCGCCAGTTAAACAAATATATTTACTTCCTTTTACCAAAAATGGCTATCCCAGACATTTCGGATGAAAAAGGACCACTACCCATATAAAAGAGAAATGTATACGAAAATGGTAGACTAGGTTTAAGAGTCGAATGAACTGCCGGGAAATCATGACACGAAAATAAAGAAATATTAGAGTGGACTTGAGTAACATTCCATTTTGCAGGGAAGAAAAATTGTCAAGAGTGCAACAAACGAGTCATAAAATAGGGGTGTATTCATCTATCTAGACATTCTTTGCTCACAGCGATGACATTAATTCGACCAGTACTGTCAATAGAAGAAGCATTCCAGTCACCGGTAAGAAGGATTTCAGCAAGAGCTAAGCAACCAATTGTAATGCCCACCAACAAAAGTAGCAAATTGGAATAAATTTCTCACCAAGCATTACGAAGACCCAACTACTGCCCCACAAGTTTTTTACTGTCTTGGTGACAAATGTTTAAGAGCCAAAATTAAGTCTGAATTAGACACGGATCAGCAAATTAACAAGTAACAGCAATACAAATAAATCAAATAGACCAAATAGACCAAGTGAAGGTGATGATGGAAGGGAGCTCCCTTCAGTCCAAGCACAGAACAGAAAAGGATGAATTTTATCTCCCGCATCATTCACACATCCATAGTAGTAGAATTCACTCCCCTTCTACTGTGTTTGAATGAATGAGTCGGCAGCTAATCCAAACCCTTTACCCATCCATGGGTGGACTGAAGGAAGCTCCCTTAAACCATTCATGAGAACACCTTTTCAACAATCTGCAACCATAATATATGATAATACATTTTTCCACATCAAAAGGAATGCTGCAATTAGCTATTTACACTACTTCAGAAGGGGAACAAAAGAAAAGAAAACAGATTAAATTACATGACATAAAGTTCCAGGGTGTATAAAAGTTGTAGACACCATTCTATATTGTAATTCCTATATCCTGATTTAGATTATACAATTTGTATACTCCTAATCTGTCGGGTCTAACCTGCCAGGATAATTAACTTTTCAGTTGAAATTGTACGAAATCAGAAAGGTTGTATTTGGCACTAGATTTGCATCGACCACAAATGCTCGTTTTTCATGTCAAATCAAATCATTAGAACAGTAAATGAGTTAGCAGGTTTGATTGGAAGATTATTAGTTAGGGTCTACCATTTCTATCGAGACTTTACAGTGAAAAGATTGCTTCATAAAACATTATGTTCAATCAACAGTACTCACTAAGGACGGCATAACACCGCTTCAAGTGGCTTTAGCATGAGAAGACATGGGCTCATCTTTACCTCGTACTGTGGTCACGGTCCCAGTATAGTAATCTTAGTACCTTCTGAGAGATCAGGAAAATGTCCAACCCTTTAAGACATGAAGAAGATGTCCAGGGCTTAGCCAAATATAACAAAAAGACGGACCAATTTTCCGGAAGTTCATAACATCATCCAAAGCCCTAGACCAAAGTAATTAAGTTTTTGTCAAGGAAACATGCTTGCATGAACCCTAACCCTAAGTACGAACGATTTACTGGCGCAGGACAGAAATCTAGTACAATGCCATTTAAGCTAACATGGCCTATATCAGATAGCATCGCTCAGCACAAATCAGATCAACTAATGCAGATCTAGAAAGATAACCGAGCCACATATGATCATGATTTCTCAATCTCAATTTACCGTATATCTGAGTCTTAATTCTTTTATTTTCACGCCTAACACCAAAATATTTTCGATTCACATCAGCGAGAACTATTGAGAATATGTCTTCAACTATTTGCTCATCCAAACTCAAGAGGTTGATTTCCTAGACATAAAACAGAGGCTAACTACGATTGAGCTAAAAAAAACAACCAACGCTACATAGTAAGATAAAGGTTTGTTCTGTACTGATAAAGGACAGAAGAATGAAAGAGCAAACCAGGATGTTAATTACGAGATAACTTGTACCGCGCAACAACTCCATTGACGCTTCTTTGCTTCTCTTTTGGATGCGCAGTACTTCTTTGTTCCTTTATTAACCCTACATCCAATGCTTGAACAGTGATATGCTGCAGTACTCTTATTATCTCAGATGAAAAAAAGAAAAAGAACGCCCAAATGATGAACTATGCAAAGAACTAAAGTGCTCACAGACCATACTAGGATACTGTATCAGCTAAAAAGATACCCATTAACCTACAAAAGAAAGGGGGTTATGAGATAATTTTTTAAAAAGAAAAATACGAAAGTCCAAAAGAGAGAGAAAGAGAGAGGGTTGCAGAAATTGCGGAATAGAAGAGAAGTTTCAGGGAGAGGATATGTCGCTGTCTTCATGAGAGTCAGAAAAGGGAAAGCGATTTTAATATCTCCAACCAACAAAACTGGCAAAGCGCTACTATACATATGCTTAACGAAAGTCGAAAGAAAACAAAAGAACAGGAAAAAGAAAATCCTTTCTTTTCTTTCTCCTACTCTCTCCTTCTCTTTCGCAGAGATTTTTCAGGAGATTTGTACCGACTTGTGACCAGAAAAGAATGGGTATATTAACGAGTCGAATTGGATAAAGCTCTATCTCACACAAACACAGACGTTCTCTCTCTCTCTCTTATACACACAACGCGAGATAGGCCCTTATATGCCACATATCCAACTAACCTTTGAATAGAAGAAAAAGGAAGAGGTGTTGTCGTAGTGGGGTTTCGTTTGACCATCAACTTTCCTCTGTCTTTCTTTCTCACTCTCTCCTGCCTAGCAGTTGCAGGTAGCCAGGTAGTCCACTGTACCGCACTACTCTCAAGTCTGCCTCTCCTTATTTTGTTGAAAGAGGTACAACACTATATATAGGGTTTGAGGTCACTCGTGAGTCATGAGGCAGGCAGGCCGTGAAAGTCTTGGTCACTGTGCTTTTGATGTGATTCCTGAATTACTTTTTTTTTTCCAAGTATTTAATTACTTGAATACCCTAAATTCCTTTCCAAATTTACCAATTACACGTCAACCTATTTTTTTAATTTTTTTTAATGTTTTTTCACAACAAAAAAACTTTCCAAATTTACCAATTACACGTCAACCCTTTTTTTAATGTTTTTTCACAACCAAAAAAAAACAGAACAAACTATATTCCTTTTTCTCTAAGCAATAATAGTGGAAGGGACCAAGCCTCACAAGCTTTCCTAAAAATTGTCATAAGGGCTCTCCATTTTATATTACATATTTCAGATTGAACTAAATCGAGAGGATTAGATCATCACCAATTCCCCCAAGAGTACAGCGAGTCTTCATAATAGAGAAGTTCGATCTAGGGACTTGTAATCCTTTAGGGCTGTTCGGCGCCTTTGTATTCTCATGATTTTTTGAATTCTGAGAATATACAAACCGAATATATTTTTTAACATCACCTAAAAATAATTACAGCACGTATACCAATAAATTTAACATCACCTAAAAAATTTCAAAACACAAAAAATTCTCAAAAAACTACCCCACCGAACATCCTTTTAGTCCAATTTCAAACGAATATCAAGACTAATGGAGACCTTCAAGCTATATTCACATAATCAGGAAATCTCTATGACAGTAATAAAAAGTCGGTCAAAAATATCATTTTGAGATCAAAAACATTAACTTGGATTGAGTATAATGATATGGGTTCGAAACTTACAAACTCCTTAATGAAGAGGCTCTAGTATATGTACTCAGTCCCTGAGAGACAATAACACCACCAAACAAGTTTGTTTTTACCAAAAAAAATCACCAAATCCACGAAATAAGGTTGCTAAAGAGGATTTAGATTTTCAGTAACGACGATGCTCTACAGGGATTGCCTACGACCAAATGAACATTGTGGGTCATTAAGGTCACCCTAGAGTCACATGACCTGAGGAGTGAGGACCCATCATCTGGTCTTTACTTCTCACCTTTTTCGTTAAAATATATATTTTTTTCTAAGCAACTTAAGAGAAAGGGGGAAGGGAGAGTCACCACGGCAAGGGCACAGGCAACGGCGAGCAAACCTTACAGCGGTCGACCCACACATCCTTCAAAAGGACCTTTCCTTTGAAGGAGGAGTACCAACTTATAAGGACATCAACCCCGGTCGACCCACACATCCTTCAAAATGACCTTTCCTTTGAAGGAGGAGTACCAACTTATAAGGTCATCAACCCCGCCGCACCTTGCCAATGTGGTACTCAAACTTTTCTTTTTCTAAGCAACTTAGGGGATTGTTAAAATATTTAAAAATAAAAAAGGAGGAAAAAAAATTCACGTATCAATATCCTCGACTCGAAACATAATCTGATAAATAAAACCAAATTGATGAGAAGCTCTAATCGGCATAATAACTTGTTAGTAGAATTACTGCCATCTGTAAATTTTAAATTTATCATTTTCTTTTAATGTAGCAGTTAAAATTGGGTCATAATAAGATCTGTAAGTATCTAAATTTATAGGTTTATTTATTTATTAGTCCTTATGTTGAAGGATCTGGGTTGTTACGCAGCTCATTAGGTGTCATGGACTATATTGTAAATTACTCTTGTACATTCTAGAAGTTTTAGCTTTACGGGTGTCATAGCATAACAATTAGTTGGTTATTTCTTCTCTCTCTATTCTGTTATTACTCTGTATATATGGCCGACGTCTTGGTAGCTTGTAGATATACAATTTATTAGAGAATCAGTTTCGCATATTGCGAACTTCACAAATTCTCTCTTTATCATTCTTCCTTCCATCTTGGTCCTTAGTTTTCTTCATGGTATCAGAGCAATAGTTACTTATTTTCATGGCTTCCGGTGGCGCCAAAACCATTACCAGTGTTGCTGATGATCCAGCAAGTCCTTATTATCTCCACCATGGAGATAATACTGGTCTACAGCTTGTTTCTTTCATTTTGAATGAAGACAATTACTCCAGCTGGAGTAGGTCCATGCTTATGGCCCTCAGTGTCAAAAACAAAGAAGGTTTTGTTGATGGCACCATTCCTAAGCTTTCATCCACAGATTCTAATTATTCTGCTTGGCGTAGATGTAACATGGTAGTCTCTGCTTGGATTGTCAACTCCATTCCTAAAGAGATGAGCACCAGTGTTATCTATATGGACACTTCTCGCCAGATCTGGGTTGATCTGAAGGAACGATTCAGCCAAAGCAATGGTCCTAGGATTTATCAAATCCAAAAGACTATTTCATCACTAACACAGAATCATGGTTCTGTTATTTCTTATTACACTCGTCTGAAAGGACTTTGGGAAGAGCTAGCTAATTTTCGACCTCAGCAATCCAACATCTATCAATCCGAAGAACAGGTGATGCAATTTCTCATGGGTCTAGATGACTCATATTCTTCCACACGGGGTCAGATTCTGCTAATGGATCCTCTGCCATCAGTCAACAGGGTTTTTTCTCTTGTATTACAAGAGGAACGACAGAGAGAGGTATCTGTTATGTCACAGAGTCATAACTCTGTTGCTTTTGCTAGCAAATCAATCTATAGCTCCACCAATTCCTCTTCATCTTCTCAAGCACTGGAAAACAATGCTCCACTTGCAAATGTTGTATACAAGCCGAATCAAAGGCAGTATGGGCAAGGTGCTAAGAAAGAAAAAACCATCTGTAGCCATTGTGGGAAGCTTGGTCATACCCAAGATAAATGCTACAGACTTCATGGGTTTCCACCTGGGTTCACCTTCACCAAAAACAGAAGTGTCCAACCTGTTGTGAACCAAGTATCAGGACCCTCTAATGCATATGTTGTTCCTCCAGATTTTTCTCAACTCACTATAACACCCGATCAATGCCAGAAAATTCTTGCCATGTTGAAGCCTCAATTGCAGAATTTCTCCTCTATTTCATCTGGAAGTCAACCCTCTGTGAATCAGGTGGGAAATCTGCAGTTACAGAATGCTAGTACCAATCATCCTTCCAATTCTACCTTCTCAGGTAATCACCACTCCACCTCATGGGTACTGGACACAGGAGCAACTGACCACATGGTGCTCTCTCTCTCTCTCAATTGACTTCCATCACAAGGTCTGTGAATGCCACTGTGACTCTTCCCACTGGTGTTCGGGTACCAGTCACTCACATGGGCACTGTTGCTCTCTCCAGCTCTCTCATTTTGACTGATGTGCTTTGTGTTCCAGATTTCTCCTTCAATTTAATATCAGCCAGCAAATTAATTCGTACCCATAATTGTTGTCTGATTTTTCTCTCTTCCTCATGTTTCATACAGGACCTGTCTACCTGGATGACGATTGGAGTGGGGAAGCTTGACAATGGTCTCTACCATTTCCACAAAGATGCTGCTCTTCCATCCATCTCACAAAACATCACTGCCCTGGCTGCTTCGACTGACCAAGACTTTGACCTTTGGCATCGTCGGCTTGGGCATCTTTCTTTTCCTAGGCTTAGTTTTTTAACCAAATCTGTATCAGATATTCATGTTACTCAAAACCATCACTGTGTTGTTTGTCCCCTTGCCAAACAGCATCGTTTATCATTTCCTTTATCTACACATAGCTCTACTTCCAAATTTGACTTAATACACTGCGACATTTGGGGCCCATTTTCCACACTTTCTGTTGATGGTTCGAAATATTTTCTTACCATTGTCGATGATTTTAGTAAAGCCACATGGGTTTACCTCATGCATTCTAAGTCTCAGACACGCTCTCTTCTCCAATCATTCTACCATTTAATTGAAACTCAATTCTCGACAAAAATCAAATGCATTCGAACTGACAATGGACTCGAGTTTAATATTCCAGACTTTTATGCATCCAAAGGCATCCTTCATCACCTCAGTTGTGTTGAAACTCCACAACAGAATGGTGTTGTGGAGCGTAAACACCAGCACCTTCTTAACGTTGCCCGAGCATTGCGTTTCCAAGCCAATCTTCCCTTATCCTTCTGGGGTGAATGCATCCTGACAGCAACTTATATTATTAACCGAATCCCCTCTCCTCACCTCTCTAACCAATCTCCTTATGAAATCCTTTTTTCCACTAAGCCTTCGTATTCTCAACTTCGTGTTTTTGGGTGCCTTTGCTACGCCTCCACTCTACATCGTGGTCGTTCCAAGTTTGACCCCCGTGCACGTGCATGTATGTTTGTAGATTATCCACTAGGAATGAAGGCCTATCGACTTTATGATTTAACCAACAAACAATTTTTCATCTCTCGTGATGTCATCTTTCACGAATTCATTTTCCCTTTCCATAACATGGTTCCAACCTCTCCTCCTTCTCATTTACCCTCTGACCCTGACCGTGTCTTCTGTCCTCTCCCCATCACCAAGACTTTCATATCACCTCCTTCAGACTCTATATCAACATCTGGCACTTCACCTCCCATATCATCTCCTCCAGATTCCTCTTCTTCTATCCCTTCAACATTATCAACTTCAACTTCTTCACCACTTTCTTCTCCTCTGCCTATCGAACCACCTCATCTGCCTCGCCCCTCAACTCGCACTCGCAGACCTCCCACATATCTCCAGGACTATCACTGTCTTCTGGCCTCTCATGCTTCCCTTCCTCAATTTGTCACGCCACAGACAGTTCCTTCACCATCTTCAGGTACTTCTCATATGTTGTCTACTTTTCTGTCTTATGATAAACTTTCTCCCACACACCGTGCTTTTGCTTTGTCCATTTCTTCCACTGTTGACCCTCAGCATTATCACGAGGCCCGGTCTTCACCTGCCTGGTGTGCGGCAATGGAAGCCGAGTATCAGGCTCTGGTCATGAATAACACGTGGTCTGTTTGCTCCCTACCTCCTGGCAAAGCACCTGTGTCATGCAAGTGGGTTTACAAATCAAAATACCGTGCTGATGGAACTGAAGAGAGAAAGAAGGCACGCCTCGTTGCCAAGGGGTACACTCAGCGTGCTGGTTTAGATTACCAAGAGACTTTCTCTCCTGTAGCCAAACTCACTACAGTCAAAACACTTCTAGCTGTTGCAGCAGTCCAACATTGGCATCTTCACCAGCTCGACGTCAATAACGCCTTCCTCCATGGCGATTTGCATGAGGAAGTCTACATGCATTTTCCTCCAGGGTATGAGCAGCAGGGGGAGCATGGAGAACCTCTTGTCTGTCGGCTGCACAAGTCCATCTACGGGTTGAAACAAGCATCACGCCAATGGTTTGAGAAATTATCTACTTACATTCTTTCTCAAGGTTTCGTTCAGTCTAAGGCAGATTACTCTCTCTTCACCAAGACAATTGGCTGCTCATACACGGCTATTTTGGTTTACGTCGATGATATAATACTTGCTGGCAACGACATTGATTTCATTCACGAGTTCAAGCAAGTTCTCGACTTAAAATTCAAACTCAAAGATCTTGGCTTACTGAAATTCTTCCTTGGTCTTGAAATTGCCAGATCTTCGCAAGGAATTTCAGTTTGCCAAAGAAAGTATGCTCTAGAGGTATTAGCTGATGCAGGATTTCTTGGAGCTCGGCCTGCAAAATGTCCTATGTCACAAAATCTGAAACTTAGCCGTTTTGAGGGGGAGCCAATTGAAGATGCTACTACCTACCGAAGACTAGTGGGGAGGTTGCTATACTTGACTATCACCAGACCGGATTTAGCTTACTCTATGCAGGTCCTTAGTCAGTTTTTAGACTCCCCCAAGCAGCCACACTTGGATGCTGCTCACCATGTTCTCCGATACTTGAAGGCTACATCCGGGCAGGGCTTATTTTTCCCTACAAAGTCTGAGCTACATCTGAAGGCCTTTTGTGATGCAGACTGGGCAGCCTGCTCAGATACACGACGCTCAGTTACCGGATTTTGTGTGTTTCTTGGCAACTCACTTATCTCGTGGAAATCTAAGAAGCAGCAAACCGTCTCTCGATCCTCGGCTGAAGCAGAGTACCGATCCATGGCCTCCACCTGCTGTGAGCTGACATGGTTGACACGTCTTCTTGCAGATCTGAATATAGCTCACCCACAGCCTTCTCTTTTATTTTGTGACAATAAGGCAGCCATGCATATCGCTGCCAACCCCGTCTTCCATGAAAGAACGAAGCACATAGACATAGACTGTCATATTGTGCGGGAGAAGGTTCAAGCTGGTTTGGTGCGCACTTTACACGTCCCTTCAAGTGCACAACTTGCTGACTTACTGACCAAAGGCCTTGGTTCAGCTCAGTTCCACAATCTCCTTCGCAAGATGGGTGTGCACAACTTGCACATTCCATCTTGAGGGGGAGTGTTGAAGGATCTGGGTTGTTACGCAGCTCATTAGGTGTCATGGACTATATTGTAAATTACTCTTGTACATTCTAGAAGTTTTAGCTTTACGGGTGTCATAGCATAACAATTAGTTGGTTATTTCTTCTCTCTCTATTCTGTTATTACTCTGTATATATGGCCGACGTCTTGGTAGCTTGTAGATATACAATTTATTAGAGAATCAGTTTCGCATATTGCGAACTTCACAAATTCTCTCTTTATCATTCTTCCTTCCATCTTGGTCCTTAGTTTTCTTCAATGGTATTTAGAAATCTCAATCGGGTCATCAAACTATATTTTGTTTAAAAATAATCTCGGTAGAATATTACTATGTCACTCTTTTCAACTACTAGTCCCTGAACGCCAAAGTCTCGCGTGGTGATGGTGGACACGTCGTAACCAATACCAAACATCCATATTTTCACTTATAATGGTAAGGATTAACGAGTGTCACCTTTGTTTATGGTATTTGATCTAATTGGGACCTCTAGTTTGAAACGACGACGTACACACATATAATTAATTTTTTACCACAGAAAATGAGCACGTGAATGCCGTCACTGACTCACTGTATGACCATCGCAATATTCTATACCAGCGATTTTTTTAGACAGCTAATAAAGTCCGTGATCTATAGCGCCCGTCATCAGTACAGGATTACCACCTTAAAACAATCTTCCTCTCTTATCCTTTGGTTTGCTTTTCTAATTCTTTTCCATACCGATTAAAAAATTCACGTGTCAACCTGTTTGATTGGGCCGGGAGACCATCTCCAGTGTTTGATAAGAATCTTAATTGTCTCATGTCCCTGCAAAAATTGACTCTTACAGGCAGCGAATCATGCCCTTTTGTGTCCTTGTGCGAATACATGCACCAACACTATGTTTCTTGCTTGCAATTGTTGCCAAACCTTTTTGCTCATAGTTTACATCGAAATGATGGGTTTGCCGACGCCGTCGGAGATACCCCATGTTTCTTTGTTTGGGAAAGAGGTGGCCATGGCCACCACCACGTCTCTCTACTTACCATTTTCTATTTCCTTAATTTGTAGCCGATCCAATTCGCACATAAAGTCGTGCAAAGACAACGTTAAACCACTTTATTCCAATCAATATTCAAATTATATACATAAACGACACCATGCATAATAAATTTTTCGCGTTTTCATCATTCTTCTCGTAGATATACCTTATCTTTGGATCGTTTTGTGCTGGGAGTGTCTGCTAGCTAGCTTTTGATAGTTGTCGTCTTTGGCATTTCGAAGTCTAAGATGTCATGCTGTTGTGTCCGTAGGCTTAAATCCTGCACACCTACTCCTGGAGAAGTCAAACTTGGCTTCTGAATCACATGCCTTCAACCGATCGATTACAACAACAATCCCAGACTGATTCGAATTGGTTTTTGCCGAATGACAAACGACGGAAATTTGGGAAGAGAAACATGCATTTAGTTGGTCATGCATATCTGTCATGTGTTAATTTCTTTTTTGAGGGAAAGGGATTGAAGGAGGCCTTGATCATGCATGACGGGTAGAAACAAATAAACACACATTGTCGGTAATAGAGTATAGACGTCTTACTTAACGGTAATAGAGTATAGACGTCTCGAAGAAAAAAAAAATCAGATTATGGTGTCCAGTCCAAAACGGCAATAATAGCCGGTTTAGAATTGTTTTTTTCCGAATTTAAGGGGAATAAATACTCAGCAGCGCCTAGTTCTCCTTCGTTAATTGAGATGTCGCGTTTCTATCCTCTTAGAGCAGTCAAACTTGTCTTCTGAATCACATTTGAGTTCAACTAACAACAACAATCCCCGCTTGAATCGAATTGACTTTTGTCAAATGACAACGAGGAAAATTTTGGGAAGAGAACATTAAGTTGGTCATGACTCATGCATATCCATCGTGTGTTAATTTCCTTTGAGGGAAAGGAGTTGAAAGAAGAATAAACACATCTTCTTCATTTAGAAAAAAATAAATAAATAAACATACCTAGTCCATAATTGACTATAGGCGTCTCGAAAAAAGATGCAAACCAATGCCTTCAGTCCAAAAATGTTAGTGTAACGACTCAAGAAAAGTACTAGCCACATCTGTGATTTGACTTCAAAAAGACTAGTCAAGGTTGCTCTTAAAGCCCCTTGAGTCATTAGAAAGCCCAGTTATACCTAATACGGTCACAATGTTGGACTTAACCTTTATATAACTCATCTCACATTCATTCTTTTTTCTCACTTCATGTGGGATTCGGGGGTATCACAATCTCCCCCCTTAAATCCTTGACGTCCTTGTCAAGGCCTACTAAGCCTATATTGGTGGTTACTAGGACCCATCTGATACTATTTGTAACGACCCAAGACAAGCACTAGCCACATTTGTACTTTGACTTCAAAAGGACTAGTCAAGGTTGCTCTTGAAGCCCCTTGAGTCATTATAAAGCTCATAACTACCTAGTAAGGTCCCAATGTGGGACTTGTCCCTTATAAAACTCATCACTCATTCATTCTCCTTTCTCACTTCATGTGGAATTCGGAGTATCACAATTAGAATAGGTGACTTAGATTTCAGAAAAGCCACAACTCATTTAGTGAAAAAGAGTTAGATGAATATATATTTCTGTCTCTTAGATTTGGAAAAGTAAATCTAGGCGGACATAAATGCTCCACCTTATTTAACGAATGATACTTGTATGAGTATTAATATCTCTTAGATTTGAAAAAGGCAAATTTAGGCGTCCAGAAACAGCTTTAGACTGAATGCTTTAGTTTGAATAAATTCTCTAAACGGTTCACCCATAACCATGAATTAGGACTATTGGTTATTGTTGAAGTCTCGTCAATAGTAATAGGATTCACATCTCACTAAACATATATAGGGGAATCACACTTACAAACAATTAATGAAACTCTACCTTTGTTCATTATTCATCACTAATCCTGTTCGATCGAGATTGTACATATAGCTTTTGTAGTTTGATATTTTCTGGAGCTTTTTTTTATAAAAAAAATAGAATACCTTAAAATCATTTTTGCTCACATAAAAGTACGTGTAATTGAAAATTATGATTAACTTCTAACTATAAATTATAGTCATGTGTTTGTAATTTAGTAACCTCTAACGTCTCTGCGTTTTACTCACATAATATGATCAAGTACGATCTATATATGTGTAGTAAAGGTTTAAGATTAAGCAGATATTTAGCTGGATCAAGAGATAAAGACACTTTGTATTCTCCAATTTATATGGAATATTAACATTTTACCCCTCTTCTATTATTTTTGTGATCACATTACATCTATCAACTAATGATTTCAGACACTTTGCATTTCGTTAATTTTTTTTTATTTTGACAACAAATAATTTTTTAGTGCGTGAAATAGCAACTTTGTCTCCATAATTTTATTAGTAGTGACTATTTTATAAGGGTAAAATTGTAATTTTAAAATCTAAAAATTCAATTTTCATTAATTTTAATAGGAAAATCAATATGTTTAATTTTGTATTTTTTTAATAAAAAATGGGACCACTTTATGCCAAACTTGGCAGAACATTACAAAGGAAAGAGCAACAAAAACCCTTATAAAAAATAAACATAAAAATATGTTTAATTGTTATGTTTAATTAACAAAACTGGTAAGTATCTGAAATTAATGGTACTCTGCATGTATCAAGAAAGCGACTTACCGAAAAACCAAAAAAAAAAAAGTTGGAAAGAAAATTATAATGGTACTGCTGCATGTAGTACAAGACATTGGTCCCTGGCTCTCTCTTATAGGTTAATGTTAGGTCTTGGAATTAGTCACCATGTACAAAAAGAAAAGTTCCAGACAAACAGATGAGTTGTACTGATTCACACGAAATGGACCTTTCGTCCCCAGGGGTACTGCTTTTTATTAATCCTACTCGATTTTGAGAGTAACTTTTTGTTATCACTGGTGCTCTTCGAGATCTGCGACACAAGTAGGGTTTAGCTGATCTTGAAATCCAGTGTCATTAATTTAGCTCATAGATGTAACTAACACAAGAATTCTCCACATCTCTTGATCGAGGATTTGCTTAATCCAATTCACATAGAGAGGTAAAAGTGAATGGATTAGTATTTTCTCCAATTTATTATTCAAATATGATAATTTAATTCGAAGAGATATACAGACCATATAATATTCAATGACGTCTGTATTAATTCTCTCATAGTGTAGGTCCACTATAGAAAAACAACTTTTGAGTGTCAAATTTTTTTGTCACCAAAATTCATTGTTGTCAAAAAAGATTTGACACCCTGTTTGATAAAAGAAGTGTGTCACCCTTTTTCTTCGGTGACAAATTCTGAGTTTCCTCAGGAACTACCGTCCAGACGCCAACTCAGACAGTTTGGACGACTTTTCATTTTGTGTCACATGTCTTGTGCGAACATCAATGTATTACATGACAAAATCAATTTCGTTATGGAAAACACGTGCGAACGTCTGTAATATCAGTTAGCACGGGGTGAATTTTGGTGTCAAAATGTAAATGTTGTTAGCGGATTTTTCATCTGCACGCTACTAAACCACGTACGAACACTTATTGTTTTTGTTTTTATTTTTTAAAAAAGAAAATCCCACGAATATAATGTACGAATGGATCTAGAACTTGAGGAATTCGGTTAAACTCGAATGTGGGGACGGTGGATTTGAGTGTGGACGCGGGTTATTTTTATTTTATGAAAAAAGAAAATGACACGAATATAATGTGCGAACGGCTCAAGAACGTTCGGACCATGGATAAAAACATACGTGAGGACGATGAAATAGAGTCCCGACGTTATTATGGGTAACCTGTACGGATGCTAATTTTTTAGCGTGCAGACGAATGACATATCATGACGAACTTCCAAACGTTGTTAATCCGTTCTGACAGTTCTAAATTATCATATTAAATCTGCGAATTTAAATTATTTAATTATGTATTTAAAATTAGATTATAAATGAATATGAAGACATCATATTAAATATAGTATAAATCAGTAATGGTCTACAAATATCTAATCGACATAACAGTAAATAAAATAAATAATCGATATCAAGTCCGAAATAAACAATCTACCCTAATTTGCGTCGGGGAGTGAAATGTGTTGTCACCTTCCTTACGTGTTTCATCATCTGCTCACACATTTCTACTTGCAATAGCTAGAGTCTCTATTGTTGCTCTGCTTGTTGCTTTCGTTGCTGGGAGTCAATTTTTGTTGCTATCGAGCGCCGGAAGTGTGAGCAACCGTCAGCTTAGCCCTATTTTGGCGATTGATTTCACTCATTCTCTAAAATACATATCTATTGAGTTAGTAAAAAAATGAAGTATATAAGTAAATAAAAATATCATAATAAATATTTCTACCTAAAATTCTTCAGTACTAAATAATTTGTAGTTGGGAGTCAATTCTTTCTTTTTCATGTTTGGGTACGGATGCTCTAACGCTTCTTTTTTGGTGGCAAACAAAGCGTAGTACTGGTGCATTCTGTTCTGATGCGTCCTATATGATGTGTTCATTGTAGACATCACAGTGTTGCGACCTCTAGCCGATCATAATCCAAGTTGAAGTCATCCTAAAATGAACCATGTTAGTATAATTAAACAATAATTAATAAAAAGAAGTATAATTTTTACTAAGTTTACACTTACCACTACTTTATTCATGACGTAAGACTTAACCTCATCGGAGACTTTGGGCCTGTTGAGCACATCGAACGGGACTTGTGATCGCACGAGCGAGCCAATATGACTAGAAAGCATCGAAGATGCCTTGTCATCACCACTCGTACGACCATCGGGAATATGGATGCTCAGCTTTCCTGCAATATGAGCATTCTCTAATGCAAGCCCGCGTGTCCTACCTCGATTCAAGTGGCATTGGGCCGGCAATATGATATGCTTCCACATCAAAATCTTCTAGCATGTCTCGGATGTCTTCATTTATATTCTCATCACACTCCTCACTACTTGACTATGGGTCTCGTTCAAATATTGCCCAATCGAAAGAGGTGATTCTTGTAATTGGTTCTCTATGCAATATCCAATCAGTATAACTCTTCTCAAACCCATTTATAAACAGGTGATCCTCCATTCTTGAATATTTTGGAACAAAATATTCTTACATCTCCTATAAGGGCACCTTATTTGACCACAACTATCCGCAGAATTCATGGCGATGTTCATAATTCTCGGAAATCTTCCTTATACTTCACACCAAACCTATCTAGTTCATGAATCCAGCTCTTCTCCATTTTTTTGTGCCTTCAGTCATAGATATGCATAAAACAATCAAACATAGAGTAATGACAGTTCACTTTTAACATCTTATTTCTCCAGGGTGATAGATCCTATCTCATTTAGGATTAGATTATCCATAATGTACGTAAATGTCCCGAGCATTGTGTTCGACGCTCTAGAAATTTCGGCAGCATCTCTCCTTAGTCCTCAGATACAGGCATTCAGCTTTGAGGTTATACACCCGCCGATAAGAGACAAGTGTATAAGCACAACACTAAATATTCATCAGAAAGACAAAAGGAGAGCGCTGTCGAAATTTCTAACTACGTCACGCACAATGACGAGAACATTTACTTACATTACAGATATTCTAATATCAAACTGTCCACAACTTGGACAATTCAGGAACTACCGCGCTTTCGGCAATTAAAACACGCTGTAATTCTCAAACGAGTCTAAGGGATACTAAATGTAAAACAAAATCAATATTAAATAAACTTCAAGCAAAACCGTCCGAACAGATTAACAATCGTTCGCACAACCACAACTGTAAAACATAACCGTTTCGTGAAGCTACGTTTGTAAATGGATATTAAAAGGTATAGTTAAGTTCTCAAAATTAATTTTTTTTAAATTATTGTTGTTTAATAACCGTATAAGTATATTTGAAAATAACAATTAAATGAAAGAAAACGTTAATTTTAAGCATCGTTATGACTCTTTATTAGAAGAAATAATGTACATTCGCTATAGGAAAGAATATTAGTTAATTAGGATCATTTTGAAAAAAAAAATAGAAAATCTTTCAAGATGTAGACATTAGGGCTGAAAACCGGAAATGCGGTCCGGACCGCATTTCCGGTTCCTTTATATTAAAGGACCGGACCGGACCACTTATAAGTGGTCCGGTCCGGTTTTATGAAATGCGGTCCGGTCTGGACCACTTAAAAAAGTGGTCCAGACCAAATATAATTTGTTTTTTTTTAAAAAAAATTAAAAAAATTTCGAACTGCGCAGTGCAGAGGTTTTTATAATAATTAAAAAAATTTATGAAATGCGGTCCGGACCGGTCTAGACCGCATTTCATAATTTTTTGACCCGGACCGGACCGCAAATTCGGTCCGATTTTCTGGTCCGGTCCGGTCTGCGGTCCGATTTTGTTCAGCCCTAGTAGACATTAATTAAGGAAGAATTTATATACCCTCTGCCTACGAACATCTTCTAAGAAAAAATTAGATACTTTAGAAATTAAGGTTGTTGTATCATCAATTTGTCCTATATTGTTGATAGTGTCGCGCTGAAACTCTATTGGCAATGAGAAGTAAGAGAACTCATTCAACTCGTACGAATATTAGGTTAGATCCGTCCAAATTCGGTGTATATGAATAGATGTTCAAATTTCTTTTATTACCTCATGACACATCTTAGTATAATTTTATACTCTTTTATTTTTCAAAGATTATGGCAATTTCTTTTGATTAATTCTTAGATCTTCAATCCCATATAATTATCAGAGGCTATATGAGGGAAATTCTTTGAAACAAATCTGCACCCTATTTAATCAGATATTTTTCAATAAAAAGCATCTTCTAGTTTTTTTTCTTTTTTGGATTTTCTCTAATTATTTTCCTTTTTCTCATATATTCTCTCTTTGACATCTTTCTAATTTGTAAATAGAGCAGAACTATGAAAAGTTCTCAATCTATGGTTTTGAGTCTGTAATTTTCTACTATTTAGGGCAATAAAGAAAACTCACGACAAAAACAAAAAGGCTTTGAACAAACGTAGCCCTCCTAGAAGTCGTACAAGGGTATAAATGTAATTTTGATCTTCTAATTTGGAGGGAGAAAGACCAGCTAATCACTTGTACATGTATTTGATTTAGGGTCATAAATTGCTTAATTATATATACCACGCATTGTTTATTTAGTATAATTTAGATATAAATTAGCCTTGTATTAGTGAAGCTGTAAAATTTGATGAAAATTAAGCTTGTAAAGCTTGTGTAGTAGAATTTTGTATTTAGCCTCCTTAACTTATACTCTTTGGCAACAGGGAGCTCAAAGGTCAACTAGAAGTGCTTTTTCTCCTAATACATAGACCCTTCATTAAGATTCTCATATTGGGCCTGCTGAATTATGATTGTTAAGATTATTTTTGCCGAGTTAATATTGGGCCTGCTGAATTATTATTATTGTAAAGTATAAACGATATGGGTTTAATATATGTTTCTAAAATTCCCAATGGTTCATGTCATTACATCAATGCACTCTTTAGCATGAGCGGACTTAATAATCAAAACTTGAGTATACTACAATTTACTCTTCCAAATTACCACTCGATTCTCAAACATCTCAACAAATTTTAACTCGTTACAACTCATCCTTAAATTATGTTTCTCATTGTGATTCCATCCATCAACCCGTTGAAATCATTATGTCGAACATTTTTTGTTTCATGTGAACAAAAGTTGATCTTCTTCTTACGTGAAAAAATAAATTTACCCACATCGAAACCCATACGGAGGGAGTGTATGTGATTCTCGTCCAATGACCCTGCAATGTCGATTCTTTGTAAACATATCGAGGCCTATGCGGCGGGGTTTGTTAGTAAATAAGTACTTCCACCGTGTAGTCTAGTGCAAAAACCCTAACTTTTAGTCTTGTCCACTTACCTCTTTTAAGACAAAAATAAAAAAAAGGGTAAAAAATTAAAATCGTAAAAGGATTGAACTAGCCAATTATTTTTGTAGACATTTTGATACATCATGTGCATGGTTGCTAAACGAATTATAACCTAAACCGAATATCCTTTTGTTTTACACGCAGAATATATTCTTAAACAAAGTTTTGGGATCTTGATCGAATAAGCAATATCATTTTTTTTGTTCCGAGTAAATCCGAACCTAATCCTTCTAGATGGGTTCGGCTAATTCCTCATCAATATTTATGTTTGAGGGTGAAAATTTTGGATATTGAGGTTTGAAAAATATTATAAAATAAAGATATGTTATTGGAGTTGGTAAAAAAGTGAAGAGAGAAATTTTTTAATAAATATTATAATAATAAAAAATTATGTAGTGAATTTTTTATTAGCAAACCTAAAATTTTGAGCCCAACTTATTGGGGCTCAAACATGTATGTCCTCCTCCTATCACACATGATTAGTAAGGGCATAATCTCGAACACTCTTGTTACGAAAAAAAGAAAAAAAGAAAAAGGGTAACGGTAACATCGTTTTTTGTCTTGGGTTTCAGATATGGCAACCGTCGGGCTTTCATAAGTGGCCTGGCAGAAGTGAGCAATGGGCTAAAAAGCCCAAATAAAACTTCGAATCTCATAAAGCCAATATTGTCTGTAGAGTTATGGGCTTTGGCCCAATAGTCAAATGACAAATCTACATATTAGGTGGTGTTTGTTTGTGAAAATTTTGAGTGGTACGGTGAAAAAGTAAAAATATTTTATAGAAATTGATAAAAAGAATATTTGAATGAACATTATACTGAAAAAGAATTAGTTGATAGAGAAAGAAATATTATTTATAATTTTTTAATATAAACCCGAAATATTAAGAAACCAATTTTTCGACAAACAAACTCTCCGTTTATATGCCCTGAATAACAGGCACCGACCAGTCCAATTTGATAGAGCACGGGTCTGCTACAGTTCGACCAGATTTGCTGCGGTTTGTGAGGGAGAGGTGTGGATCCTGCTCAGACCTACACCTACCTGAACAACCTTGCACTATTCGGATAGACGTGGGTCTCGAGCGATATCCACACCTCTCCCTCGTAAACCTCAGCGGGTTTTCTGCGGTTCAGACCCGTCCCAATTTGATAAGCTCCTATTATTATTATTATTATTATTATTATTATTATTATTATTATTGTTATTGGGTGAAACGGATCCCGAGTCAGAACCGAAGCGGAAAGGAGGAGGGAACTTCATACGTCGTCGTTGACTGCCCTCTGATAGAGAGACACATGGAGCAGCGCAGAGGATAGGAGGAAGGAGGAGGACGGGGAGAGGAAATCTGAGCAAAGAGATTTTATTCCCGAGGACGTCTCTCTATCAAGTTCACATTTTTGTCTTTCGAATCTGAAAATATTAGCGATTGAGTTTTGCGCGTAGAGAAGAAGCGAAGGGGCGAAAGCAGAGCAGAGGGCGGGGGTTTTGGGAGCTAAATCGAATAACCAGAATGGCGTATAGAAGGAGGCAGCAAGGAGTGACGTCGAGGCCTTTTTCCATTTTAGCGGATGAGGACGAGGATGATGGAGAAGGAGGAGGAGGAGGAGGAGAAGCAACAAAGCGGGGCATTCACAATCCTCAGCCTCAGCCTTACCCTGACCCCTCGTCGCTCGCCGCCAAGGCCATAAGAGCATCTTCAGCTCATCGCGACTCCTCTCTCTCCTCTGCTTACGGCCACTCTTCCCGCTCTCCCAAGCCGACGCCCACACCTTCTTCTCCCTCCGTCTCCCTTCAGGTTTGTTTTTTTCATTTTCTCTGCCTACGTTTCTGATCGTGCTAACTTGTTTGAACGGAACGGAATAAGATTTTCCCGTGATTTATTTTGTTTCTAGGCTCTAAATTGTTCGGGAAACATGTAGTTGCGTTTACAATCACTTAGTAATCGGGAAACATTGTATTTTGAGGACTATTTCGATTAGTCATGGATCTCTTGTATACGGTTGAGTTTCCCTGTGAGTAATGAAGATTTTTTCCATGCAAATTGATGGTTTTTCTTATCGCCAATGCAGGCTTCAAAGCCCTATGAATATACATCGATGAAAAGTCCGGACGAATCCAAACATGGATTTTGGGGTGTTCTGGCTAGAAAAGCTAAAGCGATTCTGGACGATGATAGTGTACCCCAACAAATTCTCTCACCTGAGAGTTCACGGCCGCACATGCCTAGTACAGCAACTATGGGCAAGGTGAGAGCTCCAGTTTGTTCATGGAACGTGATATTGTAATGAAGAGTTCAAAAAGAATGCTCATGTATATTCTTTTTCTATCTTGAATGAGGTGGGCAACTTACAAAAGTTTACTGTTTGGGGTGATATTTATAACCGCCATTTTATCATGTAGACTGCAGTCTCCCAAAACGTTGTTTGTAGTCCATGGGTTTCGCCAATTTGTGGTCATATCCCTGTATGTCGACTGACTTTGTAATATGTGATGGTGTTTGTATATGTGGGTCCTATTCGCAGTACCAAAATTCAGATCACTCAGATGAGAGACGTCCCAAAATGGAAAGTCCTGCACTACAGAAGGGGTTGGGTGCCATTGCATCCTCTCTTAATTATATTGGTAATGCCGTTGAGGTTAGCTTCCTTGGAAACTTCTCTCCAAATGCTATTCATGATTTTCAATGGTTCATATCTTCATGCTTACACTGGTCACAGTAATTGTGATGTTTTTCCTGCTTTTTTTTTTGTCCTTCTGAAGCATTCACATGATCTTTATGTTATATCTCTCTGCGTGAATGTCTAATTTCTACTTATAAACCTCTCTTTACTCTGCCAAACTGTTTGGTTTTAGGTTAATAAATGCTAGTTCAATTTATCAGGGGGGTATTACTATCATGGAGATCCGGACTGCAGGCATCCTTCAAGAAACTCGTAAGCATATCAGGAAAAAGCCCAGTGGTTCTGAGGTACAGAATGAGACACCAAATCTTTCTAGTAGGCCACAACCACAAATGCAAACTGACCAAGAACTTCAGCTGAAGGCATCTCGCGACGTAAGGTGGCAACTTTGTTATCACTGGTTCATATAATAAAAATGTGTTTACGAGTTGCTGTTATTTGTGCGGTGGTTTCTAAACTAGAAGCAACTACATTGATTGGATTTTCTGTAGAAAATGACTGCGTGGAATTATTCTATTGACATGCACAATCCCTCTCTATGCTGTATATGTTTCCTGTATTTGTTTACCCTTTTACATAGAAGTAATCAGTACTTACTGTGAGCAGAAAGTTTAGAATGATTCTAAAACCAGATGATCTTTGCTACTGAATTATTTATACGCTTCCTACACTCCCCTGGATCTCTTACGCAAGTTGTCTGTAACTGGAATAATGATTGTTAAGGAGAAAGAAAGAAGGAAGGGGTGATAGGGGTTTGGGATTTGCAATTTGTTTCCAGAGTGTCGGGCGTCCTAATTGTTTTGAGCTTTGAAGATGAGGTTTGTAATTTGACCTTTTGGTTTCTGTACAGGTTGCAATGGCAATGGCTGCAAAAGCAAAGCTTCTTCTTCGGGAGTTGAAGACTGTCAAAGCAGATCTGGCTTTTGCAAAGGAGCGATGTGCTCAGTTGGAGGAGGAAAATAAAATTCTACGGGGGAATCGTGAAAGCGGAGGCAATCCAGAAGATGATGATATGGTATACACTTTTGCTATTTTAGGTTTTCTTTTTACTTCTATTTCTTGTTGCAATCTTGAAGATGATGATCTGAAATTATTTTCTCTTGCGTTTACCTTTGTTTTCTTTGGAAAAATGATTCACAACTTCCTCTTGGAATCATCTTTTGAAAGAACCACTGACAGGGGTTGGTTAGTAAAGTTGCTTGTCCATTACTAACAGTATCATCACTCTGAAGTTGTCTGGTAATGTTCCAAACTCAAAACCACTATTTTGACTTCAACGAAACATGATCAAATATCTGAGGACTGCTTTGTACCAGCTTTTATGGAACCCCAGAAGTTATTGAGTGTTGTTTCGTCATTGATTTCTTTAAGGTTTGGTGACAAATTATACTTCTAGAGTTCTTTATGTTCTCAAACATTGGATATCACAAATTTAAGTTAACAATTGTCTAGCTGAATACTATAATGATATTGTATACTTTTGAAAATTCATATGATAAGGAGGGTTATCCGAAATCTTTAGGCAGTATTTCTAAAGCCTATGATAAGCATGTGATCGTCTCCTTTTCTTGTCCAAAATGAGAAAATAACACCACTCTGTTAACTTCGAGCTGCACTCTTCTTTGTATGTTGTAGACTAGTGCTTTACGTACTAAAGTGTCTATCCATGATGGTTCATGGAAATGTCGAAACCCATTCATTGAGAAAGAAACAAAGGAAGGAGTTGATTGCATTTGGAGAGATGGCTCATAGATGCACCTTTGGCTTGTTTCTTTTTACGGAGAGATAAACCAGTGGGCTTTTGCATTTCTCAAGCAAAAATTCTTGCATTCATTTTCCTGTGGTTAGTATATATGCATACGGCTTTCTTGATTGCCTGATATCACCAATTTGGTTGTGTTTTTTTGGGTTACATTGCTTCAAAGTCATGAACTCAATTGTTGGACTTGGTTACCCAAGCAACTCATGATTTGATCTGCAAACTTCCATTTTTAGTTAGCGATGGTTGTGTTGAAGTATTCCTATTATGTCACATTTATTGCTCAATTCTGATGCCAATGCTTCTATGACAGATTCGACTTCAACTTGAAACACTTTTGGCTGAGAAGGCCAGGTTGGCCCATGAAAACTCAGTTTATGCACGTGAAAATCGCTTTTTGAGGGAGGTTGTTGAATACCACCAGCTAAGAATGCAGGATGTTGTATACTTGGATGAGGGCACTGAAGAGGTCACTGAAGTCTATCCTATCATGGTTCCCCCAGGCTCAAATCTGAACTCTGTTTCTTCATCCCCATCTCCACAGCCAACGTCTTCACTTCCTTCAGGGGCTGTTCGCAGGGATGGAAGACAAAACCCCTAGTAGACCCCCGGATCTGATAGGATTTCCTCAATTGCTGCGCAAAATGGCCCTTACAATCCATTCACCATGCGAAAAAATATATAGACATTACAACTGCTTCTCTTTGATTGGAGATGTCCTATATCCTTTGTTTTGCCAAAGACCTGAAATGTACCCGGACAACACAATTGTTTTGTTTGTCTTTATTGTTTTTACTGTCGCTAGTATCGTGTTTTTGGGGTCAATCTTCCCAATTTCTAGGCTTCTAGGATGTAATTTAAAATCTCTTTCGTAGTGTATTTCAAAGCTTTTTGGTTTTCCAATTTGAGTTATGGCTGCAGTTCCAGCAAGAGATGGTTCCAGACAGTTTCCGAAGTTTTATGATAGGTATATGAATTTTGAAACTGTATGTTTGAGTGGAGAGATGCATTATGCATACATGATTATTTCTATGGAAAGAAATGGTTCACTTGTTCTTCCTCTTAATATACCCTGTAGACGATACATATATAATTGAAGGCCATGGGGTTTTAAATCCACCTCATGAAGCAGTGTTAACATGCGTTTCCTCCTCTACTTCCGCTCTTCTTGGGTGTCGGCGGTAGTGGGTGTTCGTATGTCACTGCAACGCTTGAAGAACTTCGTCGGGAAAATGATCTTCTGCTTCAGCAGTGGTTCTGGTTTCTTGATCAGCTAGAAATCTCTTAAAACAGCTGGAAAGACAAACTAGTTGATCCATCACTGTAAGTTTTGATATCGGCTGTTTTAACCAAGGCACGGCACAGTGGGCATGTTCTTTCTCGCTCAAACCTGAAAACACGGTACAGTTAAGCTAGCCATGAGAAAGCCAGCCAAAACCTGCACCTAATACCAATCTTATATAAATCCTTCAAATAGAAGACATTGAACTAAAACACTTTCGGATGCATGTGAAATCTGCAGCCTTGATGCTGAGATTTACAACACTATCCTCATTTTCAAGGTTCATAACACAACAAATAAACTCCCTTTAGTTCAACAAACGTATCGAATTAGCACATTTATGTACGGGAAAAGAGAAATCAGTGGGCAAATATAGATATAAAAGATCAAACTCAACCTACCTTCCCCCCGCCCCACCCCCCAAATATATATATATATATATATATATATGCAATATAACACTCAAATTACATGTGGAGGTTTTATCGTATACTAGTGTCTAGGGCATGCCTAAGATATTACATTGAATCAAGGTGAAGAACGGTCAATTAACGAGGACGGATTCTGTGCAAAGCAATTCAAGGGACAACTGTGATTTAAAGAAACAAATCCAACGTTTCAAGGTTGACACGTCATTTAATGAGGTGACGAGACAAAATAAAGTGACCAGTTTTTTTTTTTTTTTTGATAAGCCGATTTTATTAGATAAAGTGAAGACAGTACAAGGGACTATACCGAAATCACTAGTTCAAACAAGCAACAAAATTAAGAAAATCAGCAAAGGGGCCATCTAACAACGCATCAGCCCAACAGAAAAGAGAAAATAGCATAAAACCCTGCAACTTGGCCAAGGACAAAGAACAACTATCAAAACAGCAGGTTAGATTTATTTCTTTAAATCATAGCCGTCTCTCTGCATGGCTATGCACATAATCCTTTCTCTAAATTAACATCTAAAAACCAATCTAACAGCTATACCACATAGACGTAGAGTAACAATACTGTAGTTATCAGAATAGAGAGACTGGAGTTGAAAGAAATGACCATTCTGATACACATTCTTCACAGAATATATGTTTACAGCGAAGCAAAATAGGAGAATGCATCTTCTCTTGGCAGATAGCACACAGATCCCCTGCTGAATTGACCTGCAGTTTGATTTAGTGACAACTTAGGATGCATTGATAGTTCATATGAAGCAAACCAACGAAACATTAGAAAATGACCGGCACCAGGGCTCCGTTCATGGTGGTCATCATATATTATAGGCTACATCAAACCAAAGACAGAAGCAGAGAGAGGCGATTTGACTCATAATGCATTTGGTTATCCTATCATTTTGTGGGGGAGACTACGTTGGTGATCTACTCACCATCTTACGCTGTTCATTCATTGAAGCACATCGAGTCATTTCAAGAAAGAATAATACGAAAGAACTAAAAAAGATAATCCAGGACCCTTATTTCACTTTCCTCTTTCACTATACGCCAGCTGTTCCCATGCTTAAAAATAAAGGATGGATCATTGATTAAAACTAATACTCGACTTAGCAATGATCCCTTCAAATCTAAAAAGCTGAAATTGGCGCCAACTGTTGGTACTATTCTTACAATTAGGGTGCCAATGTAATGTGGCTTGCTAGCTTGCATTTCAAGTTCCAAAGTCTAATCTCTTCAGTGCTCATTTTACCAGATAAGCTATGTTTTGGCCCACAAAAGCAAAAGAAGAAGGTGACAAGATGAGTGGATGTCCAAGAAGGTTCGCTAATCTGAGCAAGAATAAATGAAAAAGGACCACTTCAGTTGCTATGGATATTGGAATAATCTATATCCAACGAGCTGGGGGGGGGGGAGAGAGAGAGAGAGAGAGGAAGAGACAACAGTTACGAATAGTTAACCTCATAAAAGACCAACGGACCTGTTCAGATGTGGCATAAGATCCGTAATGCACCTCCTTATGTGACAAGGCCCTCAATGCAGCAAATAACAATTGGACCTTGAGATCCATATGAAAAAGTAAAAATATAAGACTAATACTAAGAGAAATTGCTCTTCTTTTAATGTGTAGTCAACAAATGAGAAGAAAGCATGA
Organism: Myrica gale; assembly: GCA_963930655.1. Taxonomy (NCBI): domain Eukaryota; kingdom Viridiplantae; phylum Streptophyta; class Magnoliopsida; order Fagales; family Myricaceae; genus Myrica; species Myrica gale. The sequence goes on from OZ005607.1 coordinate 6,194,968, forward strand.
AAATTCACATACATGGAGTATTGGGAGAAAATCCTACCTTATCTACAATTGATGTAAGCTTGAAGGTCAAATATAACCCTGTTGTTATTGAAGAAAAAAAGCTTCCATATTCTTTATTTAGAAAGAACCGATACCAAACTGGAGTAGGCAACAAGGCACGGTAGAGAAGCAAGAGATACTCGACAAGTGTTAGAATTTGACCCTGCGTAAACAGAGGCCTTGAAAAGTATGCAATTTGATACATCAAAAGAAGGAAATTGGGAAACAAGTACATGTAGAGGTCAGACTAGCTGTGAGATGAGCAACCTGTTTGTGGTAATCCCGGCCTCTGCTATTCTTGAAGTGGATCAAAAGCATACACTTTAAGGCCATTGCTGCCTGCCGCACCATAATGTCTAAAAGGACAGAGATTATTGAGTTCATTCTTGGAACAACATGCATAAATTAATTGTTTGATGCTTATGGAGAATGTGTTTAGGATATTTGGCCACCATTCTTGAAGAAAGTGTCAAAGAGTACTACATAACTAGTTGACAAGAAAAGGTCTATACCTACAGCCTCATATTACATATAACAAGCATATCAAGGTCTGTTAGGATATGAGATTTTATGTCCACGGTGCAAGGAAGACGAGCATAGTAGAGCATATTTGGGAGTATTTTCAGATCTCGAATCTTCAAATTACCATCGTGGCATTAAGTTCCTTCTTAATGTGGCCCATTTAAAATCATGTTATGATGCAAACAAACAACTGAGTGGAAGATTAACAAATTGGAGTCCATTCCAAATCATGTTCTGATGAAACATAAGTCAATATGGGCTCAAATTATTTAGACAGCAAAAATAAGAGACTAAGTTGGAGTACTTACCGTTTACCATGATGGTTGATACAGCATGCCAGAAAGGAGGTATGGTTTTGGGAGGAATTAATACGAACGGGTACAGTAGGTCTTTACTTGGATTCCACCAGTAAAAACAAAAGATATGAAGCATAAACACCAGTGAAATACTGAAGATAACAGGGGTTCTCCTCTCCTCCTGTAGGATCAGCAATTCAGATGCTTAAAAAGACCAACAAGGAATGCAATGAAGTCAAATGAATTGAATGCAATGGGCGCCTACTGGAGGCAGAAAATAGAACCTTAAGAGCGGTTTGCTTTCGTACAATATCGTTTGATTTGAACATGACTGTAGCAATCCAAAGAGTGACAGAAAGACCTGAAGTCCATAGGAGATTAATCCCCAGCTTTTAGATTTCCAGTACCGGGGCTTATAAATATATCCCGTATGGTTCTAATTTGTTAATTCGTCTGAGACTCTTGAGAGTAGGGGGGAATACAATAGCATTATGGGAGAAGAAAAACAGAGGACATGAGGAGGGAAAAAGGGAAATGAAAATAAAAGTCGGAGGAGAAGAGAAATACCTTGGAGATGCTGGCGAATGAACACGAGCAAAAGAAGCAAAGAGAAAGGAAGAACCTGCTCAGCCCAGCTTGTCAAGTACTGAAAATCGTAACTGCTGGTGCTGGTGGTGCCTCCAGAATTGGTGAGATCCGGCAGCGACACATTTGCTAGATTTGCAGGAACGTGGTGATGAGCAGCCAAATTGTCGTGCTCTG